>JBBGZY010000725.1:1405000-3930000 GCA_037952925.1 Lithobates clamitans | reverse complement strand
TCCTCCACTTCTTCCTGCCCACTACTGTCTATTGATATGTAAAACACTTTTTTCAATCAGCAATTAGTGATCAATACTAACATCTAGTAAACATCATTTCTTTATTGTCCTGAAATCTGTAGAACAATGCTATACCTGACTCCAGCTGGGCTCCTCCACTTCTTCCTGGCTGGAAGGCCCAGGTTGGACATCGGAAGCCTCAGCTGGGGTGGAAGGAAGAGTGGAATGAAGAGTGGAGAGGGATTCCCTGACTTCAGTGTGGTCTGACAGAAATCGCAGTCTCTCATAGTACCACAGGCTGGGGACATAAACGTCATCTGCTGCAGCTCCGGACCTCTGGGAATCTGTGACCTTCTTGCGCTCCCTAAGATAAGTGCTCCTCAGGCCACCAATTTAGGTTTTTAAATAGGGGATGGTTGCTGTGGGGACCACCGGCTTCACCAACTCCAGCAGTTTCTCCAGTGCTGCCTGCCTCTTTTGTTTATTATTGTAATGGGGATGTCTCACCTGCCACAGACAGGGCAGCTCCCTGTATTTGTCTATGAACAGGGGGAGGAAGTTGTGGTCATTGAAGCCATCCATTTTCTCTGCAAGACACAACACAAGACAAACCCTAAGGTCAGGCCAAACTCTCCTAATCTTGTTAAAATCTAGGCTTCTATTTCGAAGCAGTATAGGCCCAAGTTTAGATCTTACCTTCGTTATCACGATCGGCGCTTTCAATGCTCCTTCCTCCGCTCACAGATCGTACGTAATACGCTTTATACACATGTGTGTAACTCCGCCCGCCCCTGACGTTCTTTCTAGTCTATTCCCCGCCCCTTTTCGTTCTGCGCATTGGGGGAAGAGCACATGGCGGATACACAGCAGGATCGTGCTAATTATAGCAACGAGGAGGAGGAGGAGGAAAGCCCGGAGCCAGAAACGTCCCGCTCCAGAAGGAGATTTAAGGCCTCAAATATGTCCTTTGGGGAGATGTTGGAGATGGTGGACATCCTGAAGAAGGCCGACTATGATGGGAAGTATGGACCTTACCCCAACTCCAATGTCAGAAAGGCCAAGATAATTGCGAAAGTGGTCAAAAGTCTGCACCGGAAATTCGGGGTAGGACGATCGAAAGATCAGCTCAGGAAACAGTGGTCGGACCTCAAATTACGAGAACATGAGCAGTACAGAAAGATCCGGAGAGTGCTGCAAAAAAGTAAGTAGTTGTCCTGTTCCTATTCTTTATGTTTCTTACGTTCGTGCTCCTCCATGTGCTTTTCTTCCAAGTGTACATTTTTTAATGGCAACTTTCATGTTCATGGGCCCATTATTCGTTCGTATCAAACATTTTTCGTTCGGCCTCTAAAACACCATTGTTTAGGCCATATGCATTTGGCCACATTTTTTACACCCTACTTGTCAGAAACTAATTTGGTTGTGTAGATGGCTTTGTTACTAGAATAAAATGCAAACTAGATTCTGTGTAAGGTGAGGACACTCAGCAGCTGTTTTCACATCTGGACACTGGAGCACTAGTGTGGGACACCAAAACACCCTTTTTATAAGGGGCCTACACAGGTGCTTCAGTGTATCCTATGGGGGGTCTCTATCTGTGAAGCTTGTACCAAACAGGTAAAGTATTGAAGCTTTACAAAGGACACTGAAAAAGCTACATTTTTGCACTCGGCCAAAATAGACAATTGTACCCCACTTCCAAGCAATGTTTCATATTTATAGTTCTGCCGTCAAATCACTGTGTGCTAAGTATAGCATTTTTGTTTTACATAGGGGAGAAATGACTCGGAGGACACCCCTCATCCGAGGAGACCAGAGACCCCACACCTCTGGAAGAAGGGGAAATTCCCCCAAACCAGGAAGTGCAGGAGGATGAAGATGTGGTGGAACTAGTCACCACAACAGGTGAGTGTCTGCGACCACAGGCTCAGGTAAGAGATGGATGCCGGCATATTTTTGATACCTGTTTTTGTTTGGTTTCTCTCTTTTTAGGTGATCGTGATGTTGGGGATCCAGATCCTTTCACATCAGAAAGTGCCCAGATCCTGATCGGGGAGAGCATGGGGTGTAATTTACAATTGGAAAACCTAAAGAAAAACATCAATGATGTTATCCAAAAAAATAAGAACATCATTGATATTTTTGGGGCGAGTTTAAAACCCCTCCCAATCCCTTGGTTTTTTGGTGTGCTCCAATGTTCCAAATGTTTGCAAGATTTGTAGGAAAGCCTAATTTGTAGGATGCACACAGTGTGCCAACATGTGCTATCTGCCATCACGGGAGATCAATGGATGCGTTTTGGGGTTGCAACCCCTTCCTCTATAATAAAGTAGCTGAGAGGAAGGGGTTTCTCCCCCAAAACACGTTCCTTGATCCCCCGTGATGGCAGGTCGCACATGTTGACATTGTTAAATTTGTGTGCATCTTCCAAATTTGCCTTTTCCTGGGGTGACTTCACCCCATCTGAACGCAATATCAAACACAGTTCTTAAATACTCATGTCTGATATTGCCTTCAAGTTCTACCAAATGTGAACTTTGTAAGTTCAAGATTTGTGTCTTTCTTGTTGGTTTTACACATGCCTGTTTTATCTTAAATAAATGGACCTTTATCTGGTTTCTAATGCTACCCCAAAAATAGAAAAACAACAAACAGTTGTGTTTGTTAGAAAAACCTTTGCGAAATGCACATGTGATTGTGCAGGTATTAAAGAGATTGTTAATCAAGAATGTGTGGATTATTGTGTCAACGCTAATAAAACACTTTTTTGGTGATGTAATTGGTGTTTTCTATGAAAATGGGGGTTATTTCCTAAGGGCAAATCCTCTTTGCACTACAAGTGCAGTTTCAGTGCAGTTGCAAGTGCACTCGTAGTGAAAAGTGTCTTTGCCTTTAGTAAATAACACCCAACAGTGCTTTGTATAAGGTTACACAATCACGCCATTTTCTGGACTCAAAACACTTCTGTCAGGGTCAGCTAAAACAAACACAAGCAGTAAATGTCCACAAAGAATTTCTTTTTTTTGCTTTTTTATTTGAAAAAGGCTTCACAAATTTGAAGGCATATTGATGGCCCCCCTACCCGCAAAGAACTCCAGGTATCGTAACCGGACATCACGGGCACTCAGGGAGGGCAAGCCAGGAAGGCCGCTTTCAAGTGCCGTCATTGTTGTTTCAGGTATCACTCCGGCCTCAGGCCCAACTGAGCCAGCATAGTTGGCCGAATGTTTCCGTAAAAAGTTATGGAGAATACAGCACGCCATGATTATATGATTAAGTTTATACTCCGCCATATGGATAGGTGTCAGAAATAGGTGGAACCGGCTGGCCAGGATTCCAAATGTGTTCTCCACCACTCTTCGGGCTCTGGTCAGCCGGTGATTAAAAACCCTCTGTTCCGGGGTGAGGGTCCTCATAGGGAATGGCCGCATAAGGTGGTCCCCCAGCGCAAATGCTTCATCAGCAACGAACACGAATGGGAGTCCTTCCACATTGTCCTCTGGAGCTGGCAAGTCCAAGCTGCCATTCTGGAGATGCCTGTAGAACTCCGTCTGGGCGATGACTCCACCATCGGACATCCGGCCATTCTTCCCCACGTCCACATACAAGAAGTCGTAATTAGCCGACACCACCGCCAACATCACAATACTATTGAACCCCTTATAGTTGAAATAGTACGACCCAGAGTTGGGTGGTGGGATGATGTGGACATGTTTCCCATCAATTTCCCCTCCGCAGTTAGGAAAGTCCCACCGCTGGGCAAAGTGGGAGGCCACAGTCTTCCATTCCTGTGGCGTGGAAGGAAACTGTTGAGGAAAAAAAAAATTAATATTTTTGCTCCGAAACATGGCAAGCAGATTAGGCACAAACATTCTGGGGCAACCTCCAGATAGCATTTATTAAGGGGAATTTAACAACACCAAAGTATAAAGTACACCTATCATATTCCCCCTCCCCCCCTCTCATGGGCCATTTCTAACATTATGGGGGGTGTGGAAATCTTGGACAGGTAACCCTCTTCACTTCATTGAGAGATGAATGCCTAAATACAGGGTATTACTTGGAACAGCCCCTCCTTAGTTACACTATTGGCAGCCCACTGGACAGGTAAGAAGTGTCCGAATACAAAGATATAAATACACACTGTACACATTTTAGCACATTTGAACATTCTGCTATTACCTGTCTCAAGATAATAATAGCATCTTAAAAATTCAAACAGTACCATTTGAAAGTATACAGGCAGGCCCTTGCACTACATGCTTTGGGGAATTCATACATAAATCAGAGCACAAAAGAGATGGGTATAGTGTGTATGGGTTTGGCAAAGTCAGCAGATAGATGATTGAGGATAGATAGAGAATTGGGATCAGCTGACTTAGCAGTTGGGGGGAGGGAGGTTTACTAAAAAATGATTTGGGGACACCACAAAAAAAGCCTCTGGCACTCTGCCTGAATTTAAAGCAAAAATAACATTTAAAAACATTTTAGGGGGTATTTGGGGTAAAGCACTACTATGGAGCTGATAAAATAAATTGTTTTAAGTGACTACATGCGGTGAATATAGGGCCCGCAGAGCATGCTGGGGAGGTAAGTGAAGGCAAATATGTATGAAGGACCTAAAAAATGAATTACATAAAAATCCAGCATGCATGAGGACAAAGCGGACATTCACAGCATATTACAATCATGGTAATTAGGGAATGAGGAAAGAAATACAATATATTATCAAACATTAAATACAATAAAATGTGATATTAAAGGATAAAAATCTTACCTTCATATACTCCTTCTGCAGGACCTGGATGATGGCAGAACAGGTCTCTGGGATAATGATCCCCAGAGCCTGGGGGGAGATGCCTGTCGAGAACTTCAAGTCCTGCAGGCTTCTCCCTGTCGCCAAGTACCGCAGGGTAGCGACGAGCCTCTGCTCCGGAGTGATGGCTTGCCTCATGCAGGTATCCTGCCTGCTGATATAGGGGGTCAGCGAAGCCAACAGACGGTGAAATACGGGGTCTGTCATCCTGAGAAAGTTCCTGAAATCATCAGGATTATTCTCACGGATCTCACGGAGTAAAGGCATATGAGAGAGTTGGTCACGCTGAAGCAACCAATTCTTGGTCCATGAACTCCTCCCCACCCTGTTCATGGACTGGACTTGTGTCAAGGTCAGGACCCCAACACCAAGCCCCCGCACAGCACGAACTCTACGAGGAGTATGCATACGCAACATGGCTAGAAAACGGTCAGCTGCTCAGAACGGAGTAACAGAACGCACTGAAGAACAGCAAGGCCTGTGAAGAGCGACCTGAAAAACAGTAACGAACAAACAAGAACACAATGACTAATTAAAGTCACGCGGAACTTGCTTGCACGCACTGAAGAGCAGATACAAACCCACAAGCACAAACTGAACGGCAGAATACTATCTGAAAACCACGAGTCTGAAAAAGCGCGAATCGTCTCTCACCAAACTTTTACTAACACGAGATTAGCAAAAGGAGCCCAAAGGGTGCCGCGCTTGGTTCTGAACTGGCCTTTTCTAGTCTCGTCGTACGTGGTTGACATCACCGCGTTCTTGGCGATCGGAAATTCCGACAACTTTGTGCGCCGTGTGTACGCAAAACAAGTTTGAGCCAACATCCGTCGGAAAAAAATCCTAGGATTTTGTTGTCGGAATGTCCGATCAATGTCCGACCGTGTGTACGGGGCAAAAGACTTTTCTAAAAACAGGTGGTTGAATCATTTTATAAATAGTGTTATGTATGTGAAAACATCAGACCAATATATATATATATTTATGGATATATTGAGAGAGAGTGAGAGATATAGATATATCTATAAAAATAAATTAGATTTATCGAAATTTCATGTAAAAAAATATACATGAAAATACTATATATATATATATATATATATATATATATATATATATATATATATATATATATATATATATTGATCTCATGCTTGTAGTTTAGTTGGCTTCTCTCTAAATTGGCGCCATTTTGTGAGTGTGAGTTGGTGACCTTGGATTGTGTGCTCCTTGATGTTAGTGAACAATGTCAGTAGGGATAGGGACAATTGTAGACACAATTGTAGACACGCACCAAAACTTACTTACGGTATATAGAAATGGATTGACTGGTATCTTAATTCAACCTTACTAAATATGTAATTCTGAATGAATCACTGAAACTTGGGTGATCACAGCCCCTTACCACGGGATCACATGTCAGTAAATGACAGATGATCACGTGATTTTATAAAAAGCTAGTGATTTTATTATTTGTAGACTCACGCTGATAGCATGAGTATAAAAATATGCATCTAACCAGCTTTTCTCTGGGGTGACTTTGTCCCCAAGAGGAAAAAAATACTTCCTCATAATCTGTGCCCACCACTAACCACAGTGACACAAATCAGTGCACACCAGTTGAAAACTGTGCCACCTATCAATGCCCATGAATGCCACCTATAAATTGTCACAAATGTTGCCAATTAGTGCCTCCTCATTGCCACCTATCAGAGCTGCCTATCAAGGTCAACAACCAGTGCTGATAAGATCCCCTCATTCAATGACCAGCAGTGACCTTCAGTGCTACCCATCGCTGACACCTCAAATTGCCCACCAGTTGCACCTAACAGTGCACCCCATTCCTGACTATCAGTGCCCACCAATGCGGTCTTATCAGTTCCTGCCAGTGCAGGCCATCGTTGCCCATCAGTCGCGCCTTCTTGTTGATGATCAATGCATTCATTTTATATACATCAGAGAAGCCTCTTTACATAAATGATGCTTAAAACATGCTTATTTGCTAAATTTAATTATTAAAAAATTAAAATAAAAAAAAATATTATTCTAATATACATTGTTTTTTGTTATGTACTCATAGCGCAGATTGCTTATACAGAAAATATGGGCTAGGTATCCATCACGAGAAAATGATCCGGCTTTCTCCAATAATCCCTACCTCTAGTAGTGATGAATCTTCAACAGAAGAAACCGAAACAACCAAAACAGACAGAATTGGCAATATTACGTGGTGTTCCTGTGAAAGGTGCATAAAAATGCCCACACAAGTTGAGTCTATCTGCTGCCGTGAAGTTGATGCGGTTGGTTCTTGTATACCAGAGGGACATCAATGTATTACGCAGGCAGATACATTCCTTTCTCAAATTGTGCACCATCAAGATGTGAGGATAGCGAATATGGCGATTCATATGGACAATCTCCCGCTTGTAGATGCCAACAACAACAGGTCATTACTTATCTTTCAATTTTTTTTACTTTGTAAATATTGATTATTTTGAGTAAATCAATAAACTGATAATATTTATCTTTTGTAACTTACTGACTTTGTATTTAAAAATCTTTATTCTTTATTTTAATGTAAGAATTTTAAATCTATTTTTTATTTATTCTAGGAGATTATGTAAAACTCCATATCGAACTTTCATTTGCTTGGATTTATGGGATTTTAGGAAAGGGAAACAGAAGGGTTATACCTTCTTGTGCAGTCAGTGCAGTGCGACTTGTGTTTCCTGATCCCAATGGATCATATGTTGGATTTCTTTATTCCAATGATTATGATGCTTCAGAAATGGCTTTCTATTAAAAATAAATCTATAATGTTATTGTTAATTTTAAGTTATTTTTTTATGTTTTTTGACTAATTAATAATAAATAAAATGTTATTTAAGATACAATTAGTGTGTGATTTATTTAATGCTAATGTTAATTAATATTATTGATGTTTTAATTAAAAAATTTGATTAAAAAAATACATAATACATTTATTAATACAATTTTAAGATTAAATTGTATTAAATACATTATTTATAATTAATTAAAAAAAATTATCACTTAATGAATATCAAAGTTCAATGTGCATACACATATGAACCAATTTATTTTTTATCCATCAATTACATAATAATTTATGTACATTTTAAACATTATACTAAAAAAAAATGTTATATTTTATACAACGGGAGAACGTGTTCTGTGCTTTGCAATTGCAGCACTGGTTTCAGGCCTTTCTTCAGTAGCTATGTTTTTCAGAAATAGTACATTTTTTGATTTCCATGTACTAATTAAAGTTGAGTTCCACTCAAAAATGGAACTTCCACTTTTTGGATTCCTCCGCCCCTCTGGTGTCACATTTGGCACCTTTCAGGGGGGAGGAGGGAGCAGATACCTGTCTAATACAGGTATTTGCTCCCACTTCCTGGCATAGATCACCGCGGTGATTGCGGTGACCTACGCCACTTCGCCGCCTACTCCGTCCTCCCCAGCTGTATTCTGTGAGACACAGAACACAGCAGGGACCCGAGAGGACGTGCAGTGCGGCTCGCGCATGCGCAGTCGGGAACCAGGAAGTGAAGCCGCACGGATTCACTTCCTTATTCCCTTACCGAGGATGGCGGCGGCAGCAGCCGAGAGCCAAAGGATGGATCGGCTTCGGTTGCCGACACCGTGGGCTCCCTGGACAGGTAAGTGTCCATATATTAAAGGTCAGCAGCTGCAGTATTTGTAGCTGCTGGCTTTTTTTTTTTTTCAGCAAACCTCCGCTTTAATGTTTCTTCTATGATTGCCATCATGTTCGCTAAAATAGTTTTGGCATGTTCATTTGACATTTTTTCATACACATTTCTGACAATCCATTTTTTACGTCCTCTAGGGAATTCCAAATTTTTACGCTCCTCTTGAAATACCTCACCACTGTTATATATTTTTTTTACTGTTGCCATTTTTCTTCCTACGTTGTTATTGTGTTGCAATGCAGCCAATCGGGTTCTAGCCTCCATTGAATCATATTTATAGTAAATTCTCTTTGGTCTATATTTGAGCATCATGCTGTGGTATGTTTCAGTGCTACCAGTTTGGCAGAAATAAGTCAGAAAATAAGAAATAAGTCAGATGCTTTAAATCGTTTTCTATTTGTGGGTCCATTATAATTGCAGATAATGAATCGAATGCAGGTGTGCTTTTTTTAAACCATTGAATCTTTGGAAAATGAATACTGAGATCATTATGTAAGCAATGATGTTGTATTTCTCCAACTGTCCACGTATGTTCATTCACTACATGATGTAGCATAGATTTTTGAAAACATCCACTTTTCCATCACAATTTCTGCTACACCAAATAGAAATGTGCCAATATGGCTCCAATCTATGGTAAAATTGGACGAAAAACTTTTTTTTTGGAGATTTGTATCAATTTCCTTTTTAAATTTTTTACATAATGCCAAATATCAATTGATGATTCTTTTTTTCATATTTAGCTGTACTCAATAGTTTACGAATTCCCGTGTGCCTATCAGTGCCTACAAATTGAACATCAAATCCATTTTTTTGGTAAAAGCCAATTTTTCCATGGCAACAGAGGATGTTGTTTGGGACACCTGCACCAATTCAAAATCCACAATTTTTTTAGAATATATATCTATAAAAGTATAAGTAGTATATTTCGCACAAAACCCGGGGCTGTCACATTGTCCGTCCCCGATGAGGAATAACAGAGTTCCTGTCAATTCCTATTTTACCTTTTGACAATTTTCATTCCAACTGTTTTCAATTGAAGGAAAAATATACTGTTTTTTCGCTCTGTTATAGGACGATTTTCCAAACATCAAAATTCCGCTTAGATCAAACATTTCTTTTACCTTTTGAAAGCTTCCACCTGACAAACAAATTGCGTCCGCAAGTAAGATACGCCTTCAGCGTAATTTTTTTGTACAAAGCAGCTCGGCATTTCTAGGAATAAAAAAGTTGAAAAATTTTTTTTTTATTAAAAAATATTATGGTGTTATCAATCATATCAATAAAAAAATTATATATATATATATATATATATATATATATATATATATATATATATATATATATATATATACATATATAAACTTCTCCATATATATATATATATATATATATATATATATATACACACACATATACACACTCACACATACATATACATAAACACACACACACACTGACAAACATCCAAAAACAAACACATAAAAATAAAAAATGATATTACCTTTTGATGTTTAAATTTGAATAATAAAAGGAATTAGAAACGCTGTTAAATTTTATATTACCATGACAAAGTTGATTTATGTTTTAAAAAAAATAGTAATAGTACATTTTTTTTTTACTTTTATAATTTATGTAAAATAAAAATAATGATTTTATATAAACTATTTACTAAAAATCTATATATGTATTAATTAACTTTAAAGTTTATATGTATGCAATTATATTTGTGATGTATTTAAAGATCGAATTTAAATTATTAATTTATGTGTATTATAATATAAAAACTTTATAATGACAGCATGATGTAAAAGCAAAATTAAAAACATATAAAATAATTTAAAAATTAAATATAAACATAAAAAGACATATAAAAATACAAACAAAGACAATATTTCATAAATTAAAGTATATTTTATTAAAATTTAAATGCAATATATTTATAATTTTTATCAATTTAATAATACAAACAATATTGATAAATATTTGTAAAGAGAACGAGAGAAAGAGAGAGAATAAAATACATAATAATTAAAAATAAATTAAGTAAGAAATATGTATATCTAAAAATAAAATTTTTAGAAATAAAGAGAGAATAAAAAAAAAATACCGAGCAACATAAAAGAAAATGATAAAACTAAATATAAAGAGAGAAGAACAGGTGATAGAGTGAGTGAAATAAAGCAAGAGAGAAGAGAAAGCATTAGAAATTAAGATAGAGACAGAATAGCAAGCGATAGATGAACGATGGAGAGAAGACATAGCTTGCAAAATAAATTGAGAAAAAGGCAAGATAAAGACAATAAAAATGAAAAAAAAATGTAGAGCGATTGGGTTTGACTAAGTAATCTTTAACCTCCCTGGCGGTATGATTATTTCTGATTTTAGGTGCTGAAAGCGGTACAATTATTTTGCACAGAAATTTGGCGTTTTATATTGTAGGCCTGTAATTCTTAGGAATAGTTCACTTAAATCTGTCCAAACAAGAGTCTAGTAGACATCCCGGGTATGATAAAGTTTGAAAAACGAAATAAAAAATTATAATATAATAAATAACTATAAATAATTATAACAAATAATAATATAATAATAATAAAAATTATATAATAATGTAATCAAGTGACGTCTTCAGCCCAGGCACTGGAAGAGGCAGATTTTGAGGGACCCCATAGCAACAGGGAAAAAAAGGTAAGTACATTTATTTTTTTATCCAATTTATTATTTTCTATTGATTTCATGCACAGTAAAGAATTTTTTTCTATGGATGGAACACCACTTTAATGGGGTTCTAAAGTTTGTGCGAACTTTAGGTCTGTTTGCAGGTTCTGGTGCGAACCGAACCGGGGGGGGTGTTCGGTTCATCCCTACTCAAAAGCGTTTGTAACGCCATGGCAAACTGATCCATGCGGTGATCTAGTTCACCCAATCTGGAAAAAATATTACCAACAAATGGATTGACTGCATCTTCTGAATTCATGGCCTTCACCTACTGTCAGAAACCATGAAATCAGGCTGAGACAGAAGTACAGTTAACTCACACTTGTTTAATAATAAAAGTAAAAAGAACAAACGTAGTCAAAGTTCAGTAACCGGAATGGATAGTCAGCCAAGCCAGAAGTCAGGGATCAAAGTAGTGGAACAGCAAGCAGGATCTGGAGCCAGAAGGGATGTCAGCAAAGCCAGTCTTTAAACAGGACCACAGGCAATATTTTCTTGTGATGTGACAAAGGGGAAGGCAGAGCTCCTCTGGACTGGAAGGCTTAAGTAGGCAGGACTGATGAGAAGGATCATAAACAGCTGAGCAACTGTGGAGAGAGATGGGAGCTGGCAATTAGCCGACAGCTGAGCAGATAGCTCAGAGAAGGAGGGCTGAGCCCAGCCCTGACACGGGCTGAAGTGGTTAATGATTTATTAAAGGTAACTAAAGGTCACTCAGCCCCCCAACACACAAATGAAATGAAACTGGTCTCGTTGGTTAGTGCTACGTTTGTGCTGTTTAAATTTCCATTCTATCTTTTATCGTTTTTGTGTTATTGATGATTTATTAAAGGTCACTAAAGGTCACTCAGCCCCAATACAACACCCAAAAGACACAAAACTGGTCTCGCTGATTAAATTTAAATTTTTTGCTGCCTTTATTTTTACAATATTAGCAATTGTTTTTTCCAGACTATGACATCACCCAGCCCCCCTACAACAGACAGAAGACACGAAACTGGGTTGGTTGGTTAGTGCTATGTTTGTGCCGTTTAAATCTCTGTTCTATCTTTTATAATTTTTGCATTATTAATGATTTATTAAAAGTCACCAAAGGTCACTCAGCCCCCCCCCCTTACAATAACCAAAAGACACAAACTCAGGCTCTATGGTTAATGCTATGTTTGTGCTGGTTTCTTGCTGTTTAAATTTCCATTCTATCTTTTATCTTTTTTGCATTATTAATGATTTATTAAAGGTCACCAAAGGTCACTCAGCCCCCCTACAACACCCATAAGACACTAAACTGGTTTTGTTGGTTAGTGCTACATTTGTACTGGTTTGTGCTGCTAAAATTTTTATTTGTGCTGTTATGGTTTTTAAGTTATTTTTTTTTATCAAACCCCACCCACTTTGCCCCCCTACAATCAGCACAAATAAAAACTTAAGTGTGTTTCTTTAGTTTGTGCTGTTTTGTGCCGTAAACATTTACATTTGTGCTGCTTTTATTTTTACGATATTAGCAAATGTTTTATCCAGACTATGACATCACCC
This sequence comes from Lithobates clamitans, assembly GCA_037952925.1. Lineage (NCBI taxonomy): Eukaryota > Metazoa > Chordata > Amphibia > Anura > Ranidae > Lithobates > Lithobates clamitans. Next base: position 3,917,202 of record JBBGZY010000725.1, on the reverse strand, counting down.
AGACCCCCTACAACACTGTCTCACTATCAGTGGCCCCTGAGCCAGAACTCACTAACCAGGTACATGACAGGGGGGCGGGGTGATGTCATTGTCTGGAAAAAACAATTGCTATTATCCTAAAAAAAAAGCAGCACAAATTAAATTTTTTTATAACACAAAAAATCACAAAAGTAGCACTAACATATGGTATGTTTATTTTTAAGATTTAATAACATGGAGTGCAAAGTGGGTGGGGTGTGATCAAATAAAAACAAGCTGTTATAAATAAAAGAAAACATAATAGCACAAATAGAAATTTTAACAGCACAATCCTAGCACTAATCAACAAGACCAGTTTCGTGTCTTTTGGCTGTTGTAGGGGGGCTGGGTGACTTTTGGTGACCTTTAATAAATCATGCAAAAACCATTAAAGATAGAACGGAAATTTAAATGGCACAAACCAGCACAAACGCAGCACCAACCAACCAGCCAGGTTTTAGTGTCTTTTGGCTATTGTAGGAGGGCTGGGTGATGTCATCGCCTGGAACAAACAATTGCTAATATCTCACAAATAAAAGCAGCACAAATGTCATTTTTTACGGCACAAAATAGCACAATTGTAGCACTAATGAAACACACTTGAGTTTTTATTTGTGCTGATTGTAGGGGAGCCAGCTTCGCTGTGCTATCATTTCCATATAACTTCCAACAGAAAAGCAAGAACTAGAGGAAGTCTTTGGCAGATGTTATACTGTATAAGTAACTAAATGCCAAAGACCCTACAAAACAGAACCCTAAACATGGTAAAAGTTGCCAATTTTGTAACAATAGTAGCTGCTCCTATATGGAGGAAAAAGAGAAGAGATACTAAGGTCCCTTTCACACTTATACGACTTGTCCCACGATTTTGTACTGCAAAATCGTATGACAAGTCATTGTCCATGATTTTCAATGACTACCATTCATATTGGCACGACTTTAAGTCGTGCCGACTTGAAAGTAGTCGCTGCACTACTTTGGTCCAACTTCTATGCGAGTTGTACTCCATAGACCTCAATGTTAAACCCTGAAGTAGCATGCAAGTCGTGCCTGAATAATATAGACACGACTTCAGTACGACTTTGTAAGCACAAGCCTGGCTCGCTGATCGGGAAAGGAAAACTTTTTTCCTTTCCCGATGAGCGACAGGCAGTGCTGACAGCTCTCTGGTATGAATCCAGAGGGGGAACTCCACGCCAAGTTTTAAATAAAAAAACTGGCGTGGGTTCCCCCCCAGGGACATACCAGGCCCTTAGGTCTGGTATGAATTGTAAGAGGAACCCCCTACGCCGATAAATCGGCTGGGGGTCCCCCCAAGATCCATACCAGACCCTTATCCGAGCACGCAGCCCGGCCGGTCAGGAATGGGGGTGGGGACGAGCTAGCGCCCCCCCCCTCCTGGACCGTACCAGGCCGCATGCCCTCAACATGGGGGTGGGTGCTTTGGGGCATGGGGGGGCGCCCTGCGGCCCCCCCACCCCAAAGCACCTTGTCCCCATGTTGATGAGGACAAGGGCCTCTTCCCGACAACCCTGGCCGTTGGTTGTCGGGGTCTGCGGGCGGGGGGCTTATCGGAATCCGGGAGGAATCCGGCGTAGGCGGTTCCTCTTACAATTCATACCAGACCTAAGGGCCTGGTATGTCCCTGGGGGGGAACCCACGCCAGTTTTTTTATTTAACACTTGGCGTGGAGTTTCCCCTTATGATTCATACCAACTACTGTATGTTTTCATTTGTTAATGCCAAAAACGTGGCAAAGTAGTACTGCTCCCAAATCGCGGTCAAATCGCGGTAAAATAGCGGAAAAATCGCGGCCGTGAAATCGCGGTAAAATCGTGCGACTTTGAAGTCGTATAAGTGTGAAAGGGGCCTAAATGGCACCTGGAAGAAGCCATCTACAAATGGCTGCAAAAGAATGTAACTTTCAGCTTTTCCAGCAAAGTTTTCATATTTATATTTATTATTCAACGGTTGTGGCAGGGTGCCTTCAGTTTGAGTAGATTTCCTGCTTTTCGTATGTCTTTTTTTCTATGTATCCCACTAGTGTGATAGGGATATTTCTTGTGACCTCATTTTTCTTCTTTTGTTCACTTATTACGGAGTGTATTCTTATATTTGACATGGCCACATTTTTGTCACTCTCTCTCTATAGGATTATTAGTACATACCTTGGTTTGACACCTTAAAGGGGATTATTGTTTCTTACTGGTCTGAGTTTTATTGGGGTTATACTTCTTTATTTGAGCCTAGGTTCACACAGGAGCAATATGGGAAAATGCATGCGATTTGGACAGGAATCGCACCGCATCATAGCACCAAATCACATGCGACTCTTTGCAGTGCAATTTGAGCCCATTCATTTTGTATGGGCTCAAATCACACCGCACCACATGAAAAAGATAAAGGCATCTTTTTTTTTGCCACACCAAAATTTGCCTCACCCATGCAATCTGATTCTGGCAATCACACTGCATTTTGTGAACTGTTTTTGGGTTTTGTTGTTAATTTAAAAATGCATAGGATACGCTGTGTTTCCTGCACTGCATATATGTGAACCAAGGCTAAAGGGAAATGTTGGCTGGAAGGGATTTTTGTTTGATTTTTTTAGTGGGTCTATGTCTTTTTGACTATATGGGTCTATTGGTAATTTTTTTTTCACACACACTTCATACAACATTCACCAAAGATCCACATGGTTGTTAACTCAAATCCAATTAGAGTGACAGGTGTATGAATTTTGTGTGAAAACATTTTTAAATAGACCCTCAACTCTAAGCTCACACAGCTATGTGGCACTACAGAAGTGAGCCTTTTTCTGAAGCACAGTATACGCACTCAGTGTTTGTTCTGGATGTGCCCCCCCAAAAAACATTCTCCCAGCACAGGGACCAAGCTGCCACCGACAGTTCTGGGTCCTCTACTAGTGGTCTTCAGCTGGGAAAACTGAATCTCCAGTGCCACGGGGGGAGGGGGGGGGTTGCCCTGGCACAAAGTACTTAGGGGCACAAAATTGCACAGTTGGGAGTGGATTGCAGTTCAGGACCAGTGGCAGGATGGATAGCTCCCAGCAGTGAGAGCTATGTGTGCCTTGTGGAGGAGATCAGTGCCCGGCATGTCAACCAGGGGGTACAGGGCATGTGGGCACACTCATACACAGGGGCACCATTACAGTCATAAGCTGGCAGAGGGATCTCTCCCAGGGTGTGGGCACCTTTGAATAGATGCAGACAGGAGAATAATGACATTGAACATGGTGGCATGGTAGGCTAGTCCCATTGCACAGAGCATAGCTGGCACCTGTGTACCAGTGTGCAGTTGTACAGGGTGAAGACACGAGATGGGTGTTTGGCTGAACAGACAGAGAAGTCTGGAAGATGAGCAGGAAGACATGGTTGGCCTAGGGCTCTTCAGAGGGAGCGCCGATTTTGCTCTTACAGTGCCTTGAAAAAGTATTTAAACCCCTTGAAATTTTCCACATTTTATCATGTTACAACCAAAAATCTAAATGTAATTTATTGGGATTTTATGTGATAGACCAACACAAAGTGGCACATAATTGTGAAGTAAAAGGAAAATGATAAATAGTTTTCAATTTTTTTTTACAAATAAATATGTGAAAAGTGTGGCGTGCATTTGTACTCAGCCCCCTTTACTCTGATACCACTAACTAAAATCTAGTGGAGCCAATTGCCTTCAGAAGTCACCTAATTAATAGAGTCTACCTGTGTGTAATTTAATCTCAGTATAAATACAGCTGTTTTGTGAAGCCCTCAGAGGTTTGTTAGAGAACCTTAGTGAACAAACAGAATCGTGAAGGCCAAGGAACACACCAGGTCAGGGATAAAGTTGTGGAGAAGTTTAAAGCAGGGTTGGGTTATAAAAAAATATCCCAAGCTTTGAACATCTCAAGGAGCACTGTTCAATCCATCATCCAAAAATGGAAAGAGTATGGCACAACTGCAAACCTACCAAGACATGACCGTCCACCTAAACTGACAGGCCGGGCAAGGAGAGCATTAATCAGAGAAGCAGCCAAGAGGCCCATGGTAACTCTGGAGGAGGTACAGAGATCCACAGCTTAGGTGGGAGAATCTGTTAACAGGACAACTATTAGTTTTGCACTCCACTATTCTTGCCTTTATGGAAGAGTGGCAAGAAGAAAGCCATTGTTGAAAGAAAGCCATAAGAAATCTCGTTTGCAGTTTGCGAGAAGCCACGTGGAGGACACAGCAAACATATGGAAGAAGGTGTTCTGGTCAGATGAGACCATAATTTCACTTTTTGGCCTAAAAGCAAAACGCTATGTGTGGCGGAAAACTAACACTGCACATGACCTTGAACACACCATCCCCACTAGGTAATATGATGGTGGCAGCATCATGTTGTGGGGATGCTTTTCTTCAGCGGGGACAGGAAGCTGTCAGAGTTGATGGGAAGATGGATGGAGCCAAATACAGGGCAATCTTAGAAGAAAACCTGTTAGAGGCTACAAAAAACTTGAGACTGGGGTGGAGGTTCACCTTCCAGCAGGACAACGACCCTAAACATATGGCCAGAGCTACAATGGAATGGTTTAGATCAAAGCATATATGTGTTAGAATGGCACAGTCAAAGTCCAGACCTAAATCTAATTGAGAATCTGTGGCAAGACTTGAAAATTGCTGTACACAGATGCTCTCTATCTAATCTGACAGAGCTTGAGCTATTTTGCAAAGAAGAATGGTCAAAAATGTAATTCTCTAGATGTGCAAAGCTGGTAGAGACATACCCAAAAAGACTTGCAGCTGTAATTGCAGTGAAAGGTGTTTCTACAAAGTATTGACTGAATACAAATGCATGCCGCACTTTTCAGATATTTATTGGTAAAAAAGTTTGGAAACTATTTATCATTTTCCTTCCACTTCACAATTATGTGTCATTTTGTCTTGGTCTATCACATAAAATCCCAATAAAATACATTTAAGTTTTTGGTTGTAACATGACAAAATGTGGAAAAATTCAAGGGGTATGAATACTTTTTCAAGGCACTGTACATTGCTAATCTTGAACTCATAGAGGATCCCTGGGGTGTTATGGTAGAGAAAACTGGCAGGCAACATTGATTCAAAACATTCAGGCAGTGCTCTGCGACCACAAAAATGGAGTGGCTGGGCTACAGCCCTGTGCCTGACTACACAACTGAACAGGCCAACGGCCACCCTGTGTTGGGATGCTGCCAGCTGGACATCAGCCTTCAGTCTCTCTAGGGCGTAAGGAACTCAAGGAGTGCTAATGGACCATGGATTATGAGGCACAATGCTTGCCTTGTCTTGGACACTGGCAACCCATGCTATGCCACTGCAACTATCGATCACATGATTGCTGTGATTGCCTGTGACCTTCTATCACAGTTATCGCTGAATAAAACCCACCCCTGCATTTCTCCATTCAGAGGTGAACTCTGAATGGAGAAGAAGATACAATGTTTCTCCTAATTAGAGAAAAGTGCAAACAAAATAATGTGTGAAAAAAATAAAATAATAATGATATAATAAATAAAAAATAAAGATAAATTGGCTATATCAGGGATTGATCAAATGAGCTTCATGTACACACTGCCTACTTTGACCGCCGGGCAATGCAATGCAAAATGGTAGCAAAATCTCACTGCGATTTTGCAGTGGTTTTTGACGTGGTTTGTGTTTTCCCATAGCCAGCGGTCAAAACGTTTCTATCCTGAACACGATTCTGCCGCCTTGAGGAGAGGGGGGTAGGGAGGTTGAACCTTACCTAACCAAAGCAACTCCTAAACTCTGGTAAAAGTTGTGTGTTGTTGTGTGTACATGGACACATAGGGGGGTTATTTACTACAACTAAAGAGTGCAAAATTTGCTGCAGCTCTGCATAGAAACTAATCAGCTTCCAGGTCTTATTGCCAAAGCTTAATTGAACAAGCTGAAGCTGGAAGCTGATTGGCTACCATGCACAACTGCACCAGATTCTGAGTGCACCAGTTTTAGTAAATCTACCCCATAGGCTTTTATGGAGTTGAGTTTAGGGGCTTTGGCAAAAAAACGCCGAAAGCTCCTAAACTCGGATTTATTTCAGGGTTTTTTTTCTGATGATGGGTCATGGTAATGGCAAGAAATTTACACCTAAGAAATGTTTTTACTATTTTGGACCAGTTTGTCTTTGATAATAAAAAAAAACAGAGGTATCCATTTTTTACCAAGTGAAGGCGTAATTTGTCCTGAAAAAAATATACGTAATTTACCCGAATACACAAACTAGTTGCAATAATATGTACAGTTTTAGTTGTGATATGTGAACAACTAATACAAGCTGATACAAAGGTAAAAACAAATGATTATTTTAAACAAAGTGCATGTGTAGCTTGGCTCATGGCACTACTGTCACTGCGGTCAAATGTCCGCGGCTACATTTATACTGTGCAGATGGGCAGGGACAGAGATGGAGGTTTTGCTATGGGAGCAGCGACAGCTGAAGACCTGCCCATTGCTAAAGAGGAGGACACCCAGGTAGGCTTGCACATTTATGCTGGGAGCTGCAAGGACTTATGGGAGATACAGCCCCCAGGAAAGTGGCGCAAATCAGGCAGAGACTAAGTGTGGCTGCAAGTCCCAAAAGGACTGTACTCCTGTACCTCTCGCTGGGTAATAGTGGTGAGAGATTTATGAGCCATCATCTTTGCCACCTTCCCACTTACAGCACTACCCTCTAAGACCCATAAAATGCTTTGGAGAGCTGCTTTATTGTTCTGGAATTCCAAAATTCTGTTTAGAGTGCTCCACTGCAGACTTGGATCCCAATGTTGGCCACCATCAGCTGTTCACCAGTAGACAGTGGGAGGGAGACAAGTAGTGACTGTGTCTTCATAGCCCCTGTGTGTGTTCCCTATTATTAAGGGCATCTCCTTCTGTCTGGGTCTTGGTGGTCTAATCTCTGCTCTCTGTCCCTGAACCAGGTAGTTGTGTATCCATTGTATGTGACTCTCTCATAATCTCATTTGCCATCTGTGTAACTGGTATATGCTGTTAATATTAATGTTGTATTTTTGCGACTATCTTGAAAAGTATAATACACAATAGACATACACATTTTAATACACGCTGATTCTGTGGACAAGAGACAAACACTGCCATACAAGTACTAATAAAAGTATCTGTAGTATTTTGGATAATGCAAGGATTTTTCAAGTTATTGGATGAGTGATTATTGAGTTATAATTGCCAAACTTTACCTGCAACACTATCTGGGAAAATCAGGTGCAACAGTATATAAAATAAAATAATTTCGTAGTGGAACAATTGTCAGATGCCAGGTGCACCAGTCCCTCTGTTGATTATGCAGAGGATGCAAGAGGTGAGGACTTCTCTGCCTTACTATAGGTAGCAATTATTTTGCAGACAAGAACTTGCCATTTTTTTTTAAAGCTTCTTTTAATGTTAGTCAGCTTGCCAGATGGGCGCTGTTTCACTTACCAAACATTTGCTACTTCTGTCTATCCAATTCTGAGATTTACACAGTCCTGCACACAGTACAACCTCTGGCAGGGCAAGTGACTTGAGTTTTCTCTGATGAAGTAATTGTTACAGATTTTGTCTTTGTCCCATTACGGTACTGGATAGTGAGAAGCAGAAGACTAGATAGCTCATCTCCTTGTCACGATGTTCTCTCCTCTTATTAGGGTCTGCATGTTAGCACATCATCACTGCAGCACAACTGACTGGCTCCTTGTGTATCTTTTTCCTCTTCCAGGGACAGGGACTGCAAGAGGTTGATACCAATTAATTTCTCAATCTTACTTGGCTTGCATTAAAAATACATTTAATGATGTTTTAATAAATGCATTCATTAGTATTCTTTATATCTGCCTGCAGTTTAGCTTTAGAGCTGATCTCTGGGAAAGAGAAAAAATACACAGCAGTAGGCCTCCCCTTTCTGCGCATTGCAAAGGCTAAATGCTCGTTTGTTTGTTTTTTTGCCTAAGTTATCAGTAAAAAATACATTTTCTTACCTTATCCCTTGGCTCCTCTGGCAGCCAGAACGCACCTCTTCTCTCTGGTTTGGGTTGTGGGCAGGCCCTGGGCAGGTGTTCTTAATGACAATGCAGGACTACTGGTCCATTGAATTAGTTGATGACCTCAGAGCTGCAACCGCCTGCCAGAGTGCCTTTACATAGATACATAGTGAGTCAGGTTGAAAAAAGACACAAGTCCATCTAGTTTAACCAATAAAAAAAAAAATCATACAATCCCATATACACAATCCTATACCCACAGTTGATCCAGAGGAAGGTGAAAAACTCCAGCAAAGCAAGATCCAATTTGCTATAGCAACTTTACCTATAAATGGTACCCAGTTATATTATGTACATTTAGGAAATAATCCAGGCCTTTTTTAAAGCAATCTACTGAGCTGGTCAGAACCAACTATTGAGGGAGTCTATTCCACATTTTCTCAGCTCTTACTGTGAAGAAACCTTTCTGTATTTGGAGATGAAATGTCTTTTCCTCTAGACGTAAAGAGTGCCCTCTTGTCCTCTGTGATGACCTTAAAGTAAATAACTCAACACCAAGTTCACTATATGGATCCCTTATGTATTTGTAAATGTTGATCATATCCCTCCTTAATCTCCTCTTCTCAAGAGAGAATACATTCATTTCCTCTAATCTTTCCTCATAGCTGAGCTCTTCCATGCCTCTTATCAGTTTGGTTGCCCTTCTCTGCACTTTCTCCAGTTCCCCAATATCCTTTTTTAAGAACTGGTGCCCAAAACTGAACTGCATATTCCAGATGAGGTCTTACTAATGATTTGTACAGGGGCAAAATTATATCTCTATCAGGAGCCCATACCTCTCTTGATAGAAGAAAGGACTTTGCTCGCTTTGGAAACCGCAGCTTGGCATTGCATGCTATTATTAAGCTTATGATCTACCAAATCCCTCAGATCCTTCTCCACTATGGATCCCCCCAGTTGTACTCCCCCTAGTATGTATGATGCATGCATATTCTTAGCCCCCAAGTGCATAACTTTAAATTTATCAACATTAAACCTCATTTGCCACATAGTTGCCTAATAAAACAGTGCACTGAGGTTGGCTTGTAAATTGGAGACATCCTGTAGGGACGTTATTCCACTGCATAGCTTGGTGTCACCTGCAAAGACTGAAATGGTGCTTTTAATCCCAGACTCTATATCATTTATAAAGATTTTAAAAAGTACGGATCCCAACACTGAACCTTGGGGTACACCACTGATAACCTTACAGAGTAAGAATCATTAATCTCTACTCTCTGGCTCACCATACACGTAATAATCTGACTGTGAAATCTCTGTACATTCAACTTTAGATTTGCCAAAACTATCCAAACAGGCAGACCCTCGCACTACATATTTGTTGGTATATCTAAGGGAGATTGTACAATCAGATTGTAACAGGTGTATGTGCTTTGGAGAAGATTCTTTGGGAGAGCAGTCGCATGGAAGGAGGAGCCTGCAGAATCGAGGGATTAGGTAAGTGAAAGTCCTTTTTCCTAGCATCCTATGCAAAAACGAGCATCACAGTTTCAGGAGGGGAAAATTTGAGGGTATTTTCTTTTTTTGAAAGGTTGTATGGCTCAAAACAGTGGAAAACAAAGTTGTACTTTGGAAGTTTGCAGTCAGGGTGTCCAAGCCGAGGTGTCCACCCACACACCAATAGACAAACGGTCATCAAGAAAAAGAAGCAGCCGGCAACTCCATAACATCAAGTGTATTTATTGTAAAGCCTTCACAGTGAGTATAGTCAGCAGCAGACTAGTTTTAGAGATAAGCCTTGTTCACAGCACACATATGTGTTGAAAAGCATGAACATTTAAACATAGGAGACTATCACATGACTACTGCTCCTCTCCAATCATCAATGTGTTCATTTGAAATCAGGTGATTGGTGTTGGGGAAATTTGGCTGTAAGCTATGCACACAGCCATATCTCCTGTGCTAATAAGCACCCATTTCCATCTTAATGATATAACGTACCTTTTGATCGTATGTCTCCCCTCTGGTTCCCCATTCCCCAGTAAACAGACATCAACACATTCTTACGTTTTCATCTCAGCATCTCTGCCTCTCCCTAGCTAACAGGCTCTTTTATTAACACAAAAGCTTTCACAAACAGGAAGTGATGGTTCCAACAGCCAATCACCTCTTACATGGGAAGTGACATCACAGGATATGACCATATAAGGATTTAACAACACAGGATAATACAACAACCAATGAACAAGGACTACAGGAGTCTTGTGGGCATGTCTGAGCAGAGACAGGGTGCATGCATGTTTTTAGAAGCCACATGGCTTTCAAACATGGACTCCGTCTCTGACCATAACAACCCAAAAGACTCCCATATTTCCGCTGATAGAAATCCTTATTATACATTGTTCCAGAAAACAATGTATACCTTGATTATTCTACTGTCTTTGTGGACGATAGATTATTGGCAGGCTTACACTCATGGGGCCACAAATATGTTGATCAGGCACACAGGGGCAACACGAGCGCACACTCGTTAAACCGATAATGTCTTTGCAGAGCGAACACACCCCCACCAGACGATCATTCTGTGCATCGCACAGCGGCCCTTATCTGGCAGACATGTCCCCACTTCGCAAACACTTCTCTACCTCCCCAAGGAGCTTTCCACTACCAAACGGAACTTAACCAGCGTCAGTCTGCCCCAGTCAGCTCTTTAGAGTGGGCTGCGAGAGAACGAACACTGGGAGACTTATGACAATACATTAAAATACATCTTCATAAAATTTCCACAACATTGGTTACAAATTGTCAACAGATGTGAAGATGACAAGTGAGAAGCAAAGAGGCTAGCTATAATAAAACGCATGAGATACAAAACATACAAAGACTATCTTGACTAGGGATGAGCTTCGAGTTCGAGTCGAACTCATGTTGGACTCAAACATCGGCTGTTCGCCAGTTCTCTGAACAGCGAACATTTTGGGGTGTTCGCGGCAAATTCAAAAGCCGCAGAACACCCTTTAAAAGTCTATGAGAGAAATCAAAAGTGCTAATTTTAAAGGCTTATATGCATGGTATTGTCATAAAAAGTGTTTGGGGACCTGGCCGTTTTTTCGGGAGCAGTGATTTTAATAATGCTTAAAGTCAAACAATAAAAGTGTAATATTCCTTTAAATTTCGTACCTGGGGGGTGTCTATAGTATGCCTGTAAAGGGGCGCATGTTTTCTGTGTTTAGAACAGTCTGACAGCAAAATGACTTTTCAAAGGAAAAAAGTCATTTAAAACTACTCGCGGCTATTAATGAATTGCCGGTCCGACAATACTCATAAAAGTTCATTGATAAAAACTGGGGAACCCCGAACCAAAATTTAAAAAAAAACTGGCGTAGGGGTCCCCCTAAATTCCATACCAGGCCCTTATCCGAGCACGCAACCTGGCAGGCCGCAGGAAAAAGAGGGGGGGACGATAGAGCACCCCCCCTCCTGAACCGTAACAGGCCACATGCCCTCAACATTGGGAGGGTGCTTTGGGGTCCCCCGAAAGCACCTTGTCCCCATGTTGATGAGGACAAGGGCCTCATACCCACAACCCTTGGCCGGTGGTTGTGGAGTTCTGCAGGCGGGGGGCTTATCGGAACGGGTGACCCCCTCTGACATCACGGGGAATACCACAGGGAAGTCTCTGTCAAGTCCCCGTGTGTCAGAGGGGGTGGGGTCACCGGGTGGCCCCGCCCTCCATTATTTAAGAAGTGTCAGAAGACGAGAAGCGTCACACAGTGGAAGCCTCCCATGGATGCGGAGCGGCCCGAGAACGAAGAAGGGAAGAAGACGCCGCGGAGGAAGATCCCGGACGAGAACACCGGAGGAAGAACCAGAAGAACCAGAAGAACCAGAAGAAGAAGAAGATAGAGGAAGAAACCGAAGGAAGATAGAAGAAAGAAGATAGAAGAAAGGAGATGGAAAGAAGAAGCATTTAAATAAAGGAATTGTCAAAAACTGTCTCTTGTCATTTTTAACATTTTTGACAGTTTTTTTGTGAAATGGTAGGCTTACCATTTCACACATGGAGGGTCCGGGATCTGGGGGTCCCCTTGTTAAAGGGGACTTAAAGATTCTGATAAGCCCCCCTGCCTGCAGACCCCCACAACAACCGGCCATGGGGACAAGGTGTTTTGGGGAGACCCCAAAGCACCCTCCCAATGTTGAGGGCATGTGGCCTGGTACAGTTCAGGAGGGGGGGCGCTCTATTGTCCCCCCCTCTTTCCCTGCGGCCTGCCAGGTTGCGTGCTCGGATAAGGGTCTGGTATGGATTTTTGGGGGGACCCCACGCCAATTTTTTAAAAATTTTGGCACAGGGTTCCCCTTAAAATCCATACCAGACCCTTCAGGTCTGGTATGAATTTTGAGGGGGACCCCTACGTCATTTTTTTTTTTAAATTTTGGAGCAGGGTTTCCCTTAATATCCATACCAGACCTGAAGGGCCTGGTATGGGATTTAGGGGGACCCCATGCCAGTTTTTTTTTAAATTTTGGTTCGGGGTTCCCCTGTGGGGAAATCAAATGCAGTTTTTATCAATTAACTTTTATGTGTGTTGTCGGAGCAGCAATTCATTAATAGCTGCGAGTAGTTTTAAATTACTTTTTTTCCTTTGAAATGTAATTTTGCTGTCAGACTGTTCTAAACACGTGAAACATGCGCCCCTTTACAGGCATACTATAGACACCCCCCAGGTACGAAATTTAAAGGAATATTACACTTTTATTGTATGACTTAAAGCATTATTAAAATCACTGCTCCCGAAAAAACGTCCATTTTTAAAACTTTTTTTGCATTGATAAATGTCCCCTGGGGCAGGATCCGGGTCCCCAAACCCTATTTAGGATAATAACATGCAAATTAGCCTTTAAAATGAGCACTTTTGATTTTGAACGTTCGCATCCCACAGACTTCAATGGGGTTCTAACGTTCGTGCGAAGTTTGGTCTGTTCGCAAGTTCTGGAGCGAACCGAACCGGGGGGGTGTTTGGCTCATCCTTAATCTTGACATGTGAGAAAATACATATATTAAAAGCTCTGTGAGAGAATCTTTAATAAAAAAATATATATATATTTAAAAATTCATAAGATGTGAAATAGAAAGACTATACATAAAACATAGTACACATTCAAAGTGTATCACAAGCGATGGGCATAGTACAATGCCCATAACTCCAGGACTTTTTTGAACTTTTTTCATAAATAGGTCTACATCATATCGGTGGTTCATTCCTGCAGGTACCCTTGTCTGTAGGTGGAAAATCCACCAGACTTCACGTGAAAGAAGTGCACGGTGGATGTCCCCCCCACATGAGGATAATTTAACTCTTTCCAAGCCTGAATACGAAAAGGATGCCATATTGCCGTTATGTTAATACTTAAAGTGGAGGTCCACCACAAAGAAAAATTTGCATCAAAAAATCCCTAAAAAAATGGAGGGAATTTTTTTTTTAACTAACCTGAAATGGCTGTTGATAGGCAGTCTTCCTAATCTGCCTCTTCCTACTCCGCAGTGATGTTTAGTCTTCTCCTCCCCGCGTTGTCTTCTGGGGAATGGGGCGCAGTGTTTTATGGGAACTGTGTGTGTCCCACAACACATCGCGTCCCATTCACAAAGCGCTGCGCGACTCGCGCATGCGCAGTAGGAAACGGGCAGCAAAGCCGTAAGGCTCCACTGCCTGTTTCCCTTAGTTAGGATGGCGGTGCCGGGACCCGAGAGCCGAGGGACAGGTCGGCCTCGGGCGGCCGACATCACGGGCAGCCAGGACAGGTAAGTGTGCTTGTTTAAAGTCAGCAGCTACAGTGTTTGTAGCTGCTGACTTTGAATTTTTTTTTTCCTGGCTGGAACCCTGCTTTAAAGTGCTTAGACACATTGGATAAGCCTTTGTCAGTACTGCAATATGCACCACGAAAATGTTCGCTGATTAGAGTTCCCAGTGGTCTCACGGTGCAACCCACATATTGTTTGTTACATTTATCACATTTCACAACATATACAACATTGCTAGTTGATATATTCACGAATTGTGAATTTTCGTTCTGTGGCACATGAAACTACTGTCTTGTTTTGTCTAGAGTGTCTACTACAGAAACGGCATGTGTTATTCCCACAAATGTAAGCCCACAGTGTTCAACCAATTTTTTTTGTATTGCTGCCACTCAAACAAACTTGGGGACAAAACGTCTCCTAACGTTTTAGCACGGCGGCTTGAAAGCCTACAGCCCGACCTAAGTAATGGTGCCAAATCTCCATCCGTGGAAAGTATTGGTAAATATTTATCTATAATGTTTTTAATTTGATTAAATTCCAAGGAGAAGGCAGTTACAAAAGTGACTGAACTTGTTTTCCTGTCATTAGAACTCTTATGCCCTGTACACACAATAGGATTTTCCGACAAAAAAATTCTGGATTTATTTCTGACGGATGTTGGCTCAAACTTGTCTTGCATACAGACGGTCACACAAATGTTGTCGGAAATTCCGAACGTCAAGAACGCGGTGACATACAACACGTACGACGAGTCGAGAAAATGAAGTTCAATAGCCAGTGCGGCTCTTCTGCTTGATTCCGAGCATGCGTGGAATTTTGTGCGTCGGAATTGGGTACACACGATCGGAATTTCCGAAATGGATTTTGTTGTCGGAAAATTTAAGATCCAGATCTCAAATTTTGTTTGTCGGAAATTCCGACGGAAAATGTCCGATGGAGCCTACACATGGTCGGAATTTCCGACAACAAGCTCCCATCGAACATTTGTTGTCAGAAAATCCTATCGTGTGTACAGGGCATAGCATTACTATTACTAAAGCTCTTCTTGCAACCAGCATTCTCCAAGAGGGAGATTCTATTTTTCTCCATAGTGAAACGGCTGCTCTAGCTATATTCCATTTATCGTACTCTCGTGAATGAAGTCGTGAGGCTATAATGTTGCACTGCTTATAAACCACTAGGCGCCCGCGCTATAGCCGAAAGACGGCTACAGCGCGGCGCTCAATTACCGGGAGGGCGTCCCTGGATGTCCTCCTGTTTACTCGTTCCCCGCGCCCCGCTGCACGCATTGGGAAAAATCTGTGTTGGCCGTGTACCTTGGACACAGGCAATCACAGATTGTGCTAAATGGCCAATCACAGGGGCCATTTAGCGCTCGATCAGCGTGTCCAGTGGGAGATGATCTCAAGTGTAAACATATTAGATCATCTCTCATTGCCGACTCTCCCTCCTCACACAGAGACCGTGTGTGAGTTCAAATAGTAAAAAAACAGTAAATACAGTGCCCATAGTACCTATCAGTGCCATGATACAATGCCCACAGTACCTATCAGTGCCATCTGCCAGTGCCATCTGTCAGTGCCATCTGTCATCAGTGCCACCTGTCAGTGCCATCTGTCAGGGCCATCTGTTATCGCCATCTGTCAGTGCCATCTGTCATCAGTGCCACCTGTCAGTGCTATCTGTCATCAGTGCCACCTGTCAGTGTCATGTGTCATCTGTTATCAGTGTCACGTGTCATCAGTGCCACGTATCAGTGCCATCAGCCATCAGTGTCACGTGCCATCGGATCCACATATCAGTACCACGTATTAGTGCCATATGTCATCAGTGTCATGTGTAATCAGTGCCACCTGTCATCAGTGTCACGTAATCAGTGCCATTTGTCATCACCAACAATGTCTAGAAGATTATTTTCAGCCAAGGAGGCGTACAATATTCTTGCGGCTGACGAGAGCAACAGGGAGCTCTCCGCTTCGGATTCCTCCTCAAATTCAGATTCTGAGTCTGACAGTGACTACAAGCCTGTCCTAAGCAGTGGAACACTGACAGCCTCAAAGGAGGATGAGAGTCCGCCCACAAGACGAAGGCGTTCTGGTGAGGAGGCAGTGCCATCCATCAGCACCGCAGTGCCATCCACCAGCACCTCAGTACCTCGGCAAGAAAGGCCACGTACCAGTGGGGTGTCACCTCAGACCCAAAGGGTTAGGTCCCATGCCAGCCTTCCCTATACCCTTGTAGCTTCCTCCTAATTCAGGAGAAGCTATCATTCCCCCTTTCACTGCCCAACCAGGAGTCCAGGTGGACACAAAAAATTTTTCCCCTGATTTCTTCCATTTAATTTTTACTGAGGACATGTTAGCATCAATTGTGGCCCAGTGCAACCTGTATGCACAACAATTCATAGCAAGTAACCCAACGTCCTATTATGCCCGTCCCTACGAGTGGAGAGCCCTAACAGTGGAGGCATTTAAAAATGTTTTGGGCCTCACATTCTGTATGGGACTAACAAAAAAAAATTAATTACGTTCATATTGGTCAACCCTCCCCATTCACCACATGCCCATCTTTTCTTCAGTAATGTCCAGAACAAGATATCTAATGATGATGAGATTCCTACACTATAATGATAATACCCAGTGCCCTCCCCGAAATGACCCAAATTTTGATAAGCTTTATAAAATTCGGCCACTACTAACTTATTTTTCTAAAATCTTCCCCCAGTTGTTAATCTCAGACCAACACATATGCATGGATGAGTCCCTTATCAAATTTACTGGCAGGCTGGGTTTCAAACAATTTATTCCCACCAAAAGGGCTATAGGGTGAAGCTGTATAAATTGTGCGACTGAGCCAAAGGGTATACATATGTCTTCATGGTATACGAAGGGAAGGACACCCAGCTGAATCCCCCTAATTGCCCAGACTACATGAGATCAAGCTGGAAAGTCGTTTGCTAACTCATAAACCCACTCCTGGAGAAAAGCTACCATTTGTACATAGATAACTTATATACAAGTTTGCCCCTGTTCCGAATCTTCAAAGAAAGAACACTCCAGCATGTGGCACCATAAGGATGAACCGGAAAGGCTTTCCTCAAAGCCTCGCCAACAAGAAGCTAAGAAGAGGGGAGACAGTGAGTTTACGGAATGAGGAAATTCTGGCTGTGAAGTGGAGGGACAGGGGTGGGATGTCTACATGCTTTCTTCGATCCACAACAATACATTCGTTGAGATCACCAGGAGGAATGGCCCAATCCAAAAACCAACATGTATCCACGAATACAATATGTTCAAGGGGGGTGTCGACTTCAATGACCAAATGCTCGAACCCAACCTTGCCACAAGACGAACATACCAGTGGTATAAAAAAGTTTCAATTTATTTGTTTAATTTGGCCATACACAACAGCTATATTATCTATCACAACTCCACTGAAAGCCCCAAATCCTTCCTTGGCCACCAGGAGGAAATAGCCACTGCCCTTATTTTCCCGAACAGCCCACCAGAAAACATTCAATCCAATGTGATTAGCAGACACTCTGAACGCCACTTTCCCGATAAAATCCCTCCCAGACCAACAGGCCAAAAACGTCAGAAAAAATGCCGGGTGTGCACCAGAGGAGGAGTTAGAAGAAACACCACTTATCATTGTCCCCAATGTCCTTCCCAACCAGGCCCCTGCATAGTTGACTGTTTCCGACTTTACCATACTTCACTAAATTATTAGTGAAGTATGGTAAACATAACCCTCACTTCCTGCCATTTACCTTCACACCCCTTATGCCTCTACTTGCTCTGTAACTGACCCTGGCTTGTTATTCGACCACGCTTCTGCCTACCGATTCTGTTCATACCTCTGCCTGATCTGGAACTGACCCTGGCTTGTTATTTGACCACACTTCTGCCTACCGATTCTGTTCATACCTCTGCCTGATCTGGAGCTGACCCTGGCTTGTTATTCGACCACGCTTCTGCCTACCAATTCTGTACATACCTCTGCCTGATTTGGAACTGCCCCTGGACTGTTTGACCATGCTTTTTGCCTGCCTCTTGGACTGATCTTGTACCCTGCCACTGGACTAGTGGGATTCATAACATGGGACTCACATATGTGAGGGGCTCTGGGGCTCTGGCTTTCTGGGTGAAGAAAACAATTTTTTTTGTTTTCTCATTCCTAGATTAGGGTCTAGAGACTCGGAGGCTTCAAAGAGATTTGGGTGGGAGAAGCCTCTACCCCTGTCCCCATTCTGTCCTGAACGAGGCCCTACTTCTGCCTGCTGCCTGTAGTACCTATGCCATCATGCCTCTGCCTGTCGCATGAACTGACCACACTACATGGACCATGTTCCTGCCTACTACCAGGACCAATATTTTGGCACTGCTGACAATTTCTGACAGTATATGGACAGCATTCCTGCCTGCTGCCTGTACTGACTATGGACAGTAATTCTGCCTGTTGCCTGGACTATTGCGTTCGCTTTTTCTGACCAAGTCCCTGCCTGCTGCCTGGACCAGTGCTATCCTCCTGTGGACAGCTGCGCTACTAAAACCACAGGTAATCTTTTGTTTACCCTTTGCTCAGCAGGATGTATTTTGGGGTGTAATTCATGGTATGTGCATGCTATGTGTCCCTAGAACACCTGACGGTGTTCCTTGCATGTTGGGCTTCTGTATGTGGCCAGGCTGTGTAAAAGTCTCACACATGTGATCTCGCCATACTCAGGAGGAGTAGCACAATGTATTTTGGGGTGTAATTTTTGCTATGTACATATTATGCGTTGGAAATATCTTATAATTGACAACTTTGTGTAAAAAAAATGCGTTTTAATTTTTTTCCCATAATTTCCAAAAACTTCTGGAAAAAATTAACTGTTCAAAAGACCCATTATGCCTCATAGATTATACGGTGGGGTGTTAGCATTCCAAAATGGGGTCATTTTGTGGGCGTTTCCATTGTCCTGGTGCTCCAGGGCCTTCAAAAGTGTAATAGGTGGTTGAAAAATAACATTGTAATTTATGCTCCTAAAACCCTTGAATGTGCTATTTCAATATTGGGCCTCTGTATGTGGCCAGGCTGAGTAAAAGTCTCACACATGTGGTATCGCCATACTCAGAAGGAGTAGCAGAATGTATTTTGGGGTGTCTGTTTTGTTATGTACATGCTATGTGCTGGAAATATCTTGTAAATAGACAACTTTGTGTAAAAAAAAAATGCGTTTTCATTTTTTTCGCACATTTTCCAAAAACTTTTGGAAAAAAATGAACCATTCAAAAGACTCATTATGCCTCATAGATTATACATTGGGGTGTTAGCTTTCCAAAATGAGGTCACTTTGTGGGTGTTTCCATTGTCCTGGTGCTCCAGGGCCTTCAAAAGTGTAATAGGTAGTCAACAAGTTAGATGTGTCATTTATGCTCCTAGAACACCTGATGGTGCTCCCTGCATGTTGGGCCTCTCTATGTGGCTAGGCTGTGAAAAAGTCCCACACATGTGGTATCGCCATACTTAGGAGGAGTAGCAGAATGTATTTTGGGGCATCACTTGTGGTATACACATGCCATGTGAGAGAAATAACCTATTACAATGACAATTTTGTGGGGAAAAAAATCTTCATTTTGCAAAGAGTTGTGGGAAAAAATGACATCAAAAACCTCACCATGCATCTTACTAATAACCTTGGAATGTCTGCTTTCAAAAATGGGGTCATTTGGGGGGTATTTGTACTTTCCTGGCTTGTTTGGGTCGCAAGAAATGAGAGCCACCAGCACATCAGGTGTAATCAATTTTTTATGATTTGCACCACAGCCTGTAGACTCTCTAACTCTCACACACACCAAATCATATCCACTAATTTGGGTTATTTGTACCAAAGATATGTAGCAGTATAAATTGTGGCCAAAATGTATGAAGAAAAATTAATAATTCGCAAAATATTCTCACAGAAACTAAGAAAAATGCGTTTTTTCAAAATTTTCTGTCTTTTTTCATTTATAGCGCAAAAAATAAAAAACCCAGAGGTGATCAAATACCACCAAAAGAAAGCTCTATTTGTATAAAAAATGGACAAAAAAATTCATTTGGGTACAGTATTACATGACTGAGTAATTGTCATTCAGAGTGTGAGAGCACCGAAATCTGAAAATTGGTCTGGGCAGGAGGGGGGGTTTAAGTGCCCAGTAGGCAAGTGGTTAAAACCTTCCTCAGCAGAGCAGTTACGTCTGGCCCTGGTGAACTCCCCCATCGGAATGGATCGTTTGGTGTGTGCAGGATGGCAACTAGTAGCCACAAATAAGGCATTGCCTGCACATGCCTTACGATAGGTACAAGTTTAGTGGTGGCAGGGAATAGCTGAACATTTTGATATAAGATTTGTGTAGGTGGGCTTAGAAATGAGGGAGTGGCGGCAGTTTAGAAATCATGTCCTGATTTTTCAGCTTTTGTCTCCTCCCACTCTAGTTTTGAACATTTCGCCATTCATTCCTATGGGACCAATTTTACGCAAAAACTACGATATTTTGTGAACCATTTGGCGAAACGTTCCACATCTGCACGTTTTGGTATACTTGTCTATGTAGTGTAAAAACTGTGGGAGGAGTTAGGGTGATAAATTTGGCTATAATAAGAATAATAACTAGAAAAGCTACAATTTCTGGGGAAATTGTGAAAAGTGTTCTTGCCTCTACAACTGGAGTGCGCAGAGTAACTGGGTGAAGTGGCTTGAGTAACTGAAAAGTGTTAAAAAGTTTAATATTTTAAAAAGTATAAATAGTAGTAAAAAAGTTGAAGTCCCATCATTAGCTGAAAGAGCTGAACATTTTTTTCAAAAGTTTTTTTTTTTTTTCAAAAATTATGATTTTTTTTTCAAAATGATTTTTTTTTTCAAAAATTATTTTTTTTTCAAAAATGAAATTTTTTTTTTAAATGAATTTTTTTTTCAAATGAATTTTTTTTTCAAAAATATTTTTTTTTCAAAAATAATATTTTTTTTCAAAAAAAAATTTTTTTTTTAAATAATTTTTTTTTCTCAAAAATATTTTTTTTTTCAAAAATGATTTTTTTTTTTTTCAAAATGAATTTTTTTTTTCAAAAATGAATTTATTTTTTTTCATGGGGCGTTCAAAAATGATTTTTTTTTAAATGATTTTTTTTTTCAAAAATGATATTTTTTTTCAAAAATGATATTTTTTTTCAAAAATATTTTTTTTCAAAAATATTTTTTTTCAAAAATATTTTTTTTCAAAAATATTTTTTTTTCATGGGGCAGTCAATGTTTTGGCTGATCATGGGGTGGTCATAATGTTTTGGCTGATCATGAATTTTTTTCTTCAAAAATGAATTTTTTTTTCAAAAATGATTTTTTTTCAAAAATGATTTTTTTTCTTTTTCAAAAATGAATTTTTTTTTTCAAAAGAATTTTTTTTTCAAAAATATTTTTTTTTTTAAAAATGAATTTTTTTTTCAAAAATGATTTTTTTTCAAAAAGATTTTTTTTTTCAAAAATGAATTTTTTTTTCAAAAATGATTTTTTTTTCCAAAAATGATTTTTTTTTTTCAAAAAGATTTTTTTTTTTTCAAAAATGATTTTTTTTTCAAAAATAATTTTTTTTCATGGGGCGGTCATAATGTTTTGGATGATCATGGGGCGGTCATAATGTTTTGGCTGATCATGGGGTGGTCATAATGTTTTGGCTGATCATGGGGTTGTCAGCTTTTGTCACCTCCCACTCTAGTTTTGAACATTTCACCATTCATTCCTATGGGACCAATATCGCCGCAAAAACAACGATATTTCGTGAACCATTCGGCGAAACGTTCATGGGGCAGTCATAATGTTTTGGGGTGGTCATAATGATTTTTTTTTTCAAAAATGATTTTTTTTTTTTAACATAGAAGTTTATTTAAATTTTCACAACAAAAACAGTTCACTTCGTATTAGATTAAAGTACAGATGGCATGCATAAAACCGTTTCATAATCTGGTATATATGAGATTCAATTATCACAGTAGTTATCTATTTCAGAAGGAAATATTAATACACACGTTAAGGGTAACAATACATGGCGTAAGTGCAAGGGGTTCCACCTTCCATTTCAGAATATTCTAGTCAATACATATATAGTTTGGAGACTCCCGTGGGTAGGTCAACTCCGTTCCCAAAGGGCTCGAGCCCAACATTTCATTCAATAGTTAAGTGTTTTGCTTTCACCCATGCTGCCCAAATTTTCTCGAATTTTTTTGGACAATTCCTTCCCATATATGTCATTTTATATAATGGGAGCGCCTTATTTACCAGAGATTGCCAGAGTTGTTTGGTGGGCGGTTGGGACTGATTCCACTGCAGTAAAATTGCTTTTCTAGCGTATAGTGTGGTGTAGAAGATGAATAGTTTCTTTCCCCATGTGACTTCAAGAAAGTCACAGATACCTAGTAGAAGGGGTATTGGGCTATATGGGACTTGCAGTCCCCCTATAGAGTTGATGTCATCAAGTATATTCTTCCAAAATTCCACCACTCCAGGGCAGGACCAGACCACATGGAAGAAATCGGCCTCCCCTGACCCACATCTAGGGCACCTCGCTATTCTATCAGGGTATATCCTTGCCAGGCTTATTGGAGAATAGTAGGCCCTGTGTATGAATTTCAGCTGCATAAATCTGTCCCTTGCTGAGATTGTCAAGGGTAAATACTGTTGAATTCCCTCTTCCCAGTCCCCATCCGACAACTCCGGAACATCCACCCTCCATCGCTCACATAACTGGGAGACTTTAGAGGTATCTTGAGTCACAAGTAGGTTATAGACGACGGATAGTGTTCTTCCGCCCTCTTGGTTTTTTAATACCTTTTCTATCGGTGTCTCCTCCAGAGTCAACGGGCCGGGGAACTGGGACCGGAACGCATGCCTCACTTGGAGGAACCTAAAGAACATATGATTGGGTAGATCCTTTTCACTTTTTAAAGCATCAAAGGTGATTAGTTGTCCCTGGGCAACTATATCTCCCAAGGTTATGACTCCATATCTGGCCCACACAACCGGGTCGGGAATGGAGTGAAAATGGGGCAGGCGGGGGTTGCCCCATAAAGGAGTTGCTGGGGACCAGTTATCAGGTCCCAGAAATAGCTTATTGACAGTATCCCATACCTTAAGGGTTGTCTTCATTGGGCAGGTCACATCCGCATTTGATCTAGGGCCTCTGTGCACCAAATTTCTCAACTCTGCATATGAGCCGATCAACGCCGCCTCCAAGGAAGCCGCAGGATTAGCCGGCTCCTCCGAGAGCCACCATTTAACTGTTACCAACACCGCTGCCCAATAGTATTTTAGGAAGCATGGCAAGGCCAGACCTCCCTGGGTCCCTGGAAGTTGCAGAGTTGCCTTGGCTATTCTAGGAGCCCTCCCATTCCAAATAAATGAGGTCATAATGCTGTCTAAGTGTCGAAAGAAGGTTATTGATATAGGGATCGGGGTTTGTCGGAATAAGTATATAAATTTGGGTAGAATTGACATTTTAATTAGGTTGACACGGCCAACTGGAGTTAGTGGTAGGGATCTCCACGTGTTACATCTTTGGGATAGGTGGTGAACCACCGGGTTTAAGTTTAGGTTGATGTATTTTTTCAAGTCTTGGTGTATCTCTACCCCTAGGTACCTAAACTGGGAAACCCTACTAAGTTGTCCATCCATCTGCGAGGGAGTAGACCCCGCCCGCAGAGGAAACAGGATCGATTTCCCCCAGTTAATACATATACCCGAGAATTTCCCAAATCTATTAATTACTGAGAGGGCCTCCTGTAGGGAAGTACCATCATCCCTAAGATAGAGCAAGGTGTCGTCAGCATATAACGACACCTTTTCCTGTAGAGGACCTCTCGTAATTCCCCTTATTCCGGGTGTGGCCCTGAGAAGGACAGCCATAGGCTCCATCGCCAGGGCAAAAAGACCCGGCGATAGCGGGCACCCTTGTCTAGTTCCCCTACCCAAAAGAAAAGTAGGGGAGAGTACTGTACCTGTACGAACTCTGGCTGTGGGGGCCTTGTATACCATCCTGACCCAGGAGATAAAGACCGGTCCAAACCCAAACCTGCGGAGGAACTCCCATAGGTAGCCCCACTCTACAGAGTCGAAGGCCTTTTCCGCGTCTAGAGAGGCCACTATTTCATCTCGGGCATCCTCCTCCCCAGAGGCCAGGACAGCATACAACCTACGAATGTTTATGTCCGTGCCCTTTCCAGGCATAAAACCTGTTTGATCTTCATGAATTAGATCCAATATTATTTCGTTTAACCGCTGGGCCAAAATTTTGGTTAAAATCTTCGCGTCCGAATTAAGTAAAGATATAGGTCGATATGAGGGGCATAGTTGGGGGTCTTTTCCGGGCTTTGGCAGGACAACTATAATGGCTTGTGACATGGAAAGCGGTATTTCCCCAGTTCGTAGGGTCTCTGTAAGCATTGTGTGTATCCTAGGTGCCACCTCGCCCATATACAATTTATAAAATTCAGGGGGCAAGCCGTCTATTCCCGGTGTCTTCCCCATTTGTAGGGAGCCTAGAGCCCGTTGGACCTCTTCCAGGGTTATTGGAGCCTCGAGGCTCTCTCGTGCTGCAGCCGTGAGGGTCGGAAGCGTTATTTCGTCCAGGAAGTCCCGTAGTTCCTTCGCTGAGTATTGTGCCCTAGAAGAGTATAGGGACGAGTAATACTCAGCAAAGCATCCGTTAATCTTCACAGGATCTGATACTAGGGTCCCATCATTCATTCGGATACGAGCTATTGTGGATATAGGGGATTGCTCTCTGGACAGCCAGGCCAGAAGCCTACCTGTTTTTTTCCCCTTGCTCAAATATTCTTTGAGTTTGGGCCAGTTGGCGTTTGTTCGCCTTGGCCACCCTCAGTAGCATTACCTCCCGATAGGCAACCTTCATGTCTTCTGCTATAATAGGGTTGGCCGTGAGGGTGTATCGGGTCTCTAAGTCCCGGGCTTTAGTCTCTGCCTCCTCCAACAACATCTGATTATTCCTACGCTCTCTAGCTATGGATGACATATAGCAGCCTCTAATGTAGGCTTTAAACGTGTCCCATACCATCCCCGGGGTAGAGGAGCCCGCGTTAGCCCGCCAAAATTGTTTTATCTCTTTTACTATCTCAATTTCTATAGTAGGATGTTCAATCCAAAATCTGGAAAGTCGCCAAATTCTGTCCGCCTGTGGAGTGGAAGTCTGCAGTGTGCATAGTAGTGGGGAGTGGTCAGAAATACCCCTCGGTAACGTTTCAATGTTTATAACTTTGGGAAGCATGGGTGAGCTTGCGTATAGAAGGTCAATACGTGACAGAGTGTTATAAGATGATGAGTGGCATGTGTACACGCGTTCTGTTGGATGTTTCCAATGCCATACATCCTCCAATCCCAATACCTGCGCCCATCTAGTTAACGCAGAATCCGTGGCTGGGTCCGGGGACATTTTATCTAGTGAAGGGTTGGGCGTGATATTGAAATCTCCCGTAAGAATTACATAGTCTGTGGGGAATTGCGCTATTGTAGTAGTGATCTTCTGCAGAAGGGAGATGTTAGCCGGCGGGGGCAGATATACCCCCACTATAACCATAGCCAGTGTTTCAATATTAGCATGGATTATTACGTATCTACCCTCTGGGTCGATGAGAATATCGAGGGGTTCAAAATTTAGCGATTTGTGGATCAGTACACTAACCCCCCTGGCGTAATTAGTGTAGGTAGCATGGTAATGGTGTCCCACCCACGGTTTCTTTATCCCCAGTACTCTGCCCCCCACCAGGTGTGTCTCCTGAAAAATGCAAATGCTGGGTGTGTATTTTTTAAGATATTCAAAAACTAGTGTGCGTTTAATTTTGTGGTTAAGACCCCTCACATTCCATGATAATATTTTCAGCTGAGCCATATTTCAAAGTGGTATATATTTCTTCCAGACAGCCATATATGATTAAAGTATATAAATAACTCCTTCTCGTCCCTCCCCCCTCCCACTAAGGGACCCAACTTGTCCCGAGGGGCATTAACCATTCTGTTAGCCTGAAGCATGTAGCCTATGCCTTTGCTATTTTTAAGCCATCTATATGAGTTTTTCCATGAGTGATGAAGCGAGAAACAAAGAACAAAACTTAAAATTGAACAACCTAAACAAAACATCCCTCCCATCCCACCCCACACCCCATTAAGTAAACCTCGGGGTGTTTGAGTACCCATAACAACCATAAAACAAGAAAACGCAAAAAAAAAAAAAAATTAGGAGAAGCCTCCTGGGGGGCGGCGTGCAACAATTGGCACACCTAGGACCTAGTTATCTTAGTGTGAGATCAGAGATCACGCTACTCACTGCATCCGCAGGCCTTTACTGATATTAAACTAAAAGAGGGGAAGGGAGAATAAGTATTTATTCCCTTAAAAAAAAAAAAAAAAAAAAAAATTTATAGGGGGGGAGAAAAAAGAGAATCTTAGTAGTTGGGGGGGGGAAACCTCCCTCATAACCAGGGCCCCTCCCCTCTATGTGGACCCGGGCAACCTATCTGCGCTGGAGCAGCCATTAACACTTAGATATTTCTAAGGGTACATTCTTAGTTACAAACAATAGTAGACTCTTAAAAACCTGTAGAACATGAAAGAAATTGGTTAGACAGTAATAACAGTCATTGAAAGTCCTCCTGAAAAATCAAACCAGGTGACAGAATTCCACCATTAACCTCTCCCTCCACCACCCATCTCTAACAACAGGAAGAGCACTGATTGAGCAGGGCCTCGTGTCTTGCACCCTCCCCCTCTTTGTCATCACCCTTGGGTCCAATAAATACAGCAGCAAAGTTCCATAACTCCACACTGTTGGTCAGGACCGTCTAGATCCGAGTAGTCCCTTCGTGGGTAGAATAAGTCCCGGGAAGAAGAGGAAAAACAGATATGTGTGATTGGCCGGTATGGCCATATCCCCATCAGGCAACTAGGCCTCTCAGGATTTATGTATTCCCTAGTTCCCAGATATTGTGTCAGTCACCAATGGGGGTAGGGGTTATTAGAGATAACAAGTTATAGATCTTACCACCCGTCGTCACCAGGTAGATAGAGGGTTAGTCATGGTGTACTCCATACTTCGGATCAATGATTGCGTGGCAGGGATTCAAGCCATCTGGCTGCTTCCTCCGGAGAGGTGAAAAATTTAGTGGTTTCTCCATCAACCACCCTGAGTCGCGCAGGGAACAGCATGCTGTATTTTAGTCCTTTAGTACGCATTTGGGCCTTTACCTGGTCGAATGTCCTGCGTTGCCTCTGTGTTTCTACTGAGTAGTCGGGGAATAGCATTATCTTTGCGTTCTCAGTGCGCAGCTCTCCCACCTTTCGTGCCTCCCTTAAGATCAGATCTCTATCTCTAAAGTTCAGTAGACGAAATATGAAGGTGCGTGGGGGAGCTCCCGGTGGGCCCCGAGCTGACGGCATTCTGTGGGCTCGCTCCACCGCGAAGTGTGCAGATAATGGTGCCTGTGGGAGAAGATTTCGCAGTAGTTGCTCCGTGTATGCCTCCGGGTCTCTTCCCTCCACTCCCTCCGGGAGTCCCACCAGGCGCAGATTGTTCCTGCGGTTTCTGTTTTCCTGATCTTCCGCACGCGATTCCAGTGTCTTCATTTTAACTTGCAGTATACGGATGGAGGCGCCGTGGTCTCGCAATTCATCTTCATTCTCTCCTACCCTCCTTTCAGCCTCCGTCAGCCTGTCTCTGTATTTGTCCATATCCCTTCTTATTAGGCCCATTTCTGACTGTATTTGCTCTATTTTGGTAGTCAGGGTAGTTTGACAACCCGTGATGGCCTGCATGAGTGCTTGAAACTGGTCTTCTCCCATTTGGGAAGACTCAGCCTGAATGTCTGTGTGGTCTGTCTGTGAAGCCATGTTTAAACACACTGCTCCCCGTGGGTCCCGGGCTGGTGGTGATGTTGTAGGTGCCTTTTGCTTCTGGGCACCACCAGTTCGTCTTCTCATGCCCAGGTTTGTTCCCAGACTTCCAGCTATTATGTGACAGGCAGGGTTCCCTCAGCAACCAGGGTATAATCTGTATCTTCTGCTCGCCGTGTAATCCTGTCTCCCTCACCTCCCAACGGGTCCTTCCTCTGCTCCCTCCGCCACTCACCCTCAGGTAGCACCACCGTGGGACACGCAGCGGCCCTGCGTCTGCCGTTCGCGTCACCCGAGGCTGGGGATTGCGGAGGCCTCGTAGGCCTCAGGATGGTGGATCCCCTCCGGGATGGAGAGCCGGTCGCAGGCCTCTGTGGCGGCGTGGATACCTTCTGTTGTCCGCCCCGTGTCCCCCAGCGGCGACAGCCGTAGCGGATGGTGCGTTGCGGCCCCTTCACGGCCGATTGCGGCACCCGAGGCCGGGGATCGCGAGGCCGCACAGGCCGCAAGATCGCGGATCGTCACCGCGGGGTAGAGCCGGGGCCTCCGGGGTGGCCTGGACAGCTCCTTTTATCCGCTCCGGGTCCCCCAGCAGCGACAGCCGCAACGGATGGCGCGCCGCGGCCCCTCCGCGGCCGATTACTGTACCCGAGGCCGGGGATCGCGAGGCCGCACAGGCCGCAAGATGGCGGATCTTCAGTGGCAGATGGAGCCAGCCGAGGGCCTACAACAGCCGCATCCAGCGGTCCCCGCCTGCAATACTCCTCCGTTCCTTTAGTGCAGGTGTAGTATAACACCCCCAGGTAAGTTAGAAGGGGGTTTTCACAGGGTGGAGGCAGGATTCCTGCGGATGCAGCAGGGGGCCGGCGGAGCTCCCTCAGATCACTAATCCTGCAGCAGGGCACTATACTCAGGCTCCAGCTTTCCTCCTCTCAGTGCCCGATTGCAGCCACCTATCCACGGTGTAGTGAAATTGGCTTTTGGTCCACGAAACAGCGGATTAGGAGGCCTTTTCTATGCAGAGCTCTGTCTCAACCTTCCTACCAGGTCGCCATCTTGACCACACCCCAATGATTTTTTTTTTAATGAAAAATTTTTTTTTCAAAAATATTTTATTTCTCAAACATAGTTTTTTTAAAAAACATTTTTTTTAAAAAAAGTATTATTTTTTTCAAAAATGAATTTTTTTTTTCAAAAATTTTTTTTTTTTCAAAAATTTTTTTTTTTTCAAAAATTTTTTTTTTCAAAAAATTTTTTTTTCAAAAATGAATGTTTTCTTTCAAAAATGATTTTTTTTTTGAAAAATATATTTTTTTTCATGGGGCAGTCATAATGTTTTGGCTGATCATGGGGTGGTCATAATGTTTTGGCTGATCATGAATTTTTTTCAAAAATATTTTTTTTCTCAATTTTTTTTTAAAAACAATTTTTTTTTTCAAAAATAATTTTTTTTTTCAAAAATATTTTTTTTTTCAAAAATGATTGTTTCCTTTCAAAAATGAATTTTTTTTTCAAAAATGAATTTTTTTTTTCACAAATGATTTTTTTTTTCAAAAATGAATTAATTTTTTTTCATAGGGCGGTCAAAAAATGATTTTTTTTTTTAATGATTTTTTTTTCAAAAATGATTTTTTTTTCAAAAATATTTTTTTTTTCATGGGGCAGTCATAATGTTTTGGCTGATCATGGGGTGGTCATAATGTTTTGGCTGATGATTAATTTTTCTCTTCAAAAATGAATTTTTTTTTCAAAAATGAAATTTATTTTCAAAAATGAATTTTTTTTTCTAAAATGATTTTTTTTTATGAAATTTTTTTTTCAAAAATAATTTTTTTTTCAAAAATATTTTTTTTCTCAATTTTTTTTTCAAAAATATTTTTTTTTTCAAAAATATTTTTTTTTTCAAAAATGAATGTTTTCTTTCAAAAATGAATTTTTTTTCAAAAGTGAATTTTTTTTTCAAAAATGAATTTTTTTTTTCAAAAATGAATTTATTTTTTTTCATAGGGCGGTCAAAAATGTTTTTTTTTTTTTAATGATTTTTTTTCAAAAATATTTTTTTTTTCATGGGGCAGTCAAAATGTTTTGGCTGATCATGAGGTGGACATAATGTTTTGGCTGATGATGAATTTTTTTTCTTCAAAAATGAATTTTTTTTTCAAAAATGAAATTTTTTTTCAAAAATGAAATTTTTTTTCAAAAATAATTTTTTTCTTCAGGAGGAGTAGCACAATGTATTTTGGGGTGTAATTTTTGCTATGTACATGTTATGCGTTGGAAATATCTTATAATTGACAACTTTGTGTAAAAAAAATGCGTTTTCATTTTTTTCCCATAATTTCCAAAAACTTCTGGAAAAAATTAACTGTTCAAAAGACCCATTATGCCTCATAGATTATACGGTGGGGTGTTAGCATTCCAAAATGGGGTCATTTTGTGGGCGTTTCCATTGTCCTGGTGCTCCAGGGCCTTCAAAAGTGTAATAGGTGGTTGAAAAATAACATTGTAATTTATGCTCCTAAAACCCTTGAATGTGCTATTTCAATATTGGGCCTCTGTATGTGGCCAGGCTGAGTAAAAGTCTCACACATGTGGTATCGCCATACTCAGGAGGAGTAGCAGAATGTATTTTGGGGTGTCTGTTTTGTTATGTACATGCTATGTGCTGGAAATATCTTGTGGTATACATCACTTGTGGTATACACATGCCATGTGAGAGAAATAACCTATTACAATGACAATTTTGTGGGGAAAAAAATCTTCATTTTGCAAAGAGTTGTGGGAAAAAATGACATCAAAAACCTCACCATGCATCTTACTAATAACCTTGGAATGTCTGCTTTCAAAAATGGGGTCATTTGGGGGGTATTTGTACTTTCCTGGCTTGTTTGGGTCGCAAGAAATGAGAGCCACCAGCACATCAGGTGTAATCAATTTTTTATGATTTGCACCACAGCCTGTAGACTCTCTAACTCTCACACACACCAAATCATATCCACTAATTTGGGTTATTTGTACCAAAGATATGTAGCAGTATAAATTGTGGCCAAAATGTATGAAGAAAAATTAATAATTCGCAAAATATTCTCACAGAAACTAAGAAAAATGCGGTTTTTCAAAATTTTCTGTCTTTTTTCATTTATAGCGCAAAAAATAAAAAACCCAGAGGTGATCAAATACCACCAAAAGAAAGCTCTATTTGTATAAAAAATGGACAAAAAAATTCATTTGGGTACAGTATTACATGACTGAGTAATTGTCATTCAGAGTGTGAGAGCACCGAAATCTGAAAATTGGTCTGGGCAGGAGGGGGGGTTTAAGTGCCCAGTAGGCAAGTGGTTAAAACCTTCCTCAGCAGAGCAGTTACGTCTGGCCCTGGTGAACTCCCCCATCGGAATGGATCGTTTGGTGTGTGCAGGATGGCAACTAGTAGCCACAAATAAGGCATTGCCTGCACATGCCTTACGATAGGTACAAGTTTAGTGGTGGCAGGGAATAGCTGAACATTTTGATATAAGATTTGTGTAGGTGGGCTTAGAAATGAGGGAGTGGCGGCAGTTTAGAAATCATGTCCTGATTTTTCAGCTTTTGTCTCCTCCCACTCTAGTTTTGAACATTTCGCCATTCATTCCTATGGGACCAATTTTACGCAAAAACTACGATATTTTGTGAACCATTTGGCGAAACGTTCCACAAAGTAATAGCACACCAATCGGGAACAATCTGCACGTTTTGGTATACTTGTCTATGTAGTGTAAAAACTGTGGGAGGAGTTAGGGTGATAAATTTGGCTATAATAAGAATAATAACTAGAAAAGCTACAATTTCTGGGGAAATTGTGAAAAGTGTTCTTGCCTCTACAACTGGAGTGGGCAGAGTAACTGGGTGAAGTGGCTTGAGTAACTGAAAAGTGTTAAAAAGTTTAATATTTTAAAAAGTATAAATAGTAGTAAAAAAGTTGAAGTCCCATCATTAGCTGAAAGAGCTGAACATTTTTTTCAAAAGTTTTTTTTTTTTTTCAAAAATTATGATTTTTTTTTCAAAATGATTTTTTTTTTCAAAAATTATTTTTTTTTCAAAAATGAAATTTTTTTTTTAAATGAATTTTTTTTTCAAATGAATTTTTTTTTCAAAAATATTTTTTTTTCAAAAATAATATTTTTTTTCAAAAATAATATTTTTTTTCAAAAAAAAATTTTTTTTTTAAATAATTTTTTTTTCAAAAATAATTTTTTTTTTCAAAAATAATTTTTTTTTTTCAAAAATAATTTTTTTTCAAAAATGATTTTTTTTTTTTCAAAATGAATTTTTTTTTTCAAAAATGAATTTTTTTTTTTTCATGGGGCGTTCAAAAATGATTTTTTTTTAAATGATTTTTTTTTCAAAAATGATATTTTTTTTCAAAAATATTTTTTTTTCATGGGGCAGTCAATGTTTTGGCTGATCATGGGGTGGTCATAATGTTTTGGCTGATCATGAATTTTTTTCTTCAAAAATGAATTTTTGAAAAAAAAATTCATTTTTGAAGAAAAAAAATTCATCATCCTCCAAAACATTATGTCCACCCCATGATCAGCCAAAACATTATGACTGCCCCATGAAAAAAAAAATATTTTTGAAAAAAAATCATTAAAAAAAAAAAACATTTTTGACCGCCCTATGAAAAAAAATAAATTCATTTTTGAAAAAAAAAATTCATTTTTGAAAAAAAAAATTCATTTTTGAAAAAAAAAATCATTTGTGAAAAAAAAAATTGATGAATTTTTTTTTCAAAAATGATTTTTTTTCAAAAATGATTTTTTTTCAAAAATGATTTTTTTTATTTTTCAAAAATGAATTTTTTTTTTTCAAAAGAATTTTTTTTTCAAAAATATTTTTTTTTTTAAAAATGATTTTTTTTTTCAAAAATGAATGTTTTCTTTCAAAAATGAATTTTTTTTTCAAAATTGAATTTTTTTTTTCACAAATGATTTTTTTTTTCAAAAATGAATTTTTTTTTTCAAAAATGAATTTATTTTTTTTCATAGGGCGGTCAAAAATGTTTTTTTTTTTTAATGATTTTTTTTCAAAAATATTTTTTTTTTCATGGGGCAGTCATAATGTTTTGGCTGATCATGGGGTGGACATAATGTTTTGGAGGATGATGAATTTTTTTTCTTCAAAAATGAATTTTTTTTTCAAAAATGAAATTTTTTTTCAAAAATAATTTTTTTCTTCAGGAGGAGTAGCACAATGTATTTTGGGGTGTAATTTTTGCTATGTACATGTTAAGCGTTGGAAATATCTTATAATTGACAACTTTGTGTAAAAAAAATGCGTTTTCATTTTTTTCCCATAATTTCCAAAAACTTCTGGAAAAAATTAACTGTTCAAAAGACCCATTATGCCTCATAGATTATACGGTGGGGTGTTAGCATTCCAAAATGGGGTCATTTTGTGGGCGTTTCCATTGTCCTGGTGCTCCAGGGCCTTCAAAAGTGTAATAGGTGGTTGAAAAATAACATTGTAATTTATGCTCCTAAAACCCTTGAATGTGCTATTTCAATATTGGGCCTCTGTATGTGGCCAGGCTGAGTAAAAGTCTCACACATGTGGTATCGCCATACTCAGGAGGAGTAGCAGAATATATTTTGGGGTGTCTGTTTTGTTATGTACATGCTATGTGCTGGAAATATCTTGTGGTATACATCACTTGTGGTATACACATGCCATGTGAGAGAAATAACCTATTACAATGACAATTTTGTGGGGAAAAAAATCTTCATTTTGCAAAGAGTTGTGGGAAAAAATGACATCAAAAACCTCACCATGCATCTTACTAATAACCTTGGAATGTCTGCTTTCAAAAATGGGGTCATTTGGGGGGTATTTGTACTTTCCTGGCTTGTTTGGGTCGCAAGAAATGAGAGCCACCAGCACATCAGGTGTAATCAATTTTTTATGATTTGCACCACAGCCTGTAGACTCTCTAACTCTCACACACACCAAATCATATCCACTAATTTGGGTTATTTGTACCAAAGATATGTAGCAGTATAAATTGTGGCCAAAATGTATGAAGAAAAATTAATAATTCGCAAAATATTCTCACAGAAACTAAGAAAAATGCGTTTTTTCAAAATTTTCTGTCTTTTTTCATTTATAGCGCAAAAAATAAAAAACCCAGAGGTGATCAAATACCACCAAAAGAAAGCTCTATTTGTATAAAAAATGGACAAAAAAATTCATTTGGGTACAGTATTACATGACTGAGTAATTGTCATTCAGAGTGTGAGAGCACCGAAATCTGAAAATTGGTCTGGGCAGGAGGGGGGGTTTAAGTGCCCAGTAGGCAAGTGGTTAAAACCTTCCTCAGCAGAGCAGTTACGTCTGGCCCTGGTGAACTCCCCCATCGGAATGGATCGTTTGGTGTGTGCAGGATGGCAACTAGTAGCCACAAATAAGGCATTGCCTGCACATGCCTTACGATAGGTACAAGTTTAGTGGTGGCAGGGAATAGCTGAAC
Source organism: Lithobates clamitans (assembly GCA_037952925.1). NCBI lineage: Eukaryota > Metazoa > Chordata > Amphibia > Anura > Ranidae > Lithobates > Lithobates clamitans. Next base: position 3,882,944 of record JBBGZY010000725.1, on the reverse strand, counting down.
ATTTTGATATAAGATTTGTGTAGGTGGGCTTAGAAATGAGGGAGTGGCGGCAGTTTAGAAATCATGTCCTGATTTTTCAGCTTTTGTCTCCTCCCACTCTAGTTTTGAACATTTCGCCATTCATTCCTATGGGACCAATTTTACGCAAAAACTACGATATTTTGTGAACCATTTGGCGAAACGTTCCACAAAGTAATAGCACACCAATCGGGAACAATCTGCACGTTTTGGTATACTTGTCTATGTAGTGTAAAAACTGTGGGAGGAGTTAGGGTGATAAATTTGGCTATAATAAGAATAATAACTAGAAAAGCTACAATTTCTGGGGAAATTGTGAAAAGTGTTCTTGCCTCTACAACTGGAGTGGGCAGAGTAACTGGGTGAAGTGGCTTGAGTAACTGAAAAGTGTTAAAAAGTTTAATATTTTAAAAAGTATAAATAGTAGTAAAAAAGTTGAAGTCCCATCATTAGCTGAAAGAGCTGAACATTTTTTTCAAAAGTTTTTTTTTTTTTTCAAAAATTATGATTTTTTTTTCAAAATGATTTTTTTTTTCAAAAATTATTTTTTTTTCAAAAATGAAATTTTTTTTTTAAATGAATTTTTTTTTCAAATGAATTTTTTTTTCAAAAATATTTTTTTTTCAAAAATAATATTTTTTTTCAAAAATAATATTTTTTTTCAAAAAAAATTTTTTTTTTTAAATAATTTTTTTTTCAAAAATAATTTTTTTTTTCAAAAATAATTTTTTTTTTTCAAAAATAATTTTTTTTCAAAAATGATTTTTTTTTTTTTCAAAATGAATTTTTTTTTTCAAAAATGAATTTTTTTTTTTTCATGGGGCGTTCAAAAATGATTTTTTTTTAAATGATTTTTTTTTCAAAAATGATATTTTTTTTCAAAAATATTTTTTTTTCATGGGGCAGTCAATGTTTTGGCTGATCATGGGGTGGTCATAATGTTTTGGCTGATCATGAATTTTTTTCTTCAAAAATGAATTTTTGAAAAAAAAATTCATTTTTGAAGAAAAAAAATTCATCATCCTCCAAAACATTATGTCCACCCCATGATCAGCCAAAACATTATGACTGCCCCATGAAAAAAAAAATATTTTTGAAAAAAAATCATTAAAAAAAAAAAAACATTTTTGACCGCCCTATGAAAAAAAATAAATTCATTTTTGAAAAAAAAAATTCATTTTTGAAAAAAAAAATCATTTGTGAAAAAAAAAATTGATGAATTTTTTTTTCAAAAATGATTTTTTTTCAAAAATGATTTTTTTTCAAAAATGATTTTTTTTATTTTTCAAAAATGAATTTTTTTTTTCAAAAGAATTTTTTTTTCAAAAATATTTTTTTTTTTAAAAATGATTTTTTTTTTCAAAAATGAATGTTTTCTTTCAAAAATGAATTTTTTTTTCAAAATTGAATTTTTTTTTTCACAAATGATTTTTTTTTTCAAAAATGAATTTTTTTTTTCAAAAATGAATTTATTTTTTTTCATAGGGCGGTCAAAAATGTTTTTTTTTTTTAATGATTTTTTTTCAAAAATATTTTTTTTTTCATGGGGCAGTCATAATGTTTTGGCTGATCATGGGGTGGACATAATGTTTTGGAGGATGATGAATTTTTTTTCTTCAAAAATGAATTTTTTTTTCAAAAATGAAATTTTTTTTCAAAAATAATTTTTTTCTTCAGGAGGAGTAGCACAATGTATTTTGGGGTGTAATTTTTGCTATGTACATGTTATGCGTTGGAAATATCTTATAATTGACAACTTTGTGTAAAAAAAATGCGTTTTCATTTTTTTCCCATAATTTCCAAAAACTTCTGGAAAAAATTAACTGTTCAAAAGACCCATTATGCCTCATAGATTATACGGTGGGGTGTTAGCATTCCAAAATGGGGTCATTTTGTGGGCGTTTCCATTGTCCTGGTGCTCCAGGGCCTTCAAAAGTGTAATAGGTGGTTGAAAAATAACATTGTAATTTATGCTCCTAAAACCCTTGAATGTGCTATTTCAATATTGGGCCTCTGTATGTGGCCAGGCTGAGTAAAAGTCTCACACATGTGGTATCGCCATACTCAGGAGGAGTAGCAGAATATATTTTGGGGTGTCTGTTTTGTTATGTACATGCTATGTGCTGGAAATATCTTGTGGTATACATCACTTGTGGTATACACATGCCATGTGAGAGAAATAACCTATTACAATGACAATTTTGTGGGGAAAAAAATCTTCATTTTGCAAAGAGTTGTGGGAAAAAATGACATCAAAAACCTCACCATGCATCTTACTAATAACCTTGGAATGTCTGCTTTCAAAAATGGGGTCATTTGGGGGGTATTTGTACTTTCCTGGCTTGTTTGGGTCGCAAGAAATGAGAGCCACCAGCACATCAGGTGTAATCAATTTTTTATGATTTGCACCACAGCCTGTAGACTCTCTAACTCTCACACACACCAAATCATATCCACTAATTTGGGTTATTTGTACCAAAGATATGTAGCAGTATAAATTGTGGCCAAAATGTATGAAGAAAAATTAATAATTCGCAAAATATTCTCACAGAAACTAAGAAAAATGCGTTTTTTCAAAATTTTCTGTCTTTTTTCATTTATAGCGCAAAAAATAAAAAACCCAGAGGTGATCAAATACCACCAAAAGAAAGCTCTATTTGTATAAAAAATGGACAAAAAAATTCATTTGGGTACAGTATTACATGACTGAGTAATTGTCATTCAGAGTGTGAGAGCACCGAAATCTGAAAATTGGTCTGGGCAGGAGGGGGGGTTTAAGTGCCCAGTAGGCAAGTGGTTAAAACCTTCCTCAGCAGAGCAGTTACGTCTGGCCCTGGTGAACTCCCCCATCGGAATGGATCGTTTGGTGTGTGCAGGATGGCAACTAGTAGCCACAAATAAGGCATTGCCTGCACATGCCTTACGATAGGTACAAGTTTAGTGGTGGCAGGGAATAGCTGAACATTTTGATATAAGATTTGTGTAGGTGGGCTTAGAAATGAGGGAGTGGCGGCAGTTTAGAAATCATGTCCTGATTTTTCAGCTTTTGTCTCCTCCCACTCTAGTTTTGAACATTTCGCCATTCATTCCTATGGGACCAATTTTACGCAAAAACTACGATATTTTGTGAACCATTTGGCGAAACGTTCCACAAAGTAATAGCACACCAATCGGGAACAATCTGCACGTTTTGGTATACTTGTCTATGTAGTGTAAAAACTGTGGGAGGAGTTAGGGTGATAAATTTGGCTATAATAAGAATAATAACTAGAAAAGCTACAATTTCTGGGGAAATTGTGAAAAGTGTTCTTGCCTCTACAACTGGAGTGGGCAGAGTAACTGGGTGAAGTGGCTTGAGTAACTGAAAAGTGTTAAAAAGTTTAATATTTTAAAAAGTATAAATAGTAGTAAAAAAGTTGAAGTCCCATCATTAGCTGAAAGAGCTGAACATTTTTTTCAAAAGTTTTTTTTTTTTTTCAAAAATTATGATTTTTTTTTCAAAATGATTTTTTTTTTCAAAAATTATTTTTTTTTCAAAAATGAAATTTTTTTTTTAAATGAATTTTTTTTTCAAATGAATTTTTTTTTCAAAAATATTTTTTTTTTCAAAAATAATATTTTTTTTCAAAAATAATATTTTTTTTCAAAAAAAATTTTTTTTTTTAAATAATTTTTTTTTCAAAAATAATTTTTTTTTTCAAAAAGAATTTTTTTTTTTCAAAAATAATTTTTTTTCAAAAATGATTTTTTTTTTTCAAAATGAATTTTTTTTTTCAAAAATGAATTTTTTTTTTTTCATGGGGCGTTCAAAAATGATTTTTTTTTAAATGATTTTTTTTTCAAAAATGATATTTTTTTTCAAAAATATTTTTTTTTCATGGGGCAGTCAATGTTTTGGCTGATCATGGGGTGGTCATAATGTTTTGGCTGATCATGAATTTTTTTCTTCAAAAATGAATTTTTGAAAAAAAATTCATTTTTGAAGAAAAAAAATTCATCATCCTCCAAAACATTATGTCCACCCCATGATCAGCCAAAACATTATGACTGCCCCATGAAAAAAAAAATATTTTTGAAAAAAATCATTAAAAAAAAAAACATTTTTGACCGCCCTATGAAAAAAAATAAATTCATTTTTGAAAAAAAAAATTCATTTTTGAAAAAAAAAATCATTTGTGAAAAAAAAAATTGATGAATTTTTTTTTCAAAAATGATTTTTTTTCAAAAATGATTTTTTTTCAAAAATGATTTTTTTTATTTTTCAAAAATGAATTTTTTTTTTTCAAAAGAATTTTTTTTTCAAAAATATTTTTTTTTTTAAAAATGATTTTTTTTTTCAAAAATGAATGTTTTCTTTCAAAAATGAATTTTTTTTTCAAAATTGAATTTTTTTTTTCACAAATGATTTTTTTTTTCAAAAATGAATTTTTTTTTTCAAAAATGAATTTATTTTTTTTCATAGGGCGGTCAAAAATGTTTTTTTTTTTTAATGATTTTTTTTCAAAAATATTTTTTTTTTTCATGGGGCAGTCATAATGTTTTGGCTGATCATGGGGTGGACATAATGTTTTGGAGGATGATGAATTTTTTTTCTTCAAAAATGAATTTTTTTTTCAAAAATGAAATTTTTTTTCAAAAATAATTTTTTTCTTCAGGAGGAGTAGCACAATGTATTTTGGGGTGTAATTTTTGGCTATGTACATGTTAAGCGTTGGAAATATCTTATAATTGACAACTTTGTGTAAAAAAAATGCGTTTTCATTTTTTTCCCATAATTTCCAAAAACTTCTGGAAAAAATTAACTGTTCAAAAGACCCATTATGCCTCATAGATTATACGGTGGGGTGTTAGCATTCCAAAATGGGGTCATTTTGTGGGCGTTTCCATTGTCCTGGTGCTCCAGGGCCTTCAAAAGTGTAATAGGTGGTTGAAAAATAACATTGTAATTTATGCTCCTAAAACCCTTGAATGTGCTATTTCAATATTGGGCCTCTGTATGTGGCCAGGCTGAGTAAAAGTCTCACACATGTGGTATCGCCATACTCAGGAGGAGTAGCAGAATATATTTTGGGGTGTCTGTTTTGTTATGTACATGCTATGTGCTGGAAATATCTTGTGGTATACATCACTTGTGGTATACACATGCCATGTGAGAGAAATAACCTATTACAATGACAATTTTGTGGGGAAAAAAATCTTCATTTTGCAAAGAGTTGTGGGAAAAAATGACATCAAAAACCTCACCATGCATCTTACTAATAACCTTGGAATGTCTGCTTTCAAAAATGGGGTCATTTGGGGGGTATTTGTACTTTCCTGGCTTGTTTGGTCGCAAGAAATGAGAGCCACCAGCACATCAGGTGTAATCAATTTTTTATGATTTGCACCACAGCCTGTAGACTCTCTAACTCTCACACACACCAAATCATATCCACTAATTTGGGTTATTTGTACCAAAGATATGTAGCAGTATAAATTGTGGCCAAAATGTATGAAGAAAAATTAATAATTCGCAAAATATTCTCACAGAAACTAAGAAAAATGCGTTTTTTCAAAATTTTCTGTCTTTTTTCATTTATAGCGCAAAAAATAAAAAACCCAGAGGTGATCAAATACCACCAAAAGAAAGCTCTATTTGTATAAAAAATGGACAAAAAAATTCATTTGGGTACAGTATTACATGACTGAGTAATTGTCATTCAGAGTGTGAGAGCACCGAAATCTGAAAATTGGTCTGGGCAGGAGGGGGGGTTTAAGTGCCCAGTAGGCAAGTGGTTAAAACCTTCCTCAGCAGAGCAGTTACGTCTGGCCCTGGTGAACTCCCCCATCGGAATGGATCGTTTGGTGTGTGCAGGATGGCAACTAGTAGCCACAAATAAGGCATTGCCTGCACATGCCTTACGATAGGTACAAGTTTAGTGGTGGCAGGGAATAGCTGAACATTTTGATATAAGATTTGTGTAGGTGGGCTTAGAAATGAGGGAGTGGCGGCAGTTTAGAAATCATGTCCTGATTTTTCAGCTTTTGTCTCCTCCCACTCTAGTTTTGAACATTTCGCCATTCATTCCTATGGGACCAATTTTACGCAAAAACTACGATATTTTGTGAACCATTTGGCGAAACGTTCCACAAAGTAATAGCACACCAATCGGGAACAATCTGCACGTTTTGGTATACTTGTCTATGTAGTGTAAAAACTGTGGGAGGAGTTAGGGTGATAAATTTGGCTATAATAAGAATAATAACTAGAAAAGCTACAATTTCTGGGGAAATTGTGAAAAGTGTTCTTGCCTCTACAACTGGAGTGGGCAGAGTAACTGGGTGAAGTGGCTTGAGTAACTGAAAAGTGTTAAAAAGTTTAATATTTTAAAAAGTATAAATAGTAGTAAAAAAGTTGAAGTCCCATCATTAGCTGAAAGAGCTGAACATTTTTTTCAAAAGTTTTTTTTTTTTTTCAAAAATTATGATTTTTTTTTCAAAATGATTTTTTTTTTCAAAAATTATTTTTTTTTCAAAAATGAAATTTTTTTTTTAAATGAATTTTTTTTTCAAATGAATTTTTTTTTCAAAAATATTTTTTTTTCAAAAATAATATTTTTTTTCAAAAATAATATTTTTTTTCAAAAAAAATTTTTTTTTTTAAATAATTTTTTTTTCAAAAATAATTTTTTTTTTCAAAAATAATTTTTTTTTTTCAAAAATAATTTTTTTTCAAAAATGATTTTTTTTTTTCAAAATGAATTTTTTTTTTCAAAAATGAATTTTTTTTTTTTCATGGGGCGTTCAAAAATGATTTTTTTTTAAATGATTTTTTTTTCAAAAATGATATTTTTTTTCAAAAATATTTTTTTTTCATGGGGCAGTCAATGTTTTGGCTGATCATGGGGTGGTCATAATGTTTTGGCTGATCATGAATTTTTTTCTTCAAAAATGAATTTTTGAAAAAAAAATTCATTTTTGAAGAAAAAAAATTCATCATCCTCCAAAACATTATGTCCACCCCATGATCAGCCAAAACATTATGACTGCCCCATGAAAAAAAAAATATTTTTGAAAAAAATCATTAAAAAAAAAAACATTTTTGACCGCCCTATGAAAAAAAATAAATTCATTTTTGAAAAAAAAAATTCATTTTTGAAAAAAAAAATCATTTGTGAAAAAAAAAATTGATGAATTTTTTTTTCAAAAATGATTTTTTTTCAAAAATGATTTTTTTTCAAAAATGATTTTTTTTATTTTTCAAAAATGAATTTTTTTTTTTCAAAAGAATTTTTTTTTCAAAAATATTTTTTTTTTTAAAAATGATTTTTTTTTTCAAAAATGAATGTTTTCTTTCAAAAATGAATTTTTTTTTCAAAATTGAATTTTTTTTTTCACAAATGATTTTTTTTTTCAAAAATGAATTTTTTTTTTCAAAAATGAATTTATTTTTTTTCATAGGGCGGTCAAAAATGTTTTTTTTTTTTAATGATTTTTTTTCAAAAATATTTTTTTTTTCATGGGGCAGTCATAATGTTTTGGCTGATCATGGGGTGGACATAATGTTTTGGAGGATGATGAATTTTTTTTCTTCAAAAATGAATTTTTTTTTCAAAAATGAAATTTTTTTTCAAAAATAATTTTTTTCTTCAGGAGGAGTAGCACAATGTATTTTGGGGTGTAATTTTTGCTATGTACATGTTAAGCGTTGGAAATATCTTATAATTGACAACTTTGTGTAAAAAAAATGCGTTTTCATTTTTTTCCCATAATTTCCAAAAACTTCTGGAAAAAATTAACTGTTCAAAAGACCCATTATGCCTCATAGATTATACGGTGGGGTGTTAGCATTCCAAAATGGGGTCATTTTGTGGGCGTTTCCATTGTCCTGGTGCTCCAGGGCCTTCAAAAGTGTAATAGGTGGTTGAAAAATAACATTGTAATTTATGCTCCTAAAACCCTTGAATGTGCTATTTCAATATTGGGCCTCTGTATGTGGCCAGGCTGAGTAAAAGTCTCACACATGTGGTATCGCCATACTCAGGAGGAGTAGCAGAATATATTTTGGGGTGTCTGTTTTGTTATGTACATGCTATGTGCTGGAAATATCTTGTGGTATACATCACTTGTGGTATACACATGCCATGTGAGAGAAATAACCTATTACAATGACAATTTTGTGGGGAAAAAAATCTTCATTTTGCAAAGAGTTGTGGGAAAAAATGACATCAAAAACCTCACCATGCATCTTACTAATAACCTTGGAATGTCTGCTTTCAAAAATGGGGTCATTTGGGGGGTATTTGTACTTTCCTGGCTTGTTTGGGTCGCAAGAAATGAGAGCCACCAGCACATCAGGTGTAATCAATTTTTTATGATTTGCACCACAGCCTGTAGACTCTCTAACTCTCACACACACCAAATCATATCCACTAATTTGGGTTATTTGTACCAAAGATATGTAGCAGTATAAATTGTGGCCAAAATGTATGAAGAAAAATTAATAATTCGCAAAATATTCTCACAGAAACTAAGAAAAATGCGTTTTTTCAAAATTTTCTGTCTTTTTTCATTTATAGCGCAAAAAATAAAAAACCCAGAGGTGATCAAATACCACCAAAAGAAAGCTCTATTTGTATAAAAAATGGACAAAAAAATTCATTTGGGTACAGTATTACATGACTGAGTAATTGTCATTCAGAGTGTGAGAGCACCGAAATCTGAAAATTGGTCTGGGCAGGAGGGGGGGTTTAAGTGCCCAGTAGGCAAGTGGTTAAAACCTTCCTCAGCAGAGCAGTTACGTCTGGCCCTGGTGAACTCCCCCATCGGAATGGATCGTTTGGTGTGTGCAGGATGGCAACTAGTAGCCACAAATAAGGCATTGCCTGCACATGCCTTACGATAGGTACAAGTTTAGTGGTGGCAGGGAATAGCTGAACATTTTGATATAAGATTTGTGTAGGTGGGCTTAGAAATGAGGGAGTGGCGGCAGTTTAGAAATCATGTCCTGATTTTTCAGCTTTTGTCTCCTCCCACTCTAGTTTTGAACATTTCGCCATTCATTCCTATGGGACCAATTTTACGCAAAAACTACGATATTTTGTGAACCATTTGGCGAAACGTTCCACAAAGTAATAGCACACCAATCGGGAACAATCTGCACGTTTTGGTATACTTGTCTATGTAGTGTAAAAACTGTGGGAGGAGTTAGGGTGATAAATTTGGCTATAATAAGAATAATAACTAGAAAAGCTACAATTTCTGGGGAAATTGTGAAAAGTGTTCTTGCCTCTACAACTGGAGTGGGCAGAGTAACTGGGTGAAGTGGCTTGAGTAACTGAAAAGTGTTAAAAAGTTTAATATTTTAAAAAGTATAAATAGTAGTAAAAAAGTTGAAGTCCCATCATTAGCTGAAAGAGCTGAACATTTTTTTCAAAAGTTTTTTTTTTTTTTCAAAAATTATGATTTTTTTTTCAAAATGATTTTTTTTTTCAAAAATTATTTTTTTTTCAAAAATGAAATTTTTTTTTTAAATGAATTTTTTTTTCAAATGAATTTTTTTTTCAAAAATATTTTTTTTTCAAAAATAATATTTTTTTTCAAAAATAATATTTTTTTTCAAAAAAAATTTTTTTTTTTAAATAATTTTTTTTTCAAAAATAATTTTTTTTTTCAAAAATAATTTTTTTTTTTCAAAAATAATTTTTTTTCAAAAATGATTTTTTTTTTTCAAAATGAATTTTTTTTTTCAAAAATGAATTTTTTTTTTTCATGGGGCGTTCAAAAATGATTTTTTTTTAAATGATTTTTTTTTCAAAAATGATATTTTTTTTCAAAAATATTTTTTTTTCATGGGGCAGTCAATGTTTTGGCTGATCATGGGGTGGTCATAATGTTTTGGCTGATCATGAATTTTTTTCTTCAAAAATGAATTTTTGAAAAAAAAATTCATTTTTGAAGAAAAAAAATTCATCATCCTCCAAAACATTATGTCCACCCCATGATCAGCCAAAACATTATGACTGCCCCATGAAAAAAAAAATATTTTTGAAAAAAATCATTAAAAAAAAAAACATTTTTGACCGCCCTATGAAAAAAAATAAATTCATTTTTGAAAAAAAAAATTCATTTTTGAAAAAAAAAATCATTTGTGAAAAAAAAAATTGATGAATTTTTTTTTCAAAAATGATTTTTTTTCAAAAATGATTTTTTTTCAAAAATGATTTTTTTTATTTTTCAAAAATGAATTTTTTTTTTTCAAAAGAATTTTTTTTTCAAAAATATTTTTTTTTTTAAAAATGATTTTTTTTTTCAAAAATGAATGTTTTCTTTCAAAAATGAAATTTTTTTTTTAAATGAATTTTTTTTTCAAATGAATTTTTTTTTCAAAAATATTTTTTTTTCAAAAATAATATTTTTTTTCAAAAATAATATTTTTTTTCAAAAAAAAATTTTTTTTTTAAATAATTTTTTTTTCAAAAATAATTTTTTTTTTCAAAAATAATTTTTTTTTTCAAAAATAATTTTTTTTCAAAAATGATTTTTTTTTTTTCAAAATGAATTTTTTTTTTCAAAAATGAATTTTTTTTTTTCATGGGGCGTTCAAAAATGATTTTTTTTTAAATGATTTTTTTTTCAAAAATGATATTTTTTTTCAAAAATATTTTTTTTTCATGGGGCAGTCAATGTTTTGGCTGATCATGGGGTGGTCATAATGTTTTGGCTGATCATGAATTTTTTTCTTCAAAAATGAATTTTTTTTTCAAAAATGATTTTTTTTCAAAAATGATTTTTTTTATTTTTCAAAAATGAATTTTTTTTTTTCAAAAGAATTTTTTTTTCAAAAATATTTTTTTTTTTAAAAATGATTTTTTTTTTTCAAAAATATTTTTTTTTTCAAAAATATTTTTTTTTTCAAAAATGAATGTTTTCTTTCAAAAATGAATTTTTTTTTCAAAATTGAATTTTTTTTTCACAAATGATTTTTTTTTTCAAAAATGAATTTTTTTTTTCAAAAATGAATTTATTTTTTTTCATAGGGCGGTCAAAAATGTTTTTTTTTTTTAATGATTTTTTTTCAAAAATATTTTTTTTTTCATGGGGCAGTCATAATGTTTTGGCTGATCATGGGGTGGACATAATGTTTTGGAGGATGATGAATTTTTTTTCTTCAAAAATGAATTTTTTTTTCAAAAATGAAATTTTTTTTCAAAAATAATTTTTTTCTTCAGGAGGAGTAGCACAATGTATTTTGGGGTGTAATTTTTGCTATGTACATGTTATGCGTTGGAAATATCTTATAATTGACAACTTTGTGTAAAAAAAATGCGTTTTCATTTTTTTCCCATAATTTCCAAAAACTTCTGGAAAAAATTAACTGTTCAAAAGACCCATTATGCCTCATAGATTATACGGTGGGGTGTTAGCATTCCAAAATGGGGTCATTTTGTGGGCGTTTCCATTGTCCTGGTGCTCCAGGGCCTTCAAAAGTGTAATAGGTGGTTGAAAAATAACATTGTAATTTATGCTCCTAAAACCCTTGAATGTGCTATTTCAATATTGGGCCTCTGTATGTGGCCAGGCTGAGTAAAAGTCTCACACATGTGGTATCGCCATACTCAGGAGGAGTAGCAGAATATATTTTGGGGTGTCTGTTTTGTTATGTACATGCTATGTGCTGGAAATATCTTGTAAATAGACAACTTTGTGTAAAAAAAAATGCGTTTTCATTTTTTTCGCACATTTTCCAAAAACTTTTGGAAAAAAATGAACCATTCAAAAGACTCATTATGCCTCATAGATTATACATTGGGGTGTTAGCTTTCCAAAATGAGGTCACTTTGTGGGTGTTTCCATTGTCCTGGTGCTCCAGGGCCTTCAAAAGTGTAATAGGTAGTCAACAAGTTAGATGTGTCATTTATGCTCCTAGAACACCTGATGGTGCTCCCTGCATGTTGGGCCTCTCTATGTGGCTAGGCTGTGAAAAAGTCCCACACATGTGGTATCGCCATACTTAGGAGGAGTAGCAGAATGTATTTTGGGGCATCACTTGTGGTATACACATGCCATGTGAGAGAAATAACCTATTACAATGACAATTTTGTGGGGAAAAAAATCTTCATTTTGCAAAGAGTTGTGGGAAAAAATGACATCAAAAACCTCACCATGCATCTTACTAATAACCTTGGAATGTCTGCTTTCAAAAATGGGGTCATTTGTACTTTCCTGGCTTGTTTGGGTCGCAAGAAATGAGAGCCACCAGCACATCAGGTGTAATCAATTTTTTATGATTTGCACCACAGCCTGTAGACTCTCTAACTCTCACACACACCAAATCATATCCACTAATTTGGGTTATTTGTACCAAAGATATGTAGCAGTATAAATTGTGGCCAAAATGTATGAAGAAAAATTAATAATTCGCAAAATATTCTCACAGAAACTAAGAAAAATGCGTTTTTTCAAAATTTTCTGTCTTTTTTCATTTATAGCGCAAAAAATAAAAAACCCAGAGGTGATCAAATACCACCAAAAGAAAGCTCTATTTGTATAAAAAATGGACAAAAAATTCATTTGGGTACAGTATTACATGACTGAGTAATTGTCATTCAGAGTGTGAGAGCACCGAAATCTGAAAATTGGTCTGGGCAGGAGGGGGGGTTTAAGTGCCCAGTAGGCAAGTGGTTAAAACCTTCCTCAGCAGAGCAGTTACGTCTGGCCCTGGTGAACTCCCCCATCGGAATGGATCGTTTGGTGTGTGCAGGATGGCAACTAGTAGCCACAAATAAGGCATTGCCTGCACATGCCTTACGATAGGTACAAGTTTAGTGGTGGCAGGGAATAGCTGAACATTTTGATATAAGATTTGTGTAGGTGGGCTTAGAAATGAGGGAGTGGCGGCAGTTTAGAAATCATGTCCTGATTTTTCAGCTTTTGTCTCCTCCCACTCTAGTTTTGAACATTTCGCCATTCATTCCTATGGGACCAATTTTACGCAAAAACTACGATATTTTGTGAACCATTTGGCGAAACGTTCCACAAAGTAATAGCACACCAATCGGGAACAATCTGCACGTTTTGGTATACTTGTCTATGTAGTGTAAAAACTGTGGGAGGAGTTAGGGTGATAAATTTGGCTATAATAAGAATAATAACTAGAAAAGCTACAATTTCTGGGGAAATTGTGAAAAGTGTTCTTGCCTCTACAACTGGAGTGGGCAGAGTAACTGGGTGAAGTGGCTTGAGTAACTGAAAAGTGTTAAAAAGTTTAATATTTTAAAAAGTATAAATAGTAGTAAAAAAGTTGAAGTCCCATTATTAGCTGAAAGAGCTGAACATTTTTTTCAAAAGTTTTTTTTTTTTTCCAAAAATTATGATTTTTTTTTCAAAATGATTTTTTTTTTCAAAAATTATTTTTTTTTCAAAAATGAATTTTTTTTTTTAAATGAATTTTTTTTTTCAATTGAATTTTTTTTAAAAAATATTTTTTTTTCAAAAATAATATTTTTTTTCAAAAAAAATTTTTTTTTTTAAATAATTTTTTTTTCTCAAAAATAATTTTTTTTTCAAAAATAATTTTTTTTTCAAAAATAATTTTTTTTCAAAAATGACTTTTTTTTTTTCAAAATGAATTTTTTTTTCAAAAATGAATTCATTTTTTTTCATGGGACGTTCAAAAATGATTTTTTTTTAAATGATTTTTTTTTCAAAAATGATATTTTTTTTCAAAAATATTTTTTTTTTCATGGGGCAGTCAATGTTTTGGCTGATCATGGGGTGGTCATCATGAATTTTTTTCTTCAAAAACGAATTTTTTTTTCAAAAATGAATTTTTTTTCAAAAATAAATTTTTTTTTCAAAAATAAATTTTTTTTCAAAAATGATTTTTTTTTCAAAAATGAATGTTTTTTTTAAAAAATGAATTTTCTTTTTCAAAAATAAATTTTTTTTTCAAAAATAAATTTTTTTTTCAAAAGAATTTTTTTTTCAAAAATAATTTTTTTTTTTTAAAAATGAATTTTTTTTTTCAAAAATATTTTTTTTTTCCAAAAATGATTTTTTTTTTTCAAAAAGATTTTTTTTTTCAAAAATGATTTTTTTTTTCAAAAATGAATTTATTTTTTTTCATGGGGCGGTCAAAAATGATTTTTTTTTTCAAAAATGATTTTTTTTTTTTAAATGATTTTTTTTTTCAAAAATATATTTTTTTTTTTCATGGGGCAGTCATAATGTTTTGGCTGATCATGGGGTGGTCATAATGTTTTGGCTGATCATGAATTTTTTCTTCAAAAATGAATTTTTTTTCAAAAATGAAATTTTTTTTTAAAAATGAATTTTTTTTCAAAAATATTTTTTTTTTTTCATGGGGCAGTCATAATGTTTTGGCTGATCATGGGGTGGTCATAATGTTTTGGCTGATCATGAATTTTTTCTTCAAAAATGAATTTTTTTTCAAAAATGAAATTTTTTTTTAAAAATGAATTTTTTTTCAATAATGATTTTTTTTTTAATGACATTTTTTTTTCAAAAATATTTTTTTTTCTCAAACAATTTTTTTTTCAAAAGTATTTTTTTTTCAAAAGTAATTTTTTTTTTCAAAAATATTTTTTTTTTCAAAAATATTTTTTTTTTTCAAAAATAAATTTTTTTTCAAAAATGATTTTTTTTTCAAAAATGAATGTTTTTTTTTCAAAAATGAATTTTCTTTTTCAAAAATGTTTTTTTTTTTCAAAAATGATTTTTTTTTCATGGGGCGGCCATAATGTTTTAGCTGATCATGGGGCGGTCATAATGTTTTGGCTGATCATGGGGTTGGAGTGGCTTGAGTAACTGTGAAAAGTGTTAAAAAGCTTAATATTTTAAAAGTATAAATAGTAGTAAAAAAGTTGGAAGTCCTATCATCAAAAATGAAATTTTTTTTCAAAAATTGAACATTGAACATTTCACCATTCATTCCTATATGGGACCAATATGAATTTTTTTTTCAAAAATGATTTTTTTTTTAATGAAAATTTTTTTTCAAAAATATTTTTTTTTTTCAAAAATATTTTTTTTCTCAAACATAATTTTTTTTTCAAAAGTATTTTTTTTTCAAAAGTAATTTTTTTTTTTCAAAAATATTTTTTTTTCAAAAATAAATTTTTTTTCAAAAATGATTTTTTTTTCAAAAATGAATGTTTTTTTTAAAAAATGAATTTTCTTTTTCAAAAATAAATTTTTTTTTCAAAAATAAATTTTTTTTTCAAAAGAATTTTTTTTTCAAAAATAATTTTTTTTTTTTAAAAATGAATTTTTTTTTTCAAAAATATTTTTTTTTTCCAAAAATGATTTTTTTTTTTCAAAAAGATTTTTTTTTTCAAAAATGATTTTTTTTTTCAAAAATGAATTTATTTTTTTTCATGGGGCGGTCAAAAATGATTTTTTTTTTCAAAAATGATTTTTTTTTTTTAAATGATTTTTTTTTTCAAAAATATATTTTTTTTTTTCATGGGGCAGTCATAATGTTTTGGCTGATCATGGGGTGGTCATAATGTTTTGGCTGATCATGAATTTTTTCTTCAAAAATGAATTTTTTTTCAAAAATGAAATTTTTTTTTAAAAATGAATTTTTTTTCAAAAATATTTTTTTTTTTTCATGGGGCAGTCATAATGTTTTGGCTGATCATGGGGTGGTCATAATGTTTTGGCTGATCATGAATTTTTTCTTCAAAAATGAATTTTTTTTCAAAAATGAAATTTTTTTTTAAAAATGAATTTTTTTTCAATAATGATTTTTTTTTTAATGACATTTTTTTTTCAAAAATATTTTTTTTTCTCAAACAATTTTTTTTTCAAAAGTATTTTTTTTTCAAAAGTAATTTTTTTTTTCAAAAATATTTTTTTTTTCAAAAATATTTTTTTTTTTCAAAAATAAATTTTTTTTCAAAAATGATTTTTTTTTCAAAAATGAATGTTTTTTTTTCAAAAATGAATTTTCTTTTTCAAAAATGTTTTTTTTTTTCAAAAATGATTTTTTTTTCATGGGGCGGCCATAATGTTTTAGCTGATCATGGGGCGGTCATAATGTTTTGGCTGATCATGGGGTTGGAGTGGCTTGAGTAACTGTGAAAAGTGTTAAAAAGCTTAATATTTTAAAAGTATAAATAGTAGTAAAAAAGTTGGAAGTCCTATCATCAAAAATGAAATTTTTTTTCAAAAATTGAACATTGAACATTTCACCATTCATTCCTATATGGGACCAATATGAATTTTTTTTTCAAAAATGATTTTTTTTTTAATGAAAATTTTTTTTCAAAAATATTTTTTTTTTTCAAAAATATTTTTTTTCTCAAACATAATTTTTTTTTCAAAAGTATTTTTTTTTCAAAAGTAATTTTTTTTTTTCAAAAATATTTTTTTTTCAAAAATAAATTTTTTTTCAAAAATGATTTTTTTCAAAAATGAATGTTTTTTTTCAAAAATGAATTTTCTTTTTCAAAAATGATTTTTTTTTCATGGGGCGGTCATAATGTTTTAGCTGATCATGGGGCGGTCATAATGTTTTGGCTGATCATGGGGTTGGAGTGGCTTGAGTAACTGTGAAAAGTTTTAAAAAGTAGTAGTAGTAAAAAAGTTGGAAGTCCTATCATTAGCTGAAAGAGCTGAACATTTTTTTCAAAAATGAATTTTTTTTTTCAATAATGAATTTTTTTTGTCAAAAATGAATTTTTTTTTCAATAATGAAATTTTTTTTTCAAAAATTATTTTTTTTTTAATGAAATTTTTTTTTTTCAAAAATATTTTTTTTCTCAAACATAATTTTTTTTTTCAAAAGTAATTTTCTTTTTCAAAAATATTTTTTTTTCAAAAATAATTTGTTTTTCAAAAGTAATTTTATTTTTCAAAAATAATTCTTTTTTTTCAAAAGTAATTTTTTTTTTCAAAAATATTTTTTTTTTCAAAAATAATTTTTTTTTCAAAAATGAATGTTTTCTTTCAAAAATGAATTTTTTTTCAAAAATGAATGTTTTTTTTCAAAAATGAATTTTCTTTTTCAAAAATGATTTTTTTTTCATGGGGCGGTCATAATGTTTTAGCTGATCATGGGGCGGTCATAATGTTTTGGCTGATCATGGGGTTGGAGTGGCTTGAGTAACTGTGAAAAGTGTTAAAAAGCTTAATATTTTAAAAGTATAAATAGTAGTAAAAAAGTTGGAAGTCCTATCATTAGCTGAAAGAGCTGAACATTTTTTATAAAAATGAATTTTTTTTTCAATAATGAATTTTTTTTTAAAAAGATTTTTTTTTTCAAAAATGATTTTTTTTTTCAAAAATGAAATTTTTTTTCAAAAATAATTTTTTTTTCAAAAATGATTTTTTTTTTAATGAAAATTTTTTTTCAAAAGTAATTTTTTTTTCAAAAATGATTTTTTTTTTCAAAAATATTTTTTTTTTTTTCAAAAATATATATTTTTTTTCAAAAATATATTTTTTTTTCAAAAATATATATTTTTTTTCAAAAATATATATTTTTTTTTCAAAAATATTTTTTTTTTCAAAAATGATTTTTTTTTTCAAAAATATTTTTTTTTTTCAAAAATAATTTTTTTTTTCAAAAATATATATTTTTTTTTCAAAAATATTTTTTTTTTTTCAAAAATAATTGCTGAATAGCTAAATTGCTAAAACGACCGCCATCAAAACTGCCCCATCATACTGCCATTAAAACTGCCCCATCAAAATTGTCCCCATTAAAACTGCCCCATCATATTGCCACCATCAAAACTGCCCCCATCAAAACTGCCCCATCATATTGCCACCATCAAAACTGCCCCATCAGAATTGCCCCATCAAAACTGCCCCATCATATTGCCACCATCAAAACTGCCGCATCAAAACTGCCCCATCATATTCCTCTATTATAAATCAGTACATGGTGTGTCTGTCCCCCCCCCCCCCCGGGCTCTGTAATCAGAGCTGAGATGCTCCAGCCACCTCCCCCCCTGTGTATAACAGAAGCTTTGGTAACCATGGCAACAAAACAAACACAGTACACTCCGATTAATGGCTAAAATTTCCTGAAATGACCTCTAAACAAAAAGCTTTTTCTCAAAAACTGTAATAGATATCAAACTGAAAAGATATAGCCAGATAGCTGAATATTTTGTGAACATTTTAAAGTTTGTTTGGTGTCTCTAGGTGAAAGTATGAAGGAGCTAAAACTTTTGGGAGCGGAAGAAGAATTTAAGGATTTCAAGCATGCTCCTATTGACTTCAATGTTAAAAAAAAGTGTTAAAAAGCTTAATATTTTAAAAAGTATAAATGGTAGAAAAAAAGTTGAAAAGGAGCACACCTCAGCTAAAAGAGACGAACATTTTAATAGTTGAATGGTTTTAATAGCTGAAAGTATGCAGAAGTTACGCAGAACCAAAAAACGTATGGAATAAGAAGAAGAAAAATAACTAGAAAATGCATTTCCTGGGGAAAATGCGTGGGAATGCTGAATAGCTAAATTGCTAAAATGGCCGCCTTCAAAACTGCCCCATCATACTGCCATCAAAACTGCCCCATCAGAATTGCCCCATCAAAATTGTCCCCATTAAAACTGCCCCATCATATTGCCACCATCAAAACTGCCCCATCAGAATTGCCCCATCAAAACTGCCCCATCATATTGCCACCATCAAAACTGCCCCATCATATTGCCACCTTTAAAACTGCACCATTAAAATTGTCCCCATCAAAACTGCCCCATCATATTGCCACCATCAAAACTGCCCCATCAAAACTGCCCCATCATATTGCCACCATCAAAACTGCCCCATCAGAATTGTCCCATCAAAACTGCCCCATCATATTGCCACCATCAAAACTGACCCATCAGAATTGCCCCATCAAAACTGCCCCATCATATTGCCACCATCAAAACTGCCCCATCAGATTTACCCCATCAAAACTGCCCCTTCATATTCCTCTATTATAAATCAGTACATGGTGTGTCTGTCCCCTCCCCCGGGCTCTGTAATCAGAGCTGAGATGCTCCAGCCACCTCCCCCCCTGTGTATAACAGAAGCTTTGGTAACCATGGCAACAAAACAAACACAGTACACTGATTAATGGCTAACATTTCCTGAAATGACCTCTAAACAAAAAGCTTTTTCTCAAAAACTGTAAAAGATATCAAACTGAAAAGATATAGCCAGATAGCTGAATATTTTGTGAACATTTTAAAGTTTGTTTGGTGTCTGTAGGTGAAAGTGTGAAGGAGCTGAAACTTTTGGGAGCGGAAAAAGAATTTAAGGATTTCAAGCATGCTCCCATTGACTTCAATGTTAAAAAAAAAGTGATAAAAAGCTTAATATTTTAAAAAGTATAAATGATAGAAAAAAAGTTGAAAAAGAGCACACCTCAGCTAAAAGAGACGAACATTTTAATAGTTGAATGGTTTTAATAGCTGAAAGTAAGCAGAAGTTACGCAGAACCAAAAAACGTACGGAATAAGAAGAAAAACTAGAAAATGCATTTCCTGGGGAAAATGCGTGGGAATGCTGAATTGCTAAAACGGCCCCCAGCAAAATTGCCCCCATCATATTGCCATCAAAACTGTCCCATCATATTGCCACCATCAAAACTGCCCCATCAGAATTACCCCATCAAAACTGCCCCATCATATTCCTCTATTATAAATCAGTACATGGTGTGTCTGTCCCCTCCCCCAGGCTCTGTAATCAGAGCTGAGATGCTCCAGCCACCTCCCCCCTGTGTATAACAGAAGCTTTGGTAACCATGGCAACAAAACAAACACAATACACTCTGATTAATGGCTAAAATTTCCTGAAATGACCTCTAAACAAAAAGCTTTTTCTCAAAAACTGTAAAAGATATCAAACTGAAAAGATATAGCCAGATAGCTGAATATTTTGTGAACATTTTAAAGTTTGTTTGGTGTCTGTAGGTGAAAGTGTGAAGGAGCTGAAACTTTTGGGAGCGGAAGAAGAATTTAAGGATTTCAAGCATACTCCTATTGACTTCAATGTTAAAAAAAAGTGTTAAAAAGGTTAATATTTTAAAAAGTATAAATAGTAGAAAAAAAGTTGAAAAAGAGCACACATCAGCTAAAAGAGACGAACATTTTAATAGTTGAATGGTTTTAATAGCTGAAAGTATGCAGAAGTTACGCAGAACCAAAAAACGTACGGAATAAAATTATTAAAAACTAGAAAATGCATTTCCTGGGGAAAATGCGTGGGAATGCTGAATTGCTAAAACGGCCCCCAGCAAAACTGCCCCCATTATATTGCCATCAAAACTGCCCCATCATATTGCCACCATCAAAACTACCCCATCAGAATTGCCCCATCAAAACTGCCCCATCAAAACTGCCCCATCAGAATTGCCCCATCAAAACTGCCCCATCAGAATTGCCCCATCATATTGCCACCATCAAAACTGCCCCATCAGAATTGCCCTATCAAAACAGCCCCATCATATTGCCACCATCAAAACTGCCCCATAAGAATTGCCCTATCAAAACTGCCCCATCATATTCCTCTATTATAAATCAGTACATGGTGTGTCTGTCCCCTCCCCCAGGCTCTGTAATCAGAGCTGAGATGCTCCAGCCACCTCCCCCCCTGTGTATAACAGAAGCTTTGATAACCATGGCAACAAAACAAACACAGTACACTCTGATTAATGGCTAAAATTTCCTGAAATGACCTCTAAACAAAAAGCTTTTTCTTATAAACCGTATAAGATATCAAACTGAAAGGATACAGCCAGATAGCTGAATATTTTGTAAACATTTTAAAGTTTGTTTGGCGTCTCTAGGTGAAAGTATGAAGGAGCTGAAACTTTTGGGAGCGGAAGAAGAATTTAAGGATTTCAAGCATGCTCCCATTGACTTCAATGTTAAAAAAAAGTGTTAAAAAGCTTAATATTTTAAAAAGTATAAATGGTAGAAAAAAAGTTGAAAAAGAGCACACCTCAGCTAAAAGAGACGAACATTTTAATAGTTGAATGGTTTTAATAGCTGAAAGTATGCAGAAGTTACGCAGAGCCAAAAAACGTACGGAATAATAAGAATAACTAGAAAATGCATTTCCTGGGGAAAATGCGTGGGAATGCTGAATAGCTAAATTGCTAAAACGGCCGCCATCAAAACTGCCCCATCATTCTGCCTTCAAAACTGCCCCATCAGAATTGCCCCATCAAAATTGTCCCCATTAAAACTGCCCCATCATATTGCCACCATCAAAACTGCCCCATCAGAATTGCTCCATCAAAATTGTCTCATCATATTGCCACCATCAGAATTGCCCCATTAAAACTGCCCCATCATATTGCCACCATCAAAACTGCCCCATCAGAATTGCCCCATCATATTACCACCATCAAAACTGCCCCATCATATTGCCACCATCAAAACTGCCACCATCATATTGCCATCAAAACTGCCTCATCAGAATTGTCCCCATCAAAACTGCCCCATCATATTGCCACCATCAAAACTGCCCCATCAGAATTGCCCCATCAAAACTGCCCCATCATATTGCCACCATCAAAACTGCCCCATCAGAATTGCCCCATCAAAACTGCCCCATCATATTGCCACCATCAAAACTGCCCCCATCAAAACTGCCCCATCAGAATTGCCCCATCAAAACTGCCCCATAAGAATTGCCCTATCAAAACTGCCCCATCATATTGCCACCATCAAAACTGCCCCATGAGAATTGCCCCATCAAAACTGCCCCATCAGAATTGCCCCATCAAAACTGCCCCGTCATATTGCCACCATCAAAACTGCCCCCATCAAAACTGCTCCATCATATTGCCACCTTTAAAACTGCTCCATAAAAATTGTCCCCATCAAAACTGCCCCATCATATTGCCACCATCAAAACTGCCCCATCAGAATTGCCCCATCAAAACTGCCCTATCATATTGCCACCATCAAAACTGCCCCATCAGAATTACCCTATCAAAACTGCCCCATCATATTCCTCTATTATAAATCAGTACATGGTGTGTCTGTCCCCTCCCCCGGGCTCTGTAATCAGAGCTGAGATGCTCCAGCCACTTCCCCCCCTGTGCATAACAGAAGCTTTACTAACCATGGCAACAAAACAAACACAGTACACTCTGATTAATGGCTAAAATTTCCTGAAATGACCTCTAAACAAAAAGCTTTTTCCCAAAAACTGTAAAAGATATCAAACTGAAAAGCTATAGCCAGATAGCTGAATATTTTGTGAACATTTTAAAGTTTGTTTGGTGTCTCTAGGTGAAAGTATGAAGGAGCTGAAACTTTTGGGAGCGAAGAATTTAAGGATTTCAACCATGCTCCCATTGACTTCAATGTTAAAAAAAAGTGTTAAAAAGCTTAATATTTTAAAAACTATTAATGGTAGAAAAAAAGTTGAAAAAGAGCACACATCAGCTAAAAGAGACGAACCTTTTAATAGTTGAATGGTATTAATAGCTGAAAGTATGCAGAAGTTATGCAGAACCAAAAAACGTACGGAATAAAATTATTGGAATTAAAATTAAAAATAAATAAAATCGAATAACAATAGTGGGACTGCTAAAGCAGTCCCACTAACTAGAAAATGCATTTTCTGGGGAAAATGCGTGCGAATGCTGAATTGCTAAAAAGGCCCCCAGCAAAACTGCCCCCATCATATTGCCACCATCAAAACTGCCCCATCATATTGCCACCATCAAAACTGCCCCATCATATTGCCACCATCAAAACTGCCCCATCAGAATTGCCCCATCAAAACTGCCCCATCAGAATTGCCCTATCAAAACTGCCCCATCATATTGCCACCATCAAAACTGCCCCATCAGAATTGCCCCATCAAAACTGCCCCATCATATTCTTCTATTATAAATCAGTACATGGTGTGTCTGTTCCCTCCCGCCGCGCTCTGTAATCAGAGCTGAGATGCTCCAGCCACCTCCCCCCCTGTGTATAACAGAAGCTTTGGTAACCATGGCAACAAAACAAACACAGTACACTCTGAATAATGGCTAAAATTTCCTGAAATGATGTCTAAACAAAAAGCTTTTTCTCAAAAACTGTAAAAGATATCAAAATGAAAAGATATAGCCAGATAGCTGAATATTTTGGGAACATTTTAAAGTTTGTTTGGCGTCTGTAGGTGAAAGTATAAAGGAGCTGAAACTTTTGGGAGCGGAAGAAGAATTTAAGGATCTGAAACATGCTCCCATTGACTTCAATGTTAAAAAAAGTGTTAAAAAGCTTAATATTTTAAAAAGTATAAATAGTAGAAAAAAAGTTGAAAAAGAGCACACATCAGCTAAAAGAGACGAACATTTTAATAGTTGAATGGTTTTAATAGCTGAAAGTATGCAGAAGTAACGCAGAGCCAAAAAACGTACGGAATAATAAGAATAATAAATAAAAAAACGAATAACAATAGTGGGACTGCTAAAGCATTCCCACTAACTAGAAAATGCATTTCCTGGGGAAAATGCGTGGGAATGCTGAATAGCTAAATTGGTAAAATGGCCGCCATCAAAACTGCCCCATCATACTGCCATCAAAACTGCCCCATCAAAATTGTCCCCATTAAAACTGCCCCATCATATTGCCACCATCAAAACTGCCCCATCAGAATTGCTCCATCAAAATTGTCCCATCATATTGCCACCATCAGAATTGCCCCATCAAAACTGCCCCATCATATTGCCACCATCAAAACTGCCCCATCATATTACCACCATCAAAACTGCCCCATCATATTGCCACCATCAAAATTGCCCCATTAGAATTGCCCCATCAAAATTGTCTCTAACAAAACTGCCCCATCATATTGCCACCATCAAAACTGCCCCATCAAAACTGCCCCATCATATTGCCAGCATCAAAACTGCCCCCATCAAAACTGCCCCATCAGAATTGCCCCATCAAAACTGCCCCATCAGAATTGCCCTATCAAAACTGCCCCATCATATTACCACTATCAAAACTGCCCCATCAGAATTGCCCCATCAAAACTGCCCCATCAGAATTGCCCCATCAAAACTGCCCCGTCATATTGCCACCATCAAAACTGCCCCATCAGAATTGCCCCATCACAACTGCCCCATCATATTGCCTCCATCAAAACTGCCCCCATCAAAACTGCCCCATCATATTGCCACCTTTAAAACTGCTCTATAAAAATTGTCCCCATTAAAACTGCCCCATCATATTGCCACCATCAAAACTGCCCCATCAGAATTGCTCCATCAAAATTGTCCCATCATATTGCCACCATCAGAATTGCCCCATCAAAACTGCCCCATCATATTGCCACCATCAAAACTGCCCCATCATATTACCACCATCAAAACTGCCTCATCATATTGCCACCATCAAAACTGCCCCATTAGAATTGCCCCATCAAAATTGTCTCCATCAAAACTGCCCCATCAAAACTGCCCCATCATATTGCCAGCATCAAAACTGCCCCCATCAAAACTGCCCCATCAGAATTGCCCCATCAAAACTGACCCATCAGAATTGCCCTATCAAAACTGCCCCATCATATTGCCACCATCAAAACTGCCCCATCAGAATTGCCCCATCAAAACTGCCCCATCAGAATTGCCACATCAAAACTGCGCCGTCATATTGCCACCATCAAAACTGCCCCATCAGAATTGCCCCATCACAACTGCCCCATCATATTGCCACCATCAAAACTGCCCCATCAGAATTGCCCCATCCAAACTGCCCCATCATATTGCCACCATCAAAACTGCCCCATCAGAATTACCCCATCAAAACTGCCCCATCATATTCCTCTATTATAAATCAGTACATGGTGTGTCTGTCCCCTCCCCCGGGCTCTGTAATCAGAGCTGAGATGCTCCAGCCACCTCCCCCCCTGTGTATAACAGAAGCTTTGGTAACCATGGCAACAAAACAAACACAGTACACTGATTAATGGCTAAAATTTCCTGAAATGACCTCTAAACAAAAAGCTTTTTCTCAAAAACTGTAAAAGATATCAAACTGAAAAGATATAGCCAGATAGCTGAATATTTTGTGAACATTTTAAAGTTTGTTTGGTGTCTCTAGGTGAAAGTATGAAGGAGCTGAAACTTTTGGGAGCGGAAGAAGAATTTAAGGATTTCAAGCATGCTTCCATTGACTTCAATGTTAAAAAAAAGTGTTAAAAAGCTTAATATTTTAAAAAGTATAAATGGTAGAAAAAAAGTTGAAAAAGAGCACACATCAGCTAAAAGAGACGAACATTTTAATAGTTGAATGGTTTTAATAGCTGAAAGTATGCAGGAGTTACGCAGAACCAAAAAACGTACGGAATAATAAGAAGAAAAAGAAAAATAAACTAGAAAATGCATTTCCTGGGGAAAATGCGTGGGAATGCTGAATAGCTAAATTGCTAAAATGGCCGCCATCAAAACTGCCCCATCATACTGCCATCAAAACTGCTCCATTCGAATTGCCCCATCAAACTTGTCCCCATTAAAACTGCCCCATCATATTGCCACCATCAAAACTGCCCCATCAGAATTGCCACCATCAAAACTGCCCCCATCAAAACTGCACCATCATATTGCCACCTTTAAAACTGCTCCATTAAAATTGTCCCCATCAAAACTGCCCCATCATACTGCCACCATGAAAACTGCCCCATCAGAATTGCCCCATGAAAACTGCCCCATCATATTGCCACCATGAAAACTGCCCCATCAGAATTGCCCCATCAAAACTGCCCCATCAGAATTGCCCTATCAAAACTGCCCCATCATATTCCTCTATTATAAATCAGTACATGGTGTGTCTGTCCCCTCCCCCCGGGCTCTGTAATCAGAGCTGAGATGCTCCAGCCACCTCCCCCCTGTGTATAACAGAAGCTTTGGTAACCATGGCAACAAAACAAACACAGTACACTCTGATTAATGGCTAAAATTTCCTGAAATGACCTCTAAACAAAAGCTTTTTCTCAAAAACTGTAAAAGATATCAAACTGAAAAGATATAGCCAGATAGCTGAATATTTTGGGAACATTTTAAAGTTTGTTTGGTGTCTCTAGGTTAAAGTATGAAGGAGCTGAAACTTTTGGGAGCGGAAGAAGAATTTAAGGATTTCAAGCATGCTCCCATTGACTTCAATGTTAAAAAAGTGTTAAAAAGCTTAATATTTTAAAAAGTATAAATGGTAGAAAAAAAGTTGAAAAAGAGCACACCTCAGCTAAAAGAGACGAACATTTTAATAGTTGAATGGTTTTAATAGCTGAAAGTATGCAGAAGTTACGCAGAACCAAAAAACGTACGGAATAATAATAAGAAGAAAAATAAATAAAAAAACGAATAACAATAGTGGGACTGCTAAAGCATTCCCACTAATAAAATCGAATAACAATAGTGGGACTGCTAAAGCATTCCCACTAATAAATAAAATCGAATAACAATAGTGGGACTGCTAAAGCATACCCACTAATAAATAAAAAAACGAATAACAATAGTGGGACTGCTAAAGCATTCCCACTAAAAATGCATTTCCTGGGAAAATGCGTGGGAATGCTGAATAGCTAAATTGCTAAAATGGCCGCCATCAAAACTGCCCCATCAAAATTGTCCCCATTAAAACTGCCCCATCATATTGCCACCATCAAAACTGCCCCATCAGAATTGATCCATCAAAATTGTCCCATCATATTGCCACCATCAGAATTGCCCCATCAAAACTACCCCATCATATTGCTACCATCAAAACTGCCCCATCATATTACCACCATCAAAACTGCCCCATCATATTGCCACCATCAAAACTGCCCCCATCATATTGCCATCAAAACTGCCCCATTAGAATTGCCCCATCAAAATTGTCTCCATCAAAAATGCCCCATCATATTGCCACCATCAAAACTGCCCCATCAAAACTGCCCCATCATATTGCCACCATCAAAACTGCCCCCATCAAAACTGCCCCATCAGAATTGCCCCATCAAAACTGCCCCATCAGAATTGCCCTATCAAAACTGCCCATCATATTGCCACCATCAAAACTGCCCCATCAGAATTGCCCCATCAAAACTGCCCCATCAGAATTGCCCCATCAAAACTGCCCCGTCATATTGCCACCATCAAAACTGCCCCATCAGAATTGCCCATCACAACTGCCCCCATCATATTGCCACCATCAAAACTGCCCCCATCAAAACTGCCCCATCATATTGCCACCTTTAAAACTGCTCCATAAAAATTGTCCCCATCAAAACTGCCCCATCATATTGCCACCATCAAAACTGCCCCATCAGAATTGCCCCATCAAAACTGCCCCATCATATTGCCACCATCAAAACTGCCCCATCAGAATTACCCCATCAAAACTGCCCCATCATATTCCTCTATTATAAATCAGTACATGGTGTGTCTGTCCCCTCCCCCGGGCTCTGTAATCAGAGCTGAGATGCTCCAGCCACCTCCCCCCTGTGCATAACAGAAGCTTTGCTAACCATGGCAACAAAACAAACACAGTACACTCTGATTAATGGCTAAAATTTCCTGAAATGACCTCTAAACAAAAAGCTTTTTCCCAAAAACTGTAAAAGATATCAAACTGAAAAGATATAGCCAGATAGCTGAATATTTTGTGAACATTTTAAAGTTTGTTTGGTGTCTCTAGGTGAAAGTATGAAGGAGCTGAAACTTTTGGGAGCGGAAGAAGAATTTAAGGATTTCAACCATGCTCCCATTGACTTCAATGTTAAAAAAAAGTGTTAAAAAGCATAATATTTTAAAAAGTATTAATGGTAGAAAAAAAGTTGAAAAAGAGCACACATCAGCTAAAAGAGACGAACCTTTTAATAGTTGAATGGTTTTAATAGCTGAAAGTATGCAGAAGTTATGCAGAACCAAAAAACGTACGGAATAAAATTATTAAGATTAAAACTAAAAATAAATAAAATCGAATAACAATAGTGGGACTGCTAAAGCAGTCCCACTAACTAGAAAATGCATTTTCTGGGGAAAATGCGTGCGAATGCTGAATTGCTAAAAAGGCCCCCAGCAAAACTGCCCCCATCATATTGCCACCATCAAAACTGCCCCATCATATTGCCACCATCAAAACTGCCCCATCATATTGCCACCATCAAAACTGCCCCATCAGAATTGCCCCATCAAAACTGCCCCATCAGAATTGCCCTATCAAAACTGCCCCATCATATTGCCACCATCAAAACTGCCCCTTCAGAATTGCCCCATCAAAACTGCCCCATCAGAATTGCCCCATCAAAACTGCCCCATCATATTCTTCTATTATAAATCAGTACATGGTGTGTCTGTTCCCTCCCGCCGAGCTCTGTAATCAGAGCTGAGATGCTCCAGCCACCTCCCCCCCTGTGTATAACAGAAGCTTTGGTAACCATGGCAACAAAACAAACACAGTACACTCTGAATAATGGCTAAAATTTCCTGAAATGACCTCTAAACAAAAAGCTTTTTCTCAAAAACTGCAAAAGATATCAAAATGAAAAGCTATAGCCAGATAGCTGAATATTTTGTTAACATTTTAAAGTTTGTTTGGCGTCTGTAGGTGAAAGTATAAAGGAGCTGAAACTTTTGGGAGCGGAAGAAGAATTTAAGGATCTGAAACATGATCCCATTGACTTCAATGTTAAAAAAAGTGTTAAAAAGCTTAATATTTTAAAAAGTATAAATAGTAGAAAAAAAGTGGAAAAAGAGCACACATCAGCTAAAAGAGACGAACATTTTAATAGTTGAATGGTTTTAATAGCTGAAAGTATGCAGAAGTAACGCAGAGCCAAAAAACGTACGGAATAATAAGAATAATAAATAAAAAAACGAATAACAATAGTGGGACTGCTAAAGCATTCCCACTAACTAGAAAATGCATTTCCTGGGGAAAATGCGTGGGAATGCTGAATAGCTAAATTGGTAAAATGGCCGCCATCAAAACTGCCCCATCATACTGCCATCAAAACTGCCCCATCAAAATTGTCCCCATTAAAACTGCCCCATCATATTGCCACCATCAAAACTGCCCCATCAGAATTGCTCCATCAAAATTGTCCCATCATATTGCCACCATCAGAATTGCCCCATCAAAACTGCCCCATCATATTGCCACCATCAAAACTGCCCCATCATATTACCACCATCAAAACTGCCCCATCATATTGCCACCATCAAAACTGCCCCATTAGAATTGCCCCATCAAAATTGTCTCCATCAAAACTGCCCCATCATATTGCCACCATCAAAACTGCCCCATCAAAACTGCCCCATCATATTGCCAGCATCAAAACTGCCCCCATCAAAACTGCCCCATCAGAATTGCCCCATCAAAACTGCCCCATCAGAATTGCCCTATCAAAACTGCCCCATCATATTGCCACCATCAAAACTGCCCCATCAGAATTGCCCCATCAAAACTGCCCCATCAGAATTGCCCCATCAAAACTGCCCCATCATATTGCCACCATCAAAACTGCCCCATCAGAATTGCCCCATCACAACTGCCCCATCATATTGCCCCCATCAAAACTGCCCCCATCAAAACTGCCCCATCATATTGCCACCTTTAAAACTGCTCCATAAAAATTGTCCCCATTAAAACTGCCCCATCATATTGCCACCATCAAAACTGCCCCATCAGAATTGCTCCATCAAAATTGTCCCATCATATTGCCACCATCAGAATTGCCCCATCAAAACTGCCCCATCATATTGCCACCATCAAAACTGCCCCATCATATTACCACCATCAAAACTGCCTCATCATATTGCCACCATCAAAACTGCCCCATTAGAAATGCCCCATCAAAATTGTCTCCATCAAAACTGCCCCATCATATTGCCACCATCAAAACTGCCCCCTCAAAACTGCCCCATCATATTGCCAGCATCAAAACTGCCCCCATCAAAACTGCCCCATCAGAATTGCCCCATCAAAACTGCCCCATCAGAATTGCCCTATCAAAACTGCCCCATCATATTGCCACCATCAAAACTGCCCCATCAGAATTGCCCCATCAAAACTGCCCCATCAGAATTGCCCCATCAAAACTGCCCCGTCATATTGCCACCATCAAAACTGCCCCATCAGAATTGCCCCATCACAACTGCCCCATCATATTGCCACCATCAAAACTGCCCCATCAAAACTGCCCCATCATATTGCCACCTTTAAAACTGCTCCATAAAAATTGTCCCCATCCAAACTGCCCCATCATATTGCCACCATCAAAACTGCCCCATCAGAATTACCCCATCAAAACTGCCCCATCATATTCCTCTATTATAAATCAGTACATGGTGTGTCTGTCCCCTCCCCCGGGCTCTGTAATCAGAGCTGAGATGCTCCAGCCACCTCCCCCCCTGTGTATAACAGAAGCTTTGGTAACCATGGCAACAAAACAAACACAGTACACTGATTAATGGCTAAAATTTCCTGAAATGACCTCTAAACAAAAAGCTTTTTCTCAAAAACTGTAAAAGATATCAAACTGAAAAGATATAGCCAGATAGCTGAATATGTTGTGAACATTTTAAAGTTTGTTTGGTGTCTCTAGGTGAAAGTATGAAGGAGCTGAAACTTTTGGGAGCGGAAGAAGAATTTAAGGATTTCAAGCATGCTTCCATTGACTTCAATGTTAAAAAAAAGTGTTAAAAAGCTTAATATTTTAAAAAGTATAAATGGTAGAAAAAAAGTTGAAAAAGAGCACACATCAGCTAAAAGAGACGAACATTTTAATAGTTGAATGGTTTTAATAGCTGAAAGTATGCAGGAGTTACGCAGAACCAAAAAACGTACGGAATAATAAGAAGAAAAAGAAAAATAAACTAGAAAATGCATTTCCTGGGGAAAATGCGTGGGAATGCTGAATAGCTAAATTGCTAAAATGGCCGCCATCAAAACTGCCCCATCATACTGCCATCAAAACTGCCCCATTCGAATTGCCCCATCAAACTTGTCCCCATTAAAACTGCCCCATCATATTGCCACCATCAAAACTGCCCCATCAGAATTGCCACCATCAAAACTGCCCCCATCAAAACTGCACCATCATATTGCCACCTTTAAAACTGCTCCATTAAAATTGTCCCCATTAAAACTGCCCCATCATACTGCCACCATCAAAACTGCCCCATCAGAATTGCCCCATGAAAACTGCCCCATCATATTGCCACCATGAAAACTGCCCCAACAGAATTGCCCCATCAAAACTGCCCCATCAGAATTGCCCTATCAAAACTGCCCCATCATATTCCTCTATTATAAATCAGTACATGGTGTGTCTGTCCCCTCCCCCCGGGCTCTGTAATCAGAGCTGAGATGCTCTAGCCACCTCCCCCCTGTGTATAACAGAAGCTTTGGTAACCATGGCAACAAAACAAACACAGTACACTCTGATTAATGGCTAAAATTTCCTGAAATGACCTCTAAACAAAAGCTTTTTCTCAAAAACTGTAAAAGATATCAAACTGAAAAGATATAGCCAGATAGCTGAATATTTTGGGAACATTTTAAAGTTTGTTTGGTGTCTCTAGGTTAAAGTATGAAGGAGCTGAAACTTTTGGGAGCGGAAGAAGAATTTAAGGATTTCAAGCATGCTCCCATTGACTTCAATGTTAAAAAAGTGTTAAAAAGCTTAATATTTTAAAAAGTATAAATGGTAGAAAAAAAGTTGAAAAAGAGCACACCTCAGCTAAAAGAGACGAACATTTTAATAGTTGAATGGTTTTAATAGCTGAAAGTATGCAGAAGTTACGCAGAACCAAAAAACGTACGGAATAATAATAATAAGAAAAATAAATAAAAAAACGAATAACAATAGTGGGACTGCTAAAGCATTCCCACTAATAAAATCGAATAACAATAGTGGGACTGCTAAAGCATTCCCACTAATAAATAAAATCGAATAACAATAGTGGGACTGCTAAAGCATACTCACTAATAAATAAAAAAACGAATAACAATAGTGGGACTGCTAAAGCATTCCCACTAAAAATGCATTTCCTGGGAAAATGCGTGGGAATGCTGAATAGCTAAATTGCTAAAATGGCCGCCATCAAAACTGCCCCATCAAAATTGTCCCCATTAAAACTGCCCCATCATATTGCCACCATCAAAACTGCCCCATCAGAATTGATCCATCAAAATTGTCCCATCATATTGCCACCATCAGAATTGCCCCATCAAAACTACCCCATCATATTGCTACCATCAAAACTGCCCCATCATATTACCACCATCAAAACTGCCCCATCATATTGCCACCATCAAAACTGCCCCCATCATATTGCCATCAAAACTGCCCCATTAGAATTGCCCCATCAAAATTGTCTCCATCAAAAATGCCCCATCATATTGCCACCATCAAAACTGCCCCATCAAAACTGCCCCATCATATTGCCACCATCAAAACTGCCCCCATCAAAACTGCCCCATCAAAACTGCCCCATCAGAATTGCCCCATTAAAACTGCCCCATCAGAATTGCCCTATCAAAACTGCCCATCATATTGCCACCATCAAAACTGCCCCATCAGAATTGCCCCATCAAAACTGCCCCATCAGAATTGCCCCATCAAAACTGCCCCGTCATATTGCCACCATCAAAACTGCCCCATCAGAATTGCCCATCACAACTGCCCCCATCATATTGCCACCATCAAAACTGCCCCCATCAAAACTGCCCCATCATATTGCCACCTTTAAAACTGCTCCATAAAAATTGTCCCCATCAAAACTGCCCCATCATATTGCCACCATCAAAACTGCCCCATCAGAATTGCCCCATCAAAACTGCCCCATCATATTGCCACCATCAAAACTGCCCCATCAGAATTACCCCATCAAAACTGCCCCATCATATTCCTCTATTATAAATCAGTACATGGTGTGTCTGTCCCCTCCCCCGGGCTCTGTAATCAGAGCTGAGATGCTCCAGCCACCTCCCCCCTGTGCATAACAGAAGCTTTGCTAACCATGGCAACAAAACAAACACAGTACACTCTGATTAATGGCTAAAATTTCCTGAAATGACCTCTAAACAAAAAGCTTTTTCCCAAAAACTGTAAAAGATATCAAACTGAAAAGATATAGCCAGATAGCTGAATATTTTGTGAACATTTTAAAGTTTGTTTGGTGTCTCTAGGTGAAAGTATGAAGGAGCTGAAACTTTTGGGAGCGGAAGAAGAATTTAAGGATTTCAACCATGCTCCCATTGATTCAATGTTAAAAAAAAGTGTTAAAAAGCTTAATATTTTAAAAAGTATTAATGGTAGAAAAAAACTTGAAAAAGAGCACACATCAGCTAAAAGAGACGAACCTTTTAGTAGTTGAATGGTTTTAATAGCTAAAAGTATGCAGAAGTTATGCAGAACCAAAAAACGTACGGAATAAAATTATTAAGATTAAAATTAAAAATAAATAAAATCGAATAACAATAGTGGGACTGCTAAAGCAGTCCCACTAACTAGAAAATGCATTTTCTGGGGAAAATGCGTGCGAATGCTGAATTGCTAAAAAGGCCCCCAGCAAAACTACCCCCATCATATTGCCACCATCAAAACTGCCCCATCATATTGCCACCATCAAAACTGCCCCATCATATTGCCCCCATCAGAACTGCCCCATCAAAACTGCCCCATCAGAACTGCCCCATCAAAACTGCCCCATCATATTGCCACCATCAAAACTGCCCCTTCAGAATTGCCCCATCAAAACTGCCCCATCAGAATTGCCCCATCAAAACTGCCCCATCATATTCTTCTATTATAAATCAGTACATGGTGTGTCTGTTCCCTCCCGCCGAGCTCTGTAATCAGAGCTGAGATGCTCCAGCCACCTCCCCCCCTGTGTATAACAGAAGCTTTGGTAACCATGGCAACAAAACAAACACAGTACACTCTGAATAATGGCTAAAATTTCCTGAAATGACCTCTAAACAAAAAGCTTTTTCTCAAAAACTGCAAAAGATATCAAAATGAAAAGCTATAGCCAGATAGCTGAATATTTTGTGAACATTTTAAAGTTTGTTTGGCGTCTGTAGGTGAAAGTATAAAGGAGCTGAAACTTTTGGGAGCGGAAGAAGAATTTAAGGATTTCAAGCATGCTCCCATTGACTTCAATGTTAAAAAAAAGTGTTAAAAAGCTTAATATTTTAAAAAGTATAAATGGTAGAAAAAAAGTTGAAAAAGAGCACACATCAGCTAAAAGAGACGAACATTTTAATAGTTGAATTGTTTTAACAGCTGAAAGTATGCAGAAGTTACGCAGAACCAAAAAACGTACGGAATAAGAAGAAAAAGAAGAACTAGAAAATGCATTTCCTGGGGAAAATGCGTGGGAATGCTGAATAGCTAAATTGCTAAAACGGCCGCCATCAAAACTGCCCCATCAGAATTGCCCCATCAAAATTGTCCCCATTAAAACTGCCCCATCACAATTGCCCCATCAAAACTGCCCCATCATATTACCACCATCAAAACTGCCCCATCATATTGCCACCATCAAAACTGCCCCATCAGAATTGCCCCATCATATTACCACCATCAAAACTGCCCCCATCATATTGCCATCAAAACTGCCCCATTAGAATTGCCTCATCAAAATTGTCCCCATCAAAATTGCCCCATCATATTGCCACCATCAAAACTGCCCCATCAGAATTGCCCCATCAAAACTGCCCCATCAGAATTGCCCTATCAAAACTGCCCCATCATATTGCCACCATCAAAACTGCCCCATCAGAATTGTCCCATCAAAACTGCCCCATCATATTGCCACCATCAAAACTGCCCCATCAGAATTGTCCCATCAAAACTGCCCCATCAGAATTGTCCCATCAAAACTGCCCCATCATATTGCCACCATCAAAACTGCCCCATCAGAATTGTCCCATCAAAACTGCCTCATCATATTGTCACCATCAAAACTGCCCCATCAGAATTGTCCCATCAAAACTGCCCCATAAGAATTGCCCTATCAAAACTGCCCCATCATATTCCTCTATTATAAATCAGTACATGGTGTGTCTGTCCCCTCCCCCGGGCTCTGTAATCAGAGCTGAGATGCTCCAGCCACCTCCCCCCCTGTGTATAACAGAAGCTTTGGTAACCATGGCAACAAAACAAACACAGTACACTCTGATTAATGGCTAAAATTTCCTGAAATGACCTCTAAACAAAAAGCTTTTTCTCAAAAACTGTAAAAGATATCAAACTGAAAAGCTATAGCCAGATAGCTGAATATTTTGTGAACATTTTAAAGTTTGTTTGGTGTCTCTAGGTGAAAGTATGAAGGAGCTGAAACTTTTGGGAGCGGAAGAAGATTTTAAGTTTCTCAAGCATGCTCCCATTGACTTCAATGTTAAAAAAAAGTGATAAAAAGCTTAATATTTTAAAAAGTATAAATGGTAGAAAAAAAGTTGAAAAAGAGCACACCTCAGCTAAAAGAGACGAATATTTTGATAGTTGAATGGTTTTAATAGCTGAAAGTATGCAGAAGGTACGCATTACCGAAAAACGTACGGAATAAAATTAAAATTAAAAATAAATAAAATCGAATAACAATAGTGGGACTGCTAAAGCATTCCCACTAATAAATAAAAAAACGAATAACAATAGTGGGACTGCTAAAGCATTCCCACTAATAAAAAAACGAATAACAATAGTGGGACTGCTAAAGCATTCCCACTAATAAATAAAAAAACGAATAACAATAGTGGGACTGCTAAAGCATTCCCACTAATAAATAAAATCGAATAACAATAGTGGGACTGCTAAAGCATTCCCACTAATAAAATCGAATAACAATAGTGGGACTGCTAAAGCATTCCCACTAATAATAATTTATATGTGAGATAACAGTAAGTGGTCTTGCTATGCAAGAACACTTAAAAAGCTACAATTTCTGGGGAAATTGTGTGTAGTGTTCTTGCCTCCACCTATACAGTATCTCTCTTTTGATGTGAAATATCTCTGAAATGATGTGAGATCTAACGTTAAAACCACTTGATCTTACCGGATCTAACGAATATCTATTAGCCTGAATGATTTTTGGCCAGAAAATTGCATGTGGGGGGACCAACCCGTCCTTATGTACTACCTAATAGCTCTATTTTGCCTGAATGATTTTTGGCCAAAAAATTTTATAAGGGGGGCTAACCCGTTCTTATGTACTACCTAATAGCTCTATTTTGATGTGGAATATCTCTGAAATGATGTGAGATCTAACGTTAAAACCACTTGATCTTACCGGATCTAATGAATATCTATTAGCCTGAATGATTTTTGGCCAGAAAATTTCATGTGGGGGGGCTAACCCGTCCATATGTACCACCTAATATCTCTATTTTGATGTGGAATATCTCTGAAATTATGTGAAATCTAACATTAAAACCACTTGATCTTACCGGATCTAACGAATATCTAATAGCCTGAATGATCTTTGGCCAGAAAATGTGATAAGGGGGGGCTAACCCCTCCATATGTACCACCTAATATCTCTATTTTTATGTGGAATATCTCTGAAATGATGTGAGATCTAACGTTAAAACCACTTGAAGGACTTCCGGTTCCGGCGCCACATGAGGAGGAGGTGAATAGCTCCAGCTCCTGCACCGCTCCTCACATACCCGGCATACGAACCCGGCCACTGCTTTGGGGAGACCCCCCTCTATCCCTGCTTCATTGTGGGCACTGATGGATCGCTTTGTGGAGCGATCATATGCACGGCTGGTATCCTCCATGATACTCCCCACGGGAGAAACAGCGGCCGACACAGCCAAGATGGCGGCCGCCCCAGGCACACCAGAACTGCTGCCTACGCAGCCACAGCCTCCTTCAGCTTCAGAAATGGCAGGTACGGATCCTGCCTCCCCTGCTGGCATTGCACAGGCTGTAGTGACACTGCTGGGACCCACATTAGCAGCCACTGTGGATGCAGTAGTTCACAGAG
The DNA here is from genome assembly GCA_037952925.1 of Lithobates clamitans. Lineage (NCBI taxonomy): Eukaryota > Metazoa > Chordata > Amphibia > Anura > Ranidae > Lithobates > Lithobates clamitans. The sequence goes on along the minus strand of JBBGZY010000725.1, from coordinate 3,845,995 downwards.
GACTGGAGCAGCTCCACATAGAAATTCAGGCTCAGGCACAGCGAATCACTCATGTGGAAGAGAGGATATCATCCCTTTAGGATGAATGCACAGCTTCATCTGCCGCGCTTGCATGCATCACCGCCACTAACAGGGACATATGGGATAAACTCAACGATCTGGAAAATCGTTTGAGAAGGAACAATTTGCGCATAATCAGCTTACCAGAATCGGTGTCCGCTTCCCAGCTCATGAATATTTGTGCAAAAACCATCCCAGAGCAACTGGGCCTCCGCATACCCTGCACTATTGAACGTGCACACCGCATGGGTCAATACTCAGAAACCCGCGCAAAACCTCGTCATGTTATAGCTAAATACTTAAACTATGCTGACAAGAATGCCATAATGCAAAAATGTCGCTGCTCGCGTTCATTAATTGTGGATGGCGCAAAATTGCTGCTCTTTGCGGATTATTCAATGGTGGTGATGAAACAACGTAAAGCGTTTTCGCCGATATGCTCAACTCTACATAACAACCAAATCCGGTTCTCCTTAGTAGGGATGAGCTTCGTGTTTGAGTCGAACCCATGTTCGACTCGAACATCGTCTGTTCGCCCGTTTGCCGAATTGCGAACGATATGGGCCGTTCGCGCCAAATTCATGTGGCACGTCACGGCCCATAATTCACTGCGGCATCGCAGTGCATTGCTGGCTGATGATTGGCCAAGCATGTACTATGACCCGCATGCTTGGCCAATCACAGCGCCGTCAGTAGAGAGAGCTGTAATTGGCCAAAGCCACAATTATGGCTCAGGGGGTTTAGAACAAGTCCCACACTATATAAGGCCGCCTGCACAGCGGCCCTGTGTAGTGTGTTCTGGCGTGCTTAGAGAGAGAGAGACAGTGTCATTTCATTTGAGTTAGCTAGATTAGGCAGAACAGTCAGTGAGTTAGCTGCACTTACAGTTTATTGTGTATATATGTATGCATCTCAGGTGTTTTATATATATATATATATATATATATATATATATATACACTGTATTCAGTTTAGCTAGATCCGTTTCTGTTATCTTCCTACTGACAGGCAGGCTTGTCTTGTTACAGTATTTACAGCTACCTGAAGAAAATTGCTGATGTTCTTTTGATCCTATTAGTACCACAGTCAGGCAGTTAGACTATTTACAGTTAGTGTAGTGCGTCCTCCTCACAGTGTTCAGTTAAAGCTACAAGTTAGTTTAGTGTGACCTCTGCACAGTGTTCAGCTAAAACTACAAGTTAGTGTAGTGCGTCCTCCTCAGTGTTCAGCTAAAGCTACAAGTTAGTTTAGTGTGAGCTCTGCACAGTGTTCAGCTAAAGCTACAAGTTAGGGTAGTGCGTCCTCCTCACACTGTTCAGCTAAAGCTACAAGTTAGTTTAGTGTGACCTCTGCACAGTGTTCAGCTAAAGCTACAAGTTAGGGTAGTGCGTCCTCCTCACAGTGTTCAGCTAAAGCTACAAGTTGGTTTAGTGCGTCCTCCTCACAGTGTTCAGCTAAAACTACAAGTTAGTGTAGTGCGACCTCTGCACAGTGTTCAGCTAAAGCTACAAGTTAGTGTAGTGCTTCCTCTGAACAGTGTTCAGCTAAAACTACAAGTTAGTGTAGTGTGACCTCTGCACAGTGTTCAGTTAAAGCTACAAGTTAGTGTAGTGCGTCCTCTGAACAGTGTTCAGCTAAAACTACAAGTTGGTGTAGTGCGACCGCTGCACAGTGTTCAGCTAAAGCTACAAGTTAGTGTAGTGCGTTCTCTGAACAGTGTTCAGCTAAAACTACAAGTTAGTGTAGTGCGACCTCTGCACAGTGTTCAGCTAAAGCTACAAGTTAGTGTAGTGCGTCCTCCTCACAGTGTTCAGCTAAAGCTACCTGTAGAAGGTTGGTGGTGTTTTTCTGATCATATCACTACCGCAGGCAGCTAAATAAGCTACAAGTTAGTTTTTTGCGAGCTCTGCACAGTGTTCACCTGAGTGCCGGTTCACACTAGACGCAGCACGACTTGCAGGTCGCCTCACCGAGGCGACCTGCACACGACTGCCAGGGCGACTTGCAAGACGACTTCTGTATAGAAGTCTATGCAAGTCGCCCCCAAAGTAGTACAGGAACCTTTCTTCTAAGTCGGAGCGACTTGCGTCGCTCCGATTAGAACGGTTCCATTGTACAGAACGGGAGGCGACTTCTCAGGCGGCTAGGTCGCCTGACAAGTCGCCCCCGTGTGAACCGGCTCTAAAGCTACCTGTAGAAGTTTGGTGGTGTTTTTCTGATCCTATCACTACCGCAGGCAGCTAAATAAGCTACAAGTTAGTTTTTTGCGAGCTCTGCACAGTGTTCACCTAAAGCTACCTGTCGAAGGTTGGTGGTGTTTTCCTGATCCTATCACTACCGCAGGCAGCTAAATAAGCTACAAGTTAGTTTTTTGCGAGCTCTGCACAGTGTTCAGCTAAAACTACAAGTTAGTGTAGTGTGAGCTCTGCACAGTGTTCAGCTAAAGCTACCTGTAGAAGGTTGGTGGTGTTTTCCTGATCCTATCACTACCGCAGGCAGCTAAATAAGCTACAAGTTAGTTTTTTGCGAGCTCTGCACAGTGTTCACCTAAAGCTACCTGTCGAAGGTTGGTGGTGTTTTCCTGATCCTATCACTACCGCAGGCAGCTAAATAAGCTACAAGTTAGTTTTTTGCGAGCTCTGCACAGTGTTCACCTAAAGCTACCTGTCGAAGGTTGGTGGTGTTTTCCTGATCCTATCACTACCGCAGGCAGCTAAATAAGCTACAAGTTAGTTTTTTGCGAGCTCTGCACAGTGTTCACCTAAAGCTACCTGTAGAAGGTTGGTGGTGTTCTCATACTACAGGCAGGCAGTTGATTTTGCTAGCTGCAGTATCAGTATATATATATATATATATATATATATATATATATATATATATATATATATATATACCGTATTTATCGGCGTATAACACGCACCCCAATTTAGGAGGGAATTTTAAGGAAAAAAAAACTTTTAGGAGGGAAGTTGAAGGGAAAAAAACTTACATTTAAATGCCCATCATTGCAGCCTTCTCAGTGCAGCCTTGCCCCAGTGCAGCCATGTCAGTGCAGCCTTGTCAGTGCAGCCTTCCCCAGTGCAGCCTTGTCAGTGCAGCCATGTCAGTGCAGCCTTGTCAGTGCAGCCTTGTCAGTGCAGCCATGTCAGTGCAGCCATGTCAGTGCAGCCTTGTCAGTGCAGCCTTGTCAGTGCAGCCTTCCCCAGTGCAGCCTTCCCCAGTGCAGCCTTGCCCCAGAGCAGCCTTCCCCAGTGCAGCCTTGTCAGTGCAGCCTTCCCCAGTGCAGCCTTGCCCCAGCGAAGCCTTCGATCCCCTGTCCCTGGTTCCTGGGCTTCAAAATCGCCGACCGCGTTTTTAAAATGGCGCCGCCGGCGCCGAAATACACAGAGCCGGATCTTCGGCTCTTTCTGGCGGCTCTCGTTCACTTTCGGCTCCACTCGTTCCGGCTCTGTGTATTTCGGCGCCGGCGGCGCCATTTTCAAATCGCGGTCGCCGATTTTTAAGTTTTGACAGCTCGGGATCGCAGGGGATCGGCGTATAACACGCACCTGCGACTTTCCCCTGATTTTAAGGGGAAAAAAGTGCGTGTTATACGCCGATAAATACGGTATATATATACAGTCCCTGACAAAAGTCTTGTCGCTTCTCTATTTTGTAGAAACTCCTGCTATTAACCTGACTTTTAATTAATCAATTGGTGTTAGAAATAGCTCATATGAAAAGCTAAAGCCCTCCCAAATGATGTTTAATGCACTGACATAAATTAGCTTCACTGAACAAAGATTTATCATTTAATCAAGACAGACAGGTCAAATTTTGGCAAGACAAAAGTTTTGTCGCCTATACAGAAATTGAACAACTTTACTGAAAATCCAAAAATATGTCAGCAAATTAAGTAGTGGTGCTGTGAGATCCAAATTTAATGTCTTGTATGACTTCCATGAGCTTGAAGGACAGCATCCATGCGGTTTGGCAAGGATTCATACAATTTATTGATGAAGTCATCAGGAATAGCAAAGAAAACAGTCTTGCATGCCTCCCAGAGTTCATCAATATTCTTTGGTTTCGTCTTCCATGCTTCATCTTTCATCCTACACCACATATGCTCAATGATGTTCATGTCTGGTGACTGGGCTGGCCAATCCTGGAGCATCTTGATCTTCTTTGCCTTAAGGAACTTTGATGTGGAGATGGAAGTATGCGATGGAGCACCAGCCTGCTGCAAAATGTGGCCTTTTTTATGGTTGGGAATATAAGAGGTAGCTAAGATTTCTTGGTATTTTAGACTATTGATGTTGCCTTCCACCCTGCAGATCCCTCGCACACCCCCATACTGGAGGTAACCCCAGACCATGATTTTGCCTCCACTAAACTTCACTGTTTTCTGGGTAAATCTCGGCTCCATGCGGGTTCCAGTAGGTCTCCTGCAATATTTTCGGCGACTGTGGTGTAATTCAACAGAAGATTCATCTGAAAAATCCACCTTCTGCCACTTTACCAGAGTCCATCCTTTTAGCAGGCTGTAGCCCTTGACAAATGCCACACGGTTTTTCAATTGGCTTTTGTTTAGTGCTGGCTTATGGGCACTGATTTAACCATGGAGGCCATTTCGAGACAGAATCCGACAAACTGTTCTGGTTGACACAGGGACTTCAGGTGACCAGGTCTTGTGGAGCTCTGCTGCAGTGGAAAATGGGCTGGCCTTGGATTTTTGAGCCAACAAACGGTCCTCTCGAGCAGTTGTCTTGCGAGGTCGGCCTGACCTGGCCTTGTCCAAAATGTCTCCAGTCTCTTCAAATCTTTTTTTTATCCTCTGAACTTGACGCTGAGACACATTGAAGGTGTCTGCCACATCAGCAGTGGATCTGGTCTTCAGCCTCTTGATAATCAACACTTCAGTCTCCGTGTGAATCTTAGGCATGTTTGCAGAGGTCTAGTTGCAGTTGAGAAGGTCTAGTGTACTGGTGTTCTTTTTATACACACCTGAGACCTAATTGATCCATTATTAGTCACAGGTGAAGCTCATATAACAAGGCGAGAACACTTATGTCTTGGCAAAAATTGACTCAGTGGGCTTTACCAAGCTATGAATATTAGAATACTATTCGTCAGTTTCGTCTTGCACTGAAACATTATTACAAAAGCTGTTGGGATTAAAATGACCCATTTCTTGTAACAAAATCTTGATTAGAAATATATTTTAGCGGCACTTCAGGTCAATTTGTACACAAGCGACAAGACTTTTGTCAGGGACTGTAAATATATATATCCCAGCTTAGTGCAGCTACAGCCCATTAGTATGTCTGGAAGGCCAACAAGGAGAGGCAGACAGTCACAAGCCAATAAAAGAGGGCAAGCAGGCTCTGTGTCTAGAGGTAACAGTGCTGGTCGTGGAGACGGTGCATCCTCATCAGCACGCGGCCATGGGACACGATTGGCCTTTTTTTCGGCAGCTGACCGTGTTGAGCCGCAACATGCGGAAGACTTGGTCGAGTGGATGACCAAGCCGTCCTCATCCTCCTCATCCTCTCTCACCCATGCTCAGGGTACTTGGTCTGGCAAAGCAGCTGTCAACGCGGCCTCTTCCCTGGGCTCAATGGCATTAGTGACTCCTTCCCTAGCCCCACCATGTCCTCCTGAGGAGTCCCTCGAACTGTTTGACCACAGTGTTGGGTACATGCTCCAGGAGGATGCCCAGCGCTTAGAAGGCTCTGATGATGATACTAAGCTATATGAAGGCAGTAACGTGAGCACGGGCAGAGGGGGTGCCCAAGAAGGACAGCAATCTGGCAGTCATGCTCCCCCTGCTGCAGCATACTGCCAGGTTTGCTCCAGTGATGAGGAGGGAGGGGATGATGAGGTCACTGACTCAACCTGGGTGCCTGATAGGAGAGAGGAGGAGGAGGCACATCACCAACGAGGCAGGATGCCCTACAGGGGCCAGCCTAAGGGCAGCACACTGACTGCATCACACTCCAAAGCTCCGCATGTGCAGGGCGCTGCTGTCTCTGCACGTTATTCTAAAAGTTCTTTGGTTAGGGCCTTTTTTGAGACGAGTGCAGCAGATCGCACCGCTGCTATTTGCAACATATGTCTCAAGCGTATCTCGCGTGGCCAAAACATCTCCCACTTGGGCACCACATGCTTGACCAGACATATGTTGACCTGCCATGCAGTTCGTTGGCAAGTGTATCTAAAAGACCCACACCAAAGAACAAAGAGGACCTCTCCTTGCTCCTCATCAGCTGAGATCTCCAACCCCACTATACCTTTAGTCCTCTCTGAGACCTGCACTGAGAGGAATGAAGGTGTAGAATTAGGTGTGTCACAGCCAAGTACTTGTGGGCAATCCACTTTCGGTACACCGACATCAGATTGTACCAGGCAAATTTCCCTGCCCCAGCTGCTGCACCGCCGAAAGAAGTTCGCTCCCAGCCATCCACATGCCCAGCGGTTGAATGCTAGCTTAGCAAAATTGCTAGCACTTCAACTGCTGCCTTTTCAGTTTGTAGACTCTTCCCCCCTTTCGTGAGTTTGTGGAATGTGCGGTTCCTCAGTGGCAGGTACCCAAACACCACTTTTTCTCACGGAAGGCGATTCCGGCTCTCTACCGGCATGTGGAAGGCAATGTCCATGCCTTGCTGGACAGGGAGGTCAGCAGTAAGGTGCATATTACCGCTGACTCATGGTCCAGCAGGCATGGACAGGGACGTTACCTAAGTTTCACGGCGCATTGGGTGACTCTGCTGGCAGCTGGGAAGGATGCAGGACAAGGTGCAGTAGTGTTGGAGGTTGTTCCACCACCACGCCTCCAAAATGCTATTACTAATGATTGTGACACACCTCTCTCCTCCACCCCCTCCTCTTCTTCTTCCTCCATGGCCTCTTCCTGTGCTTTGTCCTCGGAACCAGCGGTGCTCCGTAGCCATTCAAGGGGCTACGCAAGTATGCAGGCCAAAAGATGCCATGCGGTGCTTGAGCTGGTGTGCTTGGGGGACAGGAGCACCACTGGGGCAGAGGTTCTGTCAGCTCTGCAGGGGCAGGTTCAGAGGTGGTTGACGCCATGCCAACTTAAGGCAGGAATGGTGGTTTGCGACAATGGCACCAACCTCCTCTCTGCCCTCCGACAGGGACAAATGACCCATGTGCCCTGTTTGGCTCACGTCCTTAACTTGGTGGTGCAGCGGTTCTTGGGCAGGTACCCGGGCTTACAGGATGTCCTGAGGCAGGCCAGGAAAGTCTGTGTTCATTTCTGCCGGTCATATAATGCCAGTGCTCGGCTGGCAGACCTCCAAAAGGAGTTTAACCTGCCCAAGAACCGCCTAATGTGTGACATGCCCACCAGGTGGAACTCAACATTGGCCATGCTGCAGCGGCTGCACACGCAGCAGAGGGCCATCAATGAGTACCTGTGCGACTATGGCACCAGGACAGAGTCAGGGGAGCTTTGTTTTTTTTCCCCACGCCAGTGGGCCAAGATCAGGGATGCATGCACTGTCCTGTCACCATTTGAGGAGGCCACGAGGATGGTGAGCAGTGACAGTGCATGCATCAGTGACACTGTCACCCTTGTGTCAGTATGGAGGTGGAGCCTGGCACTCAGCATCAGCAGCAGTCTTTAAGGGATCAGCCCCAAGAAACACATGGACTTGTACGTGGCTGGGAGGAGGTGGCTGGGGACCATGTCGTCCTTAGTGACCCAGAGGACTCCGCACCGAATGCCTCAGCAAACCTACGCTGCATGGCCTCCCTGATCCTGCAAAGCCTGCGGAAGGATCCTCGTATTTGTGGTATCAAGGAGAAGGACCAATACTGGCTGGCAACCCTCCTTGATCCACGTTACAAGGGTAAGGTTGCGGACCCTAGTCTTACCGTCGCAGAGGGAGTAGAGGATGAAACATCTTCAGGAGGCCTTGCAGAAAGGTCTGTGCAATGCATTCCCAGAGACTGGGAGGTTACAAACTCCTGTTTCTGGATAACGTGTTGCTGAGGCTTCGGTCAGTCAAAGAAGGAGCGGTGGAGAAGGTGGCCGTCTGACCGATGCGTTCAGACAATTTTTTAGTCCGCAGCCCCAAGATATGATCGGTTCCAGCAACCATCGCCAGCGTCTGTTTTACATGATGCAGGAATACCTAGGGGCAAGATCTGACTTGGACACCTTTCCCACCGAAAATCCTCTGGGTTACTGGGTCTTGAGGATGGATCACTGGCCAGAGCTTGCACAATATGCAATTGAGCTACTGGCCTGTCCTGCATCCAGCATTCTTTCGGAACGCACATTCAGTGCTGCTGGAGGCTTTGTAACCGATCACAGGGTGCGTCTGTCCACTGACTCGGTCGATCGACTGACCTTCATAAAAATTAATCAGTCTTGGATCACCACCAGCTACCAAGCACCTGATGCTGATGTAACTGAATAATTTTTTTTGAAATCTCAGATCCCTTCAAAGACTGCCTATGCTGATACTGAGTGACTATCCTAAGTAATTATCCTCTTCCTCCTCAATGATCACGCTGATAGCTTGTAAGAACATTTTTGGTTCTGGGCGCCGCCACCAGTGCCTAAGGCCCAATTTTTCAGCCCCTGTTTAACAGGGGCATGTAGTTACAATTTTTGATGCAATACTTTGCAGCAGGGCTCGTTCCTGCGTTCCAACTAGAGTATCTGTGAGGGGTTGCAGTGTTGTGGCACCAGCACCAGTGCCTAAGGCCCAATTTTTCAGCCCCTGTTTAACAGGGGCGTGTAATTACAATTTTTGATGCAATACTTTGCAGCAGGGTTTGTTTCTGCGTTCCAACTAGAGTATCTGTGAGGAGTTGCAGTGTTGTGGCACCAGCACCAGTGCCTAAGGCCCAATTTTTCAGCCCCTGTTCAACAGGGTCATGTAATCACAATTTTTGATCTAATATTTCACAGTAGGGCCCGTTTCTGCGCCCACCAAGAACGGGTGAGGACTTACAGTGTTGTGGCACCAGCACCACCACCACCAAAGGCCCAATTTTTCTGACCCTGTTCAACAGGGGCATGTAATTACAATTCTTGATCTAATATTTCACAGCAGGGCCCTGTGAGGGCTTACAGTGTTGTGGCCACAACAACACCTAAGGCCCAAATTTCTGCTGAGTATATAGGGCAGGCCCCTACTTTCAAACATCCAACTTACAAACGACTCCTACTTGCAAACGGAAGGAGACAACAGGAAGTGAGATGAAATCTACCCATAGGAAGGGAAATTCTCTCCTGTAAGAGTTAATATGGGAAAAACATTTCTCCTTTCCACTGATGCTTTATCACCAATCCTTGTTTCACAAAAAAACCCAAGTTTTCAAAAACGATTTGTCATTGGGATAAAAAGTGAGGTGAAATCTTCTGAAGAAGAGCACAGACAGCAAAACAAATGTCACAGGGGTGATAACCCTTCTGTATGTTTTCCAAAAAGCTTAAAATAGATTTTTTGGCTGGAGCTAAACACGTTAAAAAGTACCAGTTCAAAATTACAAACAGATTCTACTTAACAACAAACCTACAGTCCCTGTCTTGTTTGCACCGCCTGTATACTGCTGTTCAGAGTACAGAGCCTGTATACTGCTGTTTCCTTTTTTAATTTGGGTGCGGGGTTCCCCTTAATATCCATACAAGACCCCAAGGGCCTGGTAATGGACTGGGGGGTACCCATGCCATTTGTCTCACTGATTTTCATCCATATTGCCAGGACCTGACATTACATTAAAGCCGCAAGCAGTTTTAAATGACTTTTATTCCTTTAAAAATGACATTTTGTGCAGGGACTGTTCTAAGCACGGGAAACACGCGCCACTTTATAGGCATACTATAGACACCCCCCAGGTACGATATTTAAAGGAATATTTCACTTTTTTTTTTACTTTAAGCATCATTAAAATCAATGCTCCCGAAAAAACTGCAGTTTTTAAAAGTTTTTTTTGCATTGATACATGTCCCCTGGGGCAGGACCCGGGTCCCCAAACCCTTTTTAGGACAATACCATGCAAATTAGCCTTTAAAATGAGCACTTTTGATTTCGAACGTTCAAGTCCCATAGACGTCAATGGGGTTCTAACGTTCGTGCAAATTTTCGGTCCGTTCGCAGGTTCTCGTGCGAACCGAACCAGGGGGTGTTCGGCTCATCCCCACTCCTTAGTATATCCAGCTATCATCCGCATCCAAACACATGAAGGAGAATACCTCACCTTCAACACACCTGATGAGGCAGAAAATTACCTAACCACACGGAGCACCGAGATGGAACACAGCACCACTGCAGAGGGCCCACCATCAACATCACCGTCTTCTTCAACTGCACCTCCTAAACATCAACGCAGCCCGACCAAACCTCCATATAAACGCAGCCGCTTCACCAACCAAGAGGGCCGCTCTGGGAATCGCTGAAGGACTTCAGAACCCCACTTTCATCACTTGTGCTTGCACAGACGGGTAATATTAACCCCCCCTTATCTCTCTTTTCACTTTTTTGTTATAGGTACTTTTACTGTTTTTTCAAATCGTCATGACTGAACTTTTTGACGCAGTACTTGTATCAGCCTGTTGCTTAACCTACTTTATTTTATGCTCTACAGCCTTCCACCCCAGTTGCCAATAAGGCCGCATGCTATCTGTTTAGAAGTTCACTCTAGGGACCCAAGCAATAATCGCAGTCATTGCACCTGCATAGTTTAGACCCATGAGATGAGCCTTCACTCTCCTGAGCCTATCACAATGTCTAAATTTGAGTTGCTCCTTCCCTGACATTCTCCCCTCTGACTACCCTTCCTTGTTATCCTCTACCCATCTCCCTCCCCCCTTCCCATTTTTCCCTTCTTTTCCTCCCTCCCTCCACGCCCCATAGCTTACATCCTGCCACTACGTGAGGAGCTAGCGACTGGCGGGGGCTTTGATAGGTAGTTGAACCTCATGTGGAAAAAAGTGAAGTCCACTATGTTCATTTTGCTTTTCCTTAACCGAAAATCCGCTTTGTTAATGTTTGTTCTCTATTGTTGTTTAGATGATTTGAAATTCATGTTTGCCTATCTAGTACCTACGTTCTCAGGAGATCTACAGCGCTTTGGTGACTCCCAAATGGTAGATACTCTACTTACAGAGGAGCTCCATTGCAAGCCTCTAACCCAAACATTGTTTATTTCCAGTCATGTCACAATCTACCGATGGGAGTCACCTAAAGTTTGTTTTGTGGAATGTTAAGGGGCTTCGCTCTCCAAATAAATGCATGTCAATCCTTAGGCACTTGCGGCGTCTCCGGGCAGATGTGGCTCTGCTCCAGGAGACAGACCTGTCCGCAGACGATTTAACACACCTCCAAAAAATGTGGGTGGGTTCTGTCTATGGCTCTCCGGCAGTAGGCCGAAAAGCGGGAGTTGCTATCCTATTACACAAAAACTTACGTCACACTGTCAGAGATGTTAGGGTAGACACGGTAGGTCGGAAAATAACCCTACATTTGACCCTAGGAGACAGAGCTGTTGCAGACACCAACATTTATGCTCTTAACTCGCCTGACGCCTCCTTCTTTCAAGATCTGGTGCAATGGGTGCTAACTGCCCCTGAGATGCTACACCTAGTAGGTGGAGACTTTAATTCTGTCATTTCCACGCTGGCAGATCGCACGTACCACTCGTCGCATAGACCGCGTACCTATACCCCCCCTGTACCGAACGCTACTCTCCTAGCGCAATCCATCGCTTCCATGCAATTCGTCGACATTTGGTGGTTAATGCACCCTACGGATCGAGAATATACATTTTTTCGCCCCCACATAACACTTTTTCTCGCATAGATTACTTTTTTGCCTCCCCTGCTCTAATCTCCACAATAAGTGCCCCAGACATACATGACGCCAGAATATCAGACCACAGCCCTATTGCTGTATACATAATTTAGGCTAAACTTTCATCTCCCTCTCCTACCTGGCACTTCCCTTCGTACCTGGCAGATAGTGAAGATTTCCGTCACACACTATATGAAGCCTGGGAGGAATACATCTCCACCAACGGAGCTCACATTTCTGACCCAAACCTTTATTGGGAAGCCGGTAAAGCCTTTTTGCGGGGTAAAATCATCTCTTATACCACCCAATTTAAAAAACGGACCAGACAACAATACAGACAGTCCAGCGAAGCTTTACGCTTGGCTCATGAGCGGCTAACACTAAACCGTACCTTAGATAACATACAAGAATGGAGACAGGCTAAACGTACTTTTGATCTTTGGGCAGAACAACATGAAGCGGCCATGTATGTTCAGGACATAGACATCCTACTCACATCTCTACCCTGAGAAATGCGGCTCTCTGGTTACCTCGCCTGCTGAAATTAGTAAACTACCTGCAGAGTATTACACTAATTTATATAAAGCTGACCCAAATGACCAACCTACAGCAGAAGCTCTGCTGGCCAAGATATGTCTGCCCAAACTCCAAAATACACAATTAGAGGCACACAATGCTCCTATTACCGTAGATGACATCCGGCTCACGATTAAATCCATGGCGACTGCCAAAGTCCCAGGACCCGACGGTTACACGGTAGAATTTTTCAAACTGACAAACTACTTTATTCCCGAAACCCTATGTTCCTCCCATCCACTCTACATAAAGCTTTTGGTCAATGGAAACTCAGGGGCCTTACGAATGTAACATCCATCTACCACGACAAACCTGGCGAATTTAAACCCTTTCAAACCTTGATGCGGGAATTCTCACTACCACCAACACACTTTTTTTTTTATCATCAACTTACCGATTATTTAAAGTCTTGCTGTGGGTCTGAGTCTGATCCCCTTGAAACGTCCTTCATTGACACTCTACTTCAAGGCAATATTTATTCTATCTCCAATATATATTCATGCCTCATACAACACCAAGCATGGAAGTATTGCCTCAAACCTTTTCAAAAATGGTCTCAATTACTGGGTGACAACGATCTGCCAGAAAAAATCCTTGAAGGATACAGACATATCCGCAATCTTATAACTTCTGAAACATGGAGGGAGACGCAATTCAAAATTATTCACTGAGCCTACTTCCCATTTCGCTTCAACAAAGCGGACCTAACTCAAGCGCAATGTCCCTGGTGTTCCTTACCTTGCCCCACCCTGCTTCATCGTCTTTGGGACTGTACTAATATCACTACTTACTGGAGCACTGTGATAGCCTACATTAACAAAATCCATAAAACACAGTTCACTAAGGACTGTCTCTTATGCTTGTTCAGTATACCACCATCATCCTCCTCATCAGCGATGGACCCACAAAATATTCCACAATGGGCTCATCTGTGTCTCCTAGTTGCCCACAGAACTATTATGTCTCACTGGATCTCAGCAACACCACCCAATTTAACAGCGGTTAAAAAAGCCATGACCTCACTCTTCTATTTGGAGAGATTAAATACCATCACACTGAACTTTCGTTCTACCTCACGCTTTTTTAAGAGATGGAGAAGGTATATGGAAGCCACATTCACGCAACAAACAATGCTAGATATAATGCACCCATTCTGTTTTATGGATTGGTACCTAAGGAGAGATCTTACCAATTCCCTTGGCAACCTCAAAATATCTCCCACTTCTGACCCCTCCACCCTTAAGCCGCCGTAAGATGTTCACAAGCCCATATTGCTCTTTGACTTCCACTATTTTCCTTTATTCGTTCTTAGTAGTACACCTAGTTTTGCTGTGTTACCTAGACCAATGTATCTCATCTTTAGCTAGTTATGTCCAAACGCTGCCTCCACTCCTGAAGGTACTAAGATGTAAAGTTTCAGTCTCTCAAGCACTGTTTTGCTTAATAACGATGATAAGATGGTAAATGTGAATTTCTGAACCCCCCCCTCCCCCCTTACCTGTATTTCAGTATAAAACTTTCTTACTGCTTAGAGATTTTATGTGTAACTGATTTAAAACTATTATATACTCTGTTTTATACTACTGTATGCTATAAAACTCAATAAATATAAAAAAATAAAAAAAACACTTGATCTTACCAGATCTAACGAATATCTATTAGCCTGAATGATTTTTGGCCAGAAAATTGCATGGGGGGGGGGCTAACCCGTCCATATGTACCACCTAATATCTCTATTTTGATACGGACTATCTCTGAAATTATGTGAGATCTAACGTTAAAACCATTTGATCTTACCGGATCTAACGAAAATCTGTTAGCCTGAATGATTTTTGGCCAGAAAATTTTATAAGCGGGGGCTAACCCGTCCATATGTACCACCTAATATCTCTATTCAGATGTGGAATATCTCTGAAATGATGTGAGATCTAACATTAAAATCACTTGATCTTACCGGATCTAACGAATATCTATTAGCCTGAATGATTTTTGGCCAGAAAATTTGATAAGGGGGTCCAGCCCCCCTCATTAATCAATTAATAAGTCTTTAATTATGTGAGATCTAACGTTAAAACCTCTTGATCTTACCTGATCTAACAAATAGCTTCCAAAATAGCTAACTGTCAACTTTTTTGATAAGGGGGGGCTAATGACGGTTTAGCCCCCCCCAGCAAATAACTGTTAATATTGCTTCTTCTGTGTGAGATCTAATGCAAACAACGGTTGATCTAACCTGATCTAACAAAGATCTAACAAACTGCATAACATTTTTTCAAAAATTTTGATATGGGGGGGCTAACCCCGCAGAGGTTGCTTTTTGTGCAATATCATTGCACAGTGCAGGTAAGTATGACATTTTGTTTATGTAAAAAAAATAATAGAATATTTTATTTGTAAAGAACATTATCTCCATGGAAGGCAAAGGTGACATAAGCCTTCTCTACTTCACCTGTGTCTCTGAATACCAGGAAGTGGAAAACCTAAAAATAAGTAATAGCCAATATATATTTTAGGTAAAATGTCTATAAAATAATTTCATCAGCATGCAGCTTTGTGGTTTTTAGTGAAAGGGGATAAAGGTCCTCTTTAACATGCAAATCAACTTACGTTGACACATCTCTGCAGATCATGTGTGACTCTGAAAGTAGTGTCATGTTGCATCAAGAATCATCAGATGATGTTCATTCTATTGAGGTGCTGAACTGCACTAGAAATTTGAAACATACTGTTCTTTTTTTGTTTTACAGAAACTGAAAAAGTTGTCTAAGCTAGAGAAGCCAATAAGACTGGGCATGCCCTGTTCAAATTACGTAAGTCTCAACACCTACCTAAATTAGGGTTGCCACCTTTTCCTCAAGCCAAACCCAAACACTTTAGCGCTGCATGACAATTTTTTTGTAGTACACGCTATAGGATTGTAAAATACCTTGGGTTACCCAAAGAGAGTAGTAATGAGGTGTGCTACAGTGAACAGTGGCTGTGGCCAAATTGCATTAACAGTGGGGGGGGACTTAAAGGGGCATGGTTAAATAAAACAAAAGCATTAGTGTACCCATAAAATATGATTTGATTAATAAAAGAAATGTCAGTTAAAATCTGAAAACAGCCTACCTTGAAAGTGGACACTGTCAGCCAGTAGAGCAGTGGATGGTGTCAGTAGAGCAGTAGATGGTGTCAGAAGATCAGAGGATGGCGTCAGTAGAGCAGTGGACGGTGTCAGTAGAGCAATGGATGATTTCAGAAGATCAGAGGATGGCGTCAGTAGAGTAGTGGACGGTGTCAGTAGGGCAGTGGATGTTGTCAGTAGAGCAGTGGACGGTGTCAGTAGGGCAGTGGATGTTGTCAGTAGAGCAGTGAACAGTGTCAGTAGGGCAGTGGACGGTGTCGGTAGGGCAGTGGATGGTATCAGTAGAGCAGTGAACGGTATCAGTAGAGCAGTGGACGGGATCAGTAGGTCAGTGGATGTTGTCAGTAGAGCATGGTTTCAGTAGAGCAGTGGACGGTGTCAGTAGGGCAGTGCATAGTGTCAGTAGGGCAGTGGACGGTGTAAGTAGAGCAGTGGACGGTGTCAGTAGGGCCGAGAATGGTGTCAGTAGAGCAGAGGACGGTGTCAGTAGGTCAGTGGATGGTGTCAGTAGGGCAGTGGACGGTGCCAGTAGAGCAGTGGATGGTGTCAGTAGGGCAGTAGAAGGTGGCAGTAGAGAAGTGGATGGTGTCAGTAGGGCAGTGGACGGCGTCAGTAGAGCAGTGGACGGTGTCAGTAGAGCAGTGGATGGTGTCAGTAGGGCAGTGGACAGTGTCAGTAGGGCAGAGGACGGTGTCAGTAGAGCAGTGGACGGTGCCAGTAGAGCAGTGGACTGTGTCAGTAGGGCAGTGGATGGTGTCAGTAGGGCAGTGGATAGTGTCAGTAGAGCAGTGGACGGTGTCAGTAGGGCAGAAGACGGTGTCACCCGGTGAGAACAGTATGGGGTGTATAGGGGGGAACTGTATATATGGATGGTGTATTGGGGGAGGACTGTATATATGGATGGTGTATGGGGGGAGGACTGTATATATGGATGGTGTATGGGGATGTGTGTATGTTTGTATTGTGTATGGTGGGGGGAGGGGTGGGTGTATTGTATGGTGGGGGGAGGAGAGGTGAGAGTACTTTGAAATCCTGATATGGCACAAAGTTACCTTACAAGCTTGGCTGTAGTCTCAGTGCGATCTCTGCACACATTCCAGAGCAGCAGGGAATGAGGAAGCTCCACCCACCTTGTTGTTACTTCTGCAGCCAGCCAGAGTATTCGAGGAGAGCACCCGGCCAGCATCATGGAGATTCCGCCTCTGCCTCTGTGTCCCGACTCCCGTCCTGCACTCTGAGTCTGACAGCTGTGCAGGAGCAGAAATCAAGCAGCGCTGCGGACCCGAAATCAAGGAGACACGGCCGCACTGATGGCACAGGGAGCCACTGGCGAGTCTAAAATGAATAATGTGCCCGGGTCTCAGGTGGTCAGAGACCCGGGCACATGTTTCAAAACCCGTACTGTCCGGGTGAATCCCGGACAGGTGGCAACCCTAACCTAAATAAACCAGAGGTGCAAGCAGAATTGCATGTCCACCACCCACAGACTGGCTGGGAGATATGTAGTTGAGCGGTGGACGAGAAGATCTTGTGGGTGACTGAACATTGATTAGGAGCTCATTGTCTGCAGACAATGAGGTTGGGGCAGTTTTTGGGAGCAGATAGCAAAGCAGCAACATAAGACAATTGCCTAAGAATTAACTAAGATTTCTGTTGCAATTATAACTGCCAGTCTGCCAGAAGTGGTGTGTGCGCCACCATAACAAAGCAGGTAGACTAGCAAAAATTCCTCATATTCCAGCCAAGTGTGACCTGTCATATTGAATGTGAGCTTCCAGCAGACAGCTCACATCCCTCTCTCCACCCATGCAGTTAACACAGCAAGAGCAGAGGCTGCACAGGGTAACCCCTTCCTCCCTCTGCTCCCATGCTAAGCTTAGCGGGGGGGGGGCATGGACAGCTGTGAGACGGAGCTTGAAGCTCCATCTATCCATTCTCTCCTAATTAAAGCAGAACTATACTCACTTTGCCTCCAGCCGGTTCACCCTTTTTTATTAAGCACCATAAAGTTCTACTTTAAGGCCTCATGCACACTGACGTTTTTACAGCCACTTTTTTGAGCGTTTTTTGCAGCTTAAAACGCCTGTCTATGTTAGTCTATAGCTTTATGCCCACCTAGGCGTTTTTGAGCTGCAAATGGCATAGGCGTTTTTAAGCTGTAAAACCCAGGACCAGTGCATTCCGTGGCGCGGCACTAGAGCTGTAAAAACGCGAAACGCGGAAAAACGCTGATGCAGCATTTTTGAGCTCCGGCGTTTTTTTTGCTCCAAAGGGAGTGCATATAGCTGAGAGATGTGTTTTTCTTTAAACGCTACGTAACGCTAAAAAATGTACAAAAACGCGCAAATACGCTAATGAAAAACGTGGTAGAAATCGCTTTTTTAACACCGCTTTTTCCAGGCATCGGACCTAGCTTTACAGCACGTTTTTTAAAATGTCCATGCGCATGAGGCTTCATAAAGAGGCCTGTCCCTCCTTTTTTAGTTATAAGTAGCACCTGCTCCATGTTCTCAGTTTAGAAGACTTGTGCAAGTCTTTGTTAACTTCCCCCATAGAGTCTTAATTAACTGGAACTGAACTGTTTGTGTTAAGGTCCGTACACACGACCAGAAAATCGGAAGTAAAATTTCATACGATAAACAATCTGCCGATTTTCTGATCATTAGTACGGTGCTTTTGACAGCCGATTACGAATTTTCGGACGACAAAAACTGGATGTGCAGGAGCTAAAATTTTTGTCAGGTGTGAAAACAATGTCCGATTTTCGTTCGAATAGTACAATTTCGTAAGAGCAAGACTACTCAATTTCATAAGAACTACACTTGCTCAGAAACGAAAGAACACATACAAAACTATTCGTACGAGAATTTTGGTATGGTGAGTAACCTCTTCATTTTTGATATCAGACTAGCAGCATACAAAAAACGGACGAAAATTCGTCCGATAATCTGATTGTGTGTACCTTTTAGTGATAGCACCCAACCCTTTAGGCTTTAGTTATAGCACCCAATTAGCTTCTCTATTTATAATTTCCAAGAAAGGTTAGAAAATTAAAGGAAGACTAATTGAACAACCAAGGTGGTATTTCTTTTAACCCCTAAATGAGCTCCATTTTTATAGGCCCAATACTGTTTCTGTAAATCCTGCAATTGCCAATAATCAGTCATAACATCTCTGTACGATTATAGTAATTGTGTTTCTGATCTCTCCTAGTGATGAAGTGTTCAAATTTTTTAACACCGAGTTGAAGGATGTATGAGATCAGTACTTAGAACTCCTGAAGAAGGTAATTTTCCGTTAAGTGACAAAATTAGTTGTGTGGCAAACAGTAAAGGTGGGTAGTGCATGTCAGCATTTCTCAACCTTTTTTCTGTCCCGATACCCTTTAAAAGTATACAAAATCTTGAGGCACAGCAGGTGAATTGTACCTTATTTTTTTTTTCAGAACAAATCGGGACTTCATTTGCTGGTAGTTATTAAAGTTTTACTAAACCCACAACAGTAAAATCAGTCTGTATATGCAGTAAAGCATGCTTGTTATACTCACTGTGGAACCTAAGGGGTTAATCCTCTGCATTGTGTAAAAAGGCTGTTGATCCTGTCTTCTCTGTTCCTCCCCTTCTTCCACTGTCCCCAATCCATCTCCTGATAGAACAGAGGCTAGGGGACAAGCTGCACATGCTCAGGTTGGTGTGTATTGCTAGAGAGTGTTTTATTTTTTCTTTTCTTGGGAGAGTGCATGTGATCAACAGCACTCCAGACAGAGGGTCAGGGCTCCTGCAGCCTGATAAGACTGTCAAAGCAGAATGAGAAACTTCTCCTACAAGCTTTAACCAGACACTGATAGAAATCACAAGACTGCTATATACTGCTGATGAAAAAAGGTATTTAGCAGTTTATATTTACTAAAACAATTGAATTTCGATGTACTGTGGGAGACCAGATATAGTGATCCCCCCCCCCCCAATTGGTAAAACAAATTTTAGCTGTATATTTTCTGCAATTACCATGATCCACCACCTGATGCGCACAAGAATAAAACATTTGTGTGCATTTTTCTTTTTTTTTTTTCCACCCAAATGCATTGACACTAAATATGAGCCCATTTTGTGTACCTAAAACACAGGAACGCTGAGTGAGGCTTGAGGGATTATTTACTACAGGCAAATCCACTTTGCACTATAAGTGCACTGCAAGTGCACTTGGAAGTGCAGTTGCTGTAGATCTGAGGGGAAGATCTGAAATGAGGGGAAGCTCTGCTGATTTTATCATCCAATCAGGTACAAGCTAAAATGCAGTTTTTAATTTTCCTTGCATGTCCCCCTCGGATCTACAGAGACTGCCCTTCCAAGTGCACTTGCACTATATCATTTCAATGTAACACTTACTTCTTTTGTGAAATATATCCCCTGATGTCCAGTTTCGTAGAAAAAAACGAAGTTATAAATTTTCTTCCTGGCCGTTTTTCATTTTGCATGTGGGCATGTGAAGCCCACAAGCATTTAGTTCCGGGATACGGTGCAGCTGAGCGACCAGCATGCACCGCCCCATTCTTGCACATGCGCAGTAATGCACCGTAGCGGCGCTGTAAAGTATACAGGTCGCCATAACAACGGGCATCGTCATCGGAAGTGCCCGCCCCGTTGTTATGGCAACCTAGCCCTTGGCGCTGCCCACTGCCTCCTGGGAAATGATGACACACATCTCCCAGGAGCAGTAGCGAGCGGAGGCGCCGAGGGAGGTGACGTCAGGAGCCCAGGAGATGAAGGAGGCCGATTTCAAGGGACCACATAGCAACAGGCATAAAAAGGTAAGTAAAAAAAAAAATTTTCTCCAAATGTTTTTTTTTATTTATTTCATGCACATTAATGCCATTTTTTTCTTTTTTTGGGTGGAACTCCACTTTAAGGCCAGGCCTTTTCTGTCACTTTTTGTTTTTGTTTTTGTGACAATCAGTTTCTTGTACTAGAAAAGTACTTGGAACCCTCAAACATTATATATATTTTTTAAATCAGAGGCCCTAAAGAATAAATTGGTGGGTTTTGCAATTTTTTATGTCACATGGTATTTGCGCACAGTTTTCAAACACAATTTTTGGGGAAAAAATACACTTTTTTTTACTTTTAATGCACAAAACACAATACATAACCAATTTTTTTTTTGTAAAATATAAAAGATCATGGTACACTAATGCTTTAAAATTGCGCATGCTCGTGCAACGGTGACAAACTATGTACATTTTACTATCCATAGGCAACACTTTAAATTTACTTTAGATTTACAGAAGAGGTCTAGTGCTACAATTACTGCTCATGATCTGTCATTCACGGCGATACCTCACATTGTGGGACGATCGCTGTTTGTGTGCATGTAGGGCCGACGAGTGTGTTCGCCTTTGTACGCTAGCACGGGGGGCGAAATCACTTTAAAAAAAATGTTTTATTATTAGATTTTTTTTTTTTACACTGTTGTATTAATTTTTTTATCACTTTTATTTATGTCACAAGGAATGTAGACAGCAATAGGCATGTGGCAGGTACTGTTTAGGAGGCATCTGGGGTGTATAAGACCCAGCATCCCTCCTCATCCCTAGAAAGCATTCAAAACACTAAGATCAGTGTTTTTGAATACTTTTGATTTTCAAAAAATGGCGCTGTCGACATCCGGGTAAACTGGAAGTGATGTCATGTCATCTCTTCCGTGTTACCATAGAGGAGACCCGATCAAAGCTGATCCTGGCTCTGTATGGGTCTCCAACTAGCTGGCATACGTGCCAGCTAGTAGCTCGGGTCTCCTAATGGGACGGGAGAGCCGCAGGGAGGCGGCGGGAGGAGTAGGAGTCTCCTCCCGCTGCTTGTAATAGCAATCATAGTTACATTTTTTTTAAACCTAACTGTGTAACTTCAGTGCTTTGAAAAAGGTATTCATACCCCTTGAAATGTTCCACATTTTGTCATGGTAAATGGAAAATTGATCCTCTTACGGGACTTTAAAGGGGACACCTACTCATGAGTAATAAGGAGTATAAGAAGTATAGGTTTTTTGCAATGAATTTAGGTATTTATTAGGGTATAGATCTGGATAGGTCTAAGGTACATAGGGTAAACATACATAGGATACAGGATGCATAATACAAACACAAAAAAAATGTATAGCAATACAGTATGCAGAGATCCACAGTTATAGAACTCCGGTATATATGGAACACACATACGGGGAGTACCCGACGCGTTTCGAGATAAACTCTTCCTCAGGGGTGTCTGATTGGAATCAGCAAACAAAAAGGTATGTCTATAAATCAAAAAGACAATTATAAACCAATTGTATGGTGTTATATATTAAAAATCAGCATAAACATCAAGACAGGTATAGCTGTTGAGGTACAGATATATTGTATGTATTTATGATAAAACTAGAAAAACAGTGAGGTACTGACCATATAGTATTGCTTGAGGGACATGTATTTAGGTACTGCAAGGCAAGGGGTATGCCTCAAGGGGGGGTTTAAGTTATGTGGCATAACTTAAACCCCCCCTGAGGCATACACCTTGCCTTGCTCTAACACCCCTCTCCCTACCTTTTTGCTCCTTTACAGATTGGAGCTCACCTTAGGACTACTCCACTTAACGGTGGCTCTCTGACACCCTCTGTTGGGGAATACCCCCCTGGTTGCTTTGCTGGGTCTGGGCACACTAGGCCTGCCAGACGTGGACTAGGAACGAGCTATATACTGAAGTCCAGTGGTGTTTTATCCCCTCCCTTTGAATGATTTTAATGGATGCAGTACCTAAATACATGTCCCTCAAGCAATACTATATGGTCAGTACCTCACTGTTTTTCTAGTTTTATCATATATACATACTATATATCTGTACCTTAACAGCTATACCTCTCTTGATGTTTATGCTGATTTTGAATATATAACACCGTACAATTGGTTTATAATTGTCTTTTTGATTTATAGACATTTTTGTTTTCTGATTCCAATCATACACCCCTGAGGAAGAGTTTATCTCAAAACGCGTTGGGTACTCCCCGTATGTGTGTTCCATATATATCAGAGTTCTATGATTGTGGATCTCTGCATACTGTATTGCTATACATTTTTTTGTGTTTGTATTATGCATCCTGTCTCCTCTGTATGTTTACCCTATGTACCTTAGACCTATCCAGATCTATACCCTAATAAATACCTAAATTCATTGCAACAAACCTATACCTCTTTTACTCCTTATTACTCATGAGTAGGTGTCCCCTTTAAAGTCCCGTAAGAGGATCAATTTTCCATTTACCTTGATACATTTGGGATGTGGGTCCACCCTACTCGCTAGACCAACATCGCACCACCCCCTGTTTATCCACATTTTGTCATGTTACAACCAAAAACTTAATTGTTTTTATTGGGTTTTTATGTGATAAACCAACACAAAGTGGCACATAATTGTGAAGATGACAAATGATTTTCAAAATTTTTTATAAATAAATATCTTGTAAAGCATGGCGTGCATTTGTATTTAGTCCGCTTTACGCTGATACCCTAACTAAAATCTAGTAGAACCAATTGCCTTCAGAAGTCACCTAATTAGTAAATAGAGTTCACCTGTGTGTAATTTAATCTTGGTGTAAGTAAAGCTGTTCTGTGAAGTCCTCAGAGATTTGTTAGAGAACCTTAGTGAACAAACCGCATCACGAAGGACAAGGAACTCAGCAGACAGGTCAGGGATAAATTTGTGGATTAGTTTAAAGCAGGGTTAGGTTATAAAAAAATATCCCAAGCTTTGAACATCTCACGGAGCACTGTTCAATCCATCATTTGAAAATGGAAAGCATATGGCACAACTGCAAACCGACCAAGACCAAGTGAAAAAAAAATTAGTTGCACGCCAACATCTGTCCAACAGGTTTATTGAAAGACTGCCACCAGGACTAAAATAACGGCTGGATTGTTCTCTGCGACCTGAGCCCAGCCTATAATGAAGCCTATTAGAGCCTCTGGCTCTAATTGGTGCATCAAAAAAACACCCCTTCACATTGGAATCCATGCGCCGGTGTCTCGAAAGGGGCTGGATGTATGGATAGGGGAGGCGGCACCCATGAGTCCTTAATGGACGGGGGCCACCCCTGATCACATCCCCCTTAATGCCTCTTATCAGTTTGGTTGCTCTTCTCTGCTCTTCTCTGCACTCTCTCCAATCCCCGATATCCTTTTTGAGAACTGGTGCCCAAAACTGCACTGCATATTCCAGATATGGTCTTACTAATGATTTGTACAGGGGCAAAATGATGTCTCTCTCTGGAGTCCATACCTCTCTTAATACAAGAAAGGATTTTGCTTGCTTTGGAAACTGCAGCTTGGCATTGCATGCTATTATTAAGCTTTTGATCTACTAAAACCCCCATATCCTTCTCCACTATGGATTCCCCCAGTTGTTGAGTGACTAGTTAGCTGCTCCAATTGCTAGTACAAGAGAGCCCGACCATCTACCCTAAAAAAGAAAAAGGTACCGGATGATGCCTGCGGCTGCAGTCAGTGAAGCCAGGTTTATATGGATAGGGTTGAACATGTGCATGTATTGCAGAGATATACTTGTTTTTGTTTTTATTTTATATAGCCACTTTGCACCCGTACTATAGACGAAAGACGGCTACAGCGCGGATGCCAATTGCCAGGAGGGTGTCCCTGGACGTCCTCCTGTTTACTTCCGCGATGCGCGATCCCGCAGGGGCACATCAGGGAAATTCTGTGCTGGCCATGTCCCTTGGACATAGCCAGTCACAGATCGCTGTAAACGGCCAATCACAGCGGCCGTTTACAGCGCGATCAGAGCTTCCAATAAGAGATGATCTCAAATGTAAACATATGAGATCATCTCTCATTGCCGGCTCCCCCTCCTCACACAGAGACCGCGTGTGAGGAGGGAGAGCGACCTGTGTTTCAGATTGTGAGATTGTGAGTGCATAAAAACACATACACAGTGCCCGCAGTCAGTGTCATCTGCCAGTGCTATCTGTCAGTCCCATCTGCCAGTGCCATCTGTCAGTCCCATCTGCCAGTGCCATCTGCCAGTCCCAGTGCCGTCTGCCAGTGCCATCTGCCAGTCCATCTGCCAGTGCCATCTGCCAGTCCCATCTGCCAGTGCCAGTCCCATCTGCCAGTGCCATCTGTCATCAGTGCCACCTGTCAGTGCAACCTGTCAGTACCATCTGTCATCAGTGCCACCTGTCAGTACCATCTGTCATCAGTGCCATCTGTCAGTGCCACGTGCCATCTGTTATCAGTGTCACCAGTGCCACGTATTAGTGTCATCAGTGTCACGTGTCATCAGTGCTACGTAAGAGTGCCATCTATCATCAGTGTCACGTGTCAACAGTGCCACGTAAGAGTGCCATCTATCATCAGTGTCACGTGTCATCAGTGCCTTCTGTCATCACCAACAATGGCTAGAAGATTATATTCAGCCGAGGAGGCGTACAATATTCTTGTGGGCGACGAGAGCAATGGGGAGCTCTCCGCTTCGGATTCCTCCTCATATTCAGATTCTGAGTCTGACTTGGACTACGAGCCTGTCCTAACCAGTGGTAAACTGACAGCCTCAGAGGAGGAGGATGAGAGTCCGCCTGCCAGATGAAGGCGTACTGGAGAGGAGGCAGTGCCATCCACCAGCACCGCAGAGCCATCCACCAGCACCACAGTGCCATCCACCAGCACCGCAGTACCTCAGCAAAGGCCACGTACCAGTCGGGTGTCACCTCAGTCCCAAAGGGTTAGGTTCCGTGCCAGCCTTCCCCATTCCCTTCAGAACCCCTTGTGGCTTCCTCCTAATTCAGGAGAAGCTAACGTTCCCCCTTTCACTGCCCAGCCAGAAGTCCAGGTGGATACAGAAAATTTTTCCCCGATAGACTTTTTCCATTTAATTTTTACTGAGGACATGCTTGCATCGATTGTGGCTCAGTGCAACCTGTATGCACAACAATTTATAGCAAATAACCCAACGTCCTCTTTTGCCCGTCCCTACGAGTGGAGAGCCCTAACAGTGGAGGAGTTTACAAAATTTTTGGGCCTCACATTCTGTATGGGACTAAACAGAAAAAATGAATTACGTTCATATTGGTCTACCCTCCCCATCTACCACATGCCCATCTTTTCCTCAGTAATGCCCAGGACCAGATATCTCATGATTATGAGATTCCCACACTATAACGACAATACCCAGTGCCCTCCCCGAAATCACCCAAATTTTGACAAGCTTTAAAAAATTCAGCCACTAATAAATTATTTTTCTGAAATCTTCCCCCAGTTGTTTACCCCAGACCAACACATATGTGTGGATGAGTCCCTTATCAAATTTTCTGGCAGGCTGGGCTTAAAACAATTTATTCCCATTAAAAGGGCCCGCTATGGGGTGAAGATGTACAAATTGTGCAGTCGAGCTACACGGTATACCTATGCCTTCATGATATATGACGGGAAGGACACCCAGCTACATCCTCCTTATTGCCCAGAATACATTGGATCAAGCGGGAAAGTCGTTTGGGAACTCATAAACCCACTCCTGGAGAAAGGCTATCATTTGTATGTGGACAATTTTTATTCTAGTTTGCCCGTTCCGCAACCTTCACAGAAAGGACACTCCAGCATGCGGCACCGTAAGGACAAACCAGAAGGGCTTTCCTCCAAGCCTCGTCAACAAGAAGTTAAGAAGAGGGGAGGCGGCGAGCTTACGGAATGAGGAAATTCTGGCTGTGAAGTGGAGGGACAGAAGGGATGTCTACATGCTTTCTTCGATCCACAACAATACATTCGTTGAAATCACCAAGAGGAGTGGCCCAATCCAAAAGCCAACATGTATCCATGAATACAACATGTTCATGGGGGGTGTCGACTTCAACGACCAGATGCGCAAACCCTACCTTTCCACTAGAAGAACATACCAGTGGTATAAAAAAGTTTCAATTTATTTGTTTAATTTGGCCATATACAACACCTATGTAATCTATCGCAACTCCACTGAAAGACCCAAAACCTTTCTTGGCTACCAGGGGGAAATCACCACTGCCCTTTTATACCCGAACAGCCCACCAGAAAACATTAGATCCGATGTGATTAGCAGACTCTCTGAACGCCACTTTCCCGATGAAATCCCTCCCAGACCAACAGGCCAAAAAAGTCAGAAAAAATGCCGGGTGTGCTCCAAACGAGGAGTGAGAAGAGACACCACTTATCATTGTCCCCAATGTCCTTCCCAACCAGGCCTCTGCATAGTTGACTGTTTCCGCCCTTACCATACTTCACTAAATTATTAGTGAAGTATGGTAAACATAACCCTCACTTCCTGCCATTTACCTTCACACCCCTTATGCCTCTGCTTGCTCTGTAACTGACCCTGGCTTGTTATTCGACCACGCTTCTGCCTACCGATTCTGTTTATACCTCTGCCTGATCTGAAACGGACCCTGGACTGTTTTTCGACCACGCTTCTGCCTACTGATTATGTTTATACCTCTGCCTGATCTGGAACTGACCCTGGACTGTTTGACCATGCCTCTTGCCTGCCTCTTGGACTGATCTTGTACCCTGCCAGTGGACTAGTGGGACACTGGGGTCTCACATATGTGAGGGGCTCCAGAATTGTTCTTCTGGATGAAGAAAACAATTTAATTTGTTTTCTCATTCCTAGATTAGGGTCTGGAGACTTGGAGGCTTCAAAGAGATTTGGGTGGGAGAAGCCTCTACCCCTGTCCCCATTCTGTCCTGAACGAGGCCCTACTTCTGCCTGCTGCCTGTAGGACCTATGCCATCTTTCCTCTGCCTGTCCCATGAACTGACCACACCACATGGACCTGCCTACTACCAGGACCAATATTTTGGCACTGCTGACAATCTCTGCCTGCACTGACCCTGGACTGCATAAGGACAGTATCCCTGCCTGCTGCCTGTACTGACTATGGACAGTATTCCTGCCTGTTGCCTGGAAAATTGTGTTCGCTTTTGCTTACCAAGTCCCTGCCTGCTGCCTGGACCAGTGCTATCCTCCTGTGTACAACTGCACTACTACAAACACAGGTAATTTTTTGTTTACTCTTTGCTCAACATAATGTATTTTGGGGTGTAATTCTTGGTATGTGCATGCTATGTGTCCCTAGAACACCTAATGGTGTTCCTTGCATGTTGGGCCTCTGTATGTGGCCAGGCTGTGTAAAAGTCTCACACATGTGGTACCACCATACTCAAGAGGAGTAGCAGAATGTATTTTGACGTGTAATTTTTGCTATTTACATGCTATATGTTAGAAATATCTTATAAATGGACAACTTTGCGTAAAAAAATGCGTTTTCATTTTTTTTCCACATTTTCCAAAAACTTCTGGAAAAAAATGAACCGTTCAAAAGACTCATTATGCCTCATAGATTATACGTTGGGGTGTTAGCTTTCCAAAATGGGTTCACTTTGTGGGCGTTTCCATTGTCCTGGTGCTCCAGGGCCTTCAAAAGTGTAATAGGTGGTTGAGAAATGAGATGTGTCATTTATGCTCCTAGAACGCCTGATGGTGCTATTTAATATTGGGCCTCTGTATGTGGTCAGGCTGTGTAAAAGTCTCACACATTTGGTATCACTATACTCAGGGGGAGTAACAGAATGTATTTTGGGGTGTCATTTTTGCTATGTACATGCTATGTGTTGGAAATATCCTATAAATGGACAAATTTGCGTAAAGAAAAATGCGTTTTCATTTTTTCCACATTTTCCAAAAACTTCTGGAAAAAAATGAACCGTTCAAAAGACTCCTTATGCCTCATAGATTATACATTGGGGTGTTAGCGTTCCAAAATGGGGTCACTTTGTGGGCGTTTCCATTGTCCTGGTGCTCCAGGGTCTTCAAAAATGTAATAGGTGGTTGAGAAATGAGATGTGTAATTTATGCTCCTAGAACGCCTGATGATGCTATTTCAATATTGGAACTCTGTATGTGGCCAGGTTGTGTAAAAGTCTCACAAATTTGGTATCGCCATACTCAAGAGGAGTAGCAGCATGTACATTTTTGCTATGTACATGCTTTGTGTTGGAAATATCTTATAAATGCACAACTTTGCGTAAAAAAAATGCGTTTTCATTTTTTTCCCACATTTTCCAAAAATTTCTGGACACATGTGGTATCGCCATACTCAGGAGGAGTAGCAGAATGTATTTTGGGGTGTAATTTGTGGTATACACATGCCATGTGAGAGAAATAATCTATTACAATGACAATTTTGTGGAAAAAAAAATTCTTCATTTTACAAAGAATTGTGGGAAAAAATGACAACATCAAAAACCTCACCATGCATCTTACTAAATACCTTGGAATGTCTACTTTCAAAAAAGGTGTCATTTGGGGGGTATTTGTACTTTTCTGGTTTGTTCAGGTCGCAAGAAATGAGATAGGCCGTCAGTACATCATGCGTGATTCATTTTTTATGATTTGCACCACAGCTTGTAGACTCTCTAACTTTCACACAGACCAAATAATATCCACTAATTTGGGTTATTTTTACCAAAGATATGTAGCAGTATAAATTGTGGCCAAAATTTCTGAAGAAAAATTAATCATTTGCAAAATTTTATCACATAAACTAAGAAAAATGCAGGGTTTTTTTTCAAAATTTTCCGTCTTTTTTCATTTATAGCGCAAAAAATAAAAAACCCAGAGGTGATTAAATACCACCAAAAGAAAGCTCTATTTGTATGAAAAAAAGGACAAAAAAATTCATTTGGGTACAGTATTACATGACTGAGTAATTGTCATTCAAAGTGTGACAGCGCTGAAAGCTGAAAATTGGTCTGGGCAGGAGGGGGGTTTAAGTGCCCAGTAAGCAAGTGGCTAGACATAGACACTTTAGCGGTTTAGCCCTTTGCTGCTGTGTTGCCTGATCATGTGATTGTTCTGATTGGCTATCACAGTAGTCACATGATCGGCAGTCTAACCAATCACAGACAGTGACTGAGATGTAGTGAGAGTGCTCTTAGCACAGAACCTCAGAGCATCATGGATACATATAAGCCCGCTGTCACACGTGTGCATTACGTGGTCTGCAAGAAGTTGATACAGGCTATGAAAAGAAATATAAAAGATGTCAAATTGGTTTACCTTGAAAATGTTTAGCTATGTGCTATAGCAGAAAATTCAATCTCTAGCTTGTATTGTCATATGACAACCATCTTCACCAAACCGTATAAAAGGTGAATTGTGAACATTTTTCAGTGACCTTATTTCACACAGGAGACATTCTTCACCTTGATTTATTTTATCAAATGATACTCCTATCCTGAGGGTTACATTCTGCTTCCCAAGCCTGCCAGAGGCATGGAAAGGCAGTCCTGTATTTACAAGACATCACTAACAAATCTGTTTAGGGTAAGAGGCAGGGAATGTATCTATATGGCCTCCACAGCTCATTTTTACTGAAAAGAATTCCTTTAAGATATACCCTGTAAAATAATTGGTTTTCCTTGATTCTAGTAATGGTATGAAGGTCATTCCCAGAAACCGAAAGGATGTGTTTTTGAAACAGTATGTATACCCTAGAATAAAAATGTAACTCATGGTAGCTTATCAGTGCTCCGATGTGGTGACTGCATTCATTTTCTTTTTTTCAGGCTTTTTTTTTTCATCTGGTGATCCTGCCAGTAACATACAGTACTTTATGTAGTAGGATGACAATGCTCATTTTATTTTACTGTATATATGAAGTAGCAGTGCAGTTACCCTAGGGCAGTAAGTGGACACCTCCCCTTCAATGAATCTACATAACATGGGGGAGATTTCCTGTAGTCCATAGAGATAGCTGCTGAAATGGAACTGCTAAAAATGCAGCAGAGGAAGAGAGCTGAATACATATCAATTGACAAGATTTCTGGCAGGATCAACTGATTGTACACTTGTAGAGATATCACAAAACACTTTCTTTGGTATATTTAACAGATCAGAAAGGAGCAAATAAGAAAAGTTCTGTTCAGGAAAAATGAAAAGGTGATCTAGCACCCTAAACCTTTCGCAACACCCCCCCCCCCCCCCCCCCGCCTCCTATGAGGGGATGGCTTAGGGTGTACTTTTTTCTGCAAAAAGGTGAGCTTAAACTGTATGTAAAGATTTACATACAAATACTGCAAATGCTACCTGCATGGCTGTCTGCCTTCATTACTTTCATGATTGCTGATCCAGAACAAGCTTGCAACTAGGGAATTCAGAATGAGGTTAGCGCTCCTGGTCTGCATGCTTGTTCTGGGGCTGGGGCTCACAGAGAGAGATGTACTAAAATTGGTGCACTCAGAATCTGGTGCAGCTGTGCATAGTAACCAATCTGCTGCTAACTCTAGCTTGTTCAGTTAATCTTTGACATTTAGCCCATGTTCACATTGGGCTGATTTGGCTTTTCGATTTGAAATGTCAAATCACATGCCAAATCGGCGGCTATTGCCGGCAATGGCACCGAGTGAATCTGACTTTGCGGCGCCACATCGATTCGCATAAGTAGTTCCTGTACTACTTTTGGTGACTTCTGGGGGGGGGGGGGGGGCATTTAAATAGATATCTGTGCATGAACCCACACAGATGTCTCTCAAATCGTCCCCAAAGTCGGACTGCATTGTCAGTTTGAAATTTCTAACCTCCATCAGTGTGAACCTGGACTAAGCCCCTGTTCACATAAGAGCGATTTGACATGTGAAATCACAGCCTATTGCCAGCAACGGCACTGTCCCAATCGGTGCGACGCTGAATTTGCAGCACTGCACTGATTTTCAAAAGTATTTTCTGCACTACTTTTGGTGACTTCAGGGGGGATTTTGATAGACATCTGTGCATGAACCCCCATGATGTCTTTCAAATCACCCCCAAACTCGCACTGAAATGCCGATTTCAAACCCGCCTTGTGAATGAAGGCTAAAACCTGGTTAATAGCACAGCTGCACCAGATTCTGTGTGCCCCAGTTTTAGTAAATCCCCCTCATAGTGTCAGGATTAGCATGATAGCCAAGCAACTAGTATTTATGGAAGGAGAGGTCGAATTCAGGTACTTAAACTGCTTGCATTAAAAGATACATTTAATGATGTTATGGTAAATATGGAGAATACAGAGTTGCATTAATTTGGGTATTTTATATCTCCCTAAAGTTAAGCTAAGTAAGTGTTGGGTATATTGTATTAGGGGTATTTACCAGTGGCGGCTGGTGCTCAATTTTCTTGGGGGGGGGATCGATTGATCGCCGCTTCGCTTGCTCGCCTGACCTCCCACCAGCCCTGCACTTCCCCCATCTGGGTCCCGGCTTCTTCCCTGCGTCTGTTCCTGAGTCCTGGCAGTCGCTTCTCCTCTCAGGACTTAGGACTCATTGCCAATCATGCCTTGGGACTCGCGGCCAATCGGGACTTGGGACCCGCGGCCAATCGGGACTTGGGACCCGCCGCCAGTCGGGAGTCGGGACCCGCTTCCTGATTGGCCGGGAGAAGAAACAGAAAGACATTAGCTAAAATGAATTTGCTGATGCCACACAACTGGCACCGAGCCCACCCTTTTTGAAGCCAATTAGAGCCTCAGGCTCTAATCATGTGCTTCCAAAAAAAAAAAAAAACATTGAAATCCATGCGTCTGGTGCCCTGCATGTAGAATAGGTGTCGGGCGCATGGATTAGGGGGCGGTGCCCCTGTGCCCCTAATGGAGCAGCCGCCACTGGTACTTATGCACTTGGTTTTTGTTTGGTGGATTAAAAAAAGTAGGTTGCTTCTTTCTATTAGTTGACAATTTCCGTAAAAATGCCCCCTCGGTAGGTATTTTATTTTATTCTATTTATTCAGTCCCCGCACTGTTCCCTCAGTAGCTATGAGTGGTAAAAAATACTGTAAAAATACCCCCTCAATAGGGATGAGTGGTAAAACATATAAATGCCCATAAAATGCATCAAAACACACTACCTCTAAAATGTGCTGCATCTTTCTTGCAGAGATGTGAATGGACCTTGAGTCAAGGTTATTCAAGGAGCAAAGATGGTACACAAAGTGTAACCAATAATGACCTATTAGATATCAGTTAACTGAATTTAGCATGGAATGGTGACTGCCAAATGTACACTGCTCTATACCTTATTATATAAGCATGTATTTGTTACTGTTATAAATAGAATTGTTGGTGTGTTTTTTTTTCTATAGGGCCACCACATTTTTGTATACAGCGGAGATGTAGATATGGCTTGCAATTTTCTAGGAGTTGAATGGTTCGTAACCTCACTTAAACTGAAGGTATGTGTATCCCTGTATACTGCGGACTATAAGTACAAATGGTAGGGGCAGACAAGCAAATCTACATGGACATAGGGATCACTGCACAGCAGAATCTTCTTCCAAAACCCAAATAGGGAAAATTTCTTTTTACAAACGAATAAATAATATATATTAGCAACTTGTATATTAATTAAAGCTGAAGTTTTTGTATTTTTTGTAGGGGTGCAGTACCATACACTTTAATTATTTCAATGGCGTGTATCCATAGGTGTGTGCATAGGGTGTATCAGGTGTGCCTGGGCACAGCCTAATCACCCTGTGCTGGGCAGATTCCCCCTGCTTCTAGGTTGGAGAGAATGGGGCTGGAGATTATCTATCCTCAGTCCATTTCAAAGTGAGACATAAGGGCTCTGTTTAGACCCCTGATATTTCACCAAAGCCCCCAAATGCCCTTCTGACACCGTCCTCTGCTCTACTGACACCAACTTCTACCCTACTGACATCATCCACTGCTCTACCGGCACTGTCCATTGCCCTACTGCTATATATATATATATATATATATACACATACACATACACGCATGTGTGTTTGAGCTTTGTAGTGCACACTCTAATGCAATAGGCTGCCCACACCTATGCATGTATTGCATTACTTGCAGGCTGCTGTTGCTACAAATATTTCCTGCAGTGTCTCCTTCAGAGCCACCAGATATTGCCCTGAGTGCCAGTCTACTGGTGCTGTAAAGGTTAATAGCAACTGCTACTGAGGAAAGTTGCACCACTCGCTGGCCCCCTTTTGTCCTCTCTGCAGTTCACAGAACTATTATTGTTATTATTGCTATTATTGTCCTATAATACATGGTGTTTTGTGAATGAAGAAGGAGCAGGTGATTGAGAGGATCTCTGCTGTCCATCCCAGGGCCAGATTAAGAGCAACATGGGCCTTGTGCTAAGGATTTTGGTGGGCCTTTTTATGGAAATAAATAAAATGAAAACGCAAACAATTTTTGTTAAATTTAAATTAAAGAGAGAGAGGGGTGTGAGAGAGTAGTTAGGGGAGAGAGAGGGGGGGTGATAGTGAGATGAGGGGGAAAGAGAGAGAAAGGGGGTGAATGAGAGAGAGAGAGGGGGTGAGAGAGAGGGGACAAGAGAGAGGGGGGGGAGAGAGAGGGGACAAGAGAGAGGGGGTGAGAGAGAGGGGACAAGATAGAGGGGGTGAGAAAAAGGGGAATAGAGAGAGAGGGGACAAGAGAGAGGGGGTGAGAAAAAGGGGAATAGAGAGAGAGGGGACAAGAGAGAGGGGGTGAGAAAAAGGGGAATAGAGAGAGAGGGGACAAGAGAGAGGGGGTGAGAGAGAGGGGACAAGAGAGAGGGGGTGAGAAAAAGGGGAATAGAGAGAGAGGGGACAAGAGAGAGAGGGTGAGAGAGAGGGGACAAGAGAGAGGGGGTGAGAGAGAGGGGACAAGAGAGAGGGGGTGAGAGAGAGGGGACAAGAGAGAGGGGGTGAGAGAGAGGGGACAAGAGAGAGGGGGTGAGAGAGAGGGGACAAGAGAGAGGGGGTGAGAAAAAGGGGAATAGAGAGAGAGGGGAATATAGAGAGGGTGAAAGAGAGAGAGGGTGGTAAGGGGTGAAGGGGGTGAGAGAGAGAACAGGGTGAAAGAGAGGGGATGAGAGAGAGAGGGGGTGTGGGGGATTAAAGAGAGAGGGGGGTGGGAGTGAGGGGGTGAGTCTGTGGGAGGCACAGCATAGTACATAACACAGGGGGGGGGGGGGGGGAATAGCACAGTACATTACATGGTTGGCACAACACATTACATGGTGGATACATGGATACAGCACATTTAATGGTAAGCAAAGCACAGTACATTACATGGTGGGCACAGCACATTACACAGTTGGCACTGCCTAATACAGCACATTACAAGGTAGGCACAGTTCATTATATGGTGGGCACAGCACATGACATGGTTGGTACTGCACAACACAGCACATTGCATGGTGGGCACAACACAGCACATGCACACGGTGGGCACAGGGCCTTATATGATGGGCACAGCACATGACATGGCGGGCACAGCTGAGCACATTACATGGTGGGCACTGCACATTACAAGTGGGCACTGAACAGCACATTATATGGTGGGCACAGCATATTACATGGTGGGCACTGCACATTACACGGTTGGCACTGCCCAATACAGCACATTACAAGGTAGGCACAGTTCATTATATGGTGGGCACAGCACATGACATGGTTGGTACTGCACAACACAGCACATTGCATGGTGGGCACAACACAGCACATGCACACGGTGGGCACAGGACCTTATATGATGGGCACAGCACATGACATCGCGGGCACAGCTGAGCACATTACATGGTGGGCACTGCACATTACAAGTGGGCACTGAACAGCACATTATATGGTGGGCACAGCATATTACTTGGTGGGCACTGTACATTACACGGTTGGCACTGCCCAATACAGCACATTACAAGGTAGGCACAGTTCATTATATGGTGGGCACAGCACATGACATGGTTGGTACTGCACAACACAGCACATTGCATGGTGGGCACAACACAGCACATGCACACGGTGGGCACAGGACCTTATATGATGGGCACAGCACATGACATCGCGGGCACAGCTGAGCACATTACATGGTGGGCACTGCACATTACAAGTGGGCACTGAACAGCACATAATATGGTGGGCACAGCATATTATATGGTGGGCACTGCACATGGCATGGTGGGCACTGCACAGCACATGACAAGGTGGGTACTGCATGACACCACATGACATGGTGGGCACTGCACGACACAGCACAGCACATTACATTGGGAGCACAGCACATTAAATGGTGGACACCACACATGACATGGTGAGCCCTGCACACCACATTCCATTGGGCACATTGGTGGGCACTGCACGACACAGCACATTACATTGTTAGCACAGCCCATTAAATGGTGGACACAGCACATGACATGATGAGCCCCACACAGCCCATTCCATTGTGGGTACTGCACGGCACATGCCATGGTGGACAATGTACAGTACATTACATGGTGAGTACAGCACATTAGATGGTAGGCACTGCATGGTGCAACACATGACATGGTGGGCATAACATAGCACATGAAATGGTGGGCACAACACAGCACATGACATGGTGGGCACTGCACAGCAATTTACATGGTGGGCACTGCACATGACATGGTGGGCACTGCACGGCACAGCACATTATATGGTGGGTACAGCGCATTACATGGTGGGCACTGCATGGCATAGTACATTACATGGTGGGTACAGCGCATTACATGGTGGCCACTGCATGGTACAGCACATGACGTGGTGGGCACAGCGCATTACATGGTGGGCACAGCACATTACATGGTGGGCACAACACATTACATGGTGGGCACTGCATGGCATAGCAGATTTCATGGTGGGCAATGCAACTGCACATTACATGTTAGGAACTGCACATGACATAGTGGGCACTGCTGAACAGCACAGTACATTACACAGTGGGCACAACACACTACATGCTGGGCACAACACATGGCAGGGTGGGCACAGCACAGCACATGACATGGTGGGAACTGCACATGACATGGTGGGCACTGCATGGCACAGGGCATTACATGGTGGGCACTGCACATTACATGGTGGGATCACTGCATGGCACAGCACATGACATGGTGGACACTGCAAATTACATAGCGGGCATTGCAAGGCACAGCACATGACATGGTGGGCACTGCACATTACATGGGGGGCACTGAATGGCACAGCCCATGACATGGTGGGCATTGCACATGACATGGTGGGCACTGGATGGCACATCACATGACATGGTGGGCACTGCACATTACATGGTGGGCACTTCACATTACATGGTGGGCACTGCAAGGCACAGCAGGACATAGGGGGCACTGCACATTACATGAAGGGCAATACACAGCACATGACATGGTGAGCACTGCACATTACATAGTGAGCACTGCAATGTACAGCATATGACATTATGGACACAGCACATGACATGGAGGGCACTGCAATGTACAGCACATGACATGGTGGGCACAAGAGAGCACATTACATGGGGGAAGCAGCAGTCTGTCCCCTAGCACAATAATTACACAACATCCCCCTAACAAATGTACTGACCTTATCATAACAGCATGTAAGATGTCCTTCCTCCCGGGCTCCTGCTGGTTAGAACTTTAGCGCCCCTCCCCCAGACACTGAGGATCTGTGTGAGTGTAACAGATCCTGTGATAGGAGTCAGACATCGACAGAGACAGGACTCGGCTGCAGTGACTAACTCTCGTCTCCTCCATGTGTGCACAGAGGACTCCTCTTCCTTCAGGAAGGCACACAGATATCGATAAGCCACTGCCATGGGCCTATATTGAGGGAGGGGCCTGGAGCTGCAGCTCCACCAGCCCCTATGTTAAACTGGCCCTGGTCCATCCACAGAAAGGGATGCAGTGTGGGACACTAATAGTAGGAGTTCGGTGAACGGCAGAAAGGGGAGGGCAAGGGGTGCAACTTTTCCCAGTAGTAGTTGATCTTAAATTGACACTAAATAATATCCTTACTCTCCAAAAATAATTAATAAAAATCCACTACATGGCCCTGTAATCTATTTTTCATTTGTTTGGAAAGAGCTGTGCACGTTAGTTGTGGTCATCTACAAATCTCATAGTCTATCTGAGGTGCGAGCAAGAGAGGGTGGCTATGTTCCTACATACAGTGGGGCCATGGGGAATGAACATATTTTCATGCAGGCAACTTTTATTCACATAGATCTCTGTAACACACAGCTATAATAATACATATTTAATAGTAAATTGAGGTGTCTCTCCAGCCATATTTTTCTGTTTTGGATAAAGAGAAGTCAGATTCTTTGTTACATTGTCTGTGTTACCATTGAGAAGATGTTCCCTCTTATTCTGTCCCAGAGACACAGGAAGTGTGGGTATATCTCCCCAAAATTAGGGGGCTGTCATCTTTGACATTTGTCATTGATACCAGGGTCCCCATTGGGAGTTTTTTCCTTATTCCTTTTCCAGTGACAACTGATACATTTCATATTTAATAAAGTGAATGGCTCTCCTCAATTTTGACACAGACAGCAATAAAAACATTATGTTCTAAACTTTCAGACATTATATTCAAAATTAAATTCAGCTCACCTTAGAATACATGATTTGCATGTGTTGTTCACCAGCTTTCACTGTGTAATGTATTCTTTATACCATGTAGCGGCAGGTACCTTACAGTTTATGGTGGTACACAGGGGAGGATTCTCCACAGATTGCCAGTTATGTGAAGCAATATGCCAATCTTACACTTCTGACTGTGAAGGTACCATTTGAGCAGGGGCGGACTGACCATTGAGCCACTCGGGGGCCCCATCAGGGTTGCCAGCCTCAGTAAAACCAGGGACAGTATGTATAAATCTGTGTTTTTTTTTACATCTGTCTGTGTATACTGTGTGTACATGTATGTGTATACTGTCTGATTGTATACTGTGTGTGTGTATACTGTGTGGCTCCATAATCTCTGATTGCCTGGGGGCCCCATAATCTCCTATTGCCCGGGGGCCCCATGAGTTATCAGTCCGCCCCTGCATTTGAGTAATATTTATATTGGAGCTTCTCCTACCTTCATTATTGCGTACAATTCCTATTATTTCACCTTTCTCATTTACTCATTTCTTTATGTCTTTCCTATTCTTATATTGTCTCCCTACAAATCTTTCCACACCATCATCACACTTTCTGTACCGTGCTTGCCAAAGTCATGAATCTTTTACTTCATGCATTGGAGTTGATTTACTAAAGAAATATTGGCCTTATCACTTAGCAAAGTGAACTTTGTGGATGAGCAATGTTAATGTTGTGATGACTTTCAATATTGTGTTTGAGCAAATATCCTATTCTTTTTAAAGAGAATTTTCACTAAGATAGGTGGAAAGTGTCACTAAGATAAGTGAAAATTCCCTTTTGAATTACTCTACTCCTGAACTTACTCCTTTAGAAAATCAACCCCATTATCTTCTATATCAGGGGTCTCCAAACTTTATAAACAAAGGGTCAGTTTATTGTCCTTCAGACTTTAAGGGGGCCGGACTGTAGCCAGCAAGAGCGGAAATTTTGCTGACATCAGTGGGAATAAACATCATCACATTTGGTATTAGTGGGACCCAGCGTTGGTATCATACGGAGAAACAGTGTCCCATTGTTGTTGTCAGTGGAAGGAATAGTGCCCCAAGGACTGGATAAAATTAAGCAGGGGCTGCATCCGGCCCCTGGGCCATAGTTTGGAGACCACTGTTCTATATGTAGCACCCCCCTGGGTCTACTGGGAGCAAAGAGGTACCTCCAGATACAGGGAGTGAGCTTACATTCACCTCAGGGCGGAGTCCATGACTATAATGGGAAGTTAGAACAGAATTAGGGCGCCAGTCACTTTAAGTATTTTTCAATGCTTTAATGAGAACTTGAGAGATTTAGTAAGAGAGAGGGTTAGGGAGGTTTCAGATACCGTTTTAGCAGATCACTTACAGACTCCTTGAATCCAAAGGCAAAACAGCTTTCTTTTCGAAGATCTTGGATACCTGGATAGGTCTCTCACACAGACCCAGCAGCCGGTATAATGTCTGGACAAGCCTCTCTCACAGACTTAGCAGCCAGTAGAACTCCTGGATAAGTCTCTCTCACAGACTTAGCAGCCAGGAGCTAGTTACCTTGTTAAGATTGTAGAACAGCTTGACAGTACCAGAACCTTTAAGCTGACCCAGCGATACTGTAAGGGTATTTTAGATATAAGTGCGTCCTACAAACGAGTCACCAGGCCCTCCTGAGGGACCGGCCTTCATCCTGGCCCTCTCCAGCAAGGGTCCTCCCTTGGATCTCCTCAGCTTGGCTCGGCTTCTTCCACACAGGCAAGACAGCCTAAGGACCACCACAGGATTAGTAGGCCCCAGACAGGCTCCTGGGCCTACTTGCAGAACTTGCAGCACCACATCCTCGGGCCAGGAGGGCGCCAAGGTAATGAACTGACTAAGAGCACATGGCCTCTGTTCAATAAATACCCCTTCCCAGAAAGCACAGCAGCTAGGAACCTCCTACTGGGCTGTTTTTCCGGAAAAAGAATATTCAGTACAGCTCAACCTAGTTGTAATTCTCATACTGTCCGGTGGTACCAGTGACACCTGCTGGCAACAGTGAGAAATGCACAACTCAGTCAAGTTTAGAACAGAACCAAATATACAATCAAATCTGAGCTGTTTACAGCTCAGCCAAAAACTAAATTTACACTATAGCCCCATTTTTAGCAACGGGGGGTAGATATATAAACATGGTATTAACAGCACTTGGACTAATGAAAACTTACTGATTGTCTGGTATAACTATAGTCTTCACGAGCGGCTAGACATGTGCAGTTCATTTCATTCCGACTATTCAAACAAATTTTTCATTATTTGGAGATTCAGATATATTTGAATACCTGAATTACAGTATAAACAAAGTTTACCGAATGCTCCGAATAATGAAACGAAATTAGTATGAAACTCGAATCGAATTTTACATCGAATTCCAGTCGAATTCGAACTGTAAACATGTTTCTGAAAACTGTAAACATGTTTCTGATTTAAAGAGTCATTGTAATCATTTGATGAAGATTTTTCTTTTGTTTGTTCACTTTGTCACATTTGAATCGAAAAAAAAACCTAAAGTTTTCCATTTGGCGGAAATAAAATTGTATCGATTCGAACGTTTAGAGTCAAAAAAAATCGATAAATATTTAAAGAAAATTAGAAAAAGACATAAAATGAATTCCGAATACGAATTCTGAATACGATTACTGAATACAAATTGAACAAATCAACCGAATTTAACAAAACGAAACAACTAGATTAACAAATCCAAACTAAACAAATTTTTTGGTCATGCACATGTCTACGGGCAGCCTCCATGATGGATGTTTGACAGACACAAAAGTATGTTAAAACCGTTGTTGCAATCTCCACATATGATAAGGGTGCTCCACCATTATTTGAAGATTATTTATCTGCAAATGCCAGTTGACACAAACATGCGTATTCTACTGATGTGGAGCGATAGTCTATAGTTTATGGTAAATTGTTGATGCCACGTGCATGAGCCTTTGATCCATTACATACTCATCATATATGCTCTCTCACTGAAACTTTATTGCATGAGTCTAGGTCTTTGGAGTGTGTTCACATGTGTTCCTGAAGAAGGAGTGTTTTTGAAACGCGTCCAGATTCCTACCAGTTTTGTAGAAATGGAAACATTCTTTGTATTATAGATGTGAACTTTACCTGGGTATAATACATGGATGTGTAACATGTAACATGTTATGAAAGCTGAACTTATCCTTTTTTCAACACAGTTTTTTTCTTAGTGTAACGCTGCAATTTGTGGTAGGGAAGGGTGCCCTAATATATTAATCGTGCCTTGCATTTTTCCTGCAAGGTCTGCTTTAATTAAAAACCCTTTTACTTATTCTTTCACATCCTCTCAAGTATTCCAGTTACCACTAATTACCATTTCCTATAGAAAATAATTTTCCCTTTTTTGTTTGCAGGGATCTGGTCATATGGTACCAGAAGACAAATCCGAAGCAGCTTTCATCATATTCCATCACTTTATCAATAACAAGCGCTTCTAGATGACTCCACTCCATGACATCGGAACATAAATCTAAAGCCAGACATTTATAATATTCTGCATGCTATCTCTTAGCTATTAGGTTACCAATCACAAAAGTTATACAATTTGCTTTTTATTAATG
This sequence comes from Lithobates clamitans, assembly GCA_037952925.1. NCBI lineage: Eukaryota > Metazoa > Chordata > Amphibia > Anura > Ranidae > Lithobates > Lithobates clamitans. Next base: position 3,804,335 of record JBBGZY010000725.1, on the reverse strand, counting down.
ATTGTAATGTACTTTAAATGACCTATTGCTTTTATTATGTATCCATTAATAAATGTATTTTGCTAGCTAAACATATCTGTGTGTGTGAGTATCATTAAAGTCAAGAATAAGTATCCTGTTGTCCTAATACAATGCTTTTGGCAAACAATATGATACCAGGGCTTCCTGTAGATTGTGATAAATAGTTTAATGTCACTCATTTTGGAAGATTCTTTGATTTTTTAGGTGAGTCCAGGGGTGCTATAAAGTGTCCATACTACAGCCTTATCGTGCAGTCTCCTATAGATCTACCATCAACTATGTACAGTGCCTTGAAAATGTATTTATACCCCTTGAAATTGTCCACATTTTTCACGTTACAACCAAAAATGTAAATGTATTTTATTGGGATTTTATGTGATAGACCAATACAAAGTTGCACATAATTGTGAAGTGGAAGGAAAATGATAAATGGTTTTCAAAATTATTTGCAAATACATATTTGAAAAGTATGTCATGCATTTGTATTCAGCTCCCTTTAGGCTGGGTTCACACCATATCGAAGTGGATGCAGGATCCCTGCATCCAATTCACAATAGCAGGAGATTTCAACCAGCTCTCTATGGAGCCGGTTCACATATCTCCGCAGCAGGTTCAGTGCGTTTTGCAGAAAAACGCTGTGCGTCTTTTGGTCCATTTCAGGTCCAAATTCAGCACAAAATTTGGGCTGAAATGTTCTCCTTGCCCGGCCTGTCAGTTTAGGTGGACGGCCATGTCTTGGTAGGTTTCCAGTTGTGCCATATTTCCATTATCGGATGATGGATTGAACAGTGCTCTGTGACATGTTCAATGCTTGGGATATTTTTTTTATAACTGAGCCCTGCTTTAAACTTCTCCACAACTTTATCCCTGGCCTGTCTGGTGTGTTCATTGGCCTTCATGATGCTATTCGCTCTAACAAACCTCTGAGGGCTTCACAGAACAGCTGTATTTATACTGAGATTAAATTACACACAGGTGGACTCTATTTACTAATTAGGTGACTTCTGAAGGCAATTGGTTCCACTAGATTTTAGTCTAAGGGTTTATACAACGCCTTTCACTTTTTTCATAGTTTTGGTTTTATTATCACTTTTTTGCTTCTGTGCTTTGTAGTTTTTTAATGACGTGCAGTGGAGGGCGACTCACTCATGTCCCGCCCCCCCCTTTTTTCATACACTCATGTCTTTCCAGATTTTTGGCCACATTTCTCACAATATCATCACCTTTTCTCGATTTATGTATATATTTACCTAGTTATATTCAGACACTGCCATGCATTTATTCAAATTGGTGCAGGTCAGATGTGTCCCCCAATTGCTTACCTCACATGCATAATTTTTTGGAAACCCTGACCCCTCTCTAAGCTGTTGCCGTGGTCCAATAGGGCTGCTCCTGCCTCAGCCCCGGGTGAGACATTGCACCTGATGCCTTCCCCTTTTCCCACATCAAGCTGGGCTCTGCTTTAGCTAATGTGTACGTACCATCCCACATGTCTGATCCCAATTAGGGAATTTGTCTTATCGTTTTTATATATTTTTCAGATTTTTTTTCTACATTTTTCAGACATTTTACATCTTACTCCTGATGAGTGGATATTACTCCACGAAACGCGTAGAGTTCTGTTATACCAAGACCATCTGACCCTTTATTATTGTATTTTTATGAAATAATCATTTTGTTTATCATGTATGCTTTTTACCAATCATAAGTTCAAATTACAGGTCTGGACTGTCTGATGTATATACTATTATTTATGTTCTTTTTTATGTATAAATTTATTATGTACTGTATACTACGAATTCATTTATTTACTATGTGATATATGTCGGTTTTTCCATGGCCTGTCATGAATTTATTACTTTATTGCAGCATGTACTCAATCATGATATGGTTTGATTCTGATTTCAGAATAAATTATATTTATATTTTTACCTATTTTCACTATATTATTTTTTCAGTGACTTCCCTCATTTAGAGTCCTATGACCAAAGCTTTTTATTGTTTGCAACTACTATTGGGGATCGAAGCTTGTCACTGTGGTGTGTGCCAGATCACTTTTCATTTTTTTGTTTTGCTACATGGGTGGTGGGACAGCAGCCCTGAAATGTTCCTGAAGGATATTTTGATACACTTGGGAATTAATTTTTCCCTTGATGATGGGAAGTGGTGCAGGCCCTGAGGCAGCAAAGCAAGTTCAGATCATGATGTTTACCCCACCATATTTCACTGTTGCAATGGTGCTTTGATGTTGGTAAGCTGTGCCTTTTTTTGCACCATACATAGTGCTAAGTATTCTTCCTAAACAATTCAACTTTTTTTTCACCAGTCCAAAAAACATTTTTCCATTAGGATTATGGTTTGCCAAGGTGCTCTTTGGCAAGCTTCAGGCATGCAGCATTCATTTTTTGGAAGAGCAGCGGCTTCCTCCATGGTATTCTACCATGAACAGCCTGCCTGTTCAAAGACTTACATATGGTAGCCTCATGAACAGGGATGTTCACTAGTTCCAGTGATGCCCTTAAGCCCTTAGCTGTTAATCGTGGGTTCCTCTTTACCTCATTGAAGATTCTGCGTTGTGCCTTGGGAGTCACCTTGGCTGGGTGTCCACTTCTAGGAAGACTCAACTGTCTCCATTTATAGCAATTTGTCCAATAGTCGACTGATGGATGGCTAAATACTTTGAAATTGCTTTGTATCTCTTTCTATCCTTGTGCAGATCAGTTATTCTTGATTGAATATCTTCAGAGAGCTCCTTTTTGAAAGGCATGGTTCACATCAGCTGATGCTTTCTATGAACAACAGTCTTAAAATGTTTGACTGTCTTTTATCAAACAAAGTAGCTCCAAACCACACCTCCAAACTAATTTCATTCTCCAGTTGTGCAAACTACTGACTCCAATTAGCTTTCTTTGAAGTAAATAGTCTAGGTATTCACTTGCCTTTTTACTCCAGCACTGTGAATGTTTAACCACTTCAATACCAGGCACTTATACACCTTCCTGCCCAGATCAATTTTCAGCTTTCAGCGCTGTCGTACTTTGAATGACAATTGCGCGGTCATACTACACTGTACCCAAAAATACATTTTTATCATTTTGTTCCCACAAATAGAGCTTTCTTTTGGTGGTATTTGATCACCACTGTATTTATATTTTTTGTTAAACAAATAAAAAAAAAGACAGAATTTTTTTTTTTAAAAATGTTTTTTTTTTTCTGTTTCATTTACAAAACTTTGTAAATAAGTAAGTTTTCTCCTTCACTGATGGGGCTGCACTGACTGGCACTGATAAGGTAGCACTGATGGGCACCGATGAGGTGGCACCAATGAGGTGGCACCAATGAGGTGGCACTGATGAGGTGGCATTGATGGGCACTGATGATGGGCACTAATATGCGGCACGGATGGGGCACTAATATGCGGCAGGGATGAGCACTGATAGGCAGCATGGATGGGAACTGATAGGCGGCACGGATGGGCACTGATAGGCGGCATTGATGTACTGTAATGTATGTCACTGATGGATGCCAATCACTGCCAAACAATAATGCCTGCCAATCAGTGATGCCCATTGTGGGCACTAATTGGCATCCATTGTGGGCACTGATTGGCATCCATTGTGGACACTGATTGGCACCCCTGATGGTCTAGGGTGGCATACGTCAGAGACTCTTTACCTAGGTCGTTGTTGCGGGGTGTCAGACTGACACCCCGCAACAGCAATCGCCGCGATGTGCGCCCCCAGGGGCGCGCAGCAGCTCAATATCCTGATGATTTTACGGCAAATTACTGCAGAAAAACAGTCAATTTCAATGGGTTCACATACTTTTTCTTTCCAAGTTATACATCTCTAGAGACTCAGTTTTCTCTAAAATCCCAATTAGAAAGAATTGCTTTAAATCACCAAATTAGAAGCCTGCCAGGATCTGTTCTTCATAGGAAAAAAAGCTCGGCCTGTTTTTTTTTCGAACATTGAAAAGTAATTTCTCTATAATATTTATAGATACAGAGATAATTATGGCTTGTCCTAAATGGTTTTACTGCTAATTCACAATATGTTAATAATTTATGGTGCATGACCTGGCCACAGGTCCACTTTATTTTTTTGTGTGTCTCATATGCCTAATGTTCTTAAAGTAAATGTAAACCCTAAGGCTGCATTCACACATGATCGCGGGTGGAACTGCCACGATTCTGCCCCTTGGTTTTAAATGGCTGCAAAATGCGGGGCGCGTTTGCATTGCCATTACTTCTACTGGCACCCTAATCACGCTGCAATTTCGCTGCGATTGTTGCGCGATAAATCACTCTGCAATCGCAACGCTTGTCGATCAAAAAGAAACATGAGCTTGTTTTTTACAGCATTGCGTGTTGTGATTTGCCGCAATTGCAGCACGATTTGCGGTGCGATTGGGGTGATATTTGGAAGTAATGGCATCGTAAACGCGTCCTGCATTTTGCAGCGATTGGAAATCATTGGGCAGAATCGCGGAGATTCCATCCGCTATCATGTGTGAATGTAAGTGAATTACATTTAGTTTGCTAAAGCACTGTGTATCAAAAACAACTGCCATTGTTTCAGTGAAATGTTTGTTTTCACTTTGTTATATTTATTTTAGCTTAATGGTTCTGATATAATGTAGCCGCTTGGCAACTCCAGCAATGGCTACGTAATATTCATATGGCTGTCTTTCGCAATGGTGACAACAATGGACAAGTCTGCCTAAGGCTAGATTTACATCTATGCATTTTAGTATTGTTCAGATCTGCAAAAATGCACAACCATGTCATGTGCTGTGTATTGCCCTTCATGTGATGTGCAGTGCCCCCTATGTCCTGCTGTGCCTTGCAGTGCCCACCATGTAATGTGAAGTGCTCACCATGTAATGTGCAGCGCCCACCATGTCATGTGATGTGCCATCCAGTGCCCACCATATCATGTGCAATGCCCACCATGTCATGGGCTGTGCCATTCAGTGCCCCCCATGTAATGTGCAGTGCCCACCATGTCATGTGCTGTGCCTTGCAATGCCCGCTATGTAATTTGCAGTGTCCACCATGTAATGCCCTGTGCCATGCAGTGCCCACCATGTCATGTGCAGTTCCCACCATGTCATGTGCTGTGCTGTGCCCACCCTGTCATGTGTTGTGCCCAGCATGTAGTGTGTTGTGCCCACTGTGTAATGTACTGTGCTGTTCAGCAGTGCCCACTATGTCATGTGCAGTTCCTAACATGTAATGTGCAGTTGCATTGCCCACCATGAAATCTGCTATGCCATGCAGTGCCCACCATGTAATATGTTGTGCCCACCATGTAATGTGCTGTGCCCACCATGTAATGCGCTGTGCCCACCACGTCATGTGCTGTACCATGCAGTGGCCACCATGTAATGCGCTGTACCCACCATGTAATGTACTGTGCCATGCAGTGCCCACCATGTAATGCGCTGTACCCACCATGTAATGTGCTGTGCCATGCAGTGCCCACCATGTCATGTGCAGTGCCCACCATGTAAATTGCTGTGCAGTGCCCACCATGTCATGTGCTGTGTTGTGCCCACCATGTCATGTGCTGTGTTATGCCCACCATGTCATGTGCTGCACCATGCAGTGCCTACCATCTAATGTGCTGTACTCACCATGTAATGTGCTGTACATTGTCCACCATGGCATGTGCCGTGCAGTACCCACAATGGAATGGGCTGTGTGGGGCTCATCATGTCATGTGCTGTGTCCACCATTTAATGGGCTGTGCTAACAATGTAATGTGCTGTGTCGTGCAGTGCCCACCAATGTGCCCAATGGAATGTGGTGTGCAGGGCTCACCATGTCATGTGTGGTGTCCACCATTTAATGTGCTGTGCTCCCAATGTAATGTGCTGTGCTGTGTCGTGCAGTGCCCACCATGTCATGTGGTGTCATGCAGTACCCACCTTGTCATGTGCTGTGCAGTGCCCACCATGCCATGTGCAGTGCCCACCATATAATATGCTGTGCCCACCATATTATGTGCTGTTCAGTGCCCACTTGTAATGTGCAGTGCCCACCATGTAATGTGCTCAGCTGTGCCCGCGATGTCATGTGCTGTGCCCATCATATAAGGTCCTGTGCCCACCGTGTGCATGTGCTGTGTTGTGCCCACCATGCAATGTGCTGTGTTGTGCAGTACCAACCATGTCATGTGCTGTGCCCACCATATAATGAACTGTGCCTACCTTGTAATGTGCTGTATTGGGCAGTGCCAACCGTGTAATGTGCAGTGCCCACCATGTAATATGCTGTGCCCACCATATAATGTGCTGTTCAGTGCCCACTTGTAATGTGCAGTGCCCACTATGTAATGTGCTCAGCTGTGCCCGCCATGTCATGTGCTGTGCCCATCATATAAGGTCCTGTGCCCACCGTGTGCATGTGCTGTGTTGTGCCCTCCATGCAATGTGCTGTGTTGTGCAGTACCAACCATGTCATGTGCTGTGCCCACCATATAATGAACTGTGCCTACCTTGTAATGTGCTGTATTAGGCAGTGCCAACTGTGTAATGTGCTGTGCCCACCATGTAATGTACTGTGCTTTGCTTACCATTAAATGTGCTGTATCCATGTATCCACCATGTAATGTGTTGTGCCAACCATGTAATGTACTGTGCTATCCCCCCCCCCCCCCTGTGTTATGTACTATGCTGTGCCTCCCACAGACTCACCCCCTCACTCCCACCCCCCTCTCTCTTTAATCCCCCACACCCCCTCTCTCTGTCATCCCCTCTCTTTCACCCTGTTCTCTCTCTCACCCCCTTCACCCCTTACCACCCTCTCTCTCTTTCACCCTCTCTATATTCCCCTCTCTCTCTATTCCCCTTTTTCTCACCCCCTCTCTCTTGTCCCCTCTCTCTCACCCCCTCTCTCTTGTCCCCTCTCTCTTGTCCCCTCTCTCTCACCCCCTCTCTCTCAATCATTCACCCCCTTTCTCTCTCTTTCCCCCTCCCTCTCATCCCCTCTCTTTCAACCCCTCATCTCGCTATCACCCCCCCTCTCTCTCTCCTAACCACTCTCTCACACCCCTCTCTCTCTTTAATTTAAATTTAACAAAAATTGTTTGCGTTTTCATTTTATTAATTTCCATAAAAAGGCCCACCAAAATCTTTAGCACCAGGCCCATGTTGCTCTTAATCTGGCCCTGATAACCTCCCAGAAGATCCAGCCATATTTTTTTTGTTACATGTCTCAAAAACATACCAGGGAAAACATATAGTAAATTAATTTTGCGCCATCTTATTAATGCTGCTAGATCAGTGTTTCTCAACTCCAGTCCTCAAGGCGCCCCAACAGGTCATGTTTTCAGGATTCCCTCAGATGACACGGCTGTGGTAATTACTAAGGCAGTGGAACTGATCAAATCACACATGCAAAATAATGGAAATCCTGAAAATGTGACCTGTTGGGGCGCCTTGAGGACTGGAGTTGAGAAACACTGTGCTAGATCATGTATCGTACAGCAGTGGAGAGATACGAGCCCTCCCACAATTCTTACATAGGTCATTCGAATTGAAGAGGTTAATAGGATGGAGGATTTGTTATTATCGGCTCAAAATCGAAAGGAGACATATTTAGAAACTTGGGGCCAATGGAATACATTTAAATTCTCAGAGGAAGGGAGTTCCCTCTTTGCTCCTGAGAGTATTTGAAAAAGAGAGGAGTGGGGGGCCTTGGGGGTGCCCTCACTTCCCTGGATGATGGTATAGTAGACTCGCCTTTTCCTCGGTACGTTTCCCCTCCAACCCCTCCCCTATCAATGTTTTTTTTTCTTCTTCTTCGCTCTATCTACCTTTTTTCTCTCCTTTTTTTTTTTTTTTTTTTTTTAGTAATTTTTTCCCTCATGGGGCTTCTTACCTTCTCCTTTTGCCTCTTCAGATATGTAGAGTTTTTTCTTCTTAGTAAAGTATGTTGTCAGGGCATACAAGAGAAGCAGGTCTAACGGAAGATAGAATGGGGACTCAAATAACTAGTTATTGTTTTTTTCTGTAGATGTATTTAAGATAGGAGTAATGCTGTTAATTGGATTTTGAATGGATTCGTTGGAGCTCATATGATTGATGGATTAATGAAATTGTTTAATTCCCTGTATGTATGACAACTAAAATAAAGAAATCAAAAATAAATAAATAAAAAGGGTGGAAAAATATTTATAATGTTTTCTTATTTATATACGCATTTCTTTTTTTAAACCGAATGGGTTATTTTTATAAGGTGAGGGTTTACATATACTTTAAATGACATTAATGAAAGCTACAGAAATTAAAGTATTAAAAAGGATTATTGAGATTACATGAGCATGTTAAATTGTTTATATGAACCTAACAACAAAAATCCCACATAAACTTTATCTAGCTAAAATACCAGCAAACATAAGTATCTATCCAGCAAAAGGCATTTATTATTGCAGATGTTATCATTCTGAAAAACAACAACTCATCTAAAGGACATTACCATCACAAAGAAAAAGTAAACTGCTGTGATTGGCAACACAATATGTAGCAAACAGATGCCGCAGAGAATTCTACAAGAATCCAGTTGATAAAAGTTTGAGAGTTCGCTTCACAGATGGCCATGTCCCGGGAAGGGGTCATTATTGATGAAATGATGGAATAATTTGAAAGCTTCTTTGGGTTTGTCTGTTGCTACCATATGGCCAGCTCCCTAAAAAACAAAACAAAAGGGAAATCATTATTAATCAGTGGTAATTTAGAGGAACAGGATATTAAGACTAGCGCTGCTCGTTCAGGCCACTAATCTTCCATAAATGTTGATACCATTATCAGATCCAAAGTTTGGACACTTGAGCCAGACTTCCAAATTATGTGGTAGATAATCAATGTGGCCTTAAAAAAATCTCATATACACAAGGAGATCTGGTCGTGTAAACGGATTTTCAATTCTGCCTGTTGACAGATATTTTTTGGATGGAAGACTTTGCTTTACCCAACACAAGGAAAGGTTTTTGGTGGGTTAGGTTGTTTAGACCTTACTTGTTTGGCAAATGGCCTTTAGAAAATAATAAGCAAAGGGATCTATGATTAGATGATTAACAGGCAGCAGAGAGGTAATAGTGCTGTGAAGCAGGTTAACATGTTGCTTATTGAACAATTGACAGAAAAAAGGTACCTATTCCTTTTGAGACTTCCTTTTGGTCTATACCAAAATGATTTAATTATTAACACAGCACAAAGCAAGAGAAGGTCCCCATGTGGGAACACGGAGAAGGGAATGGAGGTGCAGTCAAGTTCCAACAATTAGTTTTCTAAGGCAGGGGACTAATTTGACTGGGTACTATGACCAACAGTAAAGATTGCCCTGAATGGCACAACCCTGAACGAAAGGGCACATGACAGGGTAGGCGTATTGAAGATGAGAGAACAGAGACGTGTAGGGCCTGGTAATGGATGGAAGTGGCATCACAAAAGGGGTGGACCAAATCTGTAAGACAAGGGACCAAAGGACAATGAGCTTTGAAGGAACATTGTCCCACCGTCCCTCCCACTTTTTGTGTAGAATTTGTTAAAGTTTGCTGCAATGATGGCTGGTTAGTAGGAAGAGTTTCACACCGACCACAGATCCTCCACAGTGCCAAAAATCACCTATAAGGTTGTATTGGGTGACAAGTTGTTACATGCATCCATCATATAAACTATGCTTGGGTTTCATGGGAGTTGAAGAAGGGAAGACTCCCATAGTATGCCGAGCTTTGGATTTTGTCTTTGTGGCATGTACCTACCCAGCTGGTGTATGGTGGATGGTGTAGATGACCAATGGATCCTAATCTTGGATGTGCTGTCAAGGACCTGCTTCCTTGGATGTATGGTTTTTGCTTTGATGTTGTTTGTTAGTTTTGGGATCTTAATGGTTATATATAAACATTGGTACATGTTCACTTCTTGTATTTCTTGTATTAAAGCTATTGTCAAGAAATATTCCAAAGTAAAAAAAAAACTGTGTTTGGGGTCACTTATGGTTAAATTGCAGTGGAGTTGATATTTTTGGTACCCAGCTTTCTTTCAGTATTCAGTCATACCTGAAAAAAAGTTTGTATAGGCTAAACAGTATAAAAGAAGGAAAATAAAAAATGACACAAGAGGTTCACTTAGTGTGGCTGAGTAATGGCCCAAGAAAGACAACTGTGGAAGCGTGAACAGTTAAAAAGTGTTCATGTAAGGAGAAATAGTCATTATGCATTAACAATCTTGATACACTTGTGGCAGCACCTCAGAACAGACTGAAAGGGGTGTTCCGGCCTTTTTTTTTTGTTTTTCTTTTAAATTCAGCAGCTACAAACACTGTAGCTGCTGACTTTTAATATGGACACTTACCTGTCCAACGAGCCCGCATTGTCGCCCCCCCCCCCCCGAGGCCGATCCGTCCACCAGATGGACTGCCGGCGCCGCCATCCTAACTAAGGGAAACAGGCAGTGGAGCCTTGCAGCTTCACTGCCCATGCGTGAGGCACGCGGCACTTTGTGAATGGCCCCATTGTTTCTTGGGACACACACGTCCCAGAAGACAACGGGACCGCTCGCCGAGGAGGAGGAATTGAAGAAACAGCGCAGCAGAATAGGAAGAGGCAGATTAGGAAGACTGCCTAGCAACAGGGGTTTCTGGTGAGTAAAAAAAAATTTTTTTTTTCACGTTTTTTTTAATATTTTTTTTAAGACTGTTAATGTAATTTTTTTTTTTAGGGTGGCCCTCCACTTGAAGAATTCTATGTAAGAATAAGAAAGGGACACTGGAGGTCGCCTTAGTGTACCATTAGAAAGACTTTAATGATAAAAAGACAATAAAGCATCTCACAAAGGTAGCAAAATATGGAGCCTATCATAAACACATCTCAGTACAGATCCTATGTGGATGAATGGCAGATTATTTCATTCCAGGAAACAGCCTCAATGCCGCTGGCCCGATGGAAGAAACCAGAAAAAAGGCTCAGAACCAGGAACCAGGAATCTCGGTGGAATGCAGCCTGGACTGGAAGTGATGTCAGATGTTGCTGGAGGGAAAAGGATATATCTAGGCTTGCCTTCCAGCAACATCTGACATCACTTCTGGTCCAGGTCCGCACTTCACTGAGATCCCTGGCTTACTGGTTCCTGGTTCTGAGCCTTCTTCCTGGTTTCTTCCATTGGGCCAGTGGCGGTGAGGCTGTTTCCTGGAATGGAGTGATCTGCCATCCATCCACATGGGATCTGTACTGGGATGTGTGAGTTGCTTATTATCATTAAAGTATTTCTAATGCTACACTTAGGCACTCTCTGGTATTCCTTTCTATGACTTTGGTAAGCATGGCAGAAAGTGCATTAAAAATGTGAAAAGACTACTAGAGAAACAAAGTAATCCATTTGTTAACATTTTGCTGTGCGAATGTCTCTGCATTCACACAGTTGTAGCAATTAATCCATGTAATGTGTGACATTTGTGTTTTTCCTTTGATTTGAGGACAGCTCTACCTAGTGGCCATAATTCGGTATTTTCCTAAAATACCTCACCCAGGAAAATACCTCATTATGGCCACTAGATAGATCTGACGATCATTGAAATTTCAAATTTTAGGCACATTATGGGGATAATTTGCAGTGAATGTTGAGACATTTGCACAGTGATTTTTTTTCCTTTTTTATAAACAGACCCCAAAGTGTTTTGATTAGTTAGTGTAAAGGGCCGTACACACGATCGGACTTTTTGACAACAAACATGCAAATTAGCTGTTTTGGAGCAACATCTGACCGTGTGTATGCTCCATCGGACAAACTTTTTCTGTTTCCATCGGACTTTTGTTGGCTGTGCGAACGGACAAACTTTACCGCAACAAAAGTCCGATGGAGCAAAGTCCGATCGTGTGTACACAAAAGCATTGGACTTTTGTACAAACTACAGTACGCAGCCGCGAGAATGTTTCCAGTGCTACCCGATCGCGCTGGTTCTCGGCGACAGTGTACTGTACATCTCGCGCTGGCTGCAATAGGAAAAACACATTTTCCTACTGCGGCGAGCGCGAGAGGGAATTCCCCTCTGGGGGAATACCAGGCCCTTCGGTCTGGTATGGATTTTAAGGGGAACCCCCTACGCCGAAAAAACGGCATGGGGTCCCCCCAATCCATACCAGACCCTTATCCGAGCACGCACCCCGGCCGGTCAGGAAAGGGGGTGGGGACAAGCGAGCACCCCCCTCCTGAGCCGTACCAGACCGCATTCCCTCAACATGGGGGGGTGCTTTGGGGGAGGGGGGCACCCTGCGGCCCCCCACCCCAAAGCACCTTGTCCCCATGTTGATGAGGACAAGGGCCTCTTCCCGACAACCCTGGCCGTTGGTTGTCGGGGTCTGCGGGCGAGGGGCTTATCAGAATCCAGGAGCCCCCTTTAATAAGGGGGCCCCCCAGATCCCGGCCCCCCACCCTTTGTGAATGAGTATGGGGTAATCGTACCCCTACCCATTCACCTAGGGAAAAAAGTGTCACTAATAAAACACACTACACAGGTTTTAAAATGAATTTATTAGGCAGCTCCGGGGTCTTCTTCCGACTTCGGGGGTCTTCTTCTGACTTCGGGGGTCTTCTTCCGACTCCGGGGGTCTCTCCGGCGTCTTCTCCCGGTGTCCGGATCTTCTGCCGGCTCCACCGCTATATTCTCCCACTCTTTTGCTAGCGGTGGCCCGGACCTCTGGATCATCTTCTTCCCTCTTCTCTTCTTCCAATGTTGACACGACACTCTCTCCATCTGGAATGGTCTCTGAGCGCTCCGCGATGGACCTATATAGGCGGTGACCCCGCCCCCTATGAGGTCAGAGTCCCGGGGCATGCTGGGACTGTGATCTCATAAGGGGGCGTGGTCATGTCATCCTTTGACCACGCCCCCTTATGACCTCACAGTCCCAGCATGCCCCGGGACTGTGATGTCATAGGGGGGCGGGGTCACCGCCTATATAAGTCATAGCAGAGCGCACAGACAGCATTACAGCCGGAGAGAGCGTCATGTCAACATCTCTGGAAGAGAAGAGGGAAGAAGACGATCCAGATATCCGGGCTCCTCCGCTGGCAAAAGAGCGGCAAAAGAGCAGAAGATAGCGGAGGAGCCCGGCAGAAGGAAGAAGGCACCGGAGAAGAACTAGAAAGCGCGAAGACGACACCGGAGAGAGGGAGAAGATGCCGGAGAGACCCCCAAAGTCGGAAGAAGACCTCCGAAGTCAGAAGAAGACCCCCGAAGTCGGAAGAAGACCCCAGAGCTGCCTAATAAATTAATTTGAAAACCTGTGTAGTGTGTTTTATTTATTGACACTTTTTTTCCTAGGTGAATGGGTAGGGGTACGCTGTACCACCAGTGTGAACCCGGCTTGCAAGGTGTCAATCTCACCAATAAAAGGCGAGATTGACACAATATCAGACAACAATACAGAAGTTGACCAAAGGGTGGTGGTAAAGAGCTGAAAAACCACATGATATGGTGAAAGTTGGCTGGAAAAGTCCTGTCGTCTGTATGCAAGACAAACTTTTGGGCAACATCCTTTGTACAAAAATCCAAGGGAAAGTCCTATCGTGTGTATGGGGCTTAAGAGACACAGGCTGTACCAAACATAAGTAAGAAAACTGTGGTCAAAGAAAATCTATGTAATTAATGTCCTACAGAGAGAATGTGTAATGTTTAGTGTCCTAATTAGTGGAGGGCAAGGAAATGTTTATGTTTTGCTGCTTGATCAAAGGAAAGAACAAAAGCTAGTGATACAATACCTTCACAGTCAAAAGGGTTAGATTGGCGTATTGCTTTGTAAATCCTGCAATCTGTGAATGGCCCTCTTCCTTATACAGCCATGGTCTGTACTGTACCTGCAACTATAAAGAACGCATTCCACTGTACAAAATAGTATATAATATGATGAAAATATTACTTAATAGCAGAGGACAATTTTGTATGTATTTTTTTATACCAGTAAGACCCTTTTGTAAAATATCAAGTTATTCAATGCCTCATATTAAAGCCAGAGGCCATATATCACAGAGTTCCAAGGTGAGCTAGATATGAAAAGATGGCAAATCATTTCTTGTGTGATCCAGAGATCCAGTTTAAAAGTTTTCTACATCTCCTACCTCCAACCAAAAGCTCTAAACATAACCCTAACATTTGTCCTTAAAGTAAACCTATCATAAGAGGACCATGGAAGCAGCTACTAATTATGCCTAATGCAATTGCTAGTTTTCTGCAAATTCTTGATATGTATACTCAGGGCTTTTTTTTCTTAGAGAATACGTGCAGGTACTCCCTCCTCCCGTGTCACCCCTTGTCTCTGCCTTCTACACACTTCCGAGCACTGTTCTTTGGTTCCACCCCTAACCACCTCTCAGTTCTCCACCTTTTACAGAATACAGAAGAAAATACAATTTTGTCAAGCTACAGTGCCTTGAAAAAGTATTCATACCATTGAAATTTTCCACATTTTGTCATGTTATAACCAAAAACGTAGATGTAGCACCCTGAAGTCTAGGCAGGGTTGCTCCTAAATTTACTTGCCAGGTATAGTTGCCTTGGCCAATTGTTAGGGATCAATTGATTTCACCCTAAGTCTGGAATTGCCGCACTTCTCTCTTCTGTCGCTGGGTGGCCGGGTACTTGGTGACATTAGATAGGACAAGGGCGATGCAAGGACAGATTAGGAGTACATGGGGTGTCTCAGCCAATGGTCAGAGGTTTTCTTGGGCCCCTTAGCCTGCTGGGAGAACCTATAAATTTGGGTGGAGTCAGGTGATCAGAGTTCTGTGCCACCTGGACGGCGGTCTGGGTGGATGTGTTGTTGTTGGCTGCCCGGGCTGCTAGGCCGGAGTTTGGGCCTATCCCAGGCACATTTGGCTGCTAGGCTGTCTGAGGGCCTATCCAGAAGCAAGAGAGCAGCTTAGGGTTGGGACTGCGGCTTGCAGTCCAACCAGAAGTGATGGTTCTGCCAGCCGGAGAACCTGTCATGGTCGGAGGTAGGGGGGTGAAGCTCTTTCCACCAAGGGACCAACCAAAAACATAAATGTATTTTATTGGGATTTTACGTGATAGACCAACACAAAGTGGTACATAATTGTGAAGTGTAAGGAAAATGATAAATGTTTTTCAACATTTTTTATGAATAAAATATCTGAAAAGTGTGGCGTGCATTTGTATTCAGCCCCCTTTACTCTGACACCCGTAACTAAAATATAGTGGAACCAATTGCCTTCAGAAGTCACCTAATTAGTAAATAGAGTCCACCTGTGTGTAATTTAATCTCAGTATAAATACAGCTGTTCTGTGAAGCCCTTAGAGGTTTGTTAGAGCACCTTAGTGAACAAACAGCATCATGAAGGCCAAGGAACATACCAGACAGGTCAGGGATAAAGTTGTGAAGAAGTTTAAAGCAGGGTTAGGTTATAAAAAAATATCCCAAGCTTTGAACATCTCACGGAGCATTGTTCAATCAATCATTTGAAAACGGAAAGAGTATGGCACAACTGCAAACCTACCAAGACATGGCTGTCCCCCTAAACTGACAGTCCAGGCAAGGAGAGCATTAATCAGAGATGCAGCCAAGAGACCCATGGTAACTCTGGAGGAGCTGCAGACATCCACAGCTCAGGTGGGAGAATCTGTCCATAGGACAACTATTACTCGTGCACTCCACAAATCTGGAATTTATGAAAGAGTGGCAAGAAGAAAGCCATTGCTGAAAGAAAGCCATAAGAAGTCCCTTTTGC
Organism: Lithobates clamitans; assembly: GCA_037952925.1. Classification (NCBI taxonomy): domain Eukaryota; kingdom Metazoa; phylum Chordata; class Amphibia; order Anura; family Ranidae; genus Lithobates; species Lithobates clamitans. The sequence continues at coordinate 3,788,567 of JBBGZY010000725.1, read as the reverse complement.
AGTTTGCGAGAAGCCATTTGGGGGGACACAGCAAACATGTGGAAGAAGGTGCCCTGGTCAGATGAGACCAAAATTTTTCTTTCTGTCCTAAAAGCAAAACGCTATGTGTGGCGGAAAACTAACACTGCACATCACCCTGAACACACCATCCCCACTGTGAAACATGGTGGTGGCAGCATGATGTTGTGGGGAAGCTTTTCTTCAGCAGGGACAGGGAAACTGGTCAGAGTCAGACGGGAGCTTTTCATCGTATATTCCGTTCATATGTATGCCTCATTGGACTTCTTACGTCGAAAATTCTGACGGACCTAGAATGAGAACATGTTCTAAATATTTTTAACGGAACCAATTCCTATTGAGAAAACCGCTCATCTGTATGCTGTTCCGACGTACCAAAAACAACGCTTGCTCTGAAGCAAGTACGAGACGAAAGCTATTGGCTACTGGCTATTGAACTTCCTTTTTCTAGTCCCGTTGTACGTCACCGGGTTCTTGACAGTTGGAATTTGGTGTGATCGTGTGTACGCAAGACAGTTTTAGCGGACTTCTGTCGGAACTCCGTCGGAAAAACCTTCAGAGTTTATTCCGACGGGTAAACCGGTCGTGTGTACAGGGCATTAGAGTCTGCAAAAGACTTGAGAATGAGGCGGAGGTTCACCTTCCAGCAGGACAATGACCCTAAACATACAGCCAGAGCTACTATGGAATGGTTTAGATCAAAGCATATTCAGATGTTAGAACGGTCCAGGCCTAAATTCAATTGAGCATCTTTGGCAAGACTTGAAAATTGCTGTTCACAGGCGCTCTCCATCCAATCTGACAGAGCTTGAGCTATTTTACAAAGAAGAATGGGCAACAATGTCACTCTCTAGATGTGCAAAGCTGGTAGAGACATCCCCAAAAAGACTTGCAGCTGTAATTGCAGTGAAAGGTGGTTCTACAAAGTATTGACTCAGGGGGGGCTGAATACAAATGCACACCACACTTTTCACATATTTATTTCTAAAAAATGTTGAAACCATTCATCATTTTCCTTCCACTTCACAGTTATGTGCTACTTTGTGTTGGAAAATTTCAAGGGTTATGAATACTTTTTCAAGGCACTGTATGACAGGTTTTTTAACCATCTAAAAATCAGTCACTTTCAATCCCCTTCCTGTCCAGGCCATTTTTTCAGTTTTCAGAGGTGTCACACTTTGAATGACACCTACCCAGACATGCAATACTGTATCCAAATGAGATTTTTATCATTTTATGAGACAGGTAAAGATTTCTGCTGTTTTACATAGTTACATAGTTAGTCAGGTTGAAGACACAAGTCCATCTAGTTAAACTAATAAAATGGAAAAAAAAAAAATCACACAATCCCATATACACAATCCTATACCCACAGCTGATCCAGAGGAAGGCAAAAGACACCAGCAAAGCATGATCCAATTTGCTGCAGCAGGGGAAAAAAAATCCTCCCTGATCCCCTACGAGGCGATCGGATATTCCCTGGATCAACTGTACCTATAAATGTTAGTATCCAGTTATATTATATTATATTATATTATATTATATTATATTATAATATATAATTATATTATATATTATAATATATATATTATATTATATAATATATATTATAATATATTATTATATTATAATTATATTATACTGTGATGACTGTGATTGACCACAGCTATCACATGGTACAGGGCTGCTGTGATTGGCCCTGTACCATGTGATCACGGTGACCAATCACAGAAATCACAGTTGTATGCAATGACAGAATTTTTTTTTTACTTATTGTCCTGTGTTTGCTCTGATTGGTCACAACAATTACATGGTTCCAGGGTCAATGACAGCCCAATACCCAAATTTAGCTAGAAGTGGGAAGACGCACAGGTACATCCTCCTAGAATGATGCTTGCCCTGCTCAGTCTCATATATGCAGTGGCCGGATGGGAAGTGGTTAAAAGTCACAAATGAACTAACCTGTAAGGAAAACAGCTTTATACATACCTGTCCGCCATGCTCCCAGGTATGTTGAGTGGGATGCCCCTCTGTCTGCTGTGGTTGTTCCTGACAACCCTTAGGTCATTAATGAGTAGGGTTCAGCAGGAAGAACCAGACTGAGGGGATAAGCTTTTCAACCAATGGACCCGAATAAGATCAGCATCAGAGGTTCTGCTACAGTGTGAAGTTTTATTAAACAGACTGTTAGGACCTGGATTGAACCTGGGACTTCTGTCTGGCGGTGAATCTACTTACTAAGCCACCTGGAAGGCTGGACAGCTCCTTAGACAATTCCTTGAATGAACCTTGAACTCTTTGCTTCTCCCATGAACTTTCTGATTTAAACCATGTCTCTGTACTTCCTGGTCATCAGAATATTGTGCCTTTACCAGCCAATATCTTGCTCTTGTCTCTCCTGCTGCCAACCGTATCTTTGCTATCTTTCATTACCGATATTTGCCTTGTTCCCCGACTACGCTTCTGCTGAATTCCAACCTGCAACTATTTATTACTGATATTTGGCTTGTTTTTCAACTACGCTTCTGCTTGACCCCTACCTGCTATATCTGCTACTGGACCATGGCTTGCTCACCTTCTGGTGGGACCATCTTGAGGACCGTGACCTGGTAGTAACACGCAGCAAACCCCATCTCCACCATCAGGAGCTTCATCGTCATCAGCCAAGGTGACCTGTGTGACGATCTCCTCCGCTGCTATAGCTACTGGCCTCCGAGCCTGACTCCAGACCGTGACACAGACTTATGGACAGCTATGTAAAATGCAGTTTTCATTACAGGTTAATTCTTTTGTGATTTTATAGACCTCCTTACTGGGTTACGTTAATCTACTAGAAACTTTGTTTTTAGTGTTGCCCATGTCCCCGTTGGGGTATTTTCCCTCATTTCCTGTTCTGTCTGAAACTTGCCAAATAAACAAGAAATGGGGAGAATTTCTTCACTTCCTGTTCTGCCTAGACCCATATAAAGACAGGAAGTGAGGATAAAGCTCCTAAATAAGACTATAGAAAGCAATGAAAAGTTATCAAGAGTTCTAATTGCTCTCTACTATATTCATAATTGTTTAGGCTGTAGGTGAGCTTTATCACTAAACAGTAGACACAAATACACTTACCTCTCGTTCGAGGGAATGCACAAACCATTCAATACCTAGAAAGTTGCACGCCATGTCTGTATCTCCACTGTATACAAAAATACGGTAGCCCTACAGAGAAGGAAAATCCATCAATTTAGCTTACAATACACACACATGCAGGCTTACATATTAACACCACAGGTCATATATGTGTGGCAGTGGGCTTTAATGTTGTATTGCACATATATACATACAGCTGGCATCACTGTTTTGTGCTGGAAGCATGCTCACTCGGCACCTCCTGCATTGTGACTGAGCTATCACTGATAGCTTCTGGCCACTTTTTATGATTGGGATGCAGCGGGACAGGCTCCTGATCGTGTGACAGCCAATCACGATGGATACATGATTGGGGGCCTGCCTACTGGCCTCTTGGTTGAACTGGATGGTCTTGTGCTTTTTAACTGGACTAACTGTATATGTAGAGAACCCCTAAAAGGGTCGTCCGGAGTCAGAGGTAAGGGTTTATGAAAAAGAGCGGTGCAATGTGCCATAGCAAAATTCATATCCCCTCTATCCATCTGCAATAAAGGGATACCTGATTGGTCATTATGGTCTACTATGTGCCATCAATACCAGTAGCATAAATACCTCTACAGATGGCTGCTATAGGGTCAGGAGCATGTGGGCCAGATCCGAGCTACGCTTATTTTGAGATGTTAAAAAGGAAACAGTAAGTATGGGCTTGTTCAGATGTGCGTAGGCCCCTGTCATCCCTCTGAAACGCGATCCGCGGTTGATCGATTTTAAAAGAGAAGTATGGGGTATTTGTTTTTCAGAATCATACTTAGCTAGGTGGATGCAGTATTGATCCGATGTTGCATCTGTCCCCCGCAGGCTCTAAGACTGAGAACTGAGCAATCACACACTGCCGATCACTTGGTTCTCACAGCTCCCTGAGCATTGGGGTGCTGGGCTGTAGAGGGGTGGAAGTGGCTAGCTCGGGCTCTCAGAGGCTCGCTGAGAGGCTGAGTCAGGTGCCGGTCCAGGCATGTGGGCAGATTCCGACCATATAGTCGCGATCTTTCTGGAGCCTGGACCGGCTCTGTGATGTCAGCCAGCTTCAGCCCACTGTCTGCTGAAAACAAACGAACTGCACTCCTATGATCCACAGGAGAAGTACAGCCAAATGAGCTTTGGCTGTACTTCTTATTTAAGAGGGTGGTTGACAAATGGCTGGGTGGCAATATCTTGCCTCCTCACCACCTGTTTTACCCCTCAAAAGACTTAACCACCGCATTGTAACTGCATGCATTGCTTTAACTTGATTGGTTCGTGCTTAGCGGTGTTACTGCCTGCCAACAGCAACAGTAGGTTTAAATTATGCTACAGCTGCAAACCAAGGCATTGTGGTTGCAGCAACAGTACAGCCCTGAGCGGCTGCATGTCATTGTTTAGGTGGGCAGTAAAATCACAGCTCAACTGCCTGCTTTTACCACCTCCTGCCCACCCGCCCTCCATGCACTGGCCTAGGAAAAAGAAGGGCAGATTACTTTTTGGCAGATTTTGCATCTTTACAATATGAAATAAAGCTAATTCTCCCCAGTGAGACACAGATGGCAAAAAATAAATAAAATGGACAGGAGGTTTTAACAAATCCCTACTCTATTCAAAACAAAATGAAAAGTTGGAATTGGAAATTTATAGAGTACTGCCAACATCCTTAGCCTCCCTGGCGGTTTTCCCGAGTGTGGCTCGGGGTTAAAATTCAGGACCATTAGCAGTAACCCCGAGCCACACTCGGGATTACATCGCAGGATCCTGGTGTGGCTTTACTTACCTTGTCACCGGGATCCTGCAATGTCCCCCGCAGTGTCCGTGGGCTCTGTCCTCGTCCGAAGCCTCTCCTTGCCAGGCTCCGTTCCCTGCGAGCGTCGCGGCGCACGGGGGCGGAGCCTGGCGGCAAATTCAAAAAAATGTCAAAATCATAACACATACAGTACTGTAATCTTACAGATTACAGTACTGTATGAAATGATTTCACATCCCTTTTGTCCCCAGTGCTTTGGCCCATGCCTTGCATGCAGTTTTATATGATATATACTGTTCTTTCTGCCTGGAAACTGGAGATTGTCCATAGCAACCAAAAAGTGTCCCTTTACGTCAAAAGTGGCTTTAGACCAGCTAGAAAACAGCGATAGTAAATTAGAACACTTGCAGAATTGAGCAATAGTGAATCGTGGGGAAATGTATTTTATTACTATTTATTTTTATTTTTTTAATTATTTATTTTTATTTATTATATTATAATTTATGTTTTTGTGTTTCAAACTTTATCATACCCATGATATCTACTAGACTCTTGTTTGAACAGATTTAAGTGTGTTATTGTTAAGAATTACAGACCTACAATATAAAACGCCAAATTTCCATGCAAAATAATTGTACCGCTTTCAGCACCTAAAATCCGAAATAATCATACCGCCAGGGAGGTTAAACAAATGGAATAAAGACATTGAATATGACATTTTAGGCAGAAAAGTATGAAGAGTAGAAATGATTGGTTTTGGATATGCTTGAGTTGCCCTAGTAACAACACATAGAGGTTGATTTACTAAAGGCAAAAGACTGTGGATTTTGCAAGTACAGGTGCTCCAGAGCTTAGTAAATTAGGGGAAGCTCTGCTGACTTCCAGCATCCAATCACATGCAAGCAAAAATATATATATATTTTTTTTTCCTCCAGCATGTCATTGGGTATCCGTTGCAAAATGAAGCTTCCCCTCATTTACTAAGCTCTGGAGCAACTGTATTTTAGTGAATCAACACCATAATTTCAGACTCTGAGAATACTTTTTCTACCATTATAGGCATGCCAGGAATAGTTCAGTTATTTCACAGAAAGGAGCTGTAAAGGCCACAGAGGTACATTCCCTGCCCCTTCCCAGAAACAGAGTTGGTGTGACGTATTATAAATACAGGACCGTCTTTCCATGCCTCTGGCAAGCTTGGGAAGCAGAATGTAACCCTCAGGATAGGAGCATCATTTGATACATTAAGCAGTAGTAAACTCGCCAAAAGCAAAACGATTTAGCCAATATTACCATCTAAATATTTATTTAGAATAGCAGGAAAAAGAAAACTGCCCTATTATCAAAATAATATCCCAGCAGCAACTCAAAATGTTATACAAAACTAAACAAAATAAAAAACAGGGGGAGCTGCGCTTAAACTGATTGATCTGTGAGACAATATTCCACACACTCACAATTCCAAAGCTAGTATACCACAACAGGTGAAAACCGTGATGAAAAAACACAACCTCTACCCAGTATGGATACACTGCTACGAGATAACAATGCAAAATAAATTGCAACACTACAGTGAAAAAATATCCAGTGACTAAATGATAAATGGTGACTGAATATAAGTGATGAAACTAAATCACAGAACTCAAAAAATGTCTAGTAATTTGAACAATGAAGTGGTGACTAAATGTAAATAATAAACATAAGTTAAAGCGGGAGTCCGGCGACCAATCTTTTTTTTTTTTTTTTTTTTTTAGGTCATTGAGACACTTTGCTAACCCCAAAATAATACTCACAGTTTGGGTGTAATATTTCTGCCTCTGTCTGTTTTCGTACTGAAGAATGACTTAAAAAATGTGATGCTGGCTGCTTCCATCTTGCTTGTGGGCATGTGAAGCCCATAAGCATTGATTTCCTGGATGCAGTGAATGCTGTTCATTCACAGCTTGTGGAAGCCTGACACTAAGCTCCCAGGAGACAGTGCGGCGCCGGGGAAAGGCAATAAACACGCCTACTCCCATGGGAGGAGAGACAGGAAGTTCCACAATAAAGTACAATATAAAGGTAATAACAGCGATAAAAAAATTTTTTTTTTTTCTTACCCAGAAATGTCCTTTTAGATATGTTTTCCTTTGGTCTATACTCTGATCTCACCAATGGGTCTCGCAGCGTTTTATTCCTTCTAAAGGAAGACTACATGTCTATTGCACCTGTATGCAATTTTTTCATTTAACCACTTCAGCCCCGGAAGGTTTTACCCCCTTCCTGACCAGAGCACTTTACAATTTGGCACTGCGTCGCTTTAACTGCTAATTGCGCGGTCATGCAATGCTGTACCCAAACGAAATTTGCGTCCTTTTCTTCCCACAAATAGAGCTTTCTTTTGATGGTATTTGATCACCTCTGCCGTTTTTATTTTTTGCGCTATACACGGAAAAAGACCGAAAATTTTGAAAAAAAATGATATTTTCTACTTTTTGTTCTAAAAAAAATCCAATAAACTCAATTTTAGTCATACATTTAGGCCAAAATGTATTCGGCCACATGTCTTTGGTAAAAAAAATGTCAATAAGTGTATATTTATTGGTTTGCGCAAAAGTTATAGCGTCTACAAACTAGGGTACATTTTCTGGAATTTACACAGCCTTTAATTTATGACTGCCTATGTCGTTTCTTGAGGTGCTAAAATGGCAGGGCAGTACAAAACCCCCACAAATGACCCCATTTTGGAAAGTAGACACCCCAAGGAATTTGCTGAGAGGCATGTTGAGCCCATTGAATATTCATTTTTTTTGTCCCAAGTGATTGAATAATGAAGAAAAAAAAAAAAAATTACAAAAAGTTGTCACTAAATGATATATTGCTCACACAGGCCATGGGCATATGTGGAATTGCACCCCAAAATACATTTAGCTGCTTCTCCTGAGTATGGGGATACCACATGTGTGGGACTTTTTGGGAGCCTAGCCGCGTACGGGGCCCCGAAAACCAAGCACCGCCTTCAGGATTTCTAAGGGCGTACATTTTTGATTTTACTCCTCACTACCTATCACAGTTTTGAAGGCCATAAAATGCCCAGATGACATAAAACCCCCCCAAATGACCCCATTTTGGAAAGTAGACACTCCAAGCTATTTGCTTTGAGGCATGTTGAGTCCATGGAATGTTTTATATTTTGACACAAGTTGCGGGAAAGTGACAAATTTTTTTTTTTTTTTTTTTTTTTTTTGCACAAAGTTGTCACTAAATGATATATTGCTCACACAGGCCATGGGCATATGTGGAATTGCACCCCAAAATACATTTAGCTGCTTCTTCTGAGTATGGGGATACCACATGTGTGGGACTTTTTGGGAGCCTAGCCGCGTACGGGACCCCGAAAACCAATCACTGCCTTCAGGATTTCTAAGGGCGTACATTTTTGATTTTACTCCTCACTGCCTATCACAGTTTCGGAGGCCATGGAATGCCCAGGTGGCACAAACCCCCCCCAAATGACCCCATTTTGGAAAGTAGACACCCCAAGCTATTTGCTGAGAGGCATGGTGAGTATTTTGCAGCTCTCATTTGTTTTTGAAAATAAAGAAAGACGAGAAAAAAAATTTTTTTTTTTCTTTTTTCAATTTTCAAAACTTTGTGACAAAAAGTGAGGTCTGCAAAATACTCACTATACCTCTCATCAAATAGCTTGGGGTGTCTACTTTCCAAAATGGGGTCATTTGGGGGGGTTTTGTGCCACCTGGGCATTCCATGGCCTCCGAAACTGTGATAGGCAGTGAAGAGTGAAATCAAAAATTTACGGCCTTAGAAAGCCTGAAGGCGGTGCTTGGTTTTCGGGGTCCCGTACGCGGCTAGGCTCCCAAAAAGTCTCACACATGTGGTATCCCCGTACTCAGGAGAAGCAGCAGAATGTATTTTGGGGTGTAATTTCACATATTCACATGGCATGTTTGAGCAATATATCATTTAGTGACAACTTTGCGCAAAAAAAAATAAAAAAAATAAAAAATTGTCTCTTTCCCGCAACTTGTGTCACAATATAAATTATTCCATGGACTCAACATGACTCTCAGCAAATAGCTTGGGGTGTCTACTTTCCAAAATGGGGTCATTTGGGGGGGTTTTGAACTGTCCTGGCATTTTATGCACAACATCTAGAAGCTTATGTCACACATCACCCACTCTTCTAACCACTTGAAGACAAAGCCCTTTCTGACACTTATTGTTTACATAATTTTTTGCAAGAAAATTACTTTGAACCCCCAAACATTATATTTTTTTTTAAAGCAAATGCCCTACAGATTAAAATGGTGGGTGTTTCATTTTTTTTTTCACACAGTATTTGCGCAGCGATTTTTCAAACGCATTTTTTGGGGAAAAAACACACTTTTTTACATTTTAATGCACTAAAACACACTATATTGCCCAAATGTTTGATGAAATAAAAAAGATGATCTTAGGCCGAGTACATGGATACCAAACATGACATGCTTTAAAATTGCGCACAAACGTGCAGTGGCGACAAACTAAATACATTTTTAAAAGCCTTTAAAAGCCTTTACAGGTTACCACTTTAGATTTACAGAGGAGGTCTACTGCTAAACTTACTGCCCTCGATCTGACCTTCGCGGCGATACCTCACATGCATGGTGCAATTGCTGTTTACATTTGACGCCAGACCGACGCTTGCGTTCGCCTTAGCGCGAGAGCAGGGGGGACAGGGGTGCTTTTTTTTTTTTTTTTTTTTTTTCTTTATTATTATTATTTTTTTATCTTATTTTTAAACTGTTCCTTTCATTTTTTTTTTTTAAATCATTTTTATTGTTATCTCAGGGAATGTAAATATCCCCTATGATAGCAATAGGTAGTGACAGGTACTCTTTTTTGCAAAAATTGGGGTCTATTAGACCCTAGATTTCTCCTCTGCCCTCAAAGCATCTGACCACACCAAGATCGGTGTGATAAAATGCTTTCCCAATTTCCCAATGGCGCTGTTTACATCCGGCGAAATCTAAGTCATAAAATGCTCGTAGCTTCCGGTTTCTTAGGTCATAGAGATGTTTGGAGCCACTCTGGTCTCTGATCAGCTCTATGGTCAGCTGGCTGAATCACCGGCTGCATTCTCAGGTTCCCTGTTGAGACAGGAGAGCCAGAGAAAAACACGGAAGACGTTTTGGGGGGGGGGCATTCCCTCCCACGGCTTGTAAAAGCAGTCTAGAGGCTAATTAGCCACTAGGATTGCTTTTACATGAAAGCCGACCGCTGGCTGAAAAGAATGATACCAAGATGATACCTAAACCTGCAGGCATCATTCTGGTATAACCACTCAAAGTCGTGAATGGCGTACCTGAAGACAAAAAAATGGTTAACAATAAAGCACAGTAAACGGTAAGGTATAAAAAATTGCATACCTGAAAAGCAAACATGATAAAACATAATAACAATAAAACATTGCAGAATAGAATACAGTAAAAAAGAGCAGAACAATAGAGAGAGAGAATAGAGAGAGAGAACAATAAAACGACAACTATTTTTTTTTATTTTATATTTTTGTATGTGTTTTTTTTTTTTTTTACACTTTTTTTTTGTAACTGTAACTTTTATAACTGTAACCGGTTCCAGGTTCGGGTCTCTCAAAATGTGATGGCATCTTGGGAGACCCTGTGAAAGTGCGCCTGGTCTGTGCAATGCTGTACCCTACGCTAATACTCAACTAGTGAATGGTAGCGTTCAAAACATTCACCAATGCAAAGACCAGGATTGTCAGGACAGGAGGGACAATAATAGCGGGTGTCACGCCTATATCTGCACTTGCTGCAGACACGACATCTTTTTGGGGGGTTCGCTGGGTAGGGGTACTCGGGAGGACATAAAGAAAATGCCTCTCATGCAGCTGACTGCATTTGGTTGGGGATGTGAATGGGGGAAGTACGGGCGCTGCAGAAGCGGTGGGTTCCCAATTAGGATTGGCGAATGCAGCAGGAAGGGCACTATGGGCACGACGGGCCTGTGTTTGTCTTCTTGTTGGTGGCAGCGGGACACTACTTGTGCTTGCCACCTCACCAGCTTGAACTGCACTTATGGGACTCGCCACGTCACCAAGTGTTACTGCAGTGCTGGTTTGACTACGACCGGGGTGTACTACGCCGCTGGTGCTTGCCAGTTCACCAAAACACTACCAAAAAAACTGTTAGCGATCGCAGGGATCAGGCCTGACTCTGCGAACGCTGCAGTTATGCGTTTAGAATTTTGTAAGTGACAGTGATCGATCGATACTGCACTTGGGTGGGCTGGGCCGGGCGGAGGGGCAAAACGCAGGTGCTAGCAGGTATCTGGGCTGATCCCGCTAACACTGCGTGTTTGGGAACCCTAAACTGCTGGGGACGCTAGTATAGATCTGATCGGATCAGATATTGATCCGATCAGATACTATACCACTAAGGGAGGCGTATGCTGCGTGCGTGGGTGTTAGCGGTACTGGCGCTAATCTGACGCTGCCTGGGGCTGGTGCTTGCCAGTTCACCAAAACGCTACCAAAAAAACTGTTAGCGATCGCAGGGATCAGGCCTGACTCTGCGAATGCTGCAGTTATGCGTTTAGTGTTTTGTAAGTGACAGTGATCGATCGATACTGCACTTGGGTGGGCTGGGCCGGGCGGAGGGGCAAAACGCAGGTGCTAGCAGGTATCTGGGCTGATCCCGCTAACACTGCGTGTTTGGGAACCCTAAACTGCTGGGGACGCTAGTATAGATCTGATCGGATCAGATATTGATCCGATCAGATACTATACCACTAAGGGAGGCGTATGCTGCGTGCGTGGGTGTTAGCGGTACTGGCGCTAATCTGACGCTGCCTGGGGCTGGTGCTTGCCAGTTCACCAAAACGCTACCAAAAAAACTGTTAGCGATCGCAGGGATCAGGCCTGACTCTGCGAACGCTGCAGTTATGCGTTTAGTGTTTTGTAAGTGACAGTGATCGATCGATACTGCACTTGGGTGGGCTGGGCCGGGCGGAGGGGCAAAACGCAGGTGCTAGCAGGTATCTGGGCTGATCCCACTAACACTGCGTTTTCGGGAACCCTAAACTGCTGGGGACGCTAGTATAGATCTGATCGGATCAGATATTGATCCGATCAGATACTATACCACTAAGGGAGGTGTATGCTGCGTGCGTGGGTGTTAGCGGTACTGGCGCTAATCTGACGCTGCCTGGGGCGATGCATATCACCGCCGGGCGATCAGGGGGCTAAACCTTTATTCGGTAATAAACGGCGGGTGCCCTGACACTATAAAAAATAAACGAACTAACCAGCGTCACCCGTAACAGTTATACGGTGATCAGTGGTGAAAGGGTTAACTAGGGGGCAATCAAGGGGTTAAAACATTTATTAGGTAGTATATGGGGGTCCCTGTCGCTATAAAACACTGACGGCGAACCTAAATATTTACCTCACTAACTAGCGTCACCAGCGACACTAATACAGCGATCAGAAAAATGATCGCTTAGCGACACTGGTGAGGGGGGGTGATCAAGGGGTTAAAACTTTATTAGGGGGGGTTAGGGGGGTATCCTAGACCTAAAGGGGGGTAATACTCACTGCCCTAACACTGTAACTGTCACAAACTGACACTATGCAGTAATCAGAAAAAAAAAAAAAAAAATACTGCTAATGTCAGTTTGTGACAGGGGGGGGGGGGTGATTGGGGGGGGATCGGGGGGCGATCGGGGGGGGGGATCGGGGGTGTAAAGTATGCCTGGCATGTTCTACTGTGTGTGTGTGTGTTGTGTGCACTCACTTGTCTTCTCTCCTCGGCGCTGGAACGGAAACTGCCAGACCGAGGAGAGATGACATCACATCCTCTGCCTGTGTGAAACTGCACACAGGCAGAGGAGGATTCCCATTGGCTGGGAGCGATCGCGAGGGGGGGGCCACGATCGGATGGTCTCCCCCTCGCCTCCCGACGCTCCCAGTCAAATGCCGACCGCCGCTGGCACCGGGGGGGGTCCGATCGGACCCCCCGCCCGCGGGAGGCAGATCACGTACGGGTACGTGATTCTGCCTGCCCGTGCCATTCTGCCGCAGTATATATGCGGTAGGCGGTCGGCAAGTGGTTAAGATATTTTTATCTAGATGATGAATGAAAACATGTTTATATGAATCATTGATGTTTTGATTGTGATACTATGAGTTAAAAAATTTGTTTTATCTCTTTCTCAATCTATTTGGCTTGTGCAGGCATTTGGTTGCCTAGGTAGGAAACAAATTGGAACTGATATGGGGTTAATGTTTTTCTCCCAGGGCCTTTCATTTTGGAAGCATGGGACACACCTGTGGGGTAACAACCACTTGTACTAGAGTTTTTGAACAAAAGAGGGAATCAGTCATAGAATTTTCACACAAAGCCATACAGCCTGAGGAAGAGCAGGGATGCTCGCAACTGTATACAGTAGCTGCAATTGATGTACATGACGACTTTGATGATTTGAAGATTCAGTATATATATTATTATTATTATATATTATTCATATATATATATTGAAAAAAATGAAATGAACACTTTTTAATCAGAGTATAGCATCAAGTCAATTAAACTCTTGGGATATTGATCATCTGGTCAGTTAAGGAGCAGAGGGGCTTGTTACTCAGTTTCAGCTGCTTTGATGTTAATAAAATTAACAAACAGGTGCACTAGAGGACCTCCAAAACAAGGAATGGTTTTACAGGTGAAAACCACTGACATTTTTTCTCCTACTCATCTTTTCTGTTTTTCACTAGTTTTGTATTTGGCTAGGGTCAGTGTCACTACTGGTAGCATGAGCCGATACTTGGCCCCTATAGAGGTTTTACAGGCAGTCCAACTTCTCCAGAATGACACATCATTACGTACTATTGCCAGAAGGTTTGCTGTGTATCCCAGCACAGCTCAAGAGCATGGAGGTGATTCCAGGAGACAGGCAGTTACTCTAGGAGAGCTGGACAGGGCCGTAGAAGTTCCTTAACCCATCAGTAGGACCGATATTTGCTCCTTTGTGTAAGAAGGAACAGGATGAGCACTGCCAGAGCACTACAAGATGACCTGAGGGCCCGACATCCTCTAGTGGGCCCTGTGCTCACTGTCCGGCACCATGGAGCTCGATTAGTATTTTTCATTAAACACCAAAATTGACAGGTCCACCACTGGTGCCATGTTCTTTTCACAGATGAGAGCAGGTTCACCCTGAGCACATGTGACAAACGTGAAAGGGTCTGGAGAAGCCGTGGAGAATGTTATGCTTCCTGTAACATCATTCAGCATGACCGGTTTGTTGATGGTGGTCAGTGACAGTCTGGGGAGGCATATCCATAGAGGGATGCACAGACCTCTACAGGCTAGACAATGGCACCCTGACTGCCATTAGGTATCGGGATGAAACCCTTGGACCCATTGTCAGACCCTACGCTGGTGCAGTGGGTCCTGGGTTCCTCCTGGTGCACGACAATGCCTGGAGGATGAAGACATTGATACAATTGAATGGCCCCCACGCTCGCCTGACGTAAATCTAATAAAACACCTCTGGGACATTATGTTTTGGTCCATCCGACGCCGCCAGGTTGCATCTCAGTCTGTTCAGGAGCTCAGTAATGCCCTGGTCCAGATCTGAGAAGAAATACCCCAGGACACCATCCGTCGTCTCATTAGGAGTATGCCCCAACGTTGTCAGGCATGCACACAAGCACGTGCGGGGCCATACAAACTACTAAGTACCAGTCTGAGTTGCTGCAATTCAATTTCAGCAAAATGGACTTGTTTGCTGCATAATTTTTGCACTTTGATTTTCGGGGTGTCTTTGAATTTAGCCCTGTGTAGGTTGATAATTTTCATTTCCATCAAATGATGTGGTATCCTTCCGTTCTTAACACATTACCCAGTCCATATCAGTATAGATATCCAGCATGGTATTTTTCCCCATTGAGATCTGATGTGTTTTCAAAGTGTTTGAGCAGTGTATATATATTTTATGGCTATTAAGAAATATATTTTAATAAAGTTTTTGTGCAGTGAGTTTAGCTTGAAAAATGTTTGACACTCACCATCCGTAAGGTCCCAAGTTTGAGTCCTGAAGTCTCTGTACAATCCTATCAGAGCACAAAACTTCCTGAGGTTTTCTTTCCTTTAGAGTGAACTGTACTAAGCACACTCACTGTTTAGTTTACATTGTCCCTTCTATTTATTTATATGGATGATGGCACTGTAATTATTTTAATAAAAAAAAAAAATCTAAGTACCTTTTTCCTAATGGATATACAGCTGTCACATGACCCAGTTCTTTCCCAGCCTGTCTGCAGGGAAACATAAGCAGGAGGAGCTTCTAGTCCTCTGCTGTTGGTCACATGTTCAAAATAAAAAGAATCCGCCTTTGGAATACAGAGTAAAAATAAATAATTCAAATCAATAATTGTCATATTATAAATTATTATATTTTAAAGTATTCATATTCATTCACAGAACTGGGTCCATGTCCTGTGTGTATACACCTCCAATCCTGAGGTTGTGCTGTGGCTGTCCGGTCCGTTCCCTGGCTGCTGGGTCCCATGGTCCTCCGTCCGGTCTACCCAGTTATCCGGGAAAATTGGGGGAGAGAGTTGGAGGGGGTCTCTTGCCTCAACCTCGGATGAGATAGTTCATTCTTTTTCCACCTTAGGAGCTACTGGGTCATACCTATAGGTTACTCTATAGGTAAAGTATAAATTGCCAGGTCTTGCTTCTCTTTTTCTCATTTAGAGAGCATAATACATAATTTGTTACTTTATTTACCTATTTATCTATTTTGTAGCTAAATTCATGCATCCTACTCCTGATGATTGGCTTTAAACGCCATGAAACGCGTTGAGTCTACACTCAAGGGTGCCAAGTCAAGCCTGTCCACAATTATGAATTTATTTTTCTTTTTATACTATGTACTGCTTGTATTTATTATGATAATTATGCTTAATTGATTTACGTGTTCACCATATTCATTGCTGCTGTTTGTACCAATCATGTCCATCTATGATCAATATTAAATATGTTATTATTATTATTATTATATTAGTTATGGTTATCTTTGTATACCTTATGCATTGTATATTTTTATACTATGCATTATATATCATATATTTTTTATCAACTTAAATCATCAATTTAATACATTATAATTTTATGGACTGCCTGTTGGGGATTGTGACATTTAATCTTTTTATAATCAAGTACTTCATTCATTAATTTTTATCAACAAAGACATGCCTCATGTAAAGTCCCGAATCAATTTCTCTTCTGTTTTCGCATATATTTTAAAGTAATAGAAATATATATTTTAAGTAAAATCTTTATTAATTTTTGGCAATAACACAGTGTGGGCAGATTCCTGCCAGTCACAGGCTGTGTCACGCCCCTCAGCCTGTGTCTTAGGATAAGAGGGAGGTGAAGCCTCCATTAACGTACATGTAATATCTCACCCCCATTGTGTTTAGCTGGTTAGTGGGCATGGCGGAAGAGGGAGGGATTGGGCTGTCATTTACCTCTGTTATCACATGGGTTGGGGCTTCACATGCCCACAAGCAAGATGGTAATAGACAAGAACAATGAATGTAAGAGATCTTTCTCAATTAAATCGGCAATCGAGCACCATTTAAACAGACATGTGAGTGCTAATAACAACTTAAACTTAAATATTAAGATATTCATCCTAAAAAAAAATAAAAATTCATAGTTGAAACTCTGCTTTAAGGTTTTATGCATATGAGGCATGTAATCCTGGTATTAACATTTAAGGCAGGGATGTGCCCAGGGATGAAGGCCCAGAATGCAAACTACTTACGTTAAACCCCCAGTGTGCATGAAGCCTAAACCTGAAATAGCTCAGAAAAGGGAACCTGTGTAACATAATATTCCCTCGAGTACATCGCACCACATGGTTGGTGCGCAATGAACATTTCAGATAATATGGGGTTACCTTGTTTAGGAGTTCCAAGTACTGAGCTCGTACATTCGTCAACTCTCTGATGAAAGTATAAAACACATCTGCACTGTAAGAAAACAGAAACCCAGTTATTACTCTGCTGCGTTCCAGAGCCTACAGAGAATTTTCTTCTTCAGAAAAGCCTCACATACACATTCGGGCAAGAGGTGGCTTAGCCTTGGTCTTACAGCCTTCCTGTCTGCTCATCCACATGTTAACATGACCAGCCGACCATGTTAGTACACATCGCCCTGCGAAAATTATACCACCTGTTGCATTTGGAACCAAACTTGAGCCATTTAACCACTTCCCGCCCGGCCTATAGCAGAATGACGGCCGGGCGGTGGTTCCGTTATCCTGCATGGACGTCATATGACGTCCTGCAGGATAATACCCTCGCGGCAATCAGTGGTGCGGTGTGTCACACTGCTACACCAATCTCAGTAAAGAGCATCAGACGTAGGCTCTTTACCACGTGATCAGTCATGTCCAATTAGGGCTGATCACGATGTAAACAGGAAGAGCAGTTGATCGGCTTTTCCTCACTCGTGTCTGACAGACACGAGTAGAGGGGAGCCGATCGGCGGCTCTCCTGACAGGGGGGGTCTTTGCTCATTGTTTATCAGTGCAGCCCCCCTCGGATCGTGCCAAGGACCCCCATCATGCCGCCCAGGACCACCAGAATGGCCATCCACACTGGACCACCAGTTATGCCCCCCCAGACAACCAGGGAAATGCAAATCTGTGCCAAGGCAGCTGCCAATCAGTGCCCACTCAAAAATGCCTACTACTGCCAGTGCCACCAGGGATGCCGATCAGTGCAGTGTATCAGTACCCATCAGTGCCCATCACTGCCACGTATCAATGCCCATCAGTACCCAGAAGTGCCGCCTATCAGTGCCCAGCAGTGCTGCCTATCAGTGCCACCCATAAGTACCCATCTTTGCAGCCTTTCAGTGCCCATTAGTGTCACCTATCAGTGCCCATCAGTGCCCACCAGTGCCACCCATGAGTGCCCATCAGTGCCGCCTATCAATGCCCATCAGTACTGCATATCACTGCCACCCATCAGTGCCGCCTACCAGTGCCCATCAGTGCCGCATATCAGTGCTCATCATCGATGCCTGTCAGTGCCCGTCAGTGCTCGCTCATTGGTGCCACCTCATCGGTGCTGCCTTATCAGTGCCCGTCAGTGCCGCCTAATCAGTGCCCATCAGTGAAGGAGAAAACTTACTTATTTACAAAATTTTATAACAGAAACAAAAGCAAAACTTTTATTTTTTTCAAAATGTTCGGTCTTTTTTTATTTGTTTATCAACAAATAAAAACTGCAGAGGTGATCAAATACCACCAAAAGAAAGCTCTATTTGTGGGAACAAAATGGTAAAAATTCTGTTTGGGTACAGTGTAGCATGGCCGCGCAATTGTCATTTAAACAGCGACAGCGCGCAAAGCTGAAAATTGGCCTGGGCAGGAAGGTGTATAAGTGCCTGGTATTGAAGTTGTTAAAAGTGCATGCGTCCACACCATTAAGCTGCTTTGGTGCAATGTGAAAAAAAAAATATTTACTGTGTTTTTACATTTTTTGAGAGTGGGCTTTTGTACATTTAGTGTAGTTTAGTTTATTTCATGTAGTGTTTTTTCTCTTTTTGTGTTTTTAATTATTTGTGTATTTAAAGCCCATTGCATCCTTAAAGTACACTATATTACCAAAAGTATTGGGACTCCTGCCTTTTTACGCACATGAACTTTAATGGCATCCCAGTCTTTGTCTGTAGGGTTCAATATTGAGTTGTCCCACCCTTTGCAGCTATAACAGCTTCAACTCTTCTGGGAAGGCTGTCCATAAGGACAAGTGTGTCAATGAGAGTGTTTGACCATTCTTCCGAAAGTGCATTTGTCAGGCACTGATGTGGATGGGAAGGCCTGACTTGCAGTCTCCTCTCTAATTCATCCCAAAGGCGTTCTATCCGGTTAAGGTCAGGACTGTGCAGGCCAGTCAAGTTCCTCCATCCCAAAACTCGCTCATCCATGTCTGTTATGGACCTTGATTTGTGCACTGGTGCACAGTCATGTTGGAACAGGAAAGGGCCATCCCCAAACTGCCATAAAGTTGGGAGCATGAAATTGTCCAAAATGTCTTGGTATGCTGACACCTTATAAGTTTCCTTCACTGGAACTAAGGGGCCAAGCCCAACCCCGGAAAAACAACCCCACACCATAATCCCCCCTCCACCAAATGATTTGGACCAATGCACAAAGCAAGGTCCATAAAGACAAGGATAGGCAAGTTTGGGGTAGAGGAACTTGACTGGCCTGTACAGAGTCTTGACTTCAACCCGATAGAACAACTTTGGGACAAATTAGAGCGGAGACTGTGAGCCAGGCCTTCTCATCCACATCAGTGCCTGACCTCACAAATGCGCTTCTGTAAGAATGGTCAAACATTCCCATAGACACACTCCTAAACCTTGTGGACAGCCTTCCTAGAAGAGTTGAAGCCGTTATAGCTGAAAAGGGTAGGCAAACTCAACATTGAACCTTATGGACTAAAACTGGGATGCCATTAAAGTTCAGGTGTGTGTAACGGCAGGTGTCCCAATACTTTTGGTAATATAGTGTACTTTAAGGATGCATTGGGCTTTAAATGGTTCCCAAGGGCTATGGAAAGGCTATTACCAAATATAGTGTATATGTAAAATGAATCACTACAATCTCATATAAGCTTTAACATGTTAATGTAATTTCAAAACTCAAAGTTCAATCATTTTAAATCTTTCATTAAAATGATACATGGTGATCTAGTCATGTAGGCCCTTCTTCTTGTAATGAGGTGACAACCCTGTCTTCCAGTTGTGCTTTTGTGTTTTCTTCTCACATGGGCCTCAATGGAGACTAAAGTATCTCTTTCAACACAGATTACACAGACTGGGCTCATTGTTGCCACATTCAAAAAACCTGCCTTGAGAAATAACATGCAGCCATTGCTGGAGTGCGTGCAGAAAATGTCTGCAAAACGGTTGCATGAAATCAGCAGGAAAAAAACGTGAAAACATTATTTTATGTTAAAAAACGGTATTGATTATTGTATAGAACATTTTTGCAAAGTAAATTTCATTTAGTTAGTGTTTACTAACTAAGTACTCCAAAGGACAACTGTACAAGCTCCTTAGGTGTAATGCTTGAGGAAAAGAAGTGTCTCTAGTCCTTTTTGTCAAAGCTTAGGGTCTTGGTGCCCTCTTAGGACCATGGGAAAACAGGAGAAGGGTGAACTGACCTAGTGCCAGAGTCTCTCAGGAAGAGGGTTCTCCCTCGAAACGCGTCAGCCAAGCCACTTACAGATGCCATCTGGTCTCCTTGCACCATTTGGTCCTGGAGGAGGATTTGTCTTCACTTTGCTTTGATATGCGTGTACACAGCATGCGTTTGTGATTATTATGTGTGTTGTTTTTTTTATCCTTTAACCGCTTGCCGACCAGCCGTCGCAGTTGTACTGCGGTAACATGGCTCAGCTGCGCGAAACGCCGTCATGTTACGTCACTTCTTTATGTGGCTACTAGGGGCACGTGCGCGCCCGCTGCTCGCCCCCGGAGCCGATGCGAGTGCCCGGCAGTCCCGATGACCACCGGGCTTCCGCGATCGCTCGTGACACGGCGAGAACCAGGATCTGATTCTCTGAGGGGAAAAGAGACATATCGTGTGTTCATACAAAGTATGAACACTGATCTATCTCTTTCCCTAGCAAGTCCCATCCCCCCTTCAGTTAGAACACGTAGCAGGGAACACAGTTAACCCCTCGATCGCCCCCTAGTGTTAACCCCTTACCTGCCAGTGACATTTTTACAGTAATCAATGCATTTTTACACCACTGATTGCTGTATAACAGCCAATGGTCCCAAAAAGGTGGCAAAATTGTCAGGTGTGTCCGCCATAATGTCGCAGTCACGATAAAAATCGCAGATCGCCCCGCCATTACTAGTAAAAAAAAATAATAATAAAAATGCTATAAATCTATCCCCTATTTTGTAGACGCTATAACCTTTGCGCAAACCAATCAATATAAGCTTATTGCGATTTTTATTACCAAAAATATGTAGAAGAATACATATCGGCCTAAACTGAGAAAAAATGTGCTTTTTTAAAAAAAATGGGGATATTTATTATAGCAAAAAGTACAAAATATTGCGTTTTTTTTAGTTGTTGCTATTATTTGTTTATAGTGCAAAAAATAAAAACCGCAGAGATGATCAAATACCTCCAAAAGAAAGCTCTATTTGTGGGAAAAAAGGACGTCAATTTTGTTTGGGTACAACGTCGCACGACCGCGCAATTGTCAGTTAAAGCGACGCAGTGCCGCATGGCAAAAAAATGGCCTGGTCATTCAGCAGCCAAATCTTCCGGGGCTGAAGCTGTTAATTAATGTTTATAATAGAATTGCACTAGGTCAGTGCGCCCTTCTCTTGTTTTCGTAAGCTTTTTTTAAGGCATGCCCCTAAGCCATGAGTGAAGCTCATCTGGCCAATACCAATGCTTACTTCTGCAAGTCAGAAAAAACCTCTCTATTGAAAGCATCCCTCTTCTTCCTATTGCATGCATGCCATGGCCTCGTTCATTCCTATACTCACAGTGAAAATCATTGGAATGGGGACAGAGGAAATGATCTGACCAGTACTTGATGCACTTGGGTAGGTGGGCCCATACCCTAAAGGACAAATTGTACCAAATGTAAAGTTGTCGTTTTTAAAAACCAACAAAAAATGCTCTCATTTCACCTTCCCTGCTGACTTCAATGCATGTTGCTAAAATGGCGACATTTTGCACAATTATTTAATTTTTCACTTTTTTTCCCCCATAACTGCCTAAGCACGGAGGGGAAGTCAGTATAATATATATGTAATGAGCTATTAAGCTGTCCTCGGCTCACCTACACACATCCCAGCCTGCCTCCAGTTGATGGACGTGCAATGCTTTTTGCACCTCAAGTTTGTTCATGTAGGTATTGATACTTGTGTCATCCAAACAGGGTATACTCAGTTTTATTGGCTTCTTTAACTGTGACAGCCTTTGCAACTTCTGTTGGAAAAAAAAAGAAGAATTAAAACTAAATCTACATAGTCTATCCAAAATAAAAAAAACATTTTTGACTTAAGTTGGAGACAATTAAGAATTGATGTAGAATATTTTTTTAGTCCAGTTAAAGCCCATTTCCAGCTTTGTTTTTTTTTAAATTGGACCTCCAGAATAAAACAAACAAAAAAATTCTTTGCTAAGCAGCGCTCAGCTTTCCACGTCCCAGCATTTCCCCACATGTCCTCCTCCATGGATCAGCACCCAGCATCAGTTAATCCACACACAGGAGAGTACCACCCCCCACTGCTGAAGAAAATGGTTAAATGTAAAAAAAAAAAATCTTGATTCATGTTGAAAACTCCTAAGCTTGACTGAAATATCATGGAATAGTTCCAACGTTTCGGAGTCATGCAGAACAACTTTATCAAGCATTTGATATAGTGCTCCTGCCTGATTTTAAAGAACTTCAATGTAATTTTTTAATACATGCTTAAACTTTGCAACAAGATTGAAAGTTGTGCTGGTGACATATCTTCACTCAGGGCTTTTTTTCAACCGGAACTAGGGGGAACTCAGTTCCACTACCTCTGTCTCAGGCAGGGCCGGATTAACATAGGGGCTGGTGGAGCTGCAGCTCCAGGCCCCTCCCTCAATATAGGCCCATGGCAGTGGCTTATCGATATCTGTGTGCCTTCCTGAAGGAAGAGGAGTCCTCTGTGCACACATGGAGGAGACAAGTGTTAGTCACTGCAGCCCAGTCCTGTCTCTGCCGATGCCTGACTCCTATCACAGGGTCTGTTACACTCACACAGATCCTCAGTGTCTGGGAGCTGTCTGGGGGAGGGGCGCTGATGTTCTCCTAACCAGCAGGAGCCCGGGAGGAAGGACATCTCCCATGCTGTTATGATAAGGTCAGTACATTTGTTAGGGAGATGTTGTGTAATTATTGTGCTAGGGGACAGACTGCTGCTCCCCCCCCATGTAATGTGCTCTCTTCTGCCCACCATGTCATGTGCTGTGCATTGCAGTGCCCCACATGTAATGTGCTGTGTCCATAATGTCATGTGCTGTACATTGCAGTGCCCTCCATGTAATGTGCTGTGTCCATAATGTCATATGCTGTACATTGCAGTGCCCTCCATGTAATGTGCTGTGTCCATAATGTCATATGCTGTACATTGCAGTGCCCCCCATGTAATGTGCTGTGTCCATAATGTCATATGCTGTACATTGCAGTGCCCTCCATGTCATGTGCTGTACATTGCAGTGCCCTCCATGTCATGTGCTTTGCATTGCCCTTCATGTGATGTGCAGTGCCCCCTATGTCGTGCTGTGCCTTGCAGTGCCCACCATGTAATGTGAAGTGCCCACCATGCAATGTGCAGTGCCCACCATGTCATATGATGTGCCATCCAGTGCCCACCATGTCATGTGCAATGCCCACCATGTCATGGGCTGTGCCATTCAGTGCCCCCCATGTAATGTGCAGTACCCACCATGTCATGTGCTGTGCCTTGCAATGCCCGCTATGTAATTTGCAGTGTCCACCATGTCATGTGCTGTGCCATGCAGTGATCCCACCATGTAATGTGCAGTGCCCACCATGTAATGCGCTGTGCCATGCAGTGCCCACCATGTCATGTGCAGTTCCAACCATGTCATGTGCTGTGCCCACCCTGCCATGTGTTGTGCCCAGCATGTAGTGTGTTGTGCCCACTGTGTAATGTACTGTGCTGTTCAGCAGTGCCCACTATGTCATGTGCAGTTGCATTGCCCACCATGAAATCTGCTATGCCATGCAGTGCCCACCATGTAATGTGTTGTGCCCACCATGTAATGTGCTGTACCCACCATGTAATGCGCTGTGCCCACCACGTCATGTGCTGTGCCATGCAGTGCCCACCATGTAATGCGCTGTACCCACCATGTAATGTACTGTGCCATGCAGTGCCCACCATGTAATGCGCTGTACCCACCATGTAATGTGCTGTGCCATGCAGTGCCCACCATGTCATGTGCAGTGCCCACCATGTAAATTGCTGTGCAGTGCCCACCATGTCATGTGCTGTGTTGTGCCCACCATGTCATGTGCTGTGTTGTGCCTACCATGTCATGTGCTGTGTTATGCCCACCATGTCATGTGCTGCACCATGCAGTGCCTACAATCTAATGTGCTGTACTCACCATGTAATGTGCTGTACATTGTCCACCATGGCATGTGCCGTGCAGTACCCACAATGGAATGGGCTGTGTGTGGCTCACCATGTCATGTGCTGTGTCCACCATGTAATGGGCTGTGCTCCCAATGTAATGTGCTGTGCTGTGTCGTGCAGTGCCCACCATGTCATGTGGTGTCATGCAGTACCCACCTTGTCATGTGCTGTGCAGTGCCCACCATGCCATGTGCAGTGCCCACCATATAATATGCTGTGCCCACCATATAATGTGCTGTTCAGTGCCCACTTGTAATGTGCAGTGCCCACCATGTAATGTGCTCAGCTGTGCCCGCGATGTCATGTGCTGTGCCCATCATATAAGGTCCTGTGCCCACCGTGTGCATGTGCTGTGTTGTGTCCACCATGCAATGTGCTGTGTTGTGCAGTACCAACCATGTCATGTGCTGTGCCCACCATATAATGAACTGTGCCTACCTTGTAATGTGCTGTATTGGGCAGTGCCAACCGTGTAATGTGCAGTGCCCACCATATAATATGCTGTGCCCACCATATAATGTGCTGTTCAGTGCCCACTTGTAATGTGCAGTGCCCACCATGTAATGTGCTCAGCTGTGCCCACTATTTAATATGCTGTGCCCACCATATAAGGTCCTGTGCCCACCGTGTGCATGTGCTGTGTTGTGCCCACCATGCAATGTGCTGTGTTGTGCAGTACCAACCATGTCATGTGTGGTGCCCACCATATAATGAACTGTGCCTACCTTGTAATGTGCTGTATTAGGCCGTGCCAACCATGTAATGTACTGTGCTATTCCTCCCACACCGTGTTATGTACTATGCTGTGCCTCCCACAGACTCACCCCATCACTCCCACCCCCCTCTCTCTTTCACCCCCTTCACCCCTCCTTACCACCCTCTCTCTCTTTCACCCTCTCTCTATTCCCCTTTTTCTCACCCCCTCTCTCTCACTCATTCACCCACTTTCTCTCTCTTTCCCCCTCCCTCTCATCCCCTCTCTTTCAACCCCCCATCTCGCTATCACCACCCCCCCCCCTCTCTCTCTCTCTCTCTCTTAACCACTCTCTCACACCCCCTCTCTCTCTTTAATTTAAATTTAACAAAAATTTTTGCGTTTTCATTTTATTTGTTTCCATAAAAAGGCCCACCAAAATCCTTAGCACCAGGCCCATGTTGCTCTTAATCTGGCCCTGGTCTCAGGTCTTCTGTTCCCTGCTCACCACTATCACTTGGTAACACTGAAGTCCAGCTTTTGCATTTACAAGTGATAGCTTATCTCCCAGTAGCTCCCACTGAGTGTTGGACAGGGACAAGGGAGATACAGAACAGGTGCCCAGGGTTCAGTGCAGTCATGGGCAGGAGAGGGTGAGTGGTAGGCTGCACCCTTTGTGGTCTCCATTTTTTCCCTGGTGACCAGTTGTTGATGCTCCTACTGCATAATCTCCCTTGCAAGTGACTGTAGTAAAGTATAGTATGCTGGGAGGTACTACAGCTGGATAGGTGTTTCAGCTTAATATTGCAACAAAGGTAAGATATATGACAGATGGTGGAGCTTTTAAGGAGGGGGGACAAAATGAGGGCAGTGGAGGGAGGGGGTTGTATGCAGAGGGAAGAGCTACTATTGATGCCAGTTGGCAGGTATGTGTGTGTAGCGGGCATGGTTGAGTTTCTGCACCTATTCTCTGAGAAAAAAAACCCTTCTCTTCACTCATATATTATGTGATGCCAGGCAACAGTTGTTATGTCACCCTAACGACTAAGTTCTTGTTCACATGGGGTGTATATATGCATGCCCTGTGTGGGTCGTCTTTACCTGCAAGGGGATGCACAGGTTTTCCGTGCTTTCCCATGCAGGTAGTCCCATTGCTTTCAATTGTACATATATACACCCCACGTGAAGGGCGCAAGACCTTAGGCTCACCATACACATTATAATCTGACTATGCAATCTCTGTGCAATCAATTTGTGTGGTTTTAAAGGCTCAAGGTTTTTTAACTTCATGCATTCTATGCATGAAGGTAAAGACCTTCTGTGTGCAGCAGCCCCCTCAGCCCCCCTAATACTCACCTGAGCCCCCTCTCGATCTAGCGATGTGCATGAGAGCAGAGCCTCTCTGCTTCTCCCGGGTCTCTCATGCCCTGTACACACGACCGGTTTTCCCGTTGGAATAAACTCTGAAGGTTTTTCCGATGGAGTTCCGACAGTATTCCGCTCAAGCTGTCTTGCATGTACACAGTCACACCAAATTCCGACCGTCCAGAACGCGGTGACGTACAACACGTAGGACGACACTAGAAGACGGAAGTTCAATAGCCAGTAGCTTCCGTCTCGTACTTGCTTTGGAGCATGCATCATTTTTGGTACATCGGAACAGCATACAGACGAGCGGTTTTCCCGATAGGAATTGGTTCCGTCGGAAAAATTTGGAACATATTCTCTTTCTAGGTCCGTCAGAATTTTCGACATAAAAAGTCAGATGGGGCATACACACGATCTGAATATATGATGAAAAACTCCCATGGGACTTTTTCTGTCGGACATTCCCCTCGTGTGCACACTGCATTATTCCTCATTGGCTGAGACAGCAGTAGGAGCCATTGGCTCCTGCTACTGTCAACCACAGCCAGTGAGCCAATGAGGAGAGAGCAGGGGGCGCATAGAGCGGGGGCTCAGGAACGAGCACGCAGACGCAAACGAGTACCCCCCAGGGCAAGTAGCTTGCTATCGGGGACACTGGCTGAATCAACATCAGATTGTACGAAAGGGATGATATCCAAAATAGTATTTATTTATAAAATGTATGTACAAAGCTGTAAAACAGCTTATGCGTTTTGGACATTAGTCCTTAGTGATGGCTGAATACAATCAGATTATAATATATGTGATTAACCTAAAGTCAGCAGCTACAAATACTGCAGCCGCTGACTTTTAATAATCAAACACTTACCTATCCAGGGATCCAGCGATGCGGGGGAACGAAGACCCGCTCGTCTCCCCCTCCTGTGGCGCCGGCATTTTAACTGTGGGTGCCCGGCTGTGGCTTCACAGCTGGGCACCCACTGCGCATGCGCGAGCCGCGCTGCGTGCCGTGACTGGCTGGGCAATCATCTGGGACCTGTGATGTATCCAAGATGATTGCCAAGAGGGAGGGGGGGAGAAGTGATCTCCCTTCCAGTTCCATAGTGCGCCGGGAGGAAGTGGGAGCTGGGACCCTCTAAAAAGAGGGTACCGCCCCCCCCCCAAAAAAAAAAATGACATGCCAAATGTGGCATGTCAGGGGGTCACCTCCCTTAAAGTGGAAGTTCCATTTTTGGGTGGAACTCCGCTTTAAGGTGTATTCTGATATGAAAATATATTGATTAGAATGTGACTGAGCCAAATACACCTGGGAAACAGCTATTAAAAGTGGAGTTGAATGAGATTTAAAGTGGTTGTAACCCCATGAAGTGGCAAACTTTGAGAGATACACAGAGATGAAACAAATTCTCCTACATACATTGTACCTGTTTTCCTGTGGCCATTTATCCTGTAGATCATGGCGGGGACCACTAGGGACGCGCAGCGCGACTCGCGCATGCGCAGTAGGGAACCGGGAAGTGAAGCCGTAACGCTTCACTTCCTGATTCCCTCACCTAGGATGGCGGCGGCAGCTGCCGAGAACCGAGCGGGTTCTCGGCGTCCCCTGCCGACATCGCTGGACACCGGGACAGGTAAGTGGCCATGTATTAAAAGTCAGCAGCTGCAGTATTTGTAGCTGCTGGCTTTTAATATTTTTTTTTTTTTGGCGGTGTGGGTGAACCCCCGCTTTAAGGAAAGGGACACCCCCCTCTCCACACAAGCCTACAGGCTCAGATAAAAATAATACAGAGGCTAGGAGTCACCCGCTGTGTGCTGGAGGGGGGGAGGCTGTCTCCTGGGAGGCTGTTGTGTTGGGAAAAAAACTTTAAAAAGTAAATCATGCAAATAGAAGAAAGAGGAGAGGTCAGAGAGAGCCATACTTGGAGCTTTGAATTCAGGCTAGCACACACCATACTTATTTTATGTCTGAGCTTTACAACCACTTTAACTACTACCAACTTTACTAGGGAAGTTTATTTATACTTTTTAAATCTATGGTACCCTGGCTAGCTGTACACTTTATATACTGTACCTTACAGCAGTAAGACGTGGGTACTTACCGTGCGAAAATTGGAGTGGACTTTAGTGGAGTATATACCAGGAATATGAACTACAAAGTGGTCTCCTAAATCCCTGTAATAAAAAAAAAAGATTGGAAAATTCAGTGCTAAAAGACATTAAAGGGGTTGTAAAGGTTTGTTTTTTCACCTTGTCCCATGGGGATACGCTCTTTCTCTGCAGGGGGTTCTCGGCTCTTGATTGGATAGATTAATAGCAGTGCAGCCATTGGCTCCCGCTGCTGTCAATCAAATCCAATGACATGGGCACCGGGGGTTGGGGCCGAGCCCAGCATTCGGCCGATATGGACACTGAATGCTGGACTCGGGAGCGCCCCCGCAAGGTAACCCCCCGGGATGGCGCTTCTCCTAGGGGGTTATCTGATGTGGGGAGGAGCTGAGAGAGCTGCCGGGGGACCCCAGAAGACCAGGTTCGGAGCCACTCTGTGCAAAACAAGCTGCACAGTGGAGGTAAGTATGGCTTTTGTTATTATTTATTTTTTTTAATAAACCTTTAGTGTCACTTTAATTGCAAATGATTACTGCTCTTCTTCTGCTGTTCTATATCAATTGATGTAAATATTCTTCTTGCTTGTAATAGAAGAGTGCAAGCTTGAGACTATTTGGCAACACACCTATTTTCCTTAACTTGGTAAATACAAAAGGCCTTAGGTGTGGCCCCTGACATGTCCAGTGGACCACAAAATATCCTTAATAGAAAATTATAGAAAATAATTTGGATGGATCCTCAAAATTTTTTTTATGGGTTCCTCAAGGTAAAAAGGTTCAGAAAGGCTGATAAAGCACCATAAAATGCATAGACATGTGCACAACAGAATTTTTTTTATTTTTTATTTCGGTTTAATTCATTAAGTAAATTATTTTGTTCCGTCATAATCGTTATTTTAGAATGATTTGTTTTCAGAACTATTAATTATTTTGGGAGAGTATATATATTCATTGTTCCGAATCAATTCGTATTTTTGGAAGTTCTGTTATTCTTTTGTTATTTCGGAAGATTAACTATATTCGTTTTAACATATTAGTTTGTTATTTTTTTAGAAGAGTATTACTTAATTTGTATATAATGAAAATATTTGGAATTATTCATTTTATTCAGATGCCACGGAATTAATGCCATCAGACCCTAAAAATTGCATTAGACTGTGAAACTGACTGACAATTATAAAATTCACTTTACATCACAAATTTACTTTATTTACTTTTTTGCACAAGCAGTGCAGTCAATCAGACAGCACTACCAGAATACATCACTCCTGCACGAAATATAAACCCAATCATTTCCCCATTCACAACTGACTTTATTTGTTGGGCCACGCACATACAAATTAAACACATGGTTTCAACCCCAATACAAAAAGAATCTCATTAAGTGTTCTTGCATAGCAAGACCACTTACTGTTATCTCACATATATATTATTAAGTGTTCTTGCATAGCAAGACCACTTACTGTTATCTCACATATATATTATTAGTGGGACTGCTTTAGCAGTCCCACTATTGTTATTCGTTTTTTTATTAGTGGGAATGCTTTAGCAGTCCCACTATTGTTATTCGTTTTTTTATTATTTTTCTTCTTATTCCGTACGTTTTTCGGTAATGCGTAACTTCTGCATACTTTCAGCTATTAAAACCATTCAACTATCAAAATGTTCGTCTCTTTTAGCTGAGGTGTGCTCTTTTTCAACTTTTTTTCTACCATTTATACTTTTTAAAATATTAAGATTTTTATCACTTTTTTTTAACATTGAAGTCAATGGGAGCATGCTTGAGAAACTTAAAATCTTCTTCCGCTCCCAAAAGTTTCAGCTCCTTCATACTTTCACCTAGAGATGCCAAACAAACTTTAAAATGTTCACAAAATATTCAGCTATCTGGCTATATCTTTTCAGTTTGATATCTTTTACAGTTTTTGAGAAAAAGCTTTTTGTTTAGAGGTCATTTCAGGAAATTTTAGCCATTAATCAGAGTGTACTGTGTATGTTTTGTTGCCATGGTTACCAAAGCTTCTGTTATACACAGAGGGGGGGGAGGTGGCTGGAGCATCTCAGCTTTAATTACAGAGCCCGGGGGGAGGGGACAGACACACCATGTACTGATTATAATAGAGGAATATGATGGGGCAGTTTTGATGGTGGCAATTCTGATGGGGCAGTTTTGATGGCGGTCATTTTAGCAATTTAGCTATTCAGCAATAATTTTTGAAAAATAAAATATATTTTTGAAAAAAAAAAAATATATTTCTGAAAAAAAAAAATTATTTTTGAAAAAAAAAAAAATATTTTTGAAAAAAAAAAAAATCATTTTTGAAAAAAAAAAAATTTTTGAAAAAAAAATTTTTTGAAAAAAAAAATCATTTTTGAAAAAAAAATTATTTTTGAAAAAAAAAAATTATTTTTGAAAATAAAAAATTATTTTTGAAAAAAAAAAATATTTTTGAAAAAAAAAAATATTTTTTGATGGGGCAGTTTTGATGGTGGCAATATGATGGGACAGTTTTGATGGCAATATGATGGGGGCAATTTTGCTGGGGGCCGTTTTAGCAATTCAGCATTCCCACGCATTTTCCCCAGGAAATGCATTTTCTAGTTAGTGGGAATGCTTTAGCAGTCCCACTATTGTTATTCGTTTTTTTATTATTAGTGGGACTGCTTTAGCAGTCCCACTATTGTTATTCGATTTTATTTATTTTTCTTATTCTTCCGTACGTTTTTCGGTAATGCGTAACTTCTGCATACTTTCAGCTATTAAAACCATTCAACTATCAAAATGTTCGTCTCTTTTAGCTGAGGTGTGCTCTTTTTCAACTTTTTTTCTACCATTTATACTTTTTAAAATATTAAGCTTTTTATCACTTTTTTTTTAACATTGAAGTCAATGGGAGCATGCTTGAAATCCTTAAATTTTTCTTCCGCTCCCAAAAGTTTCAGTTCCTTCATACTTTCACCTAGAGACACCAAACAAACTTTAAAATGTTCACAAAATATTCAGCTATCTGGCTATAACTTTTCAGTTTGATATCTTTTACAGTTTTTGAGAAAAAGCTTTTTGTTTAGAGGTCATTTCAAGAAATTTTAGCCATTAATCAGAGTGTACTGTGTGTGTTTTGTTGCCATGGTTACCAAAGCTTCTGTTATACACAGGGGGGGAGGTGGCTGGAGCATCTCAGCTCTGATTACAGAGCCCGGGGGGAGGGGACAAAAGCTGAAAAATCAGAACATGATTTCTAAACTGCCGCCACTCCCTCATTTTCAAGCCCACCTACACAAATCTTATATCAAAACGTTCAGCTATCCCTGCTGCCACTAAACATGTCCACGGCTAAGCCATAGTCCTGACAGTTTTCACAATATGACCATTTGTTTGCAACTCACACCGTCCATTGACATTCATTGAAACTACACTCTAGCCCCTTCAAATTTGAAGGGCAATTTCTAAACTGCGACCGTGCCTTCAATTTTAATATTTCAGAGACATACTATACATCAAAATCTAGGTCTGGGTCTTGTGATTCTCACAATATAAAGATCTTCGCTGTAGGATTTATAGTTTTTGGGAAAAGGCTTTTTGTTTAGAGGTCATTTCAGGAAATTTTAGCCATTAATCAGAGTGTACTGTGTTTGTTTTGTTGCCATGGTTACCAAAGCTTCTGTTATACACAGGGGGGGAGGTGGCTGGAGCATCTCAGCTTTGATTACAGAGCCCGGGGGAGGGGACAGACACACCATGTACTGATTTATAATAGAGGAATATGATGGGGCAGTTTTGATGGGGTAATTCTGATGGGGCAGTTTTGATGGTGGCAATATGATGGGGCAGTTTTGATGGTGGCAATATGATGGGGCTGTTTTGATAGGGCAATTCTGATGGGGCAGTTTTGATGGTGGCAATATGATGGTGCAGTTTTGATGGGGCAATTCTGATGGGGCAGTTTTGATGGTGGCAATATGATGGGACAGTTTTGATGGGACAATTCTGATGGGGCAGTTTTCATGGTGGCAATATGATGGGGCAGTTTTCATGGGGCAATTCTGATGGGGCAGTTTTGATGGTGGCAATATGATGGGGCAGTTTTGATGGGGACAATTTTAATGGAGCAGTTTTAAAGGTGGCAATATGATGGGGCAGTTTTGATGGGGGCAGTTTTGATGGTGGCAATATGATGGGGGCAGTTTTGATGGTGGCAATATGATGGGGCAGTTTTAATGGGGACAATTTTGATGGGGCAATTCTGATGGGGCAGTTTTGATGGCAGTATGAGGGAGCAGTTTTGATGGCGGCCATTTTAGCAATTTAGCTATTCAGCATTCCCACGCATTTTCCCCAGGAAATGCATTTTCTAGTTTTTTTTCTTCTTCTTATTCCGTACGTTTTTCGGTAATGCGTAACTTCTGCATACTTTCAGCTATTAAAACCATTCAACTATCAAAATGTTCGTCTCTTTTAGCTGAGGTGTGCTCTTTTTCAACTTTTTTTCTACCATTTACACTTTTTAAAATATTAAGCTTTTTATCACTTTTTTTTAACATTGAAGTCAATGGGAGCATGCTTGAAATCCTTAAATTTTTCTTCCGCTTCCAAAAGTTTCAGCTCCTTCATACTTTCACCTAGAGACACCAAACAAACTTTAAAATGTTCACAAAATATTCAGCTATCTGGCTATAGCTTTTCAGTTTTATATCTTTTACAGTTTTTGAGAAAAAGCTTTTTGTTTAGAGGTCATTTCAAGAAATTTTAGCCATTAATCAGAGTGTACTGTGTGTGTTTTGTTGCCATGGTTACCAAAGCTTCTGTTATACACAGGGGGGGAGGTGGCTGGAGCATCTCAGCTCTGATATTACAGAGCCCGGGGGGAGGGGACAAAAGCTGAAAAATCAGAACATGATTTATAAACTGCCGCCACTCCCTCATTTTCAAGCCCACCTACACAAATCTTATATCAAAACGTTCAGCTATCTCTGCTGCCACTAAACATGTCCACGGCTAAGCCATAGTCCTGATAGTTTTCACAATATGACCATTTGTTTGCAACTCACGCCGTCCATTGACATTCATTGAAACTACACTCTAGCCCCTTCAAATTTGAAGGGCAATTTCTAAACTGCGACCGTGCCTTCAATTTTAATATTTCAGAGACATACTATGTATCAAAATCTAGGTCTGGGTCTTGTGATTCTCACAATATAAAGATCTTTGCTGTAGGATGTATAGTTTTTAAAATACGGCCATTTGTTTAGAGGTAATTTCAGGAAATTTTAGCCATTAATCAGAGTGTACTGTTTGTTTTGTTGCCATGGTTACCAAAGCTTCTGTTATACACAGGGGGGGAGGTGGCTGGAGCATCTCAGCTCTGATTACAGAGCCCGGGGGAGGGGACAGACACACCATGTACTGATTTATAATAGAGGAATATGATGGGGCAGTTTTGATGGGGTAATTCTGATGGGGCAGTTTTGATGGTGGCAATATGATGGGGCAGTTTTGATGGTGGCAATATGATGGGGCTGTTTTGATAGGGCAATTCTGATGGGGCAGTTTTGATGGTGGCAATATGATGGGACAGTTTTGATGGCAATATGATGGGGGCAATTTTGCTGGGGGCCGTTTTAGCAATTCAGCATTCCCACGCATTTTCCCCAGGAAATGCATTTTCTAGTTATTTTTCTTCTTATTCCGTACGTTTTTCGGTAATGCGTAACTTCTGCATACTTTCAGCTATTAAAACCATTCAACTATCAAAATGTTCGTCTCTTTTAGCTGAGGTGTGCTCTTTTTCAACTTTTTTTCTACCATTTATACTTTTTAAAATATTAAGCTTTTTATCACTTTTTTTTAACATTGAAGTCAATGGGAGCATGCTTGAGAAACTTAAATTTTTCTTCCGCTCCCAAAAGTTTCAGCTCCTTCATACTTTCACCTAGAGACACCAAACAAACTTTAAAATGTTCACAAAATATTCAGCTATCTGGCTATATCTTTTCAGTTTGATATCTTTTACAGTTTTTGAGAAAAAGCTTTTTGTTTAGAGGTCATTTCAAGAAATTTTAGCCATTAATCAGAGTGTACTGTGTGTGTTTTGTTGCCATGGTTACCAAAGCTTCTGTTATACACAGGGGGTGAGGTGGCTGGAGCATCTCAGCTCTGATTAGAGCCCAGGGGAGGGGACAAAAGCTGGAAAATCAGAACATGATTTCTAAACTGCCGCCACTCCCTCATTTTCAAGCCCACCTACACAAATCTTATATCAAAACGTTCAGCTATCCCTGCTGCCACTAAACATGTCCACGGCTAAGCCATAGTCCTGATAGTTTTCACAATATGACCATTTGTTTGCAACTCACGCCGTCCATTGACATTCATTGAAACTACACTCTAGCCCCTTCAAATTTGAAGGGCAATTTCTAAACTGCGACCATGCCTTCAATTTTAATATTTCAGAGACATACTATGTATCAAAATCTAGGTCTGGGTCTTGTGATTCTCACAATATAAAGATCTTTGCTGTAGGATGTATAGTTTTTAAAATACGGCCATTTGTTTAGAGGTCATTTCAGGAAATTTTAGCCATTAATCAGAGTGTACTGTTTGTTTTGTTGCCATGGTTACCAAAGCTTCTGTTATACACAGGGGGGGAGGTGGCTGGAGCATCTCAGCTTAGATTACAGAGCCCGGGGGGAGGGGACAGACACACCATGTACTGATTTATAATAGAGGAATATGATGGGGCAGTTTTGATGGGGTAATTCTGATGGGGCAGTTTTGATGAAGTAGTATTTGGGAAGCATAAACAGGGCATGAGCGTTGCTAGGAAACAGTGGTTGTAAACACAAGATGCTGAAACACCCCAAATGCATGTGACTTCATCTGCTAGACTTGATAATGCTTGTAGACTCCTCCCACAGTTTTTACACTACAGAGACAAGTAATATACCGAAACGAGCGGATTGTTCCCGATTGGTGTGTTATTACTTTGTGGAATGTTTCACCGAATGGTTCACAAAATATCGTAGTTTTTGCGGCGAAATTGGTCCCATAGGAATGAATGGCGAAATGTTCAAAACTAGAGTGGAAGGTGACAAAAGCTGACAACCCCCTGATTAGCCAAAACATTATGACCACCCCATGATCAGCCAAAACATTATGACCGCCCCATGAAAAAAAAAATATTTTTGAAAAAAAAAAAAAATTCATTTTTGAAAAAAAAAATATTATTGAGAAAAAAAAATATTTTTGAAAAAAGAAAAAATTATTTTTGAAAAAAAAAAATTATTTTGAAGAAAAAAAAATTTTTTGAAAAAAAAAAAATTTTGAACAAAAAAAATTTATTTTTGAAAAAAATATATATATATTTTTTTAAAAAAATAATTTTTGAAAAAAAAAAGAAAAAAAAATTATTTTTGAAAAAAAAAAATATTTTTGAAAAAATAAAAAAAAATAATTTTTGAAAAAAAAAATCATTTTTGAAAAAAAAGTTCAGCTCTTTCAGCTAATGATGGGACTTCAACTGTTTTACTACTATTTATACTTTTTAAAATATTAAGCTTTTTAACACTTTTCACAGTTACTCCGCCCACTCCACCCAGTTACTCCGCCCACTCCAGTTGTAGAGGCAAGAACACTTTCACAATTTCCCCAGAAATTGTACCTTTTCTAGTTATTCTTATTATAGCCAAATTTACCACCCTAACTCCTCCCACAGTTTTTACACTACATAGACAAGTAATATACCGAAACGTGCGGATTGTTCCCGATTGGTGTGCTATTACTTTGTGGAACGTTTCGCCGAATGGTTTACGAAATATCATTGTTTTTGCGGCGAATTGTTCCCATAGGAATGAATGGCGAAATGTTCAAAACTAGAGTGGGAGGTGACAAAAGCTGACAACCCCATGATCATACCACCCTAACTCCTCCCACAGCTTTTAAACTACATAGACAGTAATATACCGAAGGTGCGGATTGTTCTCGATTGGTGTGCTATTACTTTGTGGAACGTTTTGCCGAATTTTTCACTAAATATCGTAGTTTTTGCGGAAAATTGGTCCCATAGGAATGAATGGCGAAATGTTCAATGTCATTTAATTGGTGTGCTATTACCTAGTAGAACTTTGTGAAAAGCTGAAAAATACCAGTGTGAATCCGGCCTCAATGTCATTTAATTGGTTGTGGAACGTTTCACCGAATGGTTCACGAAATATCGTCGTTTTTGTGGCAAAATTGGTCCCATAGGAATGAATGGCGAAATGTTCAAAACTAGAGTGGGAGGTGACAAAAGCTGACAACCCCATGATCAGCCAAAACATTATGACCGCCCCATGAAAAAAAAAATATATTTTTGAAAAAAAAAAAATCATTTTTGAAAAAAAAAATTCATTTTTGAAAAAGAAAAAAAAAATATTTTTGATAAAAAAATCATTTTTGAAAAAAAAATATATAAATTTTTGAAAAAAAAAATCATTTAAAAAAAAAATTTAAATATTTGAAAAAAAAAAATTATTTTTGAAAAAAAAAAATTAATTTTTGAAAAAAAAAAATATTTTTGAAAAAAAAAATCATTTAAAAAAAAAATTAAATATTTGAAAAAAAAATCATTTTTAAAAAGAAACATTTTTGAAAAAAAAATCATTTTTGAAAAAAAAAATCATTTTTGAAAAAAAAAATCATTTAAAAAAAAATTTAAATATTTGAAAAAATAAATCATTTTTGAAAAAAAACATTTTTGAAAAAAAAATTCACTTTTGAAAAAAAAAAGTATTTTGAAAAAAAAATTCATAATTTTTGAAAAAAAAAAATTTTGAAAAAAATGTTCAGCTCTTTCAGCTAATGATGGGACTTCGTCAACTTTTTTACTACTATTTATACTTTTTAAAATATTAAGCTTTTTAACACTTCACAGTTACTCCAGCCACTCCAACCACACAACAGTTAAGTTGGCCATACACCATACAATTTTCTTATTCAATTTTCTTTAGATTTACCTTCAACTATGTAGTGCAAGGGCCTGCCTGATTGCATACACATTGAAAAGGTTTAGGTTTCACCTCATATTAAATAAATTGGTAAATTTTTGGTAAATCTAATAAATCTAATAAATTATTGGTAAATCTAAAGGAAAGTTGAACAGGAAAATTGAATAGTGTATGGCCAGCCTTACTCAAGCCACTCCACCCAGTTACTCCGCCCACTCCAGTTGTAGAGGCAAGAACACTTTTCACAATTTCCCCAGAAATTGTAGCTTTTCTAGTTAGAATTATCATGCTATGCTCACTAGAATAAAAACAAATGGATTTGGATAATTTATTATTTTATTACGTTATTTCGGATGCTTCCAACATTAACAAAAGGCCCAAACTATGGCATCATGTCATCTGAATGAAACAAATGAATTACAGATTGTTTTCGTTATAATTTATTTCAGATTACTTGAAACCCGTTACTATTGTGATTCAGAGATTCGGATACATCTAAATCTCTGAATCATGCATATTGTGTCCGCATTTCGATTCGTAATGAAACAAATCGCACATGTCTAAAAATGTATTTAACCCCTTCCCGTCCAGCCGCCGCAGTTTTACTGCGGCAGGTTGGCTCCCCTGGGCGAACCGACGTAGCTGTACGTCGGTTCGCCTTTTGACCACTAGGGGGCGCGATGCCGGAGCCGATGCATGTGCCCGGCGCTCGCGATGACCGCCGGGCACTAGCGATCGCTCCACACAGAGACAGAATGGAGATCTGTCAATGTAAACAGACAGATCTCTGTGCTGTCAAGGGTGAGGAGAGCTATCTGTTGTTTATACTTAGTATGAACAATGATCGGTCTCCTCACCCAGGCAGTCCCATCCCCCCCACAGTTAGAATCAGTCCCTAGGACACACAGTTAACCCCTTGATCGCCCCCTACTGTTAACCCCTTCCCTGCCAGTGACATTTACACAGTAATCAGTGCATTTTTATAGCACTGATCGCTGTATAAATGCCAATGATGTCAAAAGTGTCCGATCTGTCTGCCATAAATTTGCAGTCCCAATAAAAATTGCTGATCACCGTCATTATTAGTTAAAAAAAAAAAATAATATTAAAAATGCCATAAATCTTTCCCCTATTTTGTAGATGCTATAACGTTTGCGCAAACCAATCAATATACGTTTATTGCGATTTTTATTACCAAAAATATGTAGAAGAATACATATCGGCCTAAACTGAGGAAAAAATTTGCTTCTTTTTAAAAATTGGGGATATTTATAAAGCAAAGAGTAAAAAATATTGTGTTTTTTTTTAAATTGTCAGTATTTTTTTGTTTATAGCGCAAAAAATAAAAACAGCAGAGTTGATCAAGTACCATCAAAAGACAGCTCTATTTGTGGGGAAATAAAAGGTCGTCAATTTTTGTTTGGGTACAACTTCGCACGACTGCGCAATTGTCAGTTAAAGCGACGCAGTGCCCTATCGCAAAAAATGGCCTGGTCATTGAGCAGCCAAATCTTCCGGGCCTGAAGTGGTTAAGTAATACATTTTTTTATTATAACATCATTTCTAATGTAGTCATGCTGGTGCTTTAAACTGTATCTCAGAAAATGCTCCAAAAACAAATATTAATCCATTAACCCTTTCGCTGCCAGGTCCGTACATAGTACTTGCTCTGACCCGGAAAGTGACCTCTATGACGTCACTCTAGGGTCAGCCTCTCAGTGTCCCCAGCTTAGCCGGGAAGCAATGTTTTGCAATACGATCTGCATTTCAAAACATTCAGTGGAGCCCAAAGGAGACATGACATGCAGGTTCTTTTAGACTCTGCATGTCTCATTAAAGAGAACCTGTCACCTAAATATCATCTCATAGGGGGTTTTTTGTCCCCAATGCGATGAAAAAAAAAACAAAAACAAAAAAAACAAAGCACATAAACCCCCCCAATTTTTTTGGAGGCCCCCCACCCTCACATATACGCACGTACAAACATAAACACATACATCGGGGGGCGCCTACGCGTGAAAGCGTTGATTGTGATACATATATTATATTGCCATGCAAGCCGGAGTGAGAGCAATAATTCTAGCACAAGACCTCCTCCATAACACTAAGCTGATATTTACAGGGGGCTTTTGAAGCATCGCCTATAGAAAATATAGGGTACTGAAGTTTGTGGCCATTTTGGGGGTTTTGTGTAATCTTCAGGCCTAAAATGATTTTTTAAAAGTGTGCAAAAACGGCTCTGGCAGCTAAAGGGTTAATGTGTATAACCAATATATCCTTCTATAGGAAGAGAAAAATACATATATACAAGACAGTATTTTGAAATACCTGATCTCTTCAGGATTCCCATATTCACATTTCGCGTACAAATTGTACCTATTCAGCTCGTACCTAAGAACTTGGGAATAAGCAACCTCTGTCTAAACAAAGAGAAAAATCATTAATGGGGTTCTTTCATGAGAGAATCAGCTGCCAGTGGCGGCTGGTGGAAGCATTTTTTTGGGGGGGGAGCAAACAGTATGGTCAACCCCCCCGTCAGTCGGTCTGCAGCACTTACCCCATCACCGGCGGCTTCCCCCTGCTCGGCGGCGGACTCCCGTTCTCCTGCTCTCCAGGGCGGTGGCTTCCCTTTTCTCCCTCCTCCTCGGCAAACGGGGAGTCTTTTTTTTTCAGCCAATCAGAAAACGGGTCTCACACCTGCTTCTGATTGGCCGGATTGAGGATCAGTGTTTCAACAGCAAATATTCATTCGTTGTTCTAATACACCTGGATGGGCTCCGGTCGCATGCTCTGCGACCCGAGCCCACCCTATTTTGAAGCCTATTAGAGCCTCTGGGTCTAATCGGGTGCTTCAAAAAAATCCCCTGCCGCTGTAATTCATGCGCCCGTCACCCCAAAAGGGGCCGGACGCGTGAATAAGGGGTGGCTGCGGCGGCCATGGATAGATTCATGCAACGCGGCCGCTGCGCCACATCCCCGCTCGGCTCTCCTCTCCTCCCTGCTGTGATGATGGGCGCACCGCACACCACGGCTGAGCTGCTGCAGGACACATGAAGTCTCCTGGTCAGGTAGGTTAGTGTGTGTCACTACCGTCAGTGTATGTAGGTCAGTGTGTGTCATGTAGGTCAGTGTATGTCAGGTAGGTCAGTGTGTATGTCAGTTTATGTCAGGTAGGTCAGTGCATGTCAGGTAGGTCAGTGTGTGTATGTCTGTGCGTGTCAGGTAGGTCAGTGCATGTCAGGTAGATCAGTGTGTGTATGTCTGTGCGTGTGAGGTAGGTCAGTGCGTTTCAGGTAGGTCATTGTGTGTGTATGTCTGTGCGTGTCATGTAGGTCAGTGTGTGTATGTCTGTGCGTGTCAGGTAGGTCTGTGCGTGTCAGGTAGGTCAGTGTGTGTATGTCTGTGCGTGTCAGGTAGGTCAGTGCGTGTCAGGTAGGTCAGTGTGTGTGTATGTCTGTGCGTGTCATGTAGGTCAGTGTGTGTATGTCTGTGCGTGTCAGGTAGGTCAGTGCGTGTCAGGTAGGTCAGTGTGTGTATGTCTGTGCGTGTCAGGTAGGTCAGTGCGTGTCAGGTAGGTCAGTGCATGTCAGGTAGGTGAGTTTAGTGGTCAGCATTGATGGGCACTGGTAAGCCAGGCAGCAACCAGCAAATGAGCTTACCCCCGCCACACAACCTCACTGCCCAGCCAAAAACCGCCACTACCACCACCGCCGCCCCCCATGCCTGCCTTGGACTTCGGGCTGAAGCCCCTGGTCTTTTTTACCACCTAGCAACTCCCCTGGTGCTGACTCTAATTCTAGTAGCATACTGATGGAGCTGTCAGTGTTATTACTTGTGATCTGGAGGCAGCGTAACAAGCTCCAAATCATGTCACTGCTGTAAGCAGTCGTATGATCCAAGCCATGCCACCCACCAGTAGGGTTGCCATCTTTTCTTTAAGTCAAACCAGAACACTTTAGCGGCACACATTTCTAATCATATGAAGTTAATCACAATAGTCCCCCTTTACATCAGAGTCCACAGAGTTCCCCTTTACATTTGAATCTGCAGAGTTCCCGTTTTACATCTGAACTTACACTGTAAGGGGGAACACTGAGAACTCTGATGTAAGAGGAACACTGTGATTCTGGTGTAAAGGGGAACTCTGATGTAAGGGGTGCTCTGAGAACCCTGATTTACGTTAGTGTATTCACTCAGAGGCAGGAGGGAGAAGGATGGTGAGCTCACTCACCCCTTGGCAGTCAGCACCTCTCATCCAGATGTATCTGAGGCTGCTGGACTTGAAATTTCCTGCCCCCACTTTCCTTTTCTGAGGCACTAGGGATTAGGGCAGACACAAAGGGGTAGGGGTGGGAGGGAGAAGAGCAGATTAAGCCCTCTATCCTCTCCCGTCTGTGTGTGTGTGTGTGTGTGGTGGGCCAATTGTTAGTGCTGGCTTTGGGCAGTGTGAAAGAGATTGTAACAGACACTCTCAGCTTAGACAACTGCAGCCAGCAACCCTGCTGGGAAGCCAAAGTCCAGTCTGAATAATGTGTCCGGGTTTCAGGCAGTTTGAAACCTGGACACATGAGTCCAAACCCGAACTGTCCGGGTGAATCCCAGACAGGTGGCAATCCTACCTACCAGTATTAAAACCCTTTTAAAGGGTCACCCAGAGGATATATACAATCTCCTCTTCTCCTCCTGCACTTGCTTGCTTGCAAACTATTACTCCTCACTCCTCCAGCACATCACTTGCTTACACTTTCCAGACTAGCTAGCACTGTAGGCCTGACACTGGCTCAGTCAGGCCTAAAGCAGATGCCCTTTGCAGGCAGGGACCGCAGGCCCCTAGCAAAAATAGAAAGTTTCAGTGCTAGCTGTCCCTGTGGATACTGCTCCAAGTACCACCTCTTCAGGCACTGCCTACCCTCCTGGCTGCAGCTGCCCATCTCCTCTGCCCATACCACCACAATCCTCCAAACTGGCTCTGCACCCATCCCAGACCGCTCCATCTCAGTCCTCTCAGGCATGCCTCCCAGTCCTCTCTACTGTGTAAACACTCACCAGCCCTCTTGGCTGCCTCTGTGGAACTCCTGGAGACTTACCCAGCAGTGTTCTCCCGCTGTCCCCTCTTGCTCCTCCTGTACCTCCTGGTCAGGACACCTCTGTGGGTTGTAAGAGGGTCCCGTCCGCACCCGAGCCCAGGTCGAAGGTCAGCAACCTCAAAGGTCCCAACAGCCTAACACTCCATCTCCATTTTCCACCCGATCAACTCCTCCCCAACTGGGCTGACCCTGGGTATTTAAGGAGGCTTGCCCCCTGCCAATCCAGATTGGGGATTGGTCAGGGCTCCTCAGAATACCCCAGGCAGCTCCACCTCCCTTATTTACCCCTCAACAGCCATACTCTTATACCTTGATGAAAATCAGGTGCAGCTGTGCATGGTAGCCAGTCAGATTTTAACTTCAGCTTGTTTAATTAAGCTTTTGTAGCACCCTCCTAGATAGGTTCTAGGTTAGGTATATTTAGTTCTTTGGCTCTCCTATAACCTGTGGAGCTGCTTGTGATTACTCTGGTCTGCTCTGAGTTTAATGGGCTGTGGGTTTGGCAGATTCCCCCTGTCTTTTGGATGATTCTGGAAGATAGAAGGCTGGAAGAGTCAAATGTACAGTATGAATATTTATGTGGTCCCAATAAATCTCTGGGGGAGGGTGTCCAGATTCTGTCTGGGAGAGAGCATACAGTAAATACTTTGAAACCTGGAGCAAAGGGGTTCTTGTCCTGGACAAGAAGATTCCAGCCTGAAGGGCTCCTGCCCCTTTGGGCAGCCAAGCTGTGCTTCTTTGTTTGCTCATCGAGGTCCCAGCTGTGCTAGCTGGGGGGGCGGGGGGGTTTGGCGGCGGTTGTATCTATACTGCTGAACTTTGAACTTTGCTGGAGCTGACCTTGGAATTTTTTTTGGAGATCTGGTCTGAAGAGTTCATGCGAGAAATGTCTGGCTGATATTGGAAGAAGGCATCCAACTATCCAGAGACATTTGTGAGTATAGACCGGTGTGTGAGATCTCAGTGACTGTGTGATGCTACTATGTCTCTTGCATCAGAGTCAGATTGTACTTAAAGTGGGCATTGTTCTTGGTGTCGCTGTGTAGCTCGGCCCATCATTTACTGCTACAAGGATTGTGCTATGAATCTGTAAGAGGAAGATAGGCATCCTCAAGTTACTACTAAAGTTGCTGGAGTATCCCACTGTTATCTTGCACTCATGCAAGTTTGTAATAAAGCATAAAAAGGTACCCCTAGACTAATTATTGAGCCAGAAGAGTATCGGAGACTGTGTGCTTGGCTGCTAGTACACTTCTTGGGGAAGGAACCTTGGGACCAAATTAGAAGGCCCTTTTGGGGTGAGCGCTACACTTTTGAACTCAACCGTTTTAGTAAATCCCCCCCTATTGGCTTATGCGTTTACTACAACAATGGAATAAAACCCTCCATGTTTGGTCTTCAACATTCCGTTGTGGCACTCCAGTCTTTCAATTCAACTAATGTGTCTATGGAACAGCAGGGTGTTTAAAGACAGAAAGTGCATTAGGACTACAGAATACCTCCCTCTCTTCACATCGTAATATAGGGAGTAGGTATTTTGTAGTACATAGAGGTGGACTGGCCAAGGTGTGTAAGGTTTACATCTACTTTTAATTGCTTATTCATGTGTGCTCACTGGCTGTGTTGTAACTAGGACAAGAAATGAAAATACATCTTTCAAGTGTGGCCATAGACAGCAATAAAAACCTAACCTTTCCCCTAAGAATATACGGTAGTTTTTCTTTGGAGTTACATTTAAATACAGTTACCAACCTTACCCTGTTTACTAAAAGACATGCTTTTATTACTGGTTGCCCCACTGCAAGGGAAGATTTTTTTAGTTTTATGGAGTCCAGCTATAAAGAAACATAATTAAATAAGTGCAGTTAAAGCAGAGTTCCACTGTTTTTTGAGTTTATTAAAAGTCAGCAGCTACAAAAAGTATAGCTGCTGACTTTTAATAAACAGCCACTCACCTGTCTCACGGTCCAGCGATGGAGGCACCCGAAGCCTCCGTTTTCTCCCCCTCCTCTTCGCGGCGCCGACATTGTGAGTGTAGGTGCCCGGCTGTGACAGTTTATTTCTTCACAGCCGGGCACGAGCCGCGCCGCGCTCCGTCAATGGCCAGGCAATGTTCTGGGACCTGTCATTTGTCCCAGAACATTGCCAGG
Organism: Lithobates clamitans; assembly: GCA_037952925.1. NCBI lineage: Eukaryota > Metazoa > Chordata > Amphibia > Anura > Ranidae > Lithobates > Lithobates clamitans. The sequence continues at coordinate 3,744,019 of JBBGZY010000725.1, read as the reverse complement.
AGGGAGGGCCGCCTAGGAATCGCCTAGGAGGTCAGAAGGAGGAAGTGGGACTGGAAGTCCCACTTCCAACCCAGGTGCCCAGCCCCCCCCCACAAAAAAAATGACATGCCAATTGTGGCATGTCAGGGGGCAAGAAGTTCTTAAAGCAGAAGTTCCACTTTTGGGTGGAACTCCGCTTTAAAACTGCCCCAGTCAGAGGAAAACATTCCCCAGTGTTGATGCTTGTTTGGACAGATTTGCCTGGGGGCGCCACTGAACTAACTGGCAGACAGTTTGGCCTGCTGGCTATCCATTAAATTCTGTGGTGATCATCTTGGCCCAGTAACTGACCATTGAATTCAATAGTGGCACATGCTCTGGATTCTTTTCAAAACCCGGGACAGTTCAGTGAGATCTGGTAATGTTGAAGACATGGTTTTACTGAAGTTATTGATGCATCTGCAGGTTAATAAACAACGTATGTGCAGAATATTTTTGTGTAAATGACAGTAACTTAGTTTTCTTTGTTTCCCTTTGGGAATTCTTAAAATGGTTCGAATACTCACTTTTTCTGTGCATATCTGGTCTTTGGCATTTGTAAATTCACATTTATTATCCTTACAGCAGGCAGCTTGCAGTTCTGACCACAATCTAAAGCAACAAAAAAATCGAAAACATATATGTGCAAACCTGGGTTTTTTTTCTCAGAGAATAGGTGCAGGATCTCCCCCCTTCTGAGTCACCCTTCGTCTCTGCCCCCTACCCACCTCTGAGCATTGTCTCTTGGCTCCACCCCCTACCCATCTCCCAGTATCGCCCCATTTAGAGAAAACAGAACCAAGTCTAATTTTGTGCTACTAAGTAATTTGTATGGAATTTGATAGACCCAACCCCAGCAATAATAGACTCCCCAGCAACAACAGATCCCACCACAGAAACAATAGATCCCCCATACAACAACAGACCTCCCACCAGCAAAATACCACCCTAGCAACAATTTACCCACAGCAGTAACAGATCTCCCAGAGGCCATCTTCAATAGACCCTACAGCAGCCAGCAAAAATAGACCTCTCGCTCAACAGTAGATCCCTCCTAGCAATTATTGACCCCCCCCCCCAGCCAACAACAATAGACCCCGCAAAAAAATAGATCCCCACCAGCAACAATAGACCCCCAGCAGCCAGCATCAATATACCCTCCAGCACACCTTGCCATAAAATACATTCAGTGTTGGAGTGGCCGGAACTGCGTTCCCTCATGTTCCTGCTGAAAAAAATCCCTGGTGCAGACACCTTATTTGTTCTTCTATTACTAGATAGACATAACAGCAGCAGTATGAGCAGTCACAGAACTTTAAAGTCCAATTCTGGGAAACTTGAAAATGATTCCGTATAGTGGGGCTTCGTCTGCACTGTAAGGGCTAATTGCTTGCTTGGTCAAGGGGAGAGTAAAAGCTTCTTTACTTACCTCATCCTCCAATCCCCCCGCTGGGCGGTATTTCCAAGTCGGCAATCCAGGAAAAAACTTTGGACCCTGCACTGGTCTTGATGATGCCAGGACCTTAGACCTCTAGGGGAAAAGACACTGCAAAGACCGGTCTTGCAGTTTGTAGGTTTTGAGGATTGGGTAAGTACATCTATTTTAACAAGTCCCCTAGATCCAAACAAGCAATTGACTCAAGAGATAATTTTCAAGTTGAGCTTTAGGCCCCTTTCACACGGGACGGATCCGTATTGATCCGCCCCGTGTTTATCCGCTGCTCAGCAGGGATCGCTCCGCTTTCCCCAGCTGAGCAGGCAGATGACAGGGCGGGACCCGCACACTGTGCAGGGACCGCCCTGTCAGATCTCCGCTCTCCCCTATGGGGGATCGGAGGAACACGGACCGTCTGTCCGTGTTCATCCGATCCGCTCTGCAGACGGATAGAAAAATAGGATTTTCTTCCGTCCGCAGAATCGGACGAGAGCGGAGGCGGACAACATCGGGTGTTAGCGGATGTACATCCGCTGACACCCGCTATCCCATAGGGATGCATGTATGTCCGTATTTCATGCTAAAACGGATGCATGAAATACGGACATACGGTCCGCACGTGTGAAAGGGGCCTTAAAGTTAATCTGTGCTTTGTCCATGCAAGGCAAAGTACCAGGATCACATATATGCCATCCTCCCAACTAAAAATACCCTTTCTTAGCTACCCCTTAACTCCATTCAGCAAAGGTAAATACCCAGCATTTTCTATTAGGTGGAGCATGTGGCCCTTTCCCCTTCATCTCATGTGAAAGTGCTGGAACTTGCTGGCTGGCTGATTAAGCCTCCAGCGCTATCACATGAGTCTCAGAGACAGTCTTCAGTAAGCTCTAATTATTGACTTGACTGGATCATAAAAAATATTTTCTCTATTTGCTTCCACTGGCCAAAAGAAGTGGTAAGTGAAAAGCAGGTAAGTACAGGCAAAACACAGGTTCACTTCACAGACCCGCCCCCCCCCCCCCCCCCTCACCCCACCAACCTGCTGGGGGCAATAAAATGATTTTTTTTTTAAATGTACTGAAGATATTCCACTTACTTGGTGTCTATTAGACCATGATAATAGGCAAAGTAAAGAAGAGAGTTATCGTTTATGTCATAATCAGTCAGTCCGTTTCCTATAGCAATTCCCTGCAAATATATAAACATATATTATGTACAAGTGTACTGTATATCTAGGCAAAAATAAAAAATCCTTTTCACTGCATCGTCAAAATACATGTACATTTCCCTATGTTTTTATTTAAAAACACTCCAAGTACAGAAAAATACACCTTGATCTGCCAGAAATCCAGTCTATTCCTAACTTCTTGTTGCGTTTGACAACAGAGTGCCTTTGCTGGAGCGGTGTCCCAAGCGGTGCTGTCAGTCCTGCCTGCTAAACTACAGAACCTGTACTGTGCCTCTCCACATTCCTAAATTAATTTTTTCCCAGCAAAACAATGCTGCCTTTGCTTCCAATAGTCTGTCCACATACAGTCAGGGCCGTTTTTAAGGCAGGGCAAAAGGGGCAGCTGCCCTGGGCCCTGTCATTGTTGTGGGGCCCAAAGCAGCTGCCTCATACTTGCCAACTATCTTGGTTTAAATTCCCTCGTCCCTTGAGGTTTTAGTCCTGTGCTGTGTCCCAATATCTCAGTGTGAAGTGCTGCTACTAATGCTGCCCAGCTCTGCCCTATTGTTGTGTACAGATGACTCACTTGCAGACTGTGTTTTACATGTAAATTACTGGCATTCATATGTAAATAGCGGCGGCCGGCGGCATTGATATGTATATCATGCCCCCCGAGGTCATATCCACAGTAATCTCTAGCAACCAATCAACAAGCAGAAATCATGTGCTGTAACCTCTAGCAACTAATCAGTGAGCTGTAATGTGTGCTGTAACCTCTAGCAACCAGTCAGTGAGCGGTAATGATACACTGTAACCTCTGGTAACCAATCGCAATAGCCGCCTGATCTGATTAAGTAAACTAATTTTGAGTCTAGCTGCTATTTATTGTATGTCTCAGAGCAGGTGGAGAGCAAAACTGCATGGGTGGGGGGCCCCAAGAAAAGTTTTGCCCAGGGTCCAATCAATATTAAAGACGGCCCTGCATACAGTATTATGTGTAGAGAATGGTCTCCTGGAATATGTAGTTCTGGGGGCATGAATACATCAATATGAGCTCCCAGCAGCTGCCCCTGCAAGAATTTTAGAAGCATGGTGATGACATCACAGGGAGTAACTAAAGTTGTGTCCCGCTACAGTAATAAGGTTAAAGTGGAACTTCACTCTTTCAAATCAACATTGAGGGCAGGAGGATTGCAGGAAGTAAATGCTGCATGAATCATCTGCCCTTACTAAAGATGGCCACAGCCGGAAATGCCAGAATCAAAGTGATTTTTCAACAAAGTAAAGCATGGAGACACGAATGGATGGAGGAGTTTGCTTTACAGTGCCTTGAAAAAGTATTCACACCCCTTGCAATTTTCCACATCTTGTCATGTTACAACCAAAAACGTTAATGTATTTTATTTGGATTTTATGTGATAGACCAACACAAAGTGGCACATAATTGTGAAGTGGAAGGAAGATGATAAATGGCTTTCAATTTTTTACAAATAAATATCTGAAAAGTGTGGTGTGCGTTTGTATTCAGCCCCCTTTACTCTGATACCCCTAATTAAAATCTAGTGAAACCAATTGCCTTCAGAAGTCACATAATTAGTAAATAGAGTTCACCTGTGTGCAATTTAAGCTCAGTAAAAATACAGCTGTTCTGTGACGCCCTCAGAGGTTTGTTAAAGAACCTTAATGAACAACCGCATCATGAAGGCCAAGGAACACACCAGACAAGTCAGGGATAAAGTTGTGTAGAAGTTTAAAGCAAGGTTAGGTTACAAAAAATATCCCAAGCTTTGAACATCTCATGGAACACCGTTCAATCCATCAACCGAAAATGGCAAAACTGCAAACCTGCCAAGACATGGTCGTCCACCTAAACTGACAGGCCGGGCAAGGAGAGCATTAATCGGAGAAGAAGCCAAAAGGCCCATGGTAACTCTGGAAGAGCTGCAGAGATCCACAGCTCAAGTGGGAGTGAAGCTTCATCTCAATTACTAAGCTTTGGAGCAACTGCACTTGGAAAGTGCAAATCCACCCAATGAGTCCACTACTTCTTGTCTTAAGGGAGCTATAGCGATTAGGTCATAATTTAACAGCCCGATCAATATTTTACATCTAACAGTTCATCCATAAATCATTTTCAAAAAATGTATTCTGAGTGAGTCTTACTGTATAAAAATAAGGTCTCACCTTCAGGTTTATACTATCATCTTTTGACAATTCAACAGCCAGTTTTGGAACATAAAAGCCTCCATAACTTTCTCCTGCAATGTAAAATTCATTTTCACTGAACTCTGGGAACAGACAGAAAAAATCTTTCATTGCCATGTAGTTGTCCCGAGCAGCCTGAAAAAGAAAGCATGCGTGAGATATGTACAAAGGTAGATAACAGGGAAATACAGCAAAGGGCAAGCAAGCCTTTAAAAGATAAAGAGGAAGGATTTGAAGAAACAAAAAATTGTTTACTGGAATTGGTAACAGAAAAAAAAAGGTATAAAGGATGTAACCACAGCTTGAATAGGACATTCTCATAGACATCAATCCGACTAAAGTAGGGATCTAGTAGGATGAAATGATTTAGCTGAACTTGATTCTTCCATGAAAACACTTAATCAGGCCCAGACTGGACCCCCTTTTCTCTAATCACAGTGCCCCCTTTTACTCTCTGCTGGCTGTGCAGATCTCCAGCTCCTCCCGCCCCCTGCTCCCTTACATTAAAGTCTGCACAGCCCCCCTTAAATTAAAGTCTGCACAGCCCCCCTTAAATTAAAGTCTGCACAGCCCCCTTTACATCAGAATCCAGAGAGCCCCCATAACATCACAATCCACAGAGCCCCTCTTACATCAGAGTCCACACAGCCCCCTTACATCAGAGTCCACAGAGCCCCCCTTACATCAGAATCTGCACAGTCCCCCTTAGAGTCCGCAGAATTTCCACTTACACTGTAAGGGGGAGCTCTGTTGACTTTAATGTAAAGGGGAACCCTGATTTAAAGGGGGGCTCTAACGTAAAGGAAAACTCTGATGTAAGGAATGTTCTGGGAACCCTTATTTAAGGGGTTGCCCCGATGTAAGGGGGATGCTGTGGACTCTGGTGTAAGGGGGCCTCTGCTCACCAAAGCTCCCCCTTGCATCAGAGTCCACAGAGCACCCCTCCCGGCCCTTTAAGGGGTTTCTAATGCCAGGAGGCAGGGTTTATGATCATGTGACCACTGTGACTGACTGTCATAGCGATCACATGATCGGAAAGCTCCCCATCTCAAGCAGTGATCGAGAGCTTTCCGTTAGCCACTGGTAATTGCGCAAAATGTTGGCTAGCAGGTTCTCAAATTTTCCACCAACAAATGTTTGTTGTCGGACTTTCCGATCGTGTGTACACAAGTCCGTCGGACAAAAGTCCACGCATGCTCGGAATCAAGTATGAGCCGGAAGCGCTCTGTCTTGTAAAACTAGCGTTCGTACGTGATGTCTCCATTACGTCTTGTACATCACTACGTTCGTAGTTGTTTGCCAACATTTGTGTGACCGTGTGTATGCAAGACAAGTTGGAGCCAACATTCTTCGAACAAAAATCCACGGTTTTGTTGTCGGAAAGTCCGATCGTATGTACGGGGCATTAGGGTTTTTACCTTGCATTACCAATGCATTCTATGATGAGGGAGCAGAAGGCGGGGCCTTGCCACCATGTTTGTATCAATGGATGCAGGCAAGGTGGCTTGGGAGCGAACCTGCATAAGTGCCTTCATAGGAAGCGGCTTCCTATCAAATCCATTGCACAGAGCAGGTAACTATGACATGTTTATTATTTTAAAGGAAAAAAAAGCAAACCTTTAATGTTACTTTAATTAAGATACGTACATTAAGGTAAGTTTTACTGAGTGGTTAAATGAGAGTATTGATTTGTTTGCGACCTTGGCAAAAGACATCTCTTATGTTAAGCTGGCCATACCCAGATCTAAATTTGGCCAGCTCAGCAGGGACCAGCCAAATTTCAATCCATGTATGAACACCTTGGTTGTACCTAAGTAGATCTATTTGAGTGTGTATATATTAATCAGCGCAACTAAATGTGACCAAGGAAATAAATATAAACACACAAATATCAATCAACATGTGTACAACCAGCCTGTTGTGTTTTTCCCGAACAACTAGTGCCACCAGGTATAGCCAGCAACACTAATCATTGTGGTATGTTTGTGTGAATACTTGAGTGGCTTAGCCTAGTTTCCATGTCCTGAGCACGAAAACACGCGAAAACTGGGGTGTAGAAAAATGGCAGCAGGTTCTCTGGACTGACGATTAAAATTTTTTAATATCTGGCTGTAGCAAAAATGCAGTTTGTTCACAAAGGGCTGGAGAGCGGTACAATAATGAGCATCTGCAGGCAACAGTGAAGCATGGTGGAGGTTCCTTTCAAGTTTGGGGCTGTATTTCTGCAAATGAAGTTGGAGGTTTGGTCAGGATCAATGATAGAGAAATACAGGCAGATACTTATCCATCATGCCATACCATCAGGAAGGTGTGTGATGGGCGCCAAATTTATTCTTCAGCAGGACAAAAACCCCAAACATACAGCCAATGTTATTAAGAAACTTTTTTCGGTGTAAAGAAGAACAAGGAGACCTGGAAGCAGGGGCGTTGCTAGGTCTGTAAAAGATCTGGGGCTAGAGCCCATAGCAGCAGTCACCAACCTTTTTGCATGCCTGCGGTGGGGAGGTGGTAAGCAATTTTTCACGGGCGATGGCTGGTGTGGGCGCTTGAATCATCATTATTGTTGATATGGTGTCAGGGTGATTGAAGTGCATTATTTCTATTGTTACATTCTAATATATAATAAAGTGGTTCAACTCACCATACTACAGAATCAGTGGGAGCCCTGGACGTGTCACTTGCCACATCTCCTGCCACCAGATGCAGCGTGTCACTTGCCACTGTCACCAGATGCAGCCTGTTACTTGCCACCGTCACCTGCCACTAGATGTGGATTGTCACTTGCCATGTCGCCTGCCACCTCATGTGGATTGTCACTTGCCACATTCACCTGGCAGCAGATGTGGATTGTCACTTGAACGTCACCTGCCATCATTTGCAGATTGCCACTTGCCACGTTACCTGCCACCATTTGCAGATTGTCACTTGCCTTGTTACCTGCCACCATTTGCAGATTATCACTTGCCACGTCTCCTGGCACCATTTGCAGATTGTCACTTGCCACGTTACCTGTCACCATTTGCAGATTGTCACTTGCCTTGTTACCTGCCACCATTTGCAGATTATCACTTGCCACGTCTCCTGGCACCATTTACAGATTGTCACTTGCCACGTCTCCTGGCACCATTTGCAGATTGTCACCTGCCACGTCATCGGTCACCAGATGTGGGCTGTCATTTGCCAACTGATGTGGATTGTTACTTGTCATGCCAGCCAGTTCCACCAAATGTGCATTGATGCTGCAATGGTGGCAGGCTGATAGCACTAGTCCATTTAGTGAGAGCAGAAGAGCGGTAATGCGGGGCGGGCAGTGAGAGATGATGTCATCCTGCTGCACCCCGCCACACCTCCGACATTGAAGCAAGAGGGTCTGGGTGCTAAGTGGAGCTCCACGATGACAGGAAGCATGTGACTTTCACTCCACCGTGCTGTGAGGGCGGAAGAGCACTGATGTGTGGCAGGCAGTGAGAGATGATGTCATCTCTCTGCCGCTCGCCACACCTCGATCCCAGATTAAAGAGGCCAGGCTGCAAAGAGCGCTGATGTGGAGCGGGCGGAGAGAGATGTCATCTCTGCTTGTTCGCCCGCTTCTCTCCTCTCCTCCGCCTCTCTCATGCAGCCAGCCTGCCCGCCGCAGCAGCCACAACCCGCTGGTTAGGCAGGGACCCTGTGGCATGAGACTCGGGGCTATGGGCCCCAGATTTGGGGCTATAGCCCCAATAGCCACCCCCTAGCAACCTGCCTGGAAGTGATAGTTTGGCTCCCACAGAGCCCTGATCTCGACATCATCAAGTCTATCTGGGATTACATGAAGAGTCAGAAAGATTTGAGGCAGCCTATGTCCTCAGAAGATCTGTGGTTAGTTCTCCAAGATGTTAGGAACAACCTACCTACTGAGTTCTTTCAAAAACAAGAAGACGTGTACCTAGAAGACTTGAAGAATTGGTGATGTTTTGAAGGCAAAAGGGTGGTCACAAACTATTGATTTGATTTGGATTTCTCTTCTGATCATTTACTTTCCATTTTGTTAATTGATATTAGTTTATTTTTAATTCTTCTATATCTGAAAGCATTATTAATTTACAGCATTTTTTCACAACTGCCTAAAATTTTTGCACAGTACTGTATGTTTTAATTACATGCACTTAATACATTAGTCTTTAGATTTAAATTCCAGAGTCTGAATTTGATAGAGTTCCTCAAAATCAGATTTTCAATTGAAGTAACTGGGGGCTATTTTTGATGGTCACTGATGCTATCCCCGAAAATCGTGCTGTTCTGTAACACTGGGTAAAGCTTTATGCCATTTCTTAAACTTGTATTTTAGAGAATTTGTGCATTTGCTTTGTCATCCTTTAAGTTGAATGGAAAGACCTCACCAGCTTCCTGTGCTTTTTTAGTCACAATAGTTTGTCTATTTGCCCTCCAAAAAGGGCCATCAAAAATGGTCCCATATTAACTCCAATGCCATTTTAATTCAAAGTTGTAGCATATTTTAATTATTAATTAGAAAAATTGGAGATGTTCATATTTTGGCACATCTACTCATCCTAGCATCAAGTCTTATGCCCTGTACACACAATAGGATTTTCCGATGGAAAATGTGTGATAGGACCTTGTTGTCGGAAATTCCGACCGTGTGTGGGCTCCATCACACATTTTCCATAGGAATTTCCGACACACAAAGTTTGAGAGCTTGCTATAAAATTTTCCGACAACAAAATCCGTTGTCGGAAATTCCGATCGTGTGTACACAAATCCGACGCACAAAGTGCCATGCATGCTAAGAATAAATTAAGAGACGAAAGCTATTGGCTACTGCCCCGTTTATAGTCCCGACGTACGTGTTTTACGTCACCGCGTTCAGAACGATCGGATTTTCCAACAACTTTGTGTGACCGTGTGTATGCAAGACAAGTTTGAGCCAACATCCGTCGGAAAAAATCCATGGATTTTGTTGTTGGAATGTCCGATCAATGTCCGACCGTGTGTACAGGGCATTAGCTTAAAGTTTTATGTTACGTAAAATTAGAACTACTGGAGCTCAATTAAATTAAACAGGTTTATTGTTTCGATTGCAGTAAGGTTGATTGGTGAAGCTTTCTTTGTTCCAGTTTGTATGTTATTCTTTGCTTCCCTACAGTTTAAAAACACAGAAGCAATTCAAAGAGAGAAAAAGTGAAATTTACTTTTTTTGGTGAAGTGTGACGTTGAAGTAGTAATGTTATGGGCATTCGTGAGTTGAATGGGTTGGTATTGTAAACTAGAATTTTTCCATGCATGGTCTGATTATCAGACAGATATAGTTTTTAGAATTATTTTACAGCTATCATACTTTCTGTGGAGTGACGCTAACACCCAGATCTAATCATACCGAAAACAAAAGTAAATTGAAAGCTCTAGTTAAACCATGACCATTTCTGCGTGTGTGTGACCATATCTAATAACAACTGTGTCAACAGAGCATCATATATAATATGGTCATCAGGAGTGGACTGGGCCGGGGGCAGGGTGTAAATTTCCCCCCAGGCCACCTAACTTCTATTCAAAACCCTGCCCCAGTGCCCTGCCCACCCAGTAACCTCAAAATAGGAAATAGCCATCAACACTGTCTGGCTGTCAGGTCCTGTGCTGACCATGGCCTGTTGGTTCTCATGGCCTGTGGGTCCTGCTGGCCATGGCCTGTGGGTTCTGCAGGGAGCTGGCCATGGCCTGTGGGTCCTGCTTGCCATGGCCTGTGGGTCCTGCTGGGAGCTGGCCATGGCCTGTGGGTCCTGCTGGCCTGTGGGTCTTGCTGGCCTGTAGGTCTTGCTGGGAGCTGGCCATGGCCTGTGGATCTTGCTGGGAGCTGGCCATGGCCTGTAGGTCCTGCTGGCCATGGCTGGCCTGTAGGTCCTGTTGGGAGCTGGCCATGGCATGGCATGTAGGTCTTGCTGGGAGCTGGCCATGGCATGGCATGTAGGTCCTGCTGAGAGCTGGCCATGGCATTGCATGTAGGTCCGGCTGGGAGCTGGCCATGGCATGTAGGTCCTGCTGGGAGCTGGCCATGGCCTGTGGGAATGGTGAGCTAAATCAGTGGACTTGCTCCCCAGGCCTAAGGCTGCCAGTCGCCCCCCCCCCCCCCCCCCCCCCCCCCGATGGTTATTATTGCCTTTCAAGATAATGGTCTCTGCTTCTGGAAATTTTAGATTTAAAGGGATGCTCCAGTGGACATCTGTAGGTTTGCAAAGAAGCAGTGTGAAGTTTTGGAGAAACAGTCTGAATCCGATTGTTCCATACACAGGATATTGGTTTCCAAAATGGACAAGATCTATATATATATATATATACATATATATATATATATATATATATATATACATATATATATATATATATATATATATATATATATATATATATATATATATATATATATATATATACATTTTTACAAAAATAAATACAATTTGGTCTTAGGTTATTAGGTTGTTTTCTGGGGGAGACACTAAAGGACTGAAAGGACCTATAGACCGTATACTACACAATGATAAATAAAAAAAATTTCACCTGTGTGTCATTTATTTGATAGCTTTTGTCATCAGAGTAGGAATATCCAACACCAGCCGGGGTTTCCAGGTACAGCATATTTGCAATCTAAAAGATAAAGAGAGTAAAAGCAAAAGGTGTAAAAGCAAAGGTGTAAAGCAGAGTAAAAGGTGTGACAGGAAGCTCACAATGAATCTTATATATGCTGTCAGCTATATACTTTTGGTATCCACAAGATGCTGCCCTAGAAATTACTGTCTGTACAGAGGAGTCAACATCATTACTAAAAATATTACACCTAAAACTGAACTAGCTTTTTATTGGCAATACAGCATTTTCAACTTGGGCCAGTTTTCATGTACATTCCCCAAATCTGTGCTCTCAAAATTGACACTTGAATCACAATTTTATCATCCAACGTGCTCATTTTAGGTTATCAATTCATGAAAGACAGTATTTATGATGACATACATTAACAAAAAAATTTGGAATACTGATTGGCGGAACAGAAGAAAACAAGGAATATATGTGGCTGGTAGGTGTGTTTACCTTTCGATTGCCATAATATATACTACTGTATATGTCCTTTGCATTCATAATAATATGCTATATCAGTATACAGGGGTACCATCCAATGTGATACAATGTTAATTTCTCCCATATTGTGCTATTGTTTGGATTTATGAGTCAATTGAGAAGAGCAAACAATTTTCAAATAGTTTTACGCAGGTACTATGAGTGAGGTAAGCTGATGGGATTGGGTTGGGCAGCCCACATGTAACAGATTTGGCTTTCCATGGTGATGTTAAAACATAACAGTTCTGGAAGTTTAGAACCCATGCCCAACTACCAGATGAATGCAAGGTTTGTATTAATTTTTTGTAGTCCCTTTAAGACTGCTTCATTCTACCTGGTCAGCCTCAAGTAGTACCTTACAGATGACATGATACTGCATTTAAGAAAGCGAATACTACCGTATTCCAGGAATGAGGATTGCTCTTCAGTGTGTTGCCGCCTTCTTGTACCTAGTATCAGGAGGCAAGTAAAATGAAAATATGTCTGAAGTGTTTACAAGGAAATCAACCAAAAATTCTATTTTCAAGATTCTACTTGTTCTGTGTCTAAAAACTCTGCTTTTCGAAACCCCAATAACTGTACAAATATTCCAGATCTCTCCACAATGTCAAAAGTAAAATTGTTAGTGTGTTCTACTAAACTACTGATATTTAAGGAAAACAGGTGCATTGCTATGTAAGGCAAAGCAACAGGTTCCTGTCATAGCTGGTCCCTGCAGCATTTTACAGTATGCGTAATTGGGCTAAGCCAAAGGTGAAGAAGAATATTAAGTAATCACCAAATTATTTTATTAGATCTTCCACAGTGCTAAAGACTCTCTAACCTCCCCAGTGTGTCAACTTTAGAGGCCTGAGTAGCCATTTACCAAGCACCCATGTGGTATTAAGGGGAATAAGTCACATGCTCCTCCATATTCAATATTACTGCTTTTTTTCCGATGGCAAAGAGATTTACTGGGAGGCCAAGGGAAGGTGAGAATATAAAGCAGAGAGGCCAGCGTTAAAATCCAGATACTTTGCACTAAACGAGCAATGCTAAGGTTGACTTTAAGGGTCTGTGTGGGCTTATTGTGATGGCATCAGTTTGAGATGCTTCTGAGATCATTCAGAATGTACTGATGGGTGGATTTGACCTGCATCAAATGGGTTTTGTTTTCCCAAAGATTTTTACAGGAATGCAAGACCCATCTGAAGCAGACCATCAACACTGGTCCTAAAGAAAACCAAATGTGCAAGAGATATGGAGGCCACCATTATTGACTCTCCTACATAGAATGATAGTTGGCTAGCTCCTAGGCTTCAATTCTTCAAGAATGGAGATCAGAAATTCTCACCTTTCTCTGAATTTCAATCACTGGATACATTTCCCATGTCTGTGATCCCTAAGTACTGAAACCAGGAACAGTTTCCGTAGGCAACTTACATTGTGAGAAGGATGTCACTAATCATAGCCCTTGAATTTCTCTCATGATAGGTGTTCTTTAATATAAATATAATATTAACCTTTACTAAGAGAAATATGGAGGGTTCCATTACTGACTTCTTCTACAAATGCTATTAGCCTAGCTGTCATGCTGAACCAGTGGCTTCTAAAAATTCTTAGTAGTTTAGATTGATAAAATACGCATACCAGGAGTTCTAACTAAATTGACATAATTACTTGTTGAGCTCAGAGATAATCAGGCACCTAGCATTTTATGAAAGGCAGGTCAGTCAGAAGAAACAACAGACGCACCAGAAAAGGGCCATGTCCTGTCAGGAAACCATCGAGAGAGCTGCAACCAGGACCTCCATTCAGCCACAGGACCACTGGACTAGAGCTGGGATCTTTCTGGGACTCCACAAACCTGCATAAGGTTTAAAATATACAGATCTGAGTGGGAGTTGAGCTTAGGTAAATTAATGCTTGCTAGTAGATGTTCAATATAGAGATACTTACCAATAATGGAAATATTTGCCTCCTGGTACATTCAGGTACCCAGAGTATTGTAGGAAAGATGGCTGCTTCTCCAGGCCAGGCAAGTAAGTAATCTGATCTTTCTGGGGAGCAGCTTCTATAGAAAGTGCCACCAAAAGCATAGTGCAGAGTAGGAAGACCATCTGTAAGGTCCAGAAATAAAATTACAGATTTTAACTTCTCTGTACCTGTTCACCACCAAGAACACATAACCTGACTCTGGAGGAAAACCTGAAGTCAACATGACACCATAGCTTTAAGAGAATTGTCTTCAAGCAAAACATTGACCCCAAATATAGATCCCAAACTACATGACAATGGTTTAAAAAAAACAACAATGGTAATGTCTTGAAATGCGAATTAAAGTTCTGATCTCAATTAAATGGAAAGTTGAGGGCTTAACTGAAAAAAGGTTGTTCACACTTGATTCCACATTCAACCTAACAGAGCTGGAGAAGAATTGCAAAAGAGGAAAAGGAAGATGTTGCATTTCCCAGATGTACAATACTGGTAGACACCTAGCCACACAGACTCAGAACTCTACATAATGACCTGAACGGGGTGTACACTTATGCATTTATTTATTTTGTGTTTTTCAATTATTACTAATTTAAATCACTCTCCAGACATCTGTTTTTACGCTGATGTTAAAAAGTACATCTTCTGTAAATCAGTATAAAAAAAATAAATACCGTAAATAAATGGACTGTGTTTCAATGCTCTATGAAAATAAACCAAGAAAACCTTTAAGGGGTGAACATGATCAAATTAAAAAAAAAACATATGCAGTACCTCTCTGCAATACCTAAACATTTCCCATGTATTATTCATATACAAACACTGCAAGCACAATAAAATATCTGTTGATCTTTCAGAAATCGAGTGTACTCCCAACTTTTAGTCTAAGCTGACAACAGATTGCCTCTACTACACTGAAACGCCAACAATTGTCATCACCACCTACTGGACTGCAGAACTCCACCTATCCTTGCCCCTTTCTGTTCCTCTCCACATGCATTGATGTCTTTCCTAACAAAGCAATGCCGCCCACAGCCTTTACTTCCAAGAGCCTGCCCACACACTATGTGTAGGGAAAGGGCTCTTGGGTAATGTAGTGCTGGGGGTGTGCCTATATCAAAAGGAACTGAGCTTCCAGCAGCTACTCCTGCAGGATTTTTACATGCCTGGTGATTTTTACACAGACTAATAAAAGTTGTTTCTACCTACAGGAACAAGATAAAAACAATAATGCTTGGACATGCACCTTAAATGCATATATATGCTTGGAACACTGCATGATGTGTAATGCCTCCTATCTCATATCAATAGAGCCTTCGGTCTAACATAAAATTGATGGCTTACTAGGCAAAGTCTATTAATATCAAGCTAAACATATGTGAAAAGCAATAGTCCCCAGATAGCTTAAAGTTTAAAGGGGTTGTAAACCCTCGTTTTTTTTGTGTTTTTTAATAAAAACAGCAAACATGCCTGCAGCTCCCCCCCAGACCCCCCTTTTTCTCACCTAAACCCAATCCGATCCAGTGACGTGCACGAGCGCAGTGGCTCCAGCCACTGTGTTTCTCCTCATTGGACAGATTGATAGCACCAAGAGCCATTGGCTCCCACTGCTTTGTGCAATCATTTTGCACAGAGCAGCCCCATTCCTCTTCTTCTGGGGTGCCTCACTGGTGCTCCAGGCCCCTCCTCTTTATCGGGTGCCCCCATGGAAAGCCACTTGCAGGCCCCACCCCCAGCTCCCATGTCAATGGATTTGATTGCCATTGGCTCCCACTGCTATCAATCTGTCCAATGAGGAGAGACACAGCGGCTGGAGCTGCTGCGCTCGTGCACATCACTGGATCGGATTGGGCTCAGGTAAGAAAAAGGGGGGTCTGGGGGGAGCTGCAGCACAGAAGGTTTTTCACCTTAATGCATGAATGCATTAAGGTGAAAAACCTTGAGGCTTTACAACCACTTTAATTCTGGTCTTTTTTCTTTTAATGCATATCTTGCTGCTTTACTCACCTTCAATCTGGAGCTTTTCACATAACACTATAGACCAGTGATGGCGAACCTTGGCACCCCAGATGTTTTGGAACTACATTTCCCATGATGCTCACGCACTCTGCAGTGTAGTTGAGCATCATGGGAAATGTATTTCTAAACCATCTGGGGTGCCAAGGTTCGCCATCACTGCTATAGACCATAGGAGAAAAAGACTGATACAAGATGAAGCAACAGAAAATTTTAGATTTTATTTAGAGGTATTTTTAAACTGTTTAGACAATTGGGTTCTGGATAAAATGCCCTAATTAGTGATGTATATATAATTTCTTCAGTGACTTTTCCTAAATCTGCTAACACATAATGATATAGGAAGCAAATAAGGTATGAGATAACTTTTTACAAAGAGGAACTGACAGCAGAGTCACTTATTTCATGCAGAAATTTTAATTTCCTTTCTATCAGTTGGGAGCCAAGGTTGATAATTCATGTTAGAACTTAATGCTGGACTATGAAAATATATACATACATTATATATGGGAGCCATTTACTGCCTCCCAAGGATTTGCATTTAAGTCTGTCCAGTTCTGAGATTTACACAGCTCTGTCACACAGCACCAGCCCTGCCTGGCAGGACAGGAGAGCTGAATCTTTTTTTCTCTGCTGCATTTAAATAACACTTAGGCCACATTTACACTGGTATTGTCCACTGTGTGTTTATATGGAGGATATTTCTAACCACATATAAATGCATGTAATGGTTTTTAATTTAGCCATTTACATTGTGTGTTTAGCTGTGTTTAGGTGTGCCCTGTTTAGCTACATTTAGAGAAAATAAAATTCTGGGCGTCCAGGATCCGATTAGAAACTCTAAACACATGTAAACGCAACTAAACATGGTTAAAGCAGAGACAGCTAAATGCTGGAAAAAATTATCTGAGAGGCATAAAAGTTCTCTATACTTCTCTGATCACTATGTTTAGAAAAAACCTGCTGGGGTGCCAGTGTGAATAAAGCTAAGACTTGCCACCTTTCCAGATTGTGACAGTTAAAAATGAGATGTACAGTAGAAGACTGATGAACTCATCTATATACCACTCTGCTCTCTCCTCCTATCAGCATGCCCCTTGTTAGTACATGAGCACTGCAGTACAGCTGGACAGCTCCTAGTACTGCTTCTCTCTCTCTCCCGGTCTAAGCTTTGCTTTACAGGGACTGCAAGAGGCTAAAAAGTCAAATTCAGGTACACTTAAAAATACATTTGAAGTTACTGCAAAAGGAAAATTATCCAAGACAATAATAACAAAGTGTATCATCACTTCAACTTTGCACAATTCCATTAAAACCCTGTTCATACATACATCATAGCTCCCAACTGTCCCTGATTTAGAAGGACTGTCCCTGATTTGGAGCAATGTCCCTCATTCCTCCTCATTTGTCCCTCATTTTGGTCTGATCTATATAGATGTATATAAAATGCACTTTTTATCTTTATCAAAAAAGTGTTTCCCAGTGCTAAACCTGATTTCTAAATTGCTGCATTTGTAAATTCCAAAAGCCAATATATAGGAATATTAGTGTTAAAAAAAGAACTTGTGTGTTTAACTAATCTTGTTTTTTGTACAATTCTCCTTTAAGGGGGTGTGGTAAGGGGTGTGTCCTATGCCTGCATACTTTTGCTGATAGGGGGTCCCTCATTTCCATCTCAAAAAGTTGGGAGGTATGCATACATGCAAGACAGTTAATGGTGAAATATATATATATATATATATATATATATATATATATATATATATATATATATATATATATATTATATATACACACACAAAAAACATTTTTAATATTGTGTCAAGAGTAGTGAAAGATTAGATCATCTGTCAGGTTTTAATTGTTGTCTATGTCCCAGCAGGGCAGATTCACCTATTTGTAGTGATAGGAAATCAAAAATGTTATGATTATCACTGGAAAAGGAGGTTAGGGCGGCAACGACCCCACAACTGTCCAAGAATGGACTTCCATTCATTTTGTAGAGAATTCCTGTTGTGTCTCTAGAATGGGAATTGAAGGGAGAGCAACCCAATACAACATAGACAGCAAAACATGCCTTACTGAGGTTCTAACTATTCCCTATTCTATCCACATCCAATACAAAAGTCTTGGCTAGAAATACATTTTGGCTGGATTCACACTTGTGGATCTATTACAGTGGGTTAGTGTACATCCACTTGCCGACTGCCCACAGTATATATACATCATTACTTTGAAGTTATGGCAGCAGCTAGTAGCGGTCGTTTCCGAGCTTACCGGAGCTGTCGGTAAACCCCAAAGCGATTTGATGGGGCTGATGGCTAGGCAGGAAGTCGAGCGAGGCCAAGATGGCCCCCACTCAGCTCTATACCCATGGAGGACCATGCGAGAATTGAGCGTGCGCAATTTTAAAGCATGACATGTTAGGTATCAATTTGTTTAATTCTATAAGGTAGGACATAAAATAATGCAACGGTCGCCATTTTATTCTCTAGGGCCTCTCCTAAAAAAATATATAATGTTTTGGGGTTCTAAGTAATTTTCTAGCAAAAAATACTAATTTAAACTTGTAAACAAAAAGTTCCCAGAAAAGGCCTAGTCAGCAAGTGGTTAAGGCAGAATGCATTGTGCATTGATGTGATTTGCATTATTACAGCCCATTCCTTATGAATGGACTAGCAATGCACCACAATGGACAAAAAACGCACGTGATCGTTTTTTTTTTAAACAACAAAGTCAAACCAGACAGTGGTTCCAACTATTTCCCACTCTATCCAAAAATGTAAAAAAAATTGGAAAATAATATCATCTGTTTTGTTTTAATAGTTTTTGCCAGATAAAGGTTCGACGGGTGTGGCAACATCCACAGGGTTGCCAAATAAATACACCCTGGAACACAGCTTTGCTGCCTACATTAAATCTTAGTATACAAACTTGCTTACTATCTAAAATAATGCAAATGTCACAAACCTTGGCTCCTTTGGGTCCTGACACTACCATAGGCTGCAGCTTCAGTTGGGTTCTTATAGGGGAATCACACAGTGATAACTAATCAGTCACATGTTGAGAAGCCACTTCATTTTTTTATGTAAATGTATCTGTTGAAAAAAATGTTTGCTCTCACAGAGTGTTATCCTGCATTCAGATCATTCCTCCCACATGTTTTGACATCAAATGACTTAAAAGAAAAGATAGGCAACTTTTTTTTTTAATTTACAAGTCATACTTTGGAACATATTAAGAAAAAAAAAAAACATAACTTTAAAAAGTTTAAAAGGGAAGTATAGGCAAAGCTTTTTCGGCCATGCTTCTCTTGTGGGTCACAGGAATGCACTTACTTTTGCTCTCCTGTGTCCCAGAGTCAGCCAACAGCAGGCAAAAGCTCCCTGTTGGCTGATTATGACTATTATTGTCGGTAGCAATATCATTATTATTAATAATATTATTAGTATTATCATTATGTCATTATTATCATTTTTTTGTTTACGTCTTATTTTTATTTTATTTTTTTTATGCTATATATTCAGATTGTATAATATATGGTTCAATTTATACACATACCTGTTTTGAAAGTTTTTTTCTCTCTTTTTATTAGGTTAACATCTTATCCATATTGTATCATTTTAATAATAGTTATGATTATTATTAGTGTTATTATTATTAGTATATTTTTTTTTTTATCTTTCAGCACCCAGATTCTTATTTTTGTTCAGCACTCATGTTCTCTTTTCTATGTAATTATTTTGACACTCTCATTACTATTGGCTGTTTGGTTTTAATTATGACCCCATGGAGGGGACATTGTATTAATGTCAGATTGACATGATAATCTTCTTATGTTCTTTCTAGCCCTAAAGAAGGGGGCATGTAGACCCCCGAAACGCGTTGGCTATTTCTTGATCTGGACTCCTGACTTTTAATGGAATAAAGTTGTATGTAGATCTCTTAGCAGTGGCGTGGCACTTAAATGTCAAAACTTTTTTACATTACACTACAAGCCAAGGAGCTTGTGGAGATCTGGGGTGTAGAATTTGCCCAGGAACGAGACCATTTACACCAACATTAACAACTTAAGATAACAATAACAGTAAAATAAACCTACGGGTCCTGCCCTATCTTTCCACTTCCCTAGCCACTGAAAGTCCACCTCTGCCCCAACCAAGATGGGAGTGCTGAGCTGGCTCATCTACAACACCTGGAAAGAATTGATGGCACAACATGGTAGCTAGCTATTCTGCCTACACACTTAGACTATCTGGAACTTCTTCTTGGGTTCATCATGCTTTCACTGAAGATGGTATCAAGGGGGTGGGTGTGCTTGCCCGGCCTGGCGCCCACCCTCCAGTTCTCTTTTCCCTTTCCTTCCCCTACCTTCTAAGAGTATTCCTGCATTAGAGGAACATCTCTGTGGTCTTCGTTCCACTTGGGCACAAGTCCAGGAGGCTTTGCGACATGCTAAATGATAGATACAGACTCCATGCTGACCACACACGCCTTCTCACACCCGGAAGACACTGGTTACCTTGGAGCCAGCCGGCTTTTTCTCACACGCTTTTATACTACAATGTTTCTGTAAGTGCAACCTTTATTTCTTATTCAATAAAACGCTGGATTTTATGCTATGTGGAGCACTTTGTTTTTTGCATGGTGATATTTCCATATCTGCTGATGCTGGTTGGAGAGAGTCCCTGGATTTGGACGCTGAGTGCCTGGTTTAAAGATCCCTGGCTGGGGTTGCAGCCATCCGCCCCCTAGGTCTCCTGTAATTAAGAGACCAATTCTATCTGGTAAGAGGCAGCAATTTCTTAAGAGGTGGAGGTCTGTCTACGCACTCTAGTTTCACCACAGCAAGATTTTGTTACAATATCTCACAGAGCACTTGGAGACAAGCCATATTTCATGCATGTGATTTTAACACGGATGGACTCTATTCAATATTGTTTGTTTTGAGCCATGGACTTTGTTTGGGTCTATTTTTTTCTTTTTATTTATTTTGGTTTAGTTTTTTAGTCACTAATTTGTCACACTACTATTTCTTTATTATTTGAGAAATTCTTCCGTTATTGACTGTGTCACTTAATATTGTTTTTTTCATACGGACATAGTTATCAATATCTGTGTCCCATCCATTTTTATATCAATTTTTAGTTCTATTTGTATAGTGCATGTATACATTATTTAAAATGTATTCACTTATTGATCACTATTCACCCTCATTTTCCTATGAGGTTTTTAGGCATTTGCCTGTTGTCACTTTCAGTCTTTAGCGCGACTTTTTGATTTTTATATGACCACACACGCCTGCCTGCGCCTTCCTACCAGGTTGGGGACAGGGTCTGGCTGTCATCTCGCAACCTCTGACTTCATGTTCCCTCACTGAAGTTCACATCTCAGTTTATTGGGCCTTTCCGTATTCTTCGCAGGATTAACCCAGTGGCGTACGCATTAGACCTAGACCTTCCTTCTAATATGCGTATTTCAAATGTATTTCATGTCTCCTTATTAAAACCTTTGGTCTGCAACCGCTTTACCATCTCGGTGCCATGTCCTCACCCTGTACAGGTTGAGAACCATGAGGAGTATGAAGTACAGTCCATTGTTGACTCCCGTAGGTTCCGTGGGCGCATACAGTACCTGGGGCATTGGAAAGGGTACGGTCCAGGGGGAACGCTCTTGGGTCTCATCTTCGGACGTACATGCCCCTGTCCTCCTCCGTGATTACCATAGACGTTTTTCCCTCAAGCCTTGTGGTCCTCAGAGGGGGAGGGGTCGTTTAGGAGGGGGTACTGTCAGGGCTGGGCTCTGCCCTTCCCTCTCTGAGCTGGCCACTTAGCTGTCGGCTAATTGCCAGCTCTTATCTCTCCACAGTTACTCAGCTGTTGATGATATCCTGCTTGTTAGTCCTGCCTACTTAAGCCATCCAGTCAAGAGGATCTCTGCCTTCGCCTTATGCCGTGTACACACGGGCAGACTTTCTGACCGGACTGGTCCGATGGAACAAATCCGTCGGACAATCCGACCGTGTGTGGGCTTCATCGGACCTTCAGCTGACTTTTTCTGTCGAAAATCAGACGGACTTTAGATTTGGAACATGTTTCAAATCTTTCCGACAGACTCGATTCCGGTCGAAAAATCCGTTTGTCCATATGCTAGTCCGACGGACAAAAAAGGACGCAAGGGCAGCTATTGGCTACTGGCTATGAACTTCCTTATTCTAGTCCAGTCATACGTCATCACGTTCAAACAATCGGACTTTCGAACAGACTTTAGGACTTTCGAACGGACGTCCGTTCATGTGTGTGCGCAAGTCCGGTCGTTCGCAAGTCTGTTGTAACTCAGACGAAAGTCCGTCGGAAAGACCGTCAGACGTTTGATGCTCAAAATTCCGCCCGTGTGTACACGGCATATGTCAACATCACAGAGACGCTCTCCTGCATTCTTGTTAAAAGACTTGCTTGGCTGACATCCCTTCTGGCTCCAGATCCTGCTTGCTGTTGCACTACATTTATCCCTGACTTTCTGGCTTGTCTGATTATCCGTTCTGGTTACCAAACATTGGCTATGTTTGACTACGTTTGTTCTATTTACTTGTATTATTAAACAAGTGTGATTTAACTGTACTTGTGTCTTAGTCTGATTTCATGGTTTCTGACAGGGGCTCTTTTCTCCTCAAAGAACATACTAATAATATCCTAAGGATATAAGTGATTTGTCAAGTAATCATCTGAGTATGAAAGAATACCAGGATTCAGATAGTTATCCTCAACTTAGGACATAAAACAGCTAATGTGCTTGTAACGTGGGGCCTCAGTTCACTCCTGCTGGCATGTTCCACTGGTATGGCTTGTTAATGGCAGTCAGATGTAGACAATCTTGGATATAACTTTCATGAGGCCAATATGACGCAGGCAGAACATGTGGCTGAACTTCAAGCAAAGCATTATTTAAACATGTTTCAGAGTGAGCTCCATAGCTTCATGAGCAAAAGCAGTATGTATTACTTTGATAGTCTGAGTCAATGAGGTCTTGCTCCATCACTGCTAGTGAGCTGTCATTATATCTTTATTTGAAATACACAAAATCAAGAATTGTGAAAAAATGTTCTTGTTAAAAAAAAAAATTTTGAAAGTTCTCCACGAACACTTCTTTATTTGAATCTGTTGCACTAAAGTAAGCCCTGACTGAGTTCTCTTCTACTTGACTAGAGACCACTTCCCCCTCTCCTCATCTCTGTACATAGGGAAAAAGGGGGTGTTCTGTAGTCCAACAGAGTTGAACCTAGGTAGTGCTGATATCACTGTTTCAAATTTCAAGCAGAGGTAACCTTGTCAGATCCCTAGACAAAGTTAGGAGCACGCTGGATTTCTGGCAGATCATCGGGTACTTTGTACATGTATATTTTTACTCTATGAATGGAGGGTAAGTGGATGAATGAAAAGTCCACCTCCTCCAAAATAGAGCACTTTTCATTGCTAATGTACAGCATCCATAAATAGGAAGATAAGACATAGTTTGCACTCTTGATTAGTGACTGTGACTATTAACCTTATGCAGCACCAAAGATTACTGCTGAGAGGGTATGGGGGTGGGCAGAGGGCTTCAGATTTCACCTGAGGGAGCAACCACCACCCCCACGGCAAGGCACACATCTCATTACATGCAAGTACCATCCCTTGCTGATCTTTTTAAAATTAAAATTAGTCTTTAAGCTTTCTTGATTATTTCTAGTAACTTGAGTCCATTCATATACATTGATCATCCATAACTTTATGACCACCCACCAAATACTGAGTAGGTCCCCTTTTGCCACCAAAACAGTCCCTCTTACCACCAAAACAGCCCTTACCCACCTAGGCATAGACACCACTCGACCTCTGTGGTATCTGGCACCAAGTCATTAGTAGTGCGTCCTTTATGTTACCAGGTGAGGCTTCCATGGATCACACTTTCTAGCACATCCCACAGATGCTCCATTGGATGGGGATCTGAATAATTTGGAGGCCAAATCAACACCTAAAACTCACTGTTGTGTTCCTCAGACCATTCTTGAACCATTTTCGCAGTGTGGCAGGGTGCATTATCCTATTGAATGAGGCCACTGCCATCAGGGAATACGTTTCCATGAAGGTGTTTACTTGGTCAGCAACAAAGTTTATGTAGGTGGTATGTGTCAAGCACCATCTAAATGAAGGGCAGGGAAAACCCAAGGTTTCCCAGCAGGACATTGCCCAAAGCATCACACTGCCTCCACTGGCTTGCTATCTTCTCTTTCCCAGGTAAGTGATGCACACACCCGGCCATCCACATGATGTTAAAGAAAACGTAATTCATCAGACTAGGTCACCTTCTTTCATTGCTTCGTGATCCATTGCTGATGCTTAGGTGCCCATTGTAGGTGCTTTTGGCTGTGGACATGGGTCAGCATAGGCACCCTGACCAGTCTGCGGCTACGCAGTCCCCATACACAACAAACTTACATGCCCATTTTTTTATGCTTTCAATACATCAACTGCAGGGATAACATGTTTACTTGCTGCCTAATATATCCCGTGGACTTTCAGATACCATTGTAATGAGATAATCATAATGTTATATGAATAAATAATGTTATTCACTTAAAGTGGTCCTAAAGCCAAAATGTTTTTTACCTTAATGCATAACATCAGTTTAGAAAGAGGCAAACTTTCTAAAGAAAATACATTTCACTAATAATATTATACTCTCGGTTAAATGATGTTGAAATCTCCACTCTATATTCCCAGACTTGTCACGACTGTCACAGTATTAGGTTCCATACTTTTTACCAACATAATCAGATATGGTGACTTTCCGTTCAGTTTATACTATCTTTGTTTACCACACATAACTAGCACAAACTCCCAAACCACTGACCTTTAAATGTGAACAGTTAAATGTCTTTTTCTTTTTTTTTTTTGCTAGGGGACACAACTGTGGATCAATTGTAGTTTTTATTTATAACAAATATTTTATTTATATCCAATATATTGACCACATTCCTTAATTTTTAGCAGAATTTTTATTTTGAATTTGTCAATAAAAATCTCAAATATCCAAGTGTAGCATTTACCCCCGTAGAAGCCGCTGGTGATGATGCTGGGTCTTCTGTTCTGCCACGACTCCATTTGCTCAGTCCCACTGACACACTTGGTTTTATACCAAAGCCATTTACACATGTGGACTTAATGCCGCGTACACACAAGCAGAATTTCCGACAGAAAGAGTCCGATGGGAGCTTTTGATCGTATATTCCGACTGTGTGTATGCCCCATCGGACTTTTTCTGTCAAAAATTCAGACGGACTTTGATAGAGAACATGTTCTATATTTTTCCGACGGAACAAATTACTATCGGAAAAAATGCTCCTCTGTATGCTGTTCCGACGTACCAAAAACGACGCATGCTCTGAAGCAAGTACGAGATGGAAGCTATTGGCTACTGGCTATTGAACTTCCGTTTTCTAGTCCCGTCGTACGTGTTGTACATCACTGCGTTCTGGACGGTCGGAATTTGGTGTGATCGTGTGTACGCAAGACAGCTTAAGCAGAATTCCGTCAGAACTCCGTCGGAAAAACCGAGTTTATTCCGATGGCAAAACTGGTCGTGTGTACAGGGCATAACAGTTAGGACACTTTCACACTAAAGCGCTGGGGCGTCGGCGGTAAAGCGCCGTTATTTTTAGTGGTGCTTTACTGTCCTTTTAGTGGCGCTTTTTTTGGCCACTAGCGGGGCGCTCTGACTCCCGCTAGCAGCCGAAAAAGAATTAAAAGTGCCCGCAAAGCGCCGCTGCAGGGCTGCCCTATGATTTCAATGGGCAGGGGTGCTTTAGGAATGGTGTATACACCTAAAGCGCCTCAAAGATGTGGCTTGCAGGACTTTTTTAGCGTCCTACCAGCACATCGCTCTAGTGTGAAAGCCCTCGGGCTTTCACACTGGAGTGACAGGAGAGGCGATTTACTGGCACTCTGCAGGCGCTATTTTTAGCACTATAGCGCCTGTACCGCACCTCAAGGTGAAAGTAGCCTTAGATCCCTTTCACACTGAGGCGCTTTTAAACTGCCAGTAAAACACTGTGTGCTTTTACGGCGCTTTTGAAGAGCTTTTGAGGGCTTTTCAGGTGCTGTTGAAGAGCTTTTCATGTATTTCAATGGAGGGAGCGCTTTTGAGGTGCTTTTTTTTAGCTCTGCAAACATGCTCCAAAGATGCTGCTTGTGGGAGTTTTTCATCTCCCCACCAGCGCACCGCCCCAGTGTGAAAGCATCCATTGATTTTAATGGGAAGCAGTTTTCGTGAGCTTTTCAGGCGCCCTTTTTAACACAAAAGCGCTTGATAAACTCCTCAGTGTGAAAGGGGTCAGAGGCTACTTTCACACTGGGGCGGCCGGGCGTCGCCGGTAAAGCTTGGCTTTACGGCGGCGATTTACCGTTGATTTAGCGGCGCTATTCGCAAGTTATAACCCCCGCTAGCGGCCGAAAAATGTTAAAACCGCGCGCAAAGCACTGCTGCGGCGCTTTGCCGGCAGTTTGGCGACGCTGCCCCATTGATTTCAATGGGCAGGAGCGCTGTAGGAGCGGTGTGTACACCGCTCCTACAGCGTTGCAAAGATGCTGCTTGCAGGACTTTTTTTGCCGTCCTGCAAGCACTCCGCTCCAGTGTGAAAGCCCTCAGGCTTTTACACTGGAGAGACAGGAGAGGCTCTTTGCAGGCACTATGCAGGCGCTATTTTTAAAGCTGTAGCGCCTGTAAAGCGCCTCAGTGTGAAAGTAGCCTCAGTAAACCAAAACTCAAATAATATGACCCCTTTCACACTGGGGCGGTTTTAAGGCGCTTTAGCACTGGGAATAGCCTCTGCAAGCACCTGAAAACCGCCTCTCATTCATTCTAGTATGACTTTTCACACTTGGGCAGTGCGCTTGCGGGAAGGGAAAAAAAGTCCTGCAAACGCCCCTGCCCATTGGAATGAATGGGCAGCGCTTTCAAAGCGCCGCAAAACGGGAGTTTTTAACCCCGCTTTAGTGCTGGCGTGGCCACAGCCCCAGTGTGAAAGGGGTCCACTGCACATTACAGACATTAGACCACAGCAACTTGGAGGTAAATTAATGAAATGTATAAGGGTAATGCAAACAAACATGGGGTAAATCAATAAATAAGTGGTTACACAGAGTTAAGTGTTTTTAACGTTTTTTTTCACTGTAATGCATTCTATGCATTAAGGTTAAAAACCTTCTGTGCTGCAGCTGCCCCCAGACCCCCCCCCCCCATTTTCCTTACCTAAGCACAATCTGATCCAGCGATGTGCACGAGTGCAGCAGCTGTCAATCAAACCCAGTGACGGGGGGAGTCTCACTGTCTGTGTAAATGGCCGCAGAAGCAGAATTCACACACCCGATGAAGAGGAGGGGCCTGGAGTGCAGCAGGGGACCCCAGAAAGAGAGGATCAGGGCTGCTCTGCACAAAATCATTGCACAGATCAGGTAAGTATAGACATGTTTGTTATTGTTTTTTAAAAAACAAAGCTTTATAACCACTTTAAGAGTGCTTCAAAGGGTGAAATGATCCATTACCCACTAGATGCCACTCAAAGGTTACGGCAAGACTAAGTTAACCTCCAATCGGGTAACTAGAGTCTCTAAACAACCTCAAAAAAGTCCCTGGTGCCCTCAATGTTGGCCAGATTTTGGTAGTGCCCTTCTTTAGGTGGTGCACTGTCCCTTTAAGAGTGTGGTTGGGTGATAGGAGATTGGTTGATAAGTAGGACACTGTTTATTTGGACTACCAGTGTGTGGTGGGCATTTAGAATGTGTGGTTCAGCTTTCTGGTAGGTGGATATTCAGGTCCTGATGGCTTAACGATCAGCGTTTCCCAGAGATCAAGTCCCTGATCCTCACACAGGCCAAAGTCTCTCAGCTCAGATTCTGATGATGCGGTGACTCTCTTGCTCACTAACTTATTCTGTGAAGGCAGCTCTGGTCCCTTTGATGTAAGGCATAGACCCCGACAACAGGTTTGTATCTGTCGTTCTCTTCCCTGAACTGCTTTCTCTAGGCAGATTTTGTCTGGGAATTAAAAGTGAAGTTCTCATCCTCTCAGAACAAGAAACTGTGGCTCCTGTTTTGCCAACCATTAGGCTCCATAGCAAATATGACGTCCTACGGTTTGACTGGTGATATCTGAATGATGCCTGAAGTTACAGGCATCATCCAGATATCATTCTTTTCTGCCGCCGATTCCCTGCACCGTAAAAACAATCATAGCTGCTGTTCAACTTCTCCAACTCAGTGGGTATATCTCGGGCTGCTATCTCATCCTTGATGGTATCCAGGAGACCATGAGAAAAAGGCAGCTCTGGTCCCTTTGATGTGAGGCATAGACCCAGACAACAGGTTTGTATCTGTCGTTCTCTTCCCTGAACTGCTTTCTCTGGGCAGATTTTGGCTGGGAATTAACAGTGAAGTTCTCATCCTCTCAGAACAAGAAACTGTGGCTCCTGTTTTGCCAACCATTAGGCTCCATAGCAAATATGGTGTAGTGCCCCTTTAACTACTTGCCGCCCAAGGTACGTCATATGACGTCCTACGTTTTGACTGGTGATATCTGAATGATGCCTGCAGTTACAGGCATCATCCAGATAAAATTCTTTTCTGCCGGCGATTCCCTGCACTGTAAAAACAATCATAGCTGCTGTTCAGCTTCTCCAACTCAGTGGGTATATCTCAGGCTGCTCTCTCATCCTTGATGGTATCCAAGAGACCATGAGAAAAAGCAGCTACGACGGCCTCATTGTTCCAAGCAGCCAGAGTACGGAATTCATGGAGTAATCAGCAACAGTTCTTGTACTCTATTTGATGGACATGAGGCACTTGGCAGCAGAAGCGGAGCATGCAGAAAGTCAAATACCCTTTTAAAGGAGGCCACAAACTCAGGGTAACTCAAGACAACAGGTTTTTGTGTCTCCCATAGAGGGTTTGCCCAGGCCAAGGCTCTCTCAGAAAGCAAAGATATCACGAAAACTTTGCTTCTGTCCGTGGGAAACGCCTGGGGCAGCATCTCAAAATATGGCCAGCTGGTTGAGAAACCCTCTGCATTGGACTGGATTGCCCCCAAATCACCGGTGAAGCGGAGTGGAACCAGACATACCTCTTACAGAGACTGGAACGGCCTGCAACACAGGTTGCACCGGAGCAGCCACAGTGGAAGATTCCAGGTGAGCCGTGCGACTCAGGAGCATTTGTAACACCATGGCAAACAGATCCATGCGGTGATCCTGCTCATCCAATCTGGAAAAAATATTACCAACAAGTGGATTGACTGTATCTTCTGAATTCATGGCCTTCGCCTACTGTCAGAAACCATGAAATCAGATGGAGACAGAAGTACAGTTAAATCACAATGGTTTACTAATAAAAGTAAATAGAGCACACGTAGTCAAACATAGCCAAAGTTCAGTAACTGGAACGGATAGTCAGCCAAGCCAGAAAGTCAGGGATCAGTGTAGTGGAACAGCAAGCAGGATCTGGAGCCAGAAGGGATGTCAGCCAAGCAAGTCTTTAAAAAGGACCGCAGGAGATAGTCTCTGTGATGTTGACCAAGGTGAAGGCAGAGATCCTCTGGGCTGGATGGCTTAAGTAGGCAGGACTGACGAGCAGGATATCATCAACAGGTGAGTAGCTGTGGAGAGATAGGAGTTGGCAATTGGCCGACAGCTGAGCGGCCAGCTCAGAGAAGTAAGGGCTAAGCCCAGCCCTGGCAAGACTCTGCAGACTCTGATGTAAGTGATGAGGAACTCTGGGAACCGTGATGAAAGGGGGGGGGACTTTGATGTAAACAGAGGGTTAATCCTGACTGCTGCACACTTTATGTTGTTTCATATGGTACTTACTCCTGACTCCTTCACTTGAAACATTGCTGGTTTTAATGAAGTTTCTATTTAAGGTAGGCTCAGTTAGACATAATGATATCCTTTTTGTGTGCATAAAAGCATATGTAATGGAAACATTTAATTTTTAATAAATGATCCTTTGTCCTGAGGTTTATGCTGTGTCTGTGAAGCTGTGAGTTGTGGTACAGTAATAAGGAATATTTAATGGGTACATAAACTGTGTTATATGTGTGCAGTGTATAAAGCAACAATACACAGATTATTTCTAATCATCCCCTTTAAGCTCCTTTACTGTTCAGTAAAATGTGACCATGCAATACTATTCGCCGCAGCATGCTAAACACATTGCATAACTTATTTTTATGTTTTATCTCAGGGTTCCCCAGGCCTTTCATATTCTCACTTATGTTCACACTTTGTTTCATAGTTACATAGTTAGTAAGGTTGAATAAAGACACCAGTCCATCCAGTTCAACCTGAGTGAGTGTGGGTACGTGTCTACAATTGTCCCTATCCCTATACATTGTGTCTCATTAGGATGCTCATCTATTATTATTATTTAAAGGTACCCATATAGCGCCGTCAATTTACCCAGCGCGCCACACATACATCGCACACTCACATTGGTCCTTACCCTCAAGGAGCCCACAATCCAAGGTCTACAACTCACGTTCATATACTAGGGCCTATTTTTTTGGACAGAAGCCAGTTAACCTACCAGCATGTCTTTGGAGTGCGGAAGGAAACCGGAGTACCCAGAGGAAACCCACGCGGGCACAGGGAGAACATGCAAACTCCAAGCAGGTAGTGTTGTGGTTGGGAAACCAGCGACCCTTTTTACTGCTAGGTGAGAGTGCTACCCACTACACCACTGTGCCGCTAATAATTGTAACTCTGTTTTGAGTTTATAATTCTAAAGCCAGGCAGATTACTTGATATAAGTATTGTTAATGTTTACATATTGTTTATACTGTTTAATTAGTATTTGCTTATAGTAGGAATTTCTGTCATATTTCAGGATGTCAGTAAAAAATGTGCTCCATTAGTATATCTCTAAGGCCCCTTTCACAGGATCGGCCCACAAAGATCCGCCTGTCCGTTTTTCAGGCGGATCTGAGTGGGCCACCCATTGACTTGTATGGGCAGGCGCATGTCAGCGGAGATATATCCACTGACACCCGCCTGCCATCCGATTCAACAAGATCTGCCCAAAACATACGGATGTCGATATGTTCGCCATTCGTCCAGCGGATCGGATGGGATCAGATGAAAATTGACAGGCTTATTCGTTTTCATCCAATCTCCCCATAGAGGACAGGGGAGCTCTGACAGGTCCATATCTGCACAGTGAGCAGAGACGAACCTGTTATCCGCCTGCTCAGCAGGGATCAATGGAGCGATCCCCAGCTGAGCTAGCGGAGTCCACTGAGCAGATCTGCCTCCTGTGAAAGGGGCCTAACTGAAAACAATACTGGTATTAGCAGGCCAGAAATAAACAGTGTACATTTATATTTAATAATAGATGTTACTATTACTCTGGTTTAGAATGCACTATAAGGGATTGACTGGGATATAGCCTCTATTCAGAGGTACCTCTT
The DNA here is from genome assembly GCA_037952925.1 of Lithobates clamitans. Taxonomy (NCBI): domain Eukaryota; kingdom Metazoa; phylum Chordata; class Amphibia; order Anura; family Ranidae; genus Lithobates; species Lithobates clamitans. The sequence goes on along the minus strand of JBBGZY010000725.1, from coordinate 3,712,604 downwards.
TAGCTGAACAAAAGGGGTAAGACCCCACAGCGGTCGTGAGGGGTTGGGCTAGTTGATGGACCCACAGCGGATTGTGGATCCCGATGCTCGGGGCCCAGTGTGATCGTTATATGATCACAAGATCACAATGTCAACAAAACTGTTATGAATGAATTCATTCAGAACAGCTTTGTTATCTATGCTGTGATTGGCAAACAGCTATCACATGGTACCTGGGCCAACCACAGCACCCTGTACCATGTGATTAACTGTAGCCAATCACTAGTGTTTACAGCTGTCACGAATTATAGTAGAACTATAGGCAAAACTTTTTTTCAAAAAATTTCTACATTTTTAGTCTTTTTTTTCGTTTGTATAGCAAAAAATAAAGAACCCAGTGGTGATCAAATACCACCAAAAGAAAGTTCTATTTGTTTGAAAAAAAAAATTATAAAAATTTCATTTGCGCACAGCGCTGCATGACCGCGCAGATGCCAGTTAAAAAACGCAGTGCTGAATAGGAAAAATGCCCTTGACATAAAGGGGGTAAAACCTACTGGAGCTGAAGTGGTTGATAGACACTATATCCCAGTCAATCCCTTATAGTGCATTCTAAACCAGAGTAATAGTAACATCAATAATTTAATATAAATTTACATTGTTTATTGCTGGCCTGCTAATATCAGTATTGTTTCCAGTTATATAAACTGACCTTAGTAGTTACTACTATGTTTAGCAGACTATGGGTTCAATTCACTAAGAGTTAAATAACGGCTAATAAAATGCGGTAAAATACTTCATGCGGTAACAGTTATTATTATTAAGATGGGGAAAAGAGAATTGAGAATTCTTTTAACTGGGATGAGGTGCCGTATCTATTAGGACACACCACCTACCACCTACTTAGTTATTATTATTATTATTATTATTATACAGGATTTATATAGCACCAACAGTTTACGCAGCGCTTTACAATATAAAAGGGAAACAATACAGTTATAATACAATAAAATACAGGAGGATTAAGATGGCCCTGCTCAGAAGAGCTTACAATCTAATAGGGTGGGGCAGTTGTGCAAGTGGGCAAATACTGAATGCGGTATTTGTTAGATTTAGCTGTAATTACCACATTATTTAATGCGGTAATTTACCGCACTGAGCTGGTTGCTAAGAAGCGGGGCCGGGAGGCTGAGTCCTTAACAAAGTATGATGTCGACAATAAAAAAGTATGAAAAAAAAAACACAGCGAGCCCCCCCCAGTCCATACCAGGCTCTTCAGGTCTGGTATGGATTTTAAGGGGAACCTCATGCCAAAATTAAAAAAAATAAAATAAATGCCCCCCCCCCCCCCCAAAATCCATACCAGACCCTTATTCGAGCATTCAGCTTGGCAGGTCAGGAGAGGGGGAGACGAGTGAGCGCCCCCCCCCCCCCGAACCATACCAGGCCACATACCCTCAACATGGGGGGGTGGGTGCTTTGGGGCAGGGTGGACTTGCCCCCCCACACCCCAAGACACTTTGTCTCCATATTAATAGGGATAAGGGCCTCATCCCCACAATCATGGCCACAATCCCCGCCCCAAAGCACCCATCCCCCCATGTTGAGAGCATGTGGCCTGGTATGGTTCAGGAGGGGGTGGGCTCGCTCGTCCCACTCCTTTCCTGACCTGCCAGACTGCATGCTTGGATAAGGGCCTGGTATGCATTGGGGAGGGGGACCTCATGCTGTTTTTTTCATCATTTTTAATTGTCTGCTTTTTTTTTCTACATTCAGCTGTCAGCGGGGAAACCACTGACAGCTGATGAGTCATCTATTGTTAAGGATGCGGCAGCCGGCTTCCCGACCCACTCCTTAGCCACCAACTATTTGTCAAAAAAAAATAGTGTGGCGGTCCCCTCGACCCCCCACGCTGTTTTTTGACAAATCCTGCATAAGATACCGCCAGCAAAACCCTGGTGGTAAATATTGCATTAAAATTATATAAAACATCCTGTGAGCCTCCACTAACAATAATAAACCAATAAATCCTCTTTGAATCAGCTGCAAACGGTAAACATGTCTCATAAACCATGTAAACGTACTAAAATCGCATTGAAAACGCTGCGCTATCAAAGGTATAAGCAAAAAGCCTCTGAACTGGTAAAAATATATCCTCTACACCGTGGTAATAATAATGAATAAAATTTATGATGAAAAATATATAAAATGACACGTGCTTAATAGCTAAATAATAAAGTGACAATGTGCATTCATATAGTGATAAGGGGGGAAGGGGACGCCACGCTTAGCAGATCAGCTGTTAGGAACGATCAGCATACCATCCCGTTACCGGCCCGTTTCAACCATTCGTTTTTTGCTTGATGTAGAATGGCGCACTGAAGCGCCTGGATATTGTGAGTACCCTGTGTGGGACCCGTTTATTTTTTGGTTCAATAAATTGCATAAGCATACTACACTATGAGATCCTTTTTTCATTGATTTACTGAGGCACATTGGCGATTGATCCAGGATCCTGGATGCACTGCTGAACCCTGTAGTGGTTCCAAAGCGTGTATTGACCAAGCTTAACAGCAAGGTCACACACTTTAAGGTGAGCCTTCATTACATGGAGGGGGCGGGGGGAGCACCTGAGTGAGAACACAGCGTCTGATCGTCGCATCACTTTCACAGCATACTGAATCGCATGGAGTGTGGAGCACCTGTAAATTGGATCAATTTGAACTTTGCACAGTGCACTTAAGCACTTTTCTATAATTCCAGTATTTGGATCTATTTAGATTTCCACGGATTTATTTGCTTTAATATTTTTTATCACTATATGAATGCACATTGTCACTTTATTATTTGGCTATTAAGCATGTGTCTTTTTATATATGTTTCATCATATATTTTATACATTATTTTTACCACAGTGTAGAGGATATATTTTTACCAGTTCAGAGGCTTTTTTCTTATACCTTTGATAGCGCAGCGTTTTCAATGCGATTTTGGTAACTATTGCATGTTTTTTAACTCTCTGGTCTGTTTGTGAATTGGACTAAAGAACTTTTTAAATAATATTTTCCTGGCACATTTTTCATTTTGCGTTAAATACCGCATAATCTTTTTTTTTTTAATGAATTAGACTTAATTTACTGCATGCAATAATTTATGTAAATGTTATTGAATTGACCACTGTGTACAACTTAATTTGCTGTGTGTGCATTTATGTTCTACTGCTGTGTGAACTAAGCTCTTGACAATATAATAAGTACCGTATGTTTTTTAAGCAGACATGTGTTTATTCTTTGATTTTAAAATTAGCCAGAAAAAAGGTATTTCATATTGGTGTCTTTATCCGTACCTACAGTGTTTTACTTTCAACCAGGTATGTCAGTGGGGCTAAGGTTGTTCTTGGAGTCGAGGATCATAACAGGGGACCCAAAATTATCCAGCGGCTCCTTCAGTGGGTGGCACTACATATCTAGAATTTGATAAGATGTATATCTAAAGTATACAGCACGAGAAAGCAACAAAAGATTGTTACATCTATGATAAGTTAACGCCCTATATTGTTATCATTTTTAAGTGCATGCAAACCCATTATCCATATGTTTGGCATCATGTCTCATTTTTCGTGACTATTGCTGTGCCTTACCTGGAGATCCGGCCAGTAACAGTACTTTTTTTTGCAGGATGACACCACTAATTTGCTGGCTCACTTTTAAGTAGCCCAAAGATTATATGATTTTCTTTCCTTCCACGACAGGTATTATTATTTATTATTATTATTATTCAGGATTTATATAGCACCAACAGTTTACACAGCGCTTTACAATGTAGGGACAAAACAGATTACAGCGCACACATTCAAGAATGACATTTATCCTGCAAGGCTAGTTAAAAACACTTGAATATATTCAAAAAAAATACAGGGGTTTGGTCACACTATATGGTCATATAGTGCTAAGCCCACTTACTGTAACAAAGTACCCCAAATTAGTGGGCCCTACCCTAGTAATAGAATGGAAGATCCTCTGTCTTAACCATGGGAGCCAAACTCCTCTATGTGGGAGAACTGAAGGGATTCCTCCTATGCACTGGTGACCACTAATAAAGAGGTACTGAGGAGGGGGAGGGGTGCTCCAGCCCAAAAAAAACCTGGTCAGGGTCTATTACAATATACAAAAACTAGGGCTGCGGAAATTAACGATTAATTCCTTGATTAATCGTTAATTTTTTTGATCAATCAAAATATTTTTGATTGGTAGGCTGCCTGCCCTGAGGCCGCTTTAGGCCGAGCTGTGGCTGCAGCGCAGCGCTCCGCTCCCTCCTCCTCCACTATATATCTCCCGCTGTGTGTATCCGAGCTGAGTGTGAAAACTTTGGCCGCGCTGTGAGAAAAGTCCCGCCGTCCTCCTAGATCAGCTCGTGTGAAAGACGCAGTGTTCTGTCTATCACACGAGCTGATCTAGGAAGAGGGCAGGACTTTTCTCACAGTGCGGCCAAAGTTTTCACACTCAGCTCCGAGACACACAGCAGGAGATACCCGCAGACTGTGTAATCCAGGCACTGACTACAGTGAGGCTGCGATTATGGGCACGGTGAGACTGCATTATGGGCACGGTGAGGCTGCCATAATAGGCACGGCGAGGCTGTGATTATGGGCACAGTGAGACAACATTATGGGCACGGTGAGGCTGCGATTATAGGCACGGCGAGGCTGCGATTATGGGCACGGTGAGACAGCATTATGGGCACGGTGAGGCTGCGATTATGGGCATGGTGAGGCTGCGATTATGGACACGGTGAGACTGCATTATGGGAACAGTGAGGCTGCGATTTTGGGCACGCTAAGTCTGAGATTATGGGCACGGTGAGACTGCATTATGGGCACAGAAAGGCTGCAATTATGGGCACATTGAGGCTGCGATTATGGGCACGGTAAGGCTGAGATTATGGGCACGGTGAGGCTAAGTTTATGACGTGTGACGTCCTAGCCATGCCCCGCTATGTCCGGCTTCGGCCGTTGCTATAACAACGGTGCTAAATCAGCTAAAGGTAGTTGGATCTGTATGTGCATTATAATTAATCGAAATTAGTCAATTAATCGATTAAAAAAAATTTGATTTATCGAATATGATCATTTTAATCAGTAACAGCCCTAACAAAAACATATTTGGGGGGCACACCCTAAAATGCGTTTAAATTCAAGATGGTGCTGCTATAAGACCAACAAACAGTACAAAACAGATTACAGTGCACACATTCAAGAATGACATTTATCCTGCAAGGCTAGTTAAAAACACCTGAACATATTCAAAAAATACAGGGGTTTGGTCACACTATATGGCCATATAGTGTTAAGCTTTCATTTCTCCCACATAGAGGAGTTTGGCTCCCATGGTTGAGAAGCAGGATCTTTCATTTTATTACTAGGGTAGGACCCACTAATTCGGGGTACTTTGTCGGAGTAAGTGGGCTTAGCACTATATGGCCATATAGTGTGACCAAACCCCCTGTATTTTTTTTAATATGTTCAGGTGTTTTTAACTAGCCTTGCAGAATAAATGTCATTCTTGAATGTGTGCGCTGTAATCTGTTTTGTACTGTTTGTTGGTCTTATAGCAGCACCATCTTGAATTTAAACGCATTTTAGGGTGTGCCCCCCAAATATGTTTTTGTATATTGTAATAGACCCTGACCAGGTTTTTTTGGGCTGGAGCACCCCTCCCCCTCCTCAATACCTCTTTATTATTGGTCACCAGTGCATAGCAGGAATCCCTTCAGTTCTCCCACATAAAGGAGTTTGGCTCCCATGGTTGAGACGCAGGATCTTTCATTCTATTACTAGGGTAGGACCCACTAATTCGGGGTACTTTGTCACAGTAAGTGGGCTTAGCACTATATGGCCATATAGTGTGACCAAACCCCCGTATTTTTTTTAATATGTTCGGGTGTTTTTAACTAGCCTTGCAGAATAAATATCATTCTTGAATGTGTGCGCTGTAATCTGTTTTGTACTGTTTGTTGGTCTTATAGCAGCACCATCTTGTAATTAAACGCATTTTAGGGTGTGCCCATTAAATATGTTTTTGTATATTACTATGTAGGGATATTACTATGTAGGGAGGCACTACAACAACAGTACAATCCAAAACAAGAGGGTTAGAGAAGCCCTGCTCTTGCGAGTTTACAATCTAAGAGAGAGGGGCTGGTGAAGCAAAAGGTAGGGACTGTGAGAGATGAACTGATGAAGGGAGTAGAGGATTCGGTTGTTAGCTGGAGGCAGGATAGGCCACCCTGAAGAGATGAGTTTTCAGGGATCGCCTAAAAGTGGACAGAGTAGGGGATAGCCGGACAGATTGGGGTAGTGCATTCCAGAGGATGGAAGAGGCTATGGAGAAGTCCTGGAGACGAGCATAGGAGGAGGAGACAAGGGAGCTAGAGAACAGAAGGTCTTGGGAAGAGCGGAGAGGATGGTTTGGGTGATATTTGGAGATAAGTTTGATGATGTAGCTCGGGGCAAAATTGTGAATGGCTTTGTATGTTATTGTTATTTTTTTGAATTTTATTCATTGGGCAATGGGAAGCCAGTGGAAGGATTGGCAGAGAGAAGTAGCGCACACTGAACGGTTGGAAAGGTGGATGAGTCTGGTAGCAACATTCATGATAGACTGAAGAGGGGATAGCTTGCGGAGAGGTAGGCCAATGAGGAGGGAGTTACAATAGTCAAGGCGAGAGATAACAAGGGAGTGAATACGTTGCTTAGTGGTCTTGACGGTTAGAAAGGGGCGTATTTTGGAGATGTTTCAGAGGTGAAGTCTGGACGATTTGGACAGTGATTGGATTTGGGGCTTAAAGGACGGGTCAGAGTCGAGGATTACACCTAGTACCTTGGCATGAGGGGAGGGACTGATGGTTGTATTATTGATCTTGATGGAGAAGTCAGGGGGAGGGGCACAGGCTGGAGGAAAAATTATGAGCTCAGTTTTAGAAAGATTGAGTTTGAGGAAGTGGTGTGACATCCATGCTGATATGTCAGTTAGTAAGTTAGGAATGCAAGAGGAGTTTGAAGGCGTGAGGTGAGGAGTAGAGAGATAGATTTGTGTGTCATCAGCATAGGGGTGGTACTGGAAGCCATGGGGAGTTTATTAACAGACCAAGGGAGGAGGTGTAAATGGAGAAGAGAAGGGGTCCGAGGACAGAACCTTGAGGTACCCCTACAGAAAGAGGAAGTGGAGAGGAGGAAACAGAGTTATAGGTCATACCGAAGGAGCGCTGTGATAGGTAGGAGGAGAGCCAGGAGTAGCAGAGTCTTGAAGGCCAAGAGAGTGGAGTTTTTTGAGGAGGAGGGGATGGTCAACAGTATCAAAGGCTGCAGAGAGGTCGAGTAGTATGAGTATAGAGTAGTGGCCATTGGTTTTAGCAGTTAGTAAGTCATTAGTGAGTTTCAGTAGGGCAGTTTTAGTGGAGTGTAGCAAGCGGAAGCCAGACTGGTAGAAGGTATCCCTCCTGCAGCGCTATTGTGTTCTGCCACAAGGGAGCATTCCTGGCTGGCAGAACTCACTTATTAATGCTGGTGGCTATGGTCACCGGCAGTAATCACATGCAAAAAATCCAACAGGCTGGTTGTACCCAAGTCAATTAACGGATCAACTTGTGACATATATGCAATGAAGGTATGGCGCTTGAATACAAACGTTAACATATGTGAAAAAACATATCTATAATCATATTGAAATCAATAAAATCAGTCCAGTGTGATATAATCCCAACACCAAGAAAATATTCCAATGCCATTTCCAATTCCTTCACCACTAGTGCTCAAAATATGTTTGTACACTCACCAAAGGTGTTTGACCTCTTTTTAGGTGGGTCAAAAAACATTTGTTGCTTATAAAAGCCAAGGTCTCCCCTGGGGTGAGCTCCAATGATTCTTCCAATTTTAGGATCACTCATACATGAGATAATCAGACAGAAGGTGGAATAAAAGGTATCATAGTTTAGTATTTTATTAAAATTGGTTGGTAGTAAAAATAGTAAGTTACACTCACATGTATTGGTGCCCGAATGCCGGGACATGCATATACAGTGTGTATAGGATGGGATAATACAGCCACTGCCAGCATAGAGCTTGCGTGCGTTGCAAGCCTCACTCTTGGTTTTTTAGCCCAGAAGTGAAAGTTACTTGCAGAAGACTCTATTTTGGGTGAAGTGTACGTCGGAGCGTAGCGTAGGGACCATCACTTCCGGGTCCTGTATGACGTCATGTCTGGGCCGAAAAATTTAGAGTGATGCTTGGAACACACTCCCGCTCTATGCTGGCAGTGGCATTGTTATCCCATCCTATACACTCTGCCCAAACAAAAGCAAGTTTGGGCTGTAGTTTGCTTTCCAAGGGAAAGTATGGACGTTTTTTACAATTTTTTTTAATTATCAGGACTAAAACAATACAATTATTACATTATTTTTTAGCATTTTTCTGTGTTCTTTTAAATCATGTTAATATGAAATATAGAGTATTAACAATTATGCAGTCATCTATCCATCTAGTACATGAAACACCAGTCTTCTTTTTACTTGTTTGCTATTTCAGCTGTGCTGAATTTTTAGCCAGCCCATAGTGCTTTAGGAATTCTTTGTCATGCATTTAAAACTTACAGTTTCTCACAAAAGTGAGTAAACCCCTCACATTTTTGTAAATATTTTATTATATCTTTTCATGTGAAAACACTGAAGAAATTACACTTTGCTGCAATGTAAAGTAGTGAGTGTACAGCTTGTATAACAGTGTAAATTTGCTGTGCCCTCAAATTAACTCAACACACAGCCATTAAGGTCTCTAAACCACGGGCAACAAAAGTGAGTACACCCCTAAGTGAAAATGTCCAATTTGGACCCAGAGTGTCAATATTTTGTGTGGCCATCATTATTTCCCAGCACTGCCTCTCGGGCATGGAGTTCACCAGAGCTTCACAGGTTGCCACTGGTCTTCCACTCCTCTATGACGACATCACGGAGCTGGTGGATGTTAGAGACCTTGCGCTCCTCCACCTTCCATTTGAGGATGGCCCACAGATGCTCAATAGGGTTTAAATCTGGAGACAAGCTTGGCCAGTTCATCACCTTTACCCTCACCTTCTTTAGTAAGGCAGTGGTCATCTTGGAGGTGTGTTTGGGGTCATTATCATGTTGGAATACTGCCCTGTGGCCCAGTCTCCAAAGGGAGGGGATCATGCTCTGCTTCAGTATGTCACAATACTTGTTGGCATTCATGGTTCCCTCAATAAACTGTAGCTCCCCAGTGTCAGCAGCACTCATGCAGCCCCACACCATGACACTCCCACCACCATGCTTGACTGTAGGCAAGACACACTTATTTATTTTTCCTTTTTTCATATCCTCAGAGAGTTCCTTGCAATGAGGTGCCATGTTGAACTTCCAGTGACCAGTATGAGAGAGTGAGAGTGATAACACCAAATTTAACACACCTGCTCCCCATTCACGCCTGAGACCTTGTAAAACTAATGAGTCACATGACAGCGGGGAGGGAAAATGGCTAATTGGGCCCAATTTGGACATTTTCACTTAGGGGTGTACTCACTTTTGTTGCCAGCAGTTTAGACATTAATGGCTGTGTGTTGAGTTATTTTGAGAGAACAGCAAATTTACACTGTTCTACAAGCTGTACACCCACTACTTTATGTAGCATTAACCCCCAAAGGAGCTGCTGATTTATATCGGGCTGTTACCGTCACCTCTTTACCTGTAGTTTCACCAATATTTAGAACTTAGAGTCCATGTTGAGCTTTGTATCTGACAATGTAGGCACCAGTCCCTTTAGTACTTTTCCAATGCTTTAATAGGAAATAACTGGAAGAAGTAGCAGGAAAGAGGTAGAAGAAGAGTTGCAGGAAAGTTCAAATACCTTTTCTTTAGGACACTGAGGAATTTGAAATCTCGTTGACGAATACACCTTCAGTCCAAGATTAAATCTTTGCCCACCCAGATAGGTCTCTCTCACTGACCTAGCAGCCGGAGCGTAGCACGACAAAATGTCTCTGCCACAGACTTGAGAAGAACAATTTAACTGTACGATCCTCTGCCACAGGACGTAGTAGTTTTAGATGAACAGCAACACAGTACCAGAACCTTTAAGCCGACCCAGCAGTACTTGTGCGGTAGATTAGGTTAAGATGCATCCTCCAATTGAGTCACCAAGCCCCTCTTGAGACACCAGCATTCTGCACGGTCCTCTCCAAGATGGGTCCTCCCCTGGGTCTTCTCAATTGTCCGGCTTCTTCCCGCAGGACAGACAGCACAGGACCAACCCTGCAGCAGTAGGCCCCAGACAGGCTTCTGGGCCTATCTGCACGGCTGCAGAAACACAACCCTCCGGCCTGGAGGGCCACGAGGTAGAACTACTTGTCACATACCTTTAGGCCAGGAGGGCCAGCAGGTGAAAGAGAAAGAAAAATGGCGTCTGCCCCTTAGGTACTCTCTCCCAGAATGCATAGCAGTGGACCACCTCTGCCGAGTTACCTCTGGGAAAGAAGAGCACTCAATATACTTCAGTTTGTTGCTTTTCCAACACTGACCTATGGTGACAACGACACCTACAGGCAACGGTGTGGAACTGCACACAACACAGCCAATGCTGGAACAGAGGCTAATTTAGCCATAGATTAACTCTGAACTACATACAGAACAGATAACCCACTAAATTTACAAATCAACGCCTGATCAAAAATTTATCAGCGCTACATTTACATTGTAGCAAAGTGTCATTTCTTCAGTGTTCTCACGTGAAAAGATATAATAAAATATTTACAAAAATATGAGGGGGTGTACTCAATTTTGTGAGATACTGTATTTGTAAATGTCTTATGAGTGAGAGAGCTCTAAATGTCTTATGAGTGGGAGAGCTCTTATGAGTGTAAAAGTAAAAATAATTTAAGTGGTTCTAAAGGCTGAAGGTTTGCATTCTATCCATGAAGATAAAAAAACTCCCAGTGTGCAGCTCCCCCCCTCAGCCCCCTCTAATACATACACAAGCCCGATCTCGATCCAGTGATGTGCACGAGAGCAGCATCTCCCAAGTCTCTCTCACCACATTGGCTGAGATGCAGTCAATCACAGATGCTCCCGCTGCTGTCAATCACAGCTAGAGAAGAAAGAGCAGAGAGCTGTGCTCTTTTATGTTGTATGGACACAGAGTGGGACTTGGGAGTGAGCATGCATGAGTGACCCCATAGCATGTGGTTTGCTATGGGGGCACTCACTGGGGGAGGGTCCTAGAGCATCAGCTGGGGACCTAAGAAGAGGAGGACTGGGGCTGCTCTGTGCAAAACCTCTGCACAGAGCAGGCTAGTATAACATGTTTGATTGTTTTTTTTAAACTTGCCTTTACATACACTTTAAATAACATATAAACAAAAAATAGAGGGCATGAACCAAAACAGTTATAGTTTCTCTGCAAAAAAAAGTATCAGTACTGATGTCTGTGGTCCTCAGTCACTAAATAAATACTACTTAAGACAATATGTCCTAATTAGGTTTGAAAAGGCATATTGCTTCAGCTGACATTCATGAGGATTGCTGTAGAGAAGCCATCCCATCTGCATTGTATCAGGGTTACTAACCCCCCCTGACTTATTTCCCCCAATGACTTACAGTGCATCCAGAAAGTATTCACAGCGCTTCACCTTTTCCACATTTTGTTAAGTTATACACTTTTTCCAAAAAGTAAAATTAAATTTTGTTTTTTTCCTCAAAATTCTACAAACAATACTCCGTAATGACAACGTGAAAGAAGTTTGTTTGAAGTCTTTGCAAATTTATTAAAAATAAAAACTGAAAAAAATCACATGTACATAAGTAGTCATAGATACTAGACACATGCAGCGCTAAAAATGTGCATTTACATCTAAGACCCCTTTCACACCAGGGCGTTTTGCAGGCACTATAGCGTTAAAAATAGAGCCTGCATTCCACCCTCAAACAACTGCAGCATTGTCTGCAGTGTGAAAGCCCGAGGGCTTTCACACCGGAGCGCTGCGCTGGCAGGACAGGAAAAAAAGTTCTGTCAGCAGCTTCTTTGGAGCGTTGAAGGAGCGGTTTGTTTACCACTCCTCCACCGCTGCTCCCCATTGAAATCAATGGGGCAGCGCTGGGATACCGCTGGCAAAACGCCGCTATTATGGTGCATTGCGGGCGGTTTTAACCCTTTCTCGGCCGCTAGCGGGGGTAAAAGCGCCCCGCTAGCAGCCGAAATGCGCTAATCCGACGGTAAAACGCCGCTAAAAATAGCAGCGTTTTACCGCTGACGCTGCGGGCGGCCCGGTGTGTAAGGGGTCTTAAACATGTATAAGTGACAAAGTGCTGAGTACATAACTTGTGCCAGAATAGGCAATGTGTGTAGTTGGTGGACGTTTAACAAATAAACAAATTGGGGGGCATGTCCGGATGTGAGCCGAGGAAGACGTGTCACTGTAGAGCTCCGTCCATCCTGAAATAATCCTCAGCCATCCTCTTCACAAAACAGTCCGGTGAGCCTATACAGCTGCCCTGCCTGTCCCAGTTTGACTCCTGCATCAGTCCCATCAGCTATTTAGGAGACCGGCAGCCTGGCTGTGTGGATACACGGCCTCCGGCCTTATACATGCAGCAGAGACTCGCCGCCATCTTGAGGCCTGCAAAGCCTCCTGAATCCTCCGCACTCTGCGGAACGAGCGATCGCCCCACGCCCGCACATCCGTGGCAGCATTCCCGATCGGCAGCCAGCACCAGAAGTGCCCGAGGGACCCCAAACGACCAGCCGCATACACCCGCGGACCGCCGCCATTTTGAGGCCTACGAGGCCTGCTGTGTTCTCCTCCACCAGGTGCCGTGATTCGTGGAGGGGGTGGCCGTCACACACTAACCCTTCTGTGACAACATCTCTGGGGGGGACAGGTGGTGACTGCTGCATCTGGGGGCTGTCGGCCGGCACCATTAGGCCTCAGTGAGGGATCTCAGTATTACACCAGCCACAGGTGTTTATCGCCCCTGCATGACAGTCTCCCTCACTGCTACCACAGACTGTTAAAGGCAACAAATCCTCCATCCTAAATTCTTATCCTGCATAACTCCAGATCGCTTGCTCATGCCATCAAAGAGCAAAACAGCGACTAAAAAGGCACCAGCACAGCCCGCCCAGTGTCCCAGTGCCATTTTGGATCAATTTAAAGCGCTTTTAGCAGACATGGAACAGGCAGCGACTCCAACGGCCTCTCCACCTCCTCAGGCGCCTGCACAAGTAAGTGATACCACTGTCATCCTTGCAGCCATAGAACAGAGCAGAACCTCCTTACTGGTCCGCATCGATCACTTGGCTGCGGAATGTAATCTCATCAGGGCGGACCTGGACAAATTCAGGGACAGACTTTCTGAGACTGAGTCGCGAATTTCCGCCACAGAGAACCTCGCTACCCGCCATGATGATGCCCTCAACGCATTGCAGCGCACTGTCCAATCCCTGGTGGCTAAATCTGACGACGCCAAAAATCGCCTTCGGAGGAATAATGTAAGGGTCCTGGGTCTCCCTGAAGGGGTGGAGGAGGACCACCCAGCTGAATTTGCGGAAGCATTCTTTAAGACATTTTTAACTTAACTGAGGTCCCCCTGACTTATGTGGTAGAAAGGGCTCATAGAGTCCCGACTGGCCGGAGCACCCCTGGTGCGCCACCAAGGCCCTTCCTGCTGAGATTCCTCAATTTCAGAGACCGTGACCGCATCCCCTGTGAGGCCCGTAAACATCCCACCCCTCCCTTTGAGCACACAGTGGTGCATCTCTATCCTGACTTCTCTGCAGACTAACAAAGACGTCGCAAAACTTTCACCGATATTAGAAGACGACTTCGGGAACGTGATATCAAATATTCCATGCTCTACCCAAGTCGCCTACGAGTTCAGCATGATGGTTTGGTGAAGTTTTTTTAATCCCCCGACGAGGCAAACACCTGGTTACTATCATTACAGTAATTCTTGAGCCTTCTCTCCAATCTGCAATCCTGGCTGATGGTCTTGTCCCAAGGTTCATTTGTTCTAGTTCCGTGGCGGTTTGATTAACCTAGCATATTACTTACTACCACTGGTTAATGCTGTTCTGGATTTTTTTTTTTTTTTATAGAATGCAGGACTCCTCAAACTTGGACTCTGTTTGCGCCATGTATACCTCCCCCTTTTTTTTGGGGAACATTTACAAATCCTGGGGGTAGGGAAGGGGCACTAACCAACAACTTATCCATGTGAACAACTGACGGATATCTTTGCGGAGCCATGGAGCCCTACAGACATGGACACCGTCTTCAGAAAGATGGACCTTAGAACAGGTTTTTTTGTGCTTTTTTTTGCACTTTTTTTCTTTTTTCTACTGTTTCATTTAAATTTTTTCTATGGTCATACCTTCCAGGACTTTTTTTGGACAAGTTTTGGGAAAAAGCTGCGTGTACTTTTTTTTTTGGTTTGCTACACAGCAGCAGGGAGTTAATGGGGTTTTGGGATTTTTTTACCTGACAGGTGCAGCCTTTCACTTTAGACCCTTTGTTATACAAATGATATGGTGCACACATGATTTGCATAATCTACTTTGTTACTTCTCTTTGATACAGGTACACTATATAATATATGTTGAGTTAAAATGTGAATATGGCAGGATCAAAGGTTAATATGATATCTTGGAATGTCCGAGGCCTAAACAACAAATTTCGTAGAGCCTTAATGTTTCAATATTTAAAGACGATCACACCGCACGTGGTGTTTTTGCAGGAGACACATCTGGATGGGAGCAGGGTAATGACATTGCGTAGAGCCTGGATACAGCGGGCGATGCACGCAACATACTCCACCTATGCTAGGGGAGTGCCAATCCTGATTAGCAATGCGGTACCCTGCACCATACACCATGTCATCTCAGATCCGGGCGGCAGGTTCCTGATAGTTGTAGCTGACATTAGTACATGCAAGATGGTCTTAGTTAAGTCCTTTGATGACGCCCTGGGGGAGGGGCGAAACGCGTCGACGTAACATCCGGCTTTTGCACAACCAAGTGACGTTTTCCTTCCTGACTCCGTGGAACGCACGCTGTAAGCGGCGATCGCGGAGACTGTCTGATATGCCTGATTACAACCGGGAGTATGTGAGTAGCGGTTTGTAGCGCTAGTGATTTGTCAAACACTCACAGTACTTCACTATATGCTTTTTCCTCTGTTTTGGGTGGTCAATTGTCTACTTATGGCTTATTCGATTTGAGCATCGGTCATCTCTTCCACTGATCCACGTTAGAGATATACCTTGCATATTACCATTAAGAAAGGCTGTCAGCCTGGGAGGAGGAGCTGCTGTAACATCGCAGGACCGTCCTGCCAGCTGATTTAGTGACAAGTCTTGTTGGTATCCATCTTGGGACTATTGCTAGGATTCATATTTCTGTCTTGGGAGCAACCACTGTTTATATCCATCAGTTCAGCTGCCAATATTTATTGGTCAACACTTATGGTTTATTTTATTTTTTTATTTTCCACATTATATGTGTTATGCCTATATGTGTAATATTCTTGTGCAATCACCTATTATGTTTCACTATTTACATCCAATAGTTATATGTGTAACCCTAGACTGCATATGATATGTAGTCCATCATTTATCTATTACTTTGTTTATTTTTATTGTTAGCACATTGGTTAGCACTCAGCACCTTTAGTCACGTATTATCAGCGCTGTATTTGTCTGTTTTATATTTTCAAAGTACTATTACTTTTTTTACAGCAGCGATAAGGTTTTGGTTCATTTGTCGCTAGCGCTGCTTTTTTCATTTATATTAGTTAATGTCTATATACCTCCTCCTTTTCAGGTACAGGTTCTCTATGATCTCCTTGGTAAATTAGCCCCTTACATGCATCTTCCTCTTATTATAGCAGGGGATTTCAATGCCATACTTTCTGCCGCTCTAGACTCATCGAATGTAGCTAGGGTGGCATCTGCTGACCTTTCTGCCTGGGCGGCTGTGGCCTCCTTGACAGAATTATGGCGATGGAAAAACCCTACCAACAAAAGCTATTTGCATTTATCAAAAACACACAGTTCCTCCTCAAGGATAGATTTGGCATTCGCCAATGCGCCAATGTTACAATTAGTGGGAGGAGCTAGTTACCTGGCTGGGGGCATTTCAGATCACACACCACTATCAGTGCATATTAGTATTCCCTCGGCTCTCAGGGGGGGCATGGAGGTTGAACCCCGGCTGGTTGGAAGTGGAAGAGGTGTCCTCCCATGTGGCGCCACATTTCACTGACTACTCGAAAGATAGTATAGGCTCGGCCGATCCCACCACAGTATGGGATGCGTTCAAGGCTTGTATGCATGGACATTACATCTCGACCATTAAGCAGGCCCGCAGGTCTCATAATAAAAAAGAACAGGAATTTCAGGAAAAAGAAAGGGCCTGTGAACTTGCTCATGCAATTGATCAGTCTGATACAACATATGAAGAGCTGCTAGAAGCAAGACGCGCGCTGGCTCTTCATTTTACCGAATTAACACATACTTCCAGGGCAAAAAGAGCTGAATCCATTTTTGAGCAGGGAGATAAGAATGGAAAGTTGTTAGCAATGTTAGTGGCAGAACAGAGAATACAAACAAACATACCATGTATTAAAAACGACCGGGGAGACATTCTCACAAACCCAACTGATATTATGGATACGTTTGTGGAGTACTACAAGGCCTTGTATGCTCCTATACCAGTCTATGATAATCAAGAATTGGATGCATTATTGACGTCCCTGAATGTGCCGTTACTGTTTGAGATAGATAGGGACATTTTGGAGGCTGACATAACTGAAAAAGAAATTGAAACGGCTATCAGGGCGTTCCCCCCTCATAAATCACCCGGACCAGACGGTTTTTGTATTGAGATATATAGGCTACATATAGAGGACATGGTTCCCAGACTGAGAGTCCTGTTTCATTATTGTCTTAAACATAAATGCTCCCAGACTCATTCTTAGAGGCACAGGTGATTCTATTGCCGAAACCGGGCAAGGACTCTTTGACCTGCTCCTCCTAGAGACCCATAGCACTATTAAATCAGGATCTAAAAATTCTAACAAAGGTCGTAGCTACAAGACTTTCCCAAGTTATTACTACTTTAGTAGACATAGACCAGATGGGTTTCATACCTCAAAAATCGACGGACACTAACTTACGCAGACTGTTTGCTCATTTGCAGATTGACCATGACAAGTCAGGGACTAGGGTGGTAGTGTCCCTCGACATGGCCAAAGCCTTTGACTCTGTGGACTGGAATTATATGCTGGCGATACTGCGCGACATGGGGTTTGGGGACAATTTTATGACCTGGATCTCACTATTATTTAGTAATCCCAAAGCGGCCATAAAGCTGGGCACTTAGGTCTCCTCCAAATTTACAGTGGGTAGAGGCACACGTCAGGGGTGCCCATTGTCGCCATCTCTATTCGCCCTAGCGATAGAACCTTTGGCTATAGCTCTGAGGAGATCCCCTGACGTGGGAGCATTGGAGGTGGGAGGTATACGGGAATGCATTGCACTCTATGCAGATGACATGCTCCTCTTTCTACAAGACGCAGGGCCGTCACTAGAGGCAGTGTTTGAAATACTGGATAAATTTGCCATTTTTTCGGGATTGCGAGTTAACTGGGAGAAATCCAGTGCAATGGCTATTGACGCAGACACCCAGGCCTTGGCAATCAAACGGGTTCCCATTCCATGGGTGACGGAGTTCAAGTACCTGGGCATATGTATATCGCCTAGGGTTGGTGATTTTATGTCCCTAAATTTACTCCCTTCATTGGCCAAGGTCAAATCGCAGCTTGATGCGTGGAAACATTTCCCATTGTCTCTAATTGGAAGGGTCAACCTACTTAAAATGAAGATTCTCCCAGTTTTCTTGTACCTCCTGTGGAACACACCAATTTGGATCCCCTGTTCTTTTTTTAGGAGGGTAAACAGCCTATTTAGCTCCTTCCTATGGGCCACTGCACACCCCAGAATTGGTCTCCATACTTTACAGGAGCCATGGGGTCAAGGTGGACTAGCGCTGCCGGATCTTTTCAAATACTTTATAGCGGGACAAATGGTGATCGCTAGATGCTGGTTGATAAGGGACGATGGGGATTCAGCAACAGTTTAGAGGCAGCTCTCATGGGATCGTATGAGAGCCTATCTTACTTAGTTTACAGGGGACCCCAAACCTCCCCATCTCTGACTGCCTTGATGCGTGTCACTGTTCGCGCATGGGTCAGGGCACAAATTTTGCTGAAAGTTGAAGATGGGAGCTGGCCACAGGACACCCCCCTCTGGTTCAACCCTAGACTAACACACTTTGTTGCAATCCCTGACCCAGTGATATGGGCCAGGGTTGGCATTAAACAACTGAAGCACATAGTGGGGGGGGGGGGGGATTACTCACGTTTGACCAATTTAAAGATAAATATAATCTTCCTAACTGGTATTTATTTAGATACCTTCAGTTAAGACATGCTTTTCTTACTCAGTTCAGTTCTGACACACTAGAGCTGGGCACATCCCCATTGGAGAACATGCTGGGGGCTGAGGACCTACAAAAACCGCTATCAAAAGTTTACAAAGAACTATTTGTAGAAAGGCCCAAAATGCTTAACAAATGTAAAGACACATGGAGTGCATTAGTAACAGATTTTGGGGGGGAAGATTGGGATGATATGTGGGATCACCCGTTCCAGACTCTGGTGTCGGCCAGAGATAGGCTCATTCAATTTAAAATACTTCACAGGGTGTATTATACCCCTGCAAGGATAGCTGGGATATATGGTACAGGTGCAACAGAATGCTGGCGATGCACGGTTAGCCATGCTGATTTTGACCACATATTTTGGCAGTGTCAGCAGATAAGGGAATTCTGGAAAGGGGTAACACGCACTATACAGAAAGTACTTTCGATACCGATTCCTGTTACGGTCGCAGTCTGTTTGCTTGGCCTAGTGGAGGAGTTGGCGCCCCAAAGGGGCGCAAAGAACTATGATCTCTCTCTCCCTTTTTTATGCACGTAAAGCTATCTTATTGTGTTGGAAAAAACCTGAACCGCCCACAGTGTCTTACTGGAAAGGCATAATCAATAAAGCACTACCTTTTTACAAAGCAACATACTTAAGCAGGGGTTGCCCAAAAGAATTTGAGAAAGTATGGCAATGTTGGCAGGATGACAAGGACACTTTGAATTGATCTGCTACGGTGGGGGAGTGCTTTAGCAAGCACTCTATGTATTGGGTAAAATGATGATGTAATCCTGATTAGATAATCATTTGACTGTGCGATGATTGGGTGTACCATTGATTCCTAGAAAACAAAATGTTTTCATTTTTTTTTTTAACTGTTATGAGTATGGAATGTGATTTAGCAATAGTGAAAGCAATTTTGAAAGGCTGCACAAGTGATTTAGCAATAGTGAAAGGCTGCACAAGGGTTGGGGGGGAGGGAGAGGGAGGGAGAGGGGTGAATTTTGGTACACGTTGTACTGTAGTGTATGAGCTGTTAAAATGTTAATAAACAAAAATTTTCAAAAATAAACAAATTAGGAAAAAAAGTCCATTGGTGTATGATGAATCATATGTTAGTCCACAGAAACTGGGGGTTCAGAGAAGAATGGCTAAGGCTCAGCGGGGTCCCATTCATGGAAGGAGGAAAGAACAAAAAATCTCCACATAGGGCATGAATCCGTTAAAAAAAGCTTTTATTGAAAAGCTAGAAAGTGCTAAACAGCACACTTCAATAGATAAAACGTGATCACAAAAAGAATAAGATAAAATCACGTGGTAACAGGGCATCTATAGGCTTTAGCAACCCGACATGTTTCGAAACCCCTGGGATCGTTGGATCCCTCAAGCCCGTATGACACTCCACCGTACAGTGACTGTGTCCATCCCTTCTGGTAAGGATATTCACTCCTATCGTTTGCAGTTCTGATTTGGAATTTTAGAAGATCTGTGTGTAAAGTGCCTCCCTATACATAGTTTACTCCAGCCCCAGCCCCGTGTGCAGTTGTGGCACCACATATGCCCATGAACCCCCAGTTTCTGTGGACTAACATATGATTCATCATGCACCAATGGACTTTTTTTTCCTAATTTGTTTATTTGTTAAACGTCCACCAACTACACACATTGCCTATTCTGGCACAAGTTATGTACTCAGCACTTTGTCACTTATACATGTTTAAGATGTAATGGCACATTTTTAGTGCTGCATGTGTCTAGTATCTATTCATTTCTACACTGTTCACCACATTGTTACATGCTGGCAGCCAGGCCCGGACTGGCCATAGGGCAGACCGGGCATTTGCCCGGTGGGCTGGGACCTCCAGCTCCATAGCCTGTTGATGATCAGGCTGCACAGCGGGAGGTAAGCGGCGCCCGCGGCCTGGACAGGGTTAAGATAGGCCACGGCCGCCGCTCACCCACAGCTATGCGGCCGTGCCTGTGTCATCTCTGGGCTCCGGCGCAACTACAATAGCGGCTGAGTGGCTGAGCTGTGTGTCTCTCTCACACACAGCTCAGCCAACGCTGTCAGTTCCACTGCTCCTCCTCTTCCCGCCACTCTACTCTATCTGCTCCGCCCATACCCCCTGTGTCTGCCCCGCCCACACCACCTGCGTCTGCCCCGCCCACACATCCCTGGGATGAAGGAAGGAAGATTTAAAAGCTGCAGGCAGCCCGCTTCGGAGCCTCATCCTGGGGTGAGTAAGCTCACCCTCTCTCCTGCCTTCCAATGTGTATATAAAACTAATTTAAGGTGTGTTCTGTGGACTCTGATACAAGAGGGGGACTTTGGTGAGCAGAGACCCCCTTAAATCAGTGTTCCCCTTTACATTAGAGTCCACAGAGCTCCCCCTTACAGTAAGTGGGGGCTCAGTGCGGACTCTGATGTAAGGGGGGTCTGTGTGGACTCTGATGTAAGGGGGGTCTGTGCAGACTCTGATGTAAGGGGGCTCAGTGCGGACCCTGATGTGAGGGGGCTCAGTGGGGACTCTGATGTGAGGGGGCTCAGTGTGGACTCTGATGTAAAGGGACTCAGTGCGGACTCTGATGTAAGGGGGGTCAGTGCGGACTCTGATGTAAAGGGGCTCAGTGTGGACTCTGATGTAAAGGGGCTCAGTGCGGACTCTGATGTAAGGGGGCTCAGTGCGGACTCTGAAGTAAGGGGGCTCAGTGCGGACTCTGATGTGACGGGGCTCAGTGCGGACTCTGATGTGAGGGGGCTCAGTGCGGACTCTGATGTAAGGGGGCTCAGTGCGGACTCTGATGTAAGGGGGCTCAGTGCGGACTCTGATGTAAAGGGGCTCAGTGCGGACTCTGATGTAAGGGGGCTCAGTGCGGACTCTGATGTAAGGGGGCTGAGTGCGGAATCTGATGTAAGACACCTCTGTGCGGACTCTGATGTAAGGGACCTCTGTATGTACTCTGATGTAAGGGACCTCTGTGCGGACTCTGATGTAAGGGGGCTCAGTGCGGACTCTGATGTAAGGGGGCTCAGTGCGGACTCTGATGTAAGGGGGCTCAGTGCGGACTCCGATGTAAGGGGGCTTAGTGCGGACTCTGATGTAAGGGGCTCAGTGCGGAATCTGATGTAAGGGGGCTCAGTGCGGACTCTGATGTAAGGGGGCTCAGTGCGGACTCTGATGTAAGGGGGCTCAGTGCGGAATCTGATGTAAGACACCTCTGTGCGGACTCTGATGTAAGGGGGCTCAGTGCGGAATCTGATGTAAGACACCTCTGTGCGGACTCTGATGTAAAGGGGCTCAGTGCGGAATCTGATGTAAGGGGGCTCAGTGCGGACTCTGATGTAAGGGGGCTCAGTGCGGAATCTGATGTAAGACACCTCTGTGCGGACTCTGATGTAAAGGGGCTCAGTGCGGAATCTGATGTAAGGGGGCTCAGTGCGGAATCTGATGTAAGACACCTCTGTGCGGACTCTGATGTAAAGGGGCTCAGTGCAGAATCTGATGTAAGGGGGCTCAGTGCGGACTCTGATGTAAAGGGGCTCAGTGCGGAATCTGATGTAAGGGGGCTCAGTGCGGACTCTGATGTAAGGGGGCTCAGTGCGGAATCTGATGTAAGACACCTCTGTGCGGACTCTGATGTAAGGGGGCTCAGTGCGGAATCTGATGTAAGACACCTCTGTGCGGACTCTGATGTAAAGGGGCTCAGTGCGGAATCTGATGTAAGGGGGCTCAGTGCGGAATCTGATGTAAGGGGGCTCAGTGTGGACTCTGATGTAAAGGGGCTCAGTGCGGACTCTGATGTAAAGGGGCTCAGTGCGGAATCTGATGTAAGGGGGCTCAGTGCGGACTCTGATGTAAAGGGGCTCAGTGCGGACTTTGATGTAAAGGGGCTCAGTGCGGACTCTGATGTAAGGGGGCTCAGTGCGGACTCTGATGTAAAGGGTCTCAGTGCGGACTCTGATGTAAGGGGGCTCAGTGCGGACTCTGATGTAAGGGGGCTCAGTGCGGACTCTGATGTAAGGGGGCTCAGTGCGGACTCTGATGTAAGGGAGCTGAGTGCGGAATCTGATGTAAGACACCTCTGTGCGGACTCTGATGTAAGGGGGGGTCTGTGCGGACTCTGATGTAAGGGGGCTCAGTGTGGACTCTGATGTAAGGGGGGTCTGTGCGGACTCTGATGTAAGGGGGGTCTGTGCGAAATCTGATGTAAGGGGGGATCTGTGCAGACTCTGATGTAAGGGGGGTCTGTGTGGACTCTGATGTAAGGGGGGTCTGTGCGGACTCTGATGTAAGGGGGGTCTGTGCGGACTCTGATGTAATGGGGGGTCTGTGCAGACTCTGATGTAAGGGGGGTCTGTGTGGACTCTGAAGTAAGGGGGGTCTGTGCGGAGGACTCTGATGTAAGAGGGGGGTCTGTGCGGACTCTGATGTAAGGGGGGTCTGTGTGGACTCTGAAGTAAGGGGGGTCTGTGCGGAGGACTCTGATGTAAGAGGGGGGTCTGTGCGGACTCTGATGTAAGGGGGGTCTGTGTGGACTCTGATGTAAGGGGGGTCTGTGCGGACTCTGATGTAAGGGGGGGTCTGTGCAGACTCTGATGTAAGGGGGGGTCTGTGCAGACTCTGATGTAAGGGGGGTCTGTGCGGACTCTGATGTAAGGGGGGTCTGTACGGACTCTGATGTAAGGGGGGGTCTGTGCAGACTCTGATGTAAGGGGGGTCTGTGCGGACTCTGATGTAAGGGGGGGTCTGTGCAGACTCTGATGTAAGGGGGGTCTGTGCGGACTCTGATGTAAGGGGGGGTCTGTGCAGACTCTGATGTAAGGGGGGTCTGTGTGGACTCTGAAGTAAGGGGGGTCTGTGCGGAGGACTCTGATGTAAGGGGGGTCTGTGCGAACTCTGATGTAAGGGAGTCATTACAGTCATTACAAGATGTCATTACAGTGCAGTCCCCTTTATATTTATATCAGTGTTCCTGCACATTACAGCGTGGAGGACCGATCCCCCCCCCCCGGTCCATGGAAAAATTGGCTGCTCAGTCTAAAATGCCCGGGCCTATTTTTTGTCCCAGTCCGGGCCTGCTGGCAGCTATCACCCGCACTACTTTTTTGCAATAGCGCAATTACTGATTGGTTCCATAAGTAGTCATAGCCTTTGCTCAATACTTTGTTGAAGCACCGTTGGCATCTTTTTGAGTATGATTCTACAAGCTTGGCATACCTATTTTTGGGCAGTTTCTCCCATTATTCTTTGCAGGACCTCTCATGCTCCATCAAGTTGGATGGGGAGTGTCGGTGCACAGTCATTTCCAGATCTCTCCAGAGATGTTCAATCGGGTTCAAGTCTGGGCTCTGGCTGGGGCACTCAAGGACATGCACAGAGTTGTTTCGTAGCCACTTCTTTGTTATCTTGGCTGTGTGCTTAGGGTCGTTGTCCTGTTGGATGATGAATCTTCACCCCAGTCTGAGGTCCAGAGCGCTCTGGAGCAGGTTTTCATCAAGGATGTCTCTGTACATTGCTGCATTCATCTTTCCCTCGATCCTGAATAGTCTCCCAGTTCCTGCCGCTGAAAAACATCCCCACAGCATGATGCTGTCACCACCATGCTTCACTGTAGGGATGGTATTGACCAGATGATGAGTGGTGCCTGGTTTCCTCCAGACATGACCAGAGAATTTTGTTTCTCATAGTCTGAGAGTCCTTCAGGTGCCTCTTGGCAAACTCCAGGCAGGCTGACATGTACTTTTATTTGAGGAGTGGCTTCTGTCTGGCCACTCTACTATACAGGCCTGATTGGTGGAGTGCTGCAGAGATGCTTGTTCTACTGGGAGGTTTTCCTCTCTCCACAGAGAAACGCTGGAGCTCTGTCAGAGTGACCATTGTGTTCTTAGTCACCTCCCTGACTAAGGCCCTTTTCCCCCCGATCGCTAAGTTTGGCCTGTGGACCGCTCTAGGAAGAGTCCTGGTGGTTCACAACTTCTTCCATTTACAGATGATGGAGGCCACTGTGCTCATTGGGCCCTTCAATGCTGCAGAAATGTTTCTGCATGCCTTATATAGACAGGTGTGTGCCTTTCCAAATCATGTCCAATTACCTGAATTTACCACAGGTGGACTCCAATCAAGTTGTAGAAACATCTCAAGGATGATCAGTGGAAACAGGAATGCACCATTATGGGGTAATGTTTGAAGAAGTTTGAGGAAAATAATGAATTTAATCCATTTTGGAATAAGGTTGTACCATAACAAAATGTGAAAAAGTGAAGCACTGTGAATACTTTCCAGATGCACTGTATTATACTGACAAAACATGTAATATTTACTGTATAAACTGACCTTAGTAGTCCTAACATAGTCACTACTCTGTTTAGCAGACTATGTTCAGCTTCATTTGCTCTGTGTGCATTGACGTTCTACTACTGTGTATACAAAACTCTTGCCACTATAAAAGTATATTTATTTCTTAGCAGGCATTCTGTTCATTCTTTGTTTTTAAAAATAGCCAGGAAAAAGGTATTTTCTATTGGTGTCTTTATAGTGTTTTACTTTCAACCAGGTGTGTCAGTAGGGCTGAGGTTATTCTTGGAGTTGAGTCTCAGAACAGGGAACCCAAAATTATCGGTCGGATCCTTCGGGGAAGCCGCTTCAATACTTATCATAGATGTACCAATCTTTTGTTGTTTCTCATGCTGTATACTTTAGATAATCGTCTTATCAAATTTTAGATATAACAGTTGGCCGTTTCCTTTTTCAGATAATTTAATTTTAGTCAGATTTTGATCAAGCTTTGATAATTCGGCAAGCTTTAACCACATGGCATTTTCAATGCAAACTAGTCATGTGACCATGAATGATTTTTTTTAATGCTTGTTCCTAAATATTGTTCCTAAATATGTTTAAACTCGCAATTTGTAAATTTACATACAAAAACTTTGCCATGCCTCCTTGTACTTTCATGTTACATTATGTCTTAAAACTACAATAGAAAAGCTGTTTGGACCTAATTGTCCAGACCCAGTCAATAATATGCTGTGTGGGTAGCCACGTACACACGGTCGAACTTTTCGGCTACAAAAGTCCGACAGCCCGTCCGTCAGACTTTCGACGGACTTTCAACTGACTTTTGGCGGACTTTCTAACGAACGGACTTGCCCACATACGATCACACAAAAGTCCGACGGATTGGTACGTGATGACGTACACCGGACTAAAATAAGGAAGTTGATAGCCAGTAGCCAATAGCTGCCCTAGCGTGGGTTTTTGTCCGTCGGACTAGCATACAGACGAGCGGATTTCTGGGTCCGGCAGAGTTACGACGTAAAGATTTGAAGCATGTTTCAAATCTAAAGTCCGTCAGATTTGCGGCTGGAAAAGTCCGCTGAAAGTCCGGGGAAGCCCACACACGATCAAATTGTCCGCCGGATTTGGTCCGTCGGGGTCCGTCGGACTTTTGTAGACGAAAAGTCCGACCGCGTGTACGTGGCATTAGGACCATGACTTACATTCATACATACACATAATAGGGGAAATTTAGACGGGAACCATTTAACCTAACAGCATGTCTTTGGAGTGTGAGAGGAAACTGGAATACCTGGAGGAAACCGTTGCAGGCACAGGGAGAACATGCAAACTCCAGGCAGGTAGAGCTGTGGTTGGTAGTCATGCAGAAATATACCCTTGCTCATGATTTTAGGTATTATTTCCCAAACTTCAGCCTAAGTTTTTCCCACACTGTGATCTGTACATTTTTGTCATGTGCAGTTTTTTGACGTCCCAGTAAAATCCCTGCTGCAGTCCAGTGGGCCTGTGGCTTAATGAAGGTTCTGGTTGTAGCTCCTTCTCTGATTTCCTGACAGCACATGGCCCTTGCTTGGTGTATTTTCTGTTTCTTCTCCTCAGTTCTCAGGAACCTTTAGCAGTTCCTAGTCCCCAATTAGGACAGCATTTAGTAACAAATTAAAGTAATTTGTGATTGAATAAAATATTTAAAATGGTAAAGGAAAAGACTGCTTGGAGCAACATGGAACTATAAGAGATGTAGTCCCCAGGAGATAGCTCTCTATCAAGCCAAGGACTGCATAGGACTACAATCCCCATCAGGACAGAGAGCTGTAGGAGGAGGAAAAGCAGAGAGAAGCCCAGGTCTTAAGGCAGTCTTGCGAGGGATGTGAGAGGTGACCAAAGACTGGGCCACTGACCTGCAAAGCTGCCAGTTGTAAGTGTACGCCGTCGCCGTGGTGTCAGAAAGAAACTGGACTGCCACATCTGCAGGGAGGGCACAGCTGTCAAAAAGATCCAGTGAGCTGAAGGAAAGGGGCATTATCAGTTCCATGAGAGATTGTCTCTACAGGGCCCCGAGTCACCGCCAAAGCCACTGGTTTTATCTGTCATTGCTTATTGCTATTGCCTTTCTGTATATTGCTTTGTGAGGAGTACTTCCCAAAACAAAACCTCTTTTTTTAGACTTGGTGTGTCAGAGGGTGTGGCATTGCCAGGAGGGTCGTGGCCATCCAGAATCAGGGGACGCATCCACCAGCAGCTCCTTCGAGGATAAGTGCTACGCTATTTTGATTTAAAGCTTAGAATTTGGAAGCACAGCACATGTACGATTTTGAAGAATTCCTTGTTGATTAATTTGTGTAAACTAAACATAGTGTCATTTTCATGGCTTTCTTGTGGCCTCCCAGCTAGGTTCAAGAAAACGTAAGTATACTGAAAAACAATTCATATTCCTGGAATGAGGAAGTATTTCCTTGCCTGCACTAGCCCTTGCCCAAACCTAGCCCAAACCATTGTAACACACAGTTAAGTTGACTCTTCCATGACAGCAGCATTGGGATCTACCATTGCTGGCCTACTGCTGAAAATGCTACATGTCTGGTGTGTCAGACTTCTGTACTTTTTCCTATACTTGACCAGTTGGTCTCCATCTTAGAGAGCATTGATGTCAAATCATTAGTGTAGCACCCTCTAGTTAATGAGTGCTAGAAGTGAGGATTTTTTAACAGGGTAGGAAAATTTGGGCAGGCCTAGCTGGTGGTTAGGCCTGTATGTTTTCATTCTGGGCTGGGAGTGGCTCAAGGAGAGTTTGGTGACTGACAGGTGGCATCACCATCACCTCCCCCTTCCTTCTAGAAGGTCCTGGAAGGAGAGGAGGTGGAGCTGCTTGAGGTGTCTGGGGAGCCTTGACCAATCCCCAACTTGGATTGGCAGGGGGCAGGCCTCCTTAAATACCTGTGGTCAGCCCAGCTGGGGAGGAGTTGTCATGTGGAGGAGCTGGAGTGAGAGAGTGTGGAGGCTGTCGGGCCCACGGGGAGCTCCCAGTCTCGGGGGGTGACCCTACAGCACACCATTTTCTTCCAGTAGTAATAGCAGTCATGGCAGCAGGGTTGGTAAACAGTACCAACAATATCAGTCATGAGAACTCTGATTTAGGGACCTGTACACCTACTATTTATTGAGCAGATTTGGTGGTTGTAAACTCCACATGCAGATATTTAGTCCATTTATTTGCTGTCCTTAATTTCTGGGGCTGACAAATACCTCAGCTGCCATGTAATCAGGATGGAAGATGTGGTCATATTACAGCCACATTGTTGTGTGTTTGCAGTTTTCCTATGACAGTTGTCTCCCATGATTTGGTATTTCAGCATTGGCTCTGTATATCTGGATTGGGTATGTTTGACAATTGCTTTTCATAGCCAAACCTTTTGTAGGGATAGCCAGTGGCCCCTTTAAGTGGACTGGAAGAACATTTCTGTCACAAATATTACTCCCTCTCTGCAGTGATGGACAGAGTAGGAAAGGCGGAGAACACAAAAGGATTTTGATTAGCTGCAGCCATAGCCTAAAACTATGCCTGAACCTAGCAACAGGGCAGGGAGGACTGTAATTGACTGTAGCTGATAAATGGTAGGGTGACCAGACATACCCGGTTTCCGGGGACAGTCCCCGGATTGAGGACACTGTCCCCAAACCAAGTCTGTCCCCGGATTTGTCCCTGGATTGGATTTGAACAGGGGCTGGGGCAATTTCAAAGACAGTCAGTGCAGAATTAAAAAAGAAAAATCTGAATTACACCCCCCCCTGCTCTACCGCTCCTACTAGCTTAGGGGGTGGGGGTGTATATTTTTCATTATCTGTGCCCCTTTCTGATGATCATGTGCTGGTCGGTGCGGAGAGAATATTTCTTAAGTTTCAGGTACATGCCCTTTCCGCTCCTGCTCACATGTTCTTTTGCCTTGGCTCAAGTCCCGGCCAGCCACCTTGCCCTCCCTGGCAGAGTGATCTTCCTCCGCTCCCCACCCAGTAGTAGCCAGGGCCCGGAAAGTAAGACTTGACAGGCTGTGAGGCAGGCGGCGACGGGCAGAGAGTCGCTAATTGCTGCCATTACTAGTAAAAAAAATATGTCCCCGGATTTCATTTAAAAAATCTGGTCACCTTAATAAATGGTCTCTGCCCACTACCAAAATGAAGGAATAGTAAGCCCAGGTACAGGGCTCAGAAAGGCATCAGATCCTGTGCTTGGGACACAAGCGGCTGGAGGGCTTATGTACGAGGCAGGGAGCCAAGCTGAAGGGCTCTCTCTATTGGGAGTGCCTGGGCCTGGGATGAGCTGCAGGAGAGACTGTGCAGGAGGGGAAGTGTCCCCTTGGGGTGCTAGAGCGCTTCAAAATAAGGTTAGCTTCACCAAACAGGTGTGGGTCATTTGTTAAACTGTTACTTGGTTACATGTAATGTTATGTCTAGCTAATTGGTGACCACAAATTGTGTTCTTTGGGGACCAAAACATTTTGGTGGAAGGGAGCGTAGCATCGTCTGGCATCCGCTTTAGGCCACCTGACAAAATGGTTTCTCTGTCACAGAGTGTTTCTCTCTTCCTGCAGTGATGGAAAGAGCAGGGAAAAAGGACCCAGGACTGTAGAAAGAGCTGTTGGGAGTACAAGAGCCTAGAAAGCTGCAGGCACTGTGGGCACTGATTGGTGGGCATTGTGGGCACTGATTTGTGGGCACTGTGGGCACATATGAGGTGGCTTCGCCTCTCCCTGCTTGGGACGGATGTCCCCTCAACAGGAGATCAGCGTGAGAAGAAAAAAAATGATTACCGATTCTCTGTTTACATCACGTGATCAGCTGTCATTGGCTGACAGCTGATCACGTGGTAAGGTGTCGGGATCAACCCCTTACTCCGATCTGTGATCACCCGAGTCTCAATGACTCGGGTGATCACAGAGCAAACCGCGCGCACTCTGCAGGGGAGCAAAAAGGGAAAAGAGAGTGAACGTCTATTGACGCCCTCCCGGCAAAGCAGATCCGCGCTGTAGCCATTATTCGGCTATAGCGCGGATCTGAAGGAGTTAAAGACATGAAGGTAAAAAACTTTGAGCCTTTAGAACCACTTGACATGCATCCAACATGACGAGAAGGGCTATGGGAAACATATATATATATATTTTTTTATTTAAAACTACACTTATACTTTAGGACATTTTTCAGTGACCCGTTTTCATATGAGAAACATACTTTATTATTTGTTTTAGCAAATGATATTCCTATCCTGATGCTTACATTTTGTATGGGAAGATATTGCGGTACCTGTCAGACCATTAAAAACAACACAATTTTTGGAAGAGACAGAGAATGTATCTCTGTGGCCTTTGAAGCCCCTCTTTATTGAAAAAAAAGTTCCTTCCCTTTAGGGCCCATTCACACTAGGAACTGCATGTGAATTGCACAGTATCGCAAGTGCAGTGCGATTTGAATGTGTTGCTGGAAACCGGCACAGAACGCAGGTTTCTCGCACAGCATTCTAGTGTAAGCGGGCCCTTAGACAAGCCTTCTTTGTAAAATATTAAAGTGTTCCTGATATCCCAGCAATAATATGTAGCCCATTGTTAGAAAATTGTTTATTAACAGCCTGTATGCTTAATAATAATAAATCTTATTTAATAGGGCAGTATAAAAATTATGTCTAGACTATAGGCACCAGGAATCAGATTAAACAATCTAAAACAATTTCCGATTGGTTGGTTGATTGATTCATTGATTCATTGTTTAAACTACTGTATATTCTGCACATTGCCCTTTGCCTTATAGGCAACGCCTGTATAGGTTACATGCTCTGCATTGCTCACTAGTTTATGTATACACTTGTATGTGTTTCTGTTTCATAAGAAATGCTGTCGGCTTCTTCTTTCTAAGGCTACCATTTGTATACAGTGGAGATACAGACATGGCTTGCAACTTACCATACTTGGTATTAAGTGGTTTGTGCACCCCTTTGAACAGATACATGTATCCCATTTAAATGTGGAGGGGATGCTAGAGATGTACAGTAAATAACTTTACACATTTATTTATTTATTCAGTAATGTAGAACTTTACAGCCTTGGTTCTGGTAGATGGTGTTCTACCTATGCTTTCAATACGTAGTGCAGGGAGTAGATCCATTATATCCAGTGTAGAGATTTTATTTAATTTGTAGACACCAGTTTCATGGCATTATCTATGTTGTTGCAAATTTAATATAGCATATTTTTGATTTTTTGCAAGTTACCTTTCTTTGCAAAAATAATATCAGTGATGTTATTGTTAGAGTTAAGCATTGGGGTAAGATTGAGGGCCAATAGTTAGTGGAAAGGCTAGGGCTTAAAGCGGGGGTCCACCTATCTATCGTTTTTTGTTTTTTTAGTTCATTCACAAACTTTTCTTCTCAGTATTACATACTCACATATTGTGTGTAATATGTCCGCCTGTGTCAGATTTCGTCGGAAAGAATAACTTATATTATTCACTGCAGGCGGTTTCCATCATCATTGTGGGCATTTGAAGCCCACAAGCATTTATTTCCTGGATGTGGTGAATGCTGTGCTCCCAGCATTCACCGCTCGTTCCCGCACATGCTCAGTGGCATCCTGGGAAGCCTGAGACTAGCTCCCAGGAGACTGTGCGGAATCTGGGAGAAGCTAGAAACATGCCTACTCCCACGGGAGGAGAACCAGGAAGTGCAAAGAAGAATAGAAAAATAAAAGGTAATTACGGCGATTTACATTTTTTTAAATGGCATGTCAGCATCTAGGCAAGGAAGAGAATACATACAGATATTGTTCAAAATTTGGGTGGAACCCCACTTTAATTTAAGAGCTAGGGGTTAGGTTGAGGTTCAGTATGTATGTTGAACATTGGATAGTAGGTTTAGGCGTTAGGATAAACCATTCAGTTTTGTTTTATGGATGTTATTATTGCTGACCTAAAACATCATATGCCATATAATATTCAGCATATTGCTTGTATTTATTTGTTCACGTTGAGTTTACTGATGCTGGAATACTTTTGTGCCAGTGCTTATACTCCTGAAACAACCATACAACTTTTCAGCAGCACAGAAGTGATCAACATACTATGCTTAGAATCAGGGATCAGCTCAGACATGTTCGGACATGTGTTCTGCAGTGGTCAGGACCTACCAAAAGTGGTCCAGCGAAGGACAACTGGCAAACTGGAGACATTGTCATGTGTGGCCAAGGCTCAGTGATGCATGTGGGAAGCAAAGGTTGGTCCATGTAGTCCAATCCAATAGAAGAGCTGCTTGATCTCAAATTGCTGAAAAAGTAAATGTTGGTTCAGATTGAAAGGTGTCAAAACACACAGTGCATTGCAGTTTGTTGTATATGGAGCTGTGTAGTCCCAGACCGGTCAGGGTGCCCATGCTGATCTGTGTCCACAGCCATAAGCTCTGACAATGGACACTGGTCATGGAGCAATGGAAGAAGGTGGTGGTCTGATTAATCACATTTTTCTTTATATCATGTTGATGGCTGGGTGCATGTTTGTGGCTTACCTGGAGAAGAGATGGCACCAGGATGCACTGTGGCAGGGCTGGACTGGGAATAAAAACCAGCCCTGGAAATATTTTCATACCAGCCCCATAGCATTATTATACCAGCCCAACAGCATAACGTCAGCATTTTCTTGTTCGTAAAAGAGAAAACCATGCATTTTAAAGCACATTTGAAGAGTATATTATATATAGATAAGACAGATATGAAAGTAAATAGGGCTTTATATATACAGTAGATAGATAGATAGATAGATAGATAGATAGATAGATAGATAGATAGATAGATAGATAGATAGATAGATAGATAGATAGATAGATAGATAGATAGGTAGGTAGATAGATAGATAGATAGATAGATAGATAGATAGATAGATAGATAGATAGATAGATAGATAGATAGATACACAGTGGGGACAGAAAGTATTCAGACCCCCTTAAATTTTTCACTCTTTGTTATATTGCAGCCATTTGCTAAAATCATTTAAGTTAATTTTTTTTCCTCATTAATGTACACACAGCACTCCATATTGACAGAAAAACACAGAATTGTTGACATTTTTGCAGATTTATTAAAAAAGAAAAACTGAAATATCACATGGTCCTAAGTATTCAGACCCTTTGCTCAGTATTTAGTAGAAGCACCCTTTTGATCTAATACAGCCATGAGTCTTTTTGGGAAGGATGCAACAAGTTTTTCACACCTTGATTTGGGGATCCTCTGGCATTCCTCCTTGCAGATCCTTTCCAGTTCTGTCAGGTTGGATGGTAAACGTTGGTGGACAGCCATTTTCCGGTCTTTCCAGAGATGCTCAATTGGGTTTAAGTCAGGGCTCTGGCTGGGCCATTCAAGAACAGTCACGGAGTTGCTGTGAAGCCACTCCTTCATTATTTTTGCTGTGTGCTTAGGGTCATTGTCTTCTTGGAAGGTAAACCTTCGGCCCAGTCTGAGGTCCTGAGCACTCTGGAGAAGGATTTCGTCCAGGGTATCCCTGTACTTGGCCGCATTCATCTTTCCCTCGATTGCAACCAGTCGACCTGTCCCTGCAGCTGAAAAACACCCCCACAGCATGATGCTGCCACCACCATGCTTCACTGTTGGGACTGTATTGGACAGGTGATGAGCAGTGCCTGGTTTTCTCCACACATACCGCTTAGAATTGGGGCCAAAAAGTTCTATCTTGGTCTCATCAGACCAAAGAATCTTATTTCTCACCATCTTGGAGTTCTTCAGGTGTTTTTTTAGCAAACTCCATGCAGGCTTTTCATTTGTCTTGTACTGAGGAGAGGCTTCAGTCGAGCCACTCTCCCATAAAGTCTCGACTGGTGGAGGGCTGCAGTGATGGTTGACTTTCTACAACTTTCTCCCATCTCCCGACTGCATCTCTGGAGCTCAGCCACAGTGATCTTTGGGTTCTTCTTTACCTCTCTCACCAAGGCTCTTCTCCCCCGATAGCTCAGTTTGGCCGGACGGCCAACTCTAGGAAGGGTTCTGGTCGTCCCAAACGTCTTTCAATTAAGGATTATGGAGGCCACTGTGCTCTTAGGAACCTTAAGTGCAGCAGAAATTTTTTTGTAACCTTGGCCAGATCTGTGCCTTGCCACAATTCTGTCTCTGAGCTCTTCAGGCAGTTCCCTTGACCTCATGATTCTCATTTGCTCTGACATGCACTGTGAGCTGCAAGGTCTTATATAGACAGGTGTGTGGCTTTCCTAATCAAGTCCAATCAGTATAATCAAACACAGCTGGACTCAAATGAAGGTGTAGAACCATCTCAAGGATGATCAGATGAAATGGACAGCACCTGAGTTAAATATATGAGTGTCACAGCAAAGGGTCTGAATACTTAGGACCATGTGATATTTCAGTTTTTCTTTTTTACTAAATCTGCAAAAATGTCAACAATTCTGTGTTTTTTTGTCAATATGGGGTGCTGTGTGTATGTTAATGAGGAAAAAAATGAACTTAAATGATTTTAGCAAATGGCTGCAATATAACAAGGAGTGAAAAATTGAATGGGGTCTGAATACTTTCCGTCCCCACTGTATATATATCTATATATCTCTCTCTATATATATATAGATATATATAGATATATATGAACAAACTCCTCTCCCGACTCCCCCTCAGAGACTGCAGATATGATAAAAGACAAGAGATGGTCAGAGGTTGCGGACATGATACAAAAGATGGTTAGAGGCTGCAGACATGGTACAGGAGATGGTCAGAGGTTGTGGACATAGTACAGGAAATGGTCAGAGGCTGCGAACATGGTACAGGAGATGTCAGAGGCTGTGCGTACATGGTACAGGAGATGTCAGAGGCTGTGCGGACATGGTACAGGAGGTGGTCATAGGCTGTGCGGACATCGCACAGGAGGGGTCATAGGCTGTGCACACATTTGGTAAGAGGTTGTGCTCATGGTACAAAAGATGGTTAGAGGCTGTGGACATGGTATAGGAGATGGTCAGAGGCTCC
This sequence comes from Lithobates clamitans, assembly GCA_037952925.1. Classification (NCBI taxonomy): domain Eukaryota; kingdom Metazoa; phylum Chordata; class Amphibia; order Anura; family Ranidae; genus Lithobates; species Lithobates clamitans. The sequence goes on along the minus strand of JBBGZY010000725.1, from coordinate 3,677,771 downwards.
GAACATGATACAGGAGATGTCAGAGGCTGCGGACATGGTATAGGACAGTGTTTCTCAACTCCAGTCCTCAAGGTGCCCCAACAGGTCATGTTTTCAGGCTCCCCATTATTTTGCACAGGTGATTTGATCAGTTTCACTGCATTAGTAATTACCACAGCTGTTTCATCTGAGGGAAATCCTGAAAACATGACCTGTTGGGATGCCTTGAGAAGTGGAGTTGAGAAACACTGGTGTAGGAGATGTCAGAGGCTGTGGACATGGTACAGGAGATGTCAGAGGCTGTGTGGACTTGGTACAGGAGATGGTCAGAGGCTGCGGACATGATCCAGGAGATGTAAGAAGCTGCGGACATGGTATAGGACAGTGTTTCTCAACTCCAGTCCTCAAGGCGCCCCAACAGGTCATGTTTTCAGGCTTTCCATTATTTAGCACAGGTGATTTGATCAGTTTCACTGCCTTAGTAATCACCTGAGGAAAATCCTGAAAACATGACCTGTTGGGGCGTCTTGAGGACTGGAGTTGAGAAACACTGGTATAGGAGATGTCAGAGGCTGTGCGGACATGGTATAGGAGGTGGTCATAGGCTGTGCGGACATGGTACAGGAGGTGGTCATAAGCTGTGCGGACATTGTACAGGAGGTGGTCATAGGCTGTGCGGATATGGTACAGGAGGTGGTCATAGGCTGCGCGGACATGGTACAGGAGATGTCAGAGGCTGCAGACATGCTACAGGAGTTGGTCATAGGCTGTGCAGACAAGGTACAGGAAGTGGTCACAGGCTGTGCGGATATGGTATTGAAGGTGGTCATAGGCTGTGTGGACATGGTACAGGAGATGTCTGAGGCTGCGGACATGGTACAGGAGGTGGTCATAGACTGTGTGGACATGGTACGGGAGGTGGTCATAGACTATGCGGACATGGTACAAGAGGTAGTCAGAGGCTGTCCGGACATGGTACAGGAGATGTCAGAGGCTGTGCGGACATGGTACAGGAGATGTCAGAGGCTGCAGACATGGTACAGGAGGTGGTCATAGGCTGTGCGGACATGGTACAGGAGGTGGTCATAGGCTGTGCATACATGGTACAGAAGGTGTCAGGGGCTGTGCAGACATGGTACAGGAGGTGGTCACAGGCTGTGCGGACATGGTATAGGAGGTGGTCATAGGCAGTGCGGACATGTACAGGAGGTGGTCATAGGCTGTGCGGACATGGTACAGGAGGTGGTCATAGACTGTGCGGACATGGTACAGGAAGTGGCCATAGATTGTGCGGACATGGTACAAGAGGTGGTCATAGGCTGTCCGGACATGGTATAGGAGGTGGTCATAGGCTGTGCGGACTTGGTACAGGAGGCAGTGCTAGGCTGTGCGGACATGTTACAGGAAATGTCAGAGGCTGTGCAGACATGGTACAGGAGATGTCAGAGGCTGTGGACATGGTACAGGAGATGTCAGAGGCTGCAGACATTGTACAGGAGATGTCAGAGGCTGCAGACATTGTACAGGAGAAGATGTCAGAGGCTGCGGACATAGTACAGGAGGAGATGTGAGAGGCTGTGGACATGGTAAAGGAAAGTAATAACAGGAGGTGGTCAGAGACTGTGGAGGGGTCCTGGCTGTGATGAGAGGCATGTGCCACCACCGAGACCTCACCGAGACGACTGCCACTGCTGCTTTACATTTAAAAATGGCGCCGCCCGACACCATTACATCACTGCGCATGTGCCCGTCCGAAAATGGCCGAGTGTGTACGGGCTTTGGCTCCAGAACAGCGGATGTGTAGTTGACATGTCGGCACTGGCCCGCAGCCATATTTTTTACAGGCGCCGCTGCCCTCAAATCAGCCCCAGGGCAGGCGGCTTTGCCGGCCTACCGGGAAATTTCCTGCTATCCCAGTAGGCCAGTCTGGCCCTTCCCTGTGGGAAGAAGGCAAGCCAGCAGAGGCTTAAAGGATCTGCTACTTGGTGTCATTTTCCACAGCATACCTTCAGTGGTCTAGTGGAGTCCATGCTTTGATGGGTCAGGGCAGTTTTGGTGGAAAAAGGGGGACCTGCTCAATATTAGGTGGGTGGTCACAATGTTATAAATGATCAGTGTACTGTATACACGTAGCTCATAGGCCAAAAAGATTGTTCGCTAAAACGCAGTGCCAACATGCCTGCCAGTGCAACCTGACTGGGTCCTTTTTGTTGATGTCTCTGTAGAGACGGCTTTTGTTGATTTTGTTTTGTTTTGCTGTACTAGAACCAAATTACTAGCAATGTAGGCTGATGGTCTACACTATTGTTTTATTTAGCTGCACAGCGCAGAGTGGGCAAGCCGAGTCTCTCCTTCCCACTTCCTTCTTGGTGTGCCTTGTGTTGCTTTGGTGTTGGATCTTATCAGTGTGATACCAAGGCTAGCTAATCCACTGAGGCAGTAAGGGTAGCAAATGACAATTGACTTAGTTAGACAGGGAGTATAAATCTATCTCTGCTTATGTTGATTAAATTAGACTTCACCATCTAGTCATATCAACTGACATAACAAGAATGATATAAAATTGATGATGACCAAATCTGCCTTTTGTATATGACATTGTGTGACTAATTTGATTATCCCCCACACATTCTGGAAGTTTGCTTTAAAGTATTGTATATCAAAAGCAATTTTGTTTTATTTGGATAGAGCTGGTTATGGTTAAAACCACTTGGAATATTTATCTAAACCTCAGCTGACATAGAGTAGTTGGCTAGTTAGCTACCTTAATTTACTTGGCCATTTTTGCAATTTCAAGCAGGTTGAATTTGCCTAAAAAATTGCATGTGTGTGGCCAGTATTAGAACTGTACACTTAAGTTGGGTTACATCTTTATCCTAAAGCAATTCACTACCCTAATAGTTCCTCCCACTTGCCTTTATATCACTACTAGACTCAGAAGTGACATGGAGTCTGGCAGGTGCAATCACAGCGCACAGCAGTGGATGCAGGTCTCTTTTTGGGAAGCGCTTTAGTACATGTTATCTAAAGTTACACTAAATTATTATAAACCCCCCTCATTGCTGGAGGCCAGACCATGGCTATGGGATGGAGGCAAATATCCTAGCCTACCCAAGTATCTGGGTAGGCTAGGATATTGTAGATCAGGCGGGAGGAGATAAAAAAGATAAGTGCATGTTATGCCAGGCCCCATCTGCCACAACCCTGGCAAACAGACGACACCAGAAGTCTCAAGAGACACAGCCGTGCTCTTGAGCGAGCATGGCGTAAATCTAAATCCCTGCAAGACTTTACCCTCTACAAATCTGTCCTTCTCAAATACAACTCCTGCCTCCACACTGCTAAACAAACCTATTACAACACTCTCATCAAAACCCTCTCATCCAAACCTCGTCAACTCTTTTCTACCCTTAATTCCTTACTTCACCCCCCACTGCCCCCTCCCACCAACTTGCTTACCGCTCAACATATTGCCAACCACTTCAATAGCAAAATCAACACAATTCGCAAGGAGATATCCAGCATTAAAATTCCTCCCCTACCCAAAATATCAGGTCCAACACCACACTCAATACTCTCCTCCTTTTGCCCAGTTACCACAGAAGAAGTTGATAAACTCCTCTCCATGGCCCACCTCACTACATGTCCCCTGGACCCTGTCCCCTCTCAATTACTGCGACCACCTTCCCACTCTATCCTCAACTCCCTAACCCACATCTTCAACCTCTCCCTCTCCTCCGGCACCTTTCCTTCCCCGCTCAAACATGCACTGGTTACCCCCATACTCAAAAAACCCTCACTAGACCCCACCTGTTTGAATAACTTAAGACCTATCTCCCTTCTCCCGTTTGCCTCCAAGCTCATCAAACGCCTTGTTCATGACCAAATGAGTCGCTACCTCACGGACAACAACCTTCTCGACCCCCTACAGTCTGGCTTCCACCTACAATATTCGACTGAAACTGCCCTACTAAAAATCACCAATGACCTAATAACTGCCAAAACCAATGGCCACTACTCCATACTCATACTTTTAGACCTCTCTGCTGCCTTTGACACAGTTGACCACCTGCTGCTCCTCAGCAAATTACACTCCCTTGGCCTTCGTGATTCTGCATTATCCTGGTTCTCCTCCTACCTATCTCAGCGCACTTTCAGCGTCACTTAAAACTCCATCTCCTCCGCTCCCCTTCCTCTTTCTATTGGGTTACCCCAAGGCTCTGTCCTTGGGCCTCTCCTTTTCTCACTCTATACCTCTTCCCTGGGCCAGTTGATCACCTCCCATGGCTTCCAATACCATCTCTATGCCGATGACACACAGATCTATCTATCCACTCCCCAACTCACCCCCACTATCTCCTCACGGATCTCAAACTTGCTGAATGACATATCGGTATGGATGTCACACCACTTCCTCAAACTTAATCTTTCTAAAACTGAGCTTGTTATATTTCCTCCTTCACGGTCCCCCTCCTGTGACTTCACCATTAATATCAACAACACAACCATTGGTCCCTCCACACATGCCAGAGTCCTGGGTGTAATCCTTGACTCTGACCTCTCCTTCAGCCCCCATATCCAATCACTAGCTAAATCCTGCCGCCTTAACCTCTGCAACATCTCCAAAATTCGACCCTTCCTGACTAATGACACTACAAAACAACGTATTCACTCCTTGATTATTTCCCGCCTCGACTATTGCAACTCTCTTCTTAATGGCCTACCCTTAAGCAGGCTATCCCCCCTTCAGTCTATTATGAATGCTGCTGCTAGACTAATACACCTCACTAATCGATCCGTGACTGCTGCTCCTCTCTGCCAATCCCTTCACTGGCTTCCCCTACCCCACCGTGTAAAATTCAAAATGCTAACCATAACATACAAGGCCATTCACAACATCGCCCCCATCTACATCACCAACCTCATCTGCAGATATCGCCCAAATTGCCCCCTCCGCTCCTCCCAGGACCTCCTGCTCTCTAGCTCCCTTGTTACCTCCTCCCATGCTCGCCTTCAGGACTTCTCCAGAGCCTCTCCCATCCTCTGGAATTCCCTGCCCCAGTATGTCCGATCAGCCCCTACCCTGTCCACCTTTAGGAGATCCTTGAAAACTCATTTATTCAGGGAAGCCTATCCCACACCCTCACAACTGTCCCTGAGCCACCCCCATCAAATCATTCTTTGCAGCTATTACCTTTTGTACCACCACCCCCTCCCTTTAGAATGTAAGCTCTACGAGCAGGGCCCTCCTGTACCTTTTGTATTGAACTGTACTGTAATTGTGTTGTCCCCCTTATACATTGTAAAGCGCTGAGTAAACTGTTGGCGCTATATAAATCTCGTATAATAATAATAATAATGTTGTTTGACAGTGCACTTATCCTTTGTTAATTTTCATTGTCTTTGTCTACAAGAAGCTGGTCATGTGGTACCAACAGACAGACGTGAAGCAGCTTTCACCATATTACATCACTTCATCAATGCAAACCCCTCTAGATCACCCCAATCGATGAGACACTACACAAATCTTTGTTAAACCAGACCTCTCTGTTATTCTGTATGTTATCTGTTAGTTATACATAGTGTTATTGATCATAAATGTTAGACAATTTGCTTTTCTCAATGATGGTAAAGTCCTTCAAATATGTTACTGGTTTTTATAATAATTATATCATATCAATAAATGTCTCTTGTTGGATAAAAACAAATATGTGCGCTGGTATTCTAAAATCAGACATAAGATTCCTCCAGTTGCCCTCATACAATGTGTTTGATAGTCTAACATGATCCATGGGCCTTCCTTTAGACTACTGAATGGTTCTGGATGAATCACTTTGAATTGTTGGCCACCTCAAAGGTGCCTTAGATTTCTGATATGCTCTCACCGAGCTAAATCTTAGAGTAAACTCATTCTATGGTCTCCAGAGAGACTTGGGTATGCTGGATCTCAGACAGCCTCATTGGCGCTTTGGGTGGTTTCAGGAAGAGGTGTTGTCTCAGGACGGTATTTATTGATGACCTCACGCAAACTCTTGGAGAAGTGTAGATCTCCACCAATAAGAATGAAACCCTGCATAAAACATAGGTAGCAACATCACACCTCTTGTTCTTAGTAAAGACACCAACATGTAAGATTAAATCATGTGTGGAATATTGGCAACTTACAGCATGATGTGTAGTTGTTTCCCTGGTGAAATCCAACCCTTCAGGAAGTGGGATGCTGACCCCCCGCTTTGTTCTTTCTGTGGAACATAAATAAATAGGTAGATAGAATTTTTTGTTTGTAAAAACCTTGTGTCAATTTAAAGAGGTATCTCCTTCATACATGGCTACCAGTGCTGAGTCCCTTCCCCTCAAGGTGGTTTCCTTTTCTGTACCTCCACCTCATCTCTTTGTTCTAAATGTGTTCTTATTTGTGTATGCTGCACTGGGCTGATATGACTATGAGCACATTGTTGCAGGGGTTTCAATGGGTAAATTACTGGCATTTGGTTGCAATGAAGACTTGTTTAGCATCTCTCTAAGAACAGTTTGCTGCGGTAGTGCTCAACACCAAAGATAAAATGTTAATTTAGAGAGAGGACCAAACGTGTAAGCTTCAGCTGCCATTTGAATGATCCTACCCGAAGAAGCATTAGTGACTTTCTGGAATGGTGGTTGACATGCAGCTAGATAAAGAGGAGACGTGCCCACATGTGGCAGAGACACCTTTTCTCATTTTGGTGGGGAGACCTTTCTAGTTCTGTACTTTGCTTATAGTAGGCAAAATAACAGGTTGCTAAACAGTAGGCTTCATAAATTATTTGTGCTTACCTTCCCTGCTCTACCTGAGACCTTAACTAAAAATCAGTACTTCTGGGTATGTGGCACATACAGTATGACACTGACCCGACCTTCCACAATTCAGCTCTTTGTTTTGTATCAAAAAAGAAAAATACTAGGCCTGGGCACTCTAGTGTGGCAGGGTAAGCTTACTTAAGCCTGTGTAATTTTTTAATTTTTGCTTTCAGAGAGAAAATGTATGCTGTATTCTGCTGTATGATTGTGCTGCACCTATTTAACCTAACAGCTGAAATTTGTTTCCTTAAGCAGAGCTAGTAGGCTATGGTTTAAGAGTGGTGACAGCATTATATTATGTCCCAATGTACCATGTGAATAAACTGGAATATTTCATAGCCAAAAGAGCATTTGTGAGGTCAGGCACTGATGTTTGAGGAGAAGTCCTGGCTCCCAATTCAACTCATCCCCAAGATGCTCAATATGGTTGGGTTTAGGGCTTTATGCTTGCCACTTTTCTCTACACCTAAGCAAACCAAGTCTTTATGACTTTGTGCACAAATGCACAGTCATACAGGAATACAATAGTGGCAACAAGGTTGGAAGTTCACAGTTGTCTAAAAAGTCTTGGTACTTATGCAGTAGCATTAACATTATCCTTGATCACTGGAAATACCTGAACTCATACTTTGGGCATAAAGTGTATCACAATTTCTGTTTTTTCAATACCTCCTAGTTTTCTATCATTTATAATCTCCATAAATAACTTATTCAACTTACCATTAAGGACAGGCATCACAGTGAGCTGCAAAAGGGTCTTCAGAGGACCTTGCAAAGGTATAAGCTGTGGTAGAAATATTTTAAATTAAATATATTTACTACTTTAAATGTATCTGGAAATAACAGATACAGTAGTAATATACTCACCGCCAAGGATTCCAGTGCTGACTTGTTGGAATATATTCTGAATCTATGAAATATAAAAAATGCACTTAATACAGAAACAAAGTATGTACGTTTTTCCTAACATGTACAAAAAAGAAAGTAGGTTAAAGTGCCACTAAACATAAATTAAATAGCTTTAATATATATAATTTAAAAAAAAATACTCAAAATAATAAGTTTAATGATCCTCAGGACTGAACTACACAGTAAATCTTAAGCTCGAAGCAACATTATCAATTGTATAATTTGCAACACAGTTGAATGTGCTGTAAAAGAGACATTTAAACCAAAAACCAATAAACTACAATAAAGAGCTGCGTGTTGGAAAGTGTAAAAACACCTATAACGTGAAAATAAACAAAGAAACCTCGCTCTTATATAATATATAACATATTAACATAGTGAATAAACACATAAATAAATACATCTTCATTTAAATTATAAAAAAACATATAAATTGTGAAGTCCATGTATAAATCCCACACGTGAACAACATCCTCAGTGAGTATAGGAAAGGTTCCTCTCCACCAGCATGCAGACACACTATGCACTCACCAGACGTAAGTGACCCCTATTACAGGGAGTCAAATTAGGCATATGGGAAAATCCAAGATGTCATACATGAGGTCACAGGAATGAATTTAAACTGCTACAGTCACCCATTCAATATATATATATATATATAGCGTATTCAAAGCTCCAGTGTTGCCATATAGAGGGGGAAAGGGGGGCACTCTCATGGTGCAGTATTTCAAATCATTTATTTAAAAAAGAAGGTTATATTGCACCTACATCAAAGAAGATAGGGATCAGCATGTATTGTATAGGAATCGCCGGTTTGCACTTCACCTGCGTTCCAGCTGACCGGAAATGATGTATCTCAAACACCAATGAGATACGTCATTTCCGGTCAGCTGGAACGCAGGAGGAGCGCAAACCAGTGATTCCTATACAATACATGCTGATCCCTTTCTTCTTTGATGTAAGTGCAATATAACTGTCAGTACTAGGATCCCTTTAAGACCCAGCAAAACTCACCTGACACAGCCTTTGCCTGGGAAACAACAGTGATTGGCCAGCTCACCTTTAAATCACCTGTATCAGCATACAATCAGTGCTTGTGATAGATTTGTTACCTTTGTGTGCTACTTCTTAACCCAGCTGATATCTGCTCTGTGTATTTCAGGTATGACTAGTGCAAGTTTCTGACCCTGCTTGCTCGCTTCTGATTCTGTACCATTTGGACTTTGATCTACCTGTGTATGACCCAGCTTGCCTAGACTACGCTTTGCCTGATTCTACTGTACTGCCAGACTCAGCATTACTACTTGGCGGCCCAGCCAACCTCGACCTTCATCTTCAGTGGTGAACTACAAGGTTCAGCCAACATCTACCTTCATCTGCAGCGGTGAACTACAAGGTCCAGCCAACATCTACCTTCATCCACAGCGGTGAACTACCAGTTCCAGCTGACCTGCTCTGTTTAGATCTGCTCATGGTATGTGCTCTTGTTCATTGAACTCTTTGCATAATCAGCACATTTGAACTGTTACCTGCTATCTACTCCTAGCCTCACAATAACCTTCTTTTTTAAATAAATGATTTGAAATACTGCCCCATGAGAGTGTTCTTTCTTCTCCCTCTCTACATGGCAACACTGGAGCATTGAGTACGCTATCTATGTATATAATGAATGAATGATTGCAGTGGTTTGAATTCATTCCTGTGACCTCATGTATGACATCTTGGATTTTTCCATATGTGTAATTTGACTCCCTATAATAGGGGTCAATTAGGTCTGGTGAGTGCATAGTGTGTATGCATGCTGGTGGAGAAGAACCTTTCATATACTCACTGAGGACGATATTCACGTGTGGGATTAATTTTACAATATTTATGTATTTTTTATAATTTTTTTTCCTTTGTTTCTTTTTACCACAGTATGTGTGTTGCATTGCATTTGCAATAACGCAAAGGAAAACGCATAGTCACACACACACTGGACAGGCCCTTCAGAGCGATACACATGGCCAGTAAGGAGAAAGGAGTTTTAGTTACGTTACCGCTTAAGGTCCAGATGAACTTGTAATGTAGTCTTCTTCAGAGTCACCTTGGCGTTAAGACGGGATTCCTGGAGACGGACAGACAGTGGTGAATTAAACAATATTAAACCTCAACCGGTGACATTTTGTTTCCTAAAGCACTATGTATCATAAACAATTGCCTTTCTTTTAAACAAAAACTTTCTTAGTTCTTTGCACCATTTTTGCATGCCAGCGCTGATGATCTTCTCTAGCTCCTTTCAGCCACTCCATATCTACAGTATATGCACGCACTCCAGCATTGGCCAGGAACATGTCACAGGGTGACAATGCAGCAGCACAATCCAGAGATCATTTTTATTTGTTCACAGGGTGTGCCTGAACAGAGTACCTTCATGGCAAGATTGACAGTTTTTGGGTTTTGTTTATGAATATGGTTTCTTTAAAAATACTGAGAACAACTTACAAAATTACATTAACATATTAAAGCTTATATTAAATGTTATTGATTGGGTTTATATGTACTCTAGTTTAGACTACATTAGGCGTACTGAATTACATTTTTTAAATGTTATTCTCATACACTATGGAATTAAAAATATTGAATGTGTTCTATCTTTTAAAACTACCATAATGCTTGTAAAAATAAGGAAAAGAGGAAAGAACACTTTAATAAATATATGTATTCAGACGGAGTTGGGCCATACATTATGCAATTTTCTTCCCTTCAACTATGAGTTGACTTTGTTGATGGGGGAAACCCTCCTGTAGCACTATTGTGTTCTGCCGGCAAGAAGCCTTCCCCACCAGCAGAATACAATGATCACTGCTGGTGGCTGTGGCCGCCGGCCCTGAACAGACAAAAGAAACCCAACAGGCTGGTTGTACTGAAAACAACTTCAGTACAACCAGTCTACCCATAGGCGCATGTAAATTCGGTCGGTTTCTGCTAAAATGGCTGAATTTCAATCCACCTATGGCCTGCTTAAGTCTTATACTGTAAAGATACTACGTGCCATTAGGTAAATATAGTTGAGGTGAAACTCTAGATTTGTTGGGTATTTAACAAATAACAATCTAGTAACTGAAAGAATTTAAAGTGGTTCTAAAGACAGAAGTTTTTTTATCTTAATGTATTCTATCTAGCTGTCAGTCGGTGGTTCCACTTAAATACGTTACTCGAAAACTAAACTGGATAATTAATAATGATAAACTCTCGTGAAACCTCAATAAAACCCAGTCAAAGTTTGATAAGACCTAGAAGCCCTAAATGCGGTACATGGAGAGAGTCTTGTGCGACCTGGGGATCTTGATCACATCTTTTCTATTTCCTTCCTTTCTCTCTATACTTCTTCTCTCCCTTGCCCTGTCTCCTTCTTCTTTCCTTTGGATGTCCAAGTAAAATTTCTACTTGATGGTAATGTGCTTTCTTTTAGGCACTTGGTGCAAGTAAGACAGCAGGCGAAAATGTCGAATATGGGAGATGCCCTCCTTAGAACCTCTAGCATTCTAGCAATTGTTGAGATGTAATGGTATTTCTCCTCTTTACCTTAATCGTATGCGTTGTCTTCACTATATTGGTTACCCATTGAAGAGAATCTGTACCCAAGTGTCTACTTTCCCCACTCCCCATGGAGGCTCTGTTTTGTTAAATGCAAATGCAAGTAAGACAGCAGGCGAAAATGTCGAATATGGGAGATGCCCTCATTAGAACCTCTAGCATTCTAGCAATTGTTGAGATGTAATGGAATTTCTCCTCTTTACCTTAATCGTATGCGTTGTCTTCACTATATTGGTTGCCCATTGAAGAGAATCTGTACCCAAGTGTCTACTTTCCCCACTCCCCATGGAGGCTCTGTTTTGTTAAATGCATAAAAATGTAATAAAAAGATTGGTATCGAAAACTAATTACCGGTATATCATGTCACCCAGTTAGCAAGATGTGCTTTTTTTTTTTTTTTAATAAGAAAGGCCAACACTGCCTGTACGCTTTGTGGCAGCCTGCATATAACTGGCTAAACCAAATGACCCTGTCCCTGCTTTAGCGAGAGAGAGAGAGACAGGCTGTGTGTTTCCTCTGAGTCATTTAGCAGCCTGTGTAATCTAATGTCCCTGTCTATTTACATCATTGTAGTAGAAAGAGCTTGTGCCTAGATATCACTCCAGCGTGGAGCCACCTGCTAGCTACAGATGGCAAATATAAACATGAAGAACGAATAAAGACAAAATATAACAAATTATTTGTTGCTTTTAAAATACAACGTGGCTCATGTACCGTTAATGTATTATTCTCTTTTTATGAACATAAATTGGAGTTTTCCCTAATTGGTTAGCAGCAACAATATTGAAGCTAAGCATTATCACATACCATGGTCATGCTGCTCAGCTGCACAGGGGGCTGGTCTGGTGGAATCAGGTAAATGTTTAAGATGGCGTTGACTGAGACACTTGTTCCAACCGGCTTTATGGTAAAGCGGGGGGCAGTGGAAACCTTTAATTCTAGCTTCATTGGGGCCTCAGCCACAGAAGGATCCTATGAACATGAAAATCACAAAATTTTAAAAGAATAAAAGATAAAATCTTCAAGAACTGAAAGAATGCATGAATACGTTTTTAATTATTGAGAAACAATCTAGCGTTATTACTGACTCTCAGCTCAAATTTCTCAAAACATGGGAACCCTTGCTCCCCACTCTGAGTCCCTCAAGCCTCAGCTACCTGTGAAAATGATTACTTACTCTACAACCTGAGCCCATGGGGATGACAGCCTCCACCCCACCAATGAGCAACCAAACCCCTCCAGCCCAACCTACATCCCTTACTACTCACTCCTGCTCCTTACCTTTTTGAAAAAAAAGAAAACACAACAAAAATCTACTGAACAGAAAAGCACATAATTGCAGTCCTGCAGATTAATACCCAATAGTTGGTTAGATATAACCAAAAATTGTTTTTTGCTGCTCTCCTAAACCAGGTCCCAAGTCTTAATTTGTGCCTGAAGACCTGTGGCCATGCCCATTTCATTCATTGTCAACTATGACATGCAGAGGCAACCTCTGTATTTGAACTGGTAGCCATTGTCATGTGGACAGTGAAATGACATCCAATATTTTACAGCTGTCTATATAACAGAAGATGATTGCAAATCTTCCAGTGGGCCCACCTGTCTAATTGAAAAGTGTCTGATAGGGGATTTACGCTTACTTCAGGGAGGGATTTGCTCCCACTGTCTGTGTCACCACAAAGGAAGACTCTCCAATGAAAACAGATAACAACCCTGACTGGGGTTCAACATTCCCTATTCTATCCTAGCATAATAAAAACATTTGGCTCATTTTCATTTTAAGCTCATGATTATTATTATAATACAGGATATATATAGTGTCAACAGTTTGCGCAGCGCTTTACAATGTAGAGGGGGGACAGTACAATTACAATACAGTTCAATCCAGAAGGGACAGGAGGGCCCTGCTTGTGGAGCTTACAATCTAAAGGATATATTATATAGTTATCTTTTAGGAAAATAGTGTGTATATTTCTATGCCAAGTGTAGCTGTTTGAGCCCACCATTGATCATTGTGAGTTCTCTCTTATGTTACTGAACCTGATGTGCAGTTGATTAGAGCTACCCGTTCATCTAAACCTTGAGAAAGTTTACTCAAGTCAGTCATCTGTTCTAGAAAAGGTACCTCATGTGCAGGGGCTGCCCGTCCATTAGGGGCACCGGGCGCCACCACCCCTATCCTCTCCACCCCCTATATGCAGTGGATATATTCTTGCATAATATGAATCTATCCATGGCCGCCACTGCCGCCCCCTATTCATGTGTCCGGCCCCTTTCGGGTAACTGGCATATGAATTAGAGCGGCCAGGGTTTTTTTTTTTTGAAGAACCTGATTAGAGCCATAGGCTGTAATAGATTTCAAAATAGGGTGGACTCGGGACGCAGAGCATTGCGTCTGCGAGCCCACCCAGGTGTGTTGCAACAGCGAATTAAAATTCGCTGTTGTAACACTGATCCTCCTCCCGGCCAATTGGGAAGCAGGTATTAAACCTGTTTCCCGACTGGCCAAAATGTCAGGTGATTTTATTGGACGCCTAGGGAGGAGGAGAGAGGAGACACAGTGGAAGCTGCTCCAGGAGAGGGCACAGGTCACCAGAGCAGCTTTCCCCGAGCCTGCCATTCTCTTACTGCCAGCATCCAAGGTAAGGACAGCGGGTGGTAGTGTAAGTGCAGTGCGGGGGGGTGTTTAGTGCCGCTCCACCAGCAGGGGGGGTTGTTTGCCTCCCACCCCAAAAAAAACCCCACCAGCCGAAACTGCCCATGTGTTATGCAGTGACCCTAAATCTAAAGTTCCTGTCTAGAGTGCTTACCGTAGTCCAGAAGAACCCATCCTGGGGTAGGCCTCTCAGATGACCTTTGGTTAGATGGAACCAACGAGGATGGAAGTAGGAAGCATGTGACGACCACCCTGTCACCCTGACCCTGCCACCCTGCCCTACAATCTATTTTACCTTTAGAATTGGCAATTTTGTACACATTTGTACACTGCTGAATGCCTGTATTCAATTTACTGTTTGTGTATAATGTGAAAACTGCCAATAAACCCTTTTGTAAAGAAATTGGCTCCACTTCATCTTCCTCTGCTTGGGTGCCTTGGGTTGGGTAGGTCTTCATCTGCCCAGGGAGGTTCAAATAATTCAATGAGATACAAACAGAAAAAATCCCCTCCCTACTCTATTCAAAACAAAAAATGGCTTTAGATATACTTCAATGTACTCTTTCCTTTCTTATTATTACAAGTAAACTGAAGCTGTACCTGGCCTGTAGAGAGAAAAGGACCTATCTGCCCATTTGCTAAAATGTCTGCAACTATCAGGAGGTTTACATATTACATAGTATTCATCATTGTATCACTTTTATGTACTAGTCCACCATCTTCAGAAACAGGTTTTAAAGGGAGCAGGACAGTAAAGCTGATCCATAGATGGATTGAATCTCGACCGGTTCAGCAGAGACCGGTTGAGATTTGATCCATCTATTGGCAGACTGGTTGTACTGATCCATTCAGCCTTCCTGAACACAATAGCGCTATAAAAATCAGGCAATTCTCTTTCCTTCCACCCCAGGTGAAAGGAAAGAAAATTGTATAATCTATAACTTGCTTTAATAGCAGATCATCAGTCTGATACGACAGAGGCTTATTATATGATATAACGCTAGGATGGCAAATGTGATGGGGAGGGGAGATACAGGTGAAGCAAAAAGATACAGTACAAAGAGGGAGGGGAAAAAAGCAACAAAGAAAAGTGATAGGTATAAAACTGAAGGACAGAGTAAGGCAATAGAGAAAGAGAAAAGAGGGGAGGATGGAATGAAAGGTCAATCCCTCCACTGGCTTCCACTCACCCAACGCATTAAATTCAAAATACTAACAATAAGTTACAAAGCCATCCACAACTCTGGCCCTAGCTACATCACTATCCTAGTCTCAAAATACCAACCTAATCGTCCTCTTCGTTCTTCCAAAGACCTCCTGCTCTCTAGCTCCCTCATCGCCTCCTCCCATATTAACCTCCAGGACTTCTCCCGAGCCTCTCCCATCCTTTGGAATACCCTGCCCCAATCTGTCAGTCTATCTGTACATCTATCTACTTTTAGGTGATCCCTTAAAACTTTTCTCTTGGGAGAAGCCTACCCTGTCTCCACCTAACAACCACTTTTGATTTCTTCATCAGCTCATCCCCCACAGTTATTACCCTTCGCATCACTTGACCCTCCCTCCTAGACTGTAAGCTCTAACTAGCAGGGCTTTCTGATTCCTCCTGTATTGAATTGTATTGTAAGTGTACTGTCTGCCCTAATGTTGTAAAGCGCTGTGCAAACTGTCGGCACTATATAAATCCTGTATAATAATAATAAAAGGTGCAATAAAGATGAAGTGGGAGAAAACAAGTACTGACAGTGCAGGGATAGAGGTTTTACGTAGGTAACAGGGTACAACAGGGAACTGGGAAGAAGTGCCAATATGTCGTTTTTGTAGGGCACCAGCTGTCAGCTTATCATTATTAGGGTTTCCTAAAAGCACAGGTTTCTCTTTGGCATATATATTAATCCTGGGACCTCAAAAATGAATTGTGAGACTACATTTATGTCTTGGTCAGTAGGTTGTGAGCGCATCCCCACAAAAGGGTACAAGACTTATGCCCTGTACACACGACCGCTTTTCCCGTTGGAATAAACTCTGAAGGTTTTTCTGACGGAGTTCCGATGGAATTCCGCTCAAGCTGTCTTGCATACACACGGTCACACCAAATTCCGACCATCTAGAACGCGGTACAACGGGACTAGAAAACGGAAGTTCAATAGCCAGTAGCCAATAGCTTCCGTCTCGTACTTGCTTCAGAGCATGCGTCGTTTTTGGTACGTCAGAACAGCATACAGATGAGCGATTTTCCCAATAGGAATTGGTTCCGTTGGAAAAATTTAGAACATGTTCTTATTCTAGGTCCGTCAGAATTTTCAACGTAAAAAGTCCGATCGGAATATACGATGAAAAGCTCCTGTCGGACTTTTTCTGTCGGACATTCCGCTTGTGTGTACACGGCATTACATACCTCCCAACTTTTTGAGATGGGAACGAGGGACACCTACCAGCAAAAGTATGCAGGCATAGGACACACCCCTTGCCCCGCCCCCTTAAAGGAGAATTGTACAAAAAACAAGATTGGTTAAACTCACAAGTTTTTTTACCACTACTATTCCTTTATATTGGCTTTTGGAATTTACAAATGCAGCAATTTAGAAATCAGATGAAAGGTTTAGTGCTGGAAAACACTTTTTGATAGATAAAAAGTGCATTTTATATACATCTATACAGATCAGATCAAAATGAGGGTCAAATGAGGAGGAATGAGGGACATTGCTCCAAATCAGGGACAGTCCCTCCAAATCAGGGACAGTTGGGAGCTATGGACTTACCAGCAGCATGAGACTTCCAAAGTATGATGTCCTCAACAAAATTTCCAAGTCCTTGGGCACCTAAAAAGACAAACAAATGTATTATATAGATACAGCAACTTTAGAAAAAAGAACAATCACCTATATTACAATGAGTAAACAGAGAAATACGATTATTTAAAAAGCTAATAATGCTGCTTTAAACAAGGATGTTGTTTTTTGACACTATGCAGTCATTTAAAATGTATTTTTGTGCTTTTAAAAATACACTCACCGGCTACTTTATTGGGTACACCTTGCTAGTACCGGGTTGGACCCCCTTTTGCCTTCAGAACTGCCTTAATTCTTCATGGCATAGATTGAACAAGGAGTTAGAAACATTCCTCAGAGATTTTGGTCCATAGTGACATGATAGCATCACGCAGTTGCTGCAGATTTGTCAGCTGCACATCCATGATGTGAATCTCCCGTTCCACCACATCCCAAAGGTGCTCTATTGGATCTGGTTACTGTGGAGGCCATTGGAGTACAGAGACCTCATTGTCATGTTCAAGAAACCAGTTTGAGATGATTTGAGCTTTGTGACACGGTGCATTATCCTGCTGGAAGTAGACATCGGACGATGGGTACCCTATAGTCATGAACGGATGGACACGGTCAGCAACAGTACTCAAGTAGGTCGTGGTGTTTAAACGATGCTCAATTGGTACTAAGGGACCCAAAGTGTGCCAAGAAAATATCCCCCACACCATTACACCACCAGCCTGAACCGTTGATACAAGGCAGGATGGATCCATGATTTCATGTTGTTTATGCCAAATTCGGACCATACCATCTGAATGTCGCAGCTGAAATCGAGACTCATCAGACCAGGCAAAGTTTTTCACATTTTCTATTGTTCTATTTTGGTGAGTCTGTGTGAATTGTAGCATCAGTTTCCTGTTTTTAGCTGACAGGAGTGGCACCCGGTGTGGTATTCTGCTGCTGTAGCCCATCTGCTTCAAGGTTCGATGTGTTGTGCATTCAGAGATGGTATTCTGCATACCTTGGTTGTAACGAGTGGTTATTTGAGTTACTGTTGCCTTTCTATCATCTCAAACCAGTCTGCCCATTCTCCTCTGACCTTAACAAGGCATTTTCATCCACACAACTACTGTTTACTGGATATTTTCTCTTTTTCAGACCATTCTTTGTAAACCCTAGAGATGGTTGTGCGTGAAAATCCCAGTAGATCAGCATTTTTTTAAATACTCAGACCAGCCCGTCTGGCGCCAACAACCATGGTGTACCTAATAAAGTGGCTGGTGAGTGTAAAAATGTAATACTGGCTTAAGAGGGAGGGAAATACTAGGTTAATAATTTTTTATGCTTGGTGGTGTGTTGAAAACACTTCAACATTTTGGATTCATTTGACTGAATTATTTCCAAAGAAAACTTGTGGCCAGGATATAGACATTTAAGTATTTACACATTCCTAACAAGCTGTATATGAGCTTTAAAAAAAGCCCCCCTTGACCTCTGTAGCTGCAGGCACTGTGAATCAATTCATACTCCAAGTTTACAGCAGAAGCTCTAAAGTTACAAAGTGGGGTTAGTTCACCTTTAATGGCCATCACATGTGGTAGCTGGTTTGCATGGGAATAATGTGTCTTAGCCCCAAACAGTATAATGATACATAGAACAACAGTGTCCAAGGGACTTGGAGAGACACATTGAAATTGATAGAAAATTGTTACATTTTATTAAAGATACATAGGTTAAAAAGATGCAAATCTAAGATATTAAACACCTCAGCAGTGATACATATGAGATATAGGTAGTTACATGAATTTCAACATTGCACATAGTCCATAGAAAAGGATTTCCTGCACATATCTCTCGACGCGTTTCACGAGCCAGTACTCGCTTCCTCAGGAGAAGTAAGAACTCATATATCTGCAGGGAAAAACCAGGTCATTAGGAACGAAGGGAAAAAAAAGAGGGGGGGAGAAGAGGAGTCTATGCTTATACTTACGATTCCAGTAAAGTATCCAGGAACAACACGTGCTGGATATTGATCCAAACAGCAAAAAATGATAACATGACCCCAACAACCACAAAAGAGGGCAAAGGAAGAAGGAAGAGGAAAAGCCACCTAGTCCGCACTGTCCTATCTGGGAGTTGTGAGAAAAGGAACAGGGCCAATCAGAAAGGATTCCAAATGCCTCGTGGTAAAATGCAACGGAGTCGCCAATGGCTGGGAGAAAATAAACAACATATGAGGAGACAGGCAGATGGGGAGGAGGAAAGGGACAAAAATGATTGAAAATCCCAAATCAGTGCAAAAGGCCCCCAAAGGAAACCTGGGGGATTGATATGGTGATAATGGGAGTGATATAAAGCGTTAACCAGCTACTGTCTCAAAAAGTGTTAAAGGAAATAAGTGATGCTAAACAACACCACTACTTGAAGGTCAGACATGGATACATGTAAAAAAAATGTATTATATATTCAGTATCTCACAAAAGTGAGTACACCCCTCACATTTTTGTAAATATTTTATTATATCTTTTCATGTGACAACACTGAAGAAAGGACACTTTGCTACAATGTAAAGTAGTGAGTGTACAGCTTGTATAACAGTGTAAATTTGCTGTCCCCTCAAAATAACTCAACACACAGCCAATAATGTCTAAACCGCTGCCAACAAAAGTGAGTACACCCCTAAGTAAAAATGACCAAATTGGGCCCAAAGTGTCAATATTTTGTGTGGCCACCATTATTTTCCAGCACTGCCTTAACCCCATTGGGCATAGAGTTCACCAGAGCATCACAGGTTGCCACTGGAGTCCTCTTCCACTCCTCCATGATGACATCACGGAGCTGGTGGATGTTAGAGACCTTGCGCTCCTCCACCTTCCATTTGAGTATGCCCCACAGATGCTCAATAAGGTTTAAGAGACATGCTTGGTCAGTCCATCACCTTTACCCTCAGCTTTTTTTAGCAAGGCAGTGGTCATCTTGGAGGTATGTTTGGGGTCGTTATCATGTGGGAATACTGCCCTGCGGCCCAGTCTCTGAAGGGAGGGGATCATGCTCTGCTTCAGTATGTCACAGTACATGTTGGCATTCATGGTTACCTCAATGAACTGTAGCTCTCCAGTCCCGGCAACACTCATGCAGCCCCAGACCATGACACTCCCACCACAATGCTTGACTGTAGGCAAGACACACTTGTCTTTGTACTCCTGACCTGGTTGCCGCCACACACGTTTGACACCATCTGAACCAAATACGTTTATCTTGGTCTCATCAGACCACAGGACATGGTTCCAGTAACCGATGTCCTTAGTCTGTTTGTCTTCAGCAAACTGTTTGCGGGCCTTCTTGTGCATCATCTTTAGAAGAGCCATGCAGACCAATTTGATGCAGTGTGTGGCGTATGGTGTGAGCACTGGCAGGCTGACCCCCCACCCCTTCAACCTCTGCAGCAATGCTGGCAGCACTCATATGTCTATTTCCCAAAGACAACCTCTGGATATGATGCTGAGCACATGCACTCAACATCTTTGGTCAACCATGGCAAAGCCTGTTCTGGGTGGAACCTGTCCTGTTAAACCGCTGTATGGTCTTCGTCAATGTGCTGCAGCTCAGTTTCAGGGTCTTGGCAATCTTCTTATAGCCTAGGCCATCTTTATGTAGAGCAACAATTCTTTTTCAGATCCTCAAAGAGTTCTTTGCCATGAGGTGCCATGTTGCACTTCCAGTGACCAGTATGAGAGAGTGAGAGTGATAACATCGAATTTAACACACCTGCTCCCCATTCACACCTGAGACCTTGTAACACTAACAAGTCACATGACACCGGGGAGGGAAAATGGTTAATTGGGCCCAATTTGGACATTTTCACTTAGGGGTGTACTCGCTTTTGTTGCCAGCAGTTTAGACATTAATGGCTGTGTGTTGAGTTATTTTGAGGGGGCAGCAAATTTACACTGTTATAGAAGCTGTACACTCACTACTTTATATTGTAGCAAAGTGTCATTTCTTCAGTGTTGTCACATGAAAAGATATAATAAAATATTTACAAAAATGTGAGGGGTGTACTCACTTTTGTGAGATACTGTATATTGCGGGGGGTTAGCTCAAATGGGGATCACCTTCCCTGGGAAAAGGTAGTCCAGACGGCAATTTTTTTCCTAAAATCTGACTTGTAGCTAGTTTTAATTGAAAGGTTGCATGGAAATCAAAGAAAGAAAACAGAAAATAAATCCTTGTCATTCAGACACTAACTAAACATTTCAGGTTCCTAACTCACAGGTGAAGGTCTTCTCCCAGTCACCTACAAAACAAAGATAATGCAAACCTTTTCCTTTCTCTCATAAACCAAAAACGTCATATCAGTAGCTATCTCAGGTTTGGCTTCCTGAGTTATAATGTAAAATAAACTCTTGCGCTTGGTACAATCCAACTTAAAAAGTTGAATATATTAAACTAACTGAGGTGCTGCAGCTTAAATAATCACAACACTGGGCCAATAACACATCTTAAAAAATAGTGTGCTGTCCCTTTAAGAAATACATTTTTCACTATAATCAATACAAAAAGTGCAAAAAAATGTCAAAGGAATTCTGCAAATTACTGTGATATATGGGCCTTGAGTGCCCCACATGTAGAGTTTAAGCAGTGATAACAAACAATATATCCAAGATAAATATAATGACAATCAGTAAACCAACTCTAATAATTAAATGTCCCTGTACATATGTGGGAAAAAGTGCTCAATGTACAGTATTTTCTCAAAAGTGCTGAAGTGATCAATGGATTGAAAAGAATCATACAGGGACTGCTCTCACAGCTCCCTTAAATCGCTCACCAATGGGATCATATGTGGGAAGCAAGCAGGGAGAGACTCAGTGTAGTACAGCAGGATATATTTTATTATAAAGGGTAATTCCACTTACATTTAAGCAGTGAATATCAGGCTTCAAACATAAAAACACAGCGGCCGCGTTATCTCCCAACCTGCCGGCATGCGGTGACGTCACACGCTCTCTGACCTATGCATTTCCCCAAAACTGGTATCTACTGGGATTGGAGGGTTTGTTTTTTTCTTGCATCGTAGATTCCCTTGTTTTTTTTTCCCGGAGGCTGCGATCCCATTTTATTCAGCCCTGTGGGATAAAGTTTGGCTTTGGTGTGTTTTTATGCATTTTGTATTTTTTCTTTCTTCTTTTCCTTTGTGGGCTGGTGTTCCCGGGCTGTCCTTCGATTTCCACACTTCCTTCTCCTTTGGCGGTTTGACGTGGGTGAGATTGGCGTTATGCATGTCCCCACCCTTGTGAACATATCACACATGTGCTGTCCATGTGACACGATGACGTAGTATGTCATGCCTTTGCCGCATCCCAGGCATGTGCATTGTTACATCGGTGCGGCCATGCGTCACCACGTCCCGTGCATTGTTACATCGGTGCCACCGCCTCCTTTTCACGGCTAGTGTTTTGCTGGTTTCCTGCTATGGTGACGCTGAGAGGGGATGGGTCAGCCCCTGGGACCGGCTTTATAAGCCTGCGAGTCCTGGAGGTGGGTGTCATTGCCGCCAATGTGCTGGAACAGTGCCATCCATTTTGACATATGACCAGTAGGTATGTACACATTACATGGGTGTTTTTTTGTTTTTGCCTCTGCCACTCAACTCTTCTACTGATTTTTCATGTTATCAACACAGCAGATGACCACTGCCCTTTATCACTCATCTATCACAATGTAATTTTCCTGTGGGGTCACTGCATCCTGTGGGACCCCAACATTATATATATATATATATATATATATATATATATATATATATATATGTATATATATATATATATATATATATAGTTTTTTTTATAATTTTTTTTTACATATATCTATGTTTGACCTTCATGTAGTGGTGTTGTTCATCAACACTCATGTTCCTTTAACACTTTTTTAACATAGCTGGTAATGCTTTATATCACTCCCATTATCACTTTGTCGCCTTCTTCCACAAGGCATTTGGAATTCTTTGTCATTTGCCCTGTTCCTTTTCTCACAACTCCTGAAATGGATGGTGCGGACTAGGTGGCTTTTTTCTCTTCCGTCCTCCTTCGCCCTTTTATTGTGGTTGTTGGGGTCATGTTATCATTTTGTGCTGTTTAAATCAAAATTCAGTGTTGTTCCTGGATACTTTACTGGGTACTTTACTGGATACTTTACTGGAATTGTAAGTATAATCATGGACTCCCCCCACCCCTTTTCTTTTTTCCTTTACACCTAATGACCTGGTTTCTCCCTGTAGATACAGTATATGAGTTCTTACTTCTCCTGAGGAAGCGAGTGCTGGCTCACGAAACGTGTCGAGAGATGTGTGCAGGAAATCTTTTTCTATGGACTAAGTGCAATATTGAAATTCACGTAACTACCTCTATCTTATATGTATCACTGTTGAGGCGTTTAATTTCTTAGATATGCATCTTTTTAAACTATGTATCTTTAATAAAATGTAAATTGTTTTTATCAATTTCAATGTGTCTCTCCAAGTCCCTTGGGCACTGTTGTTCTATGTTTACCTTTAATGGCCATTTTTCCAAAAATCTCCCATACATTCCGGCATCACCAGCATAATGCAGGAAATCCTATGGTATTCGTCCTGTACTCAAATGGATGCCCCAGAAGAAAACAGACTTTTCTCTCACAAAAGCAAACTTCATATAAACAGCTCTCTCAGGTTTTTGGCTTCCTGAGTCCCAGGCCAAAAGCTCTTGGCCTGGGACTCAGGAAGCCAAAAACCTGAGAGAGCTATTTATATGAAGTGTTCCATATGGACTTTTTTTTATCATTGATGTTTTTATCATCGATGGTTTTGATTGGACTTACCGATTGAGATTTTTTTAGCGCGGCTTCTCCAATCCCTACTGTTTTCTGTGTGTATATCCCACCGCATGCCGCTGCTCTTATATGTTTTTGTATGCTCCGCATACTTATTTTTGAGCGCAGTATTTTTCCTTTTTAAATTTACCTAGTTCTCCCGAGCAATCGGGGAGCCCGGTAAGGATGCAACCAGCGGCATGTTATTCCTCTCACTGTGTGATGTCATAAACGGGAAGTGACAAGGTTTTGGTTTGTTGTTTACAAACAGTTACCAGCTCGTACAAACATCTGATCAAACTGATCTCAGTTTGATCAGATGCTCTGGAGGACAGAGGAGAGATATGGGGTCTAGAAGACCTCAGATCTCTCCATAAAGAGGACCTGTCATGGGCAATTCTATAACAAGGCATGTTGTTCATCCCTTGTGATAGCAATAAAAGTGATTAAAAAAAATTAAAGAGACATTGTAAAAAAAAAAATGTAAGCGCCCCTATCCCCCTGTGCTCATGCACAAATGCGAACCTGTCCTGTACGCAATGTAAACGGCGACCACACCACACATGTGAGGTGTCCCTGCAAACGTCAGAGAGAGAGCAATAATTCTAGCACCAGACCTGTCTAACTGTAGATTGATAACCTGTAAAGGATTTTAAAGCATCAGAGATTTTTAGGTACCGTAGTTTGGCGCCGTTCCACAGGTGTACGCAGTTTTAAAGCATAATATGTTTGATATCTATTTACTTGGCATAACATCATCTTTTACGTTTTATTAAAAATCTGAAAATATGTAGTGTTTGAGTGTACTAAAATTCAGTAAAGTGTATTTTTTTTTTTAAATGTATTTGAAAAACCGCTACGCAAATACTGTGTAACAAAAAAAATGGTATCGCCCACCATTTTTATTGTTTAAGGCCTGTACTAAAAATATATATAATGTTCGGGGTTCTAAGTAATTTCTAGCAAAAAAATGTAGACTTTTACATATACGTGAGAAGTGTCAGAATTGGCCCAGTGCTGAAGTGGTTAAAGATCATACTGTTTGTTAGGAATGTGTGAATATTTGACTATGATGTGATAATATGGCCTAAACAAGATTCTAAAGTGTATGCATGCCAAAACTGACAATTGTCATGGGGAAAGAAAATCATGTAAATCCAAAATATTGCAGTTGGTACAGGAAAAGGAGATGAGATAAAGTCTTCCAACTGGAATATCTGCTTCAGTGACAACTGTCCATGAAGGGATATCTGATTTTTTCCTCAATTCATAAAGTTTTTCGCTCACTTCCTGTTGTGTCTCCAGGAAATAATTGAAGGGAAATCTTCCCAACAGAAAACAGAAAAAGAAAGAACAGGGATTCTAGTTATTCCTTAAAGCGGAACTTCAGTCACGTTTTCATCTTTCCATCTATTAAATCTTCTGCCCTTGTTGTTTTAACTTTGGATAGTAAAACATTTTCTGCCAGTAAATACCTTATACAGCCCACTTCCTGTTTCTTGTCTGGTAAAAAGCCTAGGCTTATGACATCATGCACAACTCTCTCTCTCACTCCTGTGAGAGTTTGCCTGGAAGGGGGGGGGGGGGTGAGTCATAAGAGGGCCAATCAGAGCTGCAGAGCTGGAGGTGTGCCTCTGTGTGTCTGTGTAAATCCAGGAAGTGAACAGGCAGCAGCTTCAGCTGCCCACAGTTAAAATGGTTGCAGCCAGACTCAGTGGAGGGAGATTTCTGCAGCATATTTGGCAAGTACAGAATCACAGTATATATAGGTGTCAGCTGTCACAATACCGTAGTCAGCAGGGGGAGATTTGTCCATCCATGCTGTTTAGTGTTCATGGGGCACTCTAAGGATCTTTGTTGTTCAGTTCCTTGGGCTGAATGAGGGAAATCTTTATGGATATGACTAGTTTTAGATAGGAACAAATAGGGGGTGTTTCCAATTTAAAAATGGCCACAGAGTCCTGTTGATTAAAGGATAGCTGTACATTTGGTGAAAGTTGTACCTTAATGAATGCAGCCACCTTCCCTGAAGGCAGCCCACCTACGGGGCCATACAGTGAAGTTTGCTGGATAAAGAAAGCAGATGAGTATCAGATCAGGTGGGCTGCAGTCAGAGGGAAAATTTAACCAGCCAGGTTTAACCATAGTACAGCTGTCCTTTAACATTGTGACTTGGAGGAGAGTCTGAGCTTCCTACTTTTTCTATTTATAAGACTACTGTACATTAAACTGGATCAGGCCTGCACATGGGTTGCGGGAATACTAAAATGTCTCTTGAACAACAAACGTGCAATTGCCTCTTACTAGTGAGAGATGCTACTCATGTGCTCAGTGCGCAAAGGAAGTAGAGCAGCCATTAGGTGGTGATAGAAACTATTTGTGAAATATATTTTCCCTACTGAAATTATAGTGCATGAGTACACTTACCTGTTCATTAGCAATTTCCAAGCTGAGCACACCCGATCGATAGTACGCATACATTGCAGAGTCAAAGAAATACTCAGAGAGAGCAATATATACCATGCGTTCCTTCTGTTTTATGTGCAGGGCTGGAGATGTGTTAGGAATTGTGTCATTCTCTGCATTCAGGGAATAAAACATGCCCTAAAGATAACAAATAATGTATAAGCATCATTAGAGTGCATGCATGTAGAATTAAACACAGGAGACATTATCAAACAATATAGTGACCCAAATGAGCTTGCTTTTCATTTAGCAAAGCATATATTACAGTTTTTATTAGTGACCCCTGTATTTAAAATCCTAGCCAGCAAACTGAGACAGAAAAAAAATTAGTTGGCAAAAATGTATTTCATGAGCTGAAACTGCTGAATCTGTGTGATGCGGTAGTATGAGTATCATACAGTACAGTTACCGCATGTTCTGCATCTCACAGATGTGAAGCCAGCCTTGTACTATCCTGCACCTCTTCTTGCCAAAAACAGCCTTCATGAGCCTCATTATTTTCATAAAAAATTAGTAAAATAACACATTTAGCTGGCCTCACACTAACTAGTGCTAGTTTCCCCATTCATTCCTATAGGGCCAAATTCGCAGCAAAAACGACGATATTTCGTGAACCATTCGGCGAAACGTTCCACAAAGTAATAGCACACCATTCGGGAACAATCCGCACGTTTCGGTATATTACTTGTCTATGTAGTGTAAAAATGCTCAGAAAATTGATCTGCGGTGGAACACTTTCTAGAGTGCAGCCAAACAGCTGCTGTGAGGCATTCAGGAGGCACTCCTGCTACCTCCTAAATGTGTAATTTATTTATTTTGGGCAATTTACAATGGGATTAATGTACCACAACCACAAGTCAGTCACTTGCTATAAACTAAAACAAAAAATATTGCAGCGCTAATAAAGTCAATGAAATGGTGAACAAACAATACCACAATGTGCAAGTGAAATCCAAAAAATAATGGAATGATGAGTAAAGTTCATACAATGGTGCAGAAAATAGTACTTAACAGATGATGTGCGTGATCCAGCAATCACCGATGTGCTCCACCACCCAGTGTGAGATGGACTCTTACCAGAGTTAAGCCTCGTACACACGATTGGACTTTCCGACAACAAAACCGTGGAATTTTGTTCAAAGTGTGTTGGCTCCAACTTGTCTTGCATACACATGGTCACACAAATGTTGGCCAACAATTACGAACGTAGTGACGTACAAGACGTACGTGATGTCTCCATCACGAACGCTAGTTTTACAAGACTGGCTCGTCCTTGATTCCGGGCATGCATGTTTGGGCACTTGTGTACACATGATCGGAAAGTCCGACAACAGACATTTGTTGGCGGAAAATTTGAGAACCTGCTAGCCAACATTTGTTGGCGGAAAGTCCAACAACAATTGTCCGATGGAGCATACACACGGTCGGACTTACCGTCAACAAGCTCACATCCAACATTTCCCGTCAGAAAATCTGATCGTGTGTACGGGGCTTTAGAGTATTCTGTCATGGCATCAAATGCACTCAGATAAATGAACTATCCGCAATCAGCCATCACAGATCTTTCCAGGAACAGATGCTATTCAGTGATCCCAAAAGAAGGCAAATGGATGTAGGGCAAACGATGTGTCTTATATATATATATAAATGAAGGAGAACATCCACATAGTTAGTAACGTAAACACTCCTCTGCTGCCACTTCCAGCAATGTTTCCTCTCTACTTCCTCTCGACTTCCTCCTGAGGAACTTACTTGCTGTAAACTGTAGCATGGCCCTGTGGGTTTGAATAGGCCAGTTTGACCAGTGGTGCTGTCTGTCAACTCAAGATGTGGTGTTAGATTTGTCCCAGCCATGAGGCAAAGCAACAGGGCCACAGCATATGAACAGCCTCATCCAGGGTTTATGTGAGTGGTCAAAGGGGTTTTAAAACCCATGCCTCAAATGTCTGTTTTATTGCCCCCTGGCTGCCCGTGTGAAAGAGGCCTTAAAGCAACAGTACACACATAACTATCACACAAAAAAAGGAACAGTAAAGAAAACAAAGTCAATTTAACCTAATAAGCTCAATGATAAAAACTAAGAGTTTTTGTTTCAGCGAAATATAACTGAAGGCAGGATTGATAAATTTACCAAATACATTCCACTCATCTGTTTTGGATAACCGTAGTGTATATCTCCCCCTATTTCGGCTACAGCACACTGACTGACCTCGACGTAACATTGTTGTGAAAACATCATTGCACAGATTAGAGATTTTACTTACCCTGAAATCCATATCCATACTGTCCTCAGACACAAGGGGCTGACTCATAAGAGAATAGTCTATGCCTATGTAATCGTCTACTGGATTCTTCACTGGAAAGATAGAGAGAATCATTATTATTAGGTAAAGAATTCAATATGCCTATACAGAAGTTAAGTCCACCTCATCTATTATTTTGATAAGGAAATAAAAACGTGTGGGACTTTGCGTGAGGCATAGGGCAATTGGACAGTTCCCAGCCTCCTCATCCATTATTTTGTGGACCATAGTAGGTATGAATCCCTCTCCCAGATCCCAACTCTAGTGCCAGAGCAAGGCCACAGAATGTATTATAGCTGGAAATTATTATTTTATACTGATGGCAAAAACAAGTTACAGAATGAAAGTGGTTTAATCAATTATAGCCGCTGCCAGTAACCGTATGCAGAATAAGTCAATAGGCTGGTTGTACCCAAGTCAATCGTTGGTGCAATCAGCCTGCCCATACATGATTCCAAATTCAGATGGTCCCTGCTGAACCAGCCAAATTTCTATCTATGTATGGCCAGCTTAACTTTTCCCCATTCTATTCAAAACCATTAGAAAAAAAAGGTTGTTTCTATTTATAAATGTTTTCACACAATATTTACACACCTTTTACCCAAGAGTCAGCCGATTCTAAACAGATTAATTTGGAAAAATGTGTGAATCCTGACTGAAAGTGTGAATCTGATTAAAAATATTGATAAATAGACCGCTAAGGTTAGCCATGTATGACTCACATATTGTCTTATGCCCTGTA
Source organism: Lithobates clamitans (assembly GCA_037952925.1). Taxonomy (NCBI): domain Eukaryota; kingdom Metazoa; phylum Chordata; class Amphibia; order Anura; family Ranidae; genus Lithobates; species Lithobates clamitans. The sequence goes on along the minus strand of JBBGZY010000725.1, from coordinate 3,648,683 downwards.
TATTTGATCTGATTTTCCGTCAACAAATGTTGGATGTAAGCTTGTTCGCGGAAAGTCCGACCTTGTGTATGCTCCATCGAACATTTGTTGTCGGACTTTCCGCCAACAAATGTTGGCTAGCAGGTTCTCAAATTTTCCGCCAACAAATTTTTGTTGTCGGACTTTCCGATCATGTGTACACAAGTCCGTCTAGCAAAAGTTCACGCATGCTCGGAATCAAGTATGATTGGTGTTTGTTCTTGTAAAACTAGCGTTCGTAATGGAGATATCACATACGTCTTGTACGTCACTACGTTTGTAATTGTTGGCCAACATTTGTGTGACCGTGTGTATGCAAGACAAGTTGGAGCCAACATCCTTCGAACAAAAATCCATGGTTTTGTTGTCGGAAAGTCTGATCGTGTGTACGGGGTATTATACTCACTGAATTGGATAAAATTTGAGCCATGGGTGGCCCCATCGGCACCGCTTGACTCAACAGACTTAAACAAAATTGAAGGAGCTGGGTATAAAATTGTCGCCTGCACAGAAATTGCCCCAAAAAGTTTTAAAAATATGGACCCGATGGCTATACTCTGCCTTGTCTACACATACTACTCTGTCACAGAGAGATGACCTGGGCAGCTAAAGGTTCCAACTGCCAATGGGTACTTTGTATACCCGATTGTACTCTATGCTTGGGTATGATAGTAACTCTGTGTATATCTCGCTGTCCTGATTTATTATTGGTATACATGGTAAAGTATTGTATGGAAAGTGCAGCGTTGTATTGGGAGGTCTCACACGAAAGTTATGGCATGATCTGGAGGTTGCATGATGTAATTATGCTTTTTTTTTTTTCTTTATTTACCTGGTATGTTTTTCTTTCACTTCCATTTGTTTTATGGAAGGGCTTTTTTGTTTTTGTATATACTCGAGTATAAGCTGAGTTTTTCAGCCCATTTTTTAGGCTGAAAACCCCCCCTCGGCTTATACTCGAGTGAGCCTACAGCAGCCGTATCTATAATTAATAAAACAGCGTGTGTCCCCCACTGTGTTATGCAGTCTGTGTGGCCGTCCATTGTAACAAAGCCCCGCCTCCTCCTCGTCCGTGATAGAGGAACACTGATACAATGCTGAGGAACTGTATCAGCGTTCCGTCTATCACAGACGAGGAGGTGGCGGGGCTTTGTTACAATGGACGGCCACACAGACTGCATAACACAGCAGGAGACACACGCTGTTTTAGTAATGAAATGTACAGCTGCAGATGGGCACAGTGAGACTGCAAATGGGCACAATTAGACTGCAAATGGGCACAATTAGACTGTAAATGGTCACAGTGAGCCTGCAAATGTGCACAATTAGACTGCAAATGGGCACAGTGAGGCTGCAGATGGGCATTGTTTACCCAGTAGCTGCTGCATTTTCCCACCCTAGGCTTATACTCGAGTCAATATGTTTTCCCAGTTTTTTGTGGTAAAATTAGGTGCCTTGGCTTATATCCGGGTCAGCCTATACTCAAGTATATACGGTAAGTTTTGTTGTAAAAAATTGTTCAAAAAATATTAACTGATTAGGAAAAAAAAAAATTGTCGCCTGAACATCAACTACCGTATATACTTGAGTATAAGTCGTTCCGAGTATAGGTCGAGGCCCTAATTTACCACAAAAAAATGGGAAAAACTTTTTGACCCTAGTATAAGACGAGGGTGAGAAATGCACAGCTACTGTAAGTGGAGAAGAGGGTCAACAATGCCCATTTGCAGCATCACTGTGCCCATTTGCAGCATCACTGTGCCCATTTGCAGCCATAGGTCCCCTGAACTTCAAACTCGGTAGTTAAGGGTTCCTAGATGCCCCCTAACTGCAGCCAAAATTTGGGGTCTCTGAACCCAAAGGGTCCCGAAATGACATTGCTGCAGATGGACACAGTTGACCAAATTTGGGGCCCCGTATCTCGGGGCCACTTAGTGCTAAGAACCCCAAATTTGGTGTGCAAACCCAGTGGAACTAGCACCATAAAATTTCTAAAGATGGTGTTTCTAGCACTAAGTGGCCCCGAGATACAGGGCCCCAAAATTCAGTTCAGAAAATGTCAAGCACTTTTCTGCAGCAGAGAATGACATTTTCTGAACCGGTTTTGGGGCCCTGTATCTCAGGGCCACTTAATGCTAGGAACTTCAACTTTGGATATGTTGTGGTACCTCTGGGTTTGCACGCCAAATTTGGGGTTCCTAGCACCAAGTGGCCCTGAGATACGGGGCCCCAAAGTCGGCTCGGAAAATGAATTTTTTTGCTGCAGAAAAGTGCTTGACTCGAGTATAAGTCGAGGGGGGCACTTTCAGCACAAAAAAATGTGCTGAAAAATTCGACTTATGCCGCGTACACACGAGCGGACTTTACGGCGGACTTTGCCCGGCGGACTGGATTTCGTCGGACAATTCGATCGTGTGTGGGCTCCAGCGGACTTTGTTTTCTCAAAAGTTGGACGGAATTAGATTTGAAACTTGTTTAAAATTTATCAGTTGAAATCGAGTCCGGTCGAAAAGTCCGCCGTCTGTATGCTAGTTCGACGGACAAAAAGCCACGCTAGGGCAGCTATTGGCTACTGGCTATGAACTTCCTTGTTTTAGTCCGGTCGTACGTCATCACGTACGAATTCGACGGACTTTGGTGGATTGTGTGTAGGCAAGTCCGTTCGTTCACAAAGTCCGTCGGAAAGTACGTCGAAAAGTCCGCCGGGCAAAGTCCGCCGTAAAGTCTGCTCGTGTGTACGCGGCATTATACTCGAGTATATACGGTAAATCCAATCAGATGCAGTGACTGGGTATTTAGACAGTTGTTGGTGCTGCGGCTGTCTGAATATATCAGCTGACAGTGCAGATTACTCAATTTACGCTGCCTAGTGTGGATGAGGGAATCAAGTAATTTGTTTAGCGATACATGCATAGACGTCTATGTGGGTATAGCTAGCCTTAATCTCATATGAGACAGTCCATTTATATATGATTGTGGACCTTGCAGTGCAACGTAATGTATGCATATACTGTCTAGACACCCCCTGTATACATTGCCAGCTAATAGTTGGTCAAAATTTTACCTGCAAAGAAAAAAGTTTGGTTCTAAAATTAATTTACCCTTGTCTCCTGAAATAGCTGGGTGTGACATCACTATCCTTCTAGGAAAATTCCTGCAGAGCAAGCGAAATCTTGCGAGACACTCCAATACATTCTAAGCGTGTCTCTTCCTGAGTTTTGGGCTGCTCTGCATTCCCCGGAAAACCTAACATCACCCTCGCCTAGAAGTCATGGACAGAAGCCCAGGAAAAGGTAAAAAAAAAAATTGAACTTTTGTTTTTTTACAGGTAACTTCTGGACCTACTATCGGCAAGTGATATGGGGAGGGGGCTGGGACACATACATTTTAAAAATATAATATACTGTAAAATAAAAAAATCTTATTAATTTTGATGTCTGCTTTGTAACCAGATAGAATGAACATTGACCCTCTTATTATTTATAACTTCAGGGACAGAGCATCTGTTATAGAAGGAAGTGCCAGACTTCTTAATCTCAAACTCAAAATGTTTACTGGATATATTTTCTTTCAGGATGTTACATTGCAGAATCATTGCTGTTTTTACTGCTACAAGCTAATCATTTTGGTGACTTTGCAGGTCATGTCCAAGGATAAGAGATAATAGCAAGGCAAAAACAACTTCTATAGTATGAACTTGTGAAATTGCCCAAGGTAAGATTTTGTATTTTGCAAAGGCTTGGCTATCAGCTCATATTTAAAAGTTACATGCAAGGTTTTTTATTATGTAAAATCAGCAAAACCAGTATTATACATATAAGCAGGGGTTACATTTAGTATTTTTCTTTATTTAGTGGTCCTCCCATTTAGAGGTATATCCCTGGCCAGGCCCACCCTCTGCCTATTATAGGGATGGGTGGAGTCAACCTGCGTCTTGTCATGGATGTCGGCAGCATAGGAGGAGGCTGTTTCCTCCTAGCAGGATGGCGCCCCCTCGGCCTGGGGGAAGCTATGGGCCCAGAGAAGGCCTAGGGCAGTGATGGCGAACCTTGGCACCCCAGATGTTTTGGAACTACATTCCCCATAATGGTCATGCACTCTGCAGTGCAGTTGAGCATCATGGGAAATGTAGTTCCAAAACATCTGGGGTGCTAAGGTTCGCCATCACTGGCCTAGGGCCTATTTAGCAATTAGCAGCATGCCTGAAATGTATATAGCACCCCTCCTGCAAATAATGGAACCATTTCAATAATCCAGGAGTTGGAAAGTTGTGCTTTTTCCTTTTTTTTTTTGCCAAAAGTTATGGATTTTCATGAATGTCACATGTATTGAAGAATTACTAATTTATAGACTGTTGAAATCTGTGCGAGTCGTGCATGCGCAGTAGGGAACCAGGTGTGAATCCGCAGCATTCGAGAGCCAAGGGAGCGATCGGCTTCGGGTGCCAACATCGCGGGCGCCCTAGACAAGTAAGTGTCCTTATTTTAAAAGTCAGCAGCTGCAGTATTTGTAGCTGCTGACTTTAAAAAAAAAAATTTGGCGAAACTCCGCTTTAATCACCGCTGGGTTTTTTAATTTTTTGCGCTATAAAATTCTGTAAAAAAAATGCATTTTTCTTCGTTTCTGTTATAAAATTTGGCAAATTAGTAATTTTTCTTTATAAATTTTGGCCAAAATTTATACTGCTACATATATTTGGTAAAAATAAATCAAATCGGTGTATATTATTTGGTCCACAAGCTATGGTGCTATGAAAATTGATCACACCGGATGTACTGATGGCCTGATCTCATTTCTTGAGACCCGAACAAGCTAGGAAAGTACAAATACCCCCTAAATGACCCCTTTTTGGAAAGTAGACATTCCAAGGTATTTAGTAAGAGGCATAGTGAGTTTTTTGAAGTTGTAATTTTTCCCACAATTCTTTGCACAATCGAATTGGTATATTAGCAGATTATTTCTCACACACAGCATATTCATAGCACAAATGACACCCCAAAATACATTCTACTACTCCTCCTGAGTATGGCGCTACATCATGTGTGAGACTTTTACACAGTGTGGCCACATACAGAGGCCCAACATGCAGGGAGCACCACCAGGCGTTCTAGGAGCATAAATTACACATATAATTTCTTGACTACCTCTTGCACTTTTGAAGGCCCTGGACAATGGAAATGCTCCAAAAGTAACCCAATTTTGGGAAGAAAACACCCCAACGTACAATCTATGAGGCATAATGAGTTTTTTGAACATGTCATTTTTTTTCTACACGTTTTTGGAAAATGTGGAAAGAAAATGAAAACGCATTTTTTTTTACACAAAGTTGTCCATTTATACAATATTTCTAATACATAGCATGTACTTACCAAAAATTACACCCCAAAATAAATTCTCCTACTCCTCCTGAGTATGGAAATACCATATGTGTGAGATTTTTCCACAGCCTGGCCACATGGAGAGGCCCAACATGCAGGGAGCACTGTCAGGTGTTCTAGGGGCATAAATTTCAAATCTAATTTGACTACCTATTACACTTTTGTGAGGCATGGATGAGAACTGATGTGGCATGGATGAGAACTGATGTGGCATGGATGAGCATGAATGGGGATGAATGAGCCGTGGATGGGGATGGCTGAGTATGGCTGAGTATGGATGGGATGACTGAGTATGCCTGGGTATGGCTGATTACGACTGGGTACGGCTGAGTACGGCTGGGCATGGCTGGGTACAGCAGGGTACGGCTGGGTATTGCTGGGTACGACTGAGTATGGCTGGGTATAGCTGGGTATGGCTGCATATGGCTGAGTATTGCTGGGTATGACTGAGTATGGATGGGTGAGTATTGCCGAGTATGGATGGATGGCTAAGCATGGATGTATGGATGAGTTTTGCTGAGTATGGATGGATGGCTGAGAATGGCTGAGTATTGCTGATTATGTATGGATGGCTGAGCATGGATGAGTATTGCTGATTAGGCATGGATGACTGAGCATGGATGGATGGATGAGTATTGCTGAGTATGGATGAATGACTGAGCATGGATAGATGGATGAATATTGCTGAGTATGGATGGATGGCTGAAAATGGCTGAGTATTGCTGATTATGGATGGATGGCTGAGCATGGATGGATGGATGAGTATTGCTGAGTATGGATGGATGGCTGAGCATGGCTGAGTATTGCTGATTATGGATGGATGGCTGAGTATGGATGGATGGATGAGGCTGCAATGGGCACAGATCAGCGCTGTGGGCACTACAGATCCAGCCCACAGCACCCGATCTCTCCCCTCTCCGCTCACACTGTACTGATCGGTACAGAGAGGGGAGAGAGGAACTGGACATGACGCCGGTTTGTTTACAAGTGATCGCTCGGTCATTTGGCAGAGCGATCACGTGGTAAATGGCTGCTGTCAGCGACCATTTACCGTGATCCGTTATGCGCCGGTCCTATGGATACTCTGGTCACAGATACTCAAGTGTGCGCGCCCCAGGGGGCGCGTGGGAGCGCGATTTTGGGAGGACGTCATAGTACGCCCTCCCAGAATTAGCGAGTCGCGCTGTAGCCATCATTCGGCTATGGCGCGGTTGTTAAGTGGTTAAACATGTATTGCAATATGTGTGAACTAAAAATCCCTGTTTTTTTTCGCAAAGTTTGCTAGAACCCCTGCCCGAGCCCTAATCTGAACCATGGATAACACAGGCCTGCGTGTAAAGGTGCTCTGGGAGTAAGGGGTTAACAGAATTCAGGACCAGGAAGACAAGTCAGGGAGGTTTTTGGCCTGCATCTATGCCAGTGACAAAGCGTGAGCTTGCTTAAAGGAACCAATCATTGGCCTGAAGCTCTGTCTGTAGGTGGGCCCTGCTGCACATAGATCAGTGTTTCTCAATCTTTTTCCATATAAGGCACTCTTTAAAATTCTGTACAATCTTGAGGCACCCCATTCTAAAATGTAAAAAACTAAACTAATAGTTTTACACCCAATGTGATTTATTCTTCCAAGGAAAATACACTTTGCACGCTGGTACTGACTAGCATTGCAATGTTTCTCTCCCTCACTCAGCTAATGTGACCCCAGTGCTGACAGAGAGAGGTAGAGGAGAGCAAACAAGGATGCTGCGCAGGTACATGACGTTCTCCTTATGAATTGATGACGTCATTGGTTGTTAGGATGCCGGCGGCTGGAAGGTTGTAATGGTGCACAACAAAAACCTGTGACTTTGTCTAGGTAAAAGGCAGATTTTATCCACCTGCTAGCTTGTATACAATTTTTGGGAAATTTTTAGGCATTCTGCCAAGGCATCCATGAAGAAACTTGAAGGCACCCTGGTTAAAAAAGGCTGACATATGTCATGCGTATGGAAAAGGAGCAGCCTGCCTACATACAGTATATACCATATTTTATATTTGGCAACTAAAAAGACAACATTTTTAAATATTATGCTTTTATAATACAGTATTTTAAACGATTGAATATAAAGTGGGAGCGGGGCAAACAACTGTCCACAGCCCTCCACCTATGGGTCCGTGGCAGACCAAAGAAAAATCTAGTAGGTTAAGATCATTTGCATATTTAAATGTTATTGGCCAGTTTTAAGTCACATGTCTGGTAAAAGATTTTTAAATAAAGGATGTTACATTTATCATTTCTAAATACAACATCATCTGTCAGTCAATGGCAGAAGACAGAAGAGGAAGGATCTCCCCCCCAACCTCCCACGTTGCAGGTCTAATTATGAGGCATTTGCTCCTTTCTCACGAAAGGGGGCGGTAAATGTTATGTTGGATGTTTTTTGGATAACTCAAGCTTTTTATGGCTAAGTTATGCTCATATGTATATTTTATGGTAACTTTCTTGGATAAATAAAATATAGTATTGGTGTCAGTTAAAAATAAATAAAATAATTTCATGTTATATATTATATACGTTTAAATATTGCCTATAATAAATGGCCGCGGCCATTGCATTCCACAATGGTTTTGGCGTATATTCATTTATTAACGATTTAAGTTATAGTTGACATATTTTGAATTGTTTTGCCTACAGTCCCATACATTTCTCCACGGTATCCATGGTGGTAGAGGGATAGGGTGATTGAGTACAAGAAAAGTCTGGAGCTTAAAATGACCTTTGGCTAGTCACTGCTGAATGTTAAGCACCCAAGGCAAATGTATGGATTTTGTGGGAGACAAAAGAGGTGACTGTATAGAACATATAGATAAAATGATTGCAAAAATAAATAAGTAGAAACAGACTTACCAGGTATAGTGTTAAGTAGAGCATTAAGTAAGACCAACCCTGCGTGTCTGAGAGCTGGACAGATCTGTAATACAAATCATTTATATTACTTTAGGGAAAAATACATTTAGAACGTTTTAATAACAGGTCATATAATTCAAATGCTTTGTTATGCTCCCCAGATGTATTTAGTAATTATTTATTTCCAGGCATGTATAAATGTTAACACTACCTTTGCACAGGCCCTGCTTCTCTTCTCTTTAATCGTGCCACATAACTGTTGTGATAATTAAACCAAACAGGGGTTTATTTACTAAAACTGGAGACTGCAAAATCTGGTGAAGCCCTGCAAAGAAACCAATCAGCTTCTGGGGTTTTTTTTGTCAAAGCTAAATTAAACAAGCTGAAGTTAGAAGCTGATTGGCTACCATGCACAGCTGCACCAGATTTTGCACTCTCCAGTTTTAGTAAATCAACCCCACTCTGTTATTAGACCAAAAATTCTTACAAAAAGAACTACCATTAAAATGTTTTAGGCTGGGTTCACACTTATGCGAATTGGATGTGGAGAAAACCACATCCAATTCACATGACAGGAGATTGTGACCGGCTCTCAATGGAGCTGGTCCACACATCTCCGGGGCGGCCACGGAGCGCATTGCACAAGGGTCCTGTGCGTCTGGCTCAGTTTCAGGTCCGAATTCAGGCAAAAATTAGTGCCTGATTCGTCCCTAAAAAAGGAGGACAGGGACGCACCGAACCCCTGCTGTAAGCTGCATCCGTATTACGTGTGAACCCAACCTTAATCAGCACAAAGAAGTCTGCATAGAAAACGTTAACCAAAACGTTTAAACTCTGGTTGCTTTTACTCACCTTCCTTTCGCTCCTTCATCATTCCATTAGCCACAGCAAATTGAAATTTAATACCTGATACTTTCAGCGATGAGGGAGCATGTGACTCTCTACCCTTCCACCCCCACCTTAGTCTTGGGTGCCAAAATGACCAATCAGAAGGCTCAAGCACTGCAAAGCGGGGTTGGGAAGAGAATCTTCAGCCCTATGTAAGCTCTGCCCAAAGTGACCTGGAGCTTACATAGGTTGTTTCCTCCTCAGTCTGGCAGATGCACTAAATGGTGGGGAAAGAAATAAACAGATATTACAAAGCCCTTTCAATTATACAGTTGTGCTCATAAATTTACATACCCTGGCAGAATTTATGATTTCTTGGCCATTTTTCAGAGAATACGAATGATAACACAAAAACTTTTCTTTCACTCATAGTTAGTGTATGGCTGAAGATATTTATTATCAGTCAACTGTGTTTACTCTTTTTAAATCATAATGGCAACAGAAACTACCCAAATGACCCTGATCAAAAGTTTACATACCCCAGGTCTAAATACCGTGTATTGCCCCCTTTAACATCATGGCTGCCCATTCCTCTTGGCAAAAAGCCTCAAGTTCCTGGAAATTCTTGGCTGTCTTGCATGAACTGCACATTTGAGATCTCCCCAGAGTGGCTCAATGATATTGAGGTCAGGAGACTGAGATGTCCACTCCAGAACCTTCGCTTTATTCTGCTGTAGCCAATGACAGGTCGACTTGTCCTTGTGTTTTGGATCATTGTCATGTTGGAATGTCCAAGTACGTCCCATGTGCAGCTTTCTGGCTAATGAATGCAAATCCAGTATTTTTTGATAACATACTGCATTCATCTTGCCATCAATTTTGATCAAAATTCCTGTGCCTTTGTAGGTCACACATCCCCAAAACATCACCGATCCACCTTCGTGTTTCACAGTAGGAATGGTGTACCTTTCATCATAGGCCTTGTTGACTCCTCTCCAAATGTAGCATTTATGGTTGTGGCCAAAAAGCTCAATTTTGGTCTTATAACTCTAAGTGACTTTGTGGCAGAAGGTTTGAGGCTTGTGTCTGTGCTGTTTGGTGTATTGTAAGCGGGATACTTTGTGGCATTTGCGTAGTAATGGCTTTCTTCAGGCGACTCGACCATGCAGCCCATCTTTCTTCGAATGCCTCCTTATTGTGCATCTTGAAACAGCCACACCACGTGTTTTCAGAGAGCCCTGTATTTCACCTGAAGATATTTGTTGGTTTTTCTTTGCATCCCGAACAATTTTCCTGGCAGGTGTGGCTGAAATTTAAGTTGGTCAGGTTTGGTTTCAACAGAACCCCTAATTTTCTACTTCTTGATCAGAGTTTTAACACTGCTGATTGGCATTCTCAATTCCTTGGATATCTTTTTATATCCCTTTCCTGTTTTATACAGTTCAACTACCTTTTACCGCAGATCCTTTGACAATTCTTTCCCCGTGACTCAGAATACAGAAACAGCAGTGCAGCACTGGATGAAAATGCAAGGGTCTGTCAGGAGTCCAGAAACTCATTGACCTTTTATACACACACTAATTGCAAGCAAATAGATCACAGGTGAGGATGGTTACCTTCAATAGCCATTCAAACCCCTTTGTGTCAACTTGTGTGCATGTTATCAGGCCAAAATCACCAGGGTATGTAAACTTTTGATCAGGGTCATTTGTGTGGTTTCTGTTGCCATTATGATTTAAAAAGAGTAAACGGTTAAACAGTTGATTGATAATAAATGGCTTCAGCCAAACACTAACCATGAGTGAAAGAAATGTTTCCTGTCGCATCATGGCAGCATACACGTTGGGTTGTGACTCCGCCTCCACAACCTGATAGGACCACATAGCTATAAATTAGAGAGTAGACACCTGTGCCAGTATTCTCTTATTTTTCCTCACCTGTCAGGACCACACGGATCAGCACCCCCTTACCGCTTTGCCCCAGCCAGGTTCTAGCCTCTCCTGGGTGGAGTCCTTCTTGTACAGCCTCTAAACGAGCTAAATGGAAGGAGCCCCACTCTGGTGATCTCAGGGGCACTCTCTCATTTCACTCAACTGTCTGCCACGATATAAGCCTTAAACAGGCTTCAGCAGCCCACAAAAGCCTTAAACAGGCTTGCTGGAGCATTGGCCAGGGAAGCTTCAGTATGGCCTCATGAAATAAGCCTTAAACAGGCTTAGTTGTGTGCAGCGGTCTCCATCCCCCCTCTTCCCCCCTCTCCTATCGGTTTTCTGCTGCTTTCTGCTGGGCTCTGTTGTTCCACAGCTGCTGTCTGTGAGCGCCGAGCGTTCTCGGCGTCCTCGCGCATGCGCAGTCCGGCACTCTGGGCGCCTCTATGCCGTTTTCCAGCTTCCAAGATGGTGCCAAGTGTCCCGCGGCGCTACTGCGCATGCGCGAGCGTCCAACGCTGATGGCGGTGAATTTAAAAACCCAGCACTAGCTGTATGTGCTGCTGCTGGTTGCTGCATGTGTCACATCGCTTCTCATTGCCAAGGAAAGAGGGAAAACGCTCTACAAAGGTGGGTGACCTTCTCCTATTCAGCTTCTGTGTCAGGATCCCTGTTTTCTCTCTCTCTCTCTGCATTGCTGCTTGTTTTTCTCCCTGCAGGTTTCCAGTCCGCTTCCTCACCATGGAGACCGCTGCCCCAGCAGATCACTGCCAGCCTATTAGGTAAGGGGGGGGAAGACAAGGTTAAGTAGTGAAGATTGAAAAAGAGAGCACTTCTAACGCTGCCTAAATTGGTCAGCCCTACCAGGTCCTCAAGAACGTCTGCGTCAAGACAAAGAGAGTCCTCACGCAGGAGAAGCCACTCCAGACATAGACGGAGCCGCTCCTACCATAGAAGAAGCCGCTTGAGGGGAAGCCGCAGAAGAAGCCGCTCCAGGTCGCATTCCCGACATGGTCGATTCCACCATAGAAGGTCATCCTCACGCAGACACCGTTCCCCTGCACGCCACTCCCGTCCCGCCGGGAACGCATGCTGGATTTGCGGTGCAGCGGCTCTTCTGGATAAACTGGCTTGTCAAAAATGCCTGGAAGAGGCCACAAGAGAGAGAGCCTCAGAAGTTGGAGACTCAGCCCCTCAGGCTTCGATATCAGATGTGGATTTCTCCACCACTACCTCTCCAGCCTGGGCTAGCACATCAAAGGAGCAAGACTCCCTGTCTGATAATGAGGGTCTGGAGGTGTCGGCCGGATTCGACTTCTGTCTGATAGAGCCGTTTGTTAAATCGGTTAAGGAAGCAATAGGATGGGAGGAACCCCGGGAAGTCCAGCCAAAGCAAAGGAAGTATTTTCCTCAGCTTAAGAAGGACCCAGAAGCTTTTCCGTTCATTGACGAACTGGAAGACTTCATCAAAGAGGAATGGCAGAGACCCGAGAAAAAGTCTAGTCTGAATAACAGACTCCTGAAGCTATACCCACTCAAGGAGCCTAAAGTGAACCCTCTGGTGTCCCCTCCGGTAGTGGACGCATCCTTGATGCGCCTTGCCAGGCATGTTACCCTCCCGTTAGAAGACGCGGTAACGTTTAGAGACGTCCTCAACAGAAAGATCGACATGGATCAACCCAGTTTGGCGAGTTACTCCCCAACGTGTATGCTGCCATGATGCGACAGGAAAACGGAAAATTGTATACTCACCTTTCCGTAATTTTCCTTTCCTGTCGCATCTTCATGCCAGCATACAATCACCCACCCTTCTGAGGTGACATGTGTATATATTTACAGAGAATACTGGGACAGGTGTCTACTCTCTAATTTATAGTTATGTGGTCCTATCAGGTTGTGGAGGCAGAGTCACAACCCAACGTGTATGCTGCCATGAAGATGCGACAGGAAAGGAAAATTACGGAAAGGTGAGTATACAATTTTCCGTTTTTTGTGTTATCATTCATATTCTCTGAAAAATGGCAAAGAAATCATAAATTCTGCCAGGGTATGTAAACTTATGAGCACAACTGTATATTCAATAGAACAAACCTCAGTTTTGCTGGGAGGTGCATTTATAACCATAAAATCAGAACTGTATGAATACCTAAAATGGTACACAAATGCCTAAATACTAAAACAACGTTCCCTATAATAATAGTTATTAACTTTATTTTATTAAATTTATTAAACTAATGCATAAACATTCCACTCAGCAAAATTAAACATATAAAGTGTAAGGAATATAAAAAAATGCAAAAACATAAAAAAAACATAGAAAATAAATATATAAACATGTTATACACATGAAACTCCATAAACCAGTTTACAATAAGTGTAAAATACGTGCCAGATTAAACCATACACATTTAAAGTTCAGTGAATGCTCTGAAAACAAATACTCAGATTCCACCTGATCTAACAATCACTTCTTTCCAAAGTGCTCACAAGGGTCTTAAATAAATGCTTTTTGACCTACGGTACTTAATAAGGTAAGTGGTCAACAGGATTAGGTGAGTGTACCTGAATTTGGGGAGTGAAAAAGCCTTGTGAGCACTCTGTAAAAAAGTGATTAGTGCAACAGTTGGAATCGGTGTATTTGTTTCATTCATTGAAATTTATACCTGTAGGTTTTTAACACTTATTAGGAATTTTTGGGGAACAGTTTAAGGAGTTTTATGTTTATCACATGTTTATATATTAACTATGAGTATTTTGTTTAGTATTTGCACTTTTATGTTTCATTTTAATGATCGTGACGTTAATGCACTAATATTTTCTTTTTGTAGAAAGGGTTGTATTATTATTTAGGTATTTTTGTATCCTACATCCCTGAAGTTATAGATACTCCTAGCAAAACTGATTGATTCATGGACTTTTACATTAATTGTATATTTTTATATTAATGGTTGGATTTTTTTTTTATTCTTGTATGTGTTTGTTAATTTTTTTTTTACAGTTATTTATGTTTTACTTTGTTGAGAGAAATGTTTACACATTATTCATTTAATCTGTATTAAATGCTGTATTATTACATAGGTATATTTGAAAGACCAAAAGAAAGCAAAATAGCGAAGTTCTGAGTATTACATACACTTTGTGGTCTATTTATAAAAAAATTGTTGGATGAAAGTCACAATCTTTGCATCCAGCAGTGACGAGTTCTGACCGTATTTTGCTTAATATGTTGATTTCCTATGATTCGCCATCTATTGGCCATAATGCAGTATTTTTCCTTACTGAGTTATTTCAGGAAAAATATGTCATTATGGCCACTAGAAGGGGCTGATATACATAGGAAATAAATGCATTAAGCAAAATATGGTCAGAATTCGACATGGCTGGGCAAATGCTTTTAATATTCAATAACATTTTTTTTTATATAAATAGACTCCTTAAATTCTGTATGCAAGGTATAAAATTCTTCCTAAATCTTTTAACTAAAGCTAGCCATATATTGATAGATATTATTATTATTATTATTATTATTATTATACAGGATTTATATAGCGCCAACAGTTTACAATATAAAAAGGAGACAATTCAGTTATAATACAATAATATACAAGAGGATTAAGAGGGCCCCGCTCAGAAGAGCTTACAATCTAATAGGGTGGGGCAGGTGGTACAAAAGGTTGTAACTGTGGGGAATGAGCTGATGGAAGTGGTAGAAGATTAGTTGGAGACGTGATAGGCTTTCCTGAAGAGATGAGTTTTCAGGCATCGCCTGAAGGTAGCAAGAGTAGGGGATAGCCGGACAGGTTGAGGTAGCGAGTTCCAGAGGATGGGAGAGGCTCTGGAGAAATCCTGGAGACGAGCATGAAAGGAGGAGACGACAAGAGAGCTTGAGAGTAGGAGGTCTTGAGAAGAGCGGAGAGGACGATGGGTGATATTTGGAGACAAGATTGGTGATGTAGCTCGGGGCAGAGTTGTGAATGGCTTTGTATGTTGTGGTTAGTATTTTGAATTTAATTTTCTGGGTGATTGGGAGCCAGTGTAGGGATTGGAGGAGAGGGTTGGCAGACACTGAGCGGTTGATAAGGTGGATAAGTCTGGCAGCAGCATTCATGATAGACTGAAGAGGGGATAGCCTATGGAGAGGTAGGCCAATAAGAAGGGAGTTGCAATAGTCAAGGCGAGAGATAACAAGGGAGTGAATGAGGAGCTTGGTGGTTTCAATTGTTAAAAAGGGGCGAATTTTAGAGATGTTACAGAGGTGAATTCTACAAACTTTTGACAACGATTGGACTTGGGGCTGAAATGACAAGTCAGAGTCTAGGATTACACCTAGTACCCTGGCGTGAGGGGAGGGACTGATAGTTGCATTGTTGATTTTGATGGAAAAGCCATGGAGGGGGCACGGGCTGGGGGGGAATATTAATAGCTCAGTTTTAGAGAGATTTCATTTAAGGAAGTGGTGCGACATCCATGCTGATATCAACATATTTCTCCACCCCCACTATACTATGTGGATGGGTGAATCTGCAGTGCGGGCCATTGTACTTTGAATTTTCAGTTGAAGAATGTCAGAGAGGAGGGTGCCGACAGTGCCAGTAACGAAGCATATTTAGGATGGTCCAAAATTCATTCAGTGTATCACTAGCTTAAGTCCCAAAAGCTAACATTAACATTAACGTTAAGCAAAAAATTCATGTTTTTAAAACATTAGCATACACTGATACGTTTATTTACATCAAGCTGATCTCTATAACATATACTGTATATCTTAACATAATGGAAAAAACTATATGTTTCCCTTTAGAATACAATATATTGCTCACAACTATATTTTAAGAATACACATGTGCAAAAACAAACATCATATTGCATCTGGGCACCTTATGTGCATGAACATATGAAAGAATGAAGTCTATAATCACCTATACATATGTTACAATTATGCTGCTAATCGCGCCTTTTGCATGTGGTCTGGCCCCCCGGATGATTATGTGTGTTTTTGAAAAGGAATGCATTGAAGGTTTGCCATAATAGAGTACAGGTGTCTGCTGTTCTTGTTCTTCTCCTTATGTTAAACCATGTAATGGCATAAACTATATAATAGATTGTTTTATGCAACACCACAAATGACGCAGGTCCCAGCTGCTCCTGGTTCAGACCTTTTCCCTTTAGTCAGGGGACCACATACATCAGTAATAGCGCAGAATTCCAAGAATACGTAAATATGGGATTTTATGACGTATGAATTCAGCAACTGTGCTGTTGTGTAACAGAATAATGCTCTTGATTTTTTTCTGAAACACTTGTATAATAACTGTTCAAAAACATTGCCTATTTTGGACAAGGAGTAACCACATTCCCAATGTACCAAGACACATAAACTAAGCTAAATGAAAATCCTCTTTGCAACGAGAAGGTTCAATTAACCACTTAAGAAACGGAAAGTATTTGCCCCCTTAATGACCGGGCCATTTTTTGCGGTACGGCACTGCGTCGCCTTAACTGACATTTGCGCGGTCGTGCAACGTTGTACCCAAACAAAATTGATGTCCTTTTTTTTCCCACAAATAAAGCTTTTTTTGTTGGTATTTGATCACCTCTGCAGTTTTTATTTTTTGCGCTATAAACAAAAAAATAGCGACAATTTTGAAAAAAAAAAAAAATTCTTCATCAGTTTAGGCCAATATGTATTCTGTTACATTATTTTGGGTAAAAAAAAAATCGCAATAAGCGTATATTGATTGGTTTGCGCAAAAGTTCTAGCATCTACAAAATAAGGGATAGATTTATGGCATTTTTATTAGTTATTTATTTTTTGCTAGTAATGGCGGTGATCTGCGATTTTTAGCAGGACTGCGACATTGCAGCAGACAGCTCGGACACTTTTGACACTTTTCTGGGACCAGTGACATTTATACAGCAATCAGAGCTAAAAATAGCCACTGATTACTGTATAAATGTCACTGGCAGGGAAAGGGTTAACACCAGTGGGCGATCAAGGGGTTAAGTGTTCCCTACGGAGGTGTTTCTAACTGTGGGGCCAGTGTACTGACTGGAGGAGGAAACTAGGAACAGCAGATCTCTCTCTACTCCCCTGTCAGAAAGGGGATCTGTTTGTTTACATACACAGATGTCCATTCTGGCTCCCTGTGGAGCGATCGCGGGTGGCCAGCGGACCTTGCGACCGCCAGCCACGCGCGTCGGCTCCGGCACCACATTTCCGCCTATCGCTCCTAAAGCGGCCGACGTACACCAGTATAATTACAGCGGTTGGTCAGTAAGCGGTTAAGCAAGCCATAGATGGTGCAAATTTCTTTCCTGCAACCGTGGGTTACAGGAAAGAACATCACTTGATTCCCCCATCAACAGATTTAGTGCTGATGGGGGAATTTCTCTCGCAGTGCTATTTTCTTCTGCCAGGGGGGAGGGCCTTCTTTGTTGGCAGAGCATAATGATCACTGGCAGTGATTGCATGCAAAAAATATGACAGGCTGGTTGCACTGAAGTTGATCAATGGATTGACTTCAGTACAACCAGCCTGCCTGTAGATGGATTGAATATCGTCCGGTCCCTGCTGAAGCGTCCAAGATCCGATGCATCTATGACCTACTTTAGCAAAGAAAAAAATTCACTTAGATTATTGAATGAGACGAAGACGTACTATTTTCAATTATCCAATCATGTATACACAGACATCCTGTTTTATGTCACTTTATATGATTTATTTTTGCAAAGTGTATTTTCACTACAATAAGTGAAAATTCACTTTAAAAGCAAAAATGTTTTATGGGCTGGTTCACATTAGGAATCTCATAGGAACCTGCTGCGCGTTCATGTTCGATTCACATATTGTTCAGTTAGTGCAATGCGATTTGAGCCCATTTATTTTGAATGGGCTCAAATCGCACTGCACCACACAAAAAGTAGTGCATGCACTACTTTTGAAGACACACTGCTACTGGATAGCATGTGGCTTCTGTACCATGCGATCTGATGCAGGCAAACGCAAACGTTTGGAGTGTTGTTAACTTAACATTGACACCTGCTGCAGATCGCAACTGCAGAACGTTTTGATCGCGGTGCAGGAAACGCGCACAAAACTCGGGTTTTCTAGTAAATCAAACCCAGTATGTCAAAATGTATGTGGATAAAAAGACATAAAGACATGGTTTAAGGAATATGGTGTAGTGGAAGATCAGAGACCTACACAACCCTGACCTTAACCTGTTGCCACCCGTGTAATGGTTGAATTTTAAGGCCCACACACCGCACATATGCACTACTGGGTGGCCAATGTTTCTGTGTTGGGAGTGTGCTCACTGTATGCTCCTAGCACAGAGAACAAGCTGTCAAATACAGCTCTTGGCCCCCACTAATGATTGGCAGCTGGCAGGACCAGCTCCCGATCATGTGGCAGCTAATCAGTGGCCTCATGATTGACAATCCTTCCCTCCCCCAAGGCATTGAAACTATTTAAAGGGACAGGGCAGGAAGGGGTGAACCTTACTGGACACCTTTGGGATAAATTGGAAAACAGATAGCCTGGTCTTCTTGTTCAACATCGGTACCTGGCCTCGCAAGGCTAAATGGGCAGAAAATTCCACAGACATACTCCAAAATCTTGTGTAAAGCTTTCCCAGAAGAATGAAGGCTGTTAAAGCTGCAAAGGAAAGGGGGACAAGCTTCTTATTAATAGAAAAAATTATATATAAACTGCGCTAAACAAAAATTATATATGTTGAGGTAGATAAATAATGCAATCTATCACCAAAAAAATTTTATCAAAATACACAAATCAAATGAATAAAGTCCAAATTTCCCACGTGGTAGGTATTCAATATAAATGTAAAATGCTGATCCAAATGAGCTATGATTGCTCTTACCAGAACTCCAAAGAAATATGCGGATGGCAAAAAACCCTTGCCGGGGCCTCTGGGGTATTGGACCAAACAGCACCGTCCGTGGTCAGATCAAAATCCCCTCAATGGATGCAGGAAGAAGCAAACACAAGAGAAAAGACTGGCCATAGTGTAGTATGTTAAATGCTGGACATGGACATACGGACATACCAATCACCCAGGTGTGCACTTATAAACAACCAAAAACAGGGGGGGGGAGGGAAGTGAAAAACCCCACCACCGTGGCTGTAGATTGTGCTTACCGACTCACGGTGATACACAGGCTTGTATTGGGTTAAAAGCTGACATATAGCTGGCAAGAAGCACCTTGATAAGTCCTCATTACACGAAGTCCACATCGTCAGTATACCACCCAGAATAGAATAATAAACTCTCCATGGTGAAGTACGTTTTAAAAGCAGATTTAATAAACAAAGTATTGCACTTACATAATAAAAGCACTTAGTATCGCATCAGTAAATCGCCGGCCGGCATACAAGCATGGAAGCGAAGCTCGTCCTACTTCCTGGTCACGTGGTAGCGTCGCTGCGTGCGTACCCAGACGCGTTTCGTCATCAAAAGGACGTTCTCAATGGGGACGAGCAGCGCAGTGAGCCACCACCATTAAATAGACATCCAAGCCTCGTTTTGAGTTGCGAGCGCGAGGACGCCATCTTAAATATGGGAAAAACCCAAATTATCCCTAAAGCGTGTGCTTAGCTGAAATGCCCACAATATCAGCAAAAAACATGTTGAACCCTCATAAAGGGTATGGGCAAAAATCCTAACTATTAGGGAACAGGCGAAAGACGCACCCTAACTCGGGTTACGTAAAAAGTCACCAACGTGCCCAAAAAATTCATTATCATAAAATGAAACCAATGATTAAATTAATAATACAAAGATGAATGAAATTAAAAACTAGAAACTAGAAGATAGAGTGAATAAAAAAGTGGGTGAAAATTTACAAAGTGTAGGTTGTGCCACATATCTGAGTGTGGAAAGTGACCAAATTGGATCCTAACTTTCACATGTGGATCATAACATCCCTCTATGATAGAACTCATAATGAGAGGGAATAAATATTGTAGGATTATACTTCAACTCCCAACAATATATAAATGTGAAAATTGAAAATTAGAAAAAATTAAAAAAAAATATTCTGAAAAAAATTTTTGGGAAAAATGCTAAACACATTCAGTTCCTGTGAATGGAAACCAAAAATAGAACTAAAAATAAATGTAAAAATAAAAATAAATTAAAAATAAAAATAAACCCCCAAACCTAATATTTATATCCCTATACAAATTGCATCCATTAATGAACATGGCGTCCTCTAGCAAGCATCCCAAAACTGGTATACTTATCACATATATGCATATATAAAACACAAAAAAATAAAAAATACAATAAAATCACATCATGAATTATCTATAAACGCGTTCACATCCATGTCAATGTTTAACCCATATGGTACATATGTCCTTAACCTATGGATCCAGCTCATCTCGAGCTGGGATATACCCCTAATTAATGCACTGCCCCTCCAATGGGGTCTAAACTTATCTATCCCTAAAAAAAGGGTTCCTGAGGGGTCTCTATCATGCACCAATAAATAGTGCTTAGACACTGAATGATTCCTGAACCCCGTGCTGATATTAGTAATGTGTTCGTTAAGTCGCACCTGGAGAGGGCGCTTAGTCCTGCCCACATATTGAAGGCCACACGGGCACTGCAACAAATAAACGACCCTCTCCGTGGTGCAAGTAACGAACGGCTTAATATTGTGCATTACTCCTGTGCTAGTAGAGGTAAAGGACGTGGTCCTTCTATGAGAACATGCATTATACTTACAAACCCTGCATTTCTTGCACTGATAAAAGCCAGTCAATTGGTCAAAGAATGTTGGTTTAATGATAGGAGGACTTAGAATATTGGGGGCCAACTGATGGCGTACCGAGGACGCTCCCCTAAAAACGACACGAGGTCTATCTGGCAAGATGTTATTAAGGGTTGTGTCACTCTTAATTACATGCCAATGCTTATATATTAAACTTTTAATGTTGTGATGTTGTAAAGAAAAGGATGTAACAAAAGGGACCCCTAGATCGAACTGGCCTCTATCGACAGAGCTCCTCTCGACCAACAGATCATCTCTGTTGACAAGTTGTACATTCTCAAGAGTCTTAACAAGAGAATCTTTTGGGTAACCCTTTTCCAGAAACCTCTCAGTGAGAATTCCGGCCTGTGCTTCAAAATCTACATGGCTGGAGCAGTTCCTTTTTATCCGAAGATATTGACTCTTTGGGATCGACTCCAGCCATGGGCGATAATGGCAACTGTCTACTGGTATGAACGAATTCCTATCCGTTTCTTTAAAAAACGTAGAGGTGATGAATCTATTACCTTCCACAGAGATTCTAAGGTCCAGAAAGTTAATAGTAGTCTGACTCCTCTCATAGTTCAACTTAATCCCAATAGAGTTGGCGTTAAGGGTGGTTAAAAAACCATCCAGGGCCGAGAGCTCGCCATTCCATAGGAGGAGGATGTCATCTATATATCTAGCCCACAGGACCAACTGGGGAGTGTCCCTGGCATAGATGACATCCTCCTCCCATTTCCCCATAAAAAGGTTGGCGAGACTAGGGGCGTATTTGGCCCCCATAGCCACCCCCACATCTTGTCTATAAAACTTATTGCCAAACCAAAAATAATTATGAGAGGCGGCATACCTCAATAAATCCATCAAGAATGATATTTGAACCTGAGCAAGATTAGAATCTCTAGTCAAATAATGTTCAACTGCCTGAAAACCCAATAGGTGTGAGATATTAGTATATAAGGAGGTCACATCCGCGGTGACTAGCCACATTCCTGTCTGGTGCTGAACTCCTTTAAGCATTCGAATAATATGTCTAGAATCCTTAACATATGAGGGCAAACTCTGTACTAAAGGCTGTAAAAAGAAATCAATGTATCTGCCCACCCGGGACGTCAGGGAATCAATCCCACTGACAATAGGGCGTCCCGGGGGGCAGATAGGGTTTTTATGCAATTTGGGTAGGTAATAGATGGTAGGGGTGCGAGGGGCCGTAGGTATTAAATATAGGCCCTCCTTCTCCGTCAGAACCCCCATCTCCCTACCTCTTCTAACCAACAACTTCAATGACTTCAAATATTTTAGTTTGGGGTCTGAGGGGAGGGGTGTATAAGTGGTGGTATCATTCAGGATGTTTAACATTTCCTTAATGTAGTCCTGTCGATCTAGGACAACAATCCCCCCCCCCCTTGTCCGCTGGTCTAATAACCAAATCCCTGTTGTTACATAGGGAATCCAAACCCTCCTGTAGAGTTGTATTAAGTCTGGCTTTTTTAACCTCCAATTGTTCCAGATCCCTCAGGATACCATCTCTGAAAACACGCAAAGCCGGTGCTAATGCGCCCGGGGGATTGAACAAAGAAGCATTCCTCAATCCTGAATGGGTAATCCCCAAATCTTGAACCTCAACGCTCCTGATGGGACGGCTGGCCATGTATCTTTTTATATTTAATTTTCTAACAAATTTATGAATGTCCATAAAAGTTTGGAATTTATTAAGTTTGGTGGGGGGGACAAATTTAAGTCCCTTATCCAATATTGCTTTTTCAGAGCTAGTTAATATTTTAGAGCTGAGATTAAAAATCCCAGTGCCAACTACATTCTGGGTTTTTTTGTTACATCCTTTTCTTTACAACATCACAACATTAAAAGTTTAATATATAAGCATTGGCATGTAATTAAGAGTGACACAACCCTTAATAACATCTTGCCAGATAGACCTCGTGTCGTTTTTAGGGGAGCGTCCTCGGTACGCCATCAGTTGGCCCCCAATATTCTAAGTCCTCCTATCATTAAACCAACATTCTTTGACCAATTGACTGGCTTTTATCAGTGCAAGAAATGCAGGGTTTGTAAGTATAATGCATGTTCTCATAGAAGGACCACGTCCTTTACCTCTACTAGCACAGGAGTAATGCACAATATTAAGCCGTTCGTTACTTGCACCACGGAGAGGGTCGTTTATTTGTTGCAGTGCCCGTGTGGCCTTCAATATGTGGGCAGGACTAAGCGCCCTCTCCAGGTGCGACTTAACGAACACATTACTAATATCAGCACGGGGTTCAGGAATCATTCAGTGTCTAAGCACTATTTATTGGTGCATGATAGAGACCCCTCAGGAACCCTTTTTTTAGGGATAGATAAGTTTAGACCCCATTGGAGGGGCAGTGCATTAATTAGGGGTATATCCCAGCTCGAGATGAGCTGGATCCATAGGTTAAGGACATATGTACCATATGGGTTAAACATTGACATGGATGTGAACGCGTTTATAGATAATTCATGATGTGATTTTATTGTATTTTTTATTTTTTTGTGTTTTATATATGCATATATGTGATAAGTATACCAGTTTTGGGATGCTTGCTAGAGGACGCCATGTTCATTAATGGATGCAATTTGTATAGGGATATAAATATTAGGTTTGGGGGTTTATTTTTATTTTTAATTTATTTTTATTTTTACATTTATTTTTAGTTCTATTTTTGGTTTCCATTCACAGGAACTGAATGTGTTTAGCATTTTTCCCAAAAAATTTTTTCAGAATATTTTTTTTTAATTTTTTCTAATTTTCAATTTTCACATTTATATATTGTTGGGAGTTGAAGTATAATCCTACAATATTTATTCCCTCTCATTATGAGTTCTATCATAGAGGGATGTTATGATCCACATGTGAAAGTTAGGATCCAATTTGGTCACTTTCCACACTCAGATATGTGGCACAACCTACACTTTGTAAATTTTCACCCACTTTTTTATTCACTCTATCTTCTAGTTTCTAGTTTTTAATTTCATTCATCTTTGTATTATTAATTTAATCATTGGTTTCATTTTATGATAATGAATTTTTTGGGCACGTTGGTGACTTTTTACGTAACCCGAGTTAGGGTGCGTCTTTCGCCTGTTCCCTAATAGTTAGGATTTTTGCCCATACCCTTTATGAGGGTTCAACATGTTTTTTGCTGATATTGTGGGCATTTCAGCTAAGCACACGCTTTAGGGATAATTTGGGTTTTTCCCATATTTAAGATGGCGTCCTCGCGCTCGCAACTCAAAACGAGGCTTGGATGTCTATTTAATGGTGGTGGCTCACTGCGCTGCTCGTCCCCATTGAGAACGTCCTTTTGATGACGAAACGCGTCTGGGTACGCACGCAGCGACGCTACCACGTGACCAGGAAGTAGGACGAGCTTCGCTTCCATGCTTGTATGCCGGCCGGCGATTTACTGATGCGATACTAAGTGCTTTTATTATGTAAGTGCAATACTTTGTTTATTAAATCTGCTTTTAAAACGTACTTCACCATGGAGAGTTTATTATTCTATTCTGGGTGGTATACTGACGATGTGGACTTCGTGTAATGAGGACTTATCAAGGTGCTTCTTGCCAGCTATATGTCAGCTTTTAACCCAATACAAGCCTGTGTATCACCGTGAGTCGGTAAGCACAATCTACAGCCACGGTGGTGGGGTTTTTCACTTCCCTCCCCCCCCCTGTTTTTGGTTGTTTATAAGTGCACACCTGGGTGATTGGTATGTCCGTATGTCCATGTCCAGCATTTAACATACTACACTATGGCCAGTCTTTTCTCTTGTGTTTGCTTCTTCCTGCATCCATTGAGGGGATTTTGATCTGACCACGGACGGTGCTGTTTGGTCCAATACCCCAGAGGCCCCGGCAAGGGTTTTTTGCCATCCGCATATTTCTTTGGAGTTCTGGTAAGAGCAATCATAGCTCATTTGGATCAGCATTTTACATTTATATTGAATACCTACCACGTGGGAAATTTGGACTTTATTCATTTGATTTGTGTATTTTGATAAAATTTTTTTGGTGATAGATTGCATTATTTATCTACCTCAACATATATAATTTTTGTTTAGCGCAGTTTATATATAATTTTTTCTGTTTTTGGTGTTGTCGCACTGTTTACTGCTGCTTGTCCTTTTGTGCTTCTAGCGCGGAATTTTTTTTGCTTACAAGCTTCTTATTAATGCCCAAAGTTTTAGAATGGGATTTCCAACAAACTGATATAGGTGTGACAATCAGGTGTCAGCGAGCAAAGTCCTTTCTTGCATTAAGAGAGGTATGGACTCCAGAGAGAGAGAGATATCATTTTGCCCCTGTACAAATCATTAGTAAGACCTCATCTGAAATATGTAGTTCAGTTTTGGGCACCAGTTCTCAAAAAAGGATATCGGGGAACTGGAGAAAGTGCAGACAAGGGCAACCAAACTGATAGGAGGCATGGAGGAGCTCAGCTATGAGGAAAGATTATGAATTTATTCACTCCTGAGAAGAGGAGATTAAGAGGGGATATGATCAACATATATAAATATATAAGGGGTCCATATAGTGAACTTGGTGTTGAGTTATTCACTTTATGGTCAACACTGAGGACAAGGGGACACTCTTTACGTCTAGAGGAAAAGAGATACGGAATAGGTATACGTCTCCAAATACGGAAAAGTTTCTTCACAGTAAGAGCTGTGAAAATGTGGAATAGACTCTCTCCAGAGGTGGTTCTGGCCAGCTCAGTAGATTGCTTTAAGAAAGGCCTGGGTTCTTTCCTAAATGTACATGTAGCGCTGGTAGATTTACAATCTACCGCAGGTTAGGTAAATTTAGTAAATTTTGTGTTAGGAAGGTTAAAAGTTCACCTCTGTTCCAGCTTGGCTGACTTTGTGTGTGCTTCTGTGCTGACTGGTGGGTGTCGCTGTTGCTACTGGTCAGTGTTGGAAAGGCAACGGGTCGAAGTGTATAGATGCTCCCCTGTCTCGGAGACAAGCTCGGTGGAGTTGGTCCTCCGAGTTGCATTCTGGGAAGAGGGTATTTATGGGACAGACGCCATGTTCTAGGGTCGTTTTACAGCCACCTGTTGGCCCTCCTGGCTGACAGGTATGCGTTAAGAAGCTACCTCGTGGTCCTCCGATCGGGAGGCCCACGATACAGCGGCACAGGGGTGGGTCCAGAGGTATGTCTGGGGCCTACCACCGCAGCCGAAGAATGGTCCTGAGCTGTCGGTCCTGTGTGACGAAGCTGGACAGCCGAGGAGATCCCAGGGGAGGACCCGTCTTGGAGAGATCACGCAGCGTGCTGGTCTATAGAGGGGCCTGGTGACTCGGCTGAAGGACGTAACCAAAAGAAGTAACTATGCAGCATAGTGTTGCCGGTTCGGCTTAAAGGTTCAGGCACTGTGACTGACTTTCACTGCAGAAAAATCTGATACATCCTGTGGCAGAGGATCGTACGGATTTACCCCCAAACAAGTCTGTGGCAGAGACTTTCGATTCGTGCTGTGTGCTGGCTGCTAGACCGGTGAGAGAGGCCTATCCAGACGAGCAAGGAGTGAGTCCCACAAGGGGAGCGCATTCCACCTAATTATCTGAATTCTAGCAGGACATTTGCCGCTATGATTCTATAAGAAAATATTTGAGTTTCTCCTGAAAGTTTCCTTTTCCGCCTCTTTCCTGCTACTTCCTAAAGTTTGTCTGTTCAATAAAGCATTGAAAACGTACTCCAGTGCTGGTGCGTGTGTCGTCCAGAAGTAAACTCAGCAAGGTGAAGATAACAGACCCGCTTAAACCAGCAGCTCCACCGTAAGTTAGTGCTACATACATAATACAATTGGGTACTAACATTTATAGGTTAATTGATCCAGGGAAAATCTGATTGCCACTCTGGGATCAGGAAGGAATTTTTCCCCCTGCTGTAGCAAATTGGATCCTGCTTTTCTGTGGGGAGGGTTCGGCTTCCTCTGGATCAACTGTGGGTATAGGATTGGGTATATGGGATTGTGTGATTTTTTTTATTTTATTTAATGATTTATTTATTTTTTATGACTAACTATGTAACTATGTGTCCACCAAATTATGACCATACCGTAAAGTGTATTGATGTGAAAAAATGACAAATTGTCACACCTATTGCCAACATCAGGTTAGGCACACTAGTCTAATGCCGCGTACACACGACCAGACTTTTCGGCATCAAAGGTCCGACGTAACAAATCCGTCGGACAATTCAATCATGTGTGGGCTTCATCGGACCTTCACTGGACCTTTTCTGTCGAAAAATCTGACGGACTTTAGAAATAGAACATGTTTCAAATCTTTCCAACGAACTCGAGTTCTATCGAAAAAAACGTCATCTGTATTCTAGTCCGACGGACTGAAAAATGACGCAAGGGCAGCTATTGGCTACTGGCTATGAACTTCCTTATTCTAGTCCGGTCGTACGTCATCACTTTGGTGGGATCAGGTGTAGGCAAGTCCGTTTCGTCGGAACTCTGTCAGAACTCCGTCAAAAAGTCCTTCGGAGTTCAGGCGGACGAAAAGTCCGCTCATGTGTTCACGGCATTAGAAACTATATAGAACCAGACCTGGCATTCATATATAAAAATAAGTGTAACCCATGGAAAATGTTCCCTCTTACCCCAGCTAGCTCTCCCCTGTTGTTGATAGTGCCACTATATTCACATTCTTTAGAGTCTTCAAACCTACCTGCTGGTTTAGAAGGAATCGCATCCCAGTTGTTATGAATGTACCAAGGAATTCATATACCCTCCTGCAATGAGAGGAACAGTTGCACTTGAGACAAAAATAGAAGTGAACATATGCTATTAAAGCAAAATTCTGGATTTGGTAAAGTGGTTGTGCAGGAAGGACTCAAAGCTGAACTTCGGGCACAAAAACTTTAATTTCATTCCTCAACAGTCACAAAGATATAAATCCCTTTTTGTGCGCCAAATACCTTTGTAAACACAGTTATTACTTTGTAAAAGTAGTGGTTACATCATCAATGAGCTGCACATAGCCTGTGCAGAGAGAAGAGCTGCAGAAGAGAATCCACGGGCTCCACCCACTATAGGATGTCTGCAGAAAACTACAGGAGGAGGGTGGATACAATACCAGCCACCCTGCACAGCAAGAGAAAGCATCAGTGACTGGTCTTGATTACAGGAAGCTCCTACACAAAGGTAAAGTTTCACAATGGAGTGGAAAATGGAGACGCCGTGAACCTGTATTGTTCACACCTTAGGCAAATTTAATTTGGCATTTTCTAATGCGCCATCTGAAATTGAGTTACATTACAGAAATACTCACTTGAGTGTGCCGCTGAATCCAGCTTGCATCCTGTTGATAGTTGCATCACATGTCATGTTGGAAATCTTCAAACGTCCTTTTGAATCTCGTGAAAGTTCCAGCTCTGTTTTAATGTGCACTCCTTCTGCTGATGCATTGATCATTCCCACATCATAGCTATATAAAAAAAATAAAAGTCATCAGTCACACTAACTGCAAGTGTTGGTGGACCTTGTTTACCACTCAAGCCCTACGGTTTATGGACAGCGCCATTGTTTAGTCTTGCCAGCTCTCTCTTCACCAATAAAGTTTTCAATAAACTCTGGTCTCCCTTTGGATACAATTATGATAAAGAAAATACTTACAAGAGCCAGTAGAGAAGTTTCCTCTGGAAGGTAAGACTGATGGATGCATTACTAATGTCTAACACCAGTTGTTTGCGTGGCTGAAACATAAGGTCAGATTGCGAGAGCTGTAAGTGTGTGACGCGAACACTAGAAGACAAAAGTGATTTACAGTCACTATACATGTAAAATATATATACAATCACAATATAAATAAAATACTGTATATATATATATATATATATATATATATATATATATATATATATATATATATATATATATATATATATGTGATCCAATATACCTGTATGTAGAAAGCTCACATTTAGGCATCTTCATAATAACTGCCCCCCCGGTTTGCTGTTCTCAGCTGTCTACTACTGAAAAACTAACCTTTTTCTATATATCCCTATTTGAAAAAGTTGCCAGAGGGCTATAAAGAATAATGGATATTTTTTTCTCTGTATAATCTAAATATAGTCATATACACTATGTTACCAAAAGAACTGGGACACCTGCCTTTACACGCAGATGAACTTTAATGGCATCCCAGTCTTAGTCCGTAGGGTTAAATGTTAAGTTGGCCCACCCTTTGCAGTTATAACAGCTTCAATTCTTTTAGGAAGGCTGTCCACAAGGTTTAGGAGTGTGTCTATGGTAATGTTTGACGATTCTTCCAGAAGCGCATTTGTGAGGTCAGGCGCTGATGTGGATGGGAAGGCCTGGCTTTCAGTCTCCGCTCTAATCAAAGGTGTCCTATTGGGTTGAGGTGCAGGCCAGTCAAGTTCCTCCACCCCATACTCACTCATCCAGGTCTTTATGGACCTTGCTTTGTGCACTGGTCCAAATCATTTAGTGGAGGGGGAATTATGTTGTGGGGTTGTTTTTCAGGGGGTCGGCTTGGCCCCTTAGTTCCAGTGAAGGGAACTCTTAAGGGGTCAGCATACCAAGACATTTTGGACAATTTCATGTTCCCAACTTTGTTGGAACAGTTTGGGGATGGCCCCTTCCTGTTCCAACATAATTGCCATGACAGTTTACCATATGACACCCAGTATGGGTCACTGTTAACCTCAACACTAGACATTCTCCACAAAGCATTTCCAATGATGCCAGTCCTCTGCTAGATTAGTTATGGTCAGATAGAGATAGTTTGTCACATCTTCTGGTTCTGTTTTTCAATTGAAACTTTCTGGTCTAAAGCACAACTAATCTTGCAGAAATGTCAGAGGACCCAATAGTTTATGTTTTTCGCCAACCAGAAATAAACACATTTATTATGGTAGTCTGAAACCAAGATAAACAGAAATTTGCTGCACTGTATAAATCAAATGAATATAGTTTGCTCCAATATAGGATTCCACAGCAAAACTATGTTACAAATTAGTCAATCTTAAAAAAGACGTTTTATTCCACTTTTTTAAAAGTGTTTTTTCCCCAGGGGACACAGTACATGTTGTACTTTGTCCCATCTTCCTATGTGCTGTCTAAAGCTAGCTATGAGGTCAAACAGAGCATCCCGCCTTCTTCCATGGCTGTCCGACAACGCAGCAAGCAAAGAGATATCTGCTTTGAGAAATGACAGTTTTCTCTGCCTCTAAGCACTTTTCTGATACAAGTGTCTCATAAGAAATGCAGGGGAAGTGAGGCACGGCAGATAAAATGCTTCAGGCATTCAGAACATTCAAACATATTCCTAACTTGTATGAGCTCGGTCCTTTTTAGTCAAAGTCCCATCACTTTGACTATTGTTAGTCCAGGACAGCTGGTAAGTATGGATGCATACTCACTTGTTGATGCTGTAGGAGAATCTCCCCTCAGTGCCACTCAAATCCGGAATTGTGATATTCTCCAGCTCCTGTTCCACAAACTTCAGGGTCTCTAGTTTTACTGAATATAAGAAAAAACAAGTCATTCTCTACTTGAAAAATGTAAATCAAATGTATTGCATTGCCTACATATATTAAAAAGGACATGAACTCTAAATGTGTAGATTTACTATATTGGAGGGAACCTTTAGAAAGGTTAATTGTGCCTAAGTTGCACCCTGAGAAATCTACATATTCGCCTTTGATGAAACGCATCGGGTGGGACCTTCGGGAGCGAAATCATCATGCAAGCAAACATTTGGATAAATGGGACAGATCTGAAGCAGCCCATAGGAATGCTATGCACTTGTATTTTATGCGCTGTGAAGCCATTTCTGTCCCTTGGATGTTGTAAGTATATAGATTTTATGCACAAATAAACTTTTTAATGCGGTCTTACACTTTGGAGGCATTTACTGCCTTTTGTTTCTAAGTGTAGCTGTGGCTGGCTGTCTGGAGCAGTGGTGATCCATTGGCTGGGGGTTGGCCTTATTCACCCTGAAAGCGCTGTTTGACCATTTACTGACATAGAGATGGTCATGGTTATCTGGTAAGCCGCTGATTTCTCTTGCTTCTGCCCCCCCCCCCCCCCCCCCGAGTGTTTTGGAATCCAACACTGGGTCTGCAGCATTGTGTGATTGCTAGAAGAGCTAGATTTCCGGTGAATTTCTTTCTTTGCACTTGCACTTTGGACATTTCTTTTTGGACTTTTTTTTATGTTCCACTATTTTTGAGACACTGGGGGAGATTTAATAGAACTGGTGCATTCAGAATCTGGGGCGACTGTACACAGTAGCCAATCAGCTTCTAACTTCAGCTTGTTCAAATAAACTTTGACAATAAAACCTGGAAGCTGATTGGTTTCTATCCTGAGCTGCACCAGATTTTGCACTCTGCAGTTTTAGTAACTAAACCCCACTGTTTATTATTTATTATTTTTCTATGCAAATTTTTTTTATGCTAACATATACACACGCCTTCATTTAACCACTTGCCGACCAGCTACCATCATTATACTGCGCTAGGGTTGGCACGATCCCGCGAACCGTCATAGCTATACGTCGGTCCTTTTAAGCGGTATAGAAGGCACTCACACTTCACAGCGGGGGTGTCAATGCTCGTGACCGGCGGTCACGATCATGGGCACGAGACGCAGAGCAGGGACGTGTGTGTGTAAAGAGGAGAGAGAGATCGTGAGTTCCTACAAGCTGGGAGCCACGATCTTGCAACTTCTATAGTCAGTCCCATCCCCTACAGTTAGAACACACACCCAGGGAACACAGTTAACCCCTTGATCACCCCCTAGTGTTAACCCCTTCCCTGCCGGTGACATTTATACAGTAACCAGTGCATTTTTATAGCACTGATCGCTGTATAATTGTCAATCGACCCAAAAATGTGTCAAAAGTGTCCGATGTGTCCGTCATAATGTCGCAGTCTCGATAAAAATCGCAGATCGCCGCCATTACTAGTAAAAAAATAAATAATAAAAATGCCATAAATCTATCCCCTATTTTGTAGACCCTATAACTTTTGCACAAACCAATCAATATACGCTTTTTGCAATTTTTATTACCAAAAATATGTAGAAGAATACATATCGGCCTAAACTGAGGAAAAAATGTGCTTTTTTAAAAAAAAAAATTGGGGCAATTTATTAGAGCAAAAAGTACAAAATATTGTGTTTTTTTTCAAAATTGTCGCTCTTTTTTTGTTTATAGCGCAAAAAAAAAAAAACGCAGAGATGATCAAATACCACCAAAAGAAGCTCTATTTGTGGGAAAAAAAGGACGTCAATTTTTTTGGGTACAGCGTCGCACAACCGCGCTATTGTCAGTTAAAGCAACGCAGTGCCGTATCGCAAAAAATGGCATGGTCATTGAGCAGCCAATTCTTCCGGGGCTGAAGTGGTTAATAGTGTTGTTAGTCATATCCTATTCTTTTAAACACATATTGCCTGGAACAACTCCTGAAATATATCAGTGGACTTCCTGGTATGTGACGACACCTAGGCGCTCCTGTGCTGTAACCTTATAGCTGTATATCTGCAGTGTGAGATCTAAGGCACTACTGCCTCTGACTGCTAGTCTCATGAGATTTGTAATAAGGTTTGGTGATGAAGCTACTGTGCTGCTCGCTGTTCTCCTTTCTGGAGACTCTGACACAAGGAAGCAAAAGCCCTGTCTCTACTAAAGGGGTCCCCTCCACACAGAGATACAGTACAGAACACAGTATTGTAAGTCAGTAAAGAATAACATTCAGCTGTAGGGAGTCTACAGGCACTACTGGTGACTAGTCTTTTATCCTCTGCCTTCATTTTTGTATGTACGGCTTCCAGATTTCAGTTTTATTTTAATAACTTAAAGCACAATTCCAGTTTTGTTAAGAAAAAAAACACTCCAGTTGAATAATATAAACTGCAAGTATATAACCAAATGATGATATTCATGTCAGCAGTTACTGAAAGTGCCTGCTAAATGAGAAGGACAGCAGCCACCTGATCCGGCTCAATACTGTAATCAGAAAAGCTGTAGCCCCAGCATTCTGTCATATTTCAAAACAGGAGGGACATTTATCAAGAAAATTAGTTAAAAAGTTTGTTGCAAATTGGATCACTTCTCATTTAGCAAAATATATACTGCCGTGTAATTGGGACAACTGCACCAGGAATCATTGGCAGAATTTGCAAAAGTCTGAGACAGTTTTATCACTGTAGACCAACTTTTACCCTTAACACACACAAGTGGTCAGGGGTAGTTTTTATTCTGTCATAATACTACTTTATAGCAGCAGAGGGAATCAATTATGAACTTATCTGATTTCTTATAGTAATTCTGTCATGTTGGTACAGTTAACTTTACCTTGCTTTGCAAGAGAATTTATATATATCTTACATAATTTTGAATTTATATTTAAAGCGGAACTTTACCCATAACAACTTGATAGAAAATAATGTTCTTTATCAAGGAATTATTAAATTGCCTCCAGCATTGCTCCTGTGTCTTCTTCCTAGAGTCTGCCATTTTGCTAAAGCCCAAAGCCCCTGAGTAGCAGTAAATCTTTAGGCTGTCAGCAGATCGGCCCCTAGTGGCTATAATTTTTAGCACAATGCTAAAATTGGAGATCAACTGAGCACGTGCAGAGCAGTGTGAGACAGCATTTTATTGGATTTTAAACAGTTTAAGCACTTATTTTTAGGCGCCTTTCACACGGACGGCTATTCTGCCGCAGTTAAAAGCATGTTTTTTTTCTGTGAAATTCAAGACACCAGGCACCGCGATCAGCTGCATTTGTACAGTGTGATTAGCTGCGGTTGCGTTTAGCTGCAGTTTGCCATTTCCATAGCAGCCCAACAGGGTACCGACTCATATTGAACGGGGATCCGACTTGGATCCCCGCCAATACCAGGCACTGTGTTGGTATGAATCTTGAGGGGGAACTCCACGCCAAATTTTAAATAAAAAAACGGCATGGGTTCCCCCTTCAAGAGTATACCAGGCACTTCGGTCTGGTATGGATTCCAAGGGGCACCCCTACGCCGAAAAAACAGGGTGGGGGTCTCCCCAAATCCATACCAGACCCTTATCCGAGCACGCAGCCTGGTCAGTCAGGAAAGGGGGTGGGGACGAGCGAGCACCCCCCCC
This sequence comes from Lithobates clamitans, assembly GCA_037952925.1. NCBI lineage: Eukaryota > Metazoa > Chordata > Amphibia > Anura > Ranidae > Lithobates > Lithobates clamitans. The sequence goes on along the minus strand of JBBGZY010000725.1, from coordinate 3,614,707 downwards.
CTCCTGAACCGCATGACCTCAACATGGGGGGGTTGGAGCTTTGGGGCAAGGGGGGGGGCCCGCAGCACCTTGTTGATGAGGACAAGGGCCTCTTCCCGACAACCCTGGCCATTGGTTGTCAGGGTCTGCGGGCGGGGGGCTTATCGGAATCCAGGAGCCCCCTTTAACAAGGGCAGATCCCGGCCCCCCACCCTATGTGAATGAGTATGGGTTTACATCGTACCCCTACCCATTCACCTGGGGAAAAAAGTGTCAATAAAAAAAACACACTACACAGGTTTTAAAAGTAGTTTATTAGGCAGCTCTGGGGGTCTTCTTCCGACTTCGGGGGTCTTCTTCCGACTTCCGGGTCTCTCAGGCCTCTTCCCTCTCTCTCCGGTGTCGTCTCCGCGCTCTCTGGTTCTTCTCCGGTGCCTTCTTCCTTCTGCAGGGCTCCTCCGCTATCTTCTGCTCTTTTGCCGCTCTTTTGCTAGTGGAGAAGCCCGGTCTTTTGAGACGTCTTCTTCCCTCTTCTCTTCCAGAGATGTTGACGCGACGCTCCCTCTCGCTGTAATGCCGTGAGCGAGGTCCGCAACCAATGATATAGGCATGGGGCGTGGCCACCGGGTGATGTCACCCGGTGACCCCACCCCCTTGTGACGTCACACTCCCGGGGCATGATGGGACTGTGACGTCATAAGGGGCGAGGTCACCGGTGGCCACGCCCCATGCCTATATAATTGGTTGCGGACCGGGCTCCTCTGCTAGCAAAAGAGCAGCAAAAGAGCAGAAGATAGCGGAGGAGCCCGGCAGAAGGAATAAGGCACCGGAGAAGAACCAGAGAGCACGGAGATGACACCGGAGAGAGGGAGAAGAGGCCTGAGAGACCCCTGAAGTCGGCAGAAGACCCCCGAAGTCGGAAGAAGACCCCCGGAGCTGCCTAATAAATTACTTTTAAAACCTGTATAGTGTGTTTTTATTGACACTTTTTTTCCCTAGGTAAATGGGTAGGGGTACCATGTACCCCATACTCATTCACATAGGGTGGGGGGGCCGGGATCTGGGGCCCCCTTGTTGAAGGGGGCTCCCGGATTCCGATAAGCCCCCCGCCCGCAGACCCCGACAACCAACGGCCAGGGTTGTCGGGAAGAGGCCCTTGTCCTCATCAACATGGGGACAAGGTGCTTTGGGGTGGGGGGGCCCGCAGGGTGCCCCCCTTGCCCCAAAGCACCAACTCCCCCATGTTGAGGGTATGCGGACTGGTACAGTTCCCCACCTCCTTTCCTGACCGACCGGGCTGTGATAAGGGTCTGGTATGGATTTGGGGGGGACCCCCACCCTGTGTTTTCGGCGTAGGGGGTGCCCCTTGGAATCCATACCAGACTGAGGGGCCTGGTATGCTCTTGGAGGGGAACCCATGCCGTTTTTTATTTAAAATTTGGCGTGGAGTTCCCCCTCAAGATTCATACCAAACACAGTGCCTGGTATTGGTGGGGATCCAAGTCGGATCCCTGTGCTTGTCGCTCATTGGGAAAGGAAAAACTTTTCTCCTTTCCCGATGAGCGAGCCAGCTTGGCGCTGCTATCCGCAGCTGACACAGTGCACTGCGATTACCTGCGGTTATGTGCGGATAGCTGCGCTAAATCGCTCCTGTACGCAGTCAATTCTATTTCTTCTATCCGGACAAAACTGCAGGTAATCAAAACGCAGCTAAACGCAGTTTGTAAATGGGGCCATAGGAAAGCATTGTGTGTGTTCAGCTGCGGTAAAAAATGCAGCTAAAAGCACAATTCTATCCGTCCGTGTGAAAGGGGCCTTAATTTTTTACATAGCTATAAATGCAAAAGGGGCCAGCCTGAAGTGATCTAGCAGTAGAGCTGCAAAATTTTGGCTAAAATAAGAATCACACAAATACGGTGTGACATAAGATATTGCAATAAATGCGCCTAAAAGCTTGTAAAAGCGTTAGATACTATTACAAGCATCAGGCATTTTTTCTGCAGGAACCCTGCTGCCAGAAGGAAAGTTTCAAGGAGAGTTTTTTACTGTCCCGTGTGCATGAGGCCTAAATTTGGTTGGTTCTGAATCCTCATGGTCTCTGTGTGGAACAGTCTGTAATGTATTCTTATTTTGTACGTTTTTTTTTTTTTTATTTCTATGTTCTGCTTTGTATTTTATAAATACTAAAAATGTGAATAAAAATGACCCGAAATGCAGACGTTTCCCCTCACCCCCTGTCTGGTAAAATGTCAGCAAGACAAAAAGTGAGGGTAAATACCTCTAATGGAACCCCATATAGCAGTAAAAGCCTGGCAGGGTTCTAACCATACCCGCTTCTTCTAAGCAAAAAAATGGTAGATTTTCACTAGTGATATATATTTATATACTGGATGAGTAAAAGTTTACAGTCAGGTCCATAAATATTGGGACATCTACACAATTCTAATCTTTTTGGCTCTATACACCACCACAATGGATTTGAAATGAAACGAACAAGGTGTGCTTTAACAGCAGACTTTCAGCTTTAATTTTATTTACATCCAAATCAGGTGAACGGTGTAGGAATTACAACAGTTTGTATATGTGCCTCCCAATTTTTAAGGGACCAAAAGTAATGGGGCAATTGGCTGCTCAGCTGTTCCATGGCCAGGTGTGTGTTATTCCCTCATTATCCCATTTAAAAGGAGCATATAAAAGGTCCAGAGTTCATTTCAAGTGTGCTATTTGCATTTGCAATCTGTTGCTGTCAACTCTCAATATGAGATCCAAAGAGCTGTCACTATCAGTGAAGCAAGCCATCATTAGGCTGAAAAAACAAAACAAACCCATCAGAGAGATAGCAAAAACATTAGGTGTGGCCAAATCAGTGAAGCATGGTGGTGATAGTGTCATGGCGTGGGCATGTAGGGCTGCCAATGGAACTGGTTCTCTTGTATTTATTGATGATGTGACTGCTGACAAAGGCAGCAGGATGAATTGTGAAGTGTTTCGGGCAATATTATCTGCTCATATTTAGCAAAATGCTTCAGAACTCATTGGACGGCGCTTCACAGTGCAGATGGACAATGACCCGAAGCATACTGCGAAAGCAACCATAGAGTTTTTTAAGGGAAAGAAGTGGAATATTATGCAATGGCCAAGTTAATCACCTGACCTGAATCCGATTGAGCATGCATTTCACTTGCTGAAGACAAAACTGAAGGGAAAATGCCCCAAGAACAAGCAGGAACTGAAGACAGTTGCAGTAGAGGCCTGGCAGAGCATCACCAGGGATGAAACCCAGCGTCTGGTGATGTCTATGCGTTCCAGACTTCAGGCTGTAATTGACTGCAAAGGATTTGAAACCAAGTATTAAAAAGTGAAATTTTGATGGATGATTGTTAATCTGTGCCATTACTTTTGGTCCCTCAAAAAGTGGGAGACACATATACAAACTGTTGTAATTCCTACACCTTTCACCTGATTTGGATGCAAATACCCTCAAATTAAAGCTGAAAGTCTGCAGTTAAAGCACATCTTGTTTGTTTCATTTCAATTCGATTGTGGTGGTGTATAGAGCCAAAAAGATTAGAATTGTGTCGATGTTCTAATATTTATGGACCTGACTGTATGTTTTCCAGAGTTTCGGTTGTCTGTCTGTGATTAATTTCTAGAGGCTCAGCCACTTGCTGTAATGGTTCTATGAACATCTGTTTACCAGCAGAACCAGAGGGGCTGTGGGGAGTGTATCATCTGTTTATTATACCTTATCAAATATTTTTTTTCAGTATTTTAGGTCAAAACTAGGGATGAGCTTCATGTTTGAGTCGAACCCACATTCGACTCGAACATCGTCTGTTCGGTCGTTTGCTGAATTGCGAACGATATGGGCAGTTGGCGCATCACGGCCCATAATTCACTGCGGCATTGCAGTGCATTGCTGGCTGATGATTGGCCAAGAATGCACTATGACCCGCATGCTTGGCCAATCAAAGCTCCGTCTGTACAGAGAGCTGTAATTGGCCAAAGCCAGGGTGGCTTTGGCCAATTATGGCTCTGGGGCTTTAGTACACGCCCCACACTATAAAAGACCACCTGCACGTCGGCCCCGTGTAGTGTGTTCCGGCGTTGAGAGACAGAGAGGCAGTGTCATTTGATTTAAGTTAGATAGATTAGGCAGGACAGTCAGTCAGTTAGCTGCACTTACAGTGTATTGTGTATATATATGCATCTCAGGTGTTGTATATATATTTATATATATTTATATATATATATATATATATATATATATATATATACACTGTATACTGTATCTATTATCTTCCTACTGACAGGCAGGCAGGTTTTGTTACAGTATTTACAGCTACCTGAAGAAAATTGCTGGTGTTCTTCTGATCCTATTAGTACCACAGTCAGGCAGCTACAGTATTTACAGTTAGAGTAGTGCATCCTCTGCACAGTGTTCAGCTAAAGCTACAAGTTAGTGTAGTGCGACCTCTGCACAGTGTTCAGCTAAAGCTACGAGTTAGTGTAGTGCGACCTCTGCACAGTGTTCAGCTAAAGCTACAAGTTCGTTTTTTGCGACCTCTGCACAGTGTTCAGCTAAAGCTACCTGTAGAAGATTGGTGGTGTCTTTCTGATCCTATCACTACCGTAGGCAGCTACATTATTTACACGTTAGTGCAGTGCGACCTCTGCACAGTGTTCAGCTAAAGCTACCTGTAGAAGGTTGGTGGTGTTTTCCTGATCCTAACACTACCGCAGGCAGCTACATTATTTACAAGTTAGTGTAGTGCGTCCTCTGTACAGTGTTCAGCTAAAGCTAAGAGTTAGTGTAGTACGACCTCTGCACAGTGTTCAGCTAAAGCTACAAGTTAGTGTAGTGCGACCTCTGCACAGTGTTCAGCTAAAGCTACAAGTTCGTTTTTTGCGATCTCTGCACAGTGTTCAGCTAAAGCTACCTGTAGAAGATTGGTGGTGTTTTTCTGATCCTATCACTACCGCAGGCAGCTACATTATTTACAAGTTAGTGTAGTGTGACCTTTGCACAGTGTTCAGCTAAAGCTACAAGTTAGTGTAGTGCGACCTCTGCACAGTGTTCAGCTAAAGCTACAAGTTAGTGTAGTGCGACCTCGGCACAGTGCTCAGCTAAAGCTACAAGTTAGTGTAGTGTGACCTCTGCACAGTGTTCAGCTAAAGCTACCTGTAGAAGGTTGGTGGTGTTTTCCTGATCCTATCACTACCGCAGGCAGCTACATTATTTAAACGTTAGTGTAGTGCGACCTCGGCACAGTGTTCAGCTAAAGCTACCTGTAGAAGGTTGGTGGTGTTTTCCTGATCCTATCACTACCGCAGGCAGCTACATTATTTAAACGTTAGTGTAGTGCGACCTCTGCACAGTGTTCAGCTAAAGCTACCTGTAGAAGGTTGGTGGTGTTCTCATACTAATAATACTACAGGCAGGCAGTTGATTTTGCTAGCTGCAGTATCAGTATATATATATATATATATATATATATATATCCAGCTTAGTGCAGCTACATCTCTCTGCAGGCCATTAGTATGTCTGGAAGGCCAACAAGGAGAGGCAGACAGTCACAAGCCAATAAAAGAGGGCATGCAGGCTCTGTGTCTAGAAGCAACAGTGCTGGTTGTGGACACAGTGCATCCTCATCAGCACGTGGCCGTGGGACACGCTTGGCCTTTTTTCGGCAGCTGGCCATGTTGAGCCACAACATGTGGAAGACTTGGTCGAGTGGATGACCAAGCCGTCCTCATCCTCCTCATCCTCTCTCACCCATGCTCAGAGTACTTTGTCTGGCAAAGCAGCTGCCAACCCGGCCTCTTCCCTCGGCTCAATGGAATCAGTCACTCCTTCCCTAGCCACACCATGTCCTCCTGAGGAGTCCCCCGAACTGTTTGACCACAGTGTTGGGTACATGCTCCAGGAGGATGCCCAGTGTTTTGAAGGCTCCGATGATGGTACTCAGCTAGAGGAAGGCAGTAACGTGAGCCCAGACAGAGGGGGTGCCCAAGAAGGACAGCAATCTGGAAGTCATGTTGCCCCTGCTGCAGCATAATGCCAGGTTTGCTCCAGTGATGAGGAGGGAGTGGATGATGAGGTCACTGACTCCACGTGAGTGCCTGATAGGAGAGAGGAGGAGGCACATCACCAACTAGGCAGGATGCCCTCCAGGGGCCAGCTCACTGACTGCATCACACCGCAAAACTCCGCATGTGCAGGGCGCTGCTGTCTCTGTGCGTTATTCCAAAAGTTCTTTGGTGTGGGCCTTTTTTGAGACGAGTGCATCAGATCGCACCGCTGCTATTTGCAACATATGTCTCAAGCGTATCTCGCGTGGCCAAAACACCTCCCGCTTGGGCACCACATGCTTGACCAGACATATGTTGACTTGCCATGCAGTTCATTGGCAAGCGTACCTAAAAGACCCACACCAAAGAACAAAGAGGACCTCTCCTTGCTCCTCATCAGCTGAGATCTCCAAACCCACTATACCTTCAGTCCTCTCTGTGACCTGCACTGAGAGGAATAAAGGTGTAGAATTAGGTGTGCCACAGCCAAGTACTTGTTGATCGACTGACCTTCATAAAAATGAATCAGTCTTGGATCACCACCAGCTACCAAGCACCTGATGCTGATGTAACCTAACAATTTTTTTTGAAATGTCAGATCCCTCTAAGACTGCCTATGCTGATGCTGAGTGACTATCCTATTATGCTGAGTGACTATCCTCTTCCTCCTCAATGATCATGCTGATAGCTTGTAAGAACATTTTTGGTTCTGGGCGCCGCCACCAGTGGCTAAGGCCCAATTTTTCAGCCCCTGTTTAACAGGGGCGTGTAATTACAATTTTTGATGCTATATTTTGCAGGAGGGCTCATTCCTGCGCTCCAACTAGAGTATCCATAAGGGGCTGCAGTGTTGTGGCACCAGTGCCTAAGGCCCAATTTTTCAGCCCCTGTTTAACAGGGGCGTGTAATTACAATTTTTGATGCTATATTTTGCAGGAAAGCTCATTCCTGCGCTCCAACTATAGTATCCATGAGGGGCTGCAGTGTTGTGGCACCAGCACCAGTGCCTAAGGCCCAATTTTTCTGCCCCTGTTCAACAGGGACATGTTATTAGAATTCTTGATCTAATATTTCACAGCAGGGCCCGTTTCTGCGCCTACCAAGAGTAACTGTGAGGACTTACAGTGTTGTGGCACCAGCACCACCACCACCAAAGGCCCAATTTTTCTGGCCCTGTTCAACAGGGACATGTAATTACAATTCTTGATCTAATATTTTACAGCAGGGCCCGTTCCAGCTCCCACCAAGAGTAACTGTGAGGACTTACAGTGTTGTGGCACCAGCACCACCACCATCACCAAAGGCCCAATTTTTCGGCTCCTGTTCAACAGGGGCATGTAATTACAATTCTTGATCTAATATTTCACAGCAGGTCCCTGTGAGGGCTTACAGTGTTGTGGCAACACCAACACCTAAGGCCCAAATTTCTGCAGAGTATATAGGGCAGGACCCTACTTTCAAACACCCAACTTACAAAGGACTCCTACTTGCAAACGGAAGGAGACAACAGGAAGTGAGATGAAATCTACCCCTAGGAAGGGAAATTATCTCCTGTAAGAGTTAATATGGGAAAAACGTGTCTCCTCTCCACTGATGCTTTATAAACAATCCTTGTTTCACTAAAAACCCCAAATTTTCAAAAAACATTTGTCATTGGGACAGAAAGTGAGGTGAAATCTTCTGAAGAGGTGCACAGACAGCAGAGGCGTCGCCAGGGGGTGGCTATCGAGGCTGGAGCCCCGAATGTGGAGCCCATAGCCCCGAGTCTCAGCGGGTGTGGAGGAGAAACTAGCGGGCGGGTCGCGGCTGCAACGGGCGGCATTGGAGGTGGAGGAGAGAAGAGCAGGCATGTACAAGCACTGAGCCATTGGACCGCCACCTTCCTCACCCCTCCTCCCGCAGCGCTCACCTCTTCTCCCTGCTTAGTTATGCAGCGGGGCTGCATACAGACATGATGCTCAGCTGTCCTGTGACCAGTGGCCCCGGCCGCAAGATCGAGAGCGGCGCATCCCGATTCCTGTGCCCACTGACATCTGTGTTACACTCACTGTCGAGGGCTGGGCAGCGGGCGCTCTGTGATTTGCTGTGCAGGCGGCGGACATGTGTGTGATTGGCCCGGGGGAGGTGGTGACTGGTTACATGTGGAGGCGGGGCGGGGCTGGGCTGGACTGTGAATGATCTCGGCCGCCCGGAGTCCCGCCTCCCTGCCTGGCGCGCGATGTGTCTCCTCTTTACTAAGGTCTGTTATCTGCTCTTCCTCCAGCCTGTCAGAGTGCTCCTCTCTGTCATCCCGCCCCTCTCTGTCATCCCGCCCCTTTCTGTCAGCACCCCCCTCTCTGGTAGCCCACTCCTCTGTGTCAGCCCACCCCCCCTGTCAGCACCCCCCCTGTCAGCATCCCCTCTGTCAGCACCCCCCCTCTCTGTCAGCCCACCCTCCTCTCTGTCAGCCCACCCCCCCTGTCAGCACCCCCCTCTGTCAGCCCACCCCCCTGTCAGCACCCCCCTCTCTGTCAGCCCACCCCCCCTCTGTCAGCCCACCCCCCCTGTCAGCACCCCCCTCTCTGTCAGCCCACCCCCCTGTCAGCACCCCCCTCCCTGTCAGCCCCCCTCTCTGTCAGCACCCCCCTCTCAGTCCATACCCTCTCTGTCAGCACCCCCTCTCTGTCAGTCCATACCCTCTCTGTCAGCGCCCCCCTCTCTGTCAGCCCACCCCCCCTCTGTCAGCCCACCCCCCCTGTCAGCACCCCCCTGTCTGTCAGCCCACCCCCCTGTCAGCACACCCCTCTCTGTCAGCCCACCCCTCCAGTCAGCACCCCCCTCTCTGTCAGCCCACCCCCCTGTCAGCACCCCCCTCTCTGTCAGCCCACCCCTCCAGTCAGCACCCCCCTCTCTGTCAGCCCACCCCTCCAGTCAGCACCCCCCTCTCTGTCAGCCCACCCCCATGACAGCACCCCCCTCTCTGTCAGCACCCCCCTCTCTGTCAGCCCACCCCCCAGTCAGCACCCCCCTCTCTGTCAGCCCACCCCCCTCTATCAGCCCACCCCCCCTGTCAGCACCCCCCTCTCTGTCAGCCCACCCCCCCAGTCAGCACCCCCCTCTCTGTCAGCCCACCCCCATGACAGCACTGCCCTCTCTGTCAGCCCCCCCCCCAGTCAGCACCCCCCTCTCTGTCAGCCCACCCCCCCCAGTCAGCACCCCCCTCTCTGTCAGCCCACCCCCCCAGTCAGCACCCCCCTCTCTGTCAGCCCACCCCCATGACAGCACCCCCCTCTCTGTCAGCACCCCCCTCTCTGTCAGCCTACCCCCCCAGTCAGCACCGCCCTCTCTGTCAGCACCCCCCTCCCTGTCAGCCCACCTCCCCAGTCAGCACCCCCCTCTCTATCAGCCCACCCCCTTCTCTGTCAGCCCACCCCCTTCTCTGTCAGCCCACCCCCTCTCTGTCAGCACCCCCTCTCTGTCAGCCCACCCCCCCAGTCAGCACCCCCCTCTCTGTCAGCCCACCCCCCTGTCAGCACTCCCCTCTCTGTCAGCACCCCCCTCCCTGTCAGCCCACCCCCCTGTCAGCACCCCCCCTCTCTGTCAGCACCCCCCTCTCAGTCCATACCCTCTCTGTCAGCACCCCCTCTCTGTCAGTCCATACCCTCTCTGTCAGCGCCCCCCTCTCTGTCAGCCCACCCCCCCTCTGTCAGCGCCCCCCTCTCTGTCAGCCCATACCCTGTTTTAGCACCCCCCCGTCAGCCCACCCCCTCTCTGTCAGCACCACCCCCCTCTGTGTCAGCACCCCCCTCTTTTAGCACTCCCCCGTCAGCCCTCCCCCTCTCTGTCAGCACCACCCCCCTCTGTGTCAGCACCCCCTCTCTCAAGAGAACACCGGCACGGCGACGCCTCCTTCTCCCTCAAAGTCCAGAGTCACGCTGAATAACGGCCATGGTGGCTGTGACTGGGAGTGGGACAGAACGAAGATAAAAAAAAAAGGTGTCACTCTCTCTCTGTGTTTCTCGCTCTCCTTCTCTCTCGCTTTCTCTCTTTCTCCCCTTCTCATCTTCTCTCTCTCTTCTTCTCTGTCTCTATTCCCTCTCTTCTCTCTTTTGACGGGCACAGTGGCTTCATTTCACGGGGCACAATGGTTGCAATTGATGGGGTACAGTGGTTGCAATTGACGGGCACAGTGGCTGCATTTGATGGGGCACAGTGGCTGCATTTGACGGGGCACAGTGGCTGCATTTGACGGGGCACAGTGGCTGCAATTGATGATTTGACTGCCCCTTGGCTAATTTTAAATAAATAAACTTAGGCTTTAAGGGGGCAAGGGCAGGTAGGTCAGTGCATGTCAGGTAGGTCAGTGTGGGTCAGTGTATGTCAGATAAGTAGGTCAGTGTATGTTAGATAGGTAGGTCAGTGTGTGTCAGGTAGGTCAGATAGGTAGGTCACTGTGTGTCAGGTAGGTCAGATAGGTAGGTCAGTGTGTGTCAGGTAGGTAGGTCAGTGTATCAATTAAGTCAGTGTGTGTCAGATAGGTAGGTCAGTGTGTGTCAGGTAGGTCAGATAGGTAGGCCAGTGTGTGTCAGGTAGGTCAGATAGGTAGGTCAGTGTGTGTCAGGTATGTATCAATTAGGTCAGTGTGTGTCAGATAGGTAGGTCAGTGTGTGTCAGGTAGGTCAGTGTGTGTCAGGTAGGTCAGTGCGTGTCAGGTATGTCATGTAGGTCAGTGTATGTCAGCCAGGTAGGTCAGTGTGTCTCAGGTAGGTCAGTGTATGTCATGTAGGTCAGTGTGTCTCAGGTAGGTCAGTGTATGTCATGTAGGTCAGTGTATGTCATGTAGGTCAGTGTGGGTCAGGTAGGTCAGTGTATGTCATGTAGGTCATTGTGTGTCAGCCAGGTAGGTCAGTGTATGTCAGATAGGTAGGTCAGTGTATGTTAGGTAGGTCAGTGCATATCAGGTAGGTCAGTGCATGTCAGGTATGTCATGTAGGTCAGTGTATGTCAGCCATGTAGGTTAGTGTATGTCATGTAGGTGAGTGTATGTCAGATAGGTAGGTCAGTGTATGTCAGGTAGGTTAGTACGTTTCAGGTATGTCATGTAGGTCAGTGTATGTCACCAAGGTAGGTTAGTGTGTGTCAGGTAGGTCAGTGCATGTCATGTAGGTCAGTGTATGTCAGGTAGATTAGTACGTTTCAGGTATGTCATGTAGGTCAGTGTATGTCAGCCAGGTAGGTCAGTGTGTGTCAGGTAGGTCAGTGTATGTAAGGTAGGTAACACCCCCCTCCATACAACCCCACCTTCTCCCGCACCATCACCCCCCGGTGCTGGGCTCTGACTTCGGGCTGAAGCCCCTGGTCTTTTTGCTACCTAGCAACGCCCCTGACAGACAGCAAAACAAATATTACAGGGGTGATAACCCTTCCCTATGTTTTCCAAAAAGATTAAAAATAGATTTTTTGGCTGGAGCTACACTTTAAAAATGTACCAGTTTAAAATTACAAACAGATTCTACTTAACAACAAACCTACAGTCCCTGTCTTGTTTGCACCGCCTGTATACTGCTGTTCAGAGTATATAGGGTCTGGGGGCTCCTCGCCTTTCCTTTTTTAATTTGGGTGCGGGGTTCCCCTTAATATCCATACAAGACCCAAAGCTGGTAATGGGCTGTGGTGGGGGGGTACCCATGCCTTTTCTCTCACTGATTTTCATTCATATTGCCAGGACCCAACATTACATTAAAGCCGCAAGCAGTTTTAAATGACTTTTATTCCTTTAAAAATTTCATTTTGTGCAGGGACAGTTCTAAGCAAGGGAAACACATGCCACTTTACAGGCATACTATAGACACCCCCCAGGTACGATATTTAAAGGAATATTTCACTTTTTTTTTCACTTTAAGCATCATTAAAATCACTGTTCCCGAAAAAACGGCCGTTTTTAAAAGTTTTTTTTGCATTGATACATGTCCCCTGGGGCAGGACCCGGGTCCCCAAACCCTTTTTAGGAAAATACAATGCATATAAGCCTTTAAAATTAGCACTTTTTATTTCAAACGTTCGAGTCCCATAGACTTCAATGGGGTTCTAAAGTTTGCGCAAATTTTCAGTCCGTTTGCAGGTTCTGGTGCGAACCGAACCGGGGGGTGTTCGGCTCATCCCTAGTCAAAATCCTTTACATGCCACACTGATAACAAATGTAGAGAAGAAGTATCTTGCTTGAGCTGGCCACACACTAGTAAAACTTCCACCAAAATGTTTTGTTTTAAGAACGTTCATTCAATTTTCTAAATGTTAGTGGGGTCAAATTGATGTTTACTTTTTACCGCAGTGATAAGAAAATTTGAAGGAGCAGGATAGAAAGTTTTTCTCGCATGAGCAATTTCTAACAGTGTGTGTGTGTGTGTGGTTTGTGTTCAGGAAATGACATGTATTCCTAAATAGAATGTTAAAAGCAAACCAAATATTCGAACGACATTTGTCAATCATCGAAGGTACTGAGAATTTTTGTACGGCTGTTCAAAAACCTAGATTTTGCCTCAAGCTGAACAGACTATGGAATACTGGCACAATGTGTGTCTGCACAGTTTCCTGTAACCCTATAAGAAAGAATGCATGAGAAAGCGTAAGATGCATGGTCATATGACAACATTTTTTAACAGATGTGTCAGAAAACCTTTACTTTTCAGAATCAACATTTTTCTATGGGACACTATACTACAAAATACTCCCACAAATGTGGGCCATTGATTGCAACCAAAATTTGTTAATTTGCACACACAAAAAGGTATTTTTCCTAACAAATTAATTCAAGAACATGTTGCAAAAATGAATACACCCCAATGAAGAGCAAAGCTAAATTTTAGACAACAAAATCTTAATTAACAAGAATTCAACTACAGGTGAGTCTAATTATTCATTAAACAGGTGTCCAGCAGACAGTTGATTATAAAAGAGCGTTACTTAACAAAGAAAAGCCCTTCCTATTTCATGCTGTTAGCAATGTCACCACATGGAAGAGAAAAGTCACAAGGTCTGAGAAAGAAAATAATTTCTTCACACAAGAAAGGTGAAGGCTACAAGAAGATCAGCAAAGCTTTACTTATCAGTCAGAATATTGTAGCAAAAGTGATACAAAAATTTAACAAAGATGGAACTGCAACCATGTCACAGAGACTTCCAGGTTGTCCACGGAAGTTAACACTTTCACAGGAGCGTCTTCTGACGAGCAGGGTTGAAGAAAATTGCCATGCCCCTTTTCCCCTCTCCTATTTGCCCTGGCCATTGAACCCTTCACTTGTGTTAACATTAAAGGCTATACCAAAGGCCTAAAAGACTTCAAACTAAGCCTATACGTCGATGACGATTTGTTGTTCCTTTCAGACCCCTTGATATCCCTCACAAACCTTATCAAAGAACTAGAAACATTCCAAGATCTCACCGGCCTAGGGATCAACATATCCAAATGTACTGCAATGCCTATAAATATTCCACCATTGTTAGCAACATCTTTGCAGGAGAGATTTTCTTTCACCTGGACTTCACACTCTTTTAAATATTTGGGCATCCTCCTTACCCCATCTTATAAAACTCTTTTTCAAACCAATTATCCACCACTATTCGCAAATATTAAAACACTACTAAAATTATGGTCTAATTATCCTTTATGGGGAGAATAACTGCTATGAAAATGGTGATTTTACCTAAACTCCTTTTTTATTTTAGAGCTTTGCCCATACTGATCCCTAAAAACAAATTTATATGGCTCAACAAAAAAAACAAAGTTTGGTTACTCTCTCATACACAGATCTCAAACAATTGGTGGTTTAAGCCCTCCTAACTTATGGTATTATTTAGCAGCAAGATTTACAGTTTTAGTTTAATGGTTTGCTCCTTCAAATCAAGTTTCTTGGTTACATTTTGAAGAACAATCAATTATACCATTCCATCTTCAAGGTATTTTATGGTCCAAGTCGATTCAACCCAGAGAGGCCTTTCCCTTAAATATGGTGATGGCTCACTCATCAATTATGGCACCGATATAAAGATAAATTTGACTTGATGTCTACCACCCCCGCCTCCCAGCATCCTTTATAGGAGACCCCCGCTTCTCCCCGGCCTTTCGAAAGAGCAGTACTTATTGTATATGGAAACTACACAACCTTACTACTTTGAAATCCCTATCTCTAAATAATAAATTTCGCCCTTTTTTCAGATATATGTGAACTATACAATCTCCCAGTATCAGAATTACCCCATTAAACTGAAATTTAAAAATTCTACCAAAAATACTTCTCCCTAACAATACAATCCTTTTATTCCTAATTTGAACAAAGGTAGGTAGGATAGGGGATTGATCTCTCATATTTACCGCAGCTTAAATACATTTTTCCTTTCAGAAAAGTCAAAACCAATGCTTTAATGGACCACTATGATCCAAAACCTACTAAAATGTACTCGCTCAATTTCGGCCAGAGAAAAAGCCACCAAGTTGCACACCAGATGGTACCTAACCCCATACAAAATAAACTCTTTTTATCCATCTGTATCTCCCACATGTTTCAGGGGATGCCCAGATCAAGGTACCCCGCTGACTTTTAAAAGTTCCTTGGTGTGGGCCTTTTTCGACACGTGTGCAGCAGATCGCACCAGTGTTGCCAACCGCCCGTGTTTTTACGGGCAGCCCGTAAAAACGGGGCTATTTTTTCATGTCAGTGAAAACCCGTGAAGAAAATTTCATGCCCGTAAAAATGACGGTCCCGGCTCGGAACTGCGCATGTGCAGTCCCGAAGCATTGCCGAGAGTCTCCGATCATCCCTGTGACTGCTGCTACTTGTCTTGTACCCTCCCCCTTCCTCCGACAGCGCGTCTTATTTGATTTTGGGAGATGCTGGGAGATGCTGGGAGGGGGGGAGGAGTGGAGTGAGCAAGCCTGCAGTGGAGCGCCCGCCCGGACGGACTTCAGCCTAGCAGGGGGTAAGCTTATCTAGCTTAGCAATTAGCTAAATGCAGTTGTGTCTTTACTTGTGTTGATGGGCAGGAGGAGGGGGGCAGAGGATGGTCATGGGCTGTGTTGCAGGCTTCTGTAGCAGGCTTGTGTGCGCCGTGCAGATGGTTTTTTTGTGTGTCAGATCTGCTTTTCTTCTAAAGGGAGGACGTTTTCTCCCCAATCTCCTATTACCTGCAGTGCTCACCACCAGTACAGGCACAGCCACCTCAGTCCTCCCCAGAGTTAGCAACTCACGTGTCAGTGGCACTACAAATCCAAGCATGCCATGAGAGGGGAGGCAGCAGCAGCAAGATGATTTGGCTGGTATTTTCTGATGAAAAAGTGCTGCTGTATATTGTGTTTGTACTGTATGGTGATAATATAATTATGTATTGTGCTTGATGGTTATGAGGTGTTTATATATTTTTTTATCTGAGTAAGTAGTGAGCACATTTGGTCTCCTGTAGCATGTCTGCAGTCTCTGACCGTCTCCTGTAGCATGTCCGCAGCCTATGACCGTCTCCTGTATCTTGTCCGCAGCCTATGACCGTCTCCTGTATCATGTCTTCAGCCTTTGACCGTCTCTTGTAGCATGTCCGCAGCCTATGACCGTCTCTTGTAGCATGTCCGCAGCCTATGACCGTCTCCTGTAGCATGTTCGCAGCCTATGACCGTCTCTTGTAGCATGTCCGCAGCCTAGGACCGTCTCCTGTAGCATGTCCGCAGCCTAGGACCGTCTCCTGTAGCATGTCCGCAGCCTAGGACCGTCTCCTGTAGCATGTCCGCAGCCTAGGACCGTCTCCTGTAGCATGTCCGCAGCCTAGGACCGTCTCCTGTACTATGTCCGCAGCCTAGGACCGTCTCCTGTAGCATGTCCGCAGTCTCTGACCGTCTCCTGTAGCATGTCCGCAGTCTCTGACCGTCTCCTGTAGCATGTCCGCAGTCTCTGACCGTCTCCTGTAGCATGTCCGCAGTCTCTGACCGCCTCCTGTAGCATGTCCGCAGTCTCTGACCGCCTCCTGTAGCATGTCCGCAGTCTCTGACCGTCTCCTGTAGCATGTCCGCAGTCTCTGACCGTCTCCTGTAGCATGTCCGCAGTCTCTGACCGTCTCCTGTAGCATGTCCGCAGTCTCTGACCGCCTCCTGTAGCATGTCCGCAGTCTCTGACCGCCTCCTGTAGCATGTCCGCAGTCTCTGACCGCCTCCTGTAGCATGTCCGCAGTCTCTGACGGCCTCCTGTAGCATGTCCGCAGTCTCTGACCGTCTCCTGTATCCTGTCTGCAGTCTCACTGTCTCTTGTAGAATAAAACCGAGAGCCACCAAGCTGGAGCCATTTGACTGAGCCCTGCACGGTGCACCTGAGAGGAGGTCAGTGACAGCGCCGCCAGGCCAATCTGAGGGGGAGTCACTGATGTAAGGGGGCACCGATATAAATGTTTCCCCCCTATATTAGTAAACCCCCTTACCTTAGTGTATTCACTGTACGGAAGGTGGTCTCTGGTCACCAGAGTGCGCCCCACAACAGAGTTCCTGGCGTTCCCCTTTACATCAGAGTCTGCAGGATTCCCCCTTACAGTGCAACAAGGAACTCAATCTGCGGACCCTGGTGTAATTGGGAACTCTGATGTAAAGAGAACAAAGTGGACTCTGATATAAGGTGGTCTCTGGTCACCAGAGCCCCCCTCTACATCAGAGTTCCACCTTAGATCATGATTTGCAACATTTCCCTTTACATAAGAAGTTAATTTCACTGCAAGAGGGAATCCTGCAGACTCTGATGTAAGGGGGAACTCTGTGCTGGCCGGGTTATAGTAACCTGACCTTCGTGTCAATGCAGAAATATGTTTTTTACTTTTGTTAAACTTAAACACTTTGCTAATAGCACTAGATATATGTTTATAGTTTAAATATTCATATTTGCACTGTTTAGCACTGAAAACTGTAATTATAGGTACTTTTTTGCAGTGCCAGTAAAAAATTGGTGCCGTTTGTAAATTTTTGGTATCCTGCCAGTAAATTTTGCCTCGGAAGGTTGGTAACACTGGATCGCACCATTGCTGCCTGCAACCTATGTCTGAAGCGGATCAAGCCTGGCTAGAACAGCAGCTGCTTGGGCACCACATGCTTGACCAGACATATGACATAGTTACATAGTTAGTAAGGTTGAATAAAGACACCAGTCTATCCAGTTCAACCTGAGTGAGTGTGGGCGTGTGTTTAACAGGGGCATGTAATTAAAATTTTTATTTTAATAGTTCAGGGCAAGGCCTGTTCCTGCGCCCAACAACAGTATCTGTGAGGGTTTACAGTGTTCTGGTACCACCAACACCTAACGCCATTTTTTTAAAAATTGGGTGCGGGGTTCCCCTTAATATCCATACCAGACCTGAAGGGCCTGGTGTGGATTTTGGGGGTGACATTCACGCCATTTTTTTTTTGTATTTTTGGTATTTTAATCTATATAGGCATATTAAGGACACCCCCCAGGCATGATATATAAAGGAATATTTCATTTTTATTGTTTCACTTTAAGCATTATTAAAACCACTGCTCCCGAAAAAGCGCCAGTTTTTAAAACTTTTTTTTGCATTGATACATGTTCCCTGGGGCAGGACCCGGGTCCCCAAACACTTTTTATGGAAATAACTTGCATATAAGCCTTTAAAATGAGCACTTTTGATTTTTCATATTCGTGTCCCATAGACTTTAACGGTGTTCTTGTGTTCAAATGCATTTTTTGCCTGTTCGCATGTTCTGCAGCGAACCGAACCGGGGGGGTTTTCGGCTCATCCCTAATCATCACCTTATATAGCCTTATAATGCATACCATTATAGAACAAAATAGTGTTTTAAATTATACTACCTGATAGTTAAAAATCCATAATTAGATCTCACCCTTATTGTTCTTATGTTGCATTGCTATGTTCATTTTATATTTACTATTCACCTCATATTAAGTACATACTTAATATATTGGATGTACCTATGTTTCTGTTACACATTTGTACTAAAATATGACCTTCTACAAAAATAAAAATCTTTGTAAACAGAAAACTCACATGCAAGTTCACTGCAGTTAGTTAAAGAAGTAGAAAGCCAAACTGGGGTGATTGTTTCCTGTGACACAATATAGCGTACACAGCACTGCAGAGGAATGGCATGCATGGGTGTCGTCCACCAAGGAAGCCTCTCCTAAAAGCCCACCTAGAATTTGCCATGACCCATGCTGAAAAAGAAGACTACTGGGACTTTGTACTCCAGAGTGATGAGACCAAGATTATATATATATATATATAAAGCCCCCTTTGTGAGTATGGAATTGGTACTTGTGTTTATGTTTAATAAAGTTTTTCGGTAAGGCACTAGGCGTTTGGTTTGAGCCCTCCTGTTTGTTCTTTTTACGGTTTCCTGGAGTTGGGAATTAATGATGCTGCCTTCCAGACAGCAATACGGAGATTAGCCCTACAGGCACAGAGAAGGATAGCTAAGCTAAGGATCATGTGGGTTTCCAATGATTATTTATGATCTTTTGTTTATTTTTGTCTTGCGGCTGAACTCAATGGGCTTGTGTCTTTTTTTCAAACTGTGTAACTATGTAAGAAGAAGCATACATAGTGACTAGAATATTACAACTTTATTAAACTCTACTTACCAAACTGCAGCCCCTTGGATGTGATCCTTATCCTGCAGCCAGGATTCTGGGAAGAGGACTTTGATGCCACAAATGGCATGACAAGTAAAAGAAGGTACACCGACACTGAAGTCATTCTTCTTTATAATCTAGAAAGATACAATTACACGGTAAAAGAAATGTTAAATAACCTAAATCACATAAAAACATTATTTTAGGTTTGGATTAGGGGATGGCTGAAACCCCTGTCAAGTATTTTCTTTATTTGACCATCTGTGTACAGTTTGGGAGATTTCTCTATTACTTACTGCCCAATAGGCACATCAGGAAATCAGAGGAAAAAGAATAAAGCGTATATTTGATAAATGCATCCCTAAAGATTAATAAAACATATGGGTAAATGGGACTTTTAAGGTGCTAATCCTTTTACCCTCAGAGAAAAAACATAATATACCAATATTATAAAAACATATGTTTATTATGAATTGGCAAAAGCTCAACCAGCGAAAAACGTTGGGACATGGCATCTTCCATTGTCATCTTTATGACCTTTATACAGTATACTTTATCTACTGTTGGTTGCATTGTGACAATTAGGATTGAATCTAACTAGGAAGGTGTATAAAGTAGCTGTCGCTATGTATACTTCTATATGCATCTAATATGTTTTTATGAGGACTTACAAGTCCATTTTTTTAAACATTTTGCTAATTCATAATAAAGATCTGTTTTTAAAATTATGATATACAGTATTGTGTTCTTTCTCTGAGGGTAAAGGGATTAGCACCTTAAAAGTCCCATATACCCATATTGTTTGATAATTTTTGGAAGCCAGAGGAAATCTCTCCAAAGTTAAGGAAATCCCCTCTTAGATATTGGCATCTGCACAGGTATCTCGATTGAAACATTTCTCCTCTGTTTTTGTTCCTGTGACAACTCCAAATTTTGGACACAGCAGTAATACCTTGACAGAGGGTCTAACCCTTCCCTACGCTATCCAAACCAATGTCCTAACAACTAACTAAAGTTGTAATGAGCAAACACTGAATCTTAGTGGTCCTGGAGACCACCTTGTAACATAAATATACTGCTGCAAGATTTAGTGTACTGGATAAATCCTTATCTTTGCTTAGTAAGCAGAGCGCATTGATTTAAAGCCTTTTATATCTATTAACTGAGACCCTATTGCACAATATCCAGAAAGACTCAGAACTACAGTGCTTTTAACACCAGGTCATTATTATTATACAGGATTTATATAGCGCCAACAGTTTGCGCAGCACTTTACAACATCAGGGAAGACAGTACAATTACAATACAATTCAATACAGGAAGGATCAAAGGGCCCTGCTCATTAGAGCTTACAATCTAGAAGGGAGGGTCAAGTGGAACAAAGGTTAGTAGCTGTGGGGGATGATCAGATAGACAAAATGAAAATATAGTTGTTAGGTGTGGGTAGGATAGGCTTCTCTGAAGAGGAGGGTTTTCAGGGATCGTCTAAAATCCAATAGAGTGGGAGATAGATGGACAGATTGGGATAAGGAGTTCCATAGGCTTGGAGAGACTCTGGAAAAGTCCTGGGGACGAGCATGGGGGGAAGTTATGAGTCAGCTAGAGAGCAGGGGGTCTTGAGAAGAACCAAGAGACCGATTAGGTTGGTATTTTGAGACAGTGATGTAGCTGGGGGCAGAGTTGTGGATTGCTTTGTACGTAGTTGTTAGTATTTTGAATTTAGTTCTTTGGGTGAGCGGAAGCCAGTGGAGAGATTGACAGAGAGGAGTTGCAGAGACAGAGCGGTTGGTAAGATGGATGATTCTGGCAGCAGCATTCATGATGGACTGAAGGAGGGATAGAGTATGCAGACGCAGGCCAGTGAGGAGGGAGTTGCAGTAATCAAGGCGAGAGATAACCAGGGAGTGAATTAAGAGCTTTGTTGTGTCATTGGTTAGGAAGGGGCGTATTTTGGAGATGTTCCGGAGGTTGAGGCGGCAAGATTTGGACAGTGATTGGACGTGTGGCTTAAAGGAGAGTTCAGAGTCCAGGACTACTCCTAGGACCTTGTTATGTGGGGATGGGCTGATAGTTGTGCCATCAATTTTGACAGAGAGATCAGGGGAAGTGGCATGTGGGGGAGGAAAAATGATAAGTTCGAATTTGGATAGATTAAGTTTGAGAAAGTGGTGCGACATCCAGACTGATATATCTGATAGTAAAATAGTGATACATGAGGAGACTGAAGGAGTGAGTTGAGGGGTAGAGAAATAGATTTGAGTGTCGTCAGCGTAGAGATGGTATTGGAAGCCGTGGGAGGCTTGTTGGCGGGTGGTTGTGTCTGTCTGTGTCCCCACACCCATATTTTGCTCCCACCCTTGATTGCCCCTTGGTGTTATGCCGTCCAGACCAATGATTCAAGCTATCTTGAGTTACTCCTTATTGTTATACATGATTGTTATATATGTATTTGTTTTTACTGTTTTCATTTTCTACTCTATGTAGCATTCCTATTTCAAGCTCCTGAAGAAGCACGTCATGTAGAGCTTTGAGCTTCTCTAACCCACACGTCAACCTACATTAGGCCCAGCCAAAACATTGATGACTGAAATTCAACAAATATATGTAAAGCTATAGTCTGACCTATGGGCACTAATGGTGATGTTTATGGGGGAGTTTACTAGCAACCGGTGCTAGTATTTTAATTTGTTGTCATTTGTTGCCATTTTAAAATTTTTTGGATTAATAAACAATCTATTTTTAGAATTATTTGTGTGCTGTGGTGCCTAAAAAGTCCATTAGAGTTTACTTTTCCATTGTAGTCTTAAAGCAATTGTAAAGGAAAACATTCTTTTAAATAAAGATAACAAACATCTCTATCCTTGGGATTTGGCTGATCACAGATCAGAGTATCACAGCCCTTTACCACGTGATCAGCTGTCAGCCAATGACAGTTGATCACATGATGTAAACAGAAGCAGGTTATCTGCTTTTTTTTGTCCTCATGCTGACAGCATGAAGAGAAAAGAACAAAGCCGATTATTGGCTTCTGTAAAAGGGACATAGGTCCCACACAGTGCCCATCAGTACTGCTAATCAGTGCCACCAATCAGTGTCCATCAGTGCTGCCTATCAGTGCCACCTACCAGTGCCTATAAGTGCCTATCAGTGCCATCTATCAGTGCCCATCAGTGCTGCCTATTAGTGCCACCTCTCTGTGCCGTCTTTCGGTGCCCTTCAGTGCCGCCCATCAGTGCAACCTATCAGTGCAGCCTCATCAGTGCCTCCTGATCAGCCCCCACCAGTGGTGCCTCATCAGTGCCCATCAGTACCACCTATCAATGCCCATCAGTGCCGCCTTCTCAGTGCCCATCACTGCAGCCTTATCAGGACACATCAATGAAGGAGTTTTTTGTTTGTTAAATACCTCCAAAAGAAAGCTCTATTTGTGTGAAAAAAATGATAAAACGCAATTGTCATTGAAAGTGTGACAGCGCTGAAAGCTGAAAATTGGTCTGGGCGGGAAGGGGGTGAAAAGTGCCCAGTAAGCAAGTGGTTAATACAAGCTACCATTTTAAAAATATTTAACATTTGTTTTGAAACTACATGAACATGTTAAATCCTATATGAGATTATAGTGATTGGGATTACACTTTGCGACTAAAGTTTAAGAATTTCATATCATGCAGGCTCTTTTCCAGTCATTGCACCATTATAACCTGTGATGTCATGTCCAAGTACCAAACACAAGCCCTTATTGTTGCTGCATTCATGTTTGCAATTGATGTTAATTCAGCAAATGTGGTCAAGTCATAAACAAGTGTCATTAACAGATGTTCTGATTTTGTGATCTGAAGTAACCCCCCCCTTGAAAAACAAACCTGAAAGTTGCACAATATGCACATCTAAAAGTGAATCATACATCATGTATTGTCTTTTATAACTGTCTGCAGATGGCTATGTGCAGAGTTTACTGTCATGCTATCCCTTTCCAGCGCTCTTAGTCATATAATAGTAAAATGAGGTTTCTAGGCAGCATAACGCAAAAATACATCTGCCAACCCTGTCTGCTCCCATCCCTGTTATTATAACTGTACAAAATAAATGTGGGCAATGACTGTCCACAACTGGGCGAGATTTAACCAACTCATTAGCTGTTGGCTACACCCAGGGTACATACAGACTTATTATAGACTTTAGCTCTTTTATATAGGATAAGAATAGAAATTGAGCCTGGAGAACCACACACAATAATTACACAAAGAAAAGTTTTTCAGCCAAGACATGTATGCCTCCATTATCGCAGTAATGATTATATATGTTCGAAAATACATTTACCCACAACAAGAAACTTGAATTTAGCTATGAAGTAAAGACAGAGATTCCTTCTATGCCTTATTTTCAGGGGCTTTCTCAAGCTTTTCCTGCAAGTAAAACACATGAATTATACTGCATATAAATTAATTCAAAGTACAAATTCTTTTTTTTTAATTTAACCTCTTCACGCCGGCGCCTCTTGTGCCCTTAAGGTTGCTGGGAGGTTGGGGAGGGCTTAAGATCACGTGACCGCCGTGATTGGCTGTCACGGTGGTCACGTGATCCAAAAAACCCGGATCGCAAGCAGCGATCAGGAGCTTTCAGTTAGGCACCGGTAACTGTGCCAGGAGCGGGCAGGGCGCATGTTCTCGGCACAGCTATATTGACCACAATTTACGCAAATATGTGGCCTCTCAGTGCCAACTACCAGGCGCCGAAAGGCTGCATATTTGCATGCAGCCAGCGCCAAGGAGTTAATGTAGTTAGCTCACAGCTCCCACAGTTTTTTTTTCACTTGAATTTTGTTTAAAAAAAAACAAAAAAAAGAAAAATGGACAATTAAAGCCAAAAATACTATGCAGGAATGTGAACAAGATTGAGAGAAGTTTCCCTCAGCAGATATTGAACATTAAACAATGATGGAGGCATGAAAGACAATCGATCCAAACATTATTGAATTGTTAGATAATCAGTTCACAGAGCTCTTCTTAGAAATGCAATGGACTTTGTTTCTGAAAAGGGCCCTTCAACTGGAGCCCTAGAGCTAGAGAGAACATTACAGTCTTCCGTTGGACCAAAAAAGAGGTTAGTGTAATGCAGTGGTGGTCCGAAATGCAGGGAGCACAGGCGCCGCTCACCCCCCCCCCATCCATGCTTCCAGCCCCCTAATCCATATGCAGGCCACTGGGCACATGGATTCCAATTGGGTTTTCTTTTTTTAAGCACGTGATTAAAGCCTCCAGTTTTTTAATAGGCTTCAAAAAAGGGTGGGCTTGGGGCACAGAGTACCGAGGGGGAGATGCCGAGGAGGAGAAGCAAGGGGAAGCCGCTGCCCGTTGTGTGCAGTGGGTGTGTGGATGACCCGACCGGCCAAGCGGAAGGGGTAGGGGGGGTGGGTGAAATATACCACCAGCCGCCACTGGTTTAGTGTGTTTTTAAAGGGAAACGATATGGGTCCATTCACACCTATGTATGTGCAGTAGCACATGTACTACAATGTGCTCTTAGGTGTGAACGGGCCCTAAATATTCTTCCTGGAAAGATCCACAATGTAGTAAACAGCACTCTGCCAAAGGTACTGCTCAGGGCTTGTATCTCATTCAGTAACCAGCTGCATGTGGTTAGGCTTTTAGAGGACCTGTCACACATCCAAATTCATTAACATAAAGAAAAAATAAAAGTATATTGTCGTAAAGGACACATTTATTTGTCAATTTGTTTAGTGGATCAGGACTTTAGGAATGAGAAGAAACGAAATCTCAGTGTGGTTTTATAAATATCCTCAAATTAATGACCTGAAAATCGCACCACTCTGAGTCGCTCAGGAATCACACAGGAACATGGACAGCTTTCCAATGCGATTCAGGTGTAAACTGGCCATTAATTTCTCAGAATGTAGTGGTGGTGCAACGTGTTTGCTCTGCTTGGAAAGCTTCCCTTTTATTTTTTTAACAATGATCATCTATATCTACAAACCTGAATTTGCAAAAAAAAAAAAAGATAAAGATAAAAGTCCATGACCTCTGTTGGTTTGATCAAGGTTGCCAGCTAAGGTAAAACTACAGAGGACACAGCAGGGGAATTTGCTTTTGGGCCCATGACATCAGGGCAAAATACATTAACTTTTATCTTTTATTCACGTTAATTTTACCTTTCGCATTAATTAAACCTTAAAAAATAAGCTGTTGAAGGTTATATTTATTATACAAGAAACCCCTATTTGCCATTTGTAACTGGAGCCAATGACCTTTAAGGTATGCCTCCATTTATCAGAAATGAATGCTTGATTCTTTGCCCATCAAGCTTTGCCCTCTTGTCAGGAGCCTTATAATGGGGCTATCCTTATTTCTTTCTTTGGCCATCAAAAAAGGTAAGAAAGTAGAGAATAATGAGACAAACAAGGGCCAGCAGCTCTGAAAACTTCAGAACTTTCAAAGTGAGGAATTTTTATTTGCTATACTCGCCAATTGAAAGAGTTTTCGCCTACAAATGGAAAACTCTTTAGTTCTTCAGTTTCCTTTCATTGTTTAATTTTGCTTTATCAGTTAAAGGAAACTGTGCTGCTCATACAGTGTTCTTGGAATTCACTTTCATAGTCCAATAATATACAAAAACAAAAAGACTTTTTTGGTAGGAAGGGATAGACTATGCTTTTTTCCTGCACCAGGGACAGGTGTTGCAGGGCAGTTAGTAAAGACAAAAATCCTTCCCATGTACCCATTTTTTTTAATAGATCTTTATTGAAGTTATAGTAGTGTAATAACGAAAAAACTGTTGCATCAAAAGAGAAAGTATGAGATTTGGCATAAGAAACACCAACGCGTAACAAGATACATACAAAATTGGGTAGATTTATCTGCCATAACATAGCAGATAAGAGTAAGCCTGTGGATCCATAATACAGTTTTATAAGTATGTGAGGTACCATAGAAAGAAGAAAATAATGCCCTGTACACACGACCGGTTTTGCCATCGGAATAAACTCTGAAGGTTTTTATGATGGAGTTCCGACGGAATTCCGCTCAAGCTGTCTTGCATACACACGGTCACACCAAATTCCGACCATCCAGAACGCGGTGACCTACAACGGGACTAGAAAAAAGAAGTTCAATAGCCAGTAGCCAATAGCTTCTGTCTCCTACTTGCTTCAGAGCATGCGTCGTTTTTGGTGTGTCGGAACAGCATACAGACGAGCGTTTTTTCCAATAGTAATTCGTTCCGTCGGAAAAATATAGAACATATTCTCTATCTAAGTCTGTCTGAATTTTCGACAGAAAAAGTTCGATGGGGCGTACACACGGTTGGAATATACGAAGCTCCCATCGGACTCTTTCTGTCAGAAATTCCGCTCGTGTGTACGCGGCATAAGAAGTATCAATGGAATTAAACACGCCAGAAAATGCTTTATATTTTACAATAAGAATGGGTAAGCCATGCACCCCATCTTTCTTGAAGTTTATTTAAGGTCCATGTCAGGTTTTTTTGCCCAACTTGCCAGACAGTGGAACAAGGCTTGTGCCCTGACTTTTCTTTAATGCAGATAAGCAATATAGCTTTGTTACAGCTCCAGTCCATCATTGATTAGACAGTGGAGGAGCAGCAGGACACCAATGAGATCATCATTGTTTTCAACCCATGAGACAAAGAAAAAGGCAAAAGCAGGGCGCTGGGGTTTGTACCAAGCAGTAAAACCGCTTTATTAAAATGCAATATACTTACATGTGATAAACTTAGAAGTGAAAACAAAGGCTGTGTTAGCCTATAAGGGGATAGGGGAAAAAGAGGAGAAATATTCTTTTTCCCCAGGGACTTTTAAGGTGCTTCTTAACTCAACGATTTAAACAATAAATTCCGTACCAATTAAAAAATTATTATTTTTATTTGATAAAGATTAAAAACATCTGTGCCTCACATAGAAAGAATGAGACATAATTCTAAAAATGCTTAAACATGAACAATTTGACCTAAATTCATTAACATTATAACGTGCTACATAAAGCAACTACTTAAAGGTGCCATGACAATCTGCCGCTTGCTCGACATGTTTCGCTCAAATGTGAGCTTCTTCAGGAGTATTTAAAGGCAATGATTGTAGTGGACTCAAGCTGTAGTACAACCATGTAGCGTAAATGCCCGCATAGAATAGAGCTGCTGCCAACTTAAAAATGGGGGGGTTCTCATAAAGGTGGGACCTCACTGTCATAAAGTGACCACAGGGGTATATTAAGTGTTTGAACAGGCCCTTAGGTAGAACCAATTGTTAATCCTGACCTGGAACATGAGAGTCTCACAGCCAGTGCAAATTCTATAAATGGAGATAAACACCAAGTTCTAATGATCTAATTCCTGGTAAAGGCACAATTGAATTGTCCTGAGGGAGCGATTCCCATTACAGCAGTTTTTTTGAAGACATAGACACGGCACATGGGCTTGAGGGGGCTTGAAGCGTCCTCCGTGAATGAGCACCGATACCCTAAACTCCATGTGATAAACTTAGCAAACCGCTTGACTGTGAAAAGGCAGCACATCAAAAGGACACCAATGGCACAGAACAGCAAGCAACAGAGGACAGACAGCAAACTGGGTAGTTATGGCCGACCCCCGAGTGTGCAGCAGCATGGGACACCAGGATGCCAAAGGCAGCCTGTGTGATGGAGAAGAATGGCGGTGTCCCTGGCCGCACATTGTGTATGACAGCTGTCAGGGTGCCAGGTTGATGTCCAGAGGGGGCAGGCATAACTTGTTTCAAGGTCTCCATCCTCTTTGTCAAATGCATGGGGGAGATAGGGGACAGGCTGCCTGCAGAATACTAGAGGAGATGGATGGATACAAGATGAATTACTCTGCAAGGAGAGAGAGCAGCATTGACCAGTCTTTATTACAGGAAGCACCTATACTGGGACAAAGTTTCACTGTATTACAGCACAGATCTGGAGGAAAAACACAAGGTGCACCAAGATTTAAGAATGCGCATGTCTGCTATATTGAAACAATGTTTGCTTATCCCATAGTTTAGGTTCAATGAATGTCTAAGAGCAATAATTTGTGCTTTTACAGTAAAACCTTGGATTGCGAGCATAATTTGTTCCGGAAACATGCTTGTAATCCAAAGCACTGGTGTATCAAATTTCCCCTTAAGAAATAATGGAAACTCAAATGATTTATACCACAACCATTTTTTCAGGTTTTTCAGTTTATAGTCCATATAAAAAGATTATAGCAATGTGATAGGTTGTGTAACCATAAAATGTCCATCCACAAATGGCAACCTCCACAAGGGGATTAGAAGCAAAATCCAGCAGAAGCTACAGAGTATAAAAGTGAAGAGAGGCGCCTCTAAGTGTAGCACTATGGTTACATTTCATGAAGATACAACATTTAGCAACTTACATGGTTGATGATTAAAAGACGCACATCTAATTATGCAGGCATCCGGGGTAAAGCTGTCCAAAAAGACCATTCCCTGCACCGCCGGCTCTCACCGCTGTCAGTCTGCAATCATGACCGGGAAGACTACCCTGCAGTAGAGCGATCTGAAAGCGAGGCTTGAAGTGTTCGTGGAGCTCAGAATGGAAGGGATGCCATTGATGGTGGTGCAGAGGATGGTCTATGTAGACAGCTTTACCCCGGATGCCTGCATAGTGCATACTTAGATGTGCCTCTTTTAATCATCAACCATGTGAGTTGCTAAATGCTATACCTTCGTTAAATGTAAAGATATTGCTACACTTAGAGCTGCCTCTCTTTTCTTTTATACTCCGTTGTGACGTGACACTAGTCGTATATCAAGACATCGCTTGTATATCAAGTCAAAATTTATTTTAAAATGTTGCTTGTCTTGCAAAACGCTCTCAAACCAAGTTACTCTCAAACCAAGATTTTACTGCATGCATCTGCTTAGAGTTTCATTTTCATTCTAATTTGTTTGACAAACATAGCAGTACAAAAGAAAAAAGAGAAAAATGCTCACATTATCAAATGTATAATTGAAAAGTGGCATAACAAAACATTGTAGAGTTTAACTTTAACCAATTTTAAGCAGCGACCGCCGCACCCCGAGCAGAATGGCATGGGTGCGCAAATGGGCATACCTGTAAGTCCCTCGCTCCCGCGGGCACCCCCCCCCCCCTGTGCCTGAGGCGGTCGGTTTCGTAACAGAACCTGTCACTCCTCAGGTCCAGGCTAATGTTTTCTGGCCTGGACCTGCTGATCAGTTCTAGTGAATGAAAATGCTCCCCTTGTCTGTAAGTGTAAACACAGGGGAAGTGATGTCATCTCCCCTCGTGGAATTATTTTCAGTTCCAGAGAGGAATTTTGAGGGAACAGAACCGTTAGTTACATGGCCTCCGAAACTGTGATAGGCAGTGAGGAGTAAAATCAAAAATTTACTCCCTTTGAAATCCTGAAGGCGGTGATTGGTTTTTCGGGGTCCTGTACTCCGCTATACTGCCAAAAAGTCTCACACATGTGGTATCCCTGTACTCGGGAGAAGCAGCAGAATGTATTTTGGGGTGTAATTTCACATATGCCCATGGCATGTGTGAGCAATATATCATTTCAGTGACAACTTTGTGTTTTGTTTTTTTGTCATTTTTCAATGACTTGTGACAAAAAAAAAAAATATTATGTATAAATATATGGGCTCAACAAGCCTCACAGCAAATTCCTTGGGGTGTCTACTTTCCAAAATTGGGTCATTTGGGGGGGTTTGTATTGCCCTGCCATTTTAGCACCTCAAGAAATTAAATAGGCAGTCATAAACTAAAAGCTGAGTAAATTCCAGAAAATGTACACTTGTTTGTAGACGCTATAACAGTTGCACAAACCAATAAATATACGCTTATTGATTTTTTTTTTACCTGAGACATGTATTTTTTATAGCAAAAAGTAGAAAATATAATTTTTTTCAAAATTTTCTGTCTTTTTTTCGTTTATATTGCAAAAAATAAAAATCGCAGAGGTGATCAAATACCACCAAAAGAAAGCTCTATTTGTGGGAAAAAAAGGACGCAAATTTTATTTGGGTACAGCATTGCATGACTGTGCAATTACCAGTTAAAGCAGCGCAGTGCCAAATTGTAAAAAGTGCTCTGGTCAGGAAGGGGGTGAATCCTTCTGGGGCTGAAGTTAAAGGATCACTAAAGATATATATATTTTTTTTTTAAAGTAACAAACATGTTATACTTACCTCCGCTGTGCAGCTCGTTTTGCACAGAGTGGCCCCGAACCTGGTCTTCTGGGGTCCTTCGGCGGCTGTCACGGCTCCCCCCCGCAAGGACTCAACACCTTCATGCGAGCTCCCTCGCATGGTGTTGAGTGCTTGCGGGTGCGCTCCCGTGATACAGCCGGCGGCCATATCCACTCACTGTATCACTCGGCGTCATTGGATGTGATTGACAGCAGCACAAGCCAATGGCTGCGCTGCTTTCAATCCATCCACTATAACCAATCAACGGCCAGGCTACAAATTTAGAAGGAGTTATACAGAGGAATATCACTAAGTACAGATACAGTATTTGCACCAACATGTTTATGTTTCATCGTATGAGTAATCAGTTGTTAATACAACATCCTATTGGTATCCAAGGGATCTGTAAGGTTTACACATACTAATACAGGTGGGGTAGCTGCAAAAACATACACCTGAAAACCGAGGCACAGAGGGGTCGGGAAGTTCCCACCTGGGTGATAATATTACGTCCTCAGGTCCCCAGCAGAGAGAAGTGGGAGGTGGATGGATAAACGTGGAGAACTGGGCGGGAATAGGAGGGGATGTGGGATTGGGGGGGGGGGCGGCAAGGGGGGAGGGGGAAGGGGCAGGGGAGGGGAACGATGCGGGGGGGGACGGGGGGGGGAGAGGGGTAGGGGGAAGAAAACACCCTCCATAACGACACTTTTTCAGAAGTACGACTGTTATCCTTCCCCCAACCCCCCTGAACATTAGCAGGGATAGGTGCCCTACATCCGGAGGCCACAACCCATTATACCATCTGGAACACAAATGTTCATTCTCCTACAAGGGTCATAAATCCCCGAGAACGTCATCCACATGTATTCACCCAATTTGACCATATTTTATCATATTTCCGTGGGCAATTTCTGCTTTCGTAGGTGAGCCTGTACAGGGGCAGTAGACCATTGATCGACTTTTCCCAGGCTGCTATAGTTGGGGGTTCCTTTTGTTTCCACCTAAGGAGTATTTCTCGTCTAGCGTAAAATAGGGAGTATGTAAGGCAGAGTTTAACATAGCGATCTCCCTCTATGTCATCCAAGTGACTCAGTAGCATAGTAAGGGGGTTGAGAGGGATTTTGGTTCCACATATGTTGCTTAGTATATCCGCCACTGAGGTCCAGTAAGGGCGTAATTCAATGCATGACCACACTATGTGAAAAATGGAACCCACCTCTACACCACATCTGTTACAATTGGGACTGAGTCCTGGGTATATGTTAGCCAGCCTTTGTGGCGTGTAGTACGCCCTGTGGAGGAATTTTAGTTGAACAAACCTATCTCTAGCTGCTATCATAGTAGGGATAAAAGTCGTCAGGCACTCCTCCCACTCCTCCTCCCCCATAGAGGAGATATCAGCTTGCCACTTTACCATTGACCTGGTTGTTTTTACATCGTGTGCCACTGTGAGGTGCATGTATAGAGTTGAGAGAGGTTTGTCTAGCATTCCCGAAATTAGGACACGTTCTATCGGGTCTGGTTCGAGGGTTACCTGGGAAGGGAATTGTGCTCTAAGAGCGTGGTGTAGCTGCCTATATCTAAAGAAGAAGGTCCGCGGCAGCGCATGGGTCAGTCCCAGCTCTCGGAACGGAATTATACCCTCCCTGCGGATAACATGTTTTAATCTTCCCAAACTCTCTAAAACATGCGCTAGTCACCCCCATACTAAAAAAGCCCTCACTGGATCCCACCAATCTCAACAACTTACGTCCCATCTCCTTACTCTCCTTCTCCTCCAAACTTCTTGAAAGACTGGTCTACAACCGATTAAGTGACCATCTGACCATGAATAAACTTCTTGATCCCCTTCAGTCCGGTTTTCGCCCTCAACACTCCACGGAAACTGCTCTCCTTAAACTCTCAAATGACCTACTAATGGCTAAAGCCAATGGACACTATTCTGTACTACTTCTCCTGGATCTCTCTGCTGCCTTTGACACAGTGGACCACCCACTCCTCCTCGAAAAACTCCACTCCTTTGGTCTCCGTGACTGCACTCTTCGCTGGTTCTCATCCTACCTATCCCACCGCTCCTTCAGTGTCACTTACAACTCTACTTCCTCCTCTCCTCTTCCTTTTTCCGTTGGGGTCCCCCAAGGTTCTGTTCTCGGACCTCTCCTTTTTTCAATCTACACCACCTCCTTGGGTCAGTTGATTGCCTCCCACGGCTTTAAATATCATCTCTACGCTGATGACACCCAAATCTATCTCTCCACCCCCCAGCTCTCTCCATCTGTCTCCTCACGCATTACCAACTTATTAGCAGACATATCAGCCTGGATGTCACATCACTTTCTCAAACTCAACCTATCCAAAACCGAGCTCATGATATTTCCTCCCTCAGGTGCCACTTCCCCTGATCTCCCTGTCAAGATCAACGGCTCAACTATCAACCCATCTCCCCACGCCAAGGTCCTAGGTGTAATCCTGGACTCTGAACTAACCTTTCGACCCCACATTCTATCACTATCCAAAGCTTGCCGCCTCTGTCTTCGCAACATCTCCAAGATACGCCCCTTCCTAACCATTGACACCGCAAAGCTTCTAATCCACTCCCTGGTCATCTCCCGCCTTGACTACTGCAACTCCCTCCTCATTGGTTTACCTCTAAATAGGCTATCCCCACTTCAGTCCATCATGAACGCTGCGGCCAGGCTCATCCACCACACAAACCGCTCAGCGTCTGCTACACCCCTCTGCCAATCCCTCCATTGGCTGCCACTCAGTCACCGAATTAAATTCAAGATACTAACTATAACTTACAAAGCCATCCACAACTTGGCCCCTAGCTACATCTCTAACCTAGTCACAAAATACCAACCTAATCGTTCTCTTCGCTCCTCCCAAGACCTCCTGCTCTCAAACTCCCTTGTCACCTCATCCCATGCTCGCCTTCAGGACTTCTCCAGAGCCTCCCCCATCCTCTGGAATGCTCTACCCCAATCCGTCCGTTTTTCTCCTACTTTATCCACCTTCAGACGATCCCTGAAAACTCATCTCTTCAGAGAAGCCTATCTGGCCCCCACCTAACAACTGTACATTTATCTTCTCAATCAGCACATCACCCACAGTTATTACCTCTTGTATCTCTTGACCTCCCCTCTTAGATTGTAAGCTCTAAGGAGCAGGGCCCTCTGATTCCTACTGTATCAAATTGTATTGTATTTGTACTGTCTACCCTCAAGTTGTAAAGCGCTACGTAAACTGTTGGCGCTATATAAATACTGTATAATAATAATAATAATAATTTGACAATCCCTTTTTTAGCCCAACTTGCCGGATCTGGGATAGTCAGGAGGTGGGGGAGCATGGGATTAGCCCATAGTGGGGTGTGCGGGGAAATAGAGGACTCCCCTATGAGGGCTGCTCTGGATGACCTCCAGACTTGAATGGTGGCTCTCATAGGGCCTGTAAGTTCGACTCCGATCTTTAGTCCCCTGTATGGTAAATTAGACAGGGCTGCATAGGAGCCCACTATGGCTGCCTCAAGGGTGACTGCTGGGTTGAGTTGGGGTTGCGCGAACCACCACCTCACCGTTACCAATACAGCGGCCCAATAGTACATCTGGAAATTGGGCAATGCCAGGCCGCCACTGGACAGGGGGAGGTAAAGTATGTTCTTTGCAACCCTCGGGGGTTTTCCTGCCCAGATGAAGGAGACCACTATGCTTTCCAACCGCCGAAAAAATGACTTG
Organism: Lithobates clamitans; assembly: GCA_037952925.1. Classification (NCBI taxonomy): domain Eukaryota; kingdom Metazoa; phylum Chordata; class Amphibia; order Anura; family Ranidae; genus Lithobates; species Lithobates clamitans. The sequence continues at coordinate 3,581,105 of JBBGZY010000725.1, read as the reverse complement.
GGGATTATTATAGGAGTGTGTCTAAAAAAATATAAAAATTTCAGGAGGTATACCATTTTTAGGAGATTTCCCCTTCCCACTGGGATCAGCGGGAGGGATTTCCATGTGGAGCATTTTTGTTGGAGTTGTAAAAGTAGCGGGAAGACATTCTTGTCGAGGTAGCCTGCAGAATCCCCACCTACTCTTACTCCCAGGTATTTAAGTTCCTGTGTCCATTTTAAAGGGGTACCAGTTTCTACCAGGGGCATTGTTGGACTAAGGGGGAAGAGGACTGACTTATTCCAATTGATTCTAATTCCGGAAAAGTAACCGAATTTGTCAATTATTGCTAGGGCCGATTTTAGGGAATCAGAAGCATCCGCCAAGTATAAAAGGGAGTCGTCCGCATACAATGAAAGTTTCTCCATCAGTGGACCTACACGTATTCCCTCGACCGAATCATCCGCCCGCAGAAGGGCCGCAAGGGGCTCCAATGCCAGGGCGAACAGCGCCGGGGAGAGCGGACAACCTTGTCTCGTGCCTCTCCCCAGCGTGAACGCCCCGGAAAGTGTCCCATCGGTGCGGATTCTGGCAGTAGGATGGGAGTAAAGCATTCCGAGCCATTTTAAAAACTTGGGACCAAACCCAAATCTACCGAGGACCTCCCAGAGGTAGCCCCACTCGACCGAGTCGAAGGCCTTCTCGGCGTCGAGCGAGGCCACCACTCCCCATCCATCCGAGGGGGCCCTTGCTATATGGGTGTGCAGGCGCCGGATATTTATGTCCGTCCCCCTCCCGGGCATAAATCCCGTCTGGTCCGGATGAACCAGAGCTGTAATGACCGAATTTAGTCTGTTTGCCAGAATTTTGGCGAGAATTTTTGTGTCTACATTAAGTAGAGATATGGGACTTGGGAATGACAATTATTACTGCTTCATGCATGGAGTCTGGGAGGCAAGTTTCCTCCAGTGATTCGGCAAACAGAGTTTGGAGTTTAGGGGCAAGTTGTTCGGCATAAAGTTTATAAAACTCCACCGGGAAACCGTCCGGTCCCGGTGTCTTCCCGGTCTGCATCATTTTTATGGCCTTGTATATTTCCTCAACTTTAATGGGGCTATCCAGCTTGGCAGCATATGTTGGGGTGAGAGTTGGAATGTCAACCCCATCAAGGTATACAGTGAGTTCCTCCCTTACATAAGACACTCTAGAGGTATATAGTGACTGGTAGAAGGAGGTGAATTCTCTGTTGATTTCAGCTGGGGTGGACAGTGAATTATCTGGGGCTCGGATTTGACCTATAGACATTCCCACTGTCTGCTCCCTAGAGAGCCATGCTAAAAGGTGTCCCGTTTTTTCCCCCTGCTCGAATATTTTTTGTGTTTGGTGCAGGAGCCGCTTCTGCGTGAGAGAAGTCCTCAGCAGGAGAGTGTCCCGCAGAAGGGATTGCAGCCTGGTATAGGCCTGTGGACTCGGTGATCTAATGTATGACGCCTCCTGTCTTGATGTCTCTGCTTCTAAGTTAGTGAGTTCCTCCCTACGCGCACGACGGACCTTAATGATTATTTTTTGGTATTGTCCCCTAGAGAATGCCTTAAAAGCATCCCATACGTATGAGGCTGAGGCTGTACCCGCATTTATCCCCCAGAACAAATCCAGTTCCTCTCTGTACCTCGGTTCCACCTCCACATCTGAGACCCAATACCTTGACAGCCTCCAGAGTCTGTCTGAGGGGGTCAACGAAAGGTCCAACTCTAGGAGGAGTGGAGCGTGGTCCGAGATACCCCGAGGAAGGATCTTAACCTCGCGAACCTTAGGAAGAACCGGACTGCCCGCATAGACAAGGTCAATGCGGGAGAAGGTTTTATGGGAAGCAGAGTGGCACGTGAAAGCTCTATCCTGAGGGAATTTCCATCGTCACAGGTCAACAAGGCCATATGTGTCAGCCCAGTCCGCAAGCCCCTTTCGGGTCGTACCTGCAGGAGACAGCCTGTCCAGGTCTGCGTCCGGGACGAGGTTGAAGTCTCCCAGGAGGACCACATTGTCAGTGGAGAATTCAGCTATCTTCGATGTAATTTGGTTAGGGCCAACACCGGGTCTGCAACGGCCAAGATAGCCGGTAAATCCCCCCCACCCCCACCCCGCCCATCCCCCAGAACAGCAGGAGGGCATCTCTCCCCAGGTAGAAACAAGAGCTGTCTAGCTCAACTTGAGGGCAGTGTGCAAAAGGCGCACTTCCTTTTTTACCAATATGCGTATAACAGTCCGGCAGAAAACAAAGTAGGAGCAAAAAAAATAAAATAAAGAAAAGAGGAGGATTAACTTGTGTAAATCACCCGGATCCCCGGGGGCTCATTCTTCAGACCCGGGGGGAGGCAAATAAAACATACTGACATAACAAAGTCAAGAGACTCTCCCCAGATTAGTACTGCTGGTTCTGGCTAAAGTTCCCGGATTAGATCGTCAGCACAGCAATGGATTCGGGCTTCCCGTCAGTCTCCAACCACGCACAGCAGATAGTTAAGTTCTCCAGAGTACATGACCTCCTATATCCCAGGGTGGGAGTGTGATGCGGCTAAAGTTATTATTAAGGGGTGGAGGCAACCGTGAGGGACCAGGGGCCATGACCACCGACTCCCCCCCCGGAAACCCCACCGGCACCCCGCGAAGAGGAAAGGCCATAGCAGGAACACATCCACTTAGAGAAGTCAGAGAGGAGCCGCTGCCACCGATCCCCCCCCCCCGAATGAGCGGGGGTGAACTAACATGCTTGCTCGGAGGATCAGTTCAAGGATCAGTCCTGATAAAGAATTAATTTCAGATCATGGTCTCATCTCCCTCCGTAGGAATACAGGAGAACGGGGGGAAAGGGCGTGCATCTGCCATACCCCTGCCAAAGCCGTGCTGTCAAGACCCCTGCAGCTCATCAACTTCCTCTTACTTGGGGATTATTGAGCAAGTTCAGGTTTGGGAGTTTGAAGTGTAGACCAGCAGTACAAAATAAAAACAAAAGTTGCAACGTACCATATGGCGGCTCAGTTAGGTAGCGATTCAGCCCACGCCACGGCATCTCTTGGCGAGGTAAAAAACTGGACACGTTCCCCATCTTGGATGCGTAGCTTCGCAGGGAAAAGCATGCTATATTTTATACCTTTCTGGCGAAGCATGCCTCGTACATGGTCAAATGCTTTTCTTTGGTGCTGTGTCTCCACCGTATAGTCGGGGAATATAAGCAGTTTCCCGTTTGCAAATTTCAGCTCGCCCTGTAGTCGGGCTGCCCGCAGCACGGTGTCACGGTCCCGGTAGTGTAGCAGCTTGAATATAAAGGTACGAGGTGGATTCCCAGGGGGTCCTCTGGTAGCTGGGATGCGGTGGGCTCTTTCAATCGAAAAATGTGGGGAAAATTTAGCCCGGGGAAGCAAGGATGGAAGTAGGCCCTCCATGAAACCCACCGGATCTTCTCCCTCTGCCCCCTCCGGGAGGCCGAGAACTCTCAGGTTGTTGCGCCTGTTGCGGTTCTCGGCGTCTTCCGCTCTATTCTCCAGGTGTTTTACCTTCATTTGTAACGCTCGGATGTCCGCATGTTGCTCTCTCAGGGCGTCCTCCGTGTCCGATACTCTTCTCTCCACTTCCGTCACCCGTTCCCGAAATCTATCCATATCTCTGCGGATAAGCGCCGTCTCGGTCTGAACATGCTCTATCTTTGTTGTCAGAGCAGCCTGACAAGTGGAGATTGCCGTCATGAGGGCCTCAAATGCCGCCGAGCCCGCTTCTATGGCCCCCGCAGGCGGCGGGTCTGTCTGAGTTTCCATGTGCGAGGCCTCGTGGGGAGTAGGCCGCGACGTGTGTCGGGCGCTTACAGGGGTGGCAGCGTTCGATTTTGACACTGCTTTTCTGCCTGCGGGCATCGCCCGAGCCTCCTCCCAAACAGCCGCCTAAAGGGACGTGCAGGACGAGCCTTTTACACCAGGATTCGCTCAGGATGTTACTGCCGGAGAGGAGAGCGGAGTTAACAAGCGACCGCTCTCTGCGCCATCTTGGACACGCCCCTTATTACTATTTTTTTTTTTTAAATTTTAATATTTATTTTTATTTATTATATTATAATTTATGTTTTTGTGTTTCAAACTTTATCATACCCGGGATATCTACTAGACTCTGGTTTGGACAGATTTAAGTGTGTTATTGTTAAGATTTACAGACCTACAATATAAAACGCCAAATTTCCATGCAAAATAATTGTACCGCTTTCAGCACCTAAAATCTGAAATAATCATACCGCCAGGGAGGTTAACAAACTACAGTGAAAATTGTGTGACAAAGAGATTAAGCAACACAACAGCTTTGAATGACTTCTTTAGTAAATATTTTTCATGATGTATTTTTTTGTCCCAGCTGGAAGAGTCATGAAAAATATGTTTTGCTGTTCACAACAGGAGATATTATCTTAGTAAGGAATTCTCAGTTTTGTTCCTGCAGTCAAAACACTAACAAAACACAAACAGTATATTCTTTGGGATAGAAGTCATTTGTGTGATTGTCTGCCAATGTTGGATGGTTGGGTGACCTCTTGGTGTAGCCGGGGGCCCCATGCCTTTTCTGCTTTTTGTTTAAAAGAAATCCCTCTGTAGAGACTAGAGATACACTTCCTACATACAGTAATCTGTTATACTATAAATTGATACACTTGTAAGATTTTGTATTTACAATACATTCCTTATATTATAATTGTAAAGTGTCCCCTAAACCATAGCACAATTTGCTATTTAAAACACTTCAGAAGACCAATTTAATAAATGGATCAATCATATTAATCATAATTTATTCTAAATGATAAAATATAAGAACAGATGGTTCACGGGTGACCTACTTCCCAATATAATATTCAACTTTCCCTTAAGCTTCCTGTCAATCTGTTATAAGCTTTGACCAACACCAGGGCAGTCATTGGTGCTAATATTTTGTACATTTTACACTGGGGGGGGGGTTGAATTACAGGCACAAAATTACGCTGTCCCCATTATATCCCCCGTCCTCCCAGATTCTCACACTGGCATGTTAAAAAGTAATTTTAAAGGAAACCTGTCTAATACAGTTGTTACAGGAACAGTAAGGCAAGTCATACAGTAGATGATGGGTTGCAAGAAAGAAAATCGCTCCATTCCCTCCTGGCAGTAATCGCATGCAAAAGATCCAACAGGGTGGTTGTACTGAAGTCGATCGATGCATTGACTTCAGCACAACCAGCCTGCCCTTAGATGGTTGGAGTTCAGTAGTTTCCTGCTCACAGATGTAAAAAAAAAAGCAGCCAGCATTGTTTATCACCAAAACGCTAAAAGAGATAAAAAGAAACATTGTATCATTCTGTTCATTTACAAATCAAAGGGATGAACTTTGGTCTGTAAATTAGGTCAGTTTAACCACTTCAAGACTAAGGCTGGGTTTACACTGAGGGACCGAGCGGTTCACAGCAGGGTCCGGTGCGTCCCTGTTTACCGTTTCAGTACGAATTTTTGGCTGAATTCGGACCTGAAACGAACCGGAAAAGGCTCCATTGAGAGCCAATCACAATCTCCTGACATGCGAATTGGATGCGAAAAAATCTCCGCATCCAATTCGCACTTGTGCGAACCCAGCCTAAGCCTTTTTTTTGCTTACAAGTTAAAATCAGTATTTTTTTGCTAGAAAATTACTTAGAACCCCCAAACATTATATATATTTTTTAGCAGAGACCCTAGAGAATAAAATGGCGGTTGCTGCAATATTTTATGTCAGATTTGTGCAGCGGTCTTTCAAATGCAGTTTTTTGCGTTATATAATACACTTCAATGAATTAAAAAAACAAACTAAACCGTAAAGGTAGCCCAATTTGTTTGTATAATGTGAAAGGTGATGTTACGCCGGAAATCCTTATTCTAAGCAAAAAATCATGATTCTCATTTTATCCAGAATCGTGCCGCTCTGAGTAAAGGAAAAACGTATCCTTATCCTCACTTCCCCAAACCCAGCATCATATTTCTTGAAGGAAACAAAAAGCCATTGTTGACCCCCTCCTTCTGAAAATATTATTTCCTTAACATGCATCAGCATGTAAAGCCTTCTGCACTTTTTAAGACACTTTTTAAGACACTGACATAAATTCTGACATGACTTGAAAATCACTCAAAATATGTTGAAGTTGGACAGAGGGCTCTCTGAAGTACAGATGCTATGGTGGAGCTCCTGAGTCACTATATTGAGAGTTTTTTACAATCATACATACAGTTTACCAGTGACCAATTTAATTAATATCCTGTAATTTGCTAACATTGTTAGGTTTTAGACTGGTGACCAAAGCAGGCTCTAAACATTGGACATAATTTCCATCACATTACCCCAGTTCAGTAAAAGCCAGCCCTAACAAAGAGGATCCTACGGATCCCCAAGACTTGTTGGCTTTTTTTAAACTGAATTTAGTGATTAGTAAAATGTTTCAGTGGGGGGGCTCTGAAAATAAAAAATTTTTAGGATGAATATCTTAATATTTATAAAGTTGTTATTAGCACTCACGTGTCTCTGTTTATACTATGCTCGATTGCTGATTTAATTTAGGCCCCTTTCACACGGGTGAACCGTTCAGGTCCGCCTGTCAGTTTTTTAGGCGGACCTAAACAGACGCTCCAAACAGGTCTATGGAGCGACGGATGTCAGCGGTGACATCTCCGCTGACATCCGACCCGCTCCGATCCGCTAAAGTGTGAAAACCCTACTTTTCCATCCGTCTGCGTATCGGATGAAAACGGACTCTACAGTCCATCTTCATCCGATCCCCCATAGAGGAGAGCGGCGCTCTGACAGGTCGGTCCATGCACAGTGTGCAGAGACAGACCTGTCATCTGCCTGCTCAGCGGGGATCCACGGAGCGATCCCCTGCTGAGCAAAGCGGAGCCCGTACACATCCGTGTGAAAGGGCCCTTAGAAAGATCTCTTTTATTCCTTGTTCTTCTATATTACCATCTTGCTTGTGGGCATGTGAAGCCCACAAGCACTATCTTCCGGGCTCTGGTGCAGCTGAGCAACCAGCATGCACCGCCCGTTCTCACGCATGTGCCATATGTACAGCACAGCGGCGTACACTTCTGACGTTGCCATCACAACGGGTGGCGTCGTCGAAAGTGCCCCCCCCCCGTTGTGATGGCAAGGAAGCCCTCGGTGCTGCCAAGTGACTCCTGGGTAATGATGACAGACATCTCCCAGGAGCACTAGCGAGCACGGGCGCCGAGGGAAATGACGTCAGGCACCTTGGAGAGGAAGAGGCAGATTACGAGGGACCCCCTAGCAACAGACCTGAAAAGGTGAGTAAATAAAAAAATTTCCAAAGGTTGTTCTTTGTATTTAATTCAGCTGAATAATGTAAAATTTGTTTTATGACTGGAAATCCGCTTTAAGGCTCCACTCACACCAGATGTTGTGGGACTGCGCTGGGTGGTTATTCCAGTGCAGTCCCACCACATGACGAGGCAAAATGCCTTGTTTCCTTTGTGCCTAATTCACACGACTGCGTTGCGGTGATGTGTGAGCACCTTCCGCTGAAAAAGAGTAGTACATGCACTACTTTTTTTCAGCACACCACAGTGCAGCCACTGCATTATAAAGCATTGGCTGGTGTGAATGTACCCTTAAGGAAAGCAGAAGAATAATGATACAAATAATACATTTCTTGATAAACAAAGCCAAGTGATTACCATACAGTGCCTTGAAAAAGTATTCATATCTCTTGAAATTTTACAACCAAAAACGTAAATGTATTATATTGGGATTTTATGTGATAGACCAACACAAAGTGGCACATAATTGTGAAGTGGAATGAAAATGATAAATGAAATGAGGAGAGCATTAAAGGGGTTGTAAACCTTCGTGGTTTTTTTACCTTAATGCATCGTGTGCATTAAGGTGAAAAAACACCTGGCAGTGACCGGCCCCCCCTGTTTTACTTACTTGAGCCCTGGAACTTGACCTGGCAGGGACGCTCTGTCTCTCTGCCTGGGGTCCTCGGATCTTGATTGGATAGATTGATAGCAGTGCAGCCATTGGCTCCTGCTGCTGTCAATCAAATCCAATGACGCGGGCGCCTTGAGGCGGGGCCGAGTCATACATTTGGCGGCTATGGACACCGATTGCTGGACTCGGGAGCGTGCCCGCAAGGTAACCGCCTCGGGAGAGCGCTTCTCCTAGGGGGTTATGTGATGTGGGGAGAAGTCGTGAGGACCCCAGAAGACGAGGTTTGGGCCACTCTGTGCAAAACGAGCTGCACAGTGGAGGTAAGTATGATATGTTTGTTATTTAAAAAAAAAAAAAAATGAACCCTTACAATCACTTTAATCAGAGAAGCAGCCAAGAAGCCCATGGTAACCCTGGAGGAGCTGCAGAGATCCACAGCTCAGGTGGAAGAATCTTTCCACAGGGCAACTATTAGTCACGCACTCCACAAATCTGGCCTTTATGGAAGAGTGGCAAGAAGAAAGCCATTGTTGAAAGAAAGTCATAATAAGTCCCATTTGCAGTTTGTGCAAAGCCATGTGGGAGACACAGCAAACATGTGGAAGAAGTTGCTCTGGTCAGATGAGACCAAAAATGAACTTTTTAGCCTAAAAGCAAAATGCTGTGTGGCGGAAAATTAACACTGCACATCACCCTGAACACACCATCACCATCGTGAAACATGGTGGTGACAGCATCATGTTGTGAGGATGATTTTCTTCAGCAGGGACAGGGAATCTATTCAGAGTTGATAGGAAGATGGATGGAGCCAAATACAGGGCAATCTTAGAAGAAAACCTGTTAGAGCAGTGGTTCTCAACTCCAGTCCTCAGGACCCACCAACAGGCCAGGTTTGCAAGATAGCTGAAATACATCACAGGTGATATCATTTGCTGTTCAGTGATTGCAGTATTCTAGTCTGCAACTCCCCAAGGTAATACTTAAAATCTGGCCTGTTGGTGGGTCCCGAGGACTGGAGTTGAGAACCACTGTGTTAGAGTCTGCAAAAGACTTGAGATTGGTTCACCTTTCAGCAGGACAACGACCCTAAACATACAGCCAGAGCTACAATAGAATGGTTTAGATCAAAGCATATTCATGTGTTAGCAGTGGCAGCCTGTGCATTATGGGCCCCTTTGAGGACGCCGGACGCATGGACTCCTATGAAGGGGGTGGGAGGGGGTGTTTTTTTTTTTTTTTGAAGCACGTGATTAGAACCTCTGGCATAAAAAAAGGCTTCAAAAAAGGGTCAGCTCGGGGCGAAAAAAACATTCAGCTGACATAGTGGTCACATGATCTTGTTAAAAAAACAAAGTCAAGTAATTTTTTAAAGCACATTTCGCCTAAGCAGTCTGCATGGCAAAATGTGACAAGGGCAAAACTGGCAATTTTCTTGAAAAAATCAAGTTTTAAATTTAAAAATTGCAATTGAAACTTAACAAGGTATATTTTATTTTAAGTCATACTTGCGATATAGAATGCCACTGGAGGTTCTATCTTGTAATACATTTAACATAAAAGTTTACATAAAAGTGATTCAATCTGCTCATAGCAAGTTACGTTATGCTACTGTCTTTTTTTAGCTTGTTTTTACAGCATGTCCTAACCTGCCAACTTGTGCATGTTAATGGTTTTCCCGGCTATGCACATGTCAGGTCAGTGAACAGGACCAGAGGGCATAGGAAGAACGCTATCACATACCCGCTGGGAAAATGGATCATAAGCCATAGTGCACACTATGCACTGTACTCTTTAACTATAACACATCCCAGTATGTATATTCAACACTAATATATCATTAGCATATTGTAAGTCCAATCAAAGCATAAACATTTTGCATTTGAAGCAGAACTTTTGCATTTCCTACAAAAAAAACTTGGTCTACGCAGTCATTTTAAGACAAAACGCCTAGGGAAATGCTTTCCTTGCCCTGCTGTAAATCTGTCTCTGTTAGTCAAGAGACTTGGGAAGATATAAGATGACTGAGAGTTTTACCTCAGTATAACCTGACAGTAGTGTCAGAGACTTGAGACTGATTAATAAACCAAAGTTCAATTTGTTTAATTAGTACTTTCAAGGTTGACATTCAGTGCAAATGGTTTTTGAGACTTAACACTCTATCTCCTGCCACAGAATACCACAAAATACATATATACAGTACATGAATAAAAATTAAAATGGCATAGAAATACCTCAATTAAAAAAAAAAAAAACTGTGCAAATATTACTCCACTATTGGTCCTGTGACCAAATGCCTAGGCATTGGTCAGGTGGTCCAAGCTGAAGGAAGAAGGTTGTACACTGTTTGGCTAGCTCTCACTGAATATCAGTCCCCTAAACTGCTTTGGCTGGGATCATGTGATCAATTTCTCAGCATCTGAAGTAGATCAGAGCAACAGGTAGATACCAGGTTTGAGGACGCCCATTGTATGAGATAGGGCAACCAGGTCCATAGACATGAATGAGATGAATGTCAAATGATACATTCATATCAGATTGTTTATTTGTACTACTTAGCCTAAGAAAATCACCCCTCTTACTGACCAAAATCAGAGAAAGAATTCATCAGCTCAGTGGAATATTCTTAGCAGATGACTGCAGTTGCCCCAGGTCAACACGAGCTGTGTCTGTATGATGTGTAAACATGCACACCTACCTGAAACAAGTGTACATGTTCATCTGCTGGACAGTCAACAGAACCATCTTTACAAGTTTTGTCCGGATGATTTTCTAGTCAGTTGCTGGTATCATACTTACATTGGCCACTAGACTAATAAAAGTTGAATTTGCCTATTAGCAACTAGTGTATGTATATGCTCATATTTGGTGTGTCCAAGTGCTAACCCTAAGTGCTAATGTAGATATTTGGAGTTTGATAATGAATTTAGAAACATTGTGTGGTATTAGTGAATTTTGATCTTTGCAAAGCTTAGTCAATAGGCAAAACTTTACCAAATCCTTGGGTTTGCCCAGCAGCCATATGAGATTGCACACAAAGTACAATAATAATGAATACAGAACGCCTTGAGGCGATTCAGTTCGCATTTGCAGCGCTTTACAAATCATTCATTCATTCAGAACAGCCAAGATCAAAATAACAAACAGTAGATGTGAATGGTTAGACATTCTCAACCAGTATTAGTACCTTATTTGGTCTGTACAAGTTTATTTTTTTTTATCACCTGGCAACTTTTCATATGTGCTAGCTTGAGTTTCATCTACCTTGTAGATTATGTGGGGTCTCATTATCCTCACTGGACTTTTTTTTCAATTGTTTTTCTAATCTAATTTTTTTCTACATCAGGACAAACAGGAACACTCTGAGATGGTTGGGAACACTAAAATAAATGGTGGGGGAGAAGAGAGGAAGAAGCAATACCCCCTTGTGACCCAGATCAATAAATCCCACCTGTAACTGAAGTATCACATTTTTTGGTGGCTGGATCCAACGCAAAAGCAAAAAAGCAGGATGCAAACAACAGAAGCCTAGAGCCATAAATTGTCTTTCATTAATCTGATGATCCGTGAAGCCTGGCTAGCTATTATGAGTTACAGCAAATCATTTTCACTGCTTTATAAATGATCTAATACGTGCTTATCTTCAAATATGTTTTAAAATCATATGTTTGAATGACAATTGGGCTGCCTGTCACATGCAGTCTCAGGGAGCTTATGTGAAAAATCAATTTCTGCATTTCATTTGATGGCGCATTGTTCTTCTTTGCCTCTGTAGATGTGAGAGGGATGCAGCACAGGTAAACACAGGCCTTATGCAGTAAAATGATTAATTGTATGGATACTATTGTTTAAGGTATATGTTAAGCCATAATGTCTTCTCTTGGATTTGAATAGAGCAGGGAAAGTATAGAACCCCACTCAGACTTTTATTGCTGAATGTACCCCAGCTGGAGAGATTCCCCCTCTTCGCCATTGTCACCAAAACAGAAAGTGATGGTAGATCCAACATTTTAGAGCTGTCAACAGAACAAGAGTTGAGGGGAAATCTTTCATTGAGGTCACCTGTTCTAGTGACAGCTAAGCCCCCGTTCACACTGACTTGTCATGCAGTTTGACAGATCAAAATGCATGACAAGTCGAACCCTATTTCCAGCTATGGAAATGTTCATATCAGTGTGACTCCGACTTGCACCAATTTTGAAAAGTTTCCTGCATTATTTTGGTGATTTCATGTGCGACTTGCATTGACATCTGTGCATGAAGTTGCACAGATGTCGGCAAGCCACACATGAAATGCATTCAGTGTGAACCAGGGCTAAGAGGGAAATTTCCATTTCTTCTTCTATCGTGTTGCATCTCCATTGCAGGGAGTGAAGGCAAATCTCCTTAATTTGACACAGGCAGAAAATAAAAACTGATGGGTTTTTAACCATTTCTTACATTTTTTATGACAAACTATTCTATTACTTTACATTCAAAACATTACATACTACACTATTTTGCTTGTTATGATATGGAAGGGCAGCACAGTGGTGTAGTGGTTAGCTCTCTCACCTAGCAGCAATAGGGGTCGCTGGTTCAAATCCCAACCACGACACCATCTGCCTGGAGTTTGCATGTTCTCCCTGTGCCTGCGTGGGTTTCCTCCCACACTCCAAAGACATGCTGGTAGGTTAATCAGATCCTGTCGATAAATTGGCCCTAGTATGTGTTTTTAAGCATGTCGGGAACCTTTGGGGCAAAGGACCGTGCTATATCAAGATGCAACTCAACTCTCAACTCATGTGTTGTTCTACCATTTTAATGTTAAATCTGCAAAAGAAAGTAGAAAAAAAGAATCACCATCTCTTGTTTGACCTTGAAAAGCTTGTTGGAGTTAAAGAAAAGTCCATCAAAAAGCATATGTAAGAGACACTCTTGTTAGGAATGTTTAGCTAAGATTACTAGAACCAAGAAAATCATGTCTGTAAATTGCAGAGTATGTTCAATTATGCATCTGACTCCTTTGGAAGGGAAAAGACAGTGCTAGAATACACTTGTGAAGTGCTCGCTGATTTATAGGCAGTTTGAATAAATTGTCTGAGGATAGGATATTTGCAGTTGAGCACCAATGATTAACTGTATCACCATATCCTGCCTTTGTTTGCCTGTTCATCCATATAAAAGAACCTTCTAAGAAATCTTAGGTTTACTGATAAGAGAACTAAACACATAATAACCTCATCTTCCTGAATTAACCCCACTGCCCAAAAAATGAAATCAGTACAGCTGTGAGGACTGTGATTATGTTAATCTTCCTAGAGCAACTGAGATAAGGAAATAAAGTGTGGATGAGCCAGGAACCCATTTAAAATGTTAGGTTATATGATGATGAGTTACAAAATTTGGAGAAAGGTAACTGGGGGGGGGGGGGGGTAGAATTTTGTTTCTAAAAGTTGGCTAAATCCTTGTATCATTTGATAAATAAAATGTGACTGGTTGCTATGGGCAGCTGGTCCACTTCTTTTCCAGCTCTTGTGTAATGAAGCATATATGATTCAATAGGATGGGTTAGGATTTGATTAGGATTTCTTATTAATGAGCAGTACATGGGTAACAAAGTAAGAAAAACGATCACCAGCAACAACAAAAAAAGAGTGGAAATATTTTGTGTAGAATCAAACTCTGTTAATAAAAAAAAAATATTTTTATGCAGAAGAAAAATAATTTTGGGGGGGGGGGGGGGGGAATTAAAAGTAAGAAGTTACAGCCCCATGGGGGATCAGTGATGATTTATAGAATGGTCATTCATGATACATGCCTGGGGAGCAAGCCATGAGTACTGTCATTTCCAGCTAAATTCCTGCAAGACATACCTAATACAGTATGTGAATCCTTTCCTGGGTCTGTTCTACTGAGAGGAAAGGCATGGATATCAAGTTCCAAAATGTCATACTGATCAAGGCAAAGGGCAATATATAACGGAACCCATAGCAATGCATCATTCATTGATTTCCTGGCTTCTGTGAACTGGTGAAAGGTGGATGTCAATGGTTGCTGTAGGTGTAGGATATTGTATTGTACATCCTTTCTCTTTGGATTGTTTTATTGACTTATTTTTGTGTCTACCTATTAAAAGTTAAGTAATAATCCAAAGACATGCTGGTAGGTTAATTGGATCCTGTCTAAATTGTCCCTAGTATGTTTGAATGTGAGTTAGGGACCTTAGATTGTAAGCTCCTTGAGGGTAGGGACTGATGTGAATGTACAATGTATATGTAAAGCGCTGCGTAAATTGACGGCGCTATATAAGTACCTGAAATAAATAAATAAATACAAGCTTTTGTAATACAGAGTAATTCAAATGATATATATTGGTTGGACAGTTACAAAAAGTCTGAACTATGAAGAAATTAAAGCACAGGTAATAAGAAAAGCAAACAAATTCATTATAGTCTAAGGCAGAAATAAAAGCATAATATTTCTCTGTTCACACACTACTCGGTTTTCACTTACCTAACCCCCGTGCTTACTTATAGATTGTAGATGCTGTGCAGATCCTGCAATGGCACTACAGCAACGATGGGGCTGCAGAGGCTTATATAAAGCACACACTCACACACATACACACACACAGCACGCTCTGCTCCTCCTCTTTCCCACAGACCACACAGCTGGACACAGAACAGACCCTGAGGCTGCAGCTCCATGTAATAGAGACTGGAGATGGAAAAAACACAACATGAAGACATTAAATACAAACATAGAATGATAAACCACAGGAGTCCTGAAATTTGCTCTAAAAAATATACAGGATAGCAACCCACAACGGCAGCAAACAAAAAGTATACTAAGTATACTAATAAACTAAGTAAAAAAAAATGTAAAAAAATGATGGCATGTATTAATGTATTAAGAATTTTTTTATTATTTAACGAGAACCTGTGCTTTATCCATTATGAGGAATGTAAAAGATTTGCTTTACAGAAGGGAGTGCCAGCAGCATTTACTTCAGTCCAGTGCAGATTACAGTCCAGAGACATACACTGTACTTTTAAGTATGGGAGAAGACAGGACACACTCTGTGTCTACCCACAATGTAATGCTGTCATGTGGTTGGGGGATGGAGCCTGTATATTATGTGCATTGGTGTGCATAGACTATTGCATTAGGGTGTGCACCCCAGAGATCAAACACACATGCGTGTGTATATACAGTATCTCACAAAAGTGAGTACACCCCTCACATTTTTGTAAATTATTTATTATATCTTTTCATGTGACAACACTGAAGAAATGACACTTTGCTACAATGTAAAGTAGTGAGTGTACAGCTTGTATAACAGTGTAAATTTGCTGTCCCCTCAAAATAACTCAACACACAGCCATTAATGTCTGAACCGCTGGCTACAAAAGTGAGTACACCCCTAAGTGAAAATGTCCAAATTGGGCCCAAAGTGTCAATATTTTGTGTGAAGAAAAAGTGGAAATGCTGTGTTAAACCAAAAAGGTTTAAAATAAGAGCAGCTAGCACACAAACAAACCAAGTCAACTGGAAAATAACTAAAAACAAGTGCAGCGCTAGAAATGTCAGATATGCAATAATTGACATATAAATGTGAAGCATACACACAATCAAGTGCAGAAAGTGTAAGAAAAAAATGAAGAATTATATATAATAATAATCAAATGTCCATAAGTGAAATATGAAACAGCAAAAATTATATTAAAAAGTCCACATGTGCAGTAACAAATAATGAAGGGATATCTCCTCAATTTCAATCAGACGGTGAACGTCAAAGGGCGTGTGGATTATTCAATAGGAAAAGGTACCCTTACCAGATCTGTAGGATGCACATATCATATAGCAGTGTGTCGAAAAGGCATAAGGAGGATCTCTCGTGATGTCAAGCTGGACAGTATCCTGTGGGTCGCGAGCACCAATAGACACCAGAAGGAAGGTGGTCCCAGACAAAGGTTCAACAACTGTCACTCACAGTACCCGTATCCAGGGAGAGATGATCCAGGGATGGTCGTCAGCGTTCAAACATGGGAAAAGGAAAAAGGGAACTCCACATCGTGCAGGTCAACAAAATTGGGATACACCATACAAGGGTAAAAATTAAAAAGTGATCACTGTGGCGATAAAATGGCAATGTGGGAAGCTAAAAATGCTAGACCTACGCGTTTCGACTGAAAAGACTTGAAGACTTTTCAGTCGAAACGTATTCGGCAATCGAATACGTGTGACGTAGCACACTGTGACGTAGAGCGCCACACCAGGAAGTGGGAAAGTGGCTCCAAAGGACGGGTGAGACTGTCACCAAAGAGTGCACTCCTTGGGTCCACGGTGACCACCATATGCTGGTTTCTTTCGTTTGGAGTTGTTGCTGTGACAATCTGCCGTGATGTGTTTCTCTGCCTGATGTGATTTTTTGAGATGTGAGTTTAATGGTGGAAGAGTTTGATATTTTAAATAAATTTCATTACGGTACTACACTATTGGATCACTTCTTTTTTACATGTGGAGAGAGCACTGTTGTTGAAAACTCTGGATGCTAAACGTTGGACCATCGGAGGTCATTATTTTACCCCCTTCTGTGTGGGTTAAAGCCATTTAGCCAAACACGAGAGTGTAAGGCAATAGGAGCTGGTGAGTTTGTCTTCCCAAGGGGAGTGAAATCACGGACACAGAGGTGTGGTGGAAGCAGTGGCGGAATTATAGGGGTCGCTGAGGTTGCCATGGCGACCGGGCCCCTTGCTGCAGGGGGCCCTTGAGGGCCCCCTGTATGCAGTACTTTGTTAGGAGGAGCGCAGACAAGCTCCCCGATTCCAAGCCGAACTGTATTCGGCACTGTGCAGGGAGCTGGTGACATTACAAAGAAAGTGAAAGCACAGTGCTGTGCTCTTTGTCTCCCCCTACAGTGCAGTACCCGGCAGGAAGAGCTAAGGTAAAGGTCTGCCGTTTTTTATCTACTGTATGTGTGTTTATATGTATGTGCATGTATGTATGTGTGTGTGCATGTGTGTGTATGTATGTGTGTGTGTGTGCATGTGTGTGTATGTATGTGTGTGTGCATCTATGTGTGTGAATGTGTGTGCATCTATGTATATGTGTGTGTATGTATGTGTATGTGTTTATATCAGTGGCGGTGCATCCATAGGGGCGCATGGGCGCCGCCCCCTCTCTCCAGGCACCCCTCTATCACAAATAGATAGATTCATGCATAGCATGAATCTATCTATGGCCGCCACTGCCCCCCTATTCAGACGCCTGGCCCCTTTTTGGACGCCGGGCGCCTGAATGACACCGGCGGGGGTGTTTTTAAAGCACTAATAGGCTTCAAAATAGGTGAACTGCGAGCGCCATGCTTGACGCTCACAGTCCACCCAGGTGTGTTAGAAAAGCGAATAAATATTCGCTTTCCTAACACTGAACCGCCTCTCCACCAATCAGGTGCTCGGGTCTGTTACCCGTCACCTGATTGGCTGAAACGACAGGTGCCGCTATTGGATGCCTATCAGGAGGAGAGGATGGGAGGAGACGCATGGAGGACCCCGCTCATCGCCGTCACCCGCTGCCCCACCGAGACAGGGTAAGTGCCGGGCAGACTGCGAGCGGGCAGGGGGGTCATAGTGGCAGCATTTGATGGCACAGTGGCTGCGTTTCAGGGCACAGTGGCTGCGTTTCATAGGCACAGTGGTGGCAATTGATGGGCTCAGTGGTGGCAATTGATGGGCACAGTGGTGGCAATTGATGGGCACAGTGGCTGCGTTTGATGGGCACAGTGGCTGCGTTTGATAGGCACAGTGACTGCGTTTGATGGGCACAGTGGCTGCGTTTGATGGGCACAGTGGCTGCGTTTGATGGGAACAGTGGCTGCGTTTCATAGGCACAGTGGTGGCAATTGATAGGCACAGTGACTGCGTTTGATAGGCACAATGACTGCGTTTGATAGGCACAGTGACTGCGTTTAACGGGGCACAGTGGCTGCGTTTGATAGGCACAGCGACTGAGTTTGATGGGCACAGTGGCTGCGTTTGATGGGCACAGTGGCTGCGTTTCATAGGCACAGTGGTGACAATTGATGGGCACAGTGGTGGCAATTGATGGGCACAGTGGCTGCGTTTGATAGGCACAGTGACTGCGTTTGATGGGCACAGTGACTGCGTTTGATGGGCACAGTGGCTGCGTTTGATGGGCACAGTGGCTGCGTTTGATGGGCACAGTGACTGCGTTTCATAGGCACAGTGGTGGCAATTGATGGGCACAGTGGCTGCGTTTGATGGGCACAGTGGCTGCGTTTGATGGGCACAGTGGCTGCGTTTGATGGGCACAGTGGTGGTAATTGATGGGCACAGTGGCAGCGTTTGATAGGCACAGTGACTGTGTTTGAGGGCACAGTGGTGGCAATTGATGTGCACAAGGGCTGCGTTTGATAGGCACAGTGACTGCGTTTGATAGGCACAGTGACTGCGTTTGATGGGCACAGTGGCTGCGTTTGATGGGCACAGTGGCTGCATATGATGGGCACAGTGGTGGCAATTGATGTGCACAGTGGCTGCGTTTGATGAGCACAGTGAGGCTGCAATTGATGTGTTTTTTTTTTTAAAGAATTTTTCAGTTTGCTTGCACCCCCCAAAAATGTTGAGCACCATCTGCCACTGGTTTATATGTGTGTGCATATGTGCATTTATATATATATATATGTATATGTGTGTGTATGTATGTGTGTTTACATGTATATATGCACATTTTATGTATGCGCTTTTAATCCTGACCCCCTATATGTGTCCCATTAGAACCGATTTTTTTTTTTTTTGCTTGTCTTATAGTACCAGCAAAAAAAAAATGCTGTTCCTCTGAAATGTGATCCATGCTCAGATCGCTTTTCAGAGGCATTTGACAATATGTTGCCTCCTGACCGCCTGTTTTAACCCCTTAAATGCATCATCACTATGCTGCAACTGCATGCAATGCACACAGTTGCAGGGTGGTTGCAGTGCAGCCACTTCAAGGGTGCTCTGACTGGAAAAAGATTGAGAAACACCGACATAGAGGAACCCATCTCTCCATTTTCCTCCTGCAGCCGCTGAATGCCTGTGCGAGGGATAGGGATAGGAGGAGAAGCGGGGGGGGGGGGGGGGAGAAATCGATTCCTTTAGATGCAGCCACCCACCCACTTGCGACCGGACCCTGGTGTTCCGCCATCGGGCTCGGAGAAAAGAGCCCTGTCAGGGGGGCCCTCCATGGTTTCTTGCATCGGGGCCCTGAAGATTCTAGTTACGCCTCTGGGTGGAAGATTTGTTTTATTGAAGATCTTCATTATATCACGGCACAGATTATAGTCAAAGGAATATATATATATATATATATATATATATATATATATATATATATATATATATATATATATATATATATATATATATCACTATCTGTTCATCACCACTTTTTGGATTTATCACACTTTTGCTTGTTCATTTAAAGGACTTCATATATGTATTGTCTTTACAGATCACTTACTCACATAATTGATCATACATTTTTTTCAGGACACTGTTTGTAATATTTGGTGCACTGTGGTGTGAATCAACCACTATTTTTATATTTACACTTTACAATATGTATATTGTTTATGTAATTATCCACTTGTTTGATTTAGTTTAATTGGTTTAGCGCCGCTATTTTGTTTCACTATTGGTAGGGGTTAGTTTTATGGTGAATCAAATTTTTGTTTATATATTCACACACATCAAAGTGGCTGCTCTGTTGAGGCTTTATTTCCATTAGCGCAGCGTTTGGAGTATAAGAGTGGGCGGATTTCCTATATACCGTATTTTGGATATATCTTTAAGTAGAGCAACAATTCTTTTTTTCAGATCCTCCGAGAGTTCTTTGCCATGCTGAACTTCCAGTGACCAGTATGAGAGAGTGAGAACGATAACACCAAATTTAACACACCCGCTCCCCATTCACACCTGAGACCTTGTAACACTAACGAGTCACAAGACACCGGGGAGGGAAAATGGCTAATTGGGCCCAATTTGAAAATTTTCACTTAGGGATGTACTCACTTTTGTTGCAAGAGGTTTAGACATTAACCACTTGCCTACTGGGCACTTAAACCCCCCTCCTGCCCAGACCAATTTTCAGCTTTCAGCGCTGTCACATTTTGAATGACAATTACTCAGTCATGTAATACTGTACCCAAATGAATTTTTTGTCCTTTTTTTCCCCACAAATAGAGCTTTCTTTTGGTGGTATTTGATCACCTCTCGGTTTTTTATTTTTTGCGCTATAAATGAAAAAAGACCGAAAATTTTGAAAATGATCGATTTTTTCTTTGTTTCTGTGATAAAATTTTGCAAATTAGTAATTTTTCTTCATAAATTTTGGCCACAATTTATAATGCTACATATCTTTGGTAAAAATAACCCAAATTAGTAGATATTATTTGGTCTGTGTGAAAGTTAGAGAGTCTACAAGTTATGGTGCAAATCATAAAAAATTGATCACACCTGATGTACTGACGGCCTATCTCATTTCCTGCGACCCGAACAAGTCAGGAAAGTACAAATACCCCCCAAATTACCCCTTGGGTAAGTAAACATTCCAAGATATTTAGTAAGATGCATGGTGAGTTTTTTGATGTTGTCATTTTTCCCCACAATTCTTTGCAAAATGAAGATTTTTTTTCCCCACAAAATTGTCATTGTAATAGGTTATTTCTCTCACATGGTATGTATATACCACAAATGACACCCCAAAATATATTCTGCTACTCCTCCTGAGTATTACGATACCACGTGTGTGGGACTTTTTCACAGCCTGGCCACATAGAGAGGCCCAACATGCAGGGAGCGCCATCAGGGGTTCTAGGAGCATAAATTACACATCTAACTTGTTGACTACCTATTACACTTTTGAAGGCCCTGGAGCACCAGGACAATGACACGTGACACTGATGTGGCACTGATGACAGATGGCACTGATACATGGCACTGACGTGGCACTGATGACAGATGGCACTAATGTGGCACTGACACTGATGTGGCACTGACACTGATGTGGCACTGATGACAGATGGCACTAATATGTGGCACTAATACGTGGCACTGATGACACGTGGCACTGATGACAGATGGCACTAATATGTGGCACTAGTGACAGGTGGCACTGATGACAGGTAGCACTGATGACAGATGGCACTGATACGTGGCACTGATGACACGTGGCACCGATGACAGATGGCACTAATACGTGGCACTGATGACAGATGCACTAATACGTGGCACTGATGACAGATGGCACTTATACGTGGCACTGATGACAGATGGCACTAAAACGTGGCACTGATGACAGATGGCACTAAAACGTGGCACTGATGACAGATGGCACTGATACGTGGCACTGATGACAGATGGCACTGATACGTGGCACTGATGACAGATGGCACGTGTCACTGACAGGTGGCACTGATGACAGATGGCACTATGTGGCACTGATGACGGATGGCAGTGGGGACAGATGGCACTGATGACAGATGGCACTGATGACAGATGGCACTATGTGGCACTGATGACAGATGGCAGTGGGGACAGATGGCACTGGGGACAGATGGCAGGGACATGACACTGGGGATAGATGGCAGGGACATGACAGTGGGGACAGATGGCAGTGGGGACACTTTTTTTCGTTTTTTGTTTTTTTTTACTTACCGCCGCAGCGGTTCGCTCTCCCTCCTCACACGCTGTCTCTGTGTGAGGAGGCAGATCGCAGAACACCGGTGATGAGAGATGATCTCATATGTTTACATATGAGATCGTCTCACATTGGCACCGCCGATCGCGCTATGATTGGCCGTTTTCAGCGATCTAGGATTGGCTGTGTCCAAGGGACACGGCCAGCACAGAACTTCCCCAATGCGCGCCCGTAGGAGCGTGCATCGCGGAAGTAAACAACAGGACGTCCAGGGACGGCCGCCCAGCAGATAGTGTGGGTGCGAAGTGATTAATGGCTGTTTGTTGAGTTATTTTGAGGGGACAGCAAATTTACACTATTATACAAGCTGTACACTCACTACGTTGTAGCAAAGTGTAATTTCTTCAGTGTTGTCACATGAAAAGAATAAAATATTTACAAAAATGGGAGGGATTTACTCACTTCTGTGAGATACTGTATATATATATATATATATATATATATATATATATATATATATATATATATATATATATATATATATATTTATGGTTGGAGCCCTATGTCCGATATGTACATAGATAACACTTATAGTAAAGATAAGACTTACCATCGGAAATAGACCTGAAAGTGTGGACTTACCATATGAAATGGACCTGAAAGTGTGCCTTGGTCTAATGGCCGGTATGCCAAAATAAGGGGGCATACCCTGGTTTAAGAAATGATTATTCTGTAAGAGAAATGAATGAAATGAATAGTTTGAGAAATGCTGTGAAATGCGGATGGGAGGGTGGGTATCGCGCACAGGAAACCGACAAGCACCACAGGTGAGCGGGCTGCTTAAGTACCCCCGGGCTCCTCCCATAAATTCAGGCCACCATACTGGCCTTCCTACTTATGGTTGGAGCCCTATGTCCGATATGTACATAGATAACACTTATAGTAAAGATAAGACTTACCATCGGAAATAGACCTGAAAGTATGGACTTACCATATGAAATGGACCTGAAAGTGTGCCTTGGTCTAATGGCCGGTATGCCAAAATAAGGGGGCAAAAACATTCAGGTAGGGTTATAATTTTATTGGTTTTCAGTTATTTATTGAGCCAATTTGGAGAACGCCTGTGCCATCTCTGTTTGTGGATTGGGGATATACCGGGCGAAGCAGGCTGATTTCCACCTGCCTAGTCTTTTGATGATGTGGTCTGGCACCCCGTGGCGGGACGCCGCGGAGGCTGCTCCGATGCGGAAAGAGTGTCCGGAATACTGACTAGGGTTAAGGTGAAGGTTGCGGAGAAGTATCCTTATGTGTTTCACAAACTGAGAGGCGTTTAAGGGTTTGACTGGGAATGGTAGAAGGGGACTGCTGTCTGGTTGCTCAGGCAGGAGTGACAGGAGTCGGTTGAGTACAGCGACTGGACACCAGCTGTTGTTGGTTTTGTAGAGGTGAATGTTTACTCCCGAGCCCGTTTGCTGGGTTTTAGAGACCTCGAGGTGCAGGATAAAGTGGTCTTGGTATCGAAGCAAGTGTCGTCTGCATAGTATTTGGTCTGTGGGTTTGTTAGAGGTGAATTCGCCAGGCCGCAAGAACCCATAGTAAGCTAAATATATGGCTGCTTGTAAGACCGTGCTGGGGAGCAGACCGAATGGCGAAGTAGCCAGAATAGTTGACATGTCCCTAAAGATGGGCCCCGTAATGGGCAAGCGCTTAGTGCTGATGACTGGTTGTTGTTTCTGAATTCCCTTTAGAATGGCTCGTATAGCGTGAGATGAGAACAGTGAGGATTTCGTGGGGTCTTCAAGCGCCATGAAATGTTGAATGCCGGCTAGGTATAGCCGGATGGTATTGTAGGATAAGGCCAGCTGCGTGTGGCAGTGTGCAGTGAAGGCCAGTACCTGTTTGATATCTGTTGGTCCTTTGCGGCAGGACGTGAGGAATTTATTAAAGGCCTTCCAGGCTGTCTGGTAGGCTTTGAGTGTGTTGTGGGAGAGGGAATGATTTATGAGTTGCGTAGCTCCGTGTAGATGTTGAACTAGTCCAGGGTCAGTTGTGACCAGACAGGGATAGGGGCCGACATTGGATCGGCATCGGGAACCTGTTTGAAAAAGGAGGGATAATTGAAACGTGACAGTGCGTCAGCTGCTGAGTTGTATCTGCCGGGAATAAATGCACAGTGTATATTGAACTGATGCTGTAAAGACAGTTGTACCAACCTGCGCAGGAAGGACATGACTGCTAGGGACTTGGACCTGCCTCTGTTGATGATGTCTGCCGTGGCCTGGTTGTCGGTGGTGAAGACTACGGTTTGTCCTGTCCAGTGGTGGCCCCAGAGTTGTGCGGCTGCCACTATGGGATAAAGCTCAAAGAGGGCAGATGTTTGGGAAAAGCCGGGTATCAACAGTATCTGTTGAGGCCAGGGTCCTGAAAACCAATGATGGCCAAAAATTGCCGCGAAACCTGTGGAGGCTGCAGCGTCCGTCACCACCTGGGGTGAATGGACCGAAACCATAGGTATAAATAGAGATATGCCATTCCAGGCGGACAAGAATTCCTCCCACATAGATAGGTCCGCTATGGCTGCGGAGTCTAATTTCAAAATCTGATCAGGGTCTTGAGTTTCTGACAGAAATCTGAGCAGGCGTGATACAAATGTGCGGCCTTGTGGGATAATTCGCATAGCGAAGTTGAGCATACCCAGGAGAGACTGCAACTGTTTTTTGGTACAGCCCTTGGTGTGTGTAAACTCGTGAAGGACTGCCCTAATGCGTGTTAGTTTGTCGGGGGGAGACTGGCTTGCATTGCGCAGGTATCCAAGCTGACCCCGAGAAAGGTGATGATGTTTGCTGGGCCACCGACTTTGTGCTCGGCGATAGGAACATTGAGGTTTCCAAAAATTACTCTAAGTTTGTCGAGATCTCCTGGGGGCTTGCTGGGCGGTTCTATCAGTAGGAAGTCATCCAGATAATGGATGACTTCATGGCATTGACCCTTGTGTAATAGTATCCAAACGAGGGACTGAGCGAACGTGTCGAAGAGCCACGGGCTACTCTTCGAACCGAAGGTGAGTTTCGTAGCAAAATAATATGCTTCCTTCCATTTGATGCCATGCCAGCACCAAAGGGATGGGTGGATGGGCAGGAGCTTGAAAGCATCTGAGATGTCGGCTTTGGAGAGCCAGGCACCTGTGCCTGCTTTGATGATCGCTTGTATTGCCATGTCAACGGAGGAATATTTTAGGGAAAACTCTTCGGAGGGGATCAGGGAATTGAGACTGGGTATGTGGGAAGAATGAGGCGCAGACAGGTCGTACACCAAACGCAATTTATTTGAGAACTTGCCCTTGACAAGCCCAATAGGGCTGACTCTCCATGTGCTGAAAGGGGGGCAAGTGAAAGGGCCTATCACGTAGTCCCGATCTACCTCTGCCTGTAAGAGCTGATCTATGGCTTGTTCGTCAATGGCTGCCGAACGAAGATTGGCACATTCGTGAGTACTGTGGGGTAGTGAAATGAGGCCGGTGTGAAAGCCTGCTGTGAAGCCTTGGATAAGGTAGGTGGCCAGGGAAGGGGTGGGATGTGAAGTGAGATACAGTCCTAACCATAAGAGGTTGATCCGGCTTAGTCATGCCCTCTTGTGTTGCTTGACTTCACACAAATTCCTAGGGTGTGCTCTTTGGCATAAGGTGCAGATGTGAAGTAGACGGCACTGGCTGAAGTTGCAGGACCCATAGTTGAAGTTGTTATAGATGGCTGCCCCTCCCACGGTTCGGACTGGGCGTCCGAGTTTGTCCACCTGAGGCGTTGGTTCAGGGATCGACTGACCCTGTACTGTACCTGAGGTAGAGGGGAACTCGAAGGGCTGTCTGATCGCCGTATTGGCGCACCAGGTGGCAGTGTGGGTGGAAGACTGGCAAATCGCACACAGAGGTGAGCGTAAGCCGGCAAAGTGGCGGCAGAAGAGCTCTGTGTCCATGAGACTCCAATCTGTCGTAGTCTGGAATTGTATGAATCTGGCGGCGGCCTTGGCTGAAAAGGAACGATGATAATCGTAAAAGGCAAAACCTCCATACTTGTGGCCCAAGTCTACCACAGTATGGAGATACAAGTCCAGCTCTTCCCGCCTGCTAGGGGTGGCTGAGCACAGGACATCTCTGAGCATGCCAAAGGCCAAGGTAAACTCTGGGACTGATAGCTTGCGGTTCAACCTGGGGTCTTTGGCTTTAAGGACCACCGATATGTCGCCCCAGGAGTAGGCCTTATTTTCTGCCAAATCATGCACTGAAATAAGGAGAGAGGCCAGGTTGACGTCCTTGCCGTCCAAAATGTCCTTCCTGATACTGGTTGGGACCAGATGGGAGGGGTAGACAATGGCGCTCGAGCCTGAGGTACCTGCAGGAAGAGGTGTCAAGGTTTGAGTTGCAGTTGGGTCGGGGACAGCCTTGGCCGGTCGGGCCTCCAGAAGTGCAACCCTGGTTTGGACGTCTGCAACTGAGGTGGATAGAGATGACACCATCGTGTGTAATTGCGAGATGGCCGATGATATGGACTGGAGGGATGCCTGTTGGGTACTGGGTCCTGCTGCTGGTGGGGGAAAGAGGAGTTTGAAGAGCTCGCCTTTCCTCGCTGTGGCGGGGAAGGGGACACCTCTGCGTCTGAGCTCTTCCGTCAGTTTGGGGATAGTCCATCCCCTGAGGGATTGCACGCTGCCGCTTTCTGAGACCGGAGAAGGTGACAGAGGGGCCGTGAAGTCTTCGCTGCCGGCCTGGGACATGGTTGCTCTGGTGAGGATCTCTCGAGCTTTATTTCCTGGTTGACTGTAACCTATTGGGGGTGACATGAATTTCAAGTTTTTCCTTTGATCCGCTGAGTCATACTTACCCGACTTATTCTCCCATTCCTTTTTTTTTTTAATTACCTGGGGGGATATCGTCCAACCTGGTGCAGGGTGGACCTACTGAACTTTGACTGACCTGAGGAAAATGAAAAGGTGACAATTCGTGAAGGGATTGCTAACTAACTTGAAGCAACGATTTGTATGGTGCTTGCAATCTTGTGACAATGAAATGATTCGAAATGTTTGCCTTGATTATGAAATGAATGAACTCCATGACAGAGGTCCGGCCTGGTCGTGTCATGATTTATTCGACCGTGAACCGGGCTCTGGAGCATGTATTGAAATGAGGCAACTGAAAACATTGGTGCTCCCGGGACGAATCGGTGCCTGTTTGATGCATCTGGATTCGAATCGGAGCGCAGTATGAAATGAAATGAGAGAAATTATTATTTTGACCGAGGCTCGAATTTGTTGTGCCGTGTTTGCGACTGGCAACTAACCGAGCTCTGGTATAGGTATGAAATGCGATCGGAACCAGCGATGCATTCCGTGACGAATTGGTGCACCTCAGATGCGACTGGTTTCGAAACGGTGATGCGTTGTGGGAGTGAAATGGTAGTAATTGCATGACAGAGATATGGATCAATCCCCCGATGTCTGCGACTAGCTATGATCCGGACTCTGGAGCATGTATCAGAAATGAGGCCGAGCCCTGGGGCACGCCGTAATGAATCGGTGCATCGAAGATGCGACTGGATTCGAAACGGAGCGCGGTAAGTGAGGATGTAACATATTGTTTACCATGACGGAGGCTCGAATCGGTCGTGCTGTTGTAGCGACTGACTGCGAATCGGACTCCGGAGCATGTACTGAAATGTGGCCAATCCTGGGCACGCCGAGACGAATCGGTGCATTTCCATGCGACTGAATTCATGTCGGAACGTGATACGTGGAAATGAAATGATAACCATGACAGAGGTACGAATGACTGATAAAACGTAACTCTGGAGCATGTATAGAAATGAGGCCAATCCTGGGGCACGCCGAGACGAATCGGTGCATTTTCATGCGACTGAATTCGAATATGGGAACTTGCGAGGCAAGAACTTGCGGACGCTGGTATATCGAATAGTCGGCCTAGTGACGTATATCGCGCACAGGAAACCGACAAGCACCACAGGTGAGCGGGCTGCTTAAGTACCCCCCGGGCTCCTCCCATAAATTCAGGCCACCATACTGGCCTTCCTACATATATATATATACATACATATACACACACACACACAGACACACAATTATAGATGTAAACAAACATTTTAAAATGTATTACCGTAAAATGTGGTCGGCGTCAATAGGGCGGTGGATGGGGTCAGTACGGAAGAGATTGGTGTCAGTTGGGCAGTGAGCAGTATCAGTATTTTATTTATTTATTGTTTTTATTATTTTTTTAAAGTGTTTTTTATTTACAATTCTTTTAGAAACCCCAGTGGGGACTCTGGTGAAATATCAGGGGTTTAGACCCCTGATGTGTCACTTTTGCGACAGGGAAAGAGACTGAGGACAGAGATTCCCAGGCCCTTTTCTCTGCAGCATCAGCTGCAAGGGACAGTGAATGAATGAGAAGTGCTCTGTGCTGAGCGGCTTCCTGTTCATTCACAAACTGAAGCCTAGTAAACTAGGCTTCAGTTATGAATGAACACAGTGAGTGATCTGTATCAATCACTCACTGTGCTTATTCAGAAAAGTGCTCGGTAAATGACATGGGCCTGGGCAGCAGGGAGAATCTATGCCGCATGGGGATAATTAGGGTGTACCCAGGCACAGCTGCCACACCCCTGCGCATGAATATGATTATGTGTTAGATTTAACTAAGGCCTTCTTTACACAAGCGGCACTCTCTGAAAAGTGATTCAGGCTGGATCACTTTTAAGAGAGCAGTAAAACAGCCACAGCCAGGTAGTGCACATTTATAAAGCACAGTGGTATGCTTTACAATTAATTTGCGCTCTGCTGTCATTCATATAAACAACTGTGTTAAGCAGGGAGGACTCCAAAGGGCACCGCAGGCTCTACGCAGAGGCACACAATTTATGGGCCATAATCTATGAGCTACAGGTTGCTGAGCAGTAAATAATGGAGAGCAGATAATGAGTGATGTCTGTTCTCTGTTATAAATCAGCCCCTAAAGCTGGCCATACATCTATAGAGTTCTTTCATTTAGCCTGCGTGAACGATGCAGACAATGGATGAATCCCACAATGCCGCTATTGTATTCAATGCCACCTGTCAGAACACCTGAACAGTCTCTGCATCTGATTGGATGTAGGCGCTCTTCATCCAACAATTTTCCATGCAACTCCTTTGACTTTTGAGTCCAAGTATGTTGGGCAGGAACCAGTGGTGCAGACAGGTGCATGACCAGTTTGATTTATACAGTACTTAGAAGTGCTGTTGCACTGGATTGCAGAAGCAGGGGAGGAGGTGGCTAAAGGAAAAATCAGATGTGCTGTAGGAAAAATCAGGTGCGCCAGGGTGAGCAATGTACTGGTTAATTTTAATGTACTCAAGATTAATTGAAAGGCGTTAAGAGAGTTAATTTTTATTCCTGTTCTGGCTTGGTCAGTTATGACCTGTTGAGGAGGATAAAACAATATTAAAAAAAATATCACTTTTAAAGAAGAACTCTGCTGAGCACAGTTTGTACCAACTGGTTAGACAATATTACTCAATGCATTGTCAGAAAATGAACAGCCCTTTCTGTGCAAAACACCTACTCTGCATGCAGTCTGCATGGATAAGTCACATATGGAAAATTTGGACATACAGATGGGCCATTTCAAATCACTTTAGTTTACTGCTTACTTGCCATGTCACTCTGGCAATCCTATCCCTGGCGAGAGCTTGCCAGTTGCAGGAAACCTTAAAACACTCACCTGCTTGCATGTGTCACTTTCTGTCCAGCTGCATGAATAAGGCGATGCTCAGGTTTTGTAGTGTTTTCAGCTGCAGGGGAGCAATTCCTCACTGCCAAAGCCAGCAATTGAGCAACATTTACAAATGAGGTATGTGTACTTCATGTATTTTCTAGCAATCCTGTCACTGGCAAATTCTTTCTGGTAACAGGAAAAATAGTATGGCATTGCCCTAAGCTCCTTTCAATCACGAGGGGGCAATGATAGGACAGGTACAGACACAGTATGTTCTCTCCTAACTCCAAATGATCTTAATATATATACAGTATCTTACAAAAGTGAGTACACCCCTCACATTTTTGTAAATATTTTATTATATCTTCTCATGTGATAACACTGAAGAAATTACACTTTGCTATAATGTAAAGTAGTGAGCGTACAATACACTCAGTATAATTTTGATTCATCAATATCACATAAAATGATTATCTATATGTATAAATGTATACTTCTTGTATATCCTATGAATACTTATTTATCTAGGAAAAACACATGCTATATGTATATTTTTATATTTTTATGCACGACCTGAATGACCGCAACATACAGGGACAATGTAATACTGACATATAATCACACACATAGGTTGGACTTCATGGATATATATGCAGATATAGTCACAATTTATATGTCTTTCATAACAACGATTGGTATTTTAAATTTTTACCTTATGACAGAATTATCATTGGGTCAGTAGACACTAAAATCATAATTGTATTTATGACCTGGAATCAAATATATAATTTGAATGACTTATAATCCTATGTTTTTTAAAATATCACTGAGTAGACAGAATTTAAATGTCTTCCTAAAGTTATATGGGGTGTGGGTTGAGTGACCTCATGTAATCCGGAACCTTATCCCTTGTGTTAATAAAGTACAAAGGAGGGGAATAGAATAGGGATTATAATGGTGCCTATATAGAAATTTGCAATATTTTACTTAAAAAATATAAATTTTATTATAAAGATATACAAAAAACAGACATAACGTGCATAAAATGTAGGCAGAGTAATATACAGACAGTAATACTGGCCAAAGTACCCATATGTTTGAAATGCTCACTGATGCATGTCAAGTCCCTACATGTTTCTCCAAACAGTGGCTTCTTCAGGGATTTATATATGATCATCAGTGTTCAACAGGGGCTCTAGTAATAATAAACACATGAATTAATTATTGGAAAAATGGAAATAATGTAACACAATATAGAATATCATGAAAATGACATACAAATAAATCGTATATATCACAAATGTCATGGCCCATAGTCTATCCCACCCCATAAGTCCCGCCCAACTTACCAAGGGGCCCCCACAAAAGGGCACGCAACCGGGCAGCCCAACAGGCATGGCAAGGGGAGGTACCACTCGTGTGGCCACAGGCTGCATACAGGGGCCAGGCTAGATTAGAGTTGAGAGGAAAATGAAAAAGGAATAATATATATAATTGGACATAACACAGTCCAATATTGTGGGCTAACATAGCCTCAACCAATACTTACATATACTCTGCTAAGAAAAAATGTGGGTACAGGGGCGCCAACAAAAAAGACCAAATAGCAATGAAAAGTTGTAGTTTGACCATATGTGACACACTGTAGGTGAGAAGGAAGAAAAAACGCCAGTAAGAAAAAAAATACATACTAAAAAGGAAGGAAAATATAAAAGAATAAACTATATTGATAAGGTAAGAAAAGAATCTATAGTACATCACTATAGAAGCGCCACAATGCAGTTAGATATACTGAACCCTGCAGGAGTGGGATACATCCCAATATATGTCTGGAGTAGATGACAACCAGCAAAGAAAACAATGCATAATTTTGCTCTGTTTGACTAATTATGTTTTGTTAATCATGTGTCATGGTCAGGGCCGGGACAAGGGGTGGGCAGGAGGGGCGGCTGCCCTGGGCGCAATGGTTTATTGTATAGACAGAAAAGTCAGTGCTACTGTAAAGTAATGTAGGAAAAATGATCCGCTCTCCGGTTGTTGCTCTTTAAAAAATCTCTGTTTTTATTGACAAGCCACAGTGAACAAACGCAGATGAAAACAGTTGATGCGTTTCAGCCTATAAGGCTAGCAAGACAATGTATGAAACTGTTGCGGGAGATAGAGCTCCAGGGCTCATTAACATGAGGACATTTATTTATAGCTATGGACACCAGACACTAACAACTGAATTACACTCTTTATAATCATTTTAGAGCTTAAATGCTGTGATTCTGGAACAATAAAATCATCAGACCATCTCACATTTACATGTGACATACTTACTGTCAGTAATAAAATATTTGACATTATAGTCAACCTTCTACTTGGGAAGAATAAAACAAATAAGATCTCCCCCCTTTGGGGTGTCAATACAACTCATTTGAGGCAATCAAACTACCTTATGCGGATGACTCCTCATCTTTTACCAGAATATCAGACCATTTAGGCCTCCTGACAGCATTAGTGCCTTTAGGATGCGGTCTTTCTCTGGAATTACCGTCTTCGAAAAAACTTCTTGGAATTGGTGTGTTTTGAGCGACCTGCTTATGTTCAAAGGAATGAAGTGACCACTGAAAAATAGGAGAATAATTAATATCTAACAACCCCCCGGTAGGGGTTTCAGGATCCTCATGTGACCTGGGGAAAAAAATGGTGTTAGAACCTCTGTCTCCTATACCTTTATTCAGTGCATTCCTCTGATTTATTTTACCATGTGCACTTCAAAGGGTCTGTGGCCCTTGGCTGGCCACAAGATTTGCCCCTAAAGAAATGTTATTTAGGTTCCGTGCAGCAATGAAACTGTGTAACATATCCATAATTCGATCTATTTTGGTTTCTGCGTTGCTTACAGGCTGATCAGAATTGGGTTGTGGGACCTGGTTTCTGTAATTTCTTGGGACTTCTGATCAGACATATCCTTGTCAGAATCACTGTCTTGGTTCTGGAATGATGGTCTGGGCCTTAGTTGTTCCCTATCTTCCCAGGGATTTTGGGGTGTCCTAACATGTGGTGGATCCCTATTTACCTGTGTAGGTCCCTGGGGCAAATTATAACAGTTATAGTGAGGGTTTCCACCCTCAGGGTTAAATCTGGCCCTTTGGGGATATTCCCTAACATTTCTTCTTAACCTCGGGTCCGGTTCCCTTGGAGAATACTACTGTGGTGGTCTTTGTGCTCCCCCTCAAAAGGGGGGTCTCTGCTCCCCCCTTCTGATTGGTGGGGCATCTGGTCTGGAGGAACCCACGTGGCATATCTCCTCTGACTATATCAGTGTATGTCTTTTTCTTGGTTTCAAAATGTAATGATTGAGGAGATATATGAGTTTCAGCCACAAATTTAGTTATAGGTTTCGGCCTATCTTTGTATTCACCAGTCTGTTGGATAGAGTACAAATTGTTACTCTCTACTCCAGTGAACACCCCCCTTTGTAGTCCTTCGCTAAACTCATTTTTTTGTAGGTAGATAGGGCCTCGAAGAATATGAATTTAAACTCAGGGTGATTGTAATCTGGCTCCTTTTCTGCTAAGTGCTAAGCACTTTTTAGCACAGCCAGAAATTCAGTGGGGCTTTGATGACTGGTACATCTCAGATTGTGTATAGCCGCTCTAGCCGCGGTAACATTTTTGTAAGGGCCCAATTCTAGATGACAGTGGTGTTTAATTTCTTGCCATGAAGTACCATACAGACCTTTTAAAGATTCACAGAATCTACGGTATTTGGTTTCAAATACCCACGGCAAGAAACTAATCCTAGACTGGTCATCATCTGGGCCCAAAACTGAGAGGGTATTTTCATAGGTCTTGATGTGGTCAATATTATACATAGATCCCTTCTTCATAAAGCCCAGGATGGCAGTATTCAAAAGTTTTATTATTTTTGCGGCGTCCTGTTTAGGGGTGCCTGTCTTTTTCTCTGAACCTGAAGAAAATTATACCTACCTTTATGTGGTGGTTTAATTTTTAACCCCCCTGTGTGCTATAGATGGCTTGGGTAGGACATGTATTTTTTTTGTTTCCTCTCCATTGTCTAACTTCCAAACTTTAGATTGAGAGTCAGATCTGGGATTATTGTCCGACTCTTCACTTTCAGGCTTAGGCATCTGAGCACTACCCTGGGGCATGAACTTCAATTGTTCTTTCAATTCTCCTAATTGCTTAATCACCTCAATACAGTGCACTTACACCCCCTTCCTGCGCAGACCAATTTTCAGCTTTCAGCGCTCTCACACTTTGAGTGACAATTACTCAGTCATGCAACACTGTACCCATATGAAA
This sequence comes from Lithobates clamitans, assembly GCA_037952925.1. Lineage (NCBI taxonomy): Eukaryota > Metazoa > Chordata > Amphibia > Anura > Ranidae > Lithobates > Lithobates clamitans. Next base: position 3,547,396 of record JBBGZY010000725.1, on the reverse strand, counting down.
TTTGTGTCCTTTTTTTTTTACACAAATAGAGCTTTCTTTTGGTGGTATTTACTCACTAGTGGTTTTTTTATTTTTTGTGCTATAAATAAAAAAAGGCCGTAAATTTTGTGAAAAAAATGCCCTTTTCTTTGTTTCTGTCATAAAATTTTGCTAAGTAGTCATTTTTCTTCATAAATTTTGCCCAAAATTTATACTGCTACATATTTTTGGTAAAATAACCCAAATTAGTGTATATTATTTGGTCTTTGTGAAAGTTATAGTCTACAAACTATGGTGCCAATTACTGAAAATTGATCACATCTGATCAGGCCTTTAGTACATCAGATAAATCTCATTTCTAGAGACACTAACAAGTCAGAAAAGTACAAATACTCCCCAAATGACCCCTTTTTAGAAAGTAGACATTCCAAGGTATTAAGTAAGTAGCATGGAAAGTTTTTTTAAGTTGTAATTTTTTCCCACAATTCTTTGCAAAATACAAAATTGTCATTTTATCAGATTATTTCTCACACACAGCATATGCATACAACAAATTACACCCCAAAATACATTCTGCTACTCTTCCCGAGTATGGCGATACCACACGTGTGAGACTTTTACACAACGTGGCCACATACAAAGGCCCAACATTGAAGTAGCACCTACGAGCATAAATGACACATCTCATTTCTTAACCACCTATTACATTTTTGAAGGCCCTGGAGCACCAGGAAAATGGAATTGCCCACAAAATGATCCCATTTTGGAAAACAAACACCCCAACATATACTCTATGAGGCATAATGAGTCTTTTGAACGGTTCATTTTTTTCCAAGAAGTTTTGGGAAAATGTGGACAAAAAATGAAAATGCATTTTTTTACACAAAGTTGTCAATTTATAAGATATTTCTAACATATAGCATGTATATAGCAAAAATTACACCCCAAAATGCATTCTGCTACTCTTCCCGAGTATGACGATACTACATGTGTGAGACTTTTACACAGCCTGGCCACCTACAGAGGCCCAACATTGAAGTAGTACCTTCAGGCGTTCTAGGAGCATAAATTACACATCTCATTTTGTTCCTACCTATCACACTTTTGAAGGTCCTTGAGCACCAGGACAGTGGAATTACCCACAAAATGATTTTGGAAAGCAAACACCCCAACATATATTCTATAAGGCATGGGCTGCAGATAGGTACTCAGGTACTCTGATTGGCTGCAGATAGGTACCCGGGTACTCTGATGGGCTGGAGACAGGTACTCAGCTAACTTGATGAGCTGCAGACAGGTACGCGGGTTCTCTGATGGGCTGGTGACAGGTACTCGGTTACTCTGATGGGCTGGTGACAGGTACTCGGGTACTCTGATGGGCTGGTGACAGGTACTCAGGTACTCTGATGGCCTGGTGACAGGTACTCGGGTAATCTTATGGGCTACAGATAGGTACTCGGGTACTCTGATGGGCTGGTGACTGGTATATGGGCACTCTGAAGGGCGGTGACAGGTATTCAGGTACTCGGTACTCATATGAACTGTGACAGGTACTCAAGTACTCATATGGACTGTGACAGGTACTCAGGTACTCTGGTACTCATATGGACTGTGACAGGTACTCAGCTACTCATATGGACTGTGACAGGTACTTGGGTACTCAGATGAACTGTGACAGGTACTTGGGTACTCAGATGGACTGTGACATGTACTCGGGTACTCAGATGGACTGTGACAGGTACTCAGATGGACTGTGACATGTACTCGGGTACTCAGATGGACTGTGACTGGTTCTTGGGTACTGAGATGGACTGTGACAGGTTCTTGGGTACTCAGATGGACTGTGACAGATACTCGGGTACTCAGATGAACTGTGAAAGGTACTTTGATGGGTGGTGACAGGTACTTTGATGGGTGGTGACAGGTCCTCTTTATTGGAGAAGGGCAATCAGTGCAATTGGTGTACACTGTAACCGGTAACGAGATGTTACCGAAATCTCCTTCTCACACATGATCGGTGTGTGAGGAAGAGAACCCGGTAACATCTCGTTACCGCTCTGTATTTACATTTAGTGATCGGCTGTGAAAGGATCACAGCTGATCACGTGGTAAACAGTCACCAGCCAATGGCTGTTTACCAGCGTCGGTGACGAGCAGTGTTCCCGGGAACACGCTGCCACCGATGTGCACGCGAATCGCGCTCGTGAGCATGCGCCGCGCAAAGTGGGGCGGTACCATCTGTGATCGATCACGTGGTAAACAGCCATGCCCAATGGCTGTTCACCCCCTCGGTGGCGAGCGTTGTCTCAGTGACACGCCGCCACCGAAGGTACAGGGATGCACGCACACGATCGCGTGCATTCCCTGTTAAAATGGACGGACGTCATACGACGCCCGCCCAGAATGAGAGCCGCGCCGCCTGGCCGTCATATGACGGATGGCAGGCGGCAAGCGGTTAATTAGGAATTCCTGTCCTGACCTAAGTTGATTTATTTCTCCTTCTAATTTTTCACTGCCTATTACTCTGCAACTTTCGTCAGGGGACCCTTTTCCTTGCCTATAACTCTCCAGCTCTTCTTTTAATTGTTTACACTTTTCAATTAATCGGTGATTTGTATCCTGGTTTATTTTACTGTTCTTTTGTAACCGTTCTAGTTCATCTTGCATTTTCTTTCTAAACTCGCGATAACGATCTGGCTTATCGTGGCCTCCTTCTTTTTTCTAGTGAGTTCACATTGCCTTTCTTTTAAATGGGGCTGGGACCCAAAGATATCCTTCCCCTGTTGGGTATTTTGAAGTTTAAACTCATTACAAAGATACAGCAGGACAGGCCATAGTTCCAAAAGTATGTAATCACGCCTTTTTAAGTCCTTTGTCTTAGAGAAGCTGTCTGTGAGTTCATAGATTTGACCTTCCACGTTCCACGTGTCTTTCACTAAATGACTAGCGTGGCTTTTAAGGTCTTTAATGTATGCTTCAAGATCAGCTTAAATAGACAATCTTTTTCTCACATGATCCACCATTTTAATTTTAGAAACAATTTTCAACATGTCCTGTACTTGTACCAATTTTGATTGAGTATTAATACCACCACTAGGGGCTGACTCTTGATAATCACTAGCAGCAGATCCACTTTGACCAGACATTTTTGGCAAAATATATTTTTTTTTTCAAAAAATTTATAAATAATAATTTTATGAAAAATATTATTTATGTCACCACATGAACTATGATTGATCCTTTACAAAATACTAGCGTTCTCAGCAGTGCCTCAATTTAATATGTTGTGCTTATGAGGATAATTTTCCTGTACGGTATTTATGATTGAGTCATTTTTAAATGATAATATTTTTAAGATACAGGGTCAATCAAATATGAACACAGACTAAAAATAGGAGATTTATTCACCAGACATGTATTCATACAAAATAGTTATATATATATACTGGTTGACAAAAACAAATGTTACATACAATTAAAAAATACCGATTGTGCTACATAAAATTAAGAATCTCAGTTAAAAAAAAAACGCTAATGGGAGTGTTGTACCTTTGAAATGACACAGCAATGATAAACTTCCCAAACATATAACCATACAAAATAGTTATAAATAGATTGATTGACAAAACAAATGTTACATAAAATTTAAATATTAATTGTGCTACATAAAAACTTGAATATCAATTGAAACACCCGCTAAAAATGGGAGTGTAGTACCTTTGAAATGACACAGCAATGGTAAACTTCCCTGTAGAATTAATAACCTTGTAAAAATGACAATAAGACAGAATATCTGTTTTTCACAATTTCAACCGTTACTATACTGCAGGTAAGTAAGTGGTTAACAATGTGAAATAAAATTAGACGTTTGTTATGTTAATAAAATGGAAACTATGTAAATTAAAAATATTGAAAATTGAATCTTTAGAGAAAAATCTACCAGGCGGTTACTGATTCGAGAGAAATAGTTATCCAACTATATAATAATCAATAAGTAAATATTTAAGATAACACAAATGTATATAAGGTAAAAAATCAACACAGCATAATTACCTGTTCTAAAATAGCTACTGGTCTCAATTGCTGGTTAGCAGAGGTTTTAGAATGGCTGCCGTGGCTTTCAAGATGGCTACTCTTAAAGAGGAATTACTTCTTGCGACCTCCGAGTTTCAATGTCTTTTGGTTTGTATTATTTAGTGTGGGTTATACATTAAAAGTTGGGAAATAAATGAAGTCATGGTGACCTTTAGTTCACCTCTGTCTCGAGGCCTAACTGACTTTGCAACCATATATCCACATCTTAAACTTATGAGATATGGTTATTTCTTCATTATAATTACAACACTCACTACTTTACATTGTAGCAAAGCGTCATTTCTTCAGTGTTGTCACATGAAAAAATAGAATAAAATATTTACAAAAATGTGAGGGGTGTACTCACTTTTGTGAGATACTGTATATATATCTTTTTATATATATATATATCCCAAAATTTATACTAAAAACATGTCAGTGCAACAAAAAAAAATTAACCAACATACCTGATGTGAAGCAAGCCAGCACTGTCTGTATATCACACACAGTTAGTAAACTAGAAATATTTAAAAAATGTGTGCAGCGCTACACCCACCTCTTCACCTAATATGTGTTTCTTAATGTGTATCAAAATTTTAAATACATAAAATCAGGATACTACATCAAATCAAGTCCAAGTGTATTCTTCTAACATTTAATGAAATATGCAAACCATACTGAAATCAATAATAAGTCTGTGCAACATGCCATTTATTTTCACTACAACAAAAAAAAGCCCAATGTGAAGTGGTGATATTTTCCACTTCGCCCCCCCCCCCCCCCCCCCCCCGCCTGGCCTGATGGGCTGCATGCTCAGATAAGGGTCTGGTTATTTAAATTTTGGTGTGGGGTCCCCCTGAAAATCCATACCAGACCTAAAAGGCCTGGTATGGATTAAGGGGGACTCCTAAGCTGTTTATTTCTTTTTATTTATTACTACCGACACTTGTTTGTTTACATTCTGCTGTCAGCAGAGAATCCCACTGACAGCAGATGAGTCATGGTTGTTAAGAAGGGGAAGGCTGCCCACTACTTAACAACAAGCTATTCCGAATGAAATGAAACAAAGATGCAAAACGAATTCCGAAAATGAACCGGTTCAATTAGGAATGCATCCAATGAAATGAAAATTTGCAGCATTCATGTCTAGTCCACTGTTGTCATCATCAGAAATCCTAAAATGAAAATGTCATGCAGGCATCACCAGAGTGCATGTAAGTAGACTGGAAGTCGCAGCAAAGACACCTGAAAAAGTCCAGTAGCTCTGAGAATCAAAAAAGGATGAAAAAAAAATGTTTTTTATTAAAACAAATGGCAATTGTGTATGATATGCGGTACTTAAGCAAATTAAATGTCATTAAGTCAGGGTTTAGATCTTTAATGAAGGAATGCACATACGTATAAACTCATATTAGTAGCCTTGCTAGCTTTAGAACAAAAAGATTCTGCATTCAGAACTTATTACTAGAGAATAGTTAAAAACGCTATTGCCACTTACAGTGAGCTCACAGGCGAGCAGGTAACACGGGTTCCCCCAGGGCGTGGAGTCTAAGGGCCAGCCGGTATTCTGCCAGGGAACCCCTCACGAGGGTTTGGGCTTAGCTGCCTGCTGACCCCAGGTCACAATCCCCGGGTACACCCTGTTCGCTAGGGAAGTATCAGCTGCGGACAACGTAATCAGAACAAGCCGAGTCGGTACACAAGAGATCAGTTCACGAGAGGTCAGGTTTAAGGCAGGTTACATGAAGGGAGCCCAGAAACAAATGTTGCTCAAGCAACCAGTAGCTGGTTTGAAAGGGATTTAAATAGGGAAGCACCCATAGCTGCAGAGTGCACAGAGCTGAACACAAGTTAGTGGAACAACAGGTGCCAGCCGGCCTACAGCAGTAAAGGTGCTTCATTGGTCCATTTCCCAAACGTGGGACTGAGACATCGGTGGCAGGAACCCAAGACCTCTCCTCCGGACCTTAGCTCTTCCAATCAATGAGATAGAGTAGCCTCCCCTGGGAGTACTTGGAGTCCAATATTTCTTTAATCTCATACTGATCCGAGGTATCAGTCACAGGAGCGGGGTGAGAAGAAGAGCGAGAGAAGCGATTGAGGACCAGTGGCCTGAGCAGGGAGACATGGAAGGCGTTGGGTATCCTCAGATGAGAGGGCAGACTGAGCTTGAAATCAACTGGATTGATCTAACGGAGAATGGGAAATGGACCAATGAAGCCCGGAGTCGGATGTGCTTGGTAGAGAGCCAAACTCTATCGCCAGGCAGGAACTTAGGAGCCAGACGGCGATGACGATCTGCTGCCGTTTTATGCCTGGAGGCAGCTAGATGAAGATTCTCAGAGACTTCTTTCCAGATTGAGTTGAAGGACCTTTGAGCCTCAGCTTCTGCTAGTACAAGAGGAGAAATGGGAACAGGAAAGGGAACAGATGGATGCTGCCCGTAAACAGTGAAGAAGGGAGATTTTCCAGAACTGGCATTGGAGTGATGGTTTAAGGAAAACTCTGCCCAGGGCAAAAGGTCACGTTCCGTTTGCCCATTGGACTGGGAATGAAAGGCAGATGAAAAATCCAATTTAATCCTAAAAGAGCTGGCCAAGGCTCTCGAAAACCAAGCAGTAAATTGAACTCCTCTGTCAGAGACGATATGAGAAGGCATCCCATAAAGACGAAAAATCTCCTTAATGAAAGTTGTGGCAAGACTGGGAGCAGAAGGTAGACCTGGGAGAGGAATCAAGTGACACATTTTGGAGAACCGATCCACCACTACCCAGATCACTGTAGAACCTGTTGAGGGAGGCAGATCTGAGATAAAATCCATGGAAATACAACGCCAAGGTATATCGGGCACTGGTAAGGGCAACAGCAACCCAGCAGGAGCAGACGTGGAAGATGTGGATAGTACACAAACCGTAGAAGCTTGAACGGATTCCTTGACATCCTTACGAAGAGAAGGCCACCAATAATGGCGCTGAAGAAGATCACAAGTACAAGGTATGCCAGGATATCCAGAGAACTTGGAGTCATGTGCCCAAGCAAGGAGTTTGGGACGAAGTGCGGGAACTACAAAAGTTTTACCTGGAGGAGGCTGCGTAGACTGGAGCTGAGTAGTGGCTAGAATACGATGCAGAGGGATGATGGGACCGGGATCTAGGTGATTCTCAGAATCATTGCCATCAAACGACTTGGACAAGGCATCGGCTCAAAGGTTTTTGGAACCTGGACGAAAAGTAATGTTAAAATTGAAGCGGGCGAAAAAGAGGGCCCAGCAAGCTTGATGTGGGTTCAATCGTTTCATGGATTGTAAATACTGCAGATTTTTATAATCAGTATAGATGGTAATACAATGGGGAGAACCCTCTAGAAGGTTCTAGAAGTCGCCATTCTTGAAGAGCTAGTTTAATAGCGAGTAGCTCACGGTCCCCAATGGTGTAGTTCTTCTCCGCATCAGAAAATTTCTTGGAAAAGAATCTGCAAGGCTGAGACTTGAACTTCTGAGCTTGGAGCAGGACGGCACCAACCCCTACTGAAGAGGCATCTACCTCCAAAGAAAAGGGTTTAGTAATGTCCGGACATAGGAGAATTGGGACGGAGAGGAAGGCTGCCTTGAGTTTGAGGAAAGCATCAATGGCTTCAGGGGACCACAGCAGAGCATTCACACCCTTGCGGGTGAGAGATGTAATAGGGGCCACCAAGGTGGAGAAGTTAGGAATGAATTGACGATAGTAATTGGTGAAGCCAAAAAGCGTTGGGTGGCTTTAAGACCAGAGGGCTGGGGCAACTCGGAGGTTGCCGGAAGTTTGGCTGGGTCCATGAGGAGACCCTGAGATGGGATTATGTAGCCCAGAAATGGAACTTGTGTTTGTTCAAATAGACATTTCTCCAATTTTGCATATAGACAATTGTCCCGTAGACGCTGTAGCACAGCTTTCACATGAAGACGATAGGTAAGTAAGTCTGGTGAGAAAATAAGAATGTCATGCAGATATACAATAACACAGACATACAGAAGGTCGCGGAAGATCTCATTAACCAAATTTTGGAAGACCGCTGGGGCATTGCATAAGCCAAAGGACATCACAAGATACTCATAATGTCCGTCCCTGGTGTTAAAGGCGGTCATCCATTCGTATCCTTCCCAGATTCTTTTTAAATTGTAGGCCCCTCTAAGATCCAGTTTAGTAAAAACATGAGAACCTCGCAGTCTGTCAAAGAGTTCTGAAATTAAGAGGAAGAGGGTATCGGTTCTTCACGGTGATGGCGTTAAGACCCCTGTAGTCGATGCAAAGACGGAGTAAACCATCTTTTTTTGCTACAAAGAAGAACCCGGCTCCGGCAGGTAAGTTAGATTTCCTGATGAAAGCCTTTTGGTTTTCCGAATGTATTCAGACATGGCTTGTGTCTCAGGGAGGAAAGGTCCCAGGTAACAGATCAATGGTGCAGTCAAGTCTCTGTGAGGGGGAAGGCGATCAGCGAACTTTTTTGCAGAAAACATTTCGGAAGGACTGATATTGAGCAGGCAACATGGGAGTTGTGGAGGTCTCAGCCAGAGGAATGGAAGGAGGAGGTAGCACCTTGGAAATACATCGTTGCTGACACGGAGAACCCCAAGCCAATACTTGTCCAGAATTCCAGTCAAGATGCGGGGATTGTTGCTGCAACCAGGATGATGGGACTGGTGGATTTAGGCAGGATTAGGAAAGCGATCTCCTCACCATGCAAAAACCCAATGCGTTACTCAATAGGAGGGGTTTTAAACCGGATGGGACTCATAGGCAAGAAGGAGCCATCTACTGCGGTCACGGAGAAGGGTATAGCCAAGGCAACAAAGGCAATACCCAACTCAGAAGCTAAAGATTGTTCAATGAAATTCCCGGCAGCGCCAGAGTCCACATATGCAGAAAGTTGATAGGCATTTTGATCCCCGTGGACAGCCACGAGAAGGGTGAAACAAGGAAAGCGAAAATTAACAGATCGGTCTAGATCACCTCCCTCTGAGTGAGCTAGACCCTGGAGTTTTCCGGACGGACTGGACAGGAGTTCAAAAGATGTCCTTTATCGCCACAGTAAAGGCACAAACCCAATCCCATGTGCGGGCACATTCCTCAGGAGTAAGGCGAGTTCGTCCAAGCTGCATAGGTTCTTCCAACATGTGAGAGGTTGAAGACGGAGAGGATTCCACAGGTCTTTGGACTACCTGCGCTGGACGGCCAATGGGGGGATGACTGGTTCTGGATTTCTCCAGGGCCTGCTCCTGGAAGCGAATGTCTATTTGAATGCTTAATGCGATTAAGTCATCCAATGTGGTAGGAATGGTGCGTCTAGCGAGTTCATCCTTGACACGCTCAGATAGGCCTTGCCAGAAGGTAGCAGTAAGGGTCTCATTATTCCATTTGAGTTCAGCGGCCAGCGCACGGAATTGAACTGCATATTGACCGACTGTCATTCCTTGCTGACGAAGACGAAGAAGGACCCCAGCAGCCGAAGAGACTCTGCCGGGCTCATCAAAAGTTTTCCGGAATGCATGCAAAAAGAGCTGGAGGTCGGAGGTGATAGAATTGTGTGATTCCCAGAGTGGGGAGGCCCAAGCTAGAGCATCACCAGAGAGGAGAGAGATGATATATGCGACTTTGATGCGATCAGTTGGAAAATGGTGGCTGGAAAGTTCAAAGTGTATGGAACACTGATTAATGAAACCCCGACAAGCCTTAGAGTCGCCAGAAAAACAAGGGCAGATACCGGCAGGGATTGCCAGGTGTAGCAGGTAACACGGGAGCAGCTGAAGCAGAAGCAAGAACGGGAGGAGCTTAAGTTGCAGCGAGTTGCAGACGATCCAGACGGGAGACAAGATCCTGAAGAACCAGCATTATTTGCTCTTGATTTGCTTGCTGGGAGTTAAGTCTCTGAACTAGATGTTGAATTTGATCCTCGGTCAGTGGCTGATTCTCAGAGGCGCTCATGGCTTAAGCAAACTGTCACGGTACTACTTACAGTGAGCCCACAGGTGAGCAGGTGACACGGGATCCCCCAGGGTGTGGAGTCTAAGGGCCAGACGGTATTCTGCCAGGGACCCCCTGACGAGGGTTTGGGCTTAGCTGCGTGCTGACCCCAGGTCCCAACTCCCGGGTTCACCCTGCTTGCTAGGGAAGTACCGGAAGACGCTGTCAGACAAGGATGGATGGATGAAGCAAAGGAGAGCCGGATAGCGAGCCAAGGTCAGGGCGGGCTGCAGACTACATAATCAGAACAAGCTGAGTCGGCACACAAGAGATCAGTTTACGAGAGGTCAGGTTTAAGGCAGGTTACACGAAGGGAGCCCAGAAACAAATGTTGCTCAAGCAACCAGTAGCTGGTTTGAAAGGGATTTAAATAGGGAAGCACATGAGGGGCTGGACAGGACCTAGCAGGAAGGAATCATATATTAGGCAACAGGTGTGGCCGGCGACACCCATAGCTGCAGAGTGCACAGAGCTGAACACAAGCTAGTGGAACAACAGGGGCCAGCCAGCCTACAGCAGTAAAGGTGAGACACAGATCAGCTCCGCAGCTGAACTGTGACAGCTATCATATGCACCATGCAGTTATACACATTACCACATGTATGGTTTTATGATTGTATGGTGCGTTGCCATGCATTGCATACAAGAGGAAATCAGCTCTTGCAATGGACACACCCCTTCCACACCCTCACTTACATGGGCCAAAAAGAATACATACAGGAAAATTTCCGGTAAATTTACAAATTTTTTTTTTCACTGCTAATTTTTCTTTAAACTGATTTTTCAAATTAACAAATAATTTAGATTTTGGATAAAAGGTATAAAGTAGTATAACATATTTGGTAGTTTAATAATATATTTGTAATAGAAGTCTATACATCAATGAGGGACAGTTGAAAGCTATGCAAGGTAGTCCCATTCATACGGCAGAATTGTTTCCTAATCACCAAGCGTATATAAACCAAGGGTCTCAACTACAGTCCCATGTCATTTAGCAGGTCCAATATCCTTACGTGTTCAGTGTCCCAAACCCCTACTGGATATTCTGACCTATGAAAAACAAATGGGTCCAATAAAGTTTTATCTCCACAACAGCTCCATGGGGTTGATTTACTAAAGACAAATAGACTGTGCACTTTGTAAAGTAAAGTTGCTCCAAAGCTTAGTAAATAAGCAGAAGCTCTGCTGACTTCCATCATCCAATCATGTTACACAGAAAAATGCAGTTATTTCAATTTTCCTTGCATGTGATTGGGTATTCTTTGCAAAGTGAAGCTTTAACACATTTACTAAGCTCTGGAGCAACTGCAAAGTGCGCAGGCCATTTGCCTTTAGTAAATCAACCCCTTATCTACTAATCTTTGTGATTCATCATCATGTTTGTCTCCAAAAAGAAAAAGAAAAAAACTCAGTGTTTTGTACCTTGTAAAAATATAAAACAAATTCTCTAATATTGTGCTCACATGTGTATGTGGTAGCATGCCATTAGCCACCAGGTGACTTGTGCTGTCTTCACACCCCTTTATCCATGGAAAAATACAATTTGAGATCAGGGGGAAAAAAAAGATCTCAAAAGAAGGAAAATGTGGATCAACGAATGTTTAAAGAGCATTAAGATGACTAAGATTTCTAATGATTATAAAAATTGAAGAGCATAACAATTTACCAAGAAAGAACTGCACCCCTTTCTTCTTCCATAACGGAAAATCCCCAGGCCCTGATGGTCTCTTTATAGAATACTGCAAAACATTTTACTTGAATATGACTAAGAAATTACTGCAATTGTATAATCCCTTCGTGTTCTAAATCCACAATCTGATAATCTTTGATAATAAAATATTTACATTAAATTTCAGCTTATGCAGATGGCATGTTGTTTTGTTTAGCCAACCCTTCAATTTCAATCTCTAACCTAACTAATGAATTGGAAACATTTGGTATATTAACAAATTCTGAAAGTAACATGGTCAAATTTGAATTATTGAATAAAAATATAGATTAACCTCCCTGGTGGCAGGGGCATTGCTAGGTCTACAAAAGATCTGGGGCTAGAGCCCATAGCAGTGAAGTAAAGAAAGTCATACGCTTGGGCTGGCATACACATGTATATAATATATGTGTGTGTGTATGTGTGTATATATATATATATATATATATATATATATATATAAAATATTGTTACATATCTGAGTGCGGATCCCACGGTTTATTTATAATAAATATAAATAAACCATGGGATATCATATATCAGATTTTTTAATTTCTACTAATGAGATCTGTACCCACATATGTGACTGAGGAATATAGAAACCCAACTGTTGGCCACCTTTACCATATATAAATTTGATATGCAGGAAGAAAATAAAGCAAGAGTCATGTGCTTCGTTTTTTTTTTTTTTTTTAATAAAATTGCCAAAATAATACTTAAGATAAGAGATCTATGAATAAACATATGTAAACCATGGTCTTCTACATTTGCATATGTTGTACAGCCCAGTCAAGAGATTATGATGATATATATAAAATATATTAACAATATCACACAAATGTAATAAATAATGCCCATCCCCTTTTAGAGGGCACATGGTGTATAGGGACATACAATGTAAAACATGGTTGTATTTCCCCACCCAGGGAAAATACAACTGGATGCAATGCTCTGCAGGCACAGTAGAAAAAAATAAATAAATGCCCCATCAATTGCAGCCACTGTTCCCCATCAATTGCAGCCACTGTTCCCCATCAAATGCAGCCACTGTGCCCCGTCAAATGCAGCCACTGTGTCCGTCAAATGCAGCCACTGTGTCCCGTCAAATGCAGCCACTGTGTCCCGTCAAATGCAGCCACTGTGTCCGTCAAATGCAGCCACTGTGTCCCGTCAAATGCAGCCACTGTGTCCCGTCAAATGCAGCCACTGTGTCCGTCAAATGCAGCCACTGTGTCCGTCAAATGAAGCCACTGTGCCCATGAAAAGCAAGAAAATCAGCACCCATTGTATTTCTACATCTATTAAAGAGTTTAGTTAATAGTAATTGAACTGAATATTACTTATTTGGTGAGGGGGTGGGAGAGAGAGAGAGAGAGAGAGAGAGAGAGAGAGAGAGAGAGAGAGAGAGAGAGAGAGAGAGAGAGGGAAAGGGAGAGGTAGAGGGTGAAAAGGGGCGAGAGAGAGAGAGAGGGAGAAGGAGAGGGAGAGAGAGAGAAAGAGAGAGGGGAGGGAAGAGAGAGAGGGGGGAGAGGGAGACACCAGAAGTACCTTAATAACTTTAATCTTCCCTTCTGTCCCAGCCACCACCGCCGTTATTCCATTCTCCTGCTGGCTGCTGCCCTTAGGCATAAAAACAGCATGACTCTGGAGGAAGAAGGGGGTGTCGCCGTGCTGACTCCATACAAGGAGAAATCGAGCACTGCCGCCATTCTCCTGATCTCCTGCTGCTTTCCTCAGGCGGCATATCACTCAGCCGGTAACAGTGTGGTGGGCGGGCGCCGCAATGGCCGGATCACACAGAAGGTAAAATGCAGGTGCCGCCTCTGCTGTCCATCCTTTCTCACTTTCTCTTTACACAAAAAGCTGGACCCGCTTAGACACTCGGGGCTATTGACCCCACATTCGGGGCTCTAGCCCCAATAGCCACCTCTTAACAACTCCTATGCCTGGCGGTATGATTATGTCAGATTTTTTAATCTCAAAGTGATACATTGTTTTGCATGGAAATTTTGTGTTTTATATTGTAGGCAAATTTTCCCACAAATCACTATTGCTCAATTTTGCAACTGATTCTAATTTACTATCGCTGTTTTCTAGCTGGTCTAAAACTTCTTTTGACGTAAAGTGACGCTTTTTGGTTGCTATGGACACTCTCAAGTTTCCAGGCAGAAAGAAAGGTATATATAATATAAAACTGCATGCAGGGCACTGGACAAACCACTAGGGACAAAAGGGATGTGAAATGATTTGATACAGTAATGTAATCTTACAGATTACAGTGTACTGTATGTGTTCTGTATTTTTCACTTTTTGAAATTGCCGCTGGGCTCTGCCGAGCCTGGAACAGTAATACATCGGGCGGATGATGCGGTGGAGTACACAGCGGAGGGACATCGCAGGATCCCGGGGACAAGGTAAGTACGCTGTACATGGATCCTGCGATGCAATCCCGAGTGTGACTCGTGGTTACTGCTTTTGGTAGTGGAAATTCATCCCGAGCCACACTTGGGAGTACCGCCAGGAGGGTTAAAAGGAATGACAGTTTATAAATGTTTCATTTTCTTTCCAAGACCTTTTTAAAATAACTTTAATAAAGATTTGAGCAACTAATCTTCAATAGCCCTCTGCCTAGGTAGGAAGGTCATTAAAGTGGTAGTAAACTCTGTTGTTGAAAAAAAAAAAAAAAGGCCCCCCTACAGGCTAATGTCAAAATGTGCTATAAGACCAAGCCCTCCAGCAGAGCTCTGTCATCGCTTTTGGTTCTTTCATCTTCACCTTGTCTTCCTTCAGGGTTTATGCTCTTCAGCCAGTTGAATGGTCGGGAGGAGATGATGTCACACTCTGAATTGATGGCACATTCGTTGTGCTGTCAATGCAGGGCACAGTGCGCATGCGCTGATGACATCACTGGCTGCTTCAACTTTGAATATTTCCTAAATGATGCAAGTTTACGAGATTTTCACTGTACCTACAGGTAAGCGTTATTACAGGTTTATTACTACTTTAAAATATTTTGGTTACAAAAATTACTGTTTAGATTCCAAGTCTGAACTACTAAAGTACTGTAATTCAAAGCCAAAAGTTTTTTAAAAAGTCATGGAACTTTTCCTGTACTCATAGCGCATTACGCTACTGTGCTAACGGTGAAAACATACCCTATATTTGCCTCTAAACTTACAGTTACATACAGTTGTGCTCATAAGTTTACATACCCTGGCAGAATATATGATTTCTTGGCCATTTTTCAAAGAATATGAATAATAACACAAAAACTTTTCTTTCACTCATGGTTAGTGTTTGGCTGAAGCCATTTATTATTCAACTGTGTTTACGCTTTTTAAATCATAATGACAACACAAACTACCCAAATGACCCTGATTAAAAGTTTACATGCCCTGGTGATTTTGGGCTGATAACATGCACACAAGATGACACAAAGGGGTTTGAATGGCTATTAAAGGTAACCATCCTCACCTGTGATCTGTTTGCTTGTAATTAGTGTGTGTGTATAAAAGGTCAATGAGTTTCTGGACTCCTGACAGACCCTTGCATCTTTCATCCAGTCCTGCACTGATGTTTCTGGATTCTGAAACATGGGGAAAGCAAAAGAATTGTCAAAGGATCTGTGGGAAAGGGTAGTTGAACTGTATAAAACTGGAAAGGGATATAAAACGATAGCCAAGGAACTGAGAATGCCAATCAGCAGTGTTCAAACTCTGTGTGGGTTGTGAAGTTTAAGCCAGGGATACCCCAAGATAAGGGGATAAGCAGGAAAGGACATCAGGTAGAAGCTGATTGTCTCCCTGTGAAATTTCCCAATGGTCTGGGTAATAGGTACCGTACACAAGGTCACCAGACCCATGGACAAGGGAGAATTATCAAAGGCTAAGACTGAGAAGGGTCTGTGCACCTTAGTCACTGGAATCTGTAGACTGTGTGCTAGGTCTTATCAATGAAATTGCTAGCAGCCCCAGAATCAATGAAAGCAGAGAGGTGGTGAGAAAACTAGGCAGAACTAATTTGTGCAGGAACATATAAGCCATCTCTGAGGGAAACAGACAAAGTATGGTCTATAGAAGCAGACCCCACCCACACTAGACTTGGCTTTTCTCAGCTTAGGACCGCTAGCGACAAAGTGGCAGTGGTTGCCACAATATAAGCAGAGACCCTGAGATCTCCTTCTAGCCTTTTCCCCAGGGGATAAATGGGTAGCACCAACTTACATGGGCTCATCCTCCTGGAGAGGTTGAGAGAGCTCAGGAAAAGAAGAAGAGCTGGGCAGCGTACTGGGGGGCAAAGAAACAAACCTCTCTGTACACCTTTCCCGTAAATGCCTGTCAATACGGATGGCTACTTGCATGGCTTCATTCAATGACTTCGGTTCAGAGTAGTGAACTAAGGAGTCTTTAATGGAGTCTGATAAGCTTAACCTGATCTGGCTTCTTAGAGCTGGGTCATTCCACCCTGAGTCAGGTGCCCAGCAGCGGAAATCAAAACAGTATTGTTCAGCGATGCGTTTATCCTGACGTAATGACCTAAGGTTAACTTCACCTGAATGGGCACAGTCAGGATCATCATACAGTAAACTTAAGGCTTTGAAAAAGGCTTCATCTGACCCTCTGACTGGGTCATCTGCGGGGAGACTAAACGCCCAAGACTGGGGATCCCGCTGCAATCATAATAATGTAATAATCAGGCTGACCCGCTGTGCTTCAGAACGAGAGGAGTGTGGCTTAAGCTTAAAATATAGCATACAATAATTTTTAAAGTTGGAAAACATATGGGGGTCACCAGAAAAACAGTCAGGCGGGTTAACTTTGGGCTCTGGCTCCTGCGTTACTGCTGGAGGTGCGTTTACACGCAAAGACAGTTTCTGGACTGTCAGTTTGCAAATTTCCTCAGCAAATAAGCAAGCCTGTGTAGCGTCCATCTTGACAAAAATCTTTTGTGTTAAAGGCTTGTGATAATGTCACAAATGTCACATCTATCCCAATGCAGGTGGTCTGCCACTAAAGCTAGGTACTGTCTGCTTCACCTATAGCAGCCCCCTTTCCCTTAGGGCAAGCAGGCCTATCAGTACTTGGTTGCCCCCCAGGACTTATACACAATGCTATAATGCTTGGCCACCACACCAGGGCAGACGCGAACAGAGCAAACAACAGACTACTTGCAGTTTAGCAGACAGATAGCATGGTTCTAGGATGGTCCAGGTAAAAGGCAGGCTGGGTTCAGGGAAAAGTCCAATTTCTGATCCAATGACAGTCTAAGTCAGTGTTTCTCAACTCCAGTCCTCAAGGCACCCCAACAGGTCATGTTTTCAGGCTGCCCA
This sequence comes from Lithobates clamitans, assembly GCA_037952925.1. Lineage (NCBI taxonomy): Eukaryota > Metazoa > Chordata > Amphibia > Anura > Ranidae > Lithobates > Lithobates clamitans. The sequence continues at coordinate 3,530,307 of JBBGZY010000725.1, read as the reverse complement.
TTATTTTGCACAGGTGATTTGATCAGTTTTACTGCCTTAGTAATTACCACAGCTGTTTCATCTGAGGGAAATCCTGAAAACATCACCTGTTGGGACGCCTTGAGGACTGGAGTTGAGAAACACTGGTCTAAGTAAAAGGCAGGCTGAGTTCAGGGAACAGTCCAATATCCGATCCAATGACAGTCTAGGTAAAAAGCAGGCTGAGTTCAGGGAATAGTCCAATATTCGATCCGGGTCATACACAGGAAAATCCAACAGCAAAGCAGGGCAGACAAACGGGAGGCTTGATCAGGAACAATGCAGGTAACTCTGTCTCTATCACAAGCAAGGGATAGAGTGTTCGGTTTGCTTATAACAGATGACTGACCATCAATCACCTTGCAGGTTAACACAGACAGGGAGAATGTAACAGCCAACACCCGGATACTGGAATGAGGAGCAGGAGCACTAAGTGATCCTGACAGCCACTGAAAGAAGTCAGCAAAATATCTGAAGGATCTCATGTTCAAAAACAGAAGAATGAACAGTGAAGATATTTTTCAAGCTGTGAAGAAACCAATACCTCCCAACACGTAACAGAAATAAACTCATTAACTCTTAGATCCACCCAACCACCCAACATTTTGCCAAAACCACTTCTTTTCTCTCTCTGCACTGTCCAATCCAGGCATCTCTTTGCATCCCTCCAATCCAGGCCACAAAATTGGCCTGAAAAACAAAAAGCCACAGGAACCTCATTGGCTTTTTGGGTATTAACCTACCGCTACCCTCTCCCTACCCCCAGTTATTACACATAAGAACCATGTTAGCTTTATACATGTAACAAAATAGAATCAGCACCATGATGCTTCACGCGACAGTCTAACTAAGAACTCCATGTAACTTGTACTTTGTAATGTCATTTACTCTCCAGAGTCTCTCATTTGTACGACAGAAGATTGTAAGTGGTGCTTTCCTACCACAACAGAAAAGCATTGTGGTTAGGAAGATTTATTTAGGATGCCAGAAAAGCTGACAAATGCTACAGGAATGGATATATCTATATCTACTTACAGGACAAAATCGTGCAAAGAGAAACCTGTATACAACGGTGATCACATGACTGAAAACATTGAGCAGCAGACAGCCATATATCAAAGCATGCTTGATTATATCAATGACACAATTATCACACAACAACAGGGGACTGTATTATAGCATTATCAAGGGTGAAAATAAATTGTAGACTGATGACCATAAAGCTATTAACTATAACTCCCAATTTAAGACATGTCACTTTATATAACAACTATATCATTTTTCAAAAAAGCTCTACATTTAGGCCCCTTTCACACTGGGGCGGTGGGGGCGTTGGCGGTACAACAGCGCTATTTTTAGCGCTGCTGTACCGTCGTTCTTGCAGTGGTATTCGGCCGCTAGCGGTGCGGTTTTAACCCCCGCTGGCGGCCGAAAAAGGGTTAAAATCCCTCGTACAGCGCGGCTATTGCCGCGGTATAGCCGCGCTGTCCCATTGATTTCAATGGGCAGGAGCGGTGAAGGAGCGGTGAATACACCGCTCCTTCACCGCTCCAAAAAAGCGGTTTGCAGGACTTTTTTCACCGCCCTGCCTGCGCACCACTTCAGTGTGAAAGCCCTCGGGCTTTCACACTGAACAAACAGCGGAGGCTGTTTAGGGGCGGTTTTCAGGCGGTATTTTTAGCGCAATACCGCCTGAAAACCGCTCCAGTGTGAAAGGGGCCTTAGTCAAGTGACTTTGCCTAGGCTACAATGAGGCCATCAGCTTGCTGCGGACAGGAGAAAGGTTCTTCAGTAATTTCCTCTCCCCTGGTGATTTGACTGCAACATTGTAACTTTTCAGCACCTCACAGGGTGAGATGCTGCAACAGGAGCTTATGACATGTGTATGATCCAAGAACTGTACAATGTACAGGCACAAAGATTTTCACGATTATACCATCTCTATGCCAGCATCCCAGTCCAGGAAGTAGATGCTGACCCTGAATGAAGCCTGAACAAAGATGGCTCTGCCCTCCTTCAAAGTAAGGCAGGCCATAGATGGAGATTCAAACCATGTATGGACAGGCTGAATGTACCAAGTTGATCAATCGATCAACTTGGATGCAACCAGCATGCTGGGTTTTACCTGCAATTATCGCTAGCGGCTACTATAGCCGCTATGGTAGCCGCTAGCCACTAGCATATAATCTGTGAGGTTGATTTACTAAAACTGGAGAGTGCAAAATCTGGTGCAGCTGTGCATGGTAGCCAAACAGATTTTAACTTCAGCTTGTTCAATTAAGCTTTGACAATAAAACCTGGAAGCTAGTTGGTTTATATGCAGAACTGCAATGACCTGGCAGGAGGGATTCCTGCATCCACACTGTGTTGATGGGGGAACAAAGCTAATTTTTTTCCCTGCAAAACGTGGTAGCAGGAAAGAAATTCACTCCTTGTTTGGCCGGCCTAAAGGAAGGAATTGTCAGGAGAAATGAAATATGGAATGATTCCCCCAAGGGTTTTTTTTAGAAGCAAATTGATTTAGTCAAAAATAGTGATTTATAATTAAAGTCCTTTATTATACCAAAATGGAATTACATTTCATGGATTTGTTAAAATATTAGCTCTGGTTACACCTTAAAGGACATGTTCCATCATACATAGTGATATTAACACAGTGGAGCAAAACATTACATTACAGAATATTCTGCCCACCGTGCCTTTATTCAGTTACTGTGTTTATGTGCTTAAATAAGATGTTGGTTTTCTTGAATTATACCAAGCTAGTTATGCAGAGTGCAGGCGCCACCTACTGTTCCCTTTCTGGTATAGCTTTAGCTGTTTGTATTAGTTACATATTGTAATTTCTTAGAATGTGTTAATAAAGTTGTTAGGAACTTGTGCATTCTGGGAGATTCTCTTGAGGAAGTGAGTCAGCCACCATTTTAAGAATCTGCAGCAAGGCTGTGTCTCCAATCTCTCATCATCACCCCTCAGCGAGCTTAAAAAGTGAGTTCTTGTTATCTCATTCTGTGTTATAGAGCATTGTTAATTATAAATAAAATTGTACTGATTGATGCTTATTTTATCAATTTGTAGTCTCACTTCTGCAGCAAGTCTGTCTCTCCAATCTCTTATCATCACCCCTCAGCGAGCTTAAAAAGTGAGTTCTTGTTATCTCATTCTGTGTTATAGAGCATTTTTTCTTTATTATATGTAAAATTGTACTGATTGATGCTTATTTTATCAATTTGTAGTTTCACCTGGCTCGTTCTAATACATTTAAGATTAAAGAAATATGGTATCTGAATTTTATGGAGTAGGAAGTTTTAGCTCTCTGTCCCACAGACAGAACAGTGACATTTTTGCTGACCTCTGAGGTGACAGTAAGCTGACTTCAGAAGACTGTACAGCCTGGGGCTACACAGTGTCCATACAGCCAGATGCCTTAGTTGAAACAGGCCTTCAGCAGGTGAAGCAAGCAGCCAGGCTACACAGAGACGTGCCCTGTTACGCAACATCCCCGCACTCGGTACTACAGCGGTCTCTACACAGCAGGACAGCTTCTCCACTGCAGCCATATCTCACAGTCAAGCATCTTCTTACAAAGCATGATCACGAGCAAGCTCATCCAAGTCATCTGTCACAAATGCAGCAGCAATCGCCCGTTCTAAAGCTGAAGCAGCGAGTGCCAGGGCCGCATTTGCAGACCTAGAGTTGCAGATGAGAAGAGAAAATGCTCACCTTGATGCAGAAAAGGTGAGGCAGGATCAAAAGAGAGAGCAAGAGAGAGTACGCATGGAGCAAAAGAGAGTACACATGGAGCAAAAGAGAGAGCAAGACAGAATATGCATGGAGTAAGAGAGAGAACAACAAAAAGTACGCCTAGAGGCTGAACTAGCTCAGCAAGAGGCATCTCTGAAAATGCAGCAGGCTATCCTAGAAGCTATTGTCTACCAGCACTCTAATCCAATACCTATGACGGTGACCAAGACAACTTAGGATGCACAGTGTTCAAGAGAGCAAAGGAAGACAATCAGGTAGCAATGTCCATGGAAGATAAGCTCTTCTTGGAAGTGATGGAAAAGAGCATAGAGAAAGATGAGTTTAATAGCTGGGTTGCACCTCTTATCTTCAGGCCACAAAGACGACATTTGCCTAACAGGGAGCAAGTATATAAACGCTTCACTTCCCTAAGACAGAATCTTCAAAAAAAGCCAGAGATGAAAGAACACTTCTTTTCCTTCATGTAGGAAATATTCAAGAATGGTCATGCAGAGAAAGCCCCAAACCTCAAAGACTTAGAGGAATGCTGGTACTTACCTATATTTGGAGTTTATCACCCTAAGGAGCCAGAACAATAAAATATTTTCCTTACAAACTACAATTCTGCAGACTTGGCAACCAGATCTGTTGCAGTTAGTCACCTCGAAAATACTTCATGGTTCACAGGTCCCACCTTTTTACACAGTCCAGACTGCAACACTAATGACTTTGCCACATTTGATTTAATAGATGTAGACAAGGATCAGGCAATCCGCACTCAGGTTTCTACCTCAGTTACAACAACCTTTCTCAACCAGTTTAAAACCCACCGTTTAAGCAGGTTCTCCACCTGGAAATCACTTGTTCGAGCTATCACCTGCCTAATCCACATAACTCAGTCCTACAAAAGTGATCCACTAACTCATGACAACTGCAGAGGTTGGCACCACTGTAAAAAGGTCTACACAGTAGCTGACCTAGAACAATCTATAGAGAAGTCTTTGCCAAAGAAATTAACTGCATTGCCAACCAGAAACCTGTTCCTAAAGACAGTGTTTTAAAGAAGCTTGATCCAATCCTTGATGTAAATGGCCTGTTGAGAGTAGGTGGCCGTTTAAAAGAAGGCAATCTAGAGTTTTCAGAGAAACATCCTTTAGTGATTCCAGGTCACCATCATATTGCCTACTTACTCATTCAACACTACCATGACCAAACAAAACACCAGGGCCGACTGTTTACTGAAGGAGCTTTACGAGCTGCTGGACTGTGGATAGTTGGAGCAAAGAATTGTGTGAGCAGGTTCCTTTTCAAGTGTGTTATCTGCTGTAAACTTTGTGGAATGTTACAAACACAAAAGATGGCCAATTTACCATCTGACAGACTTAGCATGGATCCGTCTTTCACTAATGTTGGACTTGATGTTTTTGGTCCTTTGTCTGTCACCACCTGGTACACTAAAGGGTGACATTCAAACAGTAAATGCTGGGCAGTCGTATTCACCTGCATGTCTATCCGAGCTTTCCATATTGAAGTGATTAAATCAATGGACACTTCAAGTTTCATTAATGCTCTTAGACGCTTCATTGCAATTAGAGGCCCAGTGAAACTCATTCGCTCTGACAGAGGTACTAACTTTGTAGGAGCAGCAAATTCCTTCCAACTTAGACACCCTCAGTGTAGAAAGATACTTGATTAAGTGAGGCTGCACATGGACTTTCAACCCTCCTCACTCTTCTCACATGGGAGGTGTTTGGGAAAGGATGATAGGCATAGCCCGCAGAATTCTGGACTTCATCTTTTTGCAAGTAGAAACTGCAAGGTCGGTCCACCAGCACCAACATTAGAAGGGTATATTTTAACCTCCAGGTTCCTGCGGAGAATGCGGGGCCTAGAGCCATACTGTCTCTGGACGCCGCCAAGGCCTTTGACAGCCTGGAGTGGGAATATCTTTGGTGGGTGATGGAGAGGTTTGGATATGGCCCCGTATTCATCAGCTGGTTAAAAATCCTTTATGATCAACCAAGGGCAAGACTCAAGATAAATAATGTCTACTCAGAAAGCTTCTCCCTCGAAAGAGGGACCAGACAGGGCTGTCCCCTATCCCCGTTGTTGTTCGTCTTGGCCATGGAGCCGTTGGCGGGAGCGGTGAGATCATCACCCGAACTACAGGGCTTTCATAGAAACGGCGAGGAAGAGAAAATAGCACTTTTTGCGGACGATGTCCTATTCTTCCTAGGGGACACGACCTCTTCATTAGAGAAAGTAATACACCTAGTGGAGGACTTTGGGAAAATCTCGGGACTGACAATCAACTGGGAGAAATCATCGCTCCTGCCGGTCGACCCATTGGCCAACCCTATTTCAACGGGCTTACCCCAACTGAAAGTCACGGGGAAAATGAAGTACCTTGGTGTTGTGTTGTCCAAGGACCCCGGGGCGTTTATCGAGGACAACTTGGTCCCTCTTCTATTAAAACTTAAGAAAAAATGTGATACCTGGTGCAGACTCCCTTTATCCGTGGGGGGCCGGACAAACTTGATTAAGATGATATGGCTGCCCCAGTTGCTATACCTGTTCCACAACTCCCCAGTATGGATTGGGGAGAAGTGGTTTCAAAGAGTCCAATCCCTCTTTAGGGAATTAATTTGGAAAAAAGGACAGGCTAGAATAGGCCTACAGAAATTGCAGTGTTCCACCACGGAGGGGGGACTGGGGGTCCCTCACCCGTTTACTTATTTCCTGGTAGCCCAGCTACAGCAACTAGGGGGATGCGCCATTGACGGAGGGGGAAATAAAAATGCCCAGATTACCCTACAGGGAAGCCCACACAACTCACTAGTCGAAGCACTGGAGGCAGACTCACTACAAGGAGGGATACCGACGCTTAAAATGATTACCAGGGTTTGGCAGACAGCTAAGCGAATAATGGGGTACAAGGGAACCTCAGAATACTCACCAATCTGGAACAACAAGAATCTGCAGGAATTACTATCCGTCGAGAGGAATAAGCTTTGGGAGAGGAATGGGGTCTGTCGGTTGATACAGTTATACGAGGGGGGCACCCTGAAACCCTTTGAGGAACTGAGGCATAAATATGGGCTACCAAATCGTGTATTCTATAGCTACTTGCAGATTAGACACGCCTTGAGAAAGCAGTTTGGAAGGCAACCCCCCACATGGTGCAAAATTTCACTATTACAAACAATAATTAACTCAGAGACCTCCAAGGGGTTAACCACAGCAATATATAGTCAACTAATTAAGGAAATAAACACGCATGTTGGCTCCTCCGGGGGTAGGGACAGGTGGGCGGCTGACGTGGGGGAGATTACGGACATACAGTGGAAAAGGATCCTGGAAATGGGACCAGAGGTGTCGGTCTCTCCCTCACAAAAGGCCTCCCATCTGATGCTACTGCACAGGTCTTACTATACACCAAAAAAGCTCTTTGCGATTGGTCGCCGAGCCAAAGATGAGTGCCCCAGATGCAGAGGAACAGGTGATCTGATTCATATGTTCTGGAGGTGCCCAAAATTGGTTAGGTACTGGCCCGAGATCTTAAAGAAAATAAATACCACATTTAAAATTAACTTAGAGCTAGATCCTAGGACCTGTGTGCTGGGGCATGTCACTAACGGACTGAGAGATAGGAACACAGCGGTGGCGGTGGCAAGATGCCTGTTCCAAGCCAGAAAGCTAATTGCACAGTCCTGGCAATCAAGAACTCCCCCCACCCCGGAAGTCTGGATAGGGACTGTTAACTCCACAGTACAGAGCGAAAGAACATTCTATATGAGGTCAGGCAATTTCAATAAGTTCGCGAGAATGTGGAACCTGTGGATTCAAACAATGCCATGCCCGCCATCAGTGCTATCCTAGCGCCGAGAATACCCGCTCTCTACTAACGGGGTGGGCTGTGCTAGGAGCAGCCTAGAGCCTAGAGCTTAGAGTCTAGGAACCAATGTTGACCATTGGATGTGCCTTGAATATATAGGGATTCAATAGGGGGGGTGTCACAGGGGGCGGGTGGGTGGGTCCACTAGAAAGAAAATGCACCAATACATAAAAATGCACAATAGTAGTATGAAGATATGCGGTTAATGGGTCTCGTGCTGCAGGACGCATGTTATGCTCCTTGCAGCGCGGCATCACTGTGACTAATTATATTTTGTAATGTATATTGCAATACAACATTTCCACAGAAGATATATTCAAAAAAAGAGGGAGGAAAGAAGAAAAAAAAAAAAAAAGGGGAAATCTTGAAAAGCCACAATGATGCGACTTGATTAGAGATACATATGATTATCATCCTGAAATCAGTCTCTTGTTAAAGCTAACTGATGTGGCAAAAAAAAAAAAAAAAAAAAAAGAAACTGCAAGGCTTACCCATGAATGCCTAGTTACCTTTATGGCAGAGGTCACAACCATCATTAATGCCAGACCTTTGACATCAATTTCAAATGACTCTGAAGATCCAGTGATTCTCACACCTACTATGTTACTAACTCAAAAAACTGGCCTTGTTGGCGCTCCAGCTGGAGAGTTTTGTGAAAAGGAACTTTTCAAACATCAGTGGAGACAAGTACAAACTCTTGCCAATACCTTCTGGAATCAGTGGAAGAAACAATATATCTTCACTCTTCAACCAATGAGAAAGTGGCACATTGAAAAACCTAATCTTAAACCTGGTGATGTGCTCATGAGAGATTGCCAAACACAAAGGAATGAGTGGCCTTTAGGTCTGGTCACCAGAGCACTGCCAAGTGAAGACAAGAATGTCCGTAAAGTTGAAGCCGAGATCTTTCAGCGGAATGAGGCCAAAATATTCCTAAGACCAGTGGCCGAATTTGTTCTGTTGCTTTCTGCAGAAGACTATTAGTGACGACACATGACATCAGATGGGGAGTGTTCTGCCGGGCCTTTATTCAGTTACTGGGTTTATGTGCTTAAATAACATGTTGGTTTTTTTTTATTTACACCAAGCTAGTTATGCAGAGTGCAGGCACCACCTACTGTTCCCTTTCTCGTATAGCTTTAGCTGTTTGTATTAGTTACATACTGTAATTTCTTAGAATGTGTTAATAAAGTTGTTAGGAACCTGTGCATTCTAGGAGATTCTCTAGAGGAAGTGAGTCAGCCACCATTTTAAAAATCTGCAGGAAGGCTGTTTTTCCAATGTCTCACCATCACCCCTCAGTGAGCTTAAAAAGTGAGTTCTTCTTATCTCATTCTGTGTTATACACCATTGCTTCTTCATTACATGTAAAATTGTACTGATTGATGTTTATTTTATCAATTTGTAGTGGTTTATTCTAATAAATTTAAGATCAAAGAAATATGGTATCTGACGTTTATGGAGCAGAGAGGTTTAGCTCTCTGTCATACAGACAGAACACAGAATGCCAGCCATATTAGTATTCCAACGCATTTTCGTGATTGTAGTCGTGATTTTCTTCAGGGGGATTTTTATTCTAGAAAGATATATAAAAAAAACCTCAGAATTCTAATATCATACTATACAAGCATCTACATACGTAATAATGGTATATTTAAAAAAAGATTAGTGATCCAGAGGACTCCATGAGCCGTCCCCATCTCCCTAAGGCGGAATCCAGCTCCAAAAAGCTTACAGGAAGCCACACTCTTGGTACCTTCAGAAAAGAAGAAGGCAAAAAAGCACCTGTGCAGTTCCCAAAAAAATAACAATAAATGAGTAAATAATAGATAGTCATAATATGGTAGTACTGACAGAATGACAGAAAAAAACAGACTAGTAAAATAGAAAAAGGGGAATATTTATAGTATTGTTCATATTAATTGATTTTAATTGTAAAAAATATTCATACAATATATATATATGCAAATCTTGACACACTATTTGTCTTGTATATGTGTCACGTCAATACTCACCGAGGCCGAGATGCCGAGAGTGGCTCGCCCTTACGACCACGCGCACCCGAACCCCCGAAGGTGGTACAGGGGATCGGAAGCACGCGGAGGCACGGGTCTCCGGTAGTAGCTTAAAGATGGCTCAGGTACACTAGAGTTGAGAAGACTTCTGGCAGGACCGTGCAGGACTGGTGTATCTAATAATACTGAAAGCAGAGGTTAAGAGGTATTATACAGGCAAATAGGCAAGTCCTTAGAACAGCAGAGCTCAAGGGGGGTATCAGGCAAACAGAGAGGGTAGTCCTTTAACAAGCAAAGATCAGGGTATCCGGCAGACAGGAGAGTGGTCGTTTAACAGGCAGAGATCAGGGTATCCGGCAGACAGGAGAGTGGTCGTTTAACAAGCTGAGATCAGGGTATCCGGCAGACAGGAGAGTGGTCGTTTAACAAGCTGAGATCAGGGTATCCAGCAGACAGGAGAGTGGTCGTTAACAAGCAGGGATCAGGGTATCGGGCAGACAGGAGAATGGTCATTTAACAAGCAGAGATCGGGGTGTCAGATAATCAGGAACTAGGAACAAGCACAGAGCGGGGTACAGCTGACGACAAACCAGCAACCCAACTGGGTGCTGGTGTCGTCTGAAGTAGCCTCCCGGCGAGCGCGTCAGAGTGACGCGCTACCGGGTACCCGCACGAGCGACGGCGCGCACACGTGGGCCGCCGTGCACCCGCGCGCGCCGCACAATCAGGCCGCGAACGGGTGCACGTCTCAACAATAGCCCACTGCGCATGCGCCCCGCAGCCCGGCGAACGGAGGCGACTTGTCTCCCGTGACAGTGCCCCCCTCCTAAGGGCGGACACTGGACACCCAATCTAGACATCAACTCCGGATGGTCTCGATGAAAGCGAGGAGCATGTAGGTTCCTTGCGGGCTCCCAAGAGTTGTCCTCAGGTGGGTATCCTTTCCATTGGATCAGGTACTGTAGCTGCCTGCCCTTCTTTCTACAACCCAGGATAGCCTCCACCTCAAACTCGTTCTCCCCGTCCACCCTGATTGGTGGAGGAGGAACCTCTCCTCTTTCTGGAAAAGAACTGGATGCAACAGGCTTCAACAGAGATACATGGAAGACAGGATGGATCCTGTACGTTTTAGGCAAAGCTAGTTCCATGGCCACAGGATTAATAATCCTTTTGATAGGAAAAGGGCCAATGAATTTAGGTCCCAATTTTCGGGATGGCAACTTAGCTTGAGGTTAGAGGTGGACAACCAAACTTCTTCCCCTACATTAAATGCGGGATTCTCCTTCCTACCTCGGTCATACTGCTCCTTATAGGCTTTTTGAGCCTTTTGTAACATGTTTTGGATTCTCTGAAAGTTAGTCTGCAAGGACGTTATTCTGTCATGTACGGCAGGGACTGCTATTTCGGGAATGTCATTAGTCAGAAAGGTGGGATGAAATCCGCAGTTGGCCCAGAAAGGTGTTTGGTTGGTAGCTGCGTGAATGGAGTTATTATACGCAAACTCTGCATATGGAAGAAGTTCTGCCCAGTCATCCTGGGATCCCGAGCAGAAGCAACGGAGGTATTGCTCTAAGGTTTGATTTGTCCTCTCTGTTTGGCCGTTGCTCTGAGGGTGGTAAGCTGACGAGAGGCATACTTTAATATCCAAGGCTTTACAGAGTTCTCTCCAAAATTTGGACGTGAATTGCACGCCTCTGTCAGACACTATACTCCTTGGTACACCGTGAAGTCTTATGACCTCTCTCAGGAAGATATTGGCCATCTCAACTGCAGAAGGGGTACCCTCCATGGGCAAAAAGTGGGCCATCTTAGATAGACGGTCGACCACAACAAAAATTGTAGTGTAGCCTTTTGAGGCCGGCAGATCCACGATGAAATCTACAGATACGTCGGACCACGGTCGTTCTGGAATAGGCAGTGGTTTAAGTAACCCCCAGGATCTGGTGTTTTGGCCCTTGTTCCGTTGACACGGGGGACAGGAGGCCACATATTCCTTGCAATCCCATCTCCAACCCGGCCACCAGAAGGAGCGAGAGATTAGGTCGGCTGTTTTCCTGACCCCGAAGTCGCCGGCCAACTTGTGATCGTGGCACATCTTAAGGTTGTTAACCGAGTTCGTTGGGGTACAAAAATTTTGCCCCGGATCCAAAAGAGACCTCCATCTTTCTTCAGAGACTGGACCTCTGGGTCCGTACATGTACTAGATGAAATTTTGATGGATGACACTAAGTCTGCCTGTGTCAACCCGAGGAAATTTTGAGGAGCAAGAATCGTGCTTGGTTCCGGAGTCTGGAGATCTGCTGAAAACATCCGGGACAGAGCGTCTGCCTTCCCATTCTTTACACCAGGTCTATAAGAAATGTGGAAGTTGAAACGTGAAAAGAATAAGGCCCAACGAGTTTGTCTGGGTTTGAGTCTTTTTGCTGTCCGGAGATATTCAAGATTTTTGTGATCTGTGAAGATCATCACTGGATGGAGAGCTCCCTCAAGTAAATACCTCCATTCCTCCAGGGCAAGTTTTATGGCCAGCAGCTAAATGTCACCTACATCGTAATTTAATTCTGCTGCACTGAGTTTTCGGGAAGCAAATGCAACAGGATGTAGGATGGCTTTGGGTCCTTGTCTCTGAGAAAGGATTGCTCCGGTGGCTATTTCCGATGCGTCCACTTCTAATACGAACGGTTGGGAAGGATCAGGATGCCGGAGAATGGGAGCGGAACTGAACAGGTCCTTTAGTTTCATGAAAGCTTCCTGTGCGGCTTGGGACCACTGGAATGAGCCGTGCCGGCGGGTTAGTTGAGTGATGGGTGCCACTATAGTGGAGAATCCAACGATGAATTTCCGGTAAAAGTTAGCAAATCCTATAAATCGTTGGACTCCCTTTTTGTCAGATGGGGCTGGCCACTCTTGGATAGCCTGTATCTTTTGAGGATCCATTTCCACCCCATTTGCCGAAATAATGAACCCCAAGAACTGCATGACTGATTTTTCAAACTCACACTTCTCCATTTTTAGGTAAAGTTTGTGTTGTTTCAGAATGGCCAGAACAGTCCTGACGTGTCCCCTGTGAAGTTCAATCGTGGGAGAGAAAATTAGGATATCATCCAAGTAGACTACCAGGAAATCGTCTAGGTATTTGCGGAAAATGTCGTTCACCAGGTGTTGAAAAGTGGCTGGAGCATTACAAAGCCCGAATGGCATCACCAAATATTCGAAATGCCCAAACCTGGACCTGAAGGCCGTCTTCCATTCGTCTCCGGCCCTAATTCTGATGAGGTTATATGCCCCCCGGAGATCCAACTTGGAAAAGACTCTGGCTGACCGGAAACGTTGGAACAATTCTGGGATGAGCGGTAGTGGGTACCGATTCTTGATGGTGATGTTATTTAACTCCCGGTAATCCACACAGGGTCTAAGGGAACCGTCCTTCTTCCCGACAAAGAATATACCTGCTCCAGCAGGTGAGGATGAGGGATGGATAAACCCTTTCTCCAGATTTTCGTCAATATATTGTTTGAGGGCCTCCAATTCTGTTTCTGAAAGGGGAAAAATGCGACCAAATGGAATCTCTGATCCTGGCAGTAAATCGATTGGGCAGTCATACGGTCGATGTGGCGGGAGGCAATCGGCCATTTGTTTGCTGAAGACCTCTTGGAACTCAAGATACTCCTGAGGAACATGCTGGAGATTAACCGAAGGAGCTGAAATTGTAGCGCAGATCTTAGGCTTCAAAGGACGGCAGTATTGCGAACAGTAAGAAGAAGGGAACGAGACCACTTTAGAACTCCATTGAATCAAGGGATCATGAGCCTGTAGCCAGGGTAGGCCTAAAATGACTGGGAACATGGGAGAGTGAATAAGGTCCAGGCGTAGGAGCTCTTGGTGCACGGAGTCAGTGGTCACTAGAATGGGTCGGGTCTCCTGGGTGATTGGACCTGAACTGGGAAGAGACCCATCAGCTAAGTGAACCTGTAGATGTTGAGCTTTGGTTTGTAAGGGCACATGCAGGTTCCGGGCCAAGGCAGTGTCCATAAAGCAACTACATGCACCCGAGTCAATGATCGCAGGCGGGACTCCCCTTCCGGTAGCTGTAACGAGATAAACAACATGACGTAAGATTTGGGGGTATTATGGTCTCGGTAAGTTATTGATTTTGGCTGAAAGAACTTACTAGGCCTTATCGGGCAGTTGCGCAGGAAGTGTCCGGCTCCCCCGCAATAGAGGCACAAGTTGGACTGCCGCCTACGTTGTCTCTCTTCTGAGGTTAGTGGTGGCCGTACTAAACCAAGCTGCATAGGTTCGGAGTCGGGAAGAGTAGTAGACCTAGCTGTTGTAGGAGATGATATTGGAATAGGTTGGAGTCTTGAAGCCGGCCACGCAGGGCGGGGGCCTTGGAATCGTTCTGAACGACGTTCCCGCAAACGTCTATCTAATTTTGTGGCTGCCTGAATTAACTCCTCCAAAGATGCGGGGGTCTCCATCCTGGCCAACTCATCCTTGAGGAGCTCCGACAGTCCCTGGCGGTACTGATAGCGTAAAGCTGGCTCATTCCAGTTAGTGTCGGCCGCCCATTTACGGAATTCCACCGTGTAATCCTCAATTGGTCTCCTTCCCTGAGCTAGGTTGTGCAGGATAGCTTCGGCCGTAGCCATGCGTTGTGGGTCATTATAAAGCTGCGACATACTTTCGAAGAACGTGTCGATAGTATTAAGCACCTGACTCCCTGATTCCATCAAGCCGTGGGCCCAGGCCTGAGGTTCTTCTGACAACAGAGAAATTGCAAACCCCACCTTAACCACTTCTGATGCGAAGGTTCGGGGTTGCAGAGCAAAGTAAAGGGTACATGCGTTCTTGAAGGCTCTAAATTTTTTACGGTCCCCTGAGAACCGTTCCGGTGTGGGGACCCTAGGTTCCGGAAGCGCCATTACGACTGTAGGACTGGCAGCAGCCTGAGGAAGCGGGCCTTCATTGCTAGGTGCGGGAGCTGCAGCAGCAGAAGGGAGTGGTCCCGTCAATTGCTGGAGACGGCTGTCAATTTGTGTATACCCCTCTTGTAGCCTCTGTACCGAGTCTGCCAGGGTGGAGACCTGTTGGCATAGGATCTCCAAGGGGGAGCGCGCTCTGTCGGCCTCAGACATCTGGCTGGTTTGTACTGTCACGTCAATACTCACCGAGGCCGAGATGCCGAGAGTGGCTCGCCCTTACGACCACGCGCACCCGAACCCCCGAAGGTGGTACAGGGGATCGGAAGCACGCGGAGGCACGGGTCTCCGGTAGTAGCTTAAAGATGGCTCAGGTACACTAGAGTTGAGAAGACTTCTGGCAGGACCGTGCAGGACTGGTGTATCTAATAATACTGAAAGCAGAGGTTAAGAGGTATTATACAGGCAAATAGGCAAGTCCTTAGAACAGCAGAGCTCAAGGGGGGTATCAGGCAAACAGAGAGGGTAGTCCTTTAACAAGCAAAGATCAGGGTATCCGGCAGACAGGAGAGTGGTCGTTTAACAGGCAGAGATCAGGGTATCCGGCAGACAGGAGAGTGGTCGTTTAACAAGCTGAGATCAGGGTATCCGGCAGACAGGAGAGTGGTCGTTTAACAAGCTGAGATCAGGGTATCCGGCAGACAGGAGAGTGGTCGTTAACAAGCAGGGATCAGGGTATCCGGCAGACAGGAGAATGGTCGTTTAACAAGCAGAGATCGGGGTGTCAGATAATCAGGAACTAGGAACAAGCACAGAGCGGGGTACAGCTGACGACAAACCAGCGACCCGACTGGGTGCTGGTGTCGTCTGAAGTAGCCTCCCGGCGAGCGCGTCAGCGTGACGCGCTACCGGGTACCCGCACGAGCGACGGCGCGCACACGTGGGTCGCCGTGCACCCGCGCGCGCCGCACAATCAGGCCGCGAACGGGTGCACGTCTCAACAATAGCCCACTGCGCATGCGCCCCGCAGCCCGGCGAACGTTGGCGACTTGTCTCCCGTGACAATATGTGTCTTATTTAAAGTTCCAATAAAAACAACTAACTCTCTAACTCTAACTCTGGAGCTGCTGGTTTAAGCGGGCTTGTTATCTTCACTCTCCTTCCCTCTGTTTTACCGACACCGGGTCTAGGGGTTCCGTTGAGTTTACCTCTGGACTATACACGCACCAACACTTGAGTACGTTTTCAATGCTTTATTGAACAATTTACTAAGGAAATAGCAGGAAAGAGGCAGAAGGGAAACTGCAGAAGAAACTCAAATATCTTCTTGTAAGGTTCTTGACAAATGTCCTGGTAGAATTTGGATATTATAATAGAATGCGCTCCCCTCGTGGGACACACTCTTTGCTCGCCTGGATAGGCCTCTCTCACTTGCCTAGCAGCCAGTACGTAGCACGAACAAAAGTCTCTGCCACAGACTTGTTTGGGATAAACCGGTACGATCCTCTGCCATAGGATGTATTGTTTTTTTTCTGCAATGAACGTCAGTCACAGTGCTTGAACCTTTAAGCCAACCCAGCAACACTATGCTGTATAGTTACTTTTAGGATAGTCCTCCAACCGAGTCACAAGGCCCCTTTCCAGACCAGCACGCTGCGTGATCCTTCCATGACGGGTCCTCCCCTGGGATCTCCTCGGTTGTCCAGCTTCCTCCCCTTGGATAGACAGCTCAGGACCATTCCTTGGCTGCTGTGGTAGGCCCCAGACAAGCTTGTGGGCCCACCCCTGGGCCGCAGCGACGTGGGCCTCCGGAACGGAGGACCACGAGATTGCTTCTCTAACGCATACCTGTCGGCCAGGAGGGCCAGCAGGTGGCTGTAAAAACGAACCCCACAATATGGCGTCTGTCCCATAAATACCCTCGCCCAGAATGCATCTCGGAGGACCACCTCCACCGAGTTGCCTCCGGGACAGAAGAGCATCCATACGCTTCGACACGCTGCATTTCCAACACTGACCAGTGATAACAGCGACACCCACCGGTCAGCACGGAAACACACACAACGTCAGCCAAGCTGGAACAGAGGCAAACCTAACCTATTTAACGAACAAGTTACTAAATTTACCTAACATATGGTAGATTGCAAATCTACCAGCGCTACATATATATATATATATATATATATATATATATATATATATATATAAAATTGTATATGTGAAAATAATGTGAAAAAAATCATGTATATTGGTGAAGAAATGAATTTTTAGTGTGTTTAATACGAGGGGAGAACCCAACATGATAAAAATAATAGATAGTAAAATAAGTATATGTGGGCAGTACCTGTGTGCTAGCAATAAGTTTGGAATCAAAGTATTAATGGAGTAATGAAGTATTAGTGACTAAGGTAACTGGCTATAGAAACCACAATAAAAGAAACACTGAAAAAACAAGGGAAAATGAAAAGATGAAAACTGAAATGTGCAAACAAAAATAATCTCAATTACCTTGGCAGGTGAAGTGACTTGTAAGTGACCGGCGGTTGAATATATGGTGGCACAAAACTGCACTGTGCAACTAAGGTGGTTGTGCTCAAAAAGTTTTAGATGAGACCATGTCTATGTTAAATCTAAAAGAAAAAAAAAATTAATAATGAATAAAAACAGAACAACCAAAGCGTCATATGAGATGCTCTGATGGCTCAATGTATATATTATTTATATGAAATTGCAAAACTGCCTGGCCATGTAATGGCAAGAAAAAAAGAAAAAAAAAAAACAAGTTAGTTCGGCATTTCTGAAATCTGTACTTACATTTGACCGCCAATGCATCTCACACGTCTGTGTCGGCAGACCCCCATGGGACCATCTTGTGATCCACAGGGGGCTCGGCACTTAAATAGTCCCTCCTATACTCTAGGAGAGCTGGGAGCTGGTGAATTAGCCACAGGTGCTGTCTGCCCCCCCAATCCGGATGCCCTGTCCGCCAGAATTGCGGCCGCCGTGTCCCAGAAGGCCTAAGCTCCGGCCTCTGCCATCACCTCCGTCGCAAGCACGTGACGTCATGACATTGCGCGCCATTGAGCATCCATAGGGGATCAAGGCACAGGAGTGCTCCCCCCAAAGGCCGAGAATGGAATTACAGCATGGTTGGAGCATACCACGAGGGAAAAGCGCGGTACAAAATCCACGTCTCCCCACTGTGCCAGTAAGCCAATGGAAAAACCAGAAACCTCCATAGAAGGCGCAGGAGGGACCACAGATCAACTCGATCACTGAAACGACATAACATGAACTTTATTACAAGACATTTTTTAATTAGTGTGTACAATCTCACATTTCAGTTATATATCTATATCTTTCTCATGAGGGAACGGTAGGAACAGTGTCCACTCACTCTGAACTAACCTATCTTTATTAGAGGTAGCTCGTTTGTAGGTACAGTAATTGATGGAGTTTCAGACACAAATTGTATGGCCATCAGTAAGTATAGTCCAGTGTCTTTGAATAATTTCCTTGATTTGCGTATGCTGTTTGGAAAAACGCATTATTATTATTGTTAGGTCAAAATCAGAATTACTTTTAGATTTGTGTTTGAACAAAAGTTGATGATGTGGTTATTGAATTGTTTTGCTGTAGGCTTTACATAAACAGGAACGACTGTACCCTCTCTCTAACAGTCTATTTTGTAGTTTACCAGCCTCTTCTTTAAACAGAACGTCATTGGAACAATATTGTAAATATGGAATGGAATTTTTTAGAGGGGTTGGATGGAAACTCTCCGCATGCAGCACTGTGTTGCCAGCAGTGCTCTTGAGAAATAGAGTGCTGCATAGTTTTCCCTCCAAGTTGCGATTCACATGAACATCTAGGAATGTAATAGTTTTTTTGTCATGGACCATGGTGAATTTTAAGTTGTGATTATTGGTATTGATCTGTTGAAAAAACTCCAAGATGTCGTTGATGTCCTGGAGCCATGTAGAAACATGGCTCGTGTACTCTACAAGATCCTCGCCACTGAGAAGGGATCGTTCCCACTTCCCCAGGTACAGGTTGGTGTAGGATGGGGCACAGCAAGCCCCCATCACTACACCCTGTATCTGGAGGTAGTGGGAACCATTAAATGTGAAAAAATTGTGACTGAGGATATATTCCAAATCCTCTGAGAATGAATTCATTAAGGGCCTTGTCCTGTCGAGAGCCCTGTTGGAAGATCCTCTGTATAGCTGCCAAGCCCCTGGTGTGGGGAATGGAGCTATAGAGGGCCTCCACATCAATGGTAACAAGAATGGAATCTTCAGAGATGGTTAGTTCATCAATCTTCTGCAAAAATTGTATCTTTGATGAATGAAGGCAAGGTCAGGATGTAGGGTTGTAGATATGCATCAATTACTCAACTTAAATTTTCGGAAATGCCTCTATTGCTGCAGACTATTGGTCGCCCAGTTGGGATTACCAGATTTTTGTGTTTTCTTGGTAACATATAGAAGGTGGGAACCCTAGAATGCTTGGTCCTAACAAATTTGTATAGGTCCTTGCTAATTGTGCCACCCTCATACGCTTGATCTACAATGTTGTAAAATTTAAAATTAAATTTATCTATGGGCCTGACCGGCATGGATCTATACCAATCTCTGTTGCCTAGACACATTGACTTGTAGGCTTGATTGTCCATGTGGACAACATTCCCACCTTTGTCTGATGGCTTTTTTATGCTCTATTCATTTTTATGCAGGGATTCCAAAGCTCTGTATTCGTCTGAAGACAGATTTTGAGGAGTATTTTTCTTGCATGGCAACTTACAAATGTCTTTTAATGTTTGTTTCAAAAATGTAGCTACGCTGGGATTTGTATTCAATGATGGAAATTTTGTGTGGATTTGTTGATATCTTCAAACAACTTATACAGATCTAACTGATCTATCAAATCATTTGTATTGCTTTCTTGAAAAAGAAGAGTCATGTCGCGTAAAGTTTTATATTCCCTCATACTGTATTGGGACAAATCAGTGGTGTCTATATCTATGTTGCTTTTGGCATGTGTACATTTTAACATTAATTTACGTGCGAAGAGTTGTAAATCATTGACGACCTCAAAAAGATCAAAATTCTGTTGGGGACAAAAATGTAGTCCTCTTGACAATACCTGTGTCTCAGCTTGTGTTATAGAATGTGAAGACAGGTTAATGACGTTTAGTTGTCTTGTTGGATCCGTATTACATAGGGTTCCAGTCCCTTCCCTCCTCTGTTCGTTATGGTGAAGCAAGCCCCCTGTGTTGAGTTTAAAGTCTTGTGGTGGTGGTATTAGCCGTCTTGAAGGGTGGGGGATGCGACTGATGTTACTTGATGCGTCAGACAATGAAGAGTCAGACTCCCCCATTCCCATGCTGTGAGTTTGATCCAACTGTGATGAAGATGGAAGATGTTCATTAGAAAGGGTGTTATAAGCATATTCTGAATCTGTGTCTTCGGTTCTATTTTTGCTTTCCTGTTCAAATGAACCTCTATTGCTGCGGCTTCTTTTCTGTCAACAGTGGCCTCGATGTCGAATGATCTGGCCCCGGACTGTAGAGGAAGATGAATTTGTTTGAAAGAAATTATTGGATTTTCTATGTGATTGCTTATCTCTAGATTGATGTTGTCTTTTCAAATGTATGTTGTTAGTGTTCAATTTGTATACCCTCCCCTCCAAGAGAACTTGGTCTCTTTTTTTTGTAAAATATTTTTGTTGAATGCTGACAGATTTTCGTTTAGTTTTGTCTGTAGTTTGGAATATAAAGCTTGATGTTTGAAAGGAACCAATGCCAACTCCAGACTACTAATCTCCATGCCCAACAACCCAATCTGGTAAGGATGGCCATCATTTCTTGTGAACATTGCTGCAAGTTTATTTCCCATTCTTTTTTACATTCTTCACTTATGTGTTCTAAATTGGGAAAAATTTGTATGCACAACTCAAATGGGTTAATTATTTCTCTTGTATACTGATCAAACGACTTGGTGTGCCAAAGAATTGTCAGGAGAAGTACTGTGATCTCTGCAAGGTTAATCAGCCGCGGACCACCCACCGTGTATTTACTGCGACAGGGCGACCACTCTGCATCAAATTATGTACCTAGTATATGATCGGCACTTCCGGGTAGCACCGCGACCGCACCGATCCATCTATAGGTCCAGGCTAATGATTTTTGGTCTAGACCTGCTGTATTTTATATTATACTGTAATGTTTTATTGTTACTGTGCTTTATTGTTAACCATGGTTTGCTTTGCAGGTATGCCATTCTAATGTTTTACTGTACTGTATACTATACTACTATATTGTATTGTTTTATTGTTACTGTTTTTTATTGTTAACCATTGTACATAATACGTAAATCAATGACTCCAGCATTGTAGGAGGTGATTTCACCACTGCAGTTTAAAAAAAAAGAGCATATATGCCGGAGCATAGGGGCTGGGGTGGACAGAGGGCGGATCCCCCCCTATGCCTCACCATATAGTTTTTACTCTTTTTTTGGCACAGATTGCAATAACAAAAAAGTTGTTCTATTGAGTTAATGTTTTATTGTTACTGTGTTTTATTGTTAATCATTGTGTGCTTTGCAGGTACGCCATTCAGCTGCAGCACTGATCTGTTTATTCTGACAGCAACAGGGTTTGCTTTTAGCATACGTAAATCAGTGACTACAGTGCTGTAGTAGGGAATTTCACCACCACAGTTAAAAAAGTTAAAAAATACAGTATCTCACAAAAGTGAGTACACCCCTCACGTTTTTGTGAATATTTCATTGTATCATTTCATGTGACAACACTAAACAAATGACATTTTGCTACAACATAAAGTAGTGAGTGTACAGCTTGTATAACAGTGTAAATTTGCTGTCTTCTCAAAATAACTCAACACACAGCCATTAATGTCTAAATCGCTGGCAACAAAAGTGAGTACAACCCTAAGTGAAAATGTCCAAATTTGGCCCAAAGTGTTAATATTTTATGGGGCCACCATTATTTTCCAGCACTGCCCTAACCCTCTTGGGTATGGAGTTCACCAGAGCTTCACAGGTTGCCACTGGAGTCCTCTTCCACTCCTCCATGATGACATCATGAAGCTGGTGGATGTTAGAGACCTTGCGCTCCTCCACCTCCCATTTGAGGTTGCCCCACAGATGCTCAATAGGGTTTAGGTCTGAAGACATGCTTGGCCAGTCCATCACCTTTACCCTCAGCTTCTTCAGCAAGACAGTGGTCATCTTGAAGGTGTGTTTGGGGTCGTTATCATGTTGGAATACTGCCCTGCGGCCCAGTCTCTGAAGGGAGGGTATCATGCTCTGCTTCAGTATGTCACAGTACATGTTGACATTCATGGTTCCCTCAATGAACTGTAGCTCCTCAGTGCTGGCAGCACTCATGCAGCCCCAGACCATGACACTCCCACCACCATGCTTGACTGTAGGCAAGACACACTTGTCTTTGTTTATCTTGGTCTCATCAGACCACAGGACTTGGTTCCAGTAATCCATGTCCTTAGTCTGCTTGTCTTCAGCAAATTGTTTGCAGGCTTTCTTGTGCAACATCTATAGAAGAGGCTTCCTTCTGGGACAACAGCCATGCAGACAAATTTGATGCAGAATGCGGCGTATGGTCTGAGTACTGACAGGCTGACCCCCCACCCCTTCAACATCTGCAGCAATGCTGGCAACACTCATACATCTATTTCCCAAAGACAACCTCTGTATATGATGCTGAGCACGTGCACACAACTCCTTTGGTCGACCTTGGTGCTGCAGCTCAGTTTCAGGGTCTTGGCAATCTTCTTATAGCCTAAGCCATCTTTATGTAGAGCAGCAATTCTTTTTTTCAGATCCTCAGAGAGTTATTTGCCATGAAATGCCATGTTGAACTTCCAGTAACCAATATGAGAGAGTGAGAGCGATAAAACCAAATTGAACACACCTGCTCCCCATTCACACCTGAGACCTTATAACACTAACAAGTCATATGACACTGGGGAGGAAAAATGGCTAATTGGGCCCAATTTAGCCATTTTCCCTTAGAGGTGTACTCACGTTTGTTTCCCGCGGTTTAGACATTAACGGCTGTGTGTTGGGTTCTTTTGAGGGGACAGCAAATTTACACTATTATACAAGTTGTACACGCACTACTTTACATTGTAGCAAAGATATAATAAAATATTTACAACAATGTGAGGGCTGTACTCACCTTTGTGAGATACGGTATATGCCAAAGCATAGGGGCTGGGGTGGACAGAGGGCAGATCTCTTGGCAGATATTTCTTCATCCACATCAATCAATGTGAATGGAAGAATCTGTTAGGTTTTTTTTTTTTCGTTCAGCCCATGGGTTGAACAAAAAAAAAAAAGAACATTGCATGTATGCCCATCATTAGATGTGGGTGGATGCAGGACGGTATTCTAATGGTGGGCATACCACACTTTTTCTGGCAGAGATTTCTTCATCCACATCGATCAATGTGAATGGAGGAATCTGTCAGGTCCTCTTTTTTTGTTTAGCCCACAGGCTGCATGAAAAAAAAGAACATTACATTATATGCCCAACAAGGACCAGCAAAGTATTGTTATGTCGCTGGACTTTGAGTGGTTATACCGGAATGATGCCTGCTGGTTTAGGCATCATCTTGGCATCGTTTTTTTCAGCTGGTGGTCAGCTGTCATGTAAACATGTAAAAGCAATCCTAGTGGCCAAGTAGCCCCTAGACTGCTTTTACAAGGAATGAAAAGGGACTCCCCACTCCCACCGCCTTCCATGGTTTTTGCTGGCTCTCCTGTCCTTCACTGCCTTCAGGCTTTCTAAGGGCTTAAACTTCACTTCACTTCCTCCCAACCTATCACAGTTTCGGAGGCACAGAAATGTCAAGATAGCAACCCCCCCCCCACACACAAATGACCCCTTTTAGGAAAGTAGACACAAGCTATTTGCTGAGAGGCATGTTGAGGCCATGGAATGTTTTATGTTTTGTCACAAGTTTTGGGAAAATGTCAAAACATTTTTTTTTTTTTTTACATAGAGTTGTCACTTAAATGATGTATTGCTCAAACAATCCATGGGTATATGTGAAATTAGACTCCAAAATATATTCTGCTGCTTCTCCTGAGTATTGGGATACCACATGTATGAGACTTTTTGGCAGTCTAGCCGCTTACAGGTCCTCGAAAACCAATCACGGCCTTTAGGCTTTCTAACAGCGTAAATTGCTCATTTCACTTCTTCACTACCTATCACAGTTTCGGAGGCCCTGAAATTTTAAGATAGTAACCCCCCCCCCCAAATGAGGCATGGTGAGTATTTTGCAGATCTCATTTGTTGTCAAAATTTTTTGGAAAATGAAGAAAGGAAAGGAAAATGTATTTTTTCTTTTTTCAAAACTTTGTGACAAAAAGCGAGATCTGCAAAATACTCAACATGCTTCTCCACAAATAGCTTGGGGTGTCTACTTTCCAAAAAGGGAAAGTTTGTGCTATCTTGGCATTTTATGGGCTCCGAAACTGTGATTGGTAGTAAGTAAGTGAAATGAGCAATTTATGCCCTTAGAAAGCCTGAAGGCGAGAAATCCTGAAGGCCGTGATTGGTTTTCGGAGTCCTGTACGTGGCTAGACTGCCAAAAAGTCTCACACATGTGGTATCCCCATACTCAGGAGAAGCAGCAGAATGTATTTTGAGGTATAATTTCATATAAACCCATGGCATGTGTGAGCAAAATATCATTTAGTAACAACTTTGTGTAAAAAATTTAAAAAAAATGTAATTTTCCCGAAACTTGTGGCAAAACATAAAATATTGCATGGGCTCCTGGGATGTATAATTTGCCTAGACATGTAAATCAGGAAGTAAATAAAGAAATGTAAAACTGTTTAAAACAAGTAAATATGATATACTTTCTTATCTATGTAATAATACTAGCAGCATAAGGATTCAAAATAGCCAATGTTGATTGAGAGAGTGACGTTCCACTTTAATGTGAAAGAAAATATCAAAGATTAGTCCATTTTAAAATTTCACACAATCTATGTAGATGAACCCTGATTAGCCATAATATTATGACCAGCATGGACTCAACTAGATCTCTGAAGGTACAGTATATTGTGATATCTGGATGAGTAGCAGATCCTTTCATTCCTGTAAGATGTAAGGTGGAGCCTCCATGGATCACACTTGTTCTTCCAGCAAATCCCACAGATACTCAATTGGATTGAGATCTGGAGAATTTGGAGGCCAAGTTGACACGTTAAACTCGTTGTGTTCCTCAAACCATTCTTGAATTCATCAGACCACGCCACCTTCTTCCATTGATCCATGGTCCAGTTCTGATGCTCACATTTGATGTTGTAGGTGCATTTGGCTGTGGACATGGGTTAGCATGGACACCCTGATCGGTCATCGGCTATGCAGCTTCATACAAAACAAACTGCAATGCACTGTTTGTTCTGACACCTTTCTATGGAAACCAGCAATATCTTTTTAAGCAGGTTTAGCTACAGTAGCTTTTCTATTGGATCTGACAACACGGGCCAGCCTTTGCTCCCCACATTTAGCAATGAGCCTTGGCTGTCCATGATCCCGTGGCTGTTTCACTGGTTTTCCTTCCTTAGACCACTTTTGGTAGGTCCTGACCACTGCAGACTGGGAACATCCCACAAGAGCTGTAGTTTTGGAGTTGCTCTGACCCAGTCGTCTGGCCACTACAATTTGGCACTTGTCAAAGTCACTCAAATCCTTACGCTTGTCCATTTTTTTTCTGCTTTCAACACATCAACTTCAGGGACCACATGTTCACTTGTTGCCTCATATATCCCACCCAATTTTACGAGGCAGTGTCAAGGGATAATCAATTTTTTCTTCACTTAACCTGTCAGTGGTCATAATTTTATGGCTGATCATAATGTAAGAGCAGGCATTGTCAGTAGTATATAATGGATCTGTGGGGCTCTTGTCTGGGAATCGTAAGGCCTCATTCACACTGGCACTTTCAAATCTGTGTTTATATGCGATTGGACTAAAAATTCTGGATGAACCCTCTGCACACTGCAGCACACCCTCTCTAGCAAACTTTGCAATAAAAAAAATGGAGAGTTTTAGTTCACATACATGTGGGTAGAGCCACTCGCTCTGTATGTGCGGGTACTTTTCACATGGAGTGAGCTCATTAATGCCCCGGACCAGGTGGGGACTTGTGGTCATGTGACAATTAAACATTATGGCGGTTCCCTGGTTTAGACATAAGCCTACACAAAGTACAGGAATTAAAGTGGAACTTCACCCAATAGGGAAAGTTCCGCTCTTCCTCCTCCTCCCCTTCTCCTTCACATTTGGCACATATATTTTTGGGGGGGAGCGGGTACCTGGTTTTTACAGGTACCCGCTCTCCCACTTCCGTTCAGATCGCTGTGGCAATCTGAGTGGAAGTTTGACCTCCCTCCTTCCCCCACAGCCATCTGGGACATGTCACAGGTCCCAGAAAGCTAAGGAACCAATCAGATGGTGCAGCGCGGCTTGCGCATGGGCAGTGAGTAGCAAGCAGTCACAGCCGGCTACCTACATTTAGTATGCCAGCGTAGGCGGCTGAAGACCAGTGAAGAAACTAGCCGGGTGAGGACACCGCTGGATCCTGGGACAGGTGAGTGTCTATTTATTAAAAATCAGCAGCTGCAGTTTTTGTTGCTGCTGACTTTTAATTTTTCAAAATATGACTGGAGCTCCTCCTTAAAGATAAGCTCCAGTCACATTTGTGTTTATTAAAAGTCAGCTGCTGACTTTTTTTTTTTTACGGCAAAATCTTTTATTGAACAAAAAGAAGGAGATTACATATAATCGGTGGTTTTGACAGTCATCCAAATAAATGAACCAGGTTATCAATTATATATGTACATTTGCTCTCTTTACTTATATGAATATTGGTCTAGTACCCTGTTATTGTTAACATATACATCCATTCAACTCTACATAAGCTGCTGACTTTTAATAAACAGACACTCACCTGTCGCAGGATCCAGGGATGTGCTCCAGTGCCAGGACAAGGCCATCTAGAGTCCAGGGCGAACATGCCAAATTGTGCTCCCCCCAAGATGTATGAGCATTATGTGTCAGCAAAAATCCCCTCCCCCCTCACAGAAAACTGAGCACTAATCTGCATGCTTACCCCTAAGCATAATTCCACCCCCCTACTGAAACTCCCCCCTCCCAGCACAAACCCCCCCCCCATCTCAAATCCTTTAATTCCGGTTATGCTTCCAGCACAATTCAATCCCCCCAAAAAAATCCCCTTTCCTTGCACAAATCACCTACCCCTCATTTCCCCCTCCCAGCACAAACCCCTCTCCCCCAATTCTCCATCCTAGCAAACCTTCCCCCAACCCCCCCCCCCCCCCCCGTTAGCACAGATGCCCCCCCCCCCCCCCCAAACATGTCTACTAGCACAAATCACTCTCCCAAAAATAAGTCCCCTCCTAGTACAAATTACTTCACCCCTACCATATCACCTTTTCTAGCACAACCCCCCCCCCCCAAATCCTCCCTCCTAGCACTAATCCACTACCCCTCAATTTTCTCCTCCAGGTACACATCCTCTTCCCCCCACTCTAAATCCTCCCTCCCAGCACAAACCCACCTTCCCCAATTCTCCATCCTTGCAAACCTCCCTCCCCCCGTTAGCACAGATGCCCCCCCCCCCAAACATCCCTACTAGCACAAATCCCTCTCCCAAACAAAAATTCCCCTCCTAGCACAAATTCCCTCCCCCCCTACCATAGTACCTATTCTATCACAAACCCCCCTCCTAGAACAAACCCTCTACCCCTCAATTTTCCCATCCAGGTACACATCCTCTTCCCCCACTCCAAATCCCCCCTCCCAGCACAAAACAGTCTCCCCCAATTCTCCATCCTAGCAACCCCCCCCCCCTTTGTTAGCACAGATGCCCCCCCAAACATCCCTACTAGCACAAATTTACCCCCCCCCCTCAAAAAAAATTCCCCTCCTAGCACAAGTCCTCTACCCCTCAGATTTTCCCTCCAGGTACACATCGCCTCTCCCCCACTCCAAATCCCCCCCCCCAAATGTCCACTCCTAGCACAGATGCCACTCAAACATCCTTACTACCACAAATCCCCCTCCCAAAAAAAATCCTAGCAAAAATCCCCTTCCCCTAACATATTACCTTTTCTAGCACAAATCCCCCCAAATCACCATTTCTACCACAAATCCTCTACCCCTAAAATTTCCACTCTGAGCACAAATCCCCCCCCCCACTCCAAATCCCCCCTCCCCCAATTCTCCATCCTAGCACAACCCCCCCCCCCCCCACCCACACACGCACACACTCAAATTCCCCCTCTTAGCATATACTGTATGCTCCCAAACATCCTTCCTAGCACAAATCCCCTCCCTTTACCATATTACCTTTACTAGCACAAACCCCCAAATGCCCTCTCCTAGCACAAATCCTCTACCCCCCAAAGTTCCCCTGTTACCACAAATCCCCCCACTCCAAATTCCCCCTCCCAGCACAAACTTCCTTCCCCCAATCCTCAATCCTAGCACAACACCCAACACCTCCAAATTTCCTCTCCTAGCACAGATGCCCCCAAAACATCCCGACTACCACAAATCCCCCTTCCAAAAAAAATGTCCCTTTCTAGCACAAATCCCCTCCCCCCACCATATTACCTTCACTAGCAGGAACCCCCCAAATTCCTTCACCAAGCACAAATCCTCTTCCCCCATCCCTCCCCTCAACACAAATCCCCCCAAATCACCATTCCTAGCACACCTCACCAAATAATTTCCCCTCCTATAACAATTCTTACCTCCTGCCCCCTTGAAATCACCCTTCCCAACACGAATCCCCTCCCCCTAATCTCCTTGTGGTGCCCCTTCACTACACATGATACAACAGTGGCCAGGGCAGAGGCCCCATGCTGCCTACCCCTTGTCCCGGCCCTGAGCCGTTCTTTCAGCCTTCTGTCCCCGGTGCCGATATCTCAACTGTGGACACCAGGCTGTGACAGCTTAGGGCTTCACGGCTGGGTGCCCACTGAACATGCGTAAGCTGCACTTCCCATTGTGAATGGTCCCGCAGTCTTCTGGGACCTGTGAGGTGTGCCAGAAGATTGGAGGGAGGGGGGGGGGGGACTTCAAAACCAGGTACCGGCTCCCCCTCCCCCCAAAAAAGTGCCATTCACTAAAGAGGAGGGGAAGGAAGCCTTAAAGGAGCCCTCTTAGCAGAACTTCTCCTTTTGGCTGAAGCTCAGTTTTAATCTCACAGAGTCCGTCTGTAAAAGTGCTGCTCTGTGTCACTGCACACACTTTCCTTAGGTATGTTACATTTAGGAGGGATACCACGGATCCCGGGTCCTTTGCACCAGTCCAGCAAACCTCAGCAACCTCACTCCAAGTGACAGAATGGGGTCCCACCGTGCACATAGCGCAGTCCTCATGCATGCACTTTTTTATTCCCGTACTGTGTGACCAGGCCATGGATCTCCATGATGCGGGTTCGGTTCTAGTTGTTACTACAAACTGACCACTGGGCAGGGAGCCAGAACATTAACCTCCTCCCTACCAGAGGACCTGTCACCTATACCAGGTACCACTCTTCACAACTGGCTGCAATGTACCTTGCACTAGACTATGGTTACATAACAAATGTGTTACTCTTCCCACTTGTCTTGCGGAGCAGACCTTTACTGACTTAGCTTCATACCCCATACATCCTTTACTAAATTGAATCTTTGAATACACCAGAACCAACATTCCCCAGGCCAGGCTCAGAACAATTAATGCAACTTTACTAAAAAATCCTTCAGCATTACAGTCCATAGTGAACATCAGCAAAAGAAAAACTCTATCTACTCCTAGCTGGCTGCCTAGGCATACATTTACAAGGTCCATTGTTGGCGCTTTCCAAGTCTGGTTAATCTCTGGGTCCCCAGTGCCTGTGGCAGACTGCAAGGTGCAGCAGTCCTCCTCCACAGAAATTATGGCATGTTCTGCTGAGTGTGTCCCTCAGACCCCCCGAACCCAGCCTTCTCTCCTTTTAATATCAGGTAGGCTGGAACCAAAAAGCCCAGGAACTGCAAAACACAAATGCTACAGTAAATATAGTGCCAACATGGGGCAGATACACACAAATTGTGGGTGAGCTACAGGTTCAGGTTTGGTCACTGACCTGCAATGCAATAGAACCACTTGAGTCTATCTCCCAGACTCCCTGCTGTATGTTTATAATCCTCATCATTTTGATGATCATGGCACAGCAGGTGCTCTATGGCTCTGTCACAGTGTCACATGGTTGTTAGGTGCTGAATTTGTTAAAGCGGAGCTCTACCCAAAAGGGGAAGCTCTGTTTGTTTGCACCCTCTGCCCCCCCCCCTTCCACTGCCACATTTGGAACTTTTTGGGGGCGAGCGGGTACCTGGTTTTGACAGTCCCCCCCCCTCTCCTTTCTAGCAGTCTTCTGTGGCACATCACAGGTCCCAGAAGACTATCAGACCAAGCACAGAGCGCCACATGGCTCACGCATGCGCAGTGGGCACCCAGCCAGCTTTCACAGCCGGGTGCCCACAGCTGAAATGGCCACGCCTGCCCCCGAAGCTGATTGAACAATAGGCTCAGGTGAGGACATTGCTGGATCCCTGGACAGGTAAGTGTCTTTTTTTTTGGAGGAGCCTAGAGCTCCTTTTTACCTTATGGTTGTGCTGTGTGCTACAGACTGTAACAGTACAGCTATAACAAAATCAGCACCCAACAGCCACGTGACACTGTATTCATTCAGGTAGGACATCACTGAAGTCCTAGGTGTGAAATGCACAGCCTGTCAATGCTAAATGCATATAAATACATGAAATGATTTCTCAATGGTGCCATTCATACTGTGCGTTTACCTGTGTTTAGGTGTGATCAGTCTAGCTGCATTTGGAGAAAATAGAATTATGTGTGCCCTGAATTCATTTAGGCATTATAAACATGTCTAAATGTATGTAAATAACATGTGTCAATGTGACTAAACGCTCCTAAATTTGGCTAAAGCAGGAAAAAGTGATATTGGAAGCATAAAAGTTGTTTGTACTACCTAGATGACTTCTCCTGTGTTTAGAAAAGGAGGACGCAGGAGTGTCAGTAACAGTGGCAAAATTGCCAGGGTCACAAAGGTTGCACTTGTGATGGGGTCCTGAGGTTCCGGCACTGTTGGGGGGCCCCGGTGGGGTTGCTTGCAGCAGGAGTCTGACTCAGCGTCTCTCTCACACAGCTCAGAGCCTGCTCTGACAGTTCCACCCTCCCTTACACAGATGGAAGAAGAGAGAGTCTGCTCCTTCTCCTCCCACCCCTCTCCTCCTGTGTGTGCATCGATGGAAGTGTGAAGCTAAGCTAATTTGATCATTAGCTGCCAGGCTTCACACTTTCTTGGTGCACACAGGAGGAGAGGGGTGGGAGAAAGGAACTGACAGTGCAGGCTCTGAGCTGTATGAGAGAGATGCTCCCAGCTCAGAGTCCTGCTGAGGAGGCACTGTTAGGATGCACTGAAGGACACCGATAGGCAACATTGATGAGCACTGATAGGTGGTACAGGCAGCACTGATAGGCAGCATTGATGCACATTGGGAAACAGAAAAAGGGTGCACACACCGCTTCAGGCAAAAAATGGACACACCCAGTCCAAGGTGCTAATCCTGGCTCATCACCGTGGGCAATATCAAGAAGAGAAGAAAAGATTGATCGCACACTTGGATGCTAAAGATGCTGTAGAAATTTGTTTATTGTCATGAGCCAGACAAAATTGCAATGATCAGTTGCAATGATCGATGATCAGTTGACGCGTTGCACACGAAAAGAACCGTGCCAGCCCAGAACAAGCATGGTTCTTTTCGTGTAAAACGTGTCAACTGATCATCATTGCAATTTTGTCTGGCTCATGACAATAAACAAATTTCTACAGCATCTTTAGGATCCAAGCGTGCGATCAATCTTTTCTTCTCTTCTTGATATTGATAAACATTGATAGGTGGCACTTAGGGACACTGATAGGCGGCATTGATGAGCACTGATAGGTGGCACTGATAGGCGGCGCTGATGAGCACTGATAGGCTGCACTGATGGGTACTGATAGACGGCATTGATGAGCACTGATAGGTGGAACTAATGGGCACTAGTAGGTAGCGTTGATGAGCACTGATAGGCCGAATTGATGGGCACTGATAGGTGGCTTTGATGAGCACTGATAGACAGCATTGATGAGCACTGATAGGTGGCACTAATAGGCGGTATTGATGGGCACTGATAGGCAGCATTGATGAGCACTGATAGGTGGAACTAATAGGCTGAACAGATAGGCTGCACTGATGTGCACTGATGGTTCTGCACTGATAATCAGGGCACTAATGATCAGTGCCCTGATTATCAGTGTGAACAATGTACTGACAGTCTTGCCGGTTAACGGCTCTCCTTTTCTCACACAGACACAGCGTGGGAGGAAAGGACTGCCGATAACTGACAAGTCTGTATGTTTTTAGCCCTTTATCGTGTGTGTGTCTGAAGGACACAGCAATCAGAGTATGGTGGATGCACGCCCCAGGGGGAATGCGGAAGCAGGGTCCATGGATGCCCTCCTAAAATGGGAAGCCTGGGTTTGGATGGAAGGGGGGTCAGGGGGGCCATTCATGGTTTCTTACACTGGGACCCTGAAGGTTCTAGTTATGCCTCTGGTCAGTATGCATGAGACCTGAGAGTTCCTGCACCCCCCCTACATGTCTCTTCAAAGTCACATTGCTTCTTTGGAGGCACCTGTACTATTGCATAGCTCCCAACTTTCCCTGATTTCGAGGGACTGTCCCTTATTCTGAACAAAGTCACTCTGTCCTTCATTCCTCCTCATTTGTCCCTCATTTTGGTCTGATCTATATAGTTGTATATAAAATGCACTACTTATCTATCAAAAAGTGTTTCCCAGTGCTAAACCTTTCATCCAAATTCTACAATGCTGCATTTGTAGGCCTCAAAAGCCAGTATAAAGGAATAGTAGTAGTAAAAATCTCCTTTAAGGGGGGTATGTCCTATCCCTACATACTTTTGCTAATAGGTGTCCCTCATTGCCATGTCAGAAAGTTGGGAGGTATGCTATTACTAATATGGATTGATAATATTGAGGTAACAGGTAGGACCAAGAGCACTTTTTAAACTGCAATAGCAGCCAGGAAGGCGTTTATAAACGGCACTGGTGGACATGTGGTTAAAGTGATTGTAAAGTCTTATATTTTTTTTTTCTATAAAAATAACAAACATGTCATACTTACCAGCTCTGTTGCAGTGGACTTAAACAGAGCAGTCCGGATCCTCCTCTTCTCGGGTCCCCCTTCCTAATCCTGACCCCTCTCTCTTGTTGAGTGCCCCCACAGCAAGCAGCTTGCTATGGAGGCACCCAAGCCGAGCCACAGCTCCCTGTTTCCATTCAGACACGGAGCCGTGACCCGGCCCCGCCCACACTCTCTCCAGATTGCATAGCCGACTTTAAATGACAGCAGCGGGAGCCAATGGCGCAGCTGCTGTGTCTCAGCCAGGAGAGGAGGGTGAGTCTCAGACGACCGTACACTTGTGGACATCTTTGGATAGAGATGGGTCTCAGGTAAGTATTAGGGGGCTGAGGGGGCTGCTTTTTATTTTAATGCGTAGAA
Source organism: Lithobates clamitans (assembly GCA_037952925.1). Classification (NCBI taxonomy): domain Eukaryota; kingdom Metazoa; phylum Chordata; class Amphibia; order Anura; family Ranidae; genus Lithobates; species Lithobates clamitans. The sequence goes on along the minus strand of JBBGZY010000725.1, from coordinate 3,497,012 downwards.
CGCATTAAGATATAAAACCTTCTGCCTTTACAACCCCTTTACCATGCATATACCAGTTTGCAGTTTACCATATATAAACCAGTTTGCCAACACACACATGCTGTAGACATATGTAGCACCCTGATGTTTAGGCAGGGTTGCTATTAAATTTATTTGCCAAGTGACAGTTGCCTTGGGCAATTGTTAGGAATCCAAGTGATTTTGCCCTAATTCTAGAATTGCTGCACTTCTCTCTTCTGTCACTAGATGGCCCGGTATCTAGTGACATTAGATAAGACAAAGGCACTGCAAGGATAGATTAGGAGTGGGGTGTCTCAGCCAATGGGCAGGGATCTTCTTGGGTCCCTTGGCCTGCTGGGAGAACCTATTTATTTGGGTGGAGTCAGTTGATCGGGGTACTGTGCCACCTGGACTGGTGTCTGGGTGGACGTGTGTCGTATTGCCCCGGCCTGCTAGGCCAGAAACCTAAGTCCAATCCTGGGGACATCTGGCTGTTAGGTAGAGGGGAAGCTGTCGCCACAAAGAGATCATCCACCTTGCTACCGGAGACCACAGTGAGTGAGCTGAGGCCAGTACCAGAGCAGACTTCTCGCCAACCGCGGACGGTAAAGAAGTGGGAAAGCATCAGCAAGTGCCAAGTCAGGGACCCAGCGAGACAGCAGAGGTGACGCTTGTGGAGTGCCAAGCCAGGGGCCTAACGTGTCAGCAAAGTATGAAGCTTGAGGAGTATCTGTGAGTGCCAAGCCAGTGACCCAGCAGTGAAGCGGGAGTGATGCTTGAGGAAGATACTGAGTGCTACAGCGAGCTCAGGGGATGCAGTGGCTAATGGATCTGAAGTCTAGTGAGAGAGACTGGGAGCTCGTTGAGTGAAGACCCACAGTGAGTGAGTGTGGGGTAAAGAGAGCGGTTCGTGTTGCAGATAGTTTAATACCTTTACTGTTAGTAACAGCTATAACATTGTTGCCATAGGTGACGGCGTCCTTATACAGAAGTGGTGTCCAGCTGGAGGCCTTCACCTGTATAGCTGTCTACCTATAGAAGTCTTGGAGTCTGCCAATTAACATTACATTTACCTAGATTTACAATAAATCTCTTTGCATTCAAAAAGTGACTGGCGCCCAGCATGCCTGGTAACCCACTCTACACTGAAGGATGTCAGCTGTCCTTAACTCTGGAGGTCACTATTGGGCTTCAGGGGCCCAGAGACTTTGCTACACATACATTTATTTCATGGTGTCTTTTCTCTCATCCCTTTCCCAATGTGCTGACTGTGCATGAGTAAGAAGTATGAGCTCTAGTTTTAGACGCCAAGGCATGCTCTTCACCATAAAAATATAGTTGGGAATATCTCTAGCTGACATAGGCATTTCTAATTCTGCAGAACTTGCAACATAGTTTAAACTAGATGAAACAACGTTCTCATATTCTAGAAAGGAACACTCATGGAGGCTCAGCATCGAATATGGGCATTACCTAGGATGGTCTGCATGCAAGTACAGTCTGCCAAGAATCCCAGAAAGCGAGGATAACTTGCAATAAATTTGTGGCATTGTTGAATTGTAATGCCCCATACACACGATGAGATTATCGGATGAATGATCGTCTGTTTTTTATTGCATGCTAATCTCAGATCGAATCTGATAAGTCACGAAAATTCCCACATGACAGAAAAAAAAATCGGAAGTGATGTCATGTGTTGTAATGCATTTGTATTGCATTTTCGAACGATAGCTGTACTGATTAAACGAAAATCGTATGATCTGGCATCGTAAGGAAAAAATTTTCATGCATGTCCGATAGAATAGTATCGGATGAACTGTCCTGATTGGCTCACAAAAGCTCTGTACTAACGATCCGATTATCAAACGATCGCTTTGAAATATCGCTTTCCATACGATTTTATGATCGTGTGTACAAGGCTTAAGTCTTGTTAACTTGCTGCACATTTTGACTGGCAAGTTGTAGACTTGCAGAGCACTTGAAGCACAAGTTCTAGTTGACACTTTTCCCATTTGTAGCAAACTTGTGTGGCAAATCTCTAGCAAGAGCAAAGTTGAAGTGATGAGTCTACAGCAAGAGCTCTGCAAGTCTACATCAGGGGACAAAGATGAAAAGTCAGCCACAGTGACCCCCTGTGGTGGGAGGACTATTGCACGACATAAATGAACCAGAACTTGCAGTAGACTTGCAGAATGTTTGCAAAGAAAGTTGATCTGGAGTCATGCAATGTGGACATGCTTGTGAAGTCTGGTAAGTCTAGTAATAGCTTAGCAAGTCATTTTCAAACTTGCAGCTCAATTGCTTGCTATCTGGGATGAGGCTTGGTGCAAACTACCGCAACTTGGGATCCGACTTGTGAGCCCCCAAGTTGTGTGACATGTGAAATGCCGTGTTTAGAGCTGTCTTAATTAGCACTACTGAAGTCGCTCCGACTTTAGAAAAGGTTCCTGTACTACTTCAAGGCAACTTCTATCCATAGACTTTAATAGAAGTTGCCTCCAAGATCCTCATCTTGATGTGATTTGGATCCGACATTACAGGAAGATTACCCAGGCATTCCCTGAAGTTGCTTCAGTTTGCAGCAGTGTGAGCCAAGCCTCATACTGACATTCAGTCATTAATTTAAGATTTGAATACCTCTTCCCCCACCCTGCTTGAATCAGAGCTGTGGGCGCCTCGAGTAGTGATGAGCTTGGGCGTGTTCGAAACCCCACCGCCTGATCCCGCCAGGAAACCAACACTGCGCAGCGCTAATCACAGGCAGTAAGACTATTCCCGGTCTGCAGCCGCACAGATCGGGAAATGTCTCATTGCCTCTGATTAGCGCTGTGCAGTGTCGTCTTCCTGGCGGGTTCGGGCACGTGGGGTTTCGAACACGCCCAAGCCCATCACTAGTCCTGAGTTAGGCTGCTGTGATGCTTTCAGGAAGCAATGAACACCACGTTGTCATCCCTGCCCACCAGAGATGATCTGCCTGCATTGCATAAAGAAGCACAGTGACCCAGTGATCTAAAAAAAAGGTATGTACAGCGTAATGAAAAATAAAATGTTTTTCTTTAAAAATGTCATCAGCAAGTTGATAGTGGGGAAAGGGGGGTTACACGTTGCTGTGCCAATAGAGTGTGCAATACAGGTGTGCAGAAGTGCACCAGAGGATGATGTCACAAGACAGGTGCAAAATCATGCTGTAAAAGGACTGGAGGGCCAGGGATTGTTTTTGGTTCCATAGACTTCAATGCATCAAATATGTGTATTGAAAAACGCAAAATGCACCTGGAATATGCAACCTGCATAGGTGTGAGTCAGGCCTAAGTGCATTGGAATGTGTTTTGAGTGCAGTTGTAATTTAAGTGTTACTAAAGGCAAACCTTTTTGCTGTTGTGGATCAATTGGGGAGGGAGGAGCAGGCCTGCACCTATTGTACCTGTCATTAGGCACACACACATGCTTGCACTTCATTAGCATCATTGAAGCAATACAGCTCAGAAGCAACATGCAGCTGGTGATATAGGGTGAGTGTCTTGTTTTTTTGTTGTTATACATGCCATTTATTACATTATGTTCATTTTTGTAGAAAAGATTTGTGTGTGAGAGCTGCAGGAATTATTTAAAGTGTTTGATTTGTGCTGCTTTTGGAGGGTTAAGGCCAGGTTCATATATGTGCGATTTCCAAAAGGGTCCTGTGTGTTTTTGGGTCTGGTTCAGGTGTGAATTCAAGCAAAAATTCGGACCTGAATTGCACCTGAACCAGCGGGGAACAGAAATGCACTGGACCCCAGGCTGGAAACCTCAGCCGCACATATGTGAACCCGGCCTTAGGCTGTCTCCTAGCTGGCCGCCCCACAGATCTTGTTAACCCTTTGTTGCTCTCCTCTTTGCGCTTTGAGTTATTTAGTGTCCATTTCTTCAGATTACTCTCTCTTTTGAGTGTCACGGTTTTAGGGAAACCCATTTACCCCACTTTCAAACTGGTGAATATATCCAGTGACTGCTCTGCGAATCTCCACTTGAAATGTCTCACATTAAAGTAGAACTAAGGATGAGCTCCGGCGTGTTCGCACAATCCACGTGCAGAGCCCGCCAGGAAGTCGGCGCTGCGCTAATCACAGGCAGTGAGACGTTTCCTGATCTCTGCATTGGGACAATGTCTCACTGCCTGTGATTAGCGCAGCGCCGACTTCCTGGCGGGCTCTGCACGTGGAGTGTGCAAAAACGCCGGAGCTCATCCTAAAGTAGAACTATAGGCAAAACTTTTTCTTTCATTTTAGGTAGAGTTAAGCCTCGTACACACGGTACGAAAATTACAAGGGAAAAGTCTGTAGACTGTGGATTTTCAGATATTTAGTATGGTACATTCGACAGACGATTTGAAATTTTATGTGCAGGCTTTAAAATTTTTGTCTGATGTGAACTCATCGTTTTGATTTTTGGATGGTCAATACAGAAATCCGTCATACAAAAGTCAAAAGTACAAACGCGCATGCTCGCAATCAAGGAACGACTGGGAAGCATTCGGTCTTGTAAACTACTGTTCGTAATCCAGAATTTAACATTCGTGACGCGGCATTTGATGAACCTTCAAAATTCTTATTTTCTTTAATGGGATAATAATGAAGCTGCTTTGCATGTAGTTATGCCAAACGTATTTTAAAAGGCATTTGCACACAAGTGAGTACACCCCTCACATTTTTGTAAATATTTTATTCTATCTTTTCATGTGACAACACTAAGAAATGACACTTTGCTACAATGTAAAGTAGTGAGTGTACAGCTTGTATAACAGTGTAAATTTGCTGTCCCCTCAAAATAACTCAACACACAGCCATTAATGTCTAAACCGCTGGCAACAAAAGTGAAGTACACCCCTAAGTGAAAATGTCCAAATTAGGCCCAATTACCCATTTTCCCTCCCCGGTGTCTTGTGACTCGTCAGTGTTGCAAGGTCTCAGGTGTGAATGGGGTGCAGGTGTGTTAAATTTTGGTATTATCACTCCCATAGGAAGTTCAAAAAATAAAAATAAAAATACAATTAAAAAAACTGCTACCAGGAATCGGCAGTATCGCCTGCTAAACTTCTTTTACTGCCCTCTTAAAATTGATCAACTCAAGTAGAATCCCCAGGGGCTCATTCACTTTGGCCCGCATGGTCTAACGGTCTGTGTGGGCAGCTGAGGTCAAGCGTAATGTTTGTTTATGCGCATCACTAAATCCTGTATTATAATAATAATAATAATAATAATCACACTGTCTGCAGTTTTTTTTCTTCCACCTTTTTATTGAAATGTCAAAATGACATTTGATTTATCTCTAGGAGTAGGAACGGACATTACACAGAGTCAGTGCCCTTTCACACTGAGCCGCCCCGTGCGTCGGCGGTAAAACGCCGGCATTTTTAGCGGCGCTTTACCGTCGATTTTGCGGAGCTATTCAGCCGATAGCAGGACGCTTTTAACCCCCGCTAGTGGCCAAAAAAGGGTTGAAACCGCCGGCAAAGCGGTTTCAATGGGCAGGGGCGCTTAGTTCGACCGCTCCAAAAAAACGTCTGGCAGGACTTTTTCTGACGCCCTGCCAGCGCACCACTCCAGTGTAAAAGCCCTTGGGCTTCCACTCTGCAGTGAATGGAGCCGCTGTTTCAGGGCGATTTGCAGGTGCTATTTTTAACGCTATAGTGCCTCAGTGTGAAAGGGGTCTTGGGGTTCATTGCAAAAAAAAAAGTATGCATGGTTCCACACTGCTCTGCTCAGCACCCAGGGGCTCCATTGCAGTGTGAACAATGTGATTTACTAAAACTGGAGCGTGCAAAATCAGGTGCAGCTGTGCATAGAAACCAATCGGCTTGCATGTTTTAGTGTCAAAGCGTCATGGAACAAGCTGAAGTTAGACGCTGATTGGCTACCATGCACAACTGCACCAGATTTTGCACTCTCCAGTTTTAGTAAATCAACCTCCTATGTGCCTTTGCGGTGATTGGCGTTGAAGGAAACCTCATCGTGTGAATGAGCCCTGAATGAACAAAGGTACAATGAGTCAAATCTGCACATTTCATTAAACGAGCCTCAAGAAAAACACTTCTACAATCCTAGTCATGTTAGTTTGGCCATTGTCACAGAAAAGGAAGCTAAAATAAAAAACGACGTTGTTGAGGAAATCGAAACACGAAGGCTTCTATGCTCACTGAAACTATAAACACATTCACAAACATTCTTTCGCTTTTCATTTCCCAGATCATTTGCTGTTGCTAGGGTGTGTGTGACAGCCAATCACCAGCACAGGGGGGGGGGGGGGGGACTTGTTTGCTATCCTTGGCCAATAGAGAGCAAGTACATGGCAGCCAATAATATGAGCCTGCAACGTGTGATGTCATTTCAGAGGGTAAGAGAAAGCAGCCATGTTGTGTGTGGCAAGCCAGTGCAATAATGAATACAATGCTTGTTACTCACGTAAACAACTTTATTTATTCTATACACAATTCACTTTTTTGCTGCCTTCACTCTTCACTTTTTTTTTTTTTTTTTTTTTTTGTGTGTACACATACTAATCTGCAAATTTTTTTTTTTTTTTTTTCTCATAAAACCCCAAAACGTTATCTGTGGAATTCATAAAAGGGTGTAATAGATATTTATTATAAATCTTGGTGCGATTCTATAAGGCATTTATGACACATGTAGTGGAAAGCCTTGTGCCAAATGTGCAACATTTTCATTGTTAGTGATGCGATAAATTCATGTAGTTTTTGTTTGACACTTCTACTGTCAGTCGCCATTGTTGTGACTAATGAAGAAATATCATTTTAATGGTGATAATTAAAATAGACCTATGACCTATTACCGTACTTCCTATTCCATGGTGGAGAAAATTTTGTTGCACCCTTGAGACGACTCAGGCTATGGTCACACTAGAACGCGGTGCGGGAAACCCAAGTTCAGTGTGCGTTTCCCTCACTGCATTCCAAACGCACTGCAGTTGTGATCTACAGCAGGTTTTGGTGTTAATGACACCTCAAATGCAGGTTGCAAATGCAGTGCGTTTGCCTGCATCGGATCACATGGTACAAAAGTACCATGCGTTTCAGTTGCAGTGCGTTTCCAAAAGTAGTGCATGCAAATGTGAATGTGAGTGACTTTTCATTACTGATCAACTGCTGCACTTGCAGGGGTCTAATGAGGGTAGTGGCAGGGTCTGAATCCCTTTAAATGTGATTAAATCTTTGGGAGTATGTCACCAAAACTGAAATGTTTGTTGCAGAGGATACAAAAAATTAGATTTGTATCTTAGACTCCATTCACACTTCGCGATTTGGAGTCGAATCACTGTGATTCTGCCCGCAATTCCAAATTGCATAGCAAGCACTGCACAACGCGTGACATGCGTTTTTGTGCCATTATCCTTTAAAAATGATGCAAAGTTTGTTGCTCAAAAAAGAGCAGGAGCTTCTTTTTGGGTGACAAACATGCATAGGGGAATGGGCTGGCCCTATGCGACATGCAAATAAGTGCACAGATCGCTCTTTGAAAATCATGCTCATTCCTGCTACGTGATATGTCAACGGGGCCTTAGTGCAGACTTCTGGGAAAATAAGTGAGCCAATCACACAAGCAGGAACATTCCATAATACCATCTGTGTACAGAATGTCTCCAGGTTGCCATATTACATTTTACAGAAAAGTAGATGGCTTTTAATAATGCTATATTACATTATGGCTTGTGTCATAATTGTATATGCTATTTTTTTTTTTTTTTTTTGCAATATGGTTTTGGCATGGAAGTGGAGTTACCCTTTAAGGACTTTATATCATTTTCCCAGATAATATTTTTTTTCAAATAGGAAAGTACCTTTTTCATGGTCCCTGGTCCCACACTTTCGACTTTCTCTCCCATGTAAGAATAAAGCTTCCCTTCCCTGCCTGAAGCCTCCTGGTATTCTGGCTTTGGGCAATCTCCACTGCACTGCGCATGCCCCGGGCAATTTCCCTACCACACTGCGCATTCGCCATGGCACATCATGGGCCAGGAAGAGACAGCCACGATGACATCAGAAGAAAACATGGCAGTGCAGGATCCAGAGTGCTGTGGCAGAGGCGGCTTACTCAAGACAACATGTCAGTACTAACAATTACAATTTTGCAGGGCTTTCCTGAATTTGGCACAAGGCTTCCGACTACATAATAACACCACCAGAAATGTGTTGTATATGTCTTCTTAAATCACTCCCTATTTATTTGCTGAAAGGAGAGGCCCTGGGAAATAAAATTGTTGTAGTTGCAGTTTTTTTTATTACGTCACACAATATTTACACTGCTATTTATTAAATCCTATTTTTCAATAGATAATCCACTTAATTTCATTTTAGTGAGCACAAATCTAATCCCCAATTTTTGGTGAAATTCAAAAGATGAGATTATGGCAAGTAAATAAATACCGAATACGTCAAGCTCCAAAATTGTGTGTCCCTGTGAAAAACGACGGTACTGAAAATTGTCCATAGACGCTTGAAAAGCCTTAATGGTGGTTGTACACCCATTGATAAATGATCTTTATCTTTTATGATCGATCTCTTCTGATAGGAATGATCTATAGACAAAAACCTATTCCACTGATATGCCACACATTGGAAAGTCGATTTCGATTGATACTTAAAATACGATCGTACGTTATCAAGCGCATCTCTGTTTCCATGTAAGCTCATAATCTGATCATTTATGTTCATGAATAAAGTATCTTGGTGCTGCAGATTGATGAAAAATGATCAATAATATTCTGCCCTAGCCACTCACTGTTATCAAATATCATCAAAATTGGTAAATTTATTAAATTATTTTCAAATTTGATCATATAAAAAGCATCTGTGACCACCATTACAGGTCACCAATCATGTTCTTAGCAGTGTAGATGTTATCGGGCTACAGCTATACTGGTCAAGAGTAGGGGCGTTGCTAGGTCTACAAAAGATCTGGGGCTAGAGCCCATAGCAGGGTAGTAAAGAAAGTCATACGCTTGGGCGGGCATACACATGTATATACAGTAATATACGTGTGTGTGTGTATATATCCCCAGAGAGCCCCCCACTTACATCAGGGTCCCCAGAGAGCCCCCTTACATCAGGGTCCCCAGAGAGCACCCCCCCTTACATCAGGGTCCCCAGAGAGCCTCCTCCTTACATCAGGGTCCCCAGAGAGCCTCCTCCTTACATCAGGGTCCCCAGAGAGCCTCCTCCTTTACATCAGGGTCCCCAGAGAGCCTCCTCCTTTACATCAGGGTCCCCAGAGAGCCTCCCCCTTTACATCAGGGTCCCCAGAGAGCCTCCCCCTTTACATCAGGGTCCCCAGAGAGCCTCCCCCTTTACATCAGGGTCCCCAGAGAGCCTCCCCCTTTATATCAGGGTCCCCAGAGAGCCTCCCCCTTTATATCAGGGTCCCCAGAGAGCCTCTCCCTTTACATCAGGGTCCCCAGAGAGACTCCCCTCCCCTTGGGGACCCCTGCAGAGACTCGGGGCTATGGGCCCCAGATTCGGGGCTATAGCCCCAAAAGCCACCCCCTAGCGACGCCACTGGTCAAGAGTATGTTTACATGCTGGTTCTGCCACTGGCAAAATAGTTCCATTGGTGGCAGGTTTCTTCACGAGCGAGTGTCGTGACCAGCGGCTCATGCACGGGAGTAACCAGGGGCGGACTGATAACTCATGGGGCCCCCGGACAATAGGAGATTATGGGCCCCCCAGGCAATCGGAGACTATGGGGCCACACAGTATACACACACACAGTATACAATCACACAGTATACACATACATGTACATACAGATGTGAAAAAACCACAGATTTATACATACTATCCCTGGTTTTACTGAGGCTGGCAACCCTGATGGGGCCCCCTAGTGGCCCAGGGCCCTCGGGCAGTGCCCGAGTCGCTCAATGGTAAGTCCACCCCTGGGAGTAACGTCACGCTGCTCCGGCCAGTCACAGACCCGGAGTCCCTGGCCACGGAAGGAAGAGGGGCAAAGATGGATGCAGCCTGCAGCGGGGACGGCGTGGGCTTTGTTTGCAGGTAAGTGTCATATAATGTGCTAGTATGCGATGCATACTAGCACATTGTGCTTTTACTTTGCAAGGTAAAAGAAAGGAAGTAGAACCCTGCATGTTTTTCTACTTCGTCATAGCAGTAGCAGAGTGTACCCAGGGCCATATTTAGACATGATGCTGCTCTAGACACAGATGACTGATGATGCCCATCTGTACAAGCTCTGCCCCTTGTGTCATGTGACTGTTTTAGTAAGAAATAATGTCAGAATGTGCTATTGGAGGCATCATGCTGTCTGCTTTATATGCAAAACTAATGTTCAACTGTAAACTCAACCAAACAAGAGAAATAAGAAATGGTTTAATGTTTCCTAAACTATAAAAAGACTTCCTTTCTAGATACCCTGCACCCCCAACTGTTACCTTAATGAATTAATTCAAAAAAGTCCAGAGGTGGCCAGAAGGGGTCACAAATTCACTAAACGGTTATCACAATTTATAATTCTTGAGGCTTTGTGCTGCCTCTTCTAAGCCATTATGGTTAATACAGTCATGAATGCATCTTGCTACCCACTAGAACAGGGGTCTCAAACTGGCGGCCCTCCAGCTGTTGCGAAACTACAAGTCCCATGAGGCATTGCAAGGCTGAGAGTTACAAGCAGGGCTCCCACAGGCAGAGGCATGATGGGACTTGTAGTTTTGCAACAGCTAGAGGGCTGCCAGTTTGAGACCCCTGCACTAAAACTAAGCCCCATACACACAGGCCGAATGTCAGCCGACCCCTGTATACTGCATACTTCCCAACTTTTTGGGATGGGAACACCTATTAGCAAAAGTATTAAGGCACAGGGCAGACCCCCTGCAAGCCACACACAGACACAGACACACACACAGACACATTTTTTTTTTTTTTTTTTTTCTTTCAGCCAGCGATTTAAATGAAAGAAAATGACTTGATTCCCCCATCCACATATTCAATACCTCCCGCTGAGCTATTGTATTCTGACAGTGGGGAGACCTCTCCGCTATCAGAATACGCTGATCGGCTCTAGCCAACGGCACTGCCTGAGAGAAATTTTCCGATACACTAGTTGTACACAAGTCGATTGATTGGCTTATATACAACTAACCTGCCCATACCTGGATCGAAATTCAGCTGGTTCCTGCTGAACTGGCCGAATTGTGATCTATGTATGGCCGGCTCACGCTAGAAAACAGGGTTCAATACTTTGCAGGCACACATCCTCCTGTTTTTTGTCGCTTTAAAAAACATGTAAACACAGAAAAAAACCTTCTGATCCTGCCTGAAATCCAATGAACTTGTAACTTCCTGTGCACTCTGCTTCCACTGAATTCTGAAATCTCAAGCAGTGTTATCAGCCTCACCAAGTTCACCTCTGTGAACTACAGAACACCTCCCCCTGTGTTAAAGAAATGGGGGTGAGGGGATAGGTGTTCTTTAGTCCTACCCCACTTCCTGCCCTAGGGTGATAACTGCACTCCATACAGTACAATGAATGGAGGACAGGAAGTGTGTTATTGGTAGGATCACTAAGTGCAAAACACGGCCCCCCTCCTCCCAAAAAAATAAAAAAAATGCAGTCGCCACCAGGGGCGGACTGACCATTGAGCCCCTCGGGCACTGCCCGAGGGCCCTGGGCCACTAGGGGGCCCCATCAGGGTTGCCAGCCTCAGTAAAACCAGGGACAATATGTATAAATCTGTGTTTTTGTTTTTTTTTGTTTGTGGTTTTTTTTTTTTTTTACATCTGTCTGTGTATACTGTGTGATTGTATACTGTGTGGCCCCATAATCTCTGATTGCCTGAGGGCCCCATAATCTCCTATTGCCCGCGGGCCCCATAAGTTATCAGTCCGCCTCTGGTCACCACATCTACAGAGCTACAGACTGGTAAACTGCAGTTCATTACATTTTTCTTGAATTTAGGTCTACTTTAATAATGAACTTTCACAAAGATAGCAAAACAATAACACTAGTCATCAAAACTCTTCAAAAGGTTACTTTAGTAACTATTCAACAAAATATAATTCGGGAAGGAAAAAAAAATCTAAGGTCAGGATTTGGAATCACAGCCTTGGAAGTTTCCGTGAGAACACAAAATCATACCATATTTTATTTGCATCAGAGAGCCCACATACAGTATATTTTTAGGTATAACTCAGAATCATATATTGGCTTAGGGTAAAGGTGACCATATATTATATAATCTTATTGTACAGTTTAATTTAGATCTACCGCCATCTATGTAGCACAAGGTCCTGCCTGATTTATCCTTTCAGGACAGCGGGGGTGTGGTTTTTTTTTTTGAAGCACCTGATTAGAGCCAGAGGCTCTAATAGGCTTCAAAATAGGATGGGCTCGAGGCGCAGAGAGTGCACCCCTATCCCACCCAATTGTGTGACCATAGCGACTTAAGATGAGACACGCTGGAGCTGGACCCACCGCTACCTCTGCCCGGAGCACACAGGAGGGGAGGAGAGGATGACGCGGGAGGGGGGGGGTTGCTGGCTTACAGTGCCGCAGGGCTGGTGAGGAGGGGGGGGGTTTGCATTAGTGCCGTGCCGCCCGGAGGGGGGGTAGTGCTGGTTGTTTGCCATATCCCCAGAAGAAAAGCCCACCAGCCGCCACTGGTTTAGGTCTAAACTGGTGTTATATAGTTCTAGTAAATCTAGATCTAGTAAATCTAAATGAGATTGTACAATCAGATTGTATAGTGTATGGTTAGCTTAAAGGGGTTGTAAACCCTCATGGATTTTCACCTTAATGCATTCTATGCATTAAGGTGAAAAACCTACTGTGGTGCTGCAGTCCCTCCAGCCGGGAACGAGCACACCAGCACTAGCTGGTGTCTCGTGTCCTGATTGGATAGGTTGATTGCAGCGCAGCCATTGGCTCTCGCTGCTGTCAATCAAATCCACTGACACGGCGTCGGGGGGCGGGGTCAAGTCCTGCATTCTGTGTTAATGAACACAGATGCGGGACTCAGGAGCACGCCCGCACGGGTGTCCACCAAGGAGAGCGCTTCTCCAACGTGGACACTCAATGCGGGGAGGAGCCACCAGTGCCGCTGAGGGACCCCAGAAGAGGAGGCCCGGGGCCACTCTGTGCAAAACGAACTGCAAAGTGGAGGTAAGTATGACCGGTTTCTTTAAAAAAACAAAAAAAAAGAGGGTTTACAACCCCTTTAACGCTACGTAAAAGTTTTGCTCAACTGCAGGGTTTTACTGCCCCTTCCCCCACTGCTAGTGTTAATAAGCCCTCAGAAGGTGAAACAAAGCAACAACAAAAAGAGTTTAATTTATTCATACGCATATAACTAAACAAAAGAATCTGTCTACACCCCTACAAATGATATACCGTACAGATTCTTTAAATTTCACTGTCATGAAGTCCATAGATGTGCAAATGTGTCTGATAGGATGAAAACCTCAGGAGTTCCTAAAGTGTCTGTACATAAGTATCGGCCAAGTCAGGACATTATAAAACTAATTTGACATTAACTTACACTTGAATGGGGAATATTATTATTATTATTATTTATTATTATTATTATTACACAGGATTTATATAGCGCCAACAGTTTACGCAGCACTTTACAATCTAAAAGGGAGACAATACAGTTATAATACAATAAAATACAAGAGAATTAAGAGGGCCCTGCTCAGAAGAGCTTACAATCTAATAGAATATGCAACTTCTTCTTTGTTCAGTTTAGATATTTTTTTAGGTGGGATGGAAAATGTGGTTTGATGACTTTCTGTCTGTGAATGTGGTCATTCTGCAACCGTATTTTTTTATTATTGTCAAGGTTAAGAAATGCAAACTAGACTGTTTAAATATGGCTGCAGAGCCAACTATAGCAAACAGATTAAATTCAGAAAATACTAAATCATAGACAGGGGCGTTGCTAGGGGGTGGCTATTGGGGCTACAGCCCTGGATCTGGGGTCCAAAGCCCCGAGTCTCTTGCTGCAGGGTCCCTGCCTAACCAACGGGTTGCAGGCTGGCTGCATGAGAGAGGCTGGAGGAGAAGAGAGAAGCGAGCGGGCAGACGAGCAGAGATGACCTCTCTCTGCCTGCTCCACATCAGCGCTCTTCACAGCCGGGCCTCTTCAATTTGGGAGCGAGGTGCGGCGAGCAGCAGAGAGATGACATCATCTCTCACTGCCTGTCACACATCAGTGCTCTTCCACCCTCACAGCACGGTGGAGTGGAGGTCACATGCTTCCTGTCATCGTGGAGCTCCACTTTGCAGCCAGACCCCCTTGCTTCAATGTCGGAGGTGCAGCGGGGAGCAGCGAGATGACATCATCTCTCACTGCCCGCCCTGCATCACCGCTCTCCTGCTCTCACTAAATGGACCAGTACTGTCAGCCTGCCACCAATGCAGCGTCAATGCACATTTGGTAGCACTGGCTGGCATGGCAAGTTACAATCCACATCAGGTGGCAAGTGACAATCTGCAAATGGTGGCAGGAGATGTGGCAATCTGCAAATTGAGCCAGGAGACATGGCAAGTGATAATCTGCAAATGGTGGTAGGAGACGTGAGAGGGCACCTGCCCATTTCAGTAGAGAGTACAATATTGCTGAGTGAGTTCTTTCTACAGACTGCTGGTGAGACTTGTAGTTCCACGGAGGTGAATCTACTTCTTCACAGGCGTCATGCAGCTGAACTTTGGGGTTTTTTTTTTTTTTTCCCTGCGTTGTAAGGTCAGTACTGTATTGCACTCACATATAAGTGGTTATATTTCTTCAGTTAAGCAGTCATCAGCATATCATTTATTCTACAGTCCTTTCTTTTCCTTTGCTTTGTGGATTACAAATACTGCAGTTTAAGCATCAAGCTAGCTGAAGATATCCGGAGTTAAAATAATTTTTACCATCTTCCTCTTTTATCAAGCATTGCTGCTCTACTTATAATTTGAACTCTAAGTTATAGTCTAGGGGAGCCATTGAGTACATGTTAGACTTTACACTGTGTTTTTGAATGTAAGGAATATTATATTGCAATTTTGGTTTTTGTGTTGAGGCCTCAGTGGGAAGGTATTTAATATTCATTTCAAGGATATTGAGTACTTATCCCTCTGTACACCTGTTCACATATACTCCCAGAAGTGACTATAAGATTATGAGTTTTGCTTTATTTGAATTAAGTGATACCAATTGTCAATTATCACTTGTGTTTATTCATACTGTTCATTGTGTTCCATTATTTACTCTAGTAAACTTTCTGAGTGGTTCGGTGACATTGTGTGAGTTTCGTTTCTCATTGTTAACAACATCACATTGCGGAATGGAACCCAAGGTGTCAGAGGGAAGAGAGGACCTGCAGAGTCGGGGTAGCAAAAGGGGGTGTGTGTGTGTATGTGTGTGTGTGTATGTATATATATATATATAGATAGATAGATAGATAGATTAGAGCTATACACTGTGTAATCTGACTATCCAAATTGCTGAACAAAGAGCCCAGCCCTAAATATTTCATGTATTATGGGGTAAAACCCAAACAACCCATTCCAATGGTGGTGGATCCAAGAAAAACTTACAATCTGATTGTTGTGTGTGTGTGTACAACCTAGGAGGTGATGATAACGTTGTATACCCGCAGGGTATATTTGTTGTCTGCAGTAGATAATTTGTGTATGTACTGACAATTGCTGTATGTGGTCTGATCAGTAAAACATGTCTGTGATCAAATATACTGACTCATGTTGATGGTCATGAAGAGATGAAACTTGAAGGCTATCTAGTGTGCCACCGTAGACTGAATACTTGCAACATTAATGGTTGCAAGCTGGATTGGAGAGGATACCGCCATCACTAGTGATCAAAATGGTACACTCTGCCTTTACATACTTAACCCACAGTCTTCTCCATCTTGTTGGAGGAATCGTCCTCAGACTCCGAGGAAGATAAAGCACCAAAACATTGGGATAGGGGCAAGACCATGAGAATGGGGGGCAATGTGGTTTGGTGAGTATTTCAAAGGGAAAAGGGCTCACTTCAGACTGCAGACGGTGAACTGGGTGGTTGACTCTCTTTCTCAATGCTGTCACATTCGCTGGCTTTATGCAGCCAGTTTACAATTGTCTCCAGAAAAGCCTGTTCGGCAAACACATTTCTTAAAAAACTGCCCAGAAGCTTCCACTGTGGATGACACTCTTTTCAGAAGGTCAATCTCTACGTTAAAGTGGTTCTAAAGGCAGAAGGGTTTTTATTATTTTAATGCTTTCTAAGCATCAAGATTAAAAACCTTCTGTGTGCAGCAGTCCCCTTCAGCCCCCCTAATACTTACCTGAGCCCCATCTCCATCCAGCAATTTTGCACGAGAGTCTCCGCTGTCCGAGACACTCCCTCCTCATTGGCTGAGACAGCAGTGGGTGCCATTGGCTCCTGCTGCTGTCAAAGTCAGTGAGCCAATGAGGAGAGGGGGAGGGGGTGGGGCCGAGCTCCATGTCTGACTGGACACACAGAGCAGTGGCTAGGCTCAGGTGCCCCATAGCAAGCTGCTTGCTATTTGGGCACTTAGCAGGAGGAAGAGGCCAGTAGTGCCGGTGAGGGACCCGAAAAGAGGAAAATATGGGCTGCTCTGTGCAAAACCACTGCACAGAGTAGGTAAATAGAACATGTTTTTTTTTTTTTTTGTTTTTTTTTTTAATAACAAACAATTTTCTTTTCCATGCTACTGCCTTTGCTTGACTTTTTCACCAGGCTGCGGTGCAGTCCAGTCAAACAGGAAAACCTGTGAATGACTTTTTCTTAGAAGCTTTTTGCTCAACCGATCCCTACAGGGATCACCAGGCTGGGAGTTCATACTTAAGCCTGGGCTACAGGATTCCAATGACAGGGCATTGCAGGAGCTCCCCACAAAAACATTTTAACATCATGGGTGCGGCACCAGACTTGCCTTCCGATACATCCTTGTTAAAGCGGAGTTCCAGGCTTTTTTTTGTCTATTAAAAGTCAGCAACTACAAAAAGTTTGGCTGCTGACTTTTAATAGCTACTCCCCTGTTCCACGGTCCAGTGATGCGGCCGCAAGAAGCCTCGCTCCTCTCCCCCCCTTCTCTCCGCGGTGCCTCCATTGAAACTGGGGGGGGCACCCGGCCGTGACAGCTTGTGGCTTCACAGCCGGGCGTGCACTGCGCATGCGCGAGTCGCGGTGCGCTCTTCTCCAAGTGGACAGGCAATCTTCTGGGACCTGTGGTGTGTCCCAGAAGATTGCCAAGAAGGAGGGGCCGCCTAGGGGGAGAGGAGGAGTCGCCTAGGCAGCCTGTACCCAGAAGCAGGAAGTGGGACATGAAGTCCCACTCAAAACTAAGCACTCACTCCCCCCAAAAAAAAATTACATGCCAAATGTGGCATGTAAGGGGGCGAGGAGTGCTTAAAGTGTAAGTTCCACTTTTGGTGGAATTCTGCTTTTAAGGCTGGGCTCACACTATTGCGAATTTTGAATGCGCGTTTCTCTGCATCCAATTCGCATTTAAGGAGATTGAGACCGGCTCTCTATGGAGTGAGTCCTGTGCGTCTTCTGGTCCATTTCGGGTCCAAATTTAGCCCATAATTCAGACTGAATTCGGACCTGAATCGGTGTACAGGGACGCACCGGACCCCTGCTGTGAGCCACTCAATGCGGCAGTGTGAACCCAGCCTTAAGCATTTAAAGTGTACTCATTCCAATGACAGGGCCTCCAAATAGTCATGTATTGTTGTTATTTTTTGTCACTGCCTCCCTGAGTCGGGAGTGGGTCATTTGCGCACCTGCTGCCATCCCTGCATGTGGTAGCCGTTTTTCAGGCTCCCTCTCTGGAATCGAACTCTGATTCCCCATTACCCGTGGTCACCATCATGGTAGGCGCAGAAAGTACCATTGAAAGTTGATAAAGCAGACATTCGAATGTATCGTTGCCATCACAGGGGCGTGTGATGAAGTTATCTAAAGTCACTAGCAAGAAAGCGCCTGGGGAGAAGCCAGGGCCCCTGGCCCTCAGATTTATTTTTGTCTGATAAATGCATGCATCCCTGGGGGTCAGCGCTCATCAGCATGTTTTTAGCTCTAGAGTTACCACAGTTCTACCACAGTTAAGTACCAGATGGAGCAATCAAATGAACTTTAACTTCTTTTAATGAGCCACTTGCAGTTTCAATGTACCAACAATGTTTACACGTGCATGACCTAATGTTTAATGCTGCGTACACACGGCTGGACTTCCCATCAGAAAAAGTCCGATGGGAGCTTTTGGTCGGACATTCCAACTGTGTGTATGCCCCATCGGACTTTTTCTGTCGGCATTTCCGACGGACTCAAATATAGAACATGTTCTAAATCTTTCCATCGGAAATGCCGATGGAGTTTAGCCCGTTCAAGTCCGCTCGTGTGTACGCAGCATTAGACAAGCATATATTACTGGCAGGATCAACTAGATAGCCACCTGGAGTGTCCACATGTGGCCCAAGAAAAAGGCACGTGCCAAGTTGCTAGGGGCGCCACCCAGGTGGGCGGGCCAGGGGCAATGCCTGGGTAGAGTAAAGGGGGCCCTTGCATTGGGAAGGGCGAATGCCCATTTCCCACAAACTGTCAGGTTCTCCCACGGATGTGGAAGGCCTTGTGAGACCAGGGGCTGCAGGAGAAACTCTGCAATCCGCAGCCGGGTGCGGATGGCCAGGGGTCGGGAGAGGAAGGATGATGGTGGCGTCTTCGGGCTGACCTTCTTCAGGTTCTTTCAGACTCGCTGTCTTTTGCGGGGAAGGCCCGAGGTTCTTCCCAGCCTGAGGTGGGTACCCTCAAGCAGGCAGTAGCCAAAATGAAGAGATGACATTGAAGGATCAGAAAATGAACACTTGGCCGCCACAAGCCAGCTATCCCTGCGATAACTTTTCTGACAACTGCTGCTTAAAACCGGTTTATGTAAAAGGATAACAGTGAACTTTTCTTATTTGCTACTTTTTGGTCTGTGTTTTGTTATATTTGTCCAATAAGTTAAATATCTGTTGATCTTATCTGAAATGTAGAACCGTCTTCTTTCTTGTGCATAACCGAAATCCTTGGGTATCACAAAGAGTCTTATTTTGGGACTAGAAAATTATTAATATCTATATTTTGGAGATGGGAGAGGAATGGGAGTGGGTGAGCAGTTTAGCAAAAGACATATTGGCAGGGCTGACACCAGGGCTGAACTGTGTGTTGTCAGCCCAAATAGGACATTAGGAGCTGGGTGCATTCCTGGCAGAGCAACAGGTATTTTTCTGCAGGTCCTTTTAAGATAAAACATGGGAAAATGTGCACGTATTGCAGAAATGTTCTGCGCATTTATTTTTTTTTTGCCCTGACGTACACTTTAAATCCATTCTTGTCGGTGTTTAACAGTGATTAATTCTAAAGCATATTGTCCTACTTTAAATAAGTGTCCAAAAATAACACGTAACTATAAATTTTATTCATCAAACAAGCTGTAACATGCTTGCGCAGATTGCATGTGCAGAACAAGGTTTTATTTTTGTGTCCAATACAAAGTTCTCCAAAATGCTAGAAGAATCAGAGGAATTAGTAAAATCCTCTTAAAACCTCAAGAATTTCAGAAATCCTGCCTATACATAGCTAAAAGAACATAGTGTAATCTGTAGGGAACTCTTTGCCCAAGGCGGGAATCAGAACACACAGCATCAAAGGCAATGCTCGGTCTGTAATACAGAACATTCAGAAGCTTTATAAGATATATTACTACGCTGCAGCTTATATATAAAATTGCTGTCTTCAGTACTCTGAACTTATTGGTACATGGACATTTCCTGGCTTGTTAAAACTATTTAATAGATTAGATTGGACATATCTCCCAACTGTCCCTGATTTAGAGCAATGTCCCTCTGTCCCTCATTCCTCCTCATTTGACCCTCATTTTGGTGTGATCTATATAGTTGTATATAAAATGCACTTTTTATCTATCAAAAAGTGTTTCCCAGTGCTAAACCTTTCATCCAAATTCTAAATTGCTGCATTTGTAAATTCCAAAAGCCAATATAAAGGAATAGTAGTGGTAAAAAAAAACTTGTGGGTTTAACCAATCTTGTTTTTTCGTACAATTCTCCTTTAAGGGGGCGTGGCAAGGGGTGTGTCCTATGCCTGCATACTTTTGCTGATAGGTGTCCCTCATTCCCATCTCAAAAAGTTGGGAGGTATGTATTAGACATGATCGGCACTGGCATTGAACATGATTGGACATATGACAGGACCTCTTAGAAACATTGCTCTTTATACAAGCAAAGCTAGTACTGGCATATGTGCTATTCTAACAGCCATGTCGCATACAGTAAGCAAGTTTTGATTCAGAAAGTTGTGACAGGTAAAAGGTTGATTCTTTTCTGTGTGGATTAATAACTGGCTTGTGGCTACAATGGTGGTGCCTGAAATGTGGCTTGCCAGTGCTGAGCCCCAGCAGCTCCGGTAGGTTTGAGGGCTGGAACCACAGACTGTCATTGACAGCCACAGCCCAGCACTAAAGCTAGGTGCAGAAGTGATCAGCTCCTGAGTTTGTCTGACTCTTGCAGCAACAAATCCCTGCAACAGTGAGTGATCTATTGCTTATTGATAAGAGTGAGCGATAGATCATCATTGTTCACACTTGAGCGTTTTTGGAGCGTTTTTTCTATGCATTTTTGTACCCTTTTTTTTTGGGGGGGGGGGGGTTGGCAGCATTTTCAGGCTTGAGCGTGATTGCTTTTTAGGAAAAAAAAAAATAAACACATAAATAAAAAGCTAGTTACTAGCTGGAGAGGCAAGAAATGACACAAAAAATGCATGTTACGCATGTTTTTAGGCACTTTTCCAGGAACCTCCATTGAAGTCTGTAGAGACTAGAAACGCGTGGCTCTGCACCAAAGAAGCTCATGTGCTTTTTTTGAGCTTCAAGCGACACACCACTCAGGTGTAAATGGACACAACTGAATACTGTATAATGGGAACCTAATGCCCTGTACACACGAACTGACTTTTCGACCGGACTGGTCTGACGGACCGAATCCGCCGGACAATCCGACCGTGTGTGGGCTTCATCGGACCTTCAGCGGACTGTTTCTGTCGAAAATCTGACGGACTTTAGATTTGGAACCAGTTCCTATCGAGAAATCTGCTCGTCTGTATGCTAGTCCGATGGACGAAAACCGATGCTAGGGCACCTATTGGCTACTGGCTATCAACTTCCTTATTTTAGTCCGGTTGTATGTCATCATGTACGAATCCGTCGGACTTTGGTTTGATCGTGTGTAGGCAAGTCCGTTCGTTCGAAAGTCCGTCGGAAAGACTGTCGGACCTTTGTTGCCGAAAAGTCCGCCCATGTGTACAGGGCATTAGGGCTCATGCACAATGCATCTCAAAGAAGCTGCTCCTACAGGCTTTTAAACTCTATTTTTTTCTGCCTGAAAACTGCCATGTTAGCCAATGTGTCCATGCACACTATGGCTTTTTCAGGAGTTTACAGGCATATGCGCTTACAGGCAGAAAAAAATCAAACTCACATTTTTGAGAGGAGCTTTCGAGCAGAAAAGACGCCCAAGTGCTCAAAAAAGCTTGAAAACGCACACAAAAAAAAGAAGGAAAAATGGGGGGAGAGGTTGTGAAAAAAACGCTTATGCCCAAAAAAACTCAAACAAGCTTAATCAAAAAAAACGTGCAAAAGAGCCCAAAAAAGTACAAGCTTCTTCAAGCTGAAAAATAAAAGCTCAAATGCCTGTAAAAGCAGCTTCCTTCTTCTTTCTTTTTTTTTTTTTTTTTTAGCTGCAGCGTTCATAAGCCCTTAATGTTGATCATTGAAGCACTTCAGGAAATGCACTTCAAATAGTGAAAAGGGTCTTCTAAGTGATCTTTTGCTGCAGAGGTGCATTGCAATGCTGGATCATGGAGGGAAACATTTTTAATAATTCAAATTTTATAGATAAAAAATGAAATAAATAATCCCCTAATCCCCTACAATAACTCCTAGATCTCAGCAAACATGTTGGATGCCCTAGATCAGTGGTTCTCAACCTTTCGTGAGAACAAGGCATAGTAAATTCTTTCAAAAATTTCCGACAGTAGAAGGGGGGGGGGAGTTTATACTCATCGATTCTAGGATTATTATAGATAGAAAAGGATTATGTAGAGCATACAGTGTAGTAGTCAGGACTATTTAATGTACAACATATCCCATACTGCCAGGACAATGTCATTACAGAGTGCAGAGGTCAGGAGTAAAGCCTGCCATGGATGGATCGGAATTCACCAATTCAGTGAGAACCGGACAAATTTCGACCTATGTATGGCCATCCCTGTTCAAGAGAAGTCGATCATTAGACTAACTTCTGTTGCATGGGAATGTTCTTCAACTTTTGTCGATCAGAGGACACAGCCTATCAGAGAGTCCTGCTGTCAAAATACAAATTCCCGGAGGAGGGAATTCCTCCATCCACCTCTCTTGTGTGGATAGAGGGATCCGTTTGTTTTTTTTCTTCATTCAGCTCTCTGACTGAACCAAAAAAAAAAACCATCCATCTATGGCCAGCTGAAAGGGGTTGTAAACTCTAATGTTTTTTCACCTTAATACATCCTAATACATTAAGGTGAAAAAACACCTGGCAGTGACCGCCCCCCCCCCCCCCCGTTTTACTTACCTGAGCCCCGTATTTCCCTAGGCAGGGATCCCGGCTCTTGATTGGATAGATTGATAGCAGTGCAGCCATTGGCCCCCGCGGCTGTCAATTAAATCCAATGATGCGGGGGGCGGGGTCGAGTCCGGCATTCGTGTCTATGGACGCCGAATGCTGGGCTCGGGAGCGTGACCACAAGGTAACCCCCGGGAGAACGCTTCTCCTAGGGGGTTATCTGATGCGGGGGAGGAGCTACCAGCGCCGCCGAGGGACCCCAGAAGAGGATGATCGGGGACACTGCGCAAAACTAGCTGCACAGTGGAGGTAAGTATAATATGTTTGTTATTTAAATTTTTAAAAAAATGAGGGTTTACAATCACTTTAAAGTAGAAGTAAAACCTCCTATTGTTTTCAGCCCAGGAAGCTGCCATCTTGGCCTCTGTTTAATCTGCAACTGCCATGATGCTGCACATGTGATCAGTTATGACACCAAGCATTGGATGGATTGACAGTTTGATTAAGAGCACAACCAGTGTGACAGTTGCACATGGCGGGAATGTAATTGTTTTTTGAAACTGTTAAATCGATAGATTTACTTCCACTTTAAATGTGTCTCCTTATGTTGGTGATCATTGAGCTAGATTCACTCAGCATGACCCCTTACACTGGAGGTCGCAAGGCAATCTTAAGGCCCCTTTCACGCTAGGGTGGCGTCGGCAGTAAAACGGTGTGTAGTATTCGGCCGCTAGCAGGGGCGGTTTTACCCCCTGCTAGCAGCCGAGAAAGGGTTAAAACCAACGCAAAGCGCTGCTGCAGTGGCGGTATAGCCGCGCTGCCCCATTGATTTCAATGGGCAGGAGTGGTGGAGGAGCGGTATACACACCGCTTCTTCACCGCTTCAGTGGAGACACAGCAGTGGCTGTTTCAGGACGCTTTGTAGGTGCTATTTTTAGCGCTGTAGCGCCTGCAAAGGGCTCCACTGTGAAAGAGGTCTAAGGCTTTGTGCATGCTGTGCTTTTAGCCCCTATGCATCAAATACCAGCTTCTTCCTGCACCTAGGAATCGGCCATGATTAAGGCCTAATTGGCGAAACGCATTGGCTTTTTTGACTGTTCACCTGCAATAATAAAAAAATGTTTTAGCCGACTCCCATGTTATGCTTACCTCCTCTGTGCAGTTGGTTTTGCACAGAGCAGCCTGGATCCTCCTCCTCTCGGGTCCCTCTTCGCTGCTTCTGGCCCCTCCCTCCTGACGAGTGCTTCCATAGACCAGCAGCTTGGGGGCACCCGAGGCAAGCTGCAGCTCGGTGTCCATTCAGACACACAGCTGCCATTCAGCTCCGCCCCTCTCTCTCCCCTGATTGGCTAACTGACTTTGATAGCCACGGGAGCCAATGGTGCCGCGGCTGTGCCTCAGCCACTCAGGAGACAGTCTCGGACAGCCGAGGGATTCGTGGGCATCGCTGGATAAAGAAGGGGTTCAGGTTAAGTATTGGGGGGATGCTGGGGTGACTGCTACACACAGAAGGTTTTTATCTTAATGCATAGAATGCAACAAGATAAAAAGAACTTCTGCCTTTTACAACCCCTTTAAAGCGGATCTTCAGCCATTTTTTTTCATTTTTCCATCTATTAAATCTTCTGCCCTTGTTGTTTTAACTTTGGATAGTAAAAACATTTTTCTACCACTAAATACCTTTTTATACAGCCCACGTCCTGTTTCTTGTCTTGTGATTAGCCTAGGCTTAAGTCCAACCTATGTGTGTGATTATATGTCAGTATTACATTGTATATTCCTGTATGTTGTGGTCGTTCAGGTGCTTATCTAATAGTTTTTTGAAAATATAGATGCTCCCTGCTGAAACCACTTCCTGTGGAAGAGAATTCCACATCCTTACCGCTCTTACAGTAAAGAACCCTCTATGCAGTTTAAGGTTAAACCGCTTTTCTTCGAATTTTAGCGAATGGCCACATGTCTTTATTAAATTCCCTTTGCAGAAAAATTTTATCCCTATTGTGGGGTCACCAGTACGGTATTTGCACATTGAAATCATATCCCTTCTCAAGCGTCTCTTCTCCAGAGAGAATAAGTTCAGTGCTCGTAACTAGGGATGAGCCCGCGGTTTGAGTCCAACGTAAGTTCGACTCGAACATTGGTTGTTCGTTTGTTGCAAAACGAACCGAACATATGGGGCGGAAAATTTGAGTGCCGCAAAACGCCCTATAATGCACTGCGAGAAGTGCATTGCTGTATGATGATTGGCCAAAGCATGCACCTGACCTGTATGCTTTGGCCAATCGCGCGCTCTGCTAAGAGAACCATAATTGGCAAAAGGCAGGGTGTCAGGGGGACCAAGTCCACGCCCCACACTATAAAAGGCTGCTTACAGAGCAGCCGTGTGTAGTGTCGTTGGCGTGGACAGAGAGATAGCTTGAGTTAGATTAAGCAAGAAGGTTATTAATTCAGTTAGTGGCAGTTTATTTGAGATATAGGCTACACTGAATGCAGAGTGTATATAATATATCTACAGTGCATTCCATGGTGTACAGTTGCTAATACAGTGCAGGCGGTGTACACAGTATCTAATACAGTGTGTACAGTGTTTCTACTACACTTCTGGTGGTGTACACAGTATACAATACAGTGCAGCCTTTGTACACTTTCTACTGCACTTCAGGCGGCGTACACAGTATCTAATACAGTGTAGTGCGGTGTTGTAAAACAAAATATACATCATGTCCAGAAGGCCACCAAGGAGAGGCAGACGCTCACAGACCACTAAAAGAGGGCAAGTAGTCTCTATGTCTACAGTCAACAGTGCTGGTCATGGACATGGTGCATCCTCTGCAGGTGGCCGTGGGGCACGCTTGTCCTTTTTTGCTGCTTCTGGCCGTGTTTAACAAGGGCATGTAATTACAATTCTTGATATAATATTTCACAGCAGGGCCCATTCCCAACAAGAGTAACTGTGAGGTCTTACAGTGTTCTGGAACCACCAACACCTAAGGCCCAATTTTCTGCAGAGTATATAGGGCAGGCCGTATAGTGTGTGTGTGTGTGTATATATATATATATATATATATATATATATATATATATATATATATATATATATATATATATATATATATATATATATATATATATATATATATATATATATATATATACCTGTTCAGAGTATATAGTGCCTGGGGGACCCCCACGCCATTTTTATTTATTTATTTTTTTTTTAAATTTGGGTGCAGGGTTCCCCTTAATATCCAGACCTGAAGGGCCTGGTATGGATTTTTTTTTGGGGGGGGGGCATCCACGCCTTTTTTTTTGGTATAATTGGTATTTTTATCTATATTGAAAGGATCCGACAAAACATAACAGCTGCGAACATATTTTCCTTTAGAAATGTCATTTTGCTGTGGCACTGTTATAAACATGGGAAAGATGTGCTACTTTACAGGCATACTAAGGACACCCCCAGGCACGATATTTAAAAGGAATATTTCATTTTTATTGTTTCACTTTAAGCATTATTAAAATCGCCACTGCCGAAAAAACGTCAGTTTTTTTAAAACTTTTATTTTGCATTGATACATGTCCCCTGGGGCAGGACCGGGCCCCCAAACACTTTTTATGGCAATAACTTGCATATAAACCTTTAAAATTAGCACTTTTGATTTTTCACGTTCGTGTCCCATAGAGACTTTAACAGTGTTCACATGTTCAAACAAATTTTTTGCCTGTTCGCATGTTCTGCTGCAAACCGAGGGGGTGTTGGGCTCATCCCTACTCGTAACCTTTCCTCATAACTAATATCCTCCAGCCCCTTTATTATTTTTGTTGCCCTTCTTTGTACTGGCTTCATTTGCAGTACATCCTTTCTGAGGACTGGTGCCCAGAACTGGACAGCATACTCCAGGTGCGGCCGGACCAGAGTCTTGTAAAGTGGGAGAATTATCGTTTTATCTCTGGAGTTGATCCCCTTTTTAATGCATGTCAATATTCTGTTTGCTTTGTTAGCAGCAGCTTGGCATTGCATGCCATTGCTGAGCCTATCATCTACTAGGACCCCCAGGTCCTTTTCCATCGTAGATTCCCCCAGAGGTTCTCCCCCCAGTGTATAGATTGCATTCATATTTTTGCCACCCAAATGCATTATTTTACAATTTTTTAAACATTAAACCTCATTTGCCATGTAGTTGCCCACCCCATTAATGTGTTCAGATCTTCTTGCAAGGTTTCCACATCCTGCGGAGAAGTTATTGCCTTGCTTAACTTAGTATCGTGAGATTTCTGCAGCATGTTTGGCAAGTACAGAATCACAGTATATATAAAATAATATGCTAAGTGGAAACTATGTGAGCAGAATGCAGTTCCTCTTTAAGCCTAAACTTACCATTTTTTTAGGCATTTAAAAAAAAAAAAAGAAACCATTGAAATATAAATACCTTTACACTCTGTGTAATAAATATATTCCTGAAATAGTTTCACAAATGTATTAGCAGCATCAAACCATATAACTAATTCCATAATTCGTTTATTCATTTTCGGATCGATTTGAATAGTTTTCCAATTTCCAAAATGGAATATGATAGAAACACACTGAATAGAAAAGAATATAACAAAAAATAAAAGAATAGAATAAAACAGAACAAAATAGGATAGAAAATAAAAGGATAGAATAGAATAAAAAAATAGATTATAACCATCTTCTGAAATTCAAATAGAATAGAAAAGAATAGAATTTAAAAAACAATAGACTAGAAAGAATATAACCATTTTCCAAAATTCAAATAGAATCAATTCCAATTTGAAAAGAATAGAAAATAACAGAATAGTATAGAAAAAAACAACAGAATGGAATGAATATAACCATCTTTCTATTCCATTCAAATTGATTCTATATGAATTTTGGGAAATGGTTATATTCTTTCTATACTAATCTATTCTATTGTTTTTTTTAATTGCATTCTTTTTTTATTTGTTCTATTCTAATTTATTTTATATTCTTTTATTCTATTCGAAATGTAAATTTCGGAAAATGGTTATATTCTTTCTATTCAGTTTTTTTTCTATACTATTCTGTTATTTTCTATTCTAGTTTAATCTAATAATATATTCTTTTCTAATTGATTTTGTTTGAATTTTTGGAAATGGTTATATTCATTCTATTCTATTCTATTTTTTTTTTAAATTCAATTCTTTTCTATTCTATTATAGTCTATCCTATTCTTTTTTTGATTCTATTCTTTTCTATTCTTTTCTTATGTATTCTATTTGAATTTCAGAAGATGGTTTATATTCCTTCTAGGTTCTATTCTATTTTTTTTTTTATATTCTAGTCTATTCTGTTCTTTTATTTTCTATTTTTTGTTTTGTTTTACTCTATTATATTCTTTTCTGTTATATTCTTTTCTAGTCTATTTTCGGATACATCCGAATGTCCGAAAAACGAAAATTCGTCCGAATTTTAATTCGGAACGAACCGCACATGTCTAAGATAAACAGGAACAGCCAACGAGGTGGTAATGCTACCTGTGAAATGTATAGTATGTGCATATTAGGTTAGATTAATTACAAAATAATATCTAAAAATCCTCTTGTAATGGCATTTTTAATCTTTGAAATTAGTTCTCTCTACTGCATATCAACATGTAGGAACACTGGGGGGCGATTTATTAAAGCTTTTTAATACAATTCCAGATTATGGCAGAATACAAAACTTTAGCCCCCAATTTATAAATGGAGTTCGACATTACCTTTTAGGTAATTCCAACTAGTGCAACAAATGCATCAAGTTTTCTAATATATCTCTAATTCTCTATGGCTGTGACAAATTAAGTAGGAAATACCGCCAAAGTATAACTTTTTTTTTTTTTTTTTTTTTTTTATAGTACCTCTTTTACCAATGGGACAAAGTACAAGTAGTATTTTATCCCATCTTCCTAGGTACCCTGTAATGCTAGCTGCAATGTCAGACAAGGCTTCCCTCCCCTCCGCTGCTCGACACCGCAGCTAGTGTTACAGGGCACACAGGAAGATTGGACAGTATTACATGTACTTTGTCCCATTGGGAACTGAGTACTGTAAAAAAAAAAAAAAAAAATAGAAACTGGAAGGGAAGTAAATGAGACTTATTTCATATAATTTGTATCTGAGCTCTAATAGCGACCATGTCTTGTTGTTTATTAGTGCTTGTAATCCGCTACAAATGGTTCCATGAGTAGAAATCTCTGCTATAGTTTGTATTAACTGCAGAACATTAATAAGACTAGAGTTTATCACACAGGAAACCGAATATTAGGGTGTACCTAATCTACCTATAGGTACCTAACCTGTAAACCAGGTACTGCTTTACCTCCACACTCACTCGCATAACAGTGGAGAGCTGTGTGATCCTCCTGGCCTAGGCTATGTGCATGGTTGTGAAGAGCTGTGTGATCCTCCAGGCCTGGGCTATGTGCATGGTTGTGAAGAGCGGTATGATCCTCCTGGCCTAGGCTATGTGCATGGTTGTGAAGAGCTGTGTGATCCTCCTGGCCTGGGCTATGTGCATGGTTGTGAAGAGCTGTGTGATCCTCCAGGCCTGGGCTATGTGCATGGTTGTGAAGAGCGGTATGATCCTCCTGGCCTAGGCTATGTGCATGGTTGTGAAGAGCTGTGTGATCCTCCTGGCCTGGGCTGTGTGCATGTATGTGAAGAGCTGTGTGATCCTCCTGGCCTGGGCTATGTGCATGTTTGTGAAGAGCTGTGTGATCCTCCTGGCATGTGCATGGTTGTGAACAGCGTGAATATCTAGTGCATTTGCATTATCACGCTGTCCCTTCAGGAACTGTATGGTTCAGCCTGCCATTTCAGGTAGTAGGGGGTTTCATAGGTGCTATAGGGGTGTGCTATCTATTGGGGTAGGGAGGAACCTCCCCCACTTGCAGGCTTCCTCGCTTTTCTAGGAGGGATTGTGTGCTGTTTACAAGGAGGGTACAGATTGGTGGGATCCCCTACCGGTATTCCCACCATATCTGTCTTTTAGGGGTGGTTGTGTACCATTTTTTTTTTTCTGTGTTCAGCTTTGCATAGCTTAATAAACTTTTTTGTAGTTTACTCTGTTTGGTGTGCCTTGGTCATTTTTAGTTTTATTTTATTATTAGTTTTATTTTATTTTTATTTTTATTTTTAATCACACTCCCTTTAATATATGTGGTGAGTACTACTATATTCCTATCCTGACGGGATTCTCATTCTTTCATATTTCATGGTTGTGAAGAGCTGTATGATCCTTCTGGGCTATGTACATGATTGAGGAGAGGGGCTCTCAGTGTGACAGCTTTTTTTTTTTTTTTTTTCCTGGCCGTCTAACTCCCACAGTCCCGGCATAGCAGCTTGGAGGGGTTTCTACTACTTTCTAGCAATCTAGCACTTCTTTAGAAGATTGTAATTGACACATCCTTGCAGCAATGTTTCCGATATGTACATGAATTTGTCGCACACGCCGACATTTGCCATGCAGATGTGAGACACACTAGAGTGTCTCACATCTGCATTTTGTAATTCAGAAAGAGTGTATGTGCCACTCTTTCTGAATTACAAAGCTTGTCTCCTATGCAAATTCTACTAAACCATTAGGATCTCTAAACTGTTAGGATCTCTAAATCAGTCATTATGGCCTTTAGTTCAATGTTTTTTTTTAATCTGAATTCTATGTGATGGATCAGAACACAATAGTATAAGTTGGTGAAGTAAAATTAGAAAAATATATACGTAAAATTATTTTTCAGAAATAAAACACTGATAATTGGCATGTGCGTATGTATTCACCCCCTTTGTTATAAAGCTCATAAAAAGCTCTGGTGCAACCAAATGCCTCCAGAAGTCACATAATTAGTGAAATGATGTCCACCTGTGTGCAATCTAAGTGTCATGATCTGTCATTACATACACACACCTTTTTTGAAAGGACCCAGAGGCTGCAACACGCAAGCAAGAGGCACCACTACCAAACACTGCCATGAACTGCCAAGGAACTCTCCAAACAAGGGAAAATGTTGTTGAGAAGAACAAGTCAGGGTTAGGTTATAAAAAAAAATATCCAAATCTTTGATCCCTAGGAGCACCATCAAATCTATCATAACCGAATGGAAAGAACATGGCACAACAGCAAACCTGCCAAGAGACGGCCGCACACCAAAACTCACGGACCGAGCAAGGAGGGCATTAATCAGAGAGGCAGCACAGAGACCTAAGGTAACCCTGGAGGAGCTGCAGAGTGCCACAGCAGAGACTGGAGTATCTGTACATAGGACAACAATAAGCCATACGCTCCATAGAGTTGGGCTTTATGGCAGAGTGGCCAGAAGAAAGCCATTACTTTCAGCAAAAAACAAAATGGCATGTTTTGAGTTTGCGAAAAGGCATGTGGGAGACTCCCAAAATGTATGGAGATGAGCCTAAAATTTAAATTTTTTGGCCATCAAAGAAAACGCTATGTTTGACGCAAACCCAACACATCACATCACCCAAAGAACACCATCCCCACAGTGAAACATGGTGTTGGCAGCATCATGCTGTGGGGATGTTTTTCAGAAGTCGGAACTGGGAAACTGGTCACAGTTGAGGGAAAGATGGATGGTGCTAAATACAGGGATATTCTTGAGCAAAACCTGTACCAGTCTGTGTGTTTTAAGGCTAGGACGGAGGTTTCCCTTCTAGCAGGACAATGTCCCCAAACACACTGCTAAAGCAACACTTGAGTGGTTTAAGGGGAAACATGTAAATGTGTTGGAATGGCCTAGTCAAAGCCCAGACCTAAATCCAATAGAAAATCTATAGTCAGACTTAAAGATTGCTGTTCACAAGCGCAAACCATCCAACTTGAAGGAGCTGGAGCAGTTTTTTAAGGAGGAATGGGCAAAAATCCCAGTGGTAAGATGTGGCAAGCTCAT
Organism: Lithobates clamitans; assembly: GCA_037952925.1. NCBI lineage: Eukaryota > Metazoa > Chordata > Amphibia > Anura > Ranidae > Lithobates > Lithobates clamitans. The sequence continues at coordinate 3,465,424 of JBBGZY010000725.1, read as the reverse complement.
AGAGACTTATCCAAAGCGACTTGGAGCTGTGATAGCCGCAAAAGGTGGCTCTACAAAGTATTGACTTTAAGGGGGTGAATAGTTATGCACATTGACCTTTTCTGTTATTTTGTCCTATTTGTTTGCTTCATAATTTTAAAAAAATCTTCAAAGTTGTGGGCATGTTCTGTAAATTAAAAGATGCAAATCCTCAAACAATCCATGTTAATTCCAGGTTGTGAGACAACAAAACACGAAAAATGCCAAGGTGGTGAATACTTTTGCGAGGCACTGTATAAATGCCTCAGTTAATCAATGTGTGTCAATCTACAAAATATGCAGTACCTGTGTGTCTCTCAGACAACAAAGGACCATTTAAATACAAACCAGACACGTCACCTCTAATGCTAATGAACCTGGTCCTGAAAAGGTGAAAGGTTTCTGGTCAAGTTACTTAGATAATAGGTGTGAAGAACACGTGTAAATTTAATTTATTTATTCTTTTGTATGCTTTTGAGAAGTGGAAGATGTGTGACCCAAGTGTCTATAAATTGCAGGGTCTGGAAGTCACTAAAGATAATCGGCAAGAGGACAGATCAGAAGAGGAGAGCTTTCTGGAGAGGCTGGAAAGATGATGATGAATTGGCCATATTTCCACAGACTGGGTACTGTGCTAATATAACTAATATGACTAATGTATGACTGTGTGTAGTACATATAATCCATCTAAAATGTTCATTTTGTTATAAAGCTGTTCCCATTGAGGATTCTATGCTGGTATTTGTGAATAGTTTAACATGAAAACACTACATTTTTGGTAAGCTATTAATTATTGTTGCAAGGTTGACATGCTTGTATATTTTTTAATATATTGCTTTCATTTGTGTGTTTCTTTATTATAACTAATGAAGTAATGCCCTTGAAAATTTTGGCCTGCACAGGTTTCAGACCTTGATCTGCTCATTTCTTTGACCTTTTACTGCTTATTAGTGCTGCATGTTTATAAATACCAGTTAAGGCCCATTTATGTTTGTACGGTGCGTTTAATGCACGTGTGTTCTCACAAGGCGTAAATTGGCTATTGCCTATTGGCTGTTTAATTTTAGAGGCTTTTCATAAATACATGTCACTTTTTGGGATTGTGGCATGCTTTGGCTTTATACCCGTATAAGCTAATAGTATGTAGTTTGTTTATACTACTCTACTATAGGAACTACATATAAAATCTGAAGCTTGGATTTTCTGTGTATTTATAGAACGTTTTGTAAGAAGAAAGTATTAAAACTGCTGCATGCAACAGATTTAGACTGCAGTAGAGCACTACCGCACATATGTTACAAACTGAACATGAATAATTAAAACTACATTTACTGTAAATGAAATGTGAACAAAGCCTAAATACACCAATTTATGCTTCTTACCTATGTTATTGGTTTACTAAATGTAATTTAAATTTCAAGCCTAGTACTGTGCCCTTTTTGTGTTTTTTATTTTTTTACAGTGCACTGTGTTATGCATAAAGTGGTTGCATAGCTGGCACGTGTCCCTATTTTCTTCTTTAATTTTATAGCTTTATACACTACTTGTGATCTGTATTTAAAAGGATTTACCATTGCTTTTTTCAGTTTGCTTTGTAATGCATGCGTTGCAATGCACTAAAAATGCATGTGTCCAACTTCCCCATAAAAAATATAGTCTGTTCCCATCCCAGCACATGTCAGTTTTTTTTTTTTTTTTTTTATGTTTACACCGTTGGTGGGCCCATAGATATCAATGGCAACATATCAAAACATAGGATATGATGCTTTGGGAACAGGTATTAACAAAACTTGGTAAATGGCTGTTAATTCTAGTCATTGTAAATATGTGCTTTTCATAACACATGTGAACGCGCATTAACGCATGACCACCTGCCTAATTGCTAAAAAAAAAAAAAGGCACCTCTACACACGCATAGATTCAAATGAGCCCTTCATTTTAAAGCCCAACTCCGGGCAAAAAATAAAAGTTTTCCTATGCAGTGGGGCTGTGCTCACACTGCACGGGTCAACAGCTTGTTTTTATCTAGGGGGTTGGAGAACGGATATACTTGCATAATCCTTTCTGCACAAGACCGGTTCCTGCTCCAGGAACATTCCACTGCTGGATCTTGGGGAGCACTATTTGCAAGTGGAGTGGAGGGCCTGGTGTGAGTAGAAGCTTTCTCCAATCCCCTAGACCAGCCGTCTCCAAACTGTGGTCCTGGGGCTGGATGTAGCCTTTTGCCTGCCTTTATCGGGCCCTTGAGGCACTATTCCATTTACTGACAGCAACAATGGGGCATAATTCCTGTTGCCGACACCAACAATGGGGCACTATTCCTCCCACTGACGCCATCAAAAGGGCACAATTCCTCCCATTCCTCCCTATGCCTTTCATTGACACCAAGGATGGGGCACAATTCCTTCCATTGACACCAATGATGGGGCACGGTCCTTCCATTGACACCAATGATGGGGCACAATCCCTTCCATTGGCATCATTGATGGGGCACAATTCCTTCCACTGACACCATCAGAGGGGCACAATTCTTTCCATTGACACCTACAATAGTCCTCCCACCGACACCAAAGATATAGCGTTGTTTACTCCCACTGGACACGGAACATTTTCTACTCCCAATGACGCTAGTCCGACCCCCCCCTATAGTCTGAAGGACAGTACACTGGCCCTTTGTTTAGAATGTTTGGAAGACCCCTGCCCTAGACAAAAATGAGCAGTTGACCCGTGCAATGTGGGCACAGCCCCAATGCATGGAAAAACTTTTTTTTGCTGGAGTTGGGCTTTAAATACATCTTACAGCTCAGTCACACGATGTCTGCTGAGCTGTACTGATCTGCATAGACCAACACAGGCTCAATGTAAGGGCATATAGAGGTACGTTGTGGAATACTCCATAAAAATGCAGTATGCATGCGTTTTTACCCAGTACATGCACACTGGTGTACGTATGTAGGGGTCGTGTGATGCTTTGTTTACTTCCCCTTTTTTTTTTTTTTTTTTTTTTTTACTTTTTTTGTGGTGTGCCCACAAATGTCCTGGTGTCCAGTGGGAGTAAACAATGCTATATCTTTGGTGTCAGTGAGAGGACTAGCTCACCACACCACGTTGTTGAATGAATTGTCATTTTGTGATACTTCAATTGATGATGTAAAAAAAAAAAATGTAAACAAAGCATCACATCACCCCTACACACGTACACCAGTGTGCATGTTTAAGTGCATGGGTTGCTGTGAACAGGTCTTGAAGCTTAGCATAAAGCCTGGTCCACACAATGAGATTATTGGACAAATGATTGTCGGTTGTTATTTATTTATTTTTTATTTTTTTCGCATGCTAGTCTCCATATCGAAAATTCTCGTACAACAGAATAAAAATTCAGAAGCGATGTAATATATTGCATTGTATTTGTATTGTATTTTCAGACAAAAACTGTACTGATTAATGAAAAAATCGTACGATCTGGTATCATAGGAGAAACATTTTCGTTTTTGTCCCATTGGATAATTTCGAACGAACTGTTGTGATCGTCGCTCAAAAGCTGTGTGCCAACAATTAGATTATCATATGATTGCTTTAAAAGCAGTAATTTGCATTTGATTTTCTAATCAAGTGTACTAGGCTCTACTCTACTTTTGTTGAGAAAAAAAACAATCCCCTCTGGGTGATCTATGTACATTGCAAAGATTTTAACAAACTGACAGACTTGTGATCCAGAAGCCCCTGACTGATGGTAAAGACATTCGACTAAATTTAGAGCACCAACACAGCCATGGTCAAAATGCACATCAGCTTGCTGATTGGACGATGAGGAAACACAAACCTATTGATTAGGGCAGGGCTTGACAAATTAGCTTTAAATCTAGGAGCCAGTTAAAAAAAGTTAGGAGCCAGTTTTTTTTTTTTTGTTTTTTTTGAGTGGTATGGATTGTCAGCTCCCGGGGTAAGGCCAGTAATTTTCGCCCCCTAACCCTAACTCACAACGGAGCACCCAGTCAATACTGCCAATGTAACGCTGTTACATCAGGGTTATGGGCTGGCCAGAAAGAGTAAGGCTGGCAACAGATGGCACTGGTTAGCTTAGGCAGGTGGCAATGATTGGCACTGGTAGGTGGCACTGGCAGGTGGCACTGGTTTGGAACTGGCAGATGGCACTGGTTGGCACTGGCAGGTGGCACTGGTTTGGAACTGACAGATGGCACTGGTTGGCACTGGCAGGTGGCAATGGTTGGCATGTGGAACTGGCAGGTGGCACTGGTTTGGAACTGACAGGTGGCACTGGTTTGGAACTGACAGGTGGCACTGGTTTGGAACTGACAGGTGGCGCTGGTTTGGCACTGGCAGGTGGCGCTGGCACATGGCAGTGGCACTGGTTGGCACTGGCAGGTGGAACTGGTTTGGAACTGGCAGGTGGCACTGGCAGGTGGCATTGGTTGGCACTGGCAGGTGGCACTAATTGGCGGTGACACTTGTGGGTGGCACTGGGTGGCACTGGCAGGTTTCACACTGAGCCGAGTGTAACTGACAAGTAACAGAGAGGAAAGAGGAGCTGTCAGAATTGAGCTTAATGTTGGGGGTGGGCGGGACCCGGCCGGGGTGGGTGGGACCCAGCAGCTATCAAACACCAGCCAATGATTGGGCTGCTTAAGAAAAGGGGTGGGGCCACACACGTAGCGGCCTGCCCAGATCCCATCCCATTGGCTGGTGTTTGATAGCTGCTGGGTCCCGCTCACCCCGACATCAAGCTCAATTCTGACAGATCCTCTCTCTCTCCTCTCTGTTACGTATCAGTTTCACACACTCAGCGGCTCTGACAAGCATCAAGTGCTGCGCTGAGTGTGGAGAAGGGAGGAGGAATGGCGGTCAATGTTAAATATCATAGCACTGCATGTCTGGGGCATCGGGAGTTGCAGTGAGTGAGCTGGTGGCAGCCTAGGTGCCAGGGTGCGGTTTTTGGTCGCCATGGTGACCTGGCGCCAGGGGTTTGTCGAGCCCTGGATTAGGGCATTCTTCCTCTCACTTTGCTCTCTCTACCTGTTAGAATGCTCACTGTCAGCGAAGTGAGCATAGGAATACCCTAATCAATATGCTGGTGATTCCACATTGGCCAATCAACAATTTGGGATATGTTATGCACTACAGCAGAACCTCATTGTCTCCCACTGCTGATGCTCCCTCTTACAGTCTGAGTGATGCTGTATAGAGTATTCTGATATCAAAACAAAGTCAGATACACTGGTTACCGTTAAAACGTATTCAATGCCTTTTTTTAAGGAGCACATAACTACTAGAATTGGTGCCTTATGCCTGCCGGGAGTTCAGTTTTAAATTTTAAAGTAAATAAAAGCTTGAAATCTTCATTTATGTATTGTCGGTATTATAGGTTTATGGGGGAAGCAAACCTTCTACTTAAAGGGGAGAAAAAACATATATGTAAAGCGGACTTTTCACTAACCAAAACAGCTGTGTGAATAAGCTCACATGAAAACTACCATTAAAGCCGCGTACACGCGATCGGATTTTCCGGCGGGAAATGTGTGATGACAGGCTGTTGGAAAATCCGACCGTTTGTACGCTCCATCGGACAATTGTTGACGGATCTTCCACGGACAAATGTTGGATGGCAGGTTTTAAAATTTTCTGCGGACAAATGTCTTGTCGGATTTTCCGATCGTGTGTACACAAGTCCTTCAGACAAAAGTCCAAAGTACAAACACGCATGCTCGGAAGCAAGCGTTCGTAATGGAGAATTAACATTTGTGACTCGGTAAATTATGAATTATGCACAATTTTCTTCTTCTTTAATGAGATAATAATGAAGCTGCTTTACTGGTGATACTGATGAGTTATTGCAAACGATTTCTCAAAGGCTTTTTTTTTTCTAGTGATAGCAAGAATAATATTATTATGCTTTTTTTTTTTTTTTTTTTTTTTTTTTTTTTTTTTGGCCAAGTTACCACAACACCATTATCCCGTAGTTTTTAACATCAAAGATACAACTATATTGGTGTCCCTTGTTAATTTTACATTGTATTTTTTTAATGTAACTGCCTACTCCCAAACTGTAATTTGAAGTAAAACACATAGCCAAGTATTATTCTCCACAATTTTTTTTTATTGTGCATTAAAAAAAGAAAACAAATAAAATTAGACATGCTATCTGCCAATAGAACTTAACCAAAAAGTGGATTCTATGCATCCAAAAATATAGAAAATATACCAAATCAAATCATTATTATTCAACCAAAAAAATGTCAAAGCAAAAACTCCAAGGCCAATTATAAATAACACGTTATCTCCTCCGATTCCGCAACATGTCTGGTTGACGAACGGCCGTTCAGAAACAAACTGAAAAGCGTTAAATGAAAAGCACAAATCAACACTCACCAAACTTCTACTAACACGAAATTAGAAGGAGCCCAAAGGGTGGCGCTAAAGAGCTGAAAAACCATGTAGTACGTCACTACGTTCATGTTTGTTGGCCAACAATTCCTTGCCGTTTGTATGCAAGACAAAATCCAGGCACACGCCTTCTGACAAAAGTCTGAGGTTTTGTCTGCGGAAAATCCGATCGTGTGTATGAGGCTTTAGCCTTCTTCAAAAGCGGCAAAAATCCAACGTATTCCTGTGGCTTGATTCGCAGGTGGATGCAGATAGTTGTGGCTGCTCGGCCTGTACAAAATAATGGCAGGCTGACAACGGTCACATCGAATACCTGTGGTTAGGGACAGATGATCGACCCTAGATTTAAGCTGTTTGCATGCAGGGATGATCATCTATTCTTAAATGCAAGTAATCTCTGCATGTGTGATTTACATCTGAACATTTGTGGACAGCTGCAGCCACTGTCAGCCTGTCATTGCTTTGTGCAGGCTAAAGGGCCAGAACTATTCACATCCTCCTGTGAATCCAGCCGCAGAAATATGCTGGATTCATGCTGCAGCTGTGAGTAAATGCCATGCAAACGAGGCCTTAGCAGACTTGTGTGTCACATACTAAGGCAAGGCCAGACATGGTTCGAATTCCGAACAAATTAAAATCTTTTCAAAGAATTTTAGTTCGAATTTCGCACCATTAGTGGGACACAGCAATGGACGATTTTCGTGCGGCTATCGAATTTGAGTGATCGGACATGTTGGAGATTATTGGAAAAACAAACGATTTTCTAATCAATGATGGGAGAATCTTGTGAGAAATATAATTGAAAAAGGAATGCACATGAGTGCAAGAAAAGAAGATTCCCAGACACAAATTCTTTTTTTTTTTTTTTTTTTTTTTTTTTGTAGCAACATGAGGTGAAATTGAAGGCTTGGTTGGTCGAATTTCGAAAATCAATGATGGCATCATCGGATCACAAAATTTCTGATTTTGGAAAGAAAATTTGTTTGGAATTTGACCATGTATGGCCAGCCTTAATCCAGGGTAGTAAATATGTAAAATGGTTTAGCAGCATTGACCCAGAACTAGCTGTGTACCACAGGATTTAGGGAATAGCTTCTTTAGTCCAGAGTTTAATCCTATACATGTTTTGTAACAGTTATCAGAATGTTCTTTACTTCATGCTTCAACTGTCTCCTTGTGCATCTATAACTGACCTGCTCCAGTTATGTTATTCTATGGCAGCTCTGAAGTAAGAGTATATTCCATGTAAAGAAAAAGTGAAATAGATAGAAGGAGCTAAGCAAGGTAAATTGTGCTATCACGTTTAGGTCTACAGTATATTTACAGATTTTTTTTCCCAATAAATGCAAGGTGTTCTGTGATTGGAGAAGAGAAAGTTGTGATGTTCATCTGCACCTCCTTCAATCACAGTCCTTTGCATTCATTGAAAAAAAAAGTAAGGCTTTTTATGAATAGATGAGGTGCTGCGTGAGCGACCATCCCCCCCCCACCCGCGCAATATCTGTACTGGAGCGTGGACTACAAGTCTCAGCATTGGACACTCTGTGCCAACAGGAGACTGCTGCCTGTGTAAAAGTGAGATGCACTATAGTGTCAAAAAGTATTGGGACGCCTGCCTTTACACGCACATGAATTTTACTGGCATGTCAATCTTAGTCCGTAGGGTTCAATATTGAGTTGGCCTACCCGTTGCAGCTATAACAGCTTCAGCTCTCCAGGGAAGGCTGTCCACAAGGTTTAGGAGTGTGTCTATGGGAATGTTTGGTCATTCTTTCAGAAGTGCATTTGTGAGGTCAGACGCTGATGTTGGACGAGAAAGCCTGGCTCCCAGTCTCTGCTCTAATTTATCCCAAAGGTGTTCTATCGGGTTGAGGTCAAGATTCTGTGCAGGCCAGTCAAGTTCCTCCACCCCAAACTTGCTCATCCATGTCTTTATGGACCTTGCTTTGTGCACTGGTGCGCAGTCATGTTGGAACAGGAAGGGGCCATCCCCTGACGTCTTATGAGTTCTCTTCAATGGAGCTAAGGGACCAAGCCCAACCCCGGAAAAACAACCCCCAAACCATAATCCCCCCTCCACCAAATGATTTGAACCAGTGCACAAAGCAAGGTCCATAAAGACAAGCGAGTTTAGGGTGGAGGAACTTGACTGGCCTGCACAGATCCTGACCTCAACACGATAGAACACCTTCGGGATGAATTGGAGCGGAGACCTCATAAATGCACTTCTGGAAGAATGGTCAAACATTCCCATAGACACACTCCTAAACCTTGTGGACAGCCTTCCTAGAAGAGTTGAAGCTGTTATAGCTGCAAAGGGTGGGCCAACTTAATATTGAACCCTACAGACTAAGACTGGGATGCCATTAAAGTTCATGTGTGTAAGGGCAGGCGTCCCAATACTTTTGACAATATAGTGTGTATAAAAATTGCTGCAGCATAAGGCATGCATTTTTAGAGCTAACTTATTTTTACTGTGCAAAAAAAACAAAAAACATTTTGGGCCATACATTATTTTGTGGTAAAATGTGCTTTGTGTTATACACATACTAAAGTCTATATAAACCGGTATTTATCTTATTTGGGTAATAGTGTCCCTTTTAATCCATACTAATGATCAACATGTAGTAAAATCATTATACTCCGTATGATAGATGTGTCAAAATGGGACTACACAAAGCTTTACATCATCTCCCCTGGCTGTTAAAGGCCAATCTGTCTTTGGGGAAAACAAAAACAAAAAAACACTTGCTTTTAGAGTCTGTATACACTCATGTTTTTATCTTTGCACAGTTGATATATACTTGCTTACCGTATACCGTGATGGCTTTTTATTGTAATCATTGAATCACATTGATGGCATTCTATATTTTCATGCATACAGTATATTTTACAATGGCTTTTGGTAAAAAAGTGGCTTTAGGACGTAGTTATTGAGTAACTAAAATGTAATTTTTTTTGCCTGTGTTCTTTGATCAAAGAGTTGACCAGCGCAACAGAAATGGTTAATGGTCAGCTTTCAGCGGAGTACTTTATTACACAAAGTCCCATTGTATGAGCACAGGAAGTCTTTCTGTGTACAGACACCATCTGAATGCAAAATTCACAGCCTTATTAAGCTGGTACTAATCACTAGCCTGAGAACTAATGACAAGTTTGAGACCCCAGGTTACCTCTGTCAGCTTACAAAACACGACACATTGACAGCTTGCTTGCTCTCCCTTCCCAAAATAATTTACGTAATTTATATTTATTATTATTATTATTATACAGGATTTATATAGCACCAACAGTTTACGCAGCACTTTACAACATGAGGGCAGACAGTACAATTACAATACAAATCAATACAGGAGGGATCAGAGGGCCCTGCTCATTAGAGCTTACAATCTAGAAGAAATATATAATTTAGAAGGCATTCACCTTGAACCAAATAGTGTTATTTATGATGAGGTAACAAGTAGAAGGTCACAAACCAGCTTTTATTGATACCGTGGGCTGGAGCAGAAACAATGCACATTATGTGCATAATACAGGATGAGTGACAATCTAAGTTTAAACAACTTTGGGGGAACTTCGTCATCTACGTCAAGTGTTTTGAAACTGGTTTGCTGACCACTTGTGGTCCGTCACATAGGTGGTACTCTGCATCCAAAGAGATTGGATTATTCTCATAGAAAAGGACACAGGTACTCCATGACTGAAATCACTGCTCCCTCTAGTGTCTGTAATATATCACTGGAGAGAGTGGAATAGTTCCTACAATAATATGGAGAAAGCACATGTATCCTTCAAAGTCCTTGCTTAGGATTGTGAATAGTAAAAAAACGGGTAATGCTTACACAATTGCCCATTAAGTGATGTAGGCACACAGTTGACCTCAGTTCAGAAAATACTGTATTCTACTTGTGCCCATGCACATGAAGTAACTAGAAGCAGTTTATGGTAATGGTCATTCGTTACTCGGAACAGCAATGCCTACATATTTATAAATAATGTTTAAAGTTAAACTTTTGGCAGATATAAAAGATTCAAATTCATGCTCTGTGTTCAATAAAATATCTTTCAATTAATTTGAATTTAAATGCACTTTGGCGTTGCACAACAATTTTTTTTCATAGTATGCATAGATAAATCATGCATAGATGTTGCTATTAAATAACATTTCTAAACATATGAAGTTAATCACAAGAGTTCCCCTTTTACGTCGGAGCTCGCCGAGTTCCCCTTTTACGTCGGAGCTCGCCGAGTTCCCCTTTTACGTCGGAGCTCGCCGAGTTCCCCTTTTACGTCGGAGCTCGCCGAGTTCCCCTTTTACGTCGGAGCTCGCCGAGTTCCCCTTTTACGTCGGAGCTCGCCGAGTTCCCCTTTTACGTCGGAGCTCGCCGAGTTCCCCTTTTACGTCGGAGCTCGCCGAGTTCCCCTTTTACGTCGGAGCTCGCCGAGTTCCCCTTTTACGTCGGAGCTCGCCGAGTTCCCCTTTTACGTCGGAGCTCGCCGAGTTCCCCTTTTACGTCGGAGCTCGCCGAGTTCCCCTTTTACGTCGGAGCTCGCAGAGTTCCCCTTTTACGTCGGAGCTCGCAGAGTTCCCCTTTTACGTCGGAGCTCGCCGAGTTCCCCTTTTACGTCGGAGCTCGCCGAGTTCCCCTTTTACGTCGGAGCTCGCCGAGTTCCCCTTTTACGTCGGAGCTCGCCGAGTTCCCCTTTTACGTCGGAGCTCGCAGAGTTCCCCTTTTACGTCGGAGCTCGCCGAGTTCCCCTTTTACGTCGGAGCTCGCAGAGTTCCCCTTTTACGTCGGAGCTCGCAGAGTTCCCCTTTTACGTCGGAGCTCGCAGAGTTCCCCTTTTACGTCGGAGCTCGCAGAGTTCCCCTTTTACGTCGGAGCTCGCAGAGTTCCCCTTTTTACGTCGGAGCTCGCCGAGTTCCCCTTTTTACGTCGGAGCTCGCAGAGTTCCCCTTTTTACGTCGGAGCTCGCCGAGTTCCCCTTTTACGTCGGAGCTCGCCGAGTTCCCCTTTTACGTCGGAGCTCGCCGAGTTCCCCTTTTACGTCGGAGCTCGCCGAGTTCCCCTTTTACGTCGGAGCTCGCCGAGTTCCCCTTTTACGTCGGAGCTCGCCGAGTTCCCCTTTTACGTCGGAGCTCGCCGAGTTCCCCTTTTACGTCGGAGCTCGCCGAGTTCCCCTTTTACGTCGGAGCTCGCAGAGTTCCCCTTTTACGTCGGAGCTCGCAGAGTTCCCCTTTTACGTCGGAGCTCGCAGAGTTCCCCTTTTACGTCGGAGCTCGCAGAGTTCCCCTTTTACGTCGGAGCTCGCAGAGTTCCCCTTTTACGTCGGAGCTCGCAGAGTTCCCCTTCACTGTAAGGGGGGGGGACTTGGCAGACTCTGATGTAAGAGAGAACTCTGGGGACTCTAACATAAGGGATGCTCTGGTGTACGAAGAGGACTCTGATGTAAAGGGGAGCTCTGATGTAATGAGTGCTCTGAGAACACTGATTTACCTTAGCGTACTAACTTAGAGGCAGGAGAGAGAAGGGGGGAGACTTAGTTCGGTCTGAATAATGTGTTCGGGTCAGACAGTCTGAAACCTGGACGCATGATTCCAAACCTGAACATTTTGAAAATGTACAAATAGGAGCTCCTAAGGGCAATGTCCCTGCTGCTCAATAAGGACACTACGTACCAGTACAGCACAGTCTCTGCAAGGCTCTGCCTTTTTGGAACCACAGATACTAGAAAATAACTACTATTTTAGTAAACGACAAATTACATAAATCGATACCTACGCTTAGCCTTTGCAACAGCATTCCTCACAGCAAAGTCCAATGTAGGTTTGGGTAGACAGGTGAGCAGCTGAAGAGATATCTGGGCTGGCACCACAGGCAAGTGGTTGGAGGAGTCCCAGGTCTTGGTACTACAGGCAGGCATCTGGAAATGCAGAGCCACCCCACTTGACTTGCAGTATTCTGGTAACAATTGGATCGGTGCTCCCTGCAATGGCTGGATCTTCCGTAGAAGCTAAGTGTTCTATAGGGCTCCAGCCTGGCTTCCTGCATGCCAGGACCATTAGTAGAGGACTGTACACCTGGCTGCAGATCACATGCTCAGCCACCTCTGCCTCATTAGGAGAGGTCTCTCTGAGCTGCTGGGAGAGCTAAAGGAGCCCACAACTGCATCCACGCATCATGAGTTAAAGTGGAACTTTTTTTTTTTTTTTTTTTAAGAAACACTTAAAAAAAAACAAACAAAAAAAAAAACTGTAGTCAGCTGCAACTGTTTTTGCAGATCAAGAAGAGGAAAAAATATGGAATCATGCAATTCTGAGGAAAATATTGTGGAATCGCCATGTACTTTGCAGTACTAAAACAAACATCTGCATCAGATTACATTCTGCAAAATGATGTCATCATCACCAAACATACTTTCAATTGATATAATAATAAAAGTGTCCAAAGTCTCAAAATAAACTTGTGCATTTATTTAAGTTTTAATGACTGTCATCTCCCCCGTATTTTTACCTGACATGCAACCCCATATCATCAATAACACCTAAACAGAAAAAAACAAGAAAAGCAATCGTGGATGACTGGATGAAGTGATATTCAGTGACGAATTACAAATCTGCATTGGGCAGGGTGATGATGCTGGAACTTTTGTTTGGTGCCATTCCAATAAAATGTATGAAGACGACCGCCTGAAGAAAACAACATGCAAATTTCCACAATTTAATGATGATTTTTCATATGTAAATCCCATTTCCTTTAGGCGATGTCTTACAGTTTGGTCACAGACATTGACTTCAGTTTCTGACCATTTGTTCCTCATTTGTTTTGTTGTGCATTTTCTGTTTGTAATGCAGATTGCGTTAAGTTTTCTAACTTGACGATTTGATGTCTTCCTTGGTCTACTAGTACGCTTCCCTTTTAACAACCTTCATTTGTATTTGTACTAATGAAAACCATCATTAACACCTAAACAGAGAAAAAAACAAGGTTACACTGGGCTAAAGAAAAGCAATCGTGGACTGTGGATGATTGGATGAAAGTGATATTCAGTGATGAGTTTCGAATCAGCATTGGGCAAGGTGATGATGCTGGAACTTTTGTTTGGTGCCGTTCCAATGACCTGTATGAATACGACTGTCTGAAGAAAACATGCAAATTTCCACAGTCACTTTTCTTATTCCATCAATTGAAAGGATGTTTGATGATTATGACATTTTTCAGGATGTAATCTGATGCAGATGTTTGTTTTAGACCTGCAAAGTACCTGGTGATTCCATAATATTTTCCTCAGAATTGAGTAGTTCCATTTTTTTTTTTCTCTTCTTGATCTGCAAAAACAGTTTTCTTTCATTTTTCTTTTTTTAAGTGTTTCTTAAAGCCAGAAGGTTGGAATGTTAAATGCAAATAGTTTTGAGGCATGTCTGTGATTATTATTTTTTTTTCTACACAATTAAACTATTGAATGAACATTTTCCAAAAGTGGTGATTCCATACTTTTTGCCAGGGGTTGTATTAGGATTACAGAGCTGCAATAATTTGTGTCTTTTTTATATCTGCCTAGAGTTCCTGTTTATTATGGTCGCCTTAAAAGTATCCAATACCATGTCAATCTAATGACTTTTTAGCAATGGAACGCTTGTAATGCCGCGTACACATGAGCGGACTTTACGGCAGACTTTGCCCGGCGGACTGGATTTCGTCGGACAATTCGATCGTGTGTGGGCTCCAGCGGACTTTGTTTTCTCAAAAGTTGGACGGACTTAGATTTGAAACTTGTTTAAAATTTATCCGTTGAAATCGAGTCCGGTCGAAAAGTCCGCCGTCTGTATGCTAGTTCGAGGGACAAAAAGCCACGCTAGGGCAGCTATTGGCTACTGGCTATGAACTTCCTTGTTTTAGTCCAGTCGTACGTCATCACCTACGAATTCGACGGACTTTGGTGGATTGTGTGTAGGCAAGTCCGTTCATTCACAAAGTCCGTCGGAAAGTACGTTGAAAAGTCCGCCGGGCAAAGTCCGCCGTAAAGTCCGCTTGTGTGTACGCGGCATAAGTGACTAACATTAAGGACAAAAACATTCTGTGGAATTGGAATATTTCAGCTACTTTCTATCTTATCTCTTTTTGCTTATCATAATATAATTGGACTCACATATTACCAAAAGTATTGGGACACCTGCCTTCACACACACATGAACTTTTAGGCTGCATTCACAGAAACTAAGGTTATTAAGCCTAAGGCTCTGTTCACACCTAGGCGTTTTCATTTTTCAGGCAGAAAGTCGCGCCTTTTTGTACAGGTGAAAAGCAGAAAACCGCCTGTAATCTGCCCAAACAAGAATATCATGTACTTTTTTGAGCTTCAGGTGTTTTTCAGGCATTTTTACAAGCGTTTTACAAACTGAAAATGCACAGGTGTGAATGCAGCCTAATGGCAGCCTAATGGCATCCCAGTCTTTTGTCGCGTACACAAGGTCAGACTTTCCGAAAATGTGCGATCTGGGCTTGTTGTCGGAAATTCCAATCGTGTGTAGGCTCCATCGGACAGTTTCCATTGCACAAAATTTGAGATCTGGTTCTCAAATTTTCCGACCACAAAATCCGTTCACACAAATTCTGATCATGTGTACACAATTCCAACGCACAAAGTGCCACGCATGCTCGGAATCAAGCAGAAGAGCAGCACTGACTATTGAACTTCATTTTTCTCGGCTCGTCGTACGTCTTGTACGTCACCACATTCTTGACAATCGGAATTTCCGACCAACTTTGTGTGACCGTGTGTATGCAAGACAACATCCGTCGAAAAAAATCCATGGATTTTGTTGTCGGAATGTCCGATCAATGTCCGATCGTGTGTACGGGGCATTAGTCCGTAGGGTTCAATATTGAGTTGGCCCACCCTTTGCATCTATAACAGCTTCAACTCTTCTGGGACGGTCTTCCACAAGGTTTAGGAGTGTCTATGGGAATGTTTGACAATTCTTCCAGAAGCGCAATTTGTGAGGTCAGGCACTGATGTGGACTAAAAGGCCTGGCTCGCAGTCCCTGCTCTAATTCATCCAAAAGGTGTTCTACCAGGTTGGGGTCAGGACACTGTGCAGGCCAGTCAAGTTCGTCCACCCCAAGCTCACTCATCTATGTCTTTATGGACCTTGGAAGGGGACATCCCCAAACTGTTCCCACAAAGTTGGGAGCATGAAACTGTCCAAAATGTCTTGATATGCTGACGCACTATAAGTTTCCTTTACTGGAACTAAGAGGCATAGCCCAACCCCTGAAAAAAAAACAACCCCATAACATAATTCCCCCCCCCCCCCTCCACCAAATGATTTGGACCAGCTCACAAAGCAAGGTCCATATAAACAAGGATGAGTGAGTTTGGGGTGGAGGAAGTTGACTGGCCTGCACAGTGTCCTGACCTCAACCCGATAGAACACCACCTTTGTGATCAATTAGAGAGGAGACTGCGAGCCAGGCTTTCTCGTCAGCGCCTGACCTCACAAATACATTTCTGGAAGAATTGTCAAGAGTTGAAGCTGTTATAACTGCAAAGTGTGGGCCAACTCAATATTGGACCTTATGGACTAAGACTGGGATGCCATTAAAGTTCAACTGCGTGTAAAGGCAGGCGTCCCAATACTTTTGGTAATGTAGTTGCTATACTTAACCAGTTACCAACCGGCCCATAGCCGAATGACAACTGCAAGGCGGTTGGATAACTCTGGGAGGGCGTACAGTTTTTTTTATTTCAGGCTTCCCAGCCTAGAGGTGAGGTGGGGTCTTATTGACTCCATATCTTACTGTAAAGAGGACCTGTCATGCCATATTACTATTACAAGGGATGTTTACATTCCTTGTAATAGGAATAAAAGTGATCAAAACATTTTATTTTTTGGAAAAAGTGTTGAACTAAAATAAAGTAAAATGAACAATAATAAAAAAAAAAAAAAAAAAAAAAAAAAATTTTTAAAGCGCCCCTGTCTCCATGTGCTCACTTGCAGAAGCGAACACATACGTAAGTCCCGCCAACATATGAAAACGGTGTTCAAACCACACATGTGAGGTATCGCTGCGATCGTTAGAGCAAAAGAAATAATTTTGGCCCTAGACCTCCTCTGTAACTCAAAACATGTAACCAGTAAAACATTTTAAAGTGTCGCCTATGGGGATTTTTAAGTAGCGAAGTTTGGCGCCATTCCACGAGCGTGTGCAATTTTGAACGGTGACATGTTAGGCATCTATTTACTCGGCGTAACTTCATCTTTCACATTATGCAAAAACATTGGGCTAACTTTACTGTTTTGTTTTAAAGCGCAAAACTTTTTATTTTTTTATTTATTTTTTTAAAAACGCGTTAAAAAAATTGCTGCGCAAATACCGTGCGAGATAAAAAGTTGCAACGACCGCCATTGTATTCTCTAGGGTCTTTGCTAAAAAACATATATAATGTTTTGGGGTTCTATGTAATTTTCTAGCTAATAAATGATGATTTTTACATGTAGGAGAGAAATGTCAGAATTGGCCTGGGTGCTCCAGAACGCCTGAAGGTGCTCCCCTGCATGTTGGGCCTCTGTATGTGGCCACGCTGTGTAAAAGTCTCACACATGTGGTATCGCCATACTTGGGAGTAATAGCAGAATGTGTTTTGGGGTGTAATTTGTGGTATGCATATGTGGTGTGTGAGAAACAACCTGCTAATCTGACAATTTTGTGAAAAAAAGAAAAAAAACCTTGATTTTGCAAAGAATTGTGGGAAAAAATGAAAACTTCAAAAAACTCACCATGCATCTTTCTAAATACCTTGGAATGTCTTTTTTTCCAAAAAGGGGTCATTTGGGGGGTATTTGTACTTTTCTGGCATGTTAGGGTCTCAAGAAATTAGATAGGCCGTCAGTACTTCAGGTGTGATCAATTTTCGGATATTGGCACCATAGCTTGTGGACTCTATAACTTTCACAAATACCAAATAATATACACCAATTTGTCCTTATTTTTACCAAAGATATGTAGCAGTATAAATTTTTGAAGAAAAATTACGAATTTGCTAAATTTTATAATGGAAACAAAGAAAAATTATTTTTTTTACAGAATGTTCAGTTTTTTTTCTTTTATAGCGCAAAAAATAAAAAACCCAACGGTGATTAAATACCACCAAAAGAAAGCTCTATTTGTGTGAAAAAAGGACAAACATTTCATATGGGTACAGTGTTGTATGACTGACTGAGTAATTGTCATTCAAAATGTGAGAGCACCGAAAGCTGAAAATTTGGTCTGGTTAGGAAGGGGGTTTAAGTGCCCAGTGGTCAAAGAATTTTAAGCACAGTTAGGGCTGGTTCACACCACAAAAATGCACTCCAGATCCGCTCTGGATGCGTTTCTGCATGCACATTTTTAACGAGTTATTGATGCGTTACGGTGCATTTTTGATGCGTTTTATAGTGCGTTTCTGGATTGTAGTTTGAATGGCCCCCACATGCTTGTATGCATGCCTGAAAACGTCGGAGCATGCTCCTAATGAGAAGACGGATGGTGTTCTAGGGAATTTTCTCCCAGATCTGGACCAGGCCATCACTGAGCTATTGAACAGACTGAAGTGCAACCTGGCGGCAATGGAAGGACCGAAACATAAAGTCACAGAGGTGTTCTATTGGATTTGGTCAACTGAGCGTAGGGGCCATTTAATGGTATCAATTCCTTCATCCTCTGTGAACTGGCTGCATACTCTCGCCACATAAGGCTGGGCATTGTCGTGCACCAAGAGGAACCCAGGACCCACTACACCAGCGTAGGGTCTGACAATGGGTCCAAGGACTTCATCCTGATACCTAATGGCAGTTGGGGTGCCATTGTCTAGCCCGTAGAGGTCTGTGCATCCCTCCATGGATATGCCTCCCCACACCATCACTGACCCAGCACCAAACCGGTCAAGCTGAACGTTCTCCACAGCCTTCTCCTGACCCTTTCACGTCTGTTACATGTGCTCAGGGTGAACCTGCTCTCATCTGTGAAAAGCACAGGGCACCAGTGGTGGACCTGCCAATTCTGATGTTCGATGGCAAATGCTAATAAGGCTCCACAATGCCGGGCAGTGAGCAAAGGATCCACTAGAGGACGTTGGGCCCTCAGGCCACCCTCATGAAGTCCGTTTCTGATTGTTTGGTCAGAGACCTTCACACCAGTGGCCTGCTGGAGGTCATTTTGTAGGGCTCTGGCAGTGCTCATCCTGTTCCTCCTTGCACAAAGGAGCAGATACCGGTCCTACTGATGGGTTAAGGACCTTCTATGGCCCTGTCCAGCTCTCCTAGAGTAACTGTCTGTCTCCTGGAATCTCCTCCATGCTCTTGAGACTGTGCTGGGAGACACAGCAATACCTTCTGGCAATGGCACGTATTATGTGCCATCCTGGTGGAGTTGGACTGCCTGTGCAATCTCCTATAGGGTCCAGGTATCGCCTCATGCTACCAGTAGTGACACTGACTCTAGCCAAATGCAAAACTAGTGAAAAACAGTCAGAAAAGATGAGTAGGCGAAAAAAAATGGTGGAGGGCCTCCACCTGTAAAACCATTCCTGTTTTGGAGGTCATCCCATTGTTGCCCAACTAGTGCACCTGTTAATGAAATTAACACCAAAGCAGCTGATTAACAACCCCCTCTGCTACTTAACGGACCAGATCAATATCCCAAGAGTTTATTTGACTAGATGCTATACTCTGATTAAAAAGTGCTCCTTTAATTTTTTGGAGCTGTGTGTGTATTTTTATACATATATCTATCTCTATATATAATATATAAATATCTCACAAAAGTAAGTACACCTCTCACATTTTTGTAAATATTTTATTATATCTTTTCATGTGACAACACTGAAGAAATTACACTTTGCTACAATGTAAAGTAGTGAGTGTACAGCTTGTATAACAGTGCAATCTCTTCATTTCTGGGCATTGGCCTCGCCATTGTTTGTGCTGTTTGCTGAATCTGTTCTCACTTCCGCCCTTTCCCTTTCGAAATCTCGCACATGCGCCGTATCAGGAAGGAGATGATCGGAGCAGCATCGCGAGACTTCTCCTCTGTGCCGTTCTGAGGGGACGCTCATCCATGGAAATGTCGGGAATACAGAAACGGGACACTTTAGGTGCCGTTAATGAAACCCCCTACTGCGCAATCGCGCATGACGTCATTTTCGGTTACAGGATGATTTACATGGAAACTACAGCAGTGCGTACACTTTCACAAGCAGCGATCAGCTGCCTGTGTTATCTACATTATGAAGAGCTAAAGTTGTCTCAGAGGGTTTACAACCACTTTAATGTCTAAACCGCTGGCAACAAAAGTGAGTACACCCCTAAGTGAACGTTTTAATAGCCTTCAATGAGATTTGCCTCTAAGCTCAGGTTCAGTGAATTTTGAACAAGATTCACAGAATTTCTGGCAAATCAAACATAAAAACTATAGCACAAACTATAGCAAATACAAGCACAAGTTTGCACCACTCTTGTAAACATAAAAAATGAAGCAGATGCTGCTCCAAAGCACAAACATGGTGCAAGCACCTTTTTGTTAAATCCCAACTGCCAAATCAAAATATACAGTATTTCTTGCAATGGGGCTGTGCCTGCACTACAAGGGATAATTGGTCATTTATGTCTAGACTAGAGGAACAATAAAAGATTTACTCAGCCGATCCTCTGCTCCTCTCTGGACTGCACCCCCACACTTCACTGGTCTATTGTACTGATGGCATTAAGAACAGAGCACAGGGTCCACAGCCCTGCATTGCACTGGACACCCTGGGGGACAGCCCACCCACCACCGAATCATGAAAGATCGCGCCACTCACCTAGACAAAACAAGCTATTAAACGCTGCAGTGCAGGCACAGCCCCACAGTAAGTGATAATTATTTTATTGCCTGGACTTGGCATTTAATTAGGAATGATCAGTTCTCTGTTCTATGGCTGTGACAGATACTGCACTCAGCACAGAGAATAGAGAGCTGGAGCTGCACACTCCAATGTATCTGCCATCCCCACCCCATCCCCCACTCGGCTCACATCAGGAGGAAGGAAGAGGGTTGTTAACACCATGCTCTGCTCATGTAGTGTAATCCCTGCACAGGCAGAGAGAGGGATGTGTGCTTCCCCACCCCATCCCCCACTCGGCTCACATCAGGAGGAAGGAAGAGGGTTGTTAACACCATGCTCTGCTCATGTAGTGTAATCCCTGCACAGGCAGAGAGAGGGATGTGTGCTTCCCCACCCCATCCCCCACTCGGCTCACATCAGGAGGAAGGAAGAGGGTTGTTAACACCATGCTCTGCTCATGTAGTGTAATCCCTGCACAGGCAGAGAGAGGGATGTGTGCTTCCCCACCCCATCCCCCACTCGGCTCACAGGAGAAAGGAAGAGGGTTGTTTACACTCTGCTCGTGTAGTGTTGTGTAATCCCTGCACAGGCAGAGAGAGGGATGTGTGCTTTCTGCTGACAGCTCACTTGCCCTACGACAAGGTCACATCTGATGGGAATCGATGGCTAAAGCTAAGGATTTCAGGATTTAAATTGAGTATTGTCCATGATACTTTTTTATTTGCACTAACATACAATTTTTCAGGACAAGCTTTTGGGGTATGTCCCTTTCTTCAAGGTCCCAGCAGTACTGGTTCACAAAAAGTTTAAGCAGAATGTTAAAAAAACAAACGCACACAAACAAATGTACATGGCAATGGTAATAAAACTAGCATAGTTATTGAACTAGTGAACATGAAGGACATACCCTGAAAGCTTGTCCTGAAAAATTTGTATTTTAGAGCAAATAAAAAAGTATCACGGACAGTACTCAATTGTCTCTGTTGCAAGTGCACTAATATGGCTAAAATCACCTTAACCACTTGCCGCCTGCCCACCGTCAAATGACGGTGGGACAGTGCGGCTCTCGTTCTGGGTGGACATCATATGACGCCGCACCTGAAAGGCCACTCCTGTGTGCCCACGGGGGCGGCAGCACGGTGGTCGCGCCGTTTTGCTAGGACACGACGCGACCCCAATCTCTGTAAAGAGCCACTGAGGCGGCTCTTTAATCATGTGATCGGCTGTGTCCAATCACAGACGGTCACATGTAAACAAGGAAGTGCCAGTAATCGGCTCTCCTCGCCTCACTGACAGAGTGTGTGGTGAGGAGAGCCGATCAGCGGCATTTCCTCCCAGGGGACAGTGAGAGATGTAATCAGGGCACGGATTACATTAGAGCGCCAGCAGTTCATGCCAACCAGTGCCAACAACCAGTGCTAACAATCAGTGCCCACCACAGCCAGAAATCAGTGCCCATTAGTGATGCCAGTCAGCTCTGGCTTTCAGTGCCACCTATCAGTGATGCCCATCAGTGCCAACCATTAATGCCCATCAGTGCTGCTTATCCATGCCGGCTATCAGGGTCCGTCAGTGCCGCCTATCAGTGCTCATAAGTGCCACCTAAGTGCAGAATATTAGTTCCTCCCCATAAGTGCCACCTCATCGGTGCCCATAAGTGCCACCTCATCGGTGCCCATAAGTGCCGCCTCATCGGTGCCCATCAGTGTAGCCTCATCGGTGCCCATCAGTGTAGCCTCATCAGCGCACATCAGTGAAGGAGAAAAATTACTTATTTACAAAATTTACCTACAGAAACTAAGAAAAACTTTTTTTTTTTAAGAAAAAAGTAAAAATCCCAGCAGTGATTAAATATCACCAAAATAAAGCTCTATTTGTGTGAAGAAAATAATAAAAATTTCACATGGTTACATTGTTGTATGACTGCGCAATTGTCATTCAAAGTGGGACAGCACTGAAAGCTGAAAAATGGCTTGAGCAGGAAGGGGGTGAAAGTGCCCAGTAGATAAGTGGTTAAGCAGGATTTAAAGTATTAAATTATAGTATGAAAAACCCTTTTTTTGGGTGTTTGTAAACCTCATTGGCACCAAACATTTCTGGGCCAAAAACTTATTTTTGGCACCAGTGTATGTCTATGCTGTAAACTGGGGTTTGCTGGGTGAAAAAGTCCTATTTATGGAGTGACCTTTGCCATGAAAGTGTGTGGGGGAAATATATCCATCTTGTTGCACAGCAAGGCAGTAAAAAACATGAGGCTCTATTCACACTAGTGTGACTTGTCGTGCGACTTTAGACACATAAAGACGCATGACAAGTCACACTCCATTGATTTCAATAGCACCAGCAATCTATGCGACTTAGGAAAGGTTCCTGCACTACTTTGAAGTGACTTTCTTGCAACTTGAGTGGCAGAAAGTTTAAAGTGGTTGTAAAGGCAGAATGTTGTGTTGTTTTTTTTTTTTTTTTTTTTTCATTCTATGCATGAAGATAAAAAAACCTTCTGCGTGCAGCAGCCCCCCTAAAACTTACTTGAGCACCATCTAGATCCAGCGATCTTGCAGCAGTGTCTCGGCTGTCCGAGACTCCCCTCCTCATTGGCTAAGACAGCAGCGCTGCGCCATTGGCTCCCACTGCTGTCAGCCAATGAGAAGAGAATGGGGGGCGGGCCACGGCTCTGTGTCTGTATGAACACACGGAGCTGTGATTTGGCTCAGGTGCCCCCATAGCAAGCTGCACCGACGGGGAACCTGAGAAGATGAGGATCTGGGCTGCGCTGTGCAAAACCATTTCACAGAGCAGGTAAGTATAACCTGTTTGTTATATTTATCTAAAAAAAAAAAAAAAAAAAAAAGACTTTGATGCCACTTTAAAGTGATTGTAAAGTCTCTGCTCTCATGCACACTGCTGTGTTTGGTGCCTTGCTGAATGGAAGTGAAAGATAAACCTGTTTGGACTGTTCCGGATAGTGCCTGTCTCTTGCATGGTTTATTGCTGCCAATGCAAGTTCAGCATGTCCCCCTTAGAGTAGACAGTAAGTGGCTGCAAAGAAGCCATAATAGATCAGCAACATTAAATTATAGAAGGATGAGCAAATGGTGAAAACAGTATTACTAACAATTAAAAAGGAACGTGTCAATAGTTAAAGATACACAATGTTACTAAACGATATGCTCTGTCTCCCCCAGTGTTCAGACTGCAACATTACAAGTTTGTAACAAGTCTTGGGGCTGGTTCACACCATATGCATTGGATTAGGCTGGGCAGCTTTGCAACAATGCAGTCCCCAACGCATCGATGAGGTAAAAAGCTTTGTTCCCTATCATGGCATTTCACACCAATGTGCAAGAAAAAAGTATGGTATGCAGTCCTTTTTTATCTAAACGTTGTGCGACGCAATGCACCACATCGTACTGCACTGTGCCCAATAGAACTGCATGAATTGTCACTGAAATGTGAACTTAAAAAAAGTTATAAAAAAAAAAAAGGGTTACAGCAGGGGTCTCCAACCCTGGGCCGTAGCGTCTCTGCAGCCGGGCCGCAGCGGGTGGCATGACATTGCAAGGCGGGTGGGCGGGTGAGAGAGCCCGGTGGATCAGAGAGGCGGGCGGGCAGATGGGAGAATCGGGCTGGCGAGCAGAGATGACATAATCTCTCTCCACCCGCCTAGCATCACCGCTCTTCCGCCCTCACAGCGTGAATGTCGGAGGTGCGGCGGGGAGCAGAGAGATTACCTCATCTCTCACCGTCCGCCCCGCATCACCGCTCTCCTGCCCTCACTCAAGAACGACCACTTTAGCACAGAGGCAGGCATCTGTGCTAAATGAACCAGTACCACCAATGCAGTGACAATCCACATCTGGTGGCAGGCAGCATGGCAAGTGGCATTCCTCATCTGGTGGCAGGCAGCATGGCAAGTGGTTTTCCTCATCTGGTGGCAGGCAGCGTGGCAAGTGGTTTTCCTCATCTGGTGGCAGGCAGCATGGCAAATGGCATTCCTCATCTGGTGGCAGGCAGCATGGCAAATGGCATTCCTCATCTGGTGGCAGGCAGCATGGCAAGTGGCATTCTTTATCTGGTGGCAGGCAGCATGGCAAATGGCATTCCTCATCTGGTGGCAGGCAGCATGGCAAGTGGCATTCTTTATCTGGTGGCAGGCAGCATGGCAAATGGCATTCCTCATCTGGTGGCAGGCAGCATGGCAAGTGGCATTCCTCATCTGGTGGCAGCCATCGTGGCATTCCTCATCTGGTGGCAGCCATCGTGGCATTCCTCATCTGGTGGCAGGCAGCGTGGCAAGTGGTATTCCTCATCTGGTGGCAGCCATCGTGGCATTCCTCATCTGGTGGCAGGCAGCGTGGCAAGTGGTATTCCTCATCTGGTGGCAGGCAGCGTGGCAAGTGGCATTCCTCATCTGGTGGCAGGCAGCGGGGTAAGTGGCATTCTTCATCTGGTGGCAGGCAGCATGGCAAGTGACATTCTTCATCTGGTGGCAGGTGACATGGCAAGTGACACATTTTGGGGCTCCCACTGATTCTGCATTATGGTGAGTTGAACTATTTCATTTATATTACAATGTAATATAAGAAATAATGCGCTTCAATCATTCTAACACCATACCAACCATGGTGCCGTGATGATTGAAGCGCCAACACCAGAACACCAGCTATTGCCCGCAAAAAATCACTTACCCCCGTGCGCGCGTAGTATAGCACATTTGCCTTCACATCAGACCAGTGGCCTTGTGGTAGTGCACATTATCGGGATTTAACTGAGTGCCCATTCATACCTGATGCAGTGTGGGAAACCTGTGTTCCCTGCACGTTTCCCACAGCACATTCAAAGCACACTGCAGATGCTATCTACAGCTTGTGCCAATGTTAACAACACCCCAAATGCAAGTGGCAAACACCACCTTTACACCTGTACAAATAGCGAGTTGTCATTAGGAGCACCTTCCAAAACTGACAGGACTGATCTGTGTACCACATGAGCACATACTGTAGCCAGTCTGTGGGAGCCAGAATTCTTTTGGTTGGTAGGGGATCAAATACTTATTTTACTCACCGAACTGCAACTCCATTTATAACATATTTTGTGATTTTTTTTTATTTTTTATTTTTTTTTTAAATTTTTTTTTTTGGTTGATATTCTGTCTCTATCATTTAAAATACACCTAGGATAAAGATTATAGAGCCTTAACCGCTTCAGTACAGGGCATTTTCACCCCCTTCCTTCCCAGACCAATTTTTAGTTTTCAGCGCTGTCCACTTTAAACGACAATTGCGCGGTCGTGCGATGTTGTACCCAAACAAAATTGACGTCCTTTTTTCCCCACAAATAGAGCTTACTTTTGGTGGTATTTGATCACCTCTGCGGTTTTTATTTTTTGCGCTATAAACAAAAGAAGAGCGACAATTTTGAAAAAAACACAATATTTTTTACTTTTTGCTATAATAAATATCCCAATTTAAAAAAAAAAAAAAAAAATTTTTTCCTCAGTTTAGGCCGATACGTATTCTTCTACATATTTTTGGTAAAAAAAATCGCAATAAGCGTATATTGGTTGGTTTGCGCAAAAGTTATAGCGTCTACAAAATACGGGATAGATTTATGGCATTTAAAAAAAAATTTTATTTATTTTTTTCACTAGTAATAGCGGCGATCTGCGGTGTTGCGCCGCCCCCCCCCCCCCATGGACGGCCGGGAAGCCCAGGACGTCATATGACGGCCACCCAGGATGGGAGATCCCGTCTCAGGCTGTCATTTGACTATGGGCGGGTAGTGAAGTGGTTAAAGTGGTTGTAAACAATTTTTGGTGACTTTTACCTATAGGTAAGCCTAGAATAAGGCTTACCTATAGGTAGTGGAAATATCTCCTATACATGCGCCGTTTAGGAGATATTTCACTTGTAGTGCGCCAATGTCATCATCGGCGCATGCGCTGTAAAGCCGTCATGGTACGTCGGTACCATAGATGGCCACTAGGGGGCTCACCTGCCCCCCCCGCTCGCCGATGCAAGTGCCTGGCAGTTGCAATCACCGCCGGCCTTCCGCGATCACTTGGGGCACACGAAGAACCGGGATCACAGTTTCCATTTCTCTGAGGAGAGAACAGATAGTCTGTTTATACAGAGTATAAACAGCAATCTGTCATCTCCCCTGCACAGTCCCATCCCCCCTTCAGTTAGAACACACACTAGGACACACTTGACCCCTTCACTGTCCCCTAGTGGTTAACCCCCTTTACTGCCAGTGACATTTTTACAGTAATCAATGCAATTTTATAGCACTGATCGCTGTAAAAATGCCAATGGTCCCAAGAATGTGTCAGAATTGGCCGACGTGTCCGCCATAATGTCGCAGTCCCGATAAAAATCGCAGATCGCCACCATTACTAGTAAAAAAATGCTATAACTTTTGCGCAAACCAATCGATATACAAATATTGTGATTTTTTTTTTTTTTTTTTTTTTTTTTTACCAAAAATATGTAGAAGAATACATGGTCAGGTCCATAAATATTGGGACATCGACACAATTCTAATCTTTTTGGCTCTATACACCACCACAATGGATTTGAAATGAACAACATGTGCTTTAACTGCAGACTTTCAGCTTTAATTTGAGGGTATATACATCCAAATCAGGTGAACGGTGTAGGAATTACAACAGTTTGTATATGTGCCTCCCACTTTTTAAGGGACCAAAAGTAATGGGACAATTGGCTGTTCAGCTGTTCCATGGCCAGGTGTGTGTGTTATATCCTCATTATCCCATTTACAAGGAGCAGATAAAAGTGTGCTATTTTCATCTGGAATCTGTTGCTGTCAACTCTCAATATGAGATCCAAAGAGCTGTCACTATCAGTGAAGCAAGCCATCATTAGGCTGAAAAAACAAAACAAACCCATCAGAGAGATAGCAAAAACATTAGGTGTGGCCAAATCAACTGTTTGGAACATCCTTAAAAAGAAAGAATGCACCGGTGAGCTCAGCAACACCAAAAGGCCTGGAAGACCACGGAAAACAACTGTGGTGGATGACCGAAGAATTCTTTCCCTGGTGAAGAAAACACCCTTCACAACAGTCGGCCAGATCAAGAACACTCTCCAGGAGGTAGGTGTATGTGTGTCAAAGTCAACAATCAAGAGAAGACTTCACCAGAGTGAATACAAAGGGTTCGCCACAAGATGTAAACCATTGGTGAGCCTCAAAAAAAAGGCCAGATTAGAGTTTGCCAAACAACATCTAAAAAAGCCTTCACAGTTCTGGGAAAACATCCTATGGACAGATGAGACCAAGATCAACTTGTACCAGAGTGATGGGAAGAGAAGAGTATGGAGAAGGAAAGGAACTGCTCATGATCCAAAGCATACCACCTCATCAGTGAAGCATGGTGGTGGTAGTGTCATGGCGTGGGCATGTATGGCTGGCAATGGAACTGGTTCTCTTGTATTTATTGATGATGTGACTGCTAACAAAAGCAGCAGGATGAATTCTGAAGTGTTTCGGGCAATACTATCTGCTCATATTCAGCAAAATGCTTCAGAACTCATTGGACGGCGCTTCACAGTGCAGATGGACAATGACCCGAAGCATACTGTGAAAGCAACCAAAGAGTTTTTTAAGGGAAAGAAGTGGAATGTTATGCAATGGCCAAGTCAATCACCTGACCTGAATCCGATTGAGCATGCATTTCACTTGCTGAAGACGAAACTGAAGGGAAAATGCCCCAAGAACAAGCAGGAACTGAAGACAGTTGCAGTAGAGGCCTGGCAGAGCATCACCAGGGATGAAACCCAGCGTCTGGTGATGTCTATGCGTTCCAGACTTCAGGCTGTAATTGACTGCAAAGGATTTGCAACCAAGTATTAAAAAGTGAAAGTTTGGATGATTGTTAATCTGTCCCATTACTTTTGGTCCCTCAAAAAGTGGGAGGCACATATAAAAACTGTAGTAATTCCTACACCGTTCACTTGATTTGGATGTAAATACCCTCAAATTAAAGCTGAAAGTCTGCAGTTAAAGCACATCTTGTTTGTTTCATTTCAAATCTATTGTGGTGGTGTATAGAGCCAAAAAGATTAGAATTGTGTCGATGTCCCAATATTTATGGACCTGACTGTATCGGCCTAAACTGAGGAAAAATTTTTTTTTTTTTTTAATATATTTTTGGGGGATATTTATTATAGCAAAAAGTTAAAAATTTTGTTTGGGAGCCACGTTGCATGACCGCGCAATTGTCAGTTAAAGTGACGCAGAGCCGAATCCCAAAAAGTGCTCTGGTCTTTGGCCAGCCAAATGGTCTGGAGCTGAAGTGGTTAATTTCTTTGTAAGTCGGCTTAAAAGTTCCGCAGGGGATCAAAAAATTTTCACCACTCTAGAGCTTTCTTTTTGGTGGTATTTGATCACCACTGGGGTTTTTTTATTTTGCGCTATAAACTAAAAAATGCCAACAATTCTGAAAAAAAAATATTTTTTACTGCTATAAAACATATAAAAAAAATAAAAAAATCCCAATAAGCATATATTGATTGGTGTGTGCAAATGTTATAGCTTCTACAAACGTGTGTGTGTGTGTGTGTGTGTGTATGTGTATATATATATATATATATATATATATATATATATATATATATATATATATATATATATATATATATATATATATATATATATATATATATATATACACCCCCCGCAGGCTGGCCTAACTTACATGCAAAACGGCTGGTGGCCGCCCGCTGCTGATTTTTAATTTTATTTATTTTTTATTTCTTTGGAGAAAGTCGGGCCGGGGGGCAGGGGCACGGGCGCAGCGGCTGGCCGCCAGCTAGCTGACACATGCTGTTGCATTCTGGGTGTTGTAGTCCACTCCATGCACGCTCAAGCTCCCAGTGGGAGGAGAAGCAGTGCAGCGAGGAAACTACAGCTCCCAGATCTTGGAAGCAGAGCGCACCAGGGAGTCAGAACTTGGGAGTGGCTTGGGCTGCAACTTTACTTGACCCCAGGACAGGAGCATCACCCCCCCCCCCCCCCCCAGGACTGGAGGAGGTCATGCAAGGACCTGCTGAGCTGGCACTGGCATCACTGAGATGAGAGACCCTGACACCCTCTAGGGCCAGCTGGCCCCACATGCCATCTGTCTACCCCCCCCCCATTTACCCTGCCCCAGTGCCCACCCAGTACCTCAAAAAAGGTCTTAACACTGTGGGTCCTGATGGGAGCTGGCTTGTAGGTCCTAGCTGGCCATAGCCAGGACCCACAGCTCCTTGGCCAGCTCCCAGCAGGACCCATTGTCTGTGGGTCCTGCTGGGAGCTGGCCGCAGACCTGTGGGTCCTGCTGGCCATGGCCTGTGGAGCCTGCATGGCCTCTCGGCCACTAGCCTAGGGTGATCAGACGTCCCTGGTTTCCAGGGACAGTGCACAAACTGAGGACACTGTGCCTGGACCAAGTTTGTCCCCGCTTTGCAGGGCCGATCCTAGGCGGGTGCACCACAAGCAATTGCGTATAGTTTTTATATACTGTTTTTGTGCGTGTTTGCAAAATGAAAGTGGGCCGTCTGGATAAAGTCCAGGGCCAAATTTTTGTCCCAGTCCAGCCCTGCCCAGGAATGTGTTCCCTTCGCACAGTTTTTGTGGACATAGGTTTGGAAGACTGAGGTTGAGCTCTGAAGTCACTATTGCAGCAGTTTTTTTCTTATTCCGAGTCACTTTTCTGTGCAAATTCCTTGTCTCTTTCGGTCAGTTGACCATGTTGATTGCGCTTATGCTTATCAGATAATGTTTTCCCAGAAACTGTATATGCTGTCATAACCTTTTCCTTTTATACCTTGCGACACCGCAAATAAATTGGTAACTTCAGTTACAGAGGCACCAACTAAGTGGGTATCAACAATGTGCCCTTTTTGAAACTCAGTAAGCCTGACATAACCCTGTATTACTAGCAATGCATGCAGTGAATGATGATAGTGAGGCTTCCCACCTGTTAGCTAGGTGTCTCATCACACAGCAGATCCAAAAGGAATGTTACATCACTTCCGCATTTGATGCAAAACATGTGACTTTCACACCTGCAAATCATGTAATGTTTCCATATTTTTGTCCAACCCCTGTATGTTAAACTGTGTTTTATTATGCTTCAGTTTGTGAATGAACAGGAAGCTCTGTACAGAGCTATTCCTGTTCATTCTGTGCAGCGGAGGCTGCAGAGATGAAGGTTGAGGACTGTGTCCTCAATATCCTTTCTCTGTCTCACAAGTGAAACATCAGGGGTGTGTTTAGACGCCTGATATTTAGACAAAGCCCCCCCAACAGGGCTGATAAAAAAAAAATTGAGTGCCTTGAAAAAGTATTTATACCACTTGAAATTTTGTCATGTTACAACTAAAAACATAAATGTATTTTATTGGGATTTTATGTGATTGACCAACACAAAGTGGCACATAATTGTGAAGTGGAAGGAAAGTGATAAATGTTTTTCAAAATTTTTTACAAATATGTGAACAGTGTGGCGTGCATTTGTATTCATCGCTCTTTACTCTGATACCCCTAACTAAAATCTAGTGGAACCAACTGCCTTCAGAAGTCACCTAATTAGTAAATAGAGTCCACCCGTGTGTAATTTAATCTCAGTATACATACAGCTGTTCTGTGAAGCCCTCAGAGGTTTGTTAGACAACCTTAGTGAACAAACAGCATCATTAAGACCAAGGAACACACCAGACAGGTCAAGGATAAAGTTGTGGAGAAGTTTAAAGCAAGGTTAGGCTATAAAAAAATATCCCAAGCTTTGAACAGCTCACAGAGCACTGTTCAATACATCATACGAAAATGGAAAGAGTATGGCACAACTGCAAACCTACCAAGACATGGCCGTCCACCTAAACTTTTATAGGCTGAGTAAGGAGAGCATTAATCAAAGAAGCAGCCAAGAGGCCCATAGTAACTCTGGAGGAGCTGCAGAGATCCACAGCTCAGGTGGGAGAATCTGTCCACAGGACAACTATTAGTCGTGCACCCCACAAATCTGGCCTCTATGGAAGAGTGGCAAGAAGAAAGCCATTGTTGAAAGAAAGCCATAAGAAGTCCCGTTTGCAGTTTGCGAGAAGCCATGTGGGGGACACGGCAAACGTGGAAGAAGGTGCCCTGGTCAGATGAGACCAAAATTGAACTTTTTGGACTAAAATTAAAACGCTGTGAGGCAGAAAACTAACACTGCACATCACCCTGAACACACCATCCACACCGTGAAACATGGTGGTGACAGCATCATGTTGTGGGGATGCTTTTCTTCAGCAGGGACAGGGAAGCTGGTCAGAGTTGATGGGAAGATGGATGGAACCAAATACAGGGGAATCTTAAGAGAAAACCTGTTAGTCTGCAAAAGACTTGAGACTGGGGCGGAGGTTCACCTTCCAGCAGGACAACGACCATAAAAATACAGCCAGACCTACAATGGAATGGTTTAGAGCAAAGCATATTCATGTGTTAGAATGGCCCAGTCAAAGTCCAGACCTAGATCCAATTGAGAATCTGTTGCAAGACTTGAAAATTTCTGTTTACAGACGCTCTCCATCCAATTTGAAAGAGCTTGAGCTATTTTGCAAAGAAGAATGGGCAAAAATGTCACTCTCTAGATGTGAAAAGCTGGTAGAGACATTCCCAAAAAGACTTGCAGCTGTAATTGCAGCGAA
Organism: Lithobates clamitans; assembly: GCA_037952925.1. Lineage (NCBI taxonomy): Eukaryota > Metazoa > Chordata > Amphibia > Anura > Ranidae > Lithobates > Lithobates clamitans. The sequence continues at coordinate 3,433,445 of JBBGZY010000725.1, read as the reverse complement.
AGGTGGTTTTACAAAGTATTGACTCAGAAGGGCTGAATACAAATATACGCCACACTTTTCACATAAACTGATGACCTACAGGGGCATTTAAAATGTTGTCTATACAAAATATAGGGTACTGAAGTTTGTTGTTTCACAGGCACACGCAATATTAGGGTTTGACATTTTGGGTATCTATTTACATGGCGCAACCTCATCTTTTATATTTTACCAAACAAATTGGGTAATTTTATTTTGTTTGTGTGCCCTAAAATTAACTTATTGTTTTTTGTTTTTGTTTTTTTACCAAAATTTTGAACTTCCTTAAAGTGATTGTAAAGCTTAGATTATTTAAAAAACACAAACAAACATGTCATACTTGGCTCCACTGTGCAGCTCGTTTTGCACAGAGTGGCCCCGAACACCGTCTTCTGGGGTCCCTTGGTGGCTCTCGCGGCTCCTCCCCACATCAGATAACCCCCTAGGAGAAGCGCTCTCCTGGGGGGTTACCTTGCGGGCATGCTCCTGAGTCCATCATTCGGCGTTCATAGCCGCCAAATGTATGACTTGGCCCCGCCCCCCACGCCATTGGATTTGATTGATAGCGGGAGCCAATGGCTGCGCTGCTACCAATCTATCCAATCAACAGCCGAGAACCCCGGGAAGAGGGACAGCGCTCCCCCCCCCCCCCCCCGGGTGAAATTCCAGGGCTCAGGTAAGTAAAACGGGGGGCTGGGGGGCCGGTCGCTGCCAGGTGTTTTTTCACCTTTAATGCATATGAAGCATTAAGGTGAGAAAAAACACAAGGGTTACAACCCCTTTAACCGTTGCACTGATATGTGACAAATTACTATTATTTATTATTCTCTAGGGTGTCTGCTTACAGAAATTAATGTTTTGGGAGTTTATGCAATCTTTAGGCCTAAATTGATTTTATAAAACATGCAAAAATGTCTCTGACAGCGAAAGAGTTACCGGGAGTGCCCGAAACAGGAGTTTAATCAAAGGCATTCAAATGTAAAAGTCTGAGGACAAAAATGTACAAGTCTTTTCCTCTACTACCAGTTAATTTCTACCTATTCGACAGTAAAACATACCAACATGTTAGAGGCACTGTGATGAGCACAGTGTGTGCCTCCACCTATTCCAACCTCTTTTTTCTGGTGGGAACAGACAATTGTATTTTGTAGATGATTTAGAGATGTTTATATAAAAATATTGCTATGGGCAAGGTTCATAGATTTATATTTTCATACTTTGACAAGGACAAAACAAGCATTTCTATGATTTTGTGATTCTCCTCAACACCAACAATGTTTTTTACTAGAGAGATCCAAAAGAACAGTATAAACTTTCTAGATCTTCAGATCACAAGGGAAAAGGATGGTATGATTGGGACTAAGATACAGTATCTCACACAAGTGAGTACACCCCTCACATTTTTGTAAAAATGTTATCATATCTTTTCATGTGACAACACTGAAGAAATGACACTTTGCTACAATGTAAAGTAGTGAGTGTACAGCTTGTATAACAGTGTAAATTTGCTGTCCCCTCAAAATAACTCAACACACAGCCATTAATGTCTAAAATACTGGCAACAAAAGTGAGTACACCCCTAAGTGAAAATGTCCAAATTGGGCCCAATTAGCCATTTTCCCTCCCGGTTATCATGTGACTCGTTAGTGTTACAAGGTCTCAGGTGTGAATGGGGAGCGGGTGTGTTAAATTTGGTGTTCTCGCTCTCACTCTCTCATACTCGTCACTGAAAGTTCAATATGGCACCTCTTGGCAAAGAACTCTGAGGATCTGAAAAAAAGAATTGTTGCTCTACAGAAAGATGGCCTAGGCTATAAGAAGACCCTGAAACTGAGCTGCAGCACAATGGCCAAGACCATACAGCGGTTTATTAGGACAGGTTCCACTCAGAACAGGCCTCGCCATGGTCGATAAAAGAAGTTAAGTGCACGTACTCAGCGTCATATCCAGAGGTTGTCTTTGGGATATGGACGTATGAGTGCTGCCAGCATTACTGCAGAAGTTGAAGGGGTGGAGTGTCAGCCTGTCAGTGCTCAGACCATACCCCACATACTGCATAAAATTGGTCTGCATGGCTGTCATCCCAGAAGGAAGCCTCTTCTAAAGATGATGCGCAAGAAAGTCTGCAAACAGTTTGCTGAAGACAAGCAGACTAAGGACATGGATTACTAAAACCATGTCCTGTGGTCTGATGAGACCAAGATAAACTTATTTGGTTCAAATGGTTTTAAGCGTGTGTGGCGGCAACCAGGTGAGGAGTACAAAGACAAGTGTGTCTTGCCTACAGTCAAGCATGGTGGTGGGAGTGTCATGATCTGGGCCTGCATGAGTGCTGCTGACACTGGGGAGCTACAGTTCATTGAGGGAACCATGAATGCCAACATGTACTGTGACATACTGTAGCAGAGCATGATCCCCTCTCTTCGGAGACTGGGCCGCAGGGCAGTATTCCAACATAACGACCCCAAATACACCTCCAAGATGACCACTGCCTTGCTAAAGAAGCTGAGGGTAAAGGTGATGGACTGGCCAAGCATGTCTCCAGACTTAAACCCTATTGAGCATCTGTGGATATCCTCAAACGGAAGGTGGAGGAGCTCAAGGTCTCTAACATCCACCAGCTCCATTATGTCATCATGGAGGAGTGGAAGAGGACTCCAGTGGCAACCTGTGAAGCTCTGGTGAACTCCATGCCCAAGGGGGTTAAGGCAGTGCTGGAAAATAATGGTGGCCACACAAAATATATAGATAGTTTGGGCCCAAATTGGACATTTTCACTTAGGGATGTACTTACTTTTGTTGCCAGCGGTTTAGACATTAATGGCTGTGTGTTGAGTTATTTTGAGGGGACAGCACATTTACACTGTTATACAAGCTGTACATTCACTACTTTAAATTGTAGAAAAGTGTAATTTCTTCAGAGTTGTCACATGAAAAGATATGATAAAATGTTTACAAAAAATGTGAGGGGTGTACTCATTTGATTGAGATACTGTATATTGGAAGCCTACTTCTTCTACCATTTAATTTCCCCTCCTCTCTTTACACTAAAAAAATTGTGGACATGGACCAACAAGTGGTGTAGATGTTTGGTACAACACCATAGCAATTGGTCAGCTCCATTTTTTTTTTTTTTATTGTTAGATTGCTAGGTGGCTAGATTGTTTCAGTTGTGAGGTATGAAAAACTCCAATTGAGATCTGGTTACTGTAGAGAGAGGTTTCCTTTTTAATACCCTCAATTCTTAAGCAGTGGGATAGAAAAAAATGTTCCTACCCACTAGCTTTTCAATGCTCATGTCTCCTATCCTAAGCGTATTAACACGCACTTGTTTCACATTATCTATTAAAAACTTAATAAATTTGAGCTTCTTTATTCTTCCATTGGTTTTTCGTGCGTGGGTATAGGCTCCCTTGTTTCTTTGTTTCTCCTGTACTTGGCAGATTAACAGAGTTTCTGAAGTATAGAAGGATATTTGTTAAAAAAAAATTTGCGTAAGTTGTGCGTATTAGTGACTGAGCCTGGGTTCAATATCTTGCAAGATACTATTTTTGAAGCATTCAGACGTATGCTCAATGTTTATAAAAAAAACACACGAGGAGTTGGTGGGAGGTAACCAGCTTAGATATGTATATTCAAAAGAAGATAATTGTTTGTGGCTTAAGAATCACGATAAAACATCACTCTCATACGAATGACTCCAATTTTGTGGCGAGATGGTAGAAACTGCAGATCGAAAATACGCTCAGGATGATGCAGTATCTACTTGACCATGAAAGAAGTATATTTGATTTTAATAAGCAGTTGAAGGATGAACAAAATAACATTCTGAAATTTAAAGACCATCCTGAATTTAGGAAACTTGAGGAAAGACTCCAAGAAAGTTGAATATCATAAGGAGTATATAAAGAATAAGAAACCTAAAAATTTGTGATTCTCAATACTTTGCTAGTGGCAAAGTCTGATAAAATGAAAGGATCGGGATATCACTCGGCCACCGATATTGAATTGGGTACATCTAGAGAATCGGACCATTCTGAATCAGAGGGGGTGGGGTGTATTAAACCAAACAAAGGTAGTCTAATGAAGCAAGAATTTAGACGCACCCTGGGCAGAGGCTGAGGTAGACGGGGGAAAACCTAATAATGCCCCCAAGAATAGACAGAGATTTTTTTGGGGGGGACCCACGCAACAACTAAGACCACGGCTAGTGGGGACACATGGGCGCAAAGAGAGGCATGAGACAATAACTAATAATATCTAATGATCCATCAAGTACCGACCACCATGATGATAACAGTGATCTTCAGATATTTAATTTGTGAAAAATACAACTGTCATCTGATCACATTGCAGTGCTTAAAAAAGGTTTGTCTTTCGTACCCACTCATGATTTTGATTTATTTGAGTGGGTGAAAGTTGTAAATCTCTTTGCAAGGGAACTAGCCCTCGAGAAGGAATTTAAGAACAAATCAGCACCGTCAAGTCAATTTAAAATGTCCAGGGATTTTGAAACCAAAAGCAAAAGGGGATTTTGGGACTTTAAATGAGGTGCATGATCACATGCACCTCCATCCCTAAAGCAGAAATAAGAAAGGGGATATTGAAACCTTGATACTAAGGATGAGCCGAACACCCCCCCGGTTCGGTTCGCACCAGAACATGCAAAAAATTTGTGCGAACACCGTTAAAAGTCTATGGAACACGAACATAAAAAAATCAAAAGTGCTCATTTTAAAGGCTTATATGCAAGTTATTGCCATAAAAAGTGTATGGGGACCCGGGTCCTGCCCCAGGGGACATGGATCATTGCAAAAAAAGTTTTAAACAATTTTTTTCAGGAGCAGTGATTTTAAGAATGCTTAACCAATTCAGCTCCGGAAGATATTACCCCTTTCCTGACTAGAGCACTTTTTGCGATTCGGCACTGCGTCTCTTTAACTGACAATTGCGCGGTCGTGCAACGTGGCTCTCAAACAAAATTGACGTCCTTTTTTTTTCCCCACAAATAGAGCTTTCTTTTGGTGGTATTTGATCACCTCTGCGATTTTTTTTTTTTTTTTTTTTTTTTTTTTTTTTTTTTTTGCGCTATAAACAAAATAAGAGCAACAATTGTGAAAAAAACACATTATTTTTTTACATTTTGCTATAATAAATATCCCCCAAAACTATATAAAAAAACATTTTTTTCCTCAGTTTAGGCCGATCGTATTCTTCTACATATTTTTGGTAAGAAAAAAAAATCGCAATAAGCGTTTGATTGGTTTGCGCAGAAGTTATAGCGCTTACAAAATAGGGGATAGTTTTATGGCATTTTTATTTTTTTATTTTTTTTTTTCTTTACTAGCAATGGCGGTGATCAGCGATTTTTTATTTTTTTTTTTTTTTTTTTTTTTATTTTTTTTTTTATTTTTTTTTTGTTACTGTGACGTTATGGTGGACATTTTTTAGGACCATTGTCATTTATACAGCAATCAGTGCAATTAAAAATGCACTGATTACTGTGTAAGTGACACTGGCAGTGAAGGGGTTAACCACTAGGGGGCGGGGAGGGGTTAAGTATGTCCTAGGGGAGTGATTCTCACTGTAGGGGGGGATGGGCTGTGTGTGTCACTATGCTGATCACTGCTGCCGATGACGGCGCAATGGCACGGCGGGGAATTCAAATGGACGTACCTGTAAGTCCATTTGTCCAGCCGTGCCATTCTGCCGACGTACATCGGCGTGCGCCGGTCAGGAAGTGGTTAAAGTGAAACAATAAAAATGAAATATTCCTTTAAATATCGTGCCTGGGGGTCCTCTTAGTCTGCCTGTAGTGCATCTGTCTCATGTGTTTTACAGTCCCGCAGCAAAATGACATTTCTAAAGGAAAAATGTAATTTTAAACTTGCTCGTGGCTGTAATGTATTCCCGGATCCCGATAATATAGATAAAAATCAAAGAAAAAAAGGCATGGGTCCCCCTCCCCACAACGTCAGAAGGGGCGGGGTCACCGGGTGGCCCCACCCTTGCCTATATAACAGCTGTCACAGCGAAAAGACAGCAGTCGGCGGGAAACGCCTCCCATCGAGGCAGAGCTTTTTTTTTTTTCTATTTTTCGGGTCCGTCGGTGCCGTGATCAAAGGATGGACATCGCGGGACACACTTTTTTTTTTTTATTTTTTTTTTCCTTTTTAATAAAGGAATTGTCAAAAACTGTCTCTTGTGATTTTTATATTTTGACACTTTTTTGGTGAATGAGTATGTTTACAATGTACCCCATACCCATAGAGGGGGCGGGATCTGGGGCCCCCTTGTTAAAGGGGGCTTCCAGATTCTGATAAGCCCCCCACCCTCTGGGGACCCCAAAGCACCCTCCCCATGTTGAGGGCAAGCGGCCTGGTATGGTTCAGGAGGGGGGGGGCGGCGCTCGCTTGCCGTGGGGTTTTCCTTAAAATCCATACCAAACCTGAAGGGCCTAGTGTGGATTTTGGGGGGACCCCACTCCATTTTTTTTTTTTTTGTAAAACTTTGGCATGGGGTTTCCCTTAACCACTTCAATACACTGTTATATATACACTGTTCAAAATTTTAAACGCAACACTTTTGTGTTTGCCCCTATTTATCATGAGCTGAACACAAAGATCTATCACTTTTTCTATGTACATAAAAGGCCTATCTTAAATATTGTACACAAATCTGTCTAAATCTGTGTTAATGAGCACTTCTCCTTTGCCTAGATATGCCACACCTGTGAGGTGGATGGATTATCAAGATGCTAATTAGACAGCATTATTATTGCACAGGTGTGCCTTAGGCTGGCCACAATAAAAGGTCACTCTAAAATGTGCAGTTTTACTGTATTGGAGGGGTTGGGGTCCGAAAACCAGTCAGTATATGGTGTGACCACCATTTGCCTCACGCAGTGCAGCACATCTCCTTTGCATAGAGTTGATCAGGTGGTTGTGGCCTGTGGAATGTTTGTCCATTCCTCTTCAATGGCTGTGCGAAGTTGCTGGATATTGGCAGGAACTGGCACACGCTGTCGTATACGCCGATCCAGAGCATCCCAAACATGCTCAATGGGTGACATGTCCGGTGAGTAGGCTGGCCATGCAAGAACTGGGATGTTTTCAGCTTCCAGGAATTGTGTACAGATCCTTGCAACATAGGGCGGGCTCATCCCTACTTGAGACTCTTAGAGTCACTACGGCAAGAAAGTGAAGGTGGGAGTGGAGGGATTTAAGGTACTTTTTACACCATTGAAAGCAAGATCGGATTACACCCCACCATTTCCTCAGGGTAGTCAGATACAACTTTTTGTGAAATTAGTTGAACAAGAACTACATACCCTTTGACCTAAAACCCAAGGAAACCAAAGGAAAAGATCCTTCAATCTTTCCTACCCTGAATGGCAGGCGCTAAAAGATCTGAAAGAGAATTAAGAATTGATTAATAAATCTGCGGACAAAGGTGGCAACATAGTATTGATGGACAGAACCTGTTTACCTTACAATGTGTTATGACATCCTTAGTAATGTAGCTAATTACATAATTTTGACTAAAGATCCCACTCAAGATTATCTGAGCCAACTAATGCTAGTGCTACTAAACCCACAACAGTAAAATCAGTTTATATATGCAGTAAAACATGCTTGTTATACTCATTGTGGAACCTAAGGGGATAATCCTCTGCATTGTGTAAAAAGGCCGCTTGATCTTGTATGCACAGATCCTGCTCTACCTACACTGCCCCCCCCCCCTGGACAAGTCCAGATAAGACAGAGCCTTTGGAGTCATGCTGCATGGTCAGTTCATGGTCAGTTTGGTGTGTATTGCTAGAGAGTTTTTTTTCTTCTTGGGAGACTTCATGTGATCAACACAGGGCCAACCAGCACTGTCCAGACAGAGGTTCAGGAGCCCTGCAGCCTCATAGGACAGCTCAGTGCAGTATGAAAACTCCTCCTACCAGCTCCACCAGGAATTGATATAAATCACAAGACTGCCATATACTGCTGATGAGAAAAGGTATTTAGCAGTTTATATTTACTAAAATAATTGCATTGCCATGTTCTGGGTACTATTGGGGACCAGATATAGTGAATGCAGGGTCCTGGGTTTAGTAACACTTTTAAGACACATTTTGAAAGAGGCAAAAGGGTAAAAGATCCTGTCCAAAGATGAATTTGCTTATTTTATCAACTATCAGCCTATGATGGCCACCTTTTTATGCTTTGCCTAAACTAAACTAAACCACCCGTCCGCCCGATTTGTCTCTGGAAAATAAAATCTTACAGAAAATGCCAACAAGTACATTGATTTTGTTTTGTGGCCATATTTATATGGATTGTCGTCTTATATTGAAGACACCAGAAACTTCTTAAACTAGAGAGGGTGGTTTTAATGGATGATATGTGACTGGCCAGCCTGGATGTAGAGGCACTTTATAGCAATATTGAACAGAAGTTGGGTGTGGAGTGGACGCCTGTAAATATTTTTTAAATACTTGAGGGACTGCATTCCAACAACATGCCAAGTTCATTCTGAAGCTGTTGCACTTCATATTGGAGCATCATTTCTTCCTACTCTACAGTAAAATATACCAACATGTTAGAGGCAATACAATAGGCACAGTGTGTGCCTCCATCTATGCCAACCTCTTTTTAGGCTGGTGGGAACAGACAACTGTATTTGCAGATGCTTTAGAGAGGTTTACATAAAAAATATTGATATGGGCAAAGTTCATAGATGATATTTTCATACTTTGGCAAGGACAAAGGGAAAATTTCTATAATTTTGTAAATCTCCTCAACACTAACAGTTTAGGGATGTTTTTAACTAGTGAGTTTCAAAAAGACGGTATAAACTTTCTAGATCTTCACACAAGGGAAAAGGATGGTATGATTGGGACCAAGATATATAGGAAGCCTACTTCTACCAATAATCGACTACATTGGGATAGTCAAGAAAGGCATCCCAAAGCTGGTGAGAGCAAGAAGAAATTGCTCTTCAGAGGGAGCCTTCAGAACAAAGAGTAGTCCTCTTTTTGAATGATTTACTAAAAGGGGATATAAACCGATGGATTTAAAACGATCCCTTGAAAAAGTAGAGCGCATCTCGAGGGAAACCCTTTTAACCCCTTGACAAAGAAAGAATGAGGAGGAAGGGAGCACAGGGATAATTGGTACATACGGTAAACAGTCCAGACAAATATTCAACACAGTAAAAAGATACTGGCATGTCCTATTAGATGACAAAGATTTGTCCAGCTCATTGCCAGGTCCTCACCTAATCACATATCGAAAAGAAAAAAGTCTCCGTGACTTGCTGGTGCATAGTCATCTGGAGAAAAAAAAAAAAAAAAACTGTTGGTAGCCATAAATGCGGCCACTGTAAAACGTACACATATATGCCAATGATTAAGAACTTTGTCAATCCAAAAATGAAGAGAGCACTACCATCCGCTCTTTTTTCAATTGTAGCACTGAAGGTGTTACATGTGGCAAAATGTCCCTGTGCATTATTATACATTGGAAAAACAAATCTGCCAACTATGAAGTCACATTCTAGAACATGTCAATGATGTAATTCTTAAGAGACAGACATGTATGGTTGAAGCATAATGGCAAACCAGAGTGTCTGTCATTTTAGGCAATCCAGCAAGCAAGCTTGGGCCCAAGAAAGGGGAATCGGGATAAAATCATTCTTAAAATAGAAAATAGGTGGATTTTTTTGTCTGAATGAGGGGTTCACCTCCTTGTCCTTCGTGTGTTGATGATAAAGCTTTGTAGCATATAGTCTGATAAAATATATATAATTATATTTTGGGGAGTAGTTTCTTGTGTGTTTTTATGTTGAGTGGTGTAATTGTATATCAATTAAGTTTGGTCTACCTAAATACATATCTGGTGGATTAAACATGGGAAGAATAAAAGTTAGGGGAAGCCTACCGTACGATCTTAAATAATTTCAGAGGAAATACACATACTACCTGCATTGTATTTATTTTACCATGTCGTTGTATATAGCAGGGTAGTAAAATACTATTTTAAAACTTAATTAATAAAATTAATAGAAAATAGAAACATACATGATCCTACTTTGAACGATGAACTTCTATACTCATCAGTTCGAATATCATACATATTTTTCCTGGCTCTCCCAAACCTGTCACCCTGGAGAAAAAGGGCAGTATATGCTGTCCCTGTTTAATCCATAAGTAGGCACTTATAGTATGTATGCTGGTTCTCAGGATTTTATCTCAATGGGGTAATAGTTGCAATCCCCAATTGATCCACTAGATGGTGTGATCATATGGCCTGCTGGCTTTATCTGTAAGGATCCCTCTTTTACCTTAGAGGCGGTATGGATATCGCTACTGCTCAGGCGCTAGTGCAATGGCAATGTGACCACGCAGGGATGCATGGTGGCCATTTTCCCCCTCAACATTATAAATAGGGGAGACCAAACAACAGGAAGCCATTTTCTTTTTCACCATGTGCTTTATGTTTGTATTATAATGTACACTTAAAGTGGTTGTAAAGAAAAATATCTGCCAGCCACTCTGTTCTATCAATCCATCCTACACTGTGTAAAGGTATTTACAGGCATCGTTTTATAAAAACCTTATCTCATATCTTTTATGGCTGGTCACATGACCTCCAGCCATTCTCCTCCTCCGATCCTAAGGGCTACAACGGGAGGGGCCGAGATCCCCCTCTGACGTCAACCGTGTAGGTCATGTGACCGATGTGCTGGCCGCTCAGCCCCTCCCGCAGTAGCACTTAGATGGGGGACGAGAGCAGCCAGAGGTCACGTGACAGGCCATTTTATAAAAACATTTATAATTTACCAATAGAGTAGGATGGATTGATAGAGCAGAGGGGCTGGCAGTAATATTTCTTTACTTTACTGCAAGCTACTAATAGCGGCAGGAGGGGGGGGTGGAGAGACGGCTCACACACACAGGAGCTGACAGGCAGGGTGAGAGGGGAAGAGAGGAGGCGAGCAGGGGGATGACAGAGTATACCATGGAAAGCACACACAGGGGGACACAGGAACTCCAGGTTTTTTACAGCTCGGAGAGGGACAGATTAGACAGCACAAGCACTGTGCTGTTTAATCTGCTATAAGGGAACAGGATCCTTTATTTTTTTTTTTTTTTTTAAAGTGGAGTTTCACCCACTTTTCCAACTCTTCAGCATCCCTCACTAAACTGTGCACTGTAAACGAATTGGATATTTTTTAAAAAAAATTTCTCAGCACCTACTATATATCTGCTGTATTAATTTTTCACTTCCTCCTCCCTGGCCGCGGCCCATCGCATCATTTCCTGTTTGCAATGCCTTCTGGGAAGGGGCGGCAACTTCCTCTGACACTGCCGTTGCTATGGAAACCTGACCTGAAACCTATTACACTGCTTGTGCTGCACTGAGCATGTGCGAGATCTGCAAGGATGAGATGGTTTAGGAGATATCCCCTGTATCTGCATGTGCCGACGTCATTGGCACATGCGCACTGAAGCAATGGCACGTACAATGCCGGTTGCTTCAGTGAGTGTGCCGTTACCGGTGTCTCCCGTGCGCATGCGCGGGAGATATGTCATCGCGGCTCTGGCCAATCACAGCGCCGGATACCCAGAAGTAACCCCGGGGAGAAATGTCGCCGGCTGGTGCTGTGTACGGGCACCGCAGCGGGGGCTTCAATCTCAAGTGAGTATTGCATAATGAGCTAGCATGCTATGCTTACTAGCTCATTATGCCTTTGTCTTGCAGGTTTTTTTCTTTTTTCATGTGGGCTTACAACCACTTTTAACCACTTCCGGACCGCCGCATGACGATGTACGTCCAAACTTTGAAGGGGGATACCGTTGTTATGGCAGCAGCTAGCTGCCATTAACCCGGTATCCCCATTTTCGTGTGGCAGCCGGCTTTCTGATAAAAGTGGTCCCTGCGGCGGATTCGCCGCAAAATTACTTTTATCGGTGGCTTACCGGAGCCGTCGTGAGGCTAAGATGGCGCCCACTCGTCTCCATACACTGCTGGGCGGAAGCGACGCCAAAACGTCACTTCCGCCCACGCCTCTTAAAGGCGAATTTTTTTAAATGACTTTTTTTTTTAATTGCATCTTCGTGTAAATATGAGATCTGAGGTCTTTTTGACCCCAGATCTCATATTTAAGAGGACCTGTCATGCTTTTTTCTAATTACAAGGGATGTTTACATTCCTTGTAATAGGAATAAAAGTGACACCATTTTTTTTTCTTTTTTTTAAACACTGTAAAAAAAAAAAAAATAATGTAAAATAAATAATAAAAATAATAAAAAAAAAAAAACCCCGTCCCGACGAGCTCGCGCGCAGAAGTGAACGCATACGTGAGTAGCGCCCGCATGAAAACGGTGGTCAAACCAAACCTGTGAGGTATCACCGCGACTGGTAGAGCGAGAGCAATAACTCTAGCCCTAGACCTCCTCTGTAACGCAAAACATGCAACCTGTAGAATTTTTTAAACGTCGCCTATGGAGATTTTCGGGTTAACTTTACTGTTGTCTTATTTTTTTTTTATTCAAAAAAGTGAATTTTTTCCAAAAAAAGTGCGCTTATAAGACCGCTGCGCAAATACTGTGCAAAAAAAAGTACTGCAACGACCGCCATTTTATTCTCCAGGGTGTTAGAAAAAAAAACATATATAATGTTTGGGGGTTCGAAGTAATTTTCTAGCAAAAAAACTGTTTTTTAAACATGTAAACACCTAAAATCCAAAACGAGGCTGGTCCTTAAGTGGTTAAGGGGGTAAAGCAATCCGGGCTGAAGTGGTTAAAATATTCCCAAACTGGGTCTCTTTTACGGCCTGGTGCCATTTTGCTCCTCAAGAGAGGAATAAAGCACTTCAAGCTATGTGTAGAAAGATCACGAGGTTTATAAGCTGCTTAGAAGGTTTCACTTTTATTTTTACTGCTTGCCCTTCCTCCTCACACTTAATGCCTGGTACAGATGCATTTCTCTTCAAAAAAAAATTATAGTTTGTAGTGTACATAGATTTGCAAAACAATGGGATAAAGGAATATTCCTAGATTTTGTTTTATCTCATGGTTACTGTGAAATTGAGTGAATGCATCAATGCAGTGCATGTTATCTCAGCTTGCAGAGCTTAGATTTATTAAAATTAGTTTACCAAAAATTTAAATATTGCAGAATATACAGCCTCATGCTATATAACTAAGCTCCATTTCATGCTGAATAAATTAAATTATTAATGTAAGAAACTATCTTTTAAATAGATGTTTACTCCAAAAGCATTTTATGAAAATAAATTTGATAAAAATCAAAAAAATTATTTTATTTTTTTTGGGTAAAAATCGATTTTTATCCACCCTGATGAGTGGTTTAGACGATAACACCGCACCACAGTATTCGGTCGGCTATTTTGATATTGTTTAATTGTAGCAGGCAGGCTGATATAACAATATTTGATAACTTTTTATTTCCCCCTTTCTATTTAACACAGTAACATTGTGGACTTGGACCCAAGAGTGGTGTAGATGTTTAGTACAACACTATAGCAATTGGTCAGCCCATTTACTATGGTTACATTGCAGTAGGTGGCTAGATTGTTTCAGCTGTGAGGTATGAAAAACTCCAACTGAGTTCTGGTTACTGTAGAAAGAGATTTCCTTTTTAGTACCCCCAATTCTAAAGCAGTGGGGATAAAAGGTTTATATCCTACCCACTAGCTTTACAATGCTCATGCCCCCCCCCCCCCCCATCCTAAGAGTATTAACACACAGTTGTGTCCCATTATTTATTACCTACTTCCCGCCCGTGCTGTAGCCAAATGCCAGCTACGGCGTAAGCTAACTTTGCCGAGATGCCGTCATATGACGTATTCCCGTGATCGTGCTGCCCTCCACACTCTGTGATTGTTGAGTCCTTTGGACTCAGCTGGTCACAGATCGGGGTAAAGAGCCAATCACAGCGTCCCTTTACCACGTAATCAGCTGTGTCCAATGACAGCTGACCACGATGTAAATAGAAGTCGGGTATTGGCACGCCTTTCCTCATGCTGTCAGCGTGAGGAGTGGCAATAACTGGCTTCTGTTAACCACTTTGACCAGGCCTTTTTCTGACATTTGTTTACAAAGTAAAAAATCTGTATTTTTTGCTAAAACCCCCAAACATTTTATATATAAAACAAAAAAATTATTTTGTAGCAGAGACCCTAGAGAAAAAAATGACGGTCGTTGCAATATTTTATGTAACACTGTATTTTCTTTGGAAAAAACACACTTTAATGCATTAAAAAAACAAATCAGTAAATTTAGCCCAATTTTTTAGTATAATGTGAAAGATGATGTTATGCCGAGTAAATAGACACCTAACATGTCATGCTTTAAAATTGCGCACACTAGTGGAATGGTAGCAAACTACGGTACTTAAAGATCTCAAATTTTTTTACAGGTTACCTGTTTAGAGTTAGAGGAGGTCGTGCGCTAGAATTATTGCTCTCACTCTAACGATCGCAGCGATACCTCAAATGTGTGAACACTGTTTACTTATGAGGGTGCGACTTACGTATGCATCCAGGGGGGCTATCTTGCCCTCACTCAGCTTCCCGCCCAGGCATCAGAACGATCGGATCGGCTCCAGGCTTACCAACAGCTCCAGTAAGCTTGGAGACGAGCAGGAAGCTGCAGGAGGGGGGAAGGCACCTCTCCTGCTGCCTATAAAAGTAATCCCGTGGCGAATCAGCTGCTGGGACCACTTTTAAAAGAAAGCCAACTGCCTGAGTGAAAAAAAAAAAAGATCGAGTTATGGTAGCTAGTTGCTGCTATAACCTCGGTACTTAACATCAAAGTAATGATGTACATTTAGGCCTCTTTCACACGGGCGGCTGTTCTGCTGCTGTTGAAAGCGTGTTTTGTTTTGAAATTCCATAACTCCAGGCACAGCGATCAGTTGCACATTGCAATTAGCTGTGTTTACATGCGGCTGCGTTGGAACATTCTTGCCATTTTTGATGTGCTTCCTGTTTTTCTTTCCTTGCTGTTGCTGCTATCTGCAGGTGAAATAGTACACTGCGATTACCTGCAGTTATGTGCAGATAGCTGCAATAAATCGGTCCTGGACGCAGTCAAATTTATCATTTCTAACTGCACAAAACCCCATGTAAGGAAACCGTTGCTAAACGCAGTGTGTGAATGGGGCCATTGGAAAGCATTGTGTGAGTTTAGCTGCGGTAGATAACTTGATCTAAAAGCTGAATTCTATCCGCCCGTGGGAAAGGGGCTTTACAGTTAGGCCATCGGCAAGTGGTTTAAACGGGACATCTACACTGATAATCAGTATGCTGACTATCCGTGCCACCTATCAGTGAACATTAGTGAAGGAGGAAAATATAAGTTTGCAATTTGTTTTTAACTATATATAAAAAAAAGTCTTAAATTTTCAGTTTTTTAAATTTGTATAGCAAAAAATAATAAACCCAGTGGAGATTAACCGCTTGCCGACCAGCTGCTGTAATTATACTGTGGCAGGTCGGCACGATTCCGCGAGCTGTCGTAGCTGTACGTCGGCTCCTTTTAAACTGGATAGCAGACGCATGCGGATGCTCGTGGCCTACGGCCGCAATGACCGCTGGCCACTGGCACAAGAGGCAGAACAGGGACGTGGGTGTGTAAACCCACAAATCCCTGTTCTGAGAGGAGTGACAGATCGTGTGTTCCTAATAGCTAGGAATCACGATCTGTAATTTCCTCTAGGTCAGTCCCCTCCCCCTACAGTTGGAACACACACAGGGAACACACTTAACCCCTTGATCGCCCCCTAGTGTTAACCTCTTTCCTGCCGGTGACATTTTTACAGTAATCAATGCATTTTTATAGCACTGATCGCTGTATTAATGCCAATGATCCCAAAAATGTGTCAAAATTGTCCGATGTGTCCGCCATAATGTTGCAGTCACAATAAAAAAATCGCAGATCGCCGCCATTACTAATAAAAAAATAATAATTAAATAAATAAATAAATAAAATGCTATAAATCTATCACCCATTTTGTAAACACAATAACTTTTGCTCAAACCAATCAATATACGCTTATTGCGTTTTTTTTTTTTTTTTTTTTTTTTTTTACCAAAAACATAGAATACATATCGGCCTAAACTGAGAAAAAAAATAGTTTTAAAAAAATTAGGGATATTTATTATAGCAAAAAGTACAAAATATTGTGTTTTTTTTTTTTTTTTTCAAAATGGTCTTTTTTTTATTTATAGCGCAAAAAATAAAACCCGCAGCGGCAATCAAATACCACCAAAAGAAAGCTCAATTTGTGGGAAAAAAAAGGACATCAATTTTGTTTGGGTGCGACTTCGCACGACTGCGCAATTGTCAGTTAAAGCGACGCAGTGCCAAATCGCAAAAAAATGCCCTGGTCATTAAGCAGCCAAATCTTCCGGGGCTGAAGTGGTTAATTTTTGGTCTTTTTTTTTTTTTTTTTAAATTTGAATAGCAAAAAACAAAAACACCCAGTAGAGATTAAATACCACCAAAAGAAAGCTCTATTAGTGTGAATAAAATAAAAATGTGGTATGTGTACAGTGTTGTATGACCGCGCAATTGTCATTCAAAGTATGAGAGCGCTGAAAGCTGGCCTGGGCAGGAAGGGGGTAAAAGTGCCCAGTAGGCAAGTGGTTAAAAGCCCAATAAATGTGAGGTTCTTTTTTCCCCCTCCCATTGTGGGTATACACACCTCGTTTGTTTCTAGTGTACTACCAGTTATGTCTTAAACCAGATGATAAAAACTGCCTGTAACTTGTCTCTGCTCATACCATTAGTGAATAGGGTCTAATAGATAATGTCACAGGGGTTCTAACCCCTCACCTCTCCCCCTAAATAATAGAAAGCCGTCTCGCTTGTGTCATACACTTGGAACCCTGACATGGTCTCTCTATGGAATCCTCCTGCTCTGTCTGGAGTCACGTATGGACTCCGCTGTCATTCCCTCAGTGAGCTCTCCTTAGTCCCTTGCCACAACAAAGATGGCGGCACGAGTCCCCCGTGTGACTCTCCTGGCCAAGCATGCGCACTAAGGAGGGCCGGGGCTGGAATACAAGATGGCGGCCCCGGCGGGGAGGGAGAGGCGGAGGCGGGATAGCAGCGAACGGACAGGAGTCAGTGACGGAGATTGCCTCGGCCCCCAGGTGAGGCTCCCGGGGCGTCCCACGCTCTGACACCAGCACCGTCCGGCGCGGCAAACCCCCGAGCACCCGCAGAGCCCGGCCCGAGCGGCCAGCGCGCCCCCTACACCCCCGAAAAATCACCGCAAAGCTCCCTCCCCCCTCCGAGCCGCCAGCGCAGCCCTCAGCGCCATCTTGGAACCGCCCGGGGAGCGCGCTCAATGTGGCGCGAGCACGATCAGAAAAAGGCGGCTGGCTGCCTGAGCGCGCCAAAATGTGAGGGAAGCGGAGAATAATCCCAATTACAATAAAAGACGAATCAACAAAATATGTCCAGCTTGGGGCGGCGTGTGCGGCTTCACAGGCGGCCATGGCTGCCTGTGCTTTGGTTTTGTGGAGCGATGGGGGTACGCTTACTTACACCATAGACCCAGTCGGGCACCTATAGAGCGCCATGGCCGCCTGTTTACATCTCTGTGATCACCTCACGGTTTAGGCGGGAAGACGGGGCGCCGTGAGGCGATCACTGAGATGATGCTGCTGGTGGTGGTGGCCACCGCGTTTGTCAATATACGCAGCATTGTGTGCATGGAGGAGTGGTCTGTGCCTGTATGGCTGGAGCCCCATTTATTATTATGAATATGTGCCCGACCGTCATGGAGCCCGCCTAATTACAAATTCTCTCACACATCTCAGTCACCGTCCTGTCCTTATACTTCATCACTATGAATTACTCTCCACACACCTTCATCCCTTCCTCCTACTATGGATTACACTCCAGTTGCATCATTTGAAATCAGAGGCTGAGCCACTGAATCGGGCTGCTGATCAGTAAAACATTTGCATGTATAGTGTAGACCACAAACCTCTCCAAATAATAAAAATGGAAATAGTCTATGCATTATTAATGAATAAGCCTGTCATATGATAATTCTTATGTCATACAAGGTCACATCACACACAAAGTTATATCATTGTTTCTGACTGTCACTCATTTCGAGATATGGTTCCTTTCTCAGACTTCCCACTATAGTGTCTGTCCCTCATTTGGAGAGACTGTCTCTCGCTTTTCCTCAGATGTCCTGCATTTTATGAGAGACTGTCCCTGCTGCCTTTCTCAGATGGCCCTCATTTGGAGAGACTCAATATTTCTTCTCAAAAGTCCTTCATTTGGAGAGACTGTCTTTATTTTTCCGATCTTCATTTGGAAAGACTTTCCCTTGTTTCACCTCAGATGTCCCTCATTTGGCAAAACATCCCCCATTGCACCTCCAGATGTCCCTCATATGGAGAAGACTGTACCTTGTTTCTCCTCACATGGAAATTTGGAAAGACGGTCTCTTGTTTTCTCCTCAGATGTCCCTCATTTGGTGAGACATGTCCCTAATTCCTCCTCAGATGGCTCTTGTGTCCCACATTACTCATTAAATGCCCTTCATTTGGAGAGACTGTCCCTTGTTTCACTTCAGTTGTCCCTTATTTAGAGATAAGTAGATATTCGCCAGCACATCAAGAATCATCAGTTTGGTCTAAACAGTTTTTATTCAAGAGAGATCACATCACAAAATGGTGTAGTGCAATGTTTTGGAGCCACGCATGATCCCTTTGTCAGGCATGTGATTATTTAGAAAAACTGTACCTTTGTTCCTCCTCGCATGTCCCTCATTTGGAGAGACTGTCCCTTATTTGGAGAGACTGTCCCTCGTGCCTCCTCAAATGTTCCTTGTGTCCCACATTACTCTTCAGATGTCCTTCATTTGGAGAGACAGTCCCTTGTTCCTCCTCACATGTCCCTCATTTGGAGAGGCTGTCCCTCGTTCAGATGTCCCCTTGTCTCTCATTCCTTCTCAGTTGTCCTTTATTGGGAGAGACTGTCCCATATTCTTCTTTAGATAGCTCTCGTGTTCCCCATTCTACCTCCAGATGTCCCTCATTTGGAGAGACTCTCCCTTTTTTTTTTTTTTTCACAGATGTGCCTCATTTGGAGGGTCCCTTCATTGTTTTACCTCAGATGTCCCTCATTTTGAGAGACTGTCCTTCGTTCCCCCTCAGATGTCCCTCATTCTTCTTTAGACGTGTCTCATGTTCCCCATTCTTCCTCGCATGTCCCTCATTTGGAGAGACTGTCCCTTGTTGTTTTTTTTTTTTTGGAGAGACTCTTTCTTGTTCTACCTCAGATGCCCCCCATTTGGAGAAACTGTCCCTCATTCCTCCTTAGATGTCCTTTATTTGGAAAGACTGTCTCTTGGTTCTCCTCAGATGTCCCTCATTTGGAAAGACTGTCTCTTGTTTCTCCTCAGATGTCCCTCATTTGGAGAGACATGTCTTTCATTCCTCCTCAGATGTCCCTCATTTTTAATCTTCCTTCATTCCATACCAAAAAATACAATCCCATATACACTATTTTTTACCCACAGTTGATCCAGAGGAAGGCGAAAAACCCCAGCAAAGCAGGATCCAATTTGCTACAGCAGGGGAAAAAATTCCTTCCTGATCCCCCAAGAGGCAATCGGATTTTCCCTCAATCAACTTTACCTATAAATGTTAGTACCCAGTTATTTTATGTACATTTAGGAAAGAATCCAGGCCTTTTTTAACTATTTCCTGCCCGCCCTGTAGCAGAATGATAGCTAGAAAGTGGTTCGGTTATCCTGACTGGGTGTCATATGACGTCCAGCAGGATAAGCCACAATCGCGTGCTCGTGGGGGCGTGCAGTGATTGGTGGTGTGGTGTGTCAGTCTGACACACCGCTTCTCCGCTCTAGGTGTTCTGTGTCCATCAATGCCAATATTCCCTCCTAGTCTAAGTCCTGGAGAGCAGCCCTTATCCTTGGAAAATTTGCTTTCTTAAAGTTATGTTTTTATCTTACCCTTATGTGTTTGTTCCTTACAGCTAACATTAAATGAGATCATGTTATGGTCACTGTTACCCAGCTGTTTTTATAGGAATATTGGTAATAAGCTCTGCATGGTTTGAGATTACCAGGTCCATCAGAGCGTATTTCCTAGTCGGGACCTCCAATAAACTGGACCATAAAACGTGTAGTTAAAATCCCCCATTATTATCACTATCCCAGCCCTTGCAGCTCTTTCCATCTGTGCAAGGAGCTTAGTCTCCACCTCCTCACTAACACTGGGAGGTCTATAACAAACTCCAATGACAACCTTTGTAGTACGCACACCCGTGTAAAGTTCCACCCATAATGTTTCAGATTTATCACACTCTCCATCAACTAGGTCCTCTTTCACACTCGCTTTGAGGTCACGTCTCATATAGACAGACACTACCCCCCTCCATTTTACCCTGTCTTTCTGAAAGAGAGCATAGCCAGGATTATTAATAGCCCAGTCATGAGAAGAATGAAGCCAAGATTCAGCAATATCAATTATAGCATAGTTCTCGTGCACCAGAGCTTCCAACTCGCCTATTTTGCTTTGTTTCTGACATTGGTGAACAAAAGGTTTAATTCATTGTCAGATTTTGCAAACGTATGTTGCATATTTCTTTTATTTTAGTACAAATAGTACCATTTATAATGGTTGATTGTAACATAGGAACCTTCATATTATCTGCATAGTTGCCAATATTGTAAAAAAAATTTTAGGGACACTTTTTTGGCTGTAGGCGGAGTCACATTATAATTAGGGGATGGGCCATACATTAGTAGGCGTGGCATAGGAAGTAGCAACAATGGGCGTGGTTTACGTGAAATAGTGGGTGTGGCTTAAATGGGCGTGACTCGAAGGGGATGTAGTTAGAGTCTGAGATGAACGAGGGATGGAGGAAGAAAGAAAGGTATGGGGGGACAGCAGGCTCAGATCCTACACCACAATAGAAATATGTGTATTTCAGAAAGTTTAAGAATCGGCAAATAAAGATACTCCAAACTCCTGGTGTTAGCGCTTCAATCATCCCGGCACCATGGTTGTTATTGTGTCAGGATGATTGAAGCACATTATTATTATTACATTGTAATATAAACTTAAATAGTTCAACTCACCATAATGCAGAATCAGTGGGAGCCTCGAGTGTGTCACTTGTCATGTCGCCTGCCACCAGATGCCATCAGGTTTCCCTAGTAGAGTTCATCCTTACATCTCAGGTGTCCCCAGCGGAGTGCTTACTCACATCTCAGGTTGGTCAGTATGCAGTGTTGCAGTGTAGGGGTCCTTCTATGATAGGGGGTAGGTGAGTGGTGGGGGTCCCTCCTATGACGGGGTAGGTCAATGTGGAGTGTAGGAGTCCCTCTATGACAGGGGGTAGGTCAGCGTGGAGTATAGGGGTCCCTCTATGACGGAGTGTAGGTCAGTGTGGAGTGTAGGGGTCCCTCTATGACGGAGTGTAGGTCAGTGTGGAGTGTAGGGGTCCCTCTATGACAGCGGGTAGGTCAGTGTGGAGTGTAGGGGTCCCTCTATAAAAGGGGGTAGGTCAGAATGGAGTGTAGGGGTCCCTCGGGGTCCCTCTATGACAGGGGGGTAGGTCAGTATGGAGTGTAGGGGTCCCTCTATAACAGGGGGGTAGGTCAGTGTAGGGGTCCCGGGCAGTGGGGGGCGTAGTACACACATGCAGTGTGATGAGGTGTGCCCCCATTCATTCTCCCGGTGCAGTGTTACTCGCAGTCTGGGCACACATGTTCGGTATACGGTGTGCTGTACAATGCTGAGCCAGGGGCACATCCATGTCTATGTGGGGAGCCACCGGCGCGCTGACGTCTCCTTCTCATACATCGGCACAGGATGAGTGCGGCCTCTGCGCACCATTCACACGTCCGGGCACCAAGCCCACACACCGCACACAGCACCGGGAATCGGATTGATTAGTAGGCCAGGACCGGGAGACACTAAGTTGGCGGATAGAGACTGAGGGGGAGGAGGCCTGACACAGGCGGAGGCTGGACCTAGTACAGCACTGCTCCAAGCATCGGGGGGAGTGGGAGGGGGCGGGGGGTGGGTGGCGCCGCAGCTCTATTTCCATTGTAGCCTTGTTTCTAACCCGTCTGTTCTTCTGGAAAATGGCGGCCGGCGGAGACATTATCTCCACCGGCGAAAATAAATTGTGAGAAAATGGATTTCCTGGGAAACACTAAAATCGGGAAAAGGGTCTAAATCCCGGGAATGTCCCGGGAAATTCGGGACTATTGGCACCTATGCATCTGCCATAGCCCTCCCCCTTGCAACCACCAATAGGAGCTGACCCCTGTCTTCCCCATTATAATCTAATTCACCCTCCCCCCACAATCCTAGTTTAAATGCTCTTCCAGCCTTCCCAGAAACCTCTCCCCCAGCACAATAGACCCCCTTCCATTTATATGCAAACCATCTTTAGCATATAGCTTGCACCCCAATGAAAAGTCAGCCCAGTGCTCTAAAAACTCAAATCCCTCCTCCTTACACCAGGTCTTTAACCATGCATTCAGCTCTCTAATCACCCCCTGCCTTTCTTGTGTTTCTCATGGCACAGGCAATATTTCAGAGTATATCACCCTGGAGGTCCTTCCTTTCAACTTGCAGCCTAGTTTTTTAAATTGGTCTCAAATCTCCCTCATCTCCCTCATTCATCTTCAGATGCCCCTAAATTGGAGAGATTGTCCCTGGTTCTTCCTTAGAGTGAGGAACACAAGAGACATCTTTCTCAGATGTCCCTTATTTGGAAAGACTCCCTTCTTCCATCTCAGATATCCCCCATTTGGAGAGACTATCCCTCATTCCTCCTCCGATGTCCCTCATTCCTGCTCAGATGTCCCTTGTTTGGAGAGATTGTTCCTCATTGCGCCTCAGATGTCCCTCTTATAGCAATGGTTTAGAAATCTGTTTGAATAAATGTACTAATTGGCTGAAGAATTATTTATATTGCATTAAACTTTATATCTGTACGTCTGGTTATTGCACTGGTTATTTGTAAATTCTAATTCTGAAGTAGAGGTGAGAAATGCCCAGTGGGTTTCGGGCTGGATTTATGATACCTTTATATTGCATTTAGGATAGGTTTACACTTGAGTGCTCCAGTGAGCGCAGGGGGGCAGAGCAGAGGGCAGAAGACTGACAGTCCATGGCTTTCTGCTGATGGAGCACTGGGAACCGAGTGATTAGCAGTCTTTGATTGCTCAGTTCTCAGTCATAGAGCCGGCGGGGGAGAGATGCAGCACCGGACTGATGCTGCATCCACCTAGGTAAGTATGATTTAAAAAAAAAAAAAATCCAATACTTTGCTTACAAATATTATGGGTATCATTTGTGACTGTTGCGTAATGCTGAGGCATTCACACTCAAATTGCTTCAAATATACCTCATTGTGTGAATAGGCCCTTAATATCCTGTGCTGGAGGTATCTCTTTCTCATCTCAGAAAGTTTGTCACCATACGTCTGTCTTGAAGGGATAGGCTGGAAGACGGGTGTCAGCAGACACATCTCCGCTGACACCTGTCTGCCCATAGGAGTCAATGG
Source organism: Lithobates clamitans (assembly GCA_037952925.1). Lineage (NCBI taxonomy): Eukaryota > Metazoa > Chordata > Amphibia > Anura > Ranidae > Lithobates > Lithobates clamitans. Next base: position 3,409,831 of record JBBGZY010000725.1, on the reverse strand, counting down.
GTGGCCCGCTCAAATCCGCTTTAAAAACGGACAGGCGGATCCGAGCGGGCTCATCGTGTAAAAAGGGCCTTACTTTAAATTGCACTCTGTTGCATAATTTGATAAGAGAAGGTGAGCCATTAAATTAGGTTTCTAACCAGTAAATATTTGAATGCATGGTATGAGGGTTTTTAGCAAACTTTAGATCACAAACATTGGACATATCTAAAGCATTATTAAACAATCATGTTCATTCTTATACAATACAAGGTCCTATCCCATGCCAAGTATTATTGCTTCCAACCATCTCTCATTTGGAGAGTCCCTAGTATCTCCTCAAATGTCCCTCATTTATCTCTGGTGTAGAGATCTGTATGAATATACCTACAAAATAAATATAATATTGAAATATGTTTTAAGCTCACCACGCATGTTATAATCTGGTTGTACAATCTCCTTTAGGCTGAGTTCCCATATGAGCATGCAGCGGCTCACAGCAGGAGTCCAGTGTGTCCTCGTTCATCATTTCAGGTCCTATTTCAGCCCAAAATTTTGGCTGAATTCGGACCTGAAACGGACCAAAAGACGCACAGGGCTCCTGTGCAAATCGCACAGAAACCGTTGCGGAGATATGTGAACCGGCTCCATAGAGAGACGGTCATAATCTCCTGCTGTGCGAATTGGATGTGGAGAAACCTCCACATCCAATTCGCACTAGTGTGAACCCAGCTTTAGATCTGCCAACAAATATGTAGTGCAAGGTCCTGTCTAATTGGATACAAGTTGATAGGATAGGTTAGGTAGGCCCTAATAGTACATAGTTTTGATAGATCTGAAGTTGTTTGTGCAGAAATTGTACGGTCAGATTTAGAGCTGCACGATTCTGGTTGAAATGAGAATCATGATTTTTTGCTTAGAACATAGATCACGATTCTTGCGGCGTAACATCATCTTTCACATTAAAACAAAAAAAAAAAAATTGGGATAATTTTACTGTTTTGTTTATTTATTTATTTTTTTATTCATTGAAGTGTATTTTTTCCCAAAACATTGCGTTCGAAAGACCGCTGGGCAAATACAGTGTGACATAAAATATTGCAGCAATTGACATTTTATTCCCTAGGGTCTCTGCTAAAATATATATAATGTTTGGGGGTCCAAGTAATTTTCTAGCAAAAAATATTGATTTTAACTTGAGAAACAAGTGTCAGAAAAAGATTTAGACTTTAAGTGGTTAAACTTCCTTGTTGTTAAAAACTTGGCAGACTGCCCGGATGTTTTCTTTTGACAGCTGAGTGAGCAGATAAGTCTCTCCACTTGTTATATGAAAGAATCAGCAAACTCTGCAATAGAGATCGTCAGGGGGGTTGAATCGAGATCACGATTTTTTAACGATTAATTGTGCAGCTCTAGTCAGATTGTAATGTGTATGGCAAACCTTAAAGTGGAAGTCCATGCTAAAACTAAAATCCCTGCATCTATAGACACCCACGATCTAACACTAACCTATCTAGCCCTGTAATTAAAAAAATAGTATACTTACCTTTTCTGAACCTAATCTGACTCGATCTCCAGCGGTGGAAGCTCTGCAGAGGACGTGGTCGACAACGGCTGTGAAATGAATTGGAAGTGACGTCACCCATAGACTTACTATGAGGCTTCTGTTGTCAGACGTGTCCTGTGCACCCTCCTCCACAAAGAAGCCACGGCTGACAGCTCAGCGTGGGATCGGGTCGGATCAGCTTCAGAAAAGGCATGTATACTGATTTTTTTTTCTTTACAGGCGAGATAGGTAAGTGTTAGATCCTGGGTGTCTATAGATGCAGGGATTTTCGTTTTAGCATGGACTTCCACTTTTATCAGCCTGTTCCATGTTATTTATTTTATACCAGATCATACAGAACCCATCCCCATAGCTTATTTAGAATCGGATCCCTCATTCCCTAATTCTTCTTCAAATATTACCTTTTTTATGACTGGTACCATTTAAATGCATATTGCACACAATTTTTCATCCATCCTAGAGATTGTTGCATTCGTTATTTTTTTAATAAAGGAAATTGTGATCACTTTTACGCTTTAATTTAGGAAGACAATGTCTGGGGATGTTGGTTGGACATAGAGTAAGCTGATGGTTAGAAGAGGTCTTTCTGACCAGTTTCACGAAAGAGGTCTAGTTTCATGTGCAGTGCAAGGGAATTTGGGGGTGATAATGATTGGCCCCAGATTGCAAGGCTGATCGATATTCCTATTCTGAAAGTAGTTGGTGGTCTGCTGCTCAGATAGACTTGATATTTGTATCCAGTCTGGCCAAAAACAAACCATCTTTACCAAACATACAGGCTTATTTTTAAAGAAAAGGAGTGTGCAGAAACATATAGAAACCAAACAGACCAACTCATGTTTGCCATATAAGTGAAAAAAAATGTTAGGTTGCCATAGGTTAGTGCATATTGTCATTGTAGTTTTCTCCACCTTTTTTGCCTACCTGCTTAGTGTCCTTTAGCAAATAAGCTGCACATTTATAACCCGCTCAGTTAACTTTTTATTTGATGTGTAGTTCCCAAGTTTATTTCTTTTCAACTTTTCATACGTATGCTTAGATTTTCACACAGGTTTGTGAGAACAACATCTGGACTCCATGGCTACATTAACTTGGAACACTTAAATGTTGTTATTTATGAGATATGAAAAAATTGAAGAAAGAACAACCCTAAAGCGATGTTCAGTAAAGCAGCTAATTTATTTAAATTGTCACACATTACTCATATAAAATCTGACTTTCATCTTCTGAGAGTGTGTTACAGCAGCATGATAAATAAGGAGTGATATCTGATTTAAACGTTTGTAGTACATAATTAGAGAATGCTCTATTTAACAAAAGGTAGGCGTACCTTTTAATTAAAGTACATGTTATTTTCTGCTAATTATATATTGCCGTAAAGCCTTTACATGTGAAATCAGTATGCCTGGCAACTTAAACTATATATATATATATATATATATATATATATATATTATATTTATATTTATATTTGAGCAGGTGAAGTAATTGTTTTACATTTACTGGTATTTTTCACAATGGATTCAAAGAATCAACAAACGTAACCACTTGCTTACCAGGCCAATTCTGACACTTTGCTGCTACATGTAAAAATCTGTGTTTTTTATTTGCTAGAAAATTACTTAGAACCCACAGACTTATATCATTTTTTTAGCAGAGGACCTAGAGATTAAAATAGCGGTCATTGGACTTTTTTTTGTCGCACGGTATTTGTGCAGCGATTTTTCAAATGCAATTTTGTTGGGAAAAAATACACTTTAACCACTTCAGCTCCGGAAGGATTTTACCCCCTTCCTCACCAGCGCACCTTTTTTGCGATACGGCACTTGCTTCGCTTTAACTGACAATTGCGTAGTCGTGTTACGTTGCAATCAAACAAAATTGATGTCCTTTTTTTTTCCCCCACAACTAGAGCTTTCTTTTGGTGGTATTTGATCACCTCTGCAGTTTTTATTTTTTGCGCTTTAAACAAAAAAAGAGCGACAATTTTGAAAAAAAAAGCAATATTTTTTACTTTTTGCTATAATAAATATCCCCAAAAAATATATAAAAAAAAAACAAATTTCTTTCTTAGTTTAGGCCAATATGTATTCTTCTACATATTTTTGGTAAAAAAAATCGCAGTAAGCGTATATTGATTGGTTTGCGCAAAAGTTATAGCGTCAACAAAACAGGGGATAGATTTATGACATTTTTATTATTCATTTTTCTTTTTAATTAGTAATGGCGGCGATCAGTGATTTTTATCGCACACTTTTGACACTATTTTGGGACCATTGTCATTTATACAGCGTTTAGAGCTATAAAAATGCACTACTGTGTAAATGACACTGGCAGGGAAGGGGTTAACACTAGGGGGCGATCAAGGGGTTAACTGTGTTCCCTATGTGTGTGTTCTAACTGGGGGGGAGAGAGACTGACTATAGGAGATGACAGATCGTTGTTCCTAGCTATTAGGAAATCACAATCTGCCTCTTCTCTCCTCACAGAACAGGGATTTGTGTGTTTGGCATCCACGCAATGCAGAGGCGTGCCTGCTATCCCGCTAAGAGGAGCTGACGTACAGCTACGACTGTTCGCGGGATCGCGCCGACCTGCTGCAGTATGACAGTGGCTGGTCGGCAAGTGGCTAAAATTGCTCACGCCCATGGAATGGCACCAAACTACGGTACTTAAAAATCTCCATAGACGACACTTTAAAATTTTCAACAGGTTACCAGTTTAGAGTTACAGAGGAGATCTAGTGCATAAAAGTATTGCTCTCGCTCTTGACATTCGCGGCGATACCTCACGTGTGGTTTGAACACTGTTAAGATATGTGGGCGTTACCTATGTATGCGTTCACCACTGCACTGGGGGGGACCAGGACAGTTTAATTTTTTTTTTTTTTTACTATTTATTTTATTACATTTATTATTTGTACACTGTCCCTTTTTTTAAAAAGAAACTTTTGAGCACTTTTATTCCTGTATAAACATTACTTGTGATAGAAATAAGCAGTGACAGGTCTTCTTTATGGAAAGATGTGGGGTCAATAAGACCCCACATTTCTCCTCTACAATGTAAAGCATTAGATTAAAAAAAAAATTGATCTTTAAAAAAAAAAAAATGGCCTTGTTTACATTAGGCCAGAACCAGAAGTGCCATCATGACGTCACTCCGGTCCTCTTAGACCGTAGAGATGAGCGAAGGCCATCTCTCCTCTGCTCATCTCTGTGACCAGCAGCCACAACTGCTGGATCAGTTTTTGGCCTTCCTGATCCGCCAGGTAAGGCCAAAAACCACCGGAAAGCGGCGGGAGGACCGTTGCTCGGATCTTGTAGCAGTTAGAGAATTGCCAGCTGAAAAAAACGATGTTGAGGTTTTGGAATATTGCCACAGCCATAACCCCGGTATTCCACCTTCTACTGAGGATGTCTTTTGACTGTGGCCCGGTAATGAGGTGGTTAAAGTGTCCCTTTTTGCAAGTATAGCTTATGTGAAACATTTAAAAGAAAGTGTCTAAACTATAAAATCCAGTAAGACCTTGTCACACCCTGCTCTCCACATGCTCAGTTGCTCTCTATTCTGATCACTGTGCCTAAAATTAGAGCCACTAGAGGCTGATCAACTTTAAGATTTATTGTTGCTGAAGGGGGAAGAAAACAACGGGAATGGCTGTACGGAAAGAACACCGATTAGGGAGGGAGAAAAGAAAAGCAGGAGAGGTGACAGAACAAACTCTGCTGCCAGGGAGACAGAAAAGTGATTGTAAAGTCTCAGGTTTTTTTTAGTTAAAAATAACAAACATGTTATACTTACCTGACCCTGTGTAGTAGTTTTGCACAGAGCAAACACTGGGTCACTTTTTGGTGCTCCTGGCCCCTCCCTCTTGTTGAGTGCCCCCAAAGCAATCAGCTTGCTATGAGGTACCGGAGCCGAGTCATAGCTCTGTGTGTCCATTCAGACACAGAGCCCTAGCCCGGCCCTGCTGCCTTTCTCTTCTCATTGGCTGAGGGACTTTGACAGCAGTGGAAGCCAACGGCACTGCACTGCTAACTCAGGCAATGAGAAGGGGAGTTCCGGGTAGCCAAGACACTGCTGCAACATCGCTGGATCTAGATGGAGCTCAGGTAAGAATTAGAGGGGTTGAGGGGGGTTGCTGCACACAGAAGGCCTTTTTTCCTAATGCATAGAATGCATTAAAATAAAAAAACCTTCTGCCTTTACAACCACTTTAAACTTGCAAAGGCGGTCTTTTCTTATCTCCCTGGTATTCTTTTTTTCTCCCTTTATGGACAGCCTGTGAACATCAGTACTGTAAAGCTTCTGTCAGCCTTCCTCTCTAACTGAGCCAAAACATACAATCAAGAGTGGAAATGTACATACAGTATTTGAATTGAAGAAAGTAATATATAGTTTTTGAGACCAAAGAGAGGGTGAGAGTTTCCAAGGAAGTGATTGCACTGGGCTTCAACAAAATGGCGGCATTTTAAAGCATACACTAATTTTAATAGCATCATTATTAATGTGGAGTGTATGTTATTTTGTTAAACAACAATAATGGTTATGGGTAAAGTTCCACTTTAAGAGTTGCTCATAGAAATAGAACTGCATCTTCATATTTTATTATGGTCATATCTGTCTCTTGTGCACATGTCCTGTTTGCATTTAAGCCTTTATATTACAGGTCTAGTCATATCTGTTTCATTGTACCCTTTTGTATTTCCAGTTTACCCTCATCTTGACAACATGGCTCGAGAGAACCATGGAAGTCCACAAGAGGATGCCGCCTTGGTCAGCTTGTCTCCAAGTACCTCCAGCTCACCTCGACCACCCCGTCCTGTCTCTGACCTGCCAGGTAAATAAATTCCTATTCATAATGGTTCATTAAGGTTGAGTATGCCATAAAAAGCCATATTCATAAAATTTTAATTTACTGCTGAATAACAAGTTAACTCAGCACCCATAACGCCAAGCTCATTTGTTGGTATTGTCACTTGTGGAACCAAATTCTTCTGTCTACCTTTTTTTTTTTTTTTTCTTCGATTCCCTCTTTCTGGTCCAATCTATAGACCTGAATAAAAAATGTACTATTTAATGTGACAGCGTTGTCATCAAATTTTATCTTAAAAGCACTTCCCTGTGAAAGAAGAGATATTATACTTACCTCTCTGGTGGCCTGTATCTTCTATCTTAGCTTTGTTTAACCATGACTGCCTTTCTCAGCATTCAACACTACCAGGATTGTTGGATGCCTTTGTTCCCCATTGCACTTTGTGATGCCTTATATCAGGGGTCTCAAAGTACCGGCCCGCGGGCCATTTGCGGCCCGTGGACCGGTTAAAAATGGCCCGCAGGCAGGGCCGATCCAGCACTAGAGGTCGACCGATATTTGGCCATCAGGCCGATTTATAGCACTGGCCGCCGTTCCTCCTCCCTTCTCCACACACAGCGCTTGATCTTTGGGTGAAACTGGCACGTAACAGGAGGAGAGAGACAGAGGGATCTGTCAGATTTGAGGTTGATGTCGGGGGTGGGCGGGACCCGGCCAATATCAAACACCAGCCAATGGGATCTGGGCGGGCCGCTACGTGTATGTGGCCCGCCCCTTTTCTTAAGCAGCCCAATCATTGGCTGGTGTTTGATAGCTGCTGGTTCGGCCCACCCCGGCCGGGTCCCGCCCACCCCGACATCAACCTCAATTCTGACAGATCCCTCTGCCTCTCTCCTCTGTGTTACATGTCAGCTTCACACAAGCATCAAGCGCTGATTGTGGACAGCTCCTTGTCAGTTTCACACACGGTTACACTCAGCTCAGTGTAAAACCTGCCAGTGCCATCTGTCAGTGCCAGCTGCCAGTGCCACCGCTAATCAGTGCCACCTGCCAGTGCTAACCAGTCTGCCAGTGCCACCTCCAACCAGTACCACCTGCCAGTGCCACCTGCCACTGCCAATCAGTGCCACCGCCAACCAGTGCCCCTGCCAATCAATGCCACCTGCCAGTGCCAACCAGTGCCTGCCAGTGCCATGCCAATCAGTGCCACCTGCCAGTGCCAATCAGTGCCACCTGCCAGTTCCAAACCAGTGCCATCTGCCAGTTCCAAAGCAGTGCCACTTGCCAATGCCTGCCAGTGCCACCTTCCAGTGCCAACCAGTGCCACTGCCAATAAGTGCCACCTGCCAGTGCCATTGCCAATCAGTGCCACCTGCTAGTGCCACCTGCCAGTGCCAAGCAGTGCCACCTGCCAATCAGTGCCACGTGCCACCTGCCAGTGACAGACAGTGCCACCTGCCACAGCCAACCAGTGCCATCTGTACTGAGGACATCAAGTGTCTGGTAGAGTGACAGGAGCAAGCAGGGAGGAGTGGAGTGGGTGAGGTTTTTTTTTTTTTTAAATCGGCCTAAAATATCGGCCACAAAAATTGGCATCATATATCAGCCATCAGCCACCCTGATTTCTAAATATCGGTATCGGCATCGGCCAGAGAAAAACCCATATCGGTCGACCTCTATCCAGGACGTCTTTTTGAACTGCACCCAGGCACCGCAGATGGGGAGGCGCAGGCGCCAAAGAGCTTTACCTCTCCATCTCCTCTGTCCTCTCCGCTGCACGCTGCTGCAGCCAGAGAGAGAACAGAGCAGAGGAAGGAGCGGAGGAAGGATCCGCTCATTGATCCGCCCACCTAGGCATTGACGATCGACCAGAGCCCCAAACCAGGGTCCTGCTGCCACCTCAGGGCAGGAGATTGTGTTCTCTGGGTCCCCTGTCAATAGGCCTGTATGGAAGCCAGGAGGGGAGGACTCAGGAGGCAGATGATCCTGACTGCCAGGAGAGGTGAGTGAGCCATCACACTGAGGCAAAGTCCTTAGTGGGGTGACTGGGGTAGAGATCTGTGCAGTGTGGGGGGTATTTTATGCAGTGTGGAGGGTGATTGTGCAGTGTGGGGGGTAATTGTGTAGTGTGGGGGTATTTTGTGGAGTGTGGGGCTATTTGTGCAGTGTGGGGGGGTAATGCTGGGGGTTAATAATGCGTTTACTGACACCAGTGCTGGGGGTTAAATAATGCGTTTGCTGACACCAGTGCTGGGTATAGTATAGTATATTATTGCTGGTATAGTTTATTGCTTTTGAAGTTTTAAAAGTTTGCATGCGGCCCCCATGGGATATGAAAACGTGTCATGTGGCCCTCAGGCAATTTGAGTTTGAGACCCCTGCCTTATATGTAAATACAGGACATAGTGATGTGGGGTCATCGGATGAAATGATAGCATAGTGTGTGTGTGTGTGTGTGTGTGTGTGTGTGTGTGTGTGTGTGTGTGTGTGTGTGTGTGGTGGGGGGCACAGGCATACGACACTCTCGGAAGTGGCAAATGCTGAAGATTGTGACAGAGGCTGTTGTTGGTCAACAGGGAATGTTAGTATAAGAATACTTGAATGCTGTTGACTGTTACTATAAGAATACTTCTTCTTTTGCAGAGATGCTATTGTGGTTTTTCTGCTTAAAGCGGGGGTTCACCCACACCGCCAAAAAAAATAAATATTAAAAGCCAGCAGCTACAAATACTGCAGCTGCTGACTTTTAATACATGGCCACTTACCTGTCCCAGGGTCCAGCGATGTCGGCAGGGGACGCCGAGAACCCGCTCGGTTCTCGGCAGCTACCGCCGCCATCCTAGGTGAGGGAATCAGGAAGTGAAGCGTTGCGGCTTCACTTCCCGGTTCCCTACTGCGCTTGCGCGAGTCGCGCTGCGCGTCCCTAGTGGTCCCCGCTCTCTCCTGGGAGCCGTGTGTTCCCAGCAGACAGCGCGGTCGGGACGGGAAGAGGCATAGACTCCCATGGGAGTCTATGCCGGAAGTGGGTGCAAATACCTGTCTTAGACAGGTTTTCTGCACCCCCCTCCCCCCTGAAAGGTGCCAAATGTGACACCGGAGGGGGGGAGGGTTCCGAAAAGCGGAAGTTCCATTTTTGTGTGGAACTCCGCTTTAAAGAGAATAGTTCTACGTTAACCTAAAAAAGTGTTCTAATGCACTAAACCTTTCGTCTTCCCTCTAAATGATCATGTTTGTTATTTTAAAGGTCAGTATAATGGAGAAGCAGTAGTGGCGAAAAAAAAGAGCCCTTTTGAGTTAAAAGTTGAACTCCAGATATGATGTTTATTGCATAATTACATTGGTCCAGCTTGTACCATTTGTAACAATCACTGTAGTAGTTGACGCACCTGTGACACTCTCTTTTAGTAGTTGGTGAATATAAGGCATTCTTTGAATGAGGTGGAGACCTTGATTTTACTGCCCCTCTGTCCCGCCTTATCCAATCAGACGACACTTTGTATTTATTCTAAAAAATTAAAGGCGTACTGTAAATGGCAGGAGTGGCGAATCTCCTGTGGTCAGTATGCAATGGGCAACCACTCAGCACAGAACCCAAAAGATCATGGCTATCACTGTAGTAGCACCAACTACTACAGTGATTGTCAATTTCCCAAGCATTCTCTTAGCTAGAGAAATGCATACTTACATTGGTCCAAGATGGACCAATGTAACTATGCAATAAAGATTAACTATGCACTTATTAAGATCGATTCAGCTTTAGCCAATTATTATTTGCGTATTAGGCCCGGTTCACACTGCTGCGATTCGAGAAACCCCACGCTTCAGTGCCGGTTCCTGCATCATACCTGAATTGCACACTGGTTCACACTGCTTTCTGCGAACCGCTGGGGTTATCAATGTTAAGACAATGACTCCCTTTTATCGGTTCGTAGATCGCAGTGCGAACTGTGAAATGGTGCAGAAATCGGATCGCATAGGTGTGAACACCCATGCAATCCGATTCCAGTGCGGACCAAAAAAAGAGTCCTGCACCATTTTGGTGCAAATGCGATTTCAGCCATGCAGTTTTTATGGCTGAATTAACATTGCACCGGCATTCCGTGTGATCTGCAAAGCAATGCGGTACAAATCGCATGCAATGTCTGGCATTGCACTAGTGTGAACCGTGCCTTAATTCTTCAAGATTTTTTAAAATGAGGGTGTTGTAGGAGTGTGTCCTCTGCCTGTGTATATATTCTTTATAAAACTGCCCCTTCTCATATCAAAACTTTGGGAGGTTGGCCGCACCTCTTGAACAGATTCAGAGTAAATATGTGGTGATCAATATTTTGTTTTCCCAGATGAACTTGTACAAGCTGGATGGGAGAAGTGCTGGAGTAAGAGGGAGAGTCGTCCTTATTATTTCAATCGTTTTACCAATCAGTCACTTTGGGAGATGCCTGTCCTTGGCCAGCATGATGTCATTGTAAGTACAAATACCAACATCATAACACGATGCTGAAGATCCTGAATTGTTATTGCAAATTAGAAATGTAATTTTCTTGTATTTATCTTCACAGAATCCTGTTCTTGAATGAGCCAACACTGTCATAAACAAATGGGGCTTTCTGAATATATTCTCATTTTGCTTTCTAAAAAGCTCCACCCATTTGTCTAGTCTGGTAAATTTTTTTAAGGGTTAAGCCTAGTACACATGGACCGAATGTCAGGCAGCTTTGGCTGGTTCAATAGAAACTGGCCAACATTTGGCCCGTGTGTACTGGAGTCGGTCTGACAGAAGCCGGTCCTTTGGCTGGATTCTGTTGAAGGGGCATGACCAAAAAAGGTCTGCCAATCGCCTCCCAAGTGCTTACCGTTCTTGTAGGGAGGGCGCCCCCAACACAATAGCACAGTAGGGGAGATTGCTGTACTAACATTGGATTGTTAGTACAGCGGCTTCGACCTGAGCTGTCAGGTTTTTTATTTTTCGTTCAACCCACTGGGTTGAATGGGAAAAAAAAACTAGTAGTGTGTGCGAGGCTTTATCTTGCATAATCTGATATTTAAAAGTAGTGAACTTACAACTAAGGGCTTTCTGTGCAGAATGAGTCAAGGCCCTTTAAATTTATACTTGGCTACTTCTCTGCACCTGTTTATGCCCATAAATTTCAGTCTAGCAGAGAGCAGCTACTTTGCAGATTTCTTGCATGCATAGCCTAATATTTAAAAGTAGTGCAGCTGATCTGAATATTGCTTGTTTTGATTAGGCCTTATAGGAGTTCAGAGCAATATTCAATGCTTTGGAAAATACGTGAGATAACCCAATGCTAGTTGTTCCTTTTCTTTATAGAAAGGAGAATAAACCTTTAATCGTGAATGTACTTTTGGCTGAGCTGGGAGAAGATCACAGCAAATCCTGATGGTAAAGAAAATGAAGAAATGTGTTCACTAGGGTTGAGGTCAGGGTTCTGTATAGTGCACTTGAGTTCCTCCACAACAAACTCATTACACCATCTCTTTATGGACCTCGACTTGTGTAAAGGGGCACATTCATGCCAGAACAGAAATTGGCCATCTCCAAACTGTTACGGCCTTTCTAAACCTTTGTAACATAGAAATACTCTTAAAATAACTTTACGTTTCTAGGAAACCAATGCTAATGATTACTGTGTCCACAGTTCATGGCACATTGGCTCTAAATTGGTGCTCATTGGGGAAAAGGATTCCTTTACATTGGTGGTCATTGGGAGAAGGGCCTCCTTACAAAGGTTGTCAGTAAAAAGAATGATCATTACCTTGTTGGCCAGTGGGAAGAGTGATCCTTATATTGGTGATCAGTGAGAAGAAGGCTCCTTACACTGGAGATCAGTGGAAAGTATGCTTGTGATATTGGTTAGTGGGCAGAATGGCCCTTACCATTGGTGGTCAGTAGGAAAAATTCCCCTTATATTTGGTGGTTAGTGGGAGGAATGCCCCCTACAGAAAATACAAATGGTTTGCTCCTCCCTATCACCCTTTCCCCACCTTCCCATTCTACACCTTATAGCCCCCCTCTATACCCTACCTCCCATTTCTTCTATCAACATACTTAGCACCCTTCCGCCATCCTAGATTTTCCCAGGGTTTTTTTTATATATATATACAATTCGCACATAAATTAAAGTGATTGTAAGGTAAACTTAAAAAACAAAACAAAAAAATGTCTATACTTGCCTGCTCTGTGCAATGGACTTGCACAGAGCATCCGTAAACCTCCTCTTTTTGGGTCCCCCGCCAGCGCTCCTGTCCCCTCTCCTGAGTCCAGTGTCCCCATGAGAAGCCGCTCGCACCCAGGCCCCGCTGCTGTGTCCATTGACACAGACAGCGAGACTCGTTACTGGCTTTGATTGACAAAAGCTCCCTGTGCCCCAGCCAAGCCAGCGAGACCCCAAAGGCAGGGGAGAAAGAAGCTTCAGATGTGCACATCGAATGAGGGCTCAGGTAAGTAAAAGGGTGGGGGGGGAGGGGTGCTGACACCTAAACATTTTTTACCTTAATGCAAGGAATACATTAAGGTAAAAAATGTTTAGGCTTTACGACCACTTCAATGCTCCATTTATTTGCTAAATATTTTATTGTAGGACAAGTTATTTTACTATATTAAATGGAAGACTTTGGATCTATTCCTTTTAAAGGTCATATCTATTAGGCAGGCCATACATGGGTTGAATTTCGAAAGAATTTTTTTTTTTTTTAAATCTTATCTAAGAATTTTCGTTCGTATTTCGCACCATTAGTGGGCTGCAGCAACAGCCGATTTTCGTGCGGCCATCGAATTTGAGTAATCATCTTGGAAATTTTTTGAAAAACAAACTATTTTCTAATCAATGATGGGAGAATCGTGCGAGAAATGTGATTGAAAAAGAAATGCCCATGTGCAAGGAAAGAAAGTTCCTGGAAAGAAAAGAAGATTCTCAGCCACGAAAATTCTTTTCTGTAGCAACATGAGGTGAAATTGAAGGCTTGGTTGGTCGAATTTTCAAAATCAATGGTAGCACCATCGGATGACAAAACAAACAAATTTTCTGATTTTCAAAAGAAAATTCTTTCGAAAATTCGACCACGTATGGCCAGCCTTAGTGTTGTATCTGTTATTTACTATGAAAGCCTAACTATTGTACCAATTTGATTATGTATCTTTCTGTTCATGACATACATGCTTGTCTTGCCTGAAATAATTTGGAGGGGTGTCCCACTATTGGCCATAGTGAAGGTATGGTGGTCAGGGGTCCACCAACTTTGGCCATAAATTGTACATCTTTAGATAGTAAGCTTGTCATGCTGAGCTCCCTTCTATTGTACAGTATATTGTTGTTCTATAGGTTTTGTTGCGAAAATGTATGCATTGGATATTGTAAACATTATATTGGTTTGTATCTATTTTGTAAAACTCTCTGGAAGATGCTGGTGCCATATAAAGTAGTTATAAAAATGAGATAGCTGTCAGATCCAGCCAAAAATGTTTGGGTGATTCAGCTGTCATCTCTTTTCTGTGGGCGGCCTAAAGAGTTACTACAGGCAAACACATGAAAGATAAATATCAGCACTAAAGAAGTAACCAGCCCACTAATCCTAAATACACATAAAAGTCAATGGCACAAATGGAAAAAAAAGAGAGAAATCTTCAGATTTACACCCCGTCACACTTATTGTAAGGTTGAAGTCGTGCTACTTCACTTGAAGTAGCACGATTTCAAAGTAGCATTTCAGTGCTATTTCAGGTGCCACTTAGAAGACATCTGTGTGACTTCATGCACAGATGTCTATGCAAGTCGCACCTGTACTTGCAAAAAGTAGTGCAGAAACTACTTTCAAAATCAGTGCGACATCGGAGTTGCACCGGTTTGACCGCTTCCAATGCAGACAATATGGTGCGATTTGTCACGCGATTTGAAACTGTCAAATTGCATGACAAGTCGCACCGGTGTAAACGGAGATGTGCTTCGTCAGAAATCTGGTGATGAACTCACTCTGCTGCCCTCTTCAGAAATTCAGGAAATCCTTATCTAAGCTCCAAAACACAAAATAGGGGTCGCGCCAGCCTGGTGGATTACTATCAAACCATTTTATTGGAATGAAACGTGGAAATATTTTCACAAAGTAAAAACGGGCACATCAACGATCCAAGATTACAGTCCAGTGCACTATATAGGTGATGGGCATCACCTATACATTGCACTGTAGCAAGACTAACGTGTTTCCAGGGCAGAACCCTCTTCATCAGAGCAGAACTGATGAAGAGGGTTCTGGCCTAGAAACACGTTAGCCTTGCTCCATGCATATGGGCATCACCTATTTGTCGCACTGGACTTCAATGTTGGATCCTTGGATTCAGTCTTGTGCCTGGTTTTTACTTACGTTTGAGAGTATATTTCCACGTGTTTCATTCCAGTAAAATGATTTTATGGTAATGCACAAAGCCCCTTTTATACTTTAGAATAGAGTGGGAAAGGACTAGAGCCATTTGGTTTTTATTGCTGTGTCCCAGTTTGGGATATTTCCTATAGTTTCCCACCCCTGAAGACATCATAAGAAGTGAAAGAATATTTCCCCATAATGAAGGGAATGTCACCTTTGACAGTTTTCTATGAGAAATTTTCACTTGTCTGTCTGTGCAGTTGTGGATTCCCTCACTCCACAGAACAGTAAATGAGGGAAAATGTTCCAACAAGAACAGTTGAGACCCCTCCTTGCCCTAAAGGGTGTGGAGAGAGCTGGTAAAAATGAGGCTGAAAATCTGAAAAATAAACCATCCTTACACATTCCTTCTAAGCCAAACAGTTTAGATTTAAAGAAAAGAGATTTTCTTTCTCGAACATCACGGGACACAGAGCCTCAGTAATAATTGATGGGTTATATAGGTATCACTAGGTGATTGGACACTGGTCACACCCTAAACAGGAAGTTCAACCCCCTATATATTCCCTCCCCTTGCAGGGATAACTCAGTTTTTACGCCAGTGTCTTAGGTGATGGACGTGTAAAGATGTCCTGTGCTGAGCTCCAAAGGGAATATCCTATATCCTATATCCTATACTGGGGCAAGCCAGGCGAACCGGATCCATTTCAAAGTGTCTTTTCTAGGCCGAATTGGATGGTACCCGGGCCTCGTGTCCGAAGAAACCAGGTTTTACCTGTAACGCTTCCTCTTTTTAGAGAGCTGGACCCCGCATATCAGAAAATGGGTTTCTATCCTTATTTCTGGCCGGGTGCTTTACAGGCCCAGAACTGTGGATCCCTCTATCTGTAGGGGGCTCCAGTCTCTGAAGGTTTTTTCAAACGGAGCCCACCGTGAGAGGTGAAGATTGGGTCTGTATAACAGAACCCTGCGGCTGGATAAGGTAAGGGAGATTCCACAGAATTTTTTAATTCTAGTAGGTTTTCTCCTTTTAAGGTAAATGCATGCTATGCCTATTGTCGCCACCGGGGGCTGCCAAGAGCACATACCTTCTCATGCTAATGTCTGTCTCAAGTGTTCTCACGCTGCACACGCTCTTCCGGCCGGTGTCTTGCCGAGAAAGTTCCCTCGGCGGATAAGGACCCCCCTGTACTGCGCAGGCGCAGCGCTTGCCCAGTACGAACTACTAGGAGCCGCCGAAGATAGCCGAAGCTGAAAATCTTCAATCAGCTTTACACGGCGCCTGCGCCCTAGGTCCAGGTTGAAGCCCCACCATCCAAGTGGACCTAGAGGAGGAATAAAAAAGTGCCGAGCGAAGCGAGGCCGTGCCCGAAGCGTGGCGAGCGAAGCGAGGCCGTGCCCGAAGCGTGGCGAGCGAAGCGAGGCCGTGCCCGATGCGTGGCGAGCGGCCCTCTTACAGGCGCCGTGTACAACTGATTTCTATTGTATTCAGCTTCGGCTATTTCCGCCGGCTCCTACTGCGCAAGCGCTGCGCCTGCGCAGTAGAGGGGGGTCCTTATCCGCCGAGAGGAACTTTCTCGGCAGAACACCAGCTCCAGGTAGGATGGGATGGGGGGCTCTCCTCAGGGATATCTTCCCCCCAGACTAGGGGGAGACCGCTGGTGGTCTGTGAGGCGGTTGTACACCGCACTTTTGCCGCCGCCGCCATTGCCACGTGCAGGCCCCATCACTACCGGCCTCTCTCCTTCCTCCCCCCTCCCCCAGCCTTCCCTCCATGCTTGTCCCGGAGGGTCGGCTCGCGCGGGAAGCGCACGTTTTTTGAAAAATGAAGGGGGGGCGGGACAATTGTACTCGACAATTGATCATTCAGGCTTACGGTTTGAAACAGAAGATTACTCCGTTTCAGATCAAAGCACATTCCACAGGAGCTATTGGTGCTTCTTGGACAGTGCATCACTGAGACTCTATGGCTCAAATCTGCAAGACCGCAGCCTGGTCTTCAGTTCATACATTCACCAGATTTTATCAGGTGGATGTGAGAAGGCATGAGGATATTGCCTTTGGGTGTAGTGTGCTGCAGGCAGCGGTACAGGGTCCTCTGGTCTGATTGCACCCTACTTGGTTGTGGTTCCCCTCCCCTCAGGTAGCATTGCTCTGGGACATCCCATCAGTTATTACTGAGGCTCTGTGTCCCGTGATGTTCAAGAAAGAAAATAGGATTTTTTATGACAGCTTACCTGTAAAATCCTTTTCTTTCGATGGACATCATGGGACACAGAGGTCCCGCCCCTCTTC
Organism: Lithobates clamitans; assembly: GCA_037952925.1. Lineage (NCBI taxonomy): Eukaryota > Metazoa > Chordata > Amphibia > Anura > Ranidae > Lithobates > Lithobates clamitans. The sequence goes on along the minus strand of JBBGZY010000725.1, from coordinate 3,392,801 downwards.
TAATACACTTATATTGCTTGGCTACAAAACTGAGGTATCCCTGCAAGGGGAGGGAATATATAGGGGGTTGAACTTCCTGTTTAGGGTGTGACCAGTGTCCAATCACCTAGTGATACCTATATAACCCATCAGTTATTACTGAGGCTCTGTGTCCCGTGATGTCCATCGAAAGAAAAGGATTTTACAGGTAAGCTGTTATAAAAAATACTATTTTTTTGAACACTCTAGTTACTGAACTTTCCCACACAGCATTATTTGTACAAAATATATTTCAGAATGAGTGCAAATTATAGTGTATAGAATTTTATATCCAAAAACAGTCAAAGTAAATAATCACTAAACAGCAAACATCCACTTTCCTTCAGCGCTCATATATCTGTTAAAATGAACAGGTCGCAGACCCTTCAGCTGCTGCTATTAAGTGAATCAGGAATCAGGAAAAAATATGTCTACACACCTTAAAGCGGAGTTCCACACAAAAATGGAACTTCCACTTTTCGGAACCCCCCCCCCCCTCCGATGTCACATTTGGCACCTTTTAAAGGGGGGGGGGGGGTGCAGATACCTATATAATACAGGTATTTGCACCCACTTCCGGGCATAGACTCCTGCAGGAGCTACGCCACTTCCCGCCCCCCCCCCCCCCCCCCCCGCTTACTGCTGGGAGACACACGGGTGCCAGAGACAGCAGGGACCTTTCAGATTGCGCAGCTTAACTCGCGCATGTGCAGTAGGGAACCAGGAAGTGAAGCTGCAAGGCTTCACTTCCTGATTCACTTACCGAAGATGGCGGCTGCAACATCCGAGGGGCAGATCGGCTTCGGGTGCCGACATCACAGGCTCCCTGGACAGGTAAGTGTCCATATTTTAAAAATAAGCAGCTGCAGTATTTGTAGCTGCTGACTTAAAAAAAAAAAAATTTGGTGGACCTCCGCTTTAATGGCCTGTACACACGATCCGAAAACTGGACATAAAATACCACTTTCGACACGATCATATGTTAATCGGATCGTTAGTACAGAGCTTTCGAGAGCCGATCACAATTCATCCGATATTATTCGACCGGACAAGAACGAAAATTTTCCTCGTACGATACCAGATCATATGATTTTTGTTTAGTTAGTACAGTTGTCGTCCGAAAATACAATACAAATACATTACAACACATGACATCTGTCGTAAGAGAATTTTTGTGACTTTAGTAACCTATTCTACTTGCGACTATTAAGCGAAAAAAGTCGTACTATCTGTCGTACGATATTTGGACTGTGTACGGGTCATTAGGAGATATAGGCATTAGCAGCGATAAACTCTTGTATCAATCCCAGAAAGGTATTCATTTTAAACACATAATATATAAAACCAGCACAATGTCCTCATTATAAACAAGAATAAGAAAAAAGTATTGAAGTCTCTTTAGAGTAATCAGCTGTAACAAAATAACCAACAGTCCATCGCTCCCTTAAGATTTTACACTCACTAGAAATCAGGTGAAAATCAGCCTTAATTTCCACAAATAATCGGACTTCCTCCTCTGGTCATCGGATCATGGTACAGACTACCTCTTTAGCTTCTAACGTAATTTCATCAGTATTAGGTCTGTATGGGTTCACACTGTGTTCTGTCCTGGAATGCCAGACTCCAATAGATTGCTACTGGATCCCAAGCTCATCAGCGATCATGCCCAAAGGATAAAGACGCTCTCATAGCATAATTCCGTTTTTAAACCGTTTTTAACCACTTCAGCCCCAGAGGATTTTACCCCCTTCCTGACCAGATACTTTTTACAATTTGGCACTGCGTCGCTTTAACTGACAATTGCTGTACCCAAATGAAATTTGCGTCTTTTTTTCCCCCCACCAATAGAGCTTTCTTTTGGTGGTACTTGATCACCTCTGCGGTTTTTATGTTTTGCGTTATAAACAAAAAAAAAAAGCGACAAATTTGAAAACAAAACAATATTTTTTACATTTTACTATAATAAATATCCCCAATTTTTTTCAAAAAAACAAATCTCTTCATCAGTTTAGGCCAATATATATTCTTCTAAATATTTTTGGTAAAAAAAAATCGCAATAAGCATATATTGATTGGTTTGCGCAAAAGTTATGGCGTCTGCAAACTATGGGAAAGATTTATGGCATTTTTATTATTATTTTTTACTAGTATTGGCAGTGAGCTGCGATTTTTAGCGGTATTGTGACGGACAGATCGGACACTTTTGACGCATTTTTATCCTTTGGCCATTATCGCTGATGAGCTTGGGATCCAGTAGCAATCTATTGGAGTCTGGTATTCCTGTATAGAGCACAGCGTGAACCCATACAGACCTAATACTAGTGAAATTACGTTAGAGGCTAAAGAGGTAGTCCGTACCATGATCCGATGACCAGAGGAGGAAGTCCGCTTATTTGTTTAGTGATTTTCACCTGATTTCTAGTGAGTGTAAAATCTTAAGGGAGCGATGTCCCACGAGGTGTGGTGAAGGGATGAAGATTCTGAGGAATTAATTATAATTACAAATTTTTCAACACTCCCACACACACACACACACTGTTGGTTATTTTGTTACAGCTGATTACTCTACAGAGACTTTTTTATTCTTGTTTATAATGAGGACATTGTGCTGTGTTTAAAATTAAAATCTATAGAATTTTATAGCTGGGAGGATCCCCAGGGCAAGCCCATGTTTGTGCTACTTCCTTCAATAAGTATGACTTAGGTCTCAGAATCATATAGCTGGGGAAAGTATCACTCGTATGCAGTTTGTAGCTAAAGCTGCTTTACAGTCTTGTGTATGGGTTTTTTTTTTTGTTTTTTGGAGTTTGCATTCAACATTATATCGGCATAGCTGGTCTACTTTGTTACTCTTCTACACAAAAGGGTAAGATTTTTTTTTTTCATTGTATTTAGGTGTTCTTTTATTATAATGTCCTGGAGCATTACATACAGAATGAAGCTCATCTTTGAACTTTCTTTGTTAAGCACTATACCTAAAGCGGAAATCTTGGCAGAAGCAAAGTTACTTATTTAATCTACATTTAGGCCGGGTTCACACTGCTGCGATGTCAGACATCGCATGTGATTCTCACCGCACTGCATGTGATGTCTGTGCGATGCAAATTCAGCCATACAGATTGTATGGCTGAATTTGCATCGCATTCGGACCAAAGTCATGCAGGACACCCATGCGATCCGATTCCTGTCTGAATTGGCAGTTCGCACTGCGATATGCGGGGTGTCATTAAAGCGGATTTCCGCTTAAAAAAATAATAAAAGTCAGCAGCTACAAATACTGTAGCTGCTGACTTTTAACAATCGGCACTTACCTGTCCCAGGGTCTAGCGATGCGGGGGAACAAAGCCCCGCTCGTCTCCCCCTCCTCTCTGCAGCACCGTCATTGTCACTGTAGGCGCCCGAGGCACGCTGTGACTGTCCATGCTCTAGTTATAGAGTCATTAAAAATTATGTTTCTTTCTCGGACATCACGGGACACACAGCCACAGTAATAACTGATGGGTTATGTAGGTACCACTAGGTATTGGACACTGGTCACACCCTAATCAGGAAGTTCAACCCCCTATATAATCCCTCCCCTTCCAGGGATACCTCAGTTTTTACGCCAGTGTCTTAAGTGTTGGACGTGTAAAGATGTCCTGTGCTGAAGCTCCAAAGGGAATATCCTGATATCTTATACTGGGGCAAGCCAGGCGAACCGGATCCATTCAAAGTGTCCTTTCATGGCCGAATTGGATGATACCTGGGCCTCGTGTCCAAAGAAACGAGGTTTTACCTGTAACGCTTCTCTTTTTAGAGAGCTGGACCCCGCAGATCAGAAAATGGCTTTAAACCTCCTAATTTCTGGCTGGGTGCTTTACAGGGCCAGAACTGTGGATCCCCCTATTCATAGGGGGCCCCAGTCTCTGACAGTTTTTTCAAACGGAGCCCACCGTGAGAGGTGAAGATTGGGTCTGTGTATACAGAATCCTGCAGCTGGATAAGGTAAGAGGAGATTCCACAGAATTTTTGAATTCTAGTGGGTTTTCTCCTTTAGGGTAAATGCATGCTATGCCTATTGTGACCACCGGGGGCTGCCAAGAGCACATACCTTCTCATGCTGTTTTCTGTCTCGGCGTTCGGCGCTGCACAGGCTCTTCTGACTGGCTCCAGGTAGGATGGATGGGGGTTTTCTCATCTGAGATTTTCCCCCCAGGCTAGGGGGAGGCTATAGGTGTGCTGTAAGGCGGTTTTGCATTGTTACCGCCACTGCCGCCGTCGCCAGGCCGCCATTGCAATGCAGGCCCCATCACTGCCGGCCTCCTCCTTCTTCCTCCACCCCCAGCCTTCCTCCATGCTTGTCCAGGAAGGGTCGGCTCGCGCGGGAAGCGCTCGTTTTTCAAAAACGGGGGGGGGGCGGCGGCGCGGCGCATCAGCTCAGCGTGCTCAGACGGCCACAGTGCCAGAAAGCATGGGTATTTAAAGCACACTTTACAGGTGCTCTGAGCCTTGGAGGGACACAGAGCTGACAGTCGCATGTAAGGTGGGACACAGGCATTCTCCAAGGCTGCATTTACTAAGGTAACACCAGACTGGGCATTTGGTAGCAAGGCTTTGCCGGAATACATCGCTCAGCAGTCAGTGTTCATTTTTTTGGATACCTCGCACCTTGTTGCTTTGCACTATGGGTAGAAGAGGGTCAAGTACCCCCAGAACCAGAGACACTAGGGGATCTCGGTCAGGTTCTGAGGACCCCCTGTCTGCTACACCCTTCCCCCCTGAGGGGCCAGGGAGAGCCGTTGGGGTCAGGGGCTACACCTGCTTCCGGCACTTCAGCCCCTGTATACATTACACAAGAGGTTTTTTCCTCAACCATTACTGGGTTAGAGGAAAGATTAATGGCCGTGATTACAGCTCAGTGGAAGAAAACGTACAAGGCCTTCCTCTGTTTCCCAAGACCCTAAGACAGAGGAGCTCTGGGATAAAGGAGATGAATCCCCTTCAGAGGATCAGGATGGGACGGATGATATCTCTTTGGAGGTAGGTGGAGAGGAGCCCTCTTCGACTTCCCAAGAGGAGAAAGTCTTAGTACAGATCCTTACTGGATTGGTCCGCTCCACATTTAAATTGCCTGTACCTGAATCTGTTAAGGAATCTTCATCTTCTTTGGGGTCGCTGAAACCTTCTCAAACAGCACATGCTTTTCCTGTTCATAATTTACTTGAAAAGCTCCTTTATTCTGAGTGGGATCACCCAGATAAGTGATTTCTTCCGCCGAAAAAGTTTTCAACACTTTATCCTATAGAAGAAAAATTTATTAAGATGTGGGGAATGCCGGCCATTGATGCGGCCATTTCCTCTATAAATAGTAGTCTGACTTGTCCTGTAGACAATGCTCAGGGATCCTGTGGATAAAAAGATGGAATCCTTATTAAAGGATGTTTTTTTCTTAGCAGGATCAGTGGCCCAACCTGCAGTAGCAGTGATTGGAGTCTGTCAATACTTAAGAGACCATGTTAAGCAGGTCATCAAAGTATTACCTGAACAACAGGCCCAGGGGTTTGCTAACCTTCCAGCGGCCTTATATTATGTTGTTGACGCCATCAGAGATTCTATCATGCAAACCTCTCGCCTTTCACTTGGGTTGGTGCATATGCGTAGAATCTTATGGTTGAAAAATTGGTCAGCCGAAGCACCATGTAAGAAGCTCTTGACTGGGTTTCCTTTTCGTGGTGCAAGGTTGTTTGGAGAAGACTTGGAAAACTATATCAAGAGAATCTCTTGTGGGAAAAGCACTCTCTTACCTGTTAAGAAGAAGAGTAAGCGTCCCTCTTTCAAACGGACTCTTTCTGTTTGCTGTTTGTTCAGTGTGAAAGCCCGAGGGCTTTCACACTGAAGCGGTGCGCTGGCAAGAGAAGAAAAAAAATCCTGCAAGCTGCATCTTTGGAGCGGTGAAGGAGCGGTGTATTCACCGCTCCTAAACCGCTCCTGCCCATTGAAATCAATGGGGCAGCGCGGCTATAGCCGCGCTATGCGAGCGGTTTTAACCCTTTTTCGGCCGCCAGCGGGTGTTAAAACCGCACTGCTAGCGGCCGAATACCGCTGCAAAAACAACGGTAAAACAGCGCTAAAAATAGCGCTGTTTTACCGCCGACGCCCCCACCGCCCCAGTGTGGAGTTCCAAGATTTTCCCTCTCTTCGTTTCTTCAGATCAGGTGTTCCCAGAGACCCAGAGAAGAAGCAGTCGCTATTTCTAGCGTTAGAGCGATTTTTGTCGCAAGAGGTCATTATGGTGGTTCCCACAAAGGATCAAGGATTGGGCTTCTATTCCAACCTTTTTACGGTCCAAAAACCAAATGGGGATGTCAGACCCATTCTGGATTTAAGAGATCTGAATCTTTTCCTAAGGATTCAGTCCTTTCGCATGGAATCAATTCGGACAGTAGTCTCCATCCTGCAGGGAGGAGAATTTTTGGCATCGATAGACATCAGAGATGCATATCTACATGTGCCCATTTTTCCTGCTCATCAGAAGTTTCTACGCTTCGGGTTAGGAGGGCGCCATTTCCAGTTTGTGGCTCTGCCCTTCGGGATAGCCACTGCACCTCGAGTGTTCACAAAGATCTTGGCTCCTCCTCTGGCCAGATTAAGGGCTCAGGGTATAACTGTTATAGCACACCTAGACGACCTACTCTTGATAGACCGGTCGGTAGCCTCCTCGAACGGGAGCTTGAGGACCACGGTCAAGTATCTGGAACACTTAGGTTGGATCCTCAACCTAGAAAAGTCTTTCCTAAAACCAGTAAGAAGACTGGAGTATTTGGGTCTGATCATAGATACAAGCCAGGAGAAAATATTTCTACCTCAGGCAAAGATCACTGCTTTTGAGGGAGCTGATTCTGGCAGTCAGGACCAAGAAGGGTCCTTCTGTCCGCCTTTGTATCAGGCTGCTGGGAAAGATGGTGTCTTCATTCAAAGCAGTTCCCTATGCTCCGTTCCATTCAAGACTACTGCAACACAGTATTCTGTCAACCTGGAACAAGAAGGTTCAGGCATTAGACTTTCCGATGCACCTATCGCATGCGGTGCGTCAGAACCTCAATTGGTGGCTCATACCCGAAAACCTGCAGAAGGGGAAATCCTTTCTACCGGTTACCTGGATGGTGGTAACAACAGATGCCAGTCTGTCAGGTTGGGAAGCAGTTCTGGAACAGTCTGCGATCCAGGGGCTATGGTCCAAGATCGAGAGGACCTTACCCATCAACATTCTGGAGATCCGGGCGGTATACCTAGCCCTAAAAGCCTGGACTATCAGGCTACAGGGTTGCCCGGTCGGGATCCAGTCCAACAATGCCACAGCAGCGGCTTATGTCAATCATCAGGGAGGCACCCGGAGCCGAGCTGCTCAAAAGGAGGTGAACCAGATCTTAGTCTGGGCAGAGATGCATGTGCCATGCATATCGGCAGTTTTCATTCCAGGGATAGAGAACTGGCAGGCGGACTATCTAAGTCGCCAGCAGTTACTCCGAGGGGAATGGTCTCTGCACCCCGACGTCTTTTGGGCCATATGCCAAAGATGGGGGGGTCCCAGATGTAGATCTCTTTGCATCCCGATTCAACAAAAAGATAGACAGATTTGTGGCAAGGATGAGGGATCCTCTTGCATGTGGGACGGATGCGTTGGTGATTCCGTGGCTTCGGTTCTCACTGATTTATGCATTCCCGCCTATTCTGCTACTGCCATGACTCCTTCGCAGGATCAGGCAGGAAAGGAAGTCAGTACTTCTGGTGGCCCTCGCTTGGCCCAGAAGGACTTGGTATGCAGAAATAGTAAGGATGACGGTGGGTTCCCCGTGGACCCTACCGGTACGCCCAGACCTGTTATCTCAAGGTCCATTGTTCCATCCTGCCTTACAAACGCTAAATTTGACGGTTTGGCTATTGAGACCCACGTTCTGAAGAGTCGTGGGCTTTCAGGTCCCGTCACATCTACCTTGTTTAATGCAAGGAAGCCAGCTTCCAGAATGATTTATCATAGTCTGGAAAGCTTATGTATCCTGGTGTGAATCCAGAGGTTGGCATCCCAGAAAATATGTGCTAGGTAGAATTCTTGATTTTCTACAATTAGGATTAGAGATGAAGCTGGCCTTGAGTACTATCAAGGGCCAGGTCTCGGCCTTATCAGTATTGTTTGAACGGCCACTTGCTTCGCATTCTTTGGTCCGAAACTTTATGCAGGAGGTGATGCGTCTTAATCCTCCGGTTAAAGCGCCCCTAAACCCCTGGGACTTGAACTTGGTTCTGTTGGTGTTACAGAAACAGCCTTTTGAACCAATACGTCAGATTCCTTTGGTCTTGCTGACGAGGAAACTAATTTTTCTGGTAGCCATCTCTTCTGCTAGAAGAGTATCAGAATTAGCAGCTCTTTTCTGTAAAGAGCCTTAAATGATTGTACACAAGGATAGAGTGGTACTGTGCCCTCAATTTAGTTTTTTACCGAAGGTGGCTTCAGATTTTCATCTAAACCAAGACATTGTTCTGCCTTCCTTTTTCCAGATCCCTGTTCTTCGGAAGAAAGGTCACTACATTCTTTGGGTGTAGTAAGAGCAGTCAAGACTTATCTGGAAGCAACTGCTCAGATTCGCAAAACGGATGTTTTGTTTGTGCTGCCAGAGGGTCCCAATAGAGGACAGGCAGCGTCAAAAGCGACCATTTCTAAATGGATTCGACAATTGATTATTCAAGCTTACGGTTTGAAACAGAAGATTCCTCCTTTTCAGATCAAGGCACATTCCACAAGGGCTATTGGTGCTTCTTGGGCAGTGCATCACCAGGCCTCTATGGCTCAGATCTGCAAGGCCGCAGCCTGGTCTTTAGTCCATACATTCAACAGATTCTATCAGGTGAATGTGAGAAGGCATGAGGATATCGCCTTTGGGCGTAGTGTGCTGCAGACAGCGGTACAGGGTCCTCAGGTATGATTGCACCCTACTTGGTTGTGATTCCCCCCCCCCCCCCCCAGTTGGCATTGCTTTGGGACATCCCATCAGTTATTACTGTGGCTCTGTGTCCCGTGATGTCCGAGAAAGAAAATAAGATTTTTTATAACTGCTTACTTGTAAAATCATTTTCTTTCGATGGACATCACAGGACACAGAGGTCCCGCCCCTCTTCTAATACACTTATATTGCTTTGCTACAAAACTGAGGTATCCCTGGAAGGGAGGGATTATATAGGGGGTTGAACTTCCTGATTAGGGTGTGACCAGTGTCCAATACCTAGTGGTACCTACATAACCCATCAGTTATTACTGTGTCTCGTGATGTCCATCGAAAGAAAAGGATTTTACAGGTAAGCTGTTATAAAAAATCCTATTTTTACATAAGGCTGACAAAAGCACTTGGATCTGCCTTGGAGTCAGCCTTCAGCAATCTGCTTTATGGCAATATTTCACTCCTGAGCCGCTGCTCTGCATCTCTATTCACACAGAGCAGTGGCTCGTCCCTGCCCCCCCCCCCTCTCTTCTCATTGGATCACTGGCTGTGATTGACTGCCACAGCCAATGAGGAGTGAGCGTACCAGGAGAGCCGAGGCTCTCGTGCACATCGCTTGATCACTTACCTGAGCCTGATCACGATCCAGCTCTATGCCTGAGAGCAGCTGCTCTCTCTCTCCTTCCTCACCAGCTGAAGGCAGTGACTCCTGCTGCTGTCAATCAAATCCTGTGATAAGGAAGCAGGGGGCCGAGCCGCACTGTATGTCTGTAGACACACACGGCCAGGCTCTGGATCGAGCCCACACTTGTGCCACCATAGGAATCTGCTTCCTATGGTGGCACACAGAGAAAAGAAGGAGCCCAGAGTGCCAGTGGTGGACCCTAGAAAAAGAGGATCGGGGCTGGTCTCTGGAAAACAATTGTTTGTTATTTAAAAAAAGAAAAATAACTTTACAATCCATTTAATAGTATGTCAGAAGGCTTTTAATATGGAGGTTGGAGAGCCAGGGAATTGCATAATAATTTAGCTTTGGATAGTCTTCTCATGTATTTATGTTTCTCTCAGCTCCTTTGCTCTCTCTTAGCTCTATATTGCTGGTGAAATAAAGGCAATGCAAGACTATACTTACATAAGACGTGATACCCAGAGCAGTCATCCAAGTTTTACCGCAACATTTCTAAATTCATTTTTTTTTTTTTATTTATTTCTGGCTAAAGAAAGGCTTTTTCTTACAGGCAGTTGAGGCTGTAAAAAAAAAAAAAATTGGACGTTGGGCTTATAAATGGCAAGTGAATTACGGTACTCAATGTATGCTGATCACAAATCCGAAAACGATCAGTTGTATTCATAATGTGTGTAGTTGTCTGCAGACACATTTTCTGCTCTAAACAGGAATTCTCAGTTTGAATGAGGATGAGGACAATAAAGATAAACAATTGTAGTCAAACAGGTTTTTTTAAGCAATCCAATCATTTTATCTGCTAGAGAACTGTTCACAGGCACAGTGGGTGCAACTCGACATTGTACCATAAAGGTGAAGACAATCAGTGCCTGATGTGCCTTTTTGTATTCATTTAACAGTCTGATCCTCTGGGCCTCAATGCGGCACCGATTCCTACTGAAGCATGTACTCCCACAACTCCTAAGGAATCCATGCCACGCAAGAGAAGGATATCTGAGGAGGCTCCTCCAGTCATCGACAGCACCAAGAAGATTAAGGTAAGAGTACATTTTGGTTTTGTGGCTTACTTTAAAAAAAAGTTTTTTCTTCTTCTTTTTTTTTTTTTCTTTTTATAAACATGCACCACTGGTAATGGGGAAAAAAGGAAATGTAATAGGTAAATTTGTTATACATATTGTGCATATACAGTGTAACATCTTTTCAATCAGGCAGACCTTTCACAAAAAGTATGCTGGTTAACCTTGGTTGCGGGTAGGGTTTCACCTGTACCTTTTGCGGTGCAATTTGAGCCCATACAAAATGAATAGGCTCAAACCGCACTTCAAAGAATCGCATGAGATTTGAACAGGAATGCGGTTCGATTCCTGTCCGAATCACATGCGGTTTTCCGCACCGCACCTGTGTGAACCCAGGCTGAAGGTCACTATGACAAGCCTGGGTTCACACAGGAGCAGTGTGAATAGAGCCCATTCATTTTGTATGGGCTCAAATCGCACCACTGAGGTATCAGTTTCAGGTGTCGGGGCAAATGCTTAGTATCCTCACCGATACTGGTGTAACCCTAGTTGTAGGGTACAGTATAAAGTAGAACCTGGGTACTTTTTTGTAATTCAGAATTTTTTTTTACCATAGCTTGTATTTAAAGTGTGTGTAAACTCTAATTATTGAAAGCATTGTTGTATCTCTTCGATAAGTGCAAAATAAAATACATGTTGACCCTGCCAGAAATCTAGTGAGCTACTAAATTCCTGTGCTCTCTATGTCCACTGGTATCAGTTAGCATTGGTCTCAGATCTCTGAAATTGAAATGAAACGAACAAGATGATATGCTTTAATTGCAGACTTTCAGCTGTAATTTGAGGGTATTTACATCCAAATCTGGTGAACGGTATAGGAATTACAACAGTTTGTATATGTGCCTCCCACTTTTTCAGGGACCAAAAGTAATGGGACAGATTAACAATCATCCATCAAACTTTCACTTTTTAATACTTGGTTGCAAATCCTTTGCAGTCAATTACAGCCTGAAGTCTGGAACGCATAGACATCACCAGACGCTGGGTTTCATCCCTGGTGATGCTCTACCAGGCCTCTACTGCAACTGTCTTCAGTTCCTGCTTGTTCTTGGGGCATTTTCACTTCAGTTTTGTCTTCAGCAAGTGAAATGCATGCTCAATAAGATTCAGGTCAGGTGATTGACTTGGCCATTGCATACCATTCCACTTCTTTCCCTTAAAAAAACTCTTTGGTTGCTTTCGCAGTATGCTTCGGGTCATTGTCCATCTGCACTGTAAAGCGCCGTCCAATGAGTTCTGAAGCATTTTGCTGAATATGAGCAGATAATATTGCCCGAAACACTTCAGAATTAATCTTGCTGCTTTTGTCAGCAGTCACATCATCAATAAATACAAGAGAACCAGTTCCATTGGCATCCATACATGCCCACGCCATGACACTACCACCACCATGCTTCACTGATGAGGTGGCATGCTTTGGATCATGAGCAGTTCCTTTCCTTCTCCATACTCTTCTCTTCCCATCACTCTGGTACAAGTTGATCTTGGTCTCATCTGTCCATAGGATGTTGTTCCAGAACTGTGAAGGCTTTTTTAGATGTTGTTTGGCAAACTCTAATCTGGTCTTCCTGTTTTTGAGGCTCACCAATGGTTTACATCTTGTGGTGAACCCTCTGTATTCACTCTGGTGAAGTATTCTCTTGATTGTTGACTTTGGCACACATACACCTACCTCCTGGAGAGTGTTCTTGATCTGGCCAACTGTTGTGAAGGGTGTTTTCTTCACCAGGGCAAGAATTCTTCGGTCATCCACCACTGTTGTTTTCCGTGGTCTTCCGGGTCTTTTGGTGTTGCTGAGTTCGCCGGTGCATTCTTTCTTTTTAAGGATGTTCCAAACAGTTGATTTGGCCACACCTAATGTTTTTGCTATCTTTCTCATGGGTTTGTTTTGTTTTTTCAGCCTAATGATGGCTTGCTTAACTGATAGTGATAGCTCTTTGGATCACATATTGAGAGTTGACAGCAACAGATTCCAAATGCAAATAGCACACTTGAAATGAACTCTGAACCTTTTATCTGCTCCTTGTAAATGGGATAATGAGGGAATAACACACACCTGGCCATGGAACAGCTGAGCAGCCAATTGTCCCATTACTTTTGGTCCCTTAAAAAGTGGGAGGCACATCTACAAACTGTTGTAATTCCTACACCGTTCACCTGATTTGGATGTAAATACCCTCAAATTAAAGCTGAAAGTCTGCAGTTAAAGCACATATTGTTTGTTTGTTTCATTTCAAATCCATTGTGGTGGTGTGTAGAGCCAAAAAGATTAGAATTGTGTTGATGTCCCAATGTTTATGGACCTGACTGTATATATATTTCCCCTTTGTTATAAGTGATCACATCCCTCTGCTCTCAGCTGCATAAGAGCTAGGGGAGGAGAAACAGTAGCACACTGATCTTCTCAATGAATGGCTATGCAGGGGTGGTGTGTCAGGACAAGTCTGATCATTGGAGGAAAGCAGGCTGAGTTCCCAGCACAACTAGAGAACTGACCACGTGTGTTCTTCTGCTTAGCTTTTAATAGGAAAGCAGAGGGACTGTCAGGAACACCAGGGATTTTCACACAAAGAAAGCAATACAAAGAGAAAAGGATACTTTCTCATACAAGTACATGGTACAGCAGGCACATATCAGGAATATGAAGTGTTGGATTTATATATTCTTTAATGGCAAGATCTCCAGTTACAATAAAGGAAAGAAGCCTAAAAAAAAGAAAAGTTATGGAACAACCAGAACTACGGATGAGTAAAAGGTGCAATGCATTATTTTTTGTTATTGGGTTTAGATCTGCTATATGAAAAAAATCAGTAATCCATTCTTGGATCTTCTCCGTGTTTGGCATGTACAATATAATTTAGGTATGCTAGATTGGACATCAAACCATACATTTGTTAATAAATAATCATTCATTTTTTAAATGCCTGTTTATCATTATTGAAACTATATTTTCAATTGACTTAATATTGTCTTCTATTACCTTAGATTGAGTCTGTGCCTGCGACACCGGCTACCGTGCCCAGCTCCCCAGCCTGTCCAGGGATTTCTTTAGAGGAGAAGTTTGCAAACATGGTGAAGCCAACCGAGTGAGTTTTTCAGAATTCAGTGTTGGAATGTTGTAGTTGGGCAAGACATCGTTAACAGAGAACCCCAATCAAAAGTAAACATTTCACCTTGCAACTGTAAAGTTGATAACAATCGTTTTTCTTTTTCTTGACAGTGTTTACTGGGATTTGGACATACAGAGTAATGCATTGGTTAAGTCACCTCCACCCTCTCACCTATTACCACACCCATCACAATCTTTAGCAGTCCACCCTGAAGTGGAACTTCTACGGGCACAGCTTATCCTGAAACTACGACAACATTACCGAGAACTCTGCCAACAAAGAGAGGGTATGTGTTTCTTTTATGTAATAGGATGTGTTGCCAGTTCTTGATCCCTAAAGCAAAAATTTAAAATTGACCCAGCTGTATAATGGATATCATTTTTTTTCTATCCTTGTGCCAGTTACCAATGTGCTGAGGCTGCTGAAAGGTGGAGTGAAAAATCTGCTCCTCTGTTAGTGGTTGTGGCCCCTGGTAGAAGCATTTATCATAACAACAGACTGAAAATAAGATTTTAAGAGAAATGCAGAGAGGTTGCAGTAGATCTTTACATCTGGTTCTTAGTCCTTGGAGTTCTGCATTGGCAGCAGGATTTGCTAGGCTTGGGACAATTACTAGATGTCAGGAACACCCATACAGCCTCTGGTTCTAGGTCTTTGGCGTTTTTCGTTGTTAATAAGATTTTCCAGTTTTGGGACTATTACTAGGTGTCAGGAAAATTCACGCAACCTGTGGTTCTCGGTCTTGTATTTCTGCATTAGTAGTCAGATTTACTAGATCTAATAGGATCCAAGAAGACATTGAGGCTGATTCACTAGAAATTGAGAATATTTCAACAATGCACTGTATGAATATTTACTTCATTTATCCAATCAAGTGCAGATTAAAAAAGTAAACAGGCATTTGCTTTTTACATGATTGGATCATTGAAGTGAATCTTCACACAATTTTAGTGTGTGAACATTCTCAACTCCTTTAGTAAATCAGCCTCAGTATGTCTATAAAATACAGAAGGAACCAGTACAGCAGCAAAAATGCTTGTGTTATGCTACAGACAATGTTCACCTTACTGGGATCAGGAATTGGACACAGTGAGGAAGATCGCTCCTGTGTCCTTTGATAACTGAGCAGAGTGAACTGTGTTTACTCTGCTCAGTTTATGAATGAACAGGAGCCTCTGTCTCCTGTTCATTCCTCTTCAGTGCTGAGAAAAGGACTGGGAATCTATGTCCCCAGTCCCTTTCTCTGTCTCAAAGGGGAGATGTCAGGGGTCTGTTTAGACCCCTGATATCTCGCCAAAGCCCCCAAAAAATATTAAAAAAATTATTGTAAAAAAATTCTAAAAAATAAAGTGTAAAAAAATAAAATAAACTACTGACACCACTCCCCCCTGCATTACCAACACTGTCCACTGCCCCAAACCCTCCCCCCCCAAAAGCATTGTGGAAAAAAAATTAAATTGTAAAAACAAAAAAAAAAACCCATAAAAATAAAAAACTACTGACACTGTCTATTGCCACATACCCCCCACCCCCTTCCCCAGAAGCACTTTGAAAAAACATTGAAAAAGTGATTTAAAAAAAAAATTCCGCGGCGGAGGCTCGGTGGTTGCGGTCGCGGAGCGCCACTTCCCTGAAATGAGTTTGCCACCTCCCTGGGATTTTGCAGGTTGGGATGCCTGGCTGCAGCTATAATTAACATTTGCCTGACTATGTGATGCTTTTCCACTCTTGTGCACTCCGTAGCATGATCTTTTACTGGTATGATCCCGTCTTATTGAAGGTTACGTTTTTTTGCGTGTTCAGAAATGGAGTACTGGGGTTGATTTACTAAAACTGGAGAGTGCAAAATCTGGTGCAGCTGTGCATAGAAACCAATCGGCATCCAGGTTATTTTTTTTTTTTTTTTTTTTCAAAGCTTAAAGCAGGCCCCATTAATTTTTTCAACTTTCCATCTATTAAATTTTCCGCCCTTGTTGTTTTAACTTTGGATAGTAAAACTTTTTTTCTGCCAGTAAATACCTTATACAGCCCACTTCCTGTTTCTTGTCTGGTCATTAGCCTAGGCTTATGACATCATGCACAGCTCATCAGGGGCGTTCAAAGGGTCAACTATGTGCCTAGCTGGTGTTTTCTTGCTGTGGGGGAGGTGCTTGTACTAGGGGAAGGCATAGGTCCATGTCCCTGTCCCAGTTTTGCAGGAACACAGGATCCGTACCTTCTGTACTGACAGAACGGGGCTCTGCCTTGTTTACATAGGCAGACCACCGTTCTCCCTCTGTACCGAAGGATCGGCGGGTGCCGGCGGACATCGCCGATCAGCTCCCTCTGTGTATAACCACAGTGGGAGCGGGCCTCCAGCGGTGCGCATGTGCGCCCCAGTCCCTGAAGTGTAGGATCATGCACTAGGTACATGATCCGGCTGATTGGCTACCATGCACAGCTGCTCCAGATTCTGAGTGCTCCAGTTTTAGTAAATCAACCCCACTGTTCTAAGAAGAAGTTGTTTGTTTGGACCCACTGTCACCCTAAACAAGACTGACCATTCTCTTCTGACTTCTTTCAACACAAGCTGTTTTAGCCCACACAATTTCTGCTCTGTACACCTTTGACTCATTAGTGCAGGGATATGCAATTAGCAGAACTCCAGCTGTTGCAGAACTACAAGTCCCATGAAGCATAGCAAGACTCTGACAGCCACAAGGATGACACCCAGAGGCAGAGGTTGATGGGACTTGTAGTTTTGCATCAGCTGGTGGTCCGTTAATTGCAGTGTATGAGAATCCAACAAATCAGCATTGTTTGGAATATTGTAAGCTGTCATGTTTGTCTTGCACAGTTATTCCTTGAGCAAACTCACTCCGGTTTTGCTTGTATCTTCCTCTATTTATTGTATGGTCAAAGTGTGTGTAAATACTGAATATCATTTATGTAAATATATATTTATATATATATATATATATATATACACACACACTACCGTATATACTCGAGTATAAGTCGAATTTTTCAGCACATTTTTTTGTGCTGAAAGTGCCCCCCTCGACTTATACTGGAGTCAAGCACTTTTCTGCAGCAAAAAATTTCATTTTCCAACCCGACTTTGGGGCCCGGTATCTCAGGGCCACTTAGAGCTAGGAACCCCAAATTTGGTGTGCAAACCCAGTGGAACTAGTACCACAACATATCCAAAGCTGGGGTTCCTAGCACTAAGTGGCCCTGAGATACGGGGCCCCAAAACCGGTTCGGAAAATGTCATTCTCTGCTGCAGAAAAGTGCTTGACATTTTCTGAACTGATTTTTGGGGCCCTGTATCTCGGGGCCACTTGGTGCTAGAAACCCCAGCTTTGGAAATTTCATGGTGCTAGTTCCACTGAGTTTGCACATCAAAGTTGGGGTTCTTAGCACTAAGTGGCCCTGAGATACAGGGCCCCAAATTTGGTCAACTGTGTCCATCTGCAGCAATGTCATTTCGGGACCCTTTGGGTTCAGAGACCCCAAATTTTGGCTGCAGCTAGGGGGCATCTAGGAACCCTTAACTACCAAGTTTGAAGTTCAGGGGACCTATGGCTGCAAATGGGCACAGTGATGCTGCAAATGGGCATTGTTGACCCTCTTTTCCACTTACAGTAGCTGTGCATTTCTCACCCTCGTCTTATACTCGGGTCACTAAGTTTTTCCCATTTTTTTTTTGTGGTAAATTAGGGCCTCGACTTATACTCGGAACGACTTATACTCGAGTATATACGGTAATTATTTAATGACACTTCTTATGTGACTAAATATAGCACAAGCTAGAAAGTTTATATGTACAGCTAAACATGAAACAACCCTCAAATGAGATGACAACATTTATGGTTAACCACAAAAACACATCCCAAGGCTTACTTAGTCACAATCACAAGTTCTCTTTGTGCTGTAAGATATTAATTTTATTAAAAAAAAAAAAGATATTAATTTTATCAGCTACAGGATTTTTTTAGCCTTCTTGGCACATGACTTTGCTTTTAAGGGAGATACACATTGTAGTAAAAAAAATGTTGAATATTTTTAAAGCTCTACAAAAGTTAAATTTAAAAGAACTACCCATGCAGTGGGGCTCCCCTTGCACTCAAGGGTTAAATTCTCAACTTTCCATCACTGTCCTGCATTGTTAGGTAGGCCATAGATGGTGCAAATTGGTTAAAGTCTGGGCTAAACAACATGTTTTCCTTTATCCATTTTGGATATATTCTTGTGTCAAAACTCTTGTTCGATAAGCATTGGAGAGCAGCAATTCTCACATCTTTGTACTGAAGCCCTCAGCTTCAAAAAATACTAATAATGATAACAGGTAAAATGAATTTGGTATCCACTATCCAGTTCTTTTATTATCAATGCAGACTAAGCATTATTTTATTTTATTTTTTTAAGAGGGGGGGGCCACACAAGTGGAGATGTGGGAGCACTGATCATAATGTGCAAGTATGAATGGCATACTTTGACATTTTGCAAAATTACCTCTCAATTTTCTTTGCCCCAGCAATGACAAATCCACAGCCACTGGAGGGATAGAGAGGGTAAAAAGGGCGAGGGGTATGTCTATATATCAACAATAATGTACAAGTGAATGTGAGAGATTACATCACTAAGGGAGTTAGGGAGGAGGTGGAATCCTTACGGGTAGAGCTCCAAAGGGATGAAGCTAAAGGGAAAATAATACTGTGAGTATGCTATAGGCCCCCTAACCTGAGGGAGGAAGGGGGGAGTCAGATCTCCTATCACAATTTGGATTAGCAGCAAGGATGGGAAGTGTCATCATAATGGGGGATTTTAATTATCCAGACATAGACTGGGCGGAGGGAACCACGCATTTGTCTAAGGCTCGCCAGTTCCTAAATGTCTTGCAGGACAATTTCATGGGTCAGATGGTAGATGCAACAACTAGAAATAAAGCATTACTAGATCTACTGATTACCAACAATACAGACCTGATCACGGATATGGAAATATGGGGCAATTTAGGAAACAGCGAACACAGGTCAATTGGCTTCAGTATAAATCACACAAATAGGAAACATAAGGGGAATACAAAGACACTGAATTTCAAAAGAGCCAACTTCCCTAAACTACGATCCTTGCTAGAAGGCATACATTGGGATAAAATTTTAGGAACAAAGAACACGGAGGAGAGATGGGTTCGCTTTAAGAGTATATTAAATAAGGGCATTAGCCAATGCATCCCATTGGCTAATAAATTTAAAAGAGCGAAAAAAAGTCCTGGATTACTCCAATGTAAAAATGCATAAAAAAAGCAAAGGAGAAGGCCTTCAAAAAATACAAGGTTGAGGGATCATAATCAGCATTCGGACTTTATAAAAAAAATGCAACAAGATATGTAAGGGTGCAATAAGGGCGGCTAAGATAGAACACGAAAGACATATAGCGGAGGAGAGCAAAAAAAAATCCCAAGAAATTCTTTAAGTATGTAAACGGTAAAAAAGGGAGGACAGACCATATTGGCCCCATAACGAATGAGGAAGGACATCTGGTTACAAAGGATGGGGAGATGGCAAAGGTATTGAATTTATTCTTCGCAGTCTTCACGAGGGAATCGGGGGGGCTTTAGTAACCAAAACTGCAGTGTTTATCCTCATGACACATAACAGGAAGCACCCTCATGGCTAACAGAGGACAGAATTAGAATTAGACTTGGGAAACTTAACATTAATAAATCACCGGGACCAGGTGGCTTGCACCCGAGGGTACTTGGGGTACTCAGTCAAGTAATTGCCAGACCATTGTTCCTAATTTTTACTGATAGTCTACTGACCGGAATGGTACCAGCTGATTTGGAGAAAAGCCAATGTAGCACCAATATTTAAAAAAGGCCCAAAATACATCCCTGGAAATTACAGATCAGTTAGCCTAATATCAATAGTATGCAAGCTCTTGGAGGGGATGATAAGGGACTATATACAAGATTTGAGCAATGAAAACGGTATCTTTAGCAGTAATCAGCATGGATTCATGAATTGTTCTTGCCAAACCAATTAACCTTCTATGAGGAAGTAAGTTGCCATCTAGATAAAGGAAGGCCCGTAGGCGTGGTGTATCTGGATTTTGCAAAAGCATTTGACAAAGTTCCCCATAAACGTTTACTGTACAAAATAAGGTCCGCTGGCATGAACCATAGGGTGAGTACATGGGTTGAAACCTGGCTACAAGGGTGAGTTTAGAGGGTAGTGATAAATGGGGAATACTCGGAATGGTCAGGGGTGGGTAGTGGGGTCCCACAGGGTTCAGTGCTGGGACCAATCCTATTTCATTTCTTCATAAACGACCTGGAGGATGGGGTAAAAAGTTAAATATCTGTATTTGCAGATGATACTAAGCTAAGCAAGGCAATAACTTCTCCGCAGTATTTGGAAACCTTGCAAGAAGATCTTAAGAAGTGAATGGGGTGGGCAACAACAGGGAAAATGAGGTTTAATGTAAAATAATGCATTTGGGTGGCAAAAATTTGAAGGTAATCTATACACTAGGGAAGGGGTAGGCAACCTTTTGAGCACAGTGTGCCGAAAAATGTTTTCAAAGAAATTGAGCGTGCCGATTTTATAACAAACAAAATGTCAACTTCACACTCTCAATCGCGAAAAGGATTTTTTATAAAGTAAATGCTGTAAACTACTTTAGTAGTGAGAAATTAACATCCTGCACTCACGCCTCAGATCAGCCCTAATTTCTGCAACTCCACACCTCAGATGAGCCCCAATTCATGCACCTTCACACCTCAGATCACTGCCCCCCTGCTCATCTGCCCCACCACTGTAGCCCCTGCTCATCTGCCCCACCACTGTACCCCCTGCTCATCTGCCCCACCACTGTACCCCCCTGCTCATCTGCCCCACCACTGTACCCCCCTGCTCATCTGCCCCACCACTGTACCCCCCTGCTCATCTGCCCCACCACTGTACCCCCCTGCTCATCTGCCCCACCACTGTACCCCCCTGCTCATCTGCCCCACCACTGTACCCCCTGCTCATCTGCCCCACCACTGTACCCCCCTGCTCATCTGCCCCACCACTGTACCCCCCTGCTCATCTGCCCCACCACTGTACCCCCCTGCTCATCTGCCCCACCACTGTACCCCCCTGCTCATCTGCCCTACCACTGTACCCCCCTGCTCATCTGCCCCACCACTGTACCCCCCTGCTCATCTGCCCCACCACTGTACCCCCCTGCTCATCTGCCCCACCACTGTACCCCCCTGCTCATCTGCCCCACCACTGTACCCCCCTGCTCATCTGCCCCACCACTGTACCCCCCTGCTCATCTGCCCCACCACTGTAACCCCCTGCTCATCTGCCCCACTTCTGTACCCCCTGCTCATCTGTACCTACCACCACTGTAACCCCCTGCTCATCTGCCCCACCAATGCACCTCCTTTCACATCTGCCCCACTGCTCTACCCCCTGCTTTTCTGCCCCAACACTGAAACCCCTGCTCATCTGCCCCACCAATGTTCCCCTAGTTTGATCTGCCCCACCACTATACCTCCATGCACATCTGCTCCACCACTGAACCATCTTCTCATCTGTCCTAGCACTGAACTTATCTGCTCATCTGCCCCACCACTGTAACACCCCCTTTCTCATCTGTCCCACGACTGTACCTCCTGCACATCTATCCCACCTCTGTTCCCCCTGCTCATGTGTTCCACCGATGTACCTCCTTTAACCTCTGCACCCCTCTGCTCCTTTGCCCCACCGCTGTAACCCCCCTGCTCATCTGTATCACCAATGTGCCTCCGTTCTCCTCTGCCCCAACACTGAACCCCCTCTGCTCATCTTTCCCACCACTGTAACCCCCTTCTCATCTGGCCCATCACTGTACTCCCCTGCTTTTCTGTCCCACCGCTGAACCCCCTTCTCATCCCTCCCACCACTATACCTCCTGCACATCTGCCCCACCACTGTACCCCCTTGCTCTCCTCTGTCCCACCACTGTAACCCCCATGCTCATCTGCCCCATCAATGTACCCCTTTTCTCATCTGCTCCACCGCCGTATCCCCATGCTCTTCTGTCTCACTTCTGAATGACCTCATCTGTCCTAACATTGAACCCATCTGCTCACCTGCCGCACCACTGTAACCCACTTTCTCATCTGCCCCACCAAGGTACCTTCTCTACAACTGTTTCACCTCTGTACCCCCCTGCTCTCCTGCCCCACCACTGTAACCCCCTGCTCATCTGCCCCACCAATACACCTCCTTTCACATCTGCCCCACTGCTCTACCCACCTGCTTTTCTGCCCCAACACTGAACCCCCCTGCTCATCTGGCCCATCACTGTACCCCCTGCTTCTCTGCCCCACCGCTGTAACCCCCTGCTCATCTGTCCCACCAATGTACCTCCTTTCCCCTCTGCCCCAACACTGAACCCACCTGCTCATCTTTCCCACCACTGTAACACCCCCTTCTCATCTGGCCCAACACTGAAGCCCCTGCTCATCTGCCCCATCACTGTACCCCCTTGCTCGTCTGTCCCACCACTGTAACCCCCCTGCTCATATGCACTATCAATGTACCCCTTTTCTCATCTGGCCCACCACTGTACCTCCCTGGACATCTGCTCCACCGCCGTATCCCCATGTTTTTCTGTCTCAATACTGAATCACCTTCTCATCTGTCCTAACACTGAACTCATCTGCCCCACCACTGTAACCCCCTTTCTCATTTGCCCCACGACTGTACCTCCTGCACATCTGTCCCACCTCTGTTCCCCCTGCTCTTCTGCCCCACCACTGTAACCCCCTGCTCATGTGTTCCATCGATGTACTTCTTTTCTCCTCTGCACATCTGCCGCACCGCTGTACCCCCTGTTCCTCTGCCCCACTGCTGTACCCCCTGTTCCTCTGCCCCACTGCTGTAACCCCCTGTTCATCTGTTCCACCAATGTACCTCCTTTCTCCTCTGCCCCAACACTGAACCCACCTGCTTATCTTTCCCACCACTGTAACACCCCCTTCTCATCTGGCCCAACACTGAAGCCCCTGCTCATCTGCCCCATCACTGTACCCCCTTGCTTTTCTTTCCCACCACTGTAACCCCCCTGCTCATCTGCCCCATCAATGTACCCCTTTTCGCATCTGCCCCACAACTGTACCTCCCTGCACATCTGCTCCACCGCCGTACCCCCATGCTCTTCTGTCTCACTACTGAATCACCTTCTCATCTGTCCTAACACTGAACCCATCTGCTCATCTGCCCCACCAATGTACCTCCTGCACATCTGTCTCACCTCTGTACCCCCTGCTCTTCTGCCACCCCACCTCTGTTCCCTCTGCTCTCCTGCCCCACCACTGTTTCCCCTGCTCATCTGCCCCACCAATACACCTCTGTTCATATCTACACCCCTGTTCATCTGGCCCAACACTGACCCCCCTGCTCATCTGGCCCACTGCTGAACCCCCTTCTCATCTCTTCCACCACTGTACCTCCCTGCACATCTGCCCCACTGCTGTACCTCCTGCTCTTCTGTCCCACCTCTGAACCCCTCCTGCTCATTTTCACCACCGCTGTACCCTCTTCTCATCTGTGATATCTGTGATATGCAGAGTGGTAAAAGGAAGCAGAGATGAGACACATCTACCTGTCCTTGCACTGTCATCCTGCTAATCCACCTCTCGCATCCAGCTCACGTGCTTGTATGGGATGTATAAGATGTCACATGCAAGCATATGGAATGGATGCGCAATGATGAGCTCAGGTCAGTGGCATTTTCTGAAAGCAGTGGGCCTTTGCAGGATCATAAGTTGGGCCCCCACAGCTGAGAAAAAGTGGTTGGGTGTGATTTTCATTGCGCTGAATACTGGCTGTGGCTTAAAGGGACACATAGTGGTGGGGTTCAGTAGTAAGTGATGCAAAGGTTCAGGAATAATTTCGACAAAGTTCCCAGAGGCTCAAGAGTAATTCCACAAACTGTCACCTGATTGTGGTTTTCTCAATCACAGCGAAATCCCTTCTTTCTAAGATTGGTAGTGGCAACCAAGCGAGTCATCTTCCTCCAGATGGTTGGCGGGGCTAGCAGGACTGTGGTTGGCTTTAGCAGTGGCCAATGACAGTCCTCCTCTTCCTGGATGCAGGGACCCGCCCCCTAGCAGAACTGCACCCAATCTCTTCCCCATCACAAAATCTGATGATTGCAGCTACAGCAAAGTTGGAGAACCAAACAATGTTTCCCATCTTTTACAATGTGTGGGGGGCGCAGTGCCTCCCCCTCAGTACAGGTGCGGTGTGGGGAATTCTGATATTGGAATGCATTAGTGTCTCACTGACACTTCCCTGCGCTGCTCTGCTGATGGGGGGGGGGGGGTCAGGAGTCGAGTTCCGGGGGTTGCCTACCCCTGCACCAGGGGGAGTACCTCTGGGGGAGTCTAGGATGGAAAAGGACCTGGGGCTCCTAGTAGATAGGCTCAGCAATGCATGCAATGCCAAGCTGATGCTAACAAAACAAACAGAATATTGGCATGCATTAAAAAGGGATTTACGCCAGGATAATTCTCCCGCTCTACAAGGCTCTGGTCCGGCCGCACCTGGAGTATGCTGTCCAGTTCTGGGCACCGGTCCTCAGGAAGGATGTACTGGAAATGGAGCGAGTAAAAAGAAAGGCAACAAAGCTAATAAAGGGTCTGGAGGATATTAGTTATGAGGAAAGGTTGTGAGCACTGAACTTATTCTCTCTGGAGAAGAGGCGCTTGAGAGGGGATATGATTTCAATATACAAATACTGTACTGGTGACCCCACAATAGGGATAAAACTTTTTCGTGGAAGGGAGTTTAACAAGACTCGTGGCCACTCATTAAAATTAGAAGAAAAGAGGTTTAACCTTATACTAGGTAGAGGATTCTTTACTGTAAGAGCAGCAAGGATGTGGAATTCCCTTCCACAGGCGGTGGTCTTAGCGGGGAGCATCGATAGTTTAAAAAAACTATTCGATAAGCACCTGAATGACCACAACATACAGGGATATACAATGTAATACTGACATATAATTACACACATAGGTTGGACTTAATGGACTTTTTTCAACCTCACCTACTATGTAACTGCTGAGGCCTCTTCCACTCATGATTTGCTCTTTGTTCAGCAGCCAAAGGGGGGGGGTCAGTGATGATACAACACACGAGATGGAGTAGAGAATGTGCACTGCACAAACACCATAGGCATAGTAAACACATTTGTAACAAAAAAGGAAAGAACAAACATACAAAATGTCTACTAGTAGGCTCGCCCTACTAGTACATTTTTCTTCTGCTTTACCTATCAAAAACATAGATGAACATGATTCCGACACTGCATGTCTACAAACATACACACATTGAAGGAGATTTACTAAAACCAGAGCATGATAAATCTGGTGCAGCTCTACATAGTAACCGGATTCCATGTTTTATTGTCAAAGCTTAATTAAACAAGTTAAAGTTAGAAGCTGATTGGCTACCATGCACAGCTGCGCCAGATTTTTCACTCTCCAGTATTAGTAAATCAACCCCATTGACTTTGTAAAGCTAACACATTAGAATAAAAAAAAATTTAAAAAGTGAGGTATTTTTAGCTGAGTCCAATGAGATTTGACATTTCAGTCACATGGCTAAAATAAAGATCCTTACCTTTTTGTGTTTTTGTTTTGTGAGTTGGAAGGGGAAGCAGGCAGTGTTCAATGCTTCAGGATTGGATTAGCAGTTGTGGATTCATTTCGCTTGTCTGCAGTTGGTTGTTTTTTTTACTTACATTTCTGGCCAATGGATTAAGGATTTTAGGCTAGTGGAGATGACCGAGCTCCTGTTTAATGTTAGCGATTCCTGTTACCAATTCCCTACAGCTTTGCTCATTCTTCCCTAGATCAATATATGAATGGAATGCACTGGAGGCATTTTCATATTAGCAAGTTTGAACAAGGGCCCACACTATACATTTCCTCTCTGATTTCTGGAGTGGCTAGAAATGCCCTTTCTCCAGGTTTTTATTTGTATGATGATTTTATGCAAGGCAGCATTTTCCAAACTTTTCAAGTATCAAAACTACTAAAAGTGTTGCCACCAAACTAGTACGAAATCCAATATCAACCATTAAGCAAAAAAATTAAAAACTAAAGGGGACTTTACTGGTACCAGGCATGACACACCTTTCAAAATTCAAGTACTTTTTTACAACGTTTTTTAAAAAACATAAGGAATATATTTCCTCATAAAAGCTACATCTTTATTTTCCAGAGGGTATCAGTCATTTGATTGACACCATTTGGAAACTGAAGATGTAACTTTTATGAGGAATTATATTTTATAGTGTATAATTATAACATTTTTTTTTTTAATTGTGTTTTTTTTAATAATGTTGTAAATAATAAATCAAAAAAATAGCTGGGGCCATTTTGAGTTCGCCGGCGAGCAGGAAGGTGGTGTTTTCTCGGAGCTCCTGTGACGGAACAGCGCCGCACAGCGGAATCATCTGGGAGTACACCACAACTCTTTCATCGGCGACAGATATATCCATCTACTACATAGAAGATTCCTGTCAGGGAGGCCTTAACTGGGATCCGTGGGCAGCTCAAATACCTGAGGCTGGGGTTGACAGCCATCCGCCTGTATGATCTCTTAAATAGAGATCAAAGGCGTCGGTAAGGGGCAGTGTATCTATAGGTGGAGGATACTTTCTGTCATCACAATTTCCTGGAAGATAAAGTTGCATGCCATTCACGTTTTGGATGACGGTCATTCTCTGTGCAAAAGGATGATTTACCCTCATGAACTATTCACTTTATGCACTTTGCGATTGGATTATGTTTGTTCATTTGTTCTATTCTATTTTTGGGATAGCGCAGTCATTTTTTTTAGTTTTGAATGTTGTAAATAAGTACTTGACTTTTAAAAGATGTGTCATCCCTGGTACCAGTAAAGTCCTCTTTAGTTTTTTTTTTTTTTTTTTTTCGTTTTTTGGTAAAAAAAGTACCAAACCAGTTCATATCTCTTATACTTCCCAGAAGTGCATTTCACTTTTACAAGAGCAATAACACTCAAAGCAAGCCCCTGAAATAGAGATATTCGAGCAAGAACACAACAAAATAAACATAGTAATCACAAAACTTCTACGTGTATCTATTTATTATATCGAAGGTTATAACTGCAGGGGCGCTTTAGGAGCGGTGTATACACCGCTCCTACAGCACTGCAAAGATGCTGCTTGCAGGACTTTTTGTACCATTCTGTAAGCGCACCCCTCCAGCCTGAAAGCACTAAGGCTTTCACACCGGAGAGACAGGAGAGGCGCTTTACAGTCGCTATGCAGGCACTATTTTTAGCGCTGTAGCGCCTGTAAAGCGCCTCAGTGTGAAAGCAGTCTAATACACGTACAACATATAAACTCATGTATTACATGGTACAGCCACATGGTGTCAGCAAAACAAAGATGTTGGTGTCCTGTAATTGCACTTAGCTGATACACCTCACTGACAGTTACTTAGAGTGTATGTATAGCCAAAACCTTTTTTTTTTTTCATTCTTCTAAAGTGAGGAACTATTAAAATCACTGTCAGGTTATTTTTTGCGCTCTGCATCATAGGGGACATCTACCTTCACTTTCTGTCCCAAAGACACAACAGGACATTGAAGGAACTCTCCCGAATTAGAGAATATCCCTCTTAGATAGCTGTCCCCGAACCATTTGACCCATTGGAAGATTTCCCCTTCTTGTTCTGGGTTGAAAAAAGGAGGGGTGTGGAGGCGCCAACTATGGTAGCTTGTTTATGCAAAAATGAAAGTTAGTGTAACAATTACACTTACTGGTTCGCAGGGTGGAGGTGTTTCTTTGAGATGGGAAGTGTCCTGGGATGTGCTGTTATCTTGTTTCCGGCTCAGATTTCATTCCTTCAGGCATCTGGGTGTGGAGTCCGTAAACAGGCTGAACCGCTGCATCCAGTGCATGGAAAGCTCCACGCTGACCACTCTGGAGCGCGGAAGCGGAAATGACGTCACTGAGGCACGGCAAACGTAAAGGCTGGTGTTGGGGATGATACAGGGATAGTACAGGCTACGTGCTCGGGGCTCACAGCTCCTTCTACTGGCCTTTTTGCTCCCTGGAGGAGAGCAGCTTGAATATATAGTGGAGGCAATTAGGTTAAGGTGTATGGGCTGGAGGTCCTTGGCTGTGGAACCACAACAGCCAGCGGACCCACAATCTTCCAAAAAGCACAATAAGGTTGAAAGTAAAGTATGAAGAATTAAAAATACGATGAATTGGGGGTAAGTTTAATAAATATAAGGATAATAATAGTAAGTGGAATTAGAGTTAAAACATTTATTTAAAAGATGAAAAAAATGTGGAAAATTAAAAATGAAATAAAAATAAAATGAAAAATAAAAATGGGAAAAAACTATGAAAAATAGAAATAAAAATAAGTATAAAAGTAAATATAAAATTAAAATAAAAATAACTAAAAATGAAACATAAAAATAAAAATAGAAATAGAAAATGGGGAAAAAAAAAAAGAATTAAAAAATGAGATTAAAAACCACTGGGATACACATTATGAGGATGAGCTCAGGGGGGACATGTGCTATTATAGCTACCATTGTACTATTTACCTTAGACTTCACATGCTGCGGAGTGCCAGAGACCCCCCCCCCCCCCCCCTTTTGTTTCTCTTGTTCTGGGGACAGCTCAAAAATGTTGGATTCCCCCCCCCCCCCCTATATTCTTTATCAATGACAATGGTAACCAGTACAAAGAGAGGGGCAGATCTTCCCCGTCTAATCCCTTCTCTGCTCTAATGAAAACAAAAAAGTTTTGCCTAGACATACACTTTAAGAGACCCTCAGTAAATATTTTTTGTATTATTATAACACATTCAGGCTTAGGTAAAGCGCAAAGTATTAATACCAATTTTAATTGTAGAGGTTTTCAAACAGAAATGTAATATATTATATGCTGGCCATACAAAAACAATGTCTTCCTTCAAAAAAATGTCTTTTAAGAACGTTCGTTCATTTTTCTAATCGTTAGTGGGGTCAAATCGTCGTTTGTTTTCAACCACAGTGATGGGAAAATTTAGAAATAGAAAACTGCTTGGTCAAAGGATTTTTTAGACAGTATATGTGGTTTTCATTCCGAAATTACATTCATTTTAAAACCGAATGTTAAAAGCAAGTGACATTTTCAAACCAAATTCTTTCATTCAGTGAATGTACAAAGATTTTTCGTATGAATATTCTTGTCTGAAAATTGATCCATGTGGCCAGCATAAGGCTCAGTACACACCTACGCAGTTTGCTTTTGATCTGTTTCTGCAGTGCTTTTTGCTGTGATTCGCGTTTTTGCTCTTCTTTTTTTTTTTTTTTTTTTTTGCTTTTTTTTTGCCAGTTTGTTGTTGGGCAGATTAAAAAACACAAATTGCTGCACAAACGCATTACATGCTTTTCTTCAGCTTCTCCATTGTAGTCTATTGAACCAAAAAAGCTCAGTTTTGTGTTGAAATAAGTCCTTGACCCTTTCCAAAAAAGCATAGATGTTAAAGTGTCCCATAGGAAACCATGTTAAATAAACTGTAGTGCGTTTCTGGAAAAAGCACCAAAAAACACATAAGTGTGATCCAGGCCTAGTAACATAATCGGGGATAAAAAAACTAAAATTAGGCCTTTATAGTACAAAAAGAGCAAATAATCGCTACTGTAAGGGGTTCCTTTTAGTGATCATTTGCTCTTTTTGTACTTAAAAGGGCTAATTTTTAGTTTTTTTTTTTAACCCCATTATGTTTCTGCCTGATTAATCGATTATGAAAATAGTATTTGAATTATTTAATAATCGATCAGTTGTCGATTAATCGATTAGTTGTTTTGGCCCTAGTGTTTAGGTGCATTCATGTCTTTTAGGCTCCATGCACACTAGCTTAAAAAATGGTCCTAGCAGCATCTAATGAGCATTTTTTCTGCTTCTAGAAGCAAATAGTGATAATAAAAATTATCACTGTTTATGTATGTGGGGACACTACTAGGAAGGGCAGCTTTACCCTCTGAACATTATTCACGGATACACTCTTTATAATTATTTTACATTTGTTTTTGGATCACGTGTTCTCAAACACAGAGTAGTGCACCAAGTTCCAACACATATAGAAACAAACAGTCTTATCCCATGTGTCCATGCACACTACTTTAAACTACAAGCGTTTTTGAAGCTTCGGCTTCTAGGAGCACAACATTTTTTTTTGTGTGTGTGTGTGTTTTTGGGAATGATTTGCCAGCAGAAAAAAAAAGTGCTTTCACGCTGGGGGGCTGCGCTGGCAGCACGTAAAAAAAAAAAAAAAAAAGTGCTGCAAGCAGCATCTTTGGGGCGGTGGTGGAGCGTTGTATACACCGCTCCTAAACTGCCCCTGCCCATTGGATTGAATGGGCACCACTGTCGAAGCACCTGCAAAGCGCTTTTGCAGCGGTGCTACACGGGCACATTTAACCCTTTCGGCCTTTAGCGGGGGTTAAAATCGCCTCGCTAGCGGCCGAATAACGGCGCTTTACCGCTAACGCTGCCTGTGGCACTGTGTGAGAGGGGTCTAATTGTTTCTCAAAACCGTTACATTCAAGGCATGCTGTAAATGATAGCGGTTACTCTTGCTTGTTGTCACAACCGAACTGTCAATGCATCAAATGGCTGGCTTCATAACTGATCACATGTGCAGAAACATGGCAACTTGAAATAAGAAATCTTAATTTTCAAAGCATAATTTGCATTCTGTTTTGGAATGGCAAGTAATACAGTACTGTATATCATTTCTGGTTATACATTTCTGAATATGCAGCTGGGAGCTCCACAGATTTGCCTGCTGGGGATTATTAGTGATTCACACCATTTTTTTTTATTGATTACTACTTCATGTTTGTAAAATGGTGGCAGTAAAATTCAAAATCTGTCTGTTGCTGGCTAGTGTTGATTTGATTAAAGCATGACACAGCACTACCAAATTTTATGTTGACATATGTAGGGATGGCCCTAGCAATTATTATCTGGCAGTCAGATATGAGCACAGGATCTGACCACCAGAATATTTATTAGATACTGATGTAAGTGTGCAGCCTTAAAGGAGTTGTAAAGGCTTGAGGCTTTTCACCTTAATGCATTCTTTACCTAAACCTGATCGTTCCAGTGATGAGGACCAGCCCAACATCTCCAGCTGCTGTCTTGGGTTCTCAGCCATTGGCTCCTGCTGCTGTTAATCAAATCCAGAGGCAAGGGTAGCTGGGGGGCGGGGCCGAGTCCTGCTGTTTGTGTCAATGGACGCAGCAGCAGGACTCAGGAGCACGCCGGCAGGAGTGCCCCCATGGAAAGTGGCTCTCCATGGGGGCACTCGATGAAGAGGAGGGGCCAGGAGCGCCACCGGGGGACCCTAGAAATGGAGGATCGGGCCGCTCTGTGCAAAACCCTTGCACAGAGCAGGTAAGTATGACATGTTTGTTATTTAACCACTTCAGCCCCGGAAGGATTTACCCCCTTCCTGACCAGAGCACTTTTTACAATTCGGCACTGCGTCGCTTTAACTGCTAATTGCGCGGTCATGCAATGCTGTACCCAAACGAAATTTGTGTCCTTTTCTTCCCACAAATAGAGCTTTCTTTTGATGGTATTTGATCACCTCTGCCGTTTTTATTTTTTGCGCTATACACGGAAAAAGACCGAAAATTTTGAAAAAAAATGATATTTTCTACTTTTTGTTCTAAAAAAAATCCAATAAACTCAATTTTAGTCATACATTTAGGCCAAAATGTATTCGGCCACATGTCTTTGGTAAAAAAAATGTCAATAAGTGTATATTTATTGGTTTGCGCAAAAGTTATAGCGTCTACAAACTAGGGTACATTTTCTGGAATTTACACAGCCTTTAATTTATGACTGCCTATGTCGATTCTTGAGGTGCTAAAATGGCAGGGCAGTACAAAACCCCCACAAATGACCCCATTTTGGAAAGTAGACACCCCAAGGAATTTGCTGAGAGGCATGTTGAGCCCATTGAATATTCATTTTTTTTGTCCCAAGTGATTGAATAATGACAAAAAAAAAAAAAAAAAAAAAATTACAAAAAGTTGTCACTAAATGATATATTGCTCACACAGGCCATGGGCATATGTGGAATTGCACCCCAAAATACATTTAGCTGCTTCTCCTGAGTACGGGGATACCACATGTGTGGGACTTTTTGGGAGCCTAGCCGCGTACAGGGCCCCGAAAACCAAGCACCGCCTTCAGGATTTCTAAGGGCGTACATTTTTGATTTTACTCCTCACTACCTATCACGGTTTTGAAGGCCATAAAATGCCCAGATGACATAAACCCCCCCCAAATGACCCCATTTTGGAAAGTAGACACCCCAAGCTATTTGCTTTGAGGCATGTTGAGTCCATGGAATGTTTTATATTTTGACACAAGTTGCGGGAAAGTGACAATTTTTTTTTTTTTTTTTTTTTTTTTGCACAAAGTTGTCACTAAATGATATATTGCTCACACAGGCCATGGGCATATGTGGAATTGCACCCCAAAATACATTTAGCTGCTTCTCCTGAGTACGGGGATACCACATGTGTGGGACTTTTTAGGAGCCTAGCCGCGTACGGGACCCCGAAAACCAAGCACCGCCTTCAGGATTTCTAAGGGCGTACATTTTTGATTTTACTCCTCACTGCCTATCACCGTTTCGGAGGCCATGGAATGCCCAGGTGGCACAAACCCCCCCCAAATGACCCCATTTTGGAAAGTAGACACCCCAAGCTATTTGCTGAGAGGCATGGTGAGTATTTTGCAGCTCTCATTTGTTTTTGAAAATAAAGAAAGACGAGAAAAAAAAATTTTTTTTTTCTTTTTTCAATTTTCAAAACTTTGTGACAAAAAGTGAGGTCTGCAAAATACTCACTATACCTCTCATCAAATAGCTTGGGGTGTCTACTTTCCAAAATGGGGTCATTTGGGGGGTTTTTTTGCCACCTGGGCATTCCATGGCCCCCGAAACTGTGATAGGCGGTGAAGAGTGAAATCAAAAATTTACGGCCTTAGAAAGCCTGAAGGCGGTGCTTGGTTTTCGGGGTCCCGTACGCGGCTAGGCTCCCAAAAAGTCTCACACATGTGGTATCCCCGTACTCAGGAGAAGCAGCAGAATGTATTTTGGGGTGTAATTTCACATATTCCCATGGCATGTTTGAGCAATATATCATTTAGTGACAACTTTGCGCAAAAAAAAATAAAAAAAATAAAAAATTGTCTCTTTCCCGCAACTTGTGTCACAATATAAATTATTCCATGGACTCAACATGACTCTCAGCAAATAGCTTGGGGTGTCTACTTTCCAAAATGGGGTCATTTGGGGGGGGTTTGAACTGTCCTGGCATTTTATGCACAACATCTAGAAGCTTATGTCACACATCACCCACTCTTCTAACCACTTGAAGACAAAGCCCTTTCTGACACTTATTGTTTACATAAAAAAATAATTTTTTTTTGCAAGAAAATTACTTTGAACCCCCAAACATTATATATTTTTTTTAAAGCAAATGCCCTACAGATTAAAATGGTGGGTGTTTCATTTTTTTTTTTCACACAGTATTTGCGCAGCGATTTTTCAAACGCATTTTTTGGGGAAAAAACACACTTTTTTACATTTTAATGCACTAAAACACACTATATTGCCCAAATGTTTGATGAGATAAAAAAGATGATCTTAGGCCGAGTACATAGATACCAAACATGACATGCTTTAAAATTGCGCACAAACGTGCAGTGGCGACAAACTAAATACATTTTTAAAAGCCTTTAAAAGCCTTTACAGGTTACCACTTTAGATTTACAGAGGAGGTCTACTGCTAAAATTACTGCCCTCGATCTGACCTTCGCGGCGATACCTCACATGCATGGTGCAATTGCTGTTTACATTTGACGCCAGACCAACGCTTGCGTTCACCTTAGCGCGAGAGCAGGGGGGACAGGGGTGCTTTTTTTTTTTTTTTTTTTTTTTTTTTTCTTTATTATTATTATTTTTTTATCTTATTTTTAAACTGTTCCTTTCATTTTTTTTTTTTTTAAATCATTTTTATTGTTATCTCAGGGAATGTAAATATCCCCTATGATAGCAATAGGTAGTGACAGGTACTCTTTTTTGCAAAAATTGGGGTCTATTAGACCCTAGATTTCTCCTCTGCCCTCAAAGCATCTGATCACACCAAGATCGGTGTGATAAAATGCTTTCCCAATTTCCCAATGGCGCTGTTTACATCCGGCGAAATCTACGTCATAAAATGCTCGTAGCTTCCGGTTTCTTAGGTCATAGAGATGTTTGGAGCCACTCTGGTCTCTGATCAGCTCTATGGTCAGCTGGCTGAATCACCGGCTGCATTTTCAGGTTCCCTGTTGAGACAGGAGAGCCAGAGAAAAACACGGAAGATGTTGGGGGGGGGGGGGGGCATTCCCTCCCACTGCTTGTAAAAGCAGTCTAGAGGCTAATTAGCCACTAGGATTGCTTTTACATGAAAGCCGACCGCTGGCTGAAAAGAATGATACCAAGATGATACCTAAACCTGCAGGCATCATTCTGGTATAACCACTCAAAGTCGTGAATGGCATACCTGAAGACAAAAAAATGGTTAACAATAAAGCACAGTAAACGGTAAGGTATAAAAAATTGCATACCTGAAAAGCAAACATGATAAAACATAATAACAATAAAACATTGCAGAATAGAATACAGTAAAAAAGAGCAGAACAATAGAGAGAGAATAGAGAGAGAGAGAACAATAAAACGACAACTATTTTTATTTTATATTTTTGTTTGTGTTTTTTTTTTTTTACACTTTTTTTGTAACTAACTATAATAACTGTAACCGGTTCCAGGTTCGGGTCTCTCAAAATGCGATGGCATCTCGGGAGACCCTGTGAAAGTGTGCCTAGTCTGTGCAATGCTGTACCCTACGCTAATACTCAACTAGTGCATGGTAGCGTTCAAAACATTCACCAATGCAAAGACCAGGATTATCAGGACAGGAGGGACAATAATAGCGGGTGTCACGTCTATATCCGCGCTTGCTGCAGACACAACATATTTTTTGGGGGGTTCGCTGGGTAGGGGTACTCGGGAGGACATAAAGAAAATGCCTCTCATGCAGCCGACTGCATTTGGTTGGGGATGTGAATGGGGGAAGTACGGGCGCTGCAGAAGCGGTGGGTTCCCAATTAGGATTGGCGAATGCAGCAGGAAGGGCACTATGGGCATGACGGGCCTGTGTTTGTCTTTTTGGTGGCAGCGGGACACTACTTGTGCTTGCCACCTCACCAGCTTCAACTGCACTTATGGGACTCGCCACGTCACCAAGTGTTACTGCAGTGCTGGTTTGACTACGACCGGGGTGTACTACGCTGCTGGTGCTTGCCAGTTCCCCAAAACGCTACCAAAAAAACTGTTAGCGATCGCAGGGATCAGGCCTGACTCTGCGAACGCTGCAGTTATGCGTTTAGAGTTTTGTAAGTGTCAGTGATCGATCGATACTGCACTTGGGTGGGCTGGGCCGGGCGGAGGGGAAAAACGCAGGTGCTAGCAGGTATCTGGGCTGATCCCGCTAACACTGCGTTTTTGGGAACCCTAAACTGCTGGGGACGCTAGTATAGATCTGATCGGATCAGATATTGATCTGTTCAGATACTATACCACTAAGGGAGGCGTATGCTGCGTGCGTGGGTGTTAGCGGTACTGGCGCTAATCTGACGCTGCCTGGGGCTGGTGCTTGCCAGTTCACCAAAATGCTACCAAAAAAACTGTTAGCGATCGCAGGGATCAGGCCTGACTCTGCGAACGCTGCAGTTATGCGTTTAGTGTTTTGTAAGTGACAGTGATCGATCGATACTGCACTTGGGTGGGCTGGGCTCGCCTGGGCGGAGGGGCAAAACGCAGGTGCTAGCAGGTATGTGGGCTGATCCCGCTAACACTGCATTTTTGGGAACCCTAAACTGCTGGGGACGCTAGTATAGATCTGATCGGATCAGATATTGATCCGATCAGATACTATACCACTAAGGGAGGTGTATGGTGCGTGTACGGTGCGTGCGTGGGTGTTCGCGGTACTGGCGCTAATCTGACGCTGCCTGGGGCAACGCATATCACCGCCGGGCGATCAGGGGGCTAAACCTTTATTCGGTAATAAACGGCGGGTGCCCTGACACTATAAAAAATAAACTAACTAACCAGCGTCACCCGTAACAGTTATACGGTGATCAGTGGTGAAAGGGTTAACTAGGGGGCAATCAAGGGGTTAAAACATTTATTAGATAGTATATGGGGGTCCCTGTCGCTATAAAACACTGACGGCGAACCTAAATATTTACGTCCCTAACTAGCGTCACCAGTGACACTAATACAGCGATCAGAAAAATGATCGCTTAGCGACACTGGCGACAGGGGGTGATCAAGGGGTTAAAACTTTATTAGGGGGGGTACTGGCGCTAATCTGACGCTGCCTGGGGCGACGCATATCACCGCCGGGCAATTAGGGGGCTAAACCTTTATTCGGTAATAAACGGCGGGTGCCCTGACACTATAAAAAATAAACTAACCAGCGTCACCCGTAACAGTTATACGGTGATCAGTGGTGAAAGGGTTAACTAGGGGGCAATCAAGGGGTTAAAACATTTATTAGGTAGTATATGGGGGTCCCTGTCGCTATAAAACACTGACGGCGAACCTAAATATTTACGTCCCTAACTACCGTCACCAGCGACACTAATACAGCGATCAGAAAAATGATCGCTTAGCGACACTGGTGAGGGGGGGTGATCAAGGGGTTAAAACTTTATTAGGGGGGGTAAGGGGGGTACCCTAGACCTACAGGGGGGTTACAGTAACTGTCCTAACACTGCTAACTGTCACAAACTGACACTATGCAGTAATCAGGAAAAAAAAAAAAAAAATAAAAAAAAAACCTGCTTGGTGTCAGTTTGTGACAGGGGGGGGGGGGTGATTGGGGGGGGATCGGGGGGCGATCGGGGGGGGATCGGGGGTGTAATGTATGCCTGGCATGTTCTACTGTGTGTGTTTGTGTTGTGCACTTACTTACATGTCATCTCTCCTCGGCGCTGGAACGGAAACTGACAGCCGAGGAGAGATGACATCACATCCTCTGCCTCTGTGTACTATACAGAGGCAGGGGATGTTCGTCAGTGGCTGGGAGCGATCGCGAGGGGGGGGCCACGATCGGATGGTCTCCCCCTCGTCTCTCATCGCTCCCAACCAAATGCCGACCGCAGCTGGCACCGGGGGGGGGTCCGATCGGACCCCCCACCCGCGGGAAGGCAATCACGTACTAGGTACGTGATTTTGCCTGCCCGTGCCGCTCTGCTCACGTATATAGGCGTGAGGCGGTCGGCAAGTGGTTAAAAAAAAAAAAAAAAAAAAAACCTTTACAATCACTTTAAGTTTGTAGAGATGAAAAAGAGAAGTGCAAACAACAGAATTCTAATAATTAGCCAGCCATATGCAACAGAGCCAATCGCCATTTTCTCTGGAATTGGTTAGTTTGTGACCCAATCAAACTAAAATTGGAAAGATTGGAGCAGGGATAGGCAACCTCAGCACCCCGTCTGTGGTGAAACTACAAAGTCCCATGACACATTGCAAGACTGGCCGCTACAGTCATGATGGGATTTGTAGTTTCATCACAGCTGAAATGTTGAGTTTGCCTATAACTGGATTAGAGACTGATTATCCCACTTCTATGGGCACTTTTATATGAAAATGTCACTTCTGGTTTAAAATATTGTAAATGTGAGAGTTGAAATACTTTTTCTTCTATTAACCACTTAAGCCCCGGACCATTTGACTGGCCAAAGACCAGAGCATTTTTTGCGATTCGACACTGCGTCGCTTTAACTGACAATTGCGGGAACGTGCGACGTGGCTCCCAAACAAAATTGACATCCTTTTTTTCCCCACAAATGGAGCTTTCTTTTGGTGGTATTTGATCACCTCTACGGTTTTTATTTTTTGCGCTATAAACAAAAAAGCGACATTTTTTAAAAAAACGCAATATTTTTTACTTTTTGCTATAATAAATATCCCCAAAAAATATATAAAAAAACTTTTTTTTTTTTCCTCAGTTTAGGCCGAAATGTATTCTTCTACATATTTTTGGTAAAAAAAAATTTGCAATAAGCGTTTATTGATTGGTTTGCGCAACAGTTATAGTGTCTACAAAATAGGGGATAGTTTTATGGCATTGTTAATAACTTTTTTTTTTTTTTTACTAGTAATGGCGGCAATCAGCGATTTTTATCATGACTGCGACATTATGGCGGACAGATCGGACACTTTTGGCGCTATTTTGGGACCATTCACATTTATACAGCAATCAGTGTGATTAAAAATGCATTGTTTACTGTGTAAATGTGACTGGCAGTGAAGGGGTTAACCAGGAGGGGACGCTATAGGGGTTAAGTGTGCCCTAGGGAGTGATTCTAACTGTAGGGGGAGGGGCTATGTGTGACACGACACTGATCACCGCTTCCAATTACAGGGAGCGGTGATCAGTGTCCTGTCACTAGGCAGAACGGGGAAATACTTGTTTACATCAGCATTTCCCCTTTCTTCCTCTCCGTGAGACGATCGCGGGTATCCCCGCGGACATTGAGTCCATGGCACCCGCGATCACACTCACGGAGCTTGCGCGCCCGCAAGCCGCTTCTTAAAGGGCAAGGTACAGGTACGTTAGTATGCCTGTATGTGCCCTTCTGCCACAGTATGTGTGCGTAAAGCGATCGGCAAGCGGTTAAAATGCAGCCAGCCTTAACTAAAATATATTTAATGCAAGATGGAAGACTTGGTCCTGACATCGCAGCATAAACACAAAAAATACACTAAAACGTGGACATTATGTAATCTGTTTGTCTACTATGATGAGGGTAATGCTCTGTGTGAATCATAAATTTGATGATTGTAAGTCGCTTCCACCTTCAGGTTAACATCGCCCCCCCCCCCACACACACACACACACACACACACACACACACACACACTTTTTTTTCTTTCTCTCCCCAGTTCCCCTTCCACCTTACTTTCTCTCTTTTTCTCTCTCTTTTCTCTTCTTCTATCTATTTATCTGTATACATCCATTTGTTTCCTTACTATAGTGTTTTAATAAAACTAAAAATGGAAGGGTAGTCATACGTTCTCCTCGTGGTGACCAGTCTCATTAGGGATTTTCCCTTCTAAAGCCTATTGAAGGTATTGTTGTACACATACTAGACGTGCACTCTGGAAATTGTAGTTGATTGTTTATATTCAGTTTTCATTATCGATTGAGTTATGACTGTTATGCATACTGGTGTACCGCTAATTTTTTTTTGGAACAATGCCTTATTGTTTGGACTTGCCTTTCTGCTGAAAAATAAAATATTTGAAAAAAATGTATATATATTTAATGGTCTTCCAGGTATTGATCCACCCCGGGAATCATTTAATCGCTGGTTGTTGGAACGGAAAGTACTGGATCGAGGACCTGACCCCCTTCTTCCCAGTGCTTGTGACCCAGTGGTATCTCCATCCATGTTCAGGGAGATTATGAATGATGTCCCCATAAGGTGATTCTTCTATTTATGTTTGAGATTCTGGTTTGCATGCAGTGGATCCTAGGAATTTATAAAAACAGTTCTAGAACTGGACTGAATTTCTTTAGGAAATATGTGAAATCCACGTTGTAGCAGACTCGTGAGTGTTTAGAAACATTTGACTTGTCTTTCAGAGTCCAACCTATTATATTCTTCCAGGTTATCGCGTATTAAGCATCGGGATGAAGCAAAACGTTTGCTGTTTAAATATGCCGAGGCTGCTAAGCGACTTATTGAATCTAGGTGAGACCTTCTAAAATCTGCGTTTTAGTCCCAATGCTCCTGTGCTATAACACTAGTTCACATCTTCTATGGTAAATGTTGTTTATGCATGTGTTCATGAAGGTATTTACCAAGAGGCAGCACTAACCATTGTCTAGAACAGCAGCTAGGAATTGGAAATTCACCCGTGTCAAAGTGTGTCAAAGCTTCAACAATACATGCACTTATTCTTTTCTACTCCCCCAGAATTTTCTCTATGGGTTATGTCCAGAGCCAGATCATCCATGAGGCAACCTACAGTATGCATTTAGGAAACAACAAAAATTGCGCTTGGTTGGATTAAACTAAAAATTAAAAATTAGAATTTAAATCTCTAGTGATAACAGTGAAAATGAATAAAACGTGAGAAGACACCATATGCAGGTATCAGCCAAAATCCTAAGAAGCAGCAGTTATAAGTGGGGCCCACCAACAAAATATAAACAAATAAAAAACCGCGCTAAAGTGAGTCCAATAAGGTCTGTGATAATAAACAGTCTATGACGTTGAACAATGAACTCCAAAATCCTTCTATATGGTAAGTTGAAGAAAATGAAGTAACTGTGTGGTGAACTGCTTACCAGATGTAAGCCAAAAACAGGCAGGTGGCTTAAAACCCAGCCCGGGCCTTTAGGAGCACTTCAAGTGAACTGAATCCTTTGCGCTCGGACGGCAGAGCAAATCCACATAGAGTTAAATCAAAAACAAGAAACCATAGTGTGATACTGACATAACATATTTCATCAAAGAAAAGAGGGGGTGCGTTCACACAAATAATCATAAACCAAAAAAATCATGCAGGTACCCTGGGAGTGTAAGACCACTCTGGGAAGCCAAAAATGTGTAAAGCATGCAATAGGGGATGTCCTTATGTCTACTATAAGTAGCCACCGATTACCATACAGCTAAAGGAACACCCAGTGCCCAGGTATGTGGGGCCGCTTACCAGATAGTGAACCAGTGAGGGCATCAAATAGTAGGAGTACACCTTGTATGTGATCTGGGGTAAGGATAAAAAGAACCTACAGGGGTTCCTGCTCACCAGAAGGACGACCAAAGATAGCCTGAACCGGAGCACTGGCAGAGTGTCTCGATCCCGTCTTGGCAGGTACTTCCCGGGCTCGATGGGTCAAACCAACATGGCGGCAGCAAGCCAAGCGCTCACATCTGAAGGCCAAAGCCCTTTGGCCTTCAGATGTGAGCGCTTGGCTTGCTGCCGCCATGTTGGTTTGACCCATCGAGCCCGGGAAGTACCTGCCAAGACGGGATCGAGACACTCTGCCAGTGCTCCGGTTCAGGCTATCTTTGGTCGTCCTTCTGGTGAGCAGGAACCCCTGTAGGTTCTTTTTATCCTTACCCCAGATCACATACAAGGTGTACTCCTACTATTTGATGCCCTCACTGGTTCACTATCTGGTAAGCGGCCCCACATACCTGGGCACTGGGTGTTCCTTTAGCTGTATGGTAATCGGTGGCTACTTATAGTAGACATAAGGACATCCCCTATTGCATGCTTTACACATTTTTGGCTTCCCAGAGTGGTCTTA
Organism: Lithobates clamitans; assembly: GCA_037952925.1. Lineage (NCBI taxonomy): Eukaryota > Metazoa > Chordata > Amphibia > Anura > Ranidae > Lithobates > Lithobates clamitans. The sequence continues at coordinate 3,351,476 of JBBGZY010000725.1, read as the reverse complement.
CACTCCCAGGGTACCTGCATGATTTTTTTGGTTTATGATTATTTGTGTGAACGCACCCCCTCTTTTCTTTGATGAAATATGTTATGTCAGTATCACACTATGGTTTCTTGTTTTTGATTTAACTCTATGTGGATTTGCTCTGCCGTCCGAGCGCAAAGGATTCAGTTCACTTGAAGTGCTCCTAAAGGCCCGGGCTGGGTTTTAAGCCACCTGCCTGTTTTTGGCTTACATCTGGTAAGCAGTTCACCACACAGTTACTTCATTTTCTTCAACTTACCATATAGAAGGATTTTGGAGTTCATTGTTCAACGTCATAGACTGTTTATTATCACAGACCTTATTGGACTCACTTTAGCGCGGTTTTTTATTTGTTTATACAGTATGCATTTGCCTTGAACTCTGTGGATGTGCAGGGGGCCCAGCTGCAAATTTCATTTTTCTGCACTAAGCCAGGGGGATAGCACAATTGGACAAAGCTGTGTGCCTGTTACTTCAAATTGGAGGATACACTTGTAGGCAGGTGGTGTCTGATGAAGCCAGGTCAATAGGGGCAGCTTGTATGTGCCTAATGCAGTCCCTATCATTGTTGGCCAAAAGGATGTTGGGCCAAAGCTGCTACGTTACTTAGGGCCTCAGTATACCTTAATCTGTCTCTGATTATACATACTGTCAACACCACTGTCCTGTAATCTTCACTGTTCAGTCTGCTTGGATGAAATCCTCAGAAATGCCCCAAACAGTTCTTTTGCACTAAAGCCTTCAATAACTTCAGTAGAAAGCCTATTGCTTAACCTGACAGGCTGTGAGTGGACTTGGTGGCCGGATGACTGGAGGCTGTAACACATGCATGTTCAGATTTTTACCAGAGGGTGTGTGCAGCTGGGCAAGCTGTGCAGTGAAGATTTTGGGGCAGAGATGTTGAAGTCTTAGTGGCTTTACACTGCTATGCTGCTCTTTGCTAAAGCGCAGCTAACCTACAGTTATTGTGCGGATTTGCTGTGCTTTCCCCTAGACCTCTATGTTGTCCCACGGTTATGGTGCAGTTTCAGAAAGCACACCAAAGATATAGCATGCAGGAGTTTTGGTGCTTTTCTGAAACCGCACCAAAACCGCAGGACCTGGATCTGGTTAACTGCGCTTTACCAAAAGTGCAGCAGGGCAGTATGAAGCCACCTATAGAAAAAAACCCGGATGATAAAAACACTAAACATTTATTCATCTTTTTTATTTTTGCTATTAGCTAATAAAGAACACTTTGTACATCTCAAGATAGAATTAAAAACAGTTGGTGGTTTTACCATCAACAGCTAATATGTATCAATGTCCTTTGTTTTTTTAGAATAGTTTATCAGTGAAAATATAATTGCAGAGATTACACATTGGAAAATCCCAAGAAAGGATACACATATAATGTCTTTATTTTGATGCAGTATTACATATAAAGCCGTAACTTCCATTACTTTTTTGGCTGAGGCAGTATCCCCATGATGACATACAAATACATTTTATAATTGTTCATATGTCTATTTCAATAATCGGTGCTTAACTTTTGTATCCACATGTTGCTTAGACTCTCTTTTCTGCTGCAGGCGAGCCTCTCCAGACATTAGAAAAGTGGTGAAGTGGAACGTGGAAGACACATTCAGCTGGCTGCGGAGAGACAACCTGGCTACAAAGGAGGATTACATGGTCAGTCCCAAATTCAGTCATAGTTAACAGCTGGTAATGCCAATATGATGTGATCTATTGATGCTATTGGTAGCAAGATGGGAAAATTTCACTGGAAATATTAAGATGAAGGAAAATGTCACTAACATTCCACTCACTGCCAAGCATCTCAAAGCAGAACTCTGGCTACATATATGTATCTGAATTCCTAAGGTAAAAAAGTTACCTGTTGTAAAGGTGTGTAAAATGTTTACAGCCCCTTATTTTACTCTTTAATCCATTCATTAGTTTTCTGGATACTATTGTCTATGCTGAACTTCCAGTGCTGTCAGTATTAAAGCTGCAGCTGCAACACTGAAGTGAGCCTGTCATTCACCCACTCTTTCTCCTCCCCTTGTATATTCAATACAGAGAATACAAGGCACTCTGTGAATAGATGTGAGGGGTGATTGACAGGATCTCTTCACTGCAGCCTCAGCTGTCATACCTACAGCATCAGAAGTTTGGGGGCTGACAGTGGTATCCGGCAAGCCTCAGCTGTGATACCCATAGCACCAGAAGTTTTTAGTTGACAATAGTATCTGGCAAACGAATGGATGGAATATAGAGTAAACAGACACTGTAAACATTTTACACCTGTTACACAACACAGCAAAGGAAGTTCATTTTTGAATAAAATGGACTAAGCAGTCATAGGGACCTGAGTAGGTTTAAATACACTGTGCAGTTTTTAAAAACATTTCTGTGAGAAGTATGGAAGAAAAACTCTCATTCATGTTTTGACTATGTATCAATAAAATATTTTGTTAATGTTGATGAACATTGTCTTTGGCACCGCTCTAATCCCAGCACTCTCCTATTGTTCTTCATACCAAATTTGGGCATGAGGTGCCTGAGTACCCCTAATGACGTCACATATGACAAAACGATTGTCCGGACGCTATGCACACACGTTCTGCGCATGCGCGATTTGATCTTACGGACATGTACGAAATTTTTTCTTGCAAGAATATCTGTGCTTGTTTTGAACTGGAGAACGCTCTCCATAGTTCTTTATGTAGCTGCTCAAACTTTTTATCAATAAATACGCCATAAAGAGACACTCTACATTATTCGAGTTTTTTTCTTCCTGCATATCATCACCTCCTGCTGTTTATGCTGTCTGGCTGCCATCAGATGATCGGAGGGGAAAGTCTAAATACTCCACCAGTGGACTCTTGATTCTACTACTGTTTGACCTTCCTGAGTAGAGGAGGTCGCAGGCTTTCTGGTAAGCCTTTTATCTTAACAAGGTGACGGGAATCACGGTGTCAAGCATTTGGTTTATGCTTCATATTGCACTTGAAGTCACTTTCATTGGATGTCGGCCACATATGAACTTTTTCTGCACTTGTATTGCACCTTTTAGCACTTATTGTGTAAACTTTTTTGTATGCAATTTTTGTTTGCTCTATTAGGCATTTATCACATAGAATTGCACATTTTGATATTGTTTAGTTTTTAGGCAATAGATAGAATTTATTATTATCTCATTTCAGCACATTGTGTGTAACTTTTGTATGCAACTTTTTGTCTGCTCCATTGCGCATTAATTGCATAGAATTGCACATTTGGTTATTGTTTTTATCCTCTTGGTTTGCACATTTCAATATACTGAATTGCACATGTGCACTTTATTTAACTATTTAGCAATTTTTGGTTTGCTTTATTATGCATTAATCACATTGAATTGCACATTCGGTTATTGTTCTAATTTTTTTGATTGCACATTTTAATTTACTGAATTGCAGTTTATCTGACACCTGATATTCATGTACAGTGTCAGTACATTTTCTGTACTGACCTAGCGCTCCACTTTGTTATTTGCACTGATTATATTGTGACCTAGCCGTTATCGCAGCAATTCCCTGTCTAGACTAGATGTTAGGACAAGGTAGATGTTGAGCACCCGCCCCCAGCATCTCTCCCAAGTTTAAAAGCTGCTCATGCAGGAACACTGGGGTTGATTTACTAAAACTAGAGAGTGCAAACTCTGCTGGAGCTGTGCATTGTAGCCAATCAGTTTCTAACTTCGGCTTGTTCAATTAAGCTTTGCCAAAAAAAACCTGGATGCTGATTGGTTTCTATGCAGAGCTGCACAAGATTTTGCACTCTCCAGTTTTAATAAATCTCATTGCTGCAGAAACAGCTTTTTAACTAGGGAGAGCACTGACTACTGTGATGCTGGGGTTAAGCTCTCAAAGACTGCTACGCCCTTCTAACTTCTTTTTCTTCTAGGCCTCAGGGGTGCCAGAAATGGGATATATATATATATATATATATATATATATATATATATATATATATATATATATATATATATATATATATATATATATATATATATATATATATATATATATATATATATATATATATATATATATATTCTCGCGTATAAGCCTAGTTTTTCAGCACATTTTTTGTGCAGAAAATGCCCCCTTCGGCTTATACTGGAGTCGAGCACTTTTCTGCAGCAGGGAATGACATTTTCCGAACTGATTTTGGGGCCCCGTATCTTGGGGCCACTTGGTGCTAGGAACCCCAAATTTGGTGTGCAAACCCAATGGAACTAGCACTACAACATATCCAAGCTGGGGTTCCTAGCACCAAGTGGCCCCAAAATACGGGGCCCCAAAGTCGGTTCGGAAAATGTCATTCTCTGCTGCAGAAAAGTGCTTGACATTTTCCAAACCAAATTTGGGGCCCTGTATCTCAGGGCCACTTAGTGCTAGGAACCCCAGCTGGATATGTTGTATTGCTAGTTCCACTGGGTTTGCACACCAAATTTGGGGTTCCTAGCACCAAGTGGCCCCGAGATACGGGGGCCCCAAATTCGGTCAACTGTGTCCATCTACAGCAATGTCATTTCGGGACCCTTTGGGTCCAGAGACCCCAAATTTTGGCTGCAGCTAGGGGGCATCTAGGAACCCTTAATTACCGAGTTTGAAGTTCGGGGGACCTATGGGTGCAAATGACCACAGTGAGGCATGCAAATGGGCACAGTGAGGCTGCAAATAGGCATTGTTGACCCTCTTTTCCACTCACAGTAGCTGCGCATTTCTCACCCTAGGCTTATACTCGAGTCAATAAGTTTTCCCAGTTTTTTGTGGTAAAATTAGGTGCCTCGGCTTATATATATATATATATATATATATATATATATATATATATATATATATATATATATATATATATATATATATATATATATATATATATATATATATATATATATATATATATATATATATATATATATATATATATACACACACACAGTGGGGACAGAAAGTATTCAGACCCCCTTAAATTTTTCACTCTTTGTTATATTACAGCCATTTGCTAAAATCATTTAAGTTCATTTTTTTTCCTCATTAATGTACACACAGCACCCCATATTGACAGAAAAACACAGAATTGTTTACATTTTTGCAGCTTTATTAAAAAAGAAAAACTGAAATATCACATGGTCCTAAGTATTCAGACCCTTTGCTCAGTATTTAGTAGAAGCACCCTTTTGATCTAATACAGCCATGAGTCTTTTTGGGAAAGATGCAACAAGTTTTTCACACCTGGATTTGGGGATCCTCTGCCATCCCTCCTTGCAGATCTTCTCCAGTTCTGTGAGGTTGGATGGTAAACGTTGGTGGGCAGACATTTTTAGGTCTCTCCAGAGATGCTCAGTTGGGTTTAAGTCAGGGCTCTGGCTGGGCCATTCAAGAACAGTCACGGAGTTGTTGTGAAGCCACTCCTTCGTTATTTTAGCTGTGTGCTTAGGGTCATTGTCTTGTTGGAAGGTAAACCTTCGGCCCAGTCTGAGGTCCTGAGCACTCTGGAGAAGGTTTTCGTCCAGGATATCCCTGTACTTGGCCACATTCATCTTTCCTTCGATTGCAACCAGTCGTCCTGTCCCTTCAGCTGAAAAACAACCCCACAGAATGATGCTGCCACCACCATGCTTCACTGTTGGGACTGTATTGGACAGGTGATGAGCAGTGCCTGCTTTTCTCCACACAAACCGCTTATAATTAAGGCCAAAAAGTTCTATCTTGGTCTCATCAGACCAGAGAATCTTATTTCTCACCATCTTGGAGTCATTCAGGTGTTTTTTTAGCAAACTCTATGCAGGCTTTCATGTGTCTTGCACGGAGGAGAGGCTTCCGTCGGGCCACTCTGCCATAAAGCCCCAACTGGTGGAGGGCTGCAGTGATGGTTGACTTTCTACAACTTTCTCCCATCTCCCGACTGGATCTCTGGAGCTCAGCCACAATGATCTTTGGGTTCTTCTTTACCTCTCTCACCAAGGCTCTTCTCCCCCGATAGCTCAGTTTGGCCAGACAGCCAGCTCTAGGAAGGGTTCTGGTTGTCCCAAACGTCTTCCATTTAAGGATTATGGAGGCCACTGTGCTCTTAGGAACCTTAAGTGCAGCAGAAGTTTTTTTGTAACCTTGTCCAGATCTGTGCCTTACCACAATTCTGTCTCTGAGGTCTTCAGGCAGTTCCTTTGACCTCATGATTCTCATTTGCTCTGACATGCACTGTGAGCTGTAAGGTCTTATATAGACAGGTGTGTGGCTTTCCTAATCAAGTCCAATCAGTATAATCAAACACAGCTGGGCTCAAATGAAGGTGTAGAACCATCTCAAGGATGATCAGAAGAAATGGACAGCACCTGAGTTATATATATGAGTGTCACAGCAAAGGGTCTGAATACTTAGGGCCATGTGATATTTCAGTTTTTCTTTTATAATAAATCTGCAAAAATGTCAACAATTCTGTGTTTTTCTGTTAATATGGGGTTCTGTGTGTACATTAATGAGGAAAAAAAATGAACTTAAATGAAATGATTTTAGCAAATGGCTGCAATATAACAAAGAGTGAAAAATTTAAGGGGGTCTGAATACTTTCCGTCTCCCCACTGTATATATATATAATATTTCAATTCTGTTAGGCAATGTTTTAAAAAATATTGCAGTGAATTTTAATATTCTAGGGCCCCTTAACTGCTAGTCAATTTTATTCAAAAGGTGAATTTAGCCTATAAGAATTAAATACATTTTGGTGGCTGGAGTTCTGCTTTAAATGTTATCTATCTGAGGAATTCACACATTATCTATCTTCTTTCTAGTACCTCTTGTTTCAAAGCTCCCCCCACAGATGTGATCCACACATCAAACCCTCAAACCAGTGATCTGCAAACGCACATGAACTCAATTGTCATCCCAGTCTTAGTCCATAGGGTTCCATATTGAGTTGGCCCACATTTTGCAGCTATAATCGCTTCATCTCTTCTGGGAAGGCTGTTCACAAGGTTTAGGAGTGTGTCTGTCTATGGGAATGTTTGACCATTCTTCCAGAAGCGCATTTGTGAGGTCAGGCATTGATGTTGGACGAGAAGGCCTGGCTCGCAGTCTCCGCTCCAATTCATCCCATAGGTGTTCTGTTGGGTTGAGGTCAGGACTCTGTGCAGGCCAGTCAAGTTCCTCCACCCCAAACTCTCTCATACATGTCTTTATAGATGTTGCTTTGTGCACTGGTGTGCAGTCATGTTGGAACAGGAAGGGGCCATCCCCAAACTGTTCCCACAAAAATGGGAGCATGAAATTGTCCAAAATGTCTTGGTATGCTGACACCTTAAGAGTTCCCTTCACTGGAACTAAGGAGCCAAGCCCAACCCCTGAAAAAAAACAACCCCACAACATAATTCCCCCTCCACCAAATGATTTGGACCAGTCCATAAACACATGGATGAGCGAGTTTGGGGTGGAGAAACTTGACTGGCCTGCAAAGAGCCCGACCTCAACCCAATAGAATGCTTTTGGGATGAATGAGAGTGGAGACTGGGAGCCAGGCCTTCTCGTCCACATCAGTGCCTGACCTCACAAATGCGCTTCTGGAAGAATGGTCAAACATTCCCATAGACACACTCCTAAACCTTGTGGACAGCCTTCCCAGAAGAGTTGAAGCTGTTATAGCCGCAAAGGGTGGGCCAACTCAATATTGAACCCTACGGACTAAGACCTGGGATACCATTAAAGTGTATATGTGTCCCAACACTTTTTACAATGTAGTGTGTGTGTGTGTGTGTGTGTGTGTGTGCGTGCGTGTGTGTGTGTGTGTGTATGTATGTATGTGTGTGTGTATATATGTATATATGTATGTGTATATATATATGTGTGTGTGTGTGTGTGTGTGTGTGTATGTATGTATATATATATACTGTAAATCTGCAAAAATGTAAACAATTCTGTGTTTTTCTGTCAATATGGGGTGCTGTGTGTACATTGAGGAAAAAAAATGAACTTAAATGATTTTAGCAAATGGCTGCAAAATAACAAAGAGTGAAAAATTTAAGGGGGTCTGAATACTTTCTGTCTCCTCACTGTATATATATAATATTTCAATTCTGTTAGGCAATGTTTTAAAAATATTGCAGTGAATTTTAATATTCTAGGGCCCCTTAAAGCGGAGCGCCGCCGAAAGAAAAAATTTTAAAAGTCAGCAGCTACAAATACTGCAGCTGCTGACTTTTAAAACATGGACACTTACCTGTCCAGGGCGCCCGCGATGTCGGCACCCGAGGCCGAAGCGTCTCTCCGTCCTCGGGTGCTGCCGCCTCCATCTTCGGTAAGGGAATCAGGAAATGAAGCCGCACTTCCCGGTTCCCTACTGCGCATGCGCGAGTCGCGCCGCGCAATACGAATGCTCCCTGCTGCCTCTGGGACCCGTGTGTGTTTCCCAGCAGGCAGCGGGAGGGAGCAGGAAGTGGCGTAAATAACCGCAGATTCTGCGGCTATTTATGCCGGAAGTGGGTACAGATACCTGTAATATACAGGTATCTGTACCCCCCTCCCCCCTGAAAGGTGCCAACTGTGTCACCGGAGGGGGGGAGGAATCTAATGAGTGGAAGTTCCACTTTTGGGTGGAACTCCACTTTAACTGCTAGTCAATTTTATTCAAAAGGTGAATTTTTTAAGTGGGTCTGAATACTTTCCGTCCCCACTGTACACTTTGCTATTTATCTCATATATCCCAATTATCCTGACATGCAACATGATACATGTTACTATGATTGAGATATAATCGGATAAATAGCAAAGTGTATTTCGAGTCTAAAAGCCCCTGAGGAAGTCTTAACAGATGTGACATGGCAGAGACTGGATGATGTAATCCCTGAAGTTGTAGTGGAGTGGAGATTGGTCTGATTGCGTATGGGTGACATCCAATTGAGAACATCAGGACATCTCCTTTGTATGGAATCATAAACGTGCCTGACCTAGCTGATGTATATTATTATAGGTCCAGGCAAAAAGGTGAGTGAGTGAGTGACAAAGGAGGCTTTCGGTTAGTACTGTGAATATCGTGGAGATATTTATACATATTTATTATGGTGGTTTCAAATTGTAAAGAAGAAAGTTTCACTGAAAATTTACAGAGTGGATTCTGCACTATTCATATATTATTTGTTTACCCATTTGTGTTCAAATATTAGTACTGGCAGCTAGTGCTGTTCATGTAGGTGATAGGGCTAGTGTGAGAGGATTTCGGCTAGAGATTTTTTTCTAAATCTCTCCTTACTAGACTTTCATCTACATTCTCTTCTACCACCGTTGATTTTTAATCCTTTTACATTTTTCATAGTATTGCATTATAAAAACCTGCTTTATTGTCAATTAATTATCTGCTCTGTTTCAGGACCGCTTGGAGCACCTACGAAAAGAATGTGGCCCGCACATGGCAGCTGTGGCACGAGACTCGGTAGAAGGCATATGTAGCAAAATCTACCACTTCTCTCAGGATTATGTGAAGAGGATTCATGAGAAGCACTTGACATTGCTACGTGAAGCCAATATACCAGGTAATATGTTTACACTTTAACACCTTGGAAATATAAGGTTGCAAATTGCTATGCCTTGGGCTATTGGCAGGAGTTGGCCTTATATTAAAGTAAAGTTTCCACCCAAAAATGGAACTTCCGCTTTAAGTGAAGGTGACCCCCTGAAATGCCACATTTGGAATGTCATTTTTTTGGGGGGGGCGCAATACCCTCTTTTTAGGGGCATCCAGCTCCCACTTCCTCCCTTGGCTCCGCAGCACTGGAAGGAAGATCACCTCTCCCCCCTCCCTCCGTGCAATCTTCTGGGACACTTCACAGGTCCCAGAAGATTGCCCGGCCAATCGCAGCTCGCACATGCACAGTGCATGCCTGTCTGTGAAGCCACAGCCGGGTGCCCACAGTCACAATGCCGGCGCCGAGGAGAGGAGGGGAAGAGAACCGAGGCTTCGTTCGTCCGCATTGCTGGACCGTAGGACAGGTTAGTGTCCGATTTATTAAAAGTCAGCAGCTACACTTTTTGTAACTGCTGACTTTTATATGGGTGGAACTCTGATTTAAGAAAGAAGTACCACTAATGTAGCATTGTGCTGGATTTAGTAAGTCAAAAGAGTAAATCGCATGTATAATGCTCTTTCTTTTTTTCAATTTAACCGATTGCGGACCAGTCGCCGCAGTTTTACTGCAGCAGGTTGGCTCCGCTGCACGAAGTCACGTTATTGTACGTGATCTCGCGAGGTCTGGATAGTAGGCGTGCGCGCCCGCCGCTAACTCCGTGGGTCCCGCGGATTTGATGTCCGCGGGCATACCCGCAATCGTCTCACGGAGAGGAAGAATGGGGAAATGCTGATGTAAACAAGCATTTCCCCGTTCTGCCTAGTGACAGGACACTGATCACAGCTCCCTGTAATCGGGAGCAGTGATCAGTGTCGTGTCACACATAGCCCCCCCCACAGTTAGAATCACTCCCTAGGACACACTTAACCCCTGCAGCGCCCCCTCCTGGTTAACCCCTTCACTGCCAGTCACATTTACACAGTAATCAGTGCATTTTGATTCGTACTGATCGCTGTATAAATTTGAATGGTCCCAAAATGGCACCAAAAGTGTCCGATGTGTCCGCTATAATGACGCAGTCACGATAAAAATCGCTGATCGCCGCCATTACTAGTAAAAAAATAATAATAAAAATGCCATAAATCTATCCCCTATTTTGTAGATGCTATAACTTTTGCGCAAACCAATCAATATACGCTGATTGCGATTTTTTTTTTTTTAAACCAAAAATATGTAGAAGAATACGTATCGGCCTAAACTGAGGGGAAAAAATGTTTTTTTATATATATTTTTTGGGGATATTTATTATAGCAAAAAGTAAAAAATATTGCTTTTTTTTTCAAAATTGTCGCTCTTTTTTTGTTTATAGCGCAAAAAATAAAACTGCAGAGGTGATCAAATACCACCAAAAGAAAGCTCCATTTGTGGGGAAAAAAAGGACGTCAATTTTGTTTGGGTACAATGTCGCACGACCACGCAATTGTCAGTTAAAGCGACGCAGTGCCGAATCTCAAAAAACGCTCTGGTCAGGAAGGGGGTAAATTCTTCCCATAGCTCTCTCCTGACCTGTTCCTCTGTTTTCAGCCTGATAACTCCTGATAAATTCTAGGACACATCAGATAAAAGCAGCCTGAAATTTGTGTCAGGGAGGTTGCTATAAATAGATTAGCAGGCAGCTGGCCAAGTTACAAAACACCTCTGAGAGTCTCTGCCTATGTGGAGAGGGGGTGTGTGCCTTTCCTCCAATCAGCAATTTTAGCTATCTTGGCTGTATGCCCAGACATCACACTCTGTGTTAAACAGGAAGAGAACATTTCCTAACACAATCAGAACTTTCTAAACAGTATATAAATGTGAAGACAGCAGATATGGATGTAAAACCTATGTAGGGATATTTGTTTCATCCCTGTGTATCATCTGAGGCCATTCACTTCACTGGGTGTATGGAGGGTTTACATCCACTTAAGGTGTAGGGAAACTGACTTGTGTTTACTCTGTTATGTTGGGTCATTTTGGGTTGTTTTTTTTTTTTTTTTCCCTCAGTGTACAGGTCTTCGTATTACACTGTACTGCATATACAATGTTATGTGTGTTTAGGTGTTGGGTCTTTTGAATGTACAAGATTCTGTTTTCGAGTGTATTGTTGAGCTTGAAAAAAAACAGATGCAACGTCTCTGCCTGACGATCGGCTGGTGTCAGCAGACATTGAGTGCCTGGCAACTGCAGATCGGCTTCTGCTGTGAATAATCACAACAGAAGCGGAGCGACGCACCCCCTGCAGACGGAAGTGCAGGATCACGTGTATATATACATGATCCAGCGGTATAGGGCGGTCAGCAAGTGGTTAAAAATCCTTCAGAGTTTTTGTGAATCTCCAGCCATATGCAGATGAGTACAATATATTATATGTAGAGAAGTCAACAGATTTGTCAACACATTATATATTATTTCGTTATTTCTCAGTAGGCACTATCCCTTTATATAGCAATAGAACAAAAACACTCCCCTTTTTAAGTGCCAGACGACGCGCGGAGACCATGGATGGGAATACATTTTTATTCCATAAAGATAAAAACAGTAAAGTGAAAACACCATTAAAGAAGAACTGCAGTCTTCTCACATATTTTGTAATAAAAACATTTTTGCCATTCTGAAGCTTCCCTCCAACCACTTTGCATATTATTCTATATATACTGTGATTCTGTACTTGCCAAAGTGCAGAATGCCATGCTGCAGAAATCTCCCTCCACTGAGTCTGGCTGCAACCATTTTAACTGTGGGCAGCTGAAGCTGCTGCCTGTTCACTTCTTGGATTTACACAGATACACAGAGGCACATCTCCAGCTCTGCAGCTCTCATTGGCCCTCTTATGACTTTTCTCCCCTCGCATCCTGGCAAAGGCTGAGAGAGCTGTGCATGATGTCATGAGCCTAGGCTAATGACCAGATAAGAAACAGGAAGTGGGCTGTATAAGGTATTTACTGGCAGAAAAAAAAATGTTTTACTATCCAAAGATAAAACAACAAGGGCAGAAGATTTAATCGATGGAAAGTTGAAAAAAATGACTGAATTTCCACTTCAATTGTATATTCTATATCGTGAATTGTAAATTCTCCAAGCACCAATTGTAAATTTCATATATAGACATGAATGCTCTCTCAATGACATCTATTAAATAGCAGTTGTCATCAACTCTATGGAGTCACCAATAAGGCTCAATCCAAAAGGCTCCAACTAGATTGTCATATCCTAGATGGATGCTACTACTACTAGACATTCCAGTGGAAATGAAAAGAAAACAATTTGAAAAGAATTAGAGGATTTGCGGGGTAATTAGAAAAAAGATTTAATTACATTATGATGCAGTTTCTGTCTGCTTATAGATGCTCTCTAGTCAAAGATGAAACATAAGCCTTGAAATCTATGGGATGCATATTGCTTTTCTGCTCAGGACTTTGATTTTTGACCAAGGTATAGCTAGAATACACCTGTCTCTCCACACCTGTTTGTAGATAACTTGCTGAGCTGACTAACCATTTTGCTTAACCACTTCAGCCCTGAAAGATTTTACCCCCTTCCTGACGTGAGCACTTTTTGCGATTCGGCACTGCGCCGCTTTAACTGACAATTGCGCGTCCGTGCGACAATGTACCAAAACAAAATTGATGTCCTTTTTTTCCCACAAATAGAGCTTTCTTTTGATGGTATTTGATCACCTCTGCGTTTTTTATTTTTTGCACTATAAACAAAAAAAGCCCCAATTTTGAAAAAAAGCAATATTTTTTACTTTTTGCTATAATAAACATCTCCCAAAAATATATATATAAAAAAAAAAAAAAAATTCCTCAGTTTAGGCTGATATGTAGTCTTCTACATATTTTTGGTAAAAAAATTTGCAATAAGCGTATATTGATTGGTTTGCGCAAAAGTTATAGCATCTGCAAAATAGGGGATAGTTTTATGGCATTTTATTATTTATTTATTTTTTTTAATAGTAATGGCGGCGATCTGCGATTTTTATCATGACTGTGACATTATGTCGGACACTTTTGACACTATTTTGGGATTATTGTCATTTATTCAGCGATCAGTGCTAGAGAAATCCATTGATTACTGTTTAAATGACACTGGCAAGGAAGGGGTTAAACACTAGGGGGCGATCAAGGAGTTAAGTGTGTCTTAGGGAGTGATTCTAACTGTGGGGGCGGGATGGGCTACCACTGACATGACAGCGATCACTGCTCACGATGACAGGGAGCAGTAGATCCCTGTCATGTCACTAGGCAGAACGGGAAATGCCTTGTGTACATAGGCATCTCCCCGTTCTGCGGCTCCGTGACACGATCATGGGACACCGGTGGACATCAAGTCCGTGGGACCCGCTGGACGCGGTCATGCTCTACGCGGCAGGCGCCCGCTAGCCCCACCAATTACAGGGGACATACAGGTACGCCCATTTGCCCACCGCTGCCATTGTGCCGACGTATATCTGCGTGCAGCAGTCGGCAAGTGGTTAAAACGTATTTGTGGTCAAAATGTAAAATCATATATTCATTTCCACATTGTATTTCATTTTTTTTCTGGTCTAGTCCTATTAATGTGAATCATCTTGAACTTTGTAAACTTGAGTGGGCGCCGCTGTGTCACAGATTTCACAGAGCCTGCCTTTCTGAACTACAGAGGTGCTGAGAGGAGGAGTTTTAGGAGGCAGAGTCGGTGCAGGAATAACTGCTTGCAGGCAGCATAGTACTATGGGATATGTAGTCCTTAGAAATTGAAATGAACAGCAGAGGAGAAGCTGCAAAGCATACAGGGAAACCAGGAAGTTGTGGAAAGAGATGATCAGTAAGGCAGTTAGCAATGATAACATGAGGATATTTTTCAAATGCGCTTAAATCAAAAATAAGAACCCTTTCACACTGGGGCGGTTTTCAGGCGCTATTGCGCTAATAATAGCGCCTGCAAACCGACCCGAAAATGCCGCTGCCTTAATTCCAGTGTGAAAGCCCCGAGGGCTTTCACACTGGAGCGATGCGCTGGCAGGACGGTAAAAAAAGTCCTGCCAGCAGCATCTTCGGAGCGGTGAAGGATCGGTGTGTAATACCGCTCCTTTACCGCTCCTGCCCATTGAAATCAATGGGACGGCGCGGCTATACCGTCGGCAAAGCGCCTCTGTAGAGGCGCTTTGCGGTGGTAATTAACCCTTTCTCGGCCGCTAGTGGGGGTAAAACCGCCCCGCTAGCGGCCGCATACCGACAGTAAAACGCCGCTAATAATAGCGGCGTTTTACCGCCGACGCCGCCCCAGTGTGAAAGGGCTCTAACTATTGTTTGTATTACTATGCTGATGTTATAAAAAAAGTTTATGCTGTGACCTGCAAAGTTTAACTTTTTGAAATACAGAATTCCTAAACACCAAATCAGGGGTAAAGGTAAGGTGGGGTGGGACTTTGTGTGTATCTCTGTAGGGTTTGACTAAAGATATATACCACAAATTTAAAATATATATTCAAACTTTTATTTTTCATCTATTAATTAAGAACATGTTACAGTTGTAGAGATACAGTTACTGTTATGTTGGTCCAGGACGTGCTGATCGTGGTGCGATGGATCAAATATATGGCCTACGCATTTTGCGGGAAACCCCGCTTCGTCAGGGCCTTAGAATAGCACAAATACAATAAAAGTATTATAGTAACTTAAAAATACAATATTGACAGAGATATAAAACAGTATTAACAAATATTGAGATATAATAATTTTCTAAAACCGTGTATGTTTGTAGGGTATTCTCAGTTGCCCACATAATGGAAATAGTATAGCATAAAACTTTTTGACAGAACAGGATTGCATACAGTTTATTTGATGTCTAGCAAAGAAATTGATTATAGAACCTATAGTGTGAATTAATACTAAATTTATTTATCTATTTATTTACCTTCAAACTGTAAGACTTGGCGTGTTGGTCCAATGGGGGAGGAAGCCTGAGGGAGCCCGTGGGGATGACCTCCTGGTCCTCACTGGGGAAGCAGAGCAGACTCCTATTTATAGATGGTTGTATTTTAAATATTAAACACCCCCACTGTAGGTTCCTTGATATCTCTGGCAGACAAAAATCCTGGTGTATCAGTGTCAGCATTAACAGCCACATATACCAATCAAAGGAAATATGTTACTCACATGTGAGAAGCTCTTTAGAATCTGGCTGCAATGGTTTACAGAGAACTCTGTATATTGAGCTGGCTTTCTGACATTAGGACAGTTGCATGGTTCTCTGGAGAACATATTTAGTTCACTGATGAAGTTTAGTTTTCATGCCAAAGTTCATGCATAAATGTATTGAAACCACCCTTTCTTTTACATTAAAGTACAAGTTAATTGAAATCTCTTAATTGGTCTATGTGTTTTGCTGAAGGATCCACTATTTCAGGACTAAAAACAAGTATGTTGGTGCTTCACATTAATCTGGAGGTCCAAAATAATACGTTTATAATGAAAATACACAAAATCATAAATATTATTTTAATTAGGCCTACCAATATCAATATTACATAGTAACCAATGGTACATGGAGGGCTATACTCACTAAAGATCATGCTATTGTGCTAAGGATATCAATATATGTAGTCTGTTCCCTTCCCAATCAAGCTATGTAGAGTAACATAGAGGACATTACAACAAAGAATCTGCCTTTTATATACTGTATATTGCAATATGGTAGTTTAGGTATTTGTGATTTGTTTGAAAACCATTAATGATGAGTTCTAATAAATATACATAGACCCCACCCTTTCATTACTACATAACATTGCTGCAGTGTTCACCTATGCTCAGTGTAACACCAACAAGAATATCTGCAGGCTTTGCTTTTTAATAAACGTCGAAGTGTAAAGGATCCCTGCTGGTGGTTCGTGCACCTGTTCCCACCCCATAAATCTCAATTACCCTGCATTAGGTCCTGCCAGCAAAGTGCTCTGCTAGTGTGCCGCTGTATTTGACATCCATATATTCCACTTAACTTCATAGGCTCTACACTAGAGAAATCTTTGGCCTACATACAATCCTCTGCATGGACACATTAAGGAGTGTAATATAACAAGTTATCGTTGTAAGCTTAAATAAACCTTGCTCTTAAAAAGCTTTTCCAGTGAAATGGAGATTGAGCATGTTTCCCGTAGCCTTTTATACTGTAACTGGGCTTTCTTGGATCACAGCTCATCCCATCATCTTGTGCATCTGTAACCTGCCTGCAAGGACACTGTGTATATCATAGAATAGAGAGAATTTCTTTGTGTTTTTAAACTCTTCTCCCCACAACATGGCATGGAGAAGGCTTAAGAATATTTGGTTCTGCATTGCTAAAAATGTTGTATTTAATTAAAGAAAAATAGTCTATTAGGAAAAAAAAAAGAAATGTAAAAATATTTTTTTTTAAATGAGATAAATCATTTACTATAACCAGTAAATACATCTGCCTACCTTTTTTGCAGTGAGGGGCCAGTTAGTATGTATTCTAGGATCTGACATCTATTCATTGTGTCCTCTCTGTATCACACTCCCTGAATTGACCTGAGAGAACAAAGCCCTTTTAGTCTCTGATCTCTCACTCACCAAGGTAATGAAGGTCCTTAACTTTCTGTTCTCAAGTAAAGCTTCCAGTGAGTATGGTCTACCAGCAGAGGCCTATCAAAAATATTTTCTAACTTTAATACAGCACCTCTTGTGTATACTTGTGTCGGGCGCCTTGCATTTGTATCAGGTGCCCTTATAGCATCTACAAAGCCAATATAGTGCTCATCCCAAAGCCTGATAGAGACCTTCCAAACCAGACTTGCCTACCTGCTGACCACAAATGTTAAAATACAAGCCAAAGCTCTAGCCCTTTGCTTACCTAAAGTTATATCCAAATTGGTAGTTTACAAGCAATCAGGATTTATTCCTAACAGATTGACAACAGCAATTTATTGGAAATTATCCCTTTACATGCAATCCGCCCTGCAAAATGTGGGAAACAGAGCACTACTCTCCCCCAACGCAACCAAAGCTTTTAATATTATTAATTTGGAATACATGTGGGAGGTGCTCCAAAACTTGAAGGATGGGTCAAAGTTTATGAAGTGATGCAGATTATATTCTCCTCCCCTACAGGTAGAGTGCTTTTAAACATCGCTCTCTCACACTTTATACCTTTGGGGAGAGGCACTAGGCAGATATACCCACTCTTGCCTTTATAATTTGTACTCACAATTGAGCCATTTGCTGTGACTATTAGGAAAAATCCTATTACTGAAGACTTGGTCAGAGCCGATTGGGAAGGATAAAATAATTCTGTAGGTAGATGATACACTTCTATTTCTGGGAGATACATTAACCTCACTGAAGCATTTTATGACTTCCGCTACATTATTTTTAAGCAGGTTATCGGGACTTCTCATAAATTGGGACATACATTTTGATATTATTAATGTTGACCGTAGGGGCGTAACCTCAATTCACAGGGTCCCATAGCAACATTTTGATGTTGACCTCTCTCTCTCTTTGCAACACCTGGCTGTGACAATGGAGACAATAGTGTAATACATTTTAACATAAAGTATGCCTAAATCATGGACAGGTAGCAGGAGAGCTGTCAGTACAGTTGGTGCACTGTTTTGGACCAGTGATGTGGAGAAAAAGTGAAGGGAATTCCCTCGAAATTTACTCAGTATTTCACCAGCATTTTTCAGTTGCAATTAATCTTTTTCAGAGTATAAGATCTTAGGACTTGGGTGTAAATTCTAAGCCCTTCACCCCAGCCAGCAAACTTTACAGAACTTTGCGGTTTAGTAGTGAGTAAAAAATAAGTACAGTATGTTGATAATTTAATTATATATTATTTCATAGTTGTTACTTTTTGTATGCACAATTACTCTATATCCTTTAGCAGGCCATAGACAGTTTGAATCTCAGCAGGTTCATGAAGAACCACCCAAGATTCGAACCATGTATGGGCAGGCTGAATGTACCCAAGATTATCGAGCAGCCAGCCTGCCAGATTTTACGTGCAATTATCGCTAGCGGCTGTTATAGAGACTAGAGATAATCACTGTGTTCTCCCAGCGGGGACGGCTCCTCCCGCGAGAACACAATGGCTCGGCAGGAGGGATTCTCCTGTCAAAACTCTCTGTGGTTGCAGGAAAGAAATTCGCTCTCTCTATGGCCATACCTAATCAGGAAAACTGCTTTAGGCTTACAGAGTCAAAATCCGAGTGATGGCCAGGATGACCAGAAACTCTGAAGATAAAGAAAATCTACTCACAGATGGGGAGAAGCAAAGGAGGTCTGTGACTAACCAAAGCTTAGTTATCAGTGTTAACTGTTTGCTGCCCGCCCACCGTCAAATGACGGTGGGGCGGTGCAAATCTTGTTCTGGGACGCCGTCATATGACGGCGTCCCAGAACGGCCGTGCTGCAAGGACACGGCGCGACCCCGATCTCTGTAAAGAGCCGCGTCCGCAGCTCTTTAACTATGTCATCAACTGTGTCCAATCACAGCCGGTCACATGTAAACAAGGAGATGCCGGTAATCGGCTCTCCTCGCCTCCCACTGACAGAGCGTGAGGAGAGGCGATCAGCGGCATCTCCTCACAGGGGGACATTTAGGGATGTAATCGGGGCACTGATCATCAGTGCCCTGAGTGTGACAAAACAGTGCTCACCAATGCCAGCATATAGTGCCCACCAGTGCCACCAATCAGTGCCCACAAGTGCCACCAATCAGTGCCCATTAGCGATGCCAGTCAGTGCTGGCAATCAGTGCCGCCTATCAGTGCTGCCCATCAATGCCCATCACTGCCACCTATCAATACCCATCAGTGCCCATCTGTACCGCCTATCCGTGCTGCCTATCCGTGCCCGCCAGTGCCGCCTATCAGTGCCCATTAGTGCCACCCAACAGTGCTCATCAGTGCCACATATTAGTGGCACCTATCAGTGCCCATAAGTGCAGCATATTAGTGCCGCCTCATCAATGCCCACCAGTGCCGCCTCATCAGCGCACATCAGTGAAGGCGAAAAATTACTTAGTTACAAAATTTAATGACAGAAAAAAGTAAACTTTTTTTCAAAATTTTTGGTGTGTTTTTTTTTTTTTTTTTTTGTGTAAAAAAATAAAAAACCCAGCCGTGATTAAATACCACCAAAAGAAAGCTCTATTTGTGTGAAGAAAATTATAAAGAAATTTGTTTGAGTACAGTGTAGCATGACCGCGCAATTGTCATTTAAAGTGCGACAGCACTGAAAGCTGAAAAATGGCCTGGGCAGGAAGGGGTGTAAGTGCCCTGCAGGCAAGTGGTTAAAGCCCAACTTCAGGAAAAGTAACACCCCCTCCCCCATTCCCTTTTCAGTAGGGCTGCCCCTGCACTGCAATGGTTAAATGCTTGTTTAAGTCTAGGTGAAGGGAAAATCCGTTTTACTTACCAGATCCACTGCTCCTCTGGCAGATTGCACTACCCTTTGTTCCAGCAGTGGACTGTTCTGGTTGTACTTATGCCAGTAATAAAATCGTTCCATTACCTTGAAGTAATGATTTCTTCTGCCCTTGGGGCTAAATGCACTCGGAGTGTTTAGTCCTGTGTCGCAAATCCCAGTGTTTTTTGTGAAGTGAGAGGCACAGGTGTAGCTTCCAGCCCTGCTGGCAGCAGCCTTTCGAAATCTATGACAGGCTGGAATACACAATGGCTGGACACTGTAGCATGCGGTACCCTATGGGTGCGCATATGTCCCTGAACACATACGTCATAGATATTGACAGGCTGGTGGCTGTGGGGCTGGACACTGCATGTGTGCCTCCCAATGTTGGGATTGGATACATATAGGCTAAATGGCCAGTGTACATAAGGCCTTAAAGTAGTTGTAAAGGCTGAAGGTTTTTTACCTGAAAGCGGATCTTCACCGAAAAGGGGAAGTTCCACTTTAAGCCCCCCTCCCCACCTCCTATACCACATTTGGCATACATTTTTTAAATTTTTTTTGGGTGGAGTGGGTTTCTAGTTTTGACAGGTACCCACTCCCACTTCCGGTAGAATCCCCTAGGTGATCCAAGAGGCAGTTCGACCCCCACCCCCCTATTCAACTGCAGCTTTCTGGTACACGTCACAGGTCCCAAAAGGCTGCGGGACCATTCATACAGCAAGTAGCTTGCTTTGGGTGGGCACTTGGAGGGGGACCCCAGAAGAGCAAGATCGGGCTGCTCTGTGCAAAACTATAACATGTTTGTTCATTTAGAAAAATTTAATTTGATCCTTTTACAATCACTGTAAATGAAATTTGATAAATTTACAATCACTGTAATCCGAATTATGTGTGATCCAGAGAACACTTAAACTTCACCACACATGTTACAATTTGATTGTACAATGTCCTTTAGATTTACCAACTGCTATGGTGACGTGGCCTTCTCAGGTGACATCACCAGCGCCTCAGGAAGGGCAAAACTAAAAATAAAAAATAAAATGAGTTTGTAAAATGACAGCATTTGCACTATAAATGTATACTGTATGTGCTTACTGCTGAGCATGCAGAGTCTCTACTTTTAGTGTTTTCAGGGCAAAGGTCAATTTTAACATTCACATAAATGAGATGTACAGCATAGTGAGAATGTTTTTTATTTTTGTGATGGACAATAATTCGATATTAACAAAACACACAATGTGTTTTACAGAACCAGGCCCAGTTGCGCCCTGCCCAGACAAGGTGTTCGTCTGTCATCCTGTGCGATTGACTTCCCCAGCATTGCCATTCCAGGGAGGAGTGGATGTGCAACAAGATGGCAACGTGGTGTGTGTGAGGTACAAGGGGGAGTCCGTCAGAATCAACCAGAGTTACTTCAGTAAATTGGTGAGCAAACATTTCTTCCTGTCATTGCCTACGCACCTTGTGATTTTTACACGAGTGTTAATTTACTCCCATGTCTTCTCGTTGCCTTTGCAGTTCCAGCTTTATCGCCTCAGTAGTACGGATGACCCAGGGTCAGAAAAGTTCCTGCCTCGTGTATGGTGTCTCCTGCGAAGATATCAGGTATCTACAACAGACTCATATTCATATATATTCATATTTGAAGAAATAAAAGATGTCTAACATGCAGTGTTGTTTATTGAAGGTGATGTTTGGGACAGCACAGTATGAGGGCTCCGGTCTACAGGGGGCACTTCCAGTCAACGTTTTTCAGGCTTTGCACAGAATTTTTGGTGTCACCTCGGAGTGTTTCGCTTCACCTCTGAACTGTTATTTCAAGCAGTACTGTTCCGCCTTTCCAGACACAGATGGCTACTTTGGCTCCCGGGGGTAAGGATACATTGCAAGATACAATTTAGAGGCCTGGTTATTTAACTCATTACATTATTGCTAAGTACTCAGAAAAATACCAAACTAGCAAACAGCCCCGCCAGCTCCTGCTTATATTTACCTGAGCCCGATCTCCATCCAGTAGGGTTACATAGTTGGTATAGGTTGAATAAAGACACCAGTCTATTCAGTTCAACCTGTATGGAGGTGGGTGTGTGCGTGTGTTTATGTCAGTAATCGTTCCTATATCCCTATATATTGCATTCACTAAGATGCTCATCTAATCATTTTTTAAACTCCCCGCTGACGCCACCGCTTGTGGAAGGGAGTTCCAAATCCTTACCACTTTGACCGTAAAGAACCCTCTACGCACTTTAAGGTTAAAACACTTCTTCTCCATGTCAATGAGTAGCCGCATGTCTTTTTAAGCTACCTGAAAATGAATGTTTTTTTTTTTTCCCCCCCATTGCTAGAATCACTAGATGAATGAGAGCAGAGACTCTCTCGGATTGCTCTCTCCTCATTGGCACAGATACAGAAACGGGAGCCATTGGCTCCTGCTGCTGTCAGTCACAGCCATTGAGGAGGGAATGGGGGCAGGGCCAAGCCGCACTCTGTGTGTCTGATGGAACGAGCATCCATGAGTGCCCCATAGCAAACACTTGACGGGGGAGGAGCCAGGAGTTCCGGCGGGGGAACCCAAGAAGAGGAGGATCGGGGCTGCTCTGTTCAAAACCATTACATGGAGCAGGTAAGTATAACATGTTTGTTTTTTGTTTTTTTAAAACATTACCTTTTAGAATCACTTTAATTGTAGTATTTCTTTTTTATCAAGCAAGTATGAAATATTGCATGTGCATGTTTTGTTACTGCTTGTAATCAGCAGGTGGAGCTCTATGCAAGGTCTATCATTTATCTATGAAGTCTTTTTCTTTCAGGCAGCTCTTGTGCTAAAAATAGGCCTGAATGAGTCAGAAGAGTTTTCCCTCCTCTTCTACTAGCAACCACAGCAATGTCTTCATTAGTGGATTTATTATATATACAAAGACAAAACATTTTTTTTAGTAGGGAAATGAAGCCTCACAGATTTTTATTGCTACCTGTGTCCCTGCTGGGGAGATTAAACTTTTTAGGATAGAAAGTGATAGAAAATCTAAAATGTTGGAGTTGTAACCAGAACAGGGAATGTTTTTATTGAGGATACTTATTAGAAACAGCTGTCTATCCCCCTAATGATCCACAAAAAAAACGACAGGGATTTTTACTTTATCCAAAACTAAAATTAATTTTGGCCTATATTTTAACACAACCTGGTAGAAATGAGGGTGGTGATGGAATTTTGTTTTAGAAAGCCCATCTACATCTCAGATGCAGGGATCTCCAAACTACGGCCCTCCAGCTGTTGCGGAACTACACATCCCATGAGGCATTGCAAAACTCTGACATTCACAGACCTGACTGGGCATGATGGGAATTGTAGTTCCTGAACAACTGGAGGGCCGTAGTTTGAAGACCCCTGTCTCAGAGTGTCATGAATGCACCTCCCATAATTAATTATTTCTCAAATTATTTTTTTATACAAAATTTTAAAATATGTAAAACACCAGTTTACACACGTTAAACAGACATGTTAAAAAAAAGTTAAATACTGTAAAATTGACTAAAACCATTTTATGATTTCCCTATAAAGCTTTGGGCTATGCCCCCTTCCACCTGGTGGTCCCCTCCCCTGGCAGTAATTTATGTTTGTGTGTGTGTGTATATATATGTATATATATATATATATATATATATATATATATATATATATATATATATATATATATATATATATATATATATATATATATATATATATATATATATACACACACACACACTCTTACAAAACTGAGTACACCCCTCATATTTTTTGTAAATATTTTATTATATCTTTTCATGTGACAACACTGAAGAGATGGCACTTTGCTACAATGTAAAGTAGTGAGTGAGCCATTAATGTTTAAACCGCTGGCAATAAAAGTGAGTACACCCCTAAGTGTAAATGTCCAAATTGCGCCCAAAGTGTCAATATTTTGTGTGGCCACCATTATTTTCCAGCACTGCCTTAACACTCTCGGGCATGGAGTTCATCAGAGCTTCACATGTTGCTACTGGAGTCCTCTTCCACTCCTCCACGATGGTATATATCTTTTGTGGCTCGGGGGGAACACGGGCCGGACTTTGGACATGATTGGCCTAGGCCATCTTTATGTAGAGCAACAATTCTTTTTTTCAGATCCTCAGAGAGTTCTTCGCCATGAAGTGCCATGTTGAACTTCCAGTGATCAGTGAGAGTGTGAGAGCGATACCTCCAAATTTAACACACCTGCTCCCCATTCACACCTGAGACCTTGTAACACTAACAAGTCACATGACACCGGGGAGGGAAAATTGCTAATTGGGCCCAATTTGGACATTTTCACTTAGGGGTGTACTCACTTTTGTTACCAGTGGTTTAGACATTAATGGCTGTGTGTTGAGTTATTTTGAGGGGACAGCAAATTTACATTGTTCTACAAGCTGTACACTCACTACTTTACATTGTAGCAAAGTGTCCTTTCTTCAGTGTTGTCACATGAAAAGATAGAATAAAATATTTACAAAAATGTGAGGGGTGTACTCACTTTTGTGAGATAGTGTGTGTGTGTGTGTGTGTATATGTATGTATATATATATATATATATATATATGAAGATTTGTATCACCTTACAGATGCATACAAGGGTGTATTAGCTATCAGTCTGTTTGAAGCATATCATTCATATATTCTACCCATGAAGAGTTTAGAAATATTTTAACTTGCTTTGCCTTTTCAGTAAATAGTAAGGGGTAAAATGATAAAAATGATTGTGATTATAAATATTTTCTTGCTTTCTTTTTTTATCCTAGGCCATGTCTTAGTTTTTTCCCAGTCAGTGGTTCCTTTGAGGCAAACCCACCTTTCAGTGAGGAGTTAATGGATGCCATGGTCACACATTTTGAGGTGAATAGATACATTTATGCTGAATGTTCTCTGCTATCATGGTTATATTTTTATTTTTTTCTTAACCTGAACTATTTTTTTTTTTCCTTCCAGAGTCTGCTAGAGAGTTCAGATCAGCCCCTGTCTTTTATTGTCTTTATCCCTGAATGGAGAGACCCCCCTACGCCGGCCCTCACTCGCATGGAAGAAAGCCGTTTTAAACGTCACCAGGTGGTGCTCCCGGCCTTCCAGCACGAATACCGCAGTGGCTCCCAGCATGTGTGCAAGAGGCATGTATACCTGGAATATATAGACAGTCTGTTGCTGATTCTAAATTGGCCACAGATATTTATTTATTATAGGTAGTCACAGTGTATAGCACCAACAATTTACACAGTAAATACAGTCTAAAGTATCTCATATAGGTATACTGGAGCCAAGTTAGACTGAAGCCAATAACCAAACCAGCATGCCTTTGGAGTGTGTTAGGAATCCCATGCAAGCACAGTGACATTCACCCAAAATTCACTCATAGAACTATTGAATAACAAATCTGTGTGCTTTGTGCATATTAGTGTAATTTCAAATGTCTATAGCTACTTTTTTTAAATTTTTTTTTTAAATAGCATGGGGTAGAATTAGAAGCTCTTTTTTTTTATTGGTTTCTCTATCCTTACAATTTGTCCTGGTGACCATTGTCACTGGGACCGAAAGTGAGGGAAAATCTAAAACTTCAAATTTTCATTGAAACAGAAATTTTACAGTGCGTGAACTTGTTTCAGTGATGACTGTCTAAGAGATCTTCTCTCACTTCTGTTGGGCCTTGACACTGAATACATGGGATGGGGCACAGGCAGCAAGTAAAAAACTTGACAGGGATTGTAAACAATTTTTATCAAAAACTTTAAAAAAAATAAGGTTTTGGCTGTGTATCTGCTTTAGGGCTCATGCACACGGTGTAGTTTGATGTGTACGGATCTGTAATTTATGTACGCATATAAACTTTGGCATTAACATGACAACTGTTTATGCAGGATCTTGCTGCCAGATCCTGTGTAAAAACGATATGCCCATGTGCAGGAGCCTTTAATGACCACTAAAGTGCTCTTCCTAAAGAGAAGAATGGCACTGTTAAGTCTGCCATAGATGGTTCGAATCTCAGCTAGTTCAGCAGGGACCGGCCAAGATTCGAGCCATTTATGAGCAGGCTGATTGTACCCTAGTCGACCCATCAACCAGCATGTTGGATTTCTACATGCGATTATTGCTAGCAGCTATATCTGCTAGCAGTAATCACTGTGTTCTCCCAGCAGTAAAGGTTCCCCGTGCATGGGTTGAAGGAAAGAAAATCGATTGATTCCCCCTGTTCTGGCTGGGAGAACATGCAGTTATTATTGTTAGCAGCTTTAGCCGCTGGCAGTAATCGCATGGAAAATCTGACATGCTGGTTGTGCCCAAGTTGATCGATTAACTTGGGTACAATCAGCCTGCCAATACATGGTTTGAATTTTGGCCGGTCCCTGCTGAACCAGCCGAGATTGAACCATCTGTGGCCAGTTTTAGGTAAGCTTTTTGTTTGAAATGGCTGAGAGAGGTTCACCTCATGTTGCTTTTTTTACCACGTGTGAATATACTTGGGTGGTAAGGTGGTTAGACTGGCACCAGTATTCCAGTAAAGGCAGTGTTTATCCTCAGATATCTGTAGACTTGTTTTCTCTGTAATTCTGTTTGATCTGAATCTTTTTTAACTTTGTTTTTTTCTCTGTCTTTATTCTTTCAACAGAGATGAGCTGTACTACAAAGCAGTACACAACACAGCTGTGCTATTTCTTCAGAATGAGGCTGGATTCCAGAAGTGGACCCCCAGCGCAGAGCGTGTACAGGAGCTGTGCACAGCATATAAGCACTCCGCAAGGCTGTCCAACTCCTCGGGGGGCACTGAGAAAGAGCCCACTCAGGAGGAAGGCACAAGCAAGGACAAGTGTGAATAACTAGAGACACAGTTTTGTAGCAGACTTTTCCCAGTCCCATGGGTAAGATGCCCTAATCAGTAGGGCACAGCATAAATCTCCAGTGCTATAGGACATGTTCAGAGGCAAAACACAGTCCTCCTGCATACTGTATGGCAGACTATGGGGATACTGCGGTCACAGAGGACAAGTTGTGGTCATACATTACTCAGCTTAGAGATTCTTTGTATTTTCTCCGTTTTTAAAGAGCTGAGTGACCCTTTTATCCTTCTTGAAGGCATTATCTTAGTCTGAACAGTATTAAATCGTGGGTGCTGATGGTGTATCCAGTTACCATACCTGCGTTTCCTGCCTTTATAGGGAAATGCGGTCCTCGGCGTAATACCGCGTGAATGTGGGGAGGCCATACTAGCCTATGTGAAGATTCTGGAGAGAGAAAACGTTCCTGCATTTGAATATGTGTGGTGCACTACTCCTGTGTATGAAGTTGTGTATATAGACACTACTCATTACTAAGGGGATGTCTCTAGCTTTCCCATGTATATAGTTCTGTGTATCTGCTTTCTACAGTATCTCTGTGTTGTGTTCCTTCCGGGGGAAATGTAGAGTTCTGCATGTTTTACTCTCCTTCTCCTTGTGTGTGTGTGTGGTTTTCTGGTATTGTGATTGGTGCACGTTGTTTCTGTGCTAATTATTCCTTGTAATTAATTTAATGTCTAACTGTTTTATTACTTATATCAAACAGTAAAAGTTTATTTTTGATTTCTGTCTCTTGAGTATTAAGTACAAATGATCCCACTCTATAAGGCACAATTTTCAATGTACGCATAGAGGGGAGTACATGTAACACTAGGGGTGATTTACTAAAACTGAAGAGTGCAAAATCTGGTTCAGCTGTGCATGGTAGCCAATCGGCTTCTAACCTCAGCTTGTTCAATTAAGCCTTGACAAAAAAAAAACAAAAAACTGGAAGCTGATTGGCTTATATGCAGAGCTGCACCAGACTTTGCACTCTCCAGTATTAACAAATCAACCCCATTGTGTCTTAGAAACCTCAGGGTTTCCTAGAACCCACAACATAATATACATTAGGACAGCCATCATGAACACTGCCTACAGAAGATCTGGAGCACACAGCATAAACACAGTAGAGAAGCACCCGCTAATTGACTTACATCAGATATTACATGAGGCTTAAAGGTCAGCACCCAGGTAGGCTGTGGCATTCCTCTGTGTTTGTTACACCCACATGCTGTTCCCTGTGATATGTCTGCTTGATGTCTGTGAAGCTCTGCTGTTTTTATTTTTACAATCCTGTGCTTGTTTTTTTCGGAGATGACACAGGGACATTTAAAGAGACCCTGTAACCAACTCAAAAAAAAATTGCAGGTAAAAAAACACAGAAAATCTAGCAATTGAAATTACTTGCAGTGTTTTTCTTTTCCATAAATGATTCTCTATTTACTTGCAATGTGCCTTTGTACTTGATAGAAAATGTTACTACCCCAGGAAGAGTCCATTCCCTAGCACAACCCCCTCCTTCCTGCCACATGTCATAGCCCTCTCCTTTTCTGGGAGTGTCTATTTACTCTCAGTGAAAATGTAAATGATTGCCTCACATCTAACGCAAATATTGGCACCACATCCCTTAGGTAAACAGTATAAAGAGCATAAAGGGAACTGGGATTTTAAAGGTGCAATAGGTGACACAAAACTTATGTAAAAAATTTCACATTTTATTTGGAAAAATTGAGAAAAACATGTCTATGAAAAACAGTTTACATTCAATGTAACAATACAATCTTTGATAGTGCAACCGAAGGAATTGTTTCTCAACATGTTTCACCACATGCTGTGGCTTCTTCAGGAGAGTAATATCTATCGGGCACTAAAGAGAATGATACAAGAATTACACAATGAACAGTAACAATATGTAGAACAGTCAAAAAATCAATATAAGTACAAATAAAGAATAATACCACATATCTGATCTGCCAATGCAATACTCAAGCCAAAAGGGGATGTGTTTACCTGTATATAGATCTTTCAAAGAGATTGAATAATAAATTGAATATAAACTCTAATGTTTGAACCACTTAAGTCAGGAAGCGAACCCAGCCAAAGGATCATCTGATGACCACAGAGAGTAAATAAGATCGCGTTTTTAACTGATGGAAGAGGACCTAGAATAAGGATGGATGAAGGAATGAGGGAATTTTCATTGTTAAAATTTTAAATCTCTTAATTCTTTGTTTTTTATCTTTTATGTTTTTGTTTTTTTGAAAAAAATCATCAAACCACCAGTCCAAGCTGCTTTACTGCATTGGTTAGTGTCATCCCCAAAGCAGAGCCCCAGAAGGGGAAAAGACAACAAAAAGCCTAAAAAAGCAAATAAATTGAAATCAATCCAAAGACCCTGGACCAAATAAGGGGGTTCCTCAATAACTAGCTTAGGATTTCCTCAAGATAACATTAAATACCTGGATCAAGTGGTGTGGAAAGAAAATGACATCCTCCCCCTCTCAGGCTGGCTCTCTGTTAAACCACCTTAAATACCCTCCCCCTCTCCAAATTTGGCGCCAAAAAACGGCGCCAAAAACTAGGGGAGCGGTGGATGCTGCAGGGGCATCTACCCATAGGCAGTAACACCGGAAGTGACACTTCTAGCTGATTTAGGAAGAGAAATACATCAATCAGATGAACATAGTCAATGGTGCAAGGCGCACCGGAAGTGACACTAGGTGGCGCACCGAAAGTGATGAAACATCACCTCTAAGGACTGTAAGCAGTGATGTAGATATCCATAGAGGGCAAAAGACATAAAAATATACAAATCCATTGATAGAAAAGAAGGAAGTGTGACCGGATCAGAAGGAAAAATAACTGCACGGCTGCAGTTATTATTCCTTCTGATCCGGTCACACTTCCTTCTTTTCCTATCAATGGATTTGTATATTTTTATGCCTTTTTGGCCTCTATGGATATCTACATCACTGCTTACAGTCCTTAGAGGTGATGTTTAATCACTTCCGGTGCGCCTTGCACCATTGACTATGTTGATCTGATTGATGTATTTCTCTTCCTGATTCAGCTAGAAGTGTCACTTCCGGTGTTACTGCCTATGGGTAGACGCCCCTGCAGCGTCCGCCCCTCCCCTAGTTTTTGGCTCCGTTTTTTGGTGCCAAATTTGGAGAGGGGGAGGGTATTTAAGCACTCTGGTGGTGGTTTACCAGAGAGCCAGCCTGAGAGGAGGAGGATGTCATTTTCTTCACACACCACTTGATCCAGGTATTTAATGTTATCTTGAGGAAATCCTAAGCTTGTTATTGAGGGACCCTCTTTTTTGGTCCAGGGTCTTTGGATTGATTTCAATTTATTTGCTTTTTTAGGCTTGTTGTTGTCTTTTCCCCTTCTGGGGCTCTGCTTTGGGGATGACACTAACCAATGCAGTAAAGCAGCTCGGACTGGTTGTTTGATATTAGACCTTTTATCACAGGTACAAGCCTTTTTTCTTTTTTTTTTTTTTTTTTTTTCATAAAAACAAAAAAATAAAGATAAAAAAACAGACTTAAGAGATTTAAAATTGTAACAATGAAAATTCCTTCATTCCTTTTTCCATCCTTATTCTAGGTCCTCTTCCATCAGTTAAAAACGCGATCTTATTTACTCTCTGTGGTCATTAGATGATCCTTTGGCTGGGTTCGCTTCCTGACTTAAGTGGTTCAAACATTAGAGTTTATATTCAATTTATTATTCAATCTCTTTGAAAGATCTATATACAGGTAAACACATCCCCTTTTTGGCTTGAGTATTGCATAGGCAGATCAGATATGTGGTATTATTCTTGATTTGTACTTATATTGATTTTTTGACTGTTCTATATATCATTACTGTTCATTGTGTAATTCTTGTATCACTCTCTTTTTAGTGCCGGATAGATATTACTCTCCTGAAGAAGCCACGGCAAGTGAAACATGTTGAGAAACAATTCCTTCGGGTTGCACTATCAAAGATTGTATTGTTACATTGAATGTAAACTCTTTTTTTTTATAGACATGTTTTTCTCAATTTTTCTAAATAAAATGTGACATTTTTTACATAAATTTTTTGTCACCTATTGCACCTTTTAAAATCCCAGTTCCCTTTTATGCTCTTTATACCATTTACTCTCGGTGCTGGCCCAGGTCTTCTGCTCCTACCGTTACCGCTCCTAATAATAGCTGGCTGGGGGGGATATAGGTATTACTATAGTGCAGGGATATGCAATTAGCGGACCACCAGCTTTTGCAGAACTACAAGTCCCATGAGGCATAGCAAGACTCTGACAGCCACAAGCATGACACCCAGAGGCAGAGGCATGATGGGACTTGTAGTTTTGCAACAGCTGGAGGTCCGCTAATTGCATATGCCTGCTATAGTGTGTTACTTAACCACTTCAGCTCCAGGAGGTTTATCCCCCTTCATGACCAGGCCATTTTTTGCGATACAGCACTGCGTTACTTTAACTGACAATTGCGCAGACCTGCGACGCTGTACCCAAATAAAATGTTTGTCCTTTTTTTTCCCACAAATAGAGCTTTCTTTTGGTGGTATTTGATCACATCTGCGTTTTTTTGTTTTTTTTTGCGCTATAAACAAAAAAAGACCGACCATTTTGGAAAAAAAAAACAATATTTTTAACTTTTTGCTTTAAAACATACACAATAAAAAAGTGTGAAAAATCAAAATTTCTTCATCAATTTAGGCCAATATGTATTCAGCGACATATTTTTGGTAAAAAAAAATCCCAATAAGCGTATATTGACTGGTCTGCACAAAAGTTATAGCGTCTACAAAATATGGGATATATTTGTTTTTATTTATTTTTAAAAGTAATGGCTTGATCGGCGACTTATAGCGGGATTACGATATTGTGGCGGACAAATCGGATACCTAACTGACGCTTTCGACACTTTTTGGGGACCAGTGACACTAATTCAGTGATCAGTGCTAAAAAATATGCACTGTCACTGTACTAATGACACTGGCAGGGAAGGGGTTAACATCAGGGGCGATCAAAGGGTTAAATGTATTCCTATGGAGTGCTTACTAACTGTGTGGGTTGTGCTTGTACTAAGGGAAGGCAGAGATCTGTGTTCCTGCTTAGCAGAAACACAAGATCACAGCCTTCCCTTGTCACAGAACGGCGGTCTGCCTTGTTTACACAGGCAGACCGCCGTTCTGCCTGTCTCCCAAACGATCAGCGGGTCCGCTGATTGACTCCCGCTGTGTCCAATCACGCGCGTGATCTGGCACAGAGCGGCCTCTCTGCCGTATTATATCTGCGTGGGGCGGTCGGCAAGGGGTTAAAGTGGTACTAAACGAAAAAGCAAACATTTATTATATTGCTGCTTACCATTTCTTAGATGTGATGACTGCATTAGTTTTCTTTTTTAGGCTTTCTGTCTTCTATTTTCATCTGGTGATCCAGTTCAAAAAACAAGCTCTCCAGCAGAATGTATCAGTTTTAGAGATAAGACAAACCATTTAAAACTAGCAGAGGTGCTTACAATGATCAGCATTTATTTATGTAAAACATTTATTCCAAAAGGAAAAGGTGTTTGCTGTTACTGCTTATAAGGTATTAGCTGGTGCTTGGCTTCAATTTGTTAGTATATCTAAATCTGCTAGTACATCTAACCCCCCCCCCCCTCTTCCCAGACTGACAATGCTGCTGTCCAAAGGTGCCCCCCTGCGCTTCTTCATCAAGAGTGAGGGCACTCTCATACAGATGGTAGGTTACAGGTCAGATCACAGAGGAAAAAATCCTAAAAAAAGAAAACGAATGCAGCCACCACATCTAATGATTGGTAAGCTGCAATATATTATTTTAGTTTTTTGGTATTAATACAGCTTTAGGTGACAGTTCTGATTCTAATGTAGCTGACGACACATCCAAGATGTCTGCACAAGGGGATCCTTTACAGGTTAATTACATGCAATATGTTAAATGCACATATGTTATGTGGGAAGATTGTTGAAATGAATGGGTCTGGCAACAGGGTCTCTTTAAAACTGAACTCCAGGCACCTTTAAAAAAATGACTTTTAACACCAGTTATAAATTCATTAAAAAAAAAATCTTGCTTGTAATAGTACCTAAGTTGGGTATTTCTGTCTGCTTCCCATAAACACTAGAACTCAGGCTAAGGCCACTTTCACACTGAGGCGATTTACAGGCGTTTTTGCGCTAAAATTAGCACCTGTAAACGGCCTCTTCTGCAGCCCCAGTGTGAAAACCTGAGTGCTCTCACACTGGGGCGGTGCGCTTGCAGGACAGGGAAAAAAAAAGTCCTGCAAGCAGCATCTTTGGGGCGGTGGGGGAGCACTGCTCCTTCACCGCCCCTGCCCATTGAAATGAACCCTGCTTTGAAAGCAGCACTAAGTGGGTGCTTTTAACCCCTTCTGGGCGGTTAAAGGCACCAAAGTAAATCTAGCGGCGCTTTACCGCTAACCAACCCACCGCTTTAGTGTGAAAATGGCCTAAGAGGGATGGATAGTACTAGATCATTGTTAGTCTTTGTCACCTTGTTCAGTGCTGTAAATCTAAAGTATATAGAGATTCAAAGCATATATGTGGAAGTATACAGAGAGAATAATTTGAGTCTAAAATATTGTAATATGGGAGCTTGCTTACAGGAGAGGATCATAAAGTGATGACCCTATCAGATGTCAGACCTCATCACACTGCTGAATCGGCAGTCTGAAAACTGAGGTCACTTCTCTGGGTGTTCAGTTTTATAAGGGTGTTTACAGTGTGGGGGATTCTCGCTCACGTGAATGCCGATCTGTGCTCTGAAATGAGGTATATAGCTGCATTATTTTTATAAGGCACAGACACCGGGCAGATTACATTAATAAACAGAGAGGATACTGTAATTTGTGGGTTAACAACCACTTTAATATAAAGCAATGTGGTAATTAAAACAGTTCATATATAAACAGAACAACCGTGTTCTTCAGCTTTTGTAATGATTAATAATGAGATGATACAAGGGTATTTATTCAGTCATTCCTCCAGAATAAAATGTTACATTCCCCAGTGTGACCACATGAATCATTGTTATGGAAACATTTATTCAATGGAAACCAGTGATAATCATGTCTGCCATGACAGATATTTAATTTGTTAATATGAGGATTCATTTTGAACACACATCTTTATCACAAACTAATATCTATTTATATTGAAGATGAATAAATGGATTTTTCTTATGTTCCTTTGTGTCTACGTTGAATAGATATCAGGCTACACCTTCAAAAAAAGACAAAATTTGGAAATTAAAAGATTATAGACAACTCTTCATAAATGCAAGAGATTATTTTCCCTTTATACAGCAAAGTTTAAACAACCCTCACCAAAAGTTAAAAAAAGGTCTTGTTAATTCCCCCTGAGGACCCAGTGCACATACACTGTATTGGGACATCTGCCTTTACACACACGTGAACTTTAATGGCGTCCCAGTCTTAGTCCGTAGGGTTCAATATTGAGTTGGCCCACCCTTTGCACCTTTTAACAGCTTCAACTCTTCTGGGAAGGCTGTTTACAAGGTTTAGGAGTGTGTCTATGGGAATGTTTGACCATTCTTCAAGAAGCGCATTTGTGAGGTCAGGCACTGATGTTAGATGAGAAGGCCTGGCTCACAGTCTCTGCTCTAATTTACCCAAAGGTGTTCTATCGGGTTGAGGTCAGGACTTATTGCAGGCCAGTCAAGTTCC
Source organism: Lithobates clamitans (assembly GCA_037952925.1). Classification (NCBI taxonomy): domain Eukaryota; kingdom Metazoa; phylum Chordata; class Amphibia; order Anura; family Ranidae; genus Lithobates; species Lithobates clamitans. The sequence continues at coordinate 3,316,821 of JBBGZY010000725.1, read as the reverse complement.
TTCACCCCAAACTCGCTCATCCCATGTCTTTATGGACTTTGCTTTATGCACTGGTCCAAATCATTTGATGGAGGGGGGATTATGGTGTGGGGTTGTTTTTCAGGGGTTGGGCTTGGCCCCTTATTTCCAGTGAAGGGAACTCTTAAGGCATCAGCCTACCAAGATTTTTTGGACAATTTCATGCTCCCAACTTTGTGGGAGCCTGTTTCAACATGACTGCAAACCAGTGCACCAAGCAAGGTCCATAAAGACACAGATGAGCAAGTTTGGGGTGGACCTTGACTGGCCTGCACAGAGTTCTGACCTCAACCCAATAGAACACCTTTGGGATGAATTAGAGCGGAGACTGTGAGTCAGGCCTTCTCGTCCAACATCAGTGCCTGACCACACAAATGGTCAAACAATTTGGCCAGCTTTCCCAGAAGACCTAAAGCTGTTAAAGCTGCAAAGGGTGGGCCAACCCAATATTGAACCCTACGGACTAATACTGAGATGCCATTAAAGTTCATGTGCGTGTAGAGGCAAGCTTCAAATACTTTTGACAATATAGTGTAGCACTCATCCCTGTTAAAAGCTGTGCTGCGGTTTAGAAATAAAATGTAATTTCTCTTTCATTTATTGACAGACACAGCGCTCAATTATTCAGAACCATAGGGTTATACCGCCCTCTACAGGAGTAGGACACTAGGCAGAAAAAAAAGACTTGGCTAGGTGGTATACACCCCCCTCTCTGCTATAGGCCTTCAGTTTTTTTCTGCCTAGTCAGGAGTAAGGACCTAGTTCCCTGCTGGGATCTCTAGTCCTTGGAATTTTTTTATTTGTTATTTTCTTTTTTCCTGGATTTTTCTCCGGTGAGATCTACAATCAACTGCCGGGCTGGACGCTAAGATCCAGTGGTCTCCCCAGTCTAGCCAGCGACCGCGTGAAGACCGCAGCTACGCGCTAGATCAGCCGCAACATAGCCCCACTGGACAGGGGCTGGCCCTGCGAGTTAAACGTCTTGAAGGTCGCATGCGATGGGGTCTCGGCCTGAGTCGCAGTGCTCCTCATGGCCGACAACCCCCCACTTCGAGGGGATCTGTCTGTGAGCATTACCCGCACGCTTCGCTGGATCAGTAAGTATGGGCCCCCCTCATCTCCTTCCCTGGATGTGGTGTGGGGCGCGGGTACTCCCTGGTCGGTCCCTCCGGGGTTCTCTTCCACCCCCCCTCCTTCACTTTCTTCCCAGGTGAGGCCCAGACTTCTGGCCTAGGATGTCCCCCCCCTTCACCCTCGGGGTTGCTACTGGGGGGTATCCCATGGGCCCATCTGCTGCAGTGGTTGGGCCTAGGAGGCGGGTGACCGGACATCCGTGATCGGGGGACCACCTGCAAAGGCCCTCCCGTAATTTAGGCCGCGGCTTTGCAGCCTACCGACTGGGTGTTGGGTGGGCGCCTCGGATTGGTCCGGTCCCCCCGCGGCCCGTGCTCTTGCCACAGGCGGCCGAAAATTTAGGCTTTTGCGGCCTGCTAGGCCTCGTGGCCGCCTCCTACCAGAGGGGGGGCTCTGAGGGCGATCTCCTTTTGGGGGTCCTTTAGGTGGGCCCGGTGTGAGTGCTCCTGGTGGTCCCTGTGGGGGGCCTCAGTGGTGCCTCGTGGGCGGCATCCATCGGCGCCCCCTGTGCGGGGCCTCGGACGGCGCCCTCCTGTGAGGGGCCTCGGTCTGTGCCACCTGTGAGGGGCCTCGGTCTGTGCCCACTGTGAGGGGCCTCAGTCTGTGCTCCCTGTGCTGGGCATCCGGCACCACCTGTGCGGGGCCTCGGATGACATCCTCTGAGTGGGCCTCAGGCAGTGGGGGTCTCAGTTGGTGGAGTTTTTTGTGGTGGCGCTTAGGCGTATAGCCTAGTAATTGGCACCCCCCGCCCTCCCCTACCTCCTCTGTCTCGAACGATCCTATATCTGGCTTTGCCGCCACGGACGTGACCAACCTTGCGGGGTTGGTGGCCTCGCTCCCTGTCCTGTCAGGGAGCGAGGATGATTCCTCCACAACTGCAGTGGTGCACGAAAAGGCACTGGTTGTTGCACTTATTACATCTGTGCAGGAACCTTTAAAGATGGGGGATGCGGCAGAGGGCCGGTTCCCCTTTTGCGCCCATAAGCCGTCTTGCATGGCAAAAGCGTTCTCTTCTCCCTCTTATTTTGACAAATTTGTCCATGAAGACTGGGAGTGTCCAAAGTGCCCCTTTTTGCTTCCAAAAATGCTTGCTGTGAGGTACCCCTCAGAAGTGGACTGTTTTACCAGTAGTGGACCCCCCTGTCTCTAGGCTGCTCAAGGCAACCAACCATGATTCCAATAGTGGAATCTCTGGCTTTTAAAGATCCAGCTGACATACCTGGAGGGGGAGCAGAATCCCCCTGCCTTTGCTGCATTGGCGGACCTGTTGGTCTAGGCACTGTAGTTTGTCTACTATGCCTCTTGGCCGCAGTTCCCCTGGTTGCTGAGCGCTCTGTTTCTGCAGTGGTGCTTTGACATGTATTGTGGGAGGGCTACCCTGGATGACATTACGCTTCTTGATTTTGTCCTGTTACAAGATAGTTTTCCGCCCTTGTTCCCCAAAAAGTTTTTTTGCATCCAATGTGCGTCTGTCGCCGGACCGTTTGCTGTTCTCCTCGTGGGGCTGTGCAAGCCCTGTTTCTTCAGAGTGTGATTGTCCCGGTTCCCATGTTGGGAACAGTTTCAGGGGTTTTATTCAAACCTGTTCACAGTCCAAAAGATGGAGGGCATGGTGCGTCCAATTCTGGACCTCAAGGCCCTGACCTACCTTGTGTGGGTACAGAAGCTCAAGATGGAGTCTGTCCGTACAGCGGTGGCACCCCTTCATCATGGGGACTTTCAGGCTTCTATCGACATCACGAATGCTTACTTACGCATTCCACTATGTGCCCGACCCAGCACTTCCTCCGTTTTGCTGTGGGTGCTGCACATTATCAGCGCATGGTGTTGCCCTTTGGTCTTGCCACCACTCCTCGGGTGTTCACGAGGTGTTGGCCCCGGATCTGGCGTGGTTACGTCAGTGGGGGTTTGAAGTCCTGGGCTGCCTGGACGATCTTCTGTGAATCCTCGACTACCCCGAGGGGCAACGTAGCTCCTATACAGACCTTGACAGATTTCAGTTGGCTTCTATACTATTTGAAGTCTGCTTTGGCCCCTTCCAGGGCATTGGATTATCTGAGCCTGACCTGGGCTTCAGCTCTGGCCAGAGTGTTTCTTCCTCTGGACAAACTCCAGAAGTTGCATGCTGCTTTTTTCATTTACTGTTGTCCGGCAGGTGGGCCTCCCTGCGGACCTGCAAGTGCGTGTTGGGTCTAATGGTATCTACCTTTTTGAGGTGATTCTATTTGCACAGTTCCATACAAGCTCCCTTCAGGGAGATCCTGGCAAGTACCCGAGGTCTCTTGACAATCTGATTCGGCTGAACCAGGAAACCAGAGGTCTGGTGGCATTGCTGTCCGGTTCCTCAGCGGGGTAAATCCTTTCTCCCCTTGTTTTGAACAGGGTGACCACCAATGCCAGTCTGTCCGGATGCGGAGGTGTCCTGGGACTGAGCTCTGCTCAGGATCGTTGGACACTGGTGGAATCCGGACCGCTGAGCAATATCCTGGAACTTCGAGCGATCAAACTATGTCTGGATCATGGACGGATCGACGTTGAGGGCTCCCGGTAAGGATCCTGTCAGATAATGCAACGGCGGTCGCTTATGTAAGTCACCAGGGTGAGCCAAATAGGTTGTGGGCAGCCCTGGCAGTTGCCAGTATCCTCCAGTGGGCAGAATGTCTCGTTCCGACCCTCTCCAACATACCCATACCAGGAGTGGAATACTGACGGGTGGATAGCTCAGTCGGCTAGGGTTGGACTACGGGGTGGGCCCTTCACCGGGCCATGTTTCATTGGACATGTCTCCGATGGGGTACTCCTGAGGTAGATCTGTTTTGCGTCCTGGCTCAACAGAATGGTACCAAGGTTTCTGGCAAGGTCACGGGATCCTCTGGTGGGCACCTCAATTGCCCTGGTGGCAATTGATGGAGAGGTACAAGCAGCCCCTCTCTGTCCTGCAGCATAGCTTTCTGTGCAGCCCTGTGCCTCACCTTCTTTCTTTGTACTGATTGAAGATTGAGACCTCAAACTCATGCAGCTGCCAGCTAGTTCGGAGGAGATTACTACAGTAGTAGCTGGTGGCTACTATACTAGTCCTTCTCTGATAAAGGTAGTAGGAGGCTCCACTCCAGCTGCCATTTTTCACAACACAAGCCGCAAGCTACTACTGTGGTAATCTTCCAAACCAGCTGGCAGGTTTGAGAGGTCGCAGCCTTTTTTTATCAGTATAAAAGGAGCAGAAGAGGCACAGGGCATGACAAGGAGGGCTGCAACTGTTCTATTTGGCAGCATTTAGAGGGGGTGGGAGCTGTGCGATCTCTGTCTGTACCACCCCCTCTCCTACTTATGCTGTCAACAGAAGTTAACCACTTCCTGCCTGAAGATGTCATATGACGTCTTTGACTTTCAGTGGGAATATCTGAATGATGCCTGCAGCTACAGGCATCATTCAGATATCCTTGTTTTCGGCCGGCGATTCTGTGCACCATAAGAATGATCATAGCGGCGGTTCCGCTGCTTGATTGTTCTTACAGGCGACAGAAGGGGACACCGCCGCCAGATGACGACCATAGAGATTTCCAGTGACTAGATGGACACCAGTCATCTCTATGACCATCGGAGGCCCGGGTGCGATGTTATTTTGTCACGTCCGGGCCACGGATGTAAACAAAGCTGGTAAGCATGAGATCGTGGATTTTTTTATCCGATCTCATGCTTTTCAGCCTGGATGAGAGATGTGGGGTCTTACATTCCTTGTAATAGAAATAAAAGTGATTAAAAAAAATGTAAAAAAGTGTAAAAATAAAAAAAGAAAGTAAAAAAAATGAAAAAAAAATAATTTAAAACGCCCCTGTCCCTGGTAGCCCACGCTCAAAAGCGAACGCACACATAAGTCCCGCCCACATATGTAAACGTTGTTCAAACCACACATGTGAGGTATTGCCGCATGGGTTAGAGCGCAAGCAACAATTCTAGCACTAGACCTCCTCCTGTAACTCTAAACGTGTAACCTATAAAAAATTTAAAGCCTATGGAGATTTTTAAGTATCGAAGTTTGGCGTCATTCCATGAGTGTGCACAATTTTAAAGCGGGACATGTTTGGTATCTAATTACTCGGTCTAACATTATCTTTCACATTATTAAAAAAAAATGGGCTAATTTTACTGTTTTGTTATTTTTTAAATCCCGAAACAGTTTTTTTCCAAAAAATGACGCGTTTGAAAAATTGTTGCGCAAATAACGACCGCCATTTTATTCCCTAGGGTGTCTGCTAAAAAAAATATATATATAATGTTTGGGGGGTCCTGAGTAATTTTCTAGCAAAAAATTTGGATTTTTACATGTAGGAGAGGAGTGCCAGAATAGGCCCGGTATAGAAGTGGTTAAGTATTTGTTTCCTTGCTCCAGTGTGGTCAGATAGCAGTGGGGAGAAGGGGGGGAGCTATCCACAAAGCTGCTCAGCATCTGCAGCACACATTTTAACAGATAGATGTGCCTTTGACTAATGCTGGCCATACACTATACGAAAAATCGGCCGAACACATTTTCGAAAAACGAACGTTCGACCGTGACCGCAAACGATCGTGCCATCATGTAATGACCGATAAATTGTTCAGTGGACATGAATAAATCATTTTTTGTTCGTTTTTTTACATATACCTAGTGCAGACAGTTCGGACGGGAAACACAAATAACCTTGCAATTTATCGTACGTTCGGCAGAAATTTTCCAAACTTCCCGTTCGTTTTTTTTCCACAAAAACGTCACAAACGATTATCGATTTGTGCCCATTAACTTGCCGAAAAACGAACGAAGTGTCTATACGAACGATTTTTCGGCCGATTTTTCGTATAGTGTATGGCCAGCATTGGTCTTCTGGGTCATTTAACAAGCCTTTCTTCTGGAGAGAAATCTCCTATAATAGTTACAACGGCAGCAATGACAGGGTTAAACATGAAAGATTAGGGAAAGAAGTATTGATTGCGCTTAGTGTCAAAAAAAAAATAACAATCATATGAAACCAATTAACATCAACTAAGATTGTGACAGCAGCACTCATTAAACTCCCACATACAGATAAAAGCAATAAACAAAAAAATTGTGTTGCGCTGTCAAAGTGCTAATACATTTAAAATAATACAGTCCATTAGCATAGAGATATTGCATTAAAATCAAATCAAAAATGTGAAAATCAGTTTATCAAAAAGTGTCCAAAGATGATAATTCAATAAAGTGCACGGTGCAAACTCAGTCCAAGTGAACAGTATATAGCCATATGCAAGGTTGATCAGAGGAAGGTAAAACCCTTAATAAGCATGTTCCAATTTGTTGTAGCCACCCTGGCGGTATGATTTTTGCGTCGCAAAGCAGTACATTGTTTTGCATAGAAAATTGGCGGTTTATATTGTAGGCCTGTAATTCTTTGTAGTAACACACTTAAATCTGTCCAAGAGTCTAGTAGACATCCCGGGTATGATAAAGTTTGAAACACGAAATCATAAATTAAAATATAATAAATAACTATAAATATGGTAATTATAAGAAATAATAATAAAAATTAATTTCCCCACGATTCACTATCGCTCAATTCCGCAAGTGTTCTAATATACCATCGCTGCCGCTAAAAACACTTTTGACGTAAAGTGACACTTTTTGGTTGCCATGGACAATCTAAAGTTTCCAGGCAGAAAGTACCGTATATATAATATAAAACTGCATGCAGGGCACTGGACAAAGCACTAGGGACAAAAGGGATGTGAAATTTGATACAGTAATGTAATCTGTAGGATTACAGTGTACTGTATGTCTTATGCTTAGTGTACTGTTTGAATTTGCCGCCGGGCTCCGCCCCCATGCATCGCGGCGCTCGCTGGGAACGGAGCCCAGCACACAGAGCATCGGGCAGAGGACACAGCCCGGGGACATCGCAGGATCCTGGTGACAAGGTAAGTATACTGCACCAGGATTCTGCAATGCAATCTCGTGGCTCGGGGGTTACTGCTAATGGTAATGAAAATTAACCCTGAGCCACACGGGATTACCGCCAGGGAGGTTAAAAGGTGGGATAAATTCATATTTGATCCCCCCCAAGGGTAACCATACATGTTACAATCTGATCAGACAATCTCTGTACAATCAATTTTAGCTCTACCAAAACTATATAATATGAGCACCTACCTAAAGTATGCACTCAATTTGTATCCAATCAGGCAGGCCCTTGTATTACATCTAAAGGAGGTTATACAGTCTAATTGTAATGTGTGTAGTGAGTTTAAATATAAATATATCGACAGATCCGCGCTTATAGACTGATTTACACCTGCAGCCCCCCTATATAGGAAGGGGACACCTAAGTAATCCCCCAGAAAACTGAAAATCAAAAAATAGGGAGTGGCGCTGTGTTAAAACTCAGGGTGTGGCTGTAAATTAAACAAGTGCTCAAGTGTATAATATAATGACTTTTTAGAAGTGAAAATTTGTTATAGTACAAAACTCTCAAAAAAACACAATGTATCCCTAATTTAGTGAAAAATCCTTATTTGGGGGGGCAGGAGACCTACACCGCTGAGGAGAGAAGAGAAGGACAAAACGGAGCCTGCAGGCTCAAAAAGGTATCCATTTGAACCTTTTTGCCCCAGGGAACAAACTGTGAAAGTTTGGGCAGGAAATATGGTACTGGGAGGAAACCGTGGCAGAAATAAAAATCACCTCACAAAGAGCTCACAGGCACTCACTGCAGCTGAAGCAGCTCCAGTCACCTCACAAGATACAGCATCAGGGCGCTCTCACAGACAGAAAATGTCACAGCAAGACTCTCCATTTGAGTCAGATACAGAACAAATCCTCTCACAAACTTCTCCACAAGCCTCCTCAGTATCCCCAGTAATATTATTACAATTTGAAAAGATGCTTCATAAGGCTTTAAAACAAACCTCAGACCAAATAACAAAAAGCCTAACCAAAGAAATAAGAGAGCTGGGAAACCGCACCGCAGCCTTAGAAATAAAAATGGATGAAATTGAAATTACAACCCAAGAAAATATAACAGAATTGGAACAATTAAAAAAAGAGAATTTAATACTTCAAACTAAGCTTGAAGATTACGAAAATAGAGCCAGACGTTCAAACTTGCGCATAAGGGGAATACCTGAAACTGTGACAGACCTGCAATCTACTATTACTGCTCTATTACAAGAACTAAAGCCAGATATCCCTATTGAACGTTTAGAACTGGACAGAGTACACAGAGCCCTCACAGCCAAAAAGAAAGATGAACCCCCACGTGATATAATCACAAAATTTCATTATTACAGAACGAAAGAACAAATACTAATTGCTGCAAGAGAAAAAAAGGAACTTAATTTTCAAGGACACAATTATCAAATTTTTGCTGACCTATCCCAACTTACTATTACTAAAAGACGATCCATGAAACCCCAACTAATGGAACTGCAACGCCACAACATTATGTATCAATGGGGCTTCCCCTTTTCAGTCAGATTTAACTACCAAGGTACAATTTACAGAAGCAGATCAGCAGATGAACTACAACAAACCCTTTTAAAATTAAATCTGACAAAACCCACAAGCAGCAACTCTCCCACACGCAGAAGAATGGCGTCATCTTCACCTTCAGGCAGCACCCAGAAAATTTCAGAACAAAATGGGAATCATCATTCTCACAAAAGAGGCCGTTATGCCACATCATCCATGGACCAAGAAGATTCAATGGACTGACATCCTAATTCCTGATATCTCTTCATTTATTATACTAAGAGATGGTTCTCTATAAAAAACCTGTATTTATAACTGAATGTAACTGCATTCTGATAGTCACACACTGTGTGGGATCATGTTACATTCCAGTTATATTTCTTATTACTTCTGATTCATATAGCCTTAGAATATATAAGTGAAATAAGGAAATTCTTGTTCAGTTATATATTATCAGGTAATAACAATAGATTTATTACTTTTTAGGACAAATATGTTCAATAATCCAGAAGTGGAAGCTTTTTCTTTCTTTTCTTAAAACAAATATATTATTACCTAACTAGTTCCTAGAATTATGTTTTTGTTTATTCTAATCTGAAGCAATACAACCTCAATTTTAAGAGTTAACATATCTAAACAGTTACATATGAATAAAATATGTAATTGTTTACTCTAAAAGGGTTAAAATCCCAAAATAATTCAAACTATCTTCATCAATACCAAAGTTATTAACAGTACCTTTCTAACTGAATTATTTAGCCTAAGGCAAGACTAACCATATACAACCACCCTGGAATAAATAATTTCAACAAAAACTATATTCTGCACTCCAATTAATGAAACATCATTTTGATGTCTTTTGACATAGCACTTCTCTCCTGTAAGCGGAAGATCCGTGTACCCCCATTAGCCCTTCTCATTCTCCCAACCATATTATGTGGGAGTGTGACGAAGGCACTTATTCCCCTGAGAGAGATATTTATTCTCTTTCACGGGTAAATTGTGACTACTTGCAAAAAATAATTTATACAATGTATCATCTAATCTCATATGTTTTTTGTTTACTCTTTACTCCAGAATTCACTGGTTTCTTTTCTATCTATTCATCTCTTCAGTCCACACAGGTTGATCTGCGCAGTCAGCTCTGCATAACAAAAAGTAAGTCAAAACTATTTGATCTATTGCCATGGCACCACTGAATATACTTTCCCTGAATGTTCAGGGAATAAATGTCCCTCAAAAAAGGACCAAAGCCTTCCGTACTTTCCATAACAAGAAGGCTCACATAGTATGCCTCCAAGAAACACACTTCACCAAAGATTCTACTCCAAAATATATTTCTCCTTTTTATCAACAAATTTACACGGCTTCTGCCTGTACCAAGCAAAGGGGAACTCTAATTGCATTTCACCGATCCACACCATTCACCTTATCATCAGAAATTAAAGACCCAGAAGGTAGATACCTGATACTCATGGGTTATATAATGGATACAGCAATCACAGTGATTTCCTACTACGCTCCTAACAAACAACCTACACCATTCCTCTCACATATATTACAAGTGATTAATACACACAAAATAGGAACAGTGATAATGTGTGGGGATTCGAACCAGGTCCTCCTCCCATTTCTAGATAAATCACCTTTTACACCATCCAAAATAACCTCTAGATTACCTTTTTCTCAACTTCTTTCCAAATACAATCTGGTAGATTCATGGAGAGAAAGTAACCCAATGAAAAAGAAATTCACTTATTTCTCGCACCCTCATCAAACCTTCACCAGAATAGATCATATTTTTCTAACAATAGGAATGATACCAGAAATTATTGCATCAGATATAATTCCGATTCCGTGGTCTGACCATAATGCAGTATACACTACTATAGCCTCAGCCATAACAAAAGCGCATGACCCAACGTGGTACTTACCGGACATAATGCTCAAACACCCACTACATCAGATGGCCATTGAACAAGCTTTAAAGGAATACATATCAATTAATAATACAACAGACATCTCCCCAATAACACTGTGGGAAGCTCATAAGCCTGTCTTGCGTGGTACAATACAAAGACAAATGGCACTATTTAAACGGGAACGCAAAAATCTAGCAAAAAAACTAGAACTCAATTTTAATGCAGCCTACATATCATTTCAAGATAATCCATCTCAGAGTACAAAATCTCATCTGGAAAAATCTAGATTGGAATACGATCTATTTCTCACTGAGTCAGTTGATAAATCCCTCAAACGCTCCAAACACAATTTCTACATGAATACAAACAAACCAGGTACATATTTGGCTCGGGCATTAAATTCAACTAACAAATCTTTCAAACCAATACGTTTGAAATTATCAAAAAATGTTTACACTTGTAATCCAGTTAAAATAGTCCATAAATTTCACTCACATCTCGCAACTTTATACAAGACAAACAATGAATTTAATCCTACAGAGGCTGAATCCTTCTTCTCAAAAATAAACTTACCTGAGTTGTCTCAGATACAAAAAAGCAGTTTGGATGAGCCTATAACTATAGATGAAGTTGCTAACGCCATAAAAGACCTAAAACTTAACAAAAGACCAGGCCCAGACGGCTACTCGGCTTTATACTATAAAACATTCTCAGAAATACTCTCTCCCATTCTCACTGAAACTTTTAACAAACTTCTAGATGGACATTCTTTTCGGCAAGAAACACTAATGGCAATTGTTTGTATGATCCCAAAACCCCTTTCTGATGATACTTCCTGTGTGAATTATCGGCCTATCTCTCTGTTAAACCTCGATATTAAATTATTAGCAAAAATAATAGCAAAACGCCTCAATAGCATTATAGGAAAATTAATACATAGAGATCAAGTAGGCTTCATGCCAAATAGACAGGCAGGCGATAATATACGCAGGGCAGTGTTATTGGCACATATTGCTAAAAAACGGAAAATCCCTTTATGTTTTCTATCTCTCGATATTAAGAGGGCATTTGACACAGTATCCTGGCAATATATGCAATATTCATTACAAAAATGGGGTTTTGGACCCCACTTTTTAACATGGATCAAAGCATTATATAATAAACCCAAAGCCTATATAAAATATGCTGGAAACAAATCTGAAGCCTTTAATATCGAAAGAGGTACCCGACAGGGTTGCCCATTATCTCCCTTATTATTTGCCCTTATACTCGAACCCATGGCCCAATACATCAGAACAAACCAAACTATAACTGGCATTGAAGTAGGAGGTATTACACACAAATTATGTATATTTGCAGACGATATATTACTTTTTCTATCATCACCACAGGTCTCTGGTCCTAACTTAATACCAGCTTTTGATGGATTTGCAGCCCTATCCGGCCTTATGATTAATCCTAAGAAATGCCTAGTGCTTAATATTTCACTCACAAACATGGAATTGATCCCGGCTAGGGCTGCAGTCCCATTCACATGGGCAGAAAAATCAATCCCATATCTTGGAATTTATTTAACAGCATCTCATTCTGACTTATTCTCAACCAATTATCCTCCTGTATTAAGACAGATCACAAATCTAATAAAACAATGGTCGCAACTTCCTTTATCCTGGATAGGGAAGATTAATGCAATCAAAATGACTATTCTACCCAAATTGCTTTATCTATTCAGAATCCTCCCTATTCCAATTCCTTCCTATTTTTTGAGAATAGTACAAAAAAGAGCAACTTCGTTTATATGGGGCTCTTCTAAACCACGTATACCTATACACACACTACATCTTCCCAAAAGTAAAGGAGGCCTGGGATACCCTAATTTTACTAACTACTACAGAGCAGCACATTTGGCCAGTCTGTCCAAATACCATGCAAAACAGGAAATCCCATTATGGGTATTTATAGAGGCTTCAGAAAATGACCCTCTATTAATATCAAATTTATTATGGCTTGATCCTAAAGACCGCTTTAAAATTCATAATCCCATAACTAAACACTTCTTATCTCTCTGGGATAAACGAAAAACCAAATATCAGTTACAATCTCCACACAATCCTCTCCTTTCTTTTATCAGAAATCCGGCCTTTTATCCGGCATGGATCTACCCAAATTCTTTTAAAGCTTGGACAACATCAGGCATTCAGACACTAAATGACTTCATAGCATCTAAATCATTCCTTTCATTCCCATCGCTTAGAGAAAAATATGATCTACCAAACTCTGAGATATTTAGATATCTCCAAATCAAAAATTTCTATACACCATTCCTAAAGGGGGATACACCATTATCCCAATTATCCATTTTTGAATCAATCTGTACAAAAGATCCATTTGCTAAAGGTACAATTTCATCACTTTATAATCAATTATATGGAGTAGCAAATCTTAATAGACCCTCTTACGTTCAGAGGTGGGAGGAGGACCTGGGACGAACTTTAGAAGGCACGGACTGGTCTAACATATGGCTCACATCTAAGTCATCTTCACCCAACATCTTAGCACTGGAGACAAATTATAAAGTCCTATCTCGCTGGTACCCTGTACCCGCTAGAGTGGCAAAATATTCACCTAATACCTCAGCTCTTTGTTTTCGAGGATGCCCAGAAATAGGCACATATTTACACATATGGTGGACGTGCCCAGTAATCCAAACCTTCTGGAAGGAAGTCTTCGTGATTGCATCTAAAATATTTAAAAAAATAATACAACCAGATCCATATTTAACTTTACTTAATCTAAAACCGGAATGGTTAACACTCTCTCAATTCAAACTTATGATCCAACTAATAACGGCTGCAAAACAAACAGTGGCCAAGGCATGGAAATCTCCTACATTGGTACTAGCAGAAACAATTCACAGAATGAATAATACAATGTCCCATGCTAAGATGGTAGCCATCGATCAAAATCAAATTCCAAAATTTGAAAAACTTTGGCACCCTTGGATAAAACAACAGTTCCTGTCAAATTTCAATGACTCTGTCCTGTTGCCATGGTAACAGATTAAATGACTTACAGAGACACCCATTCTAAGGCTTCAAAGAGAACTAAAAAGAATAATAAACTGACGAGCAGGACAACCTTGTGGACCATACCTCTACCTTTCAACCCTTTTTCTTCTTTCTCTTTCTTTTTCTCCACCTTACGATTAAAGCTCATTATCAGAATTTATTTGACCTATATACACTCTACTTGTAAACAATATGTATAGTAGGTATCATTTAAATACCTAAAAAAGTAACTAAGGAAATGATATATATCTTTAATTTAGGTTTACGTGAACCCAATGTTTAATATTTGAAAGTTCATGATATTTACCTATATAAACCCTACTGTAAAACAATGAGCTTACTTTATAGATCCTTGTAAACTTACTTTATGTATCTTTATAACATTGTATACTCAATAAACTTATTTTGACAAGGAAAAATCCTTATTTGGTGATAAAAAGAATTTGCTACCTTAAGTCCAAACAATAACACAAATTTTAAATCATCACCATTCTATAACATATGTAAATCTTCTAATTAATAATTATAAAGTGACAAGTGCCCAAATATGTGGTTATCAAACCATAGTGCATTAATGTGCAAGAACCATAATAATAAATCATTAATAATGTGTCAAAACCGTAACTCTGTATCAAAGAAAATACCCATGTACTATTTGTTGCAAAAAATGTTCATATCAATAGTATAATGTGCCGTGCACCAAAACCACGTAGAAATCGTGCAGAAAGTTCTTCTTTAGTGCTAAAAAGCCGTGCTGTACTTTCTGGCAGTCACCCCCCAATATGGTTACACTCACCGGAACACCCCACCCCTGCAGGGGTACGAGCGTGTGATGTTGATCCTGTCTCCCCGGTTGTATGGGTGCCAGTATCCTTCCACACGTCCCAATCCTAAACGCAGCTGCTTGCATACAAGGAGGTGGGGACTTCCTGTCCCTTGATGTGATAAAGGTCCCCACTGGGTATCCACTTAGGTGTTAAAAAAATAAAAAGGTTTCCACATAGCGTGATACTGTTTTAAAATGGATTCCTTTATGTAAAACAGTCCAGTCACAAAAGACTAATATCACACTGACGAGTAAAATAATTAATGTTCCCAGACAGGAGAGTGAGCTCACAGGCTCGTATGCTCTCCACACAATCCGGGGACGCAACGCCAGCATGAACCGCCGCTTGCGTTCCACCGGTTGGATGTCCGGAACCACAATCCGCGGAACCAGAAAGTACAGCGTGGCTTTTTATCACTAAAGAAGAACTTTCTGCAGGATTTCTACGGGGTTTTGGTGCACGGCACATTATACTATTGACATGAACATTTTTTGCAACAAATAGTACATGGGTATTTTCTTTGATACAGAGTTACGGATTTGACACATTATTAATGATTTATTATTATGGTTCTTGCACATTACTGCACTATGGTTTGGTAACCACATATTTGGGCACTTGTCACTTTATAATTATTAGAAGATTTACATATGTTATATAATGGTGATGATTTAAAATTTGTGTTATTTTTGGACTTAAGGTAGCAAATTCTGTTTATCACCAAATAAGGATTTTTCACTAAATTAGGGATACATTGTGTTTTTTTTGAGAGTTTTGTACTATAACAAATTTTCACTTCTAAAAAGTCATTATATTATACACTTGAGCACTTGTTTAATTTACAGCCACACCCTGAGTTTTAACACAGCGCCACTCCCTATTTTTTGATTTTCTGTAGTGAGTTTAAGCCCAGGTTCACACTGAGCTGTGGGAATGAAGTCGTGCGAGTTCAGCTGAACTTGCACGATTTCACTCCCGCATGTCAGTCCTGATTTCAGCGCGATTTCACAGATATCTGTGCGGGTTTCTGCACAGATGTCAATGGAAATCGCACCCCAAAATAGCAAAAAGCAGTACAGAAACTGCTTTTTGAAATCGGTGCGGCACCACAAATGCCACGTCCGGTACCATCGCCCCCAATTTGACATGCGATTTGACATAAGCTTAAGCAGGGGTCGGCAACCTACAGCCCACCGCCGCTAAATGTCTGGCCCGTCAGTCCACGTGATGAATGCACAGCTTCCACGGCTCGCCCCGGGCTCTCCCGTCCCACCGGGAGACCTGAGCGACCAGCCAGCGCGTCCGCCGGCTCTCCGGAGACCTGAACAAAGCCCAAATCAGCTTTGATCGGGTCTCGGATCTAGTAACCATCATGACATCACTTCTGATTTACAGAAGACTTAAAGGTGCCAAATTTGAAAAAAATTACAGCATTCAAAACAGCCAAACTTGGCATTTTGAATGCTTTTAAGTGCAAAGGAGGGATCTGGGGTTTTATAGACCCCAGATCCCTCCATAAAGAGTACCTGTCACTGCTTATTTTATGGATGTTTACATTCCTTCTGACAGCAATAAAAGTGATCAGATTTTTTTTTAAAGAGACAGTGTCCCTTTGTGCTTGCGTGCAGAAGCGAACGCATACCTAAGCCGTGACCGCAAATGTGAGGTATCACCGCGATCGTTAGAGAGAGAGCAACGATTCAAGCACAAGACCTCCTCTGTAACTCTAAACTGGTAACCTGTAGACATTTTTTAAATGTCACCTATGGAGATTTTTAAGTATCTTAGTTTGTCGCTATTCCATGAACGTGCACAATTTTAAAGCATAACATGGGGGCTGTGTAATATGCAGGGGGAACTGTATAATGTAAAGGGGCCCAGAGGTGCGGGGCTGTGTAATGTAATGGGGTCCAGATTATTATCTTGATTTATTAGCAGGTGAATGCGGCCCTCCATGCATTCATATACATTGAATCCGGCCCTTAAGTGGAAAAAGCTTGCTGATCCATGGTTTAAAGCAATCAACTATTCCCTGGATTAATAATCTCTGGTGCTATTATACAACCCCAGTTCCAGGAAAATTGTATGATTTGCAAATCTCATAAACCCATATTTTATTCACAATAAAAATAGAAAATGTACCATTTTAAGAAAAAATAAGATCATTTTGAAATTGATCGCCGTGACATATCTCAAAAGAGTTGAAATAGAGCCATGTTTACCACAATGTAACATTCCCTCTTCTTTTAAAAAAAACTCTTGTTTGTGCTGGAGACTACGCTGGATTGACTGAATCAGTCACTGGTCATGGGTGGGTGGTTGTGTGGGCAAGTAGGAAGGAATCCCTCCTGTAGGTTATTCCCAGTCTTAAGTTATGGTAATAAAACCTCTTGGGGTTTGGGCTGCTGCCTTTTTGGTATGGCCTTATGGTTGTTTCCACATGTAGACTTGGAAAAGTAGGAAGGAAGGAGCGCCCGGTGTCTAGAAGAATGCAGATTTGAAAGTAGGTTAACAGGTATTGGTAATATTGACAAGTACATAAAAGCCAACGTGTTTTAGGGAAAGTACTCTCCGTTCTTCAGGGCTGTCGGACAAACATGATAAAAAACACAATAAAACAAATATATGAACGTGAGACATAAAAGCAAAAATGTATATATGTTCTGATACTAAAAGAGAACACTAAATATCATATGTCAAGTGTAAACAAATCTTGGTGTCCAAAGACAGTGATTTTTGGAAGTATTCCTCAGCCCATGCAGTGGTTTCTATCCCAGAATCACGCCTGTTTTTAACGCAGTGCAGTCTGGAGGGCCCAAAGATTATAGGCATCCAATATTGCATTTCAGCCTTGTCCTCTGCACACAGAGATTTCCCCAAATTCTCACAATCTTTTGATGATATGTAAAGTGCAGTAACAGCAATATATATTCCCCGGGAGATGCTAAAAAGTAAAGAGGAGGTACGGGGGGGGGGGGGGGCGCAACGTCAGGTCAACCCCCACATAGCGCCACTCTCGTTAGAGGAACATAGAATTCATACACTATCCACTTTAGTCAAGCGTAATATTGTCTCTAGCATCAGTGACAGACGGAAATTCAATCCAAATATCCCAGACCTTATTACATTTTTTGGGGCAACCTCTGGAAAGATATGCTCTTTTATACAATGGGATCACCAAATTAACCAGTTTTGTCCAGCTTTCCAAAGTAGGGGGTCCATCCAAATCCATGCCAAAACAATAGCTTTTCTGGCATAGAACAAAAGCATACCCAAAAGCCCTGGAAAAGAGAAGATGGTTGGCCAAACCCAATAGACAAACAACCACCACTTGAGGAAGGGAAATTGTGGTTACTGAGCAAATAAACTGTAGGACATCGGCCCAAAATGTTTGTATGTGGGAACAGGGCCAAAAAACAAAAAAAATTGCCGGCGTGTCTCCGCACCACCAACAATTAGGTTCTACTGAGGGGAAAATTGGGTGTAATCTCTGCGGTGTAAGGTAGGCCATGTGAAGAATTTTTAATTGGATTAGACTATCGTGTGTGGCCAGCAATTGGGTGAGGGGGTAATCCTAGATATCCTCCAAATCCTCTACGTCCAGATCTGGCACTTCCACCCGCTACTTGGATTGTAAAAGATCAAGACCAACATGCACTGATGGCTGTAAGGCTCCATTCACACCTGAGCGTTTTGAAGCTTGAAGCCTGAAGCTACAAAACGCTGGAGGGGAAAAAATCAATTATTCTCTATGGAGATGGTTCACATCTCCACTCCAAAAAGCCTGAAGCCCTACGCCTGAAGCTCAAACAAGTTCTGGACCCTTTTTTGTTGCGCGAATCAGGCAGATTTGGGCGTTTTTCTGCTTTTTACATTGGTGACCTTTTGCCCTGCACAAAATCGCCGCAAATCGAGTTAAACGCCGCAAATCGCAGTAAAAAATGCTGCAAAATCGCGGTAAAATTGCGTGATTTTCTGACTTAAAATGCCAAGCTCAGGTGTGAATGGGGCCTAAAGCCTTGTAAATTGTGGATTAAGGCTTTGCCAGATCATCATCATGCAGTAAAGATTCTAGATCTTTTTGGAATAGGTGGGAGTGTAGAATATCCAAATTGGGCGAAGTAAGCATGGCGGAGTTGAAAAAACTGAAAGAATAAGGCGTTCGGGAGATTATGGTTTTGCTTTAGTTTATCAAAAGTAATCAGGGAGCCCCTGTCACAAATGTCAGTTAAATATTTTCTACCCCGTGAAGCCCAGATAAGAGGGATCAGGGATAGTCAAGAATTCTGGGAATTTTGGGTTAAACCAGAGGGCATTGTTCAACAATTTTTAGATGCAGATCGGCGAACCTCTGCCCATCTGTACTTCTGCGACACTCTAACTCTCTAAGATTCCCTTTTTTACCCAATCATGTTACTGACCTGTTGCAAATTAACCTAGTTAGTTGTTTGAGTTGGAGATAGGTAGCAAGAACAAAGCTCCCTGGGGTGAGCACACTTTCAGGCACAGATACCAGTCCAGTGATCTAGTGACAAAGTGCAGGGTTTATTGGTGCCTATTTACAAGTCTTTTTACAGGTGCTGTACAGTGTCCACAAAATTAAATTGGGCAAAATCTTAGCTGTGTCCCAGCACTAACTATACAAGCTCACATCCTAACTAATATGCTGAGCAAGCCTAATGCATGACCAGGAAGTAAGGCAGACTTAATCGAGCAGTGTGTTTAAACAGCTATGAAGAGAGTGAGAATTACGCTATGGTGAGTTTCTTTATTCTGGGGAACATCTGAGTGACATCTGAAATTGACCATTTTATCTAAACCCGGGACCCGGATGATCTGGGCTATCTGCTGACCACATCCCTAGGATCCTGCTATGGCATTGGTCCCCTATGTCTTCCCTGGATAAAGGCCCTGGCCGGGTAATTGGCCGCAGGCTTATACAGCTTGCCTTGCGGTAAGCGCGCATTGTGTGGTGCTGACACTTCGGTTGCGGTGGAGGATTCATCCCCTATCTATTTAAATCATCTTTTCACACCTGGTTTATGGATTTTGTTCACGAATAGCTCTCTACTGAAGAAAAGTTTTCTGATAAACTATATGTATACTGTGATTTTGTTGGTATCAACAATATTACCTTGATGAACTTTATATTATTATCACTGTTGATTATTTATTTCATCGGTTCAACGATTACTTAGTTTTTGATATATTCCTTAGCTCTGCTACATTTTTTTCCTAATGCATATCAGGCTCTCACAGACACAACTTGTCTGTTCCCACAGGCTCAAAAGCACTGTCTAAATTGTCTAAAGGGAGCAGTGCAAAACCTAAAATGGATATAGAATCAGAGGTCTCTAGTGTACAAGAGTAGCCTGGGAGATGTGTAAACCCACGAACAAGACTTTTCCAGGCTCCCTTTGAGACACTCTGCTACAGTTGCAAAATGTTCTACCAGCTCTTCCTTGTTAGTACCACTTACTTTGCCAGCTCTTTGTTGTCCTGTCCCAATGTTTTTGAGGCCATCAGTTTCAAAATTAAAGTGGTTGTTAAGGCAATATTAAAAGGGTCAAGGTATACATTATTTTCTGTTATATTTTTCTCAACCACTCTATTTTTTTTATGTATAAGGAATCCTGTACTGATAGAAATATGAAGATCACCATTACTGAAAATGGTGGTTGCCTGGTTGTCATCCTGAACCATTGGCTACAATACTTTGAGGCCGGACTCAGACAAAGCATGCAGGTCAAAAAAAATCTAAGTCTCAAAACTAACAATTGCATAGTTCTATTTGACTCAAGAATTATTGAGGCCATGAATTAAGCAAGACAGCCAGGCAAATTCAAAAAACAAAAACACAGGGGGGCGCATCTAAGTGCAGTATTTATAAGAACTTTAATGGAGCAGCCAAATAAACAGTCACATGTGCGCCATAAAAATGTGCACCTCTAGTACTGTAGTATCAACAGTGGGGTCGCCCAGGTTCCAGATCGGTAGCTAGCCGCCACGGACTGTCTGACGGTGCGGGCCGGGTCACCGCTCATCGGTAGTTGAGGAGGACTTCCGTAACCATTGTTAAACGTGGAAATGACATCACACCTGGAAAACTGTCCTGCTGCCCTGGTAACACATTTCGGAGTGCCAATCAGCTCCTTTATCAAACCAAGCAGCCAGGCAAGTAGTATTTTCAGAAGGAAAAGGCTGTGGCAGATTTTATACTTACTACAGGTTTCCTTTGACATTAGAGCATAGATCTACTCCAAGCTTATTCATCGTTCTGTAAAGCAGACATTGAACTAAAATCTCTGCATTTTCTTCCAATTGAACAGAGAAGCAATAATCTATCCAAGCCTTTGTGCAATGACAGATAGTTTTCTCATTTTCCTTTCCTGTGGCAATGTTCTGCTGTTATTTATAAAAGTTCTTTAAATGAATTTCAGGAGCCCTTTCAGTATGTCAGTAACCAGTTTGTCAAGTTCTCTGTGCTGATTGATGTATATCATAATGTTTCATAGGCAGTTTAGTACATGATTTGTTAGCCAAAAGGTTGTTTTTTTTTTTTTTTGCAGCAATTGAAAACTTTTGTCCATGCTCAACAAGCTGCAACAATACGAAAGAGAACCCAACATGGTAACTATGTTCAAATTAAGAAAATATCACTTCATACATTACAGAGCAGACATAAGGTTCATAAGACATAAGGTTCTCACCAGACTGTTGGTTCTCCACATTTGTTGGTTCAGACATTGGTTCTCCCTCTCAGACTTTGTTCCTATCCACCTGAGAGTTTAGGGCGATCCTACCCACCATTACACAATCCAGCATCTGCCATTACATTCTACATAATATAAAATAAGTAAATTAAAAAGTTATAATGGGGACCTCTTATAATAGACACAAGTGCAGAAAAAATTGATATTTAACAAATGATCAACTGATTTAAAGCATAACTCCAGTTTAGCGTAATGCTTTTTTGTTTTGCCCCCCTTCCTCCTGTGAGCACAAACTAGTTAGTAAAGCATTAGTCACCATCTTCACACTTCATCACAACGCGTTTCATGACACCCAGCATCATTTAACCCTCTTCCTGTGAGCTCAGGCTAACAATAACACATAGTCATCAGGCAGCCCGGGCTCAAAACAGAATGGTCCATAGACCGGCGCTCACACGTCATGACAGGAGTGTCGATCTTTGCAGCAGAGGACCACCAGTGCTGAAGAACGTGAAGAGGGACCCCATCTCACCACATGACTGCGCTGAAGCCACATGGAATTAAAGTATATAATATATATAGCCATAATTGCCCCAGGAAATTTGATAACATTTGAACAGCATGGATAGACTCCTGAGGTAGTTGATCTGGGATTCACCTTGTTCACTATGGTGTTTTTTTTTTATTTTTTGACATCTCCCATTGTGTTTTGGTACAACTGCAAACCTACCAAGACATGGCTGTGCACCTAAACTGACAGGCCGGCAAGGAGAGCATTAATCAGAGAAGCAGACAAGAGGCCCATGGTAACTCTGGGGGCGCTAAAGAGATCTACTTCTCAGGTGGGAGAATCTGTCCACAGGACAACTAGTAGCTGTGAACTCGACCAATCTGGCCTTTTATGGAAGAGTGGCAAGAAGAAAGCCATTGTTGAAAGAAACCCTAAAGAAGTCCCTTTTACAGTTTACAGGAAGCCATGTGGGGGACACAGCAAACATGTGAAAGAAGGTGCTCTGGTCAGATGAGACCAAAATTGAACTTTTTGGCCTAAAAGCAACACGCTATGTGTGGCAGAAATCTAACACTGCACATAACCCTGAACATACCATCCCCACTGTGAAACATGGTGGTGGCAGCATCATGTTGTGGTAAAGCTTTTCTTCAGCAGGGACATGGAAGCTGATCAGAGTTGATGGGAAGACGGATGGAGCCAAATACAGGGCAGTCTTAGAAGAAAACCTGTTAGAGTCTGCAAAAGACTTGAGACTGGGGCAGAAGTTAACCTTCCAGCAGGGCAACGACCCTAAACATACAACCAGAGCTACAATGGAATGGTTTAGATCAAAGCATTTTCGTGCGTTAGAATGGCCCAGTCAAAGTCCAGACCTAAATCCAATTGAGAATCTGTGGCAAGACTTGAGAATGGCTTTTCACGGACGCTCTCCATCCAATCTCACAGAGCTTGAGCTATTTTGCACAGAAATAATGGGCAAAAATTTCACTCTCTATTTGTGCAAAGCCGGTAGAGCAGCTGTAATTGCAGCGATCAGTGGTTCTACAAAGTATTGACTCAGGGAGGCTGAATACAAATGCACGCCACATTTTTCAGATATTTATTTGTAAATAAAATTTGAAAACCATTTATCATTTTCCTTCCACTTCATAATTATATGCCACTTTGTGTTGGTCTATTACATAAAATCCCAATAAAATAAATTTAAGTTTTTGGTTGTAACATGACAAAATGTGGAAAATTTCAAGATGTATGAATACTTTTTCAAGGCACTGTATGTCATTTGAATTTTAATACTGTGATGGGGTGGGGGGGGGGGGGGTGTCGGGGAGGGGTGAAAGTGGACGCAGTAAGGGGGAGGCCTGTAACTACAGCAATGCTTTAATCTCTACTAATAATTGAAATATATGTTTCTTTATCATCCATCAAGGGACACAGGAATATAAGAATTATTGAACATATGGGTTATACTGCCTCCTTCAGGAGCTTGGGAGACTGGCAAACAAAAACCATTAAGCCAGCCCCTGTATAACAGCAACTCTAACTATCATGCCTCAAATTTTTCTAGTGTCCTAGGAAGTTGGATTCTTTTTCCTCAGCTCTGTTGGAAAAACTCAAGATATATTTTTTTTACTAGTTTCCCCCTAGCTGTGCAACTTGTCCTGCCTTGGAACGTGAGATTGATTCTCAGTGCCTTTCCTGCATTGTAGCAATTTCCATGTTTGCATCCCACTCTTTCTTCTAGCTATCTGTTGTATGACTTAGTAGCTTTCGCTGACCCCTCATTTGGACTGCTTTTGGACATCCTAAATGTCCAAGAATTACCATATTCCTGTTTCCCTCACTGGACAATAAAGGAAATATGATTTATTACTTACCATAAATCCTTTTTTTTTTTAACCCATTAAGGAACAGGTTCCATCTCTGTGTTATTGGCCTTATGAGGGCTGACTTTGTTTTTTCTTTGCCAGTGTCCCAGCCTCCTGTCGGCAGCAGTATAACTAAAATGTCCAAAAATTACTTTGGTCTTGTGTCTGTCAATGGACTTCAAGAAAAAGATTTTAAAGTAAATGCAAAAATCTTGTGTTTTCTGTGACTTACCCTTTAAGAACTCTAATACAAACAGAAGCACTGGGACCATAGACTGATCCTATTGCCTACCTCCTTTGTTGCTGAGAAATTATAAGGCTGAAGAAGCACCCCGGACGTTGATTGTCCAGACACAAGTTTATTCCAAAGCAGGATAAAAGATTTATCTCCAATCATACAGTTCATGGACACAGGCAAGTATTCACAGACCCTGGGTTATAGGCTTGTGCTGTCAGGTGACTAGACACTGGCAAGCGTTCAAGGGTACTCCCACTGGGTTCCTCCCCTATAACCCTACCCCACTCTGTGAATCTTCAGTTTTGTACAGAGCCAAGGCATTTTAGTCCCCGATCATGCTCCCTTCCTCAGAGTTGAACCTGACTGGTGTGGAAGCAGCAGTCCAAGCCAACTTTTACACCAGCCAGGTTCAATCCTGATGATGGAGGTGTATTCTGGCTCTTAAAATGTTATCTTTTTAATAAAATCTTTTATCCTATTTTGGAATAAATTTGCATCGGGGCGATTAAATTTCCATTGTGGCGCTTCATACTTGCCCTTTTAGAATGTATGCTCTTGAGTTCGGTACAGACTAAGTGAGTGAGGTTTCCTATTTGTATGCAGCACCCTCCTGCTAAGCTCTTGGTAAAGCAAATTTAGTTTTTGGCTCTCTTGTAATCATCAGAGCAGAATTGATTGCTATAGGCTGCTCTGGGCTCTGCAGGCTGCTAGACTGGCTGCTTTCCCCTGTCTTCTGAAGTTTTCCAGAATATAGTGGGTGGAAGAGCTAGATGGGCCGCCTGTGTATATATATGCAGCTCCAACCATTACCTGGAGAGGTGTTTCCAGATGGTGTGTGGGAAGTGTATAATTAATCTGGAGCCCCGAGGCCAGGGTTCTTGTCCAGGAGGAGACGTTCCCAGCCAGGGAGAGCTGCTTGCCTTGCTGGCTGTATTGCTGAAGGTCCAGCCTGCTCATCAGGATTCCAGCCTTTGCCGAGAGGGCTTGCTCAGCCACAGATCCTTTCAGGGACCAAAAAAGGGTGCCACCAGTGGCGGCTGTTTTTTTTTTTTTTTTTTTGAGGGGGAGGCAAACAACCCACCGGTGGCACCTCAAACCCCCCCTCCCTCCGTGCGCCCACTCGCTGTCTGCCGGTACTTACCCCATCTAGGTGGCTCCTGTGTCCTCCCCTCCTCCTCGCTTCTGCCGTGTGTCTCCTCCCCTCCTCCTAGGTGTCCAATAGGATAGCCTGTCTTTTCACCCAATTGGGTGACGGGTCTCAAGACCCACTTCCCGATTGGCCGGGAGGAGGATCAGTGTTACAATAGTGAATCATCATTCGCTATTGTTACACACCTGGGTGGGCTCGGTACGCATTCTCTGCGCCCTGAGCCCACCCTATTTTGAAGCCTATTAGAGCCTCTGGCTCTAATCCTCCGGTGCTTCAAAACCCCCCCATTGGAATTCATGCATCTGGCATCCTGCAAGGGACCGGATGCATGGATTGGGGGGGCGGCACCCATGTGCCCTTAATGGGCGAGCCGCCCCTGGGTGCCACTGAAGACCTGATTTGGGAGTTCAGAAAGAGAGCCTGTCTGCTGGAATCAGAGTTTCATTTTATGCTGGAAGGACACTGTGAGTAGTGACCCAAAAGGGGAAATTTCAATTTGCTCACTCTGCTTTTTTTCGCCCCTGCTGCACAATGTACAAGGCTTGCTGGCCTGTGTCATTATTGTCTGTGCCCTAGTGCTGTCCATTTGAT
Source organism: Lithobates clamitans (assembly GCA_037952925.1). NCBI lineage: Eukaryota > Metazoa > Chordata > Amphibia > Anura > Ranidae > Lithobates > Lithobates clamitans. The sequence continues at coordinate 3,291,301 of JBBGZY010000725.1, read as the reverse complement.
GTCCCATTGCCTAAGGGACTGTTCAGCAGAGCTACTACAAGGAAGAGGGTCCGCATTGTTCCTGTTAATAATGTGGTGTATCTCAAAGCTCCCTGAACCCTATCCAAGTTAAAGTGGTTTTAAAGGCTCAAAGTATTTTACCTTCATGCATTCTATGCATGAAATTAAAAAACCTGTGTGCAGCGGCCCCTCTAGCCCCCATAATACTCACCTGAGCTTCCTCTTGATCCAGCGATGTGTTCGAGAGCTGAGCTTCTCCTGGGTATCTCATTCCTCATTGGCTGACACAGCAGCAGGGGCCATTGGCTCTTCTGTTAATCACAGTTAGTGAGCCAATGAGGAGAGAGTGGGGGGCAGGGCTGAGCCATGATTGTGTATGTCTTATGGACACATAGAGTGGGGCTCCGGAGCCAGCATGTACCAGTGCCCCCAAAACAAGTAGCTTGCTCTTGGTGGCACTGGCTGAAGAGGAGGAGCCGGGAGCTTTGGTGGGGGACCTGAAAAGAGGAGGATCAGGGCTGCTCTGTGCAAAAGCACTGCACAGAGCAGGTAAGTATGACATGTTTGTTATTTTAAAAAAATGAACCTTTAATGTCACTGTAGTGCTGCAGTAAATTTTTAAAAGGGCAACAATTATGGACTTATGATTTCTGAATCAGAGTGTGAAGTTGCTGTTTGCCTGACTGCTGCAAAAGCAGGAATAGAACCAGGGACTATAAACTAGAGGCCGTATTCCAAAGTAGCAATACATGTACAGCATGTCCATCATAATCAGTGCTGCTGTTAGAAATTACGGGGCCCCATACAGCCTACTAGGCAGCCCCCCCCCGGAATATATCAAAACAATATTTTTACAAAAAAATACACTAAAATCATCATTAGACACAAACAAAACAGAGAATTAGCCATTTTTCATTATTTTTTACATTCTTTAAAAAATGTTTTTATCTTTTTTTTTTTTTTTTTTTAAAGGTTTACTTTTTTTGAATTATTTTATTTTACAATTTTTAAAAATTTATTTATCACAATTTTTAAAAATTATTTATTACAATTTTTTTTTATTTATTTTTTTCCCCAATTTGTTATTTTTTTATGGGACAGGAAAGCTGGCTGCACTGCAGGTGGGAGGGGGGCAGCACAATGACAGGGGGGCACACAGGGGGACCAAAAGCAGGCAGAATAGGGAGAGAGATTGGTGCGGGAGAAGCAATTACATGAACAATACCCTGTATCTTTCTCTCTCTGCAGCAGCTAAAAGCTGGCGGGGGGGGGGGGGATTGTTTTTCAGCTGCTGCAGAAGGCCACACAGGGAATCCTTCTGTAACTGCGCCTCCGCCCGACCACAATGATTCCCTCAGCTGCCCGGGCCCCCCTGTCTCCCCGGGACCCCTACAGGAGGACTGGTGGTCCCTCACCTATATCAGCGGCCCTGATCATAATTATGATGTGCTGTTGGAAGCAGTATCCTACATGCTTTACTTTCAGAACTCCCACTGACCCACACAGTCTGCAATTCAGTGTATAGGAAAAGCAGCAGGGAGTCTTGTGGTTATTCATAGAAAAAGGTGTACTTTTTTCATCCTAAATTATTTTAGGCCTTCCATACATGCTACTACCTTCTGAGTGTCTTTTAGAGACTATGACACTGCTTCTAGCAGTAAGAAACAACAGTATCTGTTTACCATCATTTAAAATTCCCATGAGCCCCAACTAATGTTAGAGGGCTGGGATAGACGCTGACACCTGTTTCACGTGTAAATAGCAGTGAAGATGAAGTGGATGTGGTTTGTAGCGATGTACAGAGAGCTACAGCACTGCAGAGGAGCTGTGACATGTGCCATTGATCAAGCAGACAAATGCACAGATAGAATACACTGATTACACATGGAAGAAAGAGTGGCATGAATGTCTCAGAAGCCACCTTGCTACCTAGCAACCGCTGGATGCAGTTTAAAAATAGAAAAATGAAAAATCCATTTATGTATATTCTTCAAAAACCTTCCTTCATAGGATGCCTTTTAACCCTTAGCGATTGCTTTGTTAAATGATGCCCACTATCTGAATAAAGGACAAATTTGGATTAGATAAAGGCAAAGCTTCAGCAGAAAAACATTGGAAGGTCACATTTGGATAAGGCATGTCAGCTGTCAGGAAATCCTATTTTGAAAATGCATGCGATAAAAATAAAATTTGCTCTCTAGCAATCAAAGCCATTACCGCTAAAACCATAAGTCTGCGGGATTTTTTTCACATGGATGGATGGCACGGTAATGCCAGACACATTTTCATTTTGCTGTCAGTCAGGAGAGCATTGGTGGCTTCATATGAATTTTCCTGTGCGCAGTACTATTCGTTCTACAATCTCTGAAATACACAGCTTTACAGCAGCAGACTACGGAGAGAAATATTTTTATAAAAATCCATCCTGGATTTTTGAGAGTGAGAGACTAGACCCATGGCTCCATCCCATCTCAATGCAAAGATCATTCAAAAGATCTTTTGTACAATATTTAATACTACAACACAATTAATACCAAGATCTTGGAAGCCAACCACTCTCCCATCCTTCAGCGTTTTAATGATCTTTCAGACAGCCTCATTGATCTCTGTGGGTGAGTCTGACAGGTTGGTGCTGCCTGTCAAACTCTGCAGCCAAAGTTTAAAATGCCATGGTTGGGCAGCAAAGCATTGCGAGTGTGGCATGTATACAGCCCTGTAAGGCTGTAATATTAAAATTACTGTGAGCGGCCAAGAGGAATGGGGTGATATGGTAAAACTACAGCTCAGCTGCCTGCTTTTAACGCCATCTGGTTGCCAGTATGAAAGAGGACTGAAAGCCCAACTCTGGGCAACTAAAAAATTATCCCTTGCAGTGGGGTTGCACCCACACTGCAAAGGTTGAGAAGAACGGAGAGATCTGGAAGCCGCACACCGGTCTGATGATAAGTGCCTTTATTGATAAAAAAAGCTGGATCATGGAGATATACAAAACACTACAGCAGAAGTGTACAGGGATCAACTGACGCGTTTCATATTCACAACGAGTGCTTACTCATAGCTGGACTGCAAAGGTTACTAGCTCAGTTTGTCTAAAGCTGTGATGGCAAACCTTGACACCCCAGATGTTTTGGAACTACATTTCGCATAATGCTCATGCACTCTGCAGTGTAGTTGAACATCATGGGAAATGTAGTTTCAAAACATCTGGGGTGCCAACGTTCGCTATCACTGGTCTAGGGGAAAGGAGAAACCGTTTTACTTACCTGCTCCTCTGCTACCCCAGTAGATGGCGCTCTTCCACACTCCGGTAGTGGACTACATCCCTGAGTGTCATCATATTTATGGAATCTGCTTTGGTCTTGATGACATTAGAACCCTAGATTGCTAGAGCACGGGAGGAAGGAGCTGCTCCCCTAGACCCCCACTAGAAATGCGTTGGAACACGAAGATAGTTTTTTACCAGCATTATCAGATGCAAAACATACCAACACCTTTTTGTTAATATAGAATACAGTAGATTAATACTACTGCTCAATGAATTTTATTAACTATTTCTGTATGAATCGGTTTTAAAAATGTTGTTCTACAATAAAATTCTTTGATTTTATAAAAAATTTTGCTCTATGTCTGGCCTGTATAGTCCGAATATTTCTTCTTTTACATACCTGCTTTTTTGCTCCTCCAGTAGATGGCGCTTTTCCATGCTCTGGTAGTGGACTGTCCCTCAGTGTCATCACATCTATGGACTCTGCTTTGGTCTTGATGACATTAGAACCCTAGATTGCTAGAGGATGGAAGAAGCTACTCCCCTAGACCAAAATGAGCAATTAACACTTGCAGTGCATACACAGCCCCACTGCGAGGGATATTTTGCAGTTGTCTGCTGTTGAGCTTTAAAGCCTACTCGGAAAAATTATTTTTATCAGCATGGAAGGATTACATATTTACATTGATACACTGGGGGGAGAACCTCTGGGGGAATCTAGGATGGAAAAGAACCTGGGGGTCCCGCTCTACAAGATTCTGGTCCGGCCGCACCTAGAGTATGCTGTCCAGTTCTGGGCACCAGTCCTCAGGAAGGATGTACTGGAAATGGAGCGAGTACAAAGAAGGGCAACAAAGCTAATAAAGGGTCTGGAGGATCTTAGTTATGAGGAAAGGTTGCGAGCACTGAACTTATTCTCTCTGGAGAAAAGACGCTTGAGAGGGGATATGATTTCAATATACAAATACCGTACTGGTGACCCAGCAATAGGGATAAAACTTTTTTGTGGAAGGGAGTTTAAAGGTGTTGTAAAGGTTTGTGTTTTTTCACCTCACAGGTGAAAAAACACCTGTCAGTGACCGATCCCAGCCCCCCCCCCCTCCGTTTTACTTACCTGAACCCTCGAACTTGTCCCACAGGAACACGCCTTCTCTCTGCTAGGGGGTTCCCAGCTGTTGATTGGAGGGATTGATAGCAGCACAGCCATTGGCTCCCGCTGCTGTCAATCAAATCCAATGACGCGGCCGCCGGGGGGCGGGACCGAGTCCTGCATTCGGCGTCTATGGACACCGAGTCCTGCATTTGGCGTCAATGGACGCCGAATGCTGGACTCGGGAGCGCACCCGCAAGGTAACCCACCGGGAGAGCGCTTCTCCCAGGCGGTTATCTGATGTGGGGTGGAGCCGAGAGAGCCACAGAGGGACCCCAGAAGACCAGGATCGGGACCACTCTGTGCAAAACGAGCTGCACAGTGGAGGTAAGTATGACATGTTTGTTATTTAAAAAAAAAAATAAAAATTACCTTTTAGTGTGATTTTAACAAGACTTGTGGCCACTCATTAAAATGAGAAGAAAAGAGGTTTAACCTGAAACTACGTAGAGGGTTCTTTACTGTAAGAGCAGCAAGGATGTGGAATTCATGGAATTCTTCTTTCTCCAAGATTACAGCATTGCTGAGATATCGTAATTAAAGTTGATCTTCACCCTCCCCCACATCTTGCCAGAATCCCCCCCCCCCCATATGCAATTGACTCCAATGTAGAGAACAGCATTCAAGAGGTGCTGGGACTTTAATGTGAGTCCCAGTACTCCAGTGTTTCCCAAACTTTTTTGTCTTGGGGCACACCCAGAAGGATCTAAAAAATTTTCACAGCACACCTGAAAAGATTTAACAATTTTTGTGGTGAAGAACTTATTTATTTTTACATATACAGTGCCTTACAAAAGAATTCTTGGCATTTTTTGTGTTTTGTTGCCTCACAACCTGGAATCAACCTGGAATTAACACGGATTGTTTGAGGATTTGCATCATTTAATTTACAGGACATGCCCACAACTTTGAAGATTTTTTTTTTTTATTGTGAAGCAAACAACAAATAGGACAAAATAACAGAAAAAGTCAATGTGCATAACTATTCACCCCCCTAAAGTCACCTTTTGCGGCTATCACAGCTCCAAGTCGCTTTGGATAAGTCTCTATGAACTTGTCACATCTTACCACTGGGATTTTTGCCCATTCCTCCTTGCAAAACTGCTCCAGCTCCTTCAAGTTGGATGGTTTGAGCTTGTGAACAGCAATCTTTAAGTCTGACCACTGATTTTCTATTGGATTGAGGTCTGGGCTTTGACCAGGCCATTCCAACACATTTACATGTTTCCCCTTAAACCACTCAAGTGTGGCTTTAGCAGTGTGTTTGGGGTCATTATCCTGCTGGAAGGTGAACCTCCGTCCTAGCCTCAAATCACACACAGAGTGGTACAGATTTTGCTCAAAAATATCCCTCTATTTAGCACCATCCATCTTTCCCTCAACTCTGACCAGTTTCCCAGTCCTGACTGCTGAAAAACATCCCTAAAGCATGATGCTGCCACCACCATGTTTCACTGTGGGGATGGTGTTCTTTGGGTGATGTGTTGGGTTTGCACCAGACATAGCGTTTTCTTTGATGGCTAAAAAGTTCAAATTTAGTCTCATCAGACCAGAGCACATTCCTCCATACATTTTGGGAGTCGCAGGTTTGCTGTTGTGCCATGTTCTTTCCATTTGGTTATGATAGATTTGATGGTGCTCCTAGGGATCATCAAAGATTTGGATACTTTTTTATAACCTAACCCTGACTTGTACTTCTCAACATTGTCCCTTACTTGTTTGAAGAGTGCCTTGGTCTTCATGGCAGTGTTTGGTTAGTGGTGCCTCTTGCTTAGGTGTTGCAGCTTCTGGGGCCTTTCAAAAAGGTGTGTATATGTAATGACAGATCATGTGACACTTAGATTGCGCACAGGTGGACATCATTTCACTAATTATGTAATTTTTGAAGGTAATTGGTTGCACCAGAGCTTTTTATAGGCTTCATAACAAAGGGGGTGAATACATACGCAATAGTTTTATGTATATATTTTTCTAATTTTACTTCAACTTAGACTATTGTGTTCTGATCCATCACATATAATTCAGATTAAAAAAACAGTGAACTAAAGGCTGTAATGTAACAAAATAGGTAAAAAGTCAAGGGGGTGAATACTTTTGCAATGCACCGTATATTTACCGTATTTATCGGCGTATAACACGCGCTGGCGTATAACACGCACCCCAAGTTTAGGAGAGAATTTTAAGGAAAAAAACTTACATTAAAATGCCCATCAATGCAGCCTCATCAGTGTTCATCTGCAGCCTTGTTAGTGTCATTGCAGCCTTTTCAGTGACAGTGCAGCCTTGACCCAGTGTCCATTGCAGCCTTGTCAGTGCAGCTTTGCCCCAGTGCAGCCTTGTCAGTGCAGCTTTGCCCCAGTGGTCAGTGCAGCCTTGCCCCCAGTGTCCATGCTTGCCCCCAGTGTCCATGCTTGCCTCCAGTGTCCATGATCGCCGCCGACATACACATAGCTGCATTTAGTTTCAAATATGGCGCCGCGGAGTTCGGAGAGACTGAACGAGCACCGCCGAAATCACAGTGAGCCGAGATACACATAGTCGAGTGTATTCGGCTCTTTCCGGCGCCACTCACAGTCCCGCCCAGTCCTGCCCTATGATGGACATAACACGGGTCCAATGGCGGGACTGGGCGTGACTGTGAGCGACGCCGGAAAGAGCCGAATACACTCGACTATGTGTATCTCGGCTCACTGTGATTTCGGCGGCGCTCGGTTAGCTCCGCCGAGTCCCCCCGAACTCCGCGGCGCCATATTTAAAACGAAACGCTATGTGAATGTCGGCGGCGATCGCCGCCGATAGTTCACAATTAGCGGGTATCGACGTATAACACGCACCCACGATTTTCCCCTGATTTTAAGGGGAAAAAAGTGCGTGTTATACGCCGATAAATACGGTAATTTTAAATTTAATGTGAAAAATGTGCCTGCTTTCGAGAGCAAATCGGAGACTGTTCCATTTGCTTGTTCCATATGTCAACTTTGGAGCCTCGCTGCAATCTATTATAATATAATTAGAGCGATTGAGTTCTCCCAAGATCTCGCACAACTCTCACGTTGCAAAAAGAACCAATGAATGATAGCCTGACAGAGATTGCAAAGATGTTACTTTTTTAACTTTTGTGACATTGGTTTACCATTTCATTTATCGATATGTTTAAGGTTTCAAAACGCTAGCAATTTTAAATATTTTTCAAAACTGCCACGGCACACCTGCAAATCTCACACGCAGAGGCGGTCTGACCATTAACATTGGTGGTCAGTGGGAAGAATGCTTCTTACATTGGTGGTCAGTGGGAAGAATGTTCCTTACATTGGTGATAAGTGAGAAGAATGTCCCTTACATTGGTGATCAGTGTGAAGAATGTCCTTTACATTGGTGGTCAGTGGGAAGAATGCTTCTTACATTGGTGGTCAGTGGGAAGAATGTTCCTTACATTGGTGATAAATGGGAAGAATGTCCCTTACATTGGTGATAAGTGGGAAGAATGTTCCTTACATTGGTGATCAGTGGGAAGAATGTCCCTTACATTGGTGATAAGTGGGAAGAATGTTCCTTACATTGGTGATCAATGGGAAGAATGTTCCTTACATTGGTGATCAGTGGGAAGAATGTTTCTTTGGTGATCAGTGAAAATTATATAACGTAAATAAAAATTATAAAAAAAAAAAAAGTAAAGCACACCCATGACCCCCGCACACGCTCTATATGAAAAGCTTTATGTAGGACGAGCACATGTATGTAAACATGTGTCTATCGACGCAAATGCTGGATTTAGGAGCGCACCCGCAAGGAAACCTCCCTGGGAGAGCGCTTCTCCTAGGGAGGCTATCTGATGTGGGGAGGAGCCGCAAGAGCCACCGTGGGTCCCCAGTAGATGAGGATCAGGGCCACTCTGTGCAAAGCGAACTACACAGTGGAGGCAAGTAAGACATGTTTGTTATTTAAAAAAAAAACAAAAAACGAGTCTTTACAAACACAAATGCATGTAGTGTGGGCAGTGCAATTTGATTGTGGGGATTGGTGTGGGTGTGGCTTGAGTGTGGGTGGGAACACATGGGCGGGGACAGGGGGCCCCAGGATCTCCTATTGCCCGGGGGCCCCATGAGTTATCAGTCTGCCCCTGCTCACACGGCACACAGGTTAAGAATCACTGCAGTAGTGAGGGGAGGAAAAACAACTTTTAGAAAACTCACTGGCTCAGGTTAGGCTGCTCATAACAGACAGGCCTACCCTCCTGTGGGTACCTGTAGGGTTACCAAAAAAGCCTTGATTTCTCATGCAGATGCTGCTGGCTAGTAACTTTCCTAGTCCAGCGATTAACTCCCCCACACAGATTCACTCAGGAAAGCCCTATTTCCGGTTCATTGAAGTTTCTAATTTTAACTGAAGACATGATGAGTGTTTTCTGGTCCCCAAAACACATTAGCTCTTTTTTGTATTCGTGAAAACTAATAAATTAGTTTGGACTCTTCATTTGATCTGGCTCTCCTTCCATTGGTACATGCTTTTGGTGGATGAGGTGAAATGGCTGTTTTGCAGGATCCAGACCCACACTTCCTGCTATCTTGCTTAGGCAAGAATGGCATTACTCCCCTTCCCAACAGTTTCAGGTAATCCAAAGCTCACTGCGCATGCAGTAAAATAGCCGCCAGACTGCACATGCACCTCCTTGTGTCCAGTGTTACTTTTGTAGAGGAAAACCTTTTCATCATAATTTTCATCAGCCGCATATTTCCAGTGAAGATTTGTCAATTGACGAAAATGAATTACATTTTTGTCATCGAGCAAAAACGAAAAGTAATTGTAAAGGTGTGCATTACAGGCCTCCTCCTCAGACTGTGCAGAACGCTGTGCAGCATTACAGGCCTCTCAGACCACCATCCAGAGCACTGTGAAACATTACAAACCTCTCAGACCACCATCCCAGAGCACTGTGCATTGCAGTCCTCTTCAGACCACCGTCCAGAGCACTGTGCAGCATTACAGGCCTCCTCAGAGCACTGTGCACAGTTTGCTGCCCATAAAAGGCTGTTACGGGCAGCGGCGCCCTTAAATAAGTTGGCTGCAGGCTGACCATGCAACTGCACATGCATCGTTCCAAAGCCTGCCTGGCTCGGGAAAGCTCGTAAATGCTCGGCTGGCGCTGCGCATGCACAGTAACGTAATGGTGCCACCTGACACCATTATTAGATGAAAGCCAGTGCCACTTGTTGGCGGTGTTGCGGCGTCACCACATAGCAGAGTAGGAGCCTCTGTCGAGGAGGAGTGAGGTCAGTGACACTGATTCATGTGAGGGGGGTAATAAAAAATGGGCAGAGAGGAAGAGTCAGAGGACAATACTGGGAGTGAAGCGAGTAGAGGAGGACACTGATGTGCTACGGCGCTGCCCTGTGGAGAGGTAAGAGGGGCACAGGAGGAGGACATGGATGTGCTGCCCTGTGGGGAGGTGAAAGGAGCACAGGAGGAGGACACTGATGTGCTGCCCTGTGGAGAGGTGAAAGGGGCACAGGAGGAGGACACTGATGTGGAGAGGTAATATGAAGGGGGACAGAGGAGGAAACTACTGTAAGGGGGGCACTACTATGTCTGTGCAGTCTCTGACCATCTCCTGTACCATGTCTGCAGTCTCTGACCGTCTCCTGTATCCTTTCCACAGTCTTTGACCATCTCCTGTATCATGCCTGCAGCCTCTTACCATCTCCTGTACCATATTTGCAGTCTCTGACCATCTCCTGTATCATGTCCACAGTCTCTGACCATCTCCTGTATCATGTCCACAGTCTCTGACCATCTCCTGTATCATGTCCACAGTCTCTGACCATCTCCTGTATCATGTCCACAGTCTCTGACCGTCTCCTGTATCCTTTCCACAGTCTATGACCATCTCCTGTATCATGCCTGCAGCCTCTTACCATCTCCTGTACCATGTTTGCAGTCTCTGACCATCTCCTGTATTATGTCCACAGTCTCTGACCATTTCTTGTCTTTTATCATGTCTGCAGTCTCTGACCATCTCTTGTCTTTTATCATGCCTGCAGTCTCTGAGGGGGAGTCTGGAGAGGAGTCAAGAGTGGGAGCACCGTCGGGATGGGGGTCACGGGGAGGTGTCCTAAGTGTGTGAACTGTGGAGAGGAAACTATAGGCCAAAAACCAGAGCCACCAAGCTGGAGCTGTCTGCTGAGCCCTGCACGGTGCACCTGATAGGTCAGTGACAGTGTCGCCAGGCCAGTTTGGAGGGGGGGGGGGGTTGCTGATGTAAGGGGGGAATGGAATACAATAATGTGAGGTGGCACTAGTATAAAGCTTCCCCCTATACTAGTGCTCCCCCCCCCCTTACCCTAGTGTATTCATTGTGTGGAAGGTGGTCTCTGGTCATCAGAGTCTGCAGAATTCCCCTTATAGGGCGTACACATGGTCGGACTTTGTTCGGACATTCCGACAACAAAATCCTAGGATTTTTTCCGACGGATGTTGGCTCAAACTTGTCTTGCATACACACGGTCACACAAAGTTGTCGGAAAATCCGATCGTTCTGAACGCGGTGACGTAAAACACGTACGTCGGGACTATAAACGGGGCAGTGGCCAATAGCTTTCATCTCTTTATTTATTCTGAGCATGCGTGGCACTTTGTCCGTTGGATTTGTGTACACACGATCGGAATTTTCGACAACGGATTTTGTTGTCGGAAAATTTTATCTCCTGCTCTCCAACTTTGTGTGTCGGAAAATCCGATGGAAAATGTCTGATGGAGCCCACACACGGTCAGAATTTCAACCAACACGCTCCGATTGGACATTTTCCATCGGAAAATCCGACCGTGTGTACGGGCCATTACAGTGCAAGGGCAATGCTGCAGACCCTGAAGTAAGCGGGAACTCTAATGTAAAGGAAATACAGTGGACTTAAGGTGGCATAAGGTGGTCTCTGGTCCCCTTAGATCATGATCTGCAGCGTTCGCCTTTACATAAGAGTTCCCTTGCACTGCAGACTCTGATGTATGGGGGAACTCTGTGCTGACTGGGTTATAGTAACCTGGCCTTCATGTAAATGGAGAAATACGTTTTTTGACTTTTGTTTAACGTAAACACTAGCTATATGTTTATAGTTTAAATATTAACCACTTGCACACTGGGCACTTAAACCCCCCTTCTGCCCAGACCAATTTTTAGCTTTCAGAGCTGTCACTCTTTGAATGACAATTGTGCTGTCATGCAACACTGTACCCAAATGACATTTTTATCATTTTTTTCACACAAATAGAGCTTTCTTTTGGTGGTATTTAATCACTACTGTGGTTTTTATTTTTTGCTAAACAAACAAAAAAAAACGGAAAATTAAAAAAAAAAAAAAAAAATCATGTTTCATAGTTTGTTATAAAATTTTGCAAACAGGTAATTTCTCTCCTTCATTGATATGCGCTGATGAGGCGGCACTGATAGGCTGCACTGGTGGGCACAGGTAAGGCGGCACTGATAGGTACAGATAAGGCGGCACTGATGGGCACAGATAAGGCGGTACTGATGGGCACAGATAAGGTGGCACTGATGGCCACTGATAAGATGGTACTGATGGGCCCTGATGGGTGGCACTGATGGGCACTGATAGGTGTTATTGTAAGGTACCACTGATAAATGGCACTGATGGGCACTGGTAGGTGACACCAATGGGCAGCACTGATGATTATGTTGATGAAGCACTGATTGATGACATTGATAGGTGGCACTGATGGGTGGCGCTGTGGGCACTGGTAGGTGGCGCTGGTTGGCAATGGCAGGTGGCACAGGTGGACAAAGATGAGCAGGCAGCTGCTGTCCTTGATCGGGACCGATGTCCCTCTGACAGCCGCCGGTGATCGGCTTTTTATTTTGAATAGCGTGAGGAGAAAAAATAGCCGATTACATCTCTGTTTTCATCACATGATCAGCTGTCATTGGCTGACAGCTGATCATGTGGTAAGGGGTTGGGATCGACCCCTTACTCCGATCTGTAGCCAGCGAGTCTTATAGACTCGCTGATCACAGAGCGCGCCGCACGTGTCCTGCAGGGGGCACGCAGGCTGCTCGAGCACGGGAGGGCGTCAATAGAAAGTAGGTCTGCACTGTAGCCATCATTCGGCTATAGCGTGGCTCTGATGTGGTTAATATTTGCACTGTTTAGCATTAAAAACTGGAATTTTAGGTACTTTTTGCAGTGTTAGTAAAAAATGCGGCTCTGTCAGTAAATGCCATGATTTTTGCCAGTAAAAAAATTGCTGCCATTTGTAAATTTTGGCATCTTGCCAGTAGATTTCACTTCAGGGGTTGGCAACACTGGTGCAGGGGACCTGACTTCTTTGCTGCTTTATGTATTGCACAGTTACTACACCGTCAACACCCCCATTAGTGTTGAGGGTCTGCCACATAATTGTAAATGGAAATGTAGACGTGATTAATATAAGGATGTTATTTCTGTCCAGCCCAGCTCTTCACACCGACTGCAAACTCCACCCTCTGGTGACCGCTGTATCTGTGCATCACCTGGCTATTTGGGCAATGACAGATAGGAAAAGCAACTGCACTGTCACCTCCCACCACTGTGACTACATTCCCTATGAACCATGGGACATGTAGTTTAATCTGCAGCGCCAAGATCTGGGGGTAAATGACATTATGCACCTCCTCAGAATCTAAAGAATTGGCTTAAAGACTGGAGATAATAGTGACATCACTTGTCTTTATAAATCAATGTACTCTTGAATGCTGTAAGTTGTATTTAATTTATTAGTGATTAAATGTTACCTTTATAAAAGAAGTGTATTGGGAAATTGCTTATCCTGGGGTTGGGCTTTGATTTAAACCTTGAAAAATTTTACATATTGCAACTTACAGGTCCACAGATATGGTGGCTGCATTCATTTTTTTTGTTTTTTTTTTCAGGCAGCAAACAGTACAGTAGAGAAAACACCTATTGAACTTGCCAGAGCTTGAGTGTCCTCATCATGTCCTGTGAGCTGAAAGCACAAACATCCTTTTTTTTAATTTTTTTTTGTTTTTTTTGTGTTTTTTTGTTTGTTTGTATAAACTACTAATTCCACCATGTAATGGGGATGAACAATGACAGACATGTTTGAAAATCAGCCTGTGTGAGAACCATGGCTCCTTCCATAGATACAGTGGGTGAAACAGTGTAGCTACACAGGGACAAGAAGTGTGACTGCAGGATTACCAAGTGAAAATAAAGGAAGAAATGGCTGGAAAAAGAAAACTATTGCAGTCACTGCATTTAATGGCTTAAAATGCTGCAATATACAGTATTAAAGCCAATCTCCTGCCCTACCTTCATTCTTGAACAATTGTACAGACTCATCTCATTACATCTGATTACATGAGCTCAAATAAATAGGGCTCATGTGATCAGCCAAATAAATGGAAATAAAAACTTAAAAAATATATATTTTATTTAAATAATAATAATTTATCATAGTAATAACAGGTTCTCATAATACATAAATACAGATATAAATAAAAATGTGAGTATCAGTTGAGGAGACAGGCTGCAAACCCCCTAAACACCCACCCAATCCCCACCCCCGTTCCGCGGAGGGGTTGTCTTTCGTGAGGCCGGTCCCTGGTGCTGGGGAGGTTGGAGACTGCTGTTCTAGAGAGTCAGCTGTGTGTGTGTTTCTTCTGGCTGGAGTCCTGAAGAGCTCAGTCGTAGTCCTTGTGAAGGGACTATGCTCTTATTGCTCTAAAGCAGTGGTCTCCAAACTGCCCAGGGGATCGATGCGGCCCTTTGCTTGCCTTTATCTGATACTTGAGGTATTCTTTCTGCCAATGACACTAACAATGGGGAACTATTCCTCCCACCAACACCAATAGTGGGGCACTATTCCTCCGACAGACACCAACAGTAGGGCAATATTCCTTTCACTGACACCAACAGTAGGGCACTATTCCTCCCACCGACACCAACTATGAAGCATTATTCCTCCCACTGATACTAACTATTTCTCCCCCTAATATCAAAGATGGGGCATTGTTTACTCCCACTGGGCACAGTCTGGCCATCCTAAAGTCTGAAGGACAGTAAACAGGTCCTTTGTTTAGAAAGTTTGGATTCCCTTGCCCTAAAACGGTTTGTTGAGCCAGGAGAGTGATTGTTGCTGTGTGCCTGGCTGCTATTGCACTAATCTGGGAAAGGAACCTGGGACAAATCAGCAGGCCCTTTTGGGGGTGAGCACTACAGTAACATGCAGGCTGAGAGGGCAAGAATAACAGCTTCCATCAGTGCATTCCCTCAAAGGTATTTTTTTTTAACAAAGTCACTTTTAAAAGTAAGCCTGTCACTTGAATGATTGTGTTTAAGTGAGAAAAAGTGTTTAAGAGACCTAAAAGTACAAACTTTTAAGATGCTTATATGTACTCTTAGTTCTGAAGTGCTCCATGGGGTCCCTGTACTCAGTATATAGTGCCTGCGTCTGACTCTAGACTGGGAGCTTCACTGCACATTCTCCAAATCGGTGCTAAAGTTGATATTTGCATATTGTGTAATCTGAGATCAGAGGCTCCCAGGTTGCTCAACTTTTCTGTGTTTGCAAAGCACAGACCATCAGATTGGAAAGCCTATATGTTCATCAGGCATTGCAGAGTGCCAGAGGTGTACCTAGAGCATTTGGCACCCAGGGCGGATCCTATATCTGGCACCCCCCCCGGGGCGGATCCTTTATCCCTCACCTCAGCGATGGCAGCTGCCCGTGCCATTGCCAGCTCAGCAGGTTCTTGCATGGCTTCCTGATGCTTCTGTCCTGGGGTCAAGTAAACTTTCAGCCCGAGCCAGTCACAACTCCCTGGCGCACCTTGCTGCTCAGCGGTGGACTGACAACACCCAGGGCCTCCAGACCAAATAAAGCAAGGGCCCCCTGTCAGGCCCTGCCCATGACCCATCCCTGGTCCTACCATGACCCACCCCTGGCCCCCCTTCATTTTGCACAAAGTACAACCTTTTTTTAAAAAAAAACACTGTTTAACAACAGAGTCTAATGGGACCTGGAGGGGGGTCCTTCTCTAACAGTGTCCATTGGACAGTCTCTGTTAGAGAGAGACCCCCCCTCCAGGACCCATCAGAGACTTCAAAGGAGAGGGGGGCTGACAGAGGGCGGGCTGACAGAGGAGGGCAGGCTGACAGAGGAGGGCAGGCTGACAGAGGAGGGCAGGCTGACAGAGGGGGTGTGGGCTGACAGAGGAGGGCAGGCTGACAGAGGGGGTGTGGGCTGACAGAGGAGGGTGGGCTGACAGAGAGTGGGGCTGACAGTGATGGGGACTGGCAGAGGAGGGAGGGCTGACAAAGAAGGGGTGGGCTAACAGAGGAGGGCGGGCTGACAGGTGGGGGTGTGCCTGACAAAGGAGGGGTGCCTGTGGTGTTTGGTGTTGGTGTGCTGCTATTGAATAGGGATGGGCCGAATGGACCCCTGTTCGGTTCGCACCAGAGCTTTCGAACACCACAAAAGTTCGGACTCGAATAACGAACCCCGTTAAAGTCAATGGGACTCGAATGTCAAAAATTAAAAGTGTTGAAGGCCATTTTGAAGGCTTATATGCAAGTAATTGGGCATACAATGGTTAGAGGGGTCTGCGTCCTGCCCTGGGGGACATGTATCAATAAAAAAAAGTTTGTGAAAAACGTCATTTTTAAATGAGCAGTGATTTTTTTTAATTTTTAAGTGAGAGCATAAAAATGAAAAAATCCTTCCAATATAGTACCTGGGGAGTCCCCTTAGTATACCTGTAAAGTGGCAGATCTGTACCATGTCTAGAATCTGCTGCAGAAACAATTGCATTTATAAAGCCCAAAAAAATGACATTTTCCCTGGAAGCTGCCTTTATTTTGCTCAGCAACAGCTGGGGAGCCAGTGTGTGTGATAAGGCCACAATGTAGTGCACTGGGAACAAGATTGGAGATTTTTTGGATACATTCTGGTGTCACTTTGACTTTGGATAGAAGTAACGGGTGCGTAAAAATTGGTCTTTGGGTGTCGGTGGCGCCTCCCCACTGTAACCCTATAGAGGTAACCTTGATGAAAGCAAGAATTGGCCTTGCTGTAAAAAAACTGCAATGATATGCACCTGTCAAACAGGTGCTGAAAAATTAGTCTTTGGGTGTCGGTGGTGCCTTTCCACCAAAACCCTATAGAGCAGGGATATGCAATTAGCGGACCTCCAGCTGTTGCCAAACTACAAGTCCCATCATGCCTCTGCCTCTGGGTGTCATGCTTGTGGCTGTCAGAGTCTTGCTATGCCTCATGGGACTTGTAGTTCTGCAACAGCTGGAGGTCCCCTAATTGCATATAAATGCTATAGAAGTAATCTTGATGTAAGCAAGAATTGGCCTTGCTGTAAAAAATTGCAATGATATGCACCTGTCAAACAGGTGCAGAAAAATTGGTCTTTGGGTGTTAATTGTGCCCATGAAACCTATACCAAAAACATTCTTCCAAATGAAATGATTGAACACCCTCAAAGTTAGGCAGCCTCGAAGTCCTGTAGAGATTCAACATCCCAAAAAGACTTAATCAGTGATATCGGCATCAGGGGCTTTATAGCTGGTAATCCAGGACTGATTCATTTTTATAAAAGTCAAACGGTCCATTGAGTCTGTGGAAAGACACGTTCTATGATCAGTAACGAAACCTTCTGCAGCACTGAATGCCCATTCTGGAAGCACGCTGGATGCAGGGCAGCCCAACAACTCAATAGCATACTGGGCAAGTTCTGGCCAATGGTCTATTCTCATGACCCAGTAAGTCAGTGGATCGTCAGCTGGAAAGCTCTCCATCTCTGTTTTGGCCCCGAGGTAATCGCCCACCATGTGATGCAGACGCTGCCGATGGGATGTGGAAGCTGACAGCCCTGGGCGGCGAGGACTAAAAAAAATTCTGAAATGCCTCACTTAGGAGGACGCCTTCTCAAATGCTCCTCTCTTGACCAACAGAAGACTCAAAATGACGTTTTCCACCACACTGTAACCTACTGGAGTCAGGAAAAAGTTCAATAAAATCCTCTTTAACATGTCCTCAAGAGATTTTATCTTCTGCAGTCTCTGTGGGGACGGGATGAGTTCTGAGACCTTCCCCTTACAACGGTGGTCAAGGGGGGTTGCCAACCGGTAATCATCCTTCTCCTTTATGCCACATATTCCTGGGGCCTTTCTCAGGCTTTGAAGCATGAGGTTGCCCATGCGCCTCAAATTTTCCAAGGCTTGAGAAGCAGACTCCTCGGCGTCCTTTAGGATGACAGCATGTGGAACTTCCTCCTCCCAGCCACGTACTACTCCCAAGGGTCCTGGGGTTGGAAAGCCATCGCTTACAGATTGACGCATGTCTTCCTCTTCTTCAAAGCCTATGAAAGTGCCAGAATCCTCCTCCTCATCCTCCTCCCCTCTCTCCTCCTGTGTGTTCTGTGACATAGGAATGATGGTGTCTGGATAAAGTGGGCCTTGAGAGAAAAGGAAGTCCTCCTCTTCCTCCTGCTGCTCTGCCTCCAGTGCCCTGTTGATAATGCCATGCAGAGTCTGCTCCAGCAGGAACACTACAGGGATTGTGTCACTGATGCATGCACTGTCACGGCTCACCATCCTTGTGGCCTCCTCAAATGGTGACAGTACAGTGCATGCATCCTTAATGATCAGCCATTGGCGAGGGGAAAAAAAAGCCGAGGTGGCCTGAGCCTGTCGTCGTGCCCTACTGGCACAGATACTCGTTGACAGCCCTCTGCTGCATGTATAGCCGCTGCAGCATTGCCAAAGTTGAGTTCCACCTGGTGGGCATGTCACAAATCAGGCGGTTTACGGGCAGGTGGAATTCCCGTTGAATTTCAGCCAACCGAGCACTGGCTGTGTATGACCACCCGAAATTTGCTACAGACTCTTCTGGCCTGTTTTAGTACATATTGCAACCATGGGTACGTACTTGGGAAACGCTACACCACCAAATTGAGGACATGTGCCAGGCATGACACCAATTCAGACAGGAACCAATTAACCTACCAGCATGTCTTTGCAGTGTGGGAGGAAACAGGAGTACCCGTAAGAAACTCACACAGGCACGGAGAGAATATGCAAACTCCATGCAGATAGCATCCCAGTTGGGATTCAAACCAAGGTCCCAAATGTTGATTATCCACTACCGGACCGCCGCGTGCCGATATACGTCCTAACTTTTAAGAGGAATATCGTTGTTATGACAGCAGCTAGTTATCCCCGGTATCCTCTTTCTTGGCCGGCAGTCTGGTTTACGATAATAGTGGTCTCTGCAGCGGATTTGCCGCAAGTTCACTTTTATCGGTGGTGGGAGAGGGCCCCCCCCCTCCCACCGCACTCCGGTGCCCTCCGCCGCTTATCGGAGCCTCTCACATCAGTGGCATGGAAACGAGTGAGAGGAAGATGACTCCCACCCGTCTCCATACCATTGCAGGGCGGAAGCGACATCAAAACGTCACTTCCACCCACAGGTCTTAAAGAGCCATTTTATATTTTTTATTTTTTTAAATGACAAATTTTTTTTTTTTTATTGCATTTTATTTCATATTCGGGAGGTCCTGTCATGCTTTTTTTCTATTACAAGGGATGTTTACATTTCTTGTAATAGGAAAAAAAGTGACAGAATTTTTTTTTTTTAAAGAACAGTGTAAAAATAAAAAATAAAAGGTAAAATAAATAAGAAAAAAAAAAACGTGAGTAGCGCCCGCATATGAAAACTGTGTTCAAACTACACATGTGAGGTATCGCCGCGATCGGTAGAGCGAGAGAAATAATTCTAGCCCTAGACCTCCTCTGTAACTCAAAAGATGCAACCTGTAGAATTTTTTAAAACGTTGCCTATGGAGATTTTTAAGGGTAAAAGTTTGTCGCCATTCCGCGAGCGGGCGCAATTTTGAAGCGTGACATGTTGGCTATCAATTTACAATATAAAAAAAATTGGGCTAACTTTACTGTTGTCCTTTTTTTTAATTCAAAAAAGTGTATTTTTTTTAAAAAAAAGTGCGCTTGTAAGACCGCTGCGCAAATACAGTGTGACAGAACGTATTGCAATGATCGCCATTTTATTCTCTAGGGTGTTAGAAAAAAAATGTATAATTTTTGGGGGTTCTAAGTAATGTTCTAGCAAAAAAAAACTGTTGTTTTTAACTTGTGAACAACAAATCTCAAAAAGAGGCTCGGTCCTTAAAGCGGAGTTCCACCCAAAAACTTCCGCTTTTCCGGTTCCTCCCCCCCTCCGGTGTCACATTTGGCACCTTGCAGGGGGGAGCAGATACCTGTCTAATACAGGTATTTTGCTCCCACTTCCGGGCATAGATACCCAAGCCACCCGAGGGTATCTACGCCACTTCTGGCGCCTTCTCAGTCCCCCCTGCTGTCTTCTGGGAGACTCACAGGTCCCAGGAGACAGCAGGGACCAGTGGAATCAAGCAACGCGAGTCGCACATGCGCAGTAGGGAACCAGGAAGTGAAGCCGCAAGGCTTCACTTCCTGATTCCCTTACCGAAGATGGCAGTGGCAGCACCTGAGAGCCGAGGGACAGATAGGCTTTGGGTGCCGACATCGCGGGCGCCGTGGGACAGGTAAGTGTGCTTATTTTAAAGGTCAGCAGCTGCAGTATTTGTAAAAAAAATTCGGCGGAACTCCGCTTTAAGTGGTTAATTGTTACTGTTCAGTTGAAAATGTAAAACAGTAAAGAGTAATCATCACGGAATCATCACTGTTCAGATAATCCTTTGAAAGGAATAAAAATGGACTTTTTCAATCATATCTGTTTCTACACATTTTGTATTCAGAGCTGCACTCCATGTCTCAGCGCACATTTATCTTTCTCCTCTAAGTAGTTTCTGCTGTAACAGTGTCGTATACATTTCTTCAGAATAGAATAATTTTTCTTCTTTCAGACACGAATGATGTGACCCATTTTTCCAGAACCTGTGTCATGCCTCATGTTTAAAATTTTGTAGGTCAGCCCTTGCCTTCTTAGTTGTGATTTGCTGCACTTGCTGTGTCTCGTTGCCACCAGAAGATGGCACTGCAGCTGATATAATCCACATTTTTCTGCTCCATTATGTCTGTAGAGTTGGATTTGAGTAGCAATATATGTTTTATAGTGCTGAAAACAATAAAATGACTGGCTTTATCTCATTCGATATCATGCCATATGCAAGCAAATATATTAGATGACGGCCGGCTGTACCTGAGTGATCTAACTGCTGACAGTTCTCTCTATCTTTGGCATAGTCATTTTATAATGATGTCCTGTGGGCATGAATGAACTGTGATTTGCAGAAGTGTAAGCACGTCTGTCCTGACAATAGGGAATAATGTTATAAAATGAAAATCAGCTACCCAGTTGATAGATTTGCTCTGCTTTGGTGGCGGCTAAAGAAAAAATGATGCAGCTGTTAAAAAAGCGGTAGGCTTGGCCCTGTGATCTTAGAATCTACAAGACCCCCATCCCCTTTTAGTCTGTGTTTTTGCATCACTACAATAAAAATCAAAAGAAAAAAAAGAGAAGCACTACTTTTACAATGCAACATTTCCTGAATCCCCCTGATTATGATTGAAAATACAACATGACTTCAGAAAGTTGAAACTTAGATGTAAAAAAAAAAATGGAGGAGCTCCAAAAGAGCCATTAAGTAATAATCCATTTTATTTTTAAAGGGTATCTATGGTCAAAATGTAAAATCATTTAACCATTTCTAAATTGTATTTCAATTACTTCTAGCCTACTCTTATTACTCTGAACAATATCAAAGTTTGTAAATGTAGCACCCCTCGGACCCCCGGAGGCATTTGAGATTTTCTAAGTGCAAGGGTAAGCTGACATTTCACCCCAAGGCTGGTCCATAGATAAAAATTGGGGACTGAGAAAATGGAGGGCGCCAGTCACTTTAGTGTCTTTTAGGAGATTTTATTACTCATCATACAACAAAAGAGGAATAAGGGCTGCAGATACTCAAGCAACACGTACATTGTAAGAGCCTTTAAGTCAATGCCAGTGACACTATAGCACCTCTGACTGGTTAGTAGGCTTTCCTGTATGAATCCAGTACTTCTGTACATCCTTCCAGACCTTCATGCATCCCCCCAAGAGAGTCACTAGAGCCTTGTAGAACTGCTTCAAGGTATTGGATAGAAAGATCTGGATGCCGCACACTGGATAAAGTAGAAAACTTGTCTTTATTGTAGAGATAGGACCATCAAAAGTACAAGACAATCATTCAGGATGTACAGGATCAGCTAACGCGTTTCACACTCGAAAATGAGCGCTTACTCAGAGCTATGAGTAAGCACTCAGTTTCGAGTGTGAAACGCGTTAGCTGATCCTGTACATCCTGCATGATTGTCTTGTACTTTTGATGGTCCTATCTCTACAATAAAGACAAGTTTTCTACTTTATCCAGTGTGCGGCATCCAGATCTTTCTATCCTATACCTTGCTCTACTCAGCATTTAGCCAGCACCTGGGACTCTTCAACTCTGAAGGCTTCACATTAACTTTACACCTGGGTCTGGATCCACCTGAGCGGTGAAACACTCTCCCTGCTAGAACTGCTTCAAGGATGACTTTTGGCCTAACTCCCCCAGAACAGAACACATGCTAGACCCCTCCCTCACAGGCCACCCTGTGTATTCATACTCTCCCCTAGCAGGCACCAGTGACAACAAACCTCCTACTGGTTGACTAGAGGAAACGTAAATATTCATAACTCATGATCACTGTGTCCTCTCATGCTATTGCCAGAGGTACCAGTGACACCTACTGGCAGCAGAGAGAAACACCAGCAACACTAGTCAATATCAGCAACACTATAGATAGCACCTCTGGCTGGTTAGCGGACTTTCCTGTACTAATCCAGTATGCCTGTACATTTCTCCAGACCTCCATGCATCCTCGCAAGAAAGTCACCAGGCCCTTGGCAAGAAAACCAGCCTTTTCTAGGCTCCTTCCTCCAGCAAGGTCCTCCTGGGCCTCAGTCTTGGCACAGTTGCTTGCTTCCTTAACCAGGCAGAACAGCTTTAAGGACCACTTGTGGCCTAACTCCCAGCACACCCAGATCACTCAGTAGCACCTTCCCAGGCCCACGAACCGGAGGAAGAGATAGCTGACAAGGTCCACCCTAAATATTTATAATCTCCCCTAGCATGCATCAGTGGCAATAAACCTCCTACCGCTTTAATAATGGAAATGCATACCTCCCAACTGTCCCTGGATTCGAGGAACTGTCCCTCATTTAGAACCTGTGCCTCATTTTGATCTGATCTTTATAGTTGTATATAAAATGCACTACTTATTTATCAAAAAGTGTTTCCCAGTGTTAAACCTTTCAGCCAATTTCTAAACTGCTGCATTTGTAAATTCCAAAAGCCAATATAAAGGAAATGTAGTGGTAAAAAAATAAAAGCACTTGTGGGTTTAACCAATCATTTTTTTGAACAATTCTCCTTTAAGGGGGCGTGGTTTGTCCTATGCCTACATACTTTTGCTAATAGGTGTCCTCATTCCCATTTCAGAAAGTTGGGAGGTATGGGAAATGTATATATTCATAACTCAGGATCACTGTGTCATTTCATACTATTGCCAAAGGTACCAGTGTGTCAGGAACAATTAATCAGACTGAGACAGAAAATGTAGTAAACACTTTAATGCAATAGTAAAAATAGTACAGATCAGAAATGTAGTCCAGACATAAGACAGGGTTCATAAGCCAAAACGGGTAATCAGACAAGCCAGTAATCAGGAAACCAAAGATCAGGATCAGGAACCAGAAGGGATGTCAGTCAGGCAAAGTCCTTTAACAGGAACACAGCAGAGACACTCAGGATATGTCGACCAAGGCAAAGGCCCCAATGAGCACAGCAGTTTAAAAGATAAGTTCACTTTTTTTCCTTCTAAATTCCAGCTCCCCTATGTACCAATAGAGCATTCATGTACTTTTTTTGAAATAATATCAAAGCTTTCCATTAAATCTACAGTCACTTTCTTCACTTGTGCTCATCCATGTTTCCAAACCTAACCGTTGCTTCTTCCTTACTTCCTAGACAGACTAGAGGTCATGAAGAAAGAGTTGACCGAGCTGACCTCATTAGCACACACCCTGCATCATCCACCGGCCTACCTACCCATCCACATATTCCCAGCTGCACGTTTTTTAAATGGAATGCAATCAATCAGTGATCACCCTTCTCACTAAATACACAATATACAATCAGATTGCATAGTGCATGGCCATCTTTCTACAAGTACATAGGAGGGAAACACTCAGCTGTCAAGCCCCTTTCGCATCTCTGCATAGCGGGAACTCGCATTCTCACATGCTTTTTTTTTCCCACACCTGAATGGGCTGCCCTACACGCAGCAATCGCCCCAAAGAAGCTTCAGAACAATTTTTTTGAGCGGAGCTTGGCGCGTTTTTTACTGTGATTTTTGGTGCAGAGCATTTCTGAAATGCAAGGAAACGCACAGATGTGAATGGATCCTCATTGTTCTCGTGCAAACGCACCAATTCCATGTTTAAGCCCCATTCACATCTAGCATAGTGGGAGCGCACATTTTGTGGCTCGTTTTTTTCTCTGACACGCATAGTGCAGCCCCTTGATTTCAATTGGATGCACTACATGTGGCTCATGGGACATCTTGGCATTTTGTGGGTTGCGTGCCAAGCTCCACTCTGAAAAAAGTTCTGAAGCTTCTTTGGGGTGATTGCTGTGTATAGGGCAGCCCATTCAGGTGGATGGTCTGCCCTTTCTGTGATGAGTGAAAATGCTCCATAACACCTCCATCCTCAGTTAAAAAAAAAAAAAAAAACGCATGTGGGAATGCAAGTTCCTGCTATGCAGAGTGAACGGGGCTTGACCGCTGAGTGTTTCTGTCCACTCTCTTCTATCTACTTGTAGAAAGATGGCCATACACTTGCATACATGCAATTTGATTGTGCATTTAGAGAGAAGGGTGATCGCTGATTGATTGCATTTCATTTAAAAAACGTGATGCTGGGAATGGGTGGGTGGGTAGGAGGGTGGATGATGCAGGGTGTGTGCTAATGAGGTCAGCTGGTCAACTCCTTCCTGTGTCATGACCTCTAGTCTGTCCAGGAAATAAGGAAGAAGCAATAGATACGTTTGGAAACATGGATGAGGACAAGTGAAGTAATTTACTGTAGATTTAATGGAAAGCTTTCATAGTTTTTGCAAAAAGAAAGTACATGAATGCTATATTGGAACATAGGGGAGCTGGAATTTAGAAAAAAAAAAAAAGGTGAACAAAGGTGAACTTATCCTTTAAATAGCCAGAAGTGGCTGGCTGTAGGCTGGACTGATGAGCAGGTAACCACTTAACCCCCGGAAGAATTTACCCCCTTCCTGACCAGAGCACTTTTTGCGATTCAGCACTGCGTCGCTTTAACTGACAATTGCGCGGTCGTGCGACGTGGCTCCCAAACAAAATTGGCGTCCCTTTTTTTCCCACAAATAGAGCTTTCTTTTGGTGGTATTTGATCACCCATGCGGTTTTTATTTTTTGCGCTATAAACAAAAAAAGAACGACAATTTTGAAAAATTGCATTATTTTCTGCTTTTTGCAATAATAAATATCCCCCAAAAATATATCAGTTTAGGCCGATACGTATTCTTCTATATATTTTTGGTGAAAAAATAAAATTGCAATAAGCGTTTGGTTTGCGCAAAAGTTATAGCGTTTACAAAATAGGGGATAGTTTTATGGCATTTTTATTTATTTTATTTTTTTTACTAGTAGTGGCGGTGATCAGCGATTTTTATCTTGACTGCGACATTATGGCGGACACGTCGGACAATTTTGGCGTGATTTTGGGACCATTCACATTTATACAGCGATCCGTGCGATTAAAATCGCATTGATTAATGTGTAAATGTGACTGGCAGTGAAGGGGTTAACACTAGGTGGCGCTGTAGGGGTTAAATGTATCCTAGGGATGTGTTCTAACTGTAGGGGGGATGGGCTAGCAGTGTCACTACACTGATCGCTGCTCCCGATGACAGGGAGCAGAAATCAGTGACACTGTCACTAGGCAGAATGGGGAGATACTAGTTTACTTTAGCATCTCCCCATTCTTCCTCTCCGTGAGGCGATCGCAGGTATCCCCGCGGCGATCGAGTCCGCGGGACCCACGACCCGACTCACGGAGCCCCCGGCCGGCGCGCACGCAATGGCACGGCAGCAATTTCAAAAGGACTTACAGGTACGTCCTTTTGCCTAGCCGTGCCATTGTGCTGACGTACATCGGCGTGCGCCGGTCGGCAAGCAGGTAATGATAACCAGGTGAGCCACTGTGGAAAGAATGAGTGCTGACAATCATCCGACAGCTAAGCAGCCTGAGCACTGAGAAGAGAGCTGCTAAGAGCCCAGCCCTGACACAGTGACACTCACTGGCAGCCGAGAGAAACATTAGAAACACCGAGCCTGGGGGAAAACTAAGTGAACAAATAAACTATAAGGCCTCATGCACACTGGACGCTTGGCTATCTCTCCAAGGTGCCTTTTCTTAGACCAGCATCGTTTTGTCAGAAAATGCATGTTTAGGTGCGCCAAGTGCTTGGACATTAATTCATTTCATTGGCCGGAATAAATTATTCTGGCCACTGAAATAAATTAACACTCAAGTGCTAAAAGTGCTTAGTGTGATAGACGTGTTTACATGCTTTTAGGTGCATCAAGCATTTTTTCTCCTTCAAGCAGGTCTGCATAATGTGTGTTAAAAAGGCTGCCTCCATCAAAAGACCATGTGACAGGGTAAAAACTACCAACATCCAGGTGCTACCAGCTTGTAATTGAGGGTATGTAGCCAAAGAAAGGAGTAATTAAGGTCATTAACCCAGCTGCTCAGACTATTCCACTTTGAGTTATAGACAGTGGCGTCTCCAGCTTTCAAATTTAGGGGGGGCACATGGGGGGACAGGGACAAAAGTAGGGGGGCAACTATAAAATGTGTATATATATATATATATATATATATATATATATATATATATATATATATATATATATATATATATATCCTGGGGCCCTTTACTACGACCCCACAACGGGCCCTTTCACATGTTCTGCAGTGAGCTCCCTTCCTACTGTATTGGGGTCCCCCAGGGTGGCAGAAAACAAGAGATATATGTCACCAGCATACCAAGAAAATATAAGGATCCAAAGCAGTGGGAGAACTATCAGGGTTGCAAAGGTTGTCTTGCCACCGGGCCCTTGTGTTCTGCCACTGTGGGGTTCCCCAGCCTCCTCTTGCTGTCCTGCCCCTGCTATTGACAGCGCTGGTCTGGCATTTCTTGGAATTTACAGGCTGGTTCTCCTGTCCTAAGGCTGGGAGAAAGCAGTCTGTTTTTTCAGTAACTGAGAGTCCTGGTGGAGTCCTTCCTGCAACTCGCTCTTCTCCCTGCCAATGAGGATGCAGGTGAAGGAGCAGATCGGGCGGCCGTGGTTGTGTGAACGCTCGCATTATGCAGTGTCAGCGAGCAGAGAGAGGGGGGAGGAATCACCCGCAGGAGCTGACTGGGGACTCTCTCCCTCTTAGACATTGATTTTTTGTAAAAAAAAAAAAAAAAAAAAAAAATTCTTTTTGGGGGGGGGGGGGGGGCACATGGTGGGGCACAGCATAATGTTGGGGGGGGGGTCAGGGCCCCCTCTGGCCCCCCCTAGGGTCGCCATTGGTTATAGAATGACAATCCAAAAAAAAAACACACAAACCAGAGCGCTTTATGGAAAATTACCATATAATGGTGCTAAAATGTCTTGATATAACAGTTCTCTGTGGTAAAATTCTCGCGAATAAATCATATATTCAGATAATCCAAAATACAAAGGTTTAATCCAATTAAAAAATAACATTATAAGCATTGAAGGATAAAGGAATTAAAATGGCAAGCTTGCATAAGCCTGTATAGTGGGGGCAAAAGTATAAGTTGCATACTAGCCCACGGAGGATACCCAGGAGGACAGTTGGTGTATGATCCAAATGGTGATATGCCCAGGGGAATTTCAGGGAGGCTCCAAGGGGGGGGGTTCTCACCGATATATATAGATGGACAAAGGGAGCAGTGGCTGGCCGCCAACCTGCGAACCAGAAGTGATGTCACAGCAGACAAGGAAGCGACCAGACAGGAACTGCTGGAGAGCTGGGAAAAAGCCACAACCACTGGACCAAAACAAGGCTTGGACAGCAAGCTACCAGGTTACCATGGCAACGCATTTCACGGTTCTGCCACTTTATCAAAGTGGTGATCAAATGCTACCAACAGAAAGCTCTATTTGTGGGAAAATTTTATTTTATTTGGGTACAGCATTGGATGACCTTGTAATTGTCAGTTAAACTAACACAGTGCCGTATCGCAAAAAGTGGCCTGGTCAGGAAATAAGGGGTAAATCTTCTGGATGTCAAGTGGTTAAATCAGTTTGAAAAAACTTTATTGTAACATAAACTGACAAATATGTGGCCTGGTCATGGAAGCTTTAGTTGTCTCCAGTCATAATGGTAACATATTTACAGCAAAATACTGCTAAAGAATGTAGTGTTCACAAAAAAGGACAGAGATAAACACATTTAAAATCATGTTAGTTACCCTTTCCTGCTGTTCTCTTTCTTTCCTTTTTAGTGCCCCCCACCCCTTCTGTATGACTATAGCTTGTTCCACCATCCCAGACTGCAGTCATCTTCTGCCAAGGTTGGCACTGTGAATGCTTTGATCTTTCAATATGTCCCTCCCTTTCCCTTTCTTTGGTTTCTATCCCTTCCATATGATTTCAGCTTGCCTCTAAAAAAAAAACAATTTCATTGACTATATCTGTATCCTGAATAAAAAAAAAACCAAAAAAAAAAACAGCACTCTAAAATTTTAATTTTATTTTATTGAAGTGAAACTTTTTGGTGTTAGCTTTATCTTACAAAATTCTGTATATGTGAGTCTTGCGAGTTGCTATGCTGATGTATTCTAAGCCTAGGTTCACACTGAATGCAGGTTTGAAATTATGCGAGTTCAGCTGAACTTGCACGATTTTAAACCGGTGTTCTAACATATACTGTCCCCCTATCGGATAGTGTCCGCTCCGTACTGTGCAGGCGCAGCGCTTTCGCAGTACGGAGCAGAAGGAGATGCCGAAAGTGTCCGAAGTTGATCAGCTGACCATCAGCTGTACACGGCGCTTCGGCACTTCATAGCGATGGCTGTGTAAGAGGGCCCCTCGCCACGCTTCGGGCACGGCCTCGCTGCGCTCGGCAACTATTTATTCTCACTCTATGTCCACTTGGATAGTAGGGAATGAACCTGGACATAGGGTGAGAATAAAAGCGCAGGCGCCGTGTACAGCTGATGATCAGCTGTTAAACTTCGGAGACTTTCTGCGTCTCGTTTGTCCTCCGTACTGCGCCTGCGCAGTACAGGGCGGACACTATATGATAGGGGACTGTATTTGACAAGACACCGGCATTTCAGTCCGACTTCGGGGGGGGGGGGGTCAATTTGAGAGACATTTGTGCGGGTTTATGCACAGATGTCTATTGAAATCGCTCCCGAAGTCGCCAAAAGTAGTGCAGGAACTACTTTTGGATATCTGTGAGGTGCTGCAAAGTCGGTGTCACACAGATTCAGACGCTGCCGTTGCTGGCAATAGGCTCTGATATGGCATGCACTTTGACATGTCAAATCACATGTCAAATCAGTCCAATGTGAATGGGGGCTTAGGCCTCTAAGCCAGTGTTTCTCAACTCCAGTCCTCAAGGCGCACCAACAGGTCATGTTTTCAGGATTTCCCTCAGATGAAACAGCTGTGGTAATTACTAAGGCAGTGAAACTGATCAAATCACCTGTGCAAAATAGTGGAAATCCCGAAAACATGACCTGTTGGTGTGCCTTGAGGACTGGAGTTGAGAAACACTGCTCTAAGCAACCCCAGTCTACAAACATATGTGTTCACTGAAAATTGATTAACACAAGGTGTAGCGCTATTTGTCTTCTAGTATAAAATCCTCCCCTTACTATCAACCAATATTCCATCAATCATATATACGTAAATGCATATGAAAATAAATAAAAATTAAATTACAAACATTTTGTAATCAAAAAGATTGCTCACAAATTTTTGTAATTTCATTTTTATTCATTTTTATATGCATTTATCGTACGAAGTTACCTTGTCATCATCATTGGTCAAGCACTCATCAAACCTTTAAAGGTATAGGATGTCCCGACTTGTTGTTCTCTATGTACTTGTCTGTTGTTGGCTCTGTGTAATGTCTACTATTTGTTACTTGTTTTTTACTCCCAATTTGAAAAACTAATAAAAAATTGTTAATTATAAAAAAAAGAGGTATGGGATGGATTCTGACTTCCGTTATAATCAATAATATAAAAATGTTCCTAACAGGAATGAGGTTGGCCATACACTGAAAAAAAATCTATTCACTTTATACGGTGCAGACAGGTGACTTCCCCTGCTGAGCTTTCCTGAAACAAGCATGACAGCATATACGTATGGGTAGGCTTCGCCCCCTGCCCTATTCCAGGACCAGTTACACTATATAATTAAAGCGGAGTTCCACCCATAACATTTACTTTGCAGTATTCAGCAGCAATTACCTAAGCAACAACATTTGGAATTTTCTTTTCTTTTTTTTTTTACTCACTCTTTCTTGGCTGTTGCTAAGGGGTGCCTTGTAATCTGCCTCTTCCTCTCCCTGGTACCTGACGTAATTTCCCTCGGCGCGAGTTCTCCTGGGAGATGTGTGTTACATTTCCCAGGAGTCAGTGGGAAGCGCCGAGGGCTTTGTTGCCATCCCAATGGGGCGGACACTTCCGACGATGCCACCCTTTGGGATGGCAACGTCAGAAGTATACGGCGCTGCGAGCCGTACCTCCTGAGCATGTGCGAGAACGGGCGGTGCATGCTGGTCGCTCAGCTGCACCTGATCCCGGAAGATAGTGCTTGTGGGCTTCACATGCCCACAAGCAATATGGAAATTGCCAGGAAAGAGGAATATAAGATATCTTCCTCTAATCAGCAATCGAGCGGCGATACATCCCAGAAAGGTGAGTGCTATAAATAGAAGTTTTAAACTAACAATATTCATCTCAAAAAAAAAATAACAGTTGGATTATGCTGCTGCTGAAAGCAGGATTTTTTTTTCCCCATACCTTGCCAGATTCATCTGGCTAAGCCACACAGGTTCAAGCCTCCCCTGTGACGAAGCTCCCCACTGTACAGGCTGTAAATCTCCTATATGGAGGAGACCTCCCCCCTCAGGATCCAGGATCAGGGGGGTGATGGCATCTGGTGC
Organism: Lithobates clamitans; assembly: GCA_037952925.1. Taxonomy (NCBI): domain Eukaryota; kingdom Metazoa; phylum Chordata; class Amphibia; order Anura; family Ranidae; genus Lithobates; species Lithobates clamitans. Next base: position 3,260,555 of record JBBGZY010000725.1, on the reverse strand, counting down.
TCTCTACAGATTGCTCCTTCATCATGACTCCATGGATGGAGATTCATTGGACTTCCTGTTTTGGCCATGAAGCATGCAGGTGGTAAGGCACCACCTGGTGCACAAGTTTATAGTATTCAGTTACTGCTGGAAGTATGCTGTTAACTCGCACTGGCTTGTCAATAGTTCCAGTCTCTTTACTAATGCCTCATAGGTTGTGGTTGTGTCTGCAATACTGCTAATGCTGATAGCAGATGTGCTGTGCTGTGCTGTGCTGAAGCCTTCCTATTAATGCAGCAAGACTTGGCCCTAAAGGCGTGACTTGGTGTCTGCAGGTATGCTATTAGCTTGCACCACTGGAAAGCATATATCACACACGTGAATCTTATTGGCTGTCCATAGCGCCACTCTGTTTGCTAATGCTTCACAGGTTGTGGTCTGGGTCTGCAGTATTTCGAATGCTTAGGCTGATAACAGATGGTGCTGAGCCTTTTCTATTAATGCAGGGCCTGGCCCAGCAAGCTGGGCTTACTGTGTATTAATGTTTTAATGCTCGTTTGTGGTATGGACCTTTGCAGTACATGTGTCTAAGGTAGGGCTATCCTGCTAGTGCTAATCGTCTGATGACTATTAACCTGTGCTGCTTGCCTGTGATTACATGTACTCTACATGTCCTAATGGCTGCTATGTATATCACTATGCATTTACACGCTGACCTTGATGCTAAAATGAAAGTCAGGATTGGCTTAGTTACATTTCCTTTACCTGTTTATCAATGTGTAATTGATTCTGTTATTTGTGGTACACCACAGAGGGTTATGTGGTTCACTGCTTGTAGTGGTTACTACTGATGTTGTTTAACAAATCCTCCCAGGCATAGCTCCAGTCTTTCTGCTCAGCCGTGGGCCAGTAGTAATCCGCTTTCCTAGAGACCAGCACGTTCATTAAGGTGAGGGAAGATAGGTATATTCTTTACCCTAAAAGAGTGCACATTATAGGCATATGTATTGTAAATCTCTCCAGCCCTCAACACCAACACCACTTCTCAGCAAGAGGAGAGTCAAACCTGCTTCTGCAAACAGGGACAGGTCCTCTTTAGCCCTGAAGGAACCACTATGTATTTAACTGCCAGAAGAGTCAGACCAAGGAAACCTCTACAATAATCATCTGGGGAGATAGTGGACTGGTGGGCTGGTGTGTCGGCTAAAATGCATGCCAAGTTGCAGGCCATAGGCAGCAGCAAATGGGCAGAGACTGAGAAGATCTATAGTTGCTAATGGTTCCATACCAAGTCTAATCAAGCAGCTGCATTTATTTAAAGCCAACCTCTACCCCAGAAGCAGTTGACCAGGGAGTCTTTATCAGACTGGCCAGATGGGTCATCCTTAGCTGGTAGTAGCTTGCTTCTGGGAAGTTGCTATGGCAAGTGGACATATCAGAAGCAAAAGGTGGATGTTTTAACTGACTATATGGATCTCTATTCAATAATGCTCAGGTACTAAGCTAATCATACAACTAAGTTGTTTAAAGGGTATCTCTACCTCGAAAGCAACTAGCCAAACAGTCTTATTTAGATTAGCCAGGGGTAATATTCTGCCAGCAGAAAAGCAATATCCTTTGCAGAGGTCCTGGAACAGCGAATGGATCTGGAGATGAAGAAGGTTCATACTACTATTAAGTAGTATTTTGTGACCTGCGGTTGAGCTCACTTCGGTAGCCAGACTGTCAGGATCTCCGACAAGATGATGGCTGATCCTAGAGTGAAAAAGAAGCAGCCAGTGATGCAGTTCAGCCACTGTGGAAACAAGACTGCATGCTGTTTCTCTAGTAGTCCGTTGTGGTAGGTTCCCCCTTATGGCTCCTCCCACAAGTAACACATACTTTTCAATCGGAGTGGTGGCTGTTCAAGTCGGATCCAGTGATATTTAAAAGGGCGATTAATTGCTTATGTTAATCGCCAATGAGCAGATGATAGACAAAAGGCAAAGTAACAAAGATTGAATGACAGATTAAACCTGGGAAAACTATAGAGGAGAATAAAGAATCAATAATCTTTATTTGTCTGCCTAAAGCAGAGTCTTTAGACCTAGCAGGTGTGTGTATACTCTATACACACTTTGAGACACCCATGCTTCTGCAAGTACCTTCGCTTGGCCATTCGAAAGTTCACTACGAGTTCATCTGGCAGATGTTGGCCTTTTCACAAACTCAGGGCATTTCCCAGGACAATAGGTTCAGTAGTGGCTGCCTTGCAGGAGCAAGAGCTTCTGGTGATCCTTGTTTGGGCAACAGCCTGGCGCAATGTTTTCCAAGTTCTGGAAAAAAGTTCTAGTTCAGATTCTGATCGCATTGGGAGGAGCCATCATGGAGAGACCAACTAGTCTCATTACAGCAATGACCTGCCTGGAAGCAGTTCTGAATCTCTGAAGAATACAGTAGAGTTACCCTCAGAGAGAGCAACAGTATAAGTATCTCACTGGAACAAATTATAGCTCTTTCCCATTGGTTGCATCCCACGGTCGCAAAAGAGTAGAGAAGTAGTCTGTAGTAAGCCATGTGGTCCGAGGGGCCCAATAGAAGGTTACATAGTTACAGAGGTTACATAGTAGGTGAGGTTGGAACAAGACCATCAAGTCCAACCTGTGTGTGTGATTACAGGCATACCAATCATCGCAATCTATTACCTGTTGGCTATTCAGGCCATTGGAGGACAAGGTGTCCAAAGTCAAAATTGCAGTGGTCGCAGGCCGAAGTGCTTCCGAAAACGCAACAAAGAGAGCCTCAGCTATGCTGCAAAACTGGGAAGTTCTATCTTCGCCGTCAAGAAGGAATGCAAGACTAGTCAGCTTCTGTCAGAAGTATCTCCCATTCAGATCTGCCAGCCCTTTAGGTTAGGGTTTCCTAGAATTTCTTACCAGACGCTGTAAAGTACAAGCCGTTGGATGTCAAGGGATGGTCTCCAAACCAACAAACTGTTCATGGGATTGGCAACGAATAAGAGACTTAATTATATAGTATAACCAGTCTTGGAATAGGGCAGGGGACGGAGCCTACCCATACATATATGCTGTCATGCTTTGCATCAGGAAAGAAAAATTACCATCAGGTAATTATAAAATGTTCCTCTATTGCATTATGACAGCCGGCGGCAGCTGTTGGAATACCAAAATATTTGATTGGATGCAGCCACTGGAGCCATTGGGTCCATTAGATTGGATGCAACCACTGTTTGGCCTACAATTTTTCACCTAGCTTCCTTGATTTTTCAATAGAAGATTGAAAATTCAGGATCCAGCCAAATTCAATCAGTGTATGGCAAGCTTACAGTGACACTAAACAAGATCCTTATTTTCCAAAAATAATCCATGCATATCAACATCTTAATACAGAACTTCACCCAATAGGGGAAGCTCTGCTCTTTCTCCTCCTCCCTTCCTCCTTTACATTTAGCACATTTCTTTTTTGGGGGGGAAGCAAGTACCTGGGTTTGACAAGTACCCTCTCCCCCACTTTCGATCAGATTGCTGTGGTGATTTTAATGATTTGAATGGAAGTTTGGCTCCCCCTCTTTCCCCTGCAGCCTTTTCAGACATGACACAGGAGAAAGCTGCGGGACCATTCGGGTGACACAATGCAGTTCGCGCATGTGCAGTGAGCATCCGGCTGTGAAGCCGCAAGCAGTCACAGCTGGCTGCCCACACTTAGTATGCCGGCGGTGGTGGCTGAAGCCCAGAGAAGAAACGTCAGCAGCTACAATTTTTTTTTCTCAAAATATGACTGGAGCTCCTCTTTAAAGCAGCACTATACTTATCTGTTCTCCATCACTGAAACCACCGAGAGCTCCCTGCTGGCCGCTGACAACTTCAGCCCGGCAGATTCCGCGTACTGTTTTAATTGGCTGGCCCGAGATGATATCACTCCTGCGCAGGAGATCGGTCACTCAGTGCAGCTCAGTGTACAGCATGGACAGGCAGGTAAGGGAACTTTAATGCAGAAGAGACATGTTATGTCTCTTCTGCATTAAACATCCTGGCTGTCCACAATTTTAAAATTTTTCATTAAAGTTTATTTTAATGGCCCTGTAATCCATTTTTATTAAACCTTTTCTTATTGTGTTTTTCTGCCTCCTTGTAAAATCCTCCATGAGCTCGCAACCCCGTCACCTCTGAAATGAGCAGTTGCACTACTCTACGCACACTATACATCCCATAACTCATAGTCCCTAGTCCATCATGAGCATGCTCTTAGCACTCAACTGCAGGTCACTGTGGATGTATATGTATGCCGGCTGGGTGTTAAAGCCTATTTTTCCTGCCGCAGTATTTCTGTGCTATGCAGTCGGCAGGAGGTTAACTTCTTATGCCGCGTACACATGAGCGGACTTTCCAGCATACTTGGTGTGGCGGACCAGAGTCCGCCGCACAATGCGATTGTGATTAGGCTCCCGCAGACTTTTTTTTCCCAAAAGTCCGCCGGACCTAGATTTGAAGCATGTTTCAAATCTTTCCGTCGTAAGTCCACTGGACTCAGTTCCCTTAGGTCTGGTATGGGTTTTAAGGGGAACCCCTTACGCCGAAAAAACAGCGTGGGGTCCCCCCTAAAATCCATACCAGACCCCGATCCGAGTATGCAGCCCGCCCGGTCAGGAAAGGGGGTGGGGACGAGCGAACGCCCCCCCTCCTGAACCGTACCAGGCTGCATGCCCTCAAAATGGGGGGTGGGTGCTTTGGGGGAGGGGGCGCCCTGTGGGGCCCCCCACCACAAAGCACCTTGTCCCTATGTTGATGAGGACAAGGGCCTCTTCCCGACAACCCTGGCCGTTGGTTGTCGGGGTCTGCGGGCGGGGGGCTTATCGGAATCCGGGAGCCCCCTATAATAAGAGGGCTCCCAGATCCCGGCCCCCCACCCTATGTGAATGAGTATGGGGTACATGGTACCCCTACTCATTTACCTAGGTTAAAAGTGTCAATAATAAAACACACTACACAGGTTTTTAAAATAATTTATTAGACAGCTCCGGGGGGTCTTTTTCCGGCTTCGGGGGTCTTCTTCCGACTTTGGGGGTCCCTCCGGTTCCTCTTCTTCTCCCGGCGTCCGGTTGGTTCTTCTCCGCTCTCTCTGGCCTCTTCTTCCGGTGTTCCAGTTCTTCTGCCGGCTCCTCCGCTATCTTCATGCCGCTCTTTTGTTAGCGGGGGCCTGGACTTCTTGGCTTCTTCTCTTCTTCCGATGTTGACACGACGGTCTCTCCGGCTGGAATTCTCTCTGAGCGCTCCGATGTGACTTATATAGGCGGAGACCCCGCCCCCTTATGCCGTCACAGTCCCTGGGCATGCTGGGACTGTGACGTTTTAGGGGTGATGTTGACCACGCCCCCCTAAAACGTCAGTCCCGGCATGCCCAGGGACTGTGATGGCATAAGGGGGCGGGGTCTCCGCCTATATAAGTCACATCGGAGCGCTCAGAGAGCATTCCAGCCAGGGAGAGACCGTTGTGTCAACATCAGAAGAAGAGAAGAAGCCAAGAAGCCCAGAAGCCAGAAGTCCGGGCCCCCGCTAACAAAAGAGCGGCATGAAGATAGCGGAGGAGCCGGCAGAAGAACTGGAACACCGGAAGAAGAGGCCAGAGAGAGCGGAGATGAACCAACTGGACGCCGGGAGAAGAGGAACCAGAGGGACCCTCGAAGTCGGAAGAAGACCCCCGAAGCCGGAAGAAGACCCCCCGGAGCTGTCTAATAAATTACTTTAAAAACCTGTGTAGTGTGTTTTATTATTGACACTTTTTCCCTAGGTTAATGGGTAGGGGTACCATGTACCCCATACTCATTCACATAGGGTGGGGGGCTGGGATCTGGGGGCCCTCTTATTATAGGGGGCTCCCAGATTCCGATAAGCCCCCCGCCCGCAGACCCCGACAACCAACGGCCAGGGTTGTCGGCAAGAGGCCCTTGTCCTCATCAACATCAAAATGGGGACAAGGTGCTTTGTGGTGGGGGGGCCCGCAGGGCGCCCCCTCTCCCAAAGCACCCACCCCCCCATGTTGAGGGAATGCGGCCTGGTATGGTTCCGAGCTACGTGCTCGGATCGGGGTCTGTTATGGATTTTAGGGGGGACCCCACGCCATTTTTTCGGCGTAGAGGATTCCCCTTAAAATCCAGACCTAAGAGCCTGGTATGCCCCGCAACGGGGCTCGCAAGGTGTCAATCTCTCCGATAAAAGCGCCGAGATTCACTTCCTTTTCTTGTCTCGTCGTACCCGAGTCACGTTCAAAATGAACGGACTTGTCCCTGTGTGGGCAAGTCCGTTCATTCTGAAAGTCCCCTGTAACTCCGGCGAAAGTCCGTCGGAAAGACGGGCGGACCTAGTCTGCCGGAAAGTCCGGCGGGAAGAACGTCGGACCAAGTCTGCTGGAAAGTCCGCTCGTGTGTACGCGGCATTAGGTGCAGTAGGTATCAGACCATCCTGTGCCAGGGTCAGAGCCAAAAGTTCTCTCTCCTGCATTGAGATCTACCACAACAAAATCTTGGCATAAAGAACACTTCTTAAAAATAATTACTAAGTATAATACACATTTTGGCTTTGAAATCAATTTCAGTTTAATATTCAACAATGTGGTGTTTATTTCCTGTTTCCAGATGTTGGTTACAAATCCTACTGACTCCAAAACATTAGTGCTTTGAAATGCATTTGTCACAGTGGTGAATAACAGAACTTCCCAAACATAACCACATATACCACTAAGAGGTGTAGGCTTCAATAAAACACAAAACGGAAATACTAAATTTAGAAACCTGGTAAGCATTGCAGTTTATTTTTTTGTAATGTCGTGCAAAGGCTGTGATGTGCTGTGCAAGTCAATGAGAGATTAGCTTTTGCTGTCTTACAGTTAGATAAATGTAAGCCATTGGCTGGCATAGAAGCACAGCTAAGTACTTCTGAGTAAATTCTACCAAATAAAACTGTGCGTGTACACACATATATGCCTCCTAAACCCATGAAATTCCAAAGGCTGCTAGATTAATGGAGCATTTCTCAACCTTTTTCATTGCAGCACCCTTTAAAAGTAAGCAAAATCTCCAGGTACCCTAGTCTACAATGTAAGAATCGTAATATGTTACTTATCAATGGAAAACCTGAGAATGGGACAAAGCACACAACTACGTTGATGAAATAATTTCATATCAGAAGCCCCCTTTTACATCAAAGGTTCCCCCATCCCATTAAAGCCCCTTTTTATATCAGAGGTCCCCCATAATGTCAGAGGTCTCCCCGTCATGCCAGAGTCACTCCTTTACATCAGAGGCCCCTCTGTACATCATAAGGGCACCTATACATGAAATCACCCATCACATCAGAGTAACTGCCTCCATACAGGACCTCTTCATCAGCACAGAGCCCCCCAATCACACAGTCCCCTGTTTACATCCGAGCTCTACCTTTCGACTCCAACAGCATGGCAGAGGGCAAGAGGGAGGAGGTCTTGAGGTGACACACTTCAATCTTTTCCTGAATTCTGGGTGTGGCCGCACCATGGCAACTCATGAGCCTGATTGAGGGGAAACTGGATCCAGTGTTTGCGGCACACCAGAGGAACCCTGGCGGCACCCTGGTTAGAAATATTGCCTTAAAGGACTGAGCAAAGAGATCTAAGGGCTCCTCAACACCAACCAATGCATGTATATTATTTGTATATATGCTGTTTTTTTTTTTTTCAAACTATGCTCTTTCCAGGACTGAATAATTAAAACAAGTCTTCCACATGCATGACTTTTTTGAGGTCTGTATATCTACATTATCTATACTAAAGCCACTGAGTGCTTTTAGGATTCATATTCTTGAAGGTCCCTGGGAAAATCTTTTTTCTTTAGTCCTCCTGCTGCAATCTCCGTTTGTGTATTTGTATGCATATAGCTGGAATAGAGTGTTTTATAACTTTACATACATCCCAGACCATTTCTCCCAATCCAGCTGGCAGTACATGTATAGTTAAGCATATTTAGCTTGCCCATATGTCAGCTTTCATAAAGAGTTACAATACTGCAGAGTGGAATTGCACTCACTGCAACAGCAAGTTTCTGTCCACAATACAAAATCAGCATTGTGTCATGGACAAGCTTAGTTTTCTGTTACACTCTGTGGGTGCATTTGTTTGAAAGGACAGATTTTCCTGCCAAAGTTATACATTAGAAAGCACTGATAATTATCATGGTACACAATAAAGGCATGCCTTTACTACCCTGGTAACCCTATTCCTTCAAAGCGCAAAAAAAGTAGCAGCAGGCGTGCAGTTCTTTACCGTGGCGGCAAAAATCACTGCTTGGTAATCCCGTGGCAGCTGGTCAAGTGATCAAAAGGATAAAACATTTGTACTGTAGTGGGACATAGAGGGAGGGTATTATTTGGATTATCATACAGGATTTATATAGTGCTAACAGTTTTTGCAGTGCTTTTAATAAAGACAGTCCAGTTACCATTCAATCCAATACAGGAGGGTTTGCCTTGTGGCACACCATACTGTTTATCGTCGGCTCAGAGCAGGTAGAATTCTGCTCCCTAAGTACCAGACTCACCCTTCCAGACACGGGACACTGCAGATGCTCCAGTCTTGCTATGGTATTACTTTAATTTTTTGCTGAGGCTCCCCAGAGTTTCCTCATCTGTACCTCTGCACCTACACACTTTGTAAGGTTCCAGTACATTTCAATGGAGAGACCCATGCCCACACACTTTCTCATGCTTCAGTTCGCATCAATTTCCCATCTGAAGGGGTACAGTCCAGCTTCCCTTCCCTCTCCATTAGGTAGTAGTCTAAATGCCCTTCCCATCCTTCCTCAAAGGGAAGCGCACAATCCAGCCCTGCAGGAACTTACATGATGTCTTATGGGCAGACCCTTAGATGAAAAAGAATCTGTGTGCTGTTCTATTGCCCATCGAAAAGGAACCATTTTCTTCACTCAGCAATACTTTTTTATATTATGTGCCAAGCAGTATGAACAGCAGTAAGAGGTTGCCAAGCAACCTTGGTTGAACCTGCTCTCCAGCAAATGTCATGTGTCCAGTGTCTTGGTATTTGCTTACGAGGCTGGCCATTGTGACATTTTATGACTTAGAGGGAGCTAACACTTCCTTTTGAATTGACAATCTTCTTAAAACTCCCAAATTAGCTCATATTCTCTGAATTGTGTCCTTGTGGAAGACAATGACAAAGGATAACCGTTTCTCAGATGCAGCAATGTTTGAGAGAAAATGCTTTAATCTGCTAGGTATGAAATTGCTATCAGGAGAGGCTCTCATCTGACATTGGCCTAAAAGCATTCTTTTGCTTTTCTCATGCAGAGTAAAGGCCACTTTAATAGCAGCCATACTAGCTACACATATTCACCTTTCCAGTATTCCATCTGCAGCTCCCACATGACTGGTGATTGGAACCTGCCAATGTCCCATGGTAGGGAAGAAGAGGAAAATGAACATGTTACCAAGCCAATGAAAAAACTGATTTCCAAACCCTTACTTTAGAAAGGTATTTACAGCAATATAAATATTAGTTACCTAGCATGCATGTGCCTAGGCCCCAGCATCCCTGTTATCTCTGGCAGCTGCCTGATATGGAGAACCTACACCACTGACTTGTTCTGTCTCCAATTGCATTAAAGGTCCACATGCCAGTTACCCAGTATTTTGGGTCTGGTTTCCAATGCTTAACTTCAGAATATCCAGCCTCTGTGTGCACACTGCAAAAAACAGCAATTCAATTTTAGTTGCCCCTTTTAAAATATAGGCAATGCTCATCTTCCCACCGACCCTGGGGCAGGATGGCACTTCATAGGCCGTTAAAGTGTATGTCAAGTCAAAAACTTTCAGCCTCCTTAAAGCGTATGTCAAGTGGATAGAGTGGGGACAATATACAATTTTTTACTGCTATCAGGGGGTCTGAGAGAATCAAGCCCATATCCTGTCCTGCTGATAGTTTTACCAAGCTAACATAAGTTCTAGTCTTCATCCACTCAGTTAAATAAAAGCATACTTATTTCTATCTGTGCTGCTGTTGGAGAATTCTCCTTGTTCTCCCAGTTTGGGAAAATGTTGTCAGAATGATAAGAAGTGAGTGTAAATCTCTCTAATAGAGCTCCAGAGAGCAGTAAAAACCTGATAAGGGGTACTTGCTTTTCCCCACTCTATCCAAAACCAAGAAAAACATTTTGACTGGACATGCACGTTAAGGAGGCTGAAAGGGTGCTCAGCAATCCAAAATCCTAAATTGGATTCTCTGTGTGTGATGCTCATCTTTTTGAAACTGTGTGTACCTAAGAGGCAAGTCTGCAGATGAGCACCAGAGCCAGGATATAGGTGGTCATGGTCTCCCTGGGGGCATCAGCTTTATTTATATATAATATGTAGATTAGGGAATGAAAGGTTACATTTTTTTTATGAACCTAACTTTAGTTTTCTATGCTTTACATAAATCTAGCTGGAGTGCCTCTTGCAGATTTTTTTTCTTGTGCATGGGGACACTATGCCCAGGGGCATATAGGGAAGATATGTAGACCAAGATTCCATTACTGACAACTCTTTAGAGATACTGTATCAATGCTTCCTTTGTCCAAGAACCACCTTGGAGATACAGAGGCAAAATTAACACCACTCCCACTATGGTTTAACTACCAGGAATACAACAGCTTGGTAGATCACAGGTGGGGTGAATTATGGCAGACTTCCTATTCTCAACCAGGGTTTCTCAAAGGGTTGGTAGGGGTTCCTTGAGCTGTGGCTAACTGACCTCCCATTTGATGGCACTTGCATAGTTCCAGGGCGAGTGGCATGACACCAATGATCTTTTTAGCTATCTGTTCAGGGTGGCATTCTAACCTCTACTGCAAGGGGAACTTTATTCCCACCAGCCACCGAATTATGGCGCTACTCCCGTAGGAGCCGCACGATTACTGTCCAGGTCTTCCCAAAACTTCTGCCCTGCAGCTAGGCACACAAGCTCATTTACTCTTTCTTCAAGGACCAGTCTAGGGTATGTTTTTGTGTTTTTTATTTTTTGGAGAACTTGGATAGGTTCATGGAAGTGATGGGATAATCTAAAGATAAGAACTATGTACAACTTGAGGACTTGGTATTCCTGTCTGAGCAAGTCCTAATGAAACTAGGACTTGTAACAAATCATAGACTTCAGCTTAAGTAGTAATTAGAGCCACAAGAGCAGAGTCCCTTTTAAATAGGGGATTATCTAGACAAAGCTCTTCAGGACATTAGTGTCCCATTTAACAGACCCACAGCTGACTAAAAGTACCGTAGCTAGAGCACAAGGTCCCCAAGATCTCTCAGTGTCTGTACACAAAAGGCCCAAGGAAAAGATGGTAGCCTCCTTCCAATCTTCCAAGTGATACCAGACTGCAGACAACTCCCCTCAGTCAGCTTCTTCTTAGCACCTGGGTCTCAGGATTCCTTCCCTCAGGTCACCACCTGATGTCTCACAAATGGCAGCTTCTGCCTGGGAGTGTAGCGTGCCCCCCCCCCCCCCCCCCAGGCTGGACTAATCCACTCTGGAAAAAAAAACGGTGCTCTGTGTGCTCCCAGAATATATGCCGTTTCCCAGAATGTCATCAGAGCCTACCTCTCTGGGATAGGGCTGCATCATTCATGTTGCCATCTGCATAGCTCCACCTATCATCCAGAAACTTCTCAAGTTACCTGAATACAGAGGGAGCTATCCAACAGACTGGCAGCAGCAGAGCACACAGAGGAGACCTAACTAAACAATCACAGCTCAAGGGGTACAGTGAGCCAAACTATTCTTTTACCTTACCCAAAATTACAACCACACTAACTACAGTTTGGCAACTAAATTTACCAAAAACATACACTAACACTTACCTAACTACCCTAGCACCTACCTAGGAGGGTGCTACATCAGGTACAATGTAATGTGCATTTTTTCACTGACCCCCAATAAATTGGTTTTAGCAGGGATTCCCCAAGACCTGGAAATTATTTCAAAGGTGTAAATAGGTTGAGCAAGGTTGCTCTAGAGAATGTAACACTTCATTGATGGACCACAATTTAGGAATAGTGACAGAAGAATCTCTAAAACACAAGGGAAGCAGAAATTCTCAGTACTACAAAAGTGACAGTTTCACATGCCAGTCATAAATTAGGCAAATCCGTATCAATCTGGAGGCTTTCATAAACTGTTTCCAGTGATCTCACTGATGAAGATCTATCAAAACCAAAATGACTTTTTTTCAAATTATTTCCAACCCAATTTTTTATCATTTGGTCACATGAAATTAGGAAATGTTTGTGGTTGAAAGCAGATTGAAAGCAATAAATTTGTCATGGGTGTGGCTAGCATAATGGGCTTGTTTCTGATTTTCATCACGTAGGCTTGCCGTATCCAGAGGAATCCATTAATCAACAAAACAATTGAGATGAAGTACAGTTACATTACACCTTAGTTCTCACACTTAAATCCTTTGCTTTTCTAATTTGTTCTAAGGGACTGAGCTGAATATCAAGCAAAACCAAAATGACTTATTTAGATTGATTTCCCATCCAATTTTTTTTATTATTTGGTCACTTGAAAGCAGATTGAAAGTTAGAAATTTGCCAAGAGTGTGGTTAGCATAATGGGCTTGTGGTGACAAGAAGACCTTCATCATGTAGGGGGAGAAGACTTGTCATATCCAGAAGAATTCATTTAACAATACAACTGAGATGAAGTACCGTTACATTATACCACAGTTTTTACACTTAGATCCTTTGCTTCTCCAATCTCTTCTAGATCCTTCAAGGTCAAGTTTGTTGTAATTTACAATTCCATCACTTGTACATTTACCTTCTGACCATCACTCTGCAGTCTGCTTAACCACTTAAGGACCAAGCCTCTTTCTGATATTTGGTGTTTATAAGTTAAAAACAGTTTGTTTTTGCTAGAAAATTACTTAGAACCCCCAAACATTATGCACTCCACCCCAACAACAATACATTCCCTGCAGCAACAGTAAACTACCCACAACAAAATATCACACCCAGTAACAAAATATCCACCCAAGCAACATTAGACCCCCCCCCCCCCCCCCAACAGCAACAACAGATCTTCCAGCAGCCAGCATCAATAGATTCTCCAGCAGCCAGTAAAAATAGACCTCAATTGACCTCAACAGTAGATCCCTTCCAGCAACATGATTCCCCATCAGCAACAATAGACCCTCACACAAAATCAGATCCCCACCAGTGACAATAGATCCTCCAGCAGCCAACATCAATAGACAGCACACCCCACACCCCATGCTATTACATACATTCAGTGCTGGAGGTGCCAGGAACTGCATAAATACATAGCCCTGTATAAATACATATATACACACACACACACTGCATTCAGTGTAGCCCATATATACAGTGCATTCGGTGGTGTATAGTTGTATGTGGTGTATACACTTCAGGCGGTGTACACAGTAAGTATATAATACAGTGTAGTGTGGTGTTGCAAAACAAAAAATACATCATGCCTGGAAGGCCACCAAGGAGAGGCAGACACTAAAAGAGGGTAATCAGCCTCTGTGTCTACAGTCAACAGTGGCGGTTGTGGACATGGTGCATCCTCTGCAGGTGGCAGAGGACACAGTACACTAACTGTAAATACTGCAGCTGCCTGCCTGTGGTACTAATAGGATTAGAAGAACACCAGCAATTGTCTTCAGGTAGCTTTGGGTGCACACTGTGCAGAGGACACAGCACACTAACTGTAAATTCTGCAGCTGCCTGCCTGGTACTAATAGGATCAGAAGAATACCAGTAATTGTCTTCAGGTAGCTTTAGGTGCACACTGTGCAGAGGACACAGTACACTAACTGTAAATACTGCAGCTGCCTGCCTGTGGTACTAATAGGATCAGAAGAACACCAGCAATTGTCTTCAGGTAGCTTTAGGTGCACACTGTGCAGAGGACACAGTACACTAACTGTAAATACTGCAGCTGCCTGCCTGTGGTACTAATAGGATCAGAAGAACACCAGCAATTGTCTTCAGGTAGCTTTAGGTGCACACTGTGCAGAGGACACAGTACACTAACTGTAAATACTGCAGCTGCCTGCCTGTGGTTATTAATAGGATCAGAAGAACACCAGCAATTTTCTTCAGGTAGCTTTAGGTGCACACTGTGCAAAGGACACGGTAGACTAACTGTAAATACTGTAAAAACACCTGCCTGCCTGTCAGTATATTAGGAAGAGAATAACAGGAACTGATCTAGCTAAACTGAATACAGTGTGTGTGTGTGTATATATATATATATATATATATATATATACACATACACACACACACACACACACACACACACACACACACACAACACCTAGGATGCAAATATATATATATATATATATATATATATATATATATATATACACAATTCACTGTAAGTTCAGCTAACTGACTCACCTGCCTACTCTATCTAACTTAAATCAAATGACACTGTCTCTCTGTCTATCTCTCTCTGCCGCCGCAACACACTACACAAGGCTGCCACGCAGGTGGCCTTATATAGTGTGGGGCGTGTACTAAACCCCCTGAGCCATAATTGGCCAAAGCCACCCTGGCTTTGGCCAAATATGGCTCTCTGTACAGACGGAGCTGTGATTGGTCAAGCATGCGGGTCATAGTGCATGCTTGGCCAATTATCAGCCAGCAATGCACTGCGATGCCGCAGTGAATTATGGGCCGTGACACGCCACTCAAATTTGGCGCGAACGGCCCATAACATTCGCAATTCGACGAACAGGCAATGTTCGAGTCGAACGTGGGTTCAACTCGAACTCGAAGTTCATCCCTATTCCTGACCCTTAAGCAGGGGCAGGAAACAACCTCTTAACAGGAAGAATCTGTTTGTAACAAGAACTCTATGGTAGTTACCAGGCATGAATTTAAACAACCTCACAGACAGTGTACAAAAGAACACTTCCCTACATATATACATTATTATTTTTTAAATTTTCCTTTGTTGCATTACCTCTGGAATTTTCTTGAAGCTCCAGCTTCAAGAAATACCCGTCACCTGATTGGCTGAAGGAACAGGCGATCCCATTGGCCACCTAGCAGAAGGTAAGAAGAGACGCACGGAGGGCACAGGAGCCGTCGCCTGACCTCAGCTAGCCGTCCCACAGCTCACTGCTGTCTCCCGCTGCCTGACCTGCCACCACAATGGGGTAAGTGCCGGTCAGACAGCGGGTGGGCGGGCGTTTGATGTTACAGTGGCTGCATTTGCTGGGCACAGTTGGCTGTATTTGCTGGGCACAGTTGGCTGTATTTGCTGGGCACAGTTGGCTGCATTTGCTGGGCAAAGTTGGCTGAATTTGCTGGGCAAAGTTGGCTGCATATGATGGGCACAGTTGGCTGCATATGATGGGCACAGTTGGCTGTATTTGCTGGGCACAGTTGGATGCATATGATGGGCACAGTTGGCTGCATAAGGTGGGCACAGTTGGCTGCATAAGGTGGGCACAGTTGGCTGCATAAGGTGGGCACAGTGGCTGCAAATGATGGGCACAGTTAGCTGCATTTGAAGGTTTTTGTTTTAGAATTTTTCAGTTCGATTGCACCCCCCAAAAAATTTTGAGCACCAGCCGCCACTGTGTGCCTCCAATAGACAAACACAGAAAATGCTATGATAGAACATTGCAGGAGTGGGCATTTTTTTTTTAACCTGCAGAGAGCAAATGAAAGCTGACATCTTATTGGATACAAGCAACAGCTATCTTTGATCGACTTTATTACAATCAGTACTAGAGACACATGATGGCAGCTGAATGAATGAAGTTGCTTTCCAGAATATAATACAGTTCTCAGTATTACTGAATACGACACATCCTTCATTAATATTTTACACTGCAGGTTAAATAATTTAACTTTGATCTGTAAAAAAGACATGTTTTTCCCAAGCAGCACCGTTTCAACGCATTATGAAAGTAAGGCTGTAGCTTAACAATTAATGGCTTGATGTGCGCATTACGACAGCCAAATGTATCTTCTACACCCTTGTCATTTTCCATGTCATAAAAAACTGGCACAAGGGCTTTCATGAATCATATACATTATCACACATTTTAGTGTGCAAATGTTTTATGTGCATATATATTTATTTTTTGCATGCTTTTTGTCTCATTCATGTTTGTAATGAAGAAAAAAAAAAATGCGGCTTCTGCTGTCAATACATGTGGTTTTCTTTATGGGAAACTGACTAAAACACTATAAGCAAATTACATGTCTTTTCCTTTATTCCTATGGAGAAGTGACATACAGATTAACAAAGCAAAATGCAGCAGGCAGGATTTTTAAGAACACATTACTTTTCCACACAGTGATGTGAAGCACTCCATTTGACTTAGATGGATATTGGATGTGAGCTGCTAATACCCCGCGGTGAAAGGATGCTGTTTATTGCAGGGAAATACAGAAGTGTGAATAGAGCCTCGCAGTCTTCAGGAAAAGTGGGTGTTTATGGGAGGCCTGCAATAACACCCCCCCCGGATGTCTACTTCGTACAAGATCGGCAAAAAAGGCTAAAGACGTTTAGTTAGAAATAAGGGCACAGATCAGAATGAAATCATGTTCTTTAACCACTTCAGCCCTGGAAGATTTGGCTGCTGAATGACCGGGCGATTTTTTTCGATTCGGCACTGCGTCGCTTTAACTGACAATTACACAGTCGTGCGACGTTGCACCCAAACAAAATTGACGTCCTTTTTTTCCCCACAAATAGAGCTTTCTTTTGGTGGTATTTGATCGCCTCTGCGGTTTTTATTTTTTGCGCTATAAATAAAAAAAGAGTGACAATTTAAAAAAAAAAAAACACAATATTTTGTACTTTTTGCTATAATAAATATCCCCATTTTTTTTTTAAAAAAAGCTAATTTGTTCTCAGTTTAGGCCGATACGTATTCTTCTACATATTTTTGGTAAAAAAAGAAATTGCAATAAGCGTATATTGATTGGTTTGCGCAAAAGTTATAGCGTCTACAAAATAGGGGATAGCTTTATAGCATTTTTATTATTATTTTTTTTATCAGTAATGGCAGCAATTTGCGATTTTTATGGGGACTGCGACATTATGGCGGACACATCGGACATTTTTGACACATTTTTGGGACCATTGGCATTTATACAGGGATCAGTGCTATAAAAATGCACTGATTACAGCAAAAATGTCAGTGGCAGGGAAGGGGTTAACACTAGGGGACAATCAAGGGGTTAACTGTGTTTCCTGCTACGTGTTTCTAAGACTCGGTTCACACTAGGACGACTTGTCAGGCGACCTAGTCGCCTGACAAGTAGCGTCCCGTTCTGTACAATGGAACCGTTCTAAGGGGAGCGACGCAAGTCGCTCCGACTTAGAAAAAGGTTCCTGTACTACTTTGGGGGCGACTTGGGGCGACTTGCATAGACTTCTATACAGAAGTCGTTTTGCAAGTCGCCCAGGCAGTCGTGTGCAGGTCGCCTCGGTGAGGCGACCTGCAAGTCGTGCCGCTTCTAGTGTGAACCGACATTAACTGTAGGGGGAGAGGACTGCCTAGAGGAAGTGACAGATCATGGTTCCTAGCTAATAGGAACACACGATCTGTCACTCCTCTCAGAACAGAACAGGGATTTGTGTGTTTACACACACACTTCCCTGTTCTGCCTCTCATGCTCGTGATCGCTCGTGGCCGGCGGTCAACGCGACCGTCAGCCACGAGCATCGGCACCCCCGCAGTGCAGCGGACGCCTGCACGCGCCCGCTATCCCGATCTCGCGAGCCGACGTATAGCTACAACAGTTCGCGGGATAGTGCCGACCTGCCACAGTAAAATGCCGGCGGATGGTCGGCTAGCGGTTAAATTCCGCCAGCCCTTTAAAAAAATTTGCTGGATTCAAGTAGAACTATAGAAAATACTCAGAAATGGACCACTGAAATATGACATTGTAGAACAATGTAACAGTAACAGGCTTACTTATTTGCTATATTATACATTATACAGTATATACGGTACTTTTTTTATACTAGGAATGTATCCATATGTTTACAGTATGCCATCTTAACCTGTTTAATTAAATTTTTTTTTTTTTTGTAATTAGCCCTTAACCGCTTGTCGGGGCAATTTGGACATTTTTCACATACATGTTAAAGTCTGCATTTTTTTTTTATGTTAATGAAATTAAGAGAGGGGAAGGTGATCTGTAGTCCTAACATAAACTTCCTGTCCTAGTGTTGTCCCTCTACAACATGAAGTGTGCTATTGGCAGGATCATGAGGTGAAAATAAAGATGAGAAAAAAAAGGAAAAAGAACACGAATGCGATCACCACATCACAAGACTAGTGATGAGCCTGGGTTTGGTCCAATGGCATCATTGCTGGGCCAATGAGCTGCAGACGGGGATGCATGTGACTTTATTGACCTAATATGGACACTCAATTCAATGGATATTTCATTCAAAAGACTCCATATGAAGTTTTGTTTAAACAGCCAGAAAGTAAGACACAGCTCATATTAGAAAGCTCAGGATACTGTCTAAATAATATCACAAAAATACCCTGCATTAACCACTTCAGCTCTGGAAGATTTTACCCCCTTCAGAACCAGGCCATTTTTTGCTGTTTAGCACCACACTATTTTAACTGGTTATTGCGCGGTCATGCAGTGCTGTACCCAAACAAAATTTATATCATTTTTTTCACACAAATAGATCTTTCTTTTTGGTGGTATTTAATCAGCACTGGGTTTTTTATTTTTTTAATATATAAACAAAAAAAGACCGAACATTTTGTAAACTTTTTTTTTTAACTTTCTGCTATTAAACATATCCAATAAAAAAATATAAAAAAATCAAATTTCTTCATAAATTTAGGCCAAAATGTGTATATTGATTGGTTTGCTTGAAAGTAACAGCATCTACAACTGATGGCATATATAATAGATTTTTTTTTTTTTATACCAGTAACGGCGTTGATCAGCAACTTATAATGGGACCATGATAGTGCGTCGAACAATCTGACACCAACTGATACTGGGTGGGAACTGACAAACTGCCACTGACATCACCAGTGACACTAATACAGTGATCAGTGCTAATGCTAATAAACTAATGACACTGGCTGCAAAGAGGTTAACATCTAGGGGCAAAGAAAGTGTTAACTGTGTACCTAACAAGTTTAATGTGTGCATTTCTTTGCAGGAAAAAAAGGAGCCACATCTCTGCTCCGTGTACAGAGCCCTGTGTTGCTCATAAACTGTAATTCACTAAGCCGATCAGCAGGTCCCAGCCATAAATCATTGGCCAGGACCTGCTAACTGACTTGTGCCATAGTGAATTACAGCACAAATTGGGCGTGCGGGGGCTCATGCGCCGCCAACTTCCCGGAAATGCCAGATCACATATATGTACAAGATCTGGCGCAGAACGGCTGCCCTGTCATCGTAAATGTGCATGGGGTGGTCAGCAATAGGTTAAATACATTTTTCAGAACCAGTACGGGACGGGTTCATCCAGCACCCAAGGCAAGGATGAAGAATGGCACTCCTTCCCTGCTACTAATGCATGAGATTGTATGAGTGTAGAACGATTGTAGAATGATTGTATTGCCTTGCACCCATTCTCTGACCCCTTGCTCCAGCTGTCCATGGTTGGCACGGAATGTGCACTGCACTTGCATGGCCAATCAAGTTCCTTAACACCAAACTCGCTCACCATGTCTTGCTTTGTGCACTGGTGAGCAGTCATGTTGGAACAGGAAAGGATGATCCCCAAACTGTTCCCACAAAGTTGGGAGCATGTAATTGTCCAAAATGTCTTGGTATGCTGACACCTTAAAGGCTCAGTTCACCTTTTTTTTTCTAAATTCTAGCTCCCCTATGCACCAATATAGCATTCATGTACTTTTTTTTGCAAAAAAATCAAAGCTTTCCATAAAATCTACAGACACTTACCTTGCTGTCCTACATCCATGATTCAAAACCTTTCTATTGCTTCTGTCTTACGTCCATACAGACTGTAGGTTATGACACAGGAAGGAGTTGACCAGCTGACCTCATTAGCACACACCCGGCATCATCTACCCACCCACCCCTAGGTGCACGCTTTTTAAATGAAATGCAATCAATCAGTGATCACCCTTCTCACTAAATACACAAAAAGATGGCATAGTGTATGGCCATCTTTATACCTTTATACAAGTACATAGAAGGGAGTAGACAAACACTTAGTTGTCAAGCCCCTATCACATCTCTGCATAGCGGGAACTCACATTCCAACATGCATATTTTTTTAGCAAGGTGGGGAGGTGTTTTGGAGCATTTTCACTTATCACACATAGGGCAGTCCTTCCACCTGAATGGGCTGCCCTACATGCAGCAATCGCCCCAAAGAAGCTTCAGAACTTTTTTTAGAGTGGAGCTTGGTGCGTTTTTTACTGCGATTTTTTTGGTGCAGTGCATTTCTGAAATGCAAGGAAACGCACAAATGTGAATGGAGCCTCATTGTTTTGTGTTATCGCACCAATTTCACTTTCAGGCCCCATTCACATCTAGCATAGTAGGAGTGAACGTTTTGTGGCTCATTTTTCCTGTGACATGCATAGGGCAGCAGCCTGCTGATTTAAATGGGCTGTGCTATATGTGGCTTATGGGACATGTTGGCGTTTTGTGGGTTGCGTGTTTTTTACTGTGTATTTTGCAGCATTTGCCACTTGTTTTTTCACATGGCAAAATGTGTGTTTGCTTCTGTGTTTGGTGTGTTGTTACCAATTATTGGCACTGAAAGCGCAACTAGTAATTTTAGGTGTATAAAGGTGGCCATACAGTATACAATCTGATTGTACAATCTCCTTTAGATTTACCAAATTTATATAATAGGACGAAAACCCCTATCTAGCCAATCACTCTGTATCCAATCAGGCAGGCCCTTGCACTACATAATTGATGGCAGAGCAAATATGAGCGGAGACAGGGGGCAGCCCTGTCTCGTCCCATTCCGTATAGGGAAGGGGTCCGAGAGTGTTCCATTTACCCTCCGACGAACTGTATAACGAGCCTATCCAGCTAAACATGTTCTTGCCAAGGCGTAATCTAGACAGCACTGCCTGAAGATACGTCCAATCCTCCCTGTCAAAGGCCTTCTCTCGGCATCAGTAAACAGCAGAAGGCAGGGCGAACCAGTCTGTTGTAAATTTGCCCAATGGATTAGTTGTAGGGCATGATGGGAATTACCCCTTGCCCCCCTCCACGCTATGAAGCCTGTTTGGTCTGAGTGAATTACCGTAGGCATGATGGGTTTTAACCGATTCGCTAAGATCTTCACCAAAATCTTGAAATTGGTATTTATCAAAGAGATCGGTCTGTAACTACCCGGGGTAGAAGGGTCTTTTCCTTCTTTCGGAAGGACTGTGATAGGGGCTAGCAATGCTTCCTTTGGGAGAGGGGTGCCCGAGGCCAGAGCATTGAAGTATGTAACCATAGGGGTAGTGAGGACAGGAGAAAATTTCCAAAAGTAGGCATTGGTGAACCCATCAGGGCCCAGGCTCTTACCTTGGGGCAAGTTTTTAATCACTTACATAGTTACATAGTTACATAGTAGGTGAGGTTGAAAAAAGACACAAGTCCATCAAGTCCAACCTATGTGTGTGATAATGTGTCAGTATTACATTACATATCCCTGTATATTGCGGTCATTCAGGTGATTATCTAATAGTTTCTTGAAGCTATCAATGCTCCCCGCTGAGACCACCGCCTGTGGAAGGGAATTCCACATCCTTACCGTTCTTACAGTAAAGAACCCTCTACGTAGTTTAAGGTTAAACCTCTTTTCTTCTAATTGTAATGAGTGGCCACGAGTCTTATTAAACTCTCTTCTGCGAAAAAGTTTTATCCCTATTGTGGGGTCACCAGTACAGTATTTGTAAATTGAAATCATATCCCCTCTCAAGCGTCTCTTCTCCAGAGAGAATAAGTTCAGTGCTTGTAACCTTTCCTCATAACTAAGATCCTCCAGACCCTTTATTAGCTTTGTTGCCCTTCTTTGTACTCTCTCCATTTCCAGTACGTCCCTCCTGAGGACTGGTGCCCAGAACTGGACAGCATACTCCAGGTGCGGCCGGACCAGAGACTTGTAGAGCGGGAGAATTATCGTTTTATCTCTGCAGTTGATCCCCCTTTTAATGCATGCCAATATTCTGTTTGCTTTATTAGCAGCAGCTTGGCATTGCATGCCATTGCTGAGCCTATCATCCACTAGGACCCCCAGGTCCTTTTCCATCCTAGATTCCCCCAGAGGTTCTCCCCCCAGTGTATAGATTGCATTCATATTTTTGCCACCCAAATGCATTATTTTACATTTTTCTACATTGAACCTCATTTGCCATGTAGTCGCCCACCCCATTAATTTGTTCAGGTCTTTTTGCAAGATTTCCACATCCTGCAGAGAACTTATTGCCCTGCTTAGCTTAGTATCGTCTGCAAATACAGAGATTGAACTCTTTATCCCATCCTCCAGGTCGTTTATGAACAAATTAAATAGGATTGGTCCCAGCACAGAACCCTGGGGAACCCCACTACCCACCCCTGACCATTCCGAGTACTCCCCATTTATCACCACCCTCTGAACTCGCCCCTGTAGCCAGTTTTCAATCCATGTACTCACCCTATGGTCCATGCCAACGCACCTTATTTTGTATAGTAAACGTTTATGGGGAACTGTGTCAAATGCTTTTGCAAAATCCAGATACACCACGTCTACGGGCCTTCCTTTATCTAGATGGCAACTCACCTCCTCATAGAAGGTTAATAGATTGGTTTGGCAAGAACGATTTTTCATGAATCCATGCTGATTACTGCTAATGAAATCATTCTTATTACTAAAATCTTGTATATAGTCCCTTATCATCCCCTCCAAGAGTTTACATACTATTGATGTTAGGCTAACTGGTCTGTAATTCCCAGGGATATTTTTTGGGCCCTTTTTAAATATTGGTGCTACATTGGCTTTTCTCCAATCAGCTGGTACCATTCCAGTCAATAGACTGTCTGTAAATATTAGGAACAACGGTCTGGCAATCACCTGACTGAGTTCCCTAAGTACCCTCGGATGCAAGCCATCTGGTCCCGGTGATTTATTAATGTTAAGTTTCTCAAGTCTAATTTTAATTCCGTCCTCTGTTAACCATGGAGGTGCTTCCTGTGATGTGTCATGAGGATAAACACTGCAGTTTTGGTTACTGAAGCCCCCCGATTCACTTGTGAAGACTGAGGAGAAGAATAAATTCAATACCTTTGCCATCTCCCCATCCTTTGTAACCAGATGTCCTTCCTCATTCTTTATGGGGCCAATATGGTCTGTCCTCCCTTTTTTACTGTTTACATACTTAAAGAATTTCTTGGGATTTCTTTTGCTCTCCTCCGCTATGTGTCTTTCATGTTCTATCTTAGCCATCCTAATTGCACCCTTACATTTCTTATTGCATTCTTTATAAATTCTGATTGCTGAGGATGATCCCTCAACCTTGTATTTTTTGAAGGCCTTCTCCTTTGCTTTTATATGCATTTTTACATTGGAGTTAAGCCATCCAGGATGTTTGTTCGCTCTTTTAAATTTATTACCCAATGGGATACATTGGCTAATGCCCTTATTTAATATGCTCTTAAAGCAAACCCATCTCTCCTCCGTATTCTTTGTTCCTAATATTTTATCCCAATTTATGCCTTTTAGCAAGGTTTGTAGTTTAGGGAAGTTGGCTCTTTTGAAATTCAGTGTCTTTGTGTTCCCTTCATGTTTCCTATTTGTGTGATTTATACTGAAACTAATTGACCTGTGATCGCTGTTACCTAAATTGCCCCGTATTACCACATCTGTTATCAGGTCTGTATTATTGGTAATCAGTAGATCTAGTAATGTTTTATTTCTAGTTGGTGCGTCTACCATCTGACCCATAAAATTGTCCTGCAAAACACTAAGGAACTGGCGAGCCTTAAATGAATGCGCGGTTCCCTCCGCCCAGTCTATGTCTGGATAATTAAAATCCCCCATTATGATAACACTTCCCATCCTTGCTGCTAATCCAATTTGTGATAGGAGATCCGTCTCCACTTCCTCCCTCAGGTTTGGGGGCCTATAGCATACTCCCAGTATTATTTTCCCCTTAGCTTCATCCCTTTGGAGCTCTACCCATAAAGATTCCACCTCCTCCCTAGCCCCCTCAGTGATGTCATCTCTCACACTCACTTGTACATTATTCTTGATATATAGGCATACCCCTCCC
The DNA here is from genome assembly GCA_037952925.1 of Lithobates clamitans. Classification (NCBI taxonomy): domain Eukaryota; kingdom Metazoa; phylum Chordata; class Amphibia; order Anura; family Ranidae; genus Lithobates; species Lithobates clamitans. The sequence goes on along the minus strand of JBBGZY010000725.1, from coordinate 3,236,287 downwards.
CCTTTTTTACCTTCTCTATCCTTGCGGTATAGGGTATACCCTTGAATGTTTGCCAGCCAATCATGAGAGCTGTTGAACCAGGTCTCTGAAATTCCCACAAAATCCAAATCCTCCTTGTACAACCGTATCTCTAGTTCACCCATCTTGTCCGCCATGCTCCTGGCATTGGTGAACATGCCACATAGTTTAGACTGGTCGCATATTGTCCTCGTATTGGGTGTTTCAAGATTGCAACTAGGACTTGCTACTATACTCACCTTGTGTTTTTGTGCTTTGGTTAACCTACCACTAATGCCCCCAATACTACCCTCTGGAATATCTTCCGCGCTGGCTATCACTGTCTCTGGACCCTCCCCCCCATCGCCTAGTTTAAAAACCCCTCTAACTTTTTGGCCATCTTCATTCCCAGCAGATCTGCACCCTCCTCATTTAGGTGCAGTCCGTCCCTTCTATAGTACCGGTTACCGACTGAGAAGTCGGCCCAGTCCTCCAGGAACCCAAACCCCTCCTTACTACACCAGCTCTTCAGCCACTTGTTTACTTCCCTAATCTCCCTCTGCCTTTCTGGTGTGGCTCGATGTACCGGTAGTATTCCTGAGAACACTACCTTGGAGGTCCTTTTCCTCAATTTAGCTCCTAAGTCCCTAAAATCGTTCTTTAGGACACTCCATCTGCCTCTGACTTTGTCATTGGTGCCAACGTGCACCATGACAGCCGGGTCTTCCCCAGCCCCTCCCAGTAATCTGTCCACAAGATCCGTGATGTGCCGAACCCGAGCGCCCAGTAGACAACATACTGTTCGGCGCTTCAGGTCTTGGTTACAGATTGCCCTCTCTGTCCTTCTAAGAATTGAGTCCCCTACCACCAGAATCTGTCTTTCCTTTCCCTTTGCTGCCCCCCCACTCTCACTGGAGGAGTTCTTCCCCTGGCAGCTAGGAGAGTCCCTCATCTCCAGCAGTGCTGGTCCCTGACTGGTTTCACCAATGTCACTCAATGGAGCGTACTTATTGGGATGCTCCAGTCCTGGAACGGCCTCTCTGGCACTTCCCCCTCTACCCCTCCTGACTGTCACCCATCTACTCTTTGCTAGTGCCTGCACCTCTTTGTCTCCACCCGCCTCTGTGCTGGCCCCTGCCGGCACCTGCCATGTACGTTCCTGGCTCACCTTTAGTATGGAGGGACTTCTCAGTGCTGACAGTTGCTTCCCTAGATTCAGAACCTGGGCTTCCAGGGAAACAATGTGCTTACATTTTGCACAGCAGTATTCGCCCTCGATCGAATGATCAAGGAACGCATACATGCGGCAAGATGTACAAAGAGCCGCCTCTCCACACCCGCCGGGCATCGTACCTATTAAATTTAGTGAGGATTGGGGAAATTTTACCCTGTCCAAATTACCTAACAGCTAGCTTCCTGGCACTAATACTCAAGACAATACACAGGTACACAACAAGACAATACACAGGTACACAATACACAGTACTAACGATCCACACACACTACTCAGACAACACTCAGATACTCACACTACACAGGTACTATGACCCCTGTTATAACCTCCTGTTTTAAACTCTTGTGTTTAACTCCCACTTAATCCAGCTCCACTTACACCAAGCTCCACTGCTTCAAACTGAGCACGCTCACACTGAGCCCTGCAACCAGTTAAATAGTCACCTGTGAGCAATTAACCACACCCCTTAATTGATAGACTGATGAAACCAGAAAAAAAAAAAAGAGCTATTTAAAAAGTGACAGCAAAAGTCAAAAGGAAAAGCCCCCAAAAAGCACCCCAGCAAACAGCTACAGACAGCAGACAGCAACAGACAACAGACAGCAGACAGCAACAGACAGCAGACAGCAACAGACAGCAGACAGCAACCAAACACCAAGACTTGTATACTCTAACTCTTGTGTTTAACTCCCACTTAATCCAGCTCCACTTACACCAAGCTCCACTGCTTCAAACTGAGCACGCTCACACTGAGCCCTGCAACCAGTTAAATAGTCACCTGTGAGCAATTAACCACACCCCTTAATTGATAGACTGATGAAACCAGAAAAAAAAAAAAGAGCTATTTAAAAAGTGACAGCAAAAGTCAAAAGGAAAAGCCCCCAAAAAGCACCCCAGCAAACAGCTACAGACAGCAGACAGCAACAGACAACAGACAGCAGACAGCAACAGACAGCAGACAGCAACAGACAGCAGACAGCAACCAAACACCAAGACTTGTATACTCTAACTCTTGTGTTTAACTCCCACTTAATCCAGCTCCACTTACACCAAGCTCCACTGCTTCAAACTGAGCACGCTCACACTGAGCCCTGCAACCAGTTAAATAGTCACCTGTGAGCAATTAACCACACCCCTTAATTGATAGACTGATGAAACCAGAAAAAAAAAAAAGAGCTATTTAAAAAGTGACAGCAAAAGTCAAAAGGAAAAGCCCCCAAAAAGCACCCCAGCAAACAGCTACAGACAGCAGACAGCAACAGACAACAGACAGCAGACAGCAACAGACAGCAGACAGCAACAGACAGCAGACAGCAACCAAACACCAAGACTTGTATACTCTAACTCTTGTGTTTAACTCCCACTTAATCCAGCTCCACTTACACCAAGCTCCACTGCTTCAAACTGAGCACGCTCACACTGAGCCCTGCAACCAGTTAAATAGTCACCTGTGAGCAATTAACCACACCCCTTAATTGATAGACTGATGAAACCAGAAAAAAAAAAAAGAGCTATTTAAAAAGTGACAGCAAAAGTCAAAAGGAAAAGCCCCCAAAAAGCACCCCAGCAAACAGCTACAGACAGCAGACAGCAACAGACAACAGACAGCAGACAGCAACAGACAGCAGACAGCAACAGACAGCAGACAGCAACCAAACACCAAGACTTGTATACTCTAACTCTTGTGTTTAACTCCCACTTAATCCAGCTCCACTTACACCAAGCTCCACTGCTTCAAACTGAGCACGCTCACACTGAGCCCTGCAACCAGTTAAATAGTCACCTGTGAGCAATTAACCACACCCCTTAATTGATAGACTGATGAAACCAGAAAAAAAAAAAAAAAAAAAGAGCTATTTAAAAAGTGACAGCAAAAGTCAAAAGGAAAAGCCCCCAAAAAGCACCCCAGCAAACAGCTACAGACAGCAGACAGCAACAGACAACAGACAGCAGACAGCAACAGACAGCAGACAGCAACAGACAGCAGACAGCAACAGACAGCAGACAGCAACCAAACACCAAGACTTGTATACTCTAACTCTTGTGTTTAACTCCCACTTAATCCAGCTCCACTTACACCAAGCTCCACTGCTTCAAACTGAGCACGCTCACACTGAGCCCTGCAACCAGTTAAATAGTCACCTGTGAGCAATTAACCACACCCCTTAATTGATAGACTGATGAAACCAGAAAAAAAAAAAAAAAAAAGAGCTATTTAAAAAGTGACAGCAAAAGTCAAAAGGAAAAGCCCCCAAAAAGCACCCCAGCAAACAGCTACAGACAGCAGACAGCAACAGACAACAGACAGCAGACAGCAACAGACAGCAGACAGCAACAGACAGCAGACAGCAACCAAACACCAAGACTTGTATACTCTAACTCTTGTGTTTAACTCCCACTTAATCCAGCTCCACTTACACCAAGCTCCACTGCTTCAAACTGAGCACGCTCACACTGAGCCCTGCAACCAGTTAAATAGTCACCTGTGAGCAATTAACCACACCCCTTAATTGATAGACTGATGAAACCAGAAAAAAAAAAAAAAAAAGAGCTATTTAAAAAGTGACAGCAAAAGTCAAAAGGAAAAGCCCCCAAAAAGCACCCCAGCAAACAGCTACAGACAGCAGACAGCAACAGACAACAGACAGCAGACAGCAACAGACAGCAGACAGCAACAGACAGCAGACAGCAACCAAACACCAAGACTTGTATACTCTAACTCTTGTGTTTAACTCCCACTTAATCCAGCTCCACTTACACCAAGCTCCACTGCTTCAAACTGAGCACCTTCAATCTCCGACGCAGAGATAGGCTTATCAAGGTGTTCGCTAATTGGCGTCATTAGTTTGGGGGCTAGGGCCTTATCAAGTTAGTGGGAGAGGCATTCTGTTTTTTGCAGAGGTGTTCGTCCAGCGAGCGTGGCAGGAAGTTGGTAAAGTTGGGCGTAATATTTGATCTTGCGTTTGGCAATGAGTCTGCAGGGCCTGCAGTGTGGTAGTGATATCTTCCACTGAAGCCTCTAGCATCTCCACTCTACCCCCAATGTAGGCTGTGTCAGCCTGTAAGGCCTCAATGTCTTGTCTGAGGGCCCTGTCCATCCGGGTCACAAAGCCCTCTAGATCTGCCTTGATGGGGAGGGCAAGAATATGGGACCACAGATCCTCGTCCTCTATGGCCTCTGTAATGTTTATATTCCCCGCAGAGGTGCGGAGGGGGTCCTGAGAGGCAGTTGGATGTGGGGGGGTGACCTCCTTGATGTGAGCGAGGGGGGTCCCGCGTGCGACCTGACTACAGCCCTTCTGGGTTTCCCTGGGGTCCATGCCGCTGGAGAGACTGCCTGGGGAGCCCGGTGGAGAGGGGGGAGGAGATGAGGTGGACGGCAGCTGCGTAGAGGGGATAGGGGAGGCTGCACATGCGGCTGGAGAACACTCACCGGGCGCCATCTTGGATCGCGAGTATCCACCGCGAAAGTAGGTTTCCAGGGAGCTGTAGCGAAGCCTCGGGCTCTGTCGAGGCTGCGGGGATGGTCCCCTCCGTGATGGCATCCCTGGTGGGGATTGAAGCTGGTCTGGGCTACTGCAATTGCGGTAGGAAGGAGCGGGTCGGAAGGAGCTCAGCTCACACACGTCCACTCGCTTGCATGCCGCGGCCACGCCCCAGCACAGCCCATTTAAATCAGCAGCCTTCCCTATGCTTGTCACAGGAAAAACGAGCCACAAAATGTGTGCTCCCACCATGCTAGATGTGAATGGGGCCTGAAAGTGAAATTTGTGCGTTAACAAAAGAACAATGAGGCTCCATTCTCATCTGTGCATTTCCTTACATTTCAGAAATGCACTACACCAAAAATCGCAGTAAAAACGCACCAAGCTCCGCTCTAAAAAAAGTTCTGAAGCTTCTTTGGGGTGATTGCTGTTTGTAGGGCAGCCCATTCAGCCCTACGTGTGATGAGTGAAAATGCTCCAAAACGCCTCCCCACCTTGCTAATAAAAAAAAAAAAATGCATGTGGGAATGCAAGTTCCCGCTATGCAGAGATGTGATAGGGGCTTGACAGCTAAGTGTTTCTGTCCACTCCCTTCTATGTACAGAACAATGTGAAGAGGGAGATAAATCTCACTCCAAGGAGTAGTGGGACTTTAAAGGGAGATGATGTGTCTGTTAGACATAAGCAGTATCACAACAATTGAGTAAAAGGCGAAAGATTTATTCGATCTGAAGAGAAACCAGAGTATATACTACATACTCTGGTTTCTCTTCAGATCGAATAAATCTTTCGCCTTTTACTAAAGATTTCCGTGGAGGGGAACAACCATGAGTTTCAGTTGTATTTTTATATCAATTGTTGTGATACTGCTTATGTCTAATGCCGCGTACACACGATCGGACTTTACGGCATACTTGGTCCGGCGTACCGGATTTCGTCGGACAATTCGATCGTGTGTGGGCTTCAGCAGACTTTGTTTTCTCAAAAGTTTGATGGACTTAGATTTGAAACATGTTTCAAATCTGTCCGACGGACTCGAGTCTGGTCGAAAAGTCCGCTCGTCTGTGTGCTAGTCCGATGGACAAAAAACAACGCTAGGGCAGCTACTGGCTATGAACTTCCTTGTTTCAGTCCGGTCGTACGTCATCGCCTACGAATCCGTCGGACTTGGGTTGATTGTGTGTAGGCAAGTCCGTTCATTCGGAAAGTCCATCATAAAGTACATTGAAAAGTACGCCGGACAATATCTGCCGTAAAGTCCGCTCGTGTGTACGCGGCATAACAGATACATCATCTCCCTTTAAAGTCCCAATACTCCTTGGAGTGAGATTTATCTCCCTCTTCACATTCTTCTATTTATTTAGGGATTGGGAGTCCTGTCTCTGTTCTTTGAATTTAGTCCAACCATTTTTATATATATCCTTTCTATGTACTTCTATAAAGATAGCCATACACTATGCAATCTGATTATGTATTTAGTGAGAAGGGTGATCACTGATTGATTGCATTTCATTTAAAGTGGTTGTAAACCCTAGGACAAAAAAAAAAGACAAAAAAAAGACAAAGGCATAATGAGCTAGTATGCATAGCATACTAGCTCATTATGAATTACTTACCTGAGATCGAAGCCCCTGCAGCCGTCCTCGTACAACACTCCAGCGGCCGACATTGCTCCCGGAGTTACTTCCGGGTATTGTCTGCAATTACGTCACTCCCGCGCATGCGTGCGTTAGCTGCTGGTAACGGCACACTCACTTAAGCAATGGCACGTACATGCCATTGCTTCAGTTTGCATGTGCTGATGACTTTGGCACATGCAAATACAGGGGATATCTCCTAAACCGTTCAGGTTTAGAAGATATCCAGGGTAGCTACAGATAAGCTTTATTATGGGCTTACCTGTAGCAAAACGTGTGTTGTGGGTTGCAGGGTGTGTGCTAATGAGATCAGCTGGTCAACTCCTTCCTGTGTCATGACCTAAAAGTACATGACTGCTATATTGGTGCATAGGGGAGCTGGAAGTTAGAACAAAAAAAAAAAAAAGTAGGTGAACTTAGCCTTGGAACTAAGGGGCCAAGCCCTGAAAGACAAATCCACATGTCTTTATGGACCTTGCACTGGTGCACAGTCATGTTGGAACAGGAAAGGGCCATCCCCAAACGGTTCCCACAAAGTTGGGAGCATGAAATTGTGCAAAATGTCTTGGTATGCTGACGCCTTAAGAGTTCCCTTCACTGGAACTAAGGGGCCAAGCCCAACCCCTGAAAAACAACCCCACACCGTAATCCTCCACCACCAAATGATTTGGACCAGTGCACAAAGCAAGGTCCATAAAGACATGAATGAGCGAGTTTGGGGTGGAGGAACTTGACTGGCCTGTCCTGACCTCAACCCAATAGAACACCTTTGGGATGAATTAGAGTGGAGACTGCGAGCCAGTCCTTCTCGTTCAACATCAGTGCCTGACCTCACAAATGTTCTGAGGTCAGGCCAACTCAACATTAAACCCTACGGACTAATGCCCCGTACACACGATCGGACTTTGTTCGGACATTCCGACAACAAAATCCTAGGATTTTTTCCGACGGATGTTGGCTCAAACTTGTCTTGCATACACACGGTCACACAAAGTTGTCGGAAAATCCGATCGTTTTAAACGCGGTGACGTAAAACATGTACGTCGGGACTATAAACGGGGCAGTGGCCAATAGCTTTCATCTCTTTATTTATTCTGAGCATGCGTGGCACTTTGTCCATCGGATTTGTGTACACACGACCGGAATTTCCGACAACGGATTTTGTTGTCGGAAAATTTTATCTCCTGCTCTCCAACTTTGTGTGTCGGAAAATCCGATGGAAAATGTCCGATGGAGCCCACACACGGTTGAAATTTCCGACAACATGCTCCGATCGGACATTTTCCATTGGAAAATCCGACCGTGTGTACGGGGCATAAGACTGGGATGTCATTAAAGTTCATGTGCATGTAAAGGCAGGCGCCCCAATACTTTTGACAATAAGTGTAGTTGTGCATGGAGGGTGTGTTTTTCATATCAGCTGTAGATGGATGGGGTGAAGAGTGGGTGGTGACTGTAGTAGCTGTCAGAGAAGACATGAAGTTGCCTGCCACTGATCTGAAGAGTGCCTGCAATTGTTTGTAATGCTTTCCATCTATCTATTAAGTTCTTGTGGTAAAACCACGGAAGCTTAGTCTTCTGAAGTGTATCAATGCTTTACTAAACAGGGAAAAATCTGCACATACAAACTGTAGGATGCACAATACAACGCAACTTCTAGCTTACAAAATATGCCTACAAATATAAGCATGTACAATATGTACACATTAAGTAAACTAAACAGTTACTCAACTTAAGGGTCAAGGTGTCCTTCATAGTTCCTTGCTCAGAGTCCAACTCACAAAAGTTATCGAGCTCCTCACAATGAAGGGGTTCCATCCCCCCGCTACTGTGCCACCTTGTCCCGGCTCTGTTTATAACACATTTTTAAGCAGGGAAACCATGATTGAATAGACTAGTTTATAAATGTCTAAATATTAAACAATTAAATAACAACATAGACCAAAAAAATGATAGTTTCTCTTTTAACATAGTGAGAAATAAAAAGTGTTTTTTTTTCACGTTTAAGAAAGCATCTTTTAATTGTGGCTGATCCTTTTTCTGGTAAACGGATTAAAGTAACCACAAAGTATTTTTAACGATTCATCATTGTTTGGAATATTTTGAAAATCTGTAAAGAAAAAGCAACAAAGCTAGCAGTGGGAAAATTAACATTTATGCTGACAAGATTAATGTAATACAATGAATGAGTCATTTGAATTAAAGCGGAATTAAACTCTAAAACACAAAAATGCTGACACAGTTAGGTATTTCTTGATACAAAGACCCTATTGGTCTCTTCTGTCCTAACTGCTTCTCAGCCTGTCAGCATTAGCGTATACTGAGCTGCGAATGCGCAGCTTAGCGTACATTTATGGCACCTCTGTGTGCTGTGATGATGTGATTCCCATGTGCATGTGCAGGAGTGACATCATCGCGGCCTGGTCAATCAAGTGGCCAAAGAGGCTGAGCTTGGAAGAAAGATAGGAAGAAGCTGAGCAGCTGAGCTAGGAGAACGGTGCGGCATTGGAGGGGGATTGCTTGGCATGTAAGTCGGCCATAACCTGCTAATATAGCTGTGCATACTAATATATTCTGGTATAAATCGGGGGGGGGGGGCTTTTAACACATTTTTTTCCAGGTTTAATTCCACTTAAAGGGACAGTCTTCCCAAATCTAATATTAAATTTAAAGTAATGGTAAGGTTTTTGTTTTTTTTTTGCTTTTTTTTTTAAAACAAACCCTATTATACTTACCTCCACTGTGCAGCTCGTTTTGCACAGAGTGGCCCCGAACCTGCTCTTCTGGGGTCCCTTGGCAGCTCTCGCGGCTTCTCCCCACATCAGATAACCCCCTGGGAGAAGCTCTCTCTCGGGAGGTTACCTTGCAGGCGCGCTCCCAAGTCCAGCAAGTCCAGCATTCGGCATCCATAGAGGCCGAATGCAGGACTCGGCCCCGCCCCCCGGCGCCCGCATCATTGAATTTGATTGACAGCAGTGGGAGCCAATGGCTGCGCTGCTATCAATCTATCCAATCAAGAGCCAAGAACCCCGGGCAGAGAGACAGCGCGTCCCCGTGGGTCAAGTTCCAGGACTTGGGTAAGTAAAATGGGAGGGCTTGGGGTCGGTCACTGCCAGGTGTTTTTTCACCTTAATGCATAGGATGCATTAGACCCCTTTCACACTGAGCCGCCCCGAGCGTCAGCGCTAAAGCGGCGCTATTTTTAGCGCTGCTTAAAGAATGTTTTAGCGGTGCTATTCGACAGATAGCGGGGCAGTTTTAACCCCCGGTAGCAGCGGAAAAGGGGTTAAATCCGCCCGCAAAACGCCGCTGCAGCGGCGCTTTGCCGGCGGTATAGCAGCGCTGCCCTATTGTTTTCAATAGGCAGGAGCGGTGGAGGAGCGGTGTATTCACCGCTCCTCCACCGCTGCAAAGAGGCTGCTGGCAAGACTTTTTTGTGACCCCCTGCCAGCGCAGCACCACCGTGTGAAAGCACTCTGGCTTTCACAATGGGTTTGCGGCTGAGGCTTTTTTCAGGCACTATGCAGGCGCTATTTTTAGCGCTATAGCACCTGAAAAACGCCTCAGTGTGAAAGGGGTCTTAAGGTGTAAAAACACCTTTACAACCCCTTTAATCTACCGAAAAATGCTTGAATGTCTGGGTATGCACACCTGATGTGGTAACTGGGGAGGTGAATTCTTGTTTTATTTTGATATATAAAATTTATATTGTGAAGAATGCTAGAAGAGGAGCTGAGAACATGATAGCAGAATAATCAAATTACAAAGTCGAAAAACATGGCTTGTAGATCTCACCACTTGAATATCCACATTACAAAGTCGAAAAACATGGCTTGCAGATCTCACCACTTGAATATCCAAAGTTGGCCATAAATGGATCCAATGTTGGCCATTTTCTACTAAATTAGCCAAAATTTGACCTAAGGGTGGCCCTGCTGACACCACTTGGCTTGGCAAACTTTGATCAAGCAAAGGCCCTTAGCGGAAAATAGTTGGCCAAACAGTGACTGCAGTTAATCAGCTGCCATCACTGCTTGGATATTCTAATTGTTTTGCCATATTTTTTTTTGTTCTGTTTGTGTTAAAGTGTTATTAAACCCGCAACAGTAAAATCAGTCTGTATATGTAGTAAAGTATGCTTGTTATACTCACTGTGGAACCTAAGGGGTTAATCCTCTGCATTGTGTAAAAAGGCTGTTTGATCCTGTCTTCTCTGATCCTCCCCTTCTTCCACCGACTCCTCATAATTTCCTGATGACACAGAGTCTACGAAGTTAGGCTGCATATGCTCAGTTTGGTGTGTATTGCTGGAGAGGTTTTTTTGTTTTTTTTCTTCAGAGGGTGCATGTGATCAGCACAAGGCCAATCAGCACTGTCCAGACAGAGGGTTAGGGTTCTTGCAGTCTCATAGGTCAGTCAGAAAACTCCTCCTACAAGCCTTAACCAGTGTTTGGCTGGACACAGTTAGAAGTAACAAGACTGCTCTAACTGTTGATAAGGAAAGGTATTAAGCTGTTTATATTTACTAAAATATTTGCATTTCTAGGTTCTGTTTACTGTGGGAGACGAGATATTGTGAAAGCAGGGTCCTGGGTTTAGTAAGGCCCCTTTCACACGGACGGATAGATTTGTGCTATTAGCCGTGGATTTTCTAGTTTTCTACCACAGCTAAAAGCACACAATGCTTTCCTATGGCCCCATTCACACACTGCGTTTAGCTGCGATTTAGTTACATGTGATTTGGTGCGGATAGAAAAAATAGAATTGACTGTGTCCAGGAGCGATTTAGCACAGCTATATGCACATAACCGCAGGTAATTGCAGACTTTTGTGTCAACAATATCAAAAAACAATATGGGAATGACTATCGCAGCTAAACACAACCGCATGTAACCGCACGTAAACGCAGGTAATCGCACTGTACAAATGCAGCTGATCGCAGTGCCTGGAGTCTTGAAATTCACAGAACATATTATATGCCTTTAACTGTGGCAGAACAGCTGTCCGTGTGAAAGGCGCCTAACACTTTAAGTCTGAATAGAGTAGAAGGGTTTTGCACCTCTATCAGGTGTAAATTGCTGTTTGCTTTACTATTAGGGAGATTTGCTTGAACTTTCTCAGCCTAGAGATAAAACAGGAATTAGGTGGAAATCATCTAAAACTGAAAAATCCAACCTGTGACCACTATCCCCTCTGCAAGGCATCCCATTTCCCCGTGTTGGGATGACACCCATAACATTTTGAATTCTACTTCACTTTATCTCCCCATGATAGTGTTCACCAGGACAGATTGTGAGGTTAGATCTCCCCAACGTGGATAGAGACTTTATAAAAACCTGACAGAAACATTCACTATTTTCCCAAAAAAATGAAAAATGTTTTAGTTGTATAAGTAATTACAGGAACATAGAAAGGGTAAACTAGTTACCGTATATACTCGAGTATAAGTCGTTCCGAGTATAAGTCGAGGCCCTAATTTACCACAAAAAAATGGGAAAAACTTATTGACCCGAGTATAAGACGAGGGTGAGAAATGCACAGCTACTGTAAGTGGAAAAGAGGGTCAACAATGCCCATTTGCAGCATCACTGTGCCCATTTGCATGCCTCACTGTGCCCATTTGCAGCCATAGGTCCCCTGAACTTCAAACTCGGTAGTTAAGGGTTCCTAGATGCCCCCTAGCTGCAGCCAAAATCTGGGGTGTCTGAACCCAAAGGGTCCTGAAATGACATTGCTGCAGTTGACCGAATTTGGGGCCCCGTATCTCGGGGCCACTTAGTGCTAGGAACCCCAAATTTGGTGTGCAAACCCAGTGGAACTAGCACCATAAAATTACCAAAGCTGGGGTTTCTAGCTCCAAGTGGCCCCGAGATACAGGGCCCCAAATATCAGTTTAGAAAAAGTCAAGCACTTTTCTGCAGCAGAGAATGACATTTTCCGAACCAGTTTTTGGGCCCCATATCTCAGGGCCACTTGGTGCTAGGAACTTCATCTTTGGATATGTTGTGGTACCAGTTCCACTGGGTTTGCACACCAAATTTGGGGTTCCTAGCACCAAGTGGCCCTGAGATACGGGGCCCCAAAGTCGGTTCGGAAAATGAAATTTTTTGCTGCAGAAAAGTGCTTGACTCAAGTATAAGTCGAGGGGGGCACTTTCAGCACAAAAAAATGTGCTGAAAAATTCGACTTATACTTGAGTATATACGGTACTTTTAGTGGTTTTACCATCTTGGTGCAAAAAATGATAGATTGGCATTCTTGAAGGATTGTGTAAATAGCCATACTTTACTGGAGCAACTTTAAAGCAACACAGTAATGCCTTGCATTTCAGACTTTTTAAAAAGACTGGCTTAGTCCAAAAAGTGTATCATTAATGTGTTGCTTTTAAAGCAGATCCAATCATTTTCAGATTTTTACTGTAGCACCCTGATGTTTAAGTAAATTTACCTGCCAGGTATAGTTGCCTTGGCCAATTGATAGATCAGTTGATTCCAACCTAATTCTGGAATTGCCGCACTTCTCTCTTTTGTCACTAGATGGCCGGGTATCTGGTGCCACTAGATAAGACAAGGAAATTGCAAGGACAGATTAGGAATAAATGGGGTATCTCAGTCAATGAGCAGGGATCTTCTTGTGTCCCTTGGCCTGCTGGGAGAGACTATTTATTTGGGTGAGGTCAGATGATCGGGATTCTGTGCCACCTGGACTGCTGTCTGGGTGGGCGTGTGTTGTATTGCCCCGGGCTGCTAGGCCAGAGCCTGAGGCCTATCTCAGGGACATCTGGCTTCTAGGCTGTCTGAGGGCCTATCCAGAAGCAAGAGGGCAGCGCAGGGTTGGGACTGCGGCTTGCAGTCCAACCAAAAGTGACGGTTCTGCCAGCTGGAGAACCTGTCGTGGTCGGACCATCTGCCTTGTTACCAGGGACCCCAGTGAGTAGCTGAAACATGTACCGGAGCAGTATTCTCACTAACCGGGGACAGTGAAGAATTGGGAAACTTCAGCAGGTGTCAAGCCAGGGACCCAGCCAGTGGAGGTGATGCTTGAAGAGCAGCCTTGTGAGTCAAGGCAGGGACCGAGCAGGCCAGTGGGGTGATGCTTGAGGAGTATCTGTGAGTGTCAAGCCAGGGACCCAGCAGGGACGTGGGAATCACGCTTGAGGAAGATACTCAGTGAGAAGATTGGAAGAGCTCAGAAGATCCAGTGGCAGTGAATCAGCGGGTCTAAGTGATAGATTGGGAGCTCAGTTGAATGAAGATCTAAAGAAGAGATTGTGGAGGAAGTGAAAGAGTTCATTGTAATCTTTGTTAGAAACTGTTCAAGATTGTTGCCATAGGAGACAGAGTGTCTACACATGCAGATGTGGCGTCCGGATGGGTGCCTTTCCCTGCATGGCTGTCTACCTATAGAAGTCTCAGAGTCTGCTAATTAATATTGCAACTACTAAAGGGTGTCCTGACCCCCAACCCTCTCTTTCACAGTTCTGTTCAAGAGAAAATAAATCTCTTTGTGTTCAAGAAGTGTCTGGCGCCCATGAATCTACCTTGCACTACACCCACCATGCCTCGTAACCCACTCTACATAGAAGGATGTCAGCTGTCCCTAAGGTTACTTTCACACTGGGGTGGTGGGTGCGTTGGCTTTACCGTCAATTTCGCTACGCTATTCGGGCGCTAGCGGGCGCTTTTACCCCCGCTAGCGGCTGAGAAAGGGTTAAAACCACCACAAATCGCTGCTGCGGCAACGCTATGCGGGCAGTATAGCCGCGCTGCCCCATTGATTTCAATGGGCAGGAACGGTGAAGGAGCGGTGTATACACCGCTTCAAAGATGCTGCTAGCAGGACTTTTTTTAGCGTCCTGCCAGCACACCGATCCATTGTGAAAGCCCTCGGGGCTTTCACATTGGAGAGACAGCAGCGGCTCTTTCAGGGCGCTTTGCAGGCGCTATTTTTAGAAAAGGGCCTAACTCTGGAGGTCACCATTAGGCCCCAGGGGTCCTGGAACCTCGCTACATTACATAATCCTTCAAGAGTGCCGAAATACACTTGCTCGTGTACCGAGAGGACTTCTGTCTCAGCACCTTTAGTTGGTGGCTTTTATACAGCTGAGATGGGTTTTTTAATCTGTATATGATTTCAGCATCTTATTATTTTTCGACAAGATGCTGTTTTTTAATTAGTCTGCAATCCTGCTTTGAATCTGTAGCATGCTCAAAGCTGTCAGCAAGGTTTTCCTTGATTATTTTCTTCCCTACTTTGTTGCTCCCCCCCATTTCAGTTTTGCCATATCTTAATTACAGGCTTTGGTGTCATCAAACAACCATATCAAACGTTCAGATAAATATGAACAAGACATCTCTGAAACCTGAATCTGGGACACTGTGAAGTGTGCTCAGAACAAGAATGTTACATATTTTTGTTTTTTTCCTCTTTGAAACCAGCAACAACTATAAGTTCAAGGTAAAATCTGGAGCTGTCTTGGAAAAGTGAAACAGGTGGAAGGCAGTTAATGAATTAATTACAGGTATTTCTATAATATATGCAGTGCTTTACATATTGTAATGTAACACCCTTCTAGTTAGGCTGCTAGTAGGATTAAAAGTTCACCTTTTGTGAGGTCACCAGTGGCGGCTGGTGTTTTGGGCGGGCGACGGCTTCCATCGCCTCTCCTCCTCCTCTGCATCATGGCGGCTTCCTCCGTGCCTCTCCTCCTAGGTGTCTTATAGGATCGCCTGTCCTTTCAGCCGATTGGGTGACGGGTCTCAGGACCTGCTTCCCGATTGGCCGGGAGGAGCATCAGTGTGACAATAGCGAATATTCATTCACTATTGTCACACACCTGGGTGGGTTTCAGGGCGCAGTGCTCTGATCTGGAGCCTACCCTTTTTTGAAGCCTATTAGAACCTCTGTCTCTAAACACATGCTTCAACCCCCCCCCCCCCATTGGAATCCATGCGTCCGGAGCACTGCATGTAGATTATGGGGCCGGACGCATGGATAGGGAGGACGGCGCCCATGCGCCCCTAATGGGTGGGCTTGTTGAGTGCTGTGGTAGTTCATTGATGCTTCCTGTTGGTGTTTAATTGCCAGCCGCTGCATCCTTAACAACCGATGAGTCATCAGCTGTAATAATAAAAAAAAAATCGGGGAAAAAAAATGGCGTTGCCCCCCCCAATCCATACCAGGTCCTTTAAATCTGGTATGGAATTTGAGGGGAACCCCATGCCAAAATTGAAGAAAAAATGGTCCCCCCCAAAATCCATACCAGACTCTTATCCGGGCATGCAGCCCGGCAGGTCAGGAAAGGGAGGGGATGAGCGAGCGCCCCCCCTCCCCTGAACCATACCAGGCCCTATGCCCTCAACATGGGGGGGGACAGGGGCCTCTTCCCCACAACCCTGGGCAGAGGTTGTGGGGGTCTGCGGGTGGGGTGCCCCCAGATCCTGCCCCCCCTATGTGAATGAGTATGTGGTACATTGTAGAGAAGACCGCTGACAGCCGATGACTCATCAGTTGTTAAAGATGCAGCAGCCGGCTTCCCGGCCTTGCTCCTTATCAACCAGCTATTGTAGGGTTTGTGGTTTTAACAAGCCAAGAACGCTTGTCTACTGCACCGCAAAAGCACATAGGGCATTTGGGGGAGCAATTTTAAGGCTCACTAAACGCTTATCAACCACACCTATTACTGTGCATTAACACTATGGGCATGTTTGCTAATCATCAGTATTTTGAGCAAGTGTGAACAAAAGAGAGATGGTCCATCATTTTGTGAGCAAACTGCTGTGTGGTCCTACTTGAATTCTGACAGTTTTAAAAAAAAATATTCATTTAGACAAATGCCCGAAATAGTCCTTTAAAAAAGATAACTGTCGATGTTCAACATGGCTGAATCTGTGTTCACACATTCACACTCAGAGCACCATGTTTTCTCTTTATCCTTACAAGATATCATTTTTTTTTGTTTTATGTAACGCGATATGCCAATACCCAAGAACTACTTTCAAATTCTTACTTCTAAGTTATTAATAAACACATTAAAATAGCTTTTCTAGGACAGAGCCCTGAGGTATCCCACTTACAACATTAAGCCAGCTGGAGGATTCTCAAAACTGCAGGCAGATTTTTTTCCCTGCTAGTCCAGACGTAGTTTTCTCTGTGATTATAGGACTTTATTTAAATCCAATTATTATTTTAGGCTAGGCATCACGAACAGATGTTTCTACAAAAGCCAGCATAATATTTCTGGATAAAACAATTCTGGTTGGGCCCAGAGTGGTAATCTGGCAAATCTGTTCATGGCCAAAAGGACTGGCTTCTGATTTTATCTGGTATACTGTTTTAATAAATATTCTGTTCAGATGTATTTTTATAGGCTGACAAATGGATACAATTGTGATTCAAAAAATTAACTTTTTCAAATTTTTTTTATATATATATTTTTTAAATGTCTTTTTTTTTTAACAATAAGGTTGGTCTTTATTTGAGAAAATATAATATACAGAACTTAAAAAAGCGAAATTAGTGTGTCAAATACACAATACAGTTATGCATCATATAGATAGTATACAGCGGAGAGTATTACCTTAGCATTTAAATATAGGACAATTCAGTGTCACCGGCAGTGGGGGGGGGGGAGGGGGGGCGGCAACATAAAATACAGATAATCATTGCACAATACAGATGGGGGGGGGGGGAGGGGCGGCAAGAGATAACATGCCCTTATCATATCACACATCCCACCCATTCTACAATCTCAAAATACTTAGTAGGGAGGTCAGATCGGGTCAGTCCACGGTTGCCAGACTTTGGCGAATTTTTGGGGACAGCCTCTACTTATATAAGTTAATTTATAGAGCGGTAAAGCCGCATTTATTAAGTCCTCCCAAGCTCTTATAGTAGGAGGGCGACTAGATGTCCATTTCAGCAGAATCACTTTTTTTGCATAGAATAACAGTAGGGCCAGTAATAATTTGGTATAGCGAGGTCTCTGTTCGTCGTCTTGGATACCCAACAGGGCCAATTCCGGCGATAGAGAAATTTCTAACTGTAGTCTGACCTGTACAAATTCCTCTATAGCAGCCCAGTATCCGGAGAGTCTAGGACAGTTCCAGAACATGTGAATGTAGTCACTGTTTGGTGACTGGCACCTCGGACAATTTGAGGATCTCAACGGAAACGTTCTGTGCAATCTCTGAGGTGTAAAGTATACCCTGTGCAGAAACTTGGTCTGGATTAATTTATCCCTAGAGGAGATTAGCATTTGAAGCCCATTGTCAAAACACTCATCCCATGATTCCCTTTCTAGGCTCGGGATATCTGTCTTCCACTTAGCCCACAGGGCTTCCATCTTGGGCGAGCCTTTCTTAAGTATTGTAAAGTATAGCGTGGACAAGAGTTTTTGCAAGTCTTCTTGTGAGAGCAGCTCCTCAACTGCATCAGCCTGAATGACAGGCGGGATCGGAAACTGCGCTTGGAAGGCGTGTCGCAGCTGATAATAACGAAATAACATCCACCCCGGGAGATTATGCTTAATCGCTAGTGCCCGGAATGGGATAAGAGATCCTGAGGCTATGATATCTTTCAAGACCTTGACACCAAATCTAGCCCACACCTGCGGATCCGGAATGGTCCGAAAGTGCGGGAGGGTTGAGTTCCCCCACAGCGGGCAGAATGAAGACCACTGGTTGGTAGCTAATAACCTCTTCCTAGCTACTCCCCACACTCGCAGGGTAGTCCCAGTGGGAGCAGGCAGGAAGGGGTATGACGAGGCCCCACGGAAGGGCAGGTTACCTAGTTCAGCAAGGGATCCCACGATAGCCGCCTCGAGACACACCGCCGCGTTAGCTCTAGATTGTTCGAACCACCACCTGACCGTGACCAGGACAGCCGCCCAGTAGTACACCGTCAGGTTAGGAAGGGCCAGGCCTCCGTAACTCACGGGGAATTTTTTAAATGTCTAGTCTGCAACCATGTGAGTGGCTAAATGACCGATAACAACCTTCTTGACCCCCTGCAGTCTGGATTCCCCACACAATATTCCCCTGAATATGCCCTACTAAAACTTACTAACATTTTACTACCTGTTATAACCAATTGCCACTACTCAATACTCATACTTTGATAGATCAGTTGGATCTAGACAAATTATTTGAAGAGGTAAATAAATCTACTCTAAATCCAGTAACTCTCCTTAAAAAAAACATCTACTAAATTTCCTCCTTTACATACAAATCCGAGTATAGATACATTTATTAAACAAACACTTAAGGATATTGCGAAAATATCCTGCGGTACTCACATCCCACACAATTTATCTCTGGAAGAAAATGAAGCTTTAGAATCCCTACGGAGAAATCCGTCAATCGTTATAAAACCATTGGATAAAGGAGGGAATGTTGTCCTAATGGACAACAAGACATATAGAACTATGTGCCGTAACATTTTGGATAATAGAGAATGGTACAAAAAAATACACCTGATGTACATCACTAAATCTAACCAATCTTTTTACAATCTAGTTGATCGCGCATATTGCAATGGCGCGATCAACAAAGATTTACATGATTTCATCCGTGTCAAACATCCTACTTTTTATAGTCTCCCGAAGATTCATAAAAGCACTACCAGCATTACAGGACGACCAATCGTCTCAGGCAATGGTGGAATTTCTGAGAATCTAAGTCAGGTCATTGACTCATACCTTCAGCAATTTGTGGTTGCGCTACCTTCTTTTACGAAGGACACTTCATTTCCTACAAATGATTAACGAGCAAAAAATTTCTGAAAATTCAATCCTCGTCACAATTGACGTTGAAGCCCTATATTGCTCTATCCCTCATGGGAAAGGTCTCCAAGCGATTGATAACGTATTACAGCAAGCATCAAGATACAATAGGGATCTAAATGAGTTCATTTTGAAGGGTTCGGACCATATCCTTAACAATAACTACTTTTGCTTTGACGGCTCCCACTACCTCCAGGTGCAGGGCGTAGTGATGGGGACATGTTGTGCCCCATCCTACGCCAATCTGTACCTGGGGGAGTGGGAGCGGTCTCTGTTTAGTGACGAGGGTCTCGTGATGTACCTGGGCCACGTGACGACGTGGCTCAGGTACATCGACAACATCTTCGTCATTTGGGAAGGTTCTAAGGAAATGCTAATTCAATTCTTCAATCAACTTAACATAAACAGTTGGAATCTAAAATTTACCATGAACCACAATGCTAAGTCGGTGATTTTCCTAGATGTAAAAAGTGAATGTGACACGGAGGGCAACTTAACCAGCACACTGTATAGAAAAAGCACAGCCGGAAATACCGTCTTGCATGCAGACAGTTTCCACCCCATTCCCCTCAAAAGGTCTATACCATATGGACAGTATCTTCGTTTGCGAAGAAATTGTTCAGATGACACACTCTTTAAAATTGAAGCCGGCAGGCTTCAGAAGCGACTTCTCGACAGAGGTTATAGTCGCAGCTGCCTAAGAAAATCGTACAACCGTACCCTTTCTCAGGCTCGAGAAACATTGTTATTTAGACCACAAACAAGAAGGAGGAAAGAAGCAAACCCCTCACGTATAATCATACGATATTCACGACAACACCAACATATTCGTAACATCATCACTAAACACTGGTCCTAACAAACGATGACAAGGTGAGGCACTTTGTATCCCCTGTTCCCTCTATTACTTTCAAATGCGCTGTATCTCTCTAAGACAAGCTGGTCAAAAGTGAATACCTAAATCAATCAAAAAACACTGCTCAACATACGGCACCTTTCCTTGTGGACAATGTGCCCACTGTCAGTGGATAAGGAAAGAAAAAGTCTTTACACTCCCAAATGGACGGATCTTCAAACCCAAACACTTTGTTAATTGCCAGACTCCCGCAGTGGTATACCTAATGTCCTGTGAATGTGGAGCATTTTATGTGGGAAAAACTCAGCAGAAATTTTGGTGTCGTACATCAAAACATATTTACAGTATGGAAATTGGTAACATCTACCTTCCCTTAGGAAGGCATGTTGTTACCAAACACAACTACATAATGCCCAAAGTGACATTCGCTGCCCTAGACCGGATTCATATTCCGGCAAGGGGCGGCGATTGGAACAAACGACTTCTTCAAATTGAGCAAAAATGGATATACAGATTGAGGGCAACCTTATATCCTGGCTTAAATGAGTCTATCTCATATACCACCTTTCTCAAGGGCTTCAGCTCAGGGAGGACAAACTAGAGAGATACAGACAAGCATTTAGTGAATATATCAAGAGACTATATAATATATTAGTTACGCATTCTAAAGATCACCCTCTCTTTGTTTGCTATTTTTTAGCAACAATTAGGCATACTCAGATATTGCCGTCTTGTTTTTTAAAAAGAATTCGGTGTAATATAAATACGAGATAAATTAAAATAAGATAAAAATATATATAGTCATATGATCATAATGCGTCTGCAGATTCCTTTGAATCTCTACTAGGATGTCCTCTCTGGCTGTTTCCCTCTTTAGGGGTGAAACCCTTGGGAATGATTTCCATAAAAAGAAAAAAAAAAAGTTTGGATCTATCCTTTTTGGGCACAGTTGTTGCAATTTATAAGTAATAGGGGGATGGTAGTTGCGCTGTGATGGGAAGGGGATGAGGGAAGGGGGAAGACTACACTAAAGTGCATGTGACAAACATGCCAAGTGACCTAAAAAACCCTATGAAACGAAATGAAAAGACACACTGACTAGTGCATATAATGACCGAATGAAAATACCACTAAATAGTGTTGGCATGAAGGGGGAGTGGAATTAAATGACATAAAAGTGAGTTAAGAGTGAGTAATGCACATGGTAAAAAAGGCAATCAAGCCAATAAAAATATCAAAAAGCAATGAGCAATGAGTGAATAAAACACTAAGTGCACAAATGGACAAATGAATGATAAATATAAAATAGTCCTATTGATAAACGTTATAAAAGAATCAAAACACTTGGAACTCCTCTGAAGAAGTCACGTGACGTGACGACACGCGTTAGGAGCACGGGACGCTGCCACACAACAGCTGATGTTACGAGCACGGCGCTCGCGGAGTTTTTTACCCCCCAGCTGTCATCCTTTGTAAGTTCATAGCATTTTTACTTATGCAATAAAGTGTTTCATATACGGGATCACGCTATATGCGGTTTTCTTGTTTCGATACTACACTGCTTATATGACGTACGACGGGTGGTGAGCTACAGGAGGTGTGAGACGTTGGAGGGTCCTTCGGCCAGCGGTTTGGATTATACGAGTTCGGCACTCGTGGTTTGAGGCTTGTGCTCATCTGTTACAAGTGAGTGCAACCCCCCTCTCCCCCCTCCCTCAGCCTGCCTGTCCCCCTGTTTTTTATTATTAAACGGTATCACACCATATGCTGTTTATTTTGTTTTTTCGCATATGACACTACTGCATTTGTGAGCATGTTTGTCACATGCACTTTAGTGTAGTCTTCCCCCTTCCCTCATCCCCTTCCCATCACAGCGCAACTACCATCCCCCTATTACTTATGTTTGTTTTGTCTGTTTGGAGCAGTCTTTTAGGTGTTGCAGCAGTGTCCCCTTGGTAGTATAGGAGTCCGCTAGCAGCGCAGGAGTCCCTCTATTGTTTTCATGTTGCAATTTATACCCTTTTTGTTTTGCTCAGTAGATACATGAATGTTAACAAATATTTTCTAATTTTGTACAACTCCTGAACATTGAAGTATACTTTTTTGTGAAAACGATGTATATATTTCTGATGTTCTTTTTCTTTTTTCCCCCAGATGCTGGATCACCGTCCCGTTCTCTCTCCTGGCCTCTGGGGTTTGCAATTACTGACTCGGCGGCTTCCCGGCAGGGTAGGGAGATGTTCGTTTTACGTCTCCCTTTGTAGCAACACCAGTGATTGCCTGCAGCCACTAGGTGGAGCTTGCTTTCCCTGCCGGCGGTGTTCCGTACACACCACCGGACTGGGATCTGGGCAGAGCGCATGCGCCCGGGGACTCTTCAGCCACGGTCGGAGATGTGCTCTCGCTTTGTTCCCAGCCTCGTCTTTTACGGCGGAGGTGTCGGAGGTCTCCGGAGCGTTCCGCTTGTCGGTACGCCGGGATGACCACAGAGGGGACGCAGGACTGCCTCCACACGGCCCCTCCCCTTGGTAGGTTGGGACTGCAGGCTGTGAACAGCTGATAGAAATAATGGACAAATTTAGGTAGTATAATTAGAGACACCCTAGGCTCAGACAGCTCAGATGATCCCTGACAGAGTAAGATAGCAACCATTCCATGAGGTAAGCACACATGCAAACAGAGGGTCATGTTGCACCGCTGTGAGTTTGTTTATAAACTATCTTTATGTCTAATATTTTTCTCTGTCCATTAAAGGCTTATTATGCACCTGTCTGCCAAACCTGGTTATCAGACACTGTGCATCTACCTGTGGTATGCCATAGACACCAATAACTCCCCCACTAGGAACTATTAGGTGAGCCTTTTTTCTCCTTGGCCTTTAGTCCTAAGACAAGTTATTTTCATATGCATCCATGAGTAATTAATAGCTTTATTTGTCTTTATTTTTTAGCACTATTTTTAATTCATAATAAGGCTTTAATTTCATTCTTTCACTCATGAATTTGCACTCTCACGAATGACCAGTTATTCACTGGCCACTCTATTCATATAGTTACACAAAACTCACACCATTTAAATGTTTGTCATCATTTTTTTTCTTTTTTCACTTTGTAATGTTGTCATACACTGATCATCATTTGTTTACACTTTTTTTACACTCTTTTTCACTTTATGCATTGATGTTTTTTTCACGTTTTTCTCACATTTTCTTCCCTTCACACCAGTTTTGCTGATTGCTTTGCACTTGGCACATCACTTATTCCCCTTAAACGAGGATCTTTACTTTTTCACATTTACGTTTTTGTCATTTCACTGTGCAACATAATATTCATACACATTGTTTGGTTTATACACGTTTCCTTTTCTTTTTCTTTCTTCTTTTTCTTTCCAGCACATTGCACTTTTTTACAAGAAAAAGTCTACAATACACCAGTATCATGGGATATGATAGACTTAGGCCTCTTTCACACGAGGGATCCGTATGTCCGTTTTTCATCCTTCCGTTTTCGGATGAAAAACGGACATACATCCGACCCGCTCCTATCCGAAAAGTGTAACGGAGGAAAAACCTACTTTTCCCTCCGTTTTCGGATCGGATGACGACGGACACTACGGACCGTCATCATCCGATCCCCCCATAGGGGAGAGTAGCGCTCTGACAGGTCCGTCGCTGCACAGTGTGCAGCGATGCACCTGTCATCCTCCTGCTCAGCGGGGATCGGCGGAGCTATCCCCGCTGAGCAAGCGGATGTTCACGGGGCGGATCATGACTGATCTGCCCCGTGTGAAAGAGCCCTTAATGTAGTCATAGTACGGTTCAATATTCATGTCAATAAATATTTATTTACTCCTTTTTTGGTTACACACACAGGCTATGGGGCTCCATATGTCATACCAATATAGATTTGTAGATACTCAGTATCTTGTTGTCACATCAACCTTTTTCTACACCTAAGTGAACTAATTTACATATGTGACATATAGTCTTTTGAAAGTTAGACAAGACATTAAGAAACTTTTTTTCATTATGATGAATTCATAGGTGTCCTGCTCTCTCCCTGCTTTCTCCTCCAAGTGTGACACATCTGTGATCGTTCGTAAGCCCCACGGGTTGGTCTTGTTTCCCCTTTGGGGCGCTGGCAGGGACAGCAGTGCAACGGAGTCCAGCATCAGAAGAGGGGGACTTCTCTGATCTTCTCAGTGTTTTTAAGATAACTCCGGTTAAGAGTATACATGGTACCAAGTGTAAATATCAAGTTACTATGGAATATCCACATTCAATGACATACAAGGAATATATGATCATTTTTTCTTTGATGCCTTTACAGAGCCTAAAGGACCCCCTGAGGAAGACAATGACCTTGTAAACGTCGAAATGCATTGGGGTCTTGGGGTCTTCTCTATTATTGGCAAGCATTACCATAACCATTAACGATACTGCCTGGAGTGGTAATATATGTAAACTCCTTGCAATTTATTATGTGATAAATTTTCAGCATAACCAGTATATGTACCCTATATACTTAATTCTATGTGTAACCGGAGCTCATATTTTAAATCTCTGTAGTCCTTAAATTATGTTCGGAGTATTTTTCTAATAAAAACATTTTTTACAAAAACTTTTTTCAATGCTTGCTGCTTAAAAACCCCATGGGGAACTTGTACAATCTTCTTTGGTAATACTCATACTCTTAAGCCGGCCATACATGGATCAAAATTAGTCCGCTCCCTGCTGAAGTGGCCAAGTTTCAATCCATGTATGGGAATCCAGGTTGTACACAAGTCGATCTATTGTTGGACATGTGTACAACCAGCCTGTTGGGTTTTTACTTGAACGATTAGTGTTGACACTATAGCTGGCAACATTAATCATTGTGTTCTACCAGCAGGAAAAGGCTCCCCACCAGCAGAACACAGTAGCACTGCGGGAGGGATTTCCCTATCAACAATGACTGAGGGAATCACACAATTTTCTTTCCTTCCACCCATGGTGGAAGGAAAGAAAATTGCATAATGTATGGCCTGACTTAGACCTTTCCGCTGCCTTTGATGCAGTTGACTACCCACTCCTCCTCAAAAAAACTTCACTCACAGTTCCTTGGCCTCCATGACTCTGTTCTTTGCTGGTTCTCCTCTTACCATTCTTAGTGCACCTTCCATCTCCTTCTCTCCTCTTCCTCAAATCATTGTTGTCCCTCCCAGGTTCTTTCCTTCTAGTCTCCCTCTACACTTCTTTCCTGGACCAGATCGATAACGCAACTATGGCTGGCCATACATTATACAATTTTCTTGTTCACTTTCCTTTAGCTTTACCCTAAACTATGTCGTGCAAGGGGCTGCCTGATTGCATACAGATTTAAAGTTTTTAGGTTTGCCCTCATATTATATGGTTTTGGTAAATCTAAAGGAAAATTGTATAAGAAAATTGTATAATGAATGTCCAGCCTAGCAGTCCATCAGTCCATACCAGGGTGCTAGGTGTAATCCTAAATTCTGATGTCTCTGACCCCACATCCCCACATTCTGACCCCACATCCCATCACTGTCTAAATCTTGCTGCTGTAACATTTCCAAAATGTGGCCATTCCTAACTAGTGGCACAACAGAGCTTCTAATGCGCTCCGTGGCCATCTCCCGCCTTGATTATTGCAACTCTTTTCTCATTGGCCTACCTCTACACAGGCTGTCTCCCTTCAGTTGATCGTGAAGGTCACTGCTGGACTCATTCATCTTGAAAAATGATCTGTGGCTGCTGCCCCTTTCTGCCAATCCATCAACTGCTTCCGCTGTTCCAAAGTATAAAATTTAAAATCCTGACAACATACAATGCCAAAATTCTGCACCAAGCTACATTACCAACCTCATCTCATGAAATATCTCCCAAGCTGTCCACTCTACTGTACTTTAACTGCAACCATGCTCACCTCCAGGACTTCTCCAGAGCATCTCTCAGTCTCTAGAACTCCCTACCCCAATTTACCCAGCTATCTCCTATTCTGTCCACCTTTAGGTGAACCCTGAAAACTCATCTCTTCAAGGAAGCCTATTTTGCCTCCACCTAAAAACTGTACTTCTATCTTCTCCATCAGTTTGTCCCTCAAAGTTATTACCTTTTGTACCACTTTTTTTACCCTTTGGTACCTCCTGTTAAACTTATAAGCGCTCATGAGCAGGCCCCTTCTAAACATCTTGTATCAAATTATATTGTAACTGTAGCCAGGTGCTGGGCTACAGAAATATAGAGAAGGAGATTTGGGGGTTGATTTACTAAAGGCAATTCCACTGTGCACTGCAAGTCCACTTGGAAGTGCAGTTGCTGTAGATCTGCAGGGAAGATCTGCTGATTTCTATCATCCAATCATGTGCAAGCAAAAATGCTGTTTATTTATTTTCCCTGCCTGTCCCCTTCAGATCTACAGCGACTGCAATTCAGTGGATTTGCCTTTAGTAAATAAACCCTATTGGCTTTTATTCTTTTCTCCCTCTACTGAGATACTAATTTTTTGCTGCGGCATTACCCTTCAGCCAGTAGGGGGACAGCTAAAGCCAAGAAAACCCATAGACTTCTATGCAGAGCCCTGAGAATCCTGAGAGTTGTAGTTTGAGATGGCACTACATCCTTACACTACAGATACCTATAGGCACTGTAGAGTAGGAGGACGAGAAAGATGATTTGTATTAAAATGTCCACGAAAGTTCAGTATTTCATCTGTCTGGGCTCCCTTTAACTTTCAATCCAGCCAGAATTTCCTGGCGTAACTGAGCAGATGATACGAAATTATCTCCAAGAGTTGGAATAGTGTTGGCCAAGGCAGGTAATGCGTGTCACTCATTGCTTGTGTCCAGTATGGCTGCTAGACAGTAGAGTTCAGCATTTTAAAGCGTAATGGTAGAAGACCATTTTTTTTACTTCTGGTACAGAAAAGTCAAACCTTAGGAAACTTGAAAATTCTCCTTTTCCATGTCAGGACATGCCTGATCACTGGAGGAGAGCAAGCTGAGTTCTCAGCACATCTAGAGAACTGACCACGCTGTGTCTTTCTGCCTAGCATGGTTCGTTTTTAATAGGAAAGCAGAGGAACTGTCAGGATCGCCAGGGATTTCACACAAAGGAAGCAATACAAAGAGAACAGCATACTTTTTCATACAAGTACATGGTACGGCAGGCACATATCAGTAATATGAAATGTTGGGTATACATATTCTTTAACCACTTAAGGACCAGAAGGA
Source organism: Lithobates clamitans (assembly GCA_037952925.1). Lineage (NCBI taxonomy): Eukaryota > Metazoa > Chordata > Amphibia > Anura > Ranidae > Lithobates > Lithobates clamitans. The sequence continues at coordinate 3,209,067 of JBBGZY010000725.1, read as the reverse complement.
TTTGCCCCCAGTTTAGGCCAATATGTATTCTTCTACATATTTTTGGTTAAAAAAAATCGCAATAAGCGTACAGTGGGGATGGAAAGTATTCAGACCCCCTTAAACTTTTCACTCTTTGTTATATTGCAGCCATTTGCTAAAATCATTTAAGTTCATTTTTTTCCTCATTAATGCACACACAGCAACCCATATTGACAGAAAAACACAGAATTGTTGACATTTTTGCAGATTTAATAAAAAAGAAAAACTGAAATATCACATGATCCTAAGTATTCAGACCCTTTGCTCAGTATTTAGTAGAAGCACCCTTTTGATCTAACACAGCCATGAGTCTTTTTGGGAAAGATGCAACAACTTTTTTTACACCTGGATTTGGGGATCCTCTGCCATTCCCCCTTGCAGATCCTCTCCAGTTCTGTCGGGTTGGATGGTAAACGTTGGTGGACAGCCATTTTTAGGTCTCTCCAGAGATGCTCAATTGGGTTTAAGTCAGGGCTCTGGCTGGGCCATTCAAGAACAGTCACGGGGTTGTTGTGAAGCCACTCCTTCATTATTTTAGCTGTAAGCTTAGGGTCATTGTCTTGTTGGAAGGTAAACCTTCGGCCCAGTCTGAGGTCCTGAGCACTCTGGAGAAGGTTTTTGTCCAGGATATCCCTGCACTTGGCCGCATTCATCTTTCCCTCGATTGCAGCCAGTCGTCCTGTCCCTGCAGCTGAAAAACACCCCCACAGCATGATGCTGCCACCACCATGCTTCACTGTTGGGACTGTATTGGACAGGTGATGAGCAGTGCCAGGTTTTCTCCACACATACCACTTAAAATTAAGGCCAAAAAGTTCTATCTTGGTCTCATCAGACCAAAGAATCTTATTTCTCACCATCTTGGAGTCCTTCAGGTGTTTTTTTTAGCAAACTCCATGTGGGCTTTCATGTGTCTTGCACTGAGGAGAGGCTTCCGTCGGGCCACTCTGCCATAAAGCCCCGACTGGTGGAGGGCTGCAGTGATGGTTGACTTTCCACAACTTTCTCCCATCTCCCGACTGCATCTCTGGAGCTCAGCCACAGTGATCTTTGGGTTCTTCTTTACCTCTCTCACCAAGGCTCTTCTCCCCCGATAGCTCAGTTTGGCCGGATGGCCAGCTCTAGGAAGGGTTCTGGTTGTCCCAAACGTCTTTCATTTAAGGATTATGGAGGACACTTTGCTCTTAGGAACCTTAAGTGCAGCAGAAATTTTTTGTAACCATGGCCAGATCTGTGCCTTGCCACAATTCTGTCTATGAGCTCATTTTCTCTGACATGCACTGTGAGCTGTAAGGTTTTATATAGACAGGTGTGTGGCTTTCCTAATCAGGTCCAATCAGTATAATCAAACACAGCTGGACTCAAATGAAGGTGTAGAACCATCTCAAGGATGATCAGAAGAAATGGACAGCATCTGAGTTAAATATATGAGTGTCACAGCAAAGGGTCTGAATACTTAGGACCATGTGATATTTCAGTTTTTCTTTTTTAATAAATCTGCAAAAATGTCAAAAATTCTGTGTTTTTCTGTCAATATGGGGTGCTGTGTGTACATTGAGGAAAAAAATTTACTTAAATGATTTTAGCAAATGGCTGCAATATAACAAAGAGTGAAAAATTTAAGGGAGTCTAAATACTTTCTGTCCCCACTGTATATTGATTGGTTTGCGCAAAAGTTATAGGGTCTACAAAATAGGGGATAGATTTATGGAATCTGTATTATTTATTTTTTACTAGTAATGACAGTGATCTGCAATTTTTAGCGTGACAGCGACATTGCGGCGGACAGATCGGACACTTTTGACACTTTTTTGGGACCAGTGACATTTGTACAGCAATCAGAGCTAAAAATAGCCACTGATTACTGTATAAATGTCACTGGCAGGGAAGGGGTTAACACTAGGGAGCGATCAAGGGGTTAAGTGTTCCCTAGGGAGGTGTTTCTAACTGTGGGGGAGTGTACTGACTAGAGGAGGAGAGAGATCGCTGTTCCTGATCACTAGGAACAGCAGATCTCTCTCTACCCTCCTGTCAGAATAGGGGTCTGTCTGTTTACATTGACAGATCCCCGTTCTGTCTCTCTGAGGAGGTGGCCACCGGCCATGCACATCGGCTCCATTGTTGCACTGCGGGCCCCCTATCGTTCTTAAAACGGCAGACGTACACCTACGGCGATTCACGCAGCCGTGCCAACCTGCCACAGTATAATGACAGCGGCTGGTCGACAAGCAGTTAAGAAACATGCTGATTTAACCAAGAACTTGAAATGTTTCCTATTGTGGTCTTCAGACCCCACAGTCTTTAAAAACGGCTGATGTTTCTCAGAAGTTAGAAAAAAAGAGGGAAGAAATCCGGTATTTTAAATGAAGCCTGTCATTATAAATGAGGATACTAGTTTTTATGGGAATAGTATATTTAATTTTAAATACATTTATAGCAATCATAATAATATTAATAAAATATTTATTTGTAGTCAAAAAGACTTTCGTATAAAATAAAGCTTACAACATGGGGTACTCATAGTTAATAAACATGATTGCCATGTAGGATACAAACAAATCAGATATTACAAATCCACATATAGACATAATTAATATATATAGACATGATTGATAAAAATAATTCATGAATTACTCATACATCAGATAGTACACATGATATATAAATGCAGCACTGAAGCCAGGTATGTTTTGGCACCTATTGTTGAAACTCAATGCGTTTCGTGGCATTTCAGCCGCTCAGGAGTATATTGCAAGATGGCACTATGGAATAAATAAATGAATGTCAATTGTGTAATGTCCTCTGAAAGAGGGAATAGCAAGATGTCAATTACTTACAAACCAGTTCCTCCATGGGGGATTTGGGGGCCCTCAGATAAGATGTCTGCAGCATGGTGCGGGGACGACTGCGTTTCATCTCACGCCGCAGATGGGGTGGGGGCGTGGATCCACTGTCGGCTCAGGTGTTGCACCTGGCTGGGGCTGTGCTTTCCTCGCCTCCCCCTTACTGCTATGGCGTGTCAGCATGATATTTGGGCCTGGGGGGGGGTTATATATGAGCCCGGGGCGGCCGGCAGACCACTTCATATGTTCCTAAACATTGGAAGGGTATCCACTCATGATTCCATTCATGAACCTTTATTCACCATATGACATTTTGGTTTGGATTGATCATCGTCCAATCACAGCCGGTCACGTGTAAACACGAAAATGCCGGTAATCGGCGCTTCTCGCCTCCTTGCCTCACACTGACAGAGTGTGTGGCAAGGAGAGCCGATCAGCAGCATCTCCACGCAGGGGGACATCTACACATGTAATCAGGGCACTGATCATCAGTGCCCTGAATACAATATAGTGCCAACAGTGTCACCAATCAGTGCCCACCATTGCCCACCAGTGGCAGCAATCAGTGCCCACCAGTGGCAGCAATCAGTGCCCACCACTGCCCACAAGTACCACCAATCAGTGCCCATTAGCGATGCTAGTCAGTGCCGCCTATCAGTGTTGCCCATTAGTGCCCATCAGTACCATCTACGCGGCTCTTTACAGAGATCAGGGTTGCGCCGTGTCCTAGAAACGCGGCGCGGCCTAGAGGGACGTCGTCATATGACAGTGGGCGGGCAGCAACTAGTTAAAGTCCCAACTTTCCTCTCTTTTTTTCTGCATTAATAATAGGGATGGAGGCAGGGGCGTTTGAAGAAATTTGGGGGCCCCAAGCAAAATGGACATGGAGGCCCCACCAACACCCCCCCCCCCGCACGCACGCACGCGCGCGAAGCCTACAGGAATCACAGCATAGCGATACAGTTTAACTTCACCAACACTTTATATAAATAAAAAAGGTTTACAGTGCAAATAATGCTCTTGCATATAATGTGCATAAAATTTTAACATTTTCAACAGTTGAACATTTGCAAAAAAACACCACTGTACCATAAAATCAAATATACATTAAAAGAGTGCACAATAACTAAATCCAACATACTTAAAACACACACATATCTAATGAGGAGAGCAAAAAAGAAAGATTTACCATAGCTTTACCATAGAAACAATTACCATAGCTTTCTTTCCATTTTCTTCTTTCTTTACCATCCCATTGCCATCTTATTGCTTCTTTTTTGAATCAGGTAATATGTATTAAAGCTTTTTGCAAAAATTTACAAAGCAGAGAAAAGAGTCTACAGTAGAGTGTACTGTAGAGTCTTTTCTCTGCTTTGTAATTTTTTACAAAAAGCTTTAATACATATTACCTGATTCAAAAAAGAAGCAATAAGATGGAAATGGGATGGTAAAGAAAGAAGAAAATGGAAAGAAAGCTATGGTAATTGTTTTTATTATGGTCAGCAAGCTACCATATTTTTATTACTAAATGGGTCTTGATGACTGCCTCCCCCCTTACTACTTCCCCCCCGTGTTCTTTTTAACCCCCCCCCCCCCCGTACCACGCAGCAGGAGATTCAGTTTTCTGTTCCCGACCGGCCAGACTTAAAGGAAGTGAGCACTAAATGTGTGCACTTCCTGTCAGTCCGGCCGGGAACAGGAAACGGAATCTCCTGTACCGCGCGGACTGCAGACAGAGCTGGTGCAAGAATTTTTGACACCCTAGGCGAAACCTAATTTTGCCGCCCCATTGGCTCTGCCCCTGACTCCACCCCCTTTGCCCTGCCCATGTATACGGTGAAGGTGGTGAGGGAGATGTTTGCTGTGCCTCTCCACTATTTCTTCTGCTGTGGTCCACAGGCCCGCACCTGCACCTGCAAATAGTGGCTGCACCGGCTCGCTTCCTCATACCAGCTGTGGCCTGCAGGTATACAGGCAGGCTAGGACAGGATATAGACAGGCTAGGATCATATACAGGCAGGCTAGGATGGTATACAGGCAGGTTAGGATGGTATACAGACAGGCTAGGATGGTATACAGACAGGCTAGGATGGTATACAGACAGGCTAGGATGGTATACAGACAGGCTAGGATGGTATACAGACAGGCTAGGACGGTATACAGACAGGAAAAACACACTTTCTCAAAAGTTAGGTTTGCTTTGTAAAGAAAATGAACTCATCTGAGACCCAGGGAGTAAATGCGAAGGTATTCAAGTGGCTTATCCAGGTAATTGGGTTGCTACTTGTAGGCTATAAAGACTTTGTAAAGAATAAGAATAAAGGATTGTAAACAACAGGATAACAGATGACTTGTATACACATTTCAATAAAAAAGAGCAGACTTGATTAGCCACTTTTTCAGCTGTCATTCTCTTATGTTATTGTGCTAAATTCATTTGACCAACTCACTAGATTTTTCTGTTCTATCCCACTTACACATATTTTTTCTGCGTTCCATTGAACTGCATTAGGTTACCTTTGTTTTGATGTATGCTGACACCTAGTGACAGTTCTAGGTCACTACAACTTGTTTACTTATGTGATTTGGTATCTATCTCTGTCATCCTGTTTAATGCTAGTTAGTTTGGTCCTAGCTAGACCTTCCCTGTTTATTTCATGTTATCTCAGAGTGTGTTAGTTCTGTGCTAGGACAGGGTTTATGAGAGTCATTGTCTGCTAAGACTTCAAAAGACTGGAAAAACTTCCTCTGTACTGCAATTATCTGAATTTAGAATTCAACTTCTCACGTCTTTTGGAAGAGTTAAGTTGCCTGCGGATGGTGCCAAGTCAGCAGGTGACCATACTGTCTGATAAGATTGGGTCTAAGGAGACATGTCGATGCATAAAGTAACAATAGAACTATTCCATGCTTGCACTGTTCACCAATAACTTTAGGTGCTCAATATGCTTGTTGGGTGAAAATTAAATCTTTTGAAGATCTTATTGTTTGTCTACTATTAGAAGTCTTTGAGTGCGGACTGCTTAAATAGTGAATAAAATGATATCATTTGTTTATACCAGTCTGTCAGATTGAGATGAGATAAATGTCCAGAATGTTTGACATCGGTAAAATAATAAATTGTGAAGGTAAAAATTTGGGATCTATATCTGACTTAAAGTCCTTGTTATACCAACTAGTCTGGGTGATTTATATCTTGTGTAATCACATAAGTATTACTTTTTAACATTTTGCCACCAAACTAAAGGAAGGATTTTGCAGAATCAGCTGGACAGACCAATTATCTATAATACATTCCTTGATGGGATGCCTTGAGCTAACTAGCAGACATTATAATAAATCTTCCAGGGCAAAATAAATCGTTTTGGACAGGTGTCACATACGAGTGCATATTTCTATATTTTTTTTATCCTTGGCTAATGCGCCATTTTTGCTGTTTTTCCATGAAAGATGCCACTCTGCCAACCAAGCATAATCAGTAGGCTGGAGAGGGGCTGGTGCCCCTAGCTAGGTTTTACCAAACTCTTTGTTTGCATGTGTCAAATGGATGTAATAAAAGGCTTTCAATGCTACATTTAGCAGATTAAAAAAGAGCAAGAAAGAAAAATATATTAGTTAGCGTGAGTTGGCATACACTTTAATTATAAGTACATTAATTATAAGGTTTCTCTTAGCTTCCATGCAAAGTCTACCAAAGCGAGCAAAGTCTATTCTTGTATTAAGAGAGGTATGGACTCCAGAGAGAGAGAGAGATATCATTTTGCCCCTGTATGGATCATTAGTAAGACCTCATCTGGAATATGCAGTTCAGTTTTGGGCACCAGTTCTCAAAAAAGGATATCAGGGAACTGGAGAAAGTACAGAAAAGGGCAAACAAACTTATAAGAGGCATGAAGGAGCTCAGCTATGAGGAAAGATTAGAGGAACTGAATTTATTCTCTCTTGAGAAGAGGAGATTAAGGCATGGACATCTTTAATATTGATTGGGCCCTGGGCAAACATTTTCTTGCCCCCACCCCCACCCCTCCATTCTGGGAAATCCAAAAAATAGCAGGTAGACTAGTGATTGCACATCATTACCACTCACTGAGCAGTGGAGCAATCCCAAATAATTGAGCAAGTAAAGCAGCACATTATTACACAGACTACAGGAGAGGGTCAGAGAGTGCAGACATACTACAGGAGAGCATCAGAGTTGCTCTCCTGTAAGTTATGCCGCGTACAAACGACCAGTTTTGCCATCGGAATAAACTCCGAAGGTTTCTCCGACGGAACTTTGACAGAATTCCATTCAAGCTGTCTTGCCTACACACGGTCAACCCAAAGTCCGACCAAAGTCCGACCGCCCAGAACGAGGTGACGTACAGCACGTACGACGGGACTAGAAAAAGGAAGTTGAATAGCCAGTAGCCAATAGCTTCCGTCTCGTACTTGCTTCAGAGCAAGCTTTGTTTTTGGTCCGTCGGAACAGCATACAGACGAGCAGTTTTCCCGATAGGAATTGGTTCCATCATAAATATTTAGAACATGTTCTCTTTCTAGGTCCGTCAGAATTTTCGAAAAAGAAAGTCCGATGAGGCACACACACGATTGGAATAGACGATGAAAAGCTTCCGTCTGATTTTTTCTATCGGACATTCCGCTCGTGTGTACGCTGCTTTACAGGTCTGTGGGAGCTCACAGCCAGCAGTCAGTGGATACATTAGCAAGGGGTAGAAGGGTCTTTCAGTGGGCATAAGCTATGATTTTGAAAGCTGAAGTTATCAACCCATCATTTGCCAGAAACACACATGATAGAAGTGGGTATCATTTAGGATGAGTGATAGCATTAAATTTCAATTGTCTCAATGATCAGAGACTTTCTTTTAGCGATATTTAGAAACTCAAGGGAGAGGAGGTAGATAAATCTATTAGGTAACATAAAAAGCCATTTGAAAATAATTGATTGGTAAGTGCTACCGAATTAGATATTTTTTAACATCTGCTGATGGAAGCAGCCATGATAATCCCTTTCAAACAAATGACAGATGCTGAGATCAAAGATGATTCAATTAAAATACATTTCTTGGCTCTTGAGGTGAAAACTTTGAGGTCAAATCGAAGTGACAATATCATAAAGCATATACTTGCTTACTGTTTGATGCTTTTTAAGATGTCTGTTTTACAATGAGATGCATAAAAGAGAAAAAGGATGAAGGAGATATAAAATATGAATAATTAATGGCACATTTTCAAACAAAGCCAGCCGCCTGTTTTGTCTTATTTAATTTGGTGTATTATAAAGGAATTAGTGAATACTCAAGGGAATTCATAAAGAATGCCTCAGCCAGTACCCGATTACCAAATGTGCACTGGCCTATGGGCCCCACGCCATTTAAAGGTCCCGCGACAACTGATTAAAATAATATTGATTTGGTCTTAAAAAAAAACTGCAATGAACCTTTCTTAACCACTTGCCAACCGCACCATAGCAGATTTACTGCTACAGGGCGGCCGCGCTGTGCAGAAGCACGTATATAGGAGGCTTGTGTGCGCACAATACATATTGGCCTAAACTAATGAAGAAATTGAATTTTTTCAATGTTTTTATTGGATATTTTTTATAGCAGAAAGTAAAAAATATTGTTTTTTTTTTTTCAAAATTGTCCGTCCTTTTTTGTTTATAGCACAAAAAATAAACAAACGCAATGGTGATCATAAACTACCAAAAGTTATTCTATTTGTGGGAAAATAACTTATATAAACTTCATTTGGGTACAGCATTGCATGGCCGCGCAATTGTCAGTTAAAGTAACGTAGTACCGTATCGCAAAAAATGTCCTGGTCTTGAAGGGGGTAAATCTTCCGGAGGTCAAGTGATTCAATTGTTTACAAAAGATAGAAAAAAATTAATCAACTCAAAGAAACAACTTTTACATTAAAGACGTGAGAGAAAATACATTAAAGACTATGGGGAAATACTGTGGTAATGCAATGTATACAATTACAACTTAATGTACATAAACCATAGGCATCCGGTTCACATTGCAATTTGTCTCTTAAAAGCTCATCTTCTTTCAGCTGTCAGTTTGCAAAAAAATATGGTGCAATCTACGTACGTGTAGTGATGTTCACCTTCATTTAGCAGCAAAATTGCACACTATTTAGTTCAATGTTATCCCACTGGAGCACATGTGTCAAACACAAGGCCCGCGAGCCGAATCTGGCATGCCAGGCCATTTCATGGCACCCAGGCTTTTTTTTCAGCCAGAGCGTTGCCACCTCTGGCTTTCGCCCTCCTATCCTCGCTTACCACTTTCACTTGTACACACAAGTGTCCTTCTGTGTTTACAAGGACAGCTTTTCTCTCAGCTGCTCTCACAGATCCCTGCCTGCCCTTAACTCACTTGGGGCAGATCCAGGTGCAGTGTGGGCATCACGTGGTAAGTTGCACTGTGGTCCCCATCCGTGCCCGGGTGCACAAATTCCGACCAATGATCTCCCTACAAGTGAGAGAGAGAGAGGCAGAGCTGCCACAGTGCCGTGAGGTGCTAGAGCCGAGCCGGGTAGGTGAGATGCAAGAAAGCTTTGGGGGGCATGAAGGCCGTGGAGGAAGATGTGTGCAGAGGTGAGAGATGGATGTGAGATTAGGACAGCCTGTGAAAGACAGCTGAGCCCTGTACACTATGCATACCACAACCCTAAACTTGGCACTCTGTATGTAGCACACTCCTCAACTCTGCACTCGATACATAGAACACTCCTGAACTCTGCACTATGTATGTAGCACACCCCTGAACTCCGCAAATAACGCACTCTTGGTATTTATTGCCCCTTTAAGGTCCTCCCACTGTGAAATCTGGCCACACCTATCATTCGATGTGGTTCAGTGGGTGGCGTGGTTGAGTTCCTGCACCTAGTTTCTGAGAAAAAAAGCCCTGGATAAATTTATATAGTTTTACAGATACAACCAACCCTTTGAGGGCAACCATAATGCTGATGCGGCCCACAATGGGATGGAGTTTGACACCCCTGCGATAGAGCTTGCGCACAAGAAACCTCCAGAAACCTGCGAGGGGGGCCCCCAAGGTTTCAACTGCCTAGGGGCCTCTGCAGAGTTTAATCTAGCACTGGCATCAGCATGATAAATGTGAGTGCAGTCGACAGATACATATACAGTATCTGTTGCATGAGGTGCAATGAGATTGGATTGTCCATACAGACACTACATCCTCAGTCCTCCTGATGTCCCGCTCACCGCTGCAGCTGTCACAAAGACAGCAGCTGAGGACCTTTCAAGATGCATGGGTGAAGCCTGCTGGGGATTACAGATGTAAAATTTCTGGAAATTTTGAAGCCAAGGGAAAACAAAGTTTGCTGCTGGTGAAGAAACTCTTTGTGATGATCCAAAGGCAGCAAAAAGAGTGTTTCTGTAATGAAAACTCTGGAGGGAAAAGCCACTCGCATTTTCATTCTGGTCCTCATCATTTAATTCCATAAAGTATTTTTTAGTGTCTTTAGGGCAACTCTGGCATGCAAGGATGTCTTTTATCATCCATGTAGCATTTGGAAAATAATATTTCTTACACAATATTTGCAAATTGCAGCTTTGCTCTCAGCAAAAATTGCAACTCTAGATGTTGGTCTCACCATTTAATGAGAGGAGGAAAAGAAAAACAAATTTACTGACCAGACAATAGGGAAACATTATGCTGCGAACACCAATAGGATTCATTTAAAGGTTATAAAGATGAACTAATTTGTTAAACAATTTTACCCTCTTACCTGTCAATTAAAGCCTGAAAGGACAGAAACTATTATCTACTGTATCCCAACAATCACCCAACCGTAGGAGGTACAAGATGGAACTCACAAGCAAACTAAACTGGAGCCTTTCCCCTGCAGTGCCCCCTAGTGGAAGATATTCATATTTCACTTTTTTGAGAACTGCATTGAGAAGCACAGTGTTACTTGAATTGTATTCCAGGATTTGCTTGTCTTCAGCTGAGAGAACTTGCAATAATTTAAGACTTTACATAAAGTTTCAGAAATCTTTCATTAAGGTCTTTATGTTATATAGTTTGATCACTATGTCATAAATATATTATTTCTTATTGTAAAAGAATATATTCCACACTTCTTTTGTTTTTTCCAATTTTTTCAGGAAAAAAAACATCAAAAAACGGCTTTGAAATAAAACGGGAAAAAAACATTTTCTCCCCAAATTTTCCATTTTTTTTCCAGGCCTTCCCATCTCTAGTGGGGATTCAGAGCCACTAGTTCCCCAGCAGATACTCTCTCTCCTATTGATTGACAGGAGGCAATGGATGTATTCATACCTAATACATAGCCTGCTTTTGGCTATAGAATCCACCTATTGCCTGCTGTCAATTACAGCAAGAGAGAGGACTTGATGGAGAACTAGTGTCCTAGCTTCTCTATCAGGCTCCACCCACTTTCAGCATCAATGGTTGCTAGCAGGCATTCTGCCTGTCTCTGTACGCCAATTTACAGTTGGTTTTAGCTACCTCCAGTTTCATTATCTACAAACTAAAGGTAATTCTTTTTGAATTTAATGCAATAAAAGTGATGCTATTAATAACTAGCTGAATCTGCCACACATCTCTGTAAAGCTACCAAAATAAGCTGCACTGATTTTGCACAGGGCCATACTGCCAGAAATGTGTTAGGGCTTGAATTCCCTTGACTCTGTTTAAATAAATATAATTTCCTTTCCATTTGTAATATGTCAGAAATGTTTGTGTAAGGATTGGGCCAGATATTCACAGCACCGCAGTAGCCACTTTTCAGGCACATGTAGTCTTTTTCTTGTGTAGGACAGCCAGCTATGGTGTACATGAACATAGTTCTGTAGAGGGATCATGATCCCTCTACAGAAGTCTGACATGCCCCCTGCTGAGTTAGCTAGAGCTCCCCAATCAGCTGGGAAGATAAGCTTCATTGATTGCAAAACTATAGGATCTTACTCAGCAGGGGGGCGTATCATATCCTTCTCTGCAGCTGCTGGCAGGAAACAGGCTCTTCTACTGTGCCTGCTTTAGACAGAAATGTACCTTTCTTTATCGTACATCATGGGACACAGAGCCTTAAGTAATAACTTAATGGGTATATAGGCACCTTCAGGTGATGGACACTGGTATACCCAATCCAGGAAGTTCACTCCCTATGTAACCCCTCCTCCTTCCAGGAGCACATCAATTTTTTCGCCAGTGTCTAAGGTGTCAGTCACGAGTGAAGATGTGCTCTGAGGAGCTCCAGGAGGGATCCATGCTGGATTTAAATAGCCTCCATAGACCAGATCCATCCAAAGTGCCACTGAGGCCAAAGTGGATAGTACCTGGGCCTCGCATTCAAAGCACGAGGTTTTGCCTGTGTAGCGGGCACCTACTTTTAGGTAGATGACCTTTTTGTTAGTTTACAATGTTAGGTAAATTTAGGCAGGCTTGTTCTATTACAGCAGGCCTGTTTGTTCATTTCTCATTTAAGTGGCAGGTATTTTGTATGTGTAGCGCTGGTAGATTTTTATCTACTGCTGATAGGTAAATTTAGTGGGTCGCTTATTATAGGAAGTTAGATTTGCCTCTGTTCCAGCTTGGCTGACGTTGCGTGTAGTTCCACATTGTGCCAGTGGGTGTCATCACCATCTGCAAGTGTTGGAAAAGCAACGTGTTGAAGTGGATGAGTGCTCCTCTGTCCCGGAGATAACTCGGTGGAGGTGGTCCTCTGAGTTGCATTCTGGGAGAAGGTATTTATGGGACAGACGCCATGTTTTAGTGTTCGTTTTCAGCCACCTGCTGGCCCTCCTGGCCGACAGGTATGCACTAGGAATACCACCTCGTGGTCCTCCACTCTGGAGGCCCACTTCGCTGTGGCGTGTGGGTGGGCCCAGAAGCCTGTCTGGGGCCTACCGCAGCAGCAGAGGACTGGTCCTGAGCTGTCTATCCTGAGTAAAGAAGCTGGACAACTGAGAAGATCCCAGGGGAGGACCCGTCATGGAAGTATCATGCAGAGTGCTTGTCTAGAGAGCGGCCTGGTGACTCGGAGGATGCATTCCAAAGTAATCTTACAGTATAGTACTGCTGGGTTGGCTTAAAGGTTCAAGTACTGTATCTGACATTCATCACAAACCAATACATCCTGTGGCAGAGGATCGTACGGGTTTTATCCCAAACAAGTCTGTGGCAGAGACTTTTGTTTGTGCTGCGTGCTGGCTGCTAGGCAAGTGAGAGATGTCTATCCAGGCGGGCAAAGATTGAATCCTACAAAAGGGGAAACTATTCAATTACAAGTGTTCAATTGCAAAGAATGTTCTGAAGAATACTACAGAAAGGTATTTGAGCTTCCCTGCAGCTTACCTTCTACCTCTTTCCTGCTACTTCCCTTGTTCGTTTATTAAAGTATTGGAAAACCTACTCAAGTGTTTGGTGCTTATATCATCCGGAGGTAAACTCAACGGAACCCTAGACCCGGTGCCGGTGAGTTTACCACCGGACGATATAAGCAGAGGTATCGAGAGTGAAGGTAACAAGCCCGCTTAAACCAGCAGCTCCACCGAGAGTTATTGCTACATATGCTAGTCTCAGCCAATCATTAATTTGCTTGGTAATGCCGGGACTCTCATATAAAAGCCGGGTCAAATGGTTTAAGAGGAGGTCTTCCTGTTCGAGCGTGGAGAAGCCAGCCTGGTTCCTGGAGGGGAGAGGTTCCCCCTCCGGGGAGCCAACGGAGCTCCCCCCTTGTGAGAAGGGTGGGGAACCGGTCTCCATAGAGGAAGAGACGACACCTTACAGCATGTAGTCGCTGGTGTCGTTGGCCGCCCCTGCGGGGAAAGGAGCGGGCCATAAAGGAGAAAAAGGAACAATCATTGCGGGAGAAGTAGCAACAAAGCGGAAGGAAACTGGGCGATCAATCGTTTATGAGTGGCACATGGACTATTGATCATGTGAGTGAAAGCCCAAGGGAAGGGTACTGCCAGAGGCTGAGGGATGTTGGTACGCAAGTCAGTGAGACAGGCGGTGATGGCCTGTGACTTTGGGTTCAGCAATACCCCGGGGATTCCAATCAGTCAAGCGGGAGAAGTTATTCAGAGTGACTTTTTCTCAGCTCAACTTGGAAGTACCATGTAGATGGGAAGTAGTGGTAAAAAGGTAGCGGTAAAGCTGCAAGCACACATATTGAGATACAGACTGTTCTTGAAAAGTTCTGCAGATGAAGAAGTTAATCAGAGTGACTCTCTTTATCAATTATTCTCTATCAAATCTACTTTCATCTTCCCTGATTGAAGAAATCACACAAAGTGATTTCCTATTATCCGCAATTGATTCTAGTTCTTCCATAAGAGACAGTGAAAAGATGATAATGTAACGAAAGAGCATCTCAAAAGAAGTCCTTCTCCCATCCCAGTTCAGGTTAAATAATAAAGCAAGAGAAAAAGCATTATGGACTGTGTTTTTTTGAATCTATGGGCTGCGAGGGTTGAGTGTTAAACGTGAATTACGGATATAACAATAATTCAGCCGCTCCTTTGGGGGTAAGCGCTACACCTGTAACGCCTCTCTTTGTAGGGCTGGACCCCGGGACCCAGGGCTTTGGTCATGCCACATTACCTAAAGCTTTCCTGGTGGGGTGCTTTTTACAAGTCCAAGGGAGTGGAACCCTGATAAAAAGGGACCCGGTCCTTGAAGGTTTGCTAAACGCAGCCCGCCGTGATGGGTGAAGGTTGGATTGTCTGTTAATTCAGCAAATCCTGCGGCGGGGATAAGGTAAGGGAAGAAACTTAGGAACTAAAAAGTCCACCTATGCTTTCTTCTTTAAGTGAAAAAATGTTGTCATGCCTTAATTCTTCACTAGAGCGAGTATATGCACATACCTTAATCTGTTGTCTTCACTATAAATTTCAGTGTCAGTCTGTGTGTGGCCGCAGCAGCTTGCGCAGGGGGATTCCTCTCTGGTAAGAGATCTGCCAAAATGCCAAATGCCAACATTTTTTCTCCCCCCTGAAGGGACAGAGGGTTAGGGAAACACCAACAATGTACCCCACTTGAAACACCCCCCCCCGCCGCGGGGGGTGCGGAGGTCCCGCATTTTGTTCCATCTGTTGTTCCTTATGCTAGCTGGTGTCAGGGGCTCTGCCTCTTCCCCCCACCTCGTGTTGGGTCTGTAGACCCGAAAGCCACCCGCGCGTGAGAACATTTTCAAAAAGAAAGAGGGGGCGGGTTTACGGAGGGGGTGGGGCCTAGGCGCAGCGCTGTGCAACGTCCACGAGGATGCACGGTAGGCAAGCAGGATAATAAAAATACAGCTGGAGCAGTCTCTCCTTGGCTGACGAGGGGGGGCAAACAGGCTGCATACACGACACAGAAGCTGTGGGGCACGGAAGGGTGGCAAGTGGCAATCATGATACAGGAAGACTTTTTTCCCAGCACTAGGCTGATCTTAATAGCGGCATCATTCTGTCATGACTATTTTCAGCAAGTAGTGCAATTTAATAGTACCTCTGCTTTTGGGCTTAGGACTATGCGTACCAAAAAAGACACCACAAAAATAAAAAAACTAGGCGTTAGGAAATCCAGTGGCACACTGTCATCCTCGCCTGAAATACCAAGGGTGAGCATTGGAACAAATTGATGGTGCAGCTGCTTCTCACATCTCAGCCCCTGTATACGTGAATGAAGATGTTTTTTCCACCACCCTGCAAGGCCTGGAAGGAAGATTAGCTGTTTAATCGCATCCTCCATTCAAATGGATAGGAAGCGTGCTAGATCACCCTCCCCCACTTTAGACCCTTTGCAAGGGGAACAGTGGGCACAGGATGAGGTGTTACCCTCAGGCGATCAGGAGGAAAGACAAACCGATGATTCCTCTGGAAACAACGTAGATGAACCTTTTTCAGCCTCGCAATCTGAGAAATTGCTGATACAATCTCTTTCAGAGATGGTTCATTCTACTTTCATGCTACCTCTAACGGAGTCTGCTGAAAGCTCGATTTCTTCCTTGGGTTCCTTAAAACCTTCACAGCCTTTGCATGCGTTTCCTGTCCATGCATTAGAACAGCTTATTTACGCTGAATGGGATCACCTGGAGAAGCATTTTCTTCCTCCAAAGAGTTTTTTCAGTTCTCTATCCCATGGAGGAAAAATTCACCAAAAAATGGAAGGTACCAGCAGTTGACGCTGCGATTTCCAGTGTGAATAAAAGTCTAACTTGTCCAGTAGACGATACACAAATGCTTAAGGATCCAACAGATAAAAGGTTGGAATTCCTGTTAAAATCTGCTTTTTCCTTGGCAGGTGCCGTTACTCAGCCTGCAGTCGCTGCAATAGGCATCTGTAAATCCCTAAAGGACCAATTTAGGCAGGCCCTTAAAGAGGTTCCTGCACAACAAGCCTGGGAATTGGCTGTACTACCAAAAGCATTATGCTTTTCCATAGATGCCATTAAAGATTCTATTCACCAGGCGTCCCGCCTTACACTCACTTATGCTCGTACATATGCGTAGAATCCTGTGGCTAAAAAATTAGTCAGCCGAAGCACCATGTAAAAAGCTCCTGACGGGGTTCCCTTTTCATGGGGATCGGCTATTTGGGGATGATGTGGACAAATACATCCAAGCAATTTCTAGTGGGAAAAGTACTCTTTTGCCAGTCAAAAGAAAGTATAAACGCCCTTCATTTAAATGGGCTCTTTCTCCTGCACCAGGGGCTTCCTCCTCTAGGCAGTGGCGACAGCCTCTGCTGTCAGACTCTAGAGGAAGACCTCAGGGTCAGGCTCAGACTCAAAATAAGTCCCAGGGCCGGAAACCTGCAAAGCAGAATCCTAAAGCCTCATCATGAAGAGGCACCCCCCTCCCCAGGGTGGGGGGAAGACTTCTGCAGTTTTCAGAAGTCTGGCAAGAGGAAATTAAGGACAGATGGGTCATTTCCACGGTAACTCTGGGGTACAAGCTGGAATTTCGGGACTTTCCACCGTTTCGTTTCCTGAGGTCAAACGTTCCCCAAGATCCAGAGAAAAAACAATCTCTGTTTCGGGCACTAGACCGATTAATATCTCAGGGGGTGATCATACAGATCCCCACAATAGAGCAAGGTTTGGGGTTTTATTCAAACCTTTTTAATTTTATGGTACCAAAACCAAATGGAGATGTCAGATCCATTCTAGATCTAAAAAATCTAAATCATTTCCTGAAGATCCGCTCCTTTCGCATGGAGACGATCAGGTCAGTAGTTTCTATCCTATTAGGAGAACTTCTGGCATCTATCAAAATCAGGGATGCTTATCTGCATGTTCCTATATTTCCCGCTCACCAAAGGTTTTTGTGGTTTGAGGTAGAACAGCAGCATTTCCAGTTTGTAGCCCTGCCCTTGGGGCTAGCTACAGCACCCCGGGTGTTTACAAAAGTCCTGGCCCCACCCCTCTAGCCAGGTTAAGGGCACAGGGCATAACAATCTTGGCGTACTTGCTAATAGACCAGTCGGTGGCTCGTTTGGAGCAAAGCTTACACATTACAACCAGTTATCTGGAAGGTTTGAGTTGGAGTCTCAACCTAGGGAAATCTTCCTTAATACTGCTAAAAAGGCTGGAGTAGTTGGGTCTGATCATAGACACAGCACAGAAAAAGGTGTTCTTGCCTCAGGAAAAGATCAACTCCATGATGGTCAGGTCAAAAGGCGATCCCTCTATTCACCTTTGCATGAGGTTGCTAGGAAAGATGGTGGCTTCATTCAAAGCGGTTCCCTATGCCCAGTGCCATTCAAGACTGTTGCAAAACAGTATCCTGTCTACTAGGAACAAAAGAATTCAAGCTTTAGACTTGCCAATGCGGCTGTCCCCAAGCATATCTCAAAGCCTCAGTTAGTGGTTACTAACCCAGAATCTGCTGAAAGGAAAATCCTTCAGACCTGTTATCTGGAAAATGGTAACGACAGATGCCAGCCTTTCAGGCTGGGGAGCAGTACTAGAGAAGACAACTGTCCAAGACGGTGTCCAAGGACAGTGGTCAAGAGCCGAAAGAACCTTGCCCTACAATATCCTGGAGATTCGGGCAGTGCGTCTGGCTCTGAAGGCCTGGACTTCCAGGTTACGGGATTGTCCTTGTCAGGATCCAATCCGACAATGCCACAGCTGCGGCCTATATCAATCACCAAGGGGGCACCAAGAGTCTCTCAGCGCAGAGAGAGGTGAACCATATTCTAACTTGGGCAGAAAGGAATGTTCCATGCCTATCGGCAATCTTCATTCCGGGAGTAGAGAATTGGCAAGCGGACTACTTGAATCGTCAGCAGTTATTCCCAGGGGAATGGTCTCTTCACCCTGACATTTTTTTAGGTTGTTTGTCAAAGATGGGGGACTCCAGATGTAGATCTTCTAGTGCCCAGATTCAACATGAAGTTAGTCAACTTCGTGTCTAGGGATCCACTCGCAAACAGATGCGTGGTGACCCCGTGGGATTAGTTCTCACTGATCTATGCATTTCCCCCTATTCAATTGCTGCCTCGACTTCAGGCAGATCAAGCTGGAAAGAAAGCCGGTAATTCTGGTAGCAGCAGCATGGCCCAGAAGGTCATGGTATGCAGAAATCGTAAAGATGGCAGTGGAGGATCCAAGGTCCCTCTCACTACGGCCAGACCTACTCTCACAGGGGCTGATATTCCATCCTACCTTACAGTCTCTAAATTTAACGGCTTGGCTATTGAAACCCACATTCTGAAGAAACGTAAGCTTTCCGGGTCAGTTATCTCTACCCTGATTAATGCAAGGAAGCCAGCTTCCAGAACTATGGAGTCTGGAGGGCTTATGTTTCCTGGTGTGAATCTAAGGGTTGGCACCCTCTGAGATATATCATAGGCAGAATTTTTGCCTTTCTACAATTAGGGGTAGAATTAAATTGACCTTAAGTACTATTAAAGGCCAAGTCTCAGCCTTATCAGTCTTATTTCAAAGACCGCTTGCTACACATTCTTTAGTCCAAGTTTTTATGCAAGGGGTGATGCGGCTTAATCCGCCAGTCAAACCTCCTTTTGAACCCTTGGGAATTGAACTTAGTTTTGTCAGTGTTACAAAAACAGCCATTTGAACCGATACAGCATATTCCCTTAGTCCTCCTGACAAGGAAGCTGGTGTTCTTGGTTGCTATATCCTCAGCAAGGAGGGTTTCGGAATTGGCTGCTCTTTCTTGTAAAGAGCCATACTTGATTATTCATGTGGACAGAGTGGTGTTATACCCTTGCCCAGACTTTTTGCCAAAAGTGGTCTCAGGTTTTCGCCTGAGCCAAGATATTGTCTTGCCATCATTTTTTCCAAAACCATGTTCCAGGGAAAAGAAGTCACTACATTGTCTTGATATGGTGAGAGCAGTGAAAATCTATTTAAAGACAACTGCTCAGATTAGAAAGACTGATGTCTTATTTATTCTGCCAGAGGGTCCTAAGAAAGGACAGGCAGCATCGAAATCCACTGTCGCTAAGTGGAATCGGCAAGTTATAATTCAGACTTATAATTTAAGGGGTAAGATTCCCCCTTTTCAAGTCAAAGCGCACTCTACCAGGGCGGTTAATGCTTCTTGGGAAGTGCGTCACCAGACCTCCATGGCTCAGATCTGTAAGGTCGCAACTTGGTCTTCAGTGCATACATTCACAAAATTTTTTCAGGTGGATGTAAGGAGGTATGAGGATATCGCCTTCGGATGCAGTGTGCTGCAGGCAGCAGTATAGGTCCTCAAGTTTGGGGGTACCCTGCGGGTTTTGTCTCCCTCCCCTCAACTAGCATTGCTGTGGGACGTCCCATTAAGTTATTACTCAAGGCTCTGTGTCCCATGATGTACGATAAAGGAAATAGGATTTTTATAACAGCTTACCTGTAAAATCCTTTTCTTGGAGTACATCATGGGACACAGAGGTCCCTCTCCTCTTTTATGTGGTTTAAGTATATTGTTTTGCTACAAAAACTGATGTGCTCCTGGAAGGAGGAGGGGTTATATAAGGAGTGAACTTCCTGGATTGGGTATACCAGTGTCCATCACCTAAAGGTGCCTATATACCCATTAAGTTATTACTTAAGGCTCTGATTCCCATGATGTACTCCAAGAAAAGGATTTTACAGGTAAGCTGTTATAATAATCCTATTTTTACTCTTTACTCTGACTTACCTGGAAAAAAACATGCAGCTAGTTAAGTGACTCAGGCCATAATTAGCCAGATGACCCATATTTTTCAGCAGAGAGCCACCAAAGGTAGCCTCTGTATTTTCTAATGACAGTTTTTCTTTAAAATGTTCAAAGAGATCCTTGTCAGCCTCAATACTGTATGTAGAGAAACTGCTTTGTTAATTTCAGTGGATCTGGTATGAACGGGGCTGTTTTTGGTTGGTGGAAGGTAAAAGGTTAAGTATTTTTTGCTATGGTACTATTCTCCTTCACAAGTGTGCAGCCCACTCACACCTCCTCTGCAGCACCAGCAACGCTGAAGTATTCAATACCAAATAATCATAAAAATACTCCCACTCCAAGGTAGCAGAGTGGGGAACGTCAGAAGAAAGATGTCATAAAAATCTGCGTTGTAGAAATACAAGCCTACAGATAACTTTTCTTTTTTTTTACTCTACATTTTCATTGTTATCACATCGGGATGAGTGGCTGTTTTAAAGAACTGTTTTTTTGTCCTTACTTATTGTCTTATAAGAATTTTTTTATTTTCTATTTTAACAATTGAAATTAAAGAAATAATTAAAAAAGGCACTATTTATTACTGACAAATATAGTACTATTTCAAACAAATTAATTATTCACTACTATACAACACTATAAAATATATGCCCATAGATCAGAGAGTGCAGTTTTGAGATGCAGAAAAATCAGAAATCAATTGTACAGAAAATGTATTATTACATAAACAGTGTAAAACTACTTATACAGTTTGGGCAAAAATCAGCCCAGTGGTCACAATACAAAAGAATGGTTGCCTCTACATGTTTAACCACAAACGTGGCTTCTTCTGGAGCTTTTGTAGGACCTTTTTTAAAAACATTACCACCTTTCAGAATGGTCATGGTTCCAGACCCACCAAGAGGTCCAATGGGGAACGTCTGTGCTACAAAAGTGAGGTAAGAACAATTGCCCAACAGTCACACCTGTTATCTCAAAAGGTTTAGCAAGTTGATTGATCAATATTCAAATCCTTTTCCATATGCAAACTTCATCTAGTGATGGCAAATTTCAAGGTACTTGTGCCATCTGAGCACTTCCTTCTTTCAATTTACCACTGTTCCTTAGCTCAGTATCAAAAATGATACCGTATTAACCAGGGAAGATCAAAACCTGAATTGATCTATGCCAAGGGATTAACCCTTTTAAACAGGTATTAATCCTCACTGGTAGCAGGGGGAGTGGCTACAGCTACTATACAACAATACCACAATACATTAATATCCACATCAAAAAATAATACCACCAATAAATATATAAATAAGTAAGCAAACAAGAACATATTCATGCTATGCAAGGATTTTATTCCAAATGTCACAATTATGCCATTTGCACTTTCCTATGACAGATACAAAGAGAGAGAGAGAGACATAGATAAAAAGAGCATTTTCTGACAGTTTGGTAAGCAAATCCAACTGCAATACACAGTTATATGACTATGGTACTCAAAACTCTGTCTAAGACCTCTATTAGACCTCTAGGGAAAAAAATGGAGAGTCAGTGGGGGGAATTCAATAAAGCTGCTGTGCCACTTTTCTAGTGTTAATTGTTCCTGTCAATGTATTACACCTAATTTAAGAAACATCTGCAGCAGTTTTGGTTCTGACAGCTACTAATGTGCCAAATTCAGGTCGTTCTAATTTGCATCACTTCTACATTGTGCTACCATTTTTTTTTAAATATCAATAGTAACTGCCTGACAAAAGTGGAGCTAAATAAGAGCAACTCTCTTTTGGCGTACAGAGAAAGAGAAGAATGGACCCACAAAGATGTGTATACATGTATTTGTATTCACCTGTCTAGCCTAGACCTTTATATCAACCGTCATAAATATAAATGTGTATGCTTGTAAAATAAAAAAATAACATGCATTTTAAAAAAAGTCGTATTTGATACGGTCATGTATTTATGTTTTTTTTAAAGTTATTTGAACAAAACAAATATATAAATATAATAGGAGGGAAGACCAGCAGGCACCATATCACATAAAAATTCAACCACAAAAGATATTCATAAAGAGTGCCAAGAATAGGACATACTAAACAAACATTACAAAACAAGCGTAATAAATAAAAGTTTACTTATTTTCTAGATTAGAAAAATGTGAGAAGCTTTCCAAGTGTTACATGTTCGAAGGTTCACCCTGTCACTGCCCATACCTTTAACATATTAATATCGGTAATGTCTGGAATCATAAATCTACGCACAACATCCCCATTTATTAATACATAGAACAATCCATTATATGCTGGGACTTTCCAGGTGCTAAACAAATCCATAACACATACACATTTTTCAACTATTTTTAAACTCTTATTTTTAGTATCCACTGCCTTTTTTGGCACTTTTTTTTAAGTAAAAATCTGTATTTTTTGCTATTAAATTACCTAGAACCCCCAAACATTTTATATATACATTCAGGGCTTTTTTTCTCAAACAATAGGTGCTGGAACTCAATCACGACCCCCCAAAACCCCCTCCCCCCACACACACCCTCCAAATCACATCAAATAGTGGGTGTGGTCATATTTCACAAACAGTAGAACGGTCTTAAAGGTGCATTAAATATCTGGATTGCATTACATACAGAGTGCAGAGTACATGGGGATGCAGAGCTGTCACTTGTAAACACAGAAACCAGATTTCTGTGTTTACAAGTGATTGTGGTAAGCAGGCACCAAAGGGTCTGAGCCAGAGGTGGTGGAACTGAGTTCCACAAAGTTCCCCCTGAAAAAAAGCCCTGTATATATTTGTGCTTATAAGTTTACAGCCTGGTAGAATTTATGATTTCTTGGCCATTTTTCAGAGAATATGAATAACACAAAAACTTTTCTTTCACCCATTGTTAATGTTTGGATAAAGCCATTTATTATCAGTCAACTGTGTTTACTCTTTTTAAATCATAATGGCAACAGAAAATACTCAAATGACCCTGATCAAAAGTTTACATACCCCAGTTCTTAATGCCGTGTATTGCCCCCTTTAACATAAATGACAGCTTGAAGTCTTTTGTGGTATTTGTGGATGAGACTCTTTATCTTCTCAGATAGTAAAGCTGCCTATTCTTCGTGGCAAAAAGCCTCCAGTTCCTGTAAATTCTTGGGCTGTCTTAGATGAACGGCACGTTTGAGATCTCCCCAGAGTGGCTCAATATTGAGGTCAGGAGACTGAGTTGGCCACTCCAGAACCTTCGCTTTATTCTGCCGTAGCCAATGACAGGTCGACTTGGCCTTGTGTTTTGGATCATTTTTATGTTGGAATGTCCAAGTACATCCCATGCACAGCTTCCTGGCTAATGAATGCAAATGTTCCTCCAGTATTTTTTGATAACATACTGCATTCATCTTGCCATCAATTTTGACCAAATTTTCTGTGCCTTTGTAGCTTACACAAAACATCAGCGATGCAACTCCGTGTTTCACAGTAGGAATGGTGTACCTTTCATCATAGTCCTTGTTGACTCCTCTCCAAATGTAGCATTTAGGGTTGTGGCCAAAAAGCTAAATTTTGGTCTTATCACTCCAACTGACTTTGTGCCAGAAGGTTTGACGCTTGTCTCTGTGCTGTGTGGCGTATTGCAAGCGGGATACTTTGTGGCTTATTACATATGTCCAAACACACAACCAGAAATATTAATGTAATCAAATGAAATGATTGTAAAAATTATGTTTTCAAATAAGAGATGAAAAAATATGTTATTTTGTTATATATCTTTCTATAGCATGATATTTACTTGTCTTTTAAAGTGACACAGCTTTTACAGATCCTGATGAAGCATCTGCTAGTACATTTAACACTCTTCTCCCGCCAGATTAACAGTGCTGCTATCTGCTGTGCCCCTGTTCTCCTTCATCCAGAGAGGGGGCACTCTAATACAGGAAGTGTTAAATGCACGTCATTTTATGGGAACATTTTTGTTCAAATTAATGGTCTGCTGAGAGTGTCTGTTTGAAGGCTAATTCTACCTTTTATATCATGCTTCACAAATATTTAGGGTGTAACATGGAACACGGGGGTCAATTCACTAAGTGATAAATACTGCATACATTTTTTTAGTTAAAATAACTAATGCGGTTTTTATCTCAAAAGTAGTCAATTCACTAA
Source organism: Lithobates clamitans (assembly GCA_037952925.1). Taxonomy (NCBI): domain Eukaryota; kingdom Metazoa; phylum Chordata; class Amphibia; order Anura; family Ranidae; genus Lithobates; species Lithobates clamitans. Next base: position 3,184,902 of record JBBGZY010000725.1, on the reverse strand, counting down.
AAACCATGCTTTATTTATTAAACATTCAACTGTGAAACATTCTAGTGTGCTATTATTCACAGAACCATATCCATCTAGTAAAATGTTACAATTTATTGTCATTCCTGAGCTCAGGGCTGAACATTTCTGCGCTGAACCTAGGTTCACATCCGTGTGGGTTTGCAGGCCGTGTTTGCGTGGGCACGGCAGCCCATTCATCTGATCTGATTGAGCTGCTGTGCCTCATTTCCCACAAAAAGAAAGTTCATGCACCATTTTGAAAATGCAGCAGGCAGGAAATTTTCTGATTTTCTGATTACCCTGCAGTTCCCAGACCCTCAAATGGTTTGAGATGCATGGGGGTGATGTTAAGAATGAATGGTAGCCCCATGCATCTCTAAAGAGCAGCGCGTTTTGGTTGCGGGTGTGGGAACAGCTGCAATTCTCGCAACCACCCAGCATAAAGTGAACCTAGCCTGATCCATTAGGGGAGATTTGCTAAGGCTACCTTCACACTGAAGGTGGGTTTGAAAGCTGAACTCGTACAATTTCAAACCCGCATTTCAGTGCGAGTTCAGGGGCGATTTGAAAGACATCTGTGCGGGTTCATGCACAGTTGTCTATTGAAATTGCCCCCCAAGTCGCCAAAAGTAGTGCAGGAACTACTTTTGGAAATTGGTGCGCCATTCCATTCCCGGAAATAGGCTGCGATTTGGCATGCAATTTGACATGTCATATCGCATGTCAAATCACGCCGATGTGAACGGGAGCTAAAATTGGAGAGTGCAAAATGAGGTGCATCTGTGCATGGTAACCAACCAGCTTCTAACTTCAGCTTGTTCAATTAGGCTTTGACAATAAGGCCGTGTTCACATTGGTACGACACGACTGTTGTACGACTGTCACCCTACTTTGCCCCGCAACATCGGTCCTACATCGGTCTTACTTGCATTTGACTTGAATAAACAGGATTTTGCTCCGACTTTTAAATAGTCTGAACTGTCCTTTGACCAATCAAAACAATCCCAGTGTGACATAAATTCCTTTTACTACTGCTGTAATCACACTTGTGTAGTCACAAATCGGATGGTTAGGATGAGGATCCGACTTTGACCCAACTTCAATGATATTGAATGGGCTGGAAACAGACCAAAGTTGGACCAGAGTAGTGCAAGAACCTTTTCTAAAGTCGGACCGACTTGTGTCGGACCAGTTAAGATAGCTCTCATAGGGAACCATTGAATTGTGCACGTCGTGCGACATGAGCTTCCAAAGTCAGAGCGTATGTCACACCAGTGCGAACTGGGCGTAAAACCTGGAAGCTGGTTTCTATGCAAAGCTGCGCCAGATTTTGCACTCTCCAGTTTTAGTAAATCAACCCCATTGTATGTTTTTAATTTACTGGCCATTGCAGAGTTCCTCTCTTTGTTATTTTGTACATTGCTAAGATACAGACTGCCTACTGGCAGGTGATAAATAACGAATGACTTTAATAATTGATCCAATATTTTGTGGTATTTACTTCATGTTCGATATTTTACTTTGATGAATTGACTCTCTTATTACCTCATGCGATATTTCTGATAAATGAGTCACAGGACCTTCATATCACATACGGAATCAAATTGACCCCATTGTGCCATTCAGCAGTCCTTGAACGCCTTTTAAAGTTTATTTTTATTTATTTATTTATTTTTCAAATCGCTCCCCCTTACCTGAATTGCAGGGTAATTTTTACCTCAAGCATTCTGTGTTTTCGAATTTGGCACGGGTGTATGTGGCTCCACAAACAAACTCGCATCATCCAATCACAGGATCCATTCACTAGCACCGTAGCAGATGTGCTACTAATTCTCAATGGAGCAAAATGGTGGTGACATCATAGTACTCATAGTCCATTGATTACTTCCTCCAGCTCCATAACTGAAGGTCCGTACCCCTGTCCTGACTTGATGCTGGAGGAGGAGTTTGCCTTTTCATTGCACCCGTCATTTATTAATCGCAATTGCAGTGCTCTGCAAGCTCAACTGCAAAAAAAAAAATACTAAATGCACTTTTGTTTTGCAATATGGGTGCATTTATTAATTTTGCATAAAGTGAAATATGCTTTAAATTACACTTCCACTCTAAGTGTTCTATACACTTAGGGTTATGTACAGTTGTGCTCATAAGTTTACATACCCTGGCAGAATTTATGATTTCTTGGCCATTTTTCAGAGAATACGAATGATAACACAAAAACATTTCTTTCACTCATGGTTAGTGTTTGGCTAAAGCCATTTATTATCAATCAACTGTATTTACTCTTTTTAAATCATAATGGCAACAGAAACTACCCAAATTACCCTGATCAAAAGTTTACATACCCCAGTTCTTAATACTGTGTATTGCCCCCTTTAACATCAATGACAGCTTGAAGTCTTTTGTGGTATTTGTGGATGAGGCTCTTTATCTTCTCAGATGGTAAAGCTGCCCATTCCTCTTGGCAAAAAGCCTCCAGTTCCTGTAAATTCTTGGGCTGTCTTGCATGAACTGCAAATTTGAGATCTCCCCAGAGTGGCTCAATGATATTGAGGTCAGGAGACTGAGATGGCCACTCCAGAACCTTCACTTTATTCTGCTGTAGCCAATGAAAAATTGGCCTTGTGTTTTGGATCATTGTCATGTTGGAATGTCCAAGTACGTCCCATGCGCAGCTTCCTGGCTGATGAATGCAAATGTTCCTTCAGTATTTTTTGATAACATACTGCATTCATCTTGCCAACAATTTAGACCAAAATTTCCTGTGCCTTTGTAGCTCACACATCCCCAAAACATCAGTGATCCCCCTAGAACCTTTTATCATAAGCCTTGTCGACTCCTCTCCAAATGTAGCGTTTATGGTTGTGGCCAAAAAGCTCAATTTTGTTCTTATCACTCCAAATGACTTTGTGCCAGAAGGTTTGAGGCTTGTGTCTGTGCCGTTTGGCGTATTGTAAGCGGGATACTTTGCGGCATTTGCATAGTAATGGATTTCTTCTGGCGACTCGACCGTGCAGCCCATCTTTCTTTAAGTGCCTCCTTATTGTACATTTTGAAACAGCCACACCACATGTTTTCAGAGATTCCTGTATTTCACCTGAAGTTATTTGTGGGTTTTTCTTCGCATCCTGAACAATTTTCCTGGCAATTTTAGCTGAAATTTTAGTTGGTCTACCTGACCGTAGTATGGTTTCCACAGAACCCTTCATTTTCCACTTCTTGATTTGAGTTTGAATACTGCTGATTGGCATTCTCAATTCCTTGAATATCTTTTTATATCCCTTTCCTGTTTTATACAGTTCAACTACCTTTTACTGCAGATACTTTGACAATTCTTTTGCTTTCCCCATGACTCAGAATCCAGAAACGTCAGTGCAGCACTGGATGAAAGATGCAAGGGTCTGTCAGGAGTCCAGAAACTCATTGACCTTTTATACACACACACACTAACTACAAGCAAACAGATCACAGGTGAGGATGGTTACCTTTAATAGCCATTCAAACCCCTTTGTGTCAACTTGTGTGCATGTTGTAAGGCCAAAATCACCAAGGTTTGAAAAACTTTTGATTAGGGTCATTTGGGTAGTTTCTGTTGCCATTATGATTTAAAAAAAGCAAAGTTGAGTGATAATAAATGACTTCAGCCAAACTCCAAAATTCTGACAGGGTATGTAAACTTATGAGCACAACTGTATATTTGCTTGCTGAGCAGAGCAGCAATACCTAGAACAGGCATTGCACAAACAAAGTATGCATTAAGGCTCCATTCCCACCTATGCATGTTGCTTTTGAATGTTTCTGCAGTGCTTTTTGCTGTGCTTTCTACGTTTTCGGCCACGTCTTTGTGACGCATTTGCCTTTTTATGCTTTTTTTTGTATTAGGCCAATTTGTTATTTAACTGAGTAAATAATTAAAAATGTGTCAAAAGCAAAACAGATGGGCTTAAAAACACACTACATGCTTTTCTGCAGCGTCTCCATTGAAGTCTATTGAACCAAAAGAGCACAAAAACGCACTGATGTGAACGTGTTCCATAGGAACCCATGTTAAAAAAACATGTCCTGCGTTTCTGCAAAAAGCATGAAGAAACGCATTGGTGTGAATGGAGCCTTGACAGAATTTCTCTGTACTGGTTTAATCGTCAGCCATGACAGCCTAAATATTTCTCTCCTATAATTCCCAGTATTATATAATCCTCTCTCTGCATAATTTCAGCAAAAAGTGTCATCTTGCTTTCTGCTCCATTCACCAGGGTATTAAAGAAAAGACTACACTAGGGGTTACAGGTAAGTGATGCTAACAGATACACTTGCTTGCAAATTACACACTTAATTAGATTTTATATAGTGATAATTTGCTGCAGCTCAGGTGTGATTGCCAGGGGAATAAAAAAAAAAACGACTCCCTCACACTGTCTTGTTAGCCGTGAGAAATGGGACAATCAGAGAATTTATGTTTTATACACTAATAAAAATTATTATTATTAATAAAATATTATCACAACATCTTCCACATAAGTATGTTTTGGTAAATTAGCTGTAAGCCCCGACTAAGGCCGGGTTCACACTGGTACAATACGACAGTCGTACCACTTTGGATTCGACTTGAAGTCAGACATGCGTCCGACTTCAATGAACAGGAATCTGACTTTGATTCCCGACAATACCAGGCACTGTGTCTGGTATGAATCTTTAGGGGCAACTCCACTCACAATGTAAAAAAAACCCGGCATGGGTTCCCCCTCGGGGAGCATACCAGGCCCTTCGGTCTGGTATGGATTTTAAGGGGAACCCCCATGCCGAAAAAACGGCATTGTGGTCCCCCCAGGATCCATACCAGACCCTTATCCAAGCACACAGCCCGGCAGGTCAGGAAAGGGGGTGTGGACGAGCTTGTGCCCCCACCCTCCTTAACCGTCACAGCCCACATGCCCTCAAAATGGGGGGGTGGGTGCTTTGGGGCAGGGGGGGCCCTGCGCCCCCCACCCCAAAGCACCTTGTCCCCATGTTGATGGGGACAAGGGCCTCTTCCCGACAACCCTGGCCGTTGGTTGTCGGGGTCTGTGGGGGGCTTATCGGAATCTGGAAGCCCCTATGTGAATGAGTAGGGGGGTACATTGTACCCCTACCCATTCACCTAAAAAAAATGTCAAAAATAAAACACATTAGACATATTTTTAAAGTAATTTATTAAGGCAGCTCTATTGTCTCTTCTGATCTCTTCTCCCCTCTTCGGCTCTTATGCCTCCTCCGCTGACATCTTCTGCCTCTGCCGATTCTTCTCCTCTCTCCGAGTCTTCTCCGCTCTCTGCAGATGTCTTCTAGCCCTCTCAAGTTCTTCTCCCTCTGTCCGCTGTCTTCTGACTCTGCTGGGTCTTCTCCGCTATCTTCTCGCTCTTTTCCTGGGTCTTCTCCGCTGTCTTCTCTCTCTGTTCTTCTTCTGTTGACTCGACGCTCTCTCCCGCTCTAATGCTGGGTGCATGGTATGCCACTACTTATATTAGCATGAGGCGGGATCACCGGTGATGTCATATGGGGCGGTTCAGAAGGGGGGGGCCTCGCTCATCCCCACCCCCTTTCCTGACCTGCCAGGCTGTGTGCTCAGATAAGGGTCTGGAGCGTTGTGACCTTTTAAGAGGAAATGCCTGATCAAGAACAGGTAGAATCACCCGGTATTTTGTAAATGAAAGATGCTAATTTAGAAGTATTGAGATATCAAAATGACATAAAAATGTAATAACCCCTTGGCGCTGACGTAGCACAAATATGCGGCCCCACTGCACTGGGTTTTTTGGCATGGGGCTGCAAATTTGTGTACCTCCCTTTGTGCTCCAGCACAGTGATTGGGGTCTCACCAAGGGCCTCATTCTAATGATCGGAACGTCTGATTCCTAGTCACCTGATTGCTGTGATAGCCTCTGATTGGCTATCAGTCACTGTGAAGCCCGTCCCTGTGTCTTCTGTCTTTGTGAATGGACGAGAAAGATATATTGGGGTTGATTTACTAAAGGCAAATCCACTTTGCACTTGGAAGTGCACTTGGGAGTGCAGTCCCTTTAGATCTGAGGGGAAGATCTGAAATGAGGGGAAGCTCTGCTGATTTTATCATCCAATCATGTACTAGCAAAAATGCTGTTTTATTTCTTTCCTTGCATGTCCCCCTCGGATCTACAGCGACTGAACTTCCAAGTGCACTTGCAGTGCACTTGTAGTGCAAAGTGGATTTACCTTCAGTAAATCAACCCCATTGTATCTAATCTATCTCTGTCCATGCAAAAAAAAAAATAATATGATATTTAAATAAAAAAAAAATACCAAGATCAAGGTTTGAGCTAGGTCAATGCCAGGGTTAGTTGTTTGGGTCAAGGTCAGGGCCAAAGGTCAGAATCAGGGTCAGTATTTTTTTTGGACAGGATTTTTTAAATTAGTGTCAGTGTGTTTTAGGTAGGATAAAAAAAAAAAAAGCAAAATGCACACTATTGATTCTAGGCTGTACTATGGGTGTATACAACAACTAACATACACATATGTGGTATTGCTGCGATCATTAGGAGCAGGAGAATTTGTTTTGGTTTATTTTTTGGTGGTAGGTTATGGTAGTAGCAAGAAATATACAGCTAAATTTCAAAAAAACTTTTTTGTTTTACTATTTTGGGCCACTTTTCCTTTGATAATAAAAAAGTCAGGATATATCCATTACCATTAACCACCAAATGAAAGCCCAATTTGTCTTGAAAAAAACAAGGTATAATCCACCTGGATTCAAAAGTCATTGTGGTGATATGTACAATTTTATTAACTCAAAGTTGCAAAATTGGGCTTGGGCATTAAAGAGGAATTAAACTCTCCCCCTCCAATGCTGCTTTTTAAACAAGCCAGTATGTAAAGATATTCTAATACAGTCTGCATTATATTTCAGCCTCAATTGCATATTCCTTACTTTATTCCAGCTGTTTTAAAGTTTGTGCTTCCCGTGATAAGCCAGGGCCAACGTAACTACTGTCTTCCGAGTCCTTAGTACAAGGTTCTTCCGCCCTTTCAGCTGCAATGTCACGCATGGACATGGGGTGTATGAGGAAAGTCTGAATGAGACTGTAGTCTCGCGATATCTCGATGCAGTGCCGCGGGGAGCCGATATGACAGACACGGCAAACTTCTCAATGGAAAGAGCATGCTGCGAATCTGGGGGAGAGATGCGCATGCGCCGGTGACGTCACTACAAAGAACAATACAAATTACAAGCCAATGGAGCAAGTAAGGTGACATCTAAATACAGCGACTAGCAGTGCTTTTAATAATGATTTATATGTGCAAAAGTTATGGGGGAGAGTTTACAACCACTTTAAGAGTTGTTTTAGGAGTGAAGGGGTTAAAATACATACTTAGGCTCTTATCAAGTGTGTTTGGCGCTCACTCAGGTTCAAACACACATAGATTAATCAGGGCTGGTGACCCTTTGACTTGGAAGACCCAATACTTTGTGGAGAGCTGTCACGCCAAGGTTGTTTTAGGCCCAATTAAAGACTTTCCATTATCTACAAAACAACTTGTGTCTAGTGCCTCACAGCTATCCCCAGTTGGAGTTCATATTTTTGTCACTCTGCTTTCTCCTCATATCAGCATGCTTCTTGCATGGCAACATGCCTGATTAGCTCCTTGTGTTGCTTTTAGTTTCCACTCACTAAGCTCTGCTGCACAGGGACTGCAATAGGCTGCAATAGGCTGACACCCATTGGCATACCTAGCACATTTGGCACCCGGGGCTGAATATCTTTATCCCCCTGTTGGAATGCAACATGGTCTAATGTAAAGGTTTAAGGTTCTTTCTGGTTAATACAACCAAGCATTTGCTTTCCTGGGGGTAGTCTGGAATGTTGTTTCTTAGCTCTTGGCTCTGGACCGTCTGTTGCTATAACGCAAACTTGAAAGGGATCATAGCTGACAAGATGATTGATGAATGTCCTGCTACAGAAGATCAAAAGATCAAGGGCATTGAAGATTGACCTAGGATACAGAGACATGATACATGGACAATGCTGCCCCTAGAGGCCAATACAGCAGGACAGACAGTAATATAATCCCCATAAATACTGATTCGTCAAAAGTCTAGATGGGATGGTACTGGGGTTGGGTTTGGATGGTGTATGATCAAAGTAAAAAAGACTGAACGAGTGAGAAAGCTACCTCTCACTGTCTCTACCCTTATCGCTCTTGGCTTGTGCCTGGGCCGCATGGCTCTATCCACCAATTTCAGCCACAAGGCTCTTTCTTTGTCATCTGAGTTAAGCCTAACGTTACAAAGCCTCGAGGAAAGCATTATGATAAGTATCTTTGATATTCTTGTATTATGTGTTCTATTGGTATATGTTTGTAATATCTTTCCTTAGTATTTTATGTTAGCATTTTCCTATTTTCTTGGGAAACAAATAAGACTTTGTTTTATTAAGCCGTGTGCTTGGTCTCATAGTTAACCTTGTATTATTGTGATATCAACAGTAACGTGATCAGAGTTTTAATTGACTGGCTAACTAGGGGAATAGACAAGTTAATATATAGGTCCAATAGATATAGGGAATAACCACCCCCGAATAATATTTGTTTGCACCAATTACTTCACCCCTCCCCCATAATATGGTGATGCTGCATGCTGCTCAGCTGCATTTAAGGAAGTTTGCTATATGATAGGCCTAATGTTTATATAACACGAATGCAAGAAAATACTAATACTTTTGGTAATGGAATGGGAATATATAGGTAGTAATATCTCATTATACATTATAGATTGCCTCAGTCCATATTCTCCTGAGCGAACAAAATAATCTTATGAAACGCATAGAGAAAAAAGTCGCAGTGCTGTACATGTTGCAACAAGTCTATTTAGTTAAATACAATAGCAGGAGGGACTCGAAGTTGTTTTTCACTTTTTGTACGTTACGAGATACACCAATAAGCCATAACTTTATGACCATTAACAGGTTAAAGTGGTAATAAACCGCCAAAAAATAAATAAATAAATTGGGTCCTCCACTAGTTTATCCCATAATGTGCTAGTATGCACTGCATACTAGCAGATTATAACACACTTACCTGCACATGAGCCCCCCAGAGCAGTGCTGTCATGGCTCCCCCCAGCTCTTCCATCTTTACCTGATCTTCCTTCTGAGTTTGTGAGCTCCGGCCGTTTGAATGGCTGAGGCCACAATGCCATCACTACTACGGCGCTCTTTATTCAATGCATACTGTGTGCCCTCAATGCAGAGCATCACTGCCACTATTGCTGATGTTAACATCTCCTAAGCTGTGCTCGTGTAGGAGATAAACATTGAATGCAGAGCATCACTGCCACTATTGACAATGTTAAAGTAGAAGTTCAGCTTAAAACAAACTCTAAAGCCCCATACACACTATCAGATTTTCTGCTGATTTTTTCCTTCAGATTTACCAAAACCATATAATATGAGGTCAAACCTTAGGAGTTTCAATTTGTATGCAATCAGGCAGGCCCTTGCACTACATGGTTTTGGTAAATCTGAAGACAAAAATCAGCAGAAAATCTGATAGTGTGTATGGTGCTTAAATCTACTTGCAGTAACATTCTAAGACTAGCCTATCTAGCCCTGTAAAGAAGAAATCGCTATACATACCTTTGCCTGAAGCCGCTCTGGTCTGGTCCCACGCTGAGCTGTCAGTGGTGGCCTCTGTGTGTGGGAGTGTGCAGAAGAGGTAAGCCTCATAGTAAAAGTATGGGTGACGCATTTCCCAGCCATTTCGGCTGTCTCTTCTACACAGCATCTGCCGCTGGAGACCAGACTGGATCGGCTTCAGAAAATGTATGTACAGTGATTTTTGCTTTACAGGGTTAGATAGATTAATCTTAAAATGTGGCTGGGAGTAGATTTAAAGTTGGTGCACTTTTCGGAGATATTCCTTGTAGCTACAGGTAAGCTTGACTGTAAGCTTACCTGTAGGTACAAATTAACCACTTCAGCCCCAGAAGATTTGGCTGCTCAATGACCAGGCCATTTTTTGCGGTTCGGCACTGCGTCACTTTAACTGACAATTGCGCGGTCGTGCAACACTGTACTCAAACAAAATTTACGTCCTTTTTCTCCCACAAATAGAGATTTCTTTTGGTGGTATTTGATTGCCTCTGCGGTTTTTATTTTTTGCACTATAAACAAAAGAAGAGCGACAATTTTGAAAAAAAAAAACACAATATCTTTGACTTTTTTCTATAATAAATATCCCACATTTTTTATATAAAAAAAACTATTTTTTTCCCCAGTTTAGGCCGATATGTATTCTTCTACATATTTTTGGTAAAAAGAAATCGCAATAAGCGTATATTAATTGGTTTGCGCAAAAGTTATAGTGTCTACAAAATAGGGGATAGATGTATGGCATTTTTATTATTTATTTATTTTTTTACTAGTAATGGTGGCGATCTGTGATTTTTATCGGGACTGCGACATTATGGACACTTTTGACACATTTTTGAAACCATTGACAATTATACAACGATTAGTGCTATAAAAATGCACTGATTACTGTGTAAATGTCACTGGCGGGGAAGGGGTTAACACTAGGAGAAATCAAGGGGTTAACTGTGTTCCCTAGGTGTGTTTCTAACTGTGGGGGGATGGGACTGTCTAGGAGGAGAGATTGGTGTTCATACATAGTATGAACACACAATCTGTCTCCTCTCCCCTGAAAGAACCGGGATCTGTGTGTTCACACACACAGATCCCGATTCTCGCTCTGTAACGAGCGATCGCGGGAGCCCGGTGGTCATCGTGCATGCCCCTAGTGGCCAAAAGAAAAAATGACGTAAGGTAACGTCGATTTGCCCAGACGAGCCAACCTGCCGCAGTAAAACTGCGGCGGCTGGTTGGCAAGCAGTTAATAAAGTGACTTTACTACCACTTTAAAAAGAATAACATTGATTATCTCATTACAATGACATCTGAGGCTGCATTCACACCTGAGAGTATTTTTTTCAGGAAGAAAGTCGTGCGTTTTTACTGCGATTTTTGTGGCACTTTTTTGACGCAATTTTGTACAGGTCAAAAGGTCGCAATGTAAAAAGCAGAAAAAATGCCTGTAATCTGCCTAAAAAGAAGCTGATGTACTTTTTTGAGCTTCAGGCGTTTTGGTTCAGGTGACAAAACGCTCAGATGTGAACAGGTGCCATTTGAAATGAATGGGATTTTGCTTGTTGGGCATTTTTGGGCATTTTACTAGCGTTTTACGAGCTAAAAACATTGAGGTGTGAATGCAGCCTGAAAAGCAGTGGGATATATTAGGCAGCATGTAAATAGTTACATAGTTACATAGTAGGTGAGGTTGAAAAAAGACACAAGTCCATCAAGTCCAACCTATGTGTGTGATTATGTGTCAGTATTTCATTACATATCCCTGTATGTTGCAGTCATTCAGGTGATTATCTAATAGTTTCTTGAAGCTATCAATGCTCCCCGCTGAGACCACCGCCTGTGGAAGGGAATTCCACATCCTTGCCGCTCTTACAGTAAAGAACCCTCTACGTAGTTTAAGGTTAAACCTCTTTTCTTCTAATTGTAATGAGTGGCCACGAGTCTTATTAAACTCTCTTCTGCGAAAAAGTTTTATCCCTATTGTGGGGTCACCAGTACAGTATTTGTAAATTGAAATCATATCCCCTCTCAAGCGTCTCTTCTCCAGAGAGAATAAGTTCAGTGCTCGCAACCTTTCCTCATAACTAAGCTCCTCCAGACCCTTTATTAGCTTTGTTGCCCTTCTTTGTACTCGCTTTATTTCCAGTACATCCCTCCTGAGGACTGGTGCCCAGAACTGGACAGCATACTCCAGGTGCGGCCGGACCAGAGTCTTGTAGAGCAGGAGAATTATTGTTTTATCTCTGGAGTTGATCCCCCTTTTAATGCATGCCAATATTCTGTTTGCTTTATTAGCAGCAGCTTGGCATTGCATGCCATTGCTGAGCCTATTATCTACTAGGACCCCCAGGTCCTTTTCCATCCTAGATTCCCCCAGAGGTTCTCCCCCCAGTGTATAGATTGCATTCATACTTTTGCCACCCAAATGCATTATTTTAAATTTTTCTACATTGAACCTCATTTGCCATGTAGTCGCCCACCCCATTAATTTGTTCAGGTCTTTTTGCAAGATTTTCACATCCTGCGGAGAAGTTATTGCCCTGCTTAGCTTAGTATCGTCTGCAAATACAGAGATTGAACTGTTTATCCCATCCTCCAGATCGTTTATAAACAAATTAAATAGGATTGGTTCCAGCACAGAACCCTGGGGAACCCCACTACCCACCCCTGACCATTCTGAGTACTCCCCATTTATCACCACCCTCTGAACACGCCCTTGTAGCCAGTTTTCAATCCATGTACTCACCCTATGGTCCATGCCAACGCACTTTATTTTGTACAGTAAACGTTTATGGGGAACTGTGTCAAATGCTTTTGCAAAATCCAGATACACCACGTCTACGGGACTTCCTTTATCTAGATGGCAACTCACCTCCTCATAGAAGGTTAATAGATTGGTTTGGCAAGAACGATTCTTCATGAATCCATGCTGATTACTGCTAATGATATCATTCTTAAATGTTGTCCCTGGAGATGATGTGTTGAAAGCAGAAAAAATGGACATTGCAGTTTGTTGTGTATGGAGCTGTGTAGCCTCAGACCAGTCAGGATGCTTTTGTTGACCCATGCTCACAGCCAAATGTGGCTACAATGGGCATGTGAGCATCAGAACATGACCAAGGAGCCCTGTTCTGATGAATCACATTTTCTTTTACATCATGTGGATGGCTGGGTGCATCATTTAGCTGGGAAAGAGATGGCACCAGGATGGGAAGAAGGCATGCCGACGGAGGCAGTGTGATGCTTTGGTCAACGTTCTGCTGGAAAACCTTGGGTCCTGCTATTCCATTCATGTGAATTTTACTTTGACGCGTACCACTTACCTAAACATTATTGGTGACCACGTACTGTACACTCCTTCATGGAAACAGTATTTCCTGATGAACTAGAAAGGGCAGAGATAGTCATCAGAAAGCACCACATCCCATAGTTGAATATAAATTGGAGTAAAGGCTAATTCGCCAAAAAGGGGGGGAGGGGGGGGTTTTAAGGTGCTATTTAAATAAACAATATGATCAAAAATCAACAAATCTGTACAATCATATTATATAAAATCTATATTTTTATTGAATCATAGATTAAAATATCTATGCCCCAAAAAGATGAGACATCATCATAAAAAAGCTTGAACATAAATATAAATCCACCCAAAAAAATCACATTACAAGGTGCAACAGGATGAAACTACTTAATTGATTCCATGACAATCTGCCGCTCGACATGTTTCGCTCTAATACGAGCTTCTTCAGGAGTTTAAAGGCAATGATTGTAGTGGACTCTAAACAATAGGAAAATAACAATTGTCCAAAACCGTGAATGGTACCGTAGAGTATCATCAACTCACTTAACCCGCTACCGCTATCAATATTTAATTGGCTCCGCCTATCGCAGTGGTCTTATTAATAAGTCCACTTGGGAATTTCTAAATGTCACTTCTCCACGAACACCTACGTTATACGCACTCCCGAAGATTCATAAAAGTCAGACTAAACCCCCGGGCCGCCCGATTGTCTCCGGTAATGGTAGTCTCACGGAGACAGCCAGTCAATTAGTTGATGACTTTCTTAGGCCCCACGTCGAGGGTTTGGTGTCCTACCTCCAGGACACCAATGACCCGCTACGCATCCTCGATGGAGTCTTTATTCCCGAGGGCGCGTGGTTGGTAGCCCTCGACGTGGAGGCCTTATACAACTCTATTCCCCATCAGCAGGGGGTGGAGGTCGTCAAAGGCTTCATTTCTCAAAATCCAGAGATATCTTCCCAGTACAATGGATTTATTCTGAACCTGCTGCTGTTTATCCTCTCCAATAACATCTTCTTATTTGGAGGCTCCCACTACCTCCAGATACAGGGGGTGGCTATGGGGACCAAATGTGCCCCCTCTTATGCCAACCTGTATCTGGGGGGGTGGGAGCGGGAATTATTCTCCAGAGATGATATGCAACAATATATGGAACAAGTCCCCCTATGGAGAAGATTTATCGACGATATCTTCTTCATATGGGTAGGTACCAAGGACTTACTTTTGTCCTTTTTGGAGAGCTTAAAGATTAACAGTTTTGATCTCAAATTTACAGTTGAATTTAGCCAGTCAAGTCTAACCTTTTTGGATACCCAAATCGTAGTCAATTCGGATGGCAGTGTTGGAACAACTCTATACCGTAAACCATCTGCAGGAAACTCCCTGCTGCACGCCACAAGCTCCCACCCAGTTCCCCTCATCACCAGTGTGCCCTATGGGCAATATTTTCGAGTGAGGCGCAACTGTAGTGATGAGTCCAATTTTGAAAAGGAAGCCAAATGTCTACGTTTGCGCTTTCTTAACCGGGGATATAGCAAAAAATGCCTAAAAAAGGCATATCTTAGAGCAAAAAATCAAAATAGGGCTTCTCTCCTACATAACACTAGATCCAAGAAAGCTAACCCTGGAGTCAGACTCATCACTACTTTCTCTAGTCAACATAAACAAACAAGAGAAATCCTTAAAAAATATTGGTACCTGCTGATGGGGGATGAGAAGGTGGCTAAACATTTAAATCCGTATCCAGGGATTACGTTTAGACGATCCCGCTCTTTGAGGGACTCGTTGGTTCATAGTCATTATGAAAGTCATACCGGCATAGTCAAAGAAGCTGACAAGGGCAGCAGACCGTGCCACCATTGTAACTATTGTAGATACATTCTGGCGACTCGAAGTCTACTGTTGCCCAATGGGCATCTATTCAAACCAAAATTTGCAGTAACATGTCAATCCATCGGCATAGTGTATATTATGTTATGTGAATGTAAAATGTTCTACATTGGGAAGACAAAGAGACCCTTTTTCTGTCGAATAAGGGATCATGTCTCCCTAATACAGAAAAAGAAAATGGAGACCCCTATTAGCCGCCATGTCGGCTTGCAGCATAACTTTAACAGTAACTGTTTACACTTTTTTGCCTTAGAATATATTCCTCCTGGAGATAGAGGAGGAAATTATGATAGGCTACTCCTTCAAAAGGAAGCACGCTGGATACATGAGTTGTCGGCCCTCAGATACCCAGGCATGAATGATGCATTTAGTTTTAAACCATTCCTCTAAGAACTAGGGCATTCCCAGCTTTAGTCCTGCCTCTTTTTCCCTCTCTTTTTTTCCCTGTCTTTTTCTTTTACTTTAGGTCGCTGAATATATTTATTATGTTCAGTGTTTAGATTTAGCTGGCATTTTTTGTATGCATTAACTGTATATAATCGTTGTAACATGATTATCTGTTTTTGATACCGATAAATTTCCACTGATTTATTGATACTCATCTTACAGGCTAATTATGCAACCACACATGTACATTTATGTTCTAATTCCTAAATTCGGTGTGTTCTCAATTTTGGGCTATCCCTGTCAATTTAGACCACACGGACGCCCGGGGCACCCACACTTGGGAAGTGAACAACCAATCGCTCTTAAGGTGGTGGCCCTATAGAATTGAGTCCGGTTATGTCACATGGGGCTGTTTATGTGAAGTAACTGCTAATACTGAGCCTTCAATACAGCTCTCTAAAGATTATCTGTTTAGAACGTCTGCATAGTAAAGCATTTGAAGCTAGGCACGATGGTTCAAGATGAACAATGATCGGCTTGCCTTCTCTTTTTCTCTTAGTTAAGATGGCACCATCGGTGCCCATACACTCTACAGGCTCTTAGTAATGTAAGCATGCGCACTGAGCATCATGAATGCCGCTGACGTCAGAATGACGTCGCCGCGTTCCCCCACGCTGCCGTGACGCAGGCATCTTCAATGAGCGTCCGCATCCCGGCGGTGAGATCAGACGCCGCCGCGATGGGGGTATATAAAGGCGGTTTACATACCGCACACCGCTCTGCTACCGGCGCTTCTCTACAGAGGGGGCATGGAGTGTTCTCGAGCCCACACGCCGAATTGATGTCCTACAAGTAAGTGTCATACCTACAGCCCTGCCACCTCTGATGGTCAGCTGCACTCACAAATCTCTAATGGCTTTTTTTATTATATTTCTATCTAGATAGTATTGCTGGAAAGGGATCGCTCCCTCTGCACAATCAACCATAGTTCTTACCAGTGATTAGCTCACTATACTATCGATGTATCCTGGTCTTTATGGTCTGCATGTGCTGTGAGACTTTTATGTTTTAAGCCATTATCAAATTGGTTCTATTTAAGGTAATGATATTTCACATAATATAGGAACGAAATTGGATGCGGTTTGCATTCTTTTCTGGTTAATTTTGAGTTTATTTTGCATTATTTAAAGGACTACTTTAAGACTTTATATTCCCCTGTGGTCACATCAAGACAAGGAAACCCTTTACGTATGAGAGCCCCTCAGTTGGAAATTGGTAGCAGGTTATCAGCTAATTCAATCGCTTATGCAGTGTTGGTGTATTACAGCCTGGTAAGATTTGTAAACCAAAAAAATCTTTTTGTATAAATTTTTTTGTATGGTTCTTTTCTTTATATATATTTACTTTTTGTTATTATTATTTTTCTGTACAATCTTCATTTCATTACTTGAATCAAACATCATTAGATGTATATTGTGCATTGCTAACCAGCATGTTTAAAAACTCTTCATGGTGATATATGTATTGATCATTGTTATTTTCCTATTGTTTAGAGTCCACTACAATCATTGCCTTTAAACTCCTGAAGAAGCTCGTATTAGAGCGAAACATGTCGAGTGGCAGATTGTCATGGAATCAATTAAGTAGTTTCATCCTGTTGCACCTTGTAATGTGATTTTTTTTGGGTGGATTTATATTTATGTTCAAGCTTTTTTACGATGATGTCTCATCTTTTTGGGGCATAGATATTTTAATCTATGATTCAATAAAAATATAGATTTTATATAATATGATTGTACAGATTTGTTGATTTTTGATCATATTGTTTATTTAAATAGCACCTTAAAAGTCCCGGGGGCAAACCCCCCCTCCCCCCCTTTTTGGCGACTTAGTATTTCCTGATGGCAATGACCTCTTTCAGAGGGATAATGTGCTCTGCCACACTGCAAAAAGTGGTTCAAGCATGGTTTGAGGAACATAACAAGTTTGAGGTGTTGACTCAATTCTGGCATTTAAACAGAGGTGTAACTAGAAGATAAACCGAAATGGAAGGCGCGCACACCTAGTGCATTACCAGAGATAATTTAATGAGAAGAAATTTTTGTATAAAAGTGGGTACTCACATTTCTGTTTTTCTTGTAATTCCTTTCGGATTACCCCATCTGAGGAAGGCAGCATCCACCTAGTTTTGGGATACCATATATACCTTTCACACCACCATTTTATCTGACATCTGTTACTACTTGGAAGACCTATTAGCGCTGGAAGTGACTGTGTTTTTAGAGGTGTAACTAGAACCTTCAGGGCCCCGGTGCAAAAAACCATGAAGGACCCCACTGAGCCCCAGCTGGGGGCCCTTGCCACTGATCCCGGGGCCCTTTAAGCCCATTGTGGGGCCCTTTATTATGGTCCTGTAGTGAGACCTTTCAAATGTTCTGACCTTTGTGGCCCTGGAAGTTCTGCAACTGGTTTTAATAGTTTTTTTTATTTTTGTTATTTTATTTCTTTATTATTTTTTACCATGTGATTTTATTTTATTGCTTACAATTTTATTTTTTATCACTTTTTTTACAATTTTTATAGGAGCCCCATTGGGGGGCTCTGGTGAAATATCAGGGGTCTAAACAAACCTCTGATGTTTCACCTTTGGGACAGAGAAAGGAGATTGAGGACACAGCCCTCAATCTCTATCTCTGCAGCCTTATATACACACCTTATGTACACACGATAGGATTTTCCGACGGAAAATGTTTGATAGGAGCTTGTTGTCGGAAATTCCGACTGTGTGTAGGCTCCATCGGACATTTTCCGTCGGAATTTCTGTCACACAAAATTTGAGAGCTGGTTCTCAAATTTTCCGACAACAAAATCCGCTGTCGGAAATTCCAATCATGTGTACACAATTCCGATGCACAAAGTCAAGCAGAAGAGCAGCACTGGCTATTGAACTTCATTTTTCTAGGCTCATCGTACGTGTTATACGTCACTGCGTTCTTGACGTTTGGAATTTCCGACCAACTTTGTGTGACTGTGTGTATTCAAGACAAGTTTGAGCCAACATCCGTCGGACAAAAAACCATGGACTTTGTTGTCGGAAAATCCTATCGTGTGTACAGGGCATTAGTTGCACAGAATGAATGGACAGGATTAGCTCTGTACACTCAGAAATGGAAGGGACCAGTAAATTACACATCCTCCACAGCAGCCGATAGGAGAGGGGGGAAGCTGGCAGTGCTGCATGGGGAGGGGGGAACACGAAGAACACACAGGCAGCCAAAAGAGGAGGAACAGGAACAGGAAGGGCTATAGGGTGGCATATAGAGGAACCGATGCCCTCCATTTTCTTCTTGCAGCTGCTGAATGCCTGCATGAGGGGGAGGTGGAGAAGCAGGCTTTCAGCAGCTGCAGGAGGAAATGGAAGGCATTGGTTCCTCTTCCCTCCTCCCTTCCTATCTAGGTGTACAGGGGTGCTGCAGGGGCCCCCTGGAGCATGGGCTGGGTCGCAATTACGACCCCTGTGAACCCTATAGTTATGTCCCTGCATCTGAAATACTATTTGTTGCATTTAGTATCGATGGTGGCATCCCTTTAATACTTACCCTGGTAGGTTTGGAGTAATTTTATCCAGAAGTATTCTTTCCCTTTGCTTGTAAATGCAGCACAGCTCGACACCAAGATTAGAGTCAGCTCCTCTGACACACCTGGTTAAATGAAGGTCAATGCAAGAAAATATAAGAATAGTTTAGATACCTTTACTTTGGCTTTGATTCAGTACCAGGACATAAAAGGGAAATCCACTATCATGGAGTCTGGTGTTTGCCTGCTAGCATCCCCAGATTAGTAGAACAAAACAGGTTTGCCCCCCCCCCCCCCCCCCCATAGGAATCGGGATTTTAAAGGCAAGCAGCATACCAGTGTATATAAAATATTTGAGACAATTTATTGAAAAAGTTAAAAATATAGAGATAGAACATAACATAGACTAAGCAAGTATATATAAAACATCAAAGTGTACAGAGGTATCAAGCAATAGATTTAAATAAATTGTCTCAAATTTTTTTTATATACACTGGTGTGCTGCTTGCCTTTAAAATCCCAATTCCTATGGGGGTCAAACCTGTTTTGTTATACTAATCTGGGGATGCTGGCAGGCAAACACCAGACTCCATGATAGTGGATTTTCCTTTTTTGGTCTCCATAGTGTAGTAAATACCCACTCCCCCCACATTAATGTCCACTATCATAGAGTCATAATTATAATCATAATTATACATATTTGTATTTATTTTTAATGAGTTTTATGACAGTCAACTTTGATTTTTCTTGAGCATACAGTGGGACTTATTAATACTTACCATGTTTAAAGGCACTCAATTTAAATCATTAATGACCCAATATAGGGAACAGGAAAAAAAACAAGCTTCCGGGACTAAAATGGTCTCCTACTTTTCCCCAACATCGTAAGTTGATTGAAAAGAAAACATTTATGTTCTGGCACATAGAGAGCTTTGAACATTATATACATGAAGAAATCAACCCCTTTGGCCTACGCATCCAAATATTTCCCCTTTTGGAGAATATTGATGAGCTATTTAAGAAAAAATGTGAAAACAATTTACATCAATGCACAAAGACAATGATGAAATTGTTGATTGAAGAATACAAAAAGCATATTCTAACCTTAGACAAGGAAATTGATACAATCTATATGAGATTAGAACCTTTTAACCACTTATGGACCGAGCCTCTTTCTGAGATTTTTTGTTAAAAACAGGGGTTTTTTTTGCTAGAAAATTACTTAGAACCCCCCAAACATTATACATTTTTTTTTCTAACATCCTAGAGAATAAAATGGCAGTCGTTTCAATACTTTCTGTTCACCGTATTTGCGCAGCGGTCTTACAAGCGCATTTTTTTGGGAAAAAATACACTTTTTTTAATTAAAAAATAAGACATCAGTAAAGTTAGCCCAATTTTTGTTTATATTGTGAAAGATAATGTTACACCGAGTAAATTGATACCCAACATGTCACGCTTCAAAATTGCGCCCGCTCGTGGAATGGCGTCAAATTTTTACCCTTAAAAAAGGTTGCATGTTTTGAGTTACAGAGGAGGTCTATGGCTAGAATTATTGCTCTCGCTCTACCTCACATGTGTGGTTTGAACACCGTTTTCATATGTGGGCGCTACTCACGTACGCGTTCGCTTCTGTGCGCAAGCTCGTCGGGATGGGGTGCGTTTAAAAAATGTTTTTTCTTATTTATTTTACTGTTTATTTTTATTTTTACACTGTTTTTTTTTTTTTTAATTGTCACTTTTATTCCTATTACAAGGAATGTAAACATGAGCATGACAGGACCTCTTAAATATGAGATCTGGGGTCAAAAATACCTCATATCTCATATTTACACTAAAATGCAATAAAAAAAAAATTGTCATTTAAAAAAAATCTTTAAAATAAAATGGTCCTTTAAGAGCTGTGGGCAGAAGTGACATTTTGACGTTGCTTCCGCCCTGCAGTGTCATGGAGATGGGTGGGGGCCATCTTCCCCTCACTCGTCTCTATGCCCAGCAAGTGACAAGACTTGATCGCCTCTGCCGCTGCTGACAGCTCTGATAAGCGGCGGGAGGGGGGGCACCAGAGCACGGCAGGAGGGGGGACACCGGAGCGCGGCGAGAGGGGGGCCCCCTCCCGCTGCCGATAAAAGTGATCTTGCGGCGAATCCGCCGCAGAGACCACTTTTTTCTTGTAGCGGACCGCCCACTGAAGAAGAGGATACCGGGGTTTATGGCAGCTAATAAAGAATCAGATCATTCTTTATTATTACTTTTTCATACAATATACAAAAACATCACAAACAGCAAACAACATACACCCAACATACAACCCTGGCACGAAATAAGATGGGGTGGAAAAAAAAAAAAAAACCCTCATAAAAAGCCCCCCCCCTCTCTCCACTCTCCCGCCACATTATATATCCAAAATGTCAATCCATCTTCTCCATATCTTTTCAAAGTTCCCTGGGCAGCCTCTGTGTAAAAATATATACTTTTCCTTAACTAATGTTTCCTTATTTGTATCTTCCATTCCGCTATTGTAGGTGGGCTTGATGATGTCCACTTTTGTGCTATGAGCTTACGCGCCTGAAATAAGATCCTAGTTAATTATATCCTGTATTTCCTCGGGATACCCCATTCGTCTAGGATACCCAAGAGGCAGCCTCCTGGTTCAGGAGACATCCTGGTCCCAAAACTACTATTAATCATTAATATCACTTTGTGCCAATAGCGATGGAGCTTGGGGCATCTCCATAACATATGGATTAAGTTTGCCGGACTCCCTTTACATCTAGAGCATTGGGCTGTATCTCTACGTTTCAATTGAAATAATTTCTCTGGTGTATAATGAGCCCTGTGTAATATGAATATTTGTGTTAAATTTTATGTTGGGGATAGAGATGACAGGGAGGTTACCGACAGTGCAGATGCCCATTGTTCATCTGAGATTGGCCCTATATCACATGACCACGCTGCTCTTGCTGGTATATCTACTGTTCCTTTAAATTTATCATATAGTATATTATAGATTTGTGAAATCAGACCCTTTTTTTTTGTCTTTTCCAACAAGGCTATTACCTCTGAATTATTAAATTTCATGTCTGTCATTCGGGCCTGTGCTTGTAATGCATGCCTGTAGAAATTGAAAAAATCTTTTGTTTGGGATATTATATTAATTTCTTAGTTCAATAAAGGTTTTTATCACTTCATCCTGGAAAACCTGTGTCAAATATCTTAGTCCCTTGAGCCTCCATATCTCAAACCCTTCCAGTTTCATCAGTTTTGCATAACTGCTATTATTCCATATAGGGGTGTATGCCGTATAACCTTTTATTTCCGTGATTTTTTTCATTTCCTGCCATACCTTGTCAAACAATTCTCCCGTAATAAAACCTTTATTTGACCGTTGGTCTCTAGTCTCCAATAAAGAAATTAATGGGTAATCGGGATATACTGATAATAGCAGGCTCTGTATAGAATCAGATTATGCCATTACTGTCCATCCAAAAAAGTGTTGTATTTGTGAAGCTAAAAAATAACTTTTTGGATGAGGAATCGCCAATCCACCTGCTCCTTTATTTAACATTAATGTTGTCAACTTTATGCATGGTGGTTTTTTCTTCCAAATAAGCTCTCTAAAGAGCGATTCTATTTCTCTAAACCAAAATGTTGTAATCCATACGGGAGAATCATTAACCGCTTCAGCCCCGGAAGATTTTACCCCTTTCCTGACCAGAGCACTTTTTGCGATTCGGCACTGCGTCGCTTTAACTGACAATTTTGCGGTCGTGCGACGTTGCACCCAAACAAAATTGACGTCCTTTTATTCTCACAAATAGAGCTTTCTTTTGGTGGTATTTGATCAGCTCTGTGGTTTTTATTTTTTGCCCTATAAACAAAAAAAGAGCGACAATTTTGAAAAAAACGCAATATTTTTTACTTTTTGCTATAAGAAATATCCCCCAAAAATATATATATAAAAAAATTTTCCTCAGTTTAGGCTGATATGTATTCTTCTACATATTTTTGGTAAAAAAATTGTAATAAGCATATATTGATTGGTTTGCGCAAAAGTTATAGCGTCTACAAAATAGGGGATAGTTTTATGGCATTTTTATTATTAATTTTTTTTTTACTAGTAATGGCGGTGATCTGCGATTTTTATCACGACTGCGACATTTTGGCGGACACGTTGGACAATTTTGACACATTTTTGGGACCATTGTCATTTTTACAGCGATCAGTGCAATAAAAATGCATTGATTACTGTAAAAATGTCACTGGCAGTGAAGGGGTTAACCACTGGGGGGCGATCAAGGGGTTAATGTGTTCCCTATTGTGTGTTCTAACTGAAGGTGGGATGTGGACTGTGCAGGGGAGATGACAGATCGCTGTTCATACTCTGTATGAAAAAACGATCTGTCTGTTCTCCCCTCAGAGAACACGGAAACTGGGTGTCTACACACACAGATCCCGGTTCTCGGTGTGCCCTGAGCGTTCACGGGAGCCCGGCGAAGATCGTGACCGCCGGGCACTCGTATTGGCTCCGTGGATGAGCAGGGGGCGCACGCACGCCCCCTGGTGGCTGAATATGTTACCGACGTAACATGACGGTGATTTGCGCCGCCCGAGCCATGTTGCCGCAGTACAACTGCGGCGGCTGGTCGGCAAGCGGTTAAACACATAAAGCAATTGTGGGGACCAAATCTTTTAACAAGGTTTGCCCTGTCTATCACTGTCAGTGGTAATTTACACCAACTTCGGCATTTATCCTTAAATTTTACCAATAAAGGTTTAAGATTCAGTTTAATATAACCTTTTGCATTTCGTGAAATCTCAATCCCCAGGTATCTCACTACATGCTTAATTTGAATTTGAGACGCGTGATTTAATAAAGGGACTTTTAATTTGTATAATGGTAGTAGTTCAGACTTATCCCAATTAATCTGGTACCCCGAGATTCGCCTAAATATAAAGATAAGGCTCATAAGTTCCGTTAATGACTTTGAGGTATCCCCTAAGAAAATAAGAGCATCATCTGCATAGAGAGCTACTTTGTCCTCTCTTCCTGCTCGTCAAAACCCAACTATTTTAACTGATTGTCTAATTGCAAGGGCAAGAGGTTCCAATGCTATTGTAAACAATAGGGCATCCCTACCTAGTCCCTCTAGACAGATTAAAGGGTCTGGATCATGTATTGTTAATTCTTACCCTTGCTTTTGGTTCCCTATATAACATTTTGACCCATTTTAAAAATCCTGGGCCTATAGCAAAAAGCCTCCAATACGGCCCATAGGTATTACCATTCCACCATATCAAAGGCTTTTTGGGCATCCAGGCACAATATTGCTCTGGATCCCGTATTTCCCATAGGGAGCTGCATTTTTAAAAAAAGTCTACGTATATTAGTTGAAGCTGCTCTAGTTGGAATAAAACTTGTTTGGTCCGCATGAATCAAGGTGTTAATATAGCATGATAATCTGTTTGCAAGAACCCGGGCCAATATCTTAACATATGAGGTGAGGAGGGAAATAGAGCGATAAGACTCAGGCAGCATTGGATCCTTACCCAGTTTTGGAATTACTATAATTATAGTTTCCTGCATTGACCCAGGGAGTCTTTGTTTCTGGAAGGCGTCATTTAGTACTTCTAATAGTTCTGGCAATAGAATCTTACCAAATTTTTTATAGACTTTCGTCGGTAGTCCGTCCATCTTGGGAGCTTTATTATTGTGTGTTTGCAAAACTGCTTGTTTTAGTTCTTCCAGGGATATAGGTCTATCAAGAAAATCTCTTTCCTCTAATTTAAGTTTAGGAAAAAACTATTTATCCATAAATTGTTTTACTTGGTTCATTGACTTCTCCACCTTTGATTCATAAAGTACGGTGTAGAATTCAACGAATATATTCTGAATACTATCAGTATCATACCTCACTACTCCTTCTGCATCTTTAACCACTGCGACAGTTATCGGACCCTCTTGAGCCTGATCTATCGCAGCTAAGATGCGCCCCACCTGTTCCCCCATCTGATAGTGTTTTTGATTTTGAAAAAATCTACTATTTTCTGCTTTAGTTAGAAATAACGTTTTATGGATTTTTTGAGCTTCCTGCCAGGCTAAGCGTTTTTCTTCTATGGGATCAGTTATATAATCCTGCTCTGTTTGAGTCACCCTTTGGATTACCTCCTCCTCGTGAATTCTAGATGATCTCTTAATTTTAGATATTTCTTTAATCATAACCCCACGCATATATGCCTTCATAGTATCCAAAACTACTAATAAAGATGTTGAGTTTTTATTTTTTTTAAAGAATTCTATTATTTGTTGTTCTATCGTGTCCTCCTCTGTCATTAATAGCAACCACTGTGGATTAATTTTCCAGGGTAGAGAGGCCAACTGTCCCTCTGTCTGTAGTCAATATAAGTGGGGAATGATCAGAAAGTCCCCTGGGGCCATACTGAATTGATTCTAGCCATGGGAGGAAATTATCATTCCTCAAAGCCAGATCTATTCTTGACAGAGATCCATATGTACTTGAACAACACAAGTATTCTCTCTTTGATGAATATCTAATTCTCCACAGATCTACTAACCCCATTTCTCGTGTATGGCCAGCAAATCTAGTTCTCCTCGTTTTTTGTTTACTTTTTATGGTCCTATGTCTATCCTCCTCCTCATTCATTATGTTATTAAAGTCTATCATGACTAAAGTTGGCAAATTCGGCCACTGTATCATTTTCCTATACACGTTTTTTAACACTTCATCATTGTATGCGGTTCCTGAACTCTGGCTATGTTTTGACTATGTTTACTCTGTTTACCTTTTTTTATTATTATTAAACAAGTGTGGTTTAACTGTACTTCTGTCTCATTCATGGTTTCTGACAATTATCCACCTGTTTCCCATGTATGTATGCCTTGTATTATGTGTCTCTACAAGGCCTTGCCATATCTCTTTATTAGAAATAAGCAAATACCACCCTGAAGAAGGGTTACTTACCTGAAATGCGGTGGATTGAAGGGAGAAATCTACTGCTTGATACCTCTGTACACCTTGATGTTTATGTAAAACAGCCATGTTTTCTTTTATATATATTTAATCCTTGTCTATGATCTATCTCTATGTTTTTAACTTTTTTCAATACATTTTCTCAATTTTTTTTATATACACTGGTGTGCTGCTTGCCTTTAAAATCCCAATTCCTATGGGGATCAAACCTGTTTTGCAGTACCAGGACATGCACATAAGACTGTTTAGTAGTAAATGAACTCAATGTATAGGTATGAATTAGAGTAAAGGCTGTTGTGAGCATAAATGAGCATATGGTAGGTAGATACAGACACCTTCAGCTAGACAGCGTAATCACTATGCCAAAGTGAATTAGAATACAAAGTGAATAATAATACTTTAACTAGTCTAGAGTACACTCTAGAAGGATGGCTAGGATATAGTGCATTGTCCCCTGAGAGGTACCTCTTAGCATAAGCAATAGGCAAATGTGTGTGTGTAGCAGCTGTACAGGGGCAGTCTTTAGTTCTCTTCTGCTGGCTAGTGTTGGGGCCCTATTGTACCGCTGGTGAGAATAGTCTCAGTCATGTCTGTAGGCAGCAATGTCTACTAGATTTTTGCATGGTAAGTTATTAAAGTACTTAGTCTCTCTCTCTATAGCAGCAGATAGTAAATCCCCACAGCAGTGGCTCACCAGTCCCAGTGATATTGCAGCTCACCATCTGGTCACACTAATCGATTAGTTCACTCTCTGCTCTGCACCCAGGTGACTCTCGCTGTCAGCACTGTCAGACAGTGATGTGAACTCCCCGAAATCCCTCTGGGCAAGGGAAAGCTGTGTGCTAGACAGCCTGAGAAAATGCAGCTCTTTCAACTCCTCCTAGCAATCTCTCTCTGGGAAATGCAGGACTACAGTTCCCACAGGTCAATGCTGCTTGACTCAGTCTATTGAACTCTTCCTGCTCTGCAGCTCCCTCCTCTTCCTGCCGCCAGTGCTTCTCCCATTCCCCATTCTTAACCAAGCACCTGACTACATAAAGAATAGTGGTAGACCCATGATGCTGTCATGTACTGTATTTTATACAATGACATCTGACTATTCATGTACAATGGTTCTTGTGGAGATTCACTGAATTTATATAATACACCATATTAAATTTCAAACTATGTGGGTCTGCATTTGAAAATTTTAAAGTATATACAGCCAAAACTTTTTTTGTAGTTTAGGAAAGAAAGGTTAGAACCCTAATATATCTATCTATCTATCTATCTATCTATCTATCTATCTATCTATCTATCTATCTATCTATCTATCTATCTATCTATC
The DNA here is from genome assembly GCA_037952925.1 of Lithobates clamitans. Lineage (NCBI taxonomy): Eukaryota > Metazoa > Chordata > Amphibia > Anura > Ranidae > Lithobates > Lithobates clamitans. The sequence goes on along the minus strand of JBBGZY010000725.1, from coordinate 3,157,776 downwards.
TATCTATCTATCTATCTATCTATCTATCTATCATACACTATATTGCCAAAAGTTTTGGGACACCTGCCTTTACACGCACATGAACTTTAATTGTATCCCAGTCTTAGTCCGTAGGGTTCAATATTGAGTTGGCCCACCCTTTGCAGCTTTAATTCTTCTAGGAAGACTGTCCACAAAGTTTAGGAGCGTGTCTATGGGAATGTTTGACCATTCTTCCAGAAGCGCATTTGTGAGGTTAGGCACTGATGTTGGACAAGAAGGCCTTCCGCTCTAATATATGCCAAAGGTGATCTATGGGGTTAAGGTCAGGGCTCTGTGCAGGTCAGTCAAGTTGCTCCACCCCAAACTCGCTCATCCACACTATATTGCCAAAAGTATGGGGCCACCCCTCCAAATCATTTGGTGGAGGAGGGATTATGGTGTGGGGTTTTTTTTAGGGGTTGGGCTTGGCTCCTTAGTTCCAGTGAAGGGAACTCTTAAGGCGTCAGCATACCAAGACATTTTGGACAATTTCATGCTCCCAACTTTGTGGGAACAGTTTGGGGATGGCCCCTTCCTGTTCCAACATGACTGCGCCCCAGTGCACAAAGCAAGATTCATAAAGACATGGATGAGCGAGTTTGGGGTGGAGGAACTTGATTGGCCTTTACAGAGTCCTGACCTCCGCCCGACAGAACACCTTTGGGATGAATTAGAGCGGAGATTGCGAGCCAGGCCTTTTTGTCCACGTCAGTGCCTAACATCATAAATGCGCTTCTGGAAGAATGGTCAAACATTCCCATAAACTGTGAGCCAGGCCTTCTTGTCCAACATCAGTGCCTGACCTCACAAATACGCTTGTGGAAGAATGGTCAAAAATTCCCATAGACACACTCCTAATCCTTGTGGACAGCCTTCCCAGAAGAGTTGAAGCTGTTATAGCTGCAAAGGGTGGGCCAGCTCAATATTGAACCCTATGGACTAATGCCTCATACGCACGATCAGACTTTCCAACAACAAAACCGTGGAATTTTGTCCAAAAGGTGTTGGCTCAAACTTGTCTTGCATACACACGGTCACACAAATGTTGGCCAACAATTACGAACGTACTGACGTACTACGTGGTTTTTCAGCTCTTTAGTGCCACCCTTTTGGCTCCTGCTAATTTCGTGTTAGTAGAAGTTTGGTGAGTGTTGATTCGCGCTTTTCTTTTTGCGTTTTTTATTTAGCGCTTTTATGTCCATTTCTGAACAGCCGTTCGTCAACCAGACATGTTGCAGAATCGGAGGATAATGTGTTATTTATTATTGGCCTTGTAGTTATTGCTTTGACATTATTTTTTTGGTTGAATAATGATTTTATTTTTTTATATTTTCTATTTTTGTTGGATGCATAGAATGCACTTTTTGGTTAAGTTCTATTGGCAGATAGCATGTCTAATTTTATTTGTTTTCTTTTTTTAATGTACAATAAAAAATTGTGTAGAATAATACTTGGCTATGTGTTTTACTTCAAATGACAGTTTGGGAGTAGGCAGTTACATTTAAAAAATACAATGTAAAATTGACAAGGGACACCAACATAGTTGTATCTTTGATGTTAAAAACAACGGGATAATGGTGTTGTGGTAACTTGCCCAAATAAAAATAATATAAAATAAAATAAAAAAAAAACATAATAATATTTTTCTTGATTTCACTAGAAAAAAAGCCTTCGGAAATTTGTTTGCAATAACTCCATCAGTATCACCAGCAAAGCAGCTTCATTATTATCCCAACAAACAAGAAAAGAATTGTGCGCTGCATTTGGAAATTTCAGAATTTGCCACGTCACAAAGTTTTAATTCTCCATTACAAGTGCAACCGCTTCTGCTTCTGAGCATGCGTGTTTGTACTTTGGACTTTTTTCCGACGGACTTGTGTACACACGATCGGAAAGCCCGACAACACACATTTGTTGGCGGAAAATTTGAGAACATGCTAGCCAACATTTGTTGGCGGAAAGTCCGACAACAATTGTCCGATGAAGCATACACACGGTCGGACTTACCACCAACAAGCTCACATCCAACATTTCCCGTCGGAAAATCCGATCGTGTGTACGCAGCATAAGACTGGGATGCCATTAAAGTTCATGTGCGTTTAAAGGCAGGCGTCACAATACTTTTGGCAATATAGCGTATGTCTGTCCATCTATCTATCTATCTATCTATCTATCTATCTATCTATCTATCTATCTATCTATCTATCTATCTATCTATCTATCTATCTATCTATCTATCTACCTATCTACTGAAGACAGAAAGATAATTAGTAGGGTGTCATAGTTCATTATATTTTGTCCATCTATTATAGTATGCATACTTCTTGCCCTTGTGCCTTATTTACGAATAACCTGCCCCTGGATGGAATGAATTGACAAACACTGCATTGAATTTAACCTTCAATAAGACAGATGTAAAACGCAATTTATATAACACGTTGTGAAGTCCTCCCCTGGAAGCTTTCAGTGTTTATGAGCCTTGCCATCAATCAGCTTGATGTAATTAAAGGAAAACTCCACTTTCATCAAAAATTTATATAACACATATAATTAGCAACCAAACCATTTTATATTGAATTATTATTTAAAATGGTATTTCCATTTCATTATGCAACCACTATCATTTTCTGAAACTGGAACGATTCAAACGTCAATTATATCTGCGGTGGTTTATTTCTGGGAATATTCTGCGTGCAGTGTGGCAGGCAGACCCTCCCACTTAGCGATGAGATTGAGGACGTTATTGAAATTACTTGTCTGAGTATAAGTAGAGCCGAGAAAGGTAGCAATCTGCATTATCGGCTAATATTCCTATGGTGGCCGTATACACTTTGTTAAATAATTGATTTCTTTTCCAATTGCTCCTGATTGGGTTGTCAACCATAGATTGATTATTCCTATCGATCAATATGACACACACCTGAAAGTGGACTTGCCAACAGTTGGAAGATATGATCATACGTTCTCAATCACATCTCTGTTTTCACCATGCAATTCATTCATTAAGGCAATCGCATTCATGAACAAGCATCTCAGTGTTGCGATGATGCAACACAATCAATAGTTTTTCATCCTGTCCGATCAACTCAGCTTGATTGAAGCCAAACTAAATCAAGTCTACTGTTAGTCAATGAGAAGGGTAATTATGCCTTTTCAATTGTTTGCCAGATCGAATCACACAATGATGGGATTATAAAGTCAAAGTATGGCCACCAAATTTTCACTTTAGGAACTGGTCATTGACACAAAGTTTGTTAGGATGTTGGGTTCCAGGTTTTCCCTTTTAATTGTTCTTTCACTGTAAGAATAGAAAATAGCAATGTTTATTGATTATATTTTTTATGGATGTATTGATTATATTAAGCTTTTTTTTAGCAGCTGCTTATTTTCATACAAAATCTCCATTTTGAGTTGGTGCTAAGTTGTTTAACAAGCATGCGGCACAAATTCTGAATCATATTATACTGAAAGCTCTGCACCTAAATTGGACTTATTTATGAAAGCTGGTATTTGTTCGGGCACATGAGCAGGACTAGGGAGAAGAACTCTCCCCCCCTCTACTCAGGAGAAGGAATATAGAAAGGTTATACTATCTCTGTGTGCACAGCATATAACATTCTGCAAGTTAGTTTCCACATGCATCTCATGGTGTAATATCTGCGTCTATGATTACAGATGAGTGTATATAGGTCAGTGTGTATGTCCTCTGTTCCTGGCCACAGATACCGCAGTATGAAGAGATGGCTGGGTCCCTTCTCTGTTTCCATGACAACCACTGGGCTTATTCCATGTTGGCTTGATATAGAGCTGAGCTGCATCGTTCTACGTAAGACTCTCCATCCTCCCTCACTACCTATTACTCTCGCTCCAGCCCACTTCTTCTCACTGTCGCCTTCTATCCATTCCTGCATTTCTCTGTCCCCTGTTCTTCAAGCCATCTCCCTCTTCTTCTCTCCCTCTATGAAAAAGGATTTTGCTGACAACTCAGGAGGTAGGTGGCAGCTCCCTCCCTCGCTCTAGCAGAACTGTCATTTGGATCCGCAGCAGTAGGTGGATCAGGGTTAGAGTCGAGCCTGCATGAGTTGGCTTGCTAAATGTGGGGGTGTATGTCTCTAACAGTATAGTAATAAGGGCTGTCCGGCATGGGTCTCGTTTATAAAAGGACTTTTATGTTTGCTTACAGCCACCAGTAAGATTCATTCTTTTTTGCTGATTGATTGTGAAAGTTTTAATCTGATTGGTGGCCCTGAGTATTTATTGAGGACACTTTTTAAATAAGGTTTATGATGTGTTGTGCCTCATCAAAAGTAAAAACTGTTCTTGTTGGCTGTTTCAACCAATTTGATTCAAACTTTCTTTCCACCACTCTGTACTAGACATGAAAGGAAGTACCTGATTGGTTGCGAAGACCATTTCTTCTTTCATGAAGTCTGTTGTTTTTTCTGTCTCTCACTTCTTAATACCCTCTAATAAGTCAGTTGTGTTGTCTTATAGTCTAATTTCATTTCTACTCTGACTTCATTTCTTTGATCCCTAAGATCCGTCCTTCTATTAACCTTTGTCATTCCTCCTCTTTAACCCTCAGAATGGCCAGTGGAGATGGAGAGTCACTGGAGCCACTTCTGGGTCCCCTGGAGTTAGAGTGCAAGATCTGCTATAATGGTTTTGACATGAAGCAGCATCGGCCTAAAGTCTTGGGCTGTGATCATCGCATGTGTGCCCGCTGCCTCAGGAAGATGGTATCGAACTGGGGTCAAAGCCCACCAGCAACACTGTGCTGCCCATTTTGCCGACAAGAGACACCGCTTCCTGAGGACTTGCAACTTCTGCCAGATGACAGCGGCCTGTTGTCCAAATTGAGCTGCCATGAATGGATCCACAGGCGTGGTTGCGCAGTGGCGCCAGAGGTGCTTTTGAGTCCCGGGGGTCTCTGTCCCAACTCATCCGAGTGCCTAGTCATCACCATTATGGAGGTGTCAGATGAGCCTTCAGGGCCTGGTGAACAAATGCCAGTACTAGACATCCTGAGAGTAAAGATCTCATCTAGTCTAGCATGGCTACCTGGTTCCTGTGTTCCTCACCGCTGCAGCCCATGCAGGCCTGTGCCACGAATTCTGCTGGGTTTTTTGTGCCTCGTGTACATTAGTTCTTTGCCCCTGGGTGTCTACCTTATGATGACTGGGCATCTACTGGGCATCATTCTGGTTAGTCTAGTGCCATGTACCCTTATACTCAGTCTCTTGTGCTATTGTTTTTGTCATGAGCTCTCTGCTTGCCTTGCTGACTAACACAAACTTTAACTCTGTAACCAACACTGATTGTGTAAGAACTGTGTCACCAGCATCACTTCACCTCCACTAACCGTGGTGAATCCACGACTCTTAGACACTCTGGGTGTGCCAAGTCTGTGCCCTGCTTAATTCTATATTTCTTCTACATTTTAAACTGCACCACCAGCTGTAACTACAGCAATCTGTGTCTGCACAGTCTGGATGTGACCCATGAACCTCCCTTCAATATGTATTCCAGACGATATCAGACTTTACAAATGAAATTGCAAAGTTTTGTTTTGGCCAACCCCATAGCTTCTGATCTCTTCTTTTACACTTTTTTTTACAGTGTAACTGCAACATTCATTTTAATTCAGCTTCTTTAAAAAGAATGAGTCCAACCAAACCAAGAATTTGCATATTTGGTGGATATCAAAAATATCAAAAGCATGAGTTACAATCAGTCTTATCACATTTCTCACAGACCTTAAAGCCCAACTAAAAATCAAAGAAATTAATATTCAATTAGATGGATATTGTACTCCAACAGCCTCCATTTTCTCAGAATGGCCTTCGCTTTCCCTTACTAGTAGTTGTACACTGTGCAGTCCAGTTGGAACAAGAGTTTGGCCTAGTGCCTTGGTGAGCCAACAGACCTGCTTAGACATAACCTTTCCAGTCCGATGCACAATCAAGTAGACACATGCCCCATGGTCAGACATGCTCTCCCCCAGTCCACCACACCCCTTCTTTTCTTCAACACCACAAAACTGTGATGACACTTTTTATGAGGGTGGTGGTCGCTTCTCACCTATGCCAGCAGAAACCACTGAAATAGGAGATCAGGAGGTATATTTCTACTAACAGGAAAAAAAAGCAATTTAAGGTATTTCAAAGCAGCAATGGTTTAAAACTTATATAAGTGAGAAGGATACTTGACCATAAAAATGAAAAAAAAAAAGTTAGATGTCAGTTGGGCTTTAAGCATAAGACTGCCCTGCTCTGCCCATCTGCTCTGATCATTTCCAAGTGAGAGGGCCTCAGTCCACTAGCAGTATTTGATGCCATTTAAACAAAATCAATGCAACAGAAAATCCAGTTAGAACAGTGGGATCAATGACCTTAATTGTCACAGCATTTGGGCACAGGTGTAGAGGCCTCAAGGCCAGAACACAAATTCTTTCTCCTTAAAATGTGCAAAGACCAGGTGCATGCAGCAACTGATGGTCACTATTTAATTATGACTTTCATTCTAAACTGCTTAACTCTGATTTCTGATTAGTGTTTTCAGTTAATGCATAGAACCGCTGTTTGAAGTATGTCATCAAATCAAGTCCATACGTGGCCTAACATTCATAGAAGTGCTTTGAAAAGATACAAATAGTAGCATATAGTCACAACTTCAAATGCATAAACAATAGAAAAGAAAACTTTTGATGCTGTGGGTATAGTCAACGCAGTTACCTTGCCCCAAATTTTTAACACACATACTTTAATTCCAGTAGGACACACAATCTGGTGGTCAGATTTTCTCTTTGGATTCCATTTTGCCTTCCAGGAGTTGTTGAGTATTGCTGCTATTTGTATACTCTGCAATATTTTTCATAAAAGCAAAACCGAATCATTCCAACCAGCAATAGTATAACTGCCGGCCCTTGAGTTTACCACTCAGTAGCTTCTGAGTTCGGACACACTTTGTAAATGAATACCTTTCCTTATGGCAGTTCCAATAATGGTGACATTGTCTGCTTCCATCATACTTAGGACAGGCATGTTGCATGTCAACTTTGATAAAGTAGGTGATACCATATTGATTTCCTCTGCATGGACTGCCTGTTGTAGGTACGGTATAAAACAGTGCAGCGGAGTTGAACCTTAGATCATACAATGTTATAAATAACATGACATAGTAAATAATGTGTATCTACCCGTTTTACTGCATATTGGTGCAACTACATGGACCTGTCTCATCAGCTATTAACTGCAGGAAATGTACTGTATATACGTAACTTCTCTGAAATTGCTGCTCTGTTTGAGGCTATGGGTAGGACAGTAGAGCTATATATGCATATGGGGACCTCTTCTGAGTATGGGTCACCAAAACCTCCCCCGCATTGCTGATCATAGGCCCCAAGGCACTAATAATGAATTCAAATTTATATGAGAGAGACAGGAGATTGAGTATGCAAATTTACCAAATAAAAGTCTTGAAGAATGTGTCCCAATCCCCCACCCATTTGCCTTCTTCATCATCCTACATGCAAAATAACAACTCTGGGGATAAATACATACATATCCCATTCATTCGACTTTTGTAATTCTTCAAAAGGCAATTTCTTTATTAGTTCAACTGGTATAATTGCCAGAAATTTGTCATTATATTGAGTCACGCTAGCTAAAAGTTGAAGTCTTTCAGTGCCTGCTATGTGTGCTGGATTGTGGGAAGACAAGGTAAATGGCTAGGTTTAAAGTAGAAAGAGAATCTAAAGCTGAATACCAGGCAAACAGCTATATATATGGTTCAAATATATATATATATATATATATATATATATATATATATATATGCACACACTATATTACCAAAAGTATTGGGACACCTGCCTTTACACGCACATGAACTTTAATGGCATTCCAGTCTTATGCCCCGTACACTCGGTCGGACATTGATCGGACATTCCGACAACAAAATCCTAGGATTTTTTCCGACTTTCCGATGTTGGCTCAAACTTGTCTTGCATACACACGGTCACACAAAGTTGTCGGAAAATCCGATCATTCTGAACGCGGTGACGTAAAACACGTACGTCGGGACTATAAACGGGGCAGTAGCCAATAGCTTTCATCTCTTTATTTATTCTGAGCATGCGTGGCACTTTGTGCGTCGGATTTGTGTACACACAATCGGAAATTCCGACAACGGATTTTGTTGTCGGAAAATTTTATAGCAAGCTCTCAAAATTTGTGTGTCGGAAAATCCAATGGAAAATGTGTGATAGAGCCTACACACGGTCGGAATTTCCGACAACAAGGTCCTATCACACATTTTTCGTCGGAAAATCCGACCCTGTGTACGGGGCAAAAGTCCGTAGGGTTCAATATTGAGTTGGCCCACCCTTTGCAGCTATAACAGCTTCAGCTCTTCTGGGAAGGCTGTCCACAAGGTTTAGGAGTGTGTTTATGGGAATGTTTGACCATTCTTCCAGAAGCGTACTTGTGAGGTCAGGCACTGATGTTGGACAAGAAGGCCTGGCTCGCAGTCTCCGCTCTAAAGGTGTTCTATCGAGTTGAGGTCAGGACTCTTTGCAGGCCAGTCAAGTTCCGCCACCCCGAACTCGCGCATCCACATTTGGTGGGGGGGGGGGGTTAGGGTGTGGGGTTGTATTGCAGCAATTGGGCTTGGCCCCTTAGTTCCAGTGAAGAGAACTCTTAAGGCGTCAAGACATTTTGGACAATTTCATGCTCTCAACTTTGTGGGAACAGTTTGGGGATGGCCCCTTCCAACATGACTGTGAGCCAGTGCACAAAGCAAAGTCCATATAGACATGGATGAGCGAGTTTGGGGTGGAGGAACTTGACTGGCCTGCACAGAGACCTGAACTCAATCTGATAGAACACCTTTGGGATAAATTAGAGCGGAGACTGCGAGCCAGGCCTTCTCGTCCACATCAGTGCCTGACCTCACAAATGCGCTAGAAGAATGGTCAAACATTCCCATAGACACACTCCTAAACCTTGTGGACAGCCTTCCCAGAAGAGTAGAAACTGTTATAGCTGCAAAGGGTGGGCCAACTCAATATTGAACCCTACAGGCAAAGACTGGGATGCCATTAAAGTTCATGTGCGTGTAAAGGCAGGTATCTCAATACATTTGACAATATAGTGTATATATCTAGGCAAACTACCTGCCAAAAGATTTGTATTCCTGTACATTCAGTCCTAAGATTTACACAGCCCTGCCAGACAGCAGAGCCAGGTGTGTGACCTGAATTCTCTCTATTGCATTTAATGCTGATCTCCAAGCAGATATAAAAAATAAACTGAATTCAGTTCCGTAATCATAATTAGATCATTAAATATATTTTTTGCAAATGCAAGCAGTGTAACTACTTGCTTTTGTTTTGGTATCAGCCTCTTGCACTCTACGGTACAGTCTGCATGGCAGAAATCAGAGAACAGGGGGAAAAGCAGCATAAAGAGCCAGTTGGGTATGCTGTACTGCAAAGATCCATGCAGATGGGAGGAAAGAGCAGAGGGACAGAGGGATAAGTGCCTCAGTGTGTTTCTTCTTCTTTATGCAATCACAGGGTGGAAGTGGGGATAGGGGGTAGGCCTGTAGGTGAAAGTGAAACAGTGAAAGAGAAAGATTGGGTCCCTGTGCCTGCTAGACAGAGCTATGCTATGAGGCAGAGCTGTGTAAATCTCAAAACTGATTGGACAAAAATAAAAATCCTTTGGCAGGTAAATCAGCTCTCATATACCGTATGTAGTTTATCTGTATATTTAGATGTGTGCTAGGATTTCAGCTTTAAGCAATACAGCTGGGTTGGACGGTGAAGGAGAAGCAGCACAGTGATACACTCACCCTTCTGCTCACTTTGCTATTTCCTCTGGTGAGTATTGCAGCACAGTTCTTTAAGGTGCAATGGTGGTAAGAAAATTGCTCCTCCTTCTTTTAGCCAGAGTGTGTCTTGTGCAAAAAAAATGCAATCTTCATGCTCAATCACCAATCAAGGGCCCTCCTAGGATCAAACTCACCAAATGTTGAGTTTACACTGAGGCAGGTCAGTCTCTCATGTTGTTCACCATCCCTATCGTGATTGCATACAGGGGCGGACTGACAACTCATGGGGCCCCCGGGCAATAGGAGATTATGGGGCCCCCAGGCAATCAAAGATTATGGGGCTACATAGTATACACACACACAGTATACACATACATTTACACACAGTATACACAGACATGTTTCTATTGGCTGTCCCTGGTCCATACTGTCTATTGGCTGTCCCTGGTCCATACTGTCTATTGGCTGTCCCTGGTCCATACTGTCCCTGGTTTTACTGAGGCTGGTAACCCTGATGGGGCCCCCTAGTGGCCCAGGGCTCTCGGGCAGTGCCTGAGTGGCTCAATGGTCAGTCCGCCCCTGATTGCAGAACACTGTTTATTAATATAAATCCCCCATAAAAACAGTAGGAATGTACACTCACATATTTGGGTGCCTCCCCAGTGCCAGTAATTATCTGCCGTTACCTTAAACTAAACAAAGCCGTAGTCGCTCCATGTCTTCAATAGCGTGTAAAGCCAGTGCGCATTCCACCTGGCAGAAAGCAGAAGTGACGTAGTGCTGTATGTGTGATATCCTACCCATTTCGTCATCAGGAGGCATCTCCTGATGACGTCCTGGTGACAAAACGCGTAGGGGCACACACGCACATCACTACATCACTTTTGTTTTCTGCCAGGTGGAACATACACTGGCTTTACACACTATTGATGACATGGAGCAACTACAGCTTGGTTTATATTGACGGCAGATAATTCCTGGAGTTGGGGAGGCACCCAAATATGTAAGTGTACAATCTTACTGTTTTTATGGGGGATTTATATTAATAAATGGTGTTATGCAATGATATCCTCTCTGATTTCTTTGTATGGACAATCATGATACGGATGGTGAACAACATGACAGATTGACCAGCTACATTAAGCGTGTTTTGACCTGCCTCAGTGTAAACTCAGGAGGTCAACATTTGGTGAGTTTGGTCCTAGGAGGGCCCTTGATTGGTATTTAAGCATGAAGATTGCATTTTTTTTGCATAAGACACAGCACTTTACTCTGGCTAAAAGAAGGAGGAGGAGCACTTTTCTTAGGACCATTGCACCTTAAAGAACTGTTAGCACTTTCTAATATACTTTGAGCACTGTTTGCACTTTAAGTACTACATTATTGCATTTTTGGCATACCTTCACTACAGGATAGAGCAGCTATTGCCCCATTATTCTTTTATCTATTGATTGTGTTAACACAAGTTATAGCAGCAGCTTTCCTATCATTTTAACTTTTTGATTTATTTGTTACACTGTGGATAAGCACTTATTAGAGGTAACGCAGCTTATATATATATTTTATATTGAAGTATTGCAGGACCTGAATGGCTTCTAGTGCTGCCCCTCCCTCTCCCTGTTCCAGTGTAAATCAAATGTATATTAACCATATTCATTGCTTTAAAAATACATACAAATAATGATTTTATCAGTGAATAAATGCTGCATTATTTTTAAAAACCTGCTTGGAACACTTTTCCCAACTCTGGGTGAAGTAAAAATCCTCCCTTGCAGTTGGGCCACACCTGTACTGCTGTCCTCTCTCTCCCTCACCCTCTCCTCCCTGCCTGTCAGCTCCTTCTCTGTGTCTCTGTCTCTGCCCCGCCCCCCCCGCTATTATTAAAAATAAAAAACCTACAATGGTCACTGCCAGCCCCTCTATTAGAGCCTGGCATACCACCCTATGTAAGTCATTTCTAAAAATGAGCGTTTAAATACCTATTTAGAGCTATCTTCAGGACAGTCATGTGACTCACGGCCACTTTACAGCTCCGAGACAGGGCTTCTGTGGGAAGCCACGTGATCTCCCCGGCTGACGTCAGAGGGAGATCTCGGCCCCTGCCGCAGAAGCCATGCATTGGACCTGTAAAGCGGCCGCAAGTCACGTGACCGGCCTGAAGATAGCTCTAAATAGGTATTTACAACGCTTGTTTTTAGAAATGACTTACATAGTGTGGTATGCCAGGCTCTAATAGAGGGGCTGGCAGTGAGTTATAATCTAGACTTAAGAAACACTTTAACCATTGTAGTGGGGCTGCATTTCTACTTTTCCTGGAGTTCAGGTTGAGGGTGATTTTAAACCAAAACAACACATCATACTTACCTGCTCTGTGCAAGGGTCTTGCACAGAGAAGCCCAAATCCTCCTTTTCTGGGATTCCCCCCAGGCCCCTCCACTTCAGCGAGTGCCCCCAGGGAAAGCCTCTTTCCTTGGGGACACCCGTGCATGCTCACTCCCGAGCCGCCCAGTCTGCGTCTCTTGACACAGACCAGGGGACTTGGCCCCACCCCCTGCTCCCTCGTCACGGCATTTGATTGACAGCAGCAGCAGCAGCCAATGGCTGCTGCTGCTATCAATCTGCCCACTGAGGAGGGAGACAGTGGCGAGAGCTGCTGCTCTCATGCACGTCGCTAGATCAGGTCGGGCTCAGGTAAGAATGGGGGGGCTGGGGGGCTTCTGCAGAAAAGAAGGTTTTTTTTACCTAAAAGTAGAAGTTCAGCCTAACACTAAAATCTCTACATCTACTGGCAGCCACAATCTAAGATTAACCTGTCTAGGCCTGTAAAGCAAAAATCCCTATACATACCTTTTCTGAAGCTCGTTTGGTTGTACTTCTCCTGTGAATCACAGGAGTGCAGTTTCTTTCTGAACTCCTGTGACCCGTTTTCTGCTGACAATGGGCTGAAGCCCGCTATCAGCTGATGTCACAGAGCCAGTACAGGCTCGGGCAAGATCGTGACTATATGGTCGGGATCCGCCCACATGCCAGGACCGGCAACTTGCTCAGCCTCTCAGCGAGCCGCTGAGAGCCTGAGCCGGCCGCTCCTGCCCCCTCCATAGCTCAGCGCCCTAGTGACAGTCACCAGCTCTCTGCTCAAGGAGCTGTGAGAACCAAGCGATTGGCAATATTTGATCGCTCGGTTCTCAGTGTTAGAGCTGGCGGGGGTGAGATGCAGCATCAAACTGATGCTGTATCCACATAGGTAATGATTAAAAAAAAAATATATATATATATATATATATATATATATATATATATATATATATTCACATACTTCTCTTTTTAGGTAATGAGGCTTTAGAACCACTTTAGTTCCAGACTAGCTCATGTCTATTTACGGGGGCAGAATGGCACCCCTGCAGGAAACCCCATACCCGTATGGGGTTTCCTTTAAGAGCCCCCGGAGGGCGCATGTGCGCCGCCGGAGGAGCGCGCTCCCACTGCACGGCGGGGACCCAATGCGCGTGGTCGGCGGTCACGATCGCCGCCGGCCAAGCGCGATCGCGGGCACGAGCGCCATTATGGGAATTTGTGTGTGTAAACACACAAATCCCTGTGCTGTCAGAGGAGAGGAGACATGTCGTTTGTTCGTAGTAAATAGGAACAGCGATATGTCTCCTCTTCTACTCAGTCCTATCCCCATACAGTTAGAACGCACTGAGGGAAGACACATTTAACTCTTTGATCACCCCCTAGTGTTAACCCCTTCCCTACCAGTGACATTTATACAGCACTGATTGCTGTATAAATGCCAATGGTCCCAAAAATGTGTCACAAGTGTCCAATCCGTCCGTCGCAATACCGCTAAAAATCGCAGATCACCACCATTACTAGTAAAAAAAAAAAAAATTAATAAAAATGCCATAAAAATGCCATAAATCTTTCCTATAGTTTGTAGACGCTATAACTTTTGCGCAAACCAATCAATAAATGCTTATAGCGATTTTTTTTTACCAAAAATATGTAGAAGAATATATATTGGCCTAAACTGATGAAGAAATTTGTTTTTTAAAAACATTTTTGGGGATATTTATTATAGCAAAAAGAAAAAATATTTTTTTTTTTTTCAAAATCGTTGCTTTTTTTTGTTTATAGTGCAAAAAATAAAAACCACAGAGGTGATCAAATACCACCAAAAGAAAGCTCCATTTGTGGGGGTACAGCATTGCATGACCACGCAATTACCAGTTAAAGCGACGCAGTGCCAAATTGTAAAAAGTGCTCTGGTCAGGAAGGGGGTAAAACCTTCCGGGGCTGAAGTGGTTAACCAGTTCCCGATGTACGTCGGCAGAATGGCACGGCTGGGAAAATGGGCCTACCCGTACGGCCCTTTGAATTTGCCGCTGTGCCATTGCGTGTGCGCCGGCCGGGAGCTCCGTGAGTCGGGTCGCGGGTCCCGTGGACTTGATCGCTGCGGGGATACCCGCGATCGCCTCACAGAGAGGATGAATGGGGAGATGCTGAAGTAAACAAGCATCTCCCCATTCTGCCTAGTGATCGGGAGCAGAGATCAGTGTTGTGTCACATGTAGCCACCCCCCCTCCCACAGTTAGTAACACATCCCTAGGACATACTTAACCCCTCCCTAGCCCCCTAGTGGTTAACCCCTTCACTGCCAGTGTTATTTACACAGGAATCAGTGCATTTGTATAGCACTGATTGCTGTATAAATGACAATGGTCCCAAAAATGTGTTAAAAATGTCCGATGTGTCCGCCATAATGTCGCAGTCACGATAAAAATCGCTGATCGCCGCCATTACTAGTAAAAAAAAAAAAATGAATATTAAAAATGCCATAAAACTATCCCCTATTTTGTAAACGCTATAACTTTTGCGCAAACCAATCAATAAATGCTTATTGCGATTTTTTTTTACCAAAAATATGTAGAAGAATACGTATCAGTCTAAACTAAGGAAAAAAAATGTTTTTTTAAATATTTTTGGGGGATATTTATTATAGCAAAAAGTTTTAAAAAAATGCTTTTTTTAAAAAATTGTCGCTATTTTTTTGTTTATAGCGCAAAAAATAAAAACCGCAGCGGTGATCAAATACCATCAAAAGTGAATGAAAGTGGGAATGTGGGAAAAAAAGAACATCAATTTTGTTTGGGTGCAACGTCGCACGACCGCGCAATTGTCAGTTAAAGCGACGCAGTGCCAAATCGCAAAAAACGCTGTGGTCAGGAAGGGGGTAAATTCTTCCGGGGCTGAAGTGGTTAAAGTGGACATCATCAGTATTTACAGAGTAGGTGGAAGTTGGGGCGGTGGGACGGGCTGCAGTGTTTTTGCCATACTTATGCTTTGCAGCATTATATCACAGCAGAGGTTGTTGAAACACAAGAGTATGTGCATTACTTCTGGCAAAAAAACTTTCTAGTACTTCAAATGTATATGAATTGTTCTTATAAGATATCCGCAGACAAAAGATAACAGTCTCCTGACTCAGCCATTTTTATCCATATTGACCAATAAGGCAGGTTATACATTCTTCCATTGTTGTTATTATTCCTCCCACTGATAGCAGACACCAGCTTCCACTCCCTGCGCCATCCCCCCTTCCTTCCCCACAGTTCTAGGCTGCAGGCTCACGTTCCAGACTTTCAGCTTTGCACCCTGGGCTACGATCTCTCTTGCCTGAGGGTGGTCAGATTTTGCCCACATGTCCAATTATCCCCTTTAAAATGCATGCAAAGCTCATCATTAATGAAGCAGTGACCGTCCCATACATAAAATACTAGTTCAGCTTCAGCTGAGGACAACTGAGATAAAGACTCCATCATAAACACTGCAGACACTTATTCTGCTGAAGGACACTGCAGGCACCAGGCAGCCTCTTTAGCCAAAAAAATGAATAATGACACCTCTAGAAAATGCAGTAATCTTGAAATGTAAACTCAATGTCATACACTTCCAGTACTGCCAATGCATCATAACATTGTTAGTGTATATTCTCCTTCCAAACTCAGCTGTATAAATCGAATTCCTCAATAAATATATTTTTTCAAGAACATAGGCTATTTATAGGAAAGTGAGACACACAATGTACAGGTCCCACCCCGACACCAGATGCCAATTATTCTGGTTACTGATGCCTACTCAGGTGGCCAGCAACTCTTGGCTTCCTTTTCTGAGGAAATAACCAACTCAACACCTATAATTGTTTTTTTGTTTTTTTTGCAGGTGTTGAATGTGTTATTTTCTTAAACTGAAACCCCCTCTGGATTGGTGTCAAAGATAAAATATTGGATTGCTGGACATGCAACACCACTGCAGAAGGGTTTACTGCTCTCTCACTGAATGTAATCTATCCACTTAAATGTGTTTGTATATACAGTATATTCCATTCTAACTCATCTAATATGTGCAGGGCTAAATCAAAATGGTTAAAAATATTTGTTTTTATTTTTTTAGGTTGACTAGTAAAAGTGTTGACCGTTCCAGAAAGAGAAAGTTTGTGGATTGAGCAGAGTCGGACAGGGGGTGATACAGTAGCATGGGATAAGGGGTAAAGAATGGGGGACAGTGGAGTTGGGTGGGAGGGAGTCATTCTGACCAGGGGGGTTAGTATAGTGGCTGGGGGGGGGGGAGAGTATGAAGTAGATGGTAGGGAAGCATAGAGGTACTATCTCTGAGAAGATGGTGGGGGATTGTAGAATGCTTCTGTGACCCAGGGACTGTAGAGTGGATGAGAAAGACATTGTGGGGTCGATTTACTAAAGGCAAAGAGGCTGCACTCTTTGCAAGGGAAGTTGCACTTTGCAAGAGAATTTTCCCCAGAACTTAGTGAATGATCCCAGGTAGCAAGCAATTGTGCTGCAAGTTTGCCTTGCTAAGCTATTGCTAGACTTGCCAGGCTTCACAAGTTTGTTGCACAATTGCACCAAGTCTGCATTTGCATGACTCCAGATGAACTTTCTTTGCAAACATTCCGCAAGTCTGCGGCAAGTTTTGGTTCAGTTATGTTGTGCAATAGTCATCCCACCACAGGGGTCACTGTGGCTGAATTTTCATGCTGTAGACTTGCAGAGCTCCTGCTGTAGACTCACCATTGCAACTTTGTCCTCAATAGAGACTTGCCACCCAAATTTGCTACAAATTCTAAAAGTGTAAAATAGAACTTGTGCTTCAAGTGCTCTGCAAGTGTATATTTTACCAGTGAAAATGTGCAGCAAGTTAACAGACTTATAATTCAACACTGCCACAAATTTGTGGCAAGTTATCCTTACTATATTGGGAGGTGAAGCTCTGCTGACTCATCCAATCATGTGCAAGAGAAAATGCATTTTTTAAAATTTTCCTTGTGTGTGATTGGGTATTCTTTGCAAAGTGAAATTTCACTACATTCAATAAGCTTTGGGTAAAGTTCACTTGCAAAGTGAACAGCCTTTAGTAAATCAACCCCGATGCAAATTGGGGGAGTGAGGTGGGTGGCAGAGAGCTGCTGTGACCACTTGGAGGATGTGGCAGGGGGAAGGGAACAGTACAATGCCTCCAACCCAAAACACACTTGCAAGAAAATGCAGAAACAATATAGCCCCTGTAATTTTTTTTAGGAGGTCAATATACAATGTTACCACAAATGTCTAAAATAGATACTTTATTACAGACATTGACTGAAACCAATTTATAAGCCAAAAAATGCACGGATAGAAAACATGTAAATTAGAGCTATCACCTTTTTTTCTGTTATAATTTGGGGTTTATTTCTAGATTTTCTGACACCCGCCTGGTAACATCAAACTCCTAATGAAGTGAACTGTATTTAACGAAACGCGTAGAGACTATGATGTTTTTCAGTTTTTGGATGTGAACCTCATAATCATGATTCCATGTTTGGAGCAATTTGTATTGATGTGAACTGATATCTCAAATGTACATGTTTTGTATTGGTGCTTTTTTGGCTTTTAGGCTTGGTCAAACTAGCTGACTTCCAGGGTTGCGCGAGTTTCAGTGCAACTTTAGAGTCCGACTTTGATAGGACTTTGAAGTGACTTTGATAAGACTTTTACACTCTCTGTCATTGAAGCCATGTCAAAGTTGGATCAAAGTAGTGCAGAAACCTTTTCTGAAATAGCAGCGGCTTCAGTAGTGTCACTTGGAACGGCTCTCATAGAGATACATGGCATTTCACATGTCCTGCGACTTTGGGCCTCAAAGTCAAATCCAAAGTCAGATCCTAATTCCTAAGAGTGTGAACCGAGCCTTAAAGTAGTTGTAAAGGCAGAAGATTTTCTATTTTAATGTATTCTTTGCATTAAGATAAAAAGCCTTCTGTGTGCAGCAGCCCCCCATCACTTACCTGAGCCCCATTTCTATCCAGTGATGTTGCACAAGAGACTAGGCAGCCCGGGACTCTCCCTCCTCATTGACTAAGACAGCAGCGAAGCGCCATTGGCTACCACTGCTGTTAATCAAAGTCAGTGAGCCAATGAAGAAAGAGAGAGGGCGGGGCCGGGCTACGGCTCCGTGTCTGAATGGACACAGGGAGCTGTGGCTCGGGTGTACCCATAAGAAGCTGCTTGCTGTGGGGGCAGTCAACAGGAGGGAGGGGCCAGGTGTGTCGGCGGGGGGGGGGCGAAAAGAGGAGGATCCAGGCTGCTCTGTGAAAAACCAATGCACAGAGCAGGTAAGTATGACATGTTTGTTATTTTTAACAACAAAAAAAATACTTTAGCATCACTTTAAGTTAGTTTTAACTATTATCCGTAATAAAGTATCTATTTTAGACATTTGTGGTAACTTTGTATATTGACCTCCTAAAAAATCCTAGGGGCTATAATGTTTTTGCATTTTCTTGCAGGGGAGCAGTAATGGTGATATGTCCTGTGGTTTTTAGTCTGTGGCAGGGAGGCATAGAGACCAAGGGTGAGGTGTGAAGGGGGTGCTGTGACAGGGGGAGTTGAGAGTGGACAGCAGCTTGGGGATGGGGCCAGCAGCGTGAGACAAGGAACGTGAGGAGCAGGGGACTGTAAACATCAGATTAGGTGATTGTGGAGCAGAAGACTGCAGTTTGGGATGGGGGGTGAGGAGCGGGGGACTACAGTGTTGAATGTAGGGATGAGAATCAGAGAAAAGCAATGTTGGAAAAGAGGTGAGAGGAGCAGGGGACCACAATGTTAAATGTAGGGAAGAGAAGCTGGGGAGAGCATTGTTGGATGAGGGGTGAGGAGTAGAGGACAGCAGCTCTGGATAAGGTAGGTGTGGAGCAGGAGACAGCAGGGTGAGATGGGAGGGGTGAGGAGCCAGTCACAGCAGTGTGGCATGGGGGATAATGAGAAGGACATGGCCAAATTGGATGGAGATGTTAGGAGCGGGGAACGCAGTGTTGGGTAGTAGGTTATTAGCAGGGTGCTGCTGTGTTGAATGGAAGGGGTGAGGAGCGCCGGCCAGTGAAGGAGATAAGAGCTGAGGAGATGGAAAAGTAGCTTCGGATGGAGTGGTGATGGGGGGAAGGTGAGGAGTGGAGGACACAACATCTGTTAAGGAAGGTGTGAAGCGAGGAACAGTGGTGGGGCATGGGGGCGTTATATTGGAGTAGTGAGGAATGGAGGACTGCAGTGGATGGATGGGTCTATAGTCATGTGGGCTGCACAGATAAGAAAAAGGAGGAAACAAACAGTTTAGAAGGGAACTGAAACTGGAGCATGCTCAGTGGCACATGCTTGTCTACACAATCTCAGGCTGCAGCGGGGATAAAGACAAGGAGGGAGGGACAGTGAACACAAAATGGATCCCATAGTGACTGAGTGAGTATGAACAGCATGTAATACAGCATGTACTGACAGTTTTTAATGATGTGGTTTTAATGACACTTTAACAAGTCCAGCTGAATGTGAATAACTACTACTAGATATAAAACAGCAGTTAAAATGTGTAAACGTAACACAAATAAACAAAACTAATTCAAAATCAAAATCAATTTTTCCTATAAAGTTGAACTTTAGGCAGATAAAAAGGATATATTAATACAGACTTGTAAAGTCTCGGTTTTTAAAAAATAAAAAACATACTTACCTGCTCTGTTGCAGTGGATTTGCACAGGGCAGCCCCTATCTTCCTCTTCTCGGATCCCTTTTCGCTGCTCCTGGCCCGTCCTTCCTGTCGAGTGCCCCCACAGCAAGCAGCTTGCTATGGGGGCACCCGAGCCGAGTTGCAACTCCGTGTCTCCATTCAGACACAGAGCTGCGGTTCAGCCCTGTCCCCTCTCCCTCTCCTGATTGGCTAACTGACTTTGATTGACAGCAGCGGGAGCAAATGGTGCCACTGCTGTATCTCAGCCAATCAGGAGGGAGAGTCCCGGACGGCCGAGGGACTCATGGACATCGCTGGATAGAGATGGGGCTCAGGCAAGTATTAGGGGGGCTGCTGCACGCAGAAGGCTTTTTATCCTAATGCATAGAATGCATTAAGAAAAAAATCTTCTGCCTTTACAACCACTTTAACTAACAGTAGTGCCTGGCTGTGCTGTGTGGTAGGGTTGTGTAAATCTCAGGACAGAATTTCAAATCATTTGTCAAGTACAATAGCTCCTTTGTACTGTATGTGTTTCATATGTGTACCCAACTTTTTGTCTTGAGATCAGCTTTGCGTATCCTAACTCAACTTAATCATTAACATAAAAATTTCTAGATCCCCCCTCCATCTCATATATATCTGAAATTTAGCATTGCCACACACAGCTGTTACTCTTTCTTGCACCAATTGAATTGACTAAATTGACTAGTAAGCTAGCATTTTCAGCCCAGAGTGGGTGTTTCCTCAAACGGTGCTCTGCGTTCATCTGGAGGTTTCATTACCATCTCCCGTGCTCAATTGTAGGATGTACTATCAGAGGTGGCAATGAGTAGCAGGTGATGGATGAATTACCTTTCCACACTGCTTTGTTGCAAAAACGTAAAAAATGCATATGCATTTTTGCCACATTTTGGTTGGGTTTCCGGTGTGTTTTGCACCTGTGAAAAAAAGGCATGTAACTCAAAAAGCGCACCAAAAAAGCAACCGTGGGTGTGGTTTTGATGTGGTTTTGAATCATTTCAGTGGGCAGGTGTGTTTTTGGTAAGTTTTTTTTTTTTACCACACCGAACTTGCACCAAAAATGTGGCAAGCAGGATTTTTTAAAACGCAGCGGACAAGCAACTGATCAGTGTAAAGAGTTCCATAGGATTTCATGGTCATGCCTTTTTCTTCCGCTTATTTAGACACAAAAGTGGAAGAAATATGGATCAATGTGAAAGCAGCTTAAAGCCCCATACACACTATTAGATTTTCTGCAGATTTTTGTCTTCAGATTTACCACAACCATATAATATAAGGTCAAACCTTAAGAGTCTCAATTTGTATGCAATCAGTCAGGCCCGTGCACTACATGGTTTTGGTAAATCTGAAGACAAAAATCTGCAGCAAATCTAATGGGGCCTAAGGCTTTTTCAGACCTTTCTAATACTTAGTATGATATCTTGCTGCACACTATGTGATCAAGAATACAGGAGAAAGACTTTTCCTTGCTGTACTGCACCACTGTACGATGTCAGGTGCAATATTCTAAAGTGTTCTCTTGGAGAACACTGGGGGCAACTCAACATTGTCTACACACAATTTACCTGGTTCCCTTATTGTGTTTGGACAATGGCACACAGGAAAGTGAGGGTAGATTCATCTAGATAGTGCGCATACCTCTCAACATTTTGAGCAGGGAATGAGGAACACCTACTAGCAAACGTATGTAGGCATAGGACACGCCTCCTGTCACACCCCCTTAAAGGATAATTAACAAAAAAAAGGTTAATTAAATCCACAAGGGCTTTTTTTTTTTTACCACTACTATTCCTTTATATTGGCTTTTAAAATTTACAAATGCAGCCATTTAGAAATTGGATGAAAGGTTTGGCACTGGGAAACACTTTTTGAAAGATAAAAAGTGCATTTTATATACAACTATATAGATCAGACCAAAATGAGGGACAAATGAGGAGGAAAGAGGGACAGAGGGATTTCCGAAATGAGGGACAGTCCCTCAAAATCAGGGACAGTTGGGAGCTATGCAATTTACCTGGTTCCCTTATTGTGTTTGGACAATGGCACACAGGAAAGTGAGGGTAGAGTCATCTAGATAGTGGGTTACAGTTGGGAAACCAATGACTATACAGTGCTGAAGACGAGCAGCCTGAACAATGATTCCATAAAAATACAATAAGATCAATGGAGTGAAAAACAAGATAATAAAAGGGAAATAAGAGCAAGAAGAAGTTTGTAAACTGAAAATAAATGTACAGTAAATATTATTGGAAAGCAGGAAAGAGAATACAACAGAGATGCACTAAAGTGAATGTAGGCAAAGGTTGTCCACCACATACCTGGATTAGGCAAAGTAACAGAACTGCTTAGCAGCATTTCCATTTAATTTCTTTGTCCATAAACTGTTACAGGGAGCAGAGGAAGGAGTATGCATAGCCCTTGTGTCCACACAAATGCCTCCATCTCCTGTTGCGCTGAATGGTACCTCCAGCTGACCTCCTCACCACTAATGAATCCTATAGTGCAGGGATAGGCAACCTTAAAGAGGTGGAGATCTACCTGAACAACATGGGAGAAGTCAAAGTTTACCAGGCACAGTGTCGCTTCCTCACACCTTATTTAAACTTCTAATTGCCGTACTACCATGTCCCAATCGCGTGCATTGCAAGGGTGGGGTTTGTAAACTGAGTTGCAGTTTTACCACACCCAATCCATACCCCCTTTAGCTGCTGAGGCAGCAGCCTAAGGTGTATACATGTCGTAGGAAGAATTACGCCACCTGTTGCTTTTGGTGGATGCTACTGCCTGCCAATTGCAACCCATTCAATTAGGTGGGGCCACTCTGCAAGTGCCCCGCAGCTGTATGCTTCTGCGAGGTCCAAGGCAAATAGACTGTGCACAAGCAGTTGCTCCAGAGCTTAGTAAATTAGGTAAACCTACAATTTGTAAAGAATACCCAATCACGTGCAAGGAAAATAACAGCGGCATCATTGCTTGCACATGATTGGATGATGAAAGTCAGCAGAGTATCTGCTCATTTACTAAGCTCTGGAGCAACTGCTCTTGCAAAGTGCACAGTCTATTTACCTTTAGTAAATCAACCCCATAGTGTTATGTGGGAGATGCCGGCATTCAGCACTCCCATAAATTAATTAGGTTTAGTTTTGCTAAGAGGTTTGGGAGTTGGGTTGGTTAAGGATTATGCTGGTCTTGGAACAATTGAACGATACTGTTAAGCTGGGAATACACTTCAGTTTTTTTATTTCAATCAGCGGGTTGAATATATAAAAAAAATGACAGATCCTCGCATCAACAGAAATGTGTGATGCAGGAATCTCTCTCCACCATTCTACTGTATTCTGACAGGGGGGGGGGGTGTATTCCCCCCCTGTTGGAATACACAGATTAGCGCTGCAGCGATTGGCTAAAAGTGCTGAATGAATGCTGGATTTCCAGCATGACCATTCGACTGTTGAACAGTCAGCAGGACGGAAAAGGCCTGCTCCTGCTAAACCACCCAATTTTCAGTCTGTGTATACCCAGCTTAAAACTGCAGCCCTTGCATCATGCAATTATTTTGGTAAAAACAAATGCTGGACTGTCCTATTGAGCCAGCATGAGGTCTGCTCTATATATTAACTGCTACTAGCAAATAAGAGAAAAAAGGTCTAAGTTTCATGAACTATAGTGAATCTTCTGACTCAACATTTTGTATAGAGCCACAAATATTTTAGGCTTAGTGCTGTCAATCCTTACCCTGATGTTCTAGGTACTGTCCCACCTGGTTTAACCTGGTCATAAATTAGATGTAACTTAAAGGTAAACTGAACATTTTGCATCCAAAATTAGATAATCCCAAATTGAGAGCGCCAAATACAATGCACCAGATCTCACGGTCCAATATTCTCCTATAGTATCTTTGGAAAGGAAAAAAGGTCCTACATTTGCCCTTCCAGGTATTTACCACTATATGTGAAAATACTTCATGCATGAAATTTACATGATGTTGTTGTTGGCTTGGTATAATAAATGCTTGTGCTTACCTTTATAAGGCAAGGGCTATGTCACAATAGTATTTATATGTATTACAGTATATTTTATTATCCATGCAAGAAGAAATTAATGTTGCAGATAAACTGAGTATATTTTCCATTGTGTAATGTGTGTTTTTTATGCCTCCAACATTTTGAATAACACATTCTTGTACAATATTTGTCAATTTTGGAAGGCTATAAACCAAACTCCAGGAGTTTATCTTAATCAGTCCCCAAGCAGTGGTGAAGAAGAAAAAAAAGCAGCTCTGGCTGCAATATTCACATCCACTCCAGCACTGTCACCTACAGTAATTACATTCGGCCACTAGATGTCCTTAGACTTCTAGGTGAAATGGCGCCCAGTGTCAACCTGAGGACATACTGTGAGTACAGGGCATCGTGGGCCCGCGGCTGAGAAGAAATCATCACAATACCATGTACTCACAGAGTAATGATACAGAGAGTATTGATGTCATAACATGAACATCGTTCGCTGCATTATTGAGGATCTGCCACAGGAGAACATGGAGCCGCAGCTCAACCCCACCCCCTCCGTCTCCTGATTGGCATACTGGCTGTGATTGACAGCAGCGAGAGCCAATGGCTGCCACTGCTGACAAGGCAAAGCTCTCATGGACCTTGCTGGATCGAGAGGGGCCTCAGATAAGTATTAGGGGGGCCGCTGCACACAGAAGGTTTTTTACCTTAATGCATAGAATGCATTAAGGTAAAAAAACTTTTGCCTTTACAATCACTTGAATGCATTCTATGCAGTAAGGTAAAAAACCCTCTGTGCTTCAGGAGCCCTCCCTTATACTTACCTGAGCCTGATCTGATCCAGCGACGTGCATGAAAGCAGTGGCTCTCGCCGCTCTCTCTCTCCTCATCAGTCAGATTGAAAGCAGAGGCAGCCATTGGCTCTCATCGCTGTCAATCAAATGCAGTGAGGAGGGAGCGGGGGGTGGGACCGAGTCACCCAGTCTGTGTCAATAGATGCAGACTGGGTGGCTTGGGAGCGAGCACGCACGGGTGCCCCCAGAGAAAGTGGCTTTCCCTAGGGGCACTCGCTGAAGAGGAGGGGCCTGGAGCGCCTGCGGGGGGACCCCAGAAATGGAGGATCGGGGCTGCTCTCTGCAAAACCATTGCATGGAGCAGGTAAGTATGACATGTTTGTTATTTTGGTTTTAAAAAAAAAGTTTATAAGGTTTTCCTGCAGTCTGTCCCCAATTTCCCATCACTTTCTGTTCCTACAGGAAGTGGTGGAACATCTCACCTATGGGGTCAACAGACAGGAATAAAAGCTTTACAGGGTAAGCTCTAAGGAGCAGGGCCCTCTGATTCCTACTGTATCAAATTGTATTGTATTTGTACTGTCTACCCTCAAGTTGTAAAGCGCTACGTAAACTGTTGGCGCTATATAAAAACTGTATAATAATAATAATAATACAGGGGTTTCATAGTAGGTGAGGTCGAAAAAAGACACAAGGTTCTATCCCTTCCCCACTAAAATTAAAATTGTATCTGGAATTGGGCTTGAAAAACTTGAATTTCCTCATAGACAGGAAAAAAAACTGAAATCTGCTCAGTTATATAAACAGATCCACAGCTTCCTGGGCACCAACACAAGCTTTACATTCAGACTGTCATTTACTGTATGTAATAAATGACGGCCTGATTATTGAAATACAGTGGGGTTGTACTTCTCAGAGCATGGAACAGCATTGTATGAAGTCAGTAAATCCTGCTAATAAATCAATTCTCCCACAGTTAAAACCCAACTTCATCCAAATGTTTTTAATAGTTTTTTTGATAGAGTAGGGTAGGGTTTGAACACCTATCAGGTTTTATTTTCTGTCTGTGTCCTCATTTGGAAGATTTCTCTTCATTAAAACGGAACAGGAAGTAAGGGAAAATCTTCCCACATTCTATTTGACAGGTGTCAGAGAGAACAATTCACCCAACTGAACACAGACAGCATTAAAACACACAGTTGAGTGGGGTAGGTTTAGAATCTCTTCCTGGGTTGTATTGCTGTCCGTGTCCCCACTGGGGAGATCCCCCCCCTACTTTGTGCCCAGGTGTCAACTCTAAGTGGAGATCTTGATTGTTCACTGAGATACTGCTGGCTGGTAACTCTCTTGATCTAGGAATTAGCTTCACTTCGCACAGGAAAACTATACATTGAGTCCTTCCAAGGTTCTTGATTTAACTGAAGCCCTGATGAAGGGTTTTCTCTGACCCCCGAAACGTGTTGTATAAACTAATAAACGACTTTGGACTCTTTTATCTTTAGGTCTGGAGCTCCTTCCATTAGTGCATGCTTTTTTTCTGGTAGCCCGCTGGGTACCCTTCTGGAGAAGCCTAACCCGGGCCAGTGAGCTCTCTGAATGTTTTTGTCCTCTCATTACTTTGTATGAACTCACATCGAAGTCCCAGTACCTCTTGGATGCTTTTTTTTCTTCATTGGAGTAAACTGTTAGAGGAAACAGGCTAGGTATTTCTATTCAAGAGTTTTTTTTTTTTTTTACTGTAGAGCTGCAATGAAAAAAAAAAAAAATTTCACAGACTTTTTAATGAAGGAAATGTGGGAATATGACCTTGTGTCAGCTATTTCAGGTTTGGCACACTGAGAACTATTAACGAGCTCGCTCACAGACCAAGAGGTACAAGTCATTTCTATAAATGTTACATAGTAGGGGGACATATTAGAGAACTGAGACACACGCAGCTACACATAGACTTTGTTCTATTTTGGTACACTGCAATACATTGTGATCTGCTATTTCAAAGGGCTGTTAATACAGCGCAGAAAGGTTTTCTTTCTTTCTTTTTTCTCTTTCAACATACAGTACCTTTGCTTAACGCCCACGTACCACACTGAAATGACCAGTTCATAGTTTCATTCTACTTTGGACACTTACATTGCCTTTAGTTTTAAAAGGAAATGTATGTTTTTTTTTTTTTTTTAGATATCATGAAAATTAAACCAGCTTAAAGCGGTATTAAACCCCAAACCAAAAATGTAATACAGCCATGGCCAAAAGTTTTGAGAATGACACAAATATGGATTTTCACAAAGTCTGCTGCTTCAGTGTTTATGACGGCAATTTGCATATGCTCCAGAATGTTATGAAGAGTGATCAGATGAATTGCAAATAATTGCAAAGTCCCTCTCTTTGGCATGAAAATGAACTTAATCCCTTAAAAAAATGCCCACTTCATTTGTGAAGTAGGCTTCAGAATGTCCAAGAAAGTCCAGCAAGCGCCAGGACCGTCTCCTACAGTTGATTCAGCTGCGGGATCGGGGCACCACCAGTGCAGAGCTTGATCAATAACGGCAGCAGGCAGGTGTGAGTACATCAGCACGCACAGTGAGGAGAAGACTTTTGGAGGATGGCCTGGTGTCAAGAAGAGCAGCAAAGAAGCCACTTTTCTCCAGGAAAAAAAAACAGGGATAGACTGATATGCTGCAAAAGGTACAGGGATTGGACTGCTGAGGACTGGGCTAAAGTCATTTTCACCTTTCCGGTTGTTTGGGGCATCCATAAAAAACCTTGCCTGGAGAAGAAAAGGTGAGCACTAACTTCAGTCCTGTGTTATGCCAACAGTAAAGCATCCTGAGACCATTCATGTGTGGGGTGGCTTCTTAGCCAAGGGAGTGGGCTCACTTACAATTTTGCCTAAGAACACAGCCATGAATAAAGAATGGTAGAAAAACATCCTCCGAGAGCAACTTCTCCTAACCATCCAAGAAGAGTTTGGTGAGGAGCAATGCCTTTTCCAGCATGATGGAGCACCATTCATGTGTGGGGTTGCTTCTCAGCCAAGGGAGTGGGCTCACTTACAATTTTGCCTAAGAACACAGCCATGAATAAAGAATAGTACAAAAACATCCTCCGAGAGCAACTTCTCCCAACCATCCAAGAAGAGTTTGGTGAGGAGCAATGCCTTTTCCAGCATGATGGAGCATGATGAGTTATCACTTTTGCCTTATGGCAAATAAGGCAAAAGTGATAACTCAGTGGCTTGGGGAACAAAACATAAACATTTTGGGTCCATGGCCAGGAAACTCTCCAGACCTTAATCCCATTGAGAACTTGTGGTCAATCCTCAAGAGGCGGATAAACAAAACAACCCCACAAATTCTGACAAACTCCAGGCATTGATTATGCAAGAATGGTCTGACATCAGTCAGGAAGTGACCTAGAAGTTGATTGACAACATGCCAGGGCCAATTGCAGAGATCTTAAAAAAGAAGGGTCAAAACTGAAAATATTGACTCTTTGCATAAACTTAAAGTAATTGTCCATAAAAGACTTTGACACTTATGAAATGCTTGTAATTATACTTCAGCATACCATAGTAACATCTGACAAAAAGATCTAAAAACACTGAAGCAGCGGACTTTGTGAAAATTAATATTTGTGTCATTCTTAAAACTTTTGGCCACACTGAATATTGCAGCTTAAGAATCCTTAAATGTGGTGGCTGGCTGCATTATTTTTTTTTCCCTCTGTTTTCACCTGGTGATCTGGCCAGTAACACATCTCTTTTATTAGAGTACCTCCACTCTGGATGAAGGAGCACAGGGGGCACCTTTGGACAACAGCATTGTTAATCTGGTGCAGGGGGATTTGCAAGATAGCTTGTTCTTTTGAAAAACAACAGACTGTTTATAGCACAAAAAATAAAAAATGAAGTGGTGATCAAATACCACCAAAAGAAAACTATTTGTGGGAAAAAATGACATCATTTTTTTTGAGTACAGCGTTGCATGACCGCGTAATTGTCAGTTAAAGTAACGCAGTGCCGTATCGAAAACAATAGCCTGGTCATGAAAGGGAATAAATCTTCCTGAGGTCAAGTGGTTAATCATAGGAGGAGCTTGATAGGCTGAATCAGAACCCCAATTCCTTACTCTGTTCCTGTCCCTCAGGGAGTTTCGGGTGCTCCCATCCACCTTTGTGTGTTCCAGCATCTCCTTTAATATTAAATACAAACAGGGACGGTGGGAGCTTCCCATAATGGCCACAACACACGTGCACAACTTGGACTTCAGTGTAGAGATCCAACCAATGAGATATACAATATAAAAAATGTCAAATGGTTTTCCTGTTCATCATTTGCCAAAAACTGAAATATCAGTTTTGGTTGGACTGACCCTTTAAATCCTCTAGCCTGCCCTCCACATACTGTACATCTTCATTCACGTCTGCCCATAATATTTCCCCTAAGCCTCTTGAGTCTCCATTCATTGCCTCTTCACTTAGCCTGTCTTTTTCCTCCCGTTATATCTGCCCCATTTAGCGTACACATACCAGCTTACCATCCCAGTTGGTCTTTCCTTTAATATGCTGCTGCTGAGTGTCTCATCTATTTTCTTATCTCAGTGGACCTCTTGTATCAAAATAGACATATTGTTGGCTGTCTGGCTGTCTCAAGGGCAAACAATTTCTCTTATTGAAGGCGATTTGGGCATAGATTTTACACCGTCCAAACATTTTTTACTTTGAAAAACTGCAATGTATTGAGTATAATGTATTTAAAGGCATAGTGTATTTCCATCTAGCACACATGTTGACCTAAGAATTCAAACACATAGAATATAAATCAAATAGAGGGGGCAGACATAGACCGCAAAGATAAAGGTAGGAGTGTAAGGAAAGATGAGAAAATACTGTACACTATGGCATACAATCAAAATGAAGAGCATCATCAAAGAGGAATTGTAGACCATTGAAAATGTCACCGCACTAAAAGATAGAAGCATCACATGAGAAAGTCCTGGAGAAAAGGTAGGTATTTGTGTCATGATTGCACGTGTTACTAGTACTGGCTATCAGTTTATAATGGGTGTTGTAGGGTTTTAATAAAGAATGCTTAGTTTTAAACCAGGGGTCTCTAAACTTTCTAAAGAAATGGCTAGTTTACGTTCTTCTGGCTTTAGGGGGGCCGGACTATGCCCAGTGGGAGTAAACAATGCCAATCTTTGGTATTGGGGGGCATTGGGAGGAATAGTGCCCCATTTTTGCTTTCAGTGGAAGAAATGGTGCTCCATTGTTGGTGTCAATGGAAGGAATAATGTCCCATTGTGGTGTCAGTGGCATGAATTGTGCCCCATTGTTGGTGTCAGTGGCAGGAATAATGCCTCAAGGGCCGGGTAAAGGCAAGCAAATGGCCACATCTGGCCCCAGGGCCACATTTTGAAGACCACTGCTTTAGACTCTGAAGACCAGATAGCTGATTCTAAACTTGAACTCCATGTAGATATAAAACACACAAATGTATGCAGCTCTGTACAAAATGCATCATTTGACTTGGTTTAAACATTGTTTAATTCACTATTCAACAAAACTGAGACTGGGAGAGGCAGAGCCAACACGGAGCGAATCACTTGTGCTGTGGTGCTTATAAGAAGCATGCTCATAGGATGAGAGAGCGTGGTGACAGAGAGATGAGCTCATTAGTCTGCTGCTTCTCCTTTACCGGTCCAGTCAGAGGCTGAGGGAGGGAGAAGACCTTTAAAGGGTCCATGACATCCTGCACTCACAGGATGTCCTCAGTCTCCTGGTTTAAATAATGTCAAATTAGCCCAGAGTTGAGCTTCAGTAATGATTTTCTATAATCTTTTTCTGGAATTAAAGTGTTATATCACATCTCCACTGTATCTATGGAGGGAACCATGGTTGTCAGCCTCAGCTGCTCTCCTGAAATGGACTACAAACATGTCAGTATCATTTTATCTCCATTACATGGGACTGGACAAGGCAATAGGTAGTTTACAGAACATAGCTAGAGAAGAAGATAAGCTTTGGTGCAGCTCACTGGAAGTGACAAGGACACTGCATTTCCGGAAAGATCTGTTTTTTTCGGAATTATCTGAAAATATTCTTAGCTTATAAGGAAAGGACCTTTGACGAAACTTCACTTGTACTCTCATCAGTTCCAAAAGACTAAAACTTAAAGTGATTGTAAAGTCTTGTTTTTTTCCCTATAAAATAACAAACATGTTATACTTACCTGCTCTGTTGCAGTAATTTTGCACAGAGGAGCCCAGATCCTCCTCTTCTCGGGTCCCTCTTCTGTGATCTTGGCCCCTCCCTCCTGTTCAGTGCCCCCACAGCAAGCAGCTTGCTATGGGGGCACTTAAGCCGAGTAACAGCTCCCTGGGTCCATTCAGACATGAAGCCCTGGCCTAGCCCCGCCCCCTCTCTCCCTTGATTGGCTAGTCACTGGTGTCTCAGCCAATCAGGAGGGAGAATCTCAGATGGCTGAGACACTCGACATCACTGGACAGAGATGGGCTCAGGTAAGTATTAGGGGGCTGAGGGGGGCTGCTACACACAGAAGGCTTTTTATCTTAATGCATTAAGATAAAAAACCTTCTACTTTAAAACCCCGAAAAAGAGAGAATTAAAGTGATACTAAAGTCTAGTTTTTTTTTTGTTTCAAAATAACAAACGTGTTATACTTACCTGCTCTGCTGCAGAGGATTTACACAGAGCAGCCCAGATCCTCCTCTTCTCAGGTCTCTCTTCAGCACTCCTGGCTCCTCCCTCCTGTTGCGTGCCCCCACAGCAAGCAACTCCCTATAGAGGCACCCGAGCCGCAGCTCCGTGTGTCCATTTAGACACTGAGCCGGGGCCCGGCCCCGCCCCTCCCCTGTCTCTCCTCATTGGCTCACTGACTTTGATTGACAGCAGTGTCTCAGCCAATGAGGAGGGGAGTCCCAGAGAGCTGAGTCTATTGTGCAACATTGCTGGATCAAGAGGGGGCTTGGGTAAGTATTAGGAGGGCTGCTGCACACAGGTTTTTTTTTATCTTAATGCATTGGGATAAAAACACCTTCTGCCTTTAAAACCACTTTAATGACAGAAGAGATTTTCCTAATGTGAAAATATATTGTGAAATATACGTATACTGGTTCTAATAATGTGTGGGAACTAGCCCACATATTCTTGGGAGTGAGATGTGGGTTTTTAATAATAGCATGTTCCAAAAGAACAAATAGCTGTACTTACCCATACCTTCCAGTCAGATAGCAGTTTCATTATAGTCAAAAGAAAGAAATATGATTTCTGATTAGTTACCATGGTCACATTGCTCTTAGCCTTATTAAGGGAGGCCTATTTTGGGCCACTTTATAGTATGTCAATGCAGCTTGCATTTCAGGCTCAAAAGCCACTTAATAAGTATCATGATGTAGGTGTTAGCTGCTGCAATATTAGCAATAAGCAATCTTTCTTCATAAATGTATGTCAAAATATATTCTGCTACATTTCTTTGGTGAAAAAAATAAAACAAAACAAATCAGTGTATATTATTTAGTCTATGTGAAAGTCAATATAGGGGTTGACTTACTAAAGCAGTGGTTCTCAACCTGGGGGTCGAGACCCCCTCGGGGGTCGAATGACGATTTGCCAGGGGTCACCGAATCCTGGGCTGTTCCTGAAGCCCGCACAGCTCTCCCAGCCTTTTCGCAGCCACCCAGCGTGGCTGTCCCTGGAGCCCACGGCCGCCACTCAGCCTCTTCACAGCCACCCATTCAGTTCACGGCATGGCTGGTGGGCAGAGACTAGAGGTCAACTGACTGGTGAGGAATGTGAAGTGGGAGGGGCTGGAGGAGACCCTATCTCCTGATTTCAGCATAGGTGCCACTGCTGCGAGACACCAAAGAGCCGGAGACACAGTGAAGCCGGAGACACAGTGAGTAACACTACCTGTGATTATAGTTGCCATTAAAAGTCCCCACTACAGTTCTCAGATCAGCAGATGACCTTGATCAAGAGCACCTAAGTTGGCTGATCAGAACTCCCCCCAGCACTGCCACTGATCCCACCCCCCACCAGCACTGCCACTCATCCCAACTCCCCGCCAGCACGGCTACTCATCCCATCCCGAACCAGCACTGCCACTCATCCCAAATCCCGCCAGCACTGCCACTCATCCCAACTCCTCGCCAGAACTGCCACTCATCCCACCCCCCAACAGCACTGCCACTTATCCCCCCCCACCAACACTGCCACTCATCCCAACTCTCCACCAGCACTGCCACTCAACCCAACTCCCCACCAGCACTGCCACTCATCCCAACTCCCCGCCAGCACTGTCACTCATCCCAACTCCCCGCCAGCACTGCCACTCATCCCAACTCCCCGCCAGCACTGTCACTCATCCCAACTCCCCGCCAGCACTGCCACTCATCCCAACTCCCCGCCAGAACTGTCACTCATCCCACCCCCCACCAGCACTGCCACTCATCCCAACTCCCCACCAGCACTTCCACATATCCCAACTCCCCACCAGCACTGCCACTCATCCCAACTCTCCACCAGCACTAACACTCATCCCAACTCCCGACCAGCACTGCCACTCATCCCAACTCCCAACCAGGACTGCTATTCATCCCAACTCCCCGTCAGCACTTCCACTCATCCCATTCCCCCAATCCCCCACCAAGGAGTAAGAGAAGGAATAAAAATAGAGAATACATGGAAGGGAGAGGAAAAGAGGGGGAGGAACAAAGAAAAAGGGAGAGAATAAGATAACAAGAAAGACGGCTAGAAAGAGGTATGGGGGGGACAAGAAATTAGGATAGAGAGAGATAAAAAAGGGAAAGAAAGGAGAACAAAGAGAAAGAGTGGTACATCCTAAAATGTACCATAAGGGGTTTTAATACTGTACTAGTGGAAGGGACTCAGGGAGCGCGAAATATCCATGGGTTAGGGGCGCAAATTACTTGTCTTGCCTTGGGTGCCAAGAACCCATGCTACGAAAATTTTACGGTTAAGGGTCCCCACAACTTGGGAAATTTTATCAAGGGGTCACGGCACTAGGGTGGTTGAGAACCACTGTACTAAAGGCATACAAACTGTGCACAATTTAAGGTAAAGCTTCACTTTACAAAGGATACCAAATCACGTGCAAGGAAAATAAGAATAACAAACAGCATATTTGCTCGCACATGATTGGATGATGGAAGTCAGCAGAGCTTCTGCTCATTTTCTAAGCTCTGGAGCAACTACTCTTGCACAGTCTACTTGTCTTTAGTAAATCAACCCCATAGAGTCTACAAACTATGGCATACGTATATTTGAAAATTAATCAATCCTGATGTTTTGACTGCCTCATTTCTTAAGGCCCAAAAATGGCAGGACAGTAAAAAAAAAACAAAAAACACAAAACAATACCCTTTTTGGAAAGCAGATGGTTAAAGTTATTTAGTAAGAGGCATGGTGATTTTTTTTAAAGTTGTAATTATTTGCCACATTTTTTTGGAGAATGATGAAGTAAATAAAATTTGTTTTTGTTTTTTCACAAAGTTGTCATTTTAACATGTTATTTCTCACACAGCATGGGAATATTTACAATTACACCCCAAAATACATTCTTCTACTCCTCCTAAGTATGGGGATACCACGTGTGTGAGACTTTTTTGCTGTCTAGATGCATATGGAGGCTCAGAATCCAAAGAGCAACATTGGGCTTTCAAGTGCCAAACATTACATCTACAACTACCTATCACTTTTCTTTAAAGGGCAGGAAAAGACAGGAAAAACACCCCAAAAAGTACCACTTTTTTTAAAGTAGACCATATTTACAAAGAGGCATGGTAATCTTTTGAAGTTCACATTTTTTGCCACAAATTTTTGGAAAATGCAAAAAGAAAATTAAATATATTTCTTCTACAGGAAGCTGACAATGAATAAGATATTTCTCACCCACAGTAGCATACTTAGAATTATGCCTTAAAGCACATTCTGCTACTTTAGAGTATAGGGATACCACATAACTGTCAGACTTTTTCACAGCCCAGCCACATAATGGGACCTAAAGTCCAGGGAGCCCCTTCAGACATTCAAGGGACATAAATCAGGCATCTAATTACCAAATTACCTATCACATTTATTGAGGTCCTGAAATGCCCGGACAAGAGAAACACTCACAAAATGACCCCTTTATGGAAAGCAGACAGTCAAAGGTATTTAGTAAGAAGCATGGTGAATTTTGTATAAGGATACTACATATGTGAAACTTTTTTGCCCTCTAGATACATAGAGAGTAGGGATGAGCTTCGAGTTCGAGTTGAACTCATGTTCGACTCGAACATCGGCTGTTCGCAAGTTCGCCGAACAGCGAACAATTTGGGGTGTTCGCGGCAAATTCGAATGCCGCGGAACACCCTTTAAAAGTCTATGGGATAAATCAAAAGTGCTAATTTTAAAAGCTTATATGCAAGTTATTGTCATAAAAAGTGTTTGGGGACCTGGGTCCTGCCCCAGGGGCCATGGATGAATGCAAAAAAAAGTTTTAAAAACGGCAGTTTTTTCAGGAGCAGTGATTTTAATAATGCTTAAAGTCAAACAATAAAAGTGTAATATCCCTTTAAATTTCGTAGCTGGGGGGTGTCTATAGTATGCCTGTAAAGGGGTACATGTTTCCCATGTTTAGAACAGTCTGACAGCAAAATGACATTTCAAAGGAAAAAAGTCATTTAAAACTACTCGCGGCTATTGCATTGCCGGTCCGACAATACACATAAAAGTTCATTGATAAAAACGGCATGGGAATTCCCCACAGGGGAACCCTGAACCAAAATTAAAAAAAAAAATGACGTGGGCGTCCCCCTAAATTCCATACCAGGCCCTTCAGGTCTGGTATGGATATTAAGGGGAACCCCGGCCAAAATTAAAAAAAAAAAATGACGTGGAGGTCCCCCTAAATTCCATACCAGGCCCTTCAGGTCTGGTATGGATATTAAGGGGAACCCCGGCCAAAGAAAAAAAAATGACGTGGGGGTCCCCCTAAATTCCATACCAGACCCTTCAGGTCTGGTATGGATTTTAAGGGGAACCCCGTGCCAAAATTAATTTTAAAAAATGGCGTGGGGTCCCCCCAAAAATCCATACCAGGCCCTTATCCGAGCACGCAACCTGGCAGGCCGCAGGAAAGAGGGGGGGACGAGAGAGCACCCCCCCTCCTGAACCGTACCAGGCCACATGCCCTCAACATTGGGAGGGTGCTTTGGGGTAGCCCCCCCAAAACACCTTGTCCCCATGTTGATGAGGACAAGGGCCTCATCCCCACAACCCTGGCCGGTGGTTGTGGGGGTCTGCGGGTGGGGGGGCTTATCGGAATCTGGAAGCCCCCTTTAACAAGGGGACCCCCAGATCCCGCCCCCCACATTCCCTGTGATGTCACAGGGAAGTCCCGTCAAGTCCCCGTGCGTCAGAGGGGGGCGGGGTCACCGGGTGGCCCCACCCCCCGTTATTTAAGAACCGTCAGAAGAGGAGACGCATCACACAGCGGGAGCCTCCCTCCATGCTAGCATGGATGCAGAGCGGCCCAGAGAAGAAGATTATGAAGAGAAGAAGATGAAGGAGAGAAGAAGATGAAGAGAAGAGCGGGAGCCATGGGTGCGGAGCAGCCCGAGGAGAAGAAGATAGAAGACACCGGAGGAGATGCTGGACGAGAACACCGGAGGAAGAACCAGAAGAGCCAGAAGAAGAAGATGAAGGAAGATAGAAGAAAGAAGAAAGAAGAAGCATTTAAATAAAGGAATTGTCAAAAACTGTCTCTTGTCATTTTTAACATTTTTGACAGTTTTTTAGTGAAATGGTAGGGGTACCCCTTTTGTACCCCCTTACCATTTCACACGGGGGGGCAGGATCTGGGGGTCCCCTTGTTAAAGGGGGCTTCCAGATTCCGATAAGCCCCCCGCCCGCAGACCCCCACAACCACCGGCTAGGGTTGTGGGGATGAGGCCCTTGTCCTCATCAACATAGGGACAAGGTGTTTTGGGGGCTACCCCAAAGCACCCTCCCAATGTTGAGGGCATGTGACCTGGTACGGTTCAGGAGGGGGGGCCGATCTCTCGTCCCCCCTCTTTTCCTGCGGCCTGCCAGGTTGCGTGCTCGGATAAGGGTCTGGTATGGATTTTTGGCCGGGGTTCCCCTTAATATCCATACCAGACCTGAAGGGCCTGGTATGGAATTTAGGGGGACCCCCACATCATTTTTTTTTTTAAATTTTGGTTTGGGGTTCCCCTGTGGGCAATTCCCATGCCGTTTTTATCAATGAACTTTTATGTATATTGTCGGACCGGCAATTCAATAGCCGCGAGTAGTTTTAAATGACTTTTTTTCTTTGAAATGTCATTTTGCTATCAGACTGTTCTAAACATGGGAAACATGCGCCCCTTTACAGGCATACTATAGACACCCCCCAGCTATGAAATTTAAAGGGATATTACACTTTTATTGTTTGACTTTATTATTAAAATCACGGCTCCTGAAAAAACTGACGTTTTTAAAACTTTTTTTTGCATTGATCCATGTCCCTTGGGGCAGGACCCAGGTCCCCAAACACTTTTTATGATAATGACTTGCATATAAGCCTTTAAAATTAGCACTTTTGATTATTCATGTTCGTGTCCCATAGACTTTAACCTTGTTCGCGTGTTCGAACAAACTTTTTTCCTGTTCGCATGTTCTGGTGCGAACCGAACAGGGGGGTGTTCGGCTCATCCCTAATAGAGAGGCTTAAAATCCAAGGAGCACCTTCAAACTTTCTAGGGGCATGAAGTAGGCATCTAATTTCCTAACTACCAATCACATTTTTGGAGGCCCTGGAACGCCTGGACAGTACAAATGCCAGCTAGGACTGCCAGCGTAGGAATGGAGAAAACCTGTGCATTCAGGTAAACTTGGCCCTCACATGGGGTGTGTATAGATATGCCCTGTGTGAACAAGGCCTAATAGTAAAGCCAGTTGCAGTGTCCCTGTCACTGCCCTGTCAAACCAGTCCCAGTTTCACCAAAAGTCTTTATTCCCATGAGGCGTATCAATGCGTTCCCCAGGCTAGTGCTTGCCCACACAGGAATGCACAAGTGTTCCATGCATCCCCATGCAGGCAGTCATATTCATGCCTTTTGGAATACAGCGACTACACAGACACAGCTGCTGCCCCCAATTTGACATCCGTGCAGGTGCGCGGCCACGAACACAGACAGTGTGAGTTCAGGGACATGCACCCTCACAGAAGTCAGATTGGGAGCAGCAGTTGTGTCCGTGTAGCCCCCGCATCCCAATAGACATCAATAGAACTGTCTGCACAAGGATCCATGGATTACCCGTGCATCCCTTTGCAAGTAAACAGGGAATTTGCATTAATACGCCCTGCGTGGACAAAGCCTTATGGGCACACTAGGACTGATTTGGCAGTGATCGGGGACACTGTGACTAACTGTATTACTAGTATCCTAGAGGCGTTTCCAAGAGGGTGAACATGAGGTGTGAGATCGGGGGGACGTTTTAATACACCCTCCCAAAACGAATAAGCTCCCACCCGAACGTTTATCTACAGTTGCCAGGCAGGAAATGGTTTTCTGTATTTTTGTACATGCAAGCAGTGTAAGCATAGGAGTTTGACCTGGTACCAGCCACTTGCAGCCCCTGTACAGCAGAGCTGGAATATGAAAGGAAAAAGTAGCACAAGATGCCAATCAGTTCATGTGCTTGCAAGAAGCATGCTGATAGCAGGAGAAAACAGACTGACAGGGAGCTAAGCTAATCACTGTGCTGTTTATACTTTCACTGTCCAGTCATAGGCTGAGGCAGGTTAAGGATGACTTAAGCTCAGAGGAAGTGGGTTGAATGATGGTGGTCCTTAGACTGAGGACATAGCGGCAGAAAAAAGTTCTGTGGGGGAAATCTTGTTATTTTACCTTTTAATTGGCTATTTTTTATTATGTTATTTTGGCTGGCATTCTGAATTAGGCATAACTGATTTTTATAGTACAAACAATCTAAAAATTGCATGCATAACAGAGGGACCTAGGATCTCTTGGCTTAATCTCTGTAGACTGCACAGCACAAAGGTCATAAGCGTTTTCCATACCTCCTTCCTGGTGTTTCAAGCTCCAGCATGTGCAAAAGAAGCAGAGCTGTGACCAAATGTGTGCTTTGTTCAGCTTTTTCATTTGATAGACAGCTGCATTTAGTAAATCAAGTAATAAGTAGCTGATACAAGAGCAGGACAGAGGGGGTATTCGGAAGGGGATAGAAATGCCCTATTACATGGTCATTTTCTGGCAAAGAATTAAAGTAGTTTATACAGAAACCTCCTGTGATGATGACTTGAATGATTACATCACTTCAATGTTGTATTCAACACCAGGCTAACATGGTATCAGATGTCAAATGGTGGTTCACTTACATTTGCCAGTAAAGTCGTAAACCTTTGCAACATACATTGCATGTGACTTGAGCTTGAGATTTGATAAAGAGTGTCTGTTATGGACAAATACCCTCTATTCTGTTTTGGCACAAGGTTCTCTGGCATCCAAGATGAAGATGCCAAATGGACCCCTTCCCAGGGGCAGAGATGGATGGTGCTTTCACATTTTCACATATAGCTGGCCAGGTTTATTTGCAGAGTATCGGGACTTGAACTGAGGCAGTTCATCTGTCTCTGTCTCTAAAGACCCAGCATTGTGAGTGACTAGCAGGCTAATGGCTACGGTGTATGTGGCATTTCTTACAGAAGCTGCTGACTGCTGTTTCTTGTCAGCAGTATGACAGGGGAAGTTTAACTCTCTCCTTTATTTGCTAGGCTTTCCTGTTCAACAGCATTGAATGTAGGTGGGGTGCAGCATGTGCAGCAGCAACGATTCACACAACCAGGTGAGGTGTAAAACTTGTATTGAAGTGCTGCAGTAACAGTTCACAACAAACCTGGTGGGAGTGCTACCCAGCTGGGTGAACTCATGATTTCCAGCAATGTGAAAGGCGCAGGATTCAGCTGCACTGATAGTGTCTGTTGAGAGAGGGGCAGAATGCGGTCTGGCTGTTTCGTGCCCAATTGGGAAAGAGTCCAGAAAAGATGAGACCCTACGCATTCCCTCATCAGGAACCCTTCACTAATGCTAGTACTGTCCCCAATAGATGGGATACCAGTCCCTACTCTACCAACCTGCAAATATGTGCCAAACCTGGAAGCCAGGGTCTTAAAAAGGCTCTGCCTGACCCAAGATGGCCACCAGAGTCACATGGGGTGGCAGCATCCAATCTGATCGCTTCCTCAGGGACCCAGGAAACCATAGAGAAACCATGTTTCTCCTAACTTCCTCTGGAACTGCGGTGCTTTTGCTGAATAGCATCACCTGCAGTGGAAAAAGTAGACTGTTCCTGCCTACATACATGTTTAAGTGTTTGGTACCCCAGCATTTCAAATTCCAGATATGTGCCCGCTGTACCATGTACTTGTATGGAAAAAGTTCCCTGTTCTCTTTTTTATAAAAAATAAAAGGTTTAGGACTTTAATTTTATTTTTTATCCAGATTAGGGATGGGGGTGCATCTCCCCTTATGCACCTGTTTTGCTTGCGTCTATCTAGCAAGGTTACTTTGTGGTATAAGCAAGGAAGCTGAGACCTCTGCAGTGGGTAAATGTGCTTTTACTATACAAAGATGCTGTACATACAAAACTATTACAATATTAGGATACAATACAAGACTGACAGATCTATAACAAGCAAAATGCCTAGCAAATAAACAGCCTATGGTCTGTAACAGTAGAAATACACTTAAAAGTTACTTAGCTCCAGTTACTGTATTCATGATCTCAGTTGCTCCTGGAGATCAGGTACCTTCTTGTTCGCTGATTACAGATTCGAGTGTCCTTCGGTGTTAATCCATGTTGAGTGGCTTCCACTATCAGTCTCTACTGCTCCTTTTATTTGGGCTTTTGTTTACCAGTTTGTTGACAATGGTTTCAAAACAACCAAACTTCCACCTGTCAACAGTTCCTATTGTTACCAAGTCAGAAACATCCTCAGACAAACCTGATCTCTTTTAGAATAGCAATCAGACTAGTTTTTATCACAGTCTTGTAGAAAAATCATATTTTTTATATCAAACACAACACATTCCGCCCTTGATTTTTCTCTCAGACTACACACAAAAAATCTCTTCATTACTAACAACTCATTCTACACATTAATTTCCTTGAATGCAACCCCCTCCCATATTTATGTCACTGAGAAGGAGTTTCAGTCTTTGGCTAAAAGTTCATTAGAAAGTCCATTCTAAAGTTCTTCAGAAACAAGTCCAGGCTTGTAATACATCAAAGGCCTTTCTCTCTACAGCTCTTGCGGTCTTCCATCATTTTGCCCATCATGTAACCACTTTTCTCTGGTCTTCCTATGGATCAAATCGGAGACAAAAAGAACAGGGCCCTCTAAGTGCAGTATGCAAGTTGAATTAATCAAGGAAATGGTTTAAAAACACTCACAAAAGTATATGAACAAAGGGCATGAAATGTCATCCGCTCCTGACAGCCGGGTGAGAGAAAGGAAGGTCCCGTATGGATGTGGCGGTGGCTGTGTCTTCCTGGATCCGATCCTGTGCCGGTCACACTGCTGGTTCACTGTGTTGTACGGTGGATAGGAAGGGGATCGATGGTGTACACCGCTCGCAGAGACGGACGTCACTTCCGGGTCGGGTCAGCGGGATTGCTCGCGTTCGAGACATGCGTGTTCCTTCCTCAGGCTTGAATGGCGGCCATCTTTGGTGGGGGCATATTACACCCACACAATACACAGTCATTTGATGTGTTGTCATGGAAAGATTATACTCAAGGGGAGGGGGATGAAGGAGGGTGGGAGGGGGAATAGAGAAACTAAATGACAACCTAATAGGTGTGTGTGTGGCGATTGATGAGAATGAAGATGTATATGCAGCAGATGAGGGGGGACGGAGGATGTGAACTTAGTGTATGTAAAAATGTATATAGGAAATTGTATATGAGAAAAGTGTGCAATTAGATTGGGCAGTGAGGGGTGAATGTAGGATAAGTGTATTACAGAAGATGTGATAGATGCAATATAATGAAATAAATTAAGATGAAAAAAATAAAGATAAAAATAAATATAAAAATAAAATTATAATAAAAGGTATGATGAAAGGTAAAAATAAAAAATAAAAATGGCAATGATGGTAATGGAGAGTAATATTTATGGGAACATGCCTGTAGTAATGGATAATAATAATGATATTATGTGGTTGGGAGTGGTTGTTTGTGGATAGGAATCAGGGGAAAGGTGATAGGTAGTCGAATGGACTTATAGGGTTGGGGAATGGTACTGTTGAAGTGTATTCATCATACAGATGGTATAGAGAGAGTACCGAATAAATGTGTGGATGTGGTAATGATGTTAAAATGAATGGAGGGAATACCCATGTGTAAAATACTAATGTCAGCAATAATGAATAAAAATGAATCAAGATTCGGGTGAGAGGGGTAAAGTTCATGATGAACGTTTGGAGTTACGCTGGGGGTGAATGTGTAGGTATGTGGGTGTATACAATGTTTTGCATGCATGTATGCACGTGCATGTAGCAACCGTACAAATGTTCCTGGGCATGCGTTTATTAAGGGTGATAATCAGTAAGAGGAGATAAGATACTGGAAACTATGTATTGGTTAGGTCATAGTAGGGTGTTGATTTCTATGGTTTCGTTTAAGCCTCCAGGCAATAGAGTATCCAGGGTGTAAATCCAATAATTCTCTCTTTCATGGAGTCTTTTGTATCATTCAGCGGGGGGGCCTACTATCAACACCCTACTATGACCTAACCAATACATAGTTTCCAGTATCTTATCTCCTCTTACTGATTATCACCCTTAATAAACGCATGCCCCGGAACATTTGTACGGTTGCTACATGCATGTGCATACATGCATGCATAACATTGGTTTGCCAGTACCATCTGAAGAGGAGACTCCAGAAATGGATGTCACCAATCCTGTTTCACATATCACCAAGAGAAAGTTGGTTTATGAGTCCAATGCCCGAGAAGTGCCTATTAGACCCCGTAATACTCCACAGGGCCCTAAAAACAATACTAGACCTCAGAGTTCTAGGAATTAATTATAAAAAATCGCCTCAGATTCCTTATCGGGATTATCCCCCCCTATTAGAGGTAGGGGTAACAATAGGGTAAACTTCTGCCACGGCAGAAGTTTGTCCCGTGGACAATCCAGAAATTCGTACCATAACAATGGAGTGAGAGGACCTCCACCTGGATGGTATGATTATCAGGATGAATTCAATAGAAACATTCCAGAATATGAGTACACGACACAGACTCCCATTCGTACGCACAATTGGTTCCTTCCCATACAAACAAAGGGACCGAGGGAATCCTATCGTGACTCCTATAGGTATATTGACAGGTAAGAAGACCTGTTTTCTAGGTCTCCCTACCATTATAATCAAAGTTTACCTGGGCCCTCTTACCAGTCGGGTTTTCCGATATCCACACAAGACTATCAGGGAAGTCCAGAAAAAAAAGGAGGTACCAGAGGGGGGTGGAGGATCCAAAGCAATAAGAAAAAGAACTTAACAGGCTCTTATATTTTCAATCTAAGTTCAGTTGTCCCGACGGATGAAGAAAAGTTGGTACTTGACAGACTTGGGTCTGAAATATGTCCCTCCCAAGGCACTCAACAAATTTTCTACGTTCATAGACATCCAAAAATGCATACGAAAACTTAGTATCCAGCGTCATTTTCTTTCCCTTCCTCCCAGGACAACTCTTGTTATTAGTGATGGCCATACACATACGGGTGTTTCTAACCCGTCTTTATTTAACCCTCAGAGGACTATGGCACCTGCCATTAGTGTGTTCCGTAGCCTTGTATTACGTGACCTAGACCCAGCAAGAAAACCTATTTAGATCCTAATATCAAGAAAGGACTGAAATCACTATGCGAACAGAAGAATCTGATCATACGCCCCACGGACAAGGGCGGAGCAATAGGTATTTTAAATAGAGAAGACTACATTATCAGGATGAATGATATTCTGAGTGATTCCAGCACCTATAGTCCCATCCATTCTGATCCTACCGCCACATTTAAGCAGTCCCTTACTTAATTGGTTAATGAGGGTTATTCCCTTGGCACCCTTGATAAAAAAGTCAGCGGGATTGACTCGGTGACATCCCGGATTGGGAAATATGTGGATTTTCACCTCCAGCTGGTGGTTTGCTCAATGCCTTCCTATTTGAAGGACACTGGTGCTACCATCCAGTTATTGGAATCTATTGAATACAGAGAGTGCATGTTCCTAGTCACAGCGGACGTGGCCTCTCTGTATACCTGTATCCCACATGACTTAGGCTTTGATGCAGTTGAGCACTATTTATGTCACAATACCACTCTTTCCTTGATACATTGGAATTTTATTATGGAACTTCTTAGATTTGCCACACAGCACAATTATTTTTGGTTCCAGAACAAATTTTATTTACAGACCAGGGGAGTGGCCATGGGGGCAAAGTTTGCCCCCAGTTTGGCCAATTTATTTATGACCAGATGGGAGGAGGATGTTGTCTATGCCCTTAAGAGACCTGAATTGGTCCTTTGGGCCAGGTACATAGACGACATCCTCCTCCTGTGGAATGGTGATCGAGAATCCCTCTACGAGTTTATGTCCTTCCTTAACTTGAATAATAGAGGTATA
Organism: Lithobates clamitans; assembly: GCA_037952925.1. NCBI lineage: Eukaryota > Metazoa > Chordata > Amphibia > Anura > Ranidae > Lithobates > Lithobates clamitans. Next base: position 3,113,306 of record JBBGZY010000725.1, on the reverse strand, counting down.
CGTCTGAGCTATGCGGCTAGTCTCACCTCTATTCAATTCTTGGATCTTGAGATCAACGTAGTGGACAGTCATTTCGAGTTCAAGACTCATTTCAAACCTACTGACCGGAATGCATACATTCCGGCTGACAGTTGTCACCATCCTCAATGGCTGAAGTCCATCCCCCGTAGTCAGTTCCTCAGATTGAGGCGAAACTGTACTCGGTTGTTTTTTTTTGACAGAATACAGATTCAATTTTTTTTTTATTAAATTTGTTACATTTTTTTTTTTCTTTCATTTTTATTCTTTTTTTTTTTCTTAACGGTAATTTTTTTTTTGTTTACAAAAAAAACAAAGGGGGGAAGAAAGATTTTTAATTTTTTAATTATTAATTTTTTTTAATGTTTACTATTTGTTATTTTTCTTTTTTTCCTATAGTACCTTTTATTTTTTTATTTTTTTTATTTTTTTTGTATGGTGATTCTTAAGTTTGGTGTCACTAGGGTGAAATAAATAAATAAATAAATTTAAAAAAAAAAAAAGAGGGGAGTAGGGGGGAACATTATATGGAGAACATTTAAAATGGTTAGAAATGTTGATAGAATATTAAAGCTTCCCTATAGCATTTTGGGGATGGACCAAGTTCCAACAGTTTTTCTTCCCTCTTTCGACATTGGATAATTGTTATATAAATGTATGTGATTGTAGCTATTACCAACTATGACAGTAACATCTGGGTGTTAGCAACAGTCATGTGACTATTTTCTGTGTATATGTGACATACAATCCTCTCTACAGTTCTAATATTGGGCAGTCATCATATGTGGTCATTGATCAAATTTTTTTTTTGTTTGTTTGTTGGTCAGTTTTCTTTTTTGTGCCATAACCAAGTTCAAAGAGCATTGTGTGAATATCATATAGATATACTGGGACTGATGATACTCATAGTGATTGGCAAATAGCAGGGAGTATAGTACAATTGTACTTAAGAGTAATTTAGTTTGATTGTTCCTGAAGCCACTAGTGACTGATGACATCACACTCATCCATATTCCGAATTATTTTTGTCTGCGTAGGCGACACTGCCTAATCTGCACGGAGAACTCTTAAAGTGATGACCTCTTCTGTAGCCTGCTAAAGGCAGGACGGAGCTATATGCCCAAAGGTTTGGCACCAGCCAAGGTTGAACGGAACACAGTTCCAGTAAAAAGGAGTTAGTGGTGAGTTGCGATGGCAACAAAACTCCCCGGAACACGTGAAGGGTCATAAACGCACACACAACGTGGTATTCCACAGAAGGTGGGGCAGAGGTACTTGCAGGCATATGACAATGGAGGAAGAAAGATGGGGGGATGAAAATCAGACACCTGGCTGAAGGGCGTAACCATTCAAATTGTTACACATGTCACTGGGAAAGGGGTCTCATTAGTATGTCGCAGTATATCTATGACAATTCTAATCAAAAGGTCCTTACGGCTTAGACTTACCAGACAAGCATTCAGTTGAATGCATATGTTTTAAATGTACTTGTGTTTTTATTTCTCTACCTTTGTCCACATTAATAAAGTATAATCTTAGAAAGCCAGGAAAAACTGGTCCCCAGGCTATTATTGTATGCTGTATCCACTTGGAATCACCAGTGAAGGCCGTCCCAGAAGCAAGGGCAACATGACCAGATTCGCCTTATGGACTTTCGTACTGTTATTATCGGACTATTGTTATTATTGGACTGTTGAGAACAAGGATCCTCATGTTTTTGGTTTTTTTTCTTATTGTTTTGTTTTGGTGCTGTTTCTCATGATTTCTATTTTGGACTTATGACATCCAGAACAAGTGATGACTACCAATACTGGGATCCAGAAGTGTGAACTGTAGAGATGGAGAGTTTAAAAAGTTTTTTTTTTCTTCTCAAAGAGTTTTATTTCATTTCAGAGGGTAAAGCCAAAAGTGACAAATATTAAAGGAGATTGCACATAAACCATTATTCTAGGTGTGGCCGAATATATTTCATTTAGCTGGCATCTATGAAAGCCGGGCAAAAACTTTCATTTAAGCTGTTGCTAAGAGCAGAGAATGTGGGCCAAGGCTTGTATATACAAACAACGCAGAGCCAATTCCATTGTTTTACACCTACTCCTTTGAAAGGATCCCATGTTGGGATATGCATTGGAGGGGGCCCAACCCATAATCAACACCTAACTTCCTGGGGAAATGCAATTAACACACTTGGCCAGCATAGTCACAAGGATTTGCATGAAAGGGGGCCGACTTATGGAGTAAGCCCTCCAATCATGATCCAAGCTAGGCCAACCAATGAGACATCAGCTTGGTTTGATATACTCAGAGCCAAGGGGGAGGTATCTCTTTTTTCTGATAGACCAGCGAGCTGAAAGGAGCTTTGGTAAGGATGGGTAATTATGGGAAAGGAATGCCCTTTTACTTGTAACTAAATATGTGTGTAGATTACTGTATTGAGGAATATACCCTGTATTCCTTCATGTAAATACTTTATTTCAACCTAATATTTTCTTCCTTGGTGTAAGGCGATAGATAGACGATTGTGTATTAGCTAGACTTTCAACTGTGTCCTAATAAATGTTATTATATTTTAAGCTTTCACTCTTGGTCGAAAAGAACTCTTATTTAACCCACATCATATCTATGAGATATGAAAAATCTTAAATATAGATTTTTCAGGGTAACATCGGTTAGATGATTTCTTCAGCCAGTCCACCATTTTGAAAGATAGGTTTCTAGAAAAGAGTTACCAATCTAATATTTTGGATCTAGAAATAGATAGGGTTTCTAAAATAGATAGGAATTCCCTATTGAGACCGTCCCTAAAAATATTAAGGAGGACAAGTTTAGATGGTCCTTTTTCACTACATATTCTGTTCAATCCAGACAAATTAAAGAAATTATCCAAAGACATTGGGGAACCCTTCAGTGTGATAAGTTCTTGGACCTGACAGTGCCGGTGTTATTTTTAGAGGAACCCGTTCTATCCAGGGACAGATCGCACCCAATGTGATAGACCCTCCTAAACACACCCCCTTTTTCAACAATGCAAGGGATATTATCCTTGTCGTAAATGCAATGTCTGCCTGCACAACGAATGCGGCAGATGTAAGAGTGACACTTTTCAGTCCACGGTCACTCAATGCATTTACTCCATGGAACACTTTACCACTTGTGCCACCAAATTTGTAGTCTATCTACTTACTTGTCCTTGCAACAAACAGTACATAGGACGCACTACCCAAACATTCTCAATTAGGGTTAATGAACACTTGACCAATATTAAGAATGGTAAAACTAACCATACCATTCCTTGTCACTATCTTGAAAATCACGACCGTGACCCCACGGGGACAAAATTTGTCGTTATCGACAAGTTTATTCCTCACTGGAGAGGTGAATCCCGTATTCGTGGAGTATCCTGTCTTGAGACCTATTGGATTTTCCGGCTCAAGCCTTATTCACCGTTTGGCCTCAATGTAGAGTGGGATATCAATTCATTCATTAACAAGGCTTAATTTTTTCCCCTCTTGACCTTTTCTTATATTTGTGTTTTGATAATTTTATTTGTATTTTTATTTTTGTTTGCATTTTTATTTTTACTTTGGTTTCATTTTTTCTTGCTGGGTATTATATATTCTAAACACAATTGTTTTCACATTGTGGAAATATTATTTTCACATTGTGACGTTTTATACATATTTTGATTAGATCATTATGGATGAAGGCCCACTACTTTCTTTATGACTTTATAAAGTATTGAGGCTTTCTTATATTTGCAGTATTGCATATGTGCAGCGTGTTGCCACTCTGTACCTTGTGACCTTGGTTGTTGTGAGGCCTTTAATATTGATGTGGATACAATACATGTTTGCTCCACCAAGTTTCAGGACTGTTCTTCACTCTTGCTGAGAAGTATCCACTAACCAGTCAGAGTCCCAGACACTGTCTTGAAGCTCATCTGCCAATGCAAATATAACTTCAAACCTTCCTGCCAGATTCCCTCTCATTTCTAGATAGGCTTCAGCTTCAGATACGTCACTCTTTGTTTCTATGTCATGGGAAGCAGTAACATGGTATCTGTTAAGCCCTGTTCTTTCAGGAACCTTACATAAATACTGAACTCTGAACTCCAGCTGTGGAATCTGTGCCCCAATCCCCACCATCCTCTCATATGGTGTGCTTTTGGCTATTGGCCTAGAATTTAACAATATGTCTGCCTGTGTGAGGACCCGATCCCACCCCCTTAGTGTATGTGTGGGTGCAAGTTTGCGTATCTGGTCCTTCAATAGCCCATTGTATCTTTCAATCAAACCAGCTGCCTGTGGATGGTATGGGATGTGGCACAACCAGTACACTCCAGAATTTTTGGCCCACTGTTGTACTGTTGATCCGGTGAAGTGTGAGCCACTATGATTTTGGACTTGTTTGGGACAACCATAAGCAACGACAAGTTTCTGGAGCAGTTGAAGCATTGCGGCTTAATCTGCACGTTTGCAAGGATGAACAAGCATAAGTCCTGAATAGGTGTCCACTGCAGTGCAACAGTATCTTAATCGACCCGGTGGAGTACTTTCGCAATGGCCATTGTCGCACTTCTCCACACACTGTACACTTCCCTATTACAGTCTTCATGTCCATGGATATAGGCAATCCTCTCTGCTGTGCCCATTCATATGTTGCATTCTGCCCCAAATGTCCAGATTGCTTGTGGGCCCAGTTGGCCATGTTCATCAAGACAGGATCATTTGGCACAACTGCATTCACTTTGGCAATTTCATCTACCGCTCTGTTATAGTTCTCAAAGTCTGGGACCAGGGGCACATGTGCGTCAACATGCCCCACTTTTATGGTGCGGGAGTGAGCTTCCCTTCAGATGCAGTCCCAGACTTCCTTGCCTCCCCACACCACCTTTCCATGAATCATCTATTCATTGGACTTCCACGTGGGCATCCAATTTGTCAGTCCTTTAAATACCGCCCAGCTGTCAGTGTAGATAGTGACATGGGAAGAAGGATCCTCCTGAAGAGTCATCTCTACAACTTTTAACTCTGCATATTGACAAGACCCTCCAATTCCGGTCTCTTGCAGGACTGTGTCTGTACTTGGGTTGTAGGATGCTACTGTCGATTTACGCCCAGAAGAGGCGACTATGGCTGAACCATCAGTGAACCACGCTCATTCCTTCATGTCTTCTGACAGAGACTCAAAGAGTGGAGCCTCTTGAATGGGGGATAACTGCAGCACAGTAATTTCTTCTGGCTGGGTGCTGGTAAAAGGAACAAGCCCTGCCAACTGTTTTGAAATGAAAAAAGGGGGAAAAAACTGCGCTAAGGTGAATCAAGATAGTGTACCTACACACAAATTGTGCTGATGAATAATGGATCTTAAATGATAAAAGCAGCGATTCTTCTGCACAACAAAATAACAGTGTTAAATATAGAAAAATAGTAGAATCGCGCTAAGGCATTAACTTGATAATATGTTCATTAATCCATAATACTACCAATGTACCATGTGCATATACCATATATCATAGACAAATTAGCAAATGATGATGTGACACCAAAATTTAAAGACAAAAAATAGAAATCAATGAATATTGATGAAATTGAAATGATATATTACATATAGTGAAATGTCCAGGCACTTAAAATGGCCAAACACCCGTGAACAAATAAATATTTAGTGAAATACAAAAAATATTGGAAGAGTCCATCTAAATATGATTAAATGTAATCTTCTATGACGTGAAAAAATCTTGTGCTCAATCCGCCACCAATGATAGAGATTTGCCACTTACCAGAACCCCATGATCCCCCACTACAGAGGATCAGGGGAAGCCTGTATAAAAAAGCCCTCCGGAGCTTAGCAAATGGACCCAGACTCTGGATTAGTTGGTGGTAATGGAACATCCAAAGACACCAAATGGAGCTATTAAACCTCAGATCCCATCATAGCCTCCCCAGCTCATGGATAACGAGTATGGCATGAAAAGATAAGAGAAGCTCCAATAGTGTAAAACATTACAGGTGCTGAATAAAGACCATGCCCCTCTGCAGGTTAAGTTCCACTCGTGGATTGGTGGCGGATTGAGCACAAGATTTTTTCACGTCATAGAAGATTACATTTAATCATATTTAGATGGACTCTTCCAATATTTTTTGTATTTCACTAAATATTTATTTGTTCACGGGTTTTTGGCCATTTTAAGTGCCTGGACATTTCACTATATGTAATTTATCATTTACATTTCATCAATATTCATTGATTTCTATTTTTTGTCTTTAAATTTTGGTGTCACATCATCATTTGCTGATTTGTCTATGATACATGGTACATTGGTAGTATTATGGATTAATGCAAGTTAAAGTTATCAAGTTATCAAGTTAATGCCTTAGCGCGATTCTACTATTTTTCTAACTGTTTTGAAATGTCTCTGACATCCCCAGCTGCAATACCCCCTCTTTCTTGAAGATACCACTTCCATTTCATCAGTGTCTGGTTCTGGGCTACAGCTGCCCTAGTGGTCAGTCCATTATTTCTCACCCATCCTGCTATTGGCAATGCAGTATGGATGGTGACTGAGGCCTTTACTGTACTTTACTCTACATATTGAAGTGCTGTGTAGGCCCCAAACAGGTACTTCGCTAGGGGCATGTATCTCTTCTGTGCCTCTGTAAGTTGCTTGGACCAAAATCCAATGGGTATTACTCTCAGTCCTTTCTTTTCATTTGGCTGCCACAGACTCCAAGATATGGAACCATTCTGCTCCACTACATCTGGCTAAAATGGTACTCCTTGTCCCACGGGTCCAAATCCCTGATGCTTCAAAATAGCTACTTTAGCAGCCAGGAATGCAGTCCGCTGCTCTGAATCCCATGAGAACTCAATCTTTTTTCTGGTGACAGAAGTAATCCAAGATGTGGGATGAACGATCTCCAGAACCCCACAACTCCAATGAACTTCTTTGCCTCCTCTTTGGTAGTAGGGGGCAACAGCGACTGGACAGTTTGCACAACTGTCTCTGGAATTTTCATTTGTGGTCCAGTCCACATCATTCCCAGGAATTTCACCTCTGTGGCAGGTTCTTGGACTGTGTCTTGGTTGATGGCCAACCCTCTGTTCTCCATGTTCTGTATCAGCAGGTGCAGTGCTTCAGTTACATCTTCTTTTGTTCCAGAGATCGTGATGTCATTAATGTAGTGAAACAGTGACTTTTGAATTCAGGGTAATCTTGTGCAATCAGTCCATGACAAATCATTGGAGAATGAACATAGTCTTCAGGAAGCACAGTGGAAGTGTACTGGCGGCCTTCCCACACAATAGCAAACTGGTCTTGACACTCTGGGTCACTCTGAACAAAATCGAAAAGAAAGCATTAGCCAGGTCTATCACAGCATGATATTCTCCTGCCTCTTTAGCAATTTTCTCAACAATTGAGATCATATCAGGTACAGCTGACTTCAATGGAAGAGCCACATTGTTTAGACCTCTGTAATCCACAGTTATTCTATATGTCCTATCAGGTTAATTTACTGGGAACACCGGAGACGAGAAAGGACTTACAGCAGGTCTAAGAATCTCTACTCTCAACAGTTCTTGAATAGTCTCCCCAATTTCTTTATGGCCTCCAGGAAGTCTGTACTGCTTGAGACAGACTGGCTTCTCTGGTGGAGGAATGTAGACAGGGGTCCATTTCGCATGACCTCTGACCACAGCCTTCACCGCCCTAACCATAGTTACATAGTTACATAGTAGGTGAGGTTGAAAAAAGACACAAGTCCATCAAGTCCAACCTATGTGTGTGATTATGTGTCAGTATTTCAATACATATCCCTGTATGTTGCGGTCATTCAGGTGATTATCTAATAGTTTCTTGAAGCTATCAATGCTCCCCGCTGAGACCACCGCCTGTGGAAGGGAATTCCACATCCTTGACGCTCTTACAGTAAAGAACCCTCTACGTAGTTTAAGGTTAAACCTCTTTTTTTCTAATTGTAATGAGTGGCCACGAGTCTTATTAAACTCTCTTCTGCGAAAAAGTTTTATCCCTATTGTGGGGTCACCACCAGTACAGTATTTGTAAATTGAAATCATATCCCCTCTCAAGCGTCTCTTCTCCAGAGAGAATAAGTTCAGAGCTCGCAACCTTTCCTCATAACTAAGATCCTTCAGACCCTTTATTAGCTTTGTTGCCTTTCTTTGTACTCGCTCCATTTCCAGTACATCCCTCCTGAGGACTGGTGCCCAGAACTGGACAGCATACTCCAGGTGCGGCCGGACCAGAGTCTTGTAGAGCGGGAGAATTATCGTTTTATCTCTGGAGTTGATCCCCCTTTTAATGCATGCCAATATTCTGTTTGCTTTATTAGCAGCAGCTTGGCATTGCATGCCATTGCTGAGCCTATCATCTACTAGGACCCCCAGGTCCTTTTCCATCCTAGATTCCCCCAGAGGTTCTCCCCCCAGTGTATAGATTGCATTCATATTTTTGCCACCCAAATGCATTATTTTACATTTTTCTACATTGAACCTCATTTGCCATGTAGTCGCCCACCCCATTAATTTGTTTTTGGTCTTTTTGCAAGATTTCCACATCCTGCGGAGAAGTTATTGCCCCTGTTTATCCCATCCTCCAGATCGTTTATGAACAAATTAAATAGGATTGGTCCCAGCACAGAACCATGGGGAACCCCACTACCCACCCCTGACCATTCTGAATACTCCCCATTTATCACCACCCTCTGAACACGCCCTTGTAGCCAGTTTTCAATCCATGTACTCACCCTATGGTCCATGCCAACGCACCTTATTTTGTACAGTAAACGTTTATGGGGAACTGTGTCAAATGCTTTTGCAAAATCCAGATACGCCACGTCTACGGGCCTTCCTTTATCTAGATGACAACTCACCTCCTCATAGAAGGTTAATAGATTGGTTTGGCAAGAATGATTCTTCATGAATCCATGCTGATTACTGCTAATGATATCATTCTTATTAATAAAATCTTGTATATAGTCCCTTATCATCCCCTCCAAGAGTTTACATACTATTGATGTTAGGCTAACTGGTCTGTAATTCCCAGGGATGTTTTTTGGGCCCTTTTTAAATATTGGTGCTACATTGGCTTTTCTCCAATCAGCTGGTACCATTCCAGTCAATAGACTGTCTGTAAAAATTAGGAACAACGATCTGGCAATCACCTGACTGAGTTCCCTAAGTACCCTCGGATGCAAGCCATCTGGTCCCGGTGATTTATTAATATTAAGTTTCTCAAGTCTAATTTTAATTCCGTCCTCTGTTCACCATGTAGGTGCTTCCTGTGTTGTGTCGTGAGGATAAACACTGCAGTTTTGGTTACTGAAGCCCCCCGATTCACTCGTGAATACCGAGGAGAAGAATAAATTCAATACCTTTGCCATCTCCCCATCCTTTGTAACCAGATGTCCTTCCTCATTCTTTATGGGGCCAATATGGTCTGTTCTCCCTTTTTTACTGTTTACATACTTAAAGAATTTCTTGGGATTTTTTTTGCTCTCCTCCGCTATGTGTCTTTCATGTTCTATCTTAGCCGTCCTAATTGCACCCTTACATTTCTTATTGCATTCTTTATAAAGTCTGAATGCTGAGGATGATCCCTCAACCTTGTATTTTTTTAAGGCCTTCTCCTTTGCTTTTAAATGCATTTTTACATTGGAGTTAAGCCATCCAGGATTTTTGTTCGCTCTTTTAAATTTATTACCCAATGGGATACATTGGCTAATGCCCTTATTTAATATGCTCTTAAAGCAAACCCATCTCTCCTCCTTATTCTTTGTTCCTAATATTTTATCCCAATTTTTGCCTTTTAGCAAGGTTTGTTGTTTGGGGAAGTTGGCTCTTTTGAAATTCAGTGTCTTTGTGTTCCCTTCATGTTTCCTATTTGTGTGATTTATACTGAAACTAATTGACCTGTGATCGCTGTTACCTAAATTGCCCCATATTTCCACATCTGTGATCAGGTCTGTATTGTTGGTAATCAGTAGATCCAGTAATGTTTTATTTCTAGTTGGTGCGTCTACCATCTGACCCATAAAATTGTCCTGCAAGACATTAAGGAACTGGCGAGCCTTAAATGAATGCGCGGTTCCCTCCGCCCAGTCTATGTCTGGATAATTAAAATCCCCCATTATGATAACACTTCCCATCCTTGCTGCTAATCCAATTTGTGATAGGAGATCCGTCTCCACTTCCTCCCTCAGGTTAGGGGGCCTATAGCATACTCCCAGTATTATTTTCCCCTTAGCTTCATCCCTTTGGAGCTCTACCCATAAGGATTCCACCTCCTCCCTAGCTCCCTCAGTGATGTCATCTCTCACATTCACTTGTACATTATTCTTGATATATAGGCATACCCCTCCCTCTTTTTTACCCTCTCTATCCTTGCGGTATAGTGTATACCCTTGAATGTTTGCCAGCCAATCATGAGAGCTGTTGAACCAGGTCTCTGAAATTCCCACAAAATCCAAATCCTCCTTGTACAACAGTATCTCTAGTTCACCCATCTTGTCCGCCATGCTCCTAGCATTGGTGAACATGCCACATAGTTTAGACCGGTCGCATATTGTCCTCGTATTGGGTGTTTCAAGATTGCAACTAGGACGCTTTATCAGGATACCCAAATTGTGAATGTACCCCTTTCAGTCTGAATTGATTGACCTTGAAGTACATCCATCCCAAGAATATTTTCGGGTAACTCTGATACCAAAACATTTGTCACAAATCCTGATCCCTTGCCAATAGCCTATTTCACCCGTAGCTGGTGTGGTTTGCCCTCCCAAACCCTCTACATAAATCAACTCTCCTTTGTGATGGGAAGGATTTTCTTGCAAAACTGTAACTTCAACTCCAGTATCAATTAAAGCCATTGCATGTGTAGGAGAAGATGACTTCCCCCACCATACAGTGACAGGTGCATATGGGCTTCGGTCTCCTGCTGTCACTGCCCTCACTGCTATTACAGGAGACTCACCTTCCCTTCATAAAGGATTAAAAACCTCCAAATCCCATTTTCTGATTCTCTCTAACTCCTTCCCAGGATAAAGGGATTTGGGTTTGGGTTCATGTTCAGTTTTGGGAATTGGTTTGGGGCTAACAGGAGGTGTCCGTTATGTTTTCTAGGCTGATGTTACCTTCTCTAGGAGTAGTGTTTCTAACCCTGACAGTTTTCCCTACTAAATGTTTTCACCTTTTCAGCATTTCTGCAGTAGAAATCCGATCTATCTCATCTTTAGGTACTCCTGCCTTTAATAGGCCCATCCACTTTTCTTTCCTAGAGATAACTAGCCTGGTTTTCTCTTCGCCTCCTGTCTTCTTTACCCCATTCCCTTTCTTCTCTGTTCTTTTCTGCCTGTATTTCTCCTGTCTGGTCTTGACCTTATCTACTGCCCTGACAGGTTTTGTTTTAGTCTCCTCTAGCTCCCCCAACTGGCTTAAGAGGGTAGTGGCTTCATTAATCTTGCTGTTTAATCCCAGGCCTCCCAGCCCTGAGATTAAATGGCGCATACTTCATCAACTTACAAAGCAGAGCAGACGTAAAGGGTTCCATATCTGGACTCATCCATTCTGGAAATGTATTTAATCCGGTTATACAACCCATCTTGTATAACCTGGAAATGCCCTCTCCTATTGATCTCCAGGAGTAGGTATTTTGCAGGTCAGTAGGACTAGCATATACTCGGACTATTCCATCTCTCACATGGTCTAACAGTGAAAAATTCACACTAAACTCTTGGGCTTTTTGCATTGCCTGATGCAATTGTGGATCATGGGTTAACACTCCCATAGCCACTGCTTCCTTACCTGACAAAACAACTCTGTCCGCCCCTTCATCACACAAGGAGCCAACTCAATAGGGCCTCCCCAGACCTTTATTTGGATTGTTTTGTTGTTTTGCCAGCTCATGGAGTTCAGTTTGTGTAAACTCCCGCACTTCTTCAAATTCAACATCTCTGGGGTTGTGATAATGCACTTCCCCATCTTCCATATCCTCTCTATCATGTTGCCGTTTCCTATGCTTAGTAATGAGAGGTCTGGCATACTTTTTATTTCCCACAACAGATGATCATCTGAAATATCAAACTCTCCCTCTCCCCCCTGTTTTTTGCAAATTATGGGTAACTCCCAGTCTCCCCGACATCTTGCCTGATTCCTCGGTTCCTGCAGTCCAAGAAAGGATAAATGTTCTTCAGTCTAACAACAAGGTATTGCAAGATGCCATTTCTAAAGCACAAGACAATAAAACAATTCTTTGACAGGAAAAGAAGAGGAGATCTACTTATCCACTGCCAATTTAAAATTGTCATGTCCATCCAAGAAGCTCGGACCTAGATATATCGGTCAATTTCCTGTCAAGAGGCAGATTAATCCAGCAGCCTACAAACTTACAGAGAAACTTACAAAATTATACATGTCTTCCATGTGTCCTTGCTAAAAACTGCAAAGTTATACCCATTGTCTGGTCGTGAATCAGGTCCACCAGCACCTACTATAATTGATGGCAACAAGGAATTTGAGGTCGAGACAATTGTGGATTGTAGAAAAAGAAGGAACGTTTTCCAGTTTTTAATTGATGGAAGACAACTCTTGGGAACCAGAATCCAAACTTCATGCCAAGAGATTGATACAGGCATTCTTCCAGGCTCACCCTGAAAAAAGGTTACAAATGGGCATCTGGAGGTTGCCCATTTGGGGGGGCAATGTAAGAGAAGTCTGGTTAACAGAGGTGCATTGGCACTCAGGCGCGGGCACACCAGCGTGTGCAAAACATGTGTTGGTACATGCGTGAGCGCTCGCGGGTGCGAGCAGGTGCACATGTGCGCAGACGTGCACATACTGGTGCCAGACAGACTATTTAAAATAAGCAATGACACATACACATTGCTGAGTGGTCTTTCAGCTAGTTCCTGTTAACCTGTGCCTTGATCTGTTCCAGTTACCTGTGTTTGACCCGGCTTCACCTGTACCTTCCTTTGGACTGCCGCTTACCTACCTGTGACCTTGGCTTGTGTTTCTGTACCTGCTCTGCCCGGCTGTTGATGACCCCCTGGCTTATGTTCCGGCAACGCTTCTGCCTGCTGACTCAGCAACATGGAGTTCCAGTTCTCAGTGCCTGTCCGATGTCCGATGATCTATGGCCATCGGGCTCCTGCCAAGGCCCAGCTGGTGCCACCTGCTATATCGGCCCTTGTGCCACTCTGTGTCCTTCAGTCCCTGTCATCTCTATCAGGGGCGTTGGACAGGAGGTCCAAGAGAAGCCCTCTCTACAGCTCGATGTCCACCAGGTACGTGACACTTACAGGAAATGAGAAGAGAATGCTGGACCATATAGAAGGGGGCAAGTGTGTATGGGGGGGGGGGGGGGGTGCTGGACTGTGAAGAGGGTGAGTAGTGCTTGGTATTTAATAAAAATATGCTGAAAATGCAATTAACAAATGCATTACTGCAAGGAACAGCTAAGATGGACTGTGATTTTTTTAATTAAATTAGATATCTTGATATCATGAAAAAAAAAAAAAAACATTTATCAGACCAGAAAATATCTTCCATTTCTGTTATTGCTAGCATTTCTGTCCTTAGCAGCAAAAATGCTTTGTACAAGGCTTGATTGCATATTGTATCTTTAATGTTCAGAACTTCATGTTTTGAAATCTCCCCGAATGATGAAACCTTTTTAAAATTCAAACATGCAAAATGTTTGACAGGTGACATATAAAAATTGAACCATTTATCCAAGTATTCCAAAGTGCTGTCAAAACATTCTCAAGCCTCTTTGTGAAATACAGTAAAACCTTGGAATCCAAAGCACTTGTATATCAAAGCGAATTTCCCCATATGAAATAATGGAAACTCAGATGATTTGTTCCACAATCATTTATTCATAAGTCTTTCCGTTTATAGTCCATATAAAAAGATTATAGCAATGTGATAGGTTGTGTAACCAGTCCATCCACAAATGGCAGCCTCCAAAATTGGAACCAAAATCCAACAGTGTATACAGTGTATAAAAGAGAAGAGAGGCGCCTCTAAATGTAGCAATATGGTTACATTTAATCAAGGTACAACATTCATCAACTGACATGGTTGATGATTAAAAGAGGCACATCTAAGTATGCAGGCATCTGGGGTAAAGCTGTCCACATAGAGCATCCTCCGCACCGCCGGATCTCACCACTGTCAGTCTGTAATTGTGACCAGGAAGATTACCCTGCAGTAAAGTGATCTGAAAGCGAGGCTTGAATCACTCGTGGAAGGAATGACATTGATGGTGGTGTGGAGGATGTTCTATGTGGACAGCTTTACCCCGGATGCTGGCATACTTAGAGGTGCCTCTTTTAATCATCAACCATGTGAGTTGCTAAATGTTGTACCTTCATTAAATGTAACCATATTAAGGGGGAAAATATTCCGGTCCTTAAGTAGCTAAATGTAGCCATATTGCTACACTTAGAGGTGCCTATGTTATGCTTTATACTCAGTTGTGACATGATGCTTCTTGTATATCAAGATATCGTTTGTATATCAAGTCAAAATGTATTTAAAAATGTTGCTTGTCTTGCAAAATGCTCTCAAACCAAGTTACTCTCAACCCAAGGTTTTACTGTATTCTGTGTTCCTCTGCAGTGAGTTTTAGCAAATCTTAGCTGGATCTTATAAAAGCCAAATTAAAAATCGTCTTTTATGCAGCTGCTTCTGGGGGTTCTGCATCAATGACATGAGTTCTGGAGATGTCAGGGAGTCTTTCCCCATATCTTAATAGGTTTAGAGGAAAAAAGACTAAAACGTATAAGTGAAGTCATACGATGGAAAGCATGCTATGCCATTTAAACACCATTTATATTTCTAAATAATAGTGCATTCTTCTAAACAAGTGACTGTTACCTTTTATTTTTTTAGTCTTATTCAGTGGTCACTGAAGCTCTTCCCATCCTTCTTCCAGAACGCATGGAGCTAGGCTGCATTTACTGACCCTTAGCTGTGTGCTCTGCTATCAATCAAGCAGGGAAAGGCTAGGCGAGGGCATGCCAGCTTGTGACATCTCAGGATGACTACGGGACTACAGGCAGGCTGTGTGTCAGCATATATGTCTCAGGGAGGAAGCAGGGATGCAAATAGACCATGCTAGCACTAATCTACTCCTGTGCTTTTCATGGTCAGGAACTAACAGCAAGGGCGTTTCTATACAAGTGAACTGTCAGGATCAACAAGCATTTACTAAGCCTTCTAATCCTTAAAGTGGAAGTAAACCCTCCTATCGTTTTCAGCCAAGGAAGCCACCATCTTGGCTTCAGTTTGATCTTCAACTGTCATGGTGCTGAACATGTGGTCAGTTATGACACCAGCCATTGGATGGTTTGACAATTTGGTTGAGAGCACATCCAATGTGACAGTTACATTCCCGGCACATGCCGGAAATGTAACTGTTATTTTAAACTATTAAATCTATGGGTTTACTTCCGCTTTAAAGAGGATAATTACCCTAATAACAAAAAATTAAGTCAGCAGCTACAAATATTGTAGATACTGACTTTTAATAAAAGGTCACTTACCTGTCCAAGAATCCAGCTCTGTGCCCACCTGGGCTGGTTCCTCAAGAGTCTTTAGGTTGCGCTTTGTGAATGATCCAACAGCCTTCTGGTATCTGTGACGGGTCTACAAGAGGCTGAGGGCAAGGAAGGGAGGGGGCAAACGTCCGCTTAACTTGCTTAGGCAATCGGAGTGGGAGTGGGTACCTGTCATTATTAAATTAATGTGGGAAAAGTTGAAGAGGAGTGAGGGAAGAGGCAGAAAGGCAAAACTTCCCCTTTTGGGTGAAGTTCCGCTTGAAACAAAAGGCACATTTAGTTTATGTTAATTGCGAGGGGCAAAGGAATATAGTCCTTAATTTTGTAATAAAAGTTAATATACACTTTTTTTTTTTTAAAAGGGTAAATTTATTGATGTTTCACAGAATAAAACAATAACAATAGTAGAACAATCGTTCAAATAAAAGTATAGTTTCACAATATATATCAGTGTAAGCAATATCAAAATCTATAAAAGGATAGCATAAACTTTAGGAATCTGAAAGTGCATCCACCTTATCATATGAAGAACAAACATAACTTTAGTATGTAATATCTGCATGAGCCTAACCTTGGTACCTATTCCAAAGTCCACTGTGTTCATGCGAAACCACTCTGTAGAGTCTTTGACAGTACATCACCCCACTCTATTTTGTAGTATATTGTGTTGTACATTTGTTTAAGTATCAATGTCACCAGAGACTGAAGTGATCCATTCTGACCATATCTTCTCAAATTTTTTAGGGCAACCCCTAGAGGCATATGTTAGCTTGAACAACGGCAGGGCTCTATTAATCAGGTCTACCCAGAATTGTACAGAAGGGAGTATAGGGTTTTTCCATTTGAGTGCTGTGACTATCTTAGCATAAAAAACACTATATTCAACAGGGTCTTTTTATTACTGGATAGATCCTCCTCACCAAAGTCCCCTAAGGGACACCTGACTGGAGAGTAAATATTTGGGATGGCCAACCTATCTTCCAGGAACATAAGGATTGCCTTCCAAAATCTTGTTACTTGTGGGCACTTCCAGATCATAAGAAAAACATCCCCCTCCTCAGTGTGACAGCGATGGCATTCTGGGGAATCCACTCTACCCATCTTATTCATACAGGCTGGGGTATAGCAAATTCTATGCATAAAGTTAAATTGTATTATTTTGTCCCTAGCAGATATGACTGAGGGCAATAGAGCCCCCACTACCTCTGACCATGTTTCATCTGTTGGGGTCAGGATGTCAGATGTCCATTGTCTAGCTATTTTCTCCATCCTCTGGAAGGAGGAGGTCAAGAGAAGAGAAAAGTATCTAGAAATAAGTTTAATATGGTCATCTTCAAAAAGCAGTGTCTCCAATCTAGAAGGGGAAAGGGACACCTCTGTCAATCCAAACTGAGCCACTGTCGCAGTCGCAGGTAACTATAAAAGTGATTTTTGGGGATCTTATATTCCAACTGTAGATGCCTAAACATTTTAAAGACCCCATCAGAAAACATTTGGTGAGCATATATGCCATAACTAGCCCATCATATCCCCTCAGGGATCTTGTATACTTCAATTAATTGGGAATTAAACCAGATGGGAGTGTTGGGCAATGTATTTAATGAGGAGCCCCCTATTTTCTTGCAGAGGTGGAAAATTGTATGCAAAAGTTTAAGTATATCCGCTCCGTCTTCTGGGTATGGGCCATTTCTATATAGTACATTAATCAATGCTTCCTTGGAGTGGACCAGTGCGGCTGAGCAACCACAAGGCGATGTCTAGATCTGGAAAAAAACACAAGTGTATATGCATCAGTTGGGATGCTAAATAACAGCATTGCAGATTTGGCAATGCCAGGCCCAATATAGCGTCTCAAAAGAGATCCTAGATGACCTAGATCTCCAGAGAAACAAGGTGAGTATACCATTTATTTCTGTGAATATTTTTTGGGGGATATAAATTGGGGCATGCCATCGTATATAAAGAAATCTGGGAAGGTATATCATTTTGAATATGTTTATTCAGCCTAAGAGATCTAGAGGTAACTTGCCACCAAGTCTGCAAATTGGTTTTCAGACGAGTCACCGGGGGGGGGGGGGGTAAGATTATTGGAGATATAGGTACTTAATAGTAATTGGATCTCCACCCCCAGGTAAAGGAATTTAGAAAACTACTTGTAGGGGGGTATCGGGTGGTATCGTAGGGGCAAATAGGGGGTCCAGCGGAAGACAATTGATTTACTCCAATTGACTTTAAACCCAGAGTAAGTATCAAAACTGGAGATTATACTTAGTGCTTGGTTTAAAGACTCACCATCATCTGCCAAGTACAGCAGCATATTGTCTGCATACAAGGAGGTTTTCTCTTCCAGGGTATTTCTCCAACATCCTTTAACTGCCTTGTCTGCTCTGATCAGGGCTGCCAATGGCTCTATAGCTATGGCAAACAGGGGCGATAATGGGCACCCCTGTCGAGTGTCCGGGCCTATTTCAAAGGTGTCAGTTATAATATTGTTTACTCTTATGCCGCGTACACACGGTCGGACTTTTCAGCTACAAAAGTCCAACGGACGCTGACGGACTAAAGCTGGCTGGTAATCCGATCGTGTATGGGCTTCTCCGGACTTTCAACGTACTTTTTTAGCCTCAAATCCGACGTACTTTAGATTTGAAACATGCTTCAAATCTTTACGTCGTAACTACGACGGACCCCGAAGTCCGCTCGTCTGTATGCTAGTCCTACGGACAAAAAAACGACGCATGCTCATAAGCAAAAACTAAATGGAAGCACTCGGTCTAGTAAAACTAGTGTTCGTATTGTAGGTAGCACATTCATCACGCTGCAAAATCTGTGATCGTTGAATGCAGCGCATTTTATTTCTTCTTTACGAATGCTCTAAAGAACGAAGGTGTTTTGCTGTTCATAATCAGAGTTCTCCCAAACTGATTTCTGGATTCTTTTTCTCTTTGATCTCATGAATGATATAGTATGCTTTTTAAAAACAATGTTTCCATACTAATAATACTTTTTCCCTTATTTTATTTTTTTTTTAGGTTTGTAAAATTACCACAAAGAACCCATTATTATATTTTTTTTTTCTAGTGATTTCTTTTTAGTTTTTAGATAAAGTTAACCCAAAGCACCGTTTTTGGTTATGTAGATTTTTTTATTTTCAAGACTTACCACTTGAACATTATTAACATTAGTAATGTATTTTTGGTGTGTTTTTTTCAAACTCAATGAGATTGTTGTCCCTTGTTAATTTAACATTGTGTGTAAAATCAATGATTTAAAAGAAAACACATAAAGTCTTTTGCTAAACTCAAAAAAGATCCATTTATTCATGGTCAAAATAAAATAAAGAGGAAGTCAACGCTGGAAAAAGTCGGTGTACAAGAAAATTGGGATCTTGCGGAGTCCATATAAGAGGGAGCACAATCTGGTCCAAGAATCCCAGAGATCAACAGCACCAGCAGATGATCTAGATGTCCCCAGACTGTGGTCCTACAACAGCCTGCGTCTTCTGTCAGACCAGACTGAACCCAGGTCATCACTTTCTTCTCTTCCCTGCAGCCTTTCCTCCACGCTGCCCTGCAGCCTTCCCTGCAGCCTTCCCTGTAGCCTTCTTTTGAGGCTGTGGCTCTGGTGTTTCAGTTGTGGCAGGAGGAGGAGGAGGAGGAGGAGGAGGGGGGGCTGCCTCATGTAGTTGGGTGTTTTGTGTTAGCGTGCCCTGCAGCCCCTTATGGATTGTTTCCCCAAATAGGCGCTCACAAATGAGGCGCTGCTCCCAATCCATCTGAAGAAGCCTGCTGGCTAAGTAGCAGCCATAGGATTCTTCCGCTTCGGGGGGGCTCGTTAAAAAACGGGTGGCCTCTTGCATGAGGCGCAGGGATGCGTCCTGTGTGACCATCCCCTTCCTGGCCCTTTTTTTGGGAAGGTGGAGGGGAGGCACTTGGGATTGGGTCAGGCTCCTACTGGGCCCAGCCACCTCACTTGGCCCAGCCACCTCACTTGGCCCAGCCACCTCACTGGGAGCAGCCACCTCCTGCCTGACACTGGGCCCAGCCTCCTCCAGGATGATGGTGAATCCGGCCTCCTCCAGGCTGTCCATGGGCCCGGTCTCCTCCTGCCTGCCACTTTCCCCACATTCCTCCTGGATGGACTCATCCTGTGTATAAAAAAAGGACAATAGTTTTAGTTTCTTTTTTTGGGTTCATCAATGACACACAGTTTGCTTCTCATGACTAGCAAATTCAATGTGAATACATCTCTTTAATAAAAGAGTCTAATCAGACACCCTAATTATTTCAAGCAGGTGCCAAACATATTTAGCCACTACTGTCATTTGATATGTATACACAATTTGGAGTGCAAAATTATTTTAGACAATTATAACATCCAGTTAACATCATTAATATTAGTACAGTAAATATTTGTTAAAATAATTTACCTGACTCCAGATGGTCATATCCGGTTCATCCAGGATGGAAGACCCAGCTTGCTCCTCATCAGCCTCTGCTGGGGTGGAGGGAAGGGTGGAGGGAAGGGTGGAGGGAAGGGTTGAAAGTGATGCCCTGGCTTCATTCTGGTCATCAAGAAAACGGAGTTGATTGTAGTACCACAGCCTGGGTACATAAACATCATCTGCTGATGCTCCTGATCTCCTTGATTCCTGGATCTTCCTATGCTCCCTTTTATACATGTTCCTCAAGACCCCAATTTTCTTGAGCACTGTCTCCATTGTTGCTCCCGGGATGGTCGCCTGGACAAAGGACAGAAGTCTCTCCAGCGTTGACTTCCTCACATGCTTGGCATAATACTGAGGGTGTTTCACCTCCCACAAATTCCTCATCTCTCGATATTTCGAAATAAAAGCTGTAAGGAACTCTGGATCCTTAAATAGGGGATTCATTATATCTGGAAAAGAGAAAGTCACAAGACCAAAAACACTTATTATAGGTTTCTGCTAACCCCTCATCATCTTCTCCCTATGTAGGCCTCATCAATCTATCAAGCCATATAGGCCGCTTGCTACAAAGTCATGACCATAAAACCCCCCCCAAAAAAACAAAGAAATTAAAAATTAAAATTACCTTCGTTTTGTAACGTCCTGGTCCACTATCACCTACGCACAGAACGTACGTACGACACGTGCGCAAGGCCCCTCTTTATACACTACGCATGTGTGAAACTCCGCCTGCGTCGCCCGCCCCTGACGTTCGAAATTAACTCATGTTCTCCGCCCCCTAATTCGACGCACAGAACGTACGTACGACACGTGCGCAAGGCCCCTCTTTATACACTACGCATGTGTGAAACTCCGCCTGCGTCGCCCGCCCCTGACGTTCGAAATTAACTCATGTTCTCCGCCCCCTAATTCGACGCACAGAACGTACGTACGACACGTGCGCAAGGCCCCTCTTTATACACTACACATGTGTGAAACTCCGCCTGCGTCGCCCGCCCCTGACGTTCGATTTTAACTCATGTTCTCCGCCCATTTTTAGTTACGGCGCGTAGTGGGGTAAATAATGGCGGAGACACCTGACATGTCCTCAGGTAGTGGAAAAAGCCCGGAGGCTGGAACGTCCACAAAATCTGTGAGGCCTAGATTTAAGGCCTCCAATATGAGTTTTAAAGAAATGGTGGAGATGGTGGCCATTCTTCACAAAGACGACTATGATGGGAAGTATGGGCCGTACGCACGGCCAAATTTGCGCAAGGCCAAAATAATGGCGAAGGTCGTGGACACTTTGCAGGCTTCTTTTGGGGTACAGCGCTCCCGAGATCAACTTCGCAAAAGATGGTCTGACCTGAAACTCAGGGAGCCGGATCAATATAGACGGATCCGGAAAGTGCTTAAAAAAAGTAAGTACTTGTCGTGTTTTTCTCTTGTGTTTATTACCTTGTATACTGCTCCATGTGCTTTTCCTTCCTATACGATTTTTTTTGTTCATCGTTTCAAACGATCTTTTACAAAACCTCGTTACATATCTATAGATAGATCTATCTAAATATATATATATATAAAATATATATATCTATATATATATATATATATATATATATATTTTTAGATATATATATATATATATATTTTTATATATATATATATATATATTCTTATATATATATATATATATATATATATATATATTTTTATATATATATATATATATATATTTTTTTAGATATATATATATATCTATATTTTTATATATATATATTTTATATATATATATCTAACAAAAAAAATATAGATATAGATATATAGATAGATAGATATAGAAATGTAAAATATTCTTTTGGAATATTTTAAGTTATCTTTTTTTATTTACATTTAGTTAGATATTTATAGATTTTGTTCCACATATAGAGAGAGAGAGAGAGATCAAAAGATTATTAACTTTATTTTGAGATATTGATATCTAGATATCTATCTATCCGATATGTCTTTATAATTTTAAATATTGAGGTAAAATAGGAACTCTACACAAACCACTTCACTACAAATGTTAGAAAATGACTATGTACTAAAATATCTGTGTGCTAAGTAGATTAATAATTTTTTGTTTCACATAGGGGAAAAATCACTCAGCCAAAAAGAAGACAGTCCACCCCAAGCCAAACATGATTGGGAAATCAGCCCAAGCCCCACTGAGGATGTGGAGGAAGGAGAGGTGGGCGACATGGGCACCCCACCAGGTGAGTGTCTGACACACCAGCTTACGGTAATCTATGCATGGCTGCCTTTTGTTTAATGTAATTTTTCTACTCTATTTTAGGGGATCTGGTTGTGCTTGATTCAAGCAACAGTGCCACCCCCGAGGATGTGGAGGAATTAGGCTACATGGGCACCCCACCAGGTCAGTGTCTGAGACAACAGCTTTATTATGGTAAGGTAAACTATGTATGTGTGCATATTTCTAAATACATTTTTTGGTTTCATTCCACTTTAGGTACACAAAGTGACTATTTCACTTCTGAAAGTGCCCAACGGCTAATTGGTCAAATAATGGCCTGGAATAAGGACATGGATGAAATACGGAATCGGCTGGATCGTATGCAGCAGGAAATGAAGGACATGATTGATGTTTTGGGTCGAATCTAAATGCCCTTTTTGAAACCCCAAAACATCGATCATGTCCTTCATTTCCTGTTTTGCTGACCCCATTCTGGGCCTTCTCTTTATTTTTTTGGCTGAACATAAATGGCTGTTTAACCTAATTTTAAAAAGGAGGGCTGTTTCTTTAAAATACATTCCAAATCCACAAAAAAATAAAACTTGATTTTCAAAAAAACAACAACCAAAAAAAAAAAATAATATTTTTATTAAAAAAAAAAAAAAAAAAAATTGATATTAAAACCCCAAAAAAATAAAAAAATTGATTTTAAAAACCAAAAAAAATAAAAAAATTGATTTTAAAAAACCAAAAAAAATAAAAAAATTGATTTTAAAAACCAAAAAAAATAAAAAAATTGATTTTAAAAACCAAAAAAAATAAAAAAATTGATTTTAAAACACCAAAAAAAAAAAATATTTTGATTTTAAAAACCAAAAAAATAAAAAAATTGATTTTAAAACACCAAAAAAAAAAAAATTGATTTTAAAACACCAAAAAAAAAAAAATTGATTTTAAAACACCAAAAAAAAAAAAATTGATTTTAAAACACCAAAAAAAAAAAAATTGATTTTAAAACACCAAAAAAAAAAAATAAAAAGCCTGTTTGCGAAAATCAAAAAGCCTAAAATATTTTTTGTGGATTATGTCTAAATATTTAAATATAATTATATTTTTAGAAATTATTAAGATATCAGTATATTTTTGTCTATGAACATTTTATACTAAATGCAGAACTGAATGCATAACAACCATTAATAAAAACATCTCCTTATAGGAATTAAATAAATGTGTGGTTTGTTATTTCAATGCTCAGTATCAGTTTGGTTATAATTGTCAAAAAGTTGTTTACAGTGGCAATGGAGTTTTTAGTTAGACATTTAAAATGAAAATACAGTTGGCACTACAACTGCTCGACCATAACCTAGGAGAAAGCCCAAAAGAAAGGCAAGCAATAAATATAATTCAAGATTTCATCCATATTTTTTTTATTTTAAAAAATTAAATATCGTGGCCCATTGCAATGGCCCCCCTACCCATAAAATAATCAACATATTGCTGTCTAACTTGACGGGCACTTTGGGGGGCCAAGCCAGTACGGACATTATCCAGGCCCGTAAGGTTGGCATCTATAAGTCCGGCCTCAGGCCCAACTGTGCCTATATAATTCTGAGAATGTTTGTTTAAAAAGTTGTGCAGAATGCAGCACGATAAAATGATAAAATTAAGTTTGTATTCCGCCAAATTAATGGCTGTTTGAAACAGGCGGAACCGGCTGGCCAGAATTCCAAACGCATTCTCAACCACTCTTCTAGCTCTGGCCAGCCGGAAATTAAAAACCCTCCTCTCCGGGGTGAGGGTTCTTTGGGGGAATGGCCTCATGAGGTGCTTGCTCAGAGCGAAGGCTTCATCGGCAATGAAGACAAAGGGGAGTCCTTCCACATTATCCGCATCAGGTGGCAATCCCAGGCCACCACTCTGGAGACGCTGGCAGAACTCCGTCTGGGCAAATACTCCTCCATCCGACATCCCGCCATTCTTCCCCACGTCCACATATAAAAATTCATAGTGTGCAGACACCACCGCCATTAAAACAATACTGTGGAACCCTTTATAATTGAAATAGTATGACCCCGAATGGGGTGGTGGCACAATGTGGACATGTTTCCCATCTATAGCCCCTCCACAATTGGGAAAGTCCCAACGGCTGGCAAAATGGGATGCCACAGTCTGCCATTCCTGTGGCATTGAAGGAAACTGGGGAATCAAACAAGAAAACCAAAATCAATTAATTTGGAAGCTAACATTGCAATAAAATTAGACAATTCAAAACATTATTCCCCAGCATCAGTATAACATTAAATAATTTAATTCTTCAGGAAAAACTAATATGGAAAGGCACACTTATCAGATTGCTCACCCCCTCTGATGGAACATTGATTAGATTTTAGGGGGTTGGGAAATCTAGCTAATTGCTAATTAGCAGCACACTATTTGGAGTGAGTTTAGGTGGGGGGGGGGGTTGGGAAATCTAGCTAATTGCTAATTAGCAGCACACTATTTGGAGTGAGTTTAGGTGGGGGGGGGGGGGTTGGGAAATCTAGCTAATTGCTAATTAGCAGCACACTATTTGGAGTGAGTTTAGGTGGGGGGGGGGGGGGGGAAATCTAGCTACTTGCTAATTATAAGCACACTAAATACACTCAAACAAAATACATTCAAAATGAGTAGACTAGGTAGATATGTTCCCATCACTGCATGCTGGGGAGGTTATTGAAGGAAAATATACATGACAAAAAATAACAGGAAAAAAATCCAGCATGTGTGAGGATAAAAAGGGGACATTCACACTATATTGCAATGATGGTAAGTAGTGTTTGAAGCAAGAAATACATTACATTATCAAAGATTACATAAAAGAACAGGTGATGCTAATAAAAGCTAAATATCTTACCTTAATATAGTCCTTCTGCAGGACCTGGATGATGGCAGAACAGGTCTCTGGGATAATGATCCCCAGAGCCTGGGGGGAGATGCCTGTCGAGAACTTAAGGTCCTGCAGGCTTCTCCCTGTGGCCAAATACCGCAAGGTAGCGACCAGCCTCTGCTCCGGAGTGATGGCTTGCCTCATGCAGGTATCCTGCCTGCTGATATAGGGGGTCAGCAAAGCCACCAAACGGTCAAAAACAGGGTCCGTCATCCGGAGAAAGTTCCTGAAATCCTCAGGATTATTCTCACGGATCTCACGGAGCAATGGCATGTGACAGAACTGGTCACGCTGGAGCAACCAATTCTTGGTCCATGAACTCCTCCTCGCCCTGTTCATGGACTGGTCTTGGGCTGAAGAATAAACTACAGCACCAAACACATACAATGCACGAGCTCGACGACGAGTACGTACAGGTAACATGGTTTCAAAACGGTCGGCTGGTCAGAACGCACTAAACAGAACGCACTGAAGAACAGCAAGGCCTGTGAAGAACGACCTGAAAATCAGGAACGAGCGGCCAATAAAACAAAGATTTCTCAATGCCAACTGACCAAACGCACTGAAAAGCAGATACAAACCTCACAAGCACAGACTGAACAACAGTTAAAACGAACTGAAAAATACGAGTCTCACAAGCGCGAATCGTCTCTCACCAAACTTCTACTAACACGAGATAAACACGAGATTAGCAGAAGGAGCCCAAAGGGTGTCGTACGGGCTATTGAACTTCCGTTTTATAGTCTCGTCGGACTTGGTGTACGTCACCGCGTACTAAGCTGTCGTACTTTTGTGTGGTCGTGTGTGGGCAAGTCCGTTCGTAAGAAAGTCTGCTGCAAGTCCGCCGAAGGTACGCCGGAAGTATGTCGGACAGGCTGTCCGACTTTTGTAGCTGAAAAGTCCGACCGTGTGTACGCGGCATTAGGCTATCCAAGAATTAGCATACAGTAATTTTACTCAAGCTATAAATTTAGGTCCAAAACCCAACTGCACAAGGACTGCTATTAGATAAGGTCATTCAATGGAGTCAAAGGCCTTATGGGTGTCTAAGGAGACCACAATGCGAGTGTCAGGTTCAGGTCGCACAGACTGCAGGATTGTAAACATTCTGTGCAGATTAATAGCTTTCAATCACATTCGTATAAAGCCGGTCTGATCTGGGTTAATAATGGAAGCTATCACCTTACTGTGTCTTCTAGCGAGGAGGGTGGCCAATATTTTGGCATCAGCATTAATTAGTGGTATAGGTTGATAAGAATTACAAAAGTTGTGGTCCTTGTGCGGTTTCGGAATCAGAACAATCAAAGCCTCTCTGAGAGAGTCTGGGAGTATAGCCTTACCAAAACCATCTTTATAAACCTCTAAAAAAATTTTGTGCAAGTACAATACCATTCCACCAGGGATCCGTCCAGCCCCAGGGTTTTGTTAGGGTGAAGAGAGTGCATCGCCGCTTTTATCTCTGGTACAGATATACAGAGATCTAGTTCTGCTGCTGCCTCCTGGGACACTGTAGTAAGTGGGATCTGTGTAAAATATCGCTGAACCTCTTCCATTTAATAACTCACAGAAAAGGAGTACAAAGTGGAGTAGAATTGGAGGCATGCATTCGCTATATCATCTGTAGAAGTACATAAGATTTGGTGTTCATTATATATATGAGGAATAGAGACAGGTGCATGTTGAGAATGAGCTAAATAGGCTAGCAGTTTACTGTACTTATCGCCATATTCAAAGATTCGTTGGGATTTATAAAGTCATTTTTTTGCGTCTTTTCAACCAGCACCAGGTCTAGTTGTCTGGCGAAGTCTCTCCACACCCTAAAATTAGACGAGGATGGATTTCTTTTTTTTTTTTTTTTTTTTGCCACTTCAGTGAACTCATTAGAGAGGGCTATTTCAACTTCACAGTTCAATTTTTATCCCTTCCCATTTTCACATCATTGTGGCATTTTCCATTTTCTTAAGAATTAATTTAGAAAATGTATTTACTACAGTATAAAAAGAAACTACAGATCAACCCCCTTTCCCCTATCTAACTTCCCCCTCCCTCCCCCCTCTGGTTTGTTTCAGTCTTTCCCCAGTGGTCCTACCTCAGGGCCCTGTGCCTTCAAACATCTTCCCCCAATATTTGTCCGAGGTTTTAAATTTTTTCCACACACCCCAAATACTATTAAATTTTTCGATTTGGTCTTTGTCCCCGCTGCTTGGGAATTCCATTTTACTATAATAATCCACTTGTTTAAACCAATCTCTTATATCTGTTTTTTTGCTGTTTAACCATTTTTTTGGGATTAGTCCCTTTGCAGCATTCAAAAGTTTTGGAATTATTGTTTTCGTGTATTGTTTCCTTGGGGTTTTGGAGTCGTGGAATAGGCATGTCAACATGTTGCTGTCTATCTTCTTTCCTGTTATCTCATTTATGGGATCAACTATTTCCAGCCAGTATTCTTTTATTTTCAGACATTCCCACCATATGTGTGCCATCGTGGCTCTTTGTTTGCAATTTCTCCAACACCATGGTGATCTGTCCGGTTGATATTTCTGGATTTTCTCTAGGGTTAGGTACCACCTAGCCAGGAATTTATAGTTCATCTCGATGGTGTTTATATCCCAAGCGTGGTCATATCCTGCTCCTATCATCCTCTCGACTTGCTGTTCTTCAAATTTAATATCCAGTTCTTTTTCCCACCTTTCTATGTAGGAGGGTCTTCCTAGTCCTTCTAGGTCAGTCAATATTCCATATATTTTTGAGATTCCGTTTTTCAGTGGCGTTTGAGTTGCACAGAGTTTTTCCAGTGGGTTTAGCTCTTCTCCGTCTCTGATTGGATGCGGCAATGAATTTACTAAGTGATGTAATTGAAATAATTCCCATTCTCTCAACTTCCACCAATTCGAAATCTCTAATTCTAGTGCAGTTTTCATCTTCCCCTATGTTGGATAGCAACATGGTTTAATATCTTACTTCTGGTATTTCACTTCCTGTTTGACACAGCCAGGTAGGAATGAGACACATCAAAGCTTTGTGATCAGAAGAACAATGCCTTGGCTCAAGCCTACCTGCTGTGACATGTGCGAGTACAGTACAAGCTTCAAAGAGACCACTGCTGCAAAGATGTCTATTGAGATTTGACACAGGGCTGATAGAGACGCTGGCCCTGGGGGACAATAAAGCATGCCTCCTGGAGAATGGGCAGACATTTGAAATGATACCTCTATAAAAGGCAAATGGGGGTGGCTACGAGTGGGCATGTATGTTTGAATGTAAGGGACATACAGGCTTTTGATCTCTCTCTTGGTTGCTGAGAAGCCTGCTGTAAGAGTCTCCCTATGCTATCTTGGGACCTTGCTCTGACCGAGGGCTTGGGCCTATATTCCATGAGGCCCAAACCCCTTTTATCATCCAGAACCCGCAGAGGAAAGCATGTGTGATAAGTATCTTTGATATTTCATTGTTGTTATATGTTGTAGAGATGTGCTGTTAGTATAGTGTGTTCTGATTGTAAGCTATGTAACATTGTAATACCCTTTTAGTACTTTTATAAAAGTTTCCTAACTCCTTGGGAAATAAAATAAGATATTGTTTTACTAGCAGCACCGTGTGTTTGGTTTCATAGCTAACCTGGTATTATTGTGATATTAACAATAGCATGTGCTCAGAGTTTAATGGACCAACCAATGATAGGGACTAGACAAATTAATACGCAGATATAATATTAATAATTATATCGATTTTTACACCCTTTGTTATAATATCTTTAATTTGTGGGTTCTTTGTTTCAACTTTAAAAAATATTTCTTTTCCGGGTATAAAAAAGTTTGTTCCGGTGAGCGAGATCAAGGGTGAGTTGTATACCCAATTTTCCTTCCGGTGCAGTGCATCCTAAACTTTAAATATATTTTTAGTCAGTTTGTGAGATTCTAAATCCAGTGTTCTGAACTTGCTTGGTGTCCAAATATTTTTGTGCAGTATAGTTCTACTTAAAGTGTTTTCTATCTCCCCCCACTTTTTTTCCCTGGTTTCTTTTGTCCACTCTACCATACGTGCTATTATTACTGCCTTATAGTACCTTGTTATGTCCGGAGTTGCTAAACCGCCGTGCTTTCTCTTCCTGGTCAATAATGCGTGTTTTATTCTCGGCTTTTTGTTTTGCCAAGTGTACTTTATCTGCATTTTTTTTATTATATTGAAAAAAATCTAGGGGATCACAATAGGTAACATCTGGAAGTTGTACATTATTTTCGGTAATATCACCATACAAATTTATTCTTCCAATCCAGGATGTTGATTGTGTACTTATCTTTTTTATTTCTGCCTTGATCTCATTTATTAATGGGATATAGTTCGCTGAGTATATTTTCTCAAATGTTGATGTTATTTTGATTCCCAAGTATGTTAATTCACCTTTTACCCACGTGAATGGAAATTCTCTTTGAAGGGCAAGAACTTCATTTTTTCCCAATCCGATGTTTCATATTTCTGTTTTTATAGGATTTATTTTGAAGTTAGAGAGTTCTCCATAATCTTTTACTTCTTTGATTATATTTGCCAGAGTCGCCCTAGGATTCTTTACGTACATTAAGATGTCATCGGCGTATGCCGCAACTTTATATTCTTTATCCCCCACTCTCGCCCCCCCCTATCTCCTGATTGTTTCGCAGGGTCACCAAAAAGGGTTCCAATGAGAGGACATATAGGAGTGGCGAGAGCGGGCAGCCTTGACGCGTTCCATTTAACATCTCGAACACTGGTGACAGTCTCCCGTTAACTTTTACCGTTGCCGTAGGCCCATTGTAAAGATTTTTGATCCACTTCATGATTTTTGGACCCAATCCTAGATGCTGCAGCGTATCCATCATAAATCCCCAGTCTACCCTGTCAAATGCTTTTTCTGCATCAATTGACAGGAGCAGTACTGGGGAACCACTGGACTTCTTCTTCTTTTGCAACATCAATAATGTTTTGATACTGTTGTCTCTTCCTTCTCTGCCCGGAACGAATCTGGTTTGATCCGGGTCTATCCAAAGAGTCATTCATTTTTTTAATCTGCTAGCTAGATTTTTGCGTATATTTTTATATCCGCATTTAATAAAGCGATGGGCCTATAGCTAGAACAGTTGGCTTTGTCTTTTCCTTCCTTAGGAACTATTGTTATATATGCTAAGAGCGAGTCTCTTCTTACTTCCTCATCTTCTCCAATTCTATTCAGATATTCACATAACCTTGGTGTCAGCTGTTCCTGGAATTTTTTGTAATATTTGATCATGAACCCGTCTGGCCCAAGGCTTTTTCCTGAAGGTGTATCTTTCATGGCTATTCTGATTTCATCTTTATCTTTTTTTTCCAACTCTCTCAGTTGTTCAGGTTCGATTTTTGGTAAATTAGCTCTTTTTAAATAGGTTTGTATCTTCTTCCTTCTTGCTTCTTTTTCTTATTGTGGTTCTTGCTTTTTTTATTGAATATAGTGAACTGTAGTATTGCAAAAAGGCTTGTGCAATATCTGTTGTCGTATGTTTTATTTCTCCCTTATTGTTTTTTATTTTCTCAATATAGTTTAAGGCCCTCTTTTTTCTTAACATGTTTGCAAGATATTTGCCCAGTTTGTTTCCATACTTAAATCTCTTTTGCAATACCCTGTTGTGCACTTTTCTCTCTTCACGCTCCATTAGTTCTTTTAATTGGTCTCTTTTTAGGGTCAGGGTCCGATATATTAATTTTTCAGCTTGGTTTTTGTGTCTTTGTTCCTGGTTATGGATTTCTTTTATCATTCGCGTCTTGTTTTCGTTTCTTTCTTTCTTTTTGCCTGCCCCAATCAATATTAATTTGCCCCTAATAACGGATTTATGTGCCTCCCATAAAGCTGCTCTTGACAGATCAGGGGTGTCATTCTCCAGGAAGTATTTTTCGATCTCTTCCATTATGATTTTTTCGGTTTCGTTGTCATCTAGTAGTTCTTCATTGATTCTCCATGTACCTCGCCCCATGGGTTCCCCCTGTGTTTTCATCTTCAACATTACTGGGGAGTGATCTGATATTGTTGTGACTCCTATTGTTGTTTCTATTACCTCCTCTAAGCTTCTATGTTCCACCATGATATAATCCAATCTAGAGTATGTTCCATGTGCTGTAGAGTAATATGTATAATCTTTTGTACTCAGATGTTGCACCTGCCATGCGTCCACCAGTTGATATTCGTATAGTTTCTTTTTGATCTTCCTTAGTTGTGATGTTTCTCTGTCCGGCGCAACTGACGTACTGTCTAGTTTGTGGTCCATGGGGAAATGAAGTCTCCGGCCAGTATCAGTTTACCCTGTTTAAACTCTATCAGCTCTTTCAACACTTCCACTAGGTAGTTTTTGGGTTTTTTGTTGGGGCAGTAAATGTTGGCTAACGTGTATTTCGTACGTGTATTTCGTACCCAGTATTGTCCCTGTGAGGAAGAGGAAAAGTCCTTCTGGGTCGACTTTTCTCTTCTCTATTACAAAGCAGATATTATTCCTAATTCCAATTGCGACTCCTTTAGCCTTTCTGATTGGTGAATCTCCATAGTACCACGTTGGGATTTTTCTAGAATATAGTTTGACGTTTGAGTCTTGTGTGATATGTCTCCTGTAAGAAAATGATTCCGGCCATACTTCTTTCTAATTCTTGTAGTATTACCCATCTCTTTTTAGGTGAATTTAAACCTCGAACATTATAAGTCAGGAAATTGATATTATTTATTGCCTCCATTCTGCTCTATTTCCCGCGTGTCCCCCCCCTGGGCGTCCCCCCTCCCCGATCGGTACAGAAAATTTGAAGGAAGTAATTGGACGGGTCTTCAACCCAATTATTTTAAAGGAAGAAACTAATGAGATTAAGATCGAAAGAGTGCATAGAACAAGGAGACCGCAGGGAATGCCGAGTGATACCCCAAGAGATATAATAGTCAGGTTCGAAAGCTGGGAAGTAAAAAGCCAAATTTGGAGAAACTTGAAACTCTGAGAAGGAGAAGCACATTAAAACCCCTACTAAAAATACTGCAAGACTGAGAAATCCAATATAACTGGGGCTTTCCATCATGTCTGATGGTAAAAAGAAACGGAAGAACCATCAAATTGAGATTTATTAATGAAATCCCTGATTTTTGCAATGCTCTGGAAATCCCATTACCAGAGAATTTTGAAGACATAATTAGAAGACCAGACAGACTGAATGCTGAAGAAGCTCAATGGCAGTTGATGCGCAGAAAATAGCCCAGTGGGGGGGATGGGAAGATGATGGGGGGTGAAGCTGGTGGGCAAGCAATTTGATTAGAAAGACAAAAACGGAATTATAAGAGAAAGAAAAGGGAAAAGTAAGAATAACGAAGAAAGGGAAAGGGGGAAGAGGTTTTTGTTGGAGGGTGGGGGGGGGGGGGGGAACCCGGATGCGAGGCATGCCCAGAAGCTGCTATCCCAACGGTAAGGGAGAAGCAGTTTAGAAGCGCCAAGTAGAACTCCATCTCAATACAGGAGTAGGGATTAAGAACACCTAAAGAAAAAAGAAGAAAGAAATAAGAAAAGGAAAAAAGGACATAAGGTCCCTGCTCATGACCAAGAGGTCAAAAGGCCCAGGGGTTGGGGGTGGGGTGGGAGGGGGGAGAGTGGGGAGGGGGGGCAGGGAGGGAGGTGGGAAGGAGGGCAGGGGAGGGATAAGGTTTGTTTCACTTGGAAGACACACGGGCTCCTGTGCCTATCTTACAAGAGATTTGACATGTAATCTATCTATCTATATAAGGAGAGAGCACAGTGTTTAAATCTCTGGATAAAATAAGAGGACCTTCTGCCACTTGGAGAACTCTCGCCATCACTATCTCCCATACATTTAAAGTAAATAGTGGAGGGGTACAATAGTTTTAGGGGTACAAGATAGGGATTTGGACACCAGGACAGAGACCCCTCTAACATAATTGGAGTACAGGGAATGAAAAGTGTGACCTATAAATGCCTGTTTAAGAGCCAGAATTTTGGATCCCACTAAGTGGGTTTTTTGTAAAAAAAATTACATGAGGTTTACGCCTGTGTATATAGTTAAAAACCAGTGCCTGTTTAACCTTAGAATAAAGGCCCCTCACATTCCAGGAGAGTAAATTAAGATTTTGTGTGCAGGATGCCATGAGATGGTGAGAACATAATGTAACACTGACCGTTTAGGTGTGAAGGCGAAGGGCTCCTGGAGATTACAAAAAAGCAGCCTCCATTTCTGAAACTTTTGGAGAAGGTGGCGACAACCATATACATTCTGCAATGAGTGAAACACATCAACTTTGTAGGTTAAGAAAAGAATAAAAAACATTACAGAACCTAAAAAAAGATAACTCAGTCTGAAGTGATCCAAAACAGAGGATCTTTTCCCCAAACCCCTCCTTCCTGCCTACAGTCCCAAACATACTACAGGCTTTTTTCCCAAACATCATTACAACAGGGTGACCCTAGTGGGGGAATTCTTCTTCATCCAGCCAGAGATGAAGAGAAGGGTGTTAATATGTTGAGCAGCAAAACAGTCAGTGAACCGCAATTACTGTAGTTACAAAGCCAGTTCGGGCAGCCAAGCAACATAAGACTGTATAAGAGTCCACAGCCATCCATGTGCTAACCTAACATATGGTATACAATGACATTAAGGAGTCCTCAGCATTAGGCTCCCACGTGTTGCACCGAAAAAAAAAAATAGATCTGTTGACCCTTAAGTGCTTCCAAGTAACTCCAGCCATCTACTGGCTTCTTTAGGTGATGTGAAGAATTGGATTTTGCCTTTGTGTACCACTCGAAGCCTCGTGGGATACAGCATGCAAACTACGATCACATAAACGTTGCTTTACACTTTGAATTGCTGCACATTGTTTCTGTGTTGCAGCAGAGAAATCAGGGAAGATGGTAATGTGGTTGTTGTTATAAAGCAATTCGGGCATATTTATGGCACAGTGGAGGATGGTTTCTTTATCCCTGAAGTAAAGGAAATGTGCCAGTAGTGGTCTAGGGAACCTTCCCGGTGGAAGGGCTCAGGCACTGCCTTGGCCAGACCTGCCCCCCCCCCCCCCCGGCACCACCCAGACAAACTGTAGGAGGCACTCGGATGGCCCCAGCCAGCTCCGGACCAGAACTGCACATGCATAGTTCCGAGCCAAGCGTCAAAGCCATATTTTTAACTGGCAACCTTTTCCTGTCACTGGCATTTAATGGCAGGAGATAAGCGCCCATTTTTTATTGGCTACCAGTAAAAATACTGATGGTTGGCAGCACTGATGATAATCCTATTTCTGAAACCGTGCTAGATTAGGAAAGCCATCTTGACTCTGAATTACAGAAATTTCAGAAATCAGTGTGGGTATAAGATAGGGACAGAGCCCCTTCTGGTTAGGGAGAGAGTAGGAGTTGTGTTAAGGAGGGAAAGAATAGGTTTACTATTACAGGGTGTCTCCTCTGTCAGTTTCTCAGAGCAGTCTCTAACTGGCAGTTGGATAACTACACGGACATTGCGGATTGCAGGGTGACCAAGTAATCTGATATCTCCTCAAAGGGAAATGCTACACTGGCATTCTGTGGTCTGTAAGCGATGTTATATTACTATTAACCCCGCTCCATGCCTATATAAGTCATTGCACACCGCGCATGCGGCATTACAGCGGGAGAGAGCGCTGAGTCAACATCGGAAGAAGAGAAGAGGGAAGAAGACAACGGAGAAGACCGGGCAACCGCTAGCAAAAGAGCAGGCAAAAGAGCAGAAGATAGCGGAGGAGCCCGGCAGAAGACACCAGAGAGTGCGGTGAAGTCGGAAGAGAACCGCAAAGTCGGAAGAGACTCCTGGAGCTGCCTAATAAATTACTTTAAAAACCTGTATAGTGTGTTTTTTGTATTGACACTTTTTTCCCCAGGTGAATGAGTAGGGGTACGGGATCTGGGGGCCCCCTTATTATAGGGGGCTCCCAGATTCTGATAAGACCCCCGCCCGCAGACCCCGACAGCCAATGGCCAGGGTTGTCAGGAAGAGGCCTTTGTCCTCATCAACATGGGGACAATGTGCTTTGGGGTGGGGGGTGCAGGGCCCCCCTGCCCCAAAGCACCAACCCCCTATGTTGAGGGTATATGGCTTGGTATGGTCCAGGAGAGGGGGGGCGCTCGCTCGCCCCCTTTTCTGACCTGCTGGGCTGCGTGCTCAGGTAAGGGTCTGGTATGGATCTTGGGGGGCGACCCCAAGCCATTTTTTTTTGGTGTGGGGGTTCCCCTTAAGATCCATACCAAACCGAAGGGTCTGGTATCGTCTTGGGGGGGAACCTCACGCAAATTTTTAAACATTTTTTCGCTGGGTTCCCCCCTCAAGATTCTCAGCACACAAGTCGCACCCCAAGTCAGATCCTCTTGATCCGACCTCTGGTGCGACCTCTATTCAAATCAATGGGCTCCCATAGAGAACCATTGATTTTGAATAGAGACAGAAATGCCGGACAAGGCTTAACACAGCGTTAAGCCTAGTTAAATCGCGTTTAACACCTTTTGCCGGCGTCTGGCGTTTTTACAGCTCTAGCGCTGAAGCCTCAGTACGCACTGGTCCTGTGGTTTTTTTGCAGCTTTAAAATGGCTATGCTATTTACAGCTCAAAAATGCCATGGTGTGCATGAGGCCATAGGCTAACATGGAGAGGCGTTTTTAAGCTGCAAAAAACGCTCAAATAAGCGGCTGTAAAAACGTCTGTGGGCATGAGGCCTAAGTGCAATTTTGAACTAAAGTGGAGAGTTAATAACCAGGACTTGCGCTCTTGACTGCTTGTGCTTGCAAGTGTTTTTGGGTTTTTTTTTCCCTCCTTTGCTTGATAAGTTTGCTATCAGTTTTTAAAATAACTGGTAATTGCGCGGTCATGCAATGCTGACAATGCAATGCGTCCTTTTTTTCCCACAAATAGAGCTTTCTTTTGATGGTATTTGATTGCCTCTGCGATTTTTATTTTTTGGGATATAAACGGAAAAAGACAGAAAACTTTGAAAAAAAATTATATTTTCTAATTTCTGGATGACGTGACCTATCACGAAACACGTAGGGAGGAGCAGGACGACGCGCTGACGTTGTCTCCAGTTATTGCTCTTACTTCCAGCAGGACAGGTCTGTCCGAGTGTGTTCGGCCGTCACAACGGACTTTAGGCTTGTTTACGATACAACGTCTGTAAGTGTGTTTTTGTCTTTTTATACTGCATAAATGTAAAAGGTTTTACACAATCTGAGTTTTCCCATTTTTTTCACATATTACGCTTCCCATCTGAGCCGATCCATCTAATGTGATGATTCAAGGTACAGTGGCAGTCCAACACGGGAGATTCACTTACCATCACAGTCGAAATGCCTTACATGATCCTCTGTAATGGGGGATCATTTCTGTCTGGTAAGGAGTAACCCCTTCTACATTGGTGGTGGATCACATTTTCACGCTACATAACAGTGGAAGACCTCCCTTTGTGGACTTGACTGCTGTTTCTTTTGGTTTTGCACGGGTGGAAGATTTTAATAAATTTATCACCTACACAGAGACTTCCTTTTTGTTTTAATTTTTTTAGCCAACTTGGTTATTATAGATTACACTAATAGTGATCACAGAGATTTACAATATGTAACTTATTATGCTCATTTGACTCTATGCATCATAGCAATTCAGTCTGGGGTATATAGATTGCTTCATTTGTGTTGAGATTATTTATTCATTTTTATGATTATATTAGCGCGATTCAGGTGTTTCCGTATTGGTTCAGAAGGCTGTTTTTGGAAAAACAGACCATTCAAATCCCACGGCACAAAAAGAAAAATTGATAAGGCCGAGAACTGACCCTTGATGTGCTCAAGGCCAGTTTCATTTCTACCCCTAACTGTAGAAAAGGTGAGACTTCTACCACTGGCATACCTTTGAGGATGCCAACCTCTGGATTCACGCCAGGAAACATACGCCTTCCAGGCTCTGTGATAGACGAGCCTGGAGGCCGGCCCCCTAGCATTTACTAGAGTAGAGAGAACTGGACCCGAAAGCCCACAACTTTTCAGGATGTAGGTATCAACAGTCTAACCATCCAATTTAGATTCCCGTAAGGAAGGATGGAATACTAGTCCCTGCGAGAGCAGGTCTAGGCGTAGTGGAAGAATCCAGTCTTCCTACAGTCATCTTTACGATTCCTGTATACCAAGGCCTTCTGGGCCAGGCTGGAGCCACCAGAATAACCAGATACTTCCCCGCCTCGATCCTGTGAGGAAGACGCGGAAGGAGCGGAACCGGAGAAAACACCTAGGTCAGAGAGAACTGATCCCAAGGAATTATCAATGTGTCTGTTCCACATGCTAGTGGACCCTTTGTTCTTGACAAAAAAAAAATCGTTCAGCTTCATGTTGAACCTGGAAGCTAGAAGATCTACATCTGGGGTACCTAATTTCTGGCATATAGCCTGAAATATGGAGGGGTGTAGAGACCATTCTCCTGGACACAGCTGCTGGCAGCTTAGATAATCCGCCTGCCAAATTTCCATCCTTGGAATGAAGGCTGCAGATAGGCAAGGAACATGCTACTCTGTCCAAACAAAAAATGGTTCACCTCCCTCTGGGCATTCGGACTCCTGGTGCCTGCTTGATTGATATAGGTCACTGCTGTAGCATTGTCAGATTGTATGCGGACAGGACAGCCTTGTGACCTGTAAGTCCAGGCCCTGAGGGCCAAATGTACTGAATCTCCAGAATATTGATGGGCAGGAACTTTTCGGCTTGGACCACTTTTCTTGGAGCGAAAGCTCTTCTAGGACTACACCCCAGCCTATAAGGCTGGTATCCATAGTTACCACTTTCCTGGTGACTGGAATAAAGGATTTTCCTGTTGACTTTTGGGTAGCAACCACCAACTGAGGCTTCTACGTACTTCTAACGTCAGGCGTCTGGGAAAAACTAAGGCTTGTATCCTCTTACTCCAAGCAGACAGTATGCTGTTCAGTAATGGCGTTGAGTGAAAACTGGGTGAAAGGAACAGGCTACCATCTTCCCGAACAACCTCATACAAAGGCAAATGGAAAGTCTATCCCTTGCTTTGCCCACTTGGGCCAAATCTTTATGGTCTTGGCCTTTGACTCGGGTAAAAGATACCCTGCTTTGGGCTATGTCCCCAAATACTCTAGCCTCCATAGGGGCTATAAAGACCATGCTGGACACACTTAGGTCCAGCCATACTACCGACTGATCTATCGGCAGCAGACTGCCTTGGTTTGTCCTAGCAGTTTATAAAAGACTTGAGCATGGTGGCAAACCACAAGGACAAGCCTACCAACCAGAAGAGGTGCTGTTTTCCTGTGAAATGCAGACAAGTTCTGAAAACACATATGCAAACGATTCTCCATATGTGTAAGTGGCAAGAGTTAACGCCATATGCCTCAAAAGAAGCGTGCGTTCATGGAAGTATGCGTCTCTGAATGTGTAATGCAAGACTACACATCCTGTATCCAGGCAGACACGTATTCCTGTGTGAATATAAGGAATCCTGTATAATTAAGGAGGCTAAATTAACATGCCTCCTTATGCAACCATGCAAATCTAGGTGATCATGCAACCTTAGGCAACCATGCATTCTCATGCGATTCAGCATCTTTTATGCGACCAAACATTCTATGCATTATAAGCACTACTATGCAGACAAGTACCCTTATGAGACCAAGGACTCGTGTGATCAAGCACCCCTGTGCGATCCAGCATCTTTATCCAATCAAGCATCTTTATGCGATTTTAAGCATTTCTGAAAAAAATTAGCTTCTCCTCATGACCAAGTATCCTTGAGTAATCAAGGACTCTTGTGAGATCAAGCACCCCTATGCGATCCAGCATCTTTATGCAATCAAGCATCTTTATGCGTTTCTAGGCATTTCTGTAAAACAACCCTCTCCGCGTGACCAAGTATCCTTGGGTAATCAAGGACTCTTGTGAGGTCAAATACCCTGGTGTGAACCCAAAACTTTATGCACCCAAGCATTCTTATGCGATTTAAGCCTTTCTGTGTGACCAAATATCCCTGGGCAAACAAGGGGTCAAGCACTCTTGTGCGATGCCGTATCTTTACGCAAACAGGCATTTATGCGTTTTTAGGCAATTATGCAATTTTAGGCATTCATGCAATTTTTAGGCATTTCTGCGCAAATAAGCACTTAACGACCAAGCATTCTCATGCGACTATAAGTCCACCACAAACAGAAAAAAAACATGTATCTCTATGTGTATTACATGTTCTGCCACATGCATCTTGTACATTCCAATACTCAGGTAATTTATGCAAATATTTGTGGACTGATAAAAAAGGAAGTTATCCTCTGCTGACCTGCATTCCCGCACTCATGCGTTTAACTGTTTGTGTTAGCAACAATGTGCACAAAACCATGTACAGCACCTGATATTCCCAGACGGTCTCCCATCCAGGTACTAACCAGGCCCAACCCTGCTTAGCCTTTGAGATCAGACAAGATCGGGCACTTTCAGGGTGATGTGGCCGTAGGCATCTCAGCAGTTGTGCGTTTGGCTAGTTTGTAAGCAAGCACCTGCATGAGGACCTTGTGGAGGTTCTACACCTCTTTGTAGTAATGGACGGACTTGGAAAGGTACAAGAGGCCTATGGGAATTTAAGAAAAAAACCCAAGTAGGAGATAGAGGCTTCGGCCGTCTAGGCTGAGGGTAAGTTATACGCAGCATGAATCTCTGTAAAAGGTTGCACCTACAACTCCAGAGCTTGTGAGGCCTCTGATACCTCCGCCTCATCAGATTGCACCTGTTCCCTGTCCCCTAATGGTGATCTTTCATCATCAGATTGTTGATCCTCTTGATTGAGGATTTAGGGCAGGGGAAGGGGTTCTATCCCAATTTCTGCCCTCTTGTGAGGATGCTGCGATTAAGCAGCTAACTTCTCCTGTACACCACACACTGCAAATGCAAACAACCGTCTTTAAAAGACCTATGCAGGGCTGCAATGTTGGGAGAGGCTGCAAGCCTGACAGGGGCAATGGCTCATCCTGTGCCGCTGCCTCCAGTCTTTCAGGTGGGGATAGAACCCTAATGCTGCATACACACGGTCGGACTTTTCGGCTACAAAAGTCCGACAGCCTGTCTGACAGACTTTCGACGGACTTTTGGCAGACTTTTGGCAGACTTGCAGCAGACTTTCTAACGAACGGACTTGCCTACATACGATCACACAAAAGTCCGACGGATTTGTACGTGATGACGTACACCGGACTAAAATAAGGAAGTTGATAGCCAGTAGCCAATAGCTACCCTAGCGTGGGTTTTTGTCCGTCGGACTAGCATACAGACGAGCGGATTTCTGGGTCCGGCGTAGTTGCGACGTAAAGATTTGAAGCATGTTTCAAATCTAAAGTCCGTCAGATTTGCAGCTGGAAAAGTCCGCTGAGAGTCCAGGGAAGCCCACACACGACCGGATTTTC
This sequence comes from Lithobates clamitans, assembly GCA_037952925.1. Classification (NCBI taxonomy): domain Eukaryota; kingdom Metazoa; phylum Chordata; class Amphibia; order Anura; family Ranidae; genus Lithobates; species Lithobates clamitans. Next base: position 3,072,659 of record JBBGZY010000725.1, on the reverse strand, counting down.
AGCCGTATTTTGTCCGTCGGCGTCCGTCGGACTTTTGTAGATGAAAAGTCCGACCGTGTGTACGCGGCATTAGATCTAGGCTCTTTTAATTGCACCTGAAGCCCTCTTACGGGGAGACATAGTCCTAAGCTGACAAAAGCAGAGGTACTAGTATAAAAGCAATCACTGTTGTGTCTAGTCTTACAATATTATTATTAGCTTAGTCTGCACAACCTGATGCCGAGTAGGTGTCTTAGATATGCCCGGATCCGAACCCACCGAGATGCTTACTGCCCACAGCTCTGTGTCCCACTGTTTACAGGACTCTGGCATTCTGGGCTTTTAAAAACTGCCGCCTCGCGCCTGCGCACTGATGCGTCCTGCATGTGCAAGGCGCTAGCAACTACGCCCCCCCCTTCCCTGTCGAATCAACCGTAAAAGCGTGCCCCGTGCAGGACCAACATGGCGGTGGCTGGGGGGGGGGAGAGACAACCGGAGGACTACAAATGACCCTCTAGACTTCGTGGGACCCCCCCTTTCAGATCATGTGGCAGAGCCTGCAGCGGAGGAGGTGAGCGGCTTCACAGACTGGCTTCACTGAGCATGTATCCTGGAAGGCATGTAAGTATACACCAGATATGTCTCTTAGTCCCGCTAGTGCCGGAAAACAGGTAGGACATGCAAACTACTCATAGAAGATAATCCAGGTGTATACTTAGGATTGTCTTCACTTACAGGACTGCTAAGTACAGACAGATCCAACCTTCACCCATCACGGCGGGTAACGTTGTGCCATCCTTCAGGGTTCTGGGTTCCTACTTACAGGATCCTCTTCCCTGGACCTGTAGAAGACTCTGCCAGAAACTTTTCGAGGAAATTTTAATTTGTGCTCCAAAGTGCTGAATCCCAGAGCCCAGTCCTCAGAGAGAGACATTACAGGCAAAACCTTGTTTCTTCTTTCGCGAGGCCAGGGTACCACCCATCTTATGCGTTTTTATTGGACCGAGGCATGGATCCGGTTGTTTAGCTCCTAGGCCCCCGCAGAGACCATCAAACAGAGCTCTCTTCTTAGCACATCTTCAACGTGACCAACCACCTTAGACACTGACGAAAAAACGGAAGTACTCTGCATATTGGAGGGGTTATATAGGGGAGGAACTCGCCTTGTAATTGGGGTTTGCCAATGTCCAATCACCTGATGGTGACTATCTAACCCACTAAGTAATTGATAGAGCTCTGTGTTCCGTGATGTATGAACAAGAAATGGTGATTTCACTTCCCCACTACCTATCACAGTTTCGGAGGCCATGAAATGCCCAGATAGCACAACCTCCCCCTCAATGGCCCCATTTTGGAAAGTAGACACCCCAAGCTATTTGCTGAGAGGCATGTTGAGTATTTTGCACAAAGTTTTGAAAATTGAAAAAAGAAAATACATTTTTCTTTTCTTTCTTTATTTTAGAAAATAAATGAGAGCTGCAAAATACTCACCATGCCTCTTAGCAAATACCTTGGGGTGTCTACTTTCCAAAATGGGGTAATTTGTTTTTTTTTTTGTGCTATCTGTACATTTCAGGGCCTCCGTAACTGTGATAGGTAATGAGGAGTAAAATGACAATTTTACACCTTTAGAAAGCCTGAAGGCGGTGATTGGTTTTCGGGGTCCTGTACACGGCTAGGCTCCCAAAAAGTCTCACACATTTGGTATCCCCGTACTCAGGAGAAGCAGAAGAATGTATTTTGGGGTGTAATTCCACATATGCCCATGGCATGTTTGAACAATATATCATTTAGTGACAACTTTGTGCAAAGAAAAAAAAGAAGAAAAAAAGTTTGTAATTTTCCCGAAACTTGTGGCAAAATATAAAAGATTCCATGGACTCAACATGCCTATCAGCAAATAGCTTGGGGTGTCTACTTTCTGAAAAGGGGTCATTTGGGGGGTTTTGAACTGTCTTTGGCATTTTATGCACAACATTTAGAAGCTTATGTCACACATCACCCAATCTTCTAACCACTTGAAGACAAAGCCCTTTCTGACACTTTTTGTTTACATGAAAAAATATTTATTTTTTGCTAGAAAGTTACTTTGAATCCCCAAACATTATACATTTTTTTAAAGCACAGATTAAAATGGTGGGTGTTGCACCTTTTTTTTCACAGTATTTGCGCAGCGATTTTTCAAACGCTGAAAAAAACACTTTTTTTAATTTTAATGAACTAAAACACACTATATTGCCCAAATGTTTGATGAAATAAAAAATATGATCTTATGCCGAGTACATGGATACCAAACACGACATGCTTTAAAATTGCGCACAAACGCGCAGCGGCGACAAACTACATACATTTTTAAAAGCCTTTAAAAACCTTTACAGTTTACCACTTTAGTTTTACAGAGAAGGTCTACTGCTAAAATTACTGCCCCTGATCTGACCTACATGATGATACCTCACATGCATGGTGCAATTGCTGTTTACATATGACACCAGACTGGCGCTTGCGTTCCCCTTTGTGCATGTGCACGGGGGGACAGGGTTGCTTTTTTTTTTTTTTTTTTAAACTGTTCCTTTCATATTTTTTAAATCATTTTTAATTGTTATCTTAGGGAATGTAAATATCCCCTATGATAGCATTAGGTAGTGACAGGTACTCTTTTTTTGAAAAAAATTGGGGTCTATTAGATTCTAGATCTCTCTTCTGCCCTCAAACATCTGACCACACCAAGATCAGTGTGATTAAATGCTTTCCCAATCTCCCAATGGCGCTGTTTATAACATAAGAGAGAGAACAATTTTTTTTTTGTGTGTGTTTTTGTGTGTTTTTTTATTTATTCATTTATTTTTTTTGCACTTTTATATAAACTGTAAACGTTCCAGATTAGGGTCTCTCAAAATTTGATGGCCATCTCATCTTTCGAGACCCTGTGTTAGCATGCCTATGACTGTTCAATGCTGTACCCTACGCTAATACTCCACTACTGTGTGGTAGCGTTCAAAACATTCACCAATATAAATACTAGGTTGGTCAGGACACGAGGGACAATAAAAGCAGGTGTCACGCCTATATCCATGCTTTCTACAGACACAAAATCTTCTTTGGGGGTTTCTTTGGGTAGGGGTACCAGGGAGGACATATACGGAAAATGCCTCCCATGCAGCAAGCTCACTGCATTTGGATTGGGAAGTTGGGCCACAGCATCATCTGGAAACAGAAGGGCTGTGATGATCTCTTCCTGGAATTTAAGGAAGGATCCAGTCTGTCCTGAAGCTCTGTATAGCACATAAGAATTCAGCAGAGCCAATTGAAATAAGTATACAGACACTTTTTTGTACCAGCGTCTGGCCTTACGGGCAATTAGGTACGGCGCCAACAACTAGTCATTGAGGTCCACCTCTCCCATATTAAGGTATATATTCGTGGACACAGAGGGATTTCTCCACAATACCAGTCGCCGTAGGAATTTGGACCGCCGTGTCTGCATGAAGGGAGGACAGAAAAAAAAACATTCCTATTATCCCTCCACTTCACAGCAAGCAAATTATTACACTTCAAGCAGGCTCTCTCCCCACAGCCTAAGATGGGAATCTACAAGCCGCTGAGGTAAGCCCCGGTGATTAGATCGCACAGTGCCACATGCACAAATTCCGTGATCAAACAAGTGACTAAAAAGTGGCACGCTCGTGTAATAATTGTCCACATATAAGTGGTACTCCTTTCCGAATAAGGATAACACCAGGTCCCACACAATCTTGCCAGCGATCCCTATGTAATCTGGGTAGTTCTCCGCCTCTACGTGACTATCTCTTCCCTCGTAAACCAAAAAACTACATGTATAGCCTGTGACCCTGTAACCGAGCTTATACATCTTGACCTCGTATCTGGCACGCTTGCTGGGAAGATACTGTTTGAATGACAAGCGGCCAGAAAACTTAATCAGGGACTCATGTAATACATGACTAAGGATTTCCTGAGCATTTTGGGTTAACCAGACAGTGCAGCAAAACTCCTTGCCTTCCCCCCTCCCCCGGAGCATAATTTAAGGATGAGCAGTGTGTGGTGTGTGTGTGTTAGATAGAGAGACTGTGCTGGAACAGGCCCAATGTTGACAGCTGATAGCCCCAGACATTCAGGAAAGAGTTCTTGGTCCAGACTGATGCTTGTCAAGTAGGTCTGGGAGCTGTTTTTGTCACAGGTGGTGAGTAAAGAAGAGCATTTGATAGTGCCTGGCTATTACGTAGGCACTGGAAGCCTTGCAAAACTATCTGCTGGGGCATTACTTTAAACTAATCACAGACCATACTCCAAACCTCCCAACTCTTGAACTTGAGAATGAAGCATACTTGAGGGAGGTGGCAACCTGCAGCGTGGTATGTGCGACGATGCAAAAAAAAAAGGATGTGACCAAACTGTTCACAGTGGGAGTGGCTTAAGGGGCATTGTTAAAATACGCTTAAATTGCTGTGGCACAAGCACGAGTCTCACGGACAGATTTAATCATAAAAAATAAAAAAAATCCCCCTCCAAGCACAAATCTTCTTTTTGACATGTGTCACCCTTCCATGTGCTCCTTGCTGCAAGGCCAGTTATAGGTAGGGGCAGTGGCCATTTGTTTGTACTGTTGGAATACTGGTGAGGAAATGCACTGGACCCCTTTGCTGCCATTGTGCTATATGCTGGGTGTATAGTGCACCCCTGTGCCTTTAGGGAGGGGTGGGCTTTCTTTCAGGCTCGCCCGCCCTCTGTCTATTTATTATAATGCATGTGCTTCTACTGTGGAGGCTGTCCAAATTTAGAGTTAGGACTGCAGATAATACTGGGGTACCGTGAAGTGGCTCTGCAGCTTACGCATGCATTTGCACGTGTGCAAACAAAACCCCTGTTTTTAACACATACTGTTAGGCTCCATTCACACTAGCGCGTTTTTTGATGCATTTTGCATTTTGCAGAAATGCACGGGAATTTTTTAACATGGGTTCCTAAGGAACATGTTCACATCAATGCCTTTTTGTTTCTCTGCATTTTTGGAAAGGGTCAGGGACTTTTTTTCATGCAAAATGCAGCGTTTTGCATGTAATAGAATTCAATGGACAAGCATCAAAAACGCAAGTGCACCGTTTTTGCAGCGTTTTTGATGCGTTTTTGGTGCGTTTTTGATGCGTCTTTGCCTTTTTTTTTTTTTTTTAATTTTTTTTAAGACTGTAAAAAAAAACTGTAAAAAAACGCAAAACGCAAATCGCGGCAAAAACGCCGCAAAAACGCTGCTCAAAAACGTGGCAAGCATGAAAAAACAACCTCCAAAAACGCTCAAAAGCAACATGCATAGGTGTGAAACGAGCCTTAGACAGGACAATTCGATTGGTTGCAGCCTGGTTGGTAAGTTGAGTTGGGAATGCTTTTTGGTTTTGTTTGACATGCGTCACTTTTTCATGTGCTCCTTGCTGCAAAGGCCAGTTATAGGTAGGGGCAGTGGCTATTTGTTTGTACAAACCTTCTTTCCCCTTCCTCAGCACAAATTCTACTCCACCCCCAAAATCTTAGCACAATTCCCATTCTTCCACATCCCAACGCAAATCCCCACCCCCTCCCAATATCAATACTCTTTGCGCCAGTGGTCCCCCCAAAATAAATCCTCTTCCAAATCCTCCCTCCAAGCACAATCCCCATTCCAGTATAAATCCTCCCCCACCCAATTCCCCTCTCCAAATCCCACCAGCACAAATCCTCCTTACCACCAATACCCGCTCCTAGAACCACAAATCCCCCCCATCCACCTTTACCACAAATCCTCCCTCTCCCTAGCGCAAATCCTCCTCCCCCTAATCCCCCCTCCCAGCACAAATCTCCTTCGCCCCCTCAAAATTATTCCTCCCAGCACAACTCCTCATCTCGGAACAAATCCTCTTTCCCCCAAATCCCCCTCCTAGTACAAATCCTCTCCCCATTTCTAGCACATATATGATCCTCTCTCATCCTGGCACAAACCTTTCTTTCCCCTCTTCAAATACCCCCAGCACAAATTCTCCCTCCTCTAGTCAATCCTCCAAGCACAAATCCTCTCCACACTTCTACCATAACCCACCCCCCCAACCATCCCGGATTTGGTGGCACCTTCCTGAAATTTGAACAAAATCCCATTGTCCCACAAATTTGTCCCAGTGCCCCAGAGCCAGATACCAGAACAAGTTACGGCACTTGGCTCCACTAACATACCTGGCAGGGGTGTGCTAGGGCACATGCCCAGCATCTCTTGTGGGGTGCCTAGGGTCCCAGGTGCCATGATGACCCCCTCTATGACAGCTGACATCTCTTGGGGGGGTAGTGCTAGCAGGGTGCAGAGAAGACTTGTGCTGGAAGGGGGGGGGGGGTTGGGGGAGCTCGGACTTTAAATCCACCCCACCTTCTAGCACAAGTCCTCTCCACTCTCTGCTAGAACAGATCCCCCCTCAAATCATTCCTGGCATGAAACTTTGGTACCTGCGACCTACCTCCCCTTCCCAGCCACTGTCTTCCCCCTTCACTGTCACTGCTTTCTCCCCTTCCATGTCACTGTGCTCTCCCCTTCACTGTCACTCGGTTCCCCCCTTTTGCACAGACCTCAGATCAGCACTAGTTGATGCACAGTGGTGTCCATCCTTCTGGCTCCTCCCCCTGACCTGTGTACATTAAATCATCAGAGGTGGGAGGAGGCGACTTCAGTTAGCTGTCCAGCGAGTGATTATAAGGGCAGCTGGTGGAGAGAGATGCCGGCTGCCATAGAGGAGGTACGCATTTGGGGCTAGAGATGCAGGGTAGGCATGCCAGGTGCCCCCACTAGCGTGCTGATGTTAGAAGGCATAGTGGAGCCGATTGCCGGAACTAGTTCCAGCAACAGGCTCCAGGATTTAAATTAAATTCCGGGACAGGCCTGGCGAATTTGGGATGGTTGGGAGGTATGCATGCTCCTCTACAATAGATGGTTTAGGCCAAAGAATTAAACCCAAGAGTCACACATTGATTCCTGCTTCTCATTCAAAGTTGAGCATTAGATGGGTTCTTATCAGAAAAATTCAGGTGTCTTCTTAAGAGCACACTGTTTTTGTAGCTGATGTTCGAACCCAAGGGTTCAAATGGAGGGGATCGGTATGTGACAAACAGCCACTTTGGGCCTAGGGCAGGGTCGTAGATGAGGTTTACCTGCCCCCTAGTCTGTGGTGTTTTGTCAGATAAACTGGTGGTAGTTGTAGGGCTATGTAGCTGTATGTAGGTCCACACCCTTTATACTGCAACAGCCTACAGATCTAAGCAGACCCAAATTGTCTAACATTGAGCCATGAGTCTAATATTTTTTGTGTATTAGACTATGCTGCCTCTCTGCAAGGGAATCTCTTTTGTGTTTGATGCGACGATGACAAATGAACACAGGCAAAAAGCCTTTAAAAGCACTTTGAAGTCTGGACTACTTCTCTACAAGCTTCATGTTTGAAGTTAAACACTTCAACAGTAACAGTTAACGTAGGTACAAAGGAATTGACACACGTAGACTGTAAAAAGGGAGACAGCAATTGAACCTTCAGGGTGCTGGAGTCATGCACTTGGCAATTTATAAGGCAGTCAAATTGGAGCAGGTGGTTTTACTTTTTGATGTATCTGAATATGTGAGCATCCCCTACCCCATTGTAAAAATTACAAAATACTAACCACAACATCGCCCCCAGCTACATCACAAACCTCATCTGCAGATATTGCCCAAATCGTCCTATCCGCTCCTCCCAAGATTTCCTGCTCTCTAGATCCCTTGTTACTTCCTCCCATGCTCGCCCCCAGGCCTTCTCTAGAGCCTCTCCCATCTTCTGGAACTCCCTGCTTCAGTATGTCTGGTCAGCCCCTACCCTGTCTGCCTTTAGGCGATCCTTGAAAACTCACTTATTCAGGGAAGTCTATCCCACCTCCACCTAAGAACTGTATTCAAGTCACCTCCATCAGATCATCCCCCGTAGCACTTCCCCCTCCCTTTAGATTGTAAGCTTCATGAACAGGACCCTCCTATTCCTACTGTATTGTAATTGTACTGTCCCCCTTTACATTGTAAAGCATTGCCTCAACTGTTGGTGCTATTAAAATCCTGTATAATAATAATAATAATCAAAAAGAATGATAAGGTGACTTCTTATCTGGAGGTGGCTGGAAACCCATGGGCAGTAGAATTTGGAAAGAGTAGTGCAAAGGTAATAAGATGTAATAATAGGAGGAAAGATGAATGAAGTGGGGGGGTTTGAGGGGAGGGTGGGAACGGGGTAAGGTTCAGTGGATGGTGATCTCAGAGGTTGATCACTTCTTTTCCTTTACAGTCAGCAACATTTTAGAGATAGGAGATGGAATGAGGGCTCTAGCCAAGGAGCCAATACAATCATGCAAGTAACACTACTTTTAAGAAAGATTTTTTTTTTTTTTTTGGGGGGGGGGGGGGGGGGTTCCAGGTAGTCCCAATAGTTTGTTTAACTGCCAAGAAAGATAAAGTTTGCTAGCTTCTGCTGGAGGATATCATAATAGTATGTAATAAAGCTAGCCAAGGATTTCACCCAATAAAGGTTCAGGGTAGTGAAGATAGATGAAGAAATGCAGTGGACCAGGGACTGATCACTACAGGGCAACACCACCAGATGTGTTTCATGTTACCTTCATAGCTGTAACTACAGAATTTTTTTTTAGATGATGAGGGATTGAAATGGGACCTTTTTAAAAAACAAATTTTGCTTATCAGTGCTGCATTGAGAAATTAGAGACTAAATTTGACAAAATTTCCTGGAAGGTACAATTTCCCACTATCCCTACGTAGGGGTCTCCTATATAGAATAAGTCTTCAGCTGTATAAGCACTGCATGTATTCAATTTCACTCAGAAGCTATTTAATTTTTAAGCACTTCTCATGTCTCATGTTTTATCCAGATTTTATCCATCTAATGTCTTATCTAGCACATTAAACCTATTCTGTTGGACATCATGTCTATAGAATATTTTCTATTTTGGACATTTGCACAATATGAAGGCAGGCTTCCAGACTGTTTTAGATGCAAAGGGCATTGCGGGCACTGTAAATATATTAAAATGTATGCAGAGGTGCTAAATGTATTTTAATATATGTGAGCTAAACCAACTTTGTGGCTCAAGGTTTATCTAAAAATAATTCCCCTTGAGAACAGGACGCTTACATCAAGCTGTGCAAGAAACTAAAGGTTAGGTCTTTCAATACAGTGTACATAATAAGGAACTGTTTAGAAATGTATTACCTCCAGAACACCGTGAGGTTTATTGGATAGTTCGTATTCTGTGTGGTCATGTCCCTTTACCTTATGTGCATGTGCAACCTTTCTCAACAGTTATAAATTGTGTTTATGACTTTCATGTCATGTCTTCAAATGATGCCTGAAAACACCAGAAGGATCTACACTGAGTTGTTAATGTAAAGCTATACTAAGTCTTAAAATATTGGAGTAATAGAAGCACTGAAATATCCTAGTGGAGAAAATACTGCTCATGGCACCCTCCAGTGTTGCTCACAGGACCAAATATCTAATCATCTCTGCTGAAGGGGAAGATATGGCAATCAGAATTCTGAAGTTCAGCTTTAACCATTTGAGTTCCGGAAGGATTACCCCCTTAATGACCAGAGCATTTTTTTGATATTCAGAACTGTGCTACTTTAACTGCCATTTATTTGCTCGGTCATGCAACACTGTAGTACCCAAATTAAATTTATATCATTTTCTTCACACAAATAGAGCTTTTTTTGTGGTATTTGATCACCACTGGGTTTTTTTTACTTTTTGCGCTATAAAAGGAAAAAGAACGAAAATTTATAAAAAAACTATATTTTCTTCTTTATGTTATAAAAAATATCCAATAAAATCAAATTCCGTCATAAATTTAATCCAAAATGTATTCTGCTACATGTCTATGGTATATATACTGGAATTTCCGCAGCTTTTACTTTCTGATCTTCTGAGGTGCTAAAATGCCAGGGCAACACAAACATCCCCAAAATGCCCCCTTTTTGGGACAGCTATACCAATGATACCAGACCAGATCTTGAATAGATGGCCCCTTTAGCCAGCTCTCTTTTACCAAATTCAGGGCCTCAGGACTCCCACCTGAGGCCACATGGCAGCATACTCTCTCTCAATTCAGGCTCCTAGGTCGCCCACCTAAGGCCACATGGAAGAAGGTGCCAGGGGAGGAAGCAGCCTCTCCCCTAGCTGGTGCAATTTACTCCTGGAAAAGACCTAGAACACAGCATGCTCTGTGAATAAATACCCTCTCCCAGCATGCTTCAGGCCCAACCCACCTGGGATTGTCTGGAGTGGCATTAATATTCCCTCTGTGTTATGCATAGTATCCACCTATACATCCAGAACCTCCCTATGTTGCTTGGATACAGGGGAGCCCAGAGGCAGAACCAAACAGCAGCTGAGCACGCTGAGCAGGTTACACTAGCCAATCACAGCTCTTTGTTAAGTAGACAGCCATTCAATTTACCTAGCTGTCCCTCTGTTAGGCAGAGAAACCAAAAACGATTCTACATTTGGATTTGTGGTGGTTAGGTAGTGAAGGACATGTCCAGCCAGCCATATGTTCTAGCTTCTGTATACCACTACATTTCAAGATATCCTCGTTTGTGATACAGTCTCTGTTTGTCATGACTAGGGATGGGCCGAATGGACCCCTGTTCGGTTCGCACCAGAACTTTCAAACACCACAAAAGTTCGGACCCGAATAACAAACCCCATTAAAGTTAATGGGACCAGAACATCAAAAATCAAGTGCCCATTTTGAAGGCTTAAATGCAAGTAATTGGGCATACAATGGTTATAGGGTCCAGGTCCTGCCCTGGGGGGACATGTATCAATTAAAAAAAAGTTTGTGAAAAACATAATTTTTAAATGAGCAGTGATTTTTTTTATGAAAAATTCCTTCCAATATAGTCCCTTTAGTCTACCTGTAAAGTGGCAGATCTGTACCATGTCTAGAATCTGCTGCAGCAATAATTGCATCTATAAAGCCAAAAAAAAATGACATTTTCCCTGCAAGCTGCCTATATTTTGCTCAGCAACACTTGGGGAGCAAGATTAGAGATTTTTTGGATACATTCTGGTGTCACTTTGACTTTGGATAGAAGTAACGGGTGGGTAAAAATTGGTCTTTGGGTGTTGTTGGCACCTTCCCACCGTAACCCTACAGAATTGGCCTTGCTGTAAAAAATTGCAATGATATGCACCTGCACTCAAACAGGTGCAGAAAAATTGGTCTTTGGGTGTTAATTGTGCCCATGAAACCTATACCAAAATCATTATTTCAGATGAAATGATTGAACACCCTCAAAGCTAGGCAGCCTCGAAGTCCTGCAGAGATTCCACATCCCAAAAAGACTTAATCAGTTACATCGGCATTAGGGGCTTCATAGCTGGTAATCCAGGACTGAATAATTTTTATAAAAGTCAAACGGTCCACGGAGTCTGTGGACAGATGCGATTTATGATCAGTAACGAAACCTCCCGCAGCACTGAATGCCTGTTCTAAAAGCGCGCTGGATGCAGGGCAGCCCAACAACTCAATAGCATACTGGGCAAGTTCTGGCCAGTGGTCTATTCTCATGACCCAGTAAGCCAGTGGACCATTGACTGGAAAGCTCTCCATCTCTGTTTTCGACCCCTAGACAATCGTCCACCATGTGATGCAGACGCTGCCTATGGGATGTGGAAGCTGACAGCCCTGGGTGGCGAGGACTAAAAAAATTCAGAAATGCCTCACTTAGGCGGGGGCCTTCTCCAACGCTCCTCTCTTGACCAACAGAAGACTCAAAACTACGTTTTCCATGACACTGTAACCTACTGGATTCAGGAAAAATGTTCAAGAAAATCCTCTTTAACGTGTCTTCAAGAGATTTTATCTTCTGCACTCTCTGTGGGGACTGGATGAGTTCTGAGACCTTCCCCTTACAACGGTGGTCAAGGAGGGTTGCCAACCGGTAATCATCCTTCTCCTTTATCCCACGTATTCTTGGGTCCTTTCACAGGCTTTGAAGCATGAGGTTGCCCAAGCGCCTCAAATTTTCTGGGACTCGGGGTCAGGTGCGGAATATAAACAGAAAAGACTTACTCCTGCGCTCGTGAGGGCGTTATTGGTGTAGAAAGGTAGTACTGTTAAAATGGCAAAACTGGAGAAGATGGTCATGCGTGTACCGCTGCCTAGGCTGACCAGGGGTGGTCTGAAAAGGACTGTGTGGGAAGGATGGATGGAAGGCACGTGATCAAACGCTTACATCAAAATCATACAGTTTATTCATAAACAATGGAATACATACATGTAGGAAATATATAAATGTACTACGTTTCATAAAAATAAGGTTACAAAATATGCACTTAAAAGATTACAAGTGAGACATGCCCATACAAGGGCAAGTGCTAAAGGATAGGCTGACAGATTGACGCATATCTTCCACTTCTTCAAAGCCTATGAAAGTGCCAGAATTCTCCTCCTCATCCTCCTCCCCTCTCTCCTCCTGTGTGTTCTGTGACATAGGAATGATGGTGTCTGGATAAAGTGGGCCTTGAGAGGAAAGGAAGTCCTCCTCTTCCTCCTACTGCTCTGCCTCCAGTGCCCTGTCCATAATGCCACGCAGAGTCTGCTCCAGCAGGAACACAACAGGGATTGTGTCACTGATGCATGCACTGTCACGGCTCACCATCCTTGTGGCCTCCTCAAATGGTGACAATACAGTGCATGCATCCTTAATGATCAGCCATTGGCATGGGGAAAAAAAGCAGAGGCGGCCTGAGCCTGTCGTTGTGCCATACTTTGACAAGCTTGCATTCAGACGCTGGGCATGTGAGATGTGCTGCTAGGACCTGGGACACCCTGTGCTATACCATCATCCCTGTCAGTGGAGGCTGCTGAAAGGTAATGACTCGGTATTGCAGGGGCAGACTGAAGTGGGTAAGGAGGAGGAGGAGGGACAGATTTTTGCCCCTTTTGTGTGGCTTTTAGGTGCTCTTGCCAACAGGCTGAGTGGTTGGACGTTAAATACCTTGTTAAGCATGTGGTGCCCAATGGTTGGTGTTTTTGCCACGTTTGATGTGCCTGAGACACAGTTTGCAGATAGCAACAGTGCGATCTGCTGCAGATGTGGTGAAAAGGGCCCAGACAGCTGAGCTTTGGGGAGTGGTCCAGGAGATAACAGCTGCAGAATGTAATGGAATATGGTGTCTTCTCTCTACTCTTTCTTGATGTCGGCCTCCTTGGGGTTGTGACCCCTCACCTTCAGTTTCCTCCTCTGTTCTACCTGGCACCCAAGTCTCATCAGTGACCTCATAATCATCATCTCCATCTCCTCCATCTTCATCATTTCCACTGGAGACACCTTGGCAATACGCTGAGGCTTGGGGAACATGAATGCCAAACTGTCTACCAGTGTTCCTCCCTCTCTCTAGGCTCATGTTCCTGTCATCCTCAACCTCAGAACCAACATCTGAATCCAGTAATGGCTGGGCATCATCAAGGAGCAAGTGGCTGACCCTGTGGTCAAATAACTCAGCTGACTCCTCAATGGCTGTTGCTGGGGCTATGGCAGAATAGATGTGGACAAGGAGGCAGGTTTATCCACTTTGGCAACTGCAGGGGATGGCACACATGTCCCTGCTTGCATGACAGAGGATGAGGAGGATGAGGAAGGTTTAATAAGTCAGTCCACTACCTCCTCTGCATGCTGTGGCTGGATAGCAGGGGCAAACTCACTAAACAGAGGAAATTATGCCCTGCCTGAGGACTGACCACCATGTCCACCTTTGCCTGTGGACACATTTGTTGCTGGCTCCCTTACAGTGCCAAGGGAACGTCTGCCTCTCCTTGTTGTCCTCCCAGGCATTATTGGGAGGGGGAGGGGTGCTTATAAACAAATGTTAAGAAGTTGAAATCTGTACGTAGATGCACTTTAATTAATGTAAAGAGGTGTTTGGTGCACTTTAATTTGAGTACTCACACTATACAGACACACTCCACAGATACACTATAATATACTGCAGTATGATGCACCAAATGTACAGTGACACACAGAACTATATGGCGTTAAACTGGCAGTAACGCACACAAAATGATATGGCGTTAAACTGGCAGTAACATACGCAAAACTATATGGAGTTAAACTAGCAGTAACGCACACAGAAGTAAATGGCGTTAAACTGGCAGTAACGCAATCAAATAGTCTCCTTGACTGCAACATCTGACAAAATCAAGATCTGTGAGTCTGGACTATATATATGCATTGAGGTATCCATGCAAACTAGAGGCATTAGGAGGTTAGCTTACAGGAGTGGAGAGAGAAGGATGACACTATCGGTATGCTGCTGCTCCCTGTGCAATTAGGAGGCTTGGGCTAGAGAGTGGACTAGTGCAGCAGAACTTTAGAAGCCCTTTCATCCAACAGTCACTTATTAGAGTGGGGACCATGAAGATTAAGACTGAAGGGGGAGTGTAAGCACAGCAAGGACATGTACAGTTACGTTTTAGGTGTCTTGCAGGTGCAGAGTTAGAAAGAGTCGTGATTGCGGCATCTTTGATGTGTTACATGGAGATCAATGTTAACATACAAAATATGCAACTAAAAACGCACAATGCTCATGCAACAAATCACAAAACACCTACTTTAATGTATGGCATACTACTGTAATCCTGTTTTAAAGGAGAAGTACAGTCAAACGCTTGTTTGGCTGTACTTGTCCTGTCGATCACAGGAGAGCAGTTCGTTCTGCACTCCTGTGACTTGATTTCAGCCGACAGTGGGCTAAAGCTTATGGCTGACATCACTAAGCCAGTCCAGGCTCCTGATCATCCCCGACTTTACAGTCAGGATCCACCAAGATGCCCGGACCGCAGCTGGCTCAGCCTCTCAGCGAGCAGCTGGGAGACTGAGCCAGCCGCTCTTGCCCCCTGCACAGCTCAGCGCTTCAGTGAGTACTGGAGGGCAGAAAGCCAGTGACTGACAGTCACCGGTTCTCTGCTGACTAAAAACTGACCGATCAACGGTCTTTGAGCTCTCAGTTCTCAGCCTTAGAAGATGCAGGGGACAGTCACAGCATTGGATCGATGCTGCATCCACCTAGGTGAGTAAGACTATAAAAAAATAAAAATAAACCCATACTTCTCTTTTAACTACTTCAATACCAGGCACTTAGACACCTTCCTGCCCAGGCCAATTTTCAGCTTTCAGCGCTGTCGCAATTTGAATGACAATTGCGCGGTCATGCTACACTGTACCCAAACAAATTTTTTTTATCATTTTGTACCCACAAATAGAGCTTTCTTTTGGTGGTATTTGATCAACTTTGCGGTTTTTATTTAATAAATAATAATAAATAAAAAAAGACCGAAAATTTTGAAAAAAAAACAAGTTTTTCTTTGTTTCTGTTAAAATTTTTTGTAAATAAGTACGTTTTCTTCTTCAATGACGGGCACTGACTGGCACTGATGATGGGCACTGATAGGTGGTACTGGTATGTGGCACTAATGGGCACTCACAGGTGGCACCGATGGGCACTCATAGGCAGCACTGATAGGCACTCGTAGGCGGCATTGATTGGTACTTATGGGTGGCACTGATGGGTACTTATGGGTGGCACTAATAGGTAGCAGGATGGGCACTGACAGGTGGCACTGATTACACTGATTGGTGGCATTGCTGGACATAACTGAAATATAATGGTGCCAATCAGTGCCCATTTGTCGGCACTGTTCGGCACAGATTGGGCACATGTGGATGGCCATGGGGTACATACCTGGCCATCCACATGTTGCCCCCTTCCCTGGTGGTTCCCAGTGTGGTCATCTGAGGGGGAGCTGCGCTGATAAACAATCAGCGCAGACCCCCCCTGTCAGGAGAGCCGCTGATCTGCTCTCCTCTACTCGCGTCTATCAGAAGCAAGTGAGGAAAAATGGATTTTTAAAACAGCTTACCTGTAAAATCCTTTTCTTGGAGTACATCACGGGACACAGAGCACCATTAGTAATGACTATCTGGGTTATATGCTACCTTTAGGTGATTGGACACTGGCAACCAATAGTAAGAAGGTTCCTCCCATATAACCCCTCCCATACAGGAAGTTACTTTAGTTTTGTAGCAAGCAATGAAGATCCCAGAAAAGAGGGGAGGGACCTCTGTGTCCCGTGATGTACTCCAAGAAAAGGATTTTACAGGTAAGCTGTTTTAAAAATCCATTTTTCTTTATCGTACATCACGGGACACAGAGCACCCTAGTAATGACTATCTGGGATGTCCTAAAGCAATGCATTTGAGGGGAGGGAACATAGTATTCCTAGACCCCTTTTAGACCCAAAATTTATAAAGCTGCTTGCAGCACACTGTGGCCAAAAACAGTCTCCTTTTGAGACCTAACATCCAGTTGGTAAAACCTGGTAAATATATGAACCGAAAACCAAGCGGCCGATTTGCAAACCTGAGCCATAGACATCTGCTGGCGCACTGCCCAAGATGTACTAACTCTATTAGAGTGAGATTTGAGATATTGAGGTGGAACCTTGTGTTTCAACTCATAAGCCTGGATAATAACCTGTTGAATCCACCTAGAGATAGTTGAACTAGTTGCTGCCTGTCCCTTTTTAGGACCTTCTGGCAGAATGAAAAGGAGCTGACATATCCAAGTAAACCTTGACTGCCCTCACCACATCTAGTGAGTGAAGTGATCTTTCCTTCTTAGACCTAGGGTCGGGAAAGAAGGAAGGCAAAATAATATCCTGGTTCAAGTGAAAACTGGAGACCACTTTAGGTAAAAAATCTGGACGGGTTCTCATCACCACCTTGTCCTGATGTACAAACAGAAAGGGTTTCCTACAAGAAAGGGCGGCCAATTCTGACACCCTTCTAGCCGAGGTTATGACCACCAAAAAGACCAATTTCCTAGTTAATAGGATCATAGGAATATGCCTAATAGGTTCAAAGGGTTCACTCTGTACTGCTGATAGCACCAAGTTCAAATCCCAGGGGCATAATGGTGGCTTAAAATTGATAAGACCGAAATCTGTCCCTTAATGGTTCCTAGAGATAGATTTAAATCAATTCCCGTTTGAAGAAAGGCAAGGACCCTCCCAATAGTATACTTGCGAGGGTGCCATTTCCTCCTCTCGCACCAGGAAATGTACGATTTCCAGACCCTATGATAAATACTTCTAGAAACTGGCTTTCTAGCATTTATCAGAGTAGACAGAACAGACCCTCTGATACCACGGTCTTTCAGTACCCTGGTCTCAATAGCCATACCATCAAATTCAGCGACCGTAAAGAAGGATGGTATATGGGACCTTGGGACAACAGCTCTGGACGGTAAGGGAGGCACAATGGGTCTCCTACTGCCATCCTCACAATCTCTGAG
Source organism: Lithobates clamitans (assembly GCA_037952925.1). Lineage (NCBI taxonomy): Eukaryota > Metazoa > Chordata > Amphibia > Anura > Ranidae > Lithobates > Lithobates clamitans. Next base: position 3,055,263 of record JBBGZY010000725.1, on the reverse strand, counting down.
TACCAGGACCTTCTGGGCCACCCTGGGCCCACCAGAATTACTGCTTTCTGCTCCACCTGTATCCTGCACAACAGGTGCGGCAGCAACTGGATCGAAGGAAAGGCGTAAATTAGGGAATACTGATCCCAAGGAATCACTAATTCATCCGTCCCTATGGCAAGCGGATCCCTGGTCCTGGATACAAAGCTGTCTACCTTGGTATTGAACCTGGATGCCAGAAGATCCACATCTGGCATCCCCCATTGCTGGCAGATCTGAAGGAAAACTTTGGGGTGAAGGGACCACTCCCCCGGTAACAATTGCTGACGACTCAGGTAGTCTGCCCGCCAATTGTCCACACCTGGAATAAAGACTGCCGACAAAAATGGCACGTTCCTCTCTGCCCAAGTTAATATGTGATTTACTTCCCTTTGGGCTGCCCGGCTCCGGGCGCCCTCTTGGTGGTTGATGTATGCCACAACTGTGGAGTTGTCGGACTGGATTTTGACTGGAAACCCCCGCAATCTGGTCGTCCAAGATAGGAGAGCCAAGCAGGCTGCCCGGATTTCCAGCAGATTCATGGGCAAGACCTTCTCTACCTGGGACCATTTCCCCTGTACGGAGGCCTCTTCTAATACCGCTCCAAGGCTAGAACAGACTTGTTCCAAGCCTCCAGGATAGTTCTCTGGAACAACCTGGAATGAAACTGTGCATAAGGAACTGCGCTTAAGGATGACACCATCTTGCCCAGCAGTCTCATGCACAATCAAATTGAGGGTCCTTTCACCCCTTTGACTTTCCTGACCAGCTCCACTATTGAGCTGACTTTTTTAAGGGGGGTAAAAACACCCTTTCCTGGGTCGTATCCCGGATCAGGCCTAGATATGTCAGGATTTGAACTGAATGAAGGGCCGATTTGTCCATATTCAGAATCCAACCTAGGCATCTCAGAAAATGAACAGTAGTTGAAACGTTTTCTATCAGGGTGGAATAGGACTGGTCCTTTAGCAGAAGGTCGTCTAGATATCCTATCACCGATATCCTTTGGGACCTTAAAGAAGCCAAAACTGGAGCTAACACTTTTGTGAAGACCCGAGGGGCCGTAGCCAGACCAAATGGAAGTGCTACAAACTGGAAATGACACCCCTCTACTGCGAAACGTAGAAATCTTTGATGTGGACCGAAAATCGGCACATGCAGGCACGCATCCTTGATGTCTATGGATGCTAAAAAATCCCCTTTTTTTTTAAGGATGCAATTACTGAACGAAACGATTCCATACGGAAGGTTTGGACCTTTAGAAAGGAATTGAGAGACTTGAGGTCCAGAATGGGCCTTACCTCCCCATTCGGCTTCGGCACTGTAAATAGGTTTGAATAAAACTACTTGAACCTTTCTTTGTGCGGAACCTCGATAATCACCCCTTGCCTTTTTAGCTGTTCTAAGGCTAGGAATAGGCTTTTCTTTTCTCTGGATCCAATGGGACTCCTGATACCAGAAACCGATTTGGGGGAAAATCCTGGAATTATATTTTGTAACCTTGTGTTATAGTGGAAATGACCCACCTGTCCTGCACCAACCTTGCCCAAGCATCTGCAAAAGAGTGGGGGCGCCCTTTCACAAGGAGGACTTGGCATTGGCCTTGTTCGGCTTCTGAGTCCAAGGTCTTTTTTGACCTTGAGGTTTCTTAAAGGCAGGTGGTTGAGGCCGTCGATACTTCTTGGGAGAAGAAGCGCCTGGCCCAGGAGCGTTAGGAATTTTAAAGGAGGGCTGCTTATTCCTTCTTTTAACAGGAAGCAAGGAGCTCTTTCCGCCTGAGATTTTTTGGATATACTTATCCAGATCTTCTCCAAATAAACGTTCCCCATGAAAGGGAAAAGCCTCGAGCAGCCTTTTGCATGGCATCTCGGCTGACCAGTTCTTTAGCCACAAGACTCTGCGCATGTGTATAGAGAGTAGCGCAAAGCGGGACATCTGCTGGATTGAGTCCTTTAATGCGTCTACCGCAAAACATAAAGCGCAAGGAAGTTCTGACAATTCATCAGAATATTCCTCCTGAACAGGCAAATTCCTGACCAATCTTTTAAAACGGTCCTTCAGGGATTGGCAGATCCCAATAGCCGCAACAGCCAGTTGTACTGCTGACCCAGCCACCGCAAATGAGGCCTTTAGTAAGGATTCCAGCTTTTTATCCGCTGGATCTTTAAACCCTTGGGCATTATCCACTGGACAGGTTAAGCTTTTATCTACTGAAGAAATAGCAGCATCCACTAAAGGCGTATCCTACCTTTTTTGAATTTTTCCTCTATAGGGTACAAAAAAGAAAACCTTTTTGGAGGTAAGTATATTCTGTCTGGGTGGTCCCAATCAGCGTAAATCAGCTGCTCCAATAATGGATGTACAGGAAACGCCCGGGAACCTTGCTGAGGTCGCAAGGATCCCAATGTAGAACTGGAAAGTTCTGGCCCTTGTACAGGGGGTAACTTAAAACCTGCTCTTACCATTTCAGCTAAAGACTGGATAAACAATTTTTGGGATTGCGAGGCCGACAGTGGTTCTTCAGAACCTGAGTCCCCCGCTGAGGACTCTTCAACCTCTGCCTCTTTATCCCCTATGGCCACCTCCTCAAAATCCTCTGCCCATTCTGGATCCAAATCACAAGGACCCAATTGGCTAACGAAGTCCTAGTGCTCAAGTGACTCAGCACTGGGACCATGCTCAGGAGAGGGAGATCTATGTCGTTTTTTTCCCTCCCTGTGTTACTGAGGCAATCATACCCGCTATTTTGCCTTCCAGGCCAGCGAGAGCTGACGTTAAGTCATTCTTAGTAACAAAAGCCGACGCAGGGATATTGGTAGTGGCCACCACGCCTGACAAATGCAATGGCTCAGCCAGGCCAAATGCCGCAGGTCTTTCAGGGGAGATAGGTGCTGCAGTAGCCTGAGGTTGATCTCCTGTTTTTGAAGGAGTCATTTTAACCCCTGGACTAGCCCTGTTCCCCATGCCTCGTTTTCTGGAAGACATTGCTTACAAAGTTTGAGGAAAACTCACTGTGCTATATGGCTGTATCAGCAAGCCCAAACTATAGCCTCCTTTAAGAGTTTGCAAATGCCCGACTCACGTGCCCAGCTCTGTGTCCCACTGCAACAGGCTCCTGGCTCACCTGAGCCAAACTGACAAGCATTGACACACGCAGGCGTCCGACTTCCATTTATATGCGTGCGCTGTCACGTGACGAACGCACGCCCGGGACCTGCATGTGCACGCCCGCGGGGAACACGCGGCAAGCCGCTACGCCGTGCGCACGCGGCGCCGCCATCCCGCACACGCTAGAGTGTGCACAAGTGGGAGAGGGCGCAGCCCCAATCCAATGCACCCGCACACTTCCTCGCGTGCGTGCACGACCAGTCTGCGCGGTCCCCGTGTGGGAACCCGCCTGAGTGCATCTTGCGGCCTGTCTGGAACCATCATAGTGGGCACAAAGACATGGTAATCTGGCTATAAACATTACCTTAGAAATAATGTAATTAAAAAGGGGCCTCCCAAAGGAAGCACTCACCGATCCTCGCAGCAGGGCCTGAGATAGGCCCAATCTTCCCCCATTACCGCCGCGGGTAGCGTCATTGAGGACCTGCAGGGACTAGGTCCCCTTTTGTTTAGGGTCCACACCCCTGGACCTGTAAGGCACCCTTTAGGTTTCCTTGGGCAAATAAAAGACCAGGAATACCATATCACAAGGGTCCAGCTCCATAAGGACACATTACAGGCAAAACCTTGTTCTTGAACCAAGGCTCGGGTACCATCCACTTTAGCATTATATGCCATCCGAATGGATCCGATTATAACATCCTCACTGGGACATTATTGAAGAAATTTGAAGAGCTTCCATAGCCGTGACCATCACCTTCAAGACACTGACACAAAACTAAAGGAAACTTCCTGTATGGGAGGGGTTATATGGGAGGAACCTTCTTACTATTGGTTGCCAGTGTCCAATCACCTAAAGATAGCATATAACCCAGATAGTCATTACTATGGTGCTCTGTGTCCCGTGATGTACGATAAAGAAAAGCCGATCAACGGCTCTTCCTATTGACATTGTGATCAGCCGTGATTTGACACGGCTGATCACGTGGTAAAGAGCCTCCGCCGGAGGCTCTTTACCAAGATCGGTGTAGCGGTGTGTCAGGCTGACACACCACTCCACCCATCTCCGCGATGCGCGCCCCCGTGGGCGCGAGGCGGCATGTTATCCTGCTGGATGTCATATGACGCCCAGTCAGGATAACGGAACCACCGCCCGGCCGTCAATCTGCTATAGGCCGGGCGGGAAGTGGTTAAAGCTCCAGTTTTCACTGATTATTCAATGGTTCTTAGTGCACAAATTATGTATGGACAGTCCCATCAGAGAAGTGAGCGGGTGGATTAAAAGCACAATGCAGGATTTCTGTGCATCTTTTTGTAAATACATCAGCAGATTATCCAAAGTGTCTAGGGTTTGATTATTCCTGGCTTATTTAGCTTCTGAGTGCATTTTATCCATGATATTTCCATACATTTTCCTTTAGCTTTCATTGCCATTTAGAGATGTACTCTCCTGGCTATCAGCAGCTTGTTCAGTTCCTCATCATACCCATGGGGCCAGTTAATTATTCTCAATCAAAAAGGTATGCCTGTGGCTGGTTTCTGAAATTACCATAAATTCTATCTTAAAAAGAGAACCCAGACAAAACATGAAATTCATAAATATATTAGATATAGGAATAACTACTTGTGTCAGCAGTTTGTTTTACACTCACTGTTTGGTAAAAAAGGCTCTGTGCTAAATTACTTTAAATTACTTTTGACCTGAAAGAATGGTAGAAGCTTTCTTATAACGTAAATGCTTCTGTTCGTATTGCAGACACCAATAGGTGCAGCAGATTGGTTCAACAGTGGACACACACACACACACTATACTGTATAATGTTAATGCAGAACTTCACCTAAAAATAATAAGATAAAGATAAATATAGCGAGGGAAAAAAGTATTTGATCCCCTGCTGATTTTGTACGTTTGCCCACTGACAGAAATGCTCAGTCTATAATTTGAATGGTAGGTTTATTTTAACAGTGGGAGTGAAGAATAGCAACAAAAAAATACAGAAAAACCCATTTCAAAAAAGTTATAAATTGATTTGCATTTGAATGAGTGAAATAAGTATTTGACCCCTTTGCAAAACATGACTTAGTTCTTGGTGGCAAAACCCTTGTTGGCAATCACAGAGGTCAGACGTTTCTTGTAGTTGGCCACCAGGTTTGCACACATCTCACAAGGGATTTTGTCCCACTCCTCTTTGCAGATCCTCTACAAGTCATTAAGGTTTCGAGGCTGACATTTGGTAACTTGAAACTTCAGCTCCCTCCACACATTTTCTATGGGATTAAGGTCTGGAGACTGGCTAGGCCACTCGAGGACCTTAATGTCCTTCTTCTTGAGCCACTCCTTTGTTGCCTTGGCCATGTGTTTTGGGTCATTGTCATGCTGGAATACCCGTTCACGACCCATTTTCAATGCCCTGGCTGAGGGAAGGAGGATCTCACCTAGGATTTGACGGTACAAGGCCCCATCTATCGCCCCTTTGATGCAGTGCCCTTAGCAGAATAACACCCACAAAGCATAATGTTTCCACCTCCATGTTTGACGGTGGGGATGGTGTTCTTGGGGGTCATAGGCAGCAGTACTCCTCCTCCAAACAAGGCGAGTTGAGTGACAAAGAGCTCGATTTTGGTCACATTTGACCACACTTTCACTAAGTTCTCCTCTGAATCATTCAGATGAAAAGAAGCAGTCTGAAACCTGTCTCTTTGTTATGACACACCTCCCTCCCCAATTAACATACAATAAAACAAAACTTTGCCCATGGGACTTTTAATGAGGTCCCATGGGCATGGGGATGGAGGTGTGTCATAACAGAGACAGCTTTCAGACTGCTTCTTTTCATTTTGAACCCGGGTGGAAGACACCTACATGCCCTATTTGGTCTGTCGCTGCTCTCTGGTCTTATCCTTATGTATGCGTAACTTGCATCATTACCCAGACATGCTTATTGCAATCTTGATTCTGGTCAGCACACGGGATTGGTTCCGTTGTGCTGTGCCCCACTGGTGGCTGCTGCTTGTCTTCCCTTCCGGGAGCTGTGATGTACATATGGGGGGCGCTCTCCCCTGCTGTCCCCCCTCTCCATGATCCGGAGAGACGGGGCCACCGGTACGTCAGCGCCATGCTTCTACACCCATCGTGGGTCTTCCATTTTCGACGTTTCACGTTTGGGAAGTAGCATGTCATCCAGCTGACTGAGGGAGCCAGCACGCTGCGCGCTCACATCACAGCCACCTGACGCATGACTTTAGGGGCGGAGCCCACTGCACCCACTCGGGATTTAGGCTGGAGGGTTGACATGGCGATATCTTTCTTTTACATTTGTTTCTTTACCTTGCAGTAGTGAGGTCCTATCACCTCAGTAAGCCCTATTTTATTCATTACATTGGTCACTGATGGCAAGACTCCTACACTTCACACGCACACACGTTGTGTAAACCAGACACCTATACTCTCCGCATCACTTAACGATGTATTTTTTCGCTTCATGATGACTCATATCCATTACTCATTTTCTTTTTTGACCACTCCTTGATACCTTTTTTTTTACATTATTCCCTTCTCCTTCCCTTGTGCATCCCTGTCCATATTACCGCTTACTTAGTACACTACATGGATACTTTTGTATAATTTGACTCCTAGCTAACTTTTTAGCAGCTCTTAACGGACTCAGTATACTTATACATATTTTTTACAGTTGTTACGCTGCTTATGGCCAATGGGGGATTTTAAGGGACACTCTCTTTCCACGAATTTTTCCGCCATGTTCGCCCTCTGCCTGGTCTCTGTTTGGGTGTGCTGGGTCATGCTCTTTCAGCTCCCGGTTGGAATTCCTTTCACTGCTGCCACGTGGGCATTAGCCCTCGGATCCAATCTTCCGATGTAGGGATGAAATGTCCTATTAGGCCCCCTGTCTTTTGTCTGACCACAACCAATACTGTACGTCCTATCTCATTGATATTTACCTTTCAGACATTTTGCACAAGCAGACATCAACTCCTGAAGAAGCAAGCCAAGCTTGCAAAACACATCGAGTATACAGATATACATGCATTCTTTTGTTTTAACACCATGGCATATTACCATGTGTAAGGCTGTTTAAAATTGGCACTATGCTGTTTCAACGGGCTACTATTCAAGTCTATATTTAATTCTTACACAAATAAATTTTGAGATATTACCTACTCAATTTACTCCATTTACTGGTTTCGACCATTGTGATCCCCTCTTTCAAAGTTCCATGGGCAAAGTTTTGTTTTATTGTCTGAATCATTCAGATGTTCATTAGCAAACTTCAGACAGATCTGTACATGTGCTTCCTTGAGCAGGGGGACCTTGCGAGCACTGCAGGATTTCAGCCCTTCACGGCGTACTGTGTTACCAATTGTTTTCCTGGTGATTATGGTCCCAGCTGCCTTGAGATCATTGACAAGATTCTCCCGTGTAGTTCTGGGCTGGTTCCTCACTGTTCTCATGATCATTGAAACTCCATGAGGTGAGATCTTGCATGAAGCCCCAGGACAAGAGCGATTGACAGTTATTTTGTGTTTCTCTGTTATCACCCTCTCACCAAGCTGCTCGACGATGGTCTTGAAGCCCATTCCAGCCTTGTGTAGGCCTACAATCTTGTCCCTGACATCCTTGGACTGCTCTTTGGTCTTGGCCATGGTGCTAATGGGGCAGAATAACCAGCATTACCCAAACAACCTGTGAGGATTGGCTCTCTCATCAGCTGACTCACTATTTAGAGTGCTCAGACACAACTGGCATGTCTCAGTCTGAGGACTGCCGCTCTGATGTCTGCACCTCTATCAGCACAGTGAAAGGTAACATACTAGTTTATATAGGCAATTCTGGGTAACACATGCCCTTGTCCTGTTGTTACAGCACACTAGTTGTGCTTGTATACTTATTGTAAAAACATTGATTGAATTTCCTTTGTTTATTTATGGCCTTTCAGACAGCAATACTTCTTTGCTGGTTTAACATCGGGGCGTCTCTTGTGGATGTGAATCAGTGGCCGGCTCTGGGTTGCACGCTTGTCCATCTTTGTGTCCATGGGGACTCTTTCAGCCAATGTGGATTCCCCGCAATTGTTTTTACCATTTCCCCATGTCTTTTCAATGAACCCTATATGTAAGTACCTTTAAGCCTAAATACTATATAGCTCATTATGTAAAATCACTTGCTTTTTTATGCACTATTGTACAAATACTATGTATCTATATCTATGTTGCAGATAAAGTCACCCATGTATAAATCCCCCCCGATGAAGGAAAATATGTACCAATAAAATTTCCAAAACATGTTGGGATGTATGCTACAAATCTTCATGGACCGACCACAGCTTGACTCCGGCAGTGCCTGGATTATTAGCTTTGGGTTTGATATATATGTCTATGTATTACCGTATTTATCGGCGTATAACACGCACTTTTTTCCCCTTAAAATCAGGGGAAAGTCGCAGGTGCGTGTTATACGCCGATACCCTGCGATCCCGAGCTGTCAAAAAATCAAAATCGCCGGCCGCGATTTGAAAATGGCGCCGCCGGCGCCGAAATACACAGAGCCGGTCCTCGGCTCTTTCCGGCGGCTCTCGTTTACTTTCGGTTTCACTCGTAGTCCCGAGCGGAGCTATCCGAACCTACTCGGATAGCTCCGCTCTGGACTACGAGTGGAGCCGAAAGTGAACGAGAGCCGCCGGAAAGAGCCGAGGACCGGCTCTGTGTATTTCGGCGCCGGCGGTGCCATTTTCAAATCGCGGTCGGCAATTTTGAAGCCCAGCAAGCAGGGACAGAGGATCGAAGGCTGCACTGGGGCAAGGCTGCACTGGAGCAAGGCTGCACTGGAGCAAGGCTGCACTGGGGGAAGGCTGCACTGGGGGAAGGCTGCACTGACATGGCTGCACTGGGGAACGCTGCACTGACAAGGCTGCACTGGGGAAGGCTGCACTGACAAGGCTGCACTGACAAGGCTGCACTGACATGGCTGCACTGACATGGCTGCACTGACAAGGCTGCACTGACAAGGCTGCACTGGGGAAGGCTGCACTGACAAGGCTGCACTGACAAGGCTGCACTGACATGGCTGCACTGGGGCAAGGCTGCACTGAGAAGGCTGCAATGATGGGCATTTAAATGTAAGTTTTTTTCCCTTCAACTTCCCTCCTAAAAGTTTTTTTTCCTTAAAATTCCCTCCTAAATTGGGGTGCGTGTTATACGCCGGAGCGTGTTATACGCCGATAAATACGGTAATTGGTTCATTGGTTTACTTTTTGTATATTTTAATGTGATTGTTTATGACTACAAAATTTATCAGATACTGTGTACTCAATAAAAGTGGCACATGGTTGCCTTTTATTTACTCCATTACCTTTATTTCTGCCTTACACGTCCAAGGGGGGGGGGGGGGGCCTCTGTTGCACTTGTTGCATGCTCCTTTTTTCTCAGAGATTGGAATTTGATTGATTGCTTCTGCGGACAGGTGACTTTTATACAGGTAACAAGCTGAGATTAGGAGCACTCCCAGCTCGTTACCTGTATAGAAGACACCTGGGAGTCAGAAATCTTGCTGAATGATAGGGGATCAAATAACTATTTTTGATCATTAAAACACAAATCAATTTATAACTTTTTTGAAATGCGTTTTTTCTGGACATTTTTGTTATTCTGTCTCTCACTGTTATAATAAACCTACCATTAAAATTATAGACTGGTCATTTCTTTGTCAGTGGGCAAACGTACAAAATCAGCAGGGGATCAAATATTTTTTTTTCCCTCACTAAAGATACATTTTTGCTGCAATTTTCACATTCAATTCACAGTATTTTTTTCTGTCCTTAGGTGCTCTGTCTGATGGCCAGAATAATTACAGCGACTTCCTCTGAGCCCAGGTTGCCCTGGATCCACCCCAGCCTTTGACTGGACAATGAAAGGAGAAGCTGCATAGTAATAAGCTCATTTTTGTCACTCTGCTTTCTCTTCCTGTCAGCACATGAACTGATAGGCACATAAACCAAAAAAAAAAAAAATAATTTTGAGTGTTACACGAAGATCTCACAGATTAAAACAACAAGCTGGTTAGTTATATCCCACATATATACCTGCAAATTACATCATTTTTAAAATACAATTCCAGCCTTAACCTTTTTTTTTATTTTGGATAGAGTGAGAAAGGATTAGTATCTATGTTATGTTTTCACTATAAATCCCCCCCCCCACCGGGGATATTCCCTTCACTTCCTGTTTGTTCACTAGGACAGGAAGTGAGGCCAAATCTCCCCAGTGGGGACAAAGGCAGCAAAGGTTATAAATTCTTCATCTCCTTTATGTAGAACAAAAAAAAAAAAAAAAATTGGGGTGCCATTTTGTGCACGTGTTCTTGCTGAGCCTTTGTTAACACCAATCTTTAACAAAATTAATAAAGTCCAGATTTGTAGATAAACCCGCAAAAAAAAGGGCCGCTCTTCACACAAATCAATCACACATATTCCTCATTAACAAATTAACATTTTTATTTTACAAATACATAACATAAATATATCCAACTTCGGCATTTTAGTTTATACTTTTTTCTTCCTTAGGCTGCAAAAGTTTTACATTCTTCTATACAGTCCACAAATATATATATAAATTATACATATACTGTACATATGTAAACAACGCCATACGATGTCAGTGTATAAATATAGACTCAGTTTAGTTATATTACCATAGCCACATATACATATATTATATATATAATATATATATTTCTCATAAATTGTGGTTGGTGAAGGTTTACCCATGCTCTGTCAAACAAGAACATCCAGAAACACTTTAAAATGAAGTATTAGGACAATATTTGCTTATAACTCTGCTTACATTGGAATGACTTATCGATTTAACTTTAGGGCTTAGTTCTCCTTACCAAAATGCCTATTCAGATAGGGGAAGTTTGTAGATTAAAGCAAGCTCTGCAGCTTTGACCAAAGTTGAATAATGCCCTTGCTTTAGGTGTAGGCCATTTACGTACCTCATGAAGCCAGATTGGAAAACTCCTAGGACATTGCTAAGGACATTGTTAGGGGACACCTAGCATTTACTATTCACCATCACAGGAGTGAACTCTTTCTCCGATTTGAACCCCTCACATGCTCTCTCTCTCTCCCCTGATGCAGTAGCTCAGCATTTGGAGCTCACTCCTGTGATAATGAATGTGAACAGTAACAGATAGGCATTTCTTAGCAACATCCTAGGAGTTTTCCAGTTAGGCTTCATATGGTACATAAGTGGTCTACACCAATAGCAAGGGAATTATTCCACTTTGGTCAATACTGTACAGTTTGTTTTTATCTATAGACGTTTCTGATCTGCATAGGCATTTTTTTTTGCTAAAGGTGAACTAACCCTTTAACTCAGTGGTCATCAACCCAGTCCTCAGAACCCACTAACAGGCCAGGTTTGCAAGATAACTGAAATACATCACAGGTGACATCATTTGCTGCTCAGTGATTGCACTATTCTAGTCTGCATCTCCCCAAGGTAATACATAAAACCTGGCCTGTTACTGGGCCCTGAGAACAGGGTTGATGACCACTGCTTTAACTAACCTAATTTAACTTCAATTTTAAGCTGAACTCCAGGAAAACCACTAAATACACAACTGAAATACATATATGACAACGATTTACCCGCCAAAGGATTTGTATTTCTGTTCTGCCAGTCCTGAGATATAGCCTTGCCAGACAGCCAGCTCGGTGACCTGACTTTTCTCTTCTGTAGTTTAGCAATACAGCCTGGTCACCCCTTCTCCCTATGAATGGATATTGGGGAGACAGCAGTCACCCAGCAATGAGTCAACTCTGTAAATCTGCTCTCTCTTGTCCAAGCAAAATTGTTACTTGCCAGCTCATGAGCACCGCAACACAACTGATCTCTCAGTGTTACCCCCCCCCCCCAGTCTAAGTACTCCTGTACAGGGGATTCAAATCAGGATCAGGCACTTACATAATGGTGTATTAAAATACATTCAATATTTTTATTAAACGCATAACTGATTATTGATTTTTTTTTGGATCTGCCCGGAGCTTAGATTTAAAGCGGAGGTTCACACAAAAATTGAACCTCCGCTTTTCGGAACCCTCCCCCCCCTCCGGCGTCACATTTGGCACCTTTCAGGGGGGAGAGGGTGCAGATACCTGTCTAAGAAAGGTATTTGCACCCACTTCCGCGCATAGACTCACACAGGAGTCTATGCCTCTTCCTCTCCCGCCGCGCTGTCTGCTGGGACACACATGGGTCCCAGAGACAGCACGGACCATTCAGACTGCACTGCGCGACTCGCGCATGCGCAGTAGGGAACCGGGAGGTGAAGCCGCAAGGATGGCGGCGGCAGCATCCGAGGGCCGAGGGACGGTTCCGCCTCGGGTGCCGACATCGTTGGACCCTGTGACAGGTAAGTGTCCATATTTTAAAAATCAGCAGCTGCAGTATTTTTAGCTGCTGACTTTTAAAAAAAAATTATTTTTCGCGGGACTCCCTCTTTAAAGGTGAACTTACAGATATAAAAAGGCCACTGTGTAATCCAGTTATTTAATATCTTAGGGTACTTTCACACTGGGGCGGTGGGTTTATTAGCGGCAAAGCCCTGTTAGTTTTAGCGGTGTTTTACCGTAGTTTTAGTGGCGCTTTTCGGCCACTAGCAGGGCGGCCGAAGAATGGGGTTAATAGCACCTGTGTTGTGGTGCTTCCGAAACGCTTTTCAGGCGCTTCGGAAGCGCTGCCCATTCATTCCAATGGCCAGGGGCGGGATGGGAGTGGTATATACACCGCTCCCACCCCGCCCCAAAGATGCTGCTTGCAGGACTTTTTTTCCCGTCCCGCAAGCGAATCGCCCCAGTGTGAGAGCACTCGGCCTTTCACACTGGGGAGGCATGGGAGGCAGTTTTCAGGCCCTTTACATGCGCTGTTTTTAGCGCTAAAACGCCTTAAAACGGCCTCAGTGTGAAAGTACTCTAATAAATATAAAATAAATATATAGTTGAAGTGTATGTAATCTCAAAACAATGAACTGCTACAGTGCAGCGTATGAGAATTGAATAGGGAGTGTTACTGGCATCATTACCAAGTTAAAAATGAAAAAAACGAAAACAAATGCAGTGAACCCATCTAAAGATCGATAAGCTACACTATATAATGTTTTCGATCTTGAGTTTTCATATATTTTAAAGCACAGCTTGTATATGTTCCATTAAAAAAAAGTCCTTATATTAGCTTTCTGCACAATAAGACTCAAACTTGAAGAGGAAAAGCTTGTGTGAAGCAGTCAGACTCCACTGCAATGCACAGTGCTGTCAGTATAACACAGGGAGGTTACTGACAGGGGGAGAGAGCAAAGTCATAACCTCATCAGTGTGATGATGCTGCTTCATTGACCAGTCAAGCAGGCTGTGGGTAAGTGACTAACATGAATTGCTGAGCTGCAGTGCAGATAAGTGTGGTCACCCTCTTGCCCATGCTGTCTGCCAGGGATTCTTTGGTTTCTTGCTGGTGGCTGGCTGACAGATTTGCAAATATTTTGGCAGGCATCACAGTTCTCATGTGTGTATTTCATCTGTGCATATAATTGTTTGCCTGGAGTTCAGCTTTAAATAAGGAGCTCAAGACCCCACACCAAAAATTTAACTTAAGTGGGGTACACACTATAACAAAATCGGGCGAATGATTGTCAGATTTTCCTCGTTTCACAGCAAATCTGAACCGATGAACAAAAATTCATACAAAAATTCTTGTACGACAAAGGCTTTTTTTTTTGGTTGTTTATGGTTTCTGATTTCTAAAATAGATAAAGCCGAATCCTACAAGCATCAAAGATCCCCATTTTAAACAAAATTTCAGGTTGCCTGGGTAAGGCTTAGTTTAGATGAGTGCCGAGACTGCAGTGCCCCTGAAAAGCGATCTGCGATTTCTGCCGACAACGACACACACACCGAAGCAAATGGCACTTACGTGCCATTTCTTCAGTGCGCATGTGCCAATGACGTCGACACATGCAAATACAGGGGATATCTCCTAAATCATGCAGGTTTAGGAGATATCTGGGGTAGCTACAGGTAAGCATTATTGTAGGCTTACCTGTAGCAAAAAGTGGTGTGTAAGGGTTTGAACTCCAGGCAGATAAAAAAAAAAAACACAAAGCACCTTTCATTATTTAATATATCATTAAATGTATTTCTTGTTGCAAGCAGTGGAAGTACCTGAATTTGATTTGGTATAAGCCTTTTGCAGCGCCAGTACAGCAGAGCTCAGGCTAGAAGAGGGACTACAAGCATAAGGAGCCAACAATGTGCATGCTGAAAGGAGTAAGCAGAGTGACAGAGAGATGAACTCATCAGTCTGCTGCTTCTTCTTTCACTATCCAGTCACAGGCTGGGGGAAGGGTAAGACCTGTTATGCCCCGTACACACGATCGGACATTCTGACAACAAAATCCATGGATTTTTTCTGACGGATGTTGGCTCAAACTTGTCTTGCATACACACGGTCAAACAAATGTTGTCGGAAATTCTGAACGTCAAGAACGCGGTGACGTAAAACACGTACAACGAGCCGAGAAAAATGAAGTTCAATAGCCATTGCGGCTCTTCTACTTGATTCCAAGCATGCGTGGAACTTTGTGCGTCGGAATTGTGTACACACAATCGGAACTTACGACAACGTATTATGTTGTCGGAAAATTAGAGATCCAGATCTCAAATTTTGTGTGGCGGAAATTCCGATGGAAAATGTCCGATGGAGCCTACACACGGTCGGAATTTCCGACAACAAGTTCCGATCGAACATTTTCCGTCGGAAAATCCGACCGCTGTGTACGGAGCATAAGTGTTAGGCTTCATTCACATGGCTGTTTAAAAAAAAAAAAAAAAATGCCTATAAAAAAGTGTTTTTTAATTGGGGATCAGAACACAGTTGCATTGCTTTCAATGACACCATTCACAGAGGTGCATAAACATGCACTGCATGCAGATCCGTAACACAGAACCCAAAAATCTGCATCGAAGAACATAAGTTATAAGATACACACTTATGTGTATAAACGCATGTATACACATTTGTACACATCTAAACAAAAGGGAAAATAAATCATTATGTATGAAACGCATCTATACGCAAGTATTTTACTGATAATTATGCAAGAACTTTTCTCCTAGAAAACATGTATGATAACATTGGTAAAATATTTACAGCAGTGTGAATGAAACCTTACTTAAAGCGGAGCTCCACCCAAAAGGAGAAGCTCCGCTTGTCTGCCTACCCCCTCTGCTGCTACATTTGGTACCTTTTGGGGGGAGGCGGCAGCGGGTACCAGGTTTTCACAGGTACCCCCTCCCACTTCCGGCAGCAAACTCAGCCAGTTGTGTGGCCCCCTCCTCATTCCCCCCCAGCCGGGCCAATCAAGAGAGCGCAGCGTGCTTCAAGCATGCGCAGTTGGGAGCCTTCACTGTCGGTTTCCCTTAGAGGAGATGGCAGTGGTAGCACCCGATAGCCGAATGAAAAATCAGCTCGGGTGAAGACACCACTGGATTCCTTCACAGGTAAGTGTCTAAATATTAAAAATCAGCAGCTACAGTATTTATATATTTTTTCTGCAGGAGCCTAGAGCTCCGCTTTAAAGTGGAACTTTAGTCAGTATATTAAGTCCTGCTAGATCACTTCAGGCTGGCCCCTTTTGCGGTTATATCTATGTATAACATTAACAATAAGTGTCTATACTGCTTAGAACACTGTCTCACCCTGCTCTGCACATGCTCAGTTGCCCTACATTTTTAGGCACTGCCAAATTTGTAGAGACCAATCTGTTCACAGCCTTAAAACGGAATTAAACCCTCCTCTCCTTTACAGCCAAGGAAGCTGCTTCTGTTTGATCTGCAACTGCCATGGTGCAGCACATGTAATCAGTTATGACACCAGATATTTGACATTGAGGACACAAGCAAATGTGACAATTAGCAATTTTTTTTTAAATCACAAAAATATAATACCTGCTCTGTATAGTGGTTTTGCACAGAGCTGCCCAGATCCCCCTCTCCTCAGGTCCCTTGCCAGCGCTCCTGGCCCCTCCCTCCTGTTCCATAGCAAACAGCTTGCTATGGGGGGGGGGGGGGGGGCACCCGAGCAGGCTCGCTCCTGAGCCACTGCTCTTTGTGTTCATTCACACATAGAGCCGCGGCTCCGCCCTGCCCCCTCTTTCCTTATTGGCTCACTGACTTTGGCTGACAGCAGCAGATGCCATTGGCACCTGCTGTGGTCTCAGCCAATGAGAGGGAGAGTCCAAATCCATGGAGGAAGATGGGGCTCAGGTAAGTATTGGGGGGGGGGGGGTTGCTGCACACAGAAGGTTTTTTTTTTATATTAATGCATAGAATGCATTAGGGTAAAAAAAACCATCTGCCTTTAGAACCACTTTAAGGACAGAGTAAGTATTTTCCCCATCTCTTGTGGAGGGAATTCTGTTTTTTTACAAAAGATTTTTTGTATGGCCTGACCTGCTCTTCTTCTGTGCCAGAGGGGCAAGTATGGGCCAAAACAGCCACAAAAAATGTGCAGATCCAGCGGTTTCCCTGCACTCGCTCGCGTCCTGTCACTGTGAAGGGCTCAGGATGTTCCAGGCCGTTCACAAGTTGTTAGATGACAAACCACTTGGCTCGTAGTCAGCACAATGACAAACTCCACCCTGCTGGCTGAGCAGTATGGTCCTGACTCAGGCACTTTAAGATGCTGATGATGAAGAGCTGGATGCTTTAAACAAAAGTCATTTGACCTTGATGAGGGATCAGGTGCAGAAAGAAGCTTCTCATTTGGTGCACCTTTGCTTTCCCAAATAAATCATACAAAGAGCGCGAAGGAAAAAAGGAGGACAGCATCTGACAAATCAATAGAGACACGGGAGACAATCAAAACCTACCCAACTGCAAAGGGAATGAGGAGCAGGCCTCCTCTCACACTCCCCCTGGCATAAACAAAGGTCACATAGGAACAAAACTGGAACATCAGGAAGAAATGAGACTTTAGACAATTTCAAATGCAGAGTTGATTCTGCCATCTACGGTCTTATACCGTAAACCAGGAGGATGGAAGAAGGCAACAGTGGCTAATGTAAAGCCAGATGCCACAGAACATGGAAAAAAAAAAAGAGGAAGAGGATTACCCGATTTTATGATTATCCATGTCCTCAAGGGATTATATACCAAAATCTGCCCTAATCCCTCTGATCTGATAAGAGAAGAGGGAGTCAAATCACGGTTTAGACACAAGTTCCTGCACCAGAAAAGGGGAATGGGACTTGCAGAGCTGTCATCCAAAGTCATTTGTCATTAGGTATAAATATTCAACACCAGATCAGAGTCCTTGTACTTAGAGGGAGAAAAAAAAAAAAAAACGAGAAACACTTTAGAAATCATCAGGTCATAAAAATCCTGGTGCAGAGAAGGCAGTGCAAGCAGTTTCCAGAGCAACTGGCCGGGACCTGCTGAGACACACCGCAGATATGAAAGGACTGCCAGATATACTGTACAGAATGGCAGAATCTATTCAATACAATGGGCAAAGGATAACTTATATCATCAGGCAGCTCTAGAAGTCATTTCTTTTTATAAAGCAAGAAGAGAACACAAAAAAAAGCAAGTCCTTGGTGAATTTATTCCCCCAAAGTGATCACATCATACTGTATTTCCTGCTGAAGAGCGGGGTCTGCTTCCGCCGTATAAACAGTCTGAGCCATTGCTGCATCTGCCACAGCTAGAAGAAAGAGACACTGGTTAGACTTGTCACACATCATATCTTTACCAGCAAATAATACAATCACACGTGACACCGACCTGTAACGGCGGAGCGTGCTGCGGCTTCAAGCTGCTCTTGTGTAAGAAGCTGCTGGGAAGGTGACATGGGCACAAAGTGAATCTGTAGAACGAAAAGAAAAAACTTTAATTAGTACTTTGATAATACAAGCCTTTTCCCCACCAGTGACTTGTTTTGTAACCACACGTTTCACTAGGGAGTTCACTGGTAGTGTTGCTAATCAAAACTATTCAAGATCATTAAAGACGGATACAGATACAGGAGGATAGAATGGAATGGTGATCACCTGGGGATCCTGGAGGAACGGCCCTCCTGGTTCATACTGAATGTGAGTTATCTGTCCATCTTGAACCTGGAAGATACAACAGACTACATCATTAACAGACGGATATACCTAATAATGTTTAGGCAAAAAAAGTCTTATTCACATCATCGTGTTTTGGTGCTTTGCATTAAAGTAAAGTAATGCAATTTATACCATCCTCGGTGTTTAATAATCCTATGTGCCCCAGTGTCTGACAATTAGCAATAAAAATAAGCCGTTCTTTACCAGTTTTTAGAGCACCTCCCGGCGCTCACGTGACCCGGCCGCCTCTCTGCTCTCCCCGTCTGACAGCTGAAGCGGACAGGGCAGAGATTCCCCTGCTGAAATCAGTCGGGAGGGGAGGAGGATAGGAGGAGAGAGGCGGTTGGTCACGTGAAACAGGTAAAGAACGGCTTATTTTTTATGAGGCACAAATACAGGGGCACACGGGATTATTAAACACAGAGGATGGTAAAACACTTTGAAAGTAAATTCAGCAGCAGGAGGGGTGGGCACTGACAAAGAAGATGGCAGGCAAGGAGGAGAGGGGGGGAGAGAGAACAGAGGAGAAACAGGAAAGCTGCGGATGATGGAGGCACGTAAACTGATCACGGTGTCAGGGCTCAGCAGCCATGATAAACTGTGGTCAGTTTACGGGGGGAGGGCAGAACCAGGCAGGATCAGCCAGGTATTTCAGGTGATAGAAGGGGCCAAATTACACAGCACAAGCACTGTGCTGTATAACATGCTTTAAAGGAACAGGATCTTTTTTTTTTTTTTTTTTAGAGTAACAAACACTTTAAGGCAGCCTATTCAAATGAATGGGCTGCCAACACAACAGAATGCACAAAACATGTATGCACAATTTTTTAGCAAAGCAGGGCACCACAAGGCAGATGTATTGCCAAGGTGCTTTCAGGATGGCACTCAGAATGAATGACACTGTGGTACACAAATGCACATAATGTGCGATGCCGCAAGTTACCGCATCACAATAGTGTGAATGCAGCCCAAAGGATTATATAGACAGTGCTGGATATGCAGGAAAAAAAATGGGATGATAATACAGATATGGTAATTAAAATAACTGGTGGTCCAGTGGTTAGCATTAAAGGGGTTGTAAAGGTAAAAATGTTTTCACCTTAATGCATTCTATATGCATTCAAAGAGAAGTGCAGAGATCTGGTGATGACATCACCAGGTAATGAAAATAGGAAGCATTTCATTCATAATTTATGTTATAAAGTATGTTGACAAGCAGGGAAAGGCAAAATATAAAGCAGAATAAACTTCAGCTTTAGAAATCTTTATGGTTACCTGAATATGGTGGCCTTCTGGGAGCACAACATATTCCTGGGGAATCAGATGAGGAACACCTTCCTGTGATATAATATACTGCACCTAGGGAAAGAAAGTGGTAGTTATTGGAGAGTGCTGAAGTCTTTACTTACTTTACATAATACAAAAGCTAAAAGATATTTCAGAGAAAGGGTTCTAATACAAGTTTGTGTGAGATACGGAATTCATTTAAAGAAAATAAGACATCTTTTTTTTGCCAATGCAAGGAGTGGCCCTGTGTCCATTTTGACTGCCAAAAACTACATGCAGTAGTTGTAGGGGTGGAGCTTTCAACACCAATAATACATTTAAAATAGGAGTCTCCCTACATGTCCTTGGCCCCCACCTTTTTCAGACCCTAACAGTTTACTCTACCTTCACTCAAATCCTAAAAATTGACCTAACCTCCTAAATGAATCATTACCCTTACTCCAACACTTAGCCTCACTTGAGCCGTAAACGAACAGTTTAAATTTAACCCTAAGCCCTTCCACTACATAAAAAAGTTCCATAAATTCTAACTCTGACCTCAAACTAATCTTAAACTTTATCTTAATTTCATAACCCTTGACTGACACTAACCCTATCCTAACCCCTAACTGTATAACCCCTGACTGACACTAACCCTATCCTAACCCCTAACTGTATAACCTCTGAATGACACTAACCCTATCCTAACCCCTAACCCTAATTTTATCCGAACTCTTAACCACATAACTCTTGACATGAACACTAACGCTATTATAACTATTATTAAGTTAGTTAGTAAGACCTCATCTGGAATATGCAGTTCAGTTTTGGGCACCAGTTCTCAAAAAGGATATCAGGGAACTGGTGAAAGTGCAGAGAAGGGCAACCAAACTGATCAGAGGCATGAAGGAGCTCAGCTATGAGGAAAGATTAGAGGAACCGAATTTATACTCCCTTGAGAAGAGGACATTAAGGGGGGATTTATTCTCCAAATACGGAAAGGTTTCTTCACAGTTAGAGCTGTGAAAATGTGGAATAGACTCACTCAAGAGCTGGTTCTGGCTATCTCAGCTTGCTTTAAAAAAGGCCTGGATTCTTTCCTAAATGTACATAATATAACGTGATACTAACATTTATAGGTAAAGTTTATCCAGGGAATATCCGATTGCCTCACGGGGGATCAGGAAGGAAATTTTTCTCCTGCTGGAGCAAATTGGATCCTGCTTTGCTGGGTTTTTTGCCTTCCTATGGATCAACTGTGGGTATAGGATTGTATGATTTTTTTATTTTTCCCCCTTTTTTTGGTTGAACTAGATGGACTTGTGTCTTTTTTCAACCTGACTAACTATGTTACGTAAAACCTAAAAATTAATATCTTTTATTTGCTCCCTTTTGGTCTTTTAAATATATCTATTCATTCGTGTCCTGCCAGGAATCTTGTTCTCTCTGTGAACCACAGAGCATTTCCCCCATGTTATAGAGCAAGGGAATGTTGTCATCCTAGGACAAGACTGTTACTTGCAGGATCGCCATTCGGGAATAAAAAAAAAATGCATGGAAGAAGAAAATGAATGCAGCTTCCTCTCTGGTGAAACAAAGCCACCAGGACTGAACATGAGGGAATAATAACATCACACCTCTCAGCTAGCTTTTATTTTACCAACTGACATTTATAGAGCACTATACTGTATATTTCACATAACTTGTGTATTGCATATAAATAACTGATAATGCATAATGCAAAAACTGTGGTCAGGAAAATACCTGGTTGTCTGCTGTGACCAGCTGCTGAAGAGTCTGTCCATCGGCAGTTGTAATTTCCTGAATATAAGCCGTGTCCTCCTAAAAGGGAGTAGATCCAAAGAGTGGTGTAAGGATCTACACAGAGTGATACAGTTTTGGCCTAGGACATTCCTGGTTGAAACTCGATTTATAAGAGAACATGTACTTTAAGAAATAGCCATGAGAAAAGAAAGAGTAACTCCAGCCAAAATTGTTTTTCTTAGTTTTGAATAGAGTAGGGAAGGGCGAATTCCTCTCTCAGGTTTTTATTACTTTCTGTGATTTTTTTCTTAATTTCTATTCCTGTGACACCTACGCAAGAAATAGGATATACAATTGTGACCAGAAGAGGAGGCATGGACAACAATAAAACCATTGTTGGAAGTTCAAACTCTTCCTCGCGATAATAAAAATCCTGATCTGAAATTGGATGAAATTTCCTGAAATTTCCCCACTAGGGACAGAGATGCCAATAAAAACCTGATGGAGAACTGAGGTGGTGGAGCACTGGACTTTGGTATAGATACTTTCATTAGGCAGCCCTCTAGTGTAAGGTGCTATGATGAGAGCTATTTCTACAGTCCAGATAAAGTTTAATGGTCAAAGTGTTCACTTAAAAATTCCAACACGTTTCTGTGGCCCCCTTCATCGGGGATAAAAAAGAATCTACTGACGGAAGTCCCCACAGAGGATCAGACTCCTGAATGTGTTTTTAAGAATTATATACAGCCTACTCAGGTCACTGGCTTAGAGTTGGAACCTCCAAAGCACGTTAGCCATTTTATATGAACATTCCGACCAATAAACATTATCTGGACTGAACTTTTTTGACTAACAATAGATTCAATTAACAAAGCCATAACAAGACTTTCTCTCAAGTATGAATGCCAGAATGAATGCCCAACTAAAACTTTACGTCTTTTACTTGTTATTTAAATAGCATTTAGACAACTCGACCCCCCCCCAAAAAAGAAACACAAAATGATAAACATATTTCTGTGCTGACCTGACTGCTCATGGTTTCCTCCTGGGTTAGGAATATGTGCTCTTCATCTACAATCGGGGCAGATCTATGCTCTGCAAGGACATTACAATGAGTTTCATTCTGTTTACCATTACATGCATCTATACATGTTTACTTTATGTACTGCTTACCTGCTTGTTCGGGCTGCTCCATGCTGGCTCCTGTGTGCAGCCTCTGAAGATGAAATTTTAAGTGTCCCTTTCTAGAAAACCTGAGAAGACAAATTAAAGATTTTTAATGGATGTGTGTTACTGGAAGCCTTGCAAAGTCATTAAAATATCCATATTTACAGTGTATCCTAACCCTCTCGTGAACACAACATGACTTTAGAAATTTGAATGTAAAATGCCACTTGCAGAATGATAATTAACCTTGCAGCAGGGAACTAGGAATGTGCAACTGGCTGCGTTCCTATTTCCTAGACCTACTGTCAATTAAAAAAAAAAAAAATAGTCATAGAGATGTTGTTAAATTAGCTTCTTATCAACCCAATAATGCACATATGTGGAGGCAAGAAAGGTGGGCTTTAAAATGGAAGTTTGGGAATTTTTTTTTGTTAAGAACCATAACAAGATCATGCTGTATCTGTCCCCTGCTGGCTCTAAGACTGAGAACTGAGCGATCAAAGACCACAGATCGCTCAGTTCTCTGTGCTTCGTGAGCAGAGTGCTGGTGACTGTCAGACACCGCCTCTCTGCTTTGCCCACCCCACCCCTACGCTCACTGGAGTGCTGGGCTGAGGAGGGGGCAGAAGCCGCTGGCTCAAGCTCTCAGCGGCTCACTGACAGACTAAGTAAGGTGCCAGTTCAGGCTCCTGAGTGAATCCCGACCATATGGTCACGATCGTTCCACAGACTGGACCAGCTCTGTGATGTCAGCTGACAGTGGGCTTCAGCCCGCTGTTTGCTGAAGATGGGTCACAGGAGTGAAGAACTAACTGCGCTCCTGTGATCCACAAGAGAAGTACAGCAAAACGAGCTTTGGCTGTACTGCTCCTTTAATGCTAAGCCACCACACATCTAAATCCAGGGCCTGGGTGTCACCCATGGTTCAAACATACATAAATAGTAAACCTATAAGCAAGATCATTCATATAATATTATATATATATATATATATACACGCACACACACACATTATCTCACAAAAGTGAGTACACCCCTCACATTTTTGTACATATTTTATTATATCTGTTCATGTGACAACACTGAAGAAATGACACTTTGCTACAATGTAAAGTAGTGAGTGTACAGCTTGTATAACAGTGTAAATTTGCTGTCCCCTCAAAATAACTCAACACACAGCCATTAATGTCTAAACCGCTGGCAACAAAAGTGAGTACACCCCTAAGTGAAAATGTCCAAATTGGGCCCAAAGTGTAAATATTTTGTGTGGCCACCATTATTTTCCAGCACTGCCTTAAACCTCTTGGGCATGGAGTTCACCAGAGCTTTACAGGTTGCCACTGGTGTTCTCTTCCACTCCTCCATGACCACATCACGGAGCTGAGGGATGTTAGAGAGCTTGCGCTCCTCCACCTTCCGTTTGAGGAGTCCACACAGATGCTCAATAGGGTTTAGGTCGGAGACATGCTTGGCCAGTCCATCAACTTTACCCTCAGCTTCTTTAGCAAGGCAGTGGTCGCCTTGGAGGTGCATTTTGGGTCGATATCATGTGGAATACTGCCCTGCAGCCCAGTCTCTGAAGGGAGGGGATCATGCTCTGCTTCAGTATGTCACAGTACATGTTGGCATTCATGGTTCCCTCAATGAACTGTAGCTCCCCAGTGCCGGCAGCACTCATGCAGCCCCAGACCATGACACTCCCACCACCATGCTTGACTGTAGGCAAGACACGTTTGTCTTTGTACTCCTGGTTGCTACCACACACACTTGACACCATCTAAACCAAATACGTTTATTTTGGTCTCATCAGACCACAGGGCATGGTTTCAGTAATCCATGTTCTTAGTCTGCTTGTCTTCAGCAAACTGTAGGCTTTCTTGTGCATTATCTTTAGAAGAGGCTTCCTTCTGGGATGACAGCCATGCAGACCAATTTGATGCCATGTGCGGCATATGGTCTGAGCACTGACAGGCTTACCCCCACCCCTTCAACCTCTGCAGCAATGCTGGCAGCACTCATACGTCTATTTTCCAAAGACAACCTCTGGATATGACGCTGAGCATGTGCACTAAACTTCTTTGGTCGACCATGGCAAGGCCTGTTCTGAGTGGAACCTGTCCTGTTAAACTGCTATATGGTCTTGGCCACTGCTGCAGCTTAGTTTCAGGGTCTTGGAAATTATGTAGAGCAACAATTCTTTTTTTCAGATCCTTAGAGAGTTCTTTGCCATGAGGTGCCATGTTGAACTTCCAGTGACCAGTATGAGAGAGTGAGAGCGATAACACCAAATTTAACACACCTGCTCCCCATTCACACCTGAAATATTGTAACACTAACGATTCACATTACATCAGGGAGAGAAAGTGGCTAATTGGGCGCAATTTGGACATTTTCAGGGATGTACTCACTTTTGTTGACAAATTTACACTGTTATACAAGCTGTACACTCACTACTTTGCATTGCAGCAAAGTGTCATTTCTTCAGTGTTGTCACATGAAAAAATGAAAAGATATAAAAAAATATTTACAAAAAGGGGTGTACTCAGTTTTGTGAGATACTGTGTATATATATATATATATATATATATATATATATATATATATATATATATATACACATATACACATACATACACACACACAAACACACACACACACACAAAGTGCCTTGAAAAAGTATTTTTAAATAATTTTCCACATTTTGTCATGTTACATCCAAAAATGTAAACGTATTTTATTGGGATTTTATGTGAGATAGTGATAGTGGCACATAATTGTGAAGTGGAAGGAAAATGATAAATGGTTTTCAACATTCTTTACAAATAAATATGTGAAAAGTGTGAGGTGCATTTGTATTCAGCCCCCCTGAGTCAATACTTTGTAGAACCGCCTTTTGCCGCAATTACAGCTGCAAGTCTTTTTGGACATGTTTTAAAATGACATCTGGGACTCAAGTGGTTAACTGATGCATACCATCACTACTAAATTGGTGTTAGCGAAAAATCGGTTGTATCTAATTTTCTAGCAAAAAAAAAAATGCAGATTTTTATATGTATGAAGGAAAAATCTGAATTGGACTGGACTGGAACTTGTTAATGAAAGCTGCAGGTTTGAAAAGAATGAAAACTAATGTTGAAATTACATAAAAAAGTGAAACCTAATATACAATTTTAGTAATTGGGTTTAGATCTACTTTAAACAGGACTGAAATATACAAAAAATAAAAGGTGAAAAAAGGACAATTTAAAAAAGGTTATAACAGTGCTATAAATATATTTAGAACACAGACAAAAGGGAAAATGAAAACAAGATAAAAAAAAAGAATGCTAAACAAAATAAAATCTTGTTGAGATGGCCAATCCTACCTCTGTCCACACACATGACATGAATGGGGCCTGTGGTTAGTGTGAGTCATTGCATGTCGGCTTAGATCTTTCTTATTTTTGGAGGCAAAACTGCACTGATTGCAGCGGTGAGGCCGGAGGTCGGAGTGTACAGACATGTGATCCTAACAGTGAGAAAAGAATGTCAAACCTAAACACACAATAATTAAACCAGCTGAAAATACAAATAATATGGGACAAGACAGAAAACTCCACATGAGGCTGCTGACTTTTCCGTCCAGCTGCTGTCCTAAAGAGTCTGCAGGATATGGAGACAGGTCGCCTTACCCTGACCTCAGGCCAGTCGTCTGCAGTGAAATCGCAGTCTGGGCATTTGAACCCGCTGCGCCCTTCGATGTGTGCCTTTTTGTGCGTCTCCATTTCTGCTCGGCCCCAGAAGGCAGAGTTGCAAATTTTGCAAGAGAACTTCTTTGCTGAAGCTTGAGCCTGATTTGCAGTGACCTGTATGAGACAACACAACACATTAATGCCGCATACATACAATCGGACATTCCGACAACAAAATCCTGGATTTATTTCCAACGGATGTTGGCTCAAACTTGTCTTGCATACACAAAAAAATGTTGTCGGAAATTCCGAACGTCAAGAACGCGGTGACGTACAACACTTACGACGAGCCGAGAAAAATGAAGTTCAAAAGCCAGTGCGGCTCTTCTGCTTGATTCCGAGCATGCGTGGAATTTTGTGCTTTGGAATTGTGTACACATGATCGGAATTTCCGACAATGGATTTTGTTGTCAGAAAATTTGAGAACCAGCTCTCAAATTTTTGTTGTTGGAAATTCCGACAACAAATGTCCAATGGAGCCTACACACGGTCGTAATTTCCGATTTTTTGGAAAAATTTGGTGTCGGAAATTCCGACCGTGTGTACGCGGCATTATAGAGAATAACAATAGAAAAGCTTTGGCTGTGTTGAAGATGTGGCATGATGTTCTTACGTGTGGCTGTGGTGGCTTGTTCAGGATCTGGAGGGTATTCCTTTCCTTGACACTGTTGGCCAGTTGTGTTTGTGGAGATCTAGAAAGGGCATCATTATTGCTGAAATTACAAGTATAGTTAGATCAGGGCACTATACTTTGTCTTTAGTTTTTTTTTCCTCCTTGTTGAATAATTATAACCATTCTCTTACCTGCACAGTGATGCTTGCATGTTCTCTGCATTTACAAGGTTGTACTCTGCAGTGGTAAAGGCTGAATTAATAGTGATTTGCTGTACTGTTCCTTCATAGCCTGCCTCTGGCACACTAGACTCTTCATAGCCTGTTTCTTGCACATCTGTGACTTGTCTTTCATCCATGTGCAGTGTTAGTACCTGAGCCATGTGAGGCTCCTGCGATGTGACCTCTGATTCCTGGCTGTCCATTGATTTAACCACTGCTACCTGCACAATTGTGACTACAGTTAGTAAAAATACCCCACTTCCGATCTAAGAAATTAGCAGCAATTGAGTACAAAATGCAGTCATTCATAACACTGTGATCCAATGTTTTGCTTAAGGGCCTAGTCACACTTGTGCGACTTAAAAATAGTGCAATTTCCATTATGACTTTTTTTGCGACTTTGGCTTTGATCAATGTGATCGATTTGTTTGTGCTCTACAAAGTCAATAGACATGTGCAGAATTGAAAAAAAAATGTTTAATTTTGTTTAGTTTCTTTATTTTCTAACGAATTACACATTTTTGGAAAGATTTGAATTCAAATCAGTCACAAACTGATTGACGGATACAACCTTTCAGGTCTGGTATGGTTTTCAAGGTGATCTCTACGCCGAAATGGAAAATACAAATGGCGTGACCTGACCCTTATCCGAGCATGCAGCCCAGCAGGTCAGAAGGGGGGGTGGGGGGGGAACAAGAGAGCGCCCCCCTCTTGATCCATAACAGATCAAATGCCCTAAACATGGGGAGGGCGGTGCTTTGCTGCAGGGGGCTCTGCCCCCCCCCCCCCAAAGCACCTTGTCCCCATGTTGATGGGACATGGGCCATGTTAATGGGACATGGGCGTCTTCCCCAACTCTGGCCAGTGGTTGTGGGTGTCTGCAAGTGGGGGCTCATCAGAAAGTTGGAAGCCCCCTTTAACAAGGGGGCCCCCAGATCCCAGCCTCCCCATACATAGTACCCCTACTCATTCACCAAAAAAGTGTAAAAAGTTATAAAAACCACAACACTATTTTTTGACAATTCCTTTATTAACAAAAAAATAAAAAAACAAAAAAACATCCCCTGGTGTAGATCCATCATCAATCACGCCACCGCTGACCCGGAAAAGAAAACAAAAAACCTCCAGCCCCGACGAAGGCTCCCCCCATCTGCCAGCTCCGTCATCTCCTAAATAGCTATGGGGCAGGGCCACTCGGTGACGTCTCCGGGTGGCACCGCCCCCTTGTAACATCATCGCCCGAAGGCATAATTAGTCGGTGATGCCACAAGGGGGTGGTGCCATCTGGCGACATAGATTTTTAGTTATTTAAGAGCTGTGAGAAGGCTTTGCTGGCAGACGGAGGGAGCTTTCGTCTTTTTTTTTTTTCATGTCAGCGGTGGCGGCGGTGTCATGATTGATGATGGATCTGCACTGGGGGACAATTTTTTTTACACTACACTTATGAGTAAGTACTCTTTCACATGGGGTAGGGGTGGTCGGGATCTGGGGGCCCCGTATTAAAGGGTGCTTCCAGATTCCAATAAGCCACCTACCCACACACCCCCACAACCACCAGCCAGGGTTGTAGGGATAAGGCCCTTTTCCCCATCAACATGAGGGACAAGGTGCTTTGGGGGTGGGGTGGAGGGACAAGGTGCTTTGGGGGTGGGGTGGGGGGACAAAGCTCCTCTGCCCAAAGCACCCCTCATGTTGAGGGCATGTGGCCTGGTATGGTTCGGGGGGGGGGGGTGCTTACCCCCTGCCCTTTTCCTGACATGCATGCTATGGATTTTGGGGGGACACAATGTCATTTTAAAAAAAAATGTAGACATGGCATTTTTTTTTCATTGCTGGCATTCTTTTCACAAGTTGCATGTATATCATGTATGAGCGACGTTCATGCAACTTTTGAGGGTTTATATTGAAGTCTATGGCCCTCAAGTCGCATAAAAGTCGGATCAAAGTAGTGCAAAAACTACTTTAAGTTGCTGAAACTTTAAGTCGCACAGATATGAACGGTACTCATTGGGAAAAATGGGGTGCAACTTGTCATGCAATATTGGAGTACAAAATCGCACACGTGTGAAAAAAACCTGACTGCAGCACTCACTGATATTCACACATAAATATCGAAAGACAACGGAAAGAAGTTTGTTGCACTGTCAGTTATACACCATTTATTGAATTAGAAGTTTTCCTAACAAATCAAAAGATAATAAAGTCCTACATATTTCATTTTGTAGGACTTTATTATTTTTTGATTTGTTTGTTATACACTATATATTGAATTAGAAGTTTCCCTGACAGCGCAACAC
Organism: Lithobates clamitans; assembly: GCA_037952925.1. Classification (NCBI taxonomy): domain Eukaryota; kingdom Metazoa; phylum Chordata; class Amphibia; order Anura; family Ranidae; genus Lithobates; species Lithobates clamitans. Next base: position 3,025,900 of record JBBGZY010000725.1, on the reverse strand, counting down.
TATTTTTTCAGTAGTAAGTCATAGCACCCAGGCTTTATAGTGACCATATGCAATATATTCTTTATATTCTGCACACAGCTCTTCACCTTACTAAAGTAACCTTAAAAGCAATTCTGACGACAGAACATTTAAAATGTATCCTGTAAAAGACCAGTATGCCTATTTAGTTCTGCGGCCTATTTAATCTTTGCTGTCTTGCAGCCATAAAAGTTTGGTAGAATCTTCCGTAGCTGACAATTCCAGAGGTGACGGATGGCTGTGCCCCCTGCTGCATGTTGTGGTTTCAGTCACTACATCACTATTGTTTCCATGGAACCACAACACACAGTGGGGGATGAAGCCAGAAGTGATGGAAGCTGAAGATTCTAGCTCTGCTCTGCAAGAGGAAAGATCTGATTTATCAATGGCAGGACAGCTCAATGTTCATATAAAGCGTTTTTTTTTTTTTTAATTCTCAACAGAGTGGCTTTAAATGTTCTATAATTACTAGCTTAGTCATACCAGGTCAAATCTCTAAACCAGTGGTTTCCAAACTTGGTTACGGGGGCCAGATGGGGCCCTTTGCTTGCCTTTATCTGGCCCTTGGGGCACTATTCCATCAACTGACACCAATGATGGGCCACCATTCCTCCCACCCACTAACACTGTCAATGGCACTATTCCTCCCACTGATACCAACAATGGGGCCTGTGATTATAGCCAATGATGGGCGTTGTTTATGCTACTGATGCCGGGGCATTTTCTACTCCAACTGGCCACAGTTCGGCCCTCTCTAAAGCCTGAAAGACAGTAAACTGGCCCTTTGTTTAGAGAGTTTGAAGACCCCTCATCTAAACTAATCTGGTTACAGAGCTAAACTTCATATCCTTTCTGATAATCTGGATTTAATTATGACCATGTTCAAAACTCAGCATACTTGTAGTGGTCCTCCGCTGCCATCCCTCTGAGCACTCATGTTCAACAGAAGATCAAGAGCAGCCTGAGTTGCAAGTTCATCTGCTTCTCCATCTAAAAGAGAAATGTGTTCCTTTTTAATATTTACTTTTGTTGTGTCCTGTCAAAATGTAACAACCTGCGATTTTGAATTTTAGAAAGTGAAAAAGTGGAAATATTGACCATTGCATTTTGCGGTTAAGAGTCACTAGAGTCTATTTACTAAAACTGGAGCGTGCAAAATCTGGTGTAGCTGTGCATGGTAGCCAATTAGCTTCTAAATTCAGCTTGTTCAATTAAGCTTTGACCAAAAACCTGGAAGTTGATTGGTTTCTATGCAGAGCTGTACCAGCACTCTCCAGTTTTAGTAAATCAACCCCATTGCATGATCGGCAGTATAAAAGTAAGACTTTGGCTATACATTACAGACATCTTTATTTAAAGGGGTTGTAAAGGTACATTTAAAAAACAAAAAAACAAAACAAACATATCTATACTTACCTACTCTGTGCCATGGAATGGCACAGAGCGGCCAGAAACCTCCCCTTAACGGGTCCCCTGCCGCCACTCCTGGCCCCTCCTCTCTGGCCAGTGCCCCTATGGGAAGCTGCTTCCCATGGGGGCACTCATGCGTGTTCGCACCCCAGTCCCTCTGCTGCGTATAGTGACACCGACATTGGGGTTCTGTCCCGCCCCCCCATCACTGGCTTTGATTGACAGCACTGGGAACCAATGACCCCCCGGTGCCCCAGCAAAGCCAACGAGACCAGAAAGTGAAGGGAAAAAAGATCTGCAAACGCGCACAGCGATGGATCGAATGAGGTCTCAGGTAAGTAAAGAGGGGCTGAGGGGGCGATGCTGACACCTAAACATTTTTTACCTTAATGCAAGGAATGAATTAAGGTAAAAAATGTTTAGACTTTACAACCACTTTAATGACATTTTATTATTGCAATTTCTATTTTATTTCCAGAATGGAAAATGGACACAGTTAAGATGTATAAAGGTTTATTATTTATGTTTTCTCTCTGGGCATGACTGTTCATATTAGGTTTCATTTTCAGAGTTGTACAGACTGTGCAATAACTGTACAATACTAATGCTCAAAGGGGGAGACTTACTAAAACTGGAGCACTCAGAATTTGGTGCAGCTGTGCACGGTAGATAATCAGCCTCAAATTTAAATTTGATCAATTAAGCTTTGACAATTAGACCTGGAAGCTGATTGGTTTCTATGCAGAGCTGCACCACATTTTCTCTTACAAAATTATTTTATTAATAGAGAAAAAATTAATTCAACAGATTAGCGTGACAGTGTGATGTTACATCAAGTATGACATAAGGAAGAGGATCCAATAAAGGGATGCAATAAGCATAATACATTGTTCATCAATACGATTGGAAACCACAGCTTTAGGTCGTAATGTAGAACAGTCAATGCTCCAAATTAGGCTGTATAGTAGGCAAAAGTTTGAACACCTCAAGCGGTAAAAGAAAATGCTTACATACATTTATAAATTGTATATTACTTATAAAACACAAAAAAAAAAAAAAAGAGAGAAAAAGAAAAGTTTTTGTATCGTTGTAACCATGCTAACTAGGCTGGCAACTGGAGACCAGGAGCGTTAGAGAGAGAGAGCTGCACCACATTTTGCAAGCACCAGTTTTAGTAAATCTCCCCCATAACCTTTTTGTTAAGTGTATTACATTTAATACCAGTAGAACGCGTCTCCCAGGTATAGTAGAATAGAAGGCGCTAACATTCAGATGATCATTACCAAAGGGTTAGTAATTAGAATGCACACATCCCATCCAAAGGGGTATCAGATAACATCTGACATGTCCAGCCATTTTTCTAATTTTAGGATATTCAGTATGCCAATAATCATATGGTATCATTAACTGCAGTAGGGCTGCAACTAACAATTATTTTCATAATCGATTCGTTGGCCGATTATTGTTTCGATTAATCGGTTAAAAAAAAGTGTGGTGTATAATTCAGTTAATATGTTAAGTTTAAAAAAAAGGCAATTTATTCTTAAATATCTCTATGCAGTGGTAAATATAAATAACCAACTATATGGTTGGGAGCAAAATATCTAATCTCTGAGAATAACAGACAGAAGAGATATACTGTATATACTATTAGAGGATGTATACTGTATATACTATTAGAGGAGAGATATACTGTATATACTATTAGAGGAGAGATATAATGTATATACTATTAAAGGAGAGACAGTATATACAGTATATATCCTTTAATAGTATATTAAAGGGTGAATCTGGTAAATATCAGACTCAGAGATCAAAATTTTTTTATTTAAAAAACAAACAATGTCTTCCTTCAAAAAAAAATGTCATTTTAAGAACGTTCGTTCGATTTTCTAACCGTTAGTGGGGTCAAATCGACATTAATTTTCAACCACAGTGACAGGAAAATTTGGAAATAGAAAACTTCTTGGTCAAAGGAATTTTCGGACAGTGTATGTGATTTTCGTTCAGAAATGACATTCAATTTAAAAACAGAATGTTAAAAACAAGTGAAAATTTCAAACATTCTTTCATTCAGCGAATGTACAGAGATTTTTCATATGAATATTCTCGTCTGAAAATTGATCTGTGTGGCCAACATAAGGCTCGGTACACACCTATGCAGTTTGCTTTTGATCTGTTTCTGCAGTGCTTTTTGACTTTTGCACACGTGATTTTACATTTGCTAATTTGTTGGGCAGATTAAAAAATACAAATTGCTGCGAAAAACGCATTTCATGCTTTTCTGCAGCTTCTCCATTGAAATATATTGAACCAAAAAAGCACCGTTTTGTGTTTAAAAAAAAGTCCCTGACCCTTTCCAAATACGCAGCGGCTGAAAAAAGCATCGATGTGAACGTGTCCCATAGGAAACCATGTAAATGAACTGTAGTGCGTTTCTGCAAAAAGCACCAAAAAACACATAGATGTGAACCAGGTCTAAGACGTTTAGTAACATAATGGGGTTAAAAAAAAACTAAAATTAGCCCTTTATAATACAAAAAAAGCAAATAATCAGAACTGTAAGGGGTTCATTTTTTTTACCGTAGAACTGTTAAAGTTATATTTACAGTAGCGATTTGCTCTTTTTGTACTGTAAAGGGCTCATTTTAGTTTTTTTTTAACCCCATTATGTTACTGGCCGATTAATCGATTATGAAAATAGTAATCGATTTCATATTCAATTAGTTGTTGATTAATCGATTAGTTGTTTCAGCCCTAAACTGCAGACATCCTCTGATGTACAGAGACATTTAACCTGTGGTCAGGCGTTCAAGCCTTTACATATTCCTGACAATCAAAATGAGCTGTAAGAGAAAGAAAGCAAATGAGCTTTAAAACAATCCCTTACTAACCTCTGCAGGTGCAGGCACTGTGGAGCTATTGTTCTTCAAAGTTCACAGCAAGAGCAATTAAGTTGTTCAAGTCCTTCTTAGCAATTCAGCTCACACTGCCTCCCCTGCCAAGTGACTTGGTGGCCTTTTTATCTCTAATCTAAGCACAGGAAGCTCTGGGATTAGGGAAGCGGAGGGGGGTTTGGGGTGATGGATAAGCTGAGCTTTTGAGAGAATTACTTTTAGGTTTCTGCTGTAAATTTGGGGATGAATTGCTTCATAGAGCTGGCAGTTCCTGAATTCAGGAAGGGCTTGTTTTAAAGCTCATTCAATACTTAAGAATTTGTAATTACTTAAAGTGGTTGAAACCCTGGCAGCCCCTCTCCTTTATCTGGTGAAAAACTCACTAAGTAAGTGTTTAAATACCGGTAAGTGCCTCTAAATACATTTTTTCAGTTATCTTCAGGACAGTCACATGACTCCCGGCCGCTCTAATACTACAATCCAGGGCTACAGCTTGAGGGGCCAAGATCTCCCTCTGACGTCGGCACCTCCCACTGTAGCTCTGAATCATAGTAGTAGAGGGGCCGTGAGTCACGTGACTGGCCTAAAGATAACTGAAAAAAGGTATTTAGAGGCATTTATTTAAAACAAACACTTAGACGGTGAGTTATTACCAGATAAAAAAGAGGGGCTGCCAGGATATTGTAAAGTTTTTTTTTACTACGAATAGCGACGGGGGGGGGCAGAGATAGCTCACACAGACACTGAGCTGACAGGCAGAGAGGGAGGGGTTGAGGAGGTCAGAGGAGAGCTGCGGATGTTGGAGGCATGTAAACTGACCACGATAGTCAGGGATCAGCAGCCATGATTATCGTGTTCAACTCACAGAGAGGGATACAGGAATTGGCAGGATCAGCCAGGTTTTTTACAGTTTAGAGAGGGGCAGATTAGACAGCAGAAGCACTGTGTTGTTTAATCTGCAATAAGGGAACAGGATCTTTTTTTTTTTTTTTTTTTCAGGGTTACAAACACTTTAGTTATATCAATAGCTTGACCACAGATTCCCTTTAATTTTTTTGCCAAAAATGAAACCTCAGATACTGCAGTATCCAGGGCATCTTCACAATCCAGCCACCCACCTGTCCCAACAGACATATCCTAGGATTCAATAGGACCACAGCACCTTTCTCAGATTCACTATATCAGATCCATCCCAGGTCTCTAAACTACACACATAAAGTGTCAAAAGCATTTCAGAAAATTCAGAAATAAAAAGACACACATTAACCATCTCACCTTGCTCATATATGATAGTAGCACCTTCCAGTGTATCCTCTGCCTGCCCTTCCTCCTGAGATTGTGGGTGCAGCAGGTGATAAGTCAGCTCTCTGGGTTGATCCTATTATCAAAACATATATATTTTAAATTGCTTGATCAGAACTCATATCTACCTGAAGTGACTTCTCAGTGACTGCTACTCAAAAGCATTAATGATTCACCTGGGTATACCAGCACATTTTGGTTTAACTTATTTGTGAATTATGGATCAGTAAACCCATCTCTAGGAAATGTAATTAAACATTCTAATGCCCCGTACACACGGTCGGACTTTGTTCGGACATTCCAACAACAAAATCCTAGGATTTTTTCTGACGGATGTTGGCTCGAACTTGTCTTGCATACACACGGTCACACAAAGTTGTCGGAAAATCCGATCGTTCTGAACGTGGTGACGTAAAACATGTACGTCAGGACTATAAACGGGGCAGTAGCCAATAGCTTTTGTTTCTTAATTTATTCTGAGCATGCGTGGCACTTTGTGTGCCGGATTTGTGTACACACGATCGGAATTTCCGACAACGGATTTTGTTGTCGGAAAATTTTATATCCTGCTCTCAAACTTTGTGTGTCGGAAATTCCTATGGAAAATGTGTGGTGGAGCCCACACACGGTCGGAATTTCTGACAACAAGGTCCTATCACACATTTTCCATCGGAAAATCCAACCGTGTGTACAGGGCATAACTGTGTCACAGTGTACTTCCTTCTACTTACTTCTGCATGGGGCACTGAAGAGTTCTCGTCTTCAAGTTGGTCATACTGCTGCTGCTGCTTCAGTTGTTCAATTTGCTGGTGAGAAAAAAATGGTCGGCGCCGACAAGGTGTCTCCTCAGGGTGGCGCTGCGACCACTCCTGATACAGGAGAGTGTGGCGACACTGGACATGAAGACGCAGGTTCTTCTTGTGCTTGGTGGTGAAGTGGCAGTAGTCACAGGCAAAAGGTTTCCCCCCTAGGAAGATGCAGATTCCATGAGCATAGAAAGAAACATTTCAGTAAACATGCACCTCAATGATTAATAAATAAGGTTACAGTAAAGAGCAATACCAATAAAAAAATCATCTTTCAGTCTGCATTCACACCTTAGCGTTTCGTTTTCAGGCAGAAAGTCACGCGTTTTTACACAGGTCAAAAGGTCACCAATGTAAAAAGCAGAAAAACATCCGCAAACTGCCCAAAAAGAAGCGGATGTACTTTTTGAGCTTCCAGTGTTTTTTCTTCAGGTTACAAAACGCTCAGATGTGAACAGGGGCCATTTAAATGAATGGGATTTTGCTTGTTGGGGTTTTTTTTATGGCTGTGAATGCAGCCTCACGGAAAAGCTTACTCTTGCTAACTGTGGAAAGCGAATATATAATTGATGTGAGTTAATACAAATTACTGTTTTGCATAATTACCCTTCCTGCTCTGTTTAGTTGTTGTGAGTGAATAGAGGAAGCCTTGTGTAAGCTCCATGTCATACATAAGAGAATAAAAATACTTGTAGAGTCTGTCCCTGCCCCCATGTGACAGTGTTGGGTGTTTGAGCAGCCTTTTACAAAGTACCAGCATTGTCCAATAGGAGTAAGCCACATACTCTCCCATACATGAAAGTACTGAGTATTTGTCTTCACTTGCAGTGGCTAAACAGAGTGGCAGGGAGCAAATGGAAAGTGATCTCTCTCTTTAGCCACTTCAGCCCCGGAAGATTTTACCCCCTTCCTGACCAGGGCATTTTTTGCGATTCGGCACTGCGTCGCTTTAGCTGACAATTGCGCGGTCGTGCGACGTTGTACCCAAACAAAATTGACGTCCTTTTTTCCCCCACAAATAGAGCTTTCTTTTAGTGGTATTTGATCACCTCTGCGGTTTTTATTTTTTGCACTATAAACAAAAAAAAAGCAACAATTTTGAAAAAAAAGCAATATTTTTTACTTTTTGCTATAATAAATATCCCCAAAAAAATATATACCGTATATACTCGAGTATAAGTTGAATTTTTCAGCACATTTTTTTGTGCTGAAAGTACCCCCCTCGAATTATACTCGAGTCAAGCACTTTTCTGCAGCAAAAAAATTCATTTTCCGAACCGAATATGGGGCCCCGTATCTCAGGGCCACTTAGTGCTAGGAACCCCAAATTTGGTGTGCAAACCCAGTGGAACTGGTACCACAACATATCCAAAGCTGAAGTTCCTAGCACTAAGTGGCCCCGAGATACGGGGCCCCAAAATCGGTTCGGAAAATGTCATTCTCTGCTGCAGAAAAGTGCTTGACATTTTCTGAACCGAGTTTGGGGCCCCGTATCTCAGGGCCACTTGGTGCTAGGAACCCCAAATTTGGTGTGCAAACCCAATGAAACTGGTACCATAACATATCCAAAGCTGGGGTTCCTAGCACTAAGTGGCCCTGAGATACAGGGCCCCAAAACCGATTTGGAAAATGTCATTCTCTGTTGCAGAAAAGTGCTTGACATTTTCTGAACTGATTTTTGGAGCCCTGTATCTGGGGGCCACTTGGTGCTAGAAACTCCAGCTTTAGAAATTTTATGGTGCTAGTGCCACTGGGTTTGCACACCAAATTTGGGGTTCTTAGCACTAAGTGGCCCCAGGATATGGGGCCCCAAATTCGGTCAACTGTGTCCATCTGCAGCAATGTCATTTTGGGACCCTTTGGGTTCAGAGACCCCAAATTTTGGCTGCAGCTAGGGGGCATCTAGGAACCCTTAACTACCGAGTTTGAAGTTCAGGGGACCTATGGCTGCAAATGGGCACAGTGATGCTGCAAATGGGCATTGTTGACCCTCTTTTCCACTTACAGTAGCTGTGCATTTCTCACCCTCGTCTTATACTCGGGTCAATAAATTTTTCCCATTTTTTTTGTGGTAAATTAGGGCCTCGACTTATACTCGGAACGACTTATACGCGAGTATATACGGTATATAAAAAAAATTTCTCTCAGTTTAGGCCGATATGTATTCTTCTACATATTTTTGAAATTAAAAAAAAAATAAAAAATTGCAATAAGCGTATAGTGATTGGTTTGCGCAAAAGTTATAGCGCCTACAAAATAGGAGATAGATTTATGGCATTTTTATTATTAATTTTTTTTTATATTAGTAATGGTGGTAATCTGCGTTTTGTATCGTGACTGCGACATTATGGCGGAGACATCGGACACTTTTGACACTATTTTGAGACCATTGTCATTTATACAGTGATCAGGTCTATAAAAATGCACTGATTACTGTGTAAATGACACTGGCAGGGAAGGGGTTAAACACTAGGGGGCAATCAAGGGGTTAAGTGTGTCCTAGGGAGGTGTTCTAACTGTGGGGGGATGGGCTTCCACTGACATGACAGCGATCACTGCTCCCGATGACAGGGAGCAGTAGATCCCTGTCATGTCACTAGGCAAAACAGGGAAATGCATCTCCCGTTCTACCTCTCCACACCGCAATCGCTGGCCGCCAGCAAACATCGAGTTCCCGAGACCCGCGGGCACGCGTGCCCGATAGGCGGCAAATTTTAAGCGACGTACAGGTACTCCCATTTGCCTGCCTGTGCCATTCTGCCGATGTACATCTGTGTGCGGCGGTCGGCAAGCGGTTAAGAACAGAACTAATCAAATATCATAAGTGATAATGATATGTACTGCAAACACTGCTTATAAATGCAGAAATAAAATTAATACAAATATTCAAGTCCATGCTGTGAAATTGTGATGTGACACGTGCACTTCAACTCAGGGATGATCCGGTGCTCCAACAGATATACAAGCTTCTTGCCAGAGAAATTTGACCTCTAGATCATAGGAGGTCATTAGCATCTATGGTGATATACGGTAATGTGAACCACATCACTCCTCATCTGTAGTGGTCCAGGGAAGGTCCCCAATGATCCACAAAACCAGCCTCAGTAAAACCGCCATGAAAGAAGGAATAAACACAAGCCACATTGTGTAAAACCACCAATAAAAGTCAGTATTTATTATAAAATGGGGTACTCACAAAAAAAGCAAAGAAAAGCATAACAGCACAGCCATGCTCAGAAAGGCAAGCATGATGAAATCCCTAGTTGGTTCCATCTGACGCGTTTCATGGCAAAAGAACATCTTCAGGGAAAAGGGAAACTCCTACTTACAGCTTTAATGATCATGTTGAATCCTTTTTTATTATTATTAATTGATTTCTGCATTCATAAGCAGTATTTAGATTACATTATATATTTGATCGGCTCTTTTCTTATACATTTTCTGTATTTATCTTGTATTCAGATAAACTGAGTTGTGCTGTTTTTTTCTATACTACTGCACTAAGCGCAAAGTAATCATTTAATTTATTTGTGCCCTGGAAATGTCTGATTTATTCCTTAGAAGAGAAGGCCACCTGATACTCCCATCTTCAGTACATAATGATACCAGTGCCGCTACTAGTACAACTGACAAGGAGGTACATTGCCTGTTGGTACATGAAGTCCGTCAGCAGTGCACACCTTACTAAAGCAATACCAGTGTGCACCACTCAGGGACCAAATATCCCAGCAGGCATGACAACTCCACACTGGTTGCACTGGCAGCAGCATCAATGAAATTGCATCACCTCTGTAGTCCTAAGAACTGCAGCAAGGAATATTAACGGCTTCCTGCCCGTCATATGACGTTGCCGACTTTGAGCGCTGATATCTGAATGATGCCTGCAGTTACAGGCATCATTTAGATATCTTCGTTTAGAGCCGGTGGTTCCCTTCACCATAAGAACAATCATGTCCCACCACCCTCCAGTGCTTCTCCTGGCTCGCCCCTGCGATCGGCGAACCAGAGAAGGAACTGACTGGCGCCCGCGTCAGATATTGACCATAGAGATTTACGGTGGGCCAGATGGTCCCTGGAGTCTCTATGATCGTTTGGAGGCCGGGCACAATGTTATGACGTCATGCCCGGCCTCTGCATTTGAAAAAATGCCGCCGCCTCGGCTGGGAAGCCAGAATCTTTTTTTTAAATTTCAGACTTCCCAGCCTAGAGATGATCTGGGGACTTATTGATTGACCCCAGATCTCACCGTAAAGAGGAACTGTCACGCAGTATTCCTATTACCATGGATGTTTACATTCCTTGTAATAGGAATAAAAGTAATTAAAACAAATAAAGTAAAAAAAAAAAGTAAAAAGAAAGTGTAAAAATAGAAAAATTAAAAAGTAAAATTAACAATAAAAAAAATGTAAAGGGCCCCTGTCCCCGCATGCTCGCTCGCAAAAGTGAACGCATACATAAGTCGCGCCCGCATATGTAAACGACTTTCAAACCACACATGTGAGGTATCGCTGGGAACATTACTGCGAGAGCAATAATTCTAGCACTAGACCTCCTCTGTAACGCAAAACATGTAACCTGTAAAAAAAGTTAAAGCGTCGCCTATGGGGACTTTTAAGTACCGAAGTTTGGTGCCATTCCACAAGCGTGTGCAATTTTGAAGTGTGATATGTTTGGTATCTATTTACTTGGCGTAACTTCATCTTTCACATTATGCAAAAAAACTGGGCTAACTTTATGGTTTTGTTTTTTTTTTTAATGCAAAAAAACTTTTTTTTTTTTTGTTTTTTTTTTAAACGCGCAAATACCGTGTGAGATAAATATATATATATATATAAAATGTTTGGGGGTTCTGTGTAATTTTCTTAGCAAAATAATTATGATTTTTACATGTAGGAGAGAAATGTCAGAATTGGCCCGGTAATAATGCTGGGTGGCACAAAGCTGGAGGTGTACAGAAGACCTCTCAAATATAGAGAATTTGGGATCATCACTGCATGGACAATAGGAATCACTGAAGCCTCCTAGCCACCAGTCAGATTTAAACCTATTTTCGTAGTATGACCAATAAAAAGGGAAGCACAGGCTGCATGAAATACACACCAAAGGAACCAGTGAGGTTTTCTCTGGATTCTGGCTGAAGTGGATAATAAAAAATTCAGATAAAGGTTAACTAAGTGAACTTTCTGACTTTTGCATAGTTGTATTTTTTGCTGGATATCATTTGTAGCTCAATAATCAATTTCCACTGCTGCATGGAACTATCCTTTAAGACTAATTGAAAAATTACTACACAATAATCATGTGTATTTTCTTCAACTTGAAGTATAACTTTGATATTGTCGGCAGTCATCACAAGTGCTGAACTCCAGGCAAACAGCTTAATACACAGATGAAATACATACATGGAAGCTGTTTTTCCTGGAAAGGGTGTGTTTTTCTGTCCTGAGATATACACAGCTCTGCCACACAGCACAACCCTGTCTGAAGGCTGGGTCACTCTAGATGTAGCCAAGTGCGTTTTTCTGCATCAAAAACTCATGGACCGTGTTTACCATGGATTCCTATGGCCCTAGTTCACACCAGTGCAGTGCATTCCAGTGCAGTCAACAAAAATTATGTTGCATTTATTCTGTTAGGAACGTATCTGAAATGCGGCAAAACAAATCAAAAACACACTGGAGTGCACATGTCCTCAATTGAGATAAAGAAAAAAAGAAGGAAAAAAAATGCATTGGAATGCATCCAAAAACACATCAAAGATACCACGGAACATCAAAAACACACGTCAAAATGCATCCGGAAAACACAAGTTGGGCTGTGAAGTGAACCAGCCCTGAAATGGAATTGAAATGGAATTGACCTGATTTTTCCCTGCTGTATTTATAAAAATAACAAACATGTTATACTTACCTGCTCTGTGCAAGGGTTTTGCACAGAGCAGCCCTGCCGGCGCCCCTGGCTCCTTCCCTTCATTGGGTGCCCCCACGGAGAGCCACTCTTTATAGGGACACCTGTGCGGGAACGCTCCTGAGTCTATTGACACAGGCAGCAGGACTCGGTCCCACCCCCACGTTACTGTATTTGATTGACAGCAGCGGGAACCAATGGCTCCTTCTGCAATCTAGCCAATGAGGACAGAGACAGTGGCTGGAGCTCAGGTAAGAAACAGTGTGTGTGTGTGTATGTGTATGTATATGTGTGTGTGTGTGTGTATATGTGTGTGTGTATATGTGTGTATGTGTGTGTGTGTATGTGTGTATGTGTGTATGTGTGTGTGTGTGTGTGTATGTGTGTATGTGTATGTGTGTGTATGTGTGTGTGTGTGTGTGTGTGTGTGTGTGTGTGTGTGTGTGTGTGTGTGTGTGTGTGTGTGTGTGTGTGTGTGTGTGTGTGTGTGTCTGGGGGGGCAGCTGCAGCAAAGCAGGTTTTTTATCGTAATGCATAAAGTGCATTAAAGTGAAAAACCTTGAGACTTTACAATCCCTTTAAATAGCACTTATAGGTCTTGTTCCACCCTAAAGCAGGGCATACCCCGTGGTGGAAGGAAAGAAAATTGCTTTATTCCCCATCAATACATTCAGTGTTGATGGTGGAATCCCTCCCTTCCGCTATTGTGTTCTGCCAGCGGGGAGCCTTCCCTCCTGGCAGAACACAATGCTTAGTGTTGTCGGATATAGCCGGTGGCATTAGAGTTCGGGAAAAACCCGACAAGGAGGGTTGTACACAATTTGATTGATGGATCGACTTATGTATAAGTACCTGAAATAATAATAATAATAAATAATGTACAACCAGGGTGCCCATACATCAAAATTTGGCCAGTCCCTGATGGCTTAAGTCTGACTGGACCATAAAAAAGGAAGCATGGGCTCATTAGTCTCTTCTCCTATTAGCATGCTCCTTGATAGCACTGGCTCCTTGTGCTGTTTCTCCCTCATCCAGTCTGAGCAGGGACTGGAAGAGGCTGATATAAGGTCAGATTTAGTTAGTTACACTGCTTACAAAAAAATAATAATATTGTATTAATGAATACAGTGCTATATTAAGGTACTGTAAGTCTTTTATGTTTGCCCAATGCCCAGCTTTCAACATAAGATTTTTTTAGCACAGGAAAAATGCTACTACTGTATTTATCTAGCTATATATCTATATATATATCTATATAGATATATATATATCTATATAGATATATATATATGTAGATATATCTATATATAAAAAGTTTGCACAAAAAGACATTGATATAAAATATAGTCTTTATATACTGTAAATGAAATGTTGAGCACTGCACCTGCATGCTTGGTGGCCTGGTGAGACAGCAGGAAGTCCTGGCGAAACGTGTGATATTTGCACTGACTGCATTTGAATGGCTTGTCATTCATGTGAGTGAGCTGATGATTCAGAAGCTGTTTTCGGTCTTCGCACATGTATTCACAGAACTCACATTTATACCTTAAAAGGAAAATCAATATTAGATTATTCTTTGACAGTAATGATCAACCTTCTAGATGATTTATAATCTCACCCATTCCTCCAAATGAAAACTTATTTTTAAAGGAATAAAAATAAATCGCTTTATGCATGCTAGGTGTAATACTCAGATACAGATACTGCCTACATCAGTATTTATTAAAGTGAAACTCCAGACATGTTTTTAAATCGTTTTGGCTAGATTGTCTAAGGGTTAGAACCTCTGTCAAATTTTTATTGCTGTCTGTGTCTCCCATTGAGCAGATTTTTCATTTTCTTTGTTGCATCACTGATCTCCTACAGCATGGACCCCAGCCATTGCTGCATGGTATTTTACAGGGCAAGCTTCCTGTTGGTAAAAACAGTGAACCATGCATGGGCAATGCGTGCTTAGACTGCCACTTGTTTCCATCAGAAGCCTGTGTGACAGGGTGATTTTACAGGAGCACATTGGGAGACAGGGACACAGCAATGTCATCCAATGCCAGAAAGTGGCTGAATAAAGACCCTCATAGCAGAAGCAACCACGTGACTTTAAAAAAAATTATTATGTCAAAAAGATATTATTGTTTGGGTTTACATATCCTTTAAGATATACCCTTTGTATACAACACCCTGCTATTATATTGAATTATTGAAATTTTTTGCGAAAATTGATGAGCAAGGGATACTGCTGCTAGCCAAGTTTTTGTCTAATAAATTTATACCCACAGCCATCAATCAAATAATCCTTCAATTGCTTCTCTAATTGATTGGGTTTACATATATTTAAAAAGGACAAGTGCCCAATGGCAACCAGTCATTTCTTGAACCATCCATGCTGCTTCCAGCAGGACAGCTAGGAAACAGCTCAGCTCACCCATAGGAATGATGAGGGCCGTGTCCGGCATGCGCACTAAAAAGAGAAACCAGTGATGGCATTTTCAGGGGAAAGCCTGTGCAACGCAGAACAAGGACACACAGTAAAGATTTCTCGAACAGGTAAGTGTTTAACAAGGAGCTCTGCCCTAAGAGGGGTGGGGGGTTTATTAAAGGACGAGTTCTCCAAAAGTAAAACCTGAGTCCCCCTTACCTTGTGTACTCACTCTCTCAGAAGCAGGGAAAAAAAAAGGGAGGAAGGGGGGAGACTTTAGTCACAAACAGTGGATGGTGATCTCACTCACCTGAGAATGGAGGCTCAGGCATCGGCACCTTTCATCCACGATGTACCTGCTGGCTTTTAAATTTACTGCCCATACTTTCTTTTAAAGCCAGACAGAGGTTCCTGCCTCTCCTGGGCCCTGGTGTTCTGCCACTGTCAGGAGGTCCCAGCAGGGTTTCTGGTCACAGGGCTCTGAGCTGAGAACGTCTCTCTCAAACAGCCTAGAGCCTGCACTGACAGTTCCCCCTCCCTCGCATGGATGGGAAAGGAGCGAGCTGATCTGCTCCTTCTCCTCCCGCCCCTCTCCTCCTGTGTGCACAGCAGGAAGTGTGAAGCCCAGCAGCTGAATGATCAGATTCAGCTGCTTAGCTTCACACTTCCCATGGTGCACACACAGGAGGAGAGGGGCCGGAGGAGTAGGAGCAGATCTGCTCTCTCCTCTCCCATCTGTGCTAGAGAGGAGGGAGGGGGAACTGTCAATGCAGGCTCTGGGTTATATAAGAGAGATGCTCTCAGCTCAGAGTCCTGATGAGCAGCAGTGATAGGCTCCACTGATAAACACTGATAGGTGGCACTGATGGGCGGTATTGATGAGCACCGATAGGTGGACATCGCCACCACTGATACTGTAGGTGGCCATCACCGCCTGATTGGCGGCATTGATGAGCACTGATAGGTGGCACGAATGGGCACTAATAGCAGGCACTGATAGGCTGCACTGATAATCAGGGCACTGGTGATCAGTGACCTGATTATCAGTGTAAACAATGTACTGACAGTCTTGCCGGTTAATGGCTCTCCTTTCCTCACACAGACACAATGTGGGAGGAAAGGACTGCTAATAATCGGCAAGTCTGTTTAAATGTTATCAACTGATCACATGGTAAAGGGCCGCTGTGATTGGGCCTTTTCCATGATCTGTGATCAGCTGTGTCCAAAAGACAGCAGTAAGAGAGCGGGCTGGATGCGAGCTCCTGGGGGCACGTGGGAGGCAGGGAGGGAGGATGTCCATGGTCGCCCACCCAGAACTGGAAGCCTGGTGCTCAGATGGAAGAGGGAGGGGGTAAGGTTCATGGTTTCTTGCACCAGGGCCCTGAAAGTTCTAGTTACGCTTTTGACGCCAGGGATTGGAGTGTAGGCAGGCAGACATAGAGGGGTAGAGGCAGGAGGAGGAGCAGATCAAGCCCTTTCTCCTCACCTGTATGTTTGGGCAGTGTTAGAGAGACACTCGGCTTAGACAGCTGCAGCCAGCCCTCCGGGCGGTTGGTAAAACTGGTGATTGGAGTGTGTACTTGGCAGTTGTGGTATTTGGTTACTTGGGGAGTCAGTCTAGTCTGAATAATGTGTCTTGGGGAGCCAGTCTAGTCTGAATAATGTGTCTGGGTTTCAGGTGGTCTGAAATCTGGACACAGGATTTAAAACCTGGACTGTCCCAGTAAATCCAGAACAGATGGCAACCCTGGATAGGAACTCGCTGATAATAGTTAATACATTTGTACAATATTTATTTTTATTTTATTGTAGCTCCTTGAACTTTTCCATTGTTATCAGATTAATATTGAATACACAGAAGTGTGAGGGACAATGGGAGGAGGAGATCTATGCCCATACGAATATAAATGTCAGTCTCCGGATTGTTAGAATATTGGTCTACATTGGATGGACCAGCTCATTAGGAGAACATACCCGATACTGGTCGACATTAAAGTGTCAAGGACAACTGAATCCAAGGTCATTGAGAAAATTTAAACATAAATTGGAACACATGCAGACTTGATGACAGAAAATCAATGCGTTTAATCCTACAGAATATCTATCTGTTGATATATTTTATTGGGAAGCAGTTAATGATCAATTTGAAGGAAAAGAAGAACTGCAAATATCTAATATTGTATTAACTAAGCTATAATAAAACACCAAGCCAATAAAAATGACCTTGCAGTAACACCTGCTGAAAGCACAAACACAACAATAAAAATAAAGAAAGATAATGAGGCCTCCAGTAGAGGGAAAAAATTAGGGTTGTAAAATATAAGGCACCGCTGACAGGTAAATCATCTAAAATACATTACACTAATAAAGCACAAAAAACAACAGGCTCACCTGCAGATAGGAGAAACTCTGAGCAAAATGAGTTGGTAAAAAATGATTAATCAGTATGGGGGGTACAGAGTAATCAGAGTAACAAGTGGGTGGTAAGAAAACTCAAACCATCATGTATTCTAACAAAGAAGCAGCCACATGCTCTGATAAAATATAAAGCTGTAAAGTGTAGGTAACCCTTAAAGAGACCCTGTCATCAGACCATTCACTTAAACGACAATCCTCCCAGATTATATGTGCATGTGTGAAAGGGACCTAAAAGGCATGTGAACACACACATACACACATTTAATGACAAAGGATTCGCAAAGCACACAGGTAGAGAGCACATCTGATATTACGTTCTGTAACCACTTGCTTACTAGGCACTTATACCCCCTTCCTGACATAGTCTAATTTTCAGCTTTCGGCGCTGTCACACTTTCAATGACAATTGCGCGGTCATGCAACACTGTACCCAAATGATATTTTTATATTTTTTTTTGAGACAGATAGAGCTTTTATTTGGTGGTATTTAATCAGCACTGGGTTTTTTTTTTTTGATAAACAAACAGAGAAAAAAAAATCTTTTTTGGTTTCTGTTAAAACATTTTGCAAATAAGTACTGTATTTATTGGCATATAACACTCACTTTTCACTATGAAAATCAGGTGCAAATAGCATGTGCGTGTTATATGCCAATACTTAAATTTTAGCTGCCTCGGAGGGGACAGGGAGGGGGGCCAGACGAGCGCCATCAGATTACATACAGTGAGAATCTCCTGTTTACTTGGCGGGCCTCTGTAATAGGAAGCCCCCTCTCCCAGGTCACCATTGGACCACTGTTCTGTCTATCATAGGAGATTCTCACTGTATGTAATCTGTCGGCGCTCGTCCCGCCCCGCTCCCTGTCCCCTCTAAACTGCAGAAGGGCATCGATCAGGCTGCAGTGATGGCAACGGTGAGGCTGCTGCATTGATGGCAATGGTGATGCTGCTGCATTGATGGCAATGGTGAGGCTGCTGCACTGATGACAATGGCGAGGCTGCTGCATTGATGTGGACTGATGAGGCTGCATTGATGGCACTTGTGTGGCTGCAGATGGGCATTGATCAGGCTGCATTGATGGCAATGGTGATGCTGCAGATGGGCACTGACCCAAAGTTCCTTATTTAAAATTAAAGTTTTTTTTCCTGAAACTTCCTTCTTAAAATGAATGTGCATGTTATAGGCCTGTGCGTGTTATACGCCGATAAATACGGTAATTTTTCTCCTTCACTGATGTGCACTAATTGGCACTGATAGGCAGCACTGATGGGTTGCACTAATAATCAGGGCACTGGTGATCACTGCCCTGATTATGTGTGTACATGCCCCATCTGGATTGCGTGTTACTGATTTTCCTCTCCTCAAGCTCTGACAGCGTGTGAGGAAAGCACTGCCAATAACCAGCAAGTCTGTTTACACTGTGATCAGCTGTGATTGGACACAGCTGATCACGTGGTAAAGGGCCGCTGTGATTGGCCCTTTACCACGATCAGTGATCACAGGGCGTGCAAGGGGCATGGTTCTTGGAGGACATCCATGGAAGCCCCACCCCCCCAGAACAACAAAGCAGCACTGTAGCCGTATTTTGGCTATAGTATGGTAAGGAAGTGGTTAAAACACCCTATGGGGCATTTATTAAGCAAATTAGCAACACAAAAATGCACATTAGGTGGCCCTTTATTTAGCAAAGTCTGCAACAGTTTTTTTTTTTGTGTATTTGTGACCCCTGCGCCTGCAATTCTGAGCAGCCAACTGCGACAGATTTGCAAAGTTCAGAGACACCATTTATTACTAAAGATGTAACAGAATTTCACTCTAAACAGATACAGAATTAAGAAGTGATCAGGGTCAGGTTTTAGTCTGTCACTGTGCTACTTTAGAGCAGCTGAGGAAGGAATTTATTAATCAAGTTGCAACCTTGTAGTAAATCTGTCACACAATCTGTACCACCTCTTCTATGTAGCATCACCTTACTGCTAGCCTATGGTGCATGGCCAGAGCAGTGTACCCTGGCTTATTTCTGGGTTTTGCAAGATGCTGAGAATGCAGATTGGTACCATAGACAATGTAACTCCTGTATGCATACACAGGACTTACGTCATCATTGGGTACTCAATCAAAGACAAGAAAGGTGCTGGACCTGGGAGAAGAAGAGGTCGACAGCAGCAATGGAGCAATGAGGGCGATTGCAGTTCTCACATTCCTGGATAGGGGTGCTATGATAAGAAAGTCTGCCATGAGTACAAGTATGCACATCATATTTGCACATTATGACAATAGCCCACCCACCACAAAACAGGTAAGTTTTGCTTTAACTAATCTGTAAATGCAACTTGAGCTACTTTTCTCTGTGAACAGCAGGAGCTAAAGAGAAACTGGAAAACATGAAAAAGCCTAAGCTCTTACTAGCTGGACACAAGAGTGCAAATTATTAATATTCAGTATTTCATACTTGCCAGAATAAAAAAAAATATTATAAATGTTATTATTTAGTGCAAACTATATTAAATAAGGACATAGAAAACATCTATACATTTTGAGAGAATGTAAGTCAAAAAGTAAAACCTTCAGTTCACAAAATCAAAGTCTATGAATCTTCAGAGCAAATCAGGGGCCATTTAGCATCATATACTGTTTACTCATGTAAAACAATAATAACCGGAGTCCAGATCTCAGTTGCATACATTGCACATATACAATATGCGGAAAACAAACACTGCATTCAAGGCACCTTGGAAGGGGGAGTCCTACTCCAAACTAGAAGAGACTCAAATATAGGACATAGCACCGGCTAAATGGTGGCCATATACAGTATAATCAGCATTGAATTGTGATGGATTAGCAGGACATAAATCATATTCTTGAAATGCATGCATTAAACACACTTGAGCCAGTATGGGCAAAATAATCTGCTTACAAAAGACTATAAAGCAAGCTTACTTATTTAGTGGTCCCTCCAGCTGTTGTTGGTTTGCTATTTAAAACCTACATAAAAACTGAAAATGTGTTTGTGCATTGCTAGTAAATGATGTATTAAAGGATATATGCCTGAGCTGGGTATAACAACGTAAAACCGAGGACCTGATGCATTTTTGAGCAGGAATGCTTGCAATCAATGGACAATTCCCAAAGCAGCAGCACAGGCACTCAGCATGAGCTAAAGAGTACACACAACAGAAAGAGAACACTTTAGCGGCTCTACCATTTAAACTGTTGAATGACAGGAGGAGGGGTTTAGAGCTGGGGAGCCTATTAATCCCATGCAGAAGGATACTTACCTTATCCTGTGTCGAAAAACAATGCTGTGCTAAAACCTAACAAGCTAACCAATCTACTGGTCCTGAAAACCTATCATCCACATAGAATAAGCATATAGCTCCCAACTGTCCCTGATTTTGAGGGGCTGTCCCTGATTTGGAACAAAGTCCCACTTTTCCCCTCATTTGTCCCTCATTTTGGTCTGATCTATATAGTTTAATATTAAATGTATTATTTATCTTTCAAAAAGTGTTTCCTAGTGCTAAACCTTTCATCCAGTTTCTAAACTGCTGAATTTGTAAATTTCAAAAACCAGTATAAAGTAGTGGTAAAAAGAAAAAAAGAAAAAAAAACACTTGTGGGTTTAACTAATCTGGGGGCCGAGGGGAGGAGTCTGGTAGGACAGGGTTCCCCAACCCCCAGGCCGCACCACATGGCCAAGCCGTGGCTTGTTTGCAGCCGGGCCGTGAAGGCTACACTGTCTGACGTGCCATGGCGGGCAAGCAGAGAGATGACATCTCTCACCGTCTGCCCGGAACACTGCTCTTGCGCCCACACAGCGGGGCCGTTACATTGCTGGAGGTGTGGCAGAACAGCAAAGACATTTTAGTTATTTTAAAAACAAATTATGGGTTTACAATCACTTTAATTCAGACAAGGCTTTTCATAAAAAGGAGATCCAGCATAGGACAGGCAAGGGGAAATGGAGAAGAGTAGTTTTTCCCTCAATTTTAAAATCAATGACAATATTTCTTTGGAGTCATAAGGAACTGCTAAGGGGCCCAAGAGTTCCTTTACCAGGTAGTATCAGTCACTGGTGGTTTAAATAAAGGCTTGAAGGAGCTGATAGGGTGCACCCACTTCTTAAAGTGGAACTCATTTTCCATCGATTGTTTGTACCTATAGCTAAGCCTATAATAAGGCTTAGCTATAGGTACTGTAAATATCTCCTAAACGTGCGCCGTTTAGGAGATATTTACTGCATATGGAGCTGATGACGTCATCGGCACATGCGCTCTAAATGAACAGCCACCCGTCACGCGGCTCTGGCCAGTCACACAGCCGGAGTCCATGGACCCGGAACGAAGATGGGCGAAGATGGATGTGGCCTCCAGCGGTGACAACAAGGGCTTCGTTTGTAGGTAAGTTTCACATAATGTGCTAGTATGCAATGCATACTAGCACATTATGCCTTTACTTTGTAAAAAAAGGGGGAGGCACTTTTCTTCCTCTTTAACATTGACAGGACAGCGCCTAATGTATTTTGAATACCCACAAAACAGTGTAGAAAATGGTTTATATAATATATATATTTGTACATATATCTGTCTCAATGGCAAAAGGTTACCTGCTCTCCTCCACACAATGTAGATGAGTCAAAAGGTGCATCTTAAAGGTGTAACGCTTCTTAAAGGCTTTACCACACTGTAAAAAGACAACACAACACAGTTGCTAATTATGTGTTTAAATATTTCAAAGCGTTGTTTCAAACAATTTTAATCAGATTTCTTTTTTTTAAGCTTATGAAAAAAATATTTTAAATTATACAATTTCAATTATTTATATAAAATGTTGTTTTTACTGACAAACATGTTTATAAGGTGCACCCATGAGACAAGATTCACAAGCCAGAATGGGTTTTCTAAATAGCAGAAGCTGTTCAAATAAAGACTGAAAGTCAGTACGGTCCTGTCTGAACAAAGCAGGCAGGGAAGCGGAGTGAAGGGGAATCAGTCATTGTCATTGAACTTAGCAAACAACAGACTTTTAGAGTCCTTTCACACTGGGGCGGGGGAGTTGTCGGCGGTAAAGTGCCGCTATTGTAAGCGGCGCTTTACCGTCGGTATGCGGCCGCTAGCGGGGCGGTTTTACCCCCCTGCTAGGGGCCGAGAAAGGGTTAAAACCACCGCAAAGCGCCTCTGCAGAGGCGCTTTGCCGGCGGTATAGCCGCGCCGTCCCATTGATTTCAATGGGCAGGAGCGGTGAAGGAGCGGTATACACTCCGCTCCTTCACCGCTCAAAAGATGCAGCTGGCAGGACCTTTTTTACCGTCCTGCCAGCGCATCGCTCCAGTGTGAAAGCCCTCGGGGCTTTCACACTGGAATGAAAGCAGCGGCACTTTCGGGTCGGTTTGCAGGCGCTATTATTAGCGCAATAGCGCCTGCAAACCGTCCCAGTGTGAAAGGGCCCTTATAGTTAAGCATTTTAAAAAAATGTAAAAAAGGGGCCAAAGGCACAACCTGCTTGCTGGAAAAGTAAAATTCAAAAGATTTCTAATCAAAATGTAAAAAAAAATACTTTTTAATTCTACCATTAAAAAGGAAATATATACAAAACCACTGTAAATTCCTTTTTGTAAAACAAAAAATAAACTAAACTAAAGTGATTCACTAATTACCTTGTCACACATATGTGGCTTCTCACTGCTGTGTGATTTTAAATGTTGTGTCAGCCTCTTCTGCATGTTATATACCCGATTACAAATAGGACAAGGATAGGTGGAACTCTTTGAAGTCTGCATTGAAAGAAGAACATAGGTGTGAAATGAAAACGAGATAAATAAACCAACACACTAATATATCTAACTTCAAAAAACACTGGATGAGAGAGTCATTAGCCATAACTCAATGTAGGGTGAAAAACATCAAACTCAAACTCTTTATTGAACCACATGTACAAACAGATATACAACTCAGGGGACAATCACCCCTCCCTTTGGAATTCAGGGGGGGGGGGTAAACTGTCCAATCAGCAAGGAGAGCTGTTGGGGAATCGCCCCTCCCCTCTCCACCCTACCCCCAGTCCACATGCCAGGAACACAAATGCAAAACATCCATCTTATAATACATTTCTTCTAAGGCAAACAGACACAACAGAACAATGGGACACATCCACACCCCAAACAATCCCAGCAAACAGTTCACAACAGCATGAGGCAACACACAATATATACATATATACAACATTCCAGTGTGGCTGTATGGTGAGTCTGACTAGCACAGATCAGTCTGGGGTTCTCGGTCACCCTGTGCCCCTAATGGACACAGGGGGATTTACACATAGGAAGGGCCGGGGGAGCTGGACACAGAGTTTCCAGAGCTCTCCAAGGTAAGCTGGGTTCCTCAAGCCCCCCACCCAAAGTGACTCCCGTCACTCTGAGCTTTAGGCCTCAGTCATAGAGACAAAGTGAATTCCTGCAATAAGTATACAATGGATGGCTCAGCCTGTATAACTGAATGACAGGTTGAAAGGAGCCACAGATCTGATGTAAGCATTCTTCTGCAGGTATCTGTACATCCAGTGATCAGGACTTGTTCTCATGTATGTACTACAACGTACACCTGTGCGAAAGGACATGTTTGTCCACATAGGGATGAACAGGTGTTCCATGCATCCTCATGCAGGCAGTCCCATTCAGTGCCAATCTTTGCAAGTGCAGGTACGACCCTTAACACACACCATTTGGCTTTAGGGCCATGCACACACACAGCTGTCAATTGGGAGCAGCGGCTGTGTCAATGCAGTCGATGCATTCTCATTGACATGAATGGGACTGCCTCCCGGAACACCTGTGCATCCACATGCAGGAAAACATGCCTCCCGTACATATAAACATGCCCATGCACAGTGCCTTGAAAAAGTATTCATACCCCTTGACATTTTCCACATTTTTTCATGTTACAGCCAAAAACGTAAGTGTATTTTATTTGGATTTTATGTGATCGACCAACACAAAGTGGCACATAATTGTGAAGTGGAAGGAAAAGAATAAATGGTTTTCAATTTTTTTTTACAAATAAATATCTTAAAAGTGTGACATGCATTTGTATTCAGCCCTTCTGAGTCAATACTTTGTAGAACCACCTTTCGCTGCAATTACAGCTGCAAGTCTTTTTGGGTACATCTCTATTTGCACATCTAGAGTGACATTTTTGCCCATTCTTCTTTGCAAAATAGCTGAAGCTCTGTCAGATTGGATAAACAGCATCTGTGAACAGCAATTTTCAAGTCTTGCCACAGATTCTCAATTGAATTTAGGTCTGGACTTTGACTGGGACATTCTAACTCATGAATGTGCTTTGATCTAAACCATTCCATTGTAGCTCTGGCTGTATGTTTAGGGTCGTTGTCCTCCTGGAAGGTGAACCTCCGCACCAGCCTCAAGTCTTTTGCAGACTCTAACAGGTTTTCTTCTAAGATTGCCCTGTATTTGGCTCCATCAATCTTCCCACTAGCTGTCCCCCACATGGCTTCTTGCAAACTGCAAACGGGATTCTTATGGCATTCTTTCAACAATGGCTTTCTTTTTACCACTCTTCCATAAAGTCCAGATTTGTGGAGTGCACGACTAATAGTTGTCCTGTGGACAGATTCTCCCACATGAGCTATGGATCTCTGCAGCTCCTCCAGAGTTACCATGGGCTTCTTGGCTGCTTCTTTGGTTAACCTCCCTGGCGGTATGATTATGTCAGACTTTTGAATGTCAAAGCGATACATTGTTTTGCATGGAAATTTGGCATTTTATATTGTAGGCCTGTAATTCTTAGGAATAACGCACTTAAATCTGTCTAAACAAGAGTCTAGTAAACATCCCGGGTAAAGTTTGAAACACGAAATTATAAATTATTATAGCATAAATAACTATAAATAATTATAAAAAAATAACATAAATAATAATCTTTTTTTTTTCAATAATGTAATCAAATCAAAAACACTGAAATTTGCTCAGAATCGTCGCTGTCGTCACTTTCAGGTGACAAATTTCCCCACGAATCACTATCACTCAATTCTGCAAGTGATTCTAATTCACTATCACTGTTTTCTTGCTGGTCTAAAACCACTTTTGACGTAGAGGGCCATTTTTGGATGCCACGGACGTTCTCAATTTTCCAGGCAGAAAGAATGGTATATATAATATGCAGGCAGGGCACTGGACAAAGCACTAGGGACAAAAGGGAGGTGAAATGGTTTGATATAGTAATGTAATCTTACAGATTACAGTGTATTGTATGCGTTATGTTTTGTGTACTTTTTTAAATTTGCTGCCGGGGTCCGCCCCCCCATGCGTCGCGACGCTCGCAGGGAACGAAGCCAGGAACATTGATTAATCAGGGGGAGGATACAGCGGGGGGACATCGCAGAATCCTAGGGACAAGGTAAGTAACCTGTACCAGGATACTGCGATGCAGTCCCGAGTGTGGCTCTGGGTTACCGCTCTTGGTACTGAAAATTCACCCCGAGCCACACTCGGGAATACCACCAGGGAGGTTAATGCTCCTTGCCCGGCCTGTCAGATTTGGTGGATGGCAATGTCTTGGTAGGTTTGCAGTTGTGCCATACTCCTTCCATTTTTGGATGATGGATTAAAAAGTGCTCTGTGAGATGTTCAAAGCTTGGGATATTTTTTATAACCTAACCCTGCTTTAAACTTCTCCACAACTTTACCTGCCTAAACCTGTCTGGTGTGTTCCTTGGTCTTCATGATACGGTTTGTTCACTAAGGTTCTTTAACAAACCTCTGAGGGCTTCACAGAACAGCCGTATTTATACTGAGGGGTATCAGCGTAAAGGGGGCTGAATACAAATGCATGCTTTTCAGAAATGTATTTGTAAAAAAAAATTGAAAACCATTTATCATTTTCTTTCCACTTCACAATTATGTGCCGCTTTGTGTTAGTCTATCACATAACATTCCAATAATATAAGTTTTTGGTTGTAACATGACTAAATGTGGAAAATTTCAAGGGGCATGAATACTTTTTCAAGGCCTTACTGGTGGTTAGGGACGATGATAGAATCTATCTGTATCTAAGGGGTGGACTTTCTGTATAAAAAAAAATTTTTTGAAAAGTTTAAAGATGGATCATCTTACCAGCAAAGGTTGCTTCTTCCTGAAATACAAAAACAGCAAAATGAGAACAATGTTTCCCATATATTTCAAAAGCCACTCCTGGTCACAGTTTTACCCAAGACTAATCATACATGGTCAGGTCAGTGAGCAGGCTTAAAGCTGAACTCTAGACAGATATATAAGCACACAAATCAATGCAGCTCTATATTCATTAATAGACCACTGAATGCATTTTTTAAAAAAAAAATTGTACTAGTGTAAGGCATCCCCATACATAAATCAGTTTTTCTCTTTCAACCAGGGGGTTGAATGACAAAACTGACTCGATTTCCCCAGCCTTACATTTGAGGTGAATGGGGAAATCCTTCCTGCTGAGCTATTGACAGCTGCAATACAGGATACACCAATGCTGGAAACACTGATCAAGCGGGAAAACTCCAACAGGGCAGTTTTACAGAAGTTGATCAGTAGATTGACTTCTATACAACCACCCTGCTCATACATGGATCGAAATTCCTCTGGTCCCTGCTGAACTGACTGTATTTCGATCCATGTATGGCTGGCTTAGGAATCTGATTTTGATTTGATATCAACCTCTTGCAATCCCCTATACTGTAGCAATCAGACTGGGGAAGGAAGTGTCAAGACTGGGTGTGCTGCATGCTAATATGCAGACAAGGAACATGATGATAAGAGGAGAGAGCAGAATGAACAAAGAGAGGACCTCAGTCTTTTCTACCTTTACTTTCCAATATTCAGGCTGGGGTGGAGAGTGAATACTTTAACTGTCCATAATTAACAGAGTAAGTTATGTAATCTGCCTGGCTGTGCCAAATCATGGGGTTGTGTAAATCTCAGAAATCACTGGAAATGGAAATTTTTTGGCAAGTAAAACAGTTGTGTTTTATGTATTGCAACAATGTATTTAACTGCCTGCCTTGAGTTCAGCTTTAAACTTGACTTGGGCAGAAGTGAAAGCAAGGGGTCTCCACAGTAATAAAGGGCTCAGTATAAAGACCAACACATGGCACCCAGGGCCGTTTTTAAGGCAGGGCAAAAGGGGCAGCTGCCCTGGGCCCTGTCATTGTTGTGGGGCCCAGAGCAGCTGCCTCATACTTGTCAACTATACTGGTTTAAATTTCCTCATGCCTTGAGGTTTTAGTCCCAATATCTCAGTGTGAAGTGCTTCTACTAATGCTGCCCAGCTCTGCCCTTTTGTTGTGTATAGATGAATCACCTGCAGACCCTGTGTTTACATGTAAATTACTGGCATTCATATGTAAATGGCGGCATTCATATGTATAGCCGTCGGCATTGATATGTATATCATGCACCCTGAGGTCATATCCACAGTAATCTCTAGGAGCCAATCAACAAGCAGAAATCATGTGCTGTAACCTCTAGCAACTAATTAGTGAGCCGTAATGTGTGCTATAACCCCTAGCAACCAGTCAGTGAGCGGTAATGATACACTGTAACCTCTGGCAACCAATCGCAATATCTGCCTGATCTGATTCAGTAAACTGATTTTGAGTCTAGCTGCTATTAACTGTATGTCTCAGAGCAGGTGGAGAGCGAAACTGCATTGGGGGGCCCCCAAGAAAAGTTTTGCCCAGGGTCCAATCAATATTAAAGATGGCCCTGACAGCACCACAAGGTGCTATACTTCAGCTTGGTTTTTTATCTTAGAAACATCTAAGGTCAAGTCAGGATTTTTCTAATTCTAAGCAAAGAAATACTAAGCACCCTTTCTTATAAAACCTACCTTTCTTGTTTGTGCACAATAGAGTGTCTTATCACATCCTTTTTGTAGACACTTGTGTAGTCACACTGGTCACATTTGTGTGGCTTACTTCCCTGGTGGTTAAACATGTGCTCCTTGACAAAAGAAAAAATATATATTTTAGATTCATACACATAAATATTAATTGAAATGCTACTTCTAAAAATCATCACTATGTAACTATAAACTACACAAACGAAACCTCATCCTTACTTAAATTGGAACTTCACTCTCTCAATCAACATTGATTATTTTTAATCTTCCTGCTGCTATCATTAATAGACAGGAAAGTATCTCATATTTGTTTTAAACTTTTTTTTTTTTTTACATTTCTTCAGTTATTTCCTGGTTTCTTGCCTAGGCAAATAATGTCATACATCCCAGGTGTCTTCAGGAGGAGGGGTTTTCTCAGCTAAGCACAGCATGCCTGAGTTAAGGGCAGATTGATTCTAGGAAGTAAATGCTACATGAATTATTTGTCCATACTCAAGATGGCCACGGCCAAAAAAAGCTAAGGGGGTGTTTTTTCAACGTGACCGGCCAAATTTTGATCCATGTATGGGCACTGTGGTTGTACAGAAGTCTATCTACCAATCGACTTCTGTACAACTGCCCTGTTGGATTTCCCTCGCTTGATCAGCGCCACAGGCTTTAGCCTACCATGCTGATCAGTGTATTCTGACAGGGGAGTCTCCCCACTATCAGAATACAATAGCTCAGTGGAAGGATTCCCCCATCCACCTTGAATGTGTGGATGGAGGAATCAGGACAGTTTTTCCCTTCAACCTGCTGACTGAAAGAAATAAACTGACTAATGTATGTCTTGCCTGCCTTACCTGTTAAAGCGGGGTTCCACTCAAATTTTTTACTTAATCTTACCCCCTTCTGTTAATTGCATAGATGTTCAAATGCCACCCGAAAATTTTTTTTATCGCTGTAATTACCTTTATATTGTACTTTATTGTGGCACTTCCTGTCTCTCCTCCCATGGGAGTAGGCGTGTTTATTGCCTTTCCCCGGCGCCGCACTGTCTCCTGGGAGCTTAGTGTCAGGCTTCCCAAGATTCAGTGCGGAAACAATGATCATGCGTGTGAACAAGCTGTGAATGAACAGCATTCACTGCATCCAGGAAATCAATGCTTGTGGGCTTCACATGCCCACAAGCAAGATGGAAACAGCCAGCATCACATTTTTTAAGTTATTCTTCAGTACGAAAACAGACAGAGGCAGAAATATTACACCCAAACTGTGAGTATTATTTTGGGGTTAGCAAAGTGTCTCAATGACCTAGAAAAAAAAAAGGTTGGTCGCCGGACTCCCGCTTTAAGATACAAACATTTCCCCTTATATTCTCTTGGATATACTGTATATTCTTCACATTGTACAAACATGCGACTTCCTGGCAGCAGCCTGAATGAAAATACACTTACCTTTAATGAGGACCATCTTCGGCACTGGTAGTTACACTGATGGCACCGAAATGTTTGGGGGTCACTGCTATCGTGTGAGTTCACATGAAAAGTATAGTCTTCTTGTGTGAGGAAACGGGAGCCACAGACACGGCACATAAATTGTCTGAGTAGTGGCTTACTTGGAGGTTTATAACACCTGCAGGTTATAGAGTACAGTATAAGAAAATGATGCAACTAGTTGCTGCTCATATAAAATGGCAGCGCAGTTTGCATGCAATAATAATAATAATAACCATGGTGGGTAACCAAACCCCAGAACTCTACATGTTAATTTGCTTATACTCAAAAAGCAAACTATGCCATGTTGGACCAAATCATGGAAAGTGCAAACATTTATGGTATCAGGAAGCTGCTTTAGCCAACTTCTAAAGTAAAAGGCTTCTTTACAACTAAGATCTAATCGCACAGGTGTCAAACTGGTGGCCCTCTAGTTGTTGCAGAGCTACAAGTCCCATGAGGCATTGCAAGGCTGACAGTTACAAGCATGACTCCCATAGGCAGAGGCATGATGGGACTTGTAGTTGTTTCGCAACAGCTGGGGGGCCCCCAGTAAGGACACCCCTGATTTCTAATACATATGCTGTGATAGAGTAACAATGGCCAATTTTCACAGATAATCTGGTTGAATCTGGTTTCCTCTTCCCCAGCAGAGGAAAAAAGTCCTTCCTGATCCACCAAGAGGCAACCGGATATTCCCTGGATCAACTTTACCTATAACTATAAGGCCCGGTTCACACTGATGCGCTGTGATTTATTCCATATTTTGTCCTTTGTGAGATGCGAATTTACCGCAATTTTACCGCGAATTTCAGGAGTTGGACATAGCTGCAATTGATAATTCTAGCCAATAGAATTATAATGTAAAAAAAAAAAAAAAGGTGTTAACTTCCTGTGTACTTCCTGGTTTTTGTGGAGAGTAGTGTGGTGGAATTCGCACATATGTGAACCATCAATGCGATTCAAGAACGATTTCCATTGATGGAGACTAAATTCGCAACGTAGCAAACTCGCACAAGACCCTTTTTTTAATCGCATCGCATTCATAGAGGAATCGCAACGCATGTATGTGAACGACTGTCATTAAAAACAATGACTTTAGGGATGACATGCGAATTTAAAGTGTTTTTGATGCATCGCATTCGTCATTAATTCGCATCAGTGTGAACCTGGGCCTTAGTGTCCAGGCATTTTATGTGCATTTTTTTTAAATAATCCAGGCTTTTCTTAAAACAATCTACTGAGTAGGTTCCTGCTGCTGTTTTCCAATACAATTTTTAAACTGCAAGGCTGGTAAAACTTTCTTAGTTGGCTTAATGTCTCTAACTATAATATCCCTAAACTATAGAGGTGTTGTGGGAAACCTCTGGGGACATGGACCTCTTCCCAAAAAATATATTATTTCCTTATTACCTGTGCATGTGTTGTGATAAGTTCTCTTATAGCCGAACAATATGTGATCCCTACGGTTCATTTCATCTAGATGCAATACTATGCAGTTTACATGTTAGAGGGACCTTTTCCCAACCAAAGCAATACTTTGCAGTATATTTTGATACACTATATGGCACCCCTCCAAATAACTAAATTTAGGTGGTTCCAGTAAAGGATACTGGTAATGCCACGGCATACAAAAACATTTTAGACAAAATGTGCGTTTCCAACCTTGTGACACAGTTTGGGGAGGACCTTTTCTGCTCCAGCACAGCTGTACCCCTGCACATAAAGTCAGCTCCATAAAGACATTCAAGTCCCTCCACATCAAACTCAATAAACAATGGGGTTGATTTGCTAAAACTGGAGAGTGCAAAATCGGGTGCAGCTCTGTATAGAAACCAATCAGCTTCCAGGTTTATTGTCAGTGAACAAGAAGCTGATTGGCTACCATGTACAGCTGCACCAGATTTTGCACTCTCCGTTTTTAGTAAATCAACCCCACTGTTTATTGAGCTTGGTGTGGAGAGACTTGAATGTCCTCCACAGAGCCCTGACCTCAACTTTCTTGACACCTTTGGGATACATTGAATTTCAGATTACTAGATCTACCTATCCAACATTAATACCCAACTTTACAAATGCTCTTTTGGCTGAATGAGCACAAATTCCTACAGGCACACTCCAAAAATCTTGTGAAAAATCTTCACAAAAAAAGTGAGAGTGTTGTATTTGTATAAAGGGAAAACTCCATATTAATACCCATGGTTTTGGATGAAATGTCTAACAGGCTCAAAAAAGGTGTGATGGTCAGTTGTCCACAAACTTTTGGCTATTCAGTGTTACATCATTTTGGCTGCACTCCAGCTTATCATTCAAGGGACTTGAATGGAGACCTTCAAAAACACGTTACTAGGAGTCTCAAAACACAATGAATATTGAAGCACATGTAACATGAATTGCCTTGTTATTGTTTCGGGTTGCTTCAAACGTCCCTAAAATTGGTAGAAGTCTGTCTTGCACAAGAACATATCTGCAGTATACAGTGCTTGTATCTACAACAATTAATGTTGCCTCGGTTCCCTTTAGTTTCCAACCTTTTACTCCCTTGATCCAGCTAAGCACAAACAGTATCACCATTTCTTTTTACAAGGTTACTAGCATTATTATATCCATGTTACAGCCTTGAAACAGTCAAATGTTTTAATTGTGCTCTACTTTTCCCCCCACAGACAGGGCCAGATGATGGCAGCAGAAGGGGCAGCCTTTCTCCATGCTGCCACTCTAGCTCACCATGCACCCCCCTGATGGGCTCGGTGAACCAGTACAAGCAGAAGAGGCAGTGTGTCCCCATCTGGTCATAAAATAGTTACAACTGTCAGGGTATATATGGTGACTGCAAGACAGTGTCTGCTAGGACTCTTATCATATTAGGTTTGGGGATGAACATGTACAGGGAAATCAGAAATAAAAAATTATAGGTATGATTGTCTGTATACATTGTACGTACATAATTCAATTAGATTTCCAAAAGCTCTCATTGAGAACTGTCTGATACATACAGCTGGGCCACCCTGTTACCTGCCTACAGAACTCACATTATGGACACTAATTAATGCAGCTCATTAATACAGCATTACCTGTATTTTTTAAATGAAATCAATGTGGGTAAGTGAATTTGACTTAGCATCAGCTCCTTCCTGCCCAACTATTGAGAAGAGAGAAGTGAAAGAGAGAGCAACACAAGAAGAAAATTAGCATAAGAAACATACTAATGGGCAGAGAGAGCAGAGTGACAGAGAGATGAGCCAATCAGTCTGCTGCCTCTCCATTTACTGTCTAGTCACATGCTAAGAAAGGGACAAGGCCTGTAAGTGTTACTTAACCACCTCAATACTGGGCACTTTTATCCAGGGGCCAAGTCCTGGGAAAAAAGTGCGGGAACTCACCCAAGACCCCCCCCCCCCCAAATAAATGTATGCCCATCCCAGCCCAGAATTATCCACATCCCTTTCCGCAATGTATCCTCATCCACGCCCAGCATCATCCATCCCTCCCCACAATGTATCCCCATCTGCGCCCATAATCATCTATCCCTCTCCACAATGTATCCCCAACCCCGCCCAGCATCATCCATCCCTCTCCACAATGTATCCCCCCATCCCTGCCCAAAATTATCTGCATTACTCTCCACAATGTATCCCCATTCCCACCCAGAATCCTGGAGAGGGATGGATGATGTTGGGTGTGGATGGGGATACATTGTGGAGAGGGATGGATGATGCTGGGCAGGGTTGGGGATACATTGTGGAGAGGGATGGATGATGCTGGGCAGGGTTGGGGATACATTGTGGAGAGGGATGGATGATGCTGGGCAGGGTTGGGGATACATTGTGGAGAGGGATGGATGATTCTGGGGGGGGGGGGATAGGGATATATTGTGGAGAGGGATGGATGATGCATTGTGGAGAGGGATGGATGATGTTAGGCGGAGATGAGGATACATTGTGGAAAGGGATGGATGGTGCTGGGTGTGGATGGGGATACATTGTGTAGAGTGAAGAGGGATGGATGATGCTGGGCAGGGTTGGGAAAACATTGTGGAGAGGGATTGATGATGCTGGTCGGAGATACAATGTGGAAAGGGATGGATAATGCTGGGCGGGGAAGGGGATACATTGTGGAGAGGGATGGATGATTCTGTGCGCAGATGGGGATACATTGTGGAGAGGGATGGATGATGCTGGGCGGGGATACAATACATAGTGGAGCGGGATGGATGATGATGGGCGGGGAAGGGAATACATTGTGGAGAGGGATGGAAGATTCTGTGCGCAGATGGGGATACATTGTGGAGAGGGATGGATGATTCTGTGCGCAGATGGGGATACATTGTGGAGAGGGATGGATGATTCTGTGCGCAGATGGGGATACATTGTGGAGAGGGATGGATGATTCTGTGCGCAGATGGGGATACATTGTGGAGAGGGATGGATGATTCTGTGCGCAGATGGGGATACATTGTGGAGAGGGATTGATGATTCTGGCCGGGGATGGGGATACATAGTGGAGAGGGATGGGGATACATTGTGGAGAGGGATGGATGATGCTGGGCGGGGATGGGGATACATAGTGGAGAGGGATGGATGATGATGGGCGGGGAAGGGAATACATTGTGGAGAGGAATGGATGATGCTGGGCGGGGATAGGGATACATTGTGGAGAGGGATTGATGATTCTGGCCGGGGATGGGAATACATAGCGGAGAGAGATGAATGATGCTGGGCGGGGATAGGGATACATTGTGGAGAGGGATGGATGATGCTGGGCGGGGATGGGAATACATAGTGGAGAGGGATGGATGATGCTGGGCGGGGATGCGGATACATTGTGGAGAGGGATAGATGATGCTGGGCGGGGATGCGGATATATTGTGGAGAGGGATGGATGATGCTGGGCGGGGATGCGGATATATTGTGGAGAGGGATGGATGATTCAACCTCAGTACAGCCAGCTTGCCCATACATGGATAGAAATTCAGCTGGTTTAGCAGAAATTTTGATCTGTCTATGGTGGCATACATCTGCCAGTCTCTGTGTTTAACGCCTCAAATTATCTGTAAAGTGCTCCACTTAGGTGTAGAAATTCACTTTGAACTCCACATTATTTCCATAACTCTCTTTATGTATTAGATGTGCAAACAATAAGGTGAGAGCACATCTAATACCTAAAGAGAATTGTGGATATAAAGGTGGAGTTGGAAGTGAACTGTGCCATTACCTGGTGGGACTGGCATTTAGGAGGTTAAAACAGGCAGTGAGAAAATGTGATATCACCTCCTTACTGCCTGTCGAATGCCTCTGAAAAGTGACCTGAGCATGGATCACTTTTCAGTGGAGTGGCAGTGCCTGCTGCAAGTGTGTACAATCCTTTGGGCGCACACTGGTGTACTCGCAGTTTTCCTTTGCCGCAGTCCCATAGACTTATTTTAGGTTGTGCGTTTTTTTGCTGCAGTTTTTTTGCAGTGCACCAAAGATGCAGCATGCAGCACTTTCAGAACATGCAGCAAAAATGTGCAACTTAACAGAAGTCTATGGGACTGGGGGTGACATGCAGGAAGACTGCGAGTACACCAGCACTGCAGCCAAACCGCAGCACACCAGTGTGCATCCACTTCATAGCACATAGGACCAGGTACTGCACAGGCTGCAGAAATAAAATTCTTTAGTTGCAGATAAGGAAAGGGTAGGGGGGGAGGGGAGAGGAATTTGGGAGAGAGAACAGAAAGGAAGGGGGGAGAGGCCGGTCACCGCTAACTCACTTGGAAGGTCCCAGCAAGAGGCTCACTGGCTCAGTCAATGCACGGCTTCATATTGCCCAGAGATGGGGTGAGCACAGGGAGAGAGGGGCGGGAGGAGGCAGAGCGGATCCACCCTCTCCCATTTGTGTGGAGAGGGCTGTGTTCTGTACAGAACTCACTTAGACTCTTAGCCCTATGACAGGTGCAGCCAACATCCCTGTCACAGGACACATCACTGAATCGCAGCAGGAGTATTCCTGCACTGCTTCTGGGCTGTTAATCGGGTCCTGCCTACCCCCCTCCGGTGCGGCCCGAGCAGTAGACTCGGCCATCTCGGGAACTGCACGTGCGCAGTTCCCAGCTGGCAGCAAAGCCAGTCCTGCAGGACGCGGCTGATAATGGGAACGGTGTTCCTGCTGCAGAATAAGTACAGGAAGGACGTTCCCATGCGCTCCTGCAGGACTCGAGCCCTGCTTTTATCCCCTTCCTGCCCAGGACAATTTTCAGCTTTCAGCACTGTTACAATTGAATGAAAATTGTGTGGTCATGCAACACTTTACCCAAATAAAATTTGTAGCTTTTTTTTTTTTTAGGCCCCTTTCACACGATTGGACCGTTCAGGTCCGCCTGTCAGTTTTGACGGCGGACCTGAACGAGCGCTCCATGTTAGCCTATGGAGCGACGGATGTCAGCGGAGACATGTCCGCTGACATCCGACCCCATCCGATCCGCTAAAAGCAGACGGATGGCCCTACGTCCAGGTCCGTCGCTGGCGGATCGGGTGAGATCTGATGAAAACGGACATGCTGTCCGTTTTCATCCGATCCCTCCATAGGCAACAGCGGCGCCTGACAAGCCCCTCCCCACTCAGTGATCAGAGAGGGACCTGTCATCCGCCGGCTCAGCGGAGATCAACGGAGAGATCTCCCGCTGAGCCGGCGGACCGAGGCGGGCTCCGTAGAAACGGAGTCCGCCTCGTGTGAAAGGGGCCTTAGACAGGCTTTCCTTTGGTGGTATTTAATTACCACTGGGGTTTTACATTGTTTGCTAAATAAACAAAAAAAAAATGCACATCGCTGATGTGCACTGATGGGCATTAATTAGACTGCACTGATGGGCATTAATGAGACTGCACTGATGGGCATTAATGAGCACTGATGGGCATTAATGAGACTGCACTGATGGGCATTAATGAGACTGCACTGATATTCACTGATGAGGCTGCACTGATGTGCATGGATGAGGCTGCACTAACAAGGCTGCACTGATGAGGTGGTACTGAGAGGTGCCAATGATGGGCACTTATATGCTGCACTGTTAATCAGGGCCTGATTATCAGTGTAAACGCTGTACTCACTGGTCCCTGTCTGATCGGCTCTCCTTTCCTAACATGCTGTCTCTTTGTGAGGAAAGGAGAGCCAATATTCGGCAAGATGGTTTACATGGGACCAGCTGTGATTAGACACAGCTGATCACATGGTAAATGGGTCGCTATGATTGGCCCTTTATCCAGATCTGTGATCTGCTGATCTTCCCACTGTTTTCACCTGGTAGTCTGGCCAGTAACACACCTCCTGTGCCTACACTCTGGATGAAGGAGCACAGAGACACTCTTGGACAGAAGCATTGTCAGGCTGGGGGAAGCGACATGTACTACCAGATTTAGAAGAACTAACAAATTGAAGCCAGACTCTAGCTCATACATTTTAAGCAGTTACAACAACAGTTTTTTTTTCCTTTTGGAATGAAGGTTCTACAAAAATGAATAAAAACTGACCATTGCAAGGACCCCTGTCAGTGAGAAATGGTTTGTCTCAACTCGTTAAATGCTACATCTGTAGGACAGCTTGTTCAGTTGAAAAATAACAGACTTGAGGGCCAGATCACCAGGAGAAAACAAAAAAGGAGAAAAAGCCTAAAAAATAAAACGAATGCAGCCTTTACATCTAAGAATTGGTAAGCTGCAGTATAATAAATGTTTGCTTTTGGGGTTATACTGCTTTAACTGCAGCAAAGAAAACTCAGGCCTCCTGCCCTGAAAAAAAGGGCTGTGCCATCTGGCAGATATGTGTAAATCTTAGGATAAATGGATAAATGAAAATACAAATCCTTTGGCAGGTAAATCAGCTACCTTATATTTATTCTGTGCATTAGTGTTTTTTCCTGGAGTTCAGCTTTAAAAGTGCAAAGAGTTTGGCCAGAAATACATTATTTCAGTTCGGATGCAATTTTCAAATGGACCCACAAGATCATTTACAACAGCATACGCTCACCTCCGTCCTCTGTAGCGACGATACTTTCTACCCAGCAAGTGTTTGGGTGGGCGCCCACGTGGCCTAGTAGGTGGTTTCTGTTCCTCCTCAAGAGGTGTGGGTGAGATATCTTTATTTTCAACATCAGACAAAACAACAGAAATTTCTGCTTGATTGTCAGCTACAGGCATTGGCAAACTACTGTCTTGATTGGGTCCTAGAGAAGAAAAGCACAGCCGATTAGGTTTGTAGTTCAGTGGAGTTGCTGTAAAAACTCTTATGCCTCGTACACATGATCAGACTTTCCGACAACAAAACCGTGGAATTTTGTTCAAAGGGCGTTGGCCCAAACTTGTCTTGCATACACACGGTCACACAAATGTTGGCCAACAATTACAAACGTAGTGATGTACTAGACGTACTACGTGGTTTTTCAGCTCTTTAGTGCCAACCTTTGGGCTCCTACTGCTAATTTGGTGTTAGTAGAAGTTTGGTGAGTGTTGATTCGTGCTTTTCAGTTCGTTCCTGAACTGAGCCGTTCGTCAAAAAGACATGTTGCGGAATTAGAGGAGATAACGTGTTATTTATTATTGATCTTGGAGTTATCGCTTTGACATTATTTTTTTGGTTGAATAATTTGATTTGGTATATTTTCTATATTTTTGGATGCATAGAATACACTTTTTGGTTAAGTTCTATTGGCAGATAGCATGTCTAATTTTATTTGTTTTATTTTTTTAATGCACAATAAAACAATAAAATAATACTTGGCTATGTGTTTTACTTCAAATGACAGTTTGGGATTAGTCAGTTACATTTTAAAAAATACAATGTAAAATTGACAAGGGACACCAACATAGTTGTATCTTTGTTCTTAACCACTTCAGCCCCGGAAGGATTTACCCCCTTCCTGACCAGAGCACTTTTTACAATTTGGCACTGCGTCACTTTAACCGCTAATTGCGCGGTCATGCAATGCTGTACCCAAACGAAATTTGCGTCCTTTTCTTCCCACAAATAGAGCTTTCTTTTGATGGTATTTGATCACCTCTGCCGTTTTTATTTTTTGCGGTATAAACGGAAAAAGACCGAAAATTTTTTAAAAAAATGATATTTTCTAGTTTTTGTTATAAAAAAATCCAATAAACTCAATTTTAGTCATACATTTAGGCCAAAATGTATTAGGCCACATGTCTTTGGTAAAAAAAAAGCCAATAAGTGTATATTTATTGGTTTGCGCAAAAGTTATAGCGTCTACAAACTAGGATACATTTTCTGGAATTTACACAGCCTTTAATTTATGACTGCCTATGTCATTTCTTGAGGTGCTAAAATGGCAGGGCAGTACAACCCCCCCCCAAATGACCCCATTTTGGAAAGTAGACACCCCAAGGAAATTGCTGAGAGGCATGTTGAGTCCATTGGATATTTAATTTTTTTTGTCCCAAGTGATTGAATAATGACCAAAAAAAAAAAAAATTTACAAAAAGTTGTCACGAAATGATATATTGCTCACACAGGCCATGGGCAAATGTGGAATTGCACCCCAAAATACATTTAGCTGCTTCTCCTGAGTACGGGGATACCACATGTGTGGGACTTTTTGGGAGCCTAGCCACGTACGGGGCTCCGAAAACCAATCACCGCCTTCAGGATTTCTAAGGGTGTAAATTTTTGATTTTACTCTTCACTGCCTATCACAGTTTCTGAGGCTATGGAATGCCCAGGTGGCACAAACCCCCCCCAAATGACTCCATTTTGGAAAGTAGACACTTCAAGCTATTTGCTGAGAGGCATGGTGAGTATTTTGCAGCTCTCAAAACTTTTTTTTTCTTTTTTCAATGTTCAAAACTTTGTGACAAAAAGTGAGGTCTGCAAAATACTCACTATACCTCTCAGCAAATAGCTTGGGGTGTCTACTTTCCAAAATGGGGTCATTTGGGGGGGGGGGGGGGGGTTGTGCCACCTGGGCATTCCATGGCCTCCGAAACTGTGATAGGCAGTGAAGAGTGAAATCAAAAATTTACGCCCTTAGAAAGCCTGAAGGCGGTGATTGGTTTTCGGGGTCCCGTACGCGGCTAGGCTCCCAAAAAGTCTCACACATGTGGTATCTCCGTACTCAGGAGAAGCAGCAGAATGTATTTTGGGGGGTAATTTCACATATTCCCATGGCATGTTTGAGCAATATATCATTTAGTGACAACTTTGTGCAAAAAAATAAATAAATAAATAATTTTGTCTTTTTCCCGCAACGTGTGTCACAATATAAAATATTCCATGGACTCGACATGACTCTCAGCAAATAGCTTGGGGTGTCTACTTTCCAAAATGGGGTCATTTGGGTCATTTGAACTGTCCTGGCATTTTGTGCACAACATTTAGAAGCTTATGTCACACATCACCCACTCTTCTAACCACTTGAAGACAAAGCCCTGACACTTTTTGTTTACATGAAAAAAATATATATTTTTTTTTTGCAAGAAAATTACTTTGAACCCCCCAACATTATATATTTTTTTAAGCAAATGCCCATCAGATTAAAATGGTGGGTGTTTCATTTTTTTTTTCACACAGTATTTGCGCAGCGATTTTTCAAATGCATTTTTTTGGGAAAAAACACACTATTTTAAAATTTTAATGCACTAAAACACACTATATTTCCCAAATGTTTGATGAAATAAAAAAGATGATCTTAGGCCGAGTACATGGATACCAAACATGACATGCTTTAAAATTGCGCACAAACGTGCAGTGGCGACAAACTAAATACATTTTTAAAAGCCTTTAAAAGCCTTTACAGGTTACCACTTTAGATTTACAGAGGAGGTCTACTGCTAAAATTACTGCCCTCGATCTGACCTTCGCGGTGATACCTCACATGCATGGTGCAATTGCTGTTTACATTTGATGCCAGACCGACGCTTGTGTTCGCCTTTGTGCGAGAGCAGGGGGGGACAGGGGTGCTTTTTTTTTTTTTTTTCCCTTTACTATTTTTTTGCTTTTTTATCTTATTTTTAAACTGTTCCTTTCATATTTTTTTTTTTTTTTTATCATTTTTATTGTTATCTCAGGGAATGTAAATATCCCCTATGATAGCAATAGGCAGTGACAGGTACTCTTTTTTGAAAAAATTGGGGTCTATTAGACCCTAGATCTCTCCTCTGCCCTCAAAGCATCTGACCACACCAAGATCGGTGTGATCAAATGCCTTCCCAATTTCCCAATGGCGCTGTTTACATCCGGCGAAATCTAAGTCATAAAATGCTCGTAGCTTCCGGTTTCTTAGGCCATAGAGATGTTTGGAGCCACTCTGGTCTCTGATCAGCTCCATGGTCAGCTGGCTGAATCACCGACTGCATTCTCAGGTTCCCTGTTGGGACAGGAGAGCCAGAGAAAAACATAGAAGACGGTGTGTGGGGGGGGCATTCCCTCCCACTGCTTATAAAAGCAGTCTAGAGGCTAATTAGCTGCTAGGATTGCTTTTACATGAAAGCCGACCGCTGGCTGAAAAGAATGATACCAAGATGATACCTAAACCTGCAGACATCATTCTGATATATGAATTAGGGGATTGGCGCTGTTCACTAGTATGAAATAAATGAATCCACTATAAACAAACTGCTACTACAAGGAAAGCCTTTTACCCCAACTATAAATGAATGAAAAGTGTAACACAAGTGCTAGGAATGGTCACAAAAATGTGCAGACTACCCAAGGTAAAAGAATTATATATAATACATCAAAAATCTTAAATATAAAAATGGAACTCCAAACAATGAGTGATCGATCAAGTGTGTATAGAAAGTGATTGTCAATGTCCACTGAAAAGGATGATGTGTATGTAAAAAATGCGATAAAAAAAATGTATATATCAAAAAAGCAGCGCTGTGATGGCAGCACACTGCCGCTCTCACAAAGAATGCAGTGGGCAGGGTCTATATTGGTTCAACATGCCCCCTGCTCATTGCTCCAATCAAAGAAACTGGTCAGGGAACATGAATGTTTTTGATTGGATCACTATGCAGGGGGTGTGTTGGATAGCTGGAGACCAGGACTACTGCACTCTATGTGAGAAATTCAGGATTAACTCCACAGTAGTGTAAAAGTGATCTCAGAATGTGCAGAATGCTCCATGTGGAATCATAAACATAGCTGTGACATTACAGCATCCTTAAGCTGCTAGGACACGTGTTACTGCTGCCTGTGAAAGATATACTGTACCTTGTATGCGTGGAATCTTACGTGGTCGCCCAGGTCGCCTACGAGGCCTCTCTTTGGCAAAAGCCCTATCTGTACCATCAAACTGGTGACTTTGTGTGGTTTCCTCTCCTGGGCTGTAATCACTGTCATCTAGAACACACAACAACAAGCACGAGAAATTACAAATTCTGTACAATTTTTACGGACTACAATACTAGCCATACACTATACAATCTGATTGTATAATATCTGTAACATTTTCTTCAGCTTTACCAAAACCATGTAATAGGAAGACAAGCAATGTATTCATGTCAAATCAGGCAGGCCCTTGTACTATAAAGTTCATAGTAGATCTAAAAGAGATTGTGTAATCAGATTGTAAAGTATTTGCTGACCCGAAGAGAAGAAGATTCCTCACCATTTGGGTTATCTATGGCTCCAGCATCCACAATATCATCTTCATCTTCGTCTTCCTCCTCTCGTAATCTTACTGCTTTACGAGACACCCGTCCGTCTTCATGGGCTTAAAAGACAAATACGGTAAAGCCAAACAAGCTGCAAGTTTTCTCGAATAGAGCAGTGAGAAAATATCCCAGAAATCTAGGAGACTGCTGTGCAGGTGACTTTTATTATATTTCCAGTGCAAGCATATTTTGACTTTTTGATGTTTTTATCTCTATAGGGAAACTATTATGGATTACTTTTATTGTAGTTCATGTAAAGGTACAGTTTTTATTTAGCCTGGGTTCACACTGCTAAAGTGTGAGACACCGCATGTAATTCGCACAGGAAACACAGCACATTCCTGTGTGAATTACATGCAGTTTCTCTGGTGTGCGCTTTGAGCCATAGATTTGTATGGCTCAAATCGCACTTCATTTTCACCAAACTGGAGCAGGACCCTTTTTTTTTGTCCGCACCAAAATCGGATCGCATGGGTGTTCACACCCATGCAATCCGGTTCTGCAAATCATGCTGTGTTTTGCAAACCATTTGCGGGGTGTTGTTAAATTAACGTACACCCCGCAATCGGTTCGCATGAACAGGTTGCGATTTAGATGCGTTGTCGGATTCGCTGTGAATTTGCACGCATCTAGTGTGAACCCAGGCTTAATCCTATGTATAAATTCTTTGTTTTACAAATAAACATTTAATAAATAACCAAAGATTCCCTGAGCATGGCACACTAAGGTTTATCTAAGGAAACAGCACAGTAGCTTGCTTTGTAGCTCCCTTTGTCTGAAAAAGTCCTGGTACTGAGCAGTGGGATAAGAAATTAGTCATTCATATGATGATTCAATGGAATTCTGCAAACAGACTTCTGTCAACATTGCATCAAAAACAATACCATACTAAACAAGGGAAAGCACCATTTGCATATTTTTCTCCCGGGAAACCACTCCCAAAAGCTCTACAAATACAATGGAGCAGAAAAAAAGGATCACAATAGCTTCAAGGAGCTAGTGTGCATGGAGCCTTAAAAATAGAAGGCAAAATGCCAACAAGCAATATATCATATTTACTAAACGTAAAAAAAAATATTTATAATGATAAGCCCTGGGCTTCTGTGGTGCACACATGTCTAAATTAGGAGTGCTAAAATATATTTTTGTATAATAAATTTGTATTTAGCTTGTCTATAACTATTCTGATTATTGGCGTGTTATCTCT
Organism: Lithobates clamitans; assembly: GCA_037952925.1. Taxonomy (NCBI): domain Eukaryota; kingdom Metazoa; phylum Chordata; class Amphibia; order Anura; family Ranidae; genus Lithobates; species Lithobates clamitans. Next base: position 2,982,508 of record JBBGZY010000725.1, on the reverse strand, counting down.
GCTATTGTCATTTGATGTTCTGGCTATCTGCACAAAGACTTTATATTGGTCTAGTACCTGTCCTGCCTGTTTTCCAGCTGTCACCATCTGAGCATCTCTATATGTTAAACAATGGTGTGGTAAGCCATCCATAGGCGGTTCAACTCTCAGCCAGTTCAGCAGGAACCGGTCGAGACTCGAATCATGTATGGGAAGGCTGAATGTACCCAAGTTGATCGATCAATTAACTTTGGGTAAAACCAGACTGCCAGATTTTACATGCGATTATAGCTAGTGGCTATTACAGCCGCTAGTAGTAATCACTGTGTTCTCCCTCCTGGAGGAGACAATAGCTCCATGGGAAGGGTTCCCCTGTCAACACTGTCTGTGTTGATTAGGGAATCAAGCAAATTTCTTTCCTGCAAAACATGGTTGCAGGAAAGAAATTTGTTCTGTCTGTGGCCGGCCTTTGGTAGTGCATCAACCCCAAATCCGGTGAAATGTGGCAAAAGATGGTTGCACCTTGGTGAGAGTCCATACCTCTCTAGGTGGCACAGAAGATCCACAAAGCATAACAATACTTTTTAGGAATGTATTGTTTTTAGTCCTTGCCATAATAAAGAAAAAAGAAATAAATTAGAATACTGCTATAGACTCGTTTAAGGGCTATTTTATTCAATTTGTTTTCCAATAAAGCTTTTTAAAATTACCCAAAATAACACTGCAATATTTTGTAGAATAATGGCTTTCCTTACCTATTGGCACATGGCGCTCTTTCACATGGCGAAGGAGAGTGGATTTTGAGATACTCTTGTACTGGCACATCTTGCACTTGTACTGCTGGACAACTACCACTTCCATCATACCTTCCAACGCATCCAAGTCAGAGGCTGTCACAGGATCACCAGTTGATTGGGTTACAGAAGCCTTATTAGTATTGTCTTGACTGACAGTCATGGGGTAACTAGTTGGGACTGAATCAGAAAATTAGTTAAAATACTGCACTGCAAAAGTCACAGTGTGAGAACAAAATTTTATATTTATTTGTTCAGATATTAGTTTACAACAGTGTAGAGGAGTTAGAAAGCTAACCTCTGGATGAATTACTAAACATCACTGAACTATTTATTAAAGTATATATGAATTAAAATCTTATAAGCTTTAACATTAAAACTAATACATTAAAGTGTTATTAAAAATAATTTTAAAAGGTTTTATTATTTCTAATCTGTAGCTTTCAATAACTGCCTGACGACCTGCCCAGTACATTTACTGCGGCAGGTCGGCTCGTACAGGCACAATCACATACCTGTATGTCGCAGCTTTCTTCCAGGTCCCTCTGCGCACAGCCAGAAGCTTTACCTTCCATTTGCTACAGCACAAGCCAATCAGCGGAGTCTAGCCAATGATTTATGGCCAGCACCCGCTGAAAGTTTTAGCGAACGACAAATGACAGCGGGTCCTCAGCCGGTGCTCTTGGCTTCTCCTCTTTGGCAAGTGCCTCCATAGCAAGCGGCCTCATGCAGGACTGTTCCAGAGTTGCGCTGCCTGTGTACATAGACACAGACACTGCTGTCTCCCTGTCCTGTGAGGAGAGAGAGAGCGGAGAGAGCTGCTGCTCTCGGGCATAGGGCTGGATCAAGATCGGCCCAGGCAAGTATAAGAGGGGGCTGGGGGGATCCTAATCACAGAAGGTTTTTTACCTTAATGCAGAGAACCTTAAGCCTTTAGAACCACTTTAGGCTGTTTGAGAAAGTTTGGAATCCTTGGATAACTTGCATATCTGGACGAAAATTAGAAATCCTGTGCCCTGACCTCATAGGACAGACAGGTTAGAATATCTATTCAGATGCTTTATTTCTTAGATTCTCTTTTTCTTGTGTTTCTCTTTATTTATATCTATGTTATGTACAATAATGTGATGTACACCAAAGTATTTCTCCAGAAGAACGGTTTCAAAAAACACAATGATGAAGATGGGGAAAATCCCCAGAGTAATTGTCATGACTACTAGCAGATCCCATGTACGCAGTTTAGGAACTTATGTATGAAGTCATTGTATAAGTATGCATATTTTATTTTATACAAAAGTTTATATTAATGTTTGCACCACTTTGTACCTTTCCTTTATATAAACCAACAAAAGCTACTGGAAAATAATAAAATAAACAGCAAATATTTACAATACACAGTGCATTAGCAAACTAAATGCCATTCATTTAGAATGTACATACATTCTAAATAGAGGCAATCTGCATACATAAAAAACTATGAAAATATAAATTGACACCCGGACCCATTGCTTTACATACTTCTAATTTTAAAAAAATGTTAGCGTTTTGACGTTATAATTTTTTTTAGTAAAGCTTTTTTTTTTTTTATTCTGTTTTCGACAGAAGTTTTAGTCCAGAAAAACAGACATTTTTAACCCAAAAATGACTTTTTATTTTACCAATTACCAAAATTACCCAGGGGTATATCTCACTTATCTAAACCTAAACTAGTTGCAGGAATCAAAAATGTCTTTAAATTGCTGTATATAACTCATAGTGTCATGGTTCAGGCAGTGTGCATACCATTCTCTGATTCCTCCAGGATCAAATACTGAGTGATCCCAGAATTCCTGCCCTCAGAACTTGTGACAATACAACCTGGAAGCAAAAAAAAAAAACAGAAATGAGCATTCCAACAGCAAACAATGGTGTATCCCATGACATGCCCCCAGAATGACTAATTTAATAAAACTACAACTAAAGGACAACAAGGCAGTCTCTCATGTCAACCACACTTTAGCTTTCATGTTCTAACAAACACTGGGAAAATTACATCTGGACAAACAGACAACAGATTGGGGAGTCTTGGCACTAACTATTATCAAATGAGACAACGAGAGCAGGGGAGATTATGGTGTGGGGTTGTTTTTCAGGGGTTGGGCTTGGCCCCTTAGTTCCAGTGAAGGGAACTCTTAAGGCGTCAGCATACCAAGACATTTTGGACAATTTCATGCTCCTTACTTTGTGGGAACAGTTTGGGGATGGCCCCTTCCTGTTCCAACATGACTGGGCACCAGTGCACAAAGCAAAGTCCATAAGAACATGGATGAGCGAGTTTGGGGTGGAGGAACTTGACTGGCCTGACCTCAACCCGATAGAACACCTTTGGGATGATTTAGAGTGGAGACTGCGAGCCAGGCCTTCTCGTTCACAGTGCATGACCTCACAAATGCGCTTCTGGAAGAATGGTCAAACATTCCCATAGAAGAAAGCCCGCAAACAGTTTGCTGAAGACCAGCAGACTAAGGACATGGATTACTGGAACCATGTCCTGTTGTCTGATGAGACCAAGATAAACTTATTTGGTTCAAATGGTGTCAAGCGTGTATGGCAGAAACCAGGTGAGGAGTACAAAGACAAGTGTGTCTTGCCTACAGTTAAGCATGGTAATGGAAGTGTCATGGTCTAGGGCTGCATGAGTGCAGTTCATTGAGGGAACCATGAATGCCAACATGTACTGTGACATACTGAAGCAGAGCATGATCCTCTCCCTTTCAGAGACTAGGCCGCAGGGCAATATACCAACATGATAACGACCCCAAACACACCTCCAAGATGACCACTGCCTTGCTAAGGAAGCTGAGGGTAAAGGTGATGGACTGGCCAAGCATGTCTCCAGACCTAAACCCTATTGAGCATCTGTGGGGCATCCTCAAAACGGAAGGTGGAGGAGCACAAGGTCTCCAACATCCACCCGCTCCGTGATGTCGTCATGGAGGAGTGGAAGAAGACTCCAGTGGCAACCTGTAAAGCTCTGGTGAGCTCCATGCCCAAGACGGTTAAGGCAGTGCTGGAAAATAATGGTAGCCACACAAAATATTGACACTTTGGGCCATTTTCCCTTAGGGGTGTACTCACTTTTGTTGCCAGCGGTTCAGACATTAATGTCTGTGTGTTTAGTTATTTTGAGGGGACAGAAAATTTACACTGTTATACAAGCTGTACACTCACTACTTTACATTGTAGCAAAATGTAATTTCTTCAGTGTTGTCACATGAAAAGATATAATAAAATATTTACAAAAATGTGAGGGGTGTACTCACTTTGTGAGAAATTTTACACACACACACACACACACACACACACACACACACACACACACACACACACACACACACACACCTTCAGTCCACATTTTCTCAGCACACTATTCATTTTGTTTGTAGCCTCTCTTTCTCGTGCACTGTTCTAGTCTTCCACTGACTACACAGGTCACGGGGCCCGTTTTTAAATAAATATACAAAGCTACGGAATGGCAGAGTTCACACGGGGACGGACTGTGAGTAGCAGCCTGAAGTAAACTTGGAACAAGTTCTGAGTCACACTGCTGCTGACAATACATACACATATAGCAGACACATGATGGAATGGAATTTCTCAAATGCCAGCTCTCTTTCTCTCTCTGTACCTTGAATAAGTTGAGGGTTGATTGATCCATGTATAATGCGATCTACAGAGTTTGCTGTATAAGCAGTTCCCGAGACTTCAGAGGGCAGGATGATGGTTTGAGGTGACTGGGTGAGGAGTGACTGGCAGATGCTGCACACTCCAGGTACAGAACATGAGTTGGGTTGACAGGAAAGCATCTGTGCATTAGATATTCCCCCCTAGAAAAGCAATTAAGAACATAATGAATAAATAAGTAGATATTCTTTTTAAATGAAGCTGCGTTATAAGCAACTCTAAAATTCAAGTGGAACTCCAGCCAAGCTTTTTATATCTTGGACAGGGTAGGTAAGCATGGTACGGAGGGGTCATAAAAAAAGGAAGAGAAATCAGGCAGCAATACACTTTTTTTTACAGATGTTCTAACTGTTCCATGTATTGTTTAAAGACAGGAAAAAAAGTTTGAGCCAGACATCCAGTAAACCAAGAAAACTGAATCTGCCATCACTTCAAAATGCCAGCTAATGTATGCAAACCCCAGTTTATTCCCCTCAAAATCAGTGTACAAGTACACCTAGATCTACCTGCATTACCCATGGTAGGATCATCACTGATCCATTGGTAAACCTATTTCACATCATGGACCAAAATAATTTACCAACACCCTTGCTCCCCAGGATTTTTCTCCTTCAAGTTCAGATTTTAAATGGCTTGATTTGGAAAAGGGGGCAAAGAGGTCAAAAGGGAGAGTTGTGTAGATAATAACAGTTACTAAATGAGCAGAATACATATAGGAACATTGAGTTTTACTTCTTCTCTATTTAAAAAAGCTACCAAAGAGCATAAACCCAAGGTGCCCACTCATACCATTTTTCATCCAGAATAGCATTGTCTGGTTCCTTATGCAAAGTTCTCTTTATAATGGAGGACTTCATTTCTTCCACCCCCATCTGCCAACTCCCTCTCTAATGGGTGTTATGTGCCAGCAGGGCACTCTCTGGACATGGGGCTAGTGAATGGAACTTTGCACCATGGTTAAAGCGGACCTTCAGTCATTTTTTCAATTTTCCATTTATTAAATCTTCTGCCCTTGTTGTTTTAAATTTGGACAGTAAAACATAATTTTTCTGCCAGTAAATACCTTATACAGCCCACTTCCTGTTTCTTGTCTGGTCATTAGCCGAGGCTTGCGATATCATGCACAGCTCTCTCTCTCACTCTCTTGAGTTTGCCAGGAAAGGGGGAGGGGAGTCATAAGAGGGCCAATGAAAGCTGCAGAGCTGGAGGTGTGCCTCTGTGTAAATCCAGGAAGTGAACAGGCAGCAGCTTCAGCTGCCCACGGTTAAAATGGCTGCAGCCAGACTTAGTGGAGGGAGATTTTTGCAGCATATTTAGCAATCACAGTATATATAAAGTAATATGCAAAGTGGTTGGAGAGAAGCTTCAGAATGACAAAAATGTATTTATAACAAAGTATGTGAGCAGACTGCAGTTCCTCTTTAAGTATAATTTAGTAATTTATTTATTTATAGGTCCCCCAAAGCAAAGTGAAAGTGAAGAATGGCATGGAGGCAAGGAGGAACTCAGCTATGAGGAAAGATTAGATGAATTGAATTAATTCTCTCTTGAGAAGAGGAGATTAAGGGGGGGACATGATCAACATGTACAAATACATAAGGCGTCCATATAGTGAACTTGGTGTTGACTTATTCACTTTAAGGTCATCACAGAGGACAAGGAGCACTCTTTACGCCTAGAGGAAAAAAGATTTAATCTCCAAATATGGAAAGGTTTCTTCACAGTAAGAGCTGTGAAAATGTGGAATACAGAGGGGGTTCTGTCCAGCTCAGTAGATTGCTTTAAAAAAGGTCTGGATTCTTTCCTAAATATACATAATATAACTGAGTACTAACATTTATAGGTAAAGCTGATCCAGGGAATATCTGATTGCCTCTCGGGGGATCAGGAAGGAATTTTTTTCCCTGCTATAACAAATTGGATTGCTGGGGTTTTTTGCCTTCCTCTAGATCAGTGCTTCTCAACCTTTTTACTGTCGTGACCCCTTGATAAAATTTCACAAGTTGTGAGGACCCCTAACAGTAAAATTATTTTCGTAGCGTGGGTTGTCAGCACCCAAGGCAAGACAAGTAATTTGTGCCCCTAAGCCACGGACATTAAGTGCTCCCTGAGTCCCTTCCACACATACAGTATTAAACCCCTTATGGTACATTTTAGGATGTACCACTCTGTCTCTTTGTTCTCCTTTTATCTCTCTCTATCCTAATTTCTTGGGTTTTTTTCCCCATCCTTCTCTCTATCCTAATTTCTTGTTCTTTCTCTTATTCTCTCTCTCTATCTTTTTCTTTGTTCCTCCCCCTCTTTTCCTCTACCTTCCATGTATTCTCTATTTTCATTCCTTCTCTTACTCCTTGGTGGGGGGTGGGGGGAGAATGGGATGAGTGGCAGTGCCGATGGGAGTTCTGATCAGCCAACTTAGGTGCTCTTGATCAAGGTCATCTGCTGATCTTAGAACTGTAGTGGGGACTTTTAATGGCAACTACAATCACAGGTAGTGTTACTCACTGTGTCTCCGCCTTCGTGGTGTCTCATAGCAGTGACACCTATGCCGAAATCAGGAGATAGGGTCTCCTCCAGCCCCTCTCACTTCACATTCTTCATCAGCCAGCTGACCTCTAGTCTCTGCCCCCCAGCCATGCCGTGAACTGAATGGGCGGCTGCAAAGAAGCTGAGTGGGCGGCCGCGGGCTCCAGGAATAGCCCAGCTGGGTGGCCACAGGCTCCAGGGACAGCCCAGGATTTGGTGACCCCTGGCAAATCATTATTTGACCCCCAGGTTGAGAACTACTGCTCTAGATCAACTCTGGATATAGGGTTGTGAAGATGGGATTTTTTTTTATTTTTTTATTGGTTGAACTAGATAAACTTTTGTCTTTTTTCAACCTGACTGACTATGTAACTGAAGAGAGAAAATAGGTGCTTTGTGGTGCTTGCCTTTTTAGTAGCACTCTTAAGCCGTGTACACACGAGCGGAATGTCCAACAGAAAAAGTCCGACGGAAGCTTTTCATCGTCTATTCCGATTGTGTTTATGCCTCATCGGACTTTTTATTTTTTTCCAAAATTCTGACGGACCTAGAAATAGAACATGTCCTAAATATTTCCGACAGAACCAATTCCTATCGGGAAAACCGCTCGTCTGTATGCTGTTCTGACGGACCAAAAACGACGCATGCTCTGAAGCAAGTACGAGACGGAAGCTATTGGTTACTGGCTATTAAACTTCCTTTTTCTAGTCCTATCGTACGTGCTGTACGTCACCGCGTTCTGGAAGGTCGGACTTTGGTTTGACCGTGTGTAGGCAAGACCGCTTGAATGGAATTCCGTCGGAGTTCCGTCAGAAAAACCTTCGGAGTTTATTCCAACGGCTTAGCCGGTCGTGTGTACAGGGCATTAGGAATCCTTCACACCACATGTGTTGAGCTGCGTTGATTTGGACAGATGGACACAGGCTTAACACTAGGGAACATAGGAAATGCCCTGTTCACAACACTATGCAGTGCGGCTCACAGTGCGCAACAATGTTCTGCTATGCACAGACTTGAGTAAAGTGTCATTTTCTGACATTTAAATAAAGTTAAAAAAAAATGTAAGCTGTGTCTTGGGTAGAAACAACAAAATCACACTGCTTTTACAGAACAGACACCAGCCTGCACTATGTTAGTGTGCAGGTTGGTGTGCACAAGCTTTTTTCTGTTGTTTATTTAAAACTTAAAAAACTGTTCGGGCTTTAGATTTGATTGGATATTCCCTTTTTCTAATTGTTCTGCTGACCACTTTCTCCAAGAATAAAATTGAGGGAAACCCCAAAATTTTGAGCTGTCACCAGAACAGAAATACAAAGGAAATCTTCCATTGGGGACACTTATTCTGGTGACAACTGTCTAGGAGGGGATGAATCTCACTTTGGAGAGATTTCTGCTGACTTCCTGACAGGGATTTAACCCTTCCCTACTCTATCTAAACAAAGAAAATAGTTTGGGCTTTAGATATACTTTAACTTTAAACCAGGGGTCCCCAACCTTTCTAAAGAAAGGGCCAGTTTACTATCCTGCAGACTTTAGGGGAACTGGACTGTGCCCAGTTTTAACTATGCCCGATCTCTAGTATCACAGGGAGAAATAGTTAGTGTCAGTGAGAGGAATAGTGCCTCAATATTGGAGTCAGTGGCAGGAATAATTGCCTTAAAGGCAAGCCAAGGACTACAGATTGGAGACCACCTTGCTTTAGACCATGGCCCTCTAGCTTCTCCAGAACTACACGTCCCACGAGGCATTGTAAAACTTTGACATTCACAGACATGACTAGGCATGGTGGAAATTGTAGTTCTTGAACAACTGGAGGGCCATAGTTTGGAGACTCCTGCTTTAGACCATCAAAAACAGTTAAAGCAGTAAAAAAAAAAAAAAGGTTCAGTTTAATTAAACTTGGAGTGCTCCTTTAATCAGCACTACCAGATAAAAGCTATAGTCTTTATACACATCACATGGCTAGATTTACCCACAAGGACCTCTTTTTCTCACAGGGTTAAGCCCGTGGCTTTGTGACATTTTGAGGTCTTTGTGCTAGCATAACAGACAGAAACAGGTGAGCAAAACTGCAAAGACTACACATATTTGTCTTCGAGACAATTTGATGAATCAGCTGATGGAAAATAAAACAACTCAATGAATCAAGTGTGCCAAATGCTTTCTTTCTAGATCAACTGTTCTGTGCAAGATTCAACTTGAAAAATCATAATCAGTAAATAGTATTGCGAAATAAAAACACATACGGTGTAGTCATGATGCATTGTGACGTTTGGCACTGTTGTGACTATATGGCTGGTACTTTGTTTTGTGGTGGGACCCATAACACTAATGCTGTTGGCACCCATTACGTGGTTCAGATTGTCCCCATTATCTGCGTTCTCCTTTAACAGAATCTCTTGCGGAGTACTGGTGCTTGGTACTAGAACTATGCTTTTAGACGTCATGTCATTCCTCATCTCTTGGTTTCCTGACTCAGGAAGAATAATTTTATTAGTGGCTGGCATTGGAATTATTTTCTGATTGTCTTGTTCGTAGAAGCAGGTTTTCGGTACTCTCTCTTTAGTATCCATTTGGTTGGTCTCTATGCTACTTGCGATAGGGTTGTCTGTGTTTGTTTCCAGATTTTGGTTATCTATTATCAAGCACGGAGTCACTTCCTGTAAGGCCTTACTGACTGGACTTTGTTCGATATCAAGCTTTTCTGTTTTCTCTGTAACGGAGATATGACTCATTGAGACTCCACTTGCAGCCTCCTCTGATGGCTTCTGTATTGTGATTAGATGTCCATGTTGTGGTATATCAAGTGTTTGATTAACATCAACCTCTCCATTGTTATCTGTACTCTTTGTTACACCTGACTCTTCTATGCCCATGTTGTCTTGGCTGTGCATGATGCTGGGCTCCTGGACTTCCATGTTGTCCTTCCCATATAGATCTTCTGTTTCCATATCATTTCCCTTTAGTTCATGTTCCTTTAGGTTGTGGGACTCAGCTGTCTGTGTGTCTGCTGGCGTGCTGACCTCCTGCGATGTTGAATGTATCAGTGCTAGATCAGTGCCATTAGCACTCATGGACACCGTGGTGTCTTCCTGCATCCCATCAGAACAAGGTCCATCTACAGTACTTCCATCAACTCCTTCCTCCATTACTAGACACAGACCCTGTGTAGACACATGGGGACATGAAGGACCAAAGATTAGAAATAATAAACATTTTAACAGGACCAGGACAAGGGGTGGGCAGGAGGGAGGCTGCCCTGGGCACTGTGGTATCGTGTGAGGTTCGGGGCCACCACAAGAAGATTGGGTGGAGGGCATTTGTGTTGGGAGGGGGAATTTGGGTGTTACGCCAGGAGGTAATAATTGTTCTAGGAGGAAAAATTTAGAGAGGTGTGCTAGGAGTGGTGATTTGTGTTGCGAGGGGAGGATTTGTGCTAGCATGGAGGATTTGTGTAAAAAAAAAAAAGGTAATATGGTGGTGGGGGGATTTGTGGCAGGAGGTGACATTTTTGGGGGAGGGGAATTTGTGCTAGTAGGGATGATTTGGAGGCATTTGTCCTAGGTAGGTAAATCGGGGGGGATTTGTGCTAGGATGGGGGATCGAGGTGGGGAATTTGTGCTGGGAGGGGGTGATTTGGAATGGTGGGGAGAATTTGTCCTCGGTGGGGAAATTTTAGGGGTAGAGAAAAAAAAAAATTTTGGGGGGTGGGAGGGGTCGGGGGTGGAATTGTGCTGGGAGCATATGTGGAATGAGAGGATTTAAGCTAAGCATGCAGATTATCGCTCAATTTTTTTTTTGGGGGGAGGGGGGGATTTTTGCTGACACATAATACTCATACTTCTTGGAGCGGAAGGGGGCGCAATTTGGCATGGTCGCCCAGGGCTCTAGATGACCTTGTCCCGGCACTGCGTTTTAAACATAATCAACATTGGTAGATAAACCTTTTCCTTTTTATACATCAAAAACAGAACTTTGTAGTAATCAAATTTAACCATGTGACCATCTGGAGGCAGAGTACTTATAGGCATGAAAAAGTTTCTATATAAGGGCCGATTTGAAATGATAGCTCTGTGTAAATGGTTGGAGGATGTGGTTTGAATTACTCAGGAAATCCATATTACCATATGTAGAAATGGGAAAATGTAATGAATGCAACACATAAACTTGTCTCGAAAACAAGCATATCATGTGAATATTTTAATGCAGTATATAAAATGGACCAGCAAGTGGTCAGTTTATTATCTGTGCTATCATGGATTAAAGAGACATGGTCACTTTTTTTTTTTTTTTATATATATATATAACGCGTATATGAGAATCATTTAAATGTGTATCCTCAATCGTGCAATTTGAGATGGAGAAACTTGTACAACCTTTTGTTGTTAACCGCTTGCCGACCAGCCGTCATTATACTGCAGCAGGTCGGCATGATCCCGCGAACCATCGTAGCTGTACGTCGGCCCTTTAAATGCCTATAGCAGGTGCGCGCACGCCCACTGCACCGCCAGGGAACCGATGCACGTGGCCGGCGGTCGCGATGACCGCCGGCCACGTGCGATTGTGGGCACAAGACCCAGGACACACAAATCCCTGTTTTGTGAGGAGAGACAGATCGTCTGTTCCTACTAGCTAGGAACAACGATATGTCTCCTCCTCTAGTCAGTTCCATCCCCCCCCAGTTAGAAACACAAACGAGGGAACACACTTAACCCCTTGACCGCCCCCTAGTGTTAACCCCTACACTGCCAGTGACATTTATACAGTAATCAGTGCGTTTTTATAGCACTGATCGCTGTATAAATGTTAGTGGTCCCAAAAATTTGTCAAAAAAAAAATCGCTGATCACCGCCATTACTAGTAAAAAAAAAAAAAATAAAATAAGTAAAAATGCCATAAATGTATCACATAGTTTGCAGATGCTATAACTTTTGTGCAAACCAATCAATATACGTTTATTGCGATTTTATTTTACCAAAAATATGTAGAAGAATATATATTGGCCAAAACTGATGAAGAAATGTAATTTTTAAAAACATTTTTGGGGATATTTATTACAGCAAAACGTAAAAAATATTGTTTTTTTTTTTCAAAATTGTTGCTCTTTTTTTTGTTTATAGCGCACAAATATAAAAAAAAAGCAGAGGTAATCAAATGCCACCAAAAGAAAGCTATTTGTGGGAAATAAAGGACGTCAATTTTGTTTGAGTACAGCATCGCACGACTGCGCAATTGTCCATTAAAGCGGAGCAGTGCCGTATAGCAAAATAATGGCCTGGTCATTAAGTAGGCAAATCTTCCTACTTAATGACTGTAAGTGGTTAAATTAATTATATATATATATATATATATATATATATATATAAATATATATCTCTCCTTGAAAGTATAAAATTATTCCATCAGTTCCATGTTTTGCGAAATCTGGGGTAAGCCCCATTCCAAAATGCTTACCCCACATGACTTATGCCAAGACATTGGTCCATGACACCAAGCACTAGAAAAGTAAACTTTTCATATCTGTTGCTAACATTATGGTATGGTATGGTTTTCTCAGGGAATAGGTACAGGAACTCCTCCCTTCCGAGTCACCCCTTGACTCCGCCCCCTACCCACCGCCTAGCACCATTCCTTTGTTCCAGCCCTTACCAGTAAAATAGATCTAGCAACAATGGATACTCCAGTGACAATTAATCAACAATGGACAATGGGCTCCCAACAGCCAGCATCAATAGACCCTTCAACAGCCAGCAACATTAGACCCCTACCCTTAACAGTAGATCCCTTCCAGGAACGAGTGACCCCCTTTAACCTAACACCCACCCCCAGCAACAATTCATCCCCCACCAGCAACAATAGATTCCCCAGCAGCCACCATCAATAGACCCTCCAGCAGTCAGCAACAAATACCCCTTCCTCAACAGTAGATCCCTTCCAGCAATGATTGACCCCCCAGCAACATAAGATCCACCCCAAGCCACAATAGATCCCCTATGAGCAACAGAAGACCCCCCCAGGAACAATAGACCCCCTTCCTCCACAAAAATAGATCCCTTCCAGCAACAATAGATTGCCCAGCTTCAATAGATCTTCTGCACACCCCAGCACCCCTTGTCATTACATACATTCAGTTCTGGAGGTGCCGGAACTGCTTTCTCCTGTGTTCCTGCTGAAAAAAAGCCCTGTGGTAGGTAAATCTTGATTATCCTTTTTTAATTCATCAGCTTAGCTTCACTTTATCCTCCATACCAAACAATTATGCGTATCTTTGTACAAAATGCAACAAAACCTATTATTTTGTTATTTCATTGATCACTAAATAAAAGTGTTACAAATGAAAGGTAACATTTAAAAAAAAAAAGGTTTTGTGCATTTCAAGCAAGTCCAACTTAAATCTAAAATGTATACTCAGTATATTTATAATCATGCTTCACAATGTATCATTTTTTTACGCAAATAGTTTTTAGTAGTGAATCTGATGCAATTTTTCTGACTTGAAGATCTTGCTAGTACTGGACTTCCTGTTGCTGACTCAATGCTAAGCCAATTCCTTGTGTTTAGCAACAGTGTTGTCATCCTTCTGTGGGCGCTCCTTCCTATTAGATGTACAGTACCAATGGCTAACCGAAGAAGCTTGTACTGCTGGCTGATCACACTGCTGCTAATTGCAAGGCAGTGGCAGCCTGCAAGAGAAAATGCTGTTGCTGACAGAATCTGAAAGTAAGAAACTTTGTAACAGGTTCACAAAAAATATTTGCTTAAGAAAACCGTACAATAAGTGGTCTGTTTGAAATGCCACTTCATGCATTGACATACCTTATTAGACCCCATCTGTCTGGAATTGTCACCTGCTGACTTGGCACCATGGGCAGGCAGCTTAATGTGATTCTAAATGAAATAATGTTTTTTTTTTTGTTTTGTTTTTTAATAACAAACATGTTATACTTACCTGCTCTGTGGATTTGCACAGAGTAGCCCTGATTTTTTGGGTCCCCCACCGGAGGTCCTGGCTCCTCCCCCCTTCAGAGTTCCCCAATAGCAAGCATCTTGCTATGGGGGCACTTGAGCAGGCCCACTCCCGAGCCGAGCTTTGTGTGTCCAGTCACACAGGGCGCACGGCTCGGCCTCACCCCCGCTCTCTTCTCATTGGCTCACTGGCTGTTATTGACAGCAGCAGGATCCAATCGCTCCTGCTGCTGTGTGAGCCAATGAGGAGAGAGAGAGACCCGGGAGAGCCGCTGCTCTCATGCACATCACTGGATTGAGATGGGCCTCCGGTAAGTATAAGGTGGGCTAGGGGGAGGAGCTGCACCCAGAAGGTTTTTACCTTAATGCATAGAATGTATTAAAGTGTTTGTTAAGTCTAAATTATAACTCACTGCTAGCTTGTAAAACCTATTTAGAGCGATCTTCAGGCCATCACGTAACTTGCGGTCGCTGTATACCAATGGATGGCTTCTGCAGGAGGGGCTGAAATCTCCCTCTGACGTCAGCCGGGGAGGTCACATGGCCGCTCAGCCACTCCTGCAGAAGCCCTGTCTCAAGATGTAAATCGGTCACGAGTCACGTGACCGGCCTGAAGATAGCTCTAAATAGGTATTTACAAGCCTCGTTTTTAGAAAAAACTTATATCACAGTGTGATACACCTGCCTATAATAAAGGGGCTGGCAGTGACCATTGTAAGTTTTATATTTTTATTAATAGCAGCGGGGTGGAGACAGAGACAGAGACAGACACAGAGATAACAGGCAGGGAGGAGGGGGTGAGAGGACAGCTGCGGATGACGAAGGGACGCACTCTGATCACGGTGGTCAGGGCTCAGCAGCCCTGATTTTCATGGTCAGTGCAGAGAGGGGATACAGGAAGTGGCAGGATCAGCCAGGTTTTTTTTACAGTTATAGGGGGGCAGAGCAAAAGCACTGTGCTGTTTAATCTGCTTTAAGGGTTTTTTTTTTTTGGGTTAACAAACACTTTAAGGTAAAAACCTTGAGATCTGGTATGCCTTTAAGAAGACCACTAGGGGATTGTACTGTATATCTCCACAATTGCATCCATTAGGGCTGAACAAACATCGCCTACTGATGATCTGCAGGCACTAGTGGACGGTCAAAAAATGAGGGGGAGGGGGGAAGGAGAGGGGGAGGGGATGAGGGATGAGAAGGGGAGAGGGAAGGCGTGAGTACACCTGTGTTAAATCGTAAGTTATTGTTTAGTAATTTGACCCGTTAGGGTATTGTTGCTGTAACCATAACTTATACAGTATCACATGGGGGGTTGGGGAAGGGAAGAACCCAATAGGGTGGGTTCAAGAAAAGGGGTTATTTGATGCAACAATAGATTATGGAGTAGGTATAGTGATAAAAACAATTTTATTTATATCTTATGCATAAAAAAGAAACACAATTAATTTATTAATTACTAGAAAATTGGTAATTTATTAGGCCTAGAGTAAACCAGACAAGACAGACTTGACAAACAATACATCTAAGAAACATATATTGCTACCCGGTCAGGGCATATTGCAGTTTGCCACAATGGCCTATTGATGAGGTCAATCAGTCAAATTATATTAGATTGCTTTCCACCCAGATGGGGGTTCCAATTTGGTGTTTAGACTATAATGTGGGCCCCTGTGGCATTATGCAATGGGAGAGTGTTAGACACGGCGGAAGAAAAGACACCTGTGATGTAGTAAAGCAGGGTGGGATTCCGTTGTTATTTAGATATTAGGAGTTAACTATTCCTCTAAGTTGGATATAGGGCAGTGTATACAATTGGTCCTATAGCCGTATTAACCCCTATATAGTTATCTGGAAGTCCTTGATGACCTGTAGAAATGTTAGAAATGCCAGTTCAAGCTGATATCAGGTATGCAGTGGTACCGTAGACAGACAGTAATCAGTTTAACTAGGTGTTCAAGTGGCAATGCTATCACTCAAATCACGATCTAGTAGTGTAGTTAGAATACAATTGCTGTTGGTATTGAACTGTGTTGTTATTGGCTGTACATTACCACTGTCTTCCACGCTGCTCTTACTCAGGGGTGCTTTAGTCCATTAGTCCTGATAGCCATGACGGCCGTTGCGTTCCTATTTCAGGCACGGGATATCCACAAAATCCTGCTGTATGTTGCGGTACTTCGCTTGTCAGTGTGGGTAAGGGTTCCCGTTTCTCGGAGACGCTTGGCGGGCCTTTGATTTCCCCTTTCGGAGCTGCGGCTGTGTCCTCCTCGTATCAGCTCCTTTGCTGAGTGTCTCCTTCACTGCCCTGAGCGCACGGACCGGGTAGCGCAGTGACGTCAACGCGTTTCGCCGTGATTCAATGACGTAGCTTCATCTCTGGACGTTCATTGGTCGGTTGCCTCACACCCTTCTTATAGTGTCTTTCGCTGAGGGTCGCCGCCAATGGAAGATTATGAAAATGATTGAAGGGATTTTAAGCCAATCATAGATGGCTGGTTGTTCAGAACGGCCTATCTGCCAATATAAACATTGTGGTTATTTTAAATGCAACAGTCGCTTGGTCATTTCTTTTAGGAAAATATCCTAGCGCATATTAAGAACCTCCTTGCTTTTTAGTGGAGGTAGTAGGGAGAAAGTGGTCTGATGTGGGTGAAAAAAGGAAAATAGGCACAAAGACGAAAATGGGACCATCACCATGGTTGTTAAGTGGTACCATGATAGAAACTGAGTAGAGGAGAAAGCCACAACACCCAGGTGACATGCCGAGTGTTTACATGTACATATATACACGCCAATTTTAACAAAACGGGGTGGCAGCTATTCAAGAATAGTATTATAGTTATTCCTGAAGAGAATTAATCTCTATTCACTGTGTGGGTGACACCCAGCCATCGTAGAGTATAGGGTAGCCTATACTTTGTCCATAAAGCAGTGTGATATAACTAAATGGTTTCACAGTTGCTGTCACCTCCGTATTTAGTTAAGCAGGTTGAAGGTAGTGGGTAGTTAAGAATGAGTTGCAAAACAGTATAAGAACCTTGGCACCCACCATATAGTATGTTAAAGGAGATGCTCACTATGGTGTAGCTTAAACTGGTTTCAGGGTTCCAAGAACACTTGTAGGTTCAGTTCGGTGTTTAACCCCACCGGCACCAGGGACTTTAGCCTGTATACCCACCACTTCTCTTTTTGGAGGAGTACACGGTCAAAGTCTCCTCGTCTGGTGGGTAACTTTAAGGCGTATATCCCTTTAACTGTTAGCCCCTCAGAGGAACCTCCATGGCACAGAGCAAAGTGTTTGGCCAGGGGTTTTTCTGGTATCTTGCCTTTAGTGTTAATTTCCCTTAAGTGCTCACCAAAACGTATTCTCAGGGGTCTCTTAGTTTTGCCTATGTATATCTTAGGACACGGGCACGTGATTAAGTAGATCACTCTTGATGTTGAACAGTTAATGAGATCGCGTATTTCATATGTCCTTTCATTGAGAGCATCTGTAAAAGGTGGAGGTTCGGTGAACGAAGGGGCACATTTGGCATTTGTTACAAGGGAACATCCCCTTTGCTCGTGGGTACATTGATAGCCAGGTAGGATCTGGTTCTTTAACAAATTCGGATTGGATCAGCATATCACCCAAGCTTGGGGCTCGACGAGCAACCATCTTGGGAGAGGTGCTGACTATCTTAGCCAACTCAGGGGTATTGGTCAAGATTCCCCAGTGTTTTTTTAAAATGGAAAAAACATTATTCCACTGGGAGCCATATGCTGTTATAACTCGTACTGGCTCATTTGTCTGTATCAGTGACCCCTTTGTTGTTTTTGTCCCCTGCAAAAGGCTCTCCCTATCCCTAATGGCTGCCTTTTTTCTAGCCCTCCTGAGTTGCCTATGAGAGTACCCCCGTTCACAAAATCTCATATAGAGTTCACTACTCTCCCGTTTGTAGTCGGCTACGTTAGTACAGTTCCTTTTAATTCGAAGGAACTGTCCTACTGGTATTCCATTTTTTAGCCAATGTGGGTGGTGACTTGTTGCTTCCAATAGTGTGTTAGCAGCCGTTTCCTTTCGGAACATGCTGGTGTTGAGTTGGCCCTTATCCAGTGTAATCTGTAGATCCAGGAAGGACAGCCTCTTCTGATCAAATTGATACGTTAATCGTATATTTCGATCATTGTTGTTCAATTCATTCATGAACAAATGTAGTTCATCAAGGCTGCCCCTCCAGATCACCAGGACATCGTCAATGTATCGCAACCACGTTTTCACGTGGCTGCGGTACAGCGGCGAGGTGAAAACGTCCACTTCCTCCCAAAAGGCCCAAATGTAGGCACGCATAGGCTGGTGCCCATGCAGCACCCATGGAAGTACCTCGTATTTGATGATAGTATGAACTCAGAAATTGAAAAAAGTTATTTGACAAGGTGAAATCTAGGAGTTCAACCAAGAACTCATTTTGTGGTTCAGACTCTGGGTAAGTTTCCCTCAGGAACCATTCAACTGCTTGAAGTCCCTTGTTGTGAGGTATTGAGGTATAAAGAGACTCGACGTCTACACTAACCAAAAGAATCCCTTCTAGTTGCATGGTCTTGTTCATTTCCGTGATTTTGGCTAGTACGTGTCTTGTATCTTGAACAAAGGATTTTAGGTTTTTCACCATGTCCTGTAGAAGGGAGTCCAAATAGCGACCCACTTAATATGCGCTAGGATATTTTTCTAAAAGAAATGACCAAGCGACTGTTGCATTTAAAATAACCACAATGTTTATATTGGCAGATAGGCCGTTCTGAACAACCAGCCATCTATGATTGGCTTAAAATCCCTTCAATCATTTCATAATCTTCCATTGGCGGCGACCCTCAGCGAAAGACACTATAAGGGTGTGAGGCAACCGACCAATGAACGTCCAGAGATGAAGCTACGTCATTGAATCACGGCGAAACGCGTTGACGTCACTGCGCTACCCGGTCCGTGCGCTCAGGGCAGTGAGGGAGACACTCAGCAAAGGAGCTGATACGAGGAGGACACAGCCGCAGCTCCGAAAGGGGAAATCAAAGGCCCGCCAAGCGTCTCTGAGAAACGGGAACCCTTACCCACACTGACAAGCGAAGTACCGCAACATACAGCAGGATTTTGTGGATATCCCGTGCCTGAAATAGGAACGCAACGGCCGTCATGGCTATCAGGACTAATGGACTACAGCACCCCTGAGTAAGAGCAGCGTGGAAGACAGTGGTAATGTACAGCCAATAACAACACAGTTCAATACCAACAGCAATTGTATTCTAACTACACTACTAGATCGTGATTTGAGTGATAGCATTGCCACTTGAACACCTAGTTAAACTGATTACTGTCTGTCTACGGTACCACTGCATACCTGATATCAGCTTGAACTGGCATTTCTAACATTTCTACAGGTCATCAAGGACTTCCAGATAACTATATAGGGGTTAATACGGCTATAGGACCAATTGTATACACTGCCCTATATCCAACTTAGAGGAATAGTTAACTCCTAATATCTAAATAACAACAGAATCCCACCCTGCTTTACTACATCACAGGTGTCTTTTCTTCCGCCGTGTCTAACACTCTCCCATTGCATAATGCCACAGGGGCCCACATTATAGTCTAAACACCAAATTGGAACCCCCATCTGGGTGGAAAGCAATCTAATATAATTTGACTGATTGACCTCATCAATAGGCCATTGTGGCAAACTGCAATATGCCCTGACCGGGTAGCAATATATGTTTCTTAGATGTATTGTTTGTCAAGTCTGTCTTGTCTGGTTTACTCTAGGCCTAATTAAATTACCAATTTTCTAGTAATTAATAAATTAATTGTGTTTCTTTTTTATGCATAAGATAAATAAAATTGTTTTTATCACTATACCTACTCCATAATCTATTGTTGCATCAAGTAACCCCTTTTCTTGAACCCACCCTATTGGGTTCTTCCCTTCCCCAACCACTAGTGGACGGTCATCTTACATGCTATACTGCTTCCCCTACTTGGTTACCGCACAAGAAAACACATGGGAGATTTTAACCAATTTTATATGTCCTTATACTCTTTCTGCCTCCCATCAGATTTCCATCCCTCATCCCTGGCTTCCTACTTGGATCCCTTGGTGCTGGAATGGTTGACTGATAGTGAACATTGGTTCATGAGATCACCCTGGGGGATGTAATGGCTGCCATATTTTCCTTTCCCATTGGCAAGCTGCCTGTGCCCGATGCCCTTCCCATTAAATTTTATAAAACTCACCTTGAGTTGTTAGCTTCCAAGCTGGCTTCCGTATACGAGTGTTTAAATTCTGGTACTTTACCCCAATCCATGCAGGGGGCACATATCATCCTTTTACCTAAACCTGCCAAGGATCCACTCCTATGTGCCTGTTAGGGGTCGATAAGCCTGCTTAACTGCTTTAGCTTCTTAATAAACTACTCAAAACCAGAGTGTGCCAGGTCGTTATTGTTAACTCCCTGATAGATCTGGACCAGGACAGGTCCTATGCCCACCAGATCCACGGACATCAACATACGCAGACTTATCCAATATTCGTGCACAACATTTGAACCAGGGTTTTAGAACGATTGCTATGCTTGACAGAAAAAGCTTTCAACACTGTGTAATGGCTGTACCTCTGTATGGTGTTGCGAAGGACGGGCTTTCCCTCTTTATTGACTGGGTTAAAACTTTGTATAGCAACCCCACAGCTCGTAGCCTTTAGGTGAGCTGGTTGGAGGAACAGGTGGCTCTATATGCAGATGATCTCTTTCTAAATGACGCACCCCCTCTTCTACAAGGACTTAACATCATGGATATGTTTTCAACCTATATGGGCTTACGGGTTGATTGGAATAAATCCCAACTATTTGCAGTCAATGGGGGGGGGGGTTGCGACGATCATCCACTGTCACCCTTCCGTTGCACTGGGTTGACACCTTCACTTATTTGGGAATTGTTGTTTCCCATAATGTCTCTGACTTTAAAATCTTAAATCTGCACCCAGCACTGTTGGATGTTAGGAGCAAATTGAAGGCTTGGGGCAACCTCCCACTCCCTTTACTTCCACAATGGCTTCCCCAAAAACATTTTCACTCAGCTCAACCAACTGTTTATATTCTTTTTAATGGGGCTCACAACCACCAAGGTACAAATGTTCCACCCTTACTCACCCTGCCCTAGGGTGGTTTAGCTATGCCAGACTGTTATAGGTATTTTTTGGCCTCTCAGCTGGTTACAGCCCATTGGTGGCTTCAGCCTAATTTTAATAAGTCCTCTACCTTGCCATCTTACAATCCCTAGAAGCTCTTTGAAATTTTAATTTTCCGGGGCCTTAAAGCACCCTATGCCTTGACTCAATCTATGTGTGCTACTCTAAAGGCCTGGAAGGAAGAACCTCGTTATGAGCCGCTTCCTCCAACTACTCTTTCTCCACATACTCCCTTGTGGCTCAATCCCTCTGCCTCATTTTTATAATAAGGGCATTTTTGCCTCTTTATGTTTTGTATTTACATGCAAAAGGAATAAAACTGAATTTCTAAAATAATAAAAAAAATTAAAAAAAAAACTTCAGGATTTACCAACCCCATCCCTCCTAACCCGATACAAATTTTTTTTCCTGAAGTCTTCTAGCAAGTCCAGTGATTTCATAGCAGCTTTCTCTTTGGTCTGCGGTGGCTGGGGTGGGCATTTTTCCAGGACTGAATCGGCACCCACATAATAACAAGGGAGTCCAGGAGTACTATGAACCCAGCCTGCATGATAACACGCACTCCAGAGTGCAAGAAACAATTAGGAAACAGGAAATGGGCTTTCGTTCTGTCCAAAGAGGACTGCTGGCACTGGACTGAGGAGGAAGCCAAGGACAGTGCTGATGAGTGCAGAAGGTATGGCGAAACTGGAAATAAGTATTTCATAAAGGAGAGGTTGATTCCTACTACTTTAGGTGACTGAGTGGCCAATTTTAAACATTAGTGCATTGCAAAAGAAACTATCACCACACAAACCCATGCAACTTTTCTGCATTTTCTGTGCTAGTCTATTAGAAATGCGATGAGCATTAGTTTTTTCTTTCCTTTGTGCTTGTGCAATCACATTTTAACGAAGAATTTCGCCCCTTGGTGCCCAATCTGGAGCATGGGGGCTTCTTTGTGCGGCCCTCAGAGCTCCTGCAGACACTTATCTGCGTTTCCCTATTACCCTGTTATAGCAGTAATTTCTAGCAGTCTCAAGCAATATGTCTCCAGTCTATGGCTGTCTCCTGTAGCATGTCCCCAGTCTCCAACCACTCCTAGAGCATGTTCACAGTTTCCTGCAGGATGTCCACAGACTCTGACAATCTCCTGTATCATGTCTGCAATCTCTGACCATCTCTTGCGTCATTATTACAATCTCTGACAATCTTTTGTATTAGGCCCACAGTCTCTGACCATCTCCTGTATTGTGTATGCAGTCTCTGACCATCTCCTGTATTATGTCCACAGTCTCTGACCATCTCTTGCGTCATGATCACAATCCCTGACTATCTCTTGTCTGACCATCGCCTATATGTTCATAGTCTCTGACCATTTCCTGTATTACGCCCGCAGTCTCTGACCATCTCCTGTATCATGCCAGCGTTCTCCGACCATCTCTTTAATCATGTCCACAGACTCTGACCATCTCTTGCACCATAACCGCAGCCCTTGACTATATCCTACTATGTATCCCCTGTCTCTGACACTGAATATTCACTGAATTTCATGTGCTGCCCTTTGGTGATGGGCCACGCTTGAAGCCCCCATTTGAAGAAAGTTGTCAGAGGCAAATTGCACATCAGCACATGTCACATCTATGCATGTATAGCTTTAAAGGCAAATAAACTGTTATTTCCTCCTGGTCAGCCTGTCATACTGCTTCATGTATGAAGGGAAGATTACATTTCACCCATAAATGCCATCTCTACTAGAAACAAAAAAAAAAATAAATCTTTGCAAAGGCAAATTACAGTCGAGGCAGGTCAAGCTGGGACAAAACTTGGTCAGGCCTCACAGAGCGTGCCCTGATTTTCAGATTAGGAATGTTGCATAATATGAAAAATTTCGAAGCTCATTAACAAGTGATCATCTAAATGAAAGTCCCCTCGGGCTTGTTTACGATGCTCGCTCAGTGGGATGCAGTCTAGGTCTGTTTACATGCCATTGCTCTGTGCCAAGCACTCTGCACATCATACTTCCCTGTGAAATTGCTGGTGTGATCCTATTCACCACAGACTGAAAATATTTTGCAGTCACATTAGTAATCTGCAGACACAGATCAGTAACCCCCTTCCCCATTACAGCTGTAAAAATTAGTAAATAGCATATATGGTGAGGTTCAGATATCCTAATCCACGAGGCTGGGAGGGCCGACGGATGATTGCTTTTCTCTGAGTCACACCTGGGAACTGATCACTTCCTTGGCGATGATTCATACACATATAGGACGCCTGTCACACAAAACCAGACAAAGTGCCTTGCTTGGTTCCTCTCTAATCATCCCGGGGGTTTCCGACAACTTCCACGAACCTCCTCCTTTACGACATAAGTTATTTATAGAACTAAATCAAAATAATCTGCTCATAATATATACGTTAACAGGAAGCTGACGAAATGGTTGTTTGTATACATACAATGGCAAGAGAAGCCGACTTAAAGGATCAGTCTACTAATGTGAAAATCTGATAACCGTATTCCGTATTCCCACAGCTGTTGTGTTGCATTGGTGCTGCATTTTACAATACAGGCAAAATGCAAGGAAAGGGGTTATCAATAGACTCATTTACACTGAAAAAAGTCCTGAATACTGCATTTTTGGGGAGATTACCTATGTTTCTCCATAACATCTCCAAAACAAACACGCTTCTTTACCAAGGATAACACCAATCTAAGAATTTACTCTCAGCTTGACTACTGCAACTCCTTCCTCCTTGGCCCATCTTTACACAGGTTATCCATCCCTCAGTCTATCAGAAAAATTGCTGCCAGACTCATCCACCTTACCAACCATTCAGTGTACACCAACCCTCTCCGCCAATCCTTCCACTGGCTTCCACTCACCCAACATGTAAAAGTACTAAAAAGTATTAAAAATACTAACAATGACTTACAAAGCCATCCACAACTCTGCCCTGGGCTACATCCCCAACTATTAAATTAAAAAAAAAAAAAAAAAGATGATTTATCTAGTGGAGAGGAGTGAAAGTAGAGGAGATAGATGAGAGTAGAGAGCTGGGGTAGAAGGGTGAGGAGTAGAAGAACGATGGGAAAAGATAAACTGAACCCACTTGGAGGAAGTAGCCATAGACTGATGATTGATATTGGAGGAGACTAAGATCTTGTGCAGAATGTATCTACCGTATATACTCGAGTATAAGTCGAATTTTTCAGCACATTTTTTTGTGCTGAAAGTGTCCCCCTCGACTTATACTCGAGCACTTTTCTGCAGCAAAAAATTTCATTTTCCGAACCGACTTTGGGGCCCCATATCTCAGGGCCACTTGGTGCTAGTGGCCACTAAGTGGCCCCGAGATACGGGGCCCCAAAATCGGTTCGGAAAATGTCATTCTCTGCTGCAGAAAAGTGCTTGACATTTTCTGAACCGACTTTGGGGCCCCATATCTCAGGGCCACTTGGTGCTAGGAACCCCAAATTTGGTTTGCAAACCCAGTGGAACTGGTTCCATAACATATCCAAAGCTGGGGTTCCTAGCACCAAGTGGCCCTGAGATATGGGGCCCCAAACCCAGTTCGGAAAATGTCATTTTCTGCTGCAGAAAAGTGCTTGACACTTTCTGAACTAATTTTTTGGGGCCCTGTATCTCAGGGCCACTTGGTGCTAGTAACCCCAGCTTTGCAAATATTAAGGTGCTAGTTCCACTGGGTTTGCACACCAAATTTGGGGTTCTTAGCACTAAGTAGCCCCAAGATACAGGGCTCCAAATTCGGTCAACTGTGTCCATCTGCAGCAATGTCATTTCGGGACCCTTTGGGTTCAGAGACCCCAAATTTTGGCTGCAGCTAGGGGGCATCTAGGAACCCTTAACTACCGAGTTTGAAGTTCAGGGGACCTATGGCTGCAAATGGGCACAGTGAGGCATGCAAATGGGAACAGTGATGCTGCAAATGGGCATTGTTGACCCTCTTTTCCACTTACAGTAGCTGTGCATTTCTCACCCTCGTCTTATACTCGGGTCAATAAGTTTTTCCCATTTTTTTGTGTTAAATTAGGGCCTCGGCTTATACTCGAGTATATACGGTATGTTTCTACTATGTTTCCTTTATCATATGTTATGTTATTATAGACAGAGAGGTGCAAGGTTTCTTTGTTTTGTGTGTTTTCTTACTTTATGATACTTTATGGACTAATTTGATATATTATTTGTTTATATGTATTACAACAAAAATATCTTATGGATTAATCTGATATATTTTGATTATATGTATTATAACAAAAAAATGAATAAAAATTATTTGATTTTAAAAAAAAAGAGAGAGAATCTGTTTTTTTTTTAATTAAATCTGATTTCTTTTGATTTTTATCAAATTTGTTTTGATAAAATGCTTTTGGAGTAAAAATCTATCTAAAGATAGTTTTCTATTTAAGATAAAATAATTATTTTGTTTATTCAGCATGAAATGGAGCTTAGTTATGTAGCATGAGGCTGTATATTCTGCAATATTTTTGGTACACTCATTCAATGAATCCAAGCTCTGCAAGCTGCGATAACATGCATTGCATTGAAGCATTCACACAATTTCACAGTTAATATGAGATAAAACAAAGTTCAGGAATATGCCTTTATCCCCATTGTTTTGCAAATCTATGTACACTACTAACTGTATGATTGAATCGGCTCTGATATCGCTGTTTTACAAACCTGGCAGCTTATTATTCTAAATACGAATCCTTCATTTTGTTGGCAAATAATAAAGATTCTATCTACCAGCAAGAATGAGCCCTTACATTTCAAGAGCACCTGTCATTTCAGATCCATCATGGCAGCACCTGTTAGCGGGCATCCACTCACCTGCTGCCACCACGTCCCTTACCTTGTGTCACTGCCACATCACCAGCCGTCCCATTAAAGTGAATAGGACTGTCAGTGAGTCAATAGCGGGTCAGAGGAGGAACCGCTGCGGGACAGAGATGACATTTGCTCTCTAAAAATTTTGATTCAAATCAAGTTGATTTAAATCAAGCCTTTTTTACTAGTGATTTAAATTAAATCCACCCTGCCAACCTCATCTAAAAATATTAACCAAACCATCCACTTCACTCACTCTGAGACCTCCTGCTTTCTAGCTCGCTCATTATTCAAAGTCATTCCCATGCTGGCCTTCACGACTTCTCCAGAGCCTCTCCCATCCTCTGGAACTTCCTACCCAATTCTCTCTGGCTTTCTTCTACTCTGTCCACATTTAGGTGATCACTGAAAATGTATCTCTTCAGGAAAGCCTATCTTGCCCTCAACTAAAAACTGAACTTTTACTTTCTCCATCGACTCATCGCCAAACACTGTTATTACCTTTTGTATTACTTCCCCATCCCAAACATATCAGCCCAAAAAATGCATACTAGAGAGAATGTCCACCACACATGGAGGTGGGTGCATGGTTCTCTACAACCTCTAATGCAAGCTGGTGAATAGGAGGGGACGAGCTTATGTGTGTGCGGGGACCATACCACCATGACTGATCTTTAAATGAATATTCAAGAGCTGCCATGTTCTGCGAATAGGACTTAGTTGCTGCCCAAATGTCTGTCCAGTCCTTGGGGTCTAGATCCACACTGAGATCAGTCATATATTTCCAAACACAGGAGGAGGGTACAGTTTAGAAGTGATGCGAGAATACATAAATGGGGTAAGCCCAAGCCACTACCCAATCTGCGTCAATATAATGTTGATTTTTTATTTTTGTTTTTTTAAGCCCATAGTGTGTGAAACACACTCAGACTAACACCCGGTGCAAAAAAAACCCAAAAAACAGTACACACACAAAACGTGGGAAAACAAAAAAGCGCACAGGGTGTACACATGGTCCTCCTCCAAAGAGAAAGGACCCTTACCCTGAAAGCCCAGGGCGCAAGACTCCTGACTGGGACTGAGGTACTTCACTGGTCCACCGAGCCGAAACCCCGTTCTCTGTAAGGTCTGCCAAAACAGACCAACCCTAAGTACTAGGTGGGGCTCCCCTGAAGGGAGACCCCATGAGAAAGGGCGAACTAAGCCAGAAGACCATATCCACCCCCTCCCAAGACTTTCAGGGCAGGCTCAAGGACCTACACCCTACTTATCAAACATGAAAAAAGTGTACAGTGCAAACAAAAAAAAAAGAAAAACGTGACAAATACACAAATAAAAGTGGGGAAAGGGAAGTGGAGAAGTGCAAGTAGTGCCATAGTGCAATGCAACGGCAGGCCCTTTGGCCGGTGTCTTGCCGAGAAAGTTCCCTCGGTGGATAAGTTCCCCCCCTGTACTGCGCAGGCCCAGCGCCTGCGCAGTACCAACTACTAGCAGCCGCCGGAGATAGCCGAATGACAAAATCTACAATCAGCTGTACACGGCGCCTGCGCCCTGGGTCCAGGTTCCTTCCCCACCATCCAAGTGGACCTAGAGGGGGAATCTAAAAGAGCCGAGCGCAGGGACGCCGTGCCCGCAGCGAGGCCGTGCCCGAAGCGTGGCGTGCCCGCGAGGGGCCCTCCTACAGGCGCCGTGTACAGCTGATTTTCCACTATTTATCTTCGGCTATTTCCGCCTGCGCAGTAGGGGGGGGGACCTTATCCGCCAAGCGGAACTTTCTCGGTAGATCACCGGGAATAAAAAATTACTCTAGTCCCAGCCAAAAGGCCCAGCCCTAGAGGCAGGTGTGAAAAAAGTGGTGCAGTGACAAAAGTGCCAAAAAACCTCCAGATGAGTTCCCGCACCTGTGAGAATTAAGGCACCCCTGGCCGAGCCATAACCAGGGGCACATACACCACGGGCTTCTCTCACAGCCCAGCCTTTGGCCAGACCAGTGCAGCCCCATCCCTACCAGGAGGCATCAGAATTTAGACAACTGGGGACAAGCCTTTTGCAAGATTCAACCCAGGAGGAAAAAGGCCCTCCCCTCACCATCACCATTCCTTACTAATTACATCAGAAGTCATACTCGCCAGCGCCCCCATCCATCTAAGGGCACTGACAATTGTAGTGATCGAATATATGAATTAATATTGGGTGTATAGATAATTAATATTTAGGTATTATTATAATGATGATGATGTAAGTACTCTTCCGCAGCAACCCAATTCTTCCAGAGAGATGCACTTTATTGACTTCCAACACAGAACAAAGTCCAAAGTCCACAGATGACAAAGAAATCCGACAGAGGAGACTGTACACTCATACACAGACGAGCCTCACTCTCCCAAAAACACTAAATGCCAGCTTGAATGTCCTCCATCAAATACTAGTCCACTAGGAGGGAGTTTCTGCTAGGTCAACCCAAAATACTCTTTGATCTTATTGTTACCTCGTCAAGTCTAATTACCATCAATAAATACTTCTACTATGGTCCTTTAAACAATGTACCCTTTGAAATGTTCAATTAGGTTTCCAGACCATACCTCACCTCACACACCTAGGTAGACTTGCATGAGATTAACACATTAAAGAGTCCCCTTGATATGTTAAAATTCAGTTGGACAAATCAACCAGTCAATTGAATTCTGGCCTGGTCAATATTGACTGCATGTGTACATACACACAACAATGTCCCACATAAATCGGTGAACATATTACAACATATACCCCCACTTGGGTCGGTTCTATCTACTAGAACTGACCCATAAATCAAACAACAAAAAATATCATTACGATTTAAGGTACTGGATGCTTTACAATGGCTCATATAAAATATGAAGTTGAAACTGGTTACATCTCTCTTCGCCAGCCTCTAAAATATCCCCATGAAACAGTTATTAGATAATATAACTTTTAGACCATGACTGGAAAAGGATTTGGTAAACATCAGTGGCCCATATAGCTGTTAGGCCTTATTATATCACATCAAGATCGTGAATATTGCGCAAAGACGAGCTGATGTCACAGTCCATTCTTCGGTCTGACTTCATCACATCTCTCACCATCTCACTGAAAGTAAACTTGGTATGCTCTGGGAACTCCAATCCACATAAGTCCAGGATTTTTTTCATCTCCAGGCTCAAGCTTTCCATTTTTAAAGATGCTTTTACACAAACACTCTACTTTCATCTTTATAGTAAGAAGAACTACCAATGTACCAGCACTCTCTTTCAAGGTCAAAAGGTTTGGATATGGCAGTAAAAACTGTGCTTCAAACTATTTTCTTGCACTTGACATTCATGAGTCCATCTTGCAAGCATTTTACAATTCACATCTGCTTCTTTCCTTTTCCTATTTGAACAATGATGACTGGGATGTGTACCTGTCAAGTATCAGAATTTGTTGATTGCCAGCCACAATTTGCTTTTGTAATTTGCTGTAGGCCGACCCCTCATTTCCTTCAATAAAGCAGTTACTTGGATCATTCAGTCCACAATTACACCTGAATGGTATACCAACATATACATATAGATATACCCCCACACGATGGTTCAGATAGAATCAGCTAGTCATCAGTGTTTATCAGATCTTCTACCCAGACAAAGCGGCAGTGGAAATTCTTGCCAGTATCTTCACCATGAAAGGTAGAAAGGTCTTTTTCATCCATATATGTCATAGCCTTTAGCATATTATAAACAACTGAATCAACAAAGTTTCAAATCATGACTAGAGTGATGAATTTCACTCACCCCTCTTATAAATTTAGGAAAACCACCCAACATACTAAAATTTATGCTATGCCAAGCCATTGTGCAGCATCTCACCTTAGATGTCAAATATATTGATCAATACGCATTATGTAATATGTACAGATGTTACGAAAATTATTTTAGGTTAAAATGCTTCTCTTTGGTTTTAAGATAAAGTTCAAGAAATAAAACATAAAGAAAATAAAAAATGAAAAGCAAAAGATATCAGGAAAAAGGAGAAAAATTAAAAATTAGGGCGTTGAAGAAAAAAGAAAAAAAAAGGTCCATTGCTTGATGAATTTCGAGAGAGTCCATGAATGCTTTATAATTCCATGTATAGTGATATATTGTCTATTCAGCATTTCTCCCATAATTCTCCACCACTATGCAATTTCAGACTTCTGCTATTCACATGCAAGCATCTTCAGACGTCCCTGAAAAACAAAACTCTCCAACAAAACTAATTAGCAAGGTCCTTAAGCATTGTTTGAAGTTAAAACAAAACACTATTTACACATTTACAGTTTGAAGCTAATTCACCCCCACTGCTAGAGAAGTGTCATTTGCATTCAAAAACAGATCTGGAGAATGTACATCTTCTGCATTTATGACACCCTGTACCCCCTTCAACTGCTGTAATAATTTATCACGTTCCCCTCTCATCTTATCATACTCAATTTTCAGGTGGTCATATTTATGTTTTAACTGAGAGAACGGTATCCAAGTCTTGGACTTTTTCTTATTATTATTTTGGTCAGCTCTGTTTTTCATATTAATATCACCTATGTTTGACCCGGAGTGTCCTCTCTGGGTGTTATCATAGGATATTATCTTCTGATCTTTATGTTCAGTATTTGTCCTAAACAATGTGGCTAAATCAATTTTGACAGCCTGCTCATTTGACTTTCTCCATAAATGGTCTGCTCTCAACAATATGTCTTTTAAATCACGAGGATTTGGGGTAACTAATAAAATATTTTGTTTGATATCTTCATGCAACGCATCTAGAAATATACTCATATGTATCAAGCCCCCACGCTCAAATGCAAGATTATTACCGACCAATAATTCCATAATAGTTGCTATCCTGTGTGACAATTCATAGGGAGATTCATTTTGCATTTGTTGGATCTTCCCATGAATAGTAACATCAGAACGTACGCCATACAAAACACATAATAATTCCAGTAATATGTCCCTTGTCCTCAGAGGCTGAATACAGATTTGTTTAATTCTCATCCAAAGACCACTTCCTATAGAATGTTGCAAAACTCTTTCTAAGTCAGATGGGTTGAGGTTGTACATATCTCTGACTTGCTGCACGTCACAAAACCATTTTAAAAATCTGTTCAAATCATGGTATGGAACCATTCCTATTTCTTTAAGAATTGCGTCTAATAATTTTGGTTTCAATGGCTTAATTACAAGCTGAACTTCACCTGTATTATTATTATTGTTATAAACGGTGGTAGTCACAGTGGGGGCAGCTGGTAATGCATTATCAGATTCAATATGAGGTTCTGTTTGCTGCAGATTGCTGAATCCAAGATTTGATGCATATCTGCATTCCTGAGATCTCTTCTCTAATTCCATAATTCTTAATTTTAATCTCTCATTTTCCTCTGATAATTCATCACAACGTTTAGATTTCTCAAGTAAAGCTTCTCCAATGGTAACCGCATGCAATTTTAAATTTACTGTCTCAGTGTCTGATTGGTTTTGTAACCTCTCACAAACATTGTTGCTATTATCAACTGCCTTCTGTAACTGGGTAATTTCCTCAACCTTATAATTCAAAGAACTTTCCATTGTTAGACAGCAAGATAACAAGCCCTGTATAATACAACCTTTTCTTTTACTTTCTGAAATTTTGCTATCAAAAACATTTTTCTCTAAAAATTCCTTCATCATCGTCCACGTCTGCTTACATTTTTCTGGAATTTCATAAGGACCGCCATGGCGCTTAATACATTTTAATACCCATCTGTTAACTTTATCAGAACTGACACTAGCTTCACACTGAGTAAGCATTTTGACTATATTACTAATAATTAAAAAAAAGAAATATTTTACTCACCGCATTAGTTACTCCTTCAGCTTCCAGTTCAGGTCTTCTGGTACACGACACAGTCCTTTTTCTTTTTTGTTGTTGTTTCCAGTCTCCAGAGAATAATTCTGGGGTTCCCAACTTGTTAAATTTTGTAGATCAGACTCTCTTATGTCACAACCAGACAATAGAGTCACAGCACAGCTCTTGGTTCTTCATCACACTTCTGTCCACCTCACAGGATTGTTGTCACCACCGACTTCTGTTCCTAAGTCCGAAAATGCTCTTCTGGTCACTTGTCACGGCACCAGTGTAGTGGTCGAATATATGTATTAATATTTGGTGTATAGATAATTAATAAGTACTCTTCCGCAGCAACCCAATTCTTCCAGAGAGATGCACTTTATTGACTTCCAACACAGAACAAAGTCCAAAGTCCACAGATGACAAAGAAATCCGACAGAGTATATAATTCAGAAACCCATATTCCTAGGCCTGTGTGTTCCCAGCCATGCACAGACAAGCCTAACCTCCAAAAACACACTAAATGCCAGCTTGAATGTCCTCCATCAAATACTAGTCCACTAGGAGGGAGTTTCTGCTAGGTCAACCCAAAATACTCTTTGATCTTATTGTTACCTCGTCAAGTCTAATTACCATCAATAAATACTTCTACTATGGTCCTTTAAACAATGTACCCTTTGAAATGTTCAATTAGGTTTCCAGACCATACCTCACCTCACACACCTAGGTAGACTTGCATGAGATTAACACATTAAAGAGTCCCCTTGATATGTTAAAATTCAGTTGGACAAATCAACCAGTCAATTGAATTCTGGCCTGGTCAATATTGACTGCATGTGTACATACACACAACAATGTCCCACATAAATCGGTGAACATATTACAACAACAATCTCCCCTCCGAAAACTGATAAGAACAGATTTTATTATTATTTTTTTACCACATCAGTTCTGAAAATAACCCAATCGTAATGGTTTTTTCTTAGGTCGTTTTTCGACAATTCAGATCAGTCTTTCCATCAGGCACATCATCCATGCTAAGTATATATAGTATATTATAATATATATATATATATATATATATATATATATATATATATATATATATATATATATATATATATATATATATATATATATATATATATATATTTTTTGTAGTTTAATACTATTGTGCCCTTAAAGTCCCATGCCTAGAGTTTTCCTATCTACATGCTAAGTATATACCGTATATATTTCTAACGCAAGTATTTACTATTTTTTGGTTTTGTTATTTAACTAATCTATTTCACAACTCTTGTGTCCAAAATGTTTCTGTTTTCTCCTTTCCAAAAATGTTTGCATCTCTTAAATAGGTATATAAACTGCTTAATCCTAAATTAATACAGCCTTCTACAGAAATAGTTTCCTTTTTAAAAAGTCAATTTCTTGTTTTCCACAAAGCTCCCTTTAACGAATGAATCACTAGAAAAACTCTTAAAATGTTTTTTCTCCACTACAACTCCATACAAAATAATCTCACGATTGAGGTTTTTTTTAAAGTGCTGAGTTCTCTAATTAAAAAGTGTCAATCTTCTTCCAAACTCTGCGCAAAATCGCAATTCCAAAGGATTTGCAAAATAGTTTCTTCTTCATAACATTGTTCTTTCACACATCTGGAGCTCCTTATTAACCCTCTTTCCACATCTGTCAATGTAAAGAGACAGCTCCCCGTTCTGTCAGGGAAGTAGAAAGAGATCTGCTGTTCCTAGCGGTTAGGAACAGCGATCTCTCTCTACTCCCCATCAGTCCACTCCCCACACAGTTAGAAACACCTCCCTAGGGAAAACCTAACCCCTTCCCTGCCAGTGATATTTATACAGTAATCGGTGTCTATTTTTAGCTCTGATCGCTGTATAAATGTTACTGGTCCCAAAAAAGTGTCGGTTCTGTCCTCCGCAATGTCGCAGTCCCGCGAAAAAAAAAAAACGCCGATCACCGCCATTACCAGTAAAAAAAAAAGTTATAAAAAAAAATGCCATAATTATATCTCCTATTTTGTAGACGTGATAACTTTTGCGCAAACCAATCAATATAAGCTTATTGTGATTTTTTTTTTTTTTTCACCAAAAATATGTAGTAGAATACATATTGGCCTAAACTGATTTATTTTAGAAAAAAAGTAAAAAATATAAAAATATAGTTTTGTTTTCAAAATTGTCGCTCTTTTTTGTTTAAAACGCAAACAATAAAAAAAATGCAGAGGTGATCAAATACCACCAAAAGAAAGCTCTATTTGTAGGAAAAAAAGGACAAACATTTTGTTTGGATACAACGTCATACGACCGTGCAATGGTCAGTTAAAGCGACGCAGTGCCGTATCGCAAAAAATGGCCTGGTCATTAAGGGGGCAAATCCTTCCGGTCCTTAAGTGGTTAAAAGAAGTCTTCAAATTCTCAATAAAAAAAATTGCTCAAGGTCTCTTTTTTGGCGAACAGATCCTCATAGAAACCTTTTGCTTTCCTAATTTTTCCTTCTGTTGTTTCTTCGCCTTACATTTTTCTAATTTCATGTTTCTTATTGATTATTTTTTTAAAGAAATATTTAGTACATTTTTCATCTTCTTCCAAGTCTTACTCTTGAGTTAAAGATTATTTGCTTTCCTCTCATTGAGAATCTTTTTTATGTCATTTTTGATCGTCTAAATTTCCTTCTTCATTTCCGACACCTTATTGGAAAACTGAAATAGGACTTGCAATTGTGCATTTAATCTCTTGTATAAGTTTTGTTTTTCCTCCACTTTTTCTTTACTTTTCTTTATAAAAAAAGTCTGTAAAATGTTTCTTTCCTTCGTCCCACCATTTCAATATATATCTTTAAAAAATACTTTTTTTCCTCCTCCAATTTGTGTATAGTTCCTTAAATTCTCCTTTTATTCTTTCTTTTTTCAGTAATAATATATTTAATTTCCAATAAGGAGTTTTTCTTTTTTATTATTTTCCAGGTCCACATCGCAATAGATCAGTTTATAGTCAGAGAAACAGACATCTTGAGCATCAAAGGATCTAACCTGAATAGTATCTGGGACAAAAATAAAATCAATACTCGATTCAGATCTACTGCTTTTCCTGGTATGTTTCTTCTTTGGGTCTGCTCCACAAATTTTCCAAACATCTTTAAGTCTGACAGCCGAATCCCCATCATGTAGCATTCCTGCTGAGCTTTTTTCAGTTTCTCATCTAGGGAGCAATTAAAATCTCCTCCTACTATTATTGGTTCTGATACTATCGTAAACCGTTGTAACAGCTCAAAAAGTTCTTTCCTTTCTTCCTTTAAGTTGGAACCATACACACAGTGCTTCCTTTCGGAGTTTAACCATCAAAAGCCTTCCAGGGAAGAGTATGTCCTCTCCCAAAACTTGCCATTCACTGGATGTCAGAATTTACAACGCCCACACATTTATTTTCATTTCCACCTAAAAAGGTTGCATTTCCTTTCCCAAATTTTTTTTATGTTTTCATAATTTAATCTTTTCTCTAAATTGCCTTCTTGTAAAAGAATAATATCAAAAACCTGAGAGCCCAGAAACTCAAAAAGAGCAGCTCTGCTCCTTGGGCTTCTCAGGCTTCAGGCTTTAGGGAGGCAATCTTTGTCATCTACCAAGCCTACACTGTGCAGGGCTATCCCCACCATCCCTCGTCTGATCCAGATGGATATTCTGCGATTCTAATACTCTCCTCCTCTGGTTCACGCAAGGAGAACTTTTGCTTTTGCCCCTCCTACTCCTCCCTCCTTTCTTCGGGGCCTCCTTTTGGAGACTTCACATCCACCTGCATCTCCTTAGGTTCCTCCACTATCTCCATAGTCTCTGGTACTATAGTGTCATCTTGTGTCATCTTGCACCTCCATCTCTTTTTCACTCTCCACAGGTGTTTTCTCACCAATATTTTCATTACTTTTCTCTACTACAACTCTTGGCACCTCTGGACCCCCATTTTCTGCTTCCTCCACTGCCTGGGACACATCTGTGGGATCTTTTTGTTGTTCTTCTTCTGGTGCCACTTGGGCTTCCTCCAGACTCTTCTCCAGCTTTTGCTTTCTTCTTCCTCCGCTTTCCTCTTGGGGCACTCTTTTTGTGTGTGTGG
This sequence comes from Lithobates clamitans, assembly GCA_037952925.1. NCBI lineage: Eukaryota > Metazoa > Chordata > Amphibia > Anura > Ranidae > Lithobates > Lithobates clamitans. The sequence goes on along the minus strand of JBBGZY010000725.1, from coordinate 2,946,491 downwards.
GTCCCCAATACAGCATCTTCCACAATCACCATCTCCATGGCCATAGTCTCTGCACTGCCTACAGTAAGCAGGCATTCATGGGAAAAACAAAAAACCTCTGCTTCGGTGACCTTTTCACAGTATCTATATAAAAAGGCTTCCACCAAAGGCTTCCACCAAAGGCTTCCACCAAACGAATGGGTCAAACATGTGGACCGTAACTAATTTTGCCTGCAATTGAAAAAAGAGGCAAAATTTAATGCCTAAAAAAACTGGGTCTGCCTTATGACTCTTATACCGGGCATATGCTTTTTCGCAAGCGCCACAGCTAGTCAGAGTCACATTCACAATTCCACGGGGAAAAAATAAAAAAAACATTGGACACAAAAATAGTCCTCCAAAGAAATATCCAAAAGCTGGCCAAAAATTTAGTTGTAGAGAAAACAAAGATTCCTCTTGTCTCTAAAACTGGCCCCACGACAAACCGAATAGTATCTTTCATACCAAAAACCTCAGAAAATAATTCTTAGTGATTCTCTTCTCCTCCTCTCCTTCCTTTCCTTCTTAGGAACTCCACTTTTCAAAAAAGCGCAGAAAGCTACCGAACTAGCTCAATCGTTCCCGACAGCAGGTCGGCTCACCCACAGTAGGAAAGCAGTGATTTCTCAAAGGCTGAGGGCACAGCTATCTTTGCCGTTAATCCTTTCAATCTCAAGGTTCACCCCCAATAGCAGCAGTAGGAATAAATCCTAAAGGCCAAGGGCACAGTCTGAGTCCTTCCAGACAGCCTAATGTCACTTTTGATCGTACCAAAAGGCCAAAAATCCTGGAGCATTCGAAAAAAAATTGCGCTGAAACAGGGAGGACATGAAAGAGATGAATTTCAGTTCTTTCACTCATGGAGGTTTAGCATTACATGGGAGCAGCATAACCTAGGAGGGGTCTGAATGCAAATGTAGCCTAGCTAGGAACAGTCACTCGCCCAGACTGACACCCACAAAAAATCAAGTCACTGTGATATTTGTAGAACTCCTCCCAAGAATTAGCCCACTGCTTGCAACAGGGCTAAAGGCTTTTGAGAGGAGTACTGACGCAGGGTGCTGTGATGTTTTTCAGGAAACTCTGTACAGCACCCTGGTGGTTCCTTCACCACCAATAATTTGCCTGCACTGCAAAGAGTCCCAATGATGACATCACTGGCTCCATAATAAGGTTCATATTGAAAGTGGAAAAGTTTTATTTAAAAATGTAAATTAGCAGATTGACCAGGAGGGGGGCTATACAAGTGTTTATGCGTGTATTGCCATATACCCATTCATATCTATAGATGGCTGTATTCAGCACCTGGGCTTCCTGATGAGGAAATACACCAGAGTTTGTGTTGCACAAATTCAGGACACCCGTGTGCAAGAGCCCTTAACCTTGCTGAAGAATCTTCAGCACCCGCCACACTTTGGCGTCTTCCCACGTTGGCCTTTTCCCCCGCTGAGTGCTGCGTTTCCTTCCACCGTCCCCTATGTCACTTTTTTGGCCTGAGCTGAGAGGCAGGATCTCTTGAAGCGCTAAACATTCCGAAAAATATTCAGCAGCTAAAGATCCTTCTGAAGGAAGAGAGCGAAGACTGGCAGTGAAGGCAGCAGGACAGGTAAGTATTAATACCAAGAAATCTACTCCAGTTGATCACCCATCAACTGCTAACAATATTTGGTGACCCTAGCAGGGAACTTTTCCTGGCTAAGCCATGCAGAATGCTCTATAGCCATAAAAAGAAAGTAAATATGTCTGTATTTCTTCTATTTATTATGAGAATTGTTTTTACTCTTAGGCCCCTTTCACACTGGGGCGGTTTGCAGGCGTTATTGCGCTAAAAATACCGCCTGCAAACCGCCCCTAAACAGCCTCCGCTGTTTGTTCAGTGTGAAAGCCTGAGGGCTTTTACACTGAAGCGGTGCACTGGCAGGACGGTAAAAAAAGTCCTGCGAGCCGCATCTTTGGAGCGGTGAAGGAGCGGTGTGTCCGCTCCTAAACCACTCCTGCCCATTGAAATCACCGTGCTGTACGAGCTATAGCCGCGCTGTACGAGCGGTTTTAACCCTTTTTCAGCCGCCAGCGGGGGTTAAAACCGCGCCGCTAGCGGCCGAATACAGCCGCAAAAACGACAGTAAAACAACGCTAAAAATAGCGTTTTACCGCCGACGCCCCCACCGCCCCAGTGTGAAAGGGGCCTAAGAGAGGGAGACATATAAGCAAGATAAGTAATTGTAGACAATACAACCAGTTCCTCTTACAGATAGTCTTTACACTTGAGGCCAATGTCAGATATGATTCCAAAAATGTTCTCACACAGAAACATTATAGAGAAAGAATCTTCTGCTGCATCATCAAATTTCCCATAATGATCTTAAAAAATTACAAGATTATATTTTACATACAGCTTGGGTAACCTATGAGCGCTTAAAAGATTTTTGGGGAATTGTAGCAATAGTGCGGTTTTCCTTTTGAGCACCAATGGCAGTCAGAATGTTCTGCAATACTTTCCTGTTTTTACCATTTAAGCAATAATGAAATGCTTTGCGGTTATGTAACGTTTCCTCACCTAGAAATTCATAGTCTTTCTACAGGGCATTATGTACTGTAATATTATAAGAATAAAGTTTGGAATAATTCAATTTAATTTAATATGCTTACAAACTTCCTGTTTGGTCAAAATTAGGGCTAAAGCAAGCACAATCCCATGACAACGGCCACAGTGCAGAAAGTTTTCCTATGGGATTTCAAGTACTCAGATTTCCCAGCGGGCAGCGGTAAGGCACAGTGGCATTGTTGGAGCTTTCAGAAAGTGGCCAGAAGACAGGGTCAGGGGTATTTTCAGTTTTTTTTTCCATGCCTTACCAGTGCACCACAAAGCAAAGCATTGTGGCATGTGAACACCCTGCCTGCTGCCTTTGCAGCTTAACTACTTGCCGACCAGCCACAGTACATATACTGTAGCAGGTCAGCCCTATTGCACGAAACTACGTACCTGTACGTCATTTCACGCAATAGGCAGCGGGGGCGTGCACGCGCTGATTGGCCAGAGGGGGAGCCAATCAGCAGATCCTGTGGACGCTATGTCAGTGGGGACCCCCTGATTGTTCCCCAAAAAGGCAGAACGGCGTTCTGTCTATGTAAGCAAGGCAGATCGCCGTTCTGACAGAGAATAACACAGTGATCTTGTGTTCCTGCTAAGCAGGTACACGAAATTCTGTGTTCATGCAGTCAGTTTATCCCCCACACAGTCAGAAAACATCCCCTAGGGACACACTTAACCCTTGGATCGCCCCTGGTGTTAACCCCTTCACTGCCAGTGTCATTAGTACAGTAAAAGTGCATATTTTTAGCACTGATCACTGTAATAATGTCACTGCCCCCCGCCCCCCAAAAAAAAAAATTGTCAAAAAATGTCACTTAGGTGTCCGATTTGTCCACCGCAATCCTGCTAAAAGTCGCTGATCGCCGCCATTACTAGTAAAAAAATTACATTTTTTTATAGGATATGTTTTGTAGCAGAAAGTATAAAATATTGTTGCTTTTTTTCAAAATTGTCAGTTTTTTTTTGTTTCTAGCACAAAAAATTATTTAAAAAATGCCATAAATATATCCCCTATTTTGTAGACGTGATAACTTTTGCGCAAACCATTTAACATACGCTTATTGTAATTTTTTTTTTTTTTCTTACCAAAAATATGTAGTAGAATACATATTGGCCTAAACTGATTTATTTTAGAAAAAAGTAAAAAATATAAAAATATATTTTTGTTTTCAAAATTGTCGCTCGTTTTCCCGAGTGTGGCTCGGGGTTAAAATTCAGTACCATCAGCGGTAACCCCGAGCCACACTCGGGATCGCATTGCAGGATCCTGGGGCGGCGTTACTTACCTTGTCCCCAGGATTCTGCGATGTCCCCCGCATTGTCCGTGGGCTCTGTCCTCGTCCAAAGCCTCTCCTTGCCAGGCTCTGTTCCCTGCGAGCGGCGCGACGCACGGGGGCGGAGCCTGGCGGCAAATAAAAAAAAAAGTAAAAACCATAACACATACAGTACTGTAATCTTACAGATTACAGTACTGTATGAAATGATTTCACATCCCTTTTGTCCCCAGTGCTTTGTCCAGTGCCCTGCATGCAGTTTTATATTATATATACTGTTCTTTCTGCCTGGAAACTGGAGATTGTCCATAGCAACCAAAAAGTGTCCCTTTACGTCAAAAGTGGCTTTAGACCAGCTAGAAAACAGCGATAGTAAATTAGAACACTTGCAGAATTGAGCAATAGTGAATTGTGGGGAAATTTATTTTATTACTAATTTTTTTTATTATTTATTTTTTTTATTATATTATAATTTATGTTTTTGTGTTTCAAACTTTATCATACCCGGGATATCTACTAGACTCTTGTTTGGACAGATTTAAGTGTGTTATTGTTAAGATTTACAGACCTACAATATAAAACGCCAAATTTCCATGCAAAATAATTGTACCGCTTTCAGCACCTAAAATCCGAAATAATCATACCGCCAGGGAGGTTAAAACGCAAAAGATAAAAACCGCAGAGGTGATCAAATACCACCAAAAGAAAGCTCTATTTGTGGGGAAAAAAGGACATACATTTTATTTGGGTACAGTGTCGCACGACCGTGCAATTGTCAGTTAAATCAACGCAATGCCATATCGCAAAAAAAGGCCGGTCATGAAGGGGGTAAAACCTTCTGGGGCTGAAGTGGTTAGGTGGAGGGGGCAGTTGGAGAGGGGGGGGGTGCTAAAAATGTGGCTCAACCACAAGTTTTCAATGTCTCCTAGCATAATTATTGTAATATATTATTTACAGCCCGAGTATAGACCTATCGCTCAAGCTCCCGAAAAATGTAGAACCACTGGAAGGTGGAGTCTTGAATCCTTAGATACTATGATATGGTTCCAATTCTCTTCCACCCCTACTATGCATTTGGGAGGTAGGCTCTGTGTTAGGGTGTGGAATGACAAGCCTATCTCCCTATATCCCAACTCCATGCTATGGGATGGCATGAATTAAGAGACGAGAGCTGCAGCAGGGAAAATAATAGCCAATCAGTTTTTAATTTTATTATGTACCCAAAAGTGCATTATAGGCGCACTTATCCTTTAAAACACACACTCATTGCTGATACATGGTCAGGGTCATGTTCTATATTGGTGCAGTGGTACTTTTGAGCACCAGATGGAAGAATTTATTAATCAAGCTGTGATCCTATAACAAATCTGTCTCATAAAATGTATCAGTGCTGCAGTACTCACTGCCTCGCTGTGCGGCAAAGTTGACAAATCTCTCCCATTATATTTAAACCATAGCAAATGATGCAAATTAACAGTCTAATAACTGATACAATTTGCAGAAACTGCATCCCATAAACTAAAAAAAAAAAAAAAAGAAAGATAATGCTTTCAAATTCATCTTTATCATCTTTATTTTTAGAAAACATGAAAATGAGGCGATTCTAGAACAAAGGCAATCTTTCAGTCGAAATTTTATAGTATGTTTCTTTTGCTTTCCTACTACACAAGAATTCATTCAGAAATGCTAAACTTATTGACCAGTAACAGTGGACATATTTTTGTAGAACAATCTCAAGATGGTCTGACATTCATATACTCTGTAGCTTCTAATTACGCATCAAAAATTGCAAAGAGAAGGGGAGGTAGTTTGCAAAATGACATTCATAATTATAATATCTATTGTACATAAGTTTAATGTATATTTTATCAGTATTTTATGGCACAAAAACAGAACAAACCTAAACTTAAAGTGTTACTAAACCCACAACAGTAAATTCAGTCTGTATATGCAGTAAAGCATGCTTGTTACACTCACTGTGGAACCCAAGGGGTTAATCATTTGCATTGTGTAAAAAGTCTGTTTGATCCTGTATGCACAGATCCTCCCCTTTTTGCACTGTCTCCAAAACATGTCCAGATAAGACAGAGGTACTGGAGTCAGGCTGCACATGCTCAGTTTGGTGTGCATTGCTGGAGTTTTTTTTTTTCTTGGCAGAGTGCATGTGATCAGCACAGGGCCAATCAGCACTGTCCAGACAGAGGGTCAGGGGCCCTGCAGCCTCATAGGACAGCTAGTGCAGCATAAAAACTCCTATAAGCTTTAACCAGGCACTGATAGAGGTCATAAGGCTGCTATATATACTGCTGATGAGAAAAGGTAATTAGCAGTTTATATTTACTAAAATGATTGCATTTCCATGTTCTGTGTACTGTGGGAGACCAGATATATATTGAATGCAGGGCCTCGAGTTTAGTAACGCTAACTCCAGATTTAGAAGAATAAATATGCAGCCCAGCACATTTTTAAAAAGCATTGCTACAATACTCATCTTCAATCCGCAGCGGTTCCCTGCAGTACCTTTTCTCTGCCAGTGGATGCCACTAAATGTCCTGGTTGAATGATGGCCATTATTCAACACACTTCCTATGCAGCATAGAATGTTGCTCACATGTCAATATGACATTCTGTGCTAAAGGAAGGACTGTCTGCAGCCACCAAGAGGAGAAAATGAAGGACTTGTGCTTCTCCTCCCCCAGCTCTTATGCAGCTGAGAACAGAGGGAATGTGATCACTTTAAAGGTATTTATAATGTTTTTTTTTTTTTTTATATATCTATACAAAAATGTTCTGCCTTCATTTCTATTTCAAACTGAATGAGTTGTTTTACAAGGCGATCATTTACAACCACTTTAGAATCATACTTACCTTGGTGGATGCAGCATCTGTCCCCCGGCACTGAGAACCGGCGATCGAACATAATATAATAATAATAATGTTGTGATCACAACATATAATAATTCTGCTAGCCTCAGATCAGATTATACAGACTTGACTCGGAGGAGGGACAACTTTAGGAGTGACCCACACAATTATTACGTTTATACAGGCTAGCAGCAATCGTAGCAAAAATGTATGCACCTGTATTAAATATTTTAAGGACAAACTTTAACTTTAAACTTTACAATAAAATCAACTTAAAAGGAGTTGTAAAGGCAGAAGGTTTTTTTTTATCTTAATGCATTCTATGCATTAAGATAAAAAGCCTTCTGTGTGCAGCAGCCCCCCTCAGCCCCCTAATACTTACCTGAGGTCCCTCTCTGTTCAGCGATGTCCACGAGTTTCTCACCCATGGCTGAGACACAGCATCGGCGCCATTGGCTCCTGCTGCTGTCAATCAAAGTCAGCTAGCCAATCAGGGCAGAGAGGGGGCGGGGCCAGGGCGGGGCCACCGTGTCTCGGCTCAGGTTCCCCCCCATAGCAAGCTGCTTGCTGTGGGGGCACTGAACAGGAGGGAGGGGCCAGAATCACAGAAGGTGGATCTTGGCTGCTCTGCACAGAGCAGGTAAGTATGACATGATTGTTATTTTTATAGGAAAAAAACAATACTTTACAATCACTTTAAAGTATATTTAAAGGCAAAAATTTTTTTTAGTTGTGGATTGAGTAGAGAGGGATTAGAACACCTGTCCGTTATTATTGCTGTCTGTGCTCCCGTTAAAGTGTTACTAAACCCATAACAGTAAAATCAGTCTGTATATGCAGTAAAGTATGCTTGTTATACTCACTGTGGAACCTAAGGTTCTGCATTATGTAAAAAGGCTGTTTCATCCTGTCTTCTCCTATTCTCCCCTTTTTCCACTGCCCCCAACCCATCTACAGATAGAGCTAGGCTAGGAAACATGCTGTACATATGCACCAGTTTGGTGTGTATTGCTAGAGATTTTTTTTTTCTTGGGAGGGTGCATGTGATCAGCACAGTGAAGAGTCTGGATGGCCGCACTCCCATAAAATCACATTTATTGATCCATGATTAAAAAAAACGACAATCCATACAGCAATGGGGGTACAAATACAGCATAACTAACGCGTTTCACACCTTCCCTGGTGCTTAGTCATAGCAGGGCCAATCAGCACTGTTCAGACAGAGGATCAGGGGTCCTGCATCCTGATAGGACAGCCAGTGCAATATGAAAACTCCTACAAGCTTTAACCAGGCACAGATAGAAGTCACAAGACTGTTATATACTGCTGCTGAGAAAAGGTATGCTGTTTACATTTACTAAAATCATTGCATTTCCATGTTCTGTGTACTGTGAGAGACCAGATATTGTGAATGCAGGCTCCTGGGTTTAGTAACACGTTAAGGTGATTCACCCTCTCTGGTTGTCTGATTTACCATTATCGTTGAAAGAAATCCCAAATTTTGGGTTGTCCCCAGAAAAGTAATAAAGGGGAAATCTTCAAATGGGGACACTAGTTCTGGTGACCTGGGGGACCCCAATGAATTCCCTTAATTTAATTTGGATTTCCTCTCACTTCCTGTTTGGCTAGGGGACAGGGAATGAAGGTAAATATCTGCAATGGGACACAGATGGCGTAAAAAAAATCTGACATGGGTTATAACCCACCCTTCATCCAAAATGAAAAAAAAAAAAAAAAGAAGAAGGAAGAAAGTTTTGCCTATAGTTCCACTGTAAATGAAACATGAGTTCAATAAATTGAAAACAAAGACTGACAAGATTCCCAATATTCTTCATTTAAAAACAACATAAAGATGACCATAGACATGAAATTATCATCCGCTGATTAGGTGACAATACTCACGCTGAATTTCCCCAACCAAGTGATCATCCATGTTGATTAAATTGGCCATTACCTACTGTCCCTTGTCCTCATCTCACTAAACTAAGCTGGCATCAAAGGATCTTGGGCATGCTCCCCCTCCTGCCATAAACATGCATGCTTGCCAAGCCGTAGCTTTACCCACTCAGAGCAATTTTCTCCATTGTTACTTTGAACGTTGAGCTACATAAATCACTGTCAGTTTCTGGGTTTTCTGAAAAGCCGGTATGACATTGAACATGCAACCTAAAATTAGTAGTGGTGGGTAGACGTAGCATTCAATTTCCTTTTGTTTCTTAAAAGTGATCTTCGGCAATAAATAGGCTTATCATTAAAATTCATACAACATACACAACAAGCAAGCACAGATCAGTGTAATTATTATTCTTATTACTATTATTATACAGGATTTATATAGCGCCAACAGTTAGGGTAGACAGTACAGTTACAATACAATTCAATACAGGAGGAATCAGAGGGCCCTGCTCGTTAGAGCTTACAATCTAGGAGCAAATCTCATCGTTTCTTGCAATAAAAAAATCTTTCTTGCCATGAATAAAGAAAAAAAAACAGTTCTCTCAGCCTAGATCACATGTTACCTGGCTACCAATCAATAGTGCACTGATTTTACGGTTTCCAATCAGCAATGAGTAAAAGGATCAACAAGACTGCCCCCTGTTTACATAGATAATTACAATCTCTACAGATACTGTATACTAAAAGATATACATAGAAACACATAATATTACACACTGATATGGCTGTTGACATTAGGGTCCCTTTACATGGGCAGTTTGCTTTCCGATCAGCAGGTGATTGGCTTACAGATCCTCTGCTGATCAGAGCAGAGTGGGGCGGATGACAGGTCCATGTCCGCTCAGTTTATGCAGAGCAGACATGGACAGACCCTGCTCTGGTCTATGGGTGGTTGGCAGTAAACGGAGTCCGCTGTCCGTTTACACTTGGCTGCCACCGATCTGGTCCACCCAAACGGAACAGGACGCAGTCCTCCATTTTTTTTTAGTGAGCCTATTCGGACCCAGAGGTAGGCGGATGAAAACGGACACAGGTCTGTTTACACCCACCGGTCCATAGGAATGCATGGTCCATCAAACCAGGTCCAGCTGAAAAACTGACAGGCGGACCTGATCAGATCGCCCGTGTGAAAAGACCCTAAGTTAATTCCTTTTGAATATTAATATACTCTGAACAGGCGGTTTACAATAAAATAGAATTATGGACCCCCATTAAGACTATATATGCCCTGGGGCACCAAATAAAAGGGCATATGAAATAACAGCTTTACCCTATAAAGTCTTATAAATACTTTTTGATCTTGCCAGTGAAGTCCACCTGATGAGGCCACCTGTGATGAGGTAGAAACAATGCTGCACTGCTCCCCAATTCCAGTCTCATGGAGGCTGGGCCTTATTGCACTACAGTGGGATAAGAAAATGTGGCAGGGGGCGTGGCTATTGGCATTGTCACTGCTGATTCACAAGCCTGTAGACCAGTGGTTGTCAACTTATGAGTTAAAGGGGCCTCAAATGTGGCCCCTGGAGTCACCACAGAGCCACGCATAATGTTCAATATACAATATATAATATATAATATATATATATAATATATATATATATATATATATATATATATATATATATATATATATACATATATATACACACACACACATATACACACACACACACACACATTATATATATATATATATGTAAAGCTTGAGAGGAAGGTCAAAAACTGCAGACCTAATGGGGCGTACACACGGTAGAACTTTTCGACCGGACTGGTCTGACGGACAAATCCGGCGGACAATCCGATCGTGTGTGGGCTTCACCAGATCTTCAGCGGACTTTTCCAGTCGCAAATCTGACAGACTTTAGATTTGGAACAGGCTTCAAATCTTTACGTCGTAACTCCGCCGGACCCAGAAATCCACTTGTCTGTATGCTAGTCCGACGGACAAAAGCCGACGCTAGGGCAGCTATTGGCTACTGGCTATCAACTTCCTTATTTTAGTCCGGTGTACGTCATCACGTACAAATCCATCGGACTTTGGTGTGATCGTGTGTAGGCAAGTCCGTTCGTTAAAAAGTCCCCCGGAAGTCCGCTGGAAAGTCTGTCGGACCAGTCCGGTCGAAAAGTCCGCCCGTGTGTACGCGGCATAATAGAGGACATGAGGGTTAGAGAGTGTGGACATGCTACATTTGTGGCTGGGGAATGGGATATGCTGCTGAAGACAATACGAAACTGGGAACGTGTTACATTAAGCTAGTAGTAATCAATGCTATTACCCTGATCAATGTTCCCACTACAGACTGTGTCGGTCCAAGGTCCACTCATCATATACCGAAGGGCCAGCAGGTTGGGCACCGAGGCTGTAGACTGTCAATCAGCACCTGACCACATCTAACCACCATGCCCACTGTTTTCTAGATTAGCAGGAATGCTCCCGTTACTGAAACTCTCCCACTGTGAGCTGCAGTATCTGGGAGGGGGAATGTGTGAGACACAAATGAAGGAGAATTTGGCTCAGCCAGGGAAGGTAAAGGAAGGTTCTTTTTTTACTTTATGAGGTTTTTACAAGAGACTTTCAATGTACTTTAAACATCTCCATCACATGCATAGCTAAGTAAATTGTAAAATAAAATAGCTCTACTCGTAAAAAAATCCAAATAAGAGTATTTGAAAATAGATATTTTTGGTGGAGTTAAAACAATGTTAGCACAAGTCCTTCCATACCACCATCTGTTTCACTGACCAAATGATTTATTGACCAAGTTGCTGTTGTTCCCGTGTACCTGGGATATCACACATACCATTAATTACATTATCTGCACATAGCACTGGGCTTTTGAGGCAAACAAACTACTGCTATAAAAAAAAAAAAAAAAAGAAGAAATGTCTTGTAGACGTCAAATATATTTACAAAAGCAGGCACTACAAATGCATATAATCCCTACAAACGTAAAGATTACAGTATGTATGTATCAGTCAGCCCCACCAAGCCACATTGTTAATATAACTATAACAATATACAATATACAATAATCATTCAAGTCAAACTGGGACTTTTGAGTTTATATAATAAAATAAAAAATTTCAAGGAGTGGAAACTACATTTATTTTTCGACACACTCTCCCTGCTACATTATTATTATACAGGATTTATATAGCGCCGACAGTTTGCGCAGCGCTTTACAATGTTAGCTGCATTTAATGTATTTAAAAAGGAAGTAAAACTTCCCTCTAATGTCTATACCTATAGGTAAGCCTATAATAAGGCTTACCTATAGGTACTGTAAATATCTCCTAAACTTGCACTGTTTAGGAGATATTTATTGTATACTGCGCCGATGATGTCATCGGCGCATGCACTTTGAAGGAACGACCGCCCTTGTTGTTTCTTAAGAGCCGCGTGCCGCGACCGGAATCTCCCGCGTGCACAGCCGGAGTCCACGGATCCAGAAGGAAGACGGGCGAAGATGGATGTGGCCTCCGGCGGGGATGAAGAGGCCTGCGTTTTTCAGCCCTGCCAGTGTCTTTTGCTAGACTACTCAATCACACCCACTTTTATAACCAAATAAAATACAGGTGAGTTATTCTCAAGTCCAAGATATGAACTAGGAAGGCCAAATAGCTTCTTTGAGACAACACAGGACATACAGATATAACAAAAATGCTTCCAATCCCATGTAGAGGTGCCACACACCGACAGCTCAAGGTATAACAAATAGGGAAGAGCGGCTTCAGCCTCAGCTCCTCCTGAGACCACGTCTCTGATGCATTTTGTCCCGACCCCGGGGTCCAGCACCCCTTTCGGTGGATTGCCTAAGCAACTCTTCTCAGCACTTAGAGTGATGCTCCATAAAGTTTTCTACAGGTTGCAGTGAGAAAATGCTTCCAATGGTATATTTAACAGTCCAAATAGAAGCAAATAAGAGAAGTTCACCCGTCTTTTCCCGCATGAGCTGCACAGGTGTTCCGTGCATCCCAAATGCAGACAGTCCAATTCATGTCTATTGGAATGCAGCAGCTGCATGGACACAGCCACTGCTCCCAATTTGACATCCATTTGGGTGCGGGTGCATGAGGACATGAACCCACACCCGCACCATAATGGATGTCAGATTGAGAGCACTGGCTGTGTCCATGCAGCTGCTGAGTCCCGGTTGACATAAATAGGACTGCCGGTACACAGTCAAAAGGCAAAGACAGCTCTTGCACGAGTGTATGCTTAAAGCGGAGCTCCACCCAAAAGGGAAAGCTCCGCTTATCTGCCCCCCCCTCTGGTGCCACATGTGACACCTTTCAGGGGGGAGGGGGGAATGGGTACCTGTTTGTGACAGGAACCCATCCCCACTCCCGGGAGACCTGGCTGTGGCGAGATGCGGCAAGGTCCCCCAGAAGCTTGGCCCCCCTCCTCCTTCCCCCGCCGACGGGGCATTCACAAAGTGCAGCGCGCTTTGCACATGAGCAGTAGGGTACCGGCTGTCAAGGCCGCAAGGCTTCACTTCCGGTTCCACTTACAGGCAATGGCGGCGTAGGCACCCGAGAGCCGATTAAAACATCAGCTGGGGTGCTGAGATGGCTGGATTCCAGGACAGGTAAGTGTCCTAATATTAAAAGTCAGCAGCTACAGTATTTGTAGCTGCTGACTTTTCATTTTTTCGTGGGGGGGGGGGGGGGACTCCTCTTTAGGCTGGGTTCACACTGTGTGCGGCGCGGCTCGCAGCAGGGGGTCCAGTGAATCCCCGTTCACTGTTTCAGGTCTCAATTAGGTCAGAATCCATTGAGAGTCGGTCACAATCCCCTGTCATGCTAATTGGATGCGGAGAAACCCGCATCCAATTCGCAATTTTGAACCCAGCCTCAAGTACACCCATTTGAACAAGGTCTTAGGGTTTACATTCAATTTAACAATTCTTTAACTGCTTGCTGCCCACCCTCAGTGGTTGTACTGCGAACGGGCGGCAGCTGCAGAACGGGCGTCGTGGCCTTCCCGGTTTGATTGGACACAGCACGAGTTTGCCAGCTGATTTCGGTCAATAATTTTGGCTAAAGTCAGCTGATCGGCTGTGCCCAACCACACATACAGAGTTATGTGTTTACAAAAACACAGAACTCTGTGTATTGTGAACAGCAAATGCAAAACAGGGGGAAAAAACAGCCAGATAGTTAATTAAAAGTAGCACACATTATAAACATTGTACATTGTTAGGCACACAATTAACCCTTTGAATGCCCCTAGATGTTAACCCCCCTCCCAGCCAGTGTCATTAGTACAGTGACAGTGTACAGTATTAGCACTGATCACTGTATTAGTGTCACTATTAATGTCAGTGTCAGTCAGTTAGTGTACCTCCCCGCCAGCATCAGCTAGCACCAGATGGCCCACCACAATATCACAGTCCCACTATAAGTCGCTGGTCTTAAAGGGAGTAAAACCTTCCCGAGTTTAAGTGGTTAAAACATAAGCAAGTCATTTCTTGACCATTGTTCAAGTGGTGCAAGTGCTAAAATATTTTTGGCTTTAAAACATCTTTAAACCCAAAAACAAAACTTTGATATATTGCAGCTTACCAGTCTTTATATGTGGTGGCTAAATGTGATTTTTTTCAGACTTATTTGCACCTGATAATCCTGCGAATGATGTTATCCATAGGTGGCTATGTTCACTCCTCCACTGTATCTACAGAAGAAGCCATGGTTGTCACCCAGGCTAGACATTTTTGGTGAGATCAACAGGTAATTTTTTCAATTACTGAAAATGCTTTCAGTCTGAAAAATGAAAACGAATGCAGTCACTACTTAGGACTGGTAAACTACAATATATCACATTTTATTCTTGGGTTTAGTCATTTAAACTTTTAATAGCCTCTTACAGCACAGCAGCCAAGCCAGAAAAAGGAAAAAATGCATTTCTCAACTGCTTACTTCTATTTTAAGAGACAACTTTGCTGGCTAGGGGGGATCATTTACTATAGCGCTGCAGTGCTAATTAGCGTTAATCGCGCTAATTAGGGCTAAAACAATATTCATTATAGCGCTGGTAAAAAAAAATACTCCCAAAATCGAATTTACTATAGTTCCCTGAAACCAAATAGTGCTCAAACCCTTATGCCCCGTACACACGAGCGGAATTTCCGTCGCAAAAATCTTGGATGCTTTTTCCGACGGAATTCCGCTCAAGCTTGCCTTGCATACACACGGTCACACAAAAGTCCTCTGAACTTTCGACCGTCAAGAACGCGGTGATGTACAACACTACGACGGGCCGAGAAAATGACGTTCAATGCTTCCAAGCATGCGTCGAATTGTTTCCGAGCAAGCATGTTTTTTTGCGCGTCGGAATTGCATACAGATGAACGGAATTTCCGTCAAGAACTTTTTCCGTCTGAAAAATAGAGAACCAGCTCTCAATCTTTTGCTGGCGGAAATTCATACAGAAAAAGTTGGATGGCGCATACACACGGTTGGAATATCCGACCAAAAGCTCCCATCACACTTTTTTTGACGGAAATTCCGTTCGTGTGTACAGGGCATTACACTGCTAAAACCTGGAGTAGTGCGTATGGAAATAATGTTTAGACCATGATATAATTGCCTAAATAGAACTGAAATATGCGGTATATTATTTAAAGATAATCTGCTTTTAAACTGTGCGAAAAAGTGATTTCTACACTGAAATATCTTTAAAAGTCTGAGAAGAGATAAATTCCCCGTTTTTGTACAACTAGGTGCCAACACAACTGAGCATGCTCAGACCTGCAAATAGCTGTCATTTTAGCTCCAGTATCTTTTTTAACAGGGTGCTATAGTAAATACCAAAATTAGCACTGTGTTAAAGAGTATTTTTTGGGAGTGAAAATCGGCGTTATTATAGTCCAATGCGAGTTTTAGCCATTAATTCTAATGGTACAATTGTAACTTCCCCAAATAAATCCTTTTAATGTTGAGATGAAATGTATCTTTCTCTGAAATAAATTTTCCTTGCAACATTGTTGCTTCTACTTTATATATTTTGTTTTTAAGAATTCTAGAACAGGGGTAGGCAACCTTTTGAGCACAGTGTGCCGAAAAAAGTTTTCAAAGAAATTGAGCGTGCCGATTTTATAACAAAAAAATTGTCAACTTCACACTCTCAAATCATGAAAAGGATTTTTTATAAAGTAAGTGCTGTAAACTACTTTAGTAGTGAGAAATTAACATCCTGCACTCAAATCAGCCCCAATTCCTGCAACTCCACACCTCAGATCACTGTCCCCCCTGCTCATCTGCCCCACCACTGTACCCCCCTGCTCATCTGCCCCACCACTGTAACCCCCTGCACATGTGCCCCACCACTGTACATTTGCCCCAACACTGTACCCCCCTGCTCATCTGCCCCACCACTGTAACCCCCTCTACATCAGAGCCACCACTGTAACCCCCTGTACATCTGAGCCACCACTGTACCCCCCTGCTCATCTGCCCCACCACTGTAACCCCCTCTACATCAGAGCCACCACTGTAACCCCCTGCTCATCTGAGCCACCACTGTAACCCCCTGCTCATCTGAGCCACCACTGTAACCCCCTGCTCATCTGAGCCACCACTGTAACCCCCTGTTTATCTGAGCCACCACTGTAACCCCCTGCTCATCTGAGCCACCACTGTAACCCCCTGTTTATCTGAGCCACCAATGTAACCCCCTGCACATCTGCCCCACCACTGTACCACCCTGCTCATCTGCCCCACCACTGTACCGGCCTGCTCATCTGCCCCACCACTGTACCACCCTGCTTATCTGCCCCACCAATGTAGTCCCTTTCTCATCTGTCCCACCAATGTAGCCCCTTTCTCATCTGCCCCACCACTGTAACCCCCTGCACATCTGCCCCACCACTGTAACCTCCTGCACATCTGCCCCACCACTGTAACCTCCTGCACATCTGCCCCACCTCGGTACCCCCCTGCTCATCTGTCCCACCGCTGTAACCCCCTGTACATCTGCCCCACCACTGTACCACCCTGCTCATCTGTCCCACCAATGTTCCCCCTTTCTCATCTGCCCCCCCACTGTACCTCCATGCACATCTGCTCCACCAATGAATTATCTTCTCATCTGTCCTAACACTGAACTTATCTGCTCATCTGCCCCACGACTGTACCTCCTGCACATCTGTCCCACCTCTGTTTCCCCTGCTCTTCTGGCCCACCACTGTAACCCCCTGCTCATGTGTTCCACTGATGTACCTCCTTTATCCTCTGCACCACTCTGCACATCTGCCCCACCTCTGTACCCCCTGCTCCTCTGCTGTAACCCCCTGCTCATCTGTCCAACCTATGTGCCTCCTTTCTCCTCTGCACCAACACTGAACCCCCCTGCTCATCTTTCCCACCACTGTAACCCCCTTCTCATCTAGCCCAACACTGAACCCCCCTGCTCATCTGCCCCACCACTGTAACCCCCTGCTCATCTGCCCCATCACTGTACCCCCTAGCTTTTCTGTCCCACCGCTGAACCCCCTTCTCATCCCTCCCACCACTGTATCTCCTGCACATCTGCCCCACCACTGTGCCCCTTTGCTCTTCTGTCCCACCACTGTAACCCCCTGCTCATCTGCCCCATCAATGTACGCCTTTTCTCATCTGCCCCACCACTGTACCTCCTTGCACATCTGCTCCACATAGAATGTGCAATGTTTTGATGTTTTGGTAAAATATATTTTTCTCTGTCACTTTCACATGTTGTTCTCCATCTCACAACAATCTTTACCCCAAACTCACACAGGTGTCTTTACAATCCACAAACAATACCATTGCTGATGCAAATTTAAAATGAGTCACAATTTTTTGTGCTTTTTATCATTTTCAAATAATCATAATTTGAGCCAAAACAATGTGATATGTGTACCAACATCAGAAATCAAAATGTAATTCCCAAAAATTTGAGGGTTGTATCACTATTCTACACTCACCCACAAATAACCAGCAAATATCACAGAATAAATAAAGAAGAATAACTCTTAAGTAATGTAATGCCATCACCTGTATGTCCAAAGAAATGCAGTATTTATGTGTATTTATGTGTAGGAGGTTTTCACACGTGGCAGCTCTGTGGCTTAGAGGTTAGAACTTCTGCTTAGCATCCCTGAGTGTCTGGGTTTGAATCCCAAATATGCTGCTTCATGTAGAGAAGTTGTCCCATCTCCCAGGTCCTAAAACTATGTCTAAATGTAGTATATGTGTAGGAGGGTCCCACCATCATTGTAAATCTTGCCAGATACACTATCTAGCCAAAAGTATTGGGACACCTGCCTTTACACATGCATGAGCTTTAATGGCAGCCCAGTCTTGGTCCATAGGGTTAAAATTTGATTTGGCCCACCCTTTGCAGCTAGAGCAGCTTCTAGGAAGGCTAGGGAGGCCCACAAGGTTTAGTGCATCTATGGGAATGTTTGACCATTCTTCCAGAAGTGCATTTGTGAGGCCAGGCACTGATGTTGGATGAAAAGGCCTGGCTCACAGTCTCTGCTCTAATTCAGCCAAAAAGGTGTTCTATCGGGTTGAGGTCAGGACTCTGTGCAGGCCAGTCAAGTTCCTCCACCCCAAACTCGCTCATCCATATCTTTATGGACCTTGCTTTGTGCTCTGTTGTGCAGTCATGTTGGAACAGGAAGGGTCCATCCCCAAACTGTTCCCACAAAGTTGGGAGCATGAAATTGTCCAAAATGTCTTGGTATGCTGATGCCTTAAGAGTTCCCTTCACTGGATCTAAGCCAAGCCCAACCCCTGAAAAACAACCCCACACCATAATGCCCCCTCCACCAAATGATTTAGACCAGTGCACAAAGCAAGGTCCATAAAGACATTGATGAGTGAGTTTGGGGTGGAGGAACTTGACTGGCATGCATAGAATCCTGGACTCAACACAACAGAAAACCTTGGGGATGAATTAGAACGGAGACTGTAAGCCAGGCCTTCTCGTCCAACATCAGTGCCTGACTTCACAAATGCACTTGGAAGAATGGTCAAACATTTCCATAGACACACTCCTAAACCTTGTGGACAGCCTTCCCAGAAGAGTTGAAGCTATTATAGCTGCAAAGGGTGAGCCAAATTAATTTTGAACCCTACCGACTAAGACTGGGATGCCATTACAGTTCATGTGCGTTTAAAGGCAGGCGTCCCAATACTTAGGCCAATATATTGTATATTGCTTGTAACACTGAGCATGGCTATGGACTTAGGCCTGATTCACACCTATGCATTTTTAGTGCTTTTTGCATTTTGCAGATTTGCACTGCAGTCCATTTAACATGGTTTCCTATGGAACGCGTTCTGTAGTGCAAATCTGCAAAATGCAAAAAGCATTAAAAATGCATAGATGTGAATCAGGCCTTAGGGCTGGTTCACACCACAGAGATGCAGACAACATGTGTGAGGCTGCCTGCTGGCTAAGTTGGTAGCAATTCTGTCTAGCAGCACTGGGGTTGCTGGTTCCCCAACATGCTAATGCTTGTGTTGAAGTTTATATGTTCTCCCTGTGTGGGTTTCTCACCACAGTCCAAAGACATGCTGGCATATTATTTGTCTCCTGTCGAAATAGTCTCTAATGTAAGAAAGTTCGTTTTGGACTTTAGATTGGAAGCTCATTGCTCATCGTGATCAAAAGTGTGTGGTTTCACCTTCTGACCTGGAAAATAGTCAATGTAATCACCCGGAAGTTCCTGTGCTGGTCAGGATCTCCATCTAGGTGGACATGGGGAGGTCCACCTTTAGCAAAGAGGAGGTGCTCTTCATTTGCCGGGTAAGTGTAGGATATGTACTTGTGCTTACTCAATGTGGTAGTTAGATTTGGTGTGGGTGGTGATCCGCTGGCAGGACGTTAAAAAAAACTCTTGCAAGCAGCATCTTTGGAGCGGTGAAGGAGCGGTGTGTCCATTGAAATGAATGGGCAGCTCCGCCGAACTGCCGGCAAAGCGCTGCTGCAGTGGGTTGACAGTGCCCCGCTAGCGGACTAAAACGGCAAAAACGATGGTAAAGTGCCGCTAAAAATAGCAGCACTTTACCGCAGACGCCCCCCCGCTCCAGTGTGAAAGCAGCCTAAGGACTATGCAAATATAAATGAGAGCTCCTTTCTATTAAAATATATATGAGTTGTTTCATAGTTGGGCGACTTTTCCAGCAAATTTGGACCTCCGAGTTGCATGACAAGTTGTACCCCATGATTCTCAATGATAACCATTCATATCTGTGCTACTTCAAGTTGCAACAACTTCAAAGTAGTCCCTGTACTACTTTGGTGTGACTTTCATGTGACTTGAAGTACATAGGGCGCAATATTACACAGGCATTCCCAGAAGTTGGGGCCAAGTTGCAGCAGCAAAGTGGCAGCAAAATAGTGTGACTTTCAGGTCGCAGCAGTGTGAATGAGATTCATGGATAATACCTTTGAATTAGGCACTATTCTCACTTGTGCATCCTGCTAGTGGGTCAAATTCGTACCTGCACTACTTTGGTTTGACTTTGATGCGACTTGAAGTCCCTATAAAGCAAGATTACACAGGCATTGGTCGCACAAGTGCAAATGGGGCCCAATTCAAAGGTGTTATCAATGAATCTCATTAGGTTCCTTTCACACTTGGCCGACTTTTCATACAACTTGAGGTCTCTTTCACACTTGTGCGACCTGAAAATCCCACGATTATGCAGCGCTTTTTGCTGCAAATTTGATGCAATTTGAAGCAAAGCCAGTGTAATCTTGAGGTCTATGGACGCAGGAGTCGCAGGAGTGTGAAAGGGGCCTTAGGGCCGGTTCACACTGCTGTGCTATCAGACATCGGATGTGATTTGCACCGCACTGCAAATCACATGCGATGTCTGTGTGATGCAAACTCAGCCATACGGATTGTATGGTTAAATTTGCATCGCATTCGGACCAAACTCGCACAGGACCCTTTTTCTGGTCCGTAGCAGAATTGGATCGCATGGGTGTTGTCTGAATTTGCAGTTCGCTCTGCGATATGCAAACTGATTTGGGGGTGTCATTAGCTTTCTACTGACTCCCAGCAGTTTGCATATGGCAGTGTGAACTGCCTGAGAGTTGTATGCAATGCGGGAACCCGCACGGGATTCGCAAGGTTCCCGCATCGCTCCAGTGTGAGCTGGCCTTGACCCTAGGTTCACACCTATGCATTTTTTAGTGCGTTTTGCAGTTTGCAGAAACACTCTACAGTCCATTTAACATGGTTTCCTATGGTACTAGTTCACATCTATGCATTTTGCAGCCAGTGCATTTTTGGAAATGGTCGGGGACTTTTTTCACGCGATTTGCAGGTAATAGATTTCAATGGAACCGCACCAGAAACGCAACTGTTGCGTTTGTGATGTGATTTTTGATGAGTTTTGCGGTTATTATTTTCACACTGTATATAGCTGGTTGCCAACCGGGGGGGGGGCCAGGAAGCCATCCGCCGCGTCCTTAACAACCAATGAGTCGTCAGCTTCCCCACTGAAAGTAAAAAAAAAAAAAAAAGCCAGCCCAAAAAAAACTGCATGGGTTCTCACCCCCCGTCTATACCACTCTGTTCGGGTCCAGTATGGATTCAGAGTGGACCCCCCCCCGCCAAAATTTTTAAAAAATGGCATGGGGTTCCCCCCAGGTCTATACCAGGCCCTTCAGTTCTAGTATGAATCCGGAGGGGACCTCCTCACGCCAAAAGTAAAAAAAAAATGTTGTGGGGTCCGCCCCCCAAACCCATACCAGACCCTTATCTGAGCACGCAACCTGGTAGGCCGCAGGAAAAGAGGGGAGACAAGAGCGTGCCTACCCCCTCCTGAAACGTACCAGGCCACATGCCCTCAACATGGGGAGGGAGCTTTGGGGTCCCCAAGATCCCGCTCCCCCCTATGTGAATGGGTATCAGGTACATTGTATCCCTACCCATTCACAAAAAAAAAAAAAAAAAGCAGTGAAATGTGACAAAAAACAATAGCCCATTTTTGACAATTTCTTTATTGTAAAATAGCTCTGAGTGGTCTTCTCCCGCGAGCCGTGTCTCTCTCCATCATCTTCTCCTGGTGCGGTCTCTCCCGCCGTCTTCTGTCGAAGTTTCTCCCACTGCTGTGTTCTTCCTCGCCACCATGTTCCTCCGTTGTGTTATCCCCCAATGTCTAGCGTCTCTTACACAGCCATGGAGCGTGACCATCCGTTGAAGACGGCAGCGAGGAAGAACACAGCAGCAGGAGAGACGCCGACAGAAGATGATGGCGGGAGAGACAGCACCAGGAGAAGATGATGATGAGAGACACGGCTTGGGGGAGACCACTTAGAGCTATTTTACAATAAAGGAATTGTCAAAAACCGGCTATTGTTTTTTTGTCACATTTCACTGCTTTTTTTTGGTGAATGGGTAGGGGTACAAAGTACCCGATGCCCATTCACATGGGGGGCCGGGATCTGGGGGCCCCCTTGTTAAAGGGGACTCACGCCGTTTTTTTTATTCTCAATGATTTTTATCTATATTGCCAGGATCCGATAATACATTATAGCCGCAAGCAATTTTAAGACATTTTTTTCCCTTTAGAAATGTCATTTTGCTGCGGTACTGTTCTAAACATGCGAAAGATTACAGGCATACTAAGGACACCCCCCAGGCACGATATTTAAAGGAATATTTCATTTTTATTGTTTCACTTTAAGCATTATTAAAATCACTGCTTTTGCATTGATACATGTCCCCTGGGGCAGGACCCGGGTCCCCATACACTTTTTATGACAATAACTTGCATATAAGCCTTTAAAATTAGCACTTTTGATTTTTCATGTTCGTGTCCCATAGACTTTAACGGTGTTCACACACATTTTTGGTGTGTTCGCAAGTTCTGGTACGAACCGGGGTGTTCAGCTCATCCCTACCAAATAGCCAATGGCACATGAGCATGGTTGGTACCCTAATATTAATGCCTCAAATGCAAAACATTATTGTATAGAATGAAAAGAATCAAACATTAGTAATAGTATTTTCGATGTATGATTGTGCTCAGCTCCATAGCTACCTTCAAAGGTTCAAGCCATGGGTTTTTTGAAGGTTCAGCGGGAGCGGCAGAGGAGAAGGACCGAGAAGGGACCGGGGGAAGAAGAAGCTGGGGAAGAAGAAGGGAGAAGGGAGAAGAAGAAGGGAGAAGGGAGAAGAAGAAGGGAGAAGGGAGAAGAAGAAGGGAGAAGGGAGAAGAAGAAGGGAGAAGAAGAAGGGAGAAGGGAGAAGAAGAAGGGAGAAGAAGAAGAAGGAAGAAGGAAGAAGAAGAAGAAGGAAGAAGGGAGAAGGGAAAAGGGAGAAGGGAGAAGAGAAAAGGGAGAAGGGAGAAGAGAAAAGGGAAAAGGGAAAAGGGAGAAGGGAAAAGGGAAAAGGGAAAAGGGAAAAGGGAAAAGGGAAAAGGGAAAAGGGAAAAGGGAAAAGGGAAAAGGGAGAAGGGAGAAGGGAGAAGGGAGAAGGGAGAAGGGAGAAGGGAGAAGGGAGAAGGGAGAAGGGAGAAGGGAAAAGGGAAAAGGGAAAAGGGAAAAGGGAAAAGGGAAAAGGGAAAAGGGAAAAGGGAAAAGGGAAAAGGGAAAAGGGAAAAGGGAAAAGGGAAAAGGGAAAAGGGAGAAGGGAGAAGGGAGAAGAAGAAGAAGAAATTGTCAAAAACTGGCTATTGTCTTTTGTCACATTTCACTGCTTTTTTTGGTGAATGTGTAGGGGTACAATGTACCCGATACCCATTCACATAGGGGGGGGGCCGGGATTTGGGGGCCCCTTTGTTAAAGGGAGCTTCCAGATTCCGATAAGCCCCCTGCCCGCAGACCCCCACAACCACCAGGCAAGGGTTGTGGGGATGAGGCCCTTGTCCCCATCAACATGGGGACAAGGTACTTTGGGGGGGACCCCAAAGCACCCTCCCTATGTTGAGGGCATGTGGACTGGTATGGTTCAAGGGGGGGGGTTGCTTGCTCGTCCCCTCCCTTTCATGACCTGCCAGGCTGCTTGCTCGGATAAGGGTCTGGTATGGTGGTATGGATTTTGGGGGGACCCCTACGCCACTTTTTTTTTTACATTTTGGTGTGGAGTGCCCCTTAGTATCCATACTAGACTCTAAGGACCTGGTATAGACTGGTGGGGGGAACCTATGCTGTTTTTTTCTTTGATTTTTACACTATATTGCCGGGAACCGGCAATTCATTATAGCCGCGAGCAATTTTAAATGAAATTTTTTCCTTTAGAAATGTCATTTTGCTGCAGTACTGTAATAAACACTGGAAAAGTTTGCTACTTTACAGGCATACTACAGACAGCCCCCAGGCACGATATTTAAAGGAATTTTTTATTTTTAATGTTTCACTTTAAGCATTATTAAAAAATCACTGTTCCTGAAAAAACATTTTTTCCAATTGATACATGTCCCCTGGGGCAGGACCCAGGTCCCCACTTTTTATGGCAAAGAACTTGCATATAAGCCTTCAGTCAGAACTTTGGATTTTGCAAGTTCGAGATCCATTGACTTCCACTATTCCCACATACGTGATCTGACAGGCATGTTCGCCGGCAATAGCACTGCTTTCCATTTGCATTAGCGCCCAGTTTCTGAGAGTTGAAGTCTTAATTGGCCTTAATTGGGCGCTATTTTCTGGGACTGCAGGATAACTTTTTCGGCGCTTTAGTAAATGACCCCCAATACATCTTATTAACAGACGCTACTAATTACAATTCTAACACAGCAAAGATGATACTGAAAATTCACAGGAAGCTTATCAAAGGTTTTTTTGCAAAACATGTTTTCTCTGCAATCTATTCTTCCCAGATTAACTTCATGTCACTCTGTGCTATGTAATTGCTGTATCACTTCTCTGGAAATTAAATTTGCTTACTGAACAATATTGCTGTGGAAACAGAAATGTCTTGTTTAGGTTACCAAGAAAGTAACAAAAGATCCCTTTGAAGGGGGAATCTTCATTTGTCAGAAGACGATTGAAAGATTTTATGGGCCCATCTGAAAACAATTCCCATTTGAAGTGTGTACACAAGAATATTCATTCCAAGGATACTAAGAGTTGCTTTAGATGTTTCTATCACTTGCTTTTGCAGGTTAGTAAAAACACGCGGTTGAGCCGCACTCTTACTTCCCCCTAACCACTCCCTCTTAAAGAGAAGACAGTGTTAAAAAAACACATATGTGTGATTCTTGTGAAGTGCTGCTTTACATTTGGATAATCTCATATATGTTCCATGCAATTATTACTTGCCAAATCTGTAGAATATTATCTCCTGAAATTCTGATGGCGTCACGGCGGCCATTACATTTCTGGGCATTTGAAGAAGGCGCCCACTTTCTGGATTTTGTGCAGCCGACTACCCAGCATGCACATCCCAGCCTTGCGCCTGCACAGTAATGACACTGCATGGCACACATTGTTGTTGACAGGTTTCCATAGCAATGGCAGCATCGATGGAAGTTCCCACCCTACTGTTATAGCAACCTGTTAACAAGAGACAAGCTGGAAGCAAGCATTAGCACTCCTGGCAGCGATCATCTTCTTTAAAAATGCCCCCTAACTCCTCCCAGAGGTGTCATTTTTGGTATCAAATTAATGTGACGATAGAAGCTTAGGATGCTGAAGACTCCTGGGATCGATGACACCGATATTCCAGGAGTCTTCAGGATATCATCAATACGTCATTAGCCTAGGTGGCTGCAACCAGAGTTGTGGTGCTGGTTTTTAGGAGTTAAAACAGTTGGGGAGAAGGTGACATGATGCCCTATGAAAAGCGTTCTATCCTGAATGGTTTATGAACAGATACAGATAACTACTATTACAAATGTAGGCCACACAGCATACTTATCAGTGTTCAATAACATTTTAGATTTTATACTCTGTCATGCTTCACTCCTCCCTTGACACAGCTCAATTGTAGAGGCAAATGGGACAAGAGAGGGGGGATGGAAAAAAAAATATATGTGGGTGTATATATATATATATATATATAATATATATATATATATATATATATATATATATATATATATATATATATATATATATATATATATATATATATATATATATAAGGTATATATACACACACACATACATACACACACACACACAATATCTCACAAAAGTGAGTACCCCCTCACATTTTTGTAAATATTTTATTATATCTTTTCATGTGACAACACTGAAGAAATTACACTTTGTTACAATGTAAAGTAGTGAGTGTACAGCTTGTATAACAGTGTAAATTTGCTGTCCCCTCAAAGTAACTCAACACACAGCCATTAATCCAATAATGTTCTAAACCGCTGGCAACAAAAGTGAGTACACCCCTAAGTGAAAATGTCCAAACTGGGCCCAATCAGCCATTCCCCCAGTGTCATGTGACTCAGTGTCACAAGGTCTCAGGTGTGAATGGGGAGCAGGTGTGTTAAATTTTGGTGTTATCGCTCTCACTCTCTCATACTGTTCTCTGGAAGTTCAACATGGTACCTCGTGGCAAAAAACCTATGGGATCTGAAAAAAAGAATTGTTGCTCTACATAAAGATGGCCTAGGCTATTAGACGATTGCCAAGACCCTGAAACTGAGCTGTGGCCAAGACCATACAGCGGTTTAACAGGACAGGTTCCACTCAGAAAAGGCCTCGCCATTGTCGACCAAAGAAGCTGAGTGCACATGCTCCGCATCATATCCAGAGGTTGTCTTTGGGAAATAGATGTATGAGTGCTGCCAGCATTGCTGCAGAGGTTGAAGGAGTGGGGGGTCAGCCTGTCAGTGCTCAGACCATACGCCGCACACTGCATCAAATAGGTGTGCATGGCTGTCATCCCAGAAGGAAGCCTCTTCTAAAGATGATGCACAAGAAAGCCCACAAACAGTTTGCTGAAGACAAGCAGACTAAGGACATGGATTACTGGAACCATGTCCTGTGGTCTCTGAGAGCAAGATAAACTTATTTGGTTCAGATGGTGTCAAGCATGTGTGGCGGAAACCAGGTGAGGAGTACAAAGACAAGTGTGTCTTGCCTACAGTTAAGCATGGTGGTGGGAGTGTCATGGTCTGGGCCTGCATGAGTGCTGCCGGCACTGGGGAGCTACAGTTCATTGAGGGAACCATGAATGTCAACATGTACTGTGACAAACTGAAGCAGAGCATGATACCCTCCCTTCGGAGACTGGGCCGCAGGGTACTATTCCAATATAACAACCCCAAACACACCTCCAAGATGACCACTGCCTTGCTTAAGAAGCTGAGGGTAAAGGTGATGGACTGGCCAAGCATGACTCCAGACCTAAACCCTATTGAGCATCTGTGGGGCATCCTCAAAGGAAAAGGTGGAGGAGCACAAGGTCTCTAACATCCACCAGCTCTGTGATGTCGCCATGGAGGAGTGGAAGAGGACTCCAGTGCCAACCTGTGAAGCTCTGGTGAACTCCATGCCCAAGAGGGTTAGGGCAGTGCTGGAAAATAATGGTGGCCACACAAAATATTGACACTTTGGGCCTAATTTGATTCAAGATTTTGCAGATGTCTGTTATCCTAGCTTTGGCAATAGGCAAAAGCTATTTGCACAACTGTTCTGGTTTAAGGGGTTGTAAACCCTTGAGGTTTTTCACCTTAATGCATTCTATGCATTAAGGTAAAAAAACCTTCTGTAGTGCAGCTGCCCCCCAGTGCCCCCCTTTTACTTACCTAAACCCAATCTTTCCAGCAACAGGAACAAACACAGCAGCTCCAGCTGCTGTGTCGGGTCCTCAGTGGATAGACTGATAACAGCAGGAGCCATTGGGGCGGGACCGAGTCCTGCTGTCTATGTCAATGGACGCAGCAGCAGACTCGGGAGAGCGCCCGCATGAGTGCCCCCATTGAAAGTGCTTCTCGGTGGGGGTACTCGAGGAGAGGAGGAGCCAGGAGCACCACGGAGGGACCCCAGAAGAGGAGGATGGGGGCCCACTCTGTGCAAAACCCCTTGCACAGAAGAGGTAAGTATGACTTATTTGTTATTAAAAAAAAACAAAAAAAACGAACCTTTACAACACCTTTAAGCATATGTAGTAGGGAAGTGTGGCTCACGTGCTAGAAGCTGTCCCACCACTGGCTACAGTTGTTTTTGCAGAGGACTTTTGGAACCCAAGAAAATAGAAAAGGCTTTAACCGCAGCGCATCCCTGGTGTGAATAGGCTCTATGTTCTTCTACATGCCTTAACTCTCAGCCTTAATCTAACCTTTAACCTTTAAACCAATAAGTAACAAATATGCCCTTATCAATAATTCCTAATAAGGTGCAGCATATCCATTCTGTACAAGCACAGTGCTTAGGTACCCTCTGTTATTATAGCCACCCTTAACAACCCCCCCTTAGTACTCTTTTTCTCCCTTTGTCCCCACCTTTCTTCCCCCTCCCTCTCCTCCATTTCCTCATCCACTTTCTTTTCCCCTCCTTTCTCCCCCCCCCCTCTTCCCCCCCCCTCTCCATCCTTTCCCCTCTTTCTCTCCCTTTTCTGTTTCCCCCCTTCCCCCTTTCCCCCCTTCCCCTCCTCCCCCCCCCCTTCTCCCCTTCCCCCCCCCCCCCCTTTCCCACCATTTCTTATCCAGCAAGGCTGGTCCTCCCCCTTTTCACTTGGTTTATCCACTGGTGGTTTGTCGGCACTTTTACTCTATTGTTCTTTCCATATATCCCTATGTTGCATGGTTATTGATTGGCAGCAGAGCATTTGCTATTGTTCATTCCTGTCTCACTTACATATTTTTGGTTCACTTCTTTCCTTTTCTTTTCACTTTTTCCCTCACATGGTTTCTTTTCCTTTCCCCTCCTTTTCCTTCACTTTTTCCCCGTTCCCCCCCCACCCCCCCAACTTTTTTTTTTTTTCTCTCCCCCCTTCTCCTTTTCTCTCCTCCCTCCTTTTTCCTCCTCGTAACCCCCCCCCCCCCCCTCTTCTTCTTCTTTTCTCCAGCAGCGCCCTTCTGCACACCCATGGACCTACAATCTAACAACCTTATAGAACTCCATAGTAGGGGAATTTCCCAACCATGTGGATGAACCAATTGACCCCTCGTTCTTTATTCTATTTTTAGCACTAACGTGAACTTATCTGGGTGCAGTTTGGGCTGCCTACTGCCCCTTCCTTTCCTTCCCTCTCCTGTATGGGGGGCTGGTAGGCGTGATCTCTCGCAAGACACATTTGGTCCACCGCCCGTTCCCTGGGGAGTTGGCCCGACACGGGGGAGACAAGGGAGCAGAGGAGGAATCGCATCACCCCAAACACTCTACAATGTCAGAAATGACCTTATAACGTCATAAATCCTGCGATAGGTAACTATACAACTTAGGCAGCTACATTACATGGTATACATATATAGGTTTGGTACTGTTGAATCTGATGTTATGTTTGATACATGTTGACCTTTTTACAGTGGACAACCATCCTCTGAAGAAGACCCGGGAAGGGTCGAAATGCGTCAGGATTTACACACACAACTTTCGTTGTCCCACATACACTGTATTGTGTATTGTCCTTATTTATAGGCATCGTCTGTTGTTATCAAATTTTAAGGATTCAACATTTGAGAAAACTTTGGTTGCCCTTTAATACATTGTGTTTTGCATTGGTTCCAATTGTAGGCTCTGTCCGTTGCAATTGTACGCCATATCCAGTTCATGTCCTGACTCAAACAGTCAGTATTCATTTCAGTGATTTTTTTAATATGTTATTTATACTTTTTGTATCAATGAAATTGAATTTTTTCAACTATCTATACTGCACTTTATTGGCTGTTTTAAAGCCCCGATAGGGGGTTTTCGTATTTTTTCATGCACTTTATGGGGTGTGCGGGCTACCTGTCTACACCCATGTGAGTGCTTTCTGTTGTTTATTATAGCCAATCAGGAGCTTTACATAATCAACCACTTGCCGACCGCCTAACGCAGATATACTGCGGCAGAGTGGCACGGACAGGCAAAATCACGTACCCGTACGTGATCTGCCTTCCGCGGGTGGGGGGTCCGATCGGACCCCCCCCCGGTGCCATAGACGGTCGGCTCTCGTTCGCGGGCGATGGGAGGTGAGGGGGAGGCCATCCATTGATGGCCACCCCCTCCCGATCGCTCCCGGCGAATGAAAATGCTTCCTTTCCCTCTGTAATGTAAACAGAGGGAAAGGAAGTGATGTCATCTCTCCTCGAGCCGGTCTTTTCGTCCGGCGCAGAGGAGAGAAGACATCCAAGTAAGTGCACCAACACTACACTAACAGTAGAACACGCAGGCACACTTTTCACCCCCCTGTCACCCCCCGATCACCCCCTGATCACCCCCCTGTACCCCCTGTCACTCTGACACCAATAGCAGTGTTTTTTTTTTTTTTGCATTGGTGTCAGTTTGTCAGTTATAAGTGTTAGGGCAGTTAGGTTAGCCCCCTTTAGGTCTAGGGTACCCCCTAACCCCCCCCTAATAAAAGTTAACCCCTTGATTACCCCCCGTCACCAGTGTTGCTAAGCGATCGTTTTTCTGATCGCTGTATTAGTGACACAGGTGACGCTAGTTAGGGAGGTGAGTATATAGGTTTGCTGTCAGTGTTTTATAGCGACAGGGACCCCCATATACTACCTGCTAAAGGTTTTAACCCCCTGATTGCCCCCTAGTTAACCCTTTCACCAGCGATCACCGTATAAGTGTTACGGGTGACGCTGGTTAGATAGTTTGTTTTTTGTAGTTTATTATAGTTTATTACAGTTTATTATAGTTTATTATAGTTTTAGGGCACCCGCCGTTTATTACCTTATAAAGGTTTAACCCCCTAATTGCCCGGCGGTGATAGAAGTTAAGTTTTTAGGATCTGATAAGGTCTGCGTCGCCCCAGGCAGCGTCAGGTTAGCGCTAGTACCGCTAAAACCCACGCACGCAGCATACACCTCCCTTAGTGCTATAGTATCTGAACGGATCGATATCTGATCCGATCAGATCTATACTCCCCAGCAGTTTAGGGTTCCCTGAAACACAGTGTTAGCGGGATCAGCCCAGATACCTGCTAGCACCTGCGTTTTGCCTCTGCGCCCAGCCCAGCCCAGCCCACCCAAGTGCAGTATCGATCGATAACTGACACTTACAAAACACTAAGCACACAACTGCAGCGGTCGCAGAGTCAGGCCTGATCCCTGCGATCGCTAACAGTTTTTTGGTAGCGTTTTGATAGTCGCTAACAGTCAGGAGCTTTTTTGCCTGTGAGTCTCACTAGTGTACCCCTAAATTTAGAGGCCAAAATGGCAAATCCAAGGTACACTAGTGAAGAGGCCTACAGGATTCTGAGTATGACAGATAGTGAAGAGGAAGTCACTCATCTGTCAAGTTCAGGCTCAGAATACGAACCTGTAGAGGACAGCGGCTCCATGACAGATAGCTCTGACGACGGAGTTGTGGTCCCTGCTAGGGTCAGGCGTACCAGACCCCGAACTTATGCTGTCCTTGAAGTGCATGAACCGCAGGGCTCTCGTAGGGAGCAGAGAGGTACTAGTGCCGCTACTCCTTCTGGTGAACTGGCAAGCACCAGCGGCCTAGTACACCCTGGTCGTACATCCAGCACTGCAGTATCACGTGGTGACGTGGCGAGTCCCATAAGTGCAGTTCAAGCTGGCGAGGTGGCAAGCAGTAGTAGTGTCCCGCTGCCACCAAGAAGACAAAGACAGGCCCGTCGTGCCCATAGTGCCCTTCCTGCTGCATTGGCCAATCCGAATTGGGAACCTTCCACTTCTGCAGCACCCGTACTTCCCCCTTTCACTGGCCAACCCGGAATTCAGGTGGAAACAGTTGACTTTACGCCACTCGATTTTTATTCGCTGTTTTTCACCGAAGATCTCTATAGATCTATTGTGGACCAAAGCAATTTGTACGCTGGTCAACACATCGCCACTATTCCCCAGTCCACCCTTGCCAGAGATTGGAGACCAATTACGGTCTCCGAATTTAAGATCTTTCTGGGCCTTTCCCTCCTCATGGGCATAACCAAAAAGAGTGAGTTGCGGTCATATTGGTCCACTGACCCAATTCACCATATGCCCGTGTTCTCTGCCTCCATGACCAGGGCACGATACGAGCAGATTTTGCGGTTCATGCATTTCAACAACAATGAACTCTGTCGTCCTCGTGGAGACCCTGCATACGATCGGCTCTACAAAATTCGGCCCCTCGTAAACCACTTCAACCAACGTTTTGCAGACTTGTTTACCCCCCATCAAGTTGTCTGCGTTGATGAGTCCCTGATTAAGTTTTCTGGCCGCTTGTCCTTCAAACAGTACCTTCCCAGCAAGCGTGCCAGATACGGGGTCAAGATGTATAAGCTCTGTGACAGGGCCACAGGCTATACATGTAGATTTATGGTTTACGAGGGCAAAGATAGTCACGTAGAGCCGATAAACTGCCCTGACTACATAGGAAGCGCTGGCAAGATAGTGTGGGACTTGGTGTCACCCTTATTCGGAAAGGGGTACCACTTGTACGTGGACAATTATTATACGAGCGTGCCACTTTTTAGTCACTTGTTTGATCATCAGATTGGAGCATGTGGCACCGTGCGACCTAATCGCCGGGGCTTTCCCCAGCGGCTTGTAGAGTCCCGTCTTAGGCTGGGGGAGAGAGCCTGCTTGCAGTATAATAATTTGCTCGCTATGAAGTGGAGGGATAAGAAGAATGTTTTCGTTCTCACCTCCCTTCATGCAGACACGACGACCCAAATTCCTACGGCGACTGGTGTTGTGGAGAAACCCCTCTGTGTCCACGAATACAATCTTAATATGGGAGGGGTGGACCTCAACGACCAGTTGTTGGCGCCGTACTTAGTTGCCCGTAAGGCCAGACGCTGGTACAAAAAAGTGTCTGTTTACTTATTTCAATTGGCTTTGCTGAATGCTCATGTGCTATACAGAGCTTCAGGACGGACTGGATCCTTCCTTAAATTCCAGGAAGAGATCGTCAGAGCCCTTCTGTATCCAGATGGTGCTCCACCTCACCTTCCCAATCCAAATGCAGTAAGCCGGCTGCATGGGAGGCATTTTCCTTATGTCCTCCAGAGTACCCCTACCCAACGAGCCCCCCAAAAAAGATGTCGTGTCTGCAGCAAGCGCGGATTTAGGCGTGACACCCGGTATTGTTGTCCCTCCTGTCCTGACAATCCTGGTCTATGCATTGGTGAATGTTTTGAACGCTACCATACACTAGTGGAGTATTAGCGTAGGGTTCAGCACGGCACAGACTAGGCACACTAACACAGGGTCTCCCAAGATGCCATCGCATTTTGAGAGACCCAAACCTGGTACAGTTACAGTTAAAAGTTAAAGTTACTAAAAAAAGTGTTAAAAAAAAAAAAAAAATACAAAAAAAATAAAAAAATAAAAATACAAAAAAAATATAAAATAAAAAAACCAAAAATAGTTGTCGTTTTATTGTTCTCTCTCTCTATTCTCTCTCTATTGTTCTGCTCTTTTCTATTGTATTCTATACTGCAATGTTTTATTGTTATGTTTTTATCAGGTTTGCTTTATAGGTATGCAATTTTTTTATACTTTTTTATTGTTAACCACTTTTTTGTTTTCAGGTACGCCATTCAGCTGCAGAGCGGATTTATTTATCTTGACAGCAACAGCGTTTGCTCCCACGATATATAAAGCCGTGATTCCAGCGCTGTCGGAGGTGATTTCACCACCACAGTTCCATACTTCAGCATATATGCCGAAGCGTGGGGGCAGTAGTGGGTGGAGGAGCAATTTGCTCCTGCCTTTTGCGGGAGGATGCCCCCATGCTTCGGCATATATATATTTTAGGTAGGCACAGGTTGCGTTAAATGTTTTATTTTTTACTATGTTTTTTTTGTATTTGCTTTGCAGGTATGGTAAGGTATACTGTTATACTGTAATGTTACTTTGTTTTTTTGTTAACCATCATTTGCTTAGCAGGTACGCCATTCAGTTGCAGCGCGGATTTATTTATCTTGACAGCAAAAGCGTTTGCTCCCACGATATATAAAGCCGTGACTCCAGCGCTGTCGGAGGTGATTTCACCACCACAGTTCCATACTTCAGCATATATGCCGAAGCGTGGGGGCAGTAGTGGGTGGAGGAGCAATTTGCTCCTGCCTTTTGCGGGAGGATGCCCCCATGCTTCGGCATATATATATTTTAGGTAGGCACAGGTTGCGTTAAATGTTTTATTTTTTACTATGTTTTTTTTTGTATTTGCTTTGCAGGTATGGTAAGGTATACTGTTATACTGTAATGTTACTTTGTTTTTTTGTTAACCATCATTTGCTTAGCAGGTACGCCATTCAGTTGCAGCGCGGATTTATTTATCTTGACAGCAAAAGCGTTTGCTCCCACGATATATAAAGCCGTGACTCCAGCGCTGTCGGAGGTGATTTCACCACCACAGTTCCATACTTCAGCATATATGCCGAAGCGTGGGGGCAGTAGTGGGTGGAGGAGCAATTTGCTCCTGCCTTTTGCGGGAGGATGCCCCCATGCTTCGGCATATATAAATGGTGCATGTATGCCCATCATTAGAAGTGGGCGGATGAAGGGAGGTATTCTAATGGTGGGCATACCCACCGATCAATATCTTTTTTTCGTTCAGCCCACAGGCTGCATGAAAAAAAAGTTTACAATACAAGGACCAGCAACGTACTGGTATGTTGCTGGACTTTGAGTGGTTATACCAGAATGATGCCTGCAGGTTTAGGTATCATCTTGGTATCATTCTTTTCAGCCAGCGGTCGGCTTTCATGTAAAAGCAATCCTAGCGGCTAATTAGCCTCTAGACTGCTTTTACAAGCAGTGGGAGGGATTCCCCCCCCCCCCCCACCGTCTTCCATGTTTTTCTCTGGCTCTCCTGTCCCAACAGGGAACCTGAGAATGCAGCCGGTGATTCGGCCAGCTGACCATAGAGCTGATCAGAGACCAGAATGGCTCCAATCATCTCTATGGCCTAAGAAACCGGAAGCTACGAGCATTTCATGACTTAGATTTCGCCGGATGTAAACAGCGCCATTGGAAAATTGGGAAAGCATTTTATCACACCGATCTTGGTGTGGTCAGATACTTTGAGGGCAGAGGAGAGATCTAGGGTCTAATAGACCCCAATTTTTTCAAAAAAGAGTACCTGTCACTACCTATTGCTATCATAGGGGATATTTACATTCCCTGAGATAACAATAAAAAAGATAAAAAAAAAAAAAAAATGAAAGGAACAGTTTAAAAATAAGATAAAAAATCAAAAAATTAATAAAAAAAAAAAAAAAAAAAAAAAGCACCCCTGTCCCCCCCTGCTCTCGCGCAAAGGCGAACGCAAGCGTCGGTCTGGCGTCAAATGTAAACAGCAATTGCCCCATGCATGTGAGGTATCACCGCGAAGGTCAGATCGAGGGCAGTAATTTTAGCAGTAGACCTCCTCTGTAAATCTAAAGTGGTAACCTGTAAAGGCTTTTAAAGGCTTTTTAAAATGTATTTAGTTTTTCGCCACTGCACGTTTGTGCGCAATTTAAAAGCATGTCATGTTTGGTATCCATGTACTCGGCCTAAGATCATCTTTTTTATTTCATCAAACATTTGGGCAATATAGTGTGTTTTAGTGCATTAAAATTTTAAAAAGTGTGTTTTTTCCCCAAAAAAATGCGTTTGAAAAATCGCTGCGCAAATACTGTGTGAAAAAAAAAAATGAAACACCCACCATTTTAATCTGTAGGGCATTTGCTTTAAAAAAATATATAATGTTTGGGGGTTCAAAGTAATTTTCTTGCAAAAAAAAATTATTTTTTTATGTAAACAACAAGTGTCAGAAAGGGCTTTGTCTTCAAGTGCTTAGAAGAGTGGGTGATGTGTGACATAAGCTTCTAAATGTTGTGCATAAAATGCCAGGACAGTTCAAAACCCCCCCAAATGACCCCATTTTGGAAAGTAGACACCCCAAGCTATTTGCTGAGAGGCATGTTGAGTCCATGGAATATTTTATATTGTGACACAAGTTGCGGGAAAAAGACAATTTTTTTTTTTTTTTTTTTTTTTTTGCACAAAGTTGTCACTAAATGATATATTGCTCAAACATGCCATGGGAATATGTGAAATTACACCCCAAAATACATTCTGCTGCTTCTCCTGAGTACGGGGATACCACATGTGTGAGACTTTTTGGGAGCCTAGCCGCGCACGGGACCCCGAAAACCAAGCACCGCCTTCAGGCTTTCTAAGGGCGTAAATTTTTGATTTCACTCTTCACTGCCTATCACAGTTTCGGAGGCCATGGAATGCCCAGGTGGCACAAACCCCCCCCAAATGACCCCATTTTGGAAAGTAGACACCCCAAGCTATTTGCTGAGAGGTATAGTGAGTATTTTGCAGACCTCACTTTTTGTCACAAAGTTTTGAAAATTGAAAAAAGAAAAAAAAAATATGTTTTTATTGTCTTTCTTCATTTTCAAAAACAAATGAGAGCTGCAAAATACTCACCATGCCTCTCAGCAAATAGCTTGGGGTGTCTACTTTCCAAAATGGGGTCATTTTGGGGGGTTTTGTGCTATCTTGGCATTTTATGGCCTTCAAAACTGTGATGGGTAGTGAGGAGTAAAATCAAAAATTAACGCTCTTAGAAATCCTGAAGGCGGTGATTGGATTTTGGGGCCCGTATGAAGCTAGGCTCCCAAAAAGTGCCACTCATGTGGTATCCCCATACTCAGGAGAAGTAGCAGAATGTATTTTGGGGTGTAATTCCACATATGCCCATGGCATGTTTGAGCAATATATCATTTAGTGACAACTTTGTGAAAAAAAAAAAAAAAAAAAAAAAAAAAATTGTCACTTTCCCGCAACTTGTGTCAAAATATAAAATATTCCATGGACTCAACATGCCTCTCAGCAAATAGCTTGGGGTGTCTACTTTCCAAAATGGGGTCATTTGGGGGGGTTTTGTGCCATCTTGGGATTTTATGGCCTTCAAAACTGTGATAGGTAGTAAGGAGTGAAATCAAGAATTTATGCCCTTAGAAATCCTGAAGGCGGTGCTTGGTTTTCGGGGCCCCGTACGCGGCTAGGCTCCCAAAAAGTCCCACACATGTGGTATCCCCGTACTCAGGAGAAGCAGCTAAATGTATTTTGGGGTGCAATTCCACATATGCCCATGGCCTGTGTGAGCAATATATCATTTAGTGACAATTTTGTGCAAAAAAAAAAAAAATTGTCACATTCCCGCAACTTGTGTTAAAAAATAAAATATTCCATGGACTCAACATGCCTCTCAGCAAATAGCTTGGGGTGTCTACTTTCCAAAATGGGGTCATTTGGGGGGGTTTTGTGCCATCTTGGCATTTTATGGCCTTCAAAACCGTGATAGGTAGTGAGGAGTGAAATCAAAAATTTATGCCCTTAGAAATCCTGAAGGCGGTGCTTGGTTTTCAGGGCCTCGTACGCGGTTAGGCTCCCAAAAAGTCCCACACATGTGGTATCCCCATACTCAGGAGAAGCAGCTAAATGTATTTTGGGGTGTAATTCCACATTTGCCCATGGCATGTTTGAGCAATATATCATTTAGTGACAACTTTGTGCAAAAAAAAAAAAAAAAAAAAAAAAAATGGTCACTTTCCCGCAACTTGTGTCAAAATATAAAATATTCCATGGACTCAACATGCCTCTCAGCAAATAGCTTGGGGTGTCTACTTTCCAAAATGGGGTCATTTGGGGGGGTTTTGTGCCATCTTGGCATTTTATGGCCTTCAAAACTGTGATAGGTAGTGAGGTGTGAAATCAAAAATTTATGCCCTTTGAAATCCTGAAGGTGGTGCTTGGTTTTCGGGGCCCCGTACGCGGCTAGGCTCCCAAAAAGTCCCACACATGTGGTATCCCCGTACTCAGGAGAAGCAGCTAAATGTATTTTGGGGTGCAATTCCACATATGCCCATGGCCTGTGTGAGCAATATATCATTTAGTGACAACTTTGTGCAAAAAAAAAAAAAATTGTCACATTCCCGCAACTTGTGTCAAAATATAAAATATTCCATGGACTCAACATGCCTCTCAGCAAATAGCTTGGGGTGTCTACTTTCCAAAATGGGGTCATTTGGGGGGGTTTTGTGCCATCTTGGCATTTTATGGCCTTCAAAACTGTGATAGGTAGTGAGGTGTGAAATCAAAAATTTATGCCCTTTGAAATCCTGAAGGCGGTGCTTGGTTTTCGGGGCCCCGTATGCGGCTAGGCTCCCAAAAAGTCCGACACATGTGGTATCCCCGTACTCAGGAGAAGCAGCTAAATGTATTTTGGGGTGCAATTCCACATATGCGCATGGCCTGTGTGAGAAATATATCATTTAGTGACAACTTTTTGTAATTTTTTTTTTTTTTTTTTTTTTTTGTCATTATTCAATCACTTGGGACAAAAAAAAAAAATATTCAATGGGTTCAACATGCCTCTCAGCAATTTCCTTGGGGTGTCTACTTTCCAAAATGGGGTCATTTGTGGGGGTTTTGTACTGCCCTGCCATTTTAGCACCTCATGAAATGACATAGGCAGTCATAAAATAAAAGCTGTGTAAATTCCAGAAAATGTACCCTAGTTTGTAGACGCTATAACTTTTGCGCAAACCAATAAATATACGCTTATTGACATTTTTTTTACCAAAGACATGTGGCCGAATACATTTTGGCCTAAATGTATGACTAAAATTGAATTTATTGGATTTTTTTTATAACAAAAAGTAGAAAATATCATTTTTTTTCAAAATTTTCGGTCTTTTTCCGTTTATAGCGCAAAAAATAAAAACGGCAGAGGTGATCAAATACCATCAAAAGAAAGCTCTATTTGTGGGAAGAAAAGGACGCAAATTTCGTTTGGGTACACCATTGCATGACTGCGCAATTAACAGTTAAAGCGACGCAGTGCCGAATTGTAAAAAGTGCTCTGGTCAGGAAGGGGGTAAAACCTTCCGGGGCTGAAGTGGTTAAAAGGCATATCTCATCCTTTCCTGCCTCTGATTACTGTATTACACCATTGTCTTCATCAGAGTTAGTGAGCCTAGCCAAAAACGGCAGTTGCAAAGTGCCTACTGCAAGTGCCACAGCCTCTTTCACCATGAGCTGTGCCTCCAGAGTGGGTCTTCATAGACATTTGTTTTAATCCCCTAAATGTCGCATCACTGCGCTGCAAAGGGTCTTTATAGACTCCTATGTGACCGCCTTCAGTCTTAGCAGTTGGTCCCATACACATATATTGGTACCCACTATGCAGGCACAGCCAGTGGACAGTAAGATCACAGCCGCAGGATATAAACATCCCGGCAGGCTGTGCATGCATAGTTTCAATCAGGGAACGAGGTTGGGTTGACAAATGTCTGTTAAAAGAGAATATTTTTTGCAGTCTTTTGGAATGTCAGTCAGGCAATCAATAAGTCAACAACTGCCAGATGTCATGTGACCAATACCAAGCTAAAATGATGCTTCTGAGATCATTCAGTGGTAGTCTGTATACCTGGGGACTTTCCAAAACTGGTAAGCCTGAAAGTGGGGGGGTCTAGGGCAAGGGGAGAAAATAGCAACGTGTGGAGTGGTCATAATGTTGTCAGATCTAACCAACACAAAACATTGTGCATTCAAACTGTACATTACCTGGAATAACTATAGTCAAAATAGTCAAATAAAATGCACATAGTCGGTGGTAAAAATGGGCAGCTGAGCCGTGGTTTTACCGGCTGGCCTGACCTCTACGAATAAGGCCAATTGGGGTAAAAAAACACCTCGGAGGGGCGTGACTTAAGCTGGGGGCCATTTCAGAAACCTATTACATTTATTAAACATTATGATGTGATGCCTACAGAGTGCAGGTTTGTTCTCTGCCTTGCTAGCCGGTCTGCAGATTTTGACAGGTGGCACCGCCTGTCAAACTCACCTATTGAAGTCAATGGGAGTCTGCCAAAGCCGTGAGTCAAATGCTTGTGGCATCCTAATACAAAATGCCCCTGGGAATAAAAAAAAAAAAAAGCAGACACTCAGGAGGAAGCAGGATTGTCTCATGAATGCCTGCCAGCTGCCACTAAGCCGCCCACTGAAAAGAAAACCATCGTGGGTATGCAAGTCAGGAAAACCATCATAATTTTTCCCATACAGAACACTGTGCATGGCATGTATGCACATCACCATTAGCACTCACGTTTGCATAGCTATGGGCGCATTTTTATAAAGTGTGAAACTTTACAGAAACCCTAAGGCTCTATTCACATCGCTGCCGCACGCGCTCATTTTAATGAGTTGCCATAAACGCAGAAATGCAGAAATGGACCATTTTCTAAATTCGCTCTGGATGGAATTCTATGGTGCGGTGTTGCACCATGCAGTTTTGCACGTGTGAAAACGTGGGAGTTTTGCTGGTGTGTGGGGGTGCCATTAAAGTGGTTGTAAAGCCTCCCTAGTGACTTTTAACTATAGGTAAGCCTAGAATAAGGCTTACCTATAGGTAGTGGAAAGATCTCCTAAATGAACGCCGTTTAGGAGATATTTCACTTGTAGTGCGCCGATGATGTAATCGGCGCATGCGCTGTAAAGAAACAGACCTCCGTGCTGTTTCTTCCCCCAGCGTGTACTGACGGCTCCCGTGTGCATGCGCGGGAGTGACGTCACGCGGCTCCGGTCAGTCCACAGCCCCAGGAAGGAAGAGGGGCGAAGATGGACGCAGCCGGTAATTCATTTCAATGGGCAGAATAAATTATTATTCTGGCCAATAAAATGAATTAACGTCCAAGCACTTCACGCCTTTTAATGCGCCTAAACGCGTTACACACTTTTACAAGCGTCAGCCGGTTTTTCTGCTAAAACGCAGGAGGAAAGGCTTTTAGAAGAGTTTGCAAAATGTCCTGTGTGTATGACAGTTAAGTGTTTGTTACCCCAACACTTCATGTTCCTGATATGTGCTGTATCATGTACTTGTATGAGAAAGTATCCGCTTCTCTTTGTATTGCTTCCTTTGTGTGAAATCCCCGGTGTGCCTGTCAGTTCCTCTGCTTTACTATTATGAACTGACCACATATGAACACACCATGGTCAGGTCTCTAGCTGTGCTGGGAACTCAGCCTGCTCTCCTCCAATGATCAGACTTGTCCTGACACCCCCCCCCCCTCCCCTCACAGCCATTCTCTGTTAACCTCAGTGTGCTACTGCTTCTCCTCCGCCCAGCTCTTATGCAGCTGAGAACAGAGGGAATGTGATCATTTATTAAAAAAGAAGAAGAAAAAGAAGAAGAAAAAGAAGAGAGAAAAAAAAAAAGAAGAAGAAGAAGAGGAGAGAAAAAAAAAGTTTTTTTTATATCTATACAAAAATGGTTTTGCCTTTCATTTCTTTTTTTAAACTGAACGGGTTGTTTTACAAGGTGATCATTTACAATCACTTTATTAACCACTTGTCCTCCAGAAGGTTTACCCCCCCTTCATGACCAGGCCATTTTTTTGCGATACGGCACTGCGTTACTTTGACAATTGCGCAGTCGTGCGATGCTGTACCCAAATAAACTTTTTTTTTCCCCACAAATACAACTTTTTTTTGGTGGTATTTGATCACCTCTGCTGTTTTTATTTTTTGCACTGTAAATAAAAAAAAAAAAAAAAAAGACCGACAATTTTGAAATGGAAAAAAAAAATCTAATTTCTTCATCAATTTAGGCCAATATGTATTCTGCTACATATTTTTGGTAAAAAAAAAAAAAATTACAATAAGAGGATATTGACTGATTTGTGCAAAAGTTATAGCGTTTACAAACTGTGGGATAGATTTATGAATATTTTATTTGTTTTTACTAGTAATGGTGGCGATCAGAGATTAATAGCGGAACTGCGACATTGCAGCGGACAAATTGGACACTTTTTGGAGACCAGCGACACTAATACAGTGATAAGTGCTAAAACTATGCACTGCCACTGTACTAATGACACTGGCTGGGAGGGGGTTTACATGAGGGCTTAAATGTGTGCCTAGGGAGTGCTTCTGTCGAAGGGGCATGACCTAAAAAAGGTCTGCTGATCAGCATCTGATCAGCGCTCTCAGCCAATGGTTGCGAGCGCTGACCACTGTATTCGGGGGGGGGGGGGGCAGTCCCCCCGTAAGAACACAATGGCTCAGCGGGGAAGATCGCTGTACTAACATCAGATTGTTATTACAGGATCTACTCCTGAGCTTTTCAGTTTTTTTTTCCTTCAGTCCACTGGGTTAAATGAAAAAAAAAAAAAAAAAAAAAAAAAAAAAAAAAAAACACGAATAGGGTGTACCAAGCTTAAATTGGACCTTGAGTAATTTTTTCACCTTTCCATCTAGTAAATCTTCTGCCCTTGTTGTTGTTTTAACTTTTGATAGTAAAACCTTTTTTTTCACTTCCTGTTACTTGTCTGGTAAAAAGCCTAGGCTTGTGACATCATACACAGCTCGCTCACTCGTGAGAGTTTGCCGAGAAAAGAGGGGGGGGGGGGGGGGTGAGTAATAAGAGGGCCAATGAGAGCTGCAGAGCTGGAGGTGTGCCTCTGTGTAAATCCAAGAAGTGAACAGGCAGCAGCTTCAGCTGCCCACAGGTAAAATGGTTGCAGCCAGACTCAGTGGAGGAAGATTTCTGCAGCATATTTGGCAAGTACAGAATCACAGTATATATAAAATAATATGCAAAGCTGTTGGAGGGAAGCTTCAGAATGGCAAAGATGTTTTTATTACAAATTATGTGAGCAGACTGCCGTTCCTCTTTAAGACACAAGAGAAATACATTGTATCCGTGATCTGTGGAGCAGATAAAAGCTGTGCAGAGCTGTGAAAGTGAC
The DNA here is from genome assembly GCA_037952925.1 of Lithobates clamitans. Taxonomy (NCBI): domain Eukaryota; kingdom Metazoa; phylum Chordata; class Amphibia; order Anura; family Ranidae; genus Lithobates; species Lithobates clamitans. The sequence goes on along the minus strand of JBBGZY010000725.1, from coordinate 2,903,979 downwards.
AATCAGGCCATAGAAAAGTATCTCCATCTGGCAGAGAGTGGCTGAAGGGGACTAGGAAAGGTGTGCAGTTAAGTAAGGGCTCTTACTTCACACACGCGGCAGTGCTTACCACCCCCTGAAAAGTGATCCACAGTGGGTCACTTTTCAGAGGGCGATATGACAGCAGGTGCTCATGAGGCACAGAAGAAAAAAAAATGATCTGCACTCCGGTTGTTGCTCTTAAAATCTCTTCATTTTATTGACTAGCCACAGTGAACAAACGCAGATTAAGTCAGTTGACGCGTTTCAGCCTATAAGGCCTTAGTCATAACCCTTTGTGAATGGCCCGGCGGTCAGGAGAAGGGGGGCTGAACGTCAGGCTGAGGTCGCAGTGGGAAAATCAGCCAGAAGTGGGAGCGGGTACCTGTCAAAACCAGGTACCCGCCTCCCTCTGAAAGGTGCCAAATGTGGCAGCAGAAGGGGGGGGAGGAGGCCAACAAGCCGAGCTTCCCCTTTGGGGTGCAGCTCCGGTTTAAATCTGTTTGACATGTGCAAAGAAAAATATCTGTTCATTCAGCCATCAATCATGTGATTTGATAACTTCCTGTACTCTCTGAGTCTGGACTGGTGCAGTGGCACATTATTTCACATCGGAGACATCCTGGTCTTATACGGGATTGCAGGCGTTTTATATCCCCCTCCCGCCGAGCGCACGCAGAGATGCGGCCTCGGCTTTCGGGGGTTATACCAGGACGATGCCCGCAGCTCCGTTTTTTAGAGCAGGCGATCAGCTTTCCAGAGATAACAACCAATGCGGCTAAAAGCCGCTCGATTGTTATCCCGGAGGAGCGGGAGGGGACATCCCCCCCACCAGCCGCCTCCCCCCGCCTCCCGCCGGGCCTCCCGTCCCACCGGGAGACCCGATCCACGATCCTTCACCTCCGGCGTCTAGGCACAGACTGGAACGAAGCCATAAAAACAGTTTTCGGTGATTTGAATACTTTGAAGTGCAAAGGAAGGAATGGAGGTCTTTTAGACCCCCGATCCCTCCATAAAGAGTACCTGTCACCACCTATTACTGTCACAAGGGAAGTTTACATTGCTTGTGACAGCAATAAAAGTGATCAAATTATTTTCTTTTTAAAAACACAATTTAATAATATAAAATAAATAAGAAAAAAAAAAAATTTAAAGCGCCCCCGTCCCCGCGAGCTCGCGCAGCAAAGAAAACGCATATGGAAGTAGCGCCCGCATACGTAAACAGTGTTCAAATCACACATGTGAGGTATCGCTGCGATCGTCAGAGCGAGAGCAATAATTCTAGCACTAGACCTCTTCTGTAACTCTAACCTGGTAACCGTAAAAATGTTTTAAAGCGTCACCTATGGAGATTTTTAGGTACTGTAATTTGTCGCCATTCCACGAGTGCGTGCAATTATAAAGCGTAACATGTTTGGTATCTATTTACTCGGCGTAACATCATTTTTCACATTATATAAAAAAAATGGGCTAAATTTACCGTTTCGTTTTTTTAAAATTCATGAAAGTGTCCCTTTTCCCAAAAAGTTGCGTTTAACCGCCTCACGCCCGCCCGCAGTCATATGACGCTACAATCGGTGAGTCGGACACAGGATCCGCCGGCCCCGGATGTTGATCATAGAAATTTCTGGTGGACCAGCCTAGTGGTGAGATGTGGGGTCTTATTGACCCCATATCTCACTGTAAATAGGACCTATCGTGTCATATTCCTATTACAAGGGAAGTTTTCCCAAAAAAAAAAAAAAATGCGTTCGAAAAATTGCTTCGCAAATACCGTGCAAGATAAAAAGTTGCAACAACTGCCATTGTATTCTCTACGGTCTCTGCTAAAAAAAAATCAAGTTAGACTTACCGGTAACTTGTTTTCCAGGAGTCTTTCAGGACAGCACCTTGAGAGCGTGGCTCCACCCACTTGACAGGAAACACACCTCCACCAAACTTTAAAAGGAGGCTCCTTCCCACTTATCATCAGTAGTAGTAGAGAACCTCCGGCCCAAGCTGGAACACATAATCAGAATATGGTTAGTCACAGCATAGTAATTTAATACAATAAGGGCGGGTTGCTGCTGTCCTGAAAGACTCCTGGAAAACAAGTTACCGGTAAGTCTAACTTGATTTTTCCCTTAACGTCTTTCAGGACAGCACCTTGAGAGGATAACAGAGACTTACCCACTTAGGGAGGGACCACAGCCTGCAAGACCTTTCTGCCAAAAGCCTGTTCACTGGCTGACAGAAGATCCAGCCTGTAATGACGGACAAACGTAAGGTAACTTGACCACGTAGCCGTCCTACAAATCTGATCTGGGGTGGCACCAGCCATTTCTGCCCATGTAGTGGCCTGAGCCCTGGTAGAATGCACTTTAATTCCCAGCGGGGGAGACAGCCCCGACTGAGAGTATGCTGCTAGAATAGCTGATTTAGGCCATCTAGCTATAGACCCCTTAGAAGCTTGTTGGCCCTTCTTTTTACCCGAAAAAAGTATAAATAGAGAATCCGAGGATCTAAAGTTACTTGTTACCTCCAGATACTGTAATAAAGTCCTTCTTACATCCAAATTGTGGAATTTGCCTTCTTTTTCCCCCGAAGGGTTAGAGCAAAAGGTTGGCAGGATGATCTCCTGCGACCTATTGTGTGCTGACGCTACCTTTGGCAAAAAACCCGGATCGGTTTTAAGTACAATCCTATCTGTGTAGATAGTTAAAAAGGGTCTCTTAACAGATAGGGCGTGCAGCTCACCAATTCTCCTTGCTGACGTTATTGCAACTAAGAACAAGGTCTTAAGAGTAAGATTCCTTAGAGAGATTCTTTGTAGTGGTTCAAAAGGTTCCTTTGTAAGGGCTTGCAGGACCACTGATAGATCCCAATTGGGAAAGTGCTTAGCCGGAGCTGGTCTAGATCTGGTAAGTGCCTTGAAAAATCTTATAACCAAGGGCTCAGAAGAGATTGGTCTTTCTAGAAATACTCCCAAAGCAGCTACTTGAACTTTAAGGGTGCTGACTGACAATCCCTTGTCTGCCCCCTCTTGAAGAAATTCCAAAATTGACACTAAATTTTTTACTTTTCTCTTAGTCAAATGACAAAAAGAGTTGAAGACCTTCCAATATTTAGAATAGATTTTTCTGGTCACTATTTTCCTACTGGAAAGTAAGGTAGTTACCAAGGGTTGTAACAGACCTTTGTTTCTTAACAACTGCTCCTCAGAAACCAGGCCGTGAGGCTTAGACTGGCCACTCCCGGATGCTGTATTGGACCCTGTAGGAGCAGGTCCTGCCGGAGAGGCAGCCGCCAAAATGGTTTGACTGCCATCTGTAGAATGGTGGAAAACCATGCCCTCTTTGGCCAAAATGGAGTAATTAGGATTACTGCCACCTTCTCCCTCTGTATCTTCCTTAACACCAACGGGATAAGTTGGAAAGGAGGAAATGCGTAACCCAGATGGAAGTTCCAGGGCTGGATTAACGCATCTGTCCCCTGGGCCTTGTCGTTTCCGTGAATAGAGAAAAATACTGGGAGTTGTGTATTTTCCTGTGACGCAAATAGGTCTATTTGCGGTTGACCCCAGGCCCTGGTAACCATTGCAAAGATTTCCGGATTCAGGCTCCATTCTGACTCCTGAATCCGCCTTCTGCTTAGATAATCTGCCACTACATTTAAGGTGCCTTTGAGGTGGACTGCTGATAAGGACCGAACATGCTTTTCTGCCCAAACCAGGATCTTTGAAGCTAGCAACTGAAGTGTTTTGCTTCTTGTACCCCCCTGTTTGTTTAGGTAGGCTATGGTAGTGGCGTTGTCTGAGAGGACCCGGACATGAGAACCTTGAAGGATAGGAGAGAAGGCATCTAAAGCTAAGGCGACTGCCTTTAGTTCCCTCCAATTTGAGGACCTCTCTGCCTCTGTCCGAGACCACATTCCTTGCGCGAAGTCTTGGTCTAAGTGAGCTCCCCAACCCCATACACTGGCATCTGTCGTTACCACTTTTTCTATTGGAAATGACCAGAGCAGGCCTTCTGACAGATTCTCCTGTCTTCTCCACCACCAAAGTGACCTCTTGACTTTGGTGGGTATCGTTACCTTTGCTTCCAGAGATTCTGACCTGTGATTCCATATTCTCAGGAGAAAGCTCTGGAGAGGCCTGAAATGTAACCTTGCCCATTGAATGGCTGGTATGGTTGCGGTTAGGGTTCCTAGGGATGACATCACTTGTCGGACTGATAATTGCTGGCTTGCCTGCAAGGATGCTACCACCTTCAGGACTTTCCCCTTCTTCTCTTCTGGGAGAAAAATCTTTTGTTCCCTTGAACAGATCTGATACCCCAGGAATAGTATTTTCTGGGCTGGAACGAAATTTGACTTCTGCATATTTATGATCCAACCCAGGGTTTCTAGATGACCTCGGGTCTTTCCGAGGTTGTCTAGCAGTCTTTCCCTGGAGGGGGCAAAAAGGAGTAGGTCGTCCAAGTACGGAATTACCGCAATCCCCTGCATGCGAAGAGGTGCAAGCGCTTCTGCCATTATTTTTGTGAATATTCGTGGGGCAGAAGACAGCCCAAAGGGGAGGGCCCTGAATTGCAAGTGCAGAACCTCTTTTCCCAAATTTATCGCCAATCTTAGGAATCTTTGGGACTGCGGGGCTATAGGGATATGCAGATAGGCATCTCGAAGGTCTATTGATGCCATAAAGCATTCCCTCGTCAATAGATTCTTGACCGTGAAGATGGAGTCCATACGAAACCTTTTGTATTGGACTGATCTGTTCAGCGGTTTCAGGTTTAGGATTAACCGAAAATCTCCAGATGGTTTCCTTATCAGGAATATACGGGAATAAAATCCCTGATAAAGCTCCCCCTGTGGGACGTAAGTCATAACCCCCTGATCTATCAGATCCTTTAATAGGCTCTTCATTGCCAGGGATTTTGTTACATCTCTTGGAAGATTTGTCACCAAGTACCTTTCTAGGGGGAGATCTGAAAATTCTATATTGTAACCCTGGGCTAGCATATTCAGAATGTACTGGTTTTCTGTTATGCTTGCCCAATAGGGGAGAAAGTCTTGTAGTCTTCCCCCTACCTGTAACCGACTGTCATTGCGTCTTGCTGGCTGACGCAGGAGGATGGAAAAGGACATTTCCTCTGCCCTTACCCCTCTGCTCTGACCAGCTTTTCTTTTTCTCTTGAGACTTGTTCTGTTCCTGAGCCCTTTGAGGACGAAAAAACCGTTTGACTGGTTGTTTCTTCTTTTTGACAGGAAAAGATTTCTTTTTATCTGCAGTCCTGTCCAGAACTGAATCCAAATCAGGGCCGAACAGTAAGTCTCCTAGAAAAGGGACCCCGCATAATTTGTTTTTAGATGCTGTGTCCCCTTGCCAAGTCTTTAGCCATAAAGCCCATCTAACCGAATTAGCAAGGGCTGCCGCCTTAGCTGTCATCCTGATAGACTCTGCTGAGGCATCAGAGACATAGGCTACGGCTGCTGAGAGGGTAGAAAAGGAGTCAAGGATTTCTTGCTTAGGGGAATCTGCTATTATATGAGCTTTAAGCTGATTTACCCAATACTCCAAGTTCCTGGAGATGCAAGTAGTTGCCATTGCTGGCTTAAGGTTGCCCATAATGGATTGCCAAGTCCGCTTGAGCTGTTGATCCATCTTTTTATCCATGGGGTCTTTTAAGATCCCCATGTCCTCAAATGCTAGATCAGTAGATCTTGACACTTGAGAAAAGGCTGCATCAAGTTTTGGAACCTTATTCCAAAGAGCTGCTGGGTCTTCATCAAAAGGGAACCTTCTCTTATGAGCCCTAGAGAAAAATGGTTTCCTATCAGGGTCAGCCCATTCTTTTCTGATTGTTTCAGAAATCACTGCATGGACTGGAAAGGTACGGGACTTAGACTCACTAAGCCCTGCATACATCTTGTCATGTAAAGACATCTCCCTATGCTCTTCCTCAAGGCCTATTTTCCAGCTCATCACCATCCTCATTCGATTCATTAGAATGGGATGGGGAAAGCCCCTCCCGGTTCAGAGGACCCATTTCTGCCTCTACTGCCGGGACTAACAGTGAGCCTTGAGAGGACTGTGAGGTAGTGGGCTGACTTGCAGATGGATAGGTGAGTGAGGATCTGAAGGATTGAATGGTAGCATCCAATTCCTTTTTGGCAGATGCGATTAGATCACTGCATGCGGAAGTGGTTTCTTCCCTCACCAAGGAGTCAATACATGCTTGACATAAAGCCTTTTTCCAGCCTTCATTTAACTTAAATTTTGCATGAAGGACATTTCTTTCTAATCCCAGGGTCAGAGCTCTTGGCCTGCCATGATAAGGGAAAAAAGAGAGAGAAAAAAGACAAACCATCTTTTAGAGTCAACCTGATTACTCAAGGTTGCTCACCACAGGTGCACAGTGAGAAAAGCTATCAGACTCATGTGCCCCGACAGGCCCCTCCGCCACCAGGGGGAAAAAATACCCTCAAACTTCACTAACATTTAGAGAGAAGAGGGCTAGAGAGAGACCCCACAGTAAAGCTGAGCAGAACTACAGTCTGCTCCTTACCTGGGCCTTGCTGGTGCCTGTGCCTGTTCCACTCGCTGCGGTTCCTGAATCCATGCTGAGGCAGCAGCGTGATGCCTGTGGCGAAAACGCCGGTTCCGGACTCCAATAGCACCTGTGCGCCGGACCGGAACCGGAAATAAATAGGCACCAGACCTATTCCTCCCTCCTCCCCCTGCGCTTCCGGCGGAAATGACGCCTGGCGCCTGCTCCATGGATGCCGCCCCACTTCCGGATACCTCACATCCGGCGGATGCAGTCCTCTGACTGCCCTTCCCAAGATGGCGGCGGCGTCAGGGAAAAAACATGTGCAGGCAAGAAAAAAACAAACAGAAATGCCTGACATGCCTGACGCCTCTGCCTGGGAGCAGCAATAACCGGAGCAGTCCTGGCTCTCCCCGAGCACTGACGAGGGAGAAGGAGCCCATCCACCCAGCACCCGTAAGCCTGTGGAAAATGGGAGGAATCGGCTCTCCTGAGGTAGGTAAAAATAGTGGAGTAGGGAGCCTGTTCTCTCAGGACAGAACCTTGAGAGCTCCAAACTCCCACATGTGTTCCCGCCGGAGGAAACACATAAACTGATGATAAGTGGGAAGGAGCCTCCTTTTAAAGTTTGGTGGAGGTGTGTTTCCTGTCAAGTGGGTGGAGCCACGCTCTCAAGGTGCTGTCCTGAAAGACGTTAAGGGAAAAAACATATATAATGTTTGGTGGTTCTATGTCATTTTCTAGCAAAAAAATGATGATTTTTACATGTAGGAGAGAAATGTCAGAATTGGCCTGGGTGGCAAGTGGTTAAAACACCGCTGCACAAATACCGTGTGACATAAAATATTGCAAAAATCGCCATTTTATTCTCTAGATTCCCTGCTAAAAATATATTTTATATATATATATATATATATATATATATATATATATATATATATATATATATATATATATATATATATATAATGTTTGGGGGTTCTAAGTAATTTTCTAGCAAAAAATACAGATTTTAACTTGTAAACACCAAATGTCAGAAATAGGCTTAGGCATGCCACCTGTCCGGGATTCACCCGGACAGTTCGGGTTTGGAATCATGTGTCTGGGTTTCAAACTGCCTGAAACCCGGACACATTATTCAGACTGGACTATGGCCTCCCAGCAGGGTTGCTGGCTGCAGTTGTCTAAGCCGAGTGTCTGTTATGCCTCGTTTCCACCGAGCGGATCGGTTCGGGTCGGATCGGTTTGGAAGGCCTAGAATGGTCCGGCCTATTCAGGTGAGCGTTTCCACTGCAAGTCGGACCGACAGGGGCCATACGTGGGTTTAGAAAAAATGCCGTCATGGCGTCACACGTCCACCAATCAGTGTAATGTATCGTAGCTCCGCCCTAACCGAACCGTTCCATTTTCTATGGCCCCACATCTGAAGCAGGACCCTGAATGGAACGGTTCGGTTCGGTTGTATGGGTCGCTTTCATAATGGAAACACCCAAAATAGCGTACCGTACCGAACCGAACCGATCCGCTCGGTGGAAACGAGGCATTACACTCTCTTTCACACTGCCCAAAGCCAGCACTAACAGACCCCCCACACACAGACGTGAGAGAAGAGAGGGCTCAATCTGCTCCTCTTCCTCCCCCCTACCCCTCTGTGTCTGCCCACACTCCAATTTCCAGTGCTGTGCCTCAGAAAAGGGAAGTGGGGGCCGGAAATTTGAAGTCCAGCAGCCTCAGATACATCTGGATGAGAGGTGCTGACTGCCAAGGGGTGAGTGAGCTCACCATCCATCCCTGTCTGTGACTGAAGTCTCCCCCCTTCTCTCTCCTGCCTCTGAGTGAGTACACTAAGGTAAATCAGGGTTCTCAGAGCACCCCTTACATCAGAGTTCCCCTTTACACCAGAGGCCACAGTGTTCGCCCTTACATCAGAGTTCTCACCATGCATCAGAGTACTCAGTGTTCCCCCTCAATCAGGGTTCCCAGAGCATCCCTTATGTTAGAGTCCCCAAAATTCTCGCTTACATCAGAGTCTGCAGAGTCCCCCCTTACAGTGTAAGGGAACCCTGCGGGCTCCGATCTAAAGGGGGAACCCTGCGGGCTCCGATCTAAAGGGGGAACCCTGCGGGCTCCGATCTAAAGGGGGAACCCTGCGGGCTCCGATCTAAAGGGGGAACCCTGCGGGCTCCGGTGTAAAGGGGGAACCCTGCGGGCTCCGATCTAAAGGGGGAACCCTGCGGGCTCTGATCTAAAGGGGGAACCCTGCGGGCTCTGATGTAAAGGGGGAACCCTGCGGGCTCTGATGTAAAGGGGGAATCCTGCGGGCTCTGATCTAAAGGGGGAACCCTGCGGGCTCTGGTGTAAAGGGGGAACCCTGCGGGCTCTGATGGAAAGGGGGAACCCTGCGGGCTCCGGTGTAAAGGGGGAACCCTGCGGGCTCTGATCTAAAGGGGGAACCCTGCGGGCTCTGATCTAAAGGGGGAACCCCGCGGGCTCTGATGTAAAGGGGGAACCCTGCGGGCTCTGATCTGAAGCAGGAATCCTGCGGGCTCTGATCTAAAGGGGGAACCCTGCCGACTCTGATTATAAAAGGTGACTCATGTGATTAACCTCATATGATTAGAAATGTTATTTAATTGCAAAATATATGTATAGTTTATACTATAAAACAAAATTCCTGTGCGCTGTGTTTGACTTGAAGAAAAGGTGGTAACCCTAGGGTACGCGCATGCATGGGGAGACGCTGATGCACAGCAGCACTGGCGCTTACAAGCCTAGAACCGTATACTACCATTCACTTGTACGGCAGGCTGGGACTCCCAGGCATTGGACAGAGCTGGTTAGTTTATGCTAGGCATAGAAAATGCCCGCAAATGTCCACATGGCCTTTGTTTTATGGCATGTTGTACATTATTGTACATTTTCCCATCAGCACCAAACATTTTAAATATAATATAATCAATGAAGCACAATCACACTCATATGGAGCTGCATTGTCTGTCTATGTGAGTGATATAACACAGTCTTTGTACTCCTTGCAGTCGAAGTACTGCTTGTTAGGAGAAATGGGAAGATTTGAAGCCAGAATCTGGTCAAATGTTCAGCTTTAATGTGACTTCAGCGGGTAAATAAGATTAGTAGAAGGTCCAGCACACATTCCCCCTCCTCAGCCATCCCTGTCCCTCTGTATACACTGAGCCCACACTAAGGAAGCCTGGTCCCTTACTCCCTCTGGGGTCCTCTCCTCTGGGCTGCCCTTGTACTGCCTGCCTTCAGCCGCCATCTTGTTCACAACGTGCGGCATTAATTCGGCCCAAAGCCTGACAGAAACACAGAAACAACCTTTTCACGAGTTAATTATCTCGGTTCTCTAACCTTTTCTCCGCCGAAACGTCCCCGGTTTCCGTACCTTCTCTCCGGCCAGCACTGGGCGCGTTATTCACGCCGGCACCTTCGAGGACACCACGGGATCACTGCGCGCTCCGGGCCGGACTCATTTTACCTCGTGCTCCGTTTCTATTTTTGTTCATATCATGCAAATGAGCTCGAAAGTAACTGCATTAGATACATTATTTCACCCTCATAGATGGCATTTCTGTTCGTTTTCAATAAGGAGTAGGGACTATATTTGGTCATGCGGCGGAAGGTTACAGTAGGGCCTCCAATGTGAACTAGTTTGACTTTGTGCTGACGTAATCGCTGACTGAGTAGTAGGGCGGCCATGATTGCTCCTGGCAAGGGTGAATCAGTGCTAAGGTGGAATACCCATACTCCCAACTGTCCTTGATTTCGAGGGCTGTCCCTGATTTGGAGCAATGTCCCTCTGTCCCTCATTCCTCCTCATTTGTCTCCCATTTTGGTCTGATCTGTATAGTTTTATATAAAATGCACTTTTTATCTTTCAAAAAGTGTTTTCCAGTGCTAAACCTTTCATCCAATTTCTAGATTGCTGCATTTGTACATTTTAAGAGCCAATATAAAGGAATAGTTGTGTTAAAAAAAAGTCCTTGTGGATTTAACCGGTTCAATACCGGGCATTTTCACCCCCTTCCTTCCCAGACCAATTTTTAGTTTTCAGCGCTGTCGCACTTTAAATGACAATTGCGCAGTCATGCGACGCTGTATCCAAACAAAACTGATGTCCTTTTTTCCCCACAAATAGAGCTTTCTTTTGGTGGTATTTGATCACCTCTGCGGTTTTTATTTTTTGCGCTATAAACAAAAGAAGAGCGACAATTTTGAAAAAAACACAATATTTTTTACTTTTTGCTATAATAAATATCCCAATTTTTAAAAAAACAAACAAATTTTTTCCTCAGTTTCGGCCGATACGTATTCTTCTACATATTTTTGGTAAAAAAAATCACAATAAGCGCATATTGATTGGTTTGCGCAAAAGTTATAGCGTCTACAAAATACGGGATAGATTTATGAAATTTTTTTAAAAATTGTATTTATTTTTTTTTTACTAGTAATATCGGCGATCGCGATTTTTTTTCGTGACTGCGACATTATGGTGGACACATCGGACACTTTTGACACATTTTTGGGACCATTCACATTTATACAGTGATCAATGCTATAAAATTGCATTGATTACTGTATAAATGTGACAGGCAGAGAAGTGGTTAATCACTAGGGGGCGGGGAGGGGTTAAATGTTTCCTAGGGAAGTGAATATAACTGTGGGGGGAGGGGACTCACAAGGGGAGGAGACCGATCGGTGTTCCTCTGTACTGGGAACACAGATCGGTCTCCTCTCAACTGACAGGACGTGGATCTGTGTGTTTACACACACAGATCCATGGTCCGGCCCGGTTAACGGACAATCGCGGGTGCCCGGCGGACATCGCGGCCGCCGGGCACACGCACCGGGTCCCGAGCAACGCGGCGGGCGCGCGCGCCCCCTAGATGGCCGGGAAGCCCAGGACGTCATATGGCGGCCACCCAGGATGGGAGATCCCATCTCAGGCCGTCATTTGACAATACGTGGGTAATGAAGTGGTTAAATAACCTTTTTTTTTGGTTAATGTTCCTTTAAGGGGGTGTGGCAGGGGCGTGTCCTATGCCTACATACATTTGTTAGTAGGTGTCCCTCATTTCCATCTCAAAATGTTGGGAGGTATGGAATACCTACTGTTTTCTTAACAGTTATAGGTGTCCTTTTATGAAACTGAGATCAGCGGCGATCCCGAGTCTCACCGCTGATCTCAGCTCATTACCAGTTTATGAAACTGAGATAATCAGTGGAGAACATGTTCTCCGCTGATTATCTCAGCACAGTGAGAATTCACAGAAACGGCCAGTTTATGAAGGTGCGATCTCGCCACCTCACTGGCGATCTGTGACAGAATTCTCACTTTCTGATTCACCATTTCAGAAGTGGAGAATCAGAGTGAGAAGCCTGAAACTGGCTAAAATTCTGGAGTCTTTTGACTTCTTTCTTTCACCAAACAGTCAGAGCACATCTTCCCCACCATTACACACCCCAAAACCAGCAGGATAGGAATTTATAGTGTGTATATATATATATATGTATATGTATATATATATATATATATATATATATATATATATATATATATATATATATTTATATATATATATATATATATATATATATATATATATATATATATATATATATTTATATATATATATATATATATATATATATATATATATATATAGCTATATATACATATATATATAGCTATATATATATATATATATATATATATACATACATATATATATATATATATATATATATATATACATATATATATATATATATATATATATATATATATACATATATACATATATATATATATATATATATATATACATATATATATATATATATATATATATATATACATATATATATATATATATATATATATATATATACATATATATATATATATATATATAGCTATATATATATAGCTATATATATATATCTATATATATATATAGATATAGATATATATATATATATTTTTTTAGATGTTCACGTCTCTGGCTGGGTTCACACTTGTGCGATGCGTGAACCAGCGTGATTCCTGTGCGGGTTTTCACATCGCACCTACATTGACATCTGCGCACCACTGCGAGTGTCAATGTAAAGTTAATGACACCCCCAGATCATTTCACAGATCGCAGTGCGAACTATGTAACTATGCAGAAATCAGATCGCATGGGTGTTCACACCCATGCGATCAGATTCCAGTGCGGACCAAATAAAGGGTCCTGTACCATTTTGGTGCAAATGCAATATGGTTTAGGGCCAGTTCCCACTGCTGCGGTGTCCAAGATCGGATGTGATTCGCACCGCACTGCAGTGCAAAATCATATCCGATCTCTGTGCGATGCGATTTCAGCCATACAGATAGTATTGCTAAATTTGCATTGCCCTCGGACCAAACTCTTACAGGACCCTTTTTTTGGTCCACAGCAGAATCGGATCGCATGGGTGTTCACACCCATGCGATTCAATTACTGTCCAAGTTTGCAGATCGCACTGCGATATGCGAACTGATTTGGGGGGGTTGTTAACTTTTAGGCCCAGTTCACACTTGCATCACAGGCATCGCATGTTATTCGCATCACAGGCATCGCATGTTATTCGCATTTTATTCGCAGCACACTGCCATTCACATTACATGCGATGTCTGTGCGGTGCGATATCAGCTGTACAGATAGTATGGCTGATATCGCACCGCATTCGGTGCAAACACGCACAGGACCCTTTTTTCTGTTCGGACCAGAATCGGATCGCATGGGTGTTCACACATATGCGATCCGATTCATGTCCGGACTGTCAGTTCGCAGTGCGATATGCAAGCTGAACTGGGGGTGTTGTTAACAATGTATTGACACTCCCCAGCGATTCGCATATGGCGGTGTGAACTGCCATGCGAGTCTGTGCGATGCGGGAACCCGCAGTGGATTCGCAGTGTTCTCGCATTGCACCAGTTTATCAATTTTTATGTTTATCAATTATGAAATATATTTTATTTTAATTTATTAATAAATATTTATACTTGTATACTTTATTCAAATTATTTTTTTAATGATTATAAATGTATTTTGCATTTATATGAATGGTGTATAGCTGCATTACATTCATTTACTATACACCATTCACATTTAAATAGGGACATGTATGATCTTTAAATATTGATAAAAACAATGTTTTTTTTATAATTAGGTTAATGTATATTGTGTAGGGGGAATTTAACTTTATTATTTTATTAATATGTTGGGGAATAATGTGTGCTGAATTGTGTTAAACTTTTGTATTTTATGGTTCCTCATACTGTAATCCCGCTATATCACGCGAGATTATAGTGAGAGGAGCCGTTCTCAGGAGTTCCCGGCGTTTGTAGATCGCTCCTCAACTCAACATGAGAAGCGATCTACACACTTTGATAAACAGGCACTCAGAGGAGAGCGATCTCCTCTGAGAATGCCTGAGAACTGAATCGAGGTATTTTACCGCACTTTCATAAAAGGACACCATAAACTTTAATTTTACTTTATATTGAAAATGTTTCTATATTAATACACACACACAAATTGGTATTTCATGAGTGAATTCAGCCGCTTGCTAGAGGTTCACTATTTACTGAAATCCAAACATTCAGATCAATCCTAAAGCGGAACTTCGGTCATTTTTTCAACTTTCCATCTATTAAATCTTCTGCCCTTGTTGTTTGAACTTTGGATAATAAAACATTTTTTTTTCTGCCAGTAAATACCTTATACAGCCCACTTCCTGTTTCTTGTCTGGTAAAAAGCCTAGGCTTAGGACATCATGCACAGCTCTCTCTCTCAATCTCGTGACAGTTTGCCAGGAAGGGGGGGCGGATGAGCCATAAGAGGGCCAATGAGAGCCGCAGAGCTGGAGGTGTGCCTCTGTGTGTCTATGTAAATCCAGGAAGTGAACAGGCAGCAGCTTCAGCTGCCCACAGTTAAAATGGCTGCAGCCAGGCTCAGTGGAGGGAGATTTCTGCAGCATATTTGGCAAGAACAGAAGCACAGTATATATAAAATAATATGCAAACTGGTTGGAGGGAAGCTTCAGAATAGCAAAGATGTTTTTATTACAAATATGTGAGCAGACTGCAGTTCCTCTTTTTTTTTGGATAGAGTGGAGAGAGGGATTAGAACCCCTGCCAGGTTTTTATAGCTGTTGCCATCTGTGTCCCCATTAGGGAAATTCATTCCCTCAATATGTCCTGTTTACCCTTATCACGGAGATGAAATAAATGACAAATATTGGTTGTCACCAGAACAGGAATAGAGGAGAAATCTTCCAATGGGGATGCTAATTCTGGTAACTACTAGGGATTTCCTTCCTTTGGAGGGATTTCTTCTCACTTCCTGTTTTGGCTATGGGAAGGGAAATCTCCCCAATGGGGCAAAAATGGTAAAACAATGCCTTTAGTTCTGTTGCCAACCGCCGAACTGTAAATGTACGTCATTACTTTGACTTTAAATACCAGGGTTATGGCAGCATCTAGCGATAACCCCAGTATATTTATTTACAGTAGGCTTTCATACAGTATGAATGGTCTCATTGGTGGATTCACTTTTATAGGCTGAAGGAGAGGTGCCCCTCCCACCATTTTCCGGTCGCCTAGGGTTGCCACCTCATTCCTTTAAACAGAACACATATTAATTACATAGGTTCTGTGGCTGATTAAGCTGGTAATCAAACTCACTGCATTATGTGCATTAATTTAGCTCCAGAACCTGTGTAAATAATAAGTGTTCAGGTTTAAAGGGATGGGGTGGCAAACCCAGGGTCGTCCCTGAGCTTACCGAAGCCGCCAGTAAGCCAGGCACCGATCCTTCTGATACCTGGACAGGAAGCCGAGTAAGGGGAATATAGCCCCCACTCGGCTCTATGCCCTTGGAGGACTGGAGCGACGTCTGAAATCACTTCCACCTCTCGGGCTTAGAGGGATTTTTTTTCCCTTCTTAAAGTCAAAATTACTTTTTTGCTTTTAACCACTTCAGCCCCGGAAGGGTTTACCCACTTCCTGACCAGGCCATTTTGTGCTATACAGCACTGCGTCGCTTTAACCGATAGTTGTGCGGTCATGCAATGCTGTACCCAAACAAAATTGATGTCCTTTTTTTCCCCACAAATAGAGCTTTCTTTTGGTGGTATTTGATCACCTCTGCGGTTTTTATTTTTTGCGCTATAAACAAAAAAAGCAAATATATTTTTTACTTTTTACTATAATAAATATCCCCAAAAAATAAATAAAAAAACCCCCAAATTTCTTCATCAGTTTAAGCCAATATGTATTCTGCTACATATTTTTGGTAAAAAAAAAATCCCAATAAGTGTATATTAATTGGTTTGCGCAAAAGTTGTAGCGTCTACAAAAGAGGGGATATATTTATGGCATTTTTATTAGATTTTTGTTTTTTACTAGTAATGGCAGTGATCATTGCAGCGGACAGATCGGACACTTTTTTGGGACCAGTGACATTTATACAGCGATCAGAGCTAAAAATAGCCACTGATTACTATATAAATGTCATTGGCAGGGAAGAGGTTAACACTAGGGGTCAATCAAGGGGTTAAGTGTTTCCTAGGGAGGTGTTCCTAACTAACTGGGGGGAATGGACTGCCTGGGAGTAGAGAGAGATTGCTGTTCCTGATCACTAGGAACAGCTGATCTCTCCCTACTTCCCTGACAGAACGGGGATCTGTCTGTTTACATTGACAGATCCCCGCTCTGTCTCCCTGAGGAGTGATCGCGGGTCACACGGCCATGTGCATCAACTCCGGCATCGCATGCGCACCCTAAAGCCCCCTAGGCTGCCGTACAGCTACCGCGATTTGCGCAGGGGAGCCAACCTGACGCCGTATAAAGACGGCAGCTGGTCGGCAAGGTGTTAAAGAGGACTTGTCATAGTTACATTCCTTGTAATAGGAATAAAAGTAATTAAAAAAAATAAATAATTAAAGGGACAATGTAAAAAAAAAAAAAAATATATAAATTGCCCCATCTCTCCGAGCTCGCTTGCAGAAGCGAACGCATACGTAAGTCGCACCCGCAGATGTAAACGGTGTTCAAACCACATGGATTGTTTGCCGTGGAAAGGATCAAGCGGTTAAAAAAGAAATAGTCACAGCTTTATTGAATACTATTAAAAAGAGAAGTATAGGTTGTTTTTTTTTTCAAAATCATACTTACCTAGGTGGATGCAGCATCGGTCCCCCGCTGGCTCTAAGACTGAGAACCGAGCGATCAAATACCGCTGATCACTCCGTTCTCAGTACTTTGTGAGCATAGAGCTGGTGAATGTCAGTCACCGATCTCTGCTCTGCCCCCTTAATGGCTCACTGGAACATTGGGCTTTGCAGGGGCGGGAGAAGCTGGCTCACCCTTTCTGTGGCTTGCTGAGAGGCTGAGCCAGGTGCCGGTCCAGGTTTGTGGGCGGATCTCGACTATCGGTGCGATCTTGCCCCAGCCTGGTCACAATAATCTTTAAGTATGGTTAGTGTAGAGCGGAAGCATTTTGGTTTTCCTCGCCAGATAAAGAGACCCAGGATAGATTGGATGGATAAGATAAAGCACTAAAGTTGGATAAAAACTCTTTCAAAGCCAGAGAAGGAGCCGGCTTTGTGTTTTTTGCTATTTTTAATTACAACCTTGAGAATCACTTTAAGCCCCCGCATTTTAAAACCTTTCACTATAGATAGACAAGGTCATCAGTGGGCGGCCCTCTCTGCTGTAGAGAACAGTGAATTGTGAATGCGAGTCGAAGCAAAGAGCACATTAGTAAAGCATAACTATTTGCTTTATAATTATACTGGGTGTGCCAGCCTATTTTTTCCATCAAAAGCTGCAGCATGGGCAGAGTATAACCAGACAGCTGATTGATTAATCAGCCTCTTAGTTTCTATTGATAGAGTCCTGTTATGACATTGGGCAATAGTCACTTTTTACATCACTGATTCTAAAAGTTGCAAAAAGATTCAGCCTTCCCAAATATGGGTAGCTACAATTTCATATTATTGAAGCCAATGTTTTGAAGGTCAGTTATTTACCCTCAGTCGAACATGTTTCATGTATGCTTATGCGTTCTGTTTTCTCTAAAAAGCTTTGTATTTTTCAGTACTAATCATCATCAACTGCTTAGAAAATGTTAGTATGACCCATAGATGTGATAAATTACTAAAACATCGTTTACATTAAAATATCCAGTATTAATTAGACACATTCAGCTGGACTTGTTCTGGAACGTTGATGTTTTGTAGCTTATCCAAAGCCACTTCTTCAGACTAAAGTGGCTTTGATGAGCTACCAAATGCCTTCAACATTATAGAACAAGTCCAGTTGAATGTGACTAACTATATATAGATATACCCAGGGCTGGCCCTACCATGGGACCAGATGGAGCCATGGTTCCAGGCGGCACATTCAGGGGGGCGGCAAATTGCCGCCCGCCAGCCAGGCAAGTGACAATCCACAATATGTGGCAGGTGGCGTCGTGGCAAGTGACAATCCGCAATGTGAGGCAGGTGGCGTTGTGGCAATCCGCAATATGTGGCGGGTGGAGTCGTGGCAGGTGACAATCCGCAACGTGTGGCAGGTGGCGCCGTGGCAATCCACAATGTGTGGCGGGTGGAGTCGTGGCAGGTGACAATCCGCAATGTGTGGCAGGTGGCGCCGTGGCAATCCGCAATGTGTGGCGGGTGGAGTCGTGGCAAGTGACAATCTGCAATGTGAGGCAGATAAGGTCGTGGCAAGTGACAATCCACAATGTGAGGCAGGTGGAGTCGTGGCAAGTGACAATCCGCAATGTGAGGCAGGTAACGTCGTGGCAAGTGACAATCCGCAATGTGAGGCAGGTAACGTCGTGGCAAGTGACAATCCGCAATGTGAGGCGGGTGACGTCGTTGCGAGTGACAATCCGCATCTGAAGGCAGGGGACGGTGACACACTCAGGCTCCCACTGATTCTGCATTATGGTGAGTTGAACTATTTTATTTTATATAACAATGTAATAATAGAAATATTGCACTTCAATCATTTTTTTTGCGATATGACACTGCATCGCTTTAAATGACAATTGCGCGGTCATGCAACGTCGCACCCAAACAAAATTTACGTCCTTTTTTTCCCACAAATAGAGCTTTCTTTTGGTGGTATTTGATCACCTCTGCGGTTTGTATTTTTATAGGTCCTCTTTATACTCCTTTACATGTATAGAGCCATGACAGGTCCTCTTTATACTTCTATATACATGTATAGAGCCATGACAGGTCCTCTTTATACTTCTATATACATGTATAGAGCCATGACAGGTCCTCTTTATACTTCTATATACATGTATAGAGCCATGACAGGTCCTCTTTATACTTCTATATACATGTATAGAGCCATGACAGGTCCACTTTAGTTACCATGATAAAAAATAATGGATGTGGGGGCATTTTGGTGGGCGTGATTTTTTATTTTTTGGGGGCGGGGGGCAGCATTTCATTCTTGGTACCAGGCAGCACAATGTCTTGGGCCGGCACTGAATATACCCATCACTACCTATAGAGATACCCATTGTTGGTATCAGTCAGTGAAATGGTGCCCAAGGGCCTGATAATTGCAAGCAAAGGGCCGCATCTGGCCCTGGGGCCACAGTTTAGAGGCCGTTGATCTCTTGAAAATGGTATCATCATCTTCATATCTCCATCATGTTGCCCTGAGAGAAGAATTTGATTGATAGTTGTAGATATAAATCTATCAGACAAAAAGCAGATAGTAGCACATCCACTGCCTACTCATTTTTTTTTAAATTTCATTATAGAAGCGTGTTGTTATTTAGCCAACATAGGTTGTCACTTAAAGGAAAGCTGTGCATGACCCACACGGGGCAAAGCCACAGGTTTGCCTTAAAGTGGTATTAAAGAATGTCTATACTTACCTTCTCTTGCACAGAGCGGCCCCAAACCTCCCTTCTCGGGTCCTCTGCTGGCGCTGCTGACTCCTCACCACCTAGTTCCCCCACAATAAGCTGCTTACCATAGGGGCACTCGTTCTTGTTCGCTCCCGAGCCCCCGCTGCTGCATCCATTGACACAAACCTCAGGACTCGGCCTCCTCTTTGTCACTGGCTTTGATTGACAGCACCAGGAGCCAATGGCTCCCGGAGCCCCAGCAAAGCCAGTGAGACCTGGAAGTGAGGGGAGAGAAGAGATGCAGACGTGCACATCGTTGGACTGAATAAGGGCTCAGGTAAGTATTGGGGAGTGAAGGGCCAAAATCCATGTCTAAACATTTTTTTACCCTAAAGTGATTGTAAAGGATCGTTTTTAATTTTTTTAAAATAACAAACATGTCATACTTACCTCCACTGTGCAGTTCGTTTTGCACAGAGTGGCCCCAAACATCCTCTTCTGGGGTCCCCCCCGGCAGCTCTTGCAGCCCCATCCCTGCATCAGATAACCCCTTAGGAGAAGCGCTCTCCCGAAGGGGTTAACTTGCGGGCGTGCTCCCGAGTCCAGCATTTGCATCCACAGACACGAATGCCGGACTCAGCCCCGCCCCCCGCGCCCACGTCATTGGATTTGATTGACAGCAGCGGGAGCCAATGGCTGCAATCAAGAGCCGGGACCCCGTGGAGAGAGGGAAAGCGTGTCCCCGCCTAAGAGATTTAGGGGCTCAGGTAAGTAAAAAGAGGGGGAGGGATGACTGCCAGGTGTTTTTTCATGCATTAAGGTGAAAAAACACAAGGGTTTACAACCCCTTTAATGCAAGGAATGCTTTAATGTCCCCCCCACTACAACAGCACATACTTATCTTTCTTTCACTATCCCTCTATATTCATCCAGTGTGAGCAAAGAAAATACCCCATACTTCCAGTTATGGAGAAGGGAACATATAACTCACTGTAAGTGGCAGCGCTAGTGCTTGGCGGCTCAGACAGTGTTGCCAACCTACCAGATTGAAATTTACTGACACAACACCCAAAATTTACTGACACCGCCATGTTTTTAGTGGCATTTCCAAAAGTTACAAAATTACAGTTTTACGTGCAAAGTTGAGTGTTTAGGTTACAAACAAATACAATATGTAATTAGCAATATGATTTAATGTAGATAATAAGGCAAAAAACATATTTCTTATTTTATTTTCAATATAGTAAGTAAGTAGCTCAGGGACAGGAGACAGGAGGGCAAGAAATTAGAATGGGCACACACACACTTAAAATTGACTCTCACAGTGACACTGACAGCCAGGGGCGTCGCTAGGGGGTGGCTTTGGGGGCTATAGCCCCGAATATGGGGCCAATAGCCCCGAGTCTCTGCAGGGGTCCCCAAAGGGGAGGGGAGGCTCTCTGGGGACCCTTATATAAGTGGGGGGCTCTCTGGGGACCCTAATGCAAGGGAGAGGCTTTCTGGGGACCCTGATTTTAAGGCAGAGGCTCTCTAAGGACCCAGATTTAAGGGGGAGGCTCTCTGGGGACCCTAATGTAAGGGGGGCTCTCTGGGAACCCTGATGTAAATGGGGGGCCCTCTGGGTACCCTGATGAAAGGGGGAGGCTCTCTGAGGACTCTGATGTAAGAAGGAGGCTCTCTGGGGACCCTGATGTAAGGGGGGCTCTCTGGGGACCCTGATGTAAGGGGGGACTCTCTAGGGATCCTGATGTAAGGGGGGCTCTCTGGGGATCCTGATGTAAGTGGGGGGCTCTCTGGGGATATATATATGCACACACACGTATATTACTGTATATACATGTGTATGCCCGCCCAAGCATATGACTTTCTTTACTACGCTGCTATGGGCTCTAGCCCCAGATCTTTTGTAGACCTAGCAACGCCCCTGCTGACAGCAGTGTGCTGCAGCACAGATGATGATGACATCTCACGTCCCCTCCTGAGTCACAGTCTCTCTCCAAGCCAAGTGGTCCCTCCAGTCCAATCCAGTCTAAACAGCACTGACGGTCCCGGTCCCAGCTCTGGCCGCTCTGCTTGGCTCCATTGCACTATGACATCACACGACATGCTCAGGCACCACCTCCGCCAGACCCGCCCGATCACACTGTAGCAGGCACTCGGATGGTCTCAGCCGGCTCCGGACCAAGCCGAGCATCACAGCCATATTTTTTACTGGCAACCTTTTACTGGCATTTACTGGCAGGAGAAAATTGCCTGTTTTTTACTGGCTGCCAGTAAAAATACTGACGGTTGGCAACACTGGGCTCAGACATGTTACATGGGACAGAGAGAGTCCTTAGCCTAGTGTAAGCTCAGATAGGAGCGATTCAGAGATTACACAATGCAATGTCTCTTCACTTCTGGCAGCTGAAAGGAGAAGGGAGGCAGCAAAGGAAACATAAGTATGTGCAACTGGAGGGGGGGGGGGGGGGGCATTAAAGGGGAACTGTTGCTTTGCCATGCATGAACAAAGCACAGGTTCACTGTACCAGGATCATTCTGCTCTGGCAACATCCTTTCCTGATAACTGTCACTATAGGCAGGCAAGTAGATATTAGGACAGCTTACTAATTGCCCATATTGACAGCTATCACTAGGGGAGGAGGGTGACGATGCCCCGGAATACTGTAGCTTCCCTGACATCTCCTTGATGCAAGGATGGATGACAATGTGCTCATGCTCTGTTTAGTTCCTCATGGAGACAAAATCAGTATAGTGGCTATTCTGCACAATTGCTGTGGGCAGAAGTGTGTGGGACTATACTTCCTGGATCAATTACATTTAATACATTTAAATAAAACAAACGCAGGTGGCCCATGTTAATGAGGGCTTAGTGCTTTTGTTGTGGGCTAACATTTTATTTAACAATACATATGGTGACTTTACTTCCACTGTAAACACAAGCAATTTTAACTTAAATGCATGAAAAGGCAAAGCAAATACACATATTCTAAAAGAATCATTTTTCATAATAACCAGTGGATAACTAGATTACGCTCCCTCCAACTCACTTGCAATTTTGCTGTACATCATATGTATAGGTATCACTTCTATGATGTTTGTTGCCTGGCCTGTTTATAACAGCTGGATAAGAAAAGATTGCTGTTTTCACCAGCGCTACACACCAGAGACCTGGAGTAGACCACCCACCAACCCATACCCAAAATGCACTCTACTTGGAGCTCAATCTTGAACCAACGCATACCTTAAAGTGGGTGTAAACCCAATTTTTTTTTTAATTAAGGCTTACACCTTGTACAGTAGAGGATGTCATATCATCTGTGCCTTGTCTTGCCACAAAGAGTTAATCCAGCTCTGAGCAGTCCTCTTATCTTTTTTCAGTGAGATAAAATCTGACACACAGAGAAATAGCAGTCCGTTTCTCCCCCTTGCTGTGAGTGGCAGGTGATTTACATATCTCATGCACTAGCCTGAGAGAGACATTCTGTGTACTTTACATCCCCCCCCTCCTTTCTTCTCCAGCTCTCCCAGGATTGTCTGCTCCACACCTCAGCATTATAGGGCATGCTGAAGTCATGTGGTGGCTTTTCTGGGTTTTGACTGGATGTTAGTGATCATAACAGAAGTTCAGTGTAAGAAATACACAGGAGAAAGTGTCAAGGGGGTGTAGAGGTGGGCGGGGAGTCTACCACCGAGCTCCGGACAACAGACCCAGCCACAGAATCTGCAGTTTTTCGGGTCTAATAACAGACAGAGGGGAGACATTTGACATGTAAAGATATATGCAGGAGGCATGTATATCCTTATAGATAACCCCTATGGCAGTAGTTTAGAAAGGATGAGAGTGGGTTTACATCCACTTTAAAGTACAACTAAAGGCAATTTTTGTTGCTCTCTGTGACCCCAATAAGGAGATTCACCCTCTCTATTTGTCCATTATCATTGAAAGTGAAAGTAAAAAAATCCCAAATTGTGGGTGGTTCCAAGAAAAGTAATAGAGGGGAAAACTTCCAATGGCAACACTAGTTCTGGTGACCTGGGGAGCCTCAAGGAATTCCCTTAATTTACAGGGATTTCCTCTCACTTCCTGTTTGGCTATGGGAAAGGAAGTGAAGGAAAATCTCTGCAATGGGACACCAAAAAACCTGACAGGGTTTATAACCCTCCCTTGCACTATCCAAAAAAAAAGTTTTTCCTATAGTTCTACTTTTTTTGCAGACTGCTATGTTTTTAGTTCATTTAAATAGTGACAGTCACTTTAAAGTGGTTGTAATAGGGTTGCCACCTTTTCTTCGAGTCAAACTGGAACACTTTAGCGGCCCACAGCAATTATAATTTTTTGTATAAACTATACATATATTTTGTGAATAAATAACATTTCTAATCATATAAAGTTAATCGCAAGAGTCCCCCTTTACATCTGAATCCACAGAGTTCCCCTTTTATATCTGAATCCACAGAGTTTCCCATTTACATCTGAATCTGCAGAGTCCCCCCTTTGCATCTGAACTCGCAGAGTACACTGTAAGGGGGGGGACTCTGCAGTCGCTGATGTAAGGGAGAACTCTGGGGACTCTGATATAAGAGATGCTTTGGGAACCCTGACTTATGGGGGAACACTGAGAACTCTGATGTACGGAGAGGACTCTGATGTAAGTGGGAACACTGCTGTCTCTGGTGTAAATGGGAACTCTGATGTAACAGGTGCTCTGAGAACCCTGATCTATCTTAGAGTACTCACTCAGAGGCAGGAGAGCAAAGGGGGGGAGGGGGGAGACTTCAGTCATAGACAGGGATGGATGGTGAGCTCACTCACCCCTTGGTAGTCAGCACCTCTTATACAGATGTATCTGCAGCTGCTAGGCTTCAAATTTGGGGGGTCTGTTAGTGCTGGCTTTGTGTAGTGTGAAAGAGTGTAACAGACACTCTCGGCTTGGACAACTGCAGCCAGCAACCTTGCTGGGCTGCCATAGTCCAGTCTGAATAATGTGTCCGACTTTCAGGCGGTCTGATACCCAGACGCATGATTTAAAACCCATACTGTCCAGGTGAATCCCGGACAGGTGGCAACCCTAGGTTGTAAAGGCACAAGATTTTTTACCTTCATGCATTCTATGCATGAAGGTAAAAAAAAACCTTCGGTGTATAGCAGCCCCCCCAGTACCTACTTGAGCCCCATCTTGATCCAGCGATGTCATTGAGAGCCTTTTCTCTTCCCGGGGACTCGCATTCCTGATTGGCTTTTGGCAGCAGCGGAAGCCATTGGCTCCCGCTGCTGTCAATCACAGTCGGTTAGCCAATCAAGAGACGGAGGGGGTGGGGCTGAGCTGCGGCTTCGTGTGTGAATGAACACACACAGAGCCACTACTCAGGAGCGCGCCTGCTTGGGTGCCCCCAAAGCAAGATGCTTGCTGTAGGGGCTCCCTGCAGGAAGGAGGGAGGGGGCCAGAAGCAGCTCCATGATGCCGGGAATTACAGCCAGCATTGTACTTCCAGCACTGTGGGAATGAGAGCTATGAGAGCTGCAGCTCTTATACAATGAAGGGAAACATAGAAACATAGAAAAGTAGCGGCAGAAAAAGACAGAGTAGTCCATCGAGTCTGCCCTTTTTTTTTTTGTTAACTTTTATTGTCTGTCTATAAATCTACGTTTGTCCCAAGCATGTTTGAATCCATTTACTGTTGACTGTCTCACTACCTCTGCTAGTAGTTTATTCCAAGCATCAACTACCCTTTCAGTAAAATAATACTTTCTAAGATTAGTTTTGAACTTTCCTCCAGTTAGTTTGAGGTCATGTCCCCGTGTTCTTTATTTTGGTATCATATTGAAAAAACTGCCCTCCTGAACCTTATTCACCCCCTTGATCTATTTAAAGGTTTCAATCATATC
Organism: Lithobates clamitans; assembly: GCA_037952925.1. Classification (NCBI taxonomy): domain Eukaryota; kingdom Metazoa; phylum Chordata; class Amphibia; order Anura; family Ranidae; genus Lithobates; species Lithobates clamitans. The sequence goes on along the minus strand of JBBGZY010000725.1, from coordinate 2,878,618 downwards.
TCCCCTTTCCCTTCTTACCTCCAGACTGTACATATTTAATTTAATTAAATTAAATACTGCAGCTGCTGGCTTTTAAAATATGGACACTTACCTGTCGGGGGTGCCCGCTATATCCTCACCCAAAGGCCGATCTGTCCCTCAGCTCTCGGGTGGAGGCGCCGCCATCTTCGGTAAGGGAATCAGGAAGTGAAGCCTTGCGGCTTCACAGCCTGGTTCCCTACTGCGCATGCGCGAGTCGCGCTGCACGTCCTCACTGGTCCCTGCTGTCTTCTGGGACCTGTGTCTGCCAGAAGACAGCGGGTGGGACGGGGGACGGAGGAGGGTCCGGACATGGCATAGATCACCGCGGAGCCTTCGGTGATCTATGCCTGGAGGTGGGAGCAAATACCTGGATTATACAGGTATATTCCCCCCCCCCCCTGAAAGGTGCCAAATGTGACACCGGAGGGGGGAGAAATCTGATCAGTGGAAGTTCCATTTTTGCTTGGCGCTCGCACGCACCCAGCTGTGTTAGGAAAGCGAATAAATATTCACTTTCCTAAAACTGAACCGCCTTCCGCCAATCAAGTGCTTGAGTCTGTTACCTGTCACCTGATTGGCTGAAATGACAGGCGCCGTGATTGGACGCCTACCAGGAGTCCATTAATAGGAGAGGATGGGAGGAGCGGACGGGAGAAGAAGACATTGAGGACATGGAGGGCACCACCTGTCGCCGTCACCCGCTGCCCCACCGAGACAGGGTAAGTGCCAGGCAGATGGCGGCCAGGGGGGGGCACAGTGGCAGCATTCGATGGGCATAGTGGGAGGATTTGATGACACAGTGGGAGCATTTAATGGGGCGCAGTGGGAGCATTTGATGATACAGTGGGAGCATTTGATAGCACAGTGGCAGCGTTTGATGGGCTCAGTGACTGCGTTTGATGGGCACAGTGGCGGCATTTGACAGGCACAGTGGCGGAGGTTGATGACACAGTAGCTGTGTTTGATGGCACAGTGGCTGCGTTTGATGGGCACAGTGGCGGCATTTGATGGGCACAGTGGCATCGTTTGATGGCTCAGTGGCTGCATTTAAAGGGTACAGTGGCTGCCTTTGATGGGCACAGTGGCAGCGTTTGATGGGCACAGTGGCTGCGTTTGATGGGCACAGTGACGGCATTTGATGGGCACAGTGGCGGCGTATGATAGCACAGTGGCTGCGTTTGATGGCACAGTGGCTGCATTTGATGGGCACAGTGGCGGCATTTGATGGGCACAGTGGCGGCATTTGATGGGCACAGTGGCTGCATTTAATGGCACAGTGGCTGCGTTTGATGGGCACAGTGGCTGCGTTTGATGGGCACAGTAACGCCGTTTGTGGGCACAGTGGCTGCGTTTGATGGCACAGTGGCTGTGTTTGATGGGCACAGTGACGCCGTTTGTGGGCACAGTGGCGGCGTTTGATGGCACAGTGTCTGCGTTTGATGGCACAGTGGCAGCGTTTGATGGGCACAGTGGCAGCATTTGATGGGCACAGTGGCAGCGTTTGATGGGCACAGTGGCAGCATTTGATGGGCACAGTGGCTGCGTTTGATGGGCACAGTGGCAGCAATTGATGGGCACAGTGGTGACAATTGATGGGCACAGTGGCTGTGTTTGATGGCACAGTGGATGTGTTTGATGGGCACAGTGAGGCTGTAATTGATGTTTTTTTTATATCAGAATTTTTCAGTTTGTTTGCGCCCCCCCAAAAAACTTTGAGCACCAGCCGCCACTGTTCAGCATGCTGTTTGACCTGGGACGAGTGATTAATTGCCTGTCGTGAGAATTGTAACTCTTGTGCAGTCACTCGCTTCCCCAATTTCAGATACATATTGGCTAACCTCTATTTTCTTACTTATACATGTAAGCTAGAACAGAATAATACCATATTGTGCATAATATTTAAAAGTAATTTGGTTCATCCCGAAATATATTCTGTAAAGATAGGTCTGTCTTAATAAATAAACACCAAGTATGAATTTTCTACCTTCCATCGCTGTTCCCCCTTCTAACACCTTTCTTCATCCTCTCCCCCCGACCTTGTGGTTTGACTCGGTTTCCTAACATTCTTGGAACCTACAAGTAAACAAGCTAACATTCTTGAGAAATGGCTTCCCGAAAGTGGCAGGAAAGTGCAATGCTGTGGACAGATTATGTGCTAAGGTTTTGGTGAAAGGCTAACTCTAATGCATAGGAACAGGTGTGTATTGTGTACACAGCAAAGCAAGTTTGGACCTGCAATGGTGTTAGTTTCCAGGTCTCTACAGCCTGCAGCCTCTGGGCACTTCCTCACATCTTGTGATTCATAGGGATTTTTTCCCAGATACTGAAGTGACCAAACTCACAGGAAATAACAAGAAAACTTCTTTCTAGGGCATTGGGTTTGAAAAAATATATCAATGAGCAGAATCTGTCACCGCATCCAGGCTGAGAGAGAATGTTATGCAATGCTGTAAAATTTTCATAGTATTACAGATTGTTTGTATAAAATTACTTTTAAGTCTTTTTTTTTTTAAACATGACTAGCTTTGAGGGAAATGGGGAAAAAAAATGGGTCTGCTTTTAGTGGAAAGACAATAGCCCATATGCTAAACTCTACTCCGCTGATGACATTTTATGGCCCCTTTATAAAAATGCAGACCACAAAGTAGCGCCTGCGGTATAGAAACATAGAAAAGTGACGGCAGAAAAAAGACTAAGTAGTCCATCGAGTCTGCCCATTTTTGTTTTTTTTTGTTTTTGTCATATCATGTCATGAAGTTCTCTTTGATTATTAATGCAACAGAGAGAACTATTCTACTATACTCTATACTCGTATTTGCCGGAGTTTTGTTTGACTCAAAAATCACATGCCTTCATTTTTTTTTAAGACAGATTCACATTAAAGTGGAACTACACTTCACCTGAGCACCACAAACCAAAAATGCTATTTAATTCATAAAGTTTTTTATTTTTTTGGAAAATAATTTTTCTTACATTTTTCTTTACCAAAGAGAAATACATACAAAACATACAAAATTACAGGGTATAACCCGGTACCAGATCATACTGATTTAATAACCTTATTAACATAGAAAACTAACTATGTATAAGTACAAGAAAAGAACATAATCCCCCCCCCCCCATTCATACATTTTTAAAGGGGTTGTAAAGGTTCACATTTTTATTAAGAAAAAAAAAACAAACGTGTTATACTTACCTGCTCTTTGCAAGGGTTTTGCACAGAGCAGCCCCGATCCTCTTCTTCTGGGGTGCCCCGTCGGTGCTCCTAGCCCCTCCCCTTCATCAGGTGCCCCCACAGAAAGCTGCTTTCCCTGGGGGCACCCGTGCGGTTGCACTCCCGAGTCCCGCTGCTGCGTCCATTGATACAGACAATGGACATGGCCCCGCCCCCCACTTGCGTGTCACTGGATTTGATTGACAGAAGCGGGAGCCAATGGCTCCCGCTGCTATTAATCTATCCAAGGAGGACAAGACAGCGACTGGAGCCACTGGCACATCGCTAGAACTGATGGGTTTAGGTAAGAAAAAGGGGAGGGGGCTCTGGGGGGAGCTGCAGCAAAGAAGGTTTGCATTAAGGTGAAATGTAGACTTGACAACCCCTTTAATATTCAAAGCTATAGCTTGAACTAGATGGACTTGTGTCTTTTTTTTAACCTAACTGTGTAACTATGTAAAGCAAACGTCCCCATCCATCCATGTCTCCGTGCTTTATTTTGTTGAGAAATCAATTTGATTTGAAACACCTCCTAGCTTTTCTGGCCGTGGCCATCTTGAGTAAGAGCAGATGATTCATGTAGCATTTACTTCCTAGAATCCACCTGCCCTTAGCTCAGACATGCAAGCAGGAGAGGGTGTGCTTAGCTGAGAAAGCCCCTCTTCTCCTTCTGAAGACTCCTGGGATGTATGACATAGTTTGCCTAGGCATGGAAACAAAAAAGCAACTGAAGAAATGTAAAAAAAAAAAGTTTAAAACATGCAAATACGATATACTTTATTATCCGTTTACTAATTCTAGCAGCCTAAGCCCCGGTTCACACAGGGGCGACTTGTCAGGAAATTTAGACAAGTCGCGTCCTGTTCTGTACTACGGAACCGTTCTAATAGGAGCGATGCAAGTCGCTCCGATTTAGAAAAAGGTTCCTGTACTATTTTTGGGGCGACTTCAGGGGACTTGCATAGACTTCTATACAGAAGTCGTTTTGCAAGTCGCCGCTGAAGTCGTGTGCAGGTCGCCTCGGTGAGTCGACCTGCAAGTCGTGTTGCCCCTGTGTGAACCGGCAGTAAGGATTAAAAATAGTCAATGTTGATTGAGAGAGTGAATTTACGCTTTAATTCTTATTAGCCAATGTCTTTTTCTACTTTTTACTTATGTAATGTTTACTAGTGTAGTGCTAAACCAAAGAAGCCACTGCTGGGGTCCTCTTGCCCTGCTCCAGTAATGACCTGCCCTATACCTGAACCCAAAGCAACACAGACACATCTGGAAAACTGTTTAAATTGGCTTTATTGAATGGGTAAAGCTCTGTAAATGAAGACTGGTAAGTTAGATAATAAGCCACACAAAAACAGCAATGACCATACAGAGACAGCATTGCAAAATAGCACAATTGAAAATCAAGCAAAATAATAGCAATTCTAAGACCTATCTCTAAGTAAAAGGCCCTGTCTAAACCACTGGTCACTGGAATACTCAGCTAAAGTCCAGCTGGCATTGGGGCCCTTACTGTCAGTGGTGCACTTTATCAAAAGATAGCAACTTAAATGGCTAAATTGACTCTCACCACACTGGTATATCCATGAAGTCTGACTGGTCGCACTCTATTTCCTGAACTGCTCTCTTGGTTGGGTAGTAGAATGAAGTCAGATGGATGATGATCCCCTTTGGGTGGCTAGGCCATATGCAACAAAAAACCTCAGTGAACAGTCTTTCTTCAGCTCTATAGGGATCTGTGTATCATTGTCTCACAGGGCAACATGATATTGGAACAACTGGATACTGGAACAGTGAGATACTGGAATAGTTGGTCTCTGGAACAATAGTATCTCTCAAACTAGCACTACTCACAGCTCACAGCAGCCGCTGGCTGTCTTCCCTCTGGTCACTACAGCCAAGAGCTCTCAGAACAGCAGCATTTTCCAGCACCTCTCTTACATAGCTTAGTAGCACTTTCCTGCCAGGTAGCTCAACAGCTTCTGGGGTCCTGGCTACATGTGTCCCCACTTCTGTCTTCTCAGGCTCCTTGCACATTTCTGTCCTCAGGCCCTGAAATGCTCTGCAGGTGGAGATGACATTCAACAGTTAATCATTTGCCTTTTGCCATTTGTAAGATCTTGCTGGGAGTTGAGATTTCATTCCAAATTACCCAACAAACACCAAATATATAAAGTGTTACTTACTTTATTCTAGTAGTAAAACAGTCGATCTTAAACTGCAGTAAAAAACGTATGATGCTGGGATTCAAAGTAACCAGAGAAAAGAAATGTAGGGGTCTATTTAGAAAGAGTGCGAATCTTGAGTGAGAGTTTTTGACTATTGTGAGTAAACATTTTTACACAGACAACTTATGTAAATATGACCCCTTTCACACTGAAGGTGCTTTTCAGGCATTTTAGCACTAAAAATAGCGAAAAATGCTAAAAATAGCAAAAAATAGCGAGTGCTTTCACACTGGGGGACGGAAAAAAAAAATCCTGCAAGCAGTGTCTTTGGGGCGGTCACCGCTCCAGCACCGCCCCTGCCATTGAAATCAAGCTTCGGCAGCGCCTCAACATGGGCGATTTTAACCCCTTCTTGGGGGTTAAAAGCTCCCCGCTCCCGCACCGCACAGCGCCGCTAATGCTGGGGTTGTCTGAGTGTGAAAGTAGCTTATAACAGAAGAAGAGTGAATATAAAATGTACTGTAGGCATCTATAGGTTTTACCTGGTGGTGGACAGCTTTGAAAGTGACTGCTAAAATAAACTATATACTGTAATCTTATGTCAATGAGTAGTTTCAGATTTTTTTTATTGTCTTCTCTAATAACTACATAATAATAATATGTAGTGACTAAATAATAATAATGATCGCAACATATTCCGGACAACAAATAAAACAATAAAAACAATAAACAGAGTAATCCAAACAATAATTGCTGTGGATGATTCTTAGGCACCGTTCTCATCCGGGCAAGGTGCGGCGGAGCATGTGCGTTTTTTGCGTGACCCGCTTAAACCAGACCATTTATTTCAATGGGCATGAAAATCGCACGAAAGAAGTGCATGACCGTTTTTAAAAATTATGCTGCACTAAAATGCATGATACTTTGGATGATGCATCTTAGTACACAATGGTACCAGAGCACTCCTGCAAAAGGACTGCGTATTTTTGTGATTTTGTGCACATTCCCATAATGCACCAATATGAACCTAGCCTTAAAGGGGTTGTAAAGGTTCGTGTAGGATGCATTAAGGTGAAAAAACACCTGGCAGTGACCGGCCCCCCATCCCCCCCCGTTTTACTTACCCTGTTGCCCTGTATTTCCCTCAGGAAGAACGCGCTGTCCCTCTCTGCACATGGTCCCGGCTTTTGATTGGATAGATTGATAGCAGAACAGCCATTGGCTCCCGCTGCTGTCAATCAAATCCAGTGCCGCGGGTGCTGGGGGGCAGGGCGGAATCCGGCAATCGTGTCTATGGACGCAAATGCTGGACTCGGGAGCACACCCGCAAGGTAACCCCCCCTGGGAGAGCGCTTCTCCGAGGGGGTTATCTGATGCGGGGGGGAGCCGCGAGAGCTGCCGGGGGACCCCGGAAATGGACGATCGGGGCCACTCTGTACAAAAAAAACTGCACAGTGGAGGTAAGTATGATATGATTGTTATTTTTCAAAAAAAACAAAACAAGCCTTTACAATCACTTTAATTCTGAGTATTATCTGGGGAAAAATAAAGACTTAATCAAAGACAAATGGGGAGTTGTTGGAGGCAGGAGATTGACTTTCTCTGGAAATACAAGTATTATTCCCTGAGAAAGTCAATCTCTTGCCTCCCACAGCTCCCCGTTGGACACAGGGGACATCAATTTTTTAACCAACTCATACGGAGATGCAAAAAGGCGAGCTTATAAATTTCTCAGCCAAAGTCAAGATTTCCTTTTTAGATTTTCACAAGGGCTCTGGGGATCTTGAAGACATTGCATATAGGTACATGTAGGCATCAGAATTTTCCTGTTTTACATTACAACTGTTACTTTATGGTGTCTTATCAAAGGAAAAGCTTCCTTTAAAGCTGAACTCCAGGTAAGTAGATAAAATACATATGAAGGCTGTTTTTCCTGCCAACGAATTTGTGTTTCTGCCCATCCAGTCCTGAGGTTTACACAGTTCTGTCACACAGCACAGCCCCACCTGGCAGGGAAGAGGACCCCAACTTTCCCTGCTTCATTTTCACTTTCAGATCTCCCCCCAGCCTCCATGGGATTCCAAAAGGAAAAGAGACGCAGCAGACTCATCTCATCTCTGTCACTCTGCTCTCTGCTCCTATCAATGTGCTCATTGCGCTGCGGCACATCTGAGTGTTTCCTTGTGTGGCTTTTCCCACTTGCTGGGTCCTGCTGTACAGGAACTGCAAGAGTCCAATGCCAAGTCAAATTCAGGTACGTAATGGTTGCATTTTAATAACAAATACATACATATTAATAACAAATACATACATATTAATTATTACAGAGATGCAATCATTTGCGCATTTTATATCTGCGAGTTCAGCTTTAAAGATGAACTCTGGTCTAAAACTATTTTGACATCACGTGCACTGTTATTATAAATCCACGTTAAATAATTCTGTCCCATATGTTTAGGCTGCAGCTTTATGTACAACTCTGACTTTCCTTCACCCCTGTACAGTGCAGTCAGTGCTGGATGGAGTAATCCGATCACAGAAGGTCACTGGCACTCCAGCTCCTCCAATTACTAAGGTTCTGTAATTCTCCTTAATAAATACAAGGTGTTTTGTGATTGGAGGAGGGAAGATAACATTGCCTCTCCGCCTAATCCAAAAAGGGAATGCTTTGCAATCATTAAGAAAATGAAAAGCGGTCTCTGAATGGCACCTGTGCTGAGTGACAGACCTCCTGTGTTCAGAATGCGGCTGGGGAGGTGCTTGGCACGGGAAGCTAGTGCAGTTTACTAGAGTAGCCGTGTCTACTACAGTGATTTCCAGCTACTAGAGGGACCCCACAGGTATGGTATATACCAGTGATGGCGAACCTTGGCACCCCAGATGTTTTGGAACTACATTTCCCATGATGCTCATGCACTCTGCAGTGTAGCTGAGCATCATGGGAAATGTAGTTCCAAAACATCTGGGGTGCTAAGGTTCGCCATTACTGGTATATACTATACATAGTTACATTGATCCAGTCTGGACTAATGTAACTACCGTATTTATCAGCATATAACACACACTTTTTTCCCCATCAGGGTAAAATCGTGGGTGCGTGTTATACACCGATCCCTGCTGTCTCTGAGGGAAGAGGAGCGAGCGCCACTGAATAACATAGAGCCGCGATCTCCTGTGTACCCGGAACTCCGTCCCTCACAGCCATGCCTCCTAGCCCCGCATTGGGCCACTGTTCTGTCTATCATATGAGCAGAGCCAGGAGGCGTGGCTGTGAGTGGCGGAGCGCCGGGTATTCAGGAGATCGCAACTCTGTGTAATTCAGTGGCGCTCGCTCCTCCTCTTCCTCCTGAGACAGCAGGGATAATCCAACACTGGCGAGGCTGCAATGAAGGGAAAGGTGAGGCTGCAGATGGGCACTGAACAGGCTGCATTGTTGGTCAATTTATAGGCTGCAGATGGGCACTGAGCAGGGTGCATTGATGGGCAATTTAGAGGCTGCAGATGGGCACTGAGCAGGGTACATTGATGGGCAATTTAGAGGCTGCAGATTGGCACTGAGCAGGGTACATTCATGGGCAATTTAGAGGCTGCAGATGGGCACTGAGCAGGGTACATTGTTGGTCAATTTATAGGCTGCAGATGGGCACTGAACAGGCTGCATTGTTGGTCAATTTAGAGGCTGCAGATGGGCACTGAGCAGGGTACATTGTTGGTCAATTTATAGGCTGCAGATGGGCACTGAACAGGCTGCATTGTTGGTCAATTTATAGGCTGCAGATGGGCACTGAGCAGGGTACATTGTTGGTCAATTTATAGGCTGCAGATGGGCACTGAACAGGCTGCATTGTTGGTCAATTTATAGGCTGCAGATGGGCACTGAGCAGGGTGCATTGATGGGCAATTTAGAGGCTGCAGATGGGCACTGAGCAGGGTACATTGATGGACAATTTAGAGGCTGCAGATTGGCACTGAGCAGGGTACATTCATGGGCAATTTAGAGGCTGCAGATGGGCACTGAGCAGCGTACATTGTTGGTCAATTTATAGGCTGCAGATGGGCACTGAACAGGCTGCATTGTTGGTCAATTTATAGGCTGCCGATGGGCACTGAGCAGGGTACATTGTTGGTCAATTTATAGGCTGCAGATGGGCACTGAGCAGGGTGCATTGATGGGCAATTTAGAGGCTGCAGATGGGCACTGAGCAGGGTACATTGATGGGCAATTTAGAGGCTGCAGATTGGCACTGAGCAGGGTACATTCATGGGCAATTTAGAGGCTGCAGATGGGCACTGAGCAGCGTACATTGTTGGTCAATTTATAGGCTGCAGATGGGCACTGAACAGGCTGCATTGTTGGTCAATTTATAGGCTGCAGATGGGCACTGAACAGGGTACATTGTTGGTCAATTTATAGGCTGCAGATGGGCACTGAGCAGGGTACATTGTTGGTCAATTTATAGGCTGCAGATGGGCACTGAGCAGGGTACATTGTTGGTCAATTTATAGGCTGCAGATGGGCACTGAGCAGGGTACATTGTTGGTCAATTTATAGGCTGCAGATGGGCACTGAGCAGGGTGCATTGATGAGCTGTGACCCTAATTTTGCTTCAAAGTTCTTTATTTATTAAAATGTAAGTTTTTTCCTTAAACTTCCCTCTTAACCACTTGCCGACCGCCTCACGCCTATATACGTGAGCAGAGCGGCACGGGCAGGCAAAATCACGTACCTAGTACGTGATTGCCTTCCCGCGGGCGGGGGGTCCGATCGGACCCCCCCCCTGTGCCAGCTGCGGTCGGCATTTGGTTGGGAGCGATGACAGACGAGGGGGAGGCCATCCGATCGTGGCCCCCCCCTCGCGATCGCTCCCAGCCAATGACAAACATCCCCTGCCTCTGTATAGTACACAGAGGCAGAGGATGTGATGTCATCTCTCCTCGGTCTGGCAGTTTCCGTTCCAGCGCCGAGGAGAGATGACATGTAAGTGCACCAACACTCACACACAACACAGTAGAACATGCCAGGCATATATTACACCCCCATCCCCCCCCGATCGCCCCCCGATCCCCCCCCCAATCACCCCCCCCCCCTGTCACAAACTGACACCAAGCAGGTTTTTTTTTTTTTTTTTTTTCCTGATTACTGCATAGTGTCAGTTTGTGACAGTTAGCAGTGGTGGGACAGTTAGTATTACCCCCTGTAGGTCTAGGGTACCCCCTTACCCCCCCTAATAAAGTTTTAACCCCTTGATCACCCCCCGTCACCAGTGTCGCTAAGCGATCATTTTTCTGATCGCTGTATTAGTGTCGCTGGTGACGGTAGTTAGGGACGTAAATATTTAGGTTCGCCGTCAGTGTTTTATAGCGACAGGGACCCCCATATACTACCTAATAAATGTTTTAACCCCTTGATGGCCCCCTAGTTAACCCTTTCACCACTGATCACCGTATAACCGTTACGGGTGACGCTGGTTAGTTCGTTTATTTTTTATAGTGTCAGGGCACCCGCCGTTTATTACCGAATAAAGGTTTAGCCCCCTGTAGGTCTAGGGTACCCCCCTTACCCCCCTAATAAAGTTTTAACCCCTTGATCACCCCCCCTCACCAGTGTCGCTAAGCGATCATTTTTCTGATCGCTGTATTAGTGTCGCTGGTGACGCTAGTTAGGGACGTAAATATTTAGGTTCGCCGTCAGCGTTTTATAGCGACAGGGACCCCCATATACTATCTAATAAATGTTTTAACCCCTTGATGGCCCCCTAGTTAACCCTTTCACCACTAATCACCGTATAACCGTTACGGGTGACGCTGGTTAGTTCGTTTATTTTTTATAGTGTCAGGGCACCCGCCGTTTATTACCGAATAAAGGTTTAGCCCCCTGATCGCCCGGCGGTGATATGCGTCGCCCCAGACAGCGTCAGATTAGCGCCAGTACCGCGAACACCCACGCACGCACCGTACACGCACCGTACACCTCCCTTAGTGGTATAGTATCTGAACGCATCAATATCTGATCCGATCAGATCTATACTAGCGTCCCCAGCAGTTTAGGGTTCCCAAAAACGCAGTGTTAGCGGGATCAGCCCAGATACCTGCTAGCACCTGCGTTTTGCCCCTCCGCCCGGCCCAGCCCAGTCCAGCCCACCCAAGTGCAGTATCGATCGATCACTGACACTTTTCTTTGTAGCGTTTTGGTGAACTGGCAAGCACCAGCGGCGTAGTACACCCCGGTCGTAGTCAAACCAGCACTGCAGTAACACTTGGTGAATGTTTTGAACGCTACCATGCACTAGTTGAGTATTAGCGTAGCGTACAGCATTGCACAGACTAGGCACACTTTCACAGGGTCTCCCAAGATGCCATCGCATTTTGAGAGACCCGAACCTGGAACCGGTTACAGTTATAAAAGTTACAGTTACAAAAAAAAAGTGTAAAAAAAAAAAAAAACACAAACAAAAATTAAAAAAAATAGTTGTCGTTTTATTGTTCTCTCTCTCTCTATTCTCTCTCTATTGTTCTGCTCTTTTTTACTGTATTCTATTCTGCAATGTTTTATTGTTATTGTTATTGTTATTATGTTTTATCATGTTTGTTTTTCAGGTATGTAATTATTTATACTTTACCGTTTACTGTGCTTTATTGTTAACCATTTTTTTGTCTTCAGGTACGCCATTCACGACTTTGAGTGGTTATACCAGAATGATGCCTGCAGGTTTAGGTATCATCTTGGTATCATTCTTTTTAGCCAGCGGTCGGCTTTCATGTAAAAGCAATCCTAGCGGCTAATTAGCCTCTAGACTGCTTTTACAAGCAGTGGGAGGGAATGCCCCCCCCCCCACCGTCTTCCGTGTTTTTCTCTGGCTCTCCTGTCTCAACAGGGAACCTGAGAATGCAGCCGGTGATTCAGCCAGCTGACCATAGAGCTGATCAGAGACCAGAGTGGCTCCAAACATCTCTATGGCCTAAGAAACCGGAAGCTACGAGCATTTTATGACTTAGATTTCGCCGGATGTAAATAGCGCCATTGGGAAATTGGGGAAGCATTTTATCACACCGATCTTGGTGTGGTCAGATGCTTTGAGGGCAGAGGAGGGATCTAGGGTCTAATAGACCCCAATTTTTTCAAAAAAGAGTACCTGTCACTACCTATTGCTATCATAGGGGATATTTACATTCCCTGAGATAACAATAAAAATGATTTAAAAAAAAAAAAATGAAAGGAACAGTTTAAAAATAAGATAAAAAAGCAAAAAAAAATAAAAAAAATAAATAAATAAAAAAAAGCACCCCTGTCGCCCCCTGCTCTCGCGCTAAGGCGAACGCAAGCGGCGGTCTGGCGTCAAACGTAAACAGCAATTGCACCATGCATGTGAGGTATCACCGCGAAGGTCAGATCGAGGGCAGTAATTTTAGCAGTAGACCTCCTCTGTAAATCTAAAGTGGTAACCTGTAAAGGCTTTTAAAGGCTTTTAAAAATGTAGTAATTTTGTTGCCACTGCACGTTTGTGCGCAATTTTAAAGCATGTCATGTTTGGTATCCATGTACTCGGCCTAAGATCATCTTTTTTATTTCATCAAACATTTGGGCAATATAGTGTGTTTTAGTGCATTAAAATTTAAAAAAGTGTGTTTTTTCCCCAAAAAATGCGTTTGAAAATCGCTGCGCAAATACTGTGTGAAAAAAAAAAAATGAAACACCCACCATTTTAATCTGTAGGGCAATTGCTTTAAAATAATATATAATGTTTGGGGGTTCAAAGTAATTTTCTTGCAAAAAAAAAAAATTTTTTCATGTAATCAAAAAGTGTCAGAAAGGGCTTTGTCTTCAAGTGGTTAGAAGAGTGGGTGATGTGTGACATAAGCTTCTAAATGTTGTGCATAAAATGCCAGGACAGTTCAAACCCCCCCCAAATGACCCCATTTTGGAAAGTAGACACCCCAAGCTATTTGCTGAGAGGCATGTCGAGTCCATGGAATATTTTATATTGTGACACAAGTTGCGGGAAAGAGACAATTTTTTTTATTTTTTTTTTGCACAAAGTTGTCACTAAATGTTATATTGCTCAAACATGCCATGGGAATATGTGAAATTACACCCCAAAATAAATTCTGTTGCTTCTCCTGTGTGGGACTTTTTGGGAGCCTAGCCACGCACGGGACCCCGAAAACCAAGCACCGCCTTCAGGCTTTCTAAGGCCGTAAATTTTTGATTTCACTCCTCACTACCTATCACAGTTTCGGAGGCCATGGAATGCCCAGGTGGCACAAACCCCCCCCAAATGACCCCATTTTGGAAAGTAGACACCCCAAGCTATTTGCTGAGAGGTATAGTGAGTATTTTGCAGACCTCACTTTTTGTCACAAAGTTTTGAAAATTGAAAAAAGAAAAAAAAAATTTTTTTTTCTGGTCTTTCTTCATTTTCAAAAACAAATGACAGCTGCAAAATACTCACCATGCCTCTCAGCAAATAGCTTGGGGTGTCTACTTTCCAAAATGGGGTCATTTGGGGGGGTTTTGTGCCATCTTGGCATTTTATGGCCTTCAAAACTGTGATAGGCGGTGAAGAGTAAAATCAAAAATGTATGCCCTTAGAAATCCTGAAGGTGGTGCTGGGTTTTTGGGGCCCCGTACGCGGCTAGGCTCCCAAAAAGTGCCACACATGTGGTATCCCTGTACTCAGGAGAAGCAGCTGAATGTATTTTGGGGTGCAATTCCACATATGCCCATGGCCTGTGTGAGCAATATATCATTTAGTGACAACTTTTTGTAATTTTTTTTTTTTCTTTTTTTTGTCATTATTCAATCACTTGGGACAAAAAAAATAAATATTCAATGGGCTCAACATGCCTCTCAGCAATTTCCTTGGGGTGTCTACTTTCCAAAATGGGGTCATTTGGGGGGGTTTTGTACTGCCCTGCCATTTTAGCACCTCAAGAAATGACATAGGCAGTCAGAAACTAAAAGCTGTGTAAATTCCAGAAAATGTACCCTAGTTTGTAGACGCTATAACTTTTGCGCAAACCAATAAATATACGCTTATTGACATTTTTTTTACCAAAGACATGTGGCCGAATACATTTTGGCCTAAATGTATGACTAAAATTTAGTTTATTGGATTTTTTTTATAACAAAAAGTAGAAAATATCATTTTTTTTCAAAATTTTCAGTCTTTTTCCGTTTATAGCGCAAAAAATAAAAACGGCAGAGGTGATCAAATATCATCAAAAGAAAGCTCTATTTGTGGGAAGAAAAGGACGCAAATTTCGTTTGGGTAGAGCATTGCATGACCGCGCAATTAGCAGTTAAAGCGACGCAGTGCCGAATTGTAAAAAGTGCTCTGGTCAGGAAGGGGGTAAATCCTTCCGGGGCTGAAGTGGTTAAAATTGGGGTGTGTGTTATACATCTGTGCGTGTTATACGCCAATAAATATGGTATATAAAAAAATCTTTGGAATTACCTGGAATTCATACCTGGATTTCTTCTCCCACTAATAAAACACTCACTCATAAAATAAATTATATTAATCACATTCTGATATAATAAAACAACTGTGAGCATATAGTTGATATGTATAGTTGATATGCCCTTTAAACCATACTTTCTATATTAACATGGGCTGACATGTACTGATTCAGACTGGCATGTATC
The DNA here is from genome assembly GCA_037952925.1 of Lithobates clamitans. NCBI lineage: Eukaryota > Metazoa > Chordata > Amphibia > Anura > Ranidae > Lithobates > Lithobates clamitans. Next base: position 2,863,572 of record JBBGZY010000725.1, on the reverse strand, counting down.
TGAATACACATTGACAGGCACAACATGAAACTGCATCAGACACATACGCTGACTATTACATCTGTACAGATGGCAAAAAGTACTCTGTCCTCCGACAAACAGCTCAACGTTTATATGTCCATTTGTGTCCTCCTGCTGCTGAGTCTGAGTGTGGTTGTGTGGTTGTGTACTGCTGAGCCAAGGTGTGTGGTTGTGTATTGCTGAATAAGGTCATTGTGGTTGTACTGCTGAGTAAGGTTGAGTGGTTGTGTGTTGCTGATTTAGGATGTGTAACATTCTTTGTGATCTCACAATACATTACCGGTTCTGTTTATGGGGTGACACAAAGCAAAACACATTTAGCCCAATTAATAAGGTCAGTGCACGATAGATAGCCCCCGAACCTCCTCTTCTCAGGTCCCCTGTAGGTGCTCCTGTCTCCTCCTATCTGTCCAGTGCCTCTACGAAAAGCTGCTTCCCATGGGGGGCACTCGTGCTTGCTCGCTTCCGAGCCCCACTGTCTGTGTCAATGGACTCGGCCCCTGTCACTGGAGCTGATTACCAATGGCTTCCTCTGCTAAAAATCCACCAAATGAGGAGGGAGACAGTGCCAAGGGCAGCTGCTCTTGTGCACATCGCTGGATCGGATCGGACTCAAGTAAGAATAAGGGGCGGCTGGGGGAATCCTGCAGCGGAGAAGGTTTTTTACCTTAATGCATAGAAGGATGAATTAGGGTAAAAAAACCTTGAGGCTTTACAACCACTTTAAATGATCAGTCCACACAAAAGTGGTATTTTGGTTATAGATTCCAAGCAATCTTTTGTGTTTTGGTCTTACCTACAAGATACAGATGCTTGAGGTGATCAGATCACATCCACATGTCCATCCACACTCTAGTGCAGCCTTTCCCAACCTTTTTATAAACTTTTTATTTATGGCGACAATAAACATTAGTCAGTAAGTAAACAAGACAGGAAAGTGACCCATTTCATTTATTATTATTTTATTACAGGCAAGGTAAATTTTTGCAACACTTTACATATATATTGTGCAGTCACATCAGTCCCTGCCCTCAAGGAGCTTACAATCAGAAGCACCAACCACTCTGCCACTGTGCTGCCCACATTCAGGGGCTAAGGCATTAATGATAAAAAACAGCATCAGAGATACAGCAGATACAGGGTTCCTGAGACAACGTATTGGTCCAGACTCTCGGTTTGTCACCAGGTTTGAAGAGGATACACTCGTAGGAAGGTCCTAATGGATTCATGAATGTGAGGGAGGTCTGGCAAACAGCAGTCTGGAAAAAGAGCGTAAAAGAGTGTATTAGGGTTGCCACCTGTCCAGGAATCACCCAGACAGTCCGGGTTTTGAATCATGTGTCCGGGTTTCAGTCTGCCTGAAACTCAGACACATTATTGAGACTGGGCTGTGGCTCCCCAAGTAACCGAGATAGTGACATACACAAATCTGTTGCTGTCCGGGAGCTGCAGGTTTGGCATAGCTGGGGGGGTGGGATGATGATATCAGCAAGAGCAGTTTGGCCACACCCGCTGTTTGCCACAGTGCATATGGTGCACTACATTACTACTCTCCTTGGGGCACCCAAAGGTGTAAGGGGTCTTTTATAATTATATAGTGTATACTACTGAAAAAAAACCTGGCCCTCTGCCGCTAAAGTGTTCGTGTATGGCTTGAAGAAAAGGTGGCAACCCTAGAGTGTATGTTGCAGACAGAATGAAATGAGTAAGTACCCATCAATTTTCAATATAACATTAAAGTGGTAGTAAAGTGAAAAATCTTAAAATCTGCCGACAGACAGGGTTTTTATGACAGAACGAACCCTAGAGGGGATGTCCAAACTGATATACATGTAACTGGATGAAACCCGTGTGAAAGAACCCTAAAGCCCATCTCCAGGCAAATACATGGTAAAAAAAAATATATATATCCCCAGAAGTTTGGCTGTGCTGGTTTATGTCTAGGGGAACAATATAAGGAGAAATACTTATCTAAACCTCTGCTCCTCCCTGCAGTTAGACCAGTCCCTCCAGCTTCTGTACCCCCATGCTCCACCAGTCCAGGGTCCTGATGTCTTCAAGACCAAAGTAGGGTCCATAGCCGTGCTCTAGATGTTAGGATGCTGAGGGACAGTCCACCGCAGGATCGTGGGAGAGTGCCGTCTGCCACGGGAGCAGAGGGTAAGCTGTTTCTCCTCTTCCAGGCAGAGCCAGACTGCAAGGGGTCATTTTTTTCTGCCCGGAATTGGGCTTTAACTTGTGAGATTAAAGCCTGCCATACATGGCTTGAATTTTGTCTGACTTACACTGAATCAGCTAAATTCGAGCTATGGGTGGCCCTGTTGACACCACCCGACTTGACAGAAATAAATGTTTCAATTGGCTTTTGCCTGTCAGATATTTTTGTCCGCCAAACAGTGATCGTATTTAATCATAAGCAGTGAATGTTGGGATAATCTGCCCCCCCTGGGTGCAGGCAGTCAGAATACAATTTAGTATATATATCTGGCCAAATATTGCTGTGTGCCATCATCCCTTAAGTACATAAAAAGTGAAATTATGTGCAGCGCTGAAAACATGGAAATACATATGTATACAAACTAATGTACACTGTACAATGACCACAAAAACTAATACTAATGAAAATGGGATGTGAAATTCACACCTAAACTAAAGTCCATGTGCCATCATACAAAAGTTGTTTTAAAACATAAACATAGCAGTCTTTAAATAAACGGTGAAAACAAATTGTGTACATGGAAGTGGAATTCCACGTGACACCAATGTTGAGGTGAGGACACAGACAATAGAACCACCACCGGTTAGTGAAGAGGCTTACCGGAGTGAGAGGACTCAAATGGGTATATGTTCAGTGAGTCAACAAGGCTTGTGGTGCAACCACCAAAATATGGGACCTCCACCCTGAGTTCCAAAACAAGTTGTAAGGCAATCCAATTGGTCAAGAGATGTCACCAAGAAGTCTTCAGAAGCAGCCAACTTGTCAGCCCAAATCCTCTCAAGTGTTCAAAAAGCATGACCAAAAAAGAAAATACTCCACATAGTATGAATCTATTTAAACATAAAATTTATTAAAAGAAAATTGGAAACACTCACATTTAGAAAGTGGATCAAGCGCCTAAAATTGAAGTTTGTGGGTAACGCAGTGACATCAGCAGGGCTCGTCCCGACGCGTTTCGTCTAAAGAGACATCATCTGGGGTCTTAAATACATACATAGAACAGATACCCCTCTTGGGAATGGGACCAAAAAGGCACAAACTAAAGAATATTAACAGTAAAAGGTTTTGGTCATTTATTGATACAAAAAGTTAAAAAGCATCCTAGAATAGACATCCTAAAATACATATTGTTCACAGTGATTGATCTAAATACAGTATACTTAAAAAGGAGTTCCACCCATATAAAAGTCAGCAGCTACAAAAAGTGTAGCTGCTGAAGTTTAATAATCGGACACTCACCTGTCCCACGGTCCAGCGATACGGGTGAACGAAGCCCTGCTCCTCTGCCCCTCCTCTCCTCGGCGCCGGCATTGTGACTGTGGGCGCCCGGCTGTGAGCCGTGCTGCGCATTGTGATTGGCCGGGCAATCTTCTGGGACCTGTGACGTGTTCCAGAAGATTGCACGGAGAGAGGGGGGAGTAGTGAACTTCCTTCTGGTTCCGCAGAGCCCCAGGAAGAAGTAGGAGCTGGATGCCTCTAAAAAGAGGGTATACCCCCCCCCCCAAAATGTGGTGGATGACCGAAGAATTCTTTCCCTGGTGAAGAAAACACCCTTCACAACAGTTGGCCAGATCAAGAACACTCTCCAGGAGGTAGGTGTATGTCTGTCAAAGTCAAAAATCAAGAGAAGATTTCACCAGAGTGAATACAGAGGGTTCACCACAAGATGTAAACCATTGGTGAGCCTCAAAAACAGGAAGGCCAGATTAGAGTTTGCCAAGTAACATCTAAAAAAGCCTTCACAGTTCTGGAACAACATCCTATGGACAGATGAGACCAAGATCAACTTGTACCAGAGTGATGAGAAGAGAAGAGTATGGAGAAGGAAAGGAACTGCTCATGATCCAAAGCATACCACCTCATCAGTGAAGCATGGTGGTGGTAGTGTCATGGTGTTTGCATATGTGGCTGCCAATAGAACTGGTTCTCTTGTATTTATTGATGATGTGACTGCTGACAAAAGCAGCAGGATGCATTCTGAAGTGTTTCGGGCAATATTATCTGCTCATATTCAGCAAAATGCTTCAGAACTCATTGGACGGTGCTTCACAGTGCAGATGGACAATGACACAAAGCATACTGCGAAAGCAACCAAAGAGTTTTTTAAGGGAAAGAAGTGGAATGTTATGCAATAACCAAGTCAATCACCTGACCTGAATCCGATTGAGCATGCATATCACTTGCAGAAGACAAAGCTGAAGGGAAAATGCCCCAAGAACAAGCAGGAACTGAAGACAGTTGCAGTAGAAGCCTGGCAGAGCATCACCAGGGATGAAACCCAGCGTCTGGTGATGTCTATGCGTTCCAGACTACAGGCTGTAATTGACTGCGAAGGATTTGCAACCAAGTATTAAAAAGTGAAAGTTTGATGGATGATTGTTAATCTGTCCCATTACTTTTGGTACCTTAAAAAGTGGGAGGCACATATACAAACTGTTGTAATTCCTACACCTTTCACCTTATTTGGATGTAAATACCCTCAAATTAAAGCTGAAAGTCTGCAGGTAAAGCACATCTTGTTTGTTTCATTTCAAATCCATTGTGGTGGTGTATAGATTAGAATTGTGCCAATGTCCCAATATTTATGGACCTGACTGTATATATATTTCCAATTATATATATATATATATATATATATATATATATATATATATATATATATATATATATATATATATAAATATATCGCTGTGAATAATATGTATTCTAGGATGCTTTTTAACTTTTTGTACCAAAAAATGACAAAAAAACTTTTATTGTTAATACTCTTTAGTTTGTGCCTTTATAGTCTCATTCCCAAGAAGGGTATCTCTTCTATGTCAGAATACAATTGGCACCAGGGGAGATCCTTTAATCCATACAGTATAGGAATCTATTAGATTTCTCTTGTTTAGCCAATGTTCAGCTAACTGAAAGAAATCTAAATGTGTATGGCTAGCCTAAAACTGACCGTACACAAGGAAAATTCCATTTGAATGATCTTATGGAAATTCAGAACAGTCATGCATCCTCTGCATTTGATAGTATCACTCATTTCGTCAAATTACGTATAAAAAGTTTGAAAATTTTTGTTCAATTGCAATGAGTTTTCAATTCCGCGTACACACGATCGGACTTTCCGCCAACAAAACCGTGGATTTTTTTCCGAAGGATGTTGGCTCAAACTTGTCTTGCATACACACGGTCACACAAATGTTGTCCAACAATTACGAACGCGGGAACGCGGTAACTTACAAGACGTACGATGAGCCGAGAAAAATGAAGTTCAATAGCCAGTGCGGCTCTTCTGCTTGATTCCGAGCATGCATGAACTTTTGTGTGACGGACTTGGGTACAGACGCTCGGACTTTCCGATAAAGTGAAGTTGGCGGAAAATTTGAGAACCTGCTCTCAAACATTTGTGGGAGGAAATTCCAACAGCAAATGTTCGATGGAGCATAGACACGGTCGGACTTTCCGACAACAAGCTCACATCGAACATTTCCCGTCAGAAAGTCCGACCGTGTGTACGCGGCATTAATGTCTGGATGCACATACACTTTAAAAAAAGACCCTTTTTTTTCCCCGGATAAAAAACACACACAGTGCTTATCCGAGAAACATTTTCCATCCTGCGCCTTCAATTTTTCTCATCGCTGCAGTCAAAAGCGATCATCGACTTGACTCCATTAACTATTGGAAAACTAAATGAATGCTCCAAAAACTTTTTTTTTTTTTTTAATTCTACTGGTGTATGGCCATCTTGAGAAGCTCAAATCGTGTAGATGTTTTGCTCAATATCATCAAAGTAAAAGCATAATAATAAAATGAATCTGGAACTACAGCACAACATTCAAAAAAGGTCTATTGTTAATATAACTAAAAAAAAGGGGGAAAAACTCACATTGGCTTATTGCAGAACTTTAAGAACTGGATTATTCATAGAAGGAAAATCCCTGGAGCTGTGAAGTAGTTAAGAACCCATTGCCTGCATTTTGTAACACAAGTCTATTTGTTTTACTCATGCCTCCGGTCTTACATTTATCTTTTTTGAATAATTACCATTTTTGTTATTATTACCCTTTATTTATTATTATTATCCTATTAGTATAGGGTATTAATATAGGGTTATTATTATTATTACCCTCTTTGTATTAAAAATGTCATCAGTACAATGGTTTACATACCTTACAAGCCTTTAACAAAACATATTAATTATACTGTATGTAAAGTATAATTAGTATAAGTGCTGTAAAGTTCACAATTAATTATATTTTTTCTGTTATGTGTATGTAGTTTTGTATAGTATTCTATCATTTAATGTCTTAATAGATAATGCAGTTTTATTAGATAGATAATACTGAGTTTTGCTTCTTGTACGTTTCATATATAAGTGAACAGTTTATTGATTGAGCAACCATATAGCATGTGCAGTATGTGTTTGTATGTATATTGTGCTGTACAGCAGGATGTTGACACAATAATGATGAAATGTCTGTAGTTTTTATTTTTAATATATGTGACACATGCACACAACCAGCCTCCCCCATACTTTTGTGTGACACATTGCCCCCTCCCCTCTCTCCTGGTGTGTTACAATCCTGCGGTCTGAGGTTAGGTGATTCAGCTACTAAGGTGTATATATAGTGGAGATAGGCAGGAGTCATGCAGACAGGAGATCAGAAGGCAAAGGGCTTGGAGTTACAATGGGAATGCTAGCAGTCCTAGTCCTGCTGGGCACCTTGTGTGTCACAAGTCACTCAGCCCCAACATCCCGTAAGACACCTATGACCATCATGTTCCCAGGAGAAATCCGCAGCAACCTAACTGACCTGGAGCAAGCAGAGGTGAGACTTGTAAAAACTTTTTATAGACTTCTACTTACACTTTTCCATCTGTCTAGCTAGGTAACCCAACATGCAAGATGCCTACATAGTTACATAGTTACATAGTAGGTGAGGTCGAAAAAAGTCCATCAAGTCCAACCTATGACACAAGTCCATCTGAAGCTTGCAGTTTTAACCAAAGCTTGACATACACTGGTAAATTCTCAAAATTACATTCGTGTTAAAAATCTCATCAGTATAATTGATAATGTCAACAGAGACTTGACAAATGTTGTTTGAAAGTTCTTGAAAATTTGGTTAGCTTTTAACAATTTTGGTAGGAATTTGGGCAGTCAATTTCAATATGAACAGAAGTTCCCAAATGAAAACCACATACACAGTTAGAAATTAGTTCCCACGGTGAGAAGAACAATTGGGTACTGCCCGTGATATTTTTTTTTTTTGCACTAACATCCAAGTTTTCAGAACAAACTTTCGGAGTATACCCCCATCTTTAAAATAGAAGTATGTTTTTTTTTTTGCCTATTCATACTTACCTAATGGATGCAGCATCGGTCCGATGCTGCATCTGTCCCCCGCCGCCTCTTAACTGAGAACCGAGCCACTGAACATCGCTGATGGCTCGGTTCTCTCACCTGCCCGAGCGGAGAACTGCTGCCTGCCGGTCAGCATCTCTCCTGCTCTGCTCCTCCACGCTCATTGGAGCACTAAACTGTGGAGCAGCTGTTTCAATGGCTCGCTGAGAGGCTGAGACTGCCATCAGTCCACCACCTGGCGGATCCAGACTTCCTAAAACGGGATGACACGCTGCCTGGACTCATTCCAGTGACGTTAGCGAAGAGCGGATTTCAGACCACTCTCCGCTGAAAACGGGTCACAGGAGTGCAAAATGAATTGCACTCCTGTGACCCTTAGGCTTGGTTCACACAGGGACGACTTGTCAGGCGACCTAGTCGCCTGACAAGTCGCCTCCCGTTCTGTGCTATGGAACCGTTCTAAGGGGAGCGACGCAAGTCGCTCCGACTTAGAAAAAGGTTCCTGTACGACTTTGGGGGCGACTTGGGGCGACTTGCATAGACTTCTATACAGAAGTCGTTTTGCAAGTCGCCCGGGCAGTCGTGTGTAGGTCGCCTCGGTGAGGTGACCTGCAAGTCGTGCCGCCTCTGGTATGAACTGAGGCTTAGGAGAACCCCAGCCTAAAAAGCTCAGGCTGGACTTCTCCTTTAAGGTCCAGGCATTACTAATACACATGTTTCAGGAGAATGTTAAGTAGGACAATCTCAGAGCAAAATTCTTCCAACCTGCTTCTTTCGATTTTCTCACTGTGTTTGAAAATGAATGTTGATTTGACCCCACTAGCAATTAGAAAATCGAACGTTTTGAAAACAAAAATTTTCTAATGCAGTTCTACAAGTGTTTCAAGGGGATATGTGCTGTAGGCACGCCTTGATCATAAAACAATTAACCAAAATAGGCAGGTTTACTCATTTTTATTGCAAGAAATAAGGAATAATGATGACATAATGAATGCTATTGAGCTATTTGCAAATAACAGCAGGAACTGCATTTCATGACATCTGAGGAATCGAAACTTTCAAACATAATCTAAAATGATTTCATAGCACGACCCTCATATTATTTTAAAAAGATCTCAGACAAAATATGCTCCCATGATACCTTATTATTATTATACAGGATTTATATAGCGCCAACAGTTTGAGCAGCGCTTTACAAAATGAAGGCAGACATTACAGTTTCAATACAATTTGGTAAAAGAGGAATCAAAGGGCCCTTCCCTCTTGTACGCTTTCAGGACTTTCTCAACCTTCTTCCCCTAAAGGACTCCCTAAAATATTTTTATGGTCTGGAGGAAAACCTGCACAAACCATATCTTTGGGGTTCAGTGGGAAAACTGCAGCTTACATTGCTTGTCAGTAGGAAGAATGCCACCCTTAGGCCCCTTTCACACTGGAGCGGTTTTCAGGCGGTATTGCGCTAAAAATACTGCCTGAAAACCGCCCCTAAACAGCCTCCGCTGTGTGTTCAGTGTGAAAGCCCGAGGGCTTTCACACTGAAGCGGTGCGCAGGCAGGGCGGTGAAAAAAGTCCTGCAAACCGCTTTTTTGGAGCGGCGAAGGAGCGGTGTATTCACCGCTCCTTCCCCGCTCCTGCCCATTGAAATCAATGGGACAGCGCGGCTATACCGCGGCATTACCGCGGCTATAGCCGCGCTGTACGAGGGATTTTAACCCTTTTTCGGCCGCCAGCGGGGGTAAAACCGCACCGCTAGCGGCCGAATACCGCTGCAAGAACGACGGTACAGCAGCGCTAAAAATAGCGCTGTTGTACCGCCGACGCCTCCACCGCCCCAGTGTGAAAGGGGCCTTACAGTGGTAGTTGGAAAGCCACTTTACAGACAGCTAAAAAGATCACTGATGTCACACTCCTGGCTCTGTCAAGTTGTGGTGGCCCTAAAACTATGCATGCACCATCAAATTGAGGTTAATCAGCCACAATTTAAGGAACCCCTAGCAATATCTAGTTAAACATGGCTGGTTTATATGAATCATGCCGTCAGCATAAGAAATGTAAACAAAGGTATGTCATTTCTAAGGGAATTGGGTACCAGACTGCAGATCAGCTGCAGTAGTAATAAGCAATGCAAATTAATTGTACTTAGTGATGTCATCAGCGGTTTATTTTATAGAAGGACCTGCTTTTTAATTAGACTGCAGTCCTTCTACAAAGGTGTGTATGCATATATTTGCACATATCGACTCTCCAATTATTGATTTCTTCAAGGCAGCTATGTGTTTGGAATCTACTGTAAGGTATTTGCTTTTGTAATTGTAAACTGACAATGGAGGGTGAATTGCAGATGAGGTTTTGGTTGGATTGTGATTTGACAGGGATTTTGGTTATGTTGCAGCAGATGAATAGGAATGTTAGTTGAAAGCATAAAAAGGGGGTCAACGCTAAAAAAAAGAAAAGGAAGAAAAGGGCAGCGTGTAATAGGTAAATATATATACATATATATATATATATATAGTACCCAAACAAACCACCAAAGAAAATAATACAGCGCCACAAAATATAGAATATTACAAGCTTAATGCATGTGCTATCAACACAGCATTCATATTTTATTTGGGCTGGGGAAGGTTGGTTGAGGGTTTTGGTTGGAGTGTGGAGGTGAAATAGATCTTTTTTGGACAGAGGTAATGAATGGGAATCATAGCTGGAATGGGTGTTGGATGGGAGTCTTGGTTAGGCTAGGGGAGGGAATAGGGATCTTAGTTGAATGTGGGGGTTGGATGGAAATTTGGTTGAGCTGGGGGAGTGGATGGGGATCTTAGTTTGATGGAGAGGTGTATAAGGATCTTGGTTGGGCTGGGGTGGATAGAGGTTTCGTCAGATGTATGGGTTGGATGGAGATATTATTTGGGCTGAGGGAGGGAATGGAGATATTAGTTGGATATGCGGGTTGGATGAAGACCTTAGTTGGGCCAGGGGAGTGAATGGTGATCCAATGTAGATAGAGATCTTGGTTGGGATGAGGAATGGATTTGGATTGTAATTTGATGTCGGGATAAGATGGGGGTTTTGATTGGGCTTGGGAGTGGGTGGGAAATTTAGTTGGGTGGGGATCTTGGTTTGAGCGTGAAGGAGGACTGGGATCTTGGATGCAGTAATAAGACATAGGGAAATCTTAGTTGATTAGGGATCAGGCAAAAACTCTCTCTGGGTGGACAATCATTACTCTAGCCAACTGCTGTCAAGGGAATGGTGTGATCAGACAAGTTAATTGTGAAAGTGTTGGAGGCCACCCATATTATTTAAATTGTTGCCTAATCTGCCAAAAAGATGTTTTAGATGTCTATGAGTGCAGAACCTGTCCTGCTCAATAGTGATCCCAATGTGTAAGTCGAAAGCATCCTGTGTTTTCCTTGCTCACTACTTACATAAATTGTAAGTTCCACAGCTATGCAACACTCTAAAATGTTTTTACCCCGAGGCAGACAGATCCTTCCTGCACGTGTGACCACTCTCTAAAGTATGTTGGCAGCTTTACAAAACAGCTACAGAATAGAATGCTGATTCTCACTGCTATATGAACAACAGCATTCTAAGAACTCACTGATTTGCACTGCAGTTTTGTATATATAGGATAAATGAATACTGATTTGTATATAATGTCTTAATTTTGAGTTGAGCCTTTACTGAACTCCATGTTTTTTTTGCACATTTGAGATTTAAGTGTTGTTAATGCCTTTGGATCTTATTTTGCTACCTTTTTTGAGAACCTTGAGAACTAAGAGGACAATAAAGTGCCCGTGTGAAAAGGTTATTCATACACTATCCAATCTTCTTTAGACCTTTGTCCATCCTCATGTATTTTGTATTCTGGTTTTATGTTTGCTTTAGTCACAGTATTTGTTACTTTTGCAGTTTCCTGTACCTTGAAACATTTCTATTCTCCACAGAAATATCTACTGCGATATGGGTACCTGCTATTAGAAAGTGGTAAAGACAAACATACCTCCATAGAAAAGTCCCTGAAAAGGATGCAGCGAAAGATGGGGCTTACAGAAACTGGTGAACTGGACTCAGAAACGATGAAGACCATAAACAGCCCTCGTTGTGGAGTACCTGATGTGGGAAAGTTCCAGACTTTTGAGGGAGACTTGAAGTGGGATCATACTGATATTACATACAAGTGAGTATCTTTAAAACCGGACCACCTCTTAAGTGTGTTAAGAGTTTAAAGGGATGGATAAATAAAGAAAAATAATAGGATTAAATTGCTTATTTTTTTTAAAGAGGGGTCTTTTTTGGTTTTCGGACCATAAGCTTACATCTTGATCACATGATTTTTACTAAAGGGCCAGATTTAGTACATTTGAATTGTGGTGTATAAATTTGCCTTAAACATTTCATTGCCAATGATATGTTCCACAAGTTATAGTGTTGAAAGGCATAAAATAAGCTCATGGTGGTGAGCTTGTCCTAAATTTTATCAAGCAGGCTCCTGGCTACATTATGGAAGTGATCTGGGTGCCTGATGTTTGGATCATCTTCCCCTCCAAGGTTCCCAGGTTCTCCTCCTGAGAGCCGAGGACTAGAAAAATGACTTCAGGATGGCGAGTGGGTTCATATTGGGGAGAGATCTGGTGCCCAATTTCTAATCTGTACAGTGAGGATGAAAGCCAGGTGCTGTTGTGATAGGTAGGACTTTCTGTCCATCAGCTCAGGGATAGTGTGAAAAAAAGACATTAGAGAACAGACTCCATGCCTCCTTAAAGAGAATTTGTCAGTGCACTATACTATCAAATAGGGGGATTATCAGCTCCCCTGTAATATTAAGAAAGTGAATAAAAATTTCAGTTAAAAAATTTAAATTCAATTAAAAAATTTTTTTTTTTTCTTTAAAGAGCTTCCCCCCTGCTCCTAAAAACACAACAGCTGGGTAACGCATATTGGATATTGCTGTGAGAGAGGAATAATTCTAGGGTCATTATTTACAGTTTATTCAAAAATTATGAGCTGTAAAGCTTTTTTAAAGCACTACCTGTGAACAATATTAGGTATCATAGTTTGGCACCGTTTCAAGGGTGCATGCAAATTTTAGACTTGGCATGTTTGCTATCTATTTATTCGAGACAATTGCATCCTTTATATTACAAATAAACTGGAATTGTTATTGTGTTTGTGCACTAAAATTAATTTTAGTATATTCATTTCTGAAAATATAGGTTTGATAAGCAGTTCTGCAATTATCATGCAATATTCCACCTTTTTGTTCTTCAGGCCTTACTTTTGGAAAATATACATTATTTTAAGGGTTTTAAGTAACCTTAAGCCCGGGTTCACACTAGCACGATCTCAGAGATTGCATGTGATTCGCACCAGCACCGATCTCTGAGCAATGCGAGTTCAGCCATACAGTTGTATGGCTGAACTCGCATTGGATTCACACAGAAAATAGTGCAGGGACATGTTTTTCCCATGTGTTCTCACCCATGCAGTCCGATTCCTGTGCGAGTTTACAGTTCGCACTGCGATCTGTGAACTAAACTTTGTGGATTATGGTTTCTTCCACTGGTCCCTACATTATTACTGTGTTGTTTGGTTATGTAGAAGCTGGCAGAAAGAACTACGGCACACAGCGGGGAAGAAAACTTGCGGCACATCTGGAAGTGTCGGATGCTGAAAGTCCATGTACTTGGATACAGTACTTTTATTTGATCTATACTACTTGTTATTACCACATGTGTTTTACCACTGAAGGCAATAACATTGAAGGCGCTTATAAAGACACATACAGCATCTGGTGCAATATTTTTTATAGTATACTAATAATTGTGTCGTACACCTCTCTACTTTCTGTCTTTTGTTTACTGCTTTTCTTTAAATGCTTTTTCTTGCTCCCAGGATCCTGAACTATTCCCCTGATCTTGACCCTGAAGTGATAGACGATGCCTTTGCCCGTGCCTTCAAAGTGTGGAGTGATGTGACACCTCTCACCTTTACACGGATTTACAACGGGGAACCCGACATAAACATTTTGTTCGGGACTGACAGTGAGTGAATGTGAAAAAGTGCCATAGTGCACAGCTAATATTTAGAATATGTGTAGAGGAATGATGACTGAAAGTGAACCAGATTATTTTGATGATGTTTAGATTGCATGGCGATAGACTGTACATAAAAGGTTTGTGAGCCTACAGGCATTAGCTACGTGCATACAACTTTTAGGCCTCCTATATAAAACTGTCAGGTATTCCAATCTGAACTTTAGATACAATATGGTTCTGCCGGCTTCAGCATATGGTGCCATTGTAGAGCTAGATTCAACATAAATTTAATTTCAGGCAGTTGGATTTAAGTAGCAGTGTGTTAAACTGGCCATAGATGGATAGAATTTCAATAAAAAAGTCTTATAGGGCGTACACACGGTCGGACTTTGTTCAGACATTCCGACAACAAAATCCTAGGATTTCTTCCGAAGGATGTTGGCTCAAACTTGTCTTGCATACACACGGTCACACAAAGTTGTCGGAAAATCCGATCGTTCTCAACGCGGTGACGTAAAACACGTACGTCGGGACTATAAATGGGGCAGTGGCCAATAGCTTTCATCTCTTTATTTATTCTGAGCATGCGTGGCACTTTGTCTGTCGGATTTGTGTACACACGATCGGAATTTCCGACAACGGATTTTGTTGTCGGAAAATTTTATATCCTGCTCTCAAACTTTGTGTGTCGGAAAATCCGATGGAAAATGTGTGATGGAGCCTACACACGGTCGGAACTTCCGACAACAAGGTCCTATCACACATTTTCCGTCGGAAAATCCGACCGTGTGTACGGTAGGAAAACGTATACGAAAATTCTCTTAGAACATTTGGATGTCATTAGAAAAAGATTTTGTTTGCTTTTAACATTTGCTTTTGAAACAAATGGACTTTACAGAACGACAGCCACATACAGTTTTAGAAATTTGTTTGTTCGAGAAAAAATTTCCACCCTGCTCCTTAGAATTTTCTCATCACTGCAGTCGAAAATGAACATCAATTTGACCCACTAATGATTAAAAATATGAATACGTTTTCTTATGCCACGTACACACGAGCGGACTTTACGGCAGACTTTGCCCGGCGGACTTTTCGACGGACTTTACGACGGACTTTCTGAATGAACGGACTTGCCTACACACAATCCACCAAAGTCCGTCGAATTCGTACGTGATGACGTACGACCGGACTAAAACAAGGAAGTTCATAGCCAGTAGCCAATAGTTGCCCTAGCGTGGCTTTTTATCCGTCGAACTAGCATACAGACGAGCGGACTTTTCGACCGGACTCGATTTCGACAGATTGATTTAAAACATGTTTCAAATCTAAGTCCGTCCAACTTTTGAGAAAACAAAGTCCGCTGGAGCCCACACACGATCGAATTGTCTGACGAAATCCAGTCCGCCGGACAAAGTCTGCCGTAAAGTCCGCTCGTGTGTACGCGGCATTAGTCTTTTTCTAAGAATTTTCATTTGAAATTCTACCCTTCTTTGGCAAGCTTTATTATGTTGACTAAGCAGGCAGGCGTCACAGGAAGCCACAAAGTAGAAATAGGAAATGTTGTCATTTACTTTGGTAAGCAGAGTTGTGTGAATCACTTAACTGAACAGGTTTATAAATCCTTTTGAAGGTAAATCGGTATATATTTAAAGTGTGTTTATTTTCCTGGAGTTACATTTCCAATTATTTATTTGGACAAACAGGCACATAAAGACCTGAGGCTCCTTTTACCACGTATCTCTATTAGAGCCGTTCCAATGGACACTACTGAAGTCGCTGCAACTTCAGAAAAGGTTCCAGCACTACTTTGATCCAACTTTGGCACGACTTCAATGCCAGAGAGTGTAAAAGTCTTATCAAAGTCACTTCAAAGTCGTATCGAAGTTGGATTCCTAAGTTGCACTGAAAATCGCGCAACTTTGGAGTTGGCTAGTGTGAAAGGAGCCTTACTGTTCTGTAGTTACCTTTCTGCTTTTACAAAGAGAAAGATGATTAAAAAAATGATCAAAAACTAAAGAAAAGGTGCAAAGATAAACTACAGGGGGGCAAACATTTTAAGAGGAACTAAATTCTGGAACCTGTTCTTAAAAAAAGGCAAGCAGAGAGCACCTAGTTACCAGTATTGCATGTGATCACCCTGCAGTCGATATTTCTCCATTACTGACTTACTATTCCTTGTTCTGCACTGTGTTGAAATATAGAGATGCCATCTTGGTGGAAGCTTTCTCTTCTCAGGTCAGAGACCCCAGCCAGGAGTACAGTGAGCAGAACCATAGTGACATCACCAAATCTCACTCCAAATCTCCTAAATCTAGCAATCAGTGATAGCAGTGCCTTAGATCTCACACTGTAGATATACAGCTATGTTTTCCAGGCATAGAAGTGTCCGGGCACCCTTACAGACCAGAAAGTGCACTGTTTTGATAAAAAGATTACAGACAAATGGTACTTTTTTCAGAGTACTAATTAGGTACAATTAACATTTCTAAATGTTCCCTTTAAAGTGTTACTAAAACCACAACAGTAAAATCTTTCTGTATATGCAATAAAGCCTGCTTGTTATACTCACTATCTAACCTAAGGGGTTAATCCTCTGCATTGTGTAAAAAGGCTATTTGATCCTGTCTTCTCTGATCTTTCCCTTCTTTTACTGTCCCCAATCCATCTCCTGATAATACAGAGCCTTGGAGGCACTCTGTACATGCTCAGTTTGGTGTGTATTGCTAGAGAGTCTTTTTTTTTTTTTTTTTGGGAGGGTGCATGTGATCAGCACAGGGCCAATCAGCAGTGTCCAGATAGAGGGTCAGGGGTCATGCAGCTTAATAGGACAGACGGAAGAGAATGAAAACTCCTCCTACAAGCTTTAACCAGTGAACCGCCGGACACTGATAGAAGTCACAAGAATGATATATACTGCTGATGAGAAAAGGTATTTAGCAGTATATATTTAATAAAATAATTGCATTTCCATGTTATGTGAACTGTGGGAGACCAGATATAGTGAATGCAGGGTCCTGGGTTTAGTAACACTTTAACATAGCAAATTGTCACTTTTGACTTCAGTTTTACTTTAATTTGTCTCTGCTGCTACAACTACTGCACAGCAATGTGGTAAAACACACGGCACAAACTGGTTGCAGCTTTCATTACTGATTCATTTTTTGTTATATAAGTCACAGAATTTAGTTATAATAACCCTAAACAATGCAAAAGAAATTGGGATTTCAAATAATAATCCTTCATGGAATACTAATATTGCTTTTGGTTAGATGGGTCCAAGGGTTCTATTCAATTCCTCAGTATGTCTGTATGTTTGATTCAATACCAAAAAGCATTGCTGCCTCACACATTACTATGTAGTTGAACAAGTTAATTACTGAGGCTAGATGTGAGCTAATTGATTCCTGCATGGGTGAATGTTTATTTTTCAGAGATTTGTTGTGCAAGAACAGCCAACCAAATGCAAACCCTGCAGGCATTGCACTGTAATAGAAATACTGGGTCTCGTGTATAAGCGTGTTTGCAAAGTGTCTAAAAGGAAAGTGTTCTGCCTATACAGAAACCTTTGCCTTCTTGTTCATTTTCTAACCTGCACTGGGAAATGATTGTTGCAATAAAGCAAATGTGCAAATGCAATGACCCATAACAGTCCATCAGAATCCATCTTCTCTGATCTGATTTCACTTATTCGAAATCCGATTAATTGCTACAGGTTTACTGTGGTCTGCACATTATCAAAGCAATACACCCTCAGGCAGCCCATATCTGTTAACAGCAGGTACTCCCAGTTGTGGGAATATTGTAGTTCTCATCAACCCATGGATAACTGGATTAGCACAGAATAACGAAGATGCAAATTTCCCAAAAGCAAAGCTGTGTTATGCCCGCGTAGGTCAAAGAAACAGGTTTGGTTTTTAAGAAGGCTCCTCTTACCCTTGCTAAAATGCTGCATTAAACCTAAAAAAAAAATGAAAAAACAAAAATTAAAACACCTATAGCAGGAAATAAAGTACAGTGGAACCTCGGATTACGAACATAATCCGTTCCAGGAGTATGCTCGTAATTCAAAGTACTCGCATATCAAAGTGAGTTTTCCCATTGAAGTCAATGGAAACTAAAATAATTAGTTCCGCATTGACTTCAATGGGATGCTATACCGCATGCGGCCAGAGGCGGGAGGGTGCCGGAGAGCCTCGGAAATGGCCGAAAAGGCCCGAGGACACTTCGGCTGACCTTGGCAAACCTCGGAAAGACTTCCTACCCGAGATTTGCCAAGGTCAGCCGTGCTGTACTCGGGCCTTTCCGTGCATTTCCGAATGGGACGTTCGGCTCTGCTTGGCTCCGGCGCCCCCCCACCTCAGGCCAAAAGCAATACTGCACACCGCTTTGGCCTGAATTGTGCTCGTTTTGCGAGACAACACTCGCAAACCGAGTTACGATTTTTAAAAATACAGTGCTCATATTGCAAAACGCTCGTTAACCGTGTTAATCGCAATCCGAGGTTCCTCTGTAATTCAAATATTCACCTTTGCCTAGGTTTCTGTAGTGCAGGGGGTGATGTGATCATTCTACCAATGAGAATCCAGGGAATGCTGACCAAATCTTCTGAGAAGATGCTGCAGCACAGTGCAATATCATCATCTCAGTGAAATTTGGGCTACTCCAACTTTCCCGGGATCTCATTGGAAGGAAGATACTGTCACCCCAGCCTAAGCGTTGTGGGTGGATAACAATGGGAAGGGAAGTCATATTATAAGAGCAGACTTTACTATTAAGGTACAAGGTCCACTTTTTAGCTCTCCTTGCCAGCAACACAAACTCACCACCAAAACTCTCTTCAGCTTCCTGGAGTGAAGAAAACACCTGGTATGAAGGAACATCTTTGCTGATTGATAATTGCTCCAGCTTTGTCATATAATGGGGGCACTGTGTAATGGGACATCCATTCCTTGCTCCCGCTGAGACTGCATGGAGTAGTGGGGAAGTAAGGGAAAGAATGTGCTGCTGAGGGTGAATGGGGCATTGAAGTGCACCTGATACTGTGCCCTGTATGGGCAAAGCACAGGTTTGTTGTCAGTATTCATATTAGTGAAGGAATTTGGATTGGTCATTTACATTGCTTATTTACACATGACATCTTTCCTTCAGATCATGGTGATCCATACCCTTTTGATGGGAAGGATGGACTTCTAGCTCATGCATACCCACCAGGTGCTGGAGTGTATGGAGATGCCCATTTTGATGATGATGAATTCTGGACCCTTGGGACTGGCGTAGGTAAGTGCCAAGTACAGAAGCCACATATGTTCAGCCACATACAGTGGCAAGAAAAAATATAACAGTTTTTTACAATAGTTTTTCATAAATTATGATCTGATCCTCATCTAAGTTACAACAATAGACAAACATAAATTGCTTAAGGTGATAACACACAAACAATTTCAATACCTTATGTCTTTACTGAACACACCCATTGAACATTCACAGTGCTGGAGGAAAAACTAAGTGACCCCATACACTAATTACTTCAGCAAAAGCTAATTGGAGTCAGTAGCTTGCACACCTGGAGTCCAATTAATGAAATGAGGTGTGATTTGGAGCTACTTTGATTGATAAAAGACACATTTTAAGATTGCTATTCATAAGAAGCATCAGCTTATGTGAACCATGCCTTGCAAAATGGAGCTCTCTGAAGACATATGATCAGGATTGGATTATCTGCCTAAGACTGGAAAGGGATACAAAGCAATGAAAAAAAAAATGTAATTTACATGTTTCTGCATTTTTTTAGCCTATTAAAAATGAGCATGTTTTTTATTAAAACAGTGTATCAAAAGATATATAAAGCATATTTAGTTATCTTAATAGTCATTAAGTTATTGTCAATTTAACTGATGTTGATACTGCTAAATATGGCCTAGGCATCAAGCCATTAATGATCTTTAGCAATGAAAAGGCTAAATTTATTGTGAAAAATACCAGGAACAAATCAGTCACGATAGTTCATTAAATGGAAGAATACAATCATTAAAACATATAAGAGGGTACTATATGATTAGGCCGCAGGCACTGATTGGGATAGGTCCTCTGTTCTTTGCCTCAATCTTTTCCCTCAGCCCCTCGAACATACTAGGTTGAGTGTGGAAACATACAATATCACAGGAAATCCCTGAAGTAAATACATAGTACCCAATAGTAGCTCTATATAAAAAAAAAAATACACCAAACCAGGTAGTAAAGGCAAATCTAATATAGTGTCACTCAATATGGTTGGTAAGTAGGCAAGCATAAAATTGATCAATAATGGTAATAACACAAAGTGATTAACCATAAGGACTAGGCATAAGATGACATTTGGCATCCACGGTAGCAAGGCCAGCTCAAGTGCAGCAGTGAGCAGTAATAAAGTTTAATCTACTGAGTGCTGGAACTGCCAGAGCACATTTAAGGTGGTAATGCTAGTCCTAGACTGACTGCATTGTCCCAAAGATAAGGAGGATGGTAGCAGAGGGAGCAGGGAACAAAGGGGGCTTGCAGAATTATTATTGCGGTAGGGGAAGTCCGGTTATCGTTGGGGCCCTTTAAGAGCATTGATGCACTTAACGACAGTCTCAGTTAACCAGCATGCAGTATAGGTACAGTATAGTCTCAGCACAGGTTCAAGATACATGTGTTTCAGTTGCAGTAAAGGTTCGGTATAATGTGGTATAGGTGCAGTCTAGGTTTGGAATAGGTGTGGTATAGGGTGCAGTATGGATTGGCTACACTTGGTATCCTGCTCTGAGTGACTCAGTCCCTGCTAGCAGTACCAGCAATAGGCAAATAGCCCTCTCACCAGTCCTCAGGTTGCTGTAGTGACCTCTTGCTGTAGAAATGAGGGCCCTCCATTGGTCTCCCCCCCGAAAGCCTCTGGTTATCAGTGGTAGGATTCAGAGAGTGAGTAGACAATCCAGTCTCCCTGCAAAGATCCCCGTCTCAGGCTTGGATCTGCGATTGTATGGTCTCCAGCTGGCAGATAAATATTCAGACAGAGGTGCTCTCTGTCTAACTCCCTCAGTGTCACGAGAAAGAACTTTCTCCAGGCAGTTTAATAAAAAGCCACTCTTCCTACTGCACAGTGCCTATTGGGATCTGTAGTGTAACCATTGTAGTGTAGCCATTATATGGCTGCTGTCCCAAACTACAACTCCCAGGAATCTCAGCACTCTGTATAGAAATCTATGGGCTTGCTTGGCTTTAGCTCTCTCCATACTGACCATACTGAGGAGCATGGTGCAGCATAACACCAGTATCCCAGTAGAGGGAGATAAAAATAAAGGGCAATGTCTCCATCTCCATATTGTTGTAGCCCAGCACCTGACTACATGTATAACAAATTTACCTATCAGCTGTAAAATAAGTGCTGGACTTAAAGGATAATTTCTGATGTGACACAATCAGCTAAAGACTCCACATATTTTATATGGTTTCTCATTTTCCCCTTTGTCAGTGGTGAAGACTCGGTTTGGTAATGCAGATGGCGCACTGTGCCATTTTCCCTTCGTCTTTAATGGCCAGTCCTATTCCTCCTGTACAAGTGTTGGGCGATCAGATGGCCATCTCTGGTGCAGTACAACAGCTGATTTTGACAAAGACAAAAAATATGGCTTCTGCCCAAGTGAATGTAAGTATCAAGTAATCACAATTAGTTGACTGTACTTAAACTTGTTCCCCACAAAGAAAATAGTAAATACTTATCTCCCCCATTTCTATTCCACTGAATGCTGCTGTGATGAGGAGGAATAGCCAAGTGAAGTCTCATCAGAAACAGACACAATCAGGAGCTTATTGGCTCCTCCTGTCAGACCCCTACTTAAGTAAGAGACACAGTTGTGTCTCCTAGACATGTGACAGGTTTAGGAGCTCCAAACTCACTCTTAAAATGTATGTGTTCCCAAAATGTTTAATAGAGGATTGAGGAGCTAAAACATTTGTCAGGCTGTTGTGATCTGTTTCCTTTTCTATTCCTCCTGGCAACAAATTTCACCAAGACAGTTGTTGCTAGAGCAAGACATAAAGACAAACCTTACAATGGGGAGACCTGCTCTGGTGATAACTTTGTCAGAGGGTACCGGTGATTCCCCTCACTTTGTAGAGATTTCCTCTTACTTCCTGTTGCTTCTTCAGAAAAGGAAGTAAAGGGAAATATCCCTAAGGAGACAAAAAAAAAAAAAGAAAAAAAAAGAAAAGTGATTTTAATTCTTCCTCACTTTAGCCGAAATGGAAAAAATATGTTTTTGCTATGCATACACTTTAAACTGAACCTGTGCTTTGTCTATGTAGAGCAAGGCAACACGTTTTCTGTAAAGAAGTATCACTTTTTTCACTGTATTTAGTTACCATTGGGACAAAGTGCATATAGTACTTTGTCCCATCTTCCTAGATGCCCTATAAGGCTAGGTGCAATATAAGACATGGCGCCTCCTCTTTGTTGGCCACCAGCCACAACACCGCAGCTAGCAAGGAGATGGCTGCTTTGCTAGGGAGCATCTGTCTCAGGCTCCCAGCACCTGCTTGGGCAAGCACTGGATAGCAGAATGAAGAGGGAGGTGAGGCTTGTCTTCTCATTGGGAACTGAAAAACTGAAAACAAAAATTCTTCCTTGAAATCTGATCCCCTAGCAGCAGCTTTCCTTCAATCGGTTTAACTGCCAGAGACATTGGAAATATCCATTACATCTGACTATGGAAGAATATGTCACTAACCCCACATGACAGCCCCTAGTGCTTGCTGATTGGTCCAGTGCTGTCAAATGGGGTCAGGGAGACAGTCAACCCCTGTGTAAGCTCTGAAAATCTGACTGGAGCTTTCACATGGCATTTTTTGCTTCTGAACCTGTTGCTATGTTCTGCAAGGGCAAGCACGGGTTCACTTCAAAGCGGGAAGTATTTCAAAGCTGCATGTAAGAACGGCACATTCAAGTTATTATTGTGATTGTCATACAATCGTATGTACAAATTATATTTCGATGATATACTGATTACTGATGGTGTGATATTAATGCATAAACTTACGTACGATTTCTACTTTCCCCTCAGTGCTATACACATTTGATGGAAACAGTGATGGTCAGCCCTGTGTCTTCCCATTTATATTTCAAGGAGATTCATATTCTTCATGCACTACTGAAGGGCGTACAGATGGGTACCGCTGGTGTAGTACCACTGCCAATTATGACAAAGATATCAAATACGGTTTCTGTCCCAACAGAGGTAGGCCTATGCTGTTACTGTATAGCTCACTGTATGCTAAATATGTGTGAATAAAATGTATCGGGGTTGATTTACTAAAGGCAAATAGACTGTGCACTTTTCTCCAGAGCTTAGTAAATGAGATAAGGCTTCACTTTGCAAAGAATACTCAATCACATGCAAGGCAAATAAAAAAAAAAACATTTTTACTCGCACATGATTGGATGATGGAAGTCAGCAGAGCTTCTGCTCATTTACTAAGCTCTGAGCAATTGCATTTGCAGAGTGTAACTGCACTTTGCAAAGTGCACAGTCTTTTTGCCTTTAGTAAATCAACACCATAGTGCATATACCAAACTTGTCATACCGTATGTCATACTGGACTTATACAGTCAGTACTGAACACTGCTTTCCTCTTATAGACACAGCTGTCAGTGGTGGAAACTCAGCAGGAGACCCTTGCGTTTTTCCCTTTACATTCCTGGGGAAAACCTTCAACGAGTGCACCACCGAAGGCCGAGAGGATGGGAAGAAGTGGTGTGCCACTACCTCCAGCTATGATCGCGATAGGAAATGGGGCTTCTGCTCAGACCGAGGTACGCTGGACAAATGTGATAAGAACTACAGATATATTGTACTCAAATTTTCCCATAATGCATCACAAAAGACATAGCTTTAGTTCTAAAAATACTAGTTACCTGGCTATAATACTGAGCCTTCGGCTCCAATGCTTTGTATCCCTTTATGACAAGAATTTATGGCCAGAGGGTCAGACTAACAACCACTTAAAGGGGTGTTCCGGACGAAATTATACTTTTTAAATAAAAATACCCCTATAATACGCAAGCTTAATGTATTCTAGTAAAGTTAGTCTGTAAACTAAGGTCTGTTTTGTTAGTTTATAGCAGTAGTTTGTTATTTTATAAACTTACAGCAGGCCGTGGCCATCTTAAGTGTGGGCATCTGAAGCCAGACTTTATTTCTTCCTGGATCTCAACCTTGCAGATCTCGCACATGCTCAGTGCAGCACAAGCAGTGTAATAGGTTTCAGGTCAGGTTTCCATAGCAACGGCAGTGTCAGAGGAAGTTGCCGCCCCTTCCCAGAAGGCATTGCAAACAGGAAATGATGCGATGGGCCGCGGCCAGGGAGGAGGAAGTGAAAAATGAATACAGCAGATATACAGTAGGTGCTGAGAAAAAAAAAAAAAATATCCAATTTGTTTACAGTGCACAGTTTAGTGAGGGATGCTGAAGAGTTGTAAAAGTGGGTGGAACTCCACTTTAACTAGCATTTTAATAAAGGAGGTCAACTAGAGCAGGCCACACCTTGTTCAGGACCTGCATTAACTAGCTCCCTTAAAGAGACACCGTTACCAATGTAAAAACAAATGCAGGTAAAAGCACATAAACTTAGGTATTGCAAATGCTTATTTGCAATAATTTCCTGTTCTAAAGAAAAAATTGTAACCACTTTAAGTGTGCCTTAGAACTTGCTAGAAAAAAAATATTAGTTAATTCCCCAGCACAGCCACTTCCCTTCTTTTATGTTATAGCCCTCTCCTCTTCTGGGAGTGTCTAATTACTGTCTGTGCTGACCCAGTTCCTTTGCCACTCCCCTCACCTTCTTACATAACCTTTTATGTAGCTGTCGGGGGAGAAGCGAAGGGTAATACTAGACTCTGCTGAGACTACTGACATCACTTCCAAGATGGCGGTGCTCATCAGCAGTCTCAGGGCTTTTGGATGGCTACATAATGGAAAATTTTACAGGTAAAAAACATATATGGCATGTTAAATGCACATATAATCTTATGGTAAAATTATGTTTTTTAAATGAATGGTCCGGTGACAAGGTCTCTTTAACCTTCAATGTAAATATCTTAGGTGCTTTTGCCCTGTACCAACTAATCTGATTCACACTTTTATTATTTAAAATTTCTAATGCAGATTTGATTGGATGCTATTCAGAGGCAATACAGAGAATTAATTGAAGACAATTTTAGATTAATGGACCAGCTTTGCTTTACAGAAAGTCAAAAGACCTAAAACATTGTTTGGTTGTGGCTTTCGGAAGGCTCGTGGAGTATGCAGTCAACGAAGGGAATCTTTTGATCCTTTTGTGCCTGCCCCTTATTGTGCCTGTCCATTACTGTGCCTGTTTATTATAGAGTTTAACATTTGTTAGGAGAAGCATCATAGGGTATTATTCGTATCTTATTACTAATCCAGTAAAATTAGGTAGGCTTTAAAATATTAAATAGTAAATAATAAAATCCAGCAAAAGGGAAAAAAAACAGCAAAGACCTTGACTGCATAACCCAAATAGGTTTAAAACGGGGTTCCACTCAAATTTTTAACCTAATCTTACACCCTTCAGTTAATTGTATAGATGTTCAAATGCCGCACGAAAATTGTTTTTAGCGCTGTAATTACCTTTATATTGTACTTTATTCTGGCACTTCCTGTCTTTCCTCCCATGGGAGTAGGCGTGTTTATTGCCTTTCCCCGGCGCCGCACTGTCTCCTGGGAGCTTAGTGTCAGGCTTCCCAAGATTTAGTGTGAGACAATGATCATGCTTGTGAACAAGCTGTGAATGAACAGCATTCACCGCATCCAGGAAATCAATGCTTGTGGGCTTCACATGCCCACAAGCAAGATGGAAACCGCCCGCTTCACATTTTTAAAGTTATTCTTCAGTACGAAAACAGACAGAGGCGGAAATATTACACCCAAACTGTGAGTATTATTTTGGGGTTAGCAAAGTGTCTCAATGACCTAAAAAAAAAAAAAAGATTTGTCGCCGGACTCCCGCTTTAAATCGAATACCAGCTTTGAATTTGACCAATAACTGCCAAGATCTGCTTAGCCATGTCCATATTTGGGAAAACCACACCCGTTTTTTATATTAAACTATAACTAAAGGTAATTATTTTTTTTTTAGATAGATTTGTAGAGAGCGGTGAGGGGTCAGAACCACTTTCATGTTTTTATTGGTGTTGGTGTCTCCATTAGGGAGATTTTCTTTCTCAGATTGTCTTGATCATCAATGTGAATAAAAGTAACTGTAAATTCATAAATTCAGATCAAGAAATAGAGGAAAAATCTTCCAATGGAACACGTGTTCCTGTCACAACTGTCTAAGAGGGGATTCAATTTGAATTAGAAAGATATCCCCTCACTTCCTGTTGAATCTACAAGGCAGGAAGTGAAGGTAAATCTTACTAATAAGACACAGCTGATAAAAAAAAGAAAAAAAAACTGACAGCAGTTTAACCCTCCACTACCCTATCAGAAAAAAAATGGCCTTAGGCCTGATTCACACCTATGCATTTTTAGTGCTTTTTGCATTTTTTCAGATTTGTACTACAGTCTATTTAACATGGTTTCCTATGGAACACGTTCTGTAGTGCAAATCTGCAAAATGCAAAAAGCACTAAAACGCATAGGTGTGAATCAGGCCTTACTTATGCTTTACACATGCTTCAAAGTAGAACCATAGGCAAAACTTTTTTTTTTCATTTTGGATAGAGTAAGGGGGGGGGGGGGGGGTTATAACCCCTGTAAGATTTATTTGTAACATCTTTGTCTTATTGGGGAGCTTAACTGTACCTTCCTGTCCCATAGCCCAAACAGGAAGTTAGAGGAAATCCCCGGCAATTAAGGGAATCTCTTGGGGACCCCCAGGTCACCAGAACTTTTAACTCCATTAGAAAACTGCCTCTCTATTACTTTTCTGGGGACAACCTAAACATTTGGGATTTTCTTTTACTTTCCCTTTCAATAAAAATGGTAAACCAGACAACTAGAGAGCGTGAATCCCCCTAACAAGAACACAGAAAGCAATAAAAACTGACAGGTATTCTAATGCTTCCCCACTCTATCCAAAACTAACATAAAAATGTTGCCTTTAGGTATACTCTAAGCTTTGTGTGTTCCAGGGTGGGAACTCTGTGGCTCTTTCATGAAAATGTGGACAGCTGGAACATGCAAAGTTTGTGTAGATTATATATGTAGGAGCCTGTGTGCTATTATACATTGGTTTTTTAAACAGTTTTGAAGTATGTAGTTATTCTGAAACTTGGAGCCTATAGTAAATCCCAGCACTGGGCTGGAAGTAAAGAAAAAAAACTTGCAGTGGGGCCCCCTACTGGGTAAAATGCTCATTACGTCTGGGTGAAGATGAGATTCTGCATTCCTTATCTTACTCCTGCTCCAGACAGCCCTAGTGCTGTCCTCTCCTTCCGGAACTCTGTGCCGTTGGCCTGTCCTGCTATATCATCATGTACAATGTATGAATAACTCTGCTTTCTACATGGAGGATTTAGGAATGAGACCACGGCTGGGAGTCCCTTAGAGAAGAGTCTTCCTGGGACCAGTTGCATTGTTTGAGGGAACTTGCTAGAGTGAGGAATAACAAGTACTATACCTTATTGCCATACCCCTAGGCTAAAACTAGCATTGAACCCCAGCAGTGTTGGGGAAGGGGGTACTGCAAGAGTAGTTTGCTTGTTACAAAGTGATCATCTGCTATGGATTACTGCACTTTACACATCTCCTTTGCTTTGTGGACGGCCATATTGAATAAACCTGAATGATCTGAATGATCCTGTGATCTGATACCCAAATCGAATTGTTTTCTTATAATGAATAATTTTGCACAGGTTACAGCCTTTTCCTGGTGGCAGCACATGAATTTGGACACGCATTAGGCCTCGAGCACAGCAGCATCCCAGATGCTCTAATGTATCCCAACTACAAGTACGAGAGCGACTTCCATCTTCACTCTGACGACATTGAAGGGATCCACTATTTGTATGGTAAGGAATCCAATTAGCCCTGAAGAACCCTGAAACACCATTTATTTTCTATGTCTATCCTGATTTTGAATAGTAGGGCATAATGGATCAGTGGCAGTGATTAATAGCTCTTTTTCACTCACTTCTACAAGATTTTTGATGACAGCCGTGCTGTTGCTTGGTAACCTGTGAGTGCGGACTGACTGTGAAAGAAACAGGGAAGCCAAGGACATTGTTAAGAGATGAGAGGGGGTGAAAGAATTGGGACCGTAATTAGCAAACACCTGACTGCATGTGCACAACAGCAAAGTACTATTTAAAGCTGACTTCTCACCCATACAAAACAGCACAGGACTTTCAGATAAACACAAAGCCATTGAGTCACTAGCACAGGCAGAGCTTTCTCCGTTACGCTCAAACGGCGTTAGGAACGGTGGAGTGATCATGCATACAAACTCCAGATGGCAAGCAATTTTTTACAGGCTGTGCAGAAACATGTACGCAAGTATTATCTGAGCATACTTTTATGCACCCAGCAAACATACCCCCCTTTCCTTGCAGTGCTATCCTTCTCTTGTAAAAGCAGTAATGTTGCTGCCTGCTTTAATCCAAACATGCCCACGGAATTACAATTTCTTGTCCCACTATGATAAACAGGGCCGCTGATAAGGCAGTACAGCCAGCCCTCCTTTACTGAGCCCAGGCCCCATCAGTTTGAAAGGTGGGCCCAGGCACCTGATGAGCAGGAGGGCCATCTTTACTACCTTACAGCTTAGCCAGCTTTGCCAGCTCCTTCCTTTCCTGCTGTGGGCACACAAGGAGATGTTTTAGGATGGAGGATGGAGGAGGAGGGCCAGTAAACGTCATATAATAATGATTTTAGTGTATTTTTAGTGAAAACATGTTGGGGGGGGGGGCAGGGCCCTGTCAGGTCGGCTATATGGGGCCCCATGATTTCTAACAGCAGCCCCGATGATAAAGATGGCCGGACCAGGTGGTATCATCTATTTTCATTACGTTGGAGCTTGGTAACAGGTAACAGCATTACAAATATTTTTTCAGTATAATGCCAAGTACACACGATCAGACTTTCCAACAACAAAACCGTGGATTTTTGTTCGAAGGATGTTGGCTCCAACTTGTCTTGCATGCACACGGTCACACAAATGTTGGCCAACAATTTGTAACCATTGAGGAATATATTTAAATGAAAGTGTCTTTGTCCAGAGTTCAGCTTTAAAGTAGATAACAAATCAGCTATCATATTTTGGAGCTGCTTGGCCTTTTTAGGTTTAGAAAACTGTTTAAAAGCAAGAGTAATACTGGTGCTGAATAAAGCAATATAGGAAAATGTGCATAAAAGAAGTTACTAACCAAGGGAGGTAAGCTCACAGCCAATGATGTCCTAAGAACGCCCTTCCCCCCCACCAAACACTCCACCCCTGAGAATAAATTGGTGGCTTAGTTTGCTTTCTTCTGTAGAATTTCAAATAATAGGATGAATGTTATTGAATTTTGTCTTTTTTCTAACCGTGACATTATGTCACACTAATGGTGTTTTATTGTTGTGTAATTTCTTTTATATTCATCTTTTCATATGTTTGCATGCAGTTGCCACCATCCAAGCATATATGAACATCAATGACAGTATGAGCACAAAGCAGGCTCGCTAAGCTTTTGAGATTTTGCCTTCAATCTCAAACCACAGATTGATTTTGAATGGTCACCTGCAGAATATGATTTGTCATAAAGATACAATAATTGGGAAAGCTATTTTCTTTTACAGATTTTTGGCATGGAATCATAAAACATAATATTTATGTATATGGAACTGATTTTAGAGGTTTCTGAAGAATATTTGGTGCAGGCCAAGGCACTGGGGGTCAGATGCGTAAGCAAAGCAAAGAAGGGCTGCTTGTTTCTCTAGTCTGCCAATATTGCCTGCTGCCCAAAAGATATGCTATTGTGGCCCGAACTGGCTGTTTTTAGGGACTAATTCCTATGTAGGTGTACCTTAAAGTAAATGTGGCCAGGCTATGGGCATACAAGTGTTTACGTATTCCTAACAAACAGTACATTAGCTTTAAAAATCAGTCACTGACCTCTTTAGCTGTAGGCACTGTGGACCAATTCATCCTCAAATTTCACAGCAGAAGCAATAAACTCCTTCAAGCTGTTCTCATAGCAGCTCAGCTCTCACTGTTTTCCTTCACTCACTGAGCTGGAGTTCTGAGAAGGGGAGAAGAAGAAGATGAGCTAATGAGAGAATAATCTAAATCTGGGTTCTTCAAACTTTCTGAACAAAAGACACGAGATTACTGTCCTTCAGACGTTGAGGGGGCCGGACTGTGGCTAGTGGGAGTAGAAAATGCCCTGGCATCAATGAGAGTTGGTTTGGGGAAGAAATAGTGCCTCATCATTGGTGTCATTGGGTGGAATAGCGTCCCATTGTTGGTATCAGGGGAAGGCATAATGCCTCATCATTGGTGTCAGTGGGAAGAATAGGGCCCTGCAGTTGGTGTCAGGGTCTGGAAAAGTATCCCATCATTGGTGTCAGTGGGAAGAACAGTGTCCTATTGTTGGTATCATTGACAGGAATTATGTCCCTTTGTTGGTGTAGAAGGAATAGTGCTTTGTATCAGTGGGAGGAATAGTGTCCCAAGGGCCTATTAAAGGTAAGCAAAGGGCCACAGTTTGGAGGCCACTTTGGAGACCACTGATCTAAAGGACTTCAGTGCTTCTGCTGTGAACTTTGAGATTGAATTGCTTCGTAATGCCTAAAGCTACAGATCCTGGTGAGGGCTGGTTTTAAAGCTTGTATACAGCTGGGTGAGAATGTGTAAACATTTTAATGTATATTGCCTGGCCATACTTTCACTTTAACGCAAAGCAACTATCCAGATATCACCATTCAGTGGTTTGGAGCAGTCAGTGGAAGATTGCTTGTTGTACTGTACTTTGCACATTGTTTTATATCTTTTTAAATATGCCTCCAGTTGTTTCTAGTAAAGGCTCTTTAAAGAATGCCTTCAGTAGAAACCTCAGCAAGTAAAAAGGTAAACTGCTGCCTGTTGTCACCTCCTATACGTCTATGATATATTGCCGCATAGCAGAGCAAGTCATTGTGATTAATTACAAAACATAATGCAGACAGTAGCAGACTAAGAGAGGTGGAACATTATGATGAACGTTTTTATACATTTTTAGGTGCTGGAACTGGTCCAGATCCCACTCCACCAAAGCCCACCAAGAAACCTAAACCAACAACTCCTTCACGCACCACCACTGCTACACCAACTACCACTGAAAGTGTGGAGCCTTCTGATTCCCCAGTAGACCCAACACAAGACCCCTGCAAAGTGAAGGAATTTGATGCCATTGCAGAATTACAAGGGGAGCTCCACCTCTTTAAGGATGGGTAAGAGGAGCTGGAATTAGGGTGGCTTGTACAAATATCACAAGGGGGCTTATAATTTATAGAAGCCATTTTTGGGTTTCCTATTAATTACTATTTGTTTTTTCTTTTTTTTAGATTGTACTGGAAACTACCTGCCAGTGGCCCTCCTAAGTCTTCTAAGAAGATCTCAGATACTTGGCCTGAACTTCCTGCCAACATTGATACAGCATTTCAAGATCCCCAAAGCAAAAAGATTTTCTTTTTCTCAGGTAATAATTCTGCACAACACAATGGCATTTTTAAATAACACTGTACACTTGACAGCCCAGTATTGGTTAATAAACAATGCAACATATAAATATCAGACCAGTTTTTATAAGTACGCCAGATGTCATAAGACGGCCACATATGGACAGACAAAGCAACCCACCATTTTTTTGCAAGGACAGATCTGCAACATATTTAGCCATTTTTAATGATGGTCAGATTTGGCATGATATGGGCTGTTAAGAAGTTGGTCAACCACCCACGTGATTTAGAAGGCAAAACAAAAGACATAATAGAGCCTTATGCAAGAGCCAACAATCCAATCAACAATTACAGAGCAGGAAAGTCAATAGTAGCCCAAACACTTCTGAGTCTACGTTGGGGAGTGTATGGACACTTGTAGTCTCAGGCTGCTAAAGCTTGCTTTAGAAGCATAGTATGAAAATCAGTGGGTGGTATGTCGCTAAATTACAATGACTGGTGTGGGTTTAGTAATTTCATCTTCGGTGTGTAATCCAACATTTCTGAAGGCACTGGTGTAAAAACGAAGTTCCTGCCCTCTATCACCAGAAACTCTACCCAGTTCAGCAATTTTTTGGAAAAAACAATACTCGTATTCACTATGATGACTTCCATTCATGTGCATGCTCATATTTGCTGTACCAGAAAAATGGACATAAGAAGTAAACTTGAGTTTACAAAATATTAAAAAAATATGGTTTTATATTAATTGTTATAGTAAAGTAGAAATCTATTAGTATAGAGGAGCAACCTATACCAATCCAACAAACGGTCATCTTTTATCATTCAGACACTGCTTAAAATCTGTTTTCATGTATGTGTTACTCCCCTTTAATTTATTACTGCACTTTCTTATTGAAGATGTTACTGATATCTAATACCTAGTGATATATGGTACAAGTTAAGCTGGGTACACACTATGAGAAAATCAGAAGAAAAATTCAGTACGAGGCATGATCATTCGATTTTCGTATAGTGTGTACACAACTTTCGACATCTGATTCAGATTTTGCAAACGAAAATTTCCAAAGGGACAAACACCCAAATTTTTCTCATTAATGAACAGAATGAACAATTTTCCTTTAATGTTGGGGTCTCAAACTGGCAGCCCTCCAGCTGTTGTCCCATCTTGCCTCTGCCTGTGGGAGTCGTGCTTGTAACTGTCAGCCTTGCAATGCCTCATGGGACTTGTAGTTTCACAACAGCTGGAGGGCTGCCAGTTTGAGACCCCTGCTTTAATGTTTACTGTTTTTGTAGAGAAAAATCAGATACGAAAGACTGCGCATGATCAGAAACAATAAACCAGAACAAAAAAGCCTCTGTCGTACGAGAATTTTTGTACAATATTTCCTTCTTCTGTACCGACTTGCTGTGAAACAACGAGAAAAATCAGATAATCGTTCGCCCGATTTTCTCATAGTGTGTACCCAGCTTAAGTATGGTTCTTTCTGCAGGACGCAAATTCTGGCAGTACACGGGAAGCAGTGTTTTGGGTCCACGAAGTCTCGATAAGCTGGGCTTTGGCAAGGATGTGGATAAAATCTTGGGCGCTATTACACGGGATAATGGGAAAGTCTTGCTATTCAATGGTGACAAATACTGGAGGTAAGGCTGCAAGAGAAGCTGGGACTTCTCTTAAGAGAGATTTAAAGACTTTGATTCTTCCATCTGAAAATGCTAGTTGCTTGGCTACCCTGAGTGTTAATATTTTCAGTCACTGCTTCATGTTTTGCATCTCTACGCAATGGCTACTTTAATTCTTCATATCATACAAATCTCTAAATTAGGTGACTCGCTAAAAACAGCTCACTTCCCATGTGGTTTATGTAGAACCTCAAGAGTTGTAAACAGAGAGATACGGAAATATGAACTGAGACAGTGAGAGCTCTCTTTAATGATTATTCTACAAATCTGAAATCCAGTGAGCCTACTCGCTAACGTCCCGTAGTGAGTAGGCAACACTGCCTGTACAGAAACCCCAAGCAGTGTTGTCAGCCCTACCTGAGTTCTCCCCTGAGGAACTACAGAACACTCCCCCCTCATCCCTATATCATATGCTTTTACCATAGGTGGTTAAAACAGGTTGTTCATATTGAGTTTTGGAGACCAACATAAGGCTGGTGAACAAAGTTATAACTTCTGTAGACCCACATATTGAAAATGGCCATTACAACTACAACCATGAACAACCATTATATAGTTAATAAATGACCACTGTCTTATATGACTGGATGTGGGATAATCACAATCTGCGGTTTTAGCTTAACGGGCACAAAAATTCTTAGTGACACCATTGTCATTTATTGCAAAATTGCATTGTTGGTATGTATTGTAGTTGTCAAAGTCCAAAAAAGCGTGACTGTTTTTAACTAATGTTTTCTTTTGACAGGCTTGATGTGAAGGCTCAGACTGTGGATAAGGGTTACCCACGCAACACAAATGATGATTTTGCTGGTGTTCCCAGTGATTCTCATGACATCTTTGTGTATAAAGGTAAAGATCAGTATGAGAACATTGTAAGAAATGTATAATGTACAGCAGAAATGTGGTAATGTTGGCCTTGACAGCCAATCAGGATCCAGCTATCACATTTGTCAAGATAGAAAATGAAGCCACCATGCAGTTGGTTGCTCTGGACAACACTGCTATGTTTCCATTACAAAAAAAATCTACATTCTAGAAAAACTACTTTATGGAGCTTACACAGTGCTATGGGTTCCTTACCCAGCCCTATGGGACAGTGCTGGGCCAATCAGGAGGAACCTAGCACTGTGACATTGGAGAAGGGGTGCTTTGGGTTTCATATCACAAGGATAGAGCGCCTCCCATTCTGCCCTTTCGCAATGTCACATTTACTTTTCTAGGCCTGGCACCTTTTCAGTCTTTGTTTCTGAGATGTTGAATTTTTTAAAGTTATGCTAAATGACAACCGGACCAGAAAATGTATACTTTTGTTGAGAAAAACAAATCTCTCCAGTTCAGTTATACAGTATACTCTGCAAGGATTTGAAAATGACATTGCATATTCTTACCTGCGTCTGCTCCGTAGACGTAGAGAGAGGCCATATCATTGATGCAGAAGTTAAAGTGATTGTAAATGATCGCCTTGTAAAACAACCCTTTCCGTTTCAAATAGAAATGAAAGGCAAAACATTTGTGTATAGATATAAAAAAAAAATTATACATACTTTTTTCACTTTTTTATAAGTGATCACATTCCCTCTGTTCTCAGCTGCATAAGAGCTGGGGGGAGGAGAAGCAGCAGCACACTGAGTTTTCCAGTCAATGGCTTTGCAGCAGGGGCGTGTCAGGACAAGTCTGATCATTGGAAGAGAGTACACTGAGTTCCCAGCATAGCTAGAGAACTGACCACAGTGTGTTCTAATGCTTAGTGGGGTCAGCTTTTAATAGGAAAGCAGAGGGACTGGCAGAAATACAAAGAGAACAGGATACTTTATCATACAAGTACATGGTACAGCAGACACATATCAGGAATATGAAGTGTTGGGGTAACAAACGCTTTAAGGCTATACAATACCCCACCGTTGAAATGTTGCCTGCCATTGCTCTCATATTCCTTGAATTGAGTTTCTTCTAAATTGCAATGTAAACACCTTTTTGCAAGCATTTTCTAAGCAGTCATGTGTTCGCAAAGCTCCTGTGGGTGTGTCTATCTCCATTGCTGGTGGGCGGTAACTCTTTCATGGCTGACAAGGCCTTAGACATATGCACGCAGGTGAGATAGGGATTCAGACACCGATAAAAGTGATCTTGCGGCGAATCCGCCGCAGAGACCACTATTATTGGAAACGGGACCACCGGCCGAACAAGAGGATACCGGGGTTATGGCAGCTAGCTGCTGCCATAGCAACTATATCCTCCTTTCATAGTAAGGATGTATATCGCTGTGCGGCGGTCCAGAAGTGGTTAAATAATTGAATTTGACCACTATGTCCAATCACAGGTACGTGATTTTGCGCTTAAGCCACAGTATATGTACATGGGGAGGTCCTTAAGCAGCTAGGCAAATGATGTAATACATCCCAGGTGTCTTCAGGAGTAGGAGGGGTTTTCTCGGCTACGCACAACCTCCTCCATGCATGCTTGAGCTAAAGGCAGATGGATTCCAGGAAGTAAATGCTACATGAATCATTTGCCCTTTCTCAAGATGGCCACGGCCAGACATACTAGCGGGTGTTTTTCAAAGTGATTTCTCACCAAAATAAAACATGGAGACGTGAATGGATGAGGCAATTTACTTTGAATATAAAAAATGAATTAAATAGTGTTTTTGGTGCTCAGATGCAGTGAATATCTGCTTTAAAAGAGAAGTATGGGAATGTTTTTTGTTTTTTTTTATTATACTTACTTATGGTTGTGATCCTTCCCGAGCCTGGATCGGCTCTGTGACATCAGCCGACAGCGGGCTTTATGTTACAACCAAAAACGTAAATGTTTTCTTTGGGGATTTTATGTGATAGACCAACACAAAGTGGCACATAATTGTGAAGTGGAAGGAAAATGATCACTGGTTTTCAATTTTTTTTTTGAAATAAATATTTGAACAGTGTGGCGTGCATTTGTATTCAGCCCCCTTTACTCTGATACCCCTAACTAAAATCTAGTGGAACCAATTGCCTTCAGAAGTCACCTAATTAGTAAATAGAGTTCACCTGTGTGTAATTTAATCTCAGTATAAATACAGCTGTTCTGTGAAGCCCTCAGAGGTTTGTTAGAGAACCTTAGTGAACAAACAGCATCATGAAGGCCAAGGAACACACCAGACAGGTCAGGGATAAAGCTGTGGAGAAGTTTAAAGCAGGGTTAGGTTATAAAAAAAATATCCCAAGCTTTGAACATCGCACGGAGCACTGTTCAATCCATCACCCGAAAATGGGAAAAGTATGGCACAACTGCAAACCTACCAAGACATGTCCACCTAAACTGACAGACTGGGCAAGGAGAGCATAAATCAGAGAAGCAGCCAAGAGACCCATGGTAACTCTGGAGGAGCTGCAGAGATCCACAGCTCAGGTGGGAGAATCTGTCCACAGGACAACTATTAGTCGTGCACTCCACAAATCTGGCCTTTATGGAAGAGGGGCAAGAAGAAAGCCATTGTTGAAAAAAGCCATAAGAAGTTCTGTTTGCAGTTTGTGAGAAGCCATGTGGGGGACACAGCAAACATGTGGAAGAAGGTGCTCTGGTCAGATGAGACCAAAATTGAACTTTTTGGCTTAAAAGCAAAATGCTATGTGTGGTGGAAAGCTAACTGCACATCCCCCTGAACACACCATCCCCATTGTGAAACATGGTGGTGGCAGCATCCTGTTGTGGGGATGCTTTTTTTCAGCAGGGACAGGGAAGCTGGTCAGAGTTGATGGGAAGATGGATGGAGCCAAAAACATGGCAATCTTAGAAGAAAACCTGTTAGAGTCTGCAAAAGACTCGAGACTGGGGCGGAGGTTCATCTTCCAGCAGGACAACGACCCTAAACATATAGCCAGAGCTACAATAGAATGGTTTAGGTCAAAGTGTATTCATGTGTTAGAATGGCCCAGTCAAAGTCCAGACCTAAATCCAGTTGAGAATCTGTGGCAAGACTTGAAAATTGCTGTTCACAGACGCTCTCCATCTAATCTGACAGAGCTTGAGCTATTTTGCAAAGAAGAATGGGCAAAAATGTCACTCTCTAGATGTGCAAAGCTGGTAGAGACATCCCCAAAAAGACTTGCAACAAAAGGTGGTTCTACAAGATATTGACTCAGGGGGGCTGAATACAAATGCACGCCACACTTTTCAGATATTTGTAAAACATTTGGAAAACCATTTATCATTTTCCTTCCACTTCACAATTATGTGCCACTTTGTGTTGGTCTATCACATAAAACCCCAATAAAATACATTTACGTTTTTGGTTGTAACATGACATAATGTGGAAAATGTCAAGGGGTGTGAATACTTTTTCAAGGCACTGTATATTACACAGTACTTTACATTCAGCTCAGTCCCTGCCCTCAAGGGGCTTACAATCTAGAATCTCTTTTTTTATTGTTGGGTATTACAGGCATTTATATAGCGGTGACGCTTTATGCAGTGCTTTACATACTGTACTGTACATGAATCCCTGCCTTTAAAGGGGTGTTCCGGCCGAAATTATACTTTTTAAATAAAAATACCCCTATAATACACAAGCTTAATGTATTCTAGTAAAGTTAGTCTGTAAACTAAGGTCTGTTGTGTTAGTTTATAGCAGTAGTTTGTTATTTTATAAACTTACAGCAGGCCTTGGCCATCTTAAGTGTGGGCATCTGAAGCCAGACTGTATTTCTTCCTGGATCTCATCCTTGCAGATCTCGCACATGCTCAGTGCAGCACAAGCAGTGTAATAGGTTTCAGGTCAGGCTTCCATAGCAACGGCAGTGTCAGAGGAAGTTGCCGCCCCTTCCCAGAAGGCATTGCAAACAGGAAATGATGCGATGGGCCACGGCCAGGGAGGAGAAAGTGAAAAATGAATACAGCAGATATACAGTAGGGGCTGAGAAAAAAAATAAAAAAAATATCCAATTCGTTTACAGTGCACAGTTTAGTGAGGGATGCTGAAGAGTTGTAAAAGTGGGTGGAACTCCACTTTAAGAGCTTACAATCTATTGTCCCTAGGTCACATATACCAGGGCTGTATAATCTAGCAGCATGCCTTTGGCTTATGTGAGAGGAAACCCATGCCAACACAGGGAGAACATGCATACTCCATGCAGATAGTGTCCTGGTTGGAATTTGAACCAGGGACTTTAGTGCTGCAATGTAGAAGTGCTAACCACTAAGCCACTGTGTTTGCCTTGGAGTATGCTCAAAGAAATGTAATGTTTATTTGAAAGATATTTTTTTGCTCCTGTAACCTGACATCATTTGCAAACTAACACTTTCCCTCTTGCAGGTAAATACTACTTCTGCCAAGACCAGTTCTTCTGGCGCATGACATGGCGCAAGCAAGTGGAAAAGGTCGGATACGTGAAATACGACATTCTCCGCTGTCCAGAGCGAAGTTAAAGCAAAAAATGTGAAGAAGAGGAATGAGGAAAGGGTTAAAGAAGCAGCAATAGCTAGGAAGGGAAGACTCCAGATGTGAACCTTCCGTCCTGCCCCCTCTTCATTTTAGCTCTTACTTCTGTGGTTATAAAAGGAAATTGTTACTGTTCCGGCACTGTAGACATGGTCTCCATGTTGCATCCCCCTTAGGGAAGTGAATGTGTGTGTGTGTGTCCCCGGCCTGCCTGGTGCAGGCTTCCAGAGAGCAGATGATGACTTGTGGCACTAGTGAAATGTGACAAGGTGACCTTTCAGAGATTTCTTTAATATATTATTTGCTTTTCTAATAAATATTGTTCTTCCTTGACCTGTGTGGTTCCTGTTTTTATGCTTTCCATAGCGAGAGATGGTTTTATTAGGAGAGAACTTTTCGGGAGAGCCGTTCTGTTCCACTGTGTGATCTCACATGCATTAATGTGAAATGAGCACATATGTCAAAATGACATAATAAGGAGGCTGGTGTCACCGCCTGACCTGAAAGCCGCGCTGGTGGACAGGAAATATAGAAGATTTGTATACAAGTGTGTAATTAGAAATCACAGGGCATCAATGCAAAATGTTTATGGGACACCTTGTATCAATTAAATTTACCCACCATTTTTTTCCGGATGCTTCCTATTAGATAGATTGTTTTTTAGTTCTGAGAGCTTCTGGTGTAAGGCTTCTGGTAGGCTGAAAAACTCTCAGAGATTGCATCATCCTGACCTGCCTTGTTGCTAGGGCGTTGCTAAGAGACTACTGCTCACCTCCACCATCACAGATGCAAGCTCTTTCTCTGATTAAAACTCCCTCACTTGTTCTTTCTCTCCCCTGATGCAGTAGTGCTGAGCTTAGCGTTGGAGAGCTTGCACCTGTGATGGTAGAGGTGAATGGTAACAGATCTCTTAGCAAAGTCCTAGCAACATCGATCTCTAGGAGTTTCTCTGGTACAATATTTTTATTGAAATATAAAAAGGATACAAATGCAACAGTCCCACGCAGGGGATACCAGCAGTAGGCTCAAAACAAAACAGCATGAACAACCACACATATGGAAGGATGTACTATTGATCAACAGGAACCCTCCGACCATGGCTGGGGGTCAACACAGGGTACAAAAAAACAGAAAAGAGAGGGCGCGCCAGCCTTGTGCATTATCCTTTAATACATTTATTCAGAAGAAACATTATTAAAAACTACTCACAAGGGTAGAACTGGTCTAAATAGCCCATTTGGTGCCCTCATTGTTCCTATTCTGGCACATCTTTGTGCTCATGTGCTCACCTACGTTAGCACGCACTAACGCAGCTTCCCTAAGACAAGTTCGGGGAACAGGAGTTAGCCTGCAGGGAACAGGAGTTAGCCTGCTGGGAACAGAAGTTAGCCTGCAGGGAACATTTCTTCCTCTGGTAAGCCTTTCCTGACACACATCTTCAACCTCTCCTCCGGCACCTTTCTTTCCCGGCTCAAACATGCACTGGTTACCCCCATAATTAAAAAAACCCTCACTAGACCCCACCTGTTCGAATAACTTAAGACCCATCTCCCTGCTCCCGTTTGCCTCCAAGCTCATTGAACACCTTGTCCATGACCGAATGAGTAGCTACCTCACTGACAACAACCTTCTCGACCCCCTACATTCCGGCTTCCGCCCACAACATTCCACTGAAACTGCCTACTAAAACTCACCAATGACCTACTAACTGCTAAAATTAATGGCCTGTACTCCATACTCGTACTCTTGGACCTCTCTGCTGCCTTCGACACAGTTGACCACCTGATCCTCCTCAGCAAACTCCACTCCCTTGGCCTCCGTGATTCTGCTTTATCCTGGTTCCCCTCCTACCTATCTCAGCACACTTTCAGTGTCACAACTCCATCTACTCTGCTCCTCTTCCTCTTTCTGTTGGGGTACCGCAAGGCTCCATCCTTGGGCCCTTCCTATTCTCTCTCTATACCCCTGGGCCAGTTGATAACCCCCATGGCTTCCAATACCACCTCTACGCTGACAACACCCAGATCTACCTCTCCACTCCTCAACTCACCCCCTCGTTCTCCTCACGGATCTAAAACTTACTGAATGACATATCGGTATGGATGTCTGAGCTTGTGATATTTCCTCCTTCCCAGTCCCCCCCCCCCCCCCCCCATGACGTTACCATTAAGATCAACAGCACAACCATTGGTCCCTCCACACATGTCAGGGTGCTGGGTGTAATCCTTGACTCTGACCTCTTCTTCAGCCCCCACATCCAATCACTGGCTAAATCTTGCCGCCTTAACCTCCGCAACATCTCCAGAATTCAACCCTTCCTGACTAAAGACACCACAAAGCAACTTGTTCATTCCTTGGTTATTTCCCACCTTGACTACTGCAACTCTCTCCTTAATGGCTTACCCTTATGCAGGCTTTACCCCTTCAGGCTAATACGAATGCTGCTGCTAGAGCAATACATCTCACTAACTGATCCGTGACTGCTGCTCCTCTCTGCCAATCCCTTCACTGGCTTCCCCTACCCCTCCGTATTAAATTTTAAATACTAACCGCAACATACAAGGTCATGCACAACATCTCCCCAGCTACATCACCAACCTCATCTGCAGATATTGCTCAAATTGTCCCCTCTGCTACTCCCAGGAACTCCTGCTCTCTAGCTCCCTTGTTACCTCTTCACATGCTCGCCTTCAGGACTTCTCCAGAGCCTCTCCCATCCTCTGTAACTCCCTGCCCCGGTATATCCGATCAGCCCCTAACCTATCCACTTTTAGGAGATCCTTGAAAACTCATCTATTCAGGGAAGCCTATCCCACACCCACCTAAGAACTGTACCCGAGCCACCCACATCAAATCATCCCCTGCAGCTTTTACCTTTTGTACCACCACCCCCTCCCTTTAGAATATAAGCTCTATGAGCAGGGCCCTCCTGTCCCTTCTGTATTGAACTGTACTGTAATTGTACTGTCCCCCCTCTACATTGTAAAGCTCTGCGTAAACTGTTAGCACTATATAAATTGTGTATAATAATAATGATAATTTAAAAGACCCCTGTGCTCCACTGAATGCAATGCAATGCAGATTGCCTTGTGGACCCGTAATTGACGGCTCTTTCCGGGACAGCAACAAGGAGCGAAGGAGAGCGGCACCTGCTATGTTGGTCCCAGCCTGTAGATGGGCAAGTGGAGCCCGGGATACATGGTAGGGGCGCCGTTACTGGGGGTGTGTGGAAAAAATCGGGAGGCAGTGCACACATCACAGCCATAAACTGCTATTTCCGTGCTGTAGACAGTGCCTCAAAGTCAGCTGTTCTGGTTCACAATACCACTTACTGCACATTGGCCTCACTGTCCCCAACTCCACACCCCATATTTACCTAACCTGCCCCTCCCACAACACACCCCAGATACACCTCACACCACACCTCACGGGACACTTCATATTCACCTCGCTTTCCTCATCATTACACACAGCACACTCCAGATATACCTTATACCCCCCCAAAAAAAACCATATTTACCTAAACCCCCCAGCGCACACCCAAAATGTGCTTCACACCTCATATTTACCCCACTTACTTTTTACTCCCATAGCACACCCAAGATGTACATCTTTTCCCCCTTCCCGCACACAGCACACCACATA
The DNA here is from genome assembly GCA_037952925.1 of Lithobates clamitans. Lineage (NCBI taxonomy): Eukaryota > Metazoa > Chordata > Amphibia > Anura > Ranidae > Lithobates > Lithobates clamitans. Next base: position 2,821,514 of record JBBGZY010000725.1, on the reverse strand, counting down.
GTTACCTTACCCCCCCCCCCCCCTCTTACAACACACCCCAGATATACCTCATTCCCCCCACAGTACAGTATGTTTACCTCATTCCCCTGCCCTCATAAAATACCTCATATTAACCTACCCCCCACCTTATACCACATCCCATATCTACCTCACCCCTCACTCTCTTACTACAACTAGGTCCACACTCTGTCTCTGAGTGGAGGTGGATATCCTGATAGAAGAGCAAGGGTTTAATTATGCAGAGTTGCCCCACCAATGACTGATTACCTAATGACTGGTAGAGTAGTGATCCAGACGCAAGGAAGGGAGGTGAGAAAGCACATATCAGAGTGAATGAAGCAGGAAGATGCTTTCACTGAAGGTTCTCAGCTTTAGCTTTCTCTCCAGCAAGTAAGCAGCCCTGTAACGAAATTACCAAATCTTACTCCAAATCTGGTGAGAGTAACAGCCAGCGGCAACAGTGCCTTAGATGACCTCACACTTCAGATATACAGCTGTGGGGCTATAAAACAGGTAAAGTCACATGCCTAAAAAAAAGCATTTATTTTCAAATTATCAAACTGAGATCCCATGTACAGCTTGAGCCATGAATTTAAGAGTTCCAGGTATGGGTTGGCCATAGGGCACACCGGGCATTTTCCAGGTGGGCCGTGGCCGCTGGGTCAATTTTCTAACATGGGTTTTGGCAAGCCATCGATTGCGATCGACTGGTTGACCGCAGGGAGCCGACAGGTGGATCGTGATGGCTCTACCCCCCCCCCCCCCCAGTCTTGGCCAATCTAATGTTAACAGCAGAGCAGAGAGCGAGAGTCAGCATAGTGCTGAATGAGGGGCGGGAGTGGAAGCTGCCTCAGTGATTGGTTGCTTGTAGGCGGTCCTAGCAACCAATCACCAGCTCCCGCCTTCTACCCAGCACTATGCTGTCTCCTGATCTCTGCTCTGCTTTATACATGCTGACAGGTAGGAAGTGCTACCTACACAGTGCTGTGTGTATATGTGGGGGGGGGGGTGATATGAAGGGGACAGAGGAGACACTGTTGGAGATGGAACAGAGGGCACTACAGTGGGGGGGGTGGATTGGGAAATGCGATGAGAGATGGACAGAGGACACTGCTTTGGAACATGGGGTGGCAGAGAACACTGCTTTTGGGGGGCAGGGGAGACTTTGTGGGGGGTAGAGGACACTGCAGTGGGGGGGGGGGTTCTGTGAAGGAGGGCAGAGGACACTGTTTTGGGGCTACAGGACACTACTAGGGGGGGAGGGGGCAGAAGACACTACAGTGGGGGAGGGGCAGAAGACAAAGCATTGGGGGGTACAGGACACTATTGTAGGGGGGAGGGGGGCAGGGGACACTACAGTGGATGGAGGGGTGGTGTGAAGGGGGCAGATGGCACTGCGCTGAGGGGGGTACAGAACACTGTACTGTGTGGTTAGGGGGAAGGGGGGTAGAGGACACTACAGTGGGGTGGTATGATGTGAAGGGGGCAGAGGACACTGCGTTGAGGGGGGAGTACAGAACAGTACTGGGAGAGGTGAGAGGCAGAGGACACTGCTATGGGGGTTTTAAAAAAATGGGCTGCTCAGTCTAAAATGCCAGGGCCTATTTTTTGTTTCCCTGTGGGCCTGAAAAGTTCGCACAGGGACACAGAGATTCATATTATACAGTGCCTTGCAAAAGTATTCACCCCCCTTGGCATTTTCGTGTTTTGTTGCCTTACAACCTGGAATTAACATGGATTGTTTGAGGATTTGCATCATTTAATTTACAGAACATGCCCACAACTTTGAAGATGTTTTTTTATTGTGAAGCAAACAACAAATAGGACAAAATATAAGAAAAATGTGCGTAACTATTTACCCCCCTAAAGTCAATACTTTGTAGAGCCACCTTTTGCGGCAATCACAGCTCCAAGTCACTTTGGATAAGTCTCTATGAGCTTGCCAAATCTTACTACTGGGATTTTTTCCCTCTTTGCAAAACTGCTCCAGCTCCTTCAAGTTGGATGGTTTGCACTTGTAAACAGCAATCTTTAAGTCTGACCACAGATTTTCTATTGGATTGAGGTTCTGGGCTTTGACTAGGCCATTCCAACACATTTACACATTTCCCCTTAAACCACTCAAGTGTGGCTTTAGCAGTGTGTTTGGGGTCATTGTCCTGCTGGAAGGTGAACCTCCGTCCTAGCCTCAAATCACACACAGAGTGGTACAGGTTTTGCTCAAGAATATCCCTGTATTTAGCACCATCCATCTTTCCCTCAACTCTGACCAGTTTCCCAGTCCCGACTGCTGAAAAACATCCCCACAGCATGATGTTGCCACCACCATGTTTTACTGTGGGGATGGTGTTCTTTGGGTGATGTGATGTGTTGGGTTTGCGCCAGACATAGCGTTTTCTTTGATGGCTAAAAAGTTCAATCTTATGCCCCGTACACACGGTCGGACTTTGTTCGGACATTCCGACAACAAAATCCTAGGATTTTTTCCAACGGATGTTGGCTCAAACTTGTCTTGTATACACACGGTCACACAAAGTTGTCGGAAAATCCGATCGTTCTAAACGCGGTGACGTAAAACACGTACGTCGGGACTTTAAACGGGGCAGTGGCCAATAGCTTTCATCTCTTTATTTATTCTGAGCATGCGTGGCACTTTGTCTGTCGAATTTGTGTACACACGATCGGAATTTCCGACAACGGATTTTGTTGTCGGAAAATTTTATAGCCTGCTCTCAAACTTTGTGTGTCGGAAAATCCGATGGAAAATGTGTGATGGAGCCTACACACAGTCGGAATTTCCGACAACAAGGTCCTATCACACATTTTCCGTCGGAAAATCCCACCGTGTGTACGGGGCATTAGTCTCATCAGACCAGAGCACATTCCTCCATACATTTTGGGAGTCTTCCACATGCCTTTTCGCAAACTCAAAACATGCCATTTCGTTTTTTGCTGAAAGTAATGGCTTTCTTCTGGCCACTCTGCGATAAAGCCCAACTCTATGGAGCGTACGGCTTATTGTCGTCCTATGTACAGATACTCCAGTCTCTGCTGTGGAACTCTGCAGCTCCTCCAGGGTTATCTTAGGTCTCTGTGCTGCCTCTCTGATTAATGCCCTCCTTGCCCGGTCTGTGAGTTTTGGTATGCGGCCGTCTCTTGGCAGGTTTGCTGTTGTGCCATGTTCTTTCCATTTGGTTATGATAGATTTGATGGTGCTCCTAGGGATCATCAAAGATTTTGATATTTTTTTATAACTTAACCCTGACTTGTACTTCTCAACAACATTGTCCCTTACTTGTTTGGAGAGTTCCTTGGTCTTCATGGCAGTGTTTGGTTAGTGGTGCCTCTTGCTTAGGTGTTGCAATCTCTGGGGCCTTTCAAAAAGGTGTGTATATGTAATGACAGTTCATGTGACACTTAGATTGCACACAGGTGGACATCATTTCACTAATTATGTGACTTCTGAAGGTAATTCGTTGCACCAGAGCTTTTTATGGGGGCTTTATAACAAAGGGGGTGAATACATACGCACAAGCCAATTATCATTTTTTAATTTCTGAAAAATAGTTTTATGTATATATTTTTCTAATTTTACTTCACCAACTTAGACTATTGTGTTCTGATCCATTACATATAATTCAGACTAAAAAAACATTGAACTAAAGGCTGTAATGTAACAAAATAGGTAAAAAGCCAAGGGGCTGAATACTTTTGCAAGGCACTGTATATCATACAATTGTTTCAAACTTGCAAATATGTAGGTAATAATAATATTTTATTAAGTTACAATTATTATAGTTTCCTTTTAAACAGGGACATAGAAGCATTTGATATAGCTTTTCTCAAAAAGCAGTATGTGCAGGGTTGCCAGGTTCTGTTATGTAGGTTCTGTGGTTAATTAGATTTAGTCAGTGCCTTCCCACCCTTTAATCACACGCAGAACCTGTGCAATGAATATGTGTTAGTAATTAAAGGGATGAGTTGGCAAACATGCCACACTGTAGGAAGCTTTTTGCCCCGGAGCTGCTGAATGTTTATGTGAATATCCTGTTCTCTAATCACAGTGATCAATGACCCCTTATTTCAAGTACAGCTGAGTAGCAGAAATTTCCATTGTATTTTCCAATGTGCCAATGCTCAGCCAAATGGCCAGGGTGTGGCAGATGTAGTGTACATAGTTAGACCTGCTGCCATGACCCTAAGGCAGTGTTTCTCAACTCCAGTCCTCAAGGCGCACCAACAGGTCATGTTTTCAGGATTTCCCTCAGATGAAATGGCTGTGGTAATTACTAAGGCAAAGAAACTGATCAAATCACCTGTGCAAAATAGTGGAAATGCTGAAAACATGACCTGTTGGTGCACCTTGAGGACTGGAGTTGAGAAACACTGCCCTAAGGCCTCTTTCACACTAACGATCCGTATGTCCGTTTTTCATCCTTCCGTTTTCGGATGAAAAACGGACATACATGAATCTCTATGGAGCGTCGGATGTCAGCGGTGACATGTCCGCTGACATCCGACCCGCTCCGATCCGAAAAGTGTAACGGAGGAAAAACCTACTTTTCCATCAGTTTTCGGATCGGATGACGACGGACACTACGGACCGTCATCATCCGATCCCCCCATAGGGGAGAGCGGCGCTCTGACAGGTCTGTCGCTGCACAGTGTGCAGCGATGGACCTGTCATCTTCCTGCTCAGCGGGGATCGGCGGAGTGATCCCCGCTGAGCAAGCGGATATTCATGGGACGGATCATCACTGATCCGCCCCGTAAGAAAGAGCCCTTACTCTGCATGACAAAATACTCGCTTCAACTGTTCATTTTCCAAATTCAGTAATCTGCATTGACTAAAAATAATAGCGTTCATAAGTTATAGCAAATGCCTATGTAGCACCCTCTACTTTAGGTAGGTGCTAGAGGTGAGTTTTTTTGTTGGAGCAGGTAGATTTGGGCGGGCCTTGCTGGAAGCTAGGCATGTTTGTTTTGATCTGAGGGCTGGGAGTGGCCTAGAGTAGGCTGGTGACAAACAGCTAGCTTCACTTTTCAGGCTTCTAAAAGGAAGGTGGGGAGGAAGGGTGGAGCTGTCTGGGGTGTTCTAAGGAGCTCAGACCAATCCCCAAGCTGGATTGGCAGGGGGCAGGCCTCCTTAAATACCTAGAGTCAGCCCAGCTGGGGGAGGAGTTATTCGGGTGGAAGAACTGGAGATGGAGTATTAAGTTGTCAGGGCCTTGGAGGAAGCTCCCCAGTCTGGGGGGGGGGTGACCTTGGGCCAGGGGCTCGGAGCTTTACAGGAACCCCATAAAACCCAAGGGGTGTCCTGAACAGGAGCAGGAGAGGACAGTGGGGAATACTGCTGGGCAAGTCTCCAGGAGGGATCCACCAGGTGTCGGTGAGTGGTAGGCACAGTCGGGAGAGCTGGGAGGCATGGGAGCAGCAGTCCACCAAAGAGGGCAGCTAGCATCAGAACTTTCTTCGCTATATCATAGGGGCCCATGGCCCCTGCCTGTAATAAGGTACTGTTGTTAAGGTCTGGCTGAAACCAGAGTCAGGCCTAACCATGTGCTAGCTGCGCCTGAAGAATTGTGCTGGAGGGAGAAGGAGAGATAGTCTGAAGCAAGTGTTGTGCAGGGGGAGAATGTCTAAATTGTCCCAAACCATGCAAGTATCTTTTTCCTGGGTATCCCATGAATTCCTTAACCCCATCCAAGTTCTAATCCCTCAATAAAATACAAAAAAAACAAAGCTGATGGACTTGTTCATTGTCTTGGAGCGTCTGGAAGTGAATGCCGGGCTGGGCAGGGTAACAGGTGGGCCACAATCCCTCAGCAGTCCCTACGGGGGTACCGATACACCTATTTATATTCATTTATGTTCTTAAAAAAGGACAAAACTTAATGAAGACACTGAGCACTAACAGATTTTAAAAAAGTTCAATTTAAAATCATGTTAATTTAACCACTTGCCGCCCGCCATATAGCAGAATGACGGCGGCAAAGTGGTTTCAATATCATGACCGGACGTCATATGACGTGATCAGGATCAGTGCCCATCGGTGCCATGTATCAATGCCCATCAGTGACCAGCAGTGCCGCCTATCAGTGCCCATAAGTGCCGCCTATCAGTGCCCAGCAGTGCCACCTATCAGTGCCACCCATAAGAACCCATCTTTGCAGCCTTTCAGTGCCCATCAGTGTCACCTATCAGTGCCCATCAGTGCCACCCAGTGCCCATCAGTGCTGCCTATCAATGCCCATCAGTGCTGCATATCAGTGCCACCCATCAGTGCCGCCTACCAGTGCCCGTCTCTGCACGCTCATTGGTGCCACCTCATCGGTGCCGCCTTATCAGTGCCTGTCAGTGCCGCCTTATCAGTGTCCATCAGTGAAAGAGAAAACTTACTTATTTACAAAATTTTATAACAGAAACAAAAGCAAAACTTTTATTTTTTTCAAAATTTTCGGTCTTTTTTTATTTGTTTAGCAAAAAATACAAACCACAGAGGTGATCAAATACCATCAAAAGAAAGCTCTATTTGTGGGAACAAAATGATAAAAATTTAGTTTGGGTACAGTGTAGCATGACCGCGCAATTGTCATTCAAACTACGACAGCGCTGAAAGCTGAAAGTTGGTCTGTGCAGGAAGGTGTATAAGTGCCCGGTATTGAAGCGGTTAAAAACAATAAATACAAAAAAAGGAACATCAAATACCGAGACCATTGAATATAAAAGAAGCAACAGCTGTGTGATTGCACAGGGCCCAGAGTTAAAAAAAAAATTATATATATATATATCTAGATATAGATATATAGATATATCTAAAGTATATATCTATATATCTATATCTATATATATCTATATATGTGTGTCTGTGTATACAGTATACTGTATATAAGACCTGAAAAATACCTTATAGACATACAGTTAATCATTGGTTCACTGTTCATTGAGGGACAGACACCCACTAGATATTGTTCACATTAAAAAGAAAACAACTGACCGTTGGATTTGACTTGGTATCTGCATTTTTAGCGGGCAAGCCATGGCTAAGTAACATTTGCTGAGGTAATAATATGGCAATTTATTATATCCTCCTGCCCCAATCAATTTTTATTATTTGCCATTTTTAGATGATGCCTTATTGACATTATCATTGATTCCTATAGAAAGCCCATTGCAACCCCACTCCCTTACTGCCTAACACATATATCACAGATTCAGTGCCCTGCAAATCAAAGCTTTAGACCCCATACACACTATTAGATTTTCTGCAGATTTTTGTCTTCAGATTTACCAAAACCATATAATATGGCATCAAACCTTCAAGCCTCGTACACACAATCGGATTGTTGGCCAACAAAACCATGGAATTTTGTCCGAAGGGTGTTGGCCCAAACTTGTCTTGCATACACACGGCCACACAATTGTTGGCCAACAATTATGAATGTAGTGACATACTAGACCTACTACGAGGTGAGAAAAAGGAAGTTCAATAGTCATGCACCACCCTTTGGTAATCTCGTGTTAGTAGAAGTTTGGTGAGTGTCGAATTATGCTTTTTAGCTCGTGCTTGTCAGTTCGTTTCTGTTTTTCAGCTCCTGCTTGTCAGTTCGTTTCTGATTTTCAGTGCGTTCTTTTCAGTTTGCTTCTGATTTTCAGTGGGTGCTTGTCAGTTCGTTTCTGATTTTCCAGGTCATGCTTGTCAGGTCCTTTCTGATTTTCAGTGCGTGCTTGTCAGTTCGTTTCTGAACGGCCGTTCGTCTACTAGCCGTTCGTCTACTAGCCATGTGGCGTTCTCGTGCTATCTCGTGCTGAGATTGTGCCATCATTGGGCTTGGAGTTATTGCTTTGACCCAAGTTCAGTCCAGGAACAGGAGGAGGAGGAGGAGTTCTTGGACAAAGAATTGGTTGCTTAATCGTGACCAATTCTGTTATATGCCTTTGCTGCGGGAGCTCCAGGAGAATAATCCTGATGATTTCAGGAATTATCTCCGGATGACGGACCCCTGCTTTCACCGTCTATTGGCATTGCTTACTGCCTATATTAGTAAGCAGGACACATGCATGTAGCTTGCCATTACTCCCGAGCAAAGGCTCATCGCCACCTTGCGGTACTTGGCAACGGGGAGAAGTCTCCAGGATCTGAAGTTCACAACTGGGATCTCCCCTCAGGCTCTGGGATGCATTATTCCAGAGACCTGTTCTGCCATTATCCAAGTCCTGCAGAAGGACTATATTCGGGTAAGTTTTAGCCCTTAACATCATATTCTATGTATTTAATGTTTTCTAATAGATTGTATTAATTTCTTCATTCCATAATTACCATTATTGTAATATGTTGTGAATGTGCTCTTTGTCCTCATGTATGCTGTAAGCTTTTAATGCTCCTTTTATGTCCTACATGCATGCTAGTAACCTAACAATGTATTTTGTCAGCTTCATTTTTGTGCTTACCCTAAACACCCCCTAAAATGTGTACAAATGTTGTTGTTGTCCTCAAATTCAGGCAGAGTGCAAGAGGCCATTTTTTTGGGGCACAAACTCATTTGGAAACCTCACCCCCCCCCCAATGGTAAGTCAACCGATACCAATACTCTATCTGCTGACTTTTCAAAACCCATACACACTATACCTTCAAATGGTACTGTTGAAAGTTTTTGTCTCCTATTATCTTTATAGGTAATTTATGAATGTAAAAATGTGCTTCATTTTGGACAGTGTGTATCCATATTTTTGGATTATGACACTTCTTACCTGTCCAGTATGCTGCCAATAGTGTAGTAAGGAGGGGCTGGCCAAAGTATTACACATTATTTATGCATTCAGCTCTCATGCAAGTGGAGAGGGTTAATTGTCCAAAACGTCTACCCATTCCCCCCCACCATATAATTTTTAGAATGGGCCACCGGGGGGGGTGAGGAATCTGATAAGCTGATAAAATTTGTCTTTAAATACTCATTTAAATAAATGTTATACTTATGTTGGCCAAGAATGTTTGTATCAAATCTGCTTGCAATGTTATGTGCAAAAGTATTAATTTTTTTTCTTGCTTGACTCCACAGTTTCCTTTCAACCCACAGCAATGGCAGGCTGTTGCAACCCAATTCCACCATCAATGGGATTTCCCCAACTGTGGTGGGGCGATTGATGGGAAGCATGTCCGTATTGTCCCACCACCCAACTCGGGCTCTTATTATTATAACTATAAGGGCTTTTGCAGCATAGTCATGCTAGCGGTAGTGTCTGCAAATTATGAGTTCCTGTACCTGGATGTTGGGATGAACGGCCGCAACTCAGACTCAGGAGTGATTGCACAGACCGAATTCTAACGTCGGCAACTTACATTTGCCACCTCCTGAGGAGAATGTCGAGGGCTTCAATTTTGTCTTTGTGGCAGATGAGGCCTTTGCTCTGGGGGGAACATCTTATGAGGCCCTTGCCTATGAGGAACCTCACCCCAGAGCAGAGGATCTACAACTACAGGCTCTCTTGTGCCCGAAGGGTTGTGGAAAATGCCTTTGGCATACTATCCAGTCGGTTCAGGATGTTTCTAACATCAATTAACCTGGCCGAATACAAGATAAACCATGTCATATTGAACTACTGAATACTGCACAATTACTTACGTAGGAATGCAAGCAGCTACCTTGCCTCACTTCAAAGTGAGGTTGAATTTTCAGTGTCAGGCCCAGGATCCTTGTGTGATGACGGCTCTGGAAAGTGGCCGTACTGGGTTGCCCTCCCAAACTGCCCGAGATGTCCGGCAACAATATATGGACTACTTTTTGGGTAGAGGGGCAGTGGCTTTGCAGCAAAATGTTGCTGATCAGGAATACGTCTTTAATTTGATACTAAACTCCTATTTCATTTGAATTACTGTTTGTGTTTCTTATCTGTCTACTAGGTTCTCAAATGGCCTTAATTTTGGCCATTTTCTACAACAGTGCAAACGTAACTTATTTGCTCTATGAGGTGACAATCTCTTCTTCAGCTAACTATTATGTTGTGCTGTGGGTCTGCTACACACACACAATGTTATTGTTGTTAATGTATGTAATACAATAATGTTAAAAATATTCAGCCTTTTCAACTCCTTTAATTAATTTCTTTGAGGCCCTAAAATTGCCTGAGTTTCCAACATTTTAGAGCACATTGTCACTGTAACTACACCAACTTAACAAATACACTGGTATTGAGCATTGAAATAAGAAGACACACATTGTTTAGTATAAAACATTTTACTCCAAGCACATTCACATGTGGGTTTTAAAAGGTTTTTGAACAAACCAACATCATGGTGTATAACATGTATGTTTGCCATTATTTTACCTTTTTTGGGGCTAAACAGGCATGTTTAAAAACATAAGATACACATCCCCAACTCAAGAACTTACAAAGTTCGACTTTGCTAAAGTGAAGGCCATATGAGACATTAGTATCCCAAAACTGTGTTGAAGTTGCCTTTCTCAGAAAGGGTGATCTCACCCCTCTAAAAGCCAAAATTTGAAGCCACGTACATGTAGAGGCATAACTGTTAAATGTCCCTTATGATCCCCTGCCTAAAATGTGTGTAGGTACAAAGAGGTTATTTTCTAAAGCCCAAAACACACAGTGTGTCAACATGTGCTATGTTCCATCACGGGATATCAATGTATGTGTTTTGGGGGTGCAACCCCTTCCTCAAAACTAGAGTGGGTGAGAGGAAGGGGGTTGCACCCCTGAAACACGTCCATTAATCCCCCATGGTGGGAGCTAGCCCAGCAGTTGACACACTGGGGGTTATTTCCGAAAGGCCAATCCACTTTGCACTACAAGTGCAATGCAAATCGACAGCCAATTTCGCTTTTTCGTCAGACAAAAGCTGGATGTGCAGACTATAACATTTTTGTCGGATGCAAACTCAGCTCAGATTTTCATTTCATTAGTACGGTTTTCGTACGAAAAAAATTGTAAGAGCAAGACTATGCATACTCAGAAATGAAAGAATACATACAAAACTATTCAACACATTATGTCACTTCTGACGTTGTATTCTGTTGTATGAAAATTTTCGTATTGTGAGTAACCTCCTCACTTTCGACATGAGACTAGCATGCCACAAAAAAACGGACGTTTGGTCGTCCGAAAATCTAAGCGTGTGTACGAGGCTTTACTGTGTGGGGGGTGCTTTTACTGTGGGGGGGTGGCAGAGATCCATGTTTCTGCTTAGCACAGGCAGACCACCATTCTGCCTGTCTCCTGAACGATCAGCGGGTCCCGGCAGACATCGCGTCCGCTGGACCCGCCGATTGGCTCCCGCTGGGTGTCTCCTGGAAGTGCCAGATCAGATACCTTGTACGTAATCTGCCGCAGAGCGGTCGCCCTGCCGCAGAAAAATAAGTCGGTAGGAGGCTTAAACAGTGTGTGTTTAGTATCACCTTAAGTTTATGGAGGGGAAAAAAAATGTATGCGAAGGTGCTGCTTTTCTGCGTTGCATTGCTGATCATAGTTACATAGGTTTAAAAAACACCCATGTCCACCTATTTCAACCAATAAAAACATAAAAATAAATAAATCATACAATCCCATATACACAATCCTATACCCACAGTTTCCAGAGGAAGGTGAAAAACCCAGCAAAGCATGCTCCAATTTGCTACAGCAGGGGAAAAAATTCCTTCCTGATCCCCCGAGAGACAATTGGATATTCCCGGGATCAACTTTATCTTGCTATTATACTAGCAGCAGTAGGTATAGTAAATTTTAGCGGGGGGTTTCCTAAGAGACCTAAAAATTATTTCAAGGATTTCTCCAGGGTAAAAAGGTTGCAAGATGATGATTTTTTTTTTTTTCGTTTTCAATAGTGTATCTCTACTCTAAGACCCCATTCACACTATTATATTTTCTCCATATTTTTGTCTTCAGATTTACCAAAACCATATAATATGAGGTCAAACCTTAAAGCGGAGGTCCAACCTATTTTACAACATTTGCTCAATCAGATTACAGCAATGTATTGACTTAAAAACTGAACTTTTTTTTTTTTCTACTGTACCTGTGTTTTCCTGATGTTCCTCTCTGTTTCCTGTCTGTGTATTCTGCGGATATGGGCGGGTATTTTGCGGGTATGCCGTCATTTCCTTTCAGACGCACTGACCCCTGGGAGTGTCATTGTTCCCAGGAGTCATTGCGGAGGCCTGCCGCAAGTTATTGCGGGATTTCGATGTTGTGATGGCAACCATGAACTTTATGGCGCTCCACGTAGTTACTATTGAGCATGCGCGGGAACGAGCAAGGAATGCTGGTAGCTCAGCATCGATGGAAGAAGGAAGTAAATACTTGTGGGCTTCAAATGCCCACAAGCAAGATGAAAACGGCCGTCCTGCTTTTAACTAAGTTCATCTTTACAATGAAACCGGACATCAGGCAAGCTAATTCTCCAAAACAGTGAGTTTGCAAGTGTCAATGTGTGATTGTGTTATGCCGCGTACACACGGTCGGACTTTTCGTCTACAAAAGTCCGACAGCCTGTCCGACAGACTTTCGACGGACTTGCGGCGGACTTTCGACGGACTTGCGGCGGACTTTCTAACGAACAGACTTGCCTACACACGATCACACAAAAGTCCGTCGAATTCTTACGTGATGACGTACACCGGACTAAAATAAGGAAGTTGATAGCCAGTAGCCAATAGCTGCCCTAGCGTGGGTTTTTGTCCGTCGGACTAGCATACAGACGAGCGGATTTTTCGACCGTACTCGAGTCCGTCGGAAAGATTTAAAGCATGTTTCAAATCTAAAGTACGTCGGATTTGAGGCAAAAAAAGTCAGTTGAAAGTCCGGAGAAGCCCACACACGATCGGATTACCAGCCAGCTTTAGTCCGTCAGCGTCCGTTGGACTTTTGTAGACGAAAAGTCCGACCGTGTGTACGCGGCATTACTGTTTGCGAAAAAAATAAAAACAGACAGTGGACCTCCGCTTTAAGAGTTTTAATTTGTATGCAATCAGTCAGGCCCTTGCGCCACATAGTTTTTGGTAAATATGAAGACAAAAATCTGCAGAAATTCTAATAGTGTGTATGGGGCTTAAGTGAAAATTCCAGGCGCTTCATGTGCTGGATGGAAGTGTTTACTTCACATGGTCTGCTTGTAATTAATTAAGAGCTTAATCTGGGATGGATGTCTTTATAAAAGACGTGTAGCTGAGAGGCTGACGGAGCCTCCTAAATATCATCCCAAGACATTGCATAAAAATGCCGATATCTGTCCCCAAGTCATTCCAGACGCTGTCACATTCCCTGCTGCAGTCGTGGGGGAGGGAAGGAGGGAAGATGCAGTTTGTATCGTCGGTAATGTGGTTTATGGTCCTATTGAGCATTGCAGTTCTCATTACAATAACCTGAAAGCAGTGTGGCGTCTAATTAAATCCTGCATTCTCCAGTGGTTTAAGACACTTACAAAAGTGTGCATTATAATATTACGCATTCTAGGACCGCACAAATTCTGCTTCAAGGGCCGCAAATGGAAATTGTGTGTTTTAAGAGCGTCTTTCTATCGCTAATCACCGCCATCCATCCCACACTAAACTTGGGTTGCAAATATTTTTATTTTCTTGAGTACTCCCCTAAATATAATGGTCAATAAGACTCATGCACACAATCAACAATGGCAACAAATAAAATGAAGGTTATTTATTAAGACAAATAAAAGCAAAAAAATACACTATACCTATATCTCCGACTGCTCTGATATAATGAAAGGTAAAAGCCATATGATTGTTTGCTCTGTATATAATTGGTTGCTCTGTATCTTGCACATCACGGTTGCACTTGGTATTTTCTTACAAATAATCCTGCACATGCTTAATTAAAAGCTATAATTTTAAATGCAGGTTGCTCCATTTTTTTTATTGAATCATTCATTATTCTTATTGCTTTTCTTACATGACAAGACATATACTTTTTTAACATTCCCTACAGTGTCTTTTCTGAAAATGTCTTCATTTACATAAATCTGTTATGTAATGCTTCATATTTGCACTGTGGATAGTACAAATTACATTCCAGAAGGGCAATTTAAAAATAACATGCATGTTTTACATTTTTTAATTATTATTTTTTTTTTTTTTACCCTGTATCAGCTTGTAGGTTGCCTGTTATATGCCGTGGATAGTTTGAGGGCATTGAAGTGCCACCTACTGGTAAAACGTGGCATTACAGTTGTCCATTTTTCAATGCGTGGCGTGTACTGCGTCTAAAGCTCGCCATAGACCTTAAACAGTTGGATGTGCATGCAGCATCCTACATTCTCACAACTGTCTTTTAGGCAAGTATCTCCCTTAAGCAGGACAGCTCTGTTCGCATGAGCACCCATATTTAAGACAAGAGTAGAAGCCACACAGGGACAACGACCCCAGGCAGGGGCGTAACTACGAATTGTGGGTCCCCATAGCAAAATTTTGATAGGGCCCTTCAGCTAGGTCACTCTGTAGCAGCTGGCAGTGACAACAGTCACATTACGTGTCATTGATCTTAACATAAAGCATGCCTAAATCAAGGACAGGCAGCAGGAGAGCTGTCAGCATAGTCAGTACACTACAAGCGAGCAGTGCTTGGGATAAAAGTTATAGCCGTGGTAGCAATAATTATCATAACCATAATGATATTTTATACTGTGACAAAATGATTAATGCTTGTGCACACAATTACTTTATAATCCTAATACAAACTTCGTTAAACATTTTTTGTAAAATTACAAATGTGAGGCTAATGAGAGATGCTTAGTGCTAGAAGAAGGCTTTCGGAGGGAGAAGAATTTGTACTGAAGAGGTCAAATTCCTCTTTTTTATTTTTTATCGAGCAGGAGTAATTTGGGGGGTAGGGTTTGCTAGGAGGTGGAATTTTGGGGTGGGGGGAATGAGTGCTGAGAGGTGGAATTTTGGGGGAAAGGATTAGTGCTGGAAGGGTGGATTTAAGAGGGGGGGGATTTGTTGTAGCAAGTAGATTTTGGGAGAGGATTTATGCTAGAAGATTAAATATGGGGGGGGGGGGGATTTGTGCTAGGAGATGGAACGGGGGGAGGATTTTTGGGGGAGAGGAGAAGATAGTATGTGGGGTGGTGGGGGGGATTTGTGATAGGAGGTTACTCCTGACCCCTGCACTATGCGGATTACATTAATAGCAGTGAAGGGTGAAGTGCTACCTCAAAAAAAAAAAAAAATTGCCCAAGTATAAAAAAAGCAAATTGTGAATACTCCAATTAATGCTGTAAATAATAATAGTAAACTTAATGTCGCGTACACACGACTGGAATTTTGGTCGGAAAAAGATATGATGGATTTTCCTACGGGATTCCGCTCAAGCTTGCCTTGCATACACACGGTCACACAAAAGTTTGCTGAACTTTCGACCGTCAAGAACGCGGTGACCTACAACACTACGGACGAGCCGAGAAAATGAAGTTCAGTGCTTCCGAGCATGCGTCAAATTATTTCCGAGCATGCATAGGAATTTTGCGCGTCAGAATTGCTACAGACAATCACATTTTCACATATGAACTTTTCCCGACCGAAAAACATGCTCTCAATCTTTTGCTGGCTGAAATTCGGCAAAGAAAAAGTCCGATGGAGCATACACACAGTCGTATTTTCTGACCAAAAGCTCTCATCGGTCTTTTGCTGGCCGAGTTTCCGATTGTGCGTACGCGGCATTACAGTAATGGTGATGATCTCCACATAATGGGCCTAAAATCAAAACTAATAACTATGTATGATTCAGTGGCAATAATAAACAATGGTGTTAAATGTACTAATAAATATACAGAATGACTGTGATAACGTGACCACCCTAGCTAAGTCACGGATGGAATCAGTGTATATAAACCCCTACTAGAAGTGCATCAAGTCCATCAAAAAGTGAACATGCCAAAGCACTTAGTGATAGCAATCCTTAAACGATATCAAGCTTCTCTAAATTTGTGTTCTTCGCATGTAGATACCATGTGCCCTCCACTGGTCACACTATCACACTATGCGCTCACCTCATAGGGAGACCTTACAAAGTTCCATACAAGCCTTCCCCTTAGGGATGTCGCTCCAATGGTTGGCAGCTTCCCTGTTGTTCCTGGGACACTTGTTTCCCTTGTGCAGTATACCTCATACACGTTGTGCTCATGAAATAGGAGAAACTGACATAGTGCTGAACTGTACAAAATCTTTCCTTTATTAAAAAAATAAGAATAACACTCATATTTGTAGGTGCATTGAGTAAACCGCTATACACATAGAGGGTGCATGGTCCCCTTAATTGTCATGGAGATATCCACAGGTACTCAGCTCAGGAAATTACAGTGTACTTCCTATTGATGCACAATGAGGTCACAAGGGTCCGCCTGACACGTTTCGTCACTAATCACGTGGCTTTCTCAAGGGATCTCAATGTGGATTACACTCAGTTGACCCAAGCATTTTGTGCATTAGGTATTTCTGACCCCTGCGCTATGTATGTTATTCATTTTTAAACCTGGCACTGAACACAGGGCTATGTGTGTAAAGCTGGCCATGCACTAATTGAAATTTAGACGGTTCAGCAGAGATAGGAAAAATTCCAATTGGTGTGTTTGTCTGTTTCAGACAGAAGTTGATTGTTTGATTGACTTCTGTTAAAGAGACATGTTGGAAATTTTTTATTTGATCAGTGAGTGTCTATTGCCGTTGTCAGAATACCAGGGGGTCGGTGGGGTTGGGGGGATTTGTCTCTCTAGCCTGTTTGTGTGGATGGAGGGATCTGTTAGTTTATTTTCATTCAGCCCAATAACCATGTTTGGCCTGCTTAACAGACTCCTCTACTATATACACTACATTGTGCATCACATACTTCTGACCATAGTGTTTATTGTCTCAACAGTTGCAGGCTGCTAAGCAGTCCCTGACTACTTTAACCATCTCCAGTCCGGGCCTTTTCTGGCACTTTTTGTTCACATGTAACAATCAGTTTTTGCTAGAAAATTACTTAGAACCAAACCAAACATTATATATTTTTCCAAAGCAGAGGCATTAGAGAATAAATTGGTGGATTTTGCATTTTTTTATGTCAGATGTTATTTACCCAGTGGTTTTTCTTAAAGCAAAAAAAAAACCACAATACATAACCCAATTTTTATTTTACTTTTTGTAAAATATAAAAGATGATGTTACACCAATTAAATAGATACCAAACATATCATGCTTTTATATTGCGGCAACAAACTATGTAAATTTTACTATCCATAGGCGGCTATTTAAAAAAGAAGTATGGGGTTTCATTTATTTCCAGAATCATACTTGCCTAAGTGCTGCATCGGTCCCCTGTCTCTAACACTGAGAACTGAATAATCAAACACCGCCCAGCGCTCGGTTCTCAGGGCTCCCTGAGCAAACAGCTGGTGACTGTTAGTCAGCAACTCTCTACTCTGCCCCCCTGTGCTAACTGGAGTGCTGGGCTCTGGAGAGGGCAGGAGCAGCTGGCTTAGGCTCTCAGCGGCCCGCTGAGAGGCTGAGCCGGGTGCCGGTTCAGACATGTTGGCGGATCCCGACTTCATTGTCGTGATCTTGCCTGAGCCTGGACTGGCTCTGTAATGTCAGCCGACAGTGGGCTTCATCTTGCCGTCTGCTGAAAACGGGTCACAGGCGTGCAAAATAAACTGCACTCCTGTGATCCACAGGAGAAGTAGAGCCAAATGAGCTTTGGCTCTACTTCTCCTTTAAAAGCCTTTACAGGTTACCACTTTAGATTTACAGTGGAAGTTTGGTGCTAGCAATACTGCCCATGATCTGACATTAGTGGTGATACCATACCTCACATGTGTGGGACAATCGCTGTTTGCGTGCAGAACTGACCAGTGCATTCGCCTTTGCGTGCGAGCATGGGAAGACAGAGGCACTTTCATTTTTTAGTTATTAATTTATTTGTATTTTTTTATTTTTTACACTGTAGACTTAAAAACTTTTTTTTTCTGATCACTTTTATTAGGCATGTGACAGGTACTCTTTATGGAGTGATCTCGGGTCTATAAGACCCCAAATCCTTCCTCTGCATTTAAAACACCAAGATCAGTGTTTTTAAATGCGTTCGATTTTTAAAAAAATGGCGCAATTGTTTCCGAGTAAACCGGAAGTGATGTCATGTCATCTATTCTAGGTAACTATTACGAACAGCTGATCAAAGCCGATCCCAGCTTTGCTTGGCTTTCCGGCCGTGGGAACTTCCCCTTTTCGTTGCTTGTAATAGCAGTTGAGCAGCTAGTCAACCGATCCGATTGCTATTACAAGAGAGCCGACCACCAGCTCTAAAAAATGATGCAGGCATCATCTCGGTAAAATGATAAAAGTCCAGCGATGGGAAGTGGTTAATGAAGTTCTTCTTTAAGGTATGCTCAGATAAAGGGTTAGCTCTGTCCATACAAAATCATATGTAATGGAAAAGTTATGTATTTAAAAAATTATAGTGCGGAGGTTTATACATGTGTGCGAGACTCTTGCTTATGGCACAGCAATCTAAGCATTTTTTTTTTATGGGTACAAGAAGGCTTTTGTTTCATTTAACAAAGCCCCTTTCACTCTTATCCCAATTCAACACCCCCTGTTTGCCACGGTGAGCTCTGTATTACAGCTCTACTGCTCTTCCCCCTTGCTACCTCAAGCCCCTTAGTAGCCTCTGTAGCAATCAGGCAAGGTCTTCTAATCCTCAAAACACTCATTCTGTTTTTTTTTCGTTTCTGCCCTATAGGTTTTAGATTGTTGGATAATGCCATAGAATAATCAGGTAGAAAGACTGTAGTATAAGTCTAAAGCCCCGTACACACGATCGGACTTTCCAATGGGAAATGTTCGATGTCAGGCTGTTGGCGGTAAGTCCGACCGTGTGTATGCTCCATCGGACAATTGTTGTCGGACTTTCCGCCAACAAATGTTGGCTAGCAGGTTCTCAAGTTTTCCGCGGACAAATGTGTGTTGTCAGATTTTCCGAGCGTGTGTACACAAGTCTGTCGGACAAAAGTACAAAATACAAACACGCATGCTCGGAAGCAGAAGCGGTCGGTCGTGACGTGGCAAATTATGAAATCTCCAAATGCAGTGCACAATTCTCTTCTTCTTTAATGGGATAATAATGAAGC
The DNA here is from genome assembly GCA_037952925.1 of Lithobates clamitans. Classification (NCBI taxonomy): domain Eukaryota; kingdom Metazoa; phylum Chordata; class Amphibia; order Anura; family Ranidae; genus Lithobates; species Lithobates clamitans. The sequence continues at coordinate 2,802,385 of JBBGZY010000725.1, read as the reverse complement.
TACTTTGCTGGTGATACTGATGGAGTTATTGCAAACTAATTTTCAAAGGCTTTTTTTTCTAGTGATATCAAGAATAATATTATTATGTTTTTTTTTTAAATTTTTATTTGTGCAAGTTACCACAACACCATTATCCCGTAGTTTTTAAGATCAAAGATACAACTATGTTGGTGTCCCTTGTCCATTTTACATTGTATTTTTTTTTTTCTTTTTTTAAAGGTTTTTATTCACCAAATGTTCATACAGGTTATTAGCAAAATGCAATAAACAGATATGGTACAATCTAAAGTATATCCAGATTCCAAATAATTGCAAATACATAAAAGATTAATGCATTTATTATACCGCTCTATAGTTTGTCATTGCTCTCCATCCAAACTAATCCAAACTAAACTTTGTCTAAACAGAAGTACAGTAGAGAATAAAACTTACGTTCCTATAGATAAAATCTATATTGTTCATACAGTACTCCAAGAACCGGAGGGAAGTGTCCCTCGTAAACCCTTTGTGCCGTGTGCTGCTGTGATTCAACTCCCCACGAGATCTCTTTAGTTATCATTTGAAAAATATAGGTAGCTTGCGCAGTTACATTGCAGATTATAGCGTGTTTTCAGAGTTAATCCATTTTCCCCAAATTTTATAAAATTTTTTGGTCGATCCTCTGGATTCATATGTCATTTTATACATGGTGATGTTAGCATTAACTAATCCTTTCCAGGCGTTTAATGTAAGGCAGTCACTTCTAATCCAGTGGAGTGCAATTAGTTTTCTTACATAGTAAAACAGTAACCTTAATAGTGTTCTCATGTTATTGGTCATAACTTCATCTTCTATGACCCCTAGTAGGCCAAGAAGTGGGCTACAGATGTTTGGTATATCTAATGTGTCAGCAATAAATTGGGTCACCTGAGACCATAGTGGTCTCACTCTGTCACATTCCCATACCATATGTATAAAAGATCCTTCTGCTGTCAGGCATTTATGACAAATGGGGTCTTCCCTTCGTCCCATTTTATAGAGTCTAAGAGGGGTATAATACATTTGATGCAAGTATCTAAGTTGTATCAGTTTGTCTCTGGCAGAAATAACCGTAGGCAAATATGATGCAAGGACTCCCTCCCATTGGTCCTCTGTAATTTCTGGTATGATCTCCACCCATTTTTCTCTAAGTTTACTTTCTTTAGAATTCACTCTCTCTGCTAGTGTATTGTAGTATGTACTGTATATATTCATTTAGTATGGTCTGGGTCTGCCAGTAATTTTTCTAGCTTAGAGTTCTCCAGTGACACCAGTCCAACTCCAAACTGAGCATGGGCAGCATGTCTCAATCTAGTGAATTGGTATTCCCATGTTTCCGGAATATTCAATTCTCTTCTCAACTGTGAAAAGGATTTCAGTTCCCCATTAACATATAACTGATGTAGGTATGTGAGCCCATACCTGGCCCATCTGAATCCATCTTCTAAACAGAAAAATTCCTTTAGGTTAGGGTTAAACCATAGCGGAGCATTGGGGGATAAGTGAAGAGGATTATCCAGTATATGTTTTATACAGATCCCCAATATTCGTTTAGCAGATTTGAGTATCTCTTTGCCCCCTTCAGTGGGGACTTCTCCCCTAAAAAAGAAGTTCAGTAAGGTTTCGTATGAAGTTACTGCTGCTGCTTCTACTGCAAACGCAGCATTATTTAACTGTGGGAACATTCTCAAGTGGATAAATACTAACTGAGATGCTAGATAGTATAGACGCAGGTCAGGTATTGCCAAACCACACCTCCGAACTGGCAATTGTAGTATTTCCAGAGAGACCCTAGCAGCCTTATTACCTCATAGAAAAGATGTCAATAGGGAATTAATATGTTTTAATATTTTCTTCGGGATATATGTTGGGGCATTGGAAAGTACATTCAAAAATTTCGGGAGGAAGATCATTTTAAATAAATTGGCCCTACATAGAGTGTAAGTGGGAGATCTTTCCATTTCTGTATCCTATCACTAAACGTTCTAATTATAGGCCACAAATTGGCCTCAATGAATGAATCTACCGGTGGTTGGACCATTATTCCCAAGTATTTAAATTTCTCTACAATGGCACTGGGCTGGAAGAATGAAAGTCCGGCTGTGGATCCATCGGAAAAAGGACTGACTTGGTCCAATTGATCCGGAAGCCAGAAAAATCTCCAAACTCCCGAATCAAGGAGACTGCCGTGGCTAGTGGTGTGTCAGAATCTCTCAAATATAGGAGCATGTCGTCCGTGTATAGCGATACACGTTCCTCAAGGTCCCCAACCAGAAATCCCTGTAAAATGTCATTAGTTCTGAGTTTAGCAGCTAGTGGCTCAATGGCCAGAGAAAATAGGAGAGGACACAGGGGGCAACCCTGTCCCGTTCCCCTATGGATCCTGAAAGAGTCAGATATGAAACCATTTACTCTAATACTTGCCCGGGGTTCATTATATAAGAGTTTAATCCATGAGATAAATTTTGGTCCAAAACCTAATTTGCCTAGAAGGGAAAATGAATTATTCCATTCTACTTAATCGAACGCCTTTTTTGTGTCTAAAGACGATACTACTCGTTTACCCTTATTCAGGTGATGGGTCTGCAGATTGACATATAATCTACGTAAGTTCATTTGGGTAGAGCAGCCGGGTATAAATCCAGTCTGATCTGAATTATTTAATTTAAGGATCACCGACTTCAATCTACTGGCCAAGATTTTGCCAGTATCTTGACATCAGAATTTATTAAAGAGATTGGCCTGTATGACTCGCATTCCTGCAGATCCATCCCTGGATTGGGTATCACTACAATCAAAGCCTCCCGCATAGATTCTGGTAATATACCTTCCCTTTCTGCTGCTATAAAAACTTTTTGTAGAGTTGGTGACAGTTTCTCTTTATGTAACTGGTACCACTCAGCTGTGATCCCATCCAAGCCAGGTGATTTGCCTGGCTTGAAGGAGGAAATTGCGCCACTAATTTCCTCCAGCGATATCGGTTGCTCCAAAATTGCACTATTTTCCTGATCTAGTGAAGAGAGAGTTAAATTCTCAATATATAGCGCCAATTCCTGATTAGTGTGTTGGGTCTGTGTCTGGTATAGGGTTTCGTAAAAATTCAGAAAGGTGTTTAGAATCTCCTGAGGTTCCTCTACCACCTCACCAGTTACCGTAGTTTCCTGATCTTCCCTATCGAAACCGGGGTATAAAGCGGACTCGCTAGGAAGGACAGGAGTCGTCCACTCTTATCGCCAAACTCAAAAAAAGATCTAGTCTGACGTAGTTGTTTTTTAACAGTGTGCTCAGTTAAAAGTAAGTTATATTGTCGTGTTTTGTCTTGCCAAGATTTGTATCTACCAGGGGATGAATTATGTATATATTCCCTTTCAGCTTCTGAGGCCTTGACCTCTGCATCTTTCATATCAGAGTTGAGTGCCTTGGAGAAACTCCTTGTCTCCGAGGCAAATACCCCTCTCATAGTTGCCTTAAAGGCATCCCATTGATTGGCCATTGATGTTTCCAACCCATTCTCCTTCCAATAGTGATCAATACTCTCTTTGCACTTTATAGTAATATATTCCTCCTGGAGCCAGTTTGTATTCATCCGCCATTGTCTCCTTCCCCGTGGAGCGTTCAGATCCAAAGTAACCTCCAGAGGAGAGTGGTCTGATATAGCTCTAGGGAGATGTCTGACATTGGATATATTAGGAAGACCATCCATGGACGATAGCACTAAGTCTATTCTAGAAAGTGTCTTATGGGTCTCAGAGTGACATGAGTACTCCCTGACTCCAGGATTCCTCTGTCTCCATACGTCAATGAGTGCATAACTCTCCAACCATGAGGATAAAATATGGCTTGACTCAGAAACGGTCCCATGTCTATCTAGAGCACCATCCAACACTGCATTAAAATCTCCTAAAAGTAGTAATGGGCCCTGAGCAATCAGTATAGCCTCCTTAATAATATTATCTAATATTGAGAAGGAGAATGGGGGCGGAACATAGACACATACCAGCGTTAAAGACACATTATACATTCGACACACTAAGATAGCATATCTGCCATTCGGATCTAGCTTGACCTGTAATATGTGCGCTGCAGCTTTTTTGGTGACCAGAATATTCAGCATGAAGTACTCTCATTACATTCGCTTTTTTCAGTGCCATAACCTTAGATCCCTGCAAATGCGTTTCTTGCAATAGTATGATATGAGGTTTATATCGTTCTATGAAGTCAAAGATGAGAAATCTCTTGATCTTGGAGTTCATACCACGAAAGTTCCATGACAGCAGCATTATCTTACCCTCCATTTATATGTAGAGGAAATAAATGTAATGTACCTGGGGATACTTGCTTGCAAGTCAAATTCTGAATGATCATATCTCCTGTGAGGAGAGAACAAAACACACCAGCAGCACACAGCACAAACCAACATTGAACAATAACATGAACCCCCCCCCACCCTGCACACACCCCCAACTTGTTGTGTGCCTGACTCCCATAACCAAAAGGAAGAAAAATTAAAGTGACCTCAGGGGGTCACAGGTCTCTAAGAAGAACAGAAACACCATGTAATCATAGGTGATGTGTCATATAAAAGTGTAATATCAACCAACTCAAAAACCTGAGATAGTCCAGCCAGGAGCTAGCTTTCTAGAGAGGATAGGGTAAATAACTGAAAGAAAAAAGAAAAAAAAACCCAATGGGGGAAAAAAATGTATTCCCCCTCAAAAAAAAAATTAAACAAAGTCTCCAGTAGTCCCTATCTCTTCCCTCTCTCTCCTATATCAGCAACAGTTCAGGTAAGTGGTGATTTAAACTGTATGTCGATCCAGGCGGGACAATACGCCATAGTATTGTAGTATCAGAAGGTATCATGGGCATGTTCGTCTCTATACACTGGTATAAGGCTCCATGTGGCAAACATCATGTGTACTCAGCAATTATCCCCTTATTCAGTTACCGGTGTTCATCTGGGCTGCGACGCCCTCTGGTGTCCAGCCACCTTGAGGCCTCCGTAGGGTTGTTAAAGAACGACACTTTCCCTCCATCCACCATTCTTAGTTTTGCCGGGTACAGCATACTGTTAGTAAGTTGCAAGTCTCTGAGTCTTTTCTTCACATGGATGAAGCTGGCTCTTTGTTTCTGCGTGGCCGCAGAAAAGTCGGGATAGATGGAAATGCGGTTCCCATTGTATTGCAATTCACCTCCAGTGCGAGCTGCCCTCAAGTATGCTTTCACGATCTCTGAAGTGTAAAATGCGGGCAATCATAGGGCGCGGATGTGCACCAAGAGGAGAAGTTTTAGAAGGAATCCTGTGTGCCCTTTCTTTGGCGAATAAGCGGGAGAAAGTAGTGTCGGCCATGTTATCCCTAAGCCAGAGCTCTAAGAAATCTTCCAGCTGCGTTCCCTCAGCTTTTTCAGGGAAACCTACAAAGCGGACATTGTTCCTCCTTTGTCTGTCTTCCATGTCTCCCAGCTTATCTGTGTGAGCATTTATTTCTCTATGTAGCTGCTGTAGCTTATCCTCCATGTCACTAATTCTTTGCTCAGCTTCCGAGGCCCTCTCTCTAATGGTCTGCACATCCTGCTTCAGAAAGGACATTTCTGCCCTCATCCCATCAATATGCTCAGTCAAAGTAGTTTGGCAGGTGTAAATAGCCTCCATAATTTGCTTTAATGAGGGTTCCTCTGGTCCATCTGCTAACTCCGTATCTCTTGTATCTGCACAGGAGAGTCTATCCAGGGACAAGCCTCTTTTTCTACCCGGAAATCTGCGGGGCAGTGGGCTTACCTTCCCAGAGTGTGGAGATGATCTGTCAGCTCCGCTCCGCTGTGTGCTGCTGGGGCCCTGGTCTGCTGCCTCGTGTGCGCCGCCATCTTGGACTCCCCAGGCATAGTGGGACAAACGATCCGCGGCCAGTTCCATGGATGCAGGCCCGTATTTAACCATACCCCAGTGATCTGTAGGGTCCGGTGAGTAAGGGGGTGCCGGTGTTGCAAAGGATCCGTGTCTCTGACACTCAGGATATAGGCAATATGTGATGTCCCGGCCGGAGCTCCTGTGAAGAGCTGCTCACATGTCGGCTGCTAGCTTCGCCCCCACATTGTATTTTTTTAAATGTAACTGCCTACTCCCAAACTGTCATTTGAAGTAAAACACATAGCCAAGTATTATTCTACACATTTTTTTTTATTGTGCATTAAAAAAACAAATAAAATTAGACATGCCATCTGCCAATAGAACTTAACCAAAAAGTGCATTCTATGCATCCAAAAATATAGAAAATATACCAAATCAAATCATTATTCAACCAAAAAAAATAATGTCAAAGCAATAACTCCAAGGTCAATAATAAATAAAACGTTATCTCCTCCGATTCCGCAACATGTCTGGTTGACAAATGGCTGTTCAGAAAGGGACTGAAAAGCACGAAATGAAAAACGCAAAAAGAAAAGCACGAATCAACATTCACCAAACTTCTACTAACACAAAATTAGCAGAAGGAGCCCAAAGGGTGGCACTAAAGAGCTGAAAAACCACATAGTACGTCTAGTACCTCACTACGTTCGGAATTGTTGGCCAACAATTGTGTGAACGTGTGTATGCAAGACAAGTTTGGGCCAACGCCCTTCCAACAAAATTCCACTGTTTTGTTGGCCAACAATCCGATCCTGTGTACGAGGCATAATAGCTACCTTTATACTTTTTAATTTTGTTAAACTGTTTTGGACAGAATCAAGAGGGGGTTAGACCCTCTGCCAAGTTTTTATTGATTCATGCTTCCTATTTGTCTTCATAGCCATTGTCATTGAATCAGAAAGTGAGGGGAAATCCAAAATATTTGTCACCAGAACACGAAGAAATGGAAACAATGGAGAAACCTGTTCCAGTGAAACTGTCTAAGAGGGGAATTCCCAAAAGCCAAAAGGAATGTTTCAGAAGTGAAGGGAAATCTACACAATGGGGCACAGACGGTATGAAATAAACTGACAGGGGTTTAATCCTTCCCTACTCTACCCACAACAAAAAGAAAAGATTTTGACTATACATATACTTTAACCACTTGCTGACCACCATATGTATATAAACCTCCTGCCAGGAAGTGGTTATAACAAATCCATGGCTGCAGCTGCAACTACGAGCTTGGTGTCATTTTGGCTGTTCAGTAGATAATCTGAGCAGTTCTACAGCAGTAAATGGCTGAGATAGTTAAACACAGGGAAGATGGAGAAACATCTGTTCCCTGAGTTCCCTTCTTTGACCAATGAAGCTGGAAGTAATAATGGTTTCATCACCTCTGCTTTCAGAGCTGTCATTCCCTGGCTGTTTCAGCTAGGGAAGCAGCTAACCAAGCACGATCTGTGCTTGATTAGCTGCATTGGAGGGTAGGGGAGATCCCTAATGTCTCCATTAGCAGTACCTGTTAGCCCCTTTGTGATAAAAAAAGGTAAAGCAGAGTTTCACTATTTTTTTACACTTAGCCTTATTTTAATGCCCACCCATAGTGCTGATATCTTTGCTTAGTTAAACTCTGCAATGTTGTCAGAAAGTCTTTTTTTTAAAAAAAAGCCTTCTCTTGAGCTTCTGGTTGCAGATACCTAGGCAACTATGTCATCATTCTGCCCCGTTGACTCCTAGAATATCTACAGTATCTCACAAAACTGATTACACCCCTCACATTTTTGTAAATATTTTATTATATCTTTTCATGTGACAACACTGAAGAAATGACACTTTGCTAAAATGTAAAGTAGTGGGTGTATAGCTTGTATAACAGTGTAAATTTGCTGTCCTCTCAAAATAACTCAACACACAGCCATTAATGTCTAAACCGCTATCAACAAAAGTGAGTACACCCCTAAGTAAAAATGTCCAAATTGGGCCCAAAGTGTCAATATTTTGTGTGGCCACCATTATTTTCCAGCACTGCCCTAACCCTCTCGGGCATGGAGTTCACCAGAGCTTCACAGGTTGCCACTGGAGTCCTCTTCCACTCCTCCATGACGACATCACGGAGCTGGTGGATGTTAGAGGCCTTGTGCTCCTCCATCTTCCTTTTGAGGATGCCCCACAGATGCTCAATAGGGTTTAGGTCTGGAGACATGCTTGGCCAGTCCATAACCTTTACCCTCAACTTCTTTAGCAAGGCAGTGGTCATCTTGGAGGTGTGTTTGGGGTCATTATCATGTTGGAATACTGCCCCTACGGCCCAGTCTCTGAAGGGAGGGGATCATGCTCTGCTCCAGTATATCACAGTACATGTTGGCATTCATGGTTCCCTCAATGAACTGTAGATCCCCAGTGCCAGTAGCACTCATGCAGCCCTAGACCATGACACTCCCATTACCATGCTTGACTGTAGGCAAGACACACTTGTCTTTGTACTCCTCACCTGGTTGCCGCCACACACGCGTGACACCATCTGCACCAAATTAGTTATGTTGGTCTCATCAGACCACAGGACATGGTTCCAGTAATCCATGTCCTTAGTTGTCTTCAGCAAACTGTTTGTGGGCTTTCTTGTGCATCATCTTTAGAAGAGGCTTATTTCTGGGACGACAACCATGCAGACCATTTTGATGCAGCATGTGGCATATTGTCAGAGCACTGACAGGCTGACCCCCCACCCCTTCAACCTCTGCAGCAATGCTGGCAGCACTCATACGTCTATTTCCCAAAGACAACCTCGGATCTGACGCTGAGCACGTGCACTCAACTTCTTTGGTCGACCATGGCGAAGCCTGTTCTGAATGGAACCTGTCTTGTTAAACCACTGCATGGTCTTGACCATTGTGCTGCAGCTCAGTTTTAGGGTCTTGGCAATCTTCTTATAGCCTAGGCCATCTTTATGTAGAGCAATAATTCTTTTTTTCAGATCCTCAGAGAGTTCTTTGCCATGAGGTGCCATGTTGAACTTCCAGTGACTAGTATGAGAGAATGAGAGTGATAACACCAAATTTAACACATCTGCTCGCTATTCACACCTGAGACCTTGTAACACTAACAAGTCACATGACACCGGAGAGGGAAAATGGCTGCTTGGGCCCAATTTGGACATTTTCACTTAGGGGTGTACTCACTTTTGTTGCCAGCGTTTTAGACATTGAAGGCTGTGTTTTGAGTTATTTTGAGGGGACAGCAAATTTACACTGTTATACAAGCTGTACACTCACTACTTTACATTGTAGCAAAGTGTCATTTCTTCAGTGCTGTGACATGAAAAGTTATAATAAAATATTTACAAAAATGCAAGGGGTGTACACACTTTTCTGAGATACTGTATGTCATGGATCGCAGGAGTCTTCAGGCATCTAAATCTTGCGTCAAAGTGCGCCTAGCAGTGTCATTACTGCGCAGGTGCATGCTGGGTAGCCTGCTGCACAAAAACCAGGAAATGAATGCAGGCTGGCTACAGCTGCCCACATCTTCCATAGCCGCTTCCGGATTCCAGGGTGAAAATAAACAACTACTGATTTTATAAGTAAATTGTATGTGGACGTGTGCAGCAATATCCAATGTGGACAATGTTTTTATTCTAATTTTGCGTATGAGACTGTAGCTCCTCTTTAAAATTAGGTGCTCAGTTTTTGACAGATTAAAGTGTATTGAACCCAAGAACAAAAAATGATAATGTTGCAGCTTATCAGTCCTCAGATATAGTGGCTGCATTCATTTTCTTCAGGCTTTTTTCCCCCTTTATTGTAACTTAGTAATCCTGCCTTTAACACACTTTCTGTCCCAAGGCCACAACCATACTGATCAGCATTGTCAACCTAGGACATGATAGGACTACGTAACAGGAACATGTAGTCAGGGGAGACTCTGCCTCACCTGTCATGAACATAAAAAACAATAAAGAAATAATAAAAAAATACAAAAAAAAAAAATCGAGCTTTGAGGGTCGTAGCTTGGTGACCTCTGGTCACAGAGACCCCAAATTTGGGTAGCTTAAGTCCTACCCCACCACTGGTCAAAATTCGGGGCGCCTACAACCTATGGTTCCGGAGATACAGGGCTCCTTGTGCAGCCTGTCAGAAGCTACATAAAAAGCGACCAGTTTAAATACAAGCTGACACACTCTGTTTGCAGCAGACTGAGAGGATGAGCTCACAGTGCCTCTCACTTCTTGTCAGAGGCACTGAGCTCAAAGGAGAGCTTGGAGCCTTGGACCAATGGTAAAGTTAAATGGTACTACAAGGAAAAAACATGGTAAACCCATGTTTTTTCCTTGTAGTTAAGGGGGCTGGGCTGGAAGTGAGCATGTGGCTAAAAGCCACATGCTCCCTTCCAGCCCAGCCCTCTTAACTACAAGGAAAAAAACGGGTTTATAGGTATAAGATTTACCCACAATCCCATGTCTTTCTCACACAGTTAAAAGGGAGAATGAGAAACTGCTGCTGCTGAAAAGGTACTGTTTTAATCAAGCTAAATCATATATTTATATGTTATACCATAATAATTTATTATTTATCTATTTACTGTGCAGTTACTGGTTGGAAGTTATAACTTCAAACTTCAGTAATTTGTCCGTTAAGCCACCTGCTTGAGAACAGTTTTTGAAAATATAGTAAATTACCTTAAAAATAATATATAATAATTATTTATATATTACTTATGGTAATTAACCCCTTGCCACCCAGGCCAATTCTGACTCTTCTCTTTTTCATGTAAAAATCATAATTTTGTTGCTAGAAAATTACTCAGAACCACCAAACATACATACATATATATAAAAAAAATGGTGGTCGTTGCAACTTTTTTTGTCACATGGTATTTGCGCAGCGATTTTTCAAATGCGTTTTTTTTGGAAAGAAACTGTTTGATGAATAAAAAAAAAGTTAGCCAGATTTTTTTGTATTAGGATGTTATGCCAAATAAATATATACCTAACATGTCACACTTTAAAATTGCGCACACTTGTGGATTGGCGCCAAACTTCAGTACTTAAAAATCTCCATAGGCGACGCTGTAAAAATTTTTACAGGTTACGTGTTTAGAGTTACAGAGGAGGTCTAGTGCTAGAATTATTGTTCTCCCTCTAACGTTCACGGCGTATCTAGCCTGTGTGTATCGGCTCTGATACTAGCCAGTGACCTCAACGCACGTCCCTGCTATGTAACACTGTGTTAGGACTGCATAAAACCTCCCTCTATTCTCACAGAAGGAGGTGTTTCGTAGTTCACTGAGATAGCAGGAAACAATGCTAACTGATAACAGTCCAAAGGCAGAGTGCACAGGAATGTATCGGCTTGTGATTTTAGGTCTACCCTGTTTCCCCTAAAATAAGACCCAGCATGATTGTTGGTGATGGCTGCAATATAAGCCCTACCCCCCAAATAAGCCCTAGTTAAAGTCCTTGTAGGTCTTATTGTCAGGGTAGGGCTTATTTTTGGGGAAACAGGGTAGGGTTTATATCCCGATGGGACTCATGAGGGGATCAGTAAGAGATCTAGGAAAAGTCAGCCACACTGGAGGTGACCATCGGCTGCGGGGCGAATGCGCAAATACGGACTTACTGTTCAGCGGCGGCCTGGTTTGCCATGGATCGGCTTGGTAGGCAGGGAATGAGGAGACTCCGCTCCTCCCACGACCACCCAGCATATGCAGAACCCGCGGCAGGCCCCGCATGTCGTAACCCACAGCCAGCTCTGCATGTCACACCCGGACATGCGGCCTGGCGGCCAGTCCGGGTCTGGGGGCATGTATATGTATAAATATATACCCAAAAGGTGTCCCGAAGTCGGACTGCATTGCCGGTTTGAAATTGTGCGAGTTTATCTGAACTCGCATGATTTCACACCGGCAATGCAGTTCGACTTCGGGGGCGATTTGACAGACATCTGTGTGGGTTCATGCACAGATGTTTATTCAAATCGCCCCCGAAGTCGGCAAAAGTAGTGCAGGAACTACTTTTAGGAATCAGTGTGGCGCCGCAAAGTTGGCGTCGCACTGATTCGGTCGGTACTATTTCCGGCAATAGCCGCTGATTTGGCCTGCGGTTTGACATGTCAAATCACATGCCAAATCGGCCCAATGTGAACCTTGGCTCAATGCAGGACACCTTTTGGGCACAAGAACTCTCTCACACAATGTCTGACTGATGCCATCACTTTGACCCCTTTCACACTGAGGCACTTTTCAGGCGTTTTAGTGCTAGAAATAGTGCCTGAAAAGCGCCTCTCAAGCTTCCCCAGTATGAAAGCCTGAGTGCTTTCACACTGGGGCAGTGCGCTTGTGGGATGGGAAAAAAAGTCCTTCATCTTTGGGGCGGTTTGGGAGTGCTGTATACACCGCTCCCAAAACGCCCTGCCCACTGAAATGAATGGGCAGCTCATCCGAAGCGCCTGCAAAGCGATTCAGCAGCACCACTTTTCAGGCGCTTTTAACCCCTTGATAACCCCTTCTTTGGGGTTAAAAGTGCCCCACTACCACCCGCAAAGTGGCGCTGCAGCGCCGGTAAAGCGCCGCTAAAACGAGCTGCACTTTACCGCTACCACAGCGCAATCTAGGTGTGAAAGGGGTCCTTCAACCTTTGTTTAGCATCACTCACATTGTGTAAGACTCCTTTCATACCCTTTCATACTTTACAGGCTTTTTTGCGCTAAAAATAGCGCCTGTAAACTGCCTCTTCTGTGCTTTCACAACCAGGCGATGCGCTTGCAGGACAGGAAAAAAAGTCCTGCAAGCAGCATCTTTGGGGCGGTGTGAGAGCGGTGTATACACCGATCCTCCACCGCCCCTGGCCGTTAAAATGAATGGGTACCACTTTCAAAGCGCCTTAAAAGTGCTTTGAAAGCAGCGCTAAGCGGCAGCTTTTAACCCCTTCTGGGGTTGTTCATTTGTCCCTCATGCCTGGTGTGCCCTATGGCCAGTCCGGGCCTGCCCCAACAGGAAGAGGAAGAGGAGGTATACTTGTAGTTGACACTGATATGTCACACGTCCCAGAAGGCTGCAGGACCAGTTCCATACCCCGCAACTTTTGAACTTCAGAATGAGGGACACTTGAGCGAGAAAGAGATCTGCTGTGCACGTATCGTACTGCGGCGAGATGTGGGTGTGGCCAAACTTAACAGTAGAAGGGGCTTAGGGGCGTGGTTAAACAAAACCTGGGCTTCCTTGTACCCATAAAATATGCTTTGATTGCTTTGTCTGAGCCTACCTTAAAGAGGAACTTCATTAAAATAGTCAGGGACTGCATAGCAACCAGCAACTGTTGGGACAATGAAGGCTTTGGTGAGAAGTCCATAATGTACAGTATTGTGTATATAGTGCAGGGGTGTGTAATACAGAACACAGGGGTTGGGGAGTGCTGCAGTCAGTGTCAGGTTTAGGATACATAGCACAGACTGCAGGGATTCAGGGGGTGTTTAAGGATCAGGAGTATATAATGCACAGAGGGCTGTATTCTGGGTTTAGGAGTACATGGCACCCAGAGAGCAGGGTCCAGGAGCACACAAAGCACAGAATACACAGAATGCAGGGGACAGGAGTGCTATCCACAGAATGCAGGGGACGGGAGAGTGTACTGCATAGTAAGATTCAGGAGTAGAAAACAAAAAGAGTGCAGGAGTCAGGGGTGTGCAAAATCCCCCCCCCCCCCCACAAGCAATACTCTCCCCCATGTTACCCTTTCAGCAAAACAATCCCACCCCCCCCAAAAAAAAAAATCCAGCACTAAGTTGCACGCCCCCCCTCCCCCAAGTACAAATCCTCTCTCCTCTGCCAAGAACAAATCCTCCCATGCAAATCCCCCTTCCACACAATTCCTCCTCCCTCAGTACCCCTCTCAGAATAAATTCTCTTCCACCCCCAAACCCTCCATCCCAGCACAACCCCCCATTCTAGTACAAATCCTTCCCCACCCAATTTCCCCTCTCCAAATCCCCCCCAGCACAAATCCTCGTTCCCCCCCAAATCTCCCTTCCCAGCACAACAAATCCCTCCAAATTTCTTCTCCCAGCAAAAATTCTCTCCCTTTTCAAACATATATCCACCCCCCCCTCAAATCCATCTTCTAGCACAGATCCACCTCCTCCAAGCGTAAATCCTTTCTCCACTTCTAGCACAAATCATCTCCCCCAAATTCTCTTTCTCAGCACAGATCTTCTTACACCCCCCAAATCCCCCATAACAGCACAGCTACTCATCCTGGCACAAATACCTCACCCCTCTAAAAAATTCTCTCCCCACTTCTAGCACAAATCCACCTTACTCCTCCATCCCAGCACAAACCCTCCTTCCCCCTCTTTAAAACCCTCCAGGTCAAATCCTGCTCCCCATCCCTAAATCCCCCTCCTAGCAAAAAAACTCTCCTCCAAGTCCTCCTTTCCAGTACAACCCCCCCACCATCCTAGGTCAAATCCTCTTCCCGACCCCACATCCTCCCCAGCACAAATCCTCTTTCCCCCAAATCCCCCAAGCCAGTACTTCTGCAAGCTTCTAGATTCCCCCCTGAAACAAAATGAATGCAAATCGCACGGTAAAGAATCACAGGAACAGGAATGCAGTGTGATTGCTGTCCGAATCGCATGCAATTTCCTCCACCGCTGTGTGTGAACCCAGTAAATAAATCGAAGCGCCATGTAGGGGACACTGCAGATATGGATTTGACTAAGTATTTACTTTATGAGTTATAACTGTAGCGCCTATCCCAAATTTTCGGGAGCCTGGTGGTGAACCTCAGAGGCAGGGAGGTCTGACATACTTCCTCAGGGTGAAAGTTATTTACTTTATGAGTTATAACTGTAGCGCCTATCCCAAATTTTCGGGAGCCTGGTGGTGAACCTCAGAGGCAGGGAGGTCTGACATACTTCCTCAGGGTGAAAGTTAATAGGCATGGTGGTTGTTGTACAAGTTAATTAATATATGTTTCCGGGAAGGGTGTAAGGGACTGCCAACATCCTAATATATATAAAGAACAGCGTGTGCATAGCACTGAAAAAATCCCTTTGGACCTTAAAGGCAGAAATTGGTGTAGTAAAAGTATAGAAAGTTTAAAAGGCAATTATGCCACTTATATGCACTATTAAAATGGTATAATTGCCTTTTAAACTTGCTATACTGTTACTACTCCAATTTCTGCCTTTAAAATCCAAGGGGAAGATAGAAAGACTGGGTGCCAGTCACTTTTATGCTTAAACAAAGAGATGTTTATTTCTCACAACAGGAAAAATCTGGGAGAGAGGGGGTAGGGCACAGGACACGCTTAGTCACAAATAGTAACAATCACCAGACAGGCAGATTGGTAGAGGGTGAGGGTAGACTGCATAGCTCCCAACTGTTCCTGATTTCAAGGGACTGTCCCTGATTTGGAGCAATGTCCCCTCTGTCCCTCATTCCTCCTCATTTCTCCCTCATTTTTGTCTGATCTATATAGTTGTATATAAAAAGCACTTTTTATCTATCAAAAAGTGTTTTTCCAGCGCTAAACCTTTCATCTGATTTCTAAATTGTTGCATTTGTAAATTCCAAAAGCCAATATAAAGGAATAGTAGTGGTAAAAAAAACACTTGTGAGTTTAACCAATCTTGTTTTTTTGTACAATTCTCCTTTAAGGGGGCGTGGTAAGGGGTGTGTCCTATGCCTGCATACTTTTGCTGATAGGTGTCCCTCATTCCCATCTCAAAAAGTTGGGAGGTATGAGACAGCAGTACAGGAAAAGAACCTTTAAGCTGAACCAGCACATCTGTACTTTGTAGAATAGGCTGTCTCCTAAAGTAACTGAACTCAACTCATGGAAACTGCAGGAATTCTATGGATGATTCCATCTTGACGCTTTCCCAGGCTCTCCATGGATCCCCGTATAAGCAAGAGTCACCTCTGGTACTTCATCTCAGGTCTCCATCCCACTCAGAATTGTTTCCGAATGTTTAGCAGGCTTTTCTCTGAATAATCTTGAACACCCGGATAGGCCTAGATCTAGCAGCCAGGAGAGCACCTGGATAGGCCTCAGGCTTCAGGCCTAGCAGCCAGGAGCTGTTTCACACACGACCTAGATCACCTGACTCTCTCCGAATAAATAGCCTCTCCCAGCATTCATATCGGCGAATCTGATAAAAGTATGTTTATTCATAACCTGAATGAATGCACACTAATGTCAAAGGCAACAGCGCCGCCTACTGACAAAAGGGTGAACCACAGCTAAACAGGATGAGTAGAAAAGCCATCTGAATTCTAAACACTACAAATTAGCCAGGCTGGCTACCACCCAGCACAACTAAGTTTACCTGTAGCCCTGCTTTGGGACAAGGGTGGTACATAACATTTTAATAAACTGCCTACTGCTGCACTACATGACGCTTCGCTTTCTTTACTAGGTTCACACACACGGGAGCGGTGGGGAAAATCGCATGCAATTCGGACAGGAATAGCAATGCATTCCTGTTTAAATCGCATGTGATTCTTTGCAATGCAATTTGCGACCATTCATTTTGTATGCGCGCAAATCGCACCACAAAGTATTGTTTTTTGTTGTCGGGAGCATTTTCACGAGTGCTCGTGAAAATACTCGGTATCGGTATCAGTGCATCCCTAGTTGATTTTCTCATTTTAAACATTTGATATGTTTTCTATTTTCTACTGTGAATAAAATATAGGTTTATGAGATTTGCAAATCATTACATTTAGTTTTCACTGTATATAGATTTTACACATAGCGTCCCAATTTTATTTGGAATTGGGGTCGAAAAAGACTTTTATTTATTTATTTTTTTCACAATGATTTTTATTTAATACAAAGTAAATGCCTCAAGTATTACAAGTTAGGAATATAGTACTAGAGGAAAAAAGGCAAACAATCACTTCATCAGCCCTAACCCCCCCACAAAAAGGTTAACTAAACGTTTGATTCACATTAAACTTTCCGTTTGCATTAAAACATGTAACCAGACAATTTTTCCTGCATCAACAGACATAAACAGAGCTGACCGTCACAACTCCCTACAGCTATCGGCCCTCAGGCATTTTCACTTACTCTCCGCTAAGAGCAGCCTGGCTCTGCTTCACACAGCGGCATTCAGAAGTGTCTGATAAAATCTTGGTTAAGCTCTCAGCATTCATGCCGTGAGGTACTGCACCTTGTTTATCCGCACTCACTTCCCGACGATGGCTAATTCCAATCTTCAAGGCCAAAGGTGGAAAAAAAAAAACATGCACATCTGAACAATGGCTGTAGCCCAAAGGCAGCCAAAGGACTCTGACATTTTTTTGCTGCTCCTAAACACTAAACTGATAACATGACTCCATTATAATAACAGCAAAACAACAACCCATTCTGGTGTAGTACTACCATCACAGAAGATGCTGATAAACAATTTCTATAATTCCAGCGATGACCCACAACGTAACTGGACCCGACAACATGCCAATAACCCAACAGTAATAATTGGGCGTTATTAATCACTTGACCTCCAAAAGGTTTACTCCCCTTCCTGACCAGGCCATTTTTTGCGATATGGCATTGCGTTGCTTTAACTGACAATTGCGCGGTCATGCGACACTGTACACAGATAAAATGTATGTCCTTTTTTACCCACAAATAGAGCTTTCTTTTGGAAAAACCTTCTTTTGAGAGTAACTTGGTTTGAGAGCGTTTTGCAAGACAAGCAAAATTTTTAAATAATTTTGACTTGATATACAAGCGATGTCTTGATATACAGGTAGCGTCATGTCACAACTGAGTATACAGTGGGGACAGAAAGTATTCAGACCCCCTTAAATTTTTCACTCTTTTTATGTTGCAATCATTTGCTAAAATCATTTAAGTTCATTTTTTTTCCTCATTAATGTACACACAGCACCCCATATTGACAGAAAAACACAGAAATGTTGACATTATTGCAGATTTATTAAAAAAGAAAAACTGAAATATCACATGGTCCTAAGTATTCAGACCCTTTGCTTAGTATTTAGTAGAAGCACCCTTTTGATCTAATACAGCCATGAGTCTTTTTGGGAAAGATGCAACAAGTTTTTCACACCTGGATTTGGGGATCCTCTGCCATTCCTCCTTGCAGATCCTCTCCAGTTCTGTCAGGTTGGATGGTAAACGTTGGTGGACAGCCATTTTTAGGTCTCTCCAGAGATGCTCAATTGGGTTTAAGTCAGGGCTCTGGCTGGGCCATTCAAGAACAGTCACGGAGTTGTTGTGAAGCCCCTCCTTCGTTGTTAGAAGGTAAACCTTCGGCCCAGTCTGAGGTCCTGAGCACTCTGGAGAACGTTTTTGTCTAGGATATCCCTGTACTTGGCCACATTCATCTTTCCCTCGATTGCAACCAGTCGTCCTGTCCCTGCAGCTGAAAAACACCCCCACAGCATGATGCTGCCACCACCATGCTTTACTGTTGGGACTGTATTGGACAGGTGATGAGCAGTGCCTGGTTTTCTCCACACATACCACTTAGAATTAAGGCCAAAAAGTTCTATCTTGGTCTCATCAGACCAGAGGATCTTATTTCTCACCATCTTGGAGTCCTTCAGGTGTTTTTTAGCAAACTCCATGCGGGCTTTCATGTGTCTTGCACAGAGGAGAGGCTTCCGTCGGGCCACTCTGCCATAAAGCCCCGACTGGTGGAAGGCTGCAGTGATGGTTGACTTTCTACAACTTTCTCCCATCTCCCGACTGGATCTCTGGAGCTCAGCCACAGTGATCTTTGGGTTCTTCTTTACCTCTCTCACCAAGGCTCTTCTCCCCCGATAGCTCAGTTTGGCTGGACGGCCAGCTCTAGGAAGGGTTCTGGTCGTCCCAAACATCTTCCATTTAAGGATTATGGAGGCCACTGTGCTCTTAGGAACCTTAAGTGCAGCAGAAATGTTTTTGTAACCTTGGCCAGATCTGTGCCTTGCCACAATTCTATCTCTGAGCTCTTCAGGCAGTTCCTTTACATGCACTGTGAGCTGTAAGGTCTTATATAGACAGGTGTGTGGCTTTCCTAATCAAGTATAATCAGTATAATCAAACACAGCTGGACTCAAATGAAGGTGTAGAACCATCTCAAGGATGATCAGAAGAAATGGACAGCACCTGAGTTAAATATATGAGTGTCACAGCAAAGGGTCTGAATACTTAGGACCATGTGATATTTCAGTTTTTCTTTTTTAATAAATCTGCAAAAATGTCAACAATTCTGTGTTTTTCTGTCAATATGGGGTGCTGTGTGTACATTAATGAGGAAAAAAAATGAACTTAAATGATTTTAGCAAATGGCTGAAATATAACAAAGTGTGAAAACTGTAAGGGGGTCTGAATACTTTCCGTCCCCACTGTAAAAGAGAAGAGAGGCGCCTCTAAGTCTAAGTGTATATGCAATAGATAGATTCATATTCATTCGTCCAGCCCCTTTCAGGGTACCGGGTGCATGAATTACAGCGGCCAGGGTTTTTTTTTTAAGTGCGAATTTGCCACGAACGCCCCATATGTTTGATTCATTTGCGAGCAAACAAACACCGATGTTCGAGTCGAACTTACGCTTGACTTGAACCGCGGGTTCATCCCTACTGAGGAGTAAGGAAAGTGCAGGGACTGCACAATCTCCTCGTAGGAATCCTCCCGGTTGGATGTGGACTGGCCAGGCTGCATTCCCACACCTCGCTGCAGAAGCTGTCCGCATCATTCCAGGGTCTTAAACCTATGCTACTGTTTGTAAGTGGCTCCAGGTGTCTGTGCCTTCCTGCTGGGCCTGTTTGTATATGTTGGAAGTCTTACATTATACTGTTTTCATCCTCCTCTGCCTCTGAGTGTATTCATTGCCGCCTGTCCACCCTATCCACATGTTCACCTTTAACCTCCCTGGCGGTATGATTATTTCGGATTTTAGGTGCTGAAAGCGGTACAATTATTTTGCATGGAAATTTGGCGTTTTATATTGTAGGCCTGTAATTCTTAACAATAACACACTTAAATCTGTCCAAACAAGAGTCTAGTAGATATCCCGGGTATGATAAAGTTTGAAACACAAAAACATAAATTATAATATAATAAATAAAAATAAATAATTAAAAAAATAAAATAATAATAAAATAAATTTCCCCACGATTCACTATCGCTCAATTCTGCAAGTGTTCTAATTTACTATCGCAGTTTTCTAGCTGGTCTAAAGCCACTTTTGACGTAAAGGGACACTTTTTGGTTGCTATGGACAATCTCCAGTTTCCAGCCAGAAAGAACAGTATATATAATATAGAACTGCATGCAGGGCATAGGACAAAGCACTGGGGACAAAAGGGATGTGAAATAATTTCATACAGTACTGTAATCTGTAAGATTACAGTACTGTATGTGTTATGCATTTTACAGTTTTTTTAATTTGCCGCCAGGCTCCGCCCCCGTGCGTCGCGGCGCTTGCAGGGAACGGAGCCTGGCACAGAGAGGCTTCAGGCAGAGGACGGAGCCCACGGACACTGCGGGGGACATCGCAGGATCCCGGGGACAAGGTAAGTAACGCCGCCCCAGGATCCTGCAATGCGATCCCGAGTGTGGCTCGGGGTTACCGCTAATGGGACTGAATTTTAACCCCGAGCCACACTCGGGAAAACTGCCAGGGGGGTTAAATAAAGCTTTTCCAGTGCCAGTAGCATCCCAGCAAGTGCAGGCAAAGTTCAACACATACAAGAAAGGCAAGAAAAGACAGCTCACCCATCCAACATCGGACGGATACTCTTCCTAGATGCAGTCTGTTCCCTGATAGAACTCCTACAGGTTGGATGGAAGCGGATGAGGGGTTGCATACCTCCCAACATTTTAAAATGGGAATGAGGGACACCTACTAGCAAACGTTTGTAGGCATAGGACACACCCTCTGCCACACCCCCTTAAAGGAGAATTAACCAAAAAAAAGGTTAATTAAATCCACAAGAGCTTTTTTTACCACCTACTATTCCTTTATACTGGCTTTAAAAATTTACAAATGCAGCAATTTAGAATTTGGATGGAAGGTTTAGCACTGGCAAACACTTTTTGAAAGATAAAAAGTGCATTTTATATACAACTATGAGGATCAGACGAAAAAGAGGTACAAATGAGGAGGAATGAGGGACAGAGGGACATTGCTCCAAATCAGTGACAGTCCGTCGAAATCAGGGACAGTTGGGAGCTATGGGGTTGGCTGATACTACATACAGTTTTTTTCTTAGTGAAGGAAATGAATCATTTGGGCCACCTTTCATTTTAAGTGATAGCAAAACTGGAGTTTGACTTCAAAGCCACGCAATCCTTATAGCATACAAGAAAAGGAATGCAGACACTTGTAGTCAGCAAATTCTAGATCACCCCCTGCTGCCTGAACTGTTAAATATAAATAATAAATATTTATTTGATTAAAAAATGTTAACATTTTTAAACTTTATTCCCTAACATTATAAATGCATAAAGAATTGATTTACAAAACCCTTTAAAACATGACAACAAATTATTCTGGGTTTGGGTTAGGAAATTAGCTAATTTCATTACTGGCAGCTTTCCCAGCTTCAGAAACCAAGATACAATTGTTAATGGGTTATATTTAGAGCTCTAAAGAGCTCCAAATTAAGAAACTATTTAACACAAGGGTTTTAGTCTAGAGTAGCCCTTTAATGTCTCTATTTCTCCTATTTTTTGCTAACTCTCTTTTGTTTTAATGCCATTGAAATGTATACTCCATAGGTACCTGCTGACAGGAGCTTATTTTAAACAGCACATTCTTAGACAGAAATAACATGCAGAGTTATACACACACTGACTTTCTCTATAGTGAGGCACAGATGAGGACAGCTTTAGAGATTGAACCTTCAAAAAAAAAACTGTTTTAGCTTTAATATTCCTAACCTGTAGGTTAATATGACATCCCATTGGTCTCAGCCATTGGCAGATTATAGATTTTACTGGAGCTGCATTTGTTAATTTTATTTGTAGCACAACCTACAGGTGAAATCTGGTATCACAGCTTGTTCAGTTAAAGTGCTTGTAAAATTACTATTATTAATATCCTTTATTGTAGTACCATCATATTCTGTAGATCTTTAATTAGGGTATACAGTACATAAAAATATTGTACAATGTTTACAAAATTAACCCCTTCAGCTCTGGAAGGTTTATCCCCCTTCCTGATCAGGCCATTTTTTGCGATATGGCATTTTAACTGACAATGGCGCAGTCCTGCGATGTTGTACCCAAATAAAATTGATGTCCTTTTTTAACCAAAAATAGAGCTTTCTTTTGGTGGTATTTTATCACCTCTGCGTTTTTTATTTTTTGCACTATAAACAAAAAAGACTGACAATTTAAAAAAAAACAAACAATATTTTTTTACTTTCTGCTATAAAACACCCAATAAAAAAGTGCAGAAAATCTAATTTCTTCATCAATTTAGGCCAATGTGTATTCTGCTACATGTTTTTGGTAAAAAAAATCCCAACAAGTGTATATTCATTGGTTCACGCAAAAGGTATAGCGTCTACAAACTATGGGATTTTTTGGGGAAATTTTTATTTATTTTAATTTTTTTACCAGTAATGGCGACGATCAGCGACTTATAGTGAGACTGTGACATTGTGGCGGATGAATCAGACACTAATGCCATGTAAACACAAGTGGACTTTTCAGCATCAAAGGTCCGACGGTCTTTCCGACGGACTTTCGACGAAGTTACGACAGACTTTCGAACGACCGGACTTGGCCACACACGAACGGACTAAAGTCCGGTCGGAAGTCCATTGGTTTGAACGTGATGATGTATGAAGGGACTAGGATAAGGAAGTTCATAGCCAGTAGCCAATAGCTGCCCTTGCGTAATTTTTTGCCTGTCAGACTAGCATACAGACGAACTGATTTTTCGACTGAACTCGAGTCCGTCGGAAAGATTTGAAACATGTTCTAAATCTAAAGTCTGTGTGATTTTCAACAGAAAAAGTCCGCTGAAGGTCCGATGAAACCCACACACAGTCGGATTGTCCAACAGATTTGTTCCATCGGACCAGTCTGGTGGAAAAGTCCGGTCGTGTGTACATGGCTTGAGTGACACTTTTTGGGGATTAGTGACACCAATACAGTGATCAGTGCTAAAAACTATGCACTGTCACTGCACAAATGACACTGGCAGGGAAGGGGTTAACATCAGGGGTGATCAAAGGGTTATATGTGTCCCTAGGGAGTACTTTCTAACTGTGTGAGGGGTGCTTTAACTGTGGGAAGACAGAGATCCGTGTTCCTGCTTAGCAGAAACACAGGATCCCTGTCTTCCCTTGTCACAGAACGGCGATCTGCCTTGTTTATATAGGCAGACCGCTGTTCCACCTCTGTCGGGAATGATAGGCAGGTCCCGGCGAACATCGGGTCTGCCGGACCCGCTGAGTGGCTCCCTCTGTGTCCAAACCCGGAAGTGAAAAAGACGTACAGGTACGTGATTTCACCTGTAGGCGGCGCCTCCCCGCAGTTCATGTACGTGGGCTGGTCGGAAATTGGTTAAACTGTACACCTACGTCTGCATATTGTTTACGGATTGAGGATGGAATACACTCACAACTGCCACCTACTGGACATTACATAACAATGCAGCATGGTCAGACTGTAGCCTCACACCTGGCATCAATCAGCAGTGTTTAAAGTGTTACTAAACCCACCTCATAAAAAACTATTATTAAATGCTGTATTACATGCGGTTCCTACTCACTCAGTGACTATGAGATTCATTTTCTGTATTCTACAAAAAACCTGTTTGATTCTGGTGCTCTCTATCTCCACCTTTTGTTCATGTTCCCAATTCAGTTAGGGGTTTTGCAGCTGTAGTGGCAACTCTGCACATGCTCAGTTTTCAGTGAGTTTCTGTGCTGAGCATTACCTCCCTATCACATCTGAGCAGCCCATGTGACTATAGAGCCACACATGTGGGTGTATACACAGAGGTAAATGACAGCCCACTCCCTCCCTCCTCCTCCTCTATTCCCACTAACCAGCTAAACACAATGGGGGTGAGATATAACATCCAAATTGATGGAGACTTCTCCTCCCTGTTATTCTAAGACCCAGGCTGGTGGGGCGTGATACAGCCTGTGACTGGCAGAAATCCACCCACGCCATATTATTTCCACAAAATAAGAAAGATTTGATTTCAAATATATATTTCTATGCTAATTTAAAACAGTTTATTGATATTATTTATTTTTACTCTGTATTCCAAAGGCTTTTTCTTATTTTTTATTTAGAACATGCGACCAGTAGCAGAGGACTAGAAGCTCCTCCTGATTATGTTTCCCTGCAGACAGGCTGGGAAATAGCTGGGTCACGTGACAGCCATATATCCATTAGGAAAAAGGTACTTAGATGTTGTTTTTTTTTTTTCATTAAAATAATAACAGTGCCATCGTCCGCATACAGAAATAGAAGGGACAATGTAAATGAAACAGTGTGTGTTTAGTATCACTTTAAAAGTGTAAGGTTGAGTTCACATATATGCGAATTGGATGCAGGTTTACCCCACATCCAATTGGCATAAAAAGCGTGTGTGACCGGCTCTCAATGGAGCCGATTCACACAGGTCCAGGGCGGCTCCGGAGAGGATTGCAAAAGAGTCCTGTGCCTGTATGGGTCCGGTTCTGCTGCGAATTCAGGCTAAAATTCGGACCTAAATCACACCTGACCTGGTAAACAGACACCCAACAGACCCCAGGCACCAACCCGCGGCTGCACATATGTGAACCCGGCCTAACTCTACCCTTGTGGCAAGAAAAAGAAAAACAATCCCCGCCGGGTGATAATTGTACATAATATTGCAGTGATTTTAACAGACTTTGCTACAGATCTCTATCTTTTTTTGTTCTGAACAAATAGCGGTTCGTTTCACCATGTCTTTTCAAAACTGATTCCTGAGTAGGAGGATCTGCACTCATTTTAATCACCTAAGCAAAACTCAGTGTTCTAACTTCTAATGAGGAAAGCTGCTGTGCCGGCATCACTTTAGTAGACAAACCTTAATTAGTAACTCATCAAAAAATACATTCCTATTGCTGGGAATGCCTTCATTATCTTAGTGCAGACTTTTGTTCTCCCACCACTCTGCTCAGCTCCCAGTGCTTAAGGCAATACCCAGTACCTATGGGTATGGACGATCATGTGACTTACTCCATTTGACAGTAATGGTCCAATCAGTGCTGTCACACAGGAAGGCCACCATACTGTGAGCTCTGACTCCAGTGCTTTGTAGCTTACACAGGGCTGACCTGAGTGATTGGGGATCATAGGGAAGAAAAGTACAGAAAAACCCTAGCTTCCCCTTGCTTGGACAAAGCACAGATTTAGACCTCATGTACACTGCTGCTGGTAAACGGACGTTGAGGAGCAGTTGGGCATTTTTGTTCAGCTGCCCCTAAACGCTCCTCTATGTTATATTATCAGGACATGTACACAGGGTTGTTTATAGTCGTTTCTATACAGTTGAGTTTAGAAGCAGTTTTTGGAACGCAAAAAAATGCGTTCAGGGCGGATGTTCAGAGGCATTTGAAACACCAAATGCCTGTAACTGCCTGTAAACGCTGCTAAACGCGTTTTGTTTACACACTTTTTTTTTTAAACGCTTCTAGACGCAAACGCGGCTAAACGTGGTTTTGTAAATGCGGCTAAACTGGCAGTTTTAGATATCGGTTTCTAGCTGTCAAGTTAAATCATTCAGTAGAGGTTAAACAACGTTCCGTGTACATGAAGCCTTACTTTAAACTGAAGTTAGAGCTTTCAGTTGGTATCTTGTAAAGATTTGATTTGTAGAGATACATCTAGTCCTCATCATTCCTTCATTACACAATAGCACATTCAAGGAACGACAATAATAAACATCAAATTCCCTTTTTCATCTTCCTTGGTTGTCCGCAGTGTACATCTCTTGTAATAATGCGCAATGTGCTTCTAGAGACGATAGCATGGTGTCAAGGGACAAGACCTAACACTTCAGCTTCTTACTGTTGTTGAGGAGAATGGAGGAGGATGATATTTTACTGAAAAAAATCAAACAATCGGTAAAATGTGCCCATTAAGAGGAAAAAGATCTTCTGGTTTTCATAATCATCATCAATAATAACATCAAGAAAAAAAGTTTTTCATCTTGAATGAATGAATGAATGAATGAATGAATGAATGATTTGTAAAGCGCTGCAAATGCGAACTGAATCGCCTCAAGGCGCTGATGCGTTGTTTGTCAGCTTCATTAGAAGAGGTAAGTCTTGAGTTTTTTCCTGAATGCCAGATGGTTTTCTTCCATGTGGATGTGAGTCGGAAGAGAGTTCCATAGCCGAGGTCCCTGGACTGCAAATCTTCGTTCTCCCCTTGCTTTGTAGCGGTATTTGGGAACAAGGAGGAGGTTTTGGCTAGATGATCGCAGATTGAGATTCGGTGTGTAATGTTTTATTTTCTCTCGGAGGTATTGAGGGGCGTTTCCATGTATGCATTTGTGGGTGAGGCAGAGGGTCTTGAAAGTGATCCGATTCTTTACTGTCAGCCAATGTAGCCTCCTCAGCGATGGGGAGATGGACTCCCAGGTTTTTTTTCCTGTTATTAGTCTTGCCGTCGCGTTTTGAATGGCCTGTAGGCGCGTAAGCTGATATTGGGGTAATCCTATGTAGAGTGAGTTTGCGTAGTCGAGACGGGAATTGATGATTGTTCCAACTACTGCTGCTTTGTCATCTTCTGGGATGAAGGGGATGAGTCTGCGTAACTTGTGGAGGAGATGGTGCGATCCACTAACTACTGATCCTATTTGTGCATCCATTGTCATTTCTGGGTCAAAGATAACTCCAAGACTTTTTGCCTTGGAGAAATGGTCTGTCCAAAGATGGCGGGGGGTGTCCATGGGGTCTTGGTTTTGGGATTTTGGTTAGCATGTATGTAGAGAAGTTCTGTTTTTGACCCATTGAGTTTGAGGGAACTAATGGTCATCCAGTCATCTATTGAAGTGAGGCATTTCTCTAGTTGCTGATGGTGGTCTTTTTGTCCGGTGATCCGAAAATAGATTTGGGTATCGTCTGCGTATGAGTGGAAGCAGAGGTCTGATTTTTTAATGATATTGAGGAGAGGGCGGATGTAAATGTTGAATAGCACTGGCGACAAGGGGGAGCCCTGAGGGACTCCACAGGAGATTGCCCGGGTTTCCGAGGTAAATGCTCCTAGTTTCTTAGAGCGATTCTCTAAGAAGGATGCAAACCATTTTAGACTAGAATCTGTGGCTCCTGCTACTTCTGTGAGCCGGACAAGTAGAGTATTGTGGTCCACTGTGTCAAGGAGACATGATTCTCCGTCGTCTGCTGCTTCGAGTGCATCGTCCCATATTTTTAGAAGTGCAGTTTCCATACCATGGCCTGGGCGGAAACCTGATTGTAGAGTGTCCAGAAGTTGATGCGTGTCGAGGTTGTAGCTGTTGTACTACCGCTTTCTCCATAATCTTGGAGACGGTGTTGAGGCTTGTTATCGGTCTGCAGTGGTTAGGGTCTTTAGGGTCAAGATTGGGCTTCTTTAGCAGGGGTTTGACGGTGCCTTGCTTGAGGGTGGTTGGCACAATCCCTTCTTTGAATGACTGATTTATGAGGTGTGTTATGGTTGGAGCCGGGATGTCGGCGCATTCTTTCAGGAGTTTTGTGGGAATGATGTCGTTTGGGGATGTGCTGTCTCGAAGGCTTCTCATAATGTTTGAACTTTACTATAAAGCACACTTTGATACTTTGCACAAAAGAAAGAAGCAGCGCTCTATGGGTGAAGCATGAGGACTATTGGCCAAGTAAAAAGTTAATTTATTTATTGCACTTCTAAAAAATAACAATTGTCAGTAATAAAAACTTGCAGGGGTTGCAGAGGCAATCCTAGAAGCATGTAGTCAATGCAGATACTAAAGTAAAATTAAATGATAATGGTACCACTGTGACATCCAGGTGGAGACAGGTGGAGAGAGGGATTAACATCAGCCCATCAACTTCAGCTTGTGGCCAGTAATCAAACTCCGTCGGTATCCAAGTTGAGCCGCTATGACGGGGGACCCATATAAATGAGGCTCTATGGCTGATCGCGGGTGCAGCCCCACCACACTGCAAACAGTATGATGTAAAGTTCACCGCTAGGAGATGAAGCCTGGGAAAACCGGACGAGCTGGCTGGAGCCAGGCGCACAAGATGACGTAAGTGCCGTATGTCACGGTGGACTGCAAGCTCTAGATTGCCATGACTACCGTGGCTTACATGTTTCGCGCGTATGCACTTTTTCAAAGTAGCTTACTTTGAAAAAGCGCATGCGCGCGAAAAATGTGAGCCACGGTAGTCACGGCAACCTAGAGCTTGCAGTCCACCGTTACTGACCAACATCCTATCCTCCTTCACTTCTGGTCCGCACTGCTTACATCATCTTGTGCGCCTGAATCCAGCCAGCTCGTCCGGTTTTCCCAGGCTCCATCTCCCAGCGGTGAACTTTACACCACACTGTTTGCAGTGTGGCGGGGCTGGACCCACGGTCAGCCATAGAGCGGACAGTCATTTATATGGGTCCCCCGAAATAGCAGCTCAACTTTGACACCGACGGAGTTTGATTACTGGCCACAAGCTGAAGTTGATGGGCTGATGTTAACCCCTCTCTCCACCTGGATGTCACAGTGGTACCGTTATCATTTCATTTTAATTTAGTATCTGCATTGGCTACATGCTTCTAGGATTGCCTCTGCAACCCCTGCAAGTTTTTATTACTGACAATTGTTATTTTTTAGAAGTGCATTAAATAAATTAACTTTTTACTTGGCCAATGGTCTGCAAGTCTTCATGCTTCACCCATAGAGCGCTGCTTCTTTGTTTTGTGTTCTGTTATCCATTCTTCCAGTGGTTAGCGGCTGCACTGGGTTCTAGCGCATTTTATGTTTTCCAGGATCAGTACACCCATGCATACGGTTGACCGTTTTTAGCGCTCAAGGAACTTTTGTATTTATTTTGATACTTTACTAGTTTTTGTCCTTGTTACCTCTGAGTCCGTGCGTATTGACTGTAACTTTTGTTTCAACTTGACCAATAACTACAAGCAACTTCTATATTCTTGCCGTCAAAACGCTTTAAAGATATTGGGTTCTGTGCCCGACGCAACAGTCTTCGCATCAATCTAAAATGTTCAGTTGCTCTTTATATTTTGTGAAGATTTTTTCCTTAACTCCAGCAAAAATACAGTAAAACCTTGGTTTGCGAGCATAATTAGTTCTAGAAACATGCTTGTAATCCAAAGCACTTGTATATCAAAGCATTTTTTTACAGGGTGTAAGTCCCCTTTCACACTTCCCCTTTCAGTCCGTTGATCTCCGCTGAGCCGGCGGATGACAGGTCCCTCTCTGCTCACTGAGCGGGGAGGGGCTTGTCAGGCGCCGCTGTCGCCTATGGAGGGATCGGATGAAAACAGACAGCGTGTCCGTTTTCGTCAGATCTCCCACGATCCGATCCGCCAGCGACGGACCTGGACGTAGAGCCATCCGTCTGCTTTTCAGCGGATCGGACCGGGTCGGATGTCAGTGGACATGTCTCCGCTGACATCCGATGCTCCATAGACTAACATGGAGCGCCCGTTCAGGTCCGCCGTCAAAACTGACAGGCGGACCTGAACAGTCCGATCGTGTGAAAGGGGCCTAAAAGAGAAGAGAGGTACCTCTAAGTGTAGCAATAAGTTGCTAAATGTTGTACCTTCATTAAATGTAACCATATTGCTACACTTAGAGGCTCCTCTCTTTATTTTTATACTCCATTTGTGACATGACGCTACTCTTATATCAAGACATCGCTTGTATATCAAGGCAACGTTTATTAAAACATTTTGCTTGTCTTGCAAAACGCTCTCAAACCAAGTTACTCTCAAACCAAGGTTTTACTGTACGTCCATTTATAGCCAGCCATAGACTTAAATTAAAAGAGGACATTGTATAATTGCTAAAATTGTTGTGAGGATGAACCATTGCATAACATGTTTGTGCAGATTTAGTTGTCTGGTAATGTTCAGATTCCTTGCAAAGGGTACCGTTGCTGGTTGAAAATATTGAAATAAACAGAAGCCATCTTTGGGCTAAAAACAGATGGAGAACGCCCTGAGGTTGAACCCCAGGACAACAGAAGACTGGCTTTTTTTATAAATTTTATAATAGATAAATAGAATGTTAAACTAAAATTGAACTGGCTGCAGATTAAATTTCAAATGTGACGCAACCTGCTAGTCACTTGCGGACGTTTCTCTTAGGACTGGGCTATTATTTTGTGTTTTATGATTTTAAAGCCCAAACCAGCCAAATGTTTTTTTCAGTTTTTTTTTCTTGTCTTGGATAGTGGAAAATAATTAAAATTTGATTGTGATTTTATTTTTGTCTGGAGGGGGTGGGGGTTGTCACTGAAACAAACTGTCACTGAAAATGCTAATGCTAATTGACCCTCTCTAACAATTCACATTAAAAACAGAGGTTGCACACATTTGCAAATATAGGTGGAAGCTGCAGTGCCTACGTCAAGGCTCCTCTGTGTACTATGGTCCTAACTCCATATTTTTGGAGTGGGGACGCATTGAATGTCTTCAGCTGCCATTGCGCTCTTTCTGGGCATAGAATAGAGTTGATTTACTAAATGCAGAAAGACTGTGCTCTTTGCAAAGGGCAGTTACTCCAGAGCTTAGTCAACAATGTAAAGCAAGGGTGTCAAACTCAATTTCACCATGGGCCACATCAGCATTAAGGTTACCCTCAAAAGTCCAGTCATAGCTGTGCGCAGGGGTGTGCCTGGGCACACCCTAAACACCTCATGTGGCACAGATTTCCCCTACTGCCTGAACCCCTGTGTCATTTACCGGCCCCTTCTTTTGTAAATGAACACAGTGGGGTTGATTTACTAAAGGCCAATAGATTGTGCACCTTGGAAAGTGCAATTGCACTCTGCAAGTGCAGTTGCTCTAGAGCTTAGTAAATGAGGTAAAGCTTCACTTTGCAAAGAATACCCAATCACGTGGAAGGAAAATAAAAAAAACAGCATTTTTGCTTGCACATGATTGGTTGATGAAAGTCAGTAGAGCTTCTGCTCATTTACTAAGCTCTGGAGCAACTGCTCTTGCCATGTGCAACTGCACTTTCCAAAGTGCACAGTCTTTTTGCCTTTAGTAAATCAACCCCAGTGAGTGATCAGTACTGATCACTCACTGTGTTCACACACGGATGTGTGTTTGAGCTTTGGGGTGCACCCTCTAACACAATAGGCTGCACACACCTATGGGGAAAGTGCAGGGTTTAGGGGTGTGTTATGTACAGAGTGCAAAGTTCAGGAGTGCGCTATGCACAGAGTTCTGCTCAGAGGTGTGCTATGTACAGAGTGTAGGGTTCAGCAGTGCAGTGCATTACATACAGAGTTCAGGAGTACGCTGTGTACAGAGTGCAGGGTTTAGGGGTGTGCTATGTACAGAGTGCAAAGTTCAGGAGTGCGCTATGCACAGAGTTTAGTTCAGGGGTGTGCTATGTATAAAGTGCAGGGTTCAGCAGTGCATTCCGTACAGAGCACAGGGGTGTGCTGTGTACAGAGTGCAGGGTTTAGTGGTGCAGTACGCACAGTGTAAAACCTCCAACCCCCTCCCAAGCGTCCTTCTCTCACTCCTACCTGGCCTGGCTCTGGTACCTCCCTGTGTAGGTGGCTCCGCTTCACCTTGCAAGGAGATCGTTCTCTCTCACAGATTCTGGAGATCTGTCCCCCTGTGAGTGCGTGCAGGGATCTGTTAGTTCTGGGAGCCGCAAAGAGCAACGCTGTCCCACTGAGAGCAAAGCTGTCCCTTGTAAACATAGAAGGCTTCTGTTTTTATAAGTGACAGTGGGGAGCAGAGGGTAAGAGCTGTAGGTGGCAGAATGGAGTTCCACCATGTTCTGGCTGAAAACTGGGTGTGAGGGCCACATGACAAGGCCTGGAGGGCCCGATTTGACCCACGGGTCTTGTGTTTGACATATGTGATGTAAAGCTTCACTTTGCAAAGAATACCCACTCACATGCAAGGAAGATTTAAAAAAAATGTATTTTTGCTTGCACCAGATTGGATGATGGAAGTCAGCATAGCTTCTGCTCATTTACTAAGCTCTGGAGCAATTGCACTTTGCAAAATGCACAGTTCATTTGCAAAATCAACCCCAATGTGTCTCTGTGCTCCCGCCAGGCAAGACTGCCTTTAATTTATCGACTGCTATAAATGCTGCAGCTTGGAAACTTTCAAAAATATAGTTAGAAGGGCAGTACACAGAGAAGCCTTGCTGAGGCACTGCGACTTGATCATATATTTGCAAATGTGTGCAACTACAACCTCTGTTTTTACTGTGAATTGTTAGACAGGGTCATTTTTTTTTGTTTTTTGCAGGCTAGCTGGTAAGCATAGGCGTGCGCACAGGGTGTGCCTGGTGTGCCTGGTGTGCCTGGGCACACCCTAATCACTCCATGTGCATTAGCATTATCAAGGGGTGGCACCAGGTGGGTGGTTGGGGTGCCGGTGGCCAGTGTAAATGCCTCCATTATATTAAAGGCTAGGTTCAACTGTAGGAACACATTACGCCTATAATTAGGATGTAAGGTAATAGGCTCCCAATCAACTCCCACCATCAGAGCCTCCTCCCTGTGACAGCAGGTGGCGTTCATGTGTGTTTGAGCTTTGGGGTGCACACCCTAACGCAATAGGCTATGCGCACCTATGCTGGTAAGTGTGCTTAGAAATTTTTGCCTGTTTGTGTTGTTCATTGCCCTTTCACGTTCACCTTACTGCAAAAAGGCTAGTTATAATTGGGGTGGTTGCCCAATTTTTGTATAGCTTGTTCGCTTCTTATCTGCTTTATCTAACCTGCTCTTATCATAGTGAATAAAACGCTTTGCTGCTACTACAAATAGTGATGGATGAATCTACCTGGGTTCTATTTGCTTCGAGGCAAATACTGTAAAAAAAGACATTGGGAAAGCCAATGCCACCGAGGACATGCCATTTTTTTTAAAAATAAAACACTGCATACAGCAGACAAAGGGTCTTTTCATGCAGTATTGAGGGCAACACTAATAATACGCAAATCCTTTAAATAACAAGCTTGGGTAAGCTTTAATGCTTTACATAATGTTGCGAGATGTAGTATGTCACACCACATAACGAGTGTTTGAATTTCACCCACAGTCACAGCAACAGTTTACTTTGGCAGTGCATATTTGGCTGTGAAATGTAACTTTTTTCTATTACAAATAGCTTGGTTTACATACAGAAGAAGGATCCCAATCTGGTTTATTTCAGTTCTTAAAAAAGCCTTTTTCAGGTTGCTTTAGCAATGACCCACGCTTTTTTTCATGGACCTACTTTGACCTCACTGTGGCTGTCTTTGTTCTTGCTAATGCAAAACTGTCCTACTGCCGGACAATTTCTATCAAGCTCTCATTAAGCATCTCAGCTCTCACACATGTGTACACCCCCCTATGGACCAGAGAATTTTTTTCCATTTCTGCCATTGCTTTGTCATTACTTAAAGACTTAAAGACTAAAGTCTCATACTTTTTTCTATAGAATTAACAAACCTGTTATCCTTACCTGCCCTGTGTAGTGGATTTGTACAGAGCAGCCCAGATCCTCCTCTTCTCGGGTCCCTCGCCGGTTCTCCTGGCCCCTCCCTTCTTCCGAGTGCCCCCACACAGCAAGCAGTTTGTGAAAAAAAATAAAAGTTTTTTCCTGCAAGGCAATATCATAATGTGCTAGTATGCATACTAGCAACATTATGAGAAACTTACTTTGAAACAAAGCCCCGTCACCACTGCAGGTGCTTCCATCTTCACCTGGTCTTCCTTCCGGGTTTGGGGACTCCGGCCACCTGCAGCGCCAGTGCTAGACTATTTTTGCGCCCTAGGCAAGACCAGCTACTTACCCCCCCCCCCCCAAAAAAAAAAAATTTTAAATAAAACTTTACACTGTAGTTCTACTTCACCCCTCTTAGCACACATCCTCTTTCCCCTTAAATTTTCCACCCTAGCACAAATCCTCATCCCCACTCCTAGCATAAATCCACCTAAATGCCTCATATCACAACCCCCTCCAAATTACCCTTCTCAGCACAAATCCTTCCAGGCTTCCTCCCCACACAAATCCACCCTCCTAGCACAAATCCACCCTCCTAGCAAAAAAACCCTCCCAATCCCCCTCCTAGCACAACTTACCCCCCCCCTCAATACCCCCTCCTAACACAAATTCCACCCCAATTCCCTCTCCTAGCACACATTCACCCCAATCTCCTCTCCTAGCACAAATCCCCCCTCTTAACACAACCCCCAAGCCCCCCTCTTAGCACAAATTCCTCCCAAACCTCCCTCCCAACACAACCCCCCCCCTTCCCCATTCCCCTCTCCTTATATATCGTCCTAGACTCACTTTGGCAGCCACCCTTGATATACCATCTAGTCTCATCACATTCACCAACTACTTGTTTGCCAAGTCCTGGGGAGGTCTTTCCACTCTGCACCTTGTTAGTGCGCTGCCTACTTGTACCTCAGCTCCCGGCAGAGACCATGTGGCCCTGGCTCCACACTCATCACATCTCAGCACAAATGACCTGTTGTAAGTATTCAGGGCAGGCTCATTGTGTCCTTCCCTGTCATGTTTTATTACATTCCCATTAATTACATCTCGTTACCCCTTGTAGATGTCCCAAAGCTTCCGCTCCTGATGAGTGTATCATCACACGAAACGTGTCGGGCACTTTTGGGGATGCTGACACATGCCCCCATCAAACCACCTATCTTGGGTCTTTGGGAATTGTCATACACCTTGCTCCTACCATTTACTTCGAATACTATCCTTCAACTTATTATGATTTCATTGTTCTTTGTGACATGTATCCCGGTTAGTGGTGTTTTATGTTACATGTACATATATGAATTTACTTGGAATATGTGTTCACCTATCTAATCAGATCTCCACGGGGCACGTGGCTACTATACATTATGTACCCTAGATGCTTGTATTGCACATGCACATACATATGTGAGTGTAAATATTGATGAATTGTTATTTATTACAATGCGTTTCATTTACGTGGTTTCTGGTATTGTTCATGTTTGTACGCAATTTCATGAATAAAGTATATGTTTTTCAATTTTACCTACCTCCGCACTGTCTATGGCCTCATTCAAAGTCCCAAATCTCCATTGTTATATTCCCCTCTCCTGGCACAAATTCCCCCCAATCCCTTCTCCTAGTACAAATTTCCCCCCAATCCCCACTCCTAATACAAATCCCCCCAATCCCCTCTCCTAGCACAAATACCCCCCCAATCCTCCCTCCTAGTACAAATCCCCCGCAATCCCCTCTCCTAGCTCAACCCCCCCCCAATCCTCCCTCCTAGTACAAATCCCCCAATCCCCTCTCCTAGCACAAACCCCCCCAATCCCCCCTCCTAGTACAAATCCCCCCAATCCCCTCTCCTAGCTCAAATCCCCCCAATCCCCCCTCCTAGTACAAATCCCCCCAATCCCCTCTCCTAGCATAAATCCCCCCCCAATCCTCCCTCCTAGTACAAATCCCCCCAATTCTCTCTCCTAGCACAAATCTCCCCCCCCCCCCAATTCTCCCTCCTAGTACAAATCCCCCGCAATCCCATCTCCTAGTACAAATTCCCCCCCAATCCCCTCTCCTAACACAAATCCCCCCAATCCCCTCTAACACCCCCCCCCTCCCATCGGGCTGTACACAGTTTGATTACCCCGCCCCCTATCTCCTCCAATGACTGCTCATGTCTCAGCAGCAGGGAGCCAAGGAATGGATCAAACGCTGAATATACCAATGTAAGAGCGATCCACTGACAGGAGAGGAGAGCACAGCCCGCACCTCCCGGCTCTCTCCTGTCATTTCTCATTTGCAGACTTCACTGCTAATGGCTGATCTCCCCTTGTGCCAGTCATGAGTGCGGGGATGAGGGAAGGCACTCAGCGGCCAGGCACAGCGTCCATGGAAAGACTAGCCATTGGGACAACTGAAGTCTGGGGGCTGCCTAGTGGCTGCACTGGCCATGGCCGCCTGACTGGATGACCCGCGATGACGTCACTCCCATGCATGCGTGTGGGAGACTCGGTCAGGGCACACAGCTGTGAAGGAATATGCACAGGTATGCCGTTCCTTCAGAGCGCATGTGCTGGTGATGTCACCGGCTGCTGCTCGCCTAAATATCTCCTAAATGGGATTATAAACTTACCTGTAGGTAAAAATCAAGAATGAGAGTTTACTACCACTTTAAAAAGTGTGGGAATGCAAAAAAAACCACAAACATACATTCTCACCTCACCAGCTCTAAGCCCAATAACTGAGCGATCACATGACTGCTTTAGCCCGCAGTCAGCTAATTCTGGGTCATGGGAGAGCACCCACAAAAGAAGTATGACCAAAAAAGCTTTGGCCGTACTTCTCTTTTAAGACAAGTAATAATTATATCATTTTTTAATTGACTAAACAAGGATTTATTTTTGTGATATTGCCTTAGCATTTTTTTTTTAGGAAATCCTTAGACAAAAAAGTTACAAAACTAGAAAACCACACATAACAAATAAAATGAAAACTGTTAAAATATTAATAGTTAACCACTTAAGGACTGGAAGATTTGCCCCCTTAATAACCAGGCCATGTTTTGCGATACGGTACTGCGCCGCTTTAACTGACAATTGCGTGGTCGTGCAACGTTGTACCCAAATAAACTTGACGTCTTTTTTTCCCCACAAATAGAGCTTTCTTTTGGTGGTATTTGATCACCTCTGAGGTTTTTATTTTTTGCGCTATAAACAAAAAAACAGCGACAATTTTGAAAAAAAAACAATATTTTTTACTTTTTGCTATAATAAGTAGCCAAACCCCCCCCCCCAAAAAAAAAATGAATTTCTTCATCAGTTTAGGCCAATATGTATTCTTCTACATATCTTTGGTAAACAAAAATCACAATAAGCGTATATTGATTGGTTTGCGCAAAAGCTATGGCATCTACAAAGTAGGGAATATATTTATTGCATCTTTATTATTATTATTTTTTTTGTACTAGTAATGGCGGTGATCAGCAATTTTTAGCAGGACTGCGACATTGCGGCGGACAGATCAGACACTTTGACACTTTTTTAGGACCATGGAAATTTATACAGCGATCAGTACTAAAAATAGCCACTGATTACTGTATAAATGACACTGGCAGTGAAGAAGTTAACAGTAGGGGGCGATCAAGGGGTTAAATGTGTCCTAGGGAGGTGTTTCTAACTGGGAGGGGAGTGTACTGACAGGGAGTAGAGAGAGATTGCTGTTCCTGATCACTAGGAACAGCAGATCTCTCTCTACTCCCCTGTCAGAATGGGGATCTGTCTGTGTACATTGACAGATCCCTGTTCTGGCTCTCTGAGGAGCGAACACGGGTTGCCGGCAGACATTGCGTGCCCCCTATAGCCCTTAAAGTGAACAGAACAAGGGTGCACGCACCGCTTCAGGCAAAAATGGACACACCTGGTCCAAGGTGCTGATCCCGGCTCATTACCGTAGGCAGTATCAAGAAAAGATTGATCGCACACTTGAATCCTAAAGATGCTGTAGAGATTTCTTTATTGTCATGAGCCAGACAAAATTGCAATGATGATCAGTTGACGCGTTTCACATGAAAAGAACCGTGCTTGTTCACAACGGGGGGTGGGGGTGGCAGCAGCACAGAAGGACTGGGCATACTACACATGCCCTATGTACTTTTTTTTTTTTTTTTTTGAGGGGTGTGCAACCTCAACTAGTTGAAAGAGAAGTAAAGGAATTTTTTTTTCAGTTTTATACTTACCTAGGTGGATGCTGCATCTGTCCCCCGACACCTCTGCACTGAGAACCGAGCAATCAAACATCGCCGATGGCTTGGTTCTCACAGCTCCCCGAGCAGAGAGCTGCAGACTCTTAGTCACAGCTCTCCGCTTATTTTAGAGCTGAGCTGTGTAGGGGGCGGAGTGGCCGGCTCAGTCTCTCAGCGGCTCGCTGAGAGACTGAGTCGGGCGTCAGTCCAGGCACCTGGCGGATCCAGACTCCATGGTTGGGATGACGTGGTGCCTGGGCTGTAAACAGTGATGTCAGCAGAGAGCTGGTGAGTGGAGTCCTGTCACAATGACCACATGTTTCGCGCGCCTGTGTCTTGTCAAAGTCATCAAAGTCAGTTGACTTTGACAAGGCGCAGGCGTGCGAAACATGTCGTCATTGTG
Organism: Lithobates clamitans; assembly: GCA_037952925.1. Classification (NCBI taxonomy): domain Eukaryota; kingdom Metazoa; phylum Chordata; class Amphibia; order Anura; family Ranidae; genus Lithobates; species Lithobates clamitans. The sequence continues at coordinate 2,764,182 of JBBGZY010000725.1, read as the reverse complement.
ACGGGACTCCACTCACCAGCTCGCCCCACAAGTGCCCACACATCAGTGACTTCCGCCTGTAGTTCCATCCGGTGCTGCGATTAACATCATCGCAACTCGCTGCAAACGGACAGCACCTCCACGGTCCCACGGCTTGTCTTCCATCCTCCTGGTCACATGCACTGGCACTGTGGTTCCCCCAACGGCACACCCTGCCTGCTGGGTAACCCCATGGTACGGATCCATAGCCCGGGAAACCAGTCTGAGGATTATCAGCTAGACACATCTTGGACCTTCTCTGTTGGATAACAGTAAGCAGGCTTAGAGAAGAGATTGAAAGGGGGAGGCTATAATGGACTTTAGTGGTACCTACAACAACTGAAATGGACAGTCATAGATAGGATATTTTATACATTTTTATTACAAAAATATATATTAATATAATGCAATAAAATTTTAAAACCAACAAAGATAATCAGACTTAGCCACTGTGGTTGTTTTTATACATCTGACACTTGTCCTGGGTGAAGGTTTTTTAACATGTACTTACTTGAATAAACTTATGGTTTTATAGAAGTTGATGTGTCATCAGGCTAGGTATCCATCATATTCCATCTATTCACAGACCAATACATCTGGATCTAAGCGCTAATTGGAACTTATTTTTGCAGCTTCTTTTGAGTACTCTTTCCCAGGAGTTTTTCTCCCAGCAGCTATGACCTATAAGACTGACATCTAAATCAACACTCTTATTGATTCCCTTCAACAGGCGCCTAATCAATTTTTGCAATTCTCTTCCACTGGCCCTTTTAAGCCTGCTGACCATAGTTCAAAGGTCACAGAGGTCATAATAAAATTCTTTCCTTTTTTTTTCTTTCTTTCTCTCTGTCTTCCCCCTCCCTCTTTCTGCCACACACTCTCTTCTCCCCCCCCTTTTTTTTCTGGCCCCCATTTTTTTTCCTCCGTTCCTTTGTCCTTCCTCTTCCTTTTACCACTTTCTGTCCCCTTTGCACTCTCTCTTCTCCACACCCTACGCTTTCTGCGCCCTTGTTCTCTCTCCTACTCCCTCTCTTTCCCCTGTCCCTGTCCGTTCTGCCCCCCACCACTCTCTCCTCCTCCATGTCTCCCCCCCCCGTTCACTCACCCCCCTCCCTCTTTTTCTTACCTCTTTATGCCTTCCACATTTTCTCCAACTCCCTGCTTTTTTTTGCTCCTCTCCCCTCCCACTCTTTTTGCCGCTCCATCCTCACTCTAATGCCGCGTACACACGGTCGGACATTGATCGGACATTCCGACAACAAAACCCATGGACTTTTTCCGACGGATGTTGGCTCAAACTTGTCTTGCATACACACGGTCACACAAAGTTGTCGGAAACTCCAATCGTTCTGAACGCAGTGACGTAAAACACGTACGTCGGGACTATAAACGGGACAGTGGCCAATAGCTTTCGTCTCTTCATTTATTCTGAGCATGCGTGGCACTTTGTGCGTCGGATTTGTGTACACACGATCGGAATTTCCGACAACGGATTTTGTTGTCGGAAAATTTTATAGCCTGCTCTCAAACTTTGTGTGTCGGAAATTCTGATGGAAAATGTGTGATGGAGCCTACACACGGTCGGAATTTCCGACAACAAGGTCCTATCGTACACACTATCGGAAAATCCTATCGTGTGTACAGGGCATAACTCTCCTCCCAAGTGGTGGCCGTACATAGGGGGGTGCTCGGCGGTGCCCCCCCCCAAGCTGTTAAAAAAAAATTGTCACTTTAAGAGTGACCAGGCGCCGGAACATGCGGCGGTCTATGGGAAGCTTCCCAGCCTGAAATCAGTTGATTGCTGGCTGGGAAGCTGATTTGCCGTGTTTAGAGTGTGGTCAGGGCGCATGCAATGTGCCCGCAAACATCATCACTCTACTCTGATTTGCTAACATACCAGATTAACTGGCTAGGATTGGCGCAGCGGGGATCAGAGGAGAGGACAGTGGGCCGTGTTTGTTTCCTCATTGACACTGACATGTGGGGGTAGAGTTGACTCTGGGAACGGAGGAGAGGACGGAGTGGAGTCGACCAGTGGATTCAGACAAGCAGAGCGGCGCCTTTGAATGTAAGTGCTGGGTGGCAGTGGCGGGCTGGGCAGGGATGCATTTGCCCCCCCCCCTGGGGCCGCTCTGATGGCCAGTAAAGGCCGCACCACTTCTGCCACCCGCAGAAGTCATGGCAGTAGAGTCGGGCTGTATCTGCTTGTCGCCCGTCGCCACTGCTCCTTCCTCTCTTTCCTCTTTCTGCCTCCTGTCCCCACCTACTCTCCTTCTCTCCCTTTCCTTTCTCTCTCTCTTCCATTTGATTTCTGTCCTCTCCCTCTCTTTCCCACTCTCTTCCTCTTCACTCCTTCTTTTTCTCTTGCTTCTTATTATCAGTCTTTCCTTTCTCTCTCCCCTTGTTTTCTCTCTTTGTCTCTTCATTTATCTCTTCCCCCTCCCCCACCCACACTCTTTTCCCCTCTCTTTCTCTCTCTCCCTCCCTAATTATCTTCTTTTCTTTTTTAATCTTTCTTTTTTGGTGGCCATACATGCTTCGGTAAATGATCGATTTCTTTTCTGATTAATCTCTCCCAGTAGAAAAAATAATTTCTATAGTAGACAACCCCTTTGATCAATATGACATACATAGGAAGTGAATTTAGAATGACGTTTGGAAAATAAGAGCATACAATCACATCTAAATTCTCACCAGGCAATCTCATAATCTGATCAATTGAGATACGATTCAATTCATGAACAAAGTATCTCGATGCAACACGATCGATCATTTTCCACCCTGGTCAATCCCTCAGTTTGATCGATTCCGATCTAAATTGAGTTTTAATCAACCAGAAGTTAAGTTATTCCTATTGGAATGTTTTCTGATTTGATTGTATTAATCAACTTGCACAGCGATCAGATAATCAAATCAAAGCATATATGGTCACAATTTGTCTCCCCCTGCCTTCCTCTTTTTGTCCTCTTTTCTCTTTTAATCTGTCTTGGAGTAATTTACTAAAACCAAAGCAGACAAAATCGGGAGTAATTGTGCATTGCAACCAATCAGTTTCTATCTTCAGTTTGTTCAGTTAAGCTTTGAAAATGAAAGCTTGAAAGTGATTGGTTGCTATGCACAGCTGCTCTAGATTCTGTCTCCTTCAGTAAATTCCTGTCTCTGTGTTTCAGTTGCCTTGCTTATATCTCGGTTTCTCTCTCCATCTCTCTTCTGCTTTCTTTCGCCCCTCACCCTATCTCTTCTCTCTCCTTTCCCTCTCTCTGCTCTCTCTCATCTCCCTATCTGTCTCATTCCTTTCCTTACCTTGCTTCTCTCTTTTCCCTCTTCCTTTCTTTCTCTTTTCCTCTCTCCCTCCGTATTTTCGCCCATTCTGGAGTTTGTAGAGCGAACAGCGCCGCCAAGCGCTGCACAATGCATTGGTACAGCCAGTGGTGTATTTAGGTTTTGTGCTGCCCTAGGCCTGACTAAATTTGTGCACCCCCTAATTGAAATAGGACCCACCCCTTCCTGCCAAAGCCACACCCCTTCCTGTTTAAGACACGCTCTAGCATCTGTAAACCACACTCCTACCTCTTTAAGCTTTACCTTTTCCTCTTAGAGCTCCGCCTCTTCCTCTCTGTACATTAACACACACAATCACGTACCATTCACTCCATACTTACATCAATCAATCCATCATAAAACTGACATGATGATGTTTTTAATAACTTTGATAACTTTAATTAAACTTATCAGTGCCCATCAGTGCAGCCTCATCAGTGCTGCCTCTATCAGTGCCGCCTACCAGTGTCCATCAGTGCAGCCTATCAGTGCTCATCAGTGCAGCCTATCAGTGCTCATCAGTGCAGCCTATCAGTGCTCATCAATGCAGCCTATCAGTGCTCATCAGTGCAGCCTATCAGTGCTCATCAATGCAGCCTATCAGTGCTCATCAGTGTTGCCTATCAGTGCTCATCAGTGCAGCCTATCAGTGCTCATCAGTGTTGCCCTATCAGGGCTCATCAGTGCAGCCTATCAGGGCTCATCAGTGCTGCCTATCAGTGCTCATCAGTGCTACCTATCAGCGCTCATCAGTGCAGTCTACCAGTGCTCATCAGTGCCGCCTATCAGCGCTCATCAGTGTTGCCTATCAGGGCTCATCATTGCTGCCTATCAGTGCTCATCAGTGCCGCCTATCAGTGCTCATCAGTGTTGCCTATCAGGGCTCATCAGTGCTGCCTATCAGGGCTCATCAGTGCCGCCTATCAGTGCTCATCAGTGCCGCCTACCAGTGCCCATCAGTGCTGCCTATTAGTGCTCATCAGTGCCGCCTATCAGTGCTCATCAGTGTTGCCTATCAGGGCTCATAAGTGCTGCCTATCAGTGCTCATCAGTGTTGCCTATCAGGGCTCATCAGTGCTGCCTATCAGTGCTCATCAGTGCTGCCTATCAGTGCTCATCAGTGTTGCCTATCAGGGCTCATCAGTGCTGCCTATCAGTGCTCATCAGTGCCGCCTATCAGTGCTCATCAGTGCCGCCTATCAGTGCTCATCAGTGCTGCCTATCAGTGCTCATCAGTGCCGCCTATCAGTGCTCATCAGTGCTGCCTATCAGTGCTCATCAGTGTTGCCTATCAGGGCTCATCAGTGCTGCCTATCAGTGCTCATCAGTGCCGCCTATCAGTGCTCATCAGTGCCGCCTATCAGTGCTCATCAGTGCTGCCTATCAGTGCTCATCAGTGTTGCCTATCAGTGCTCATCAGTGTTGCCTATCAGTGCTCATCAGTGCTGCCTGTCAGTGCTCATCAGTGTTGCCTATCAGGGCTCATCAGTGCTGCCTATCAGTGCTCATCAGTGCTGCCTATCAGCGCTCATCAGTGCCGTCTATCAGTGCTCATCGGTGCTGCCTATCAGTGTCACCTATCAGCGCTCATCAGTGCCGCCTATCAGTGCTCATCAGTGCCGTCTATCAGTGTCACCTATCAGCGCTCATCAGTGCATGTTTTCTATTTCACATTTTTTTGGATGAGCACAATGGATACTACAGGATATGAACACTACATTTGAACACTCTGGGAGTTTATTTATTTCTGAACTTTTATTATCACATATTTAAAGAGTGAGCACTCTTTTCAACCAGAGTTTGCACGTGGACTTTTAGTAATTTTATGCACTTTTTACTTTGCTGATTATATCATCAATTTGTCACAGATTGCAATTTATTGTTTAAGTACATGGTGATAGATTGTTGTTTATTTAATGCACAGAGAGATACAGTGGCGTAACTAAAACCTTCAGGGCCCCGATGCAAGAAATCATGAAGGGCCCCCCTGACCCCTGGACAGCGCTTTTCCTAGGAGGATGTCTGATAAGAGGAGGAGCCGCGAGAGCCGCCGAGGGACCCCAGAAGTCGTGTTTGGGGCCACTCTGTGCAAAACTAACTGCACAATGAAGGTATGACATGTTTGTTATTTAAAAAAAAAACCTTTACAATCACTTTAAGGGGTTAAAACAGGTGGTCAGGAGGCAACATATTGCCTCTTTACCGGCTGTCAAATGCCTCTGAAAAGTGATCTGAGCATGGATCGCTTTTCAGAGGAACAGCATTTTGTTGCTGGTACTTTGAACGAGCAAGAAAAAAAAAAAAATCAGTCCTGATTGTACACATATAGGGTGTCAGGATTAAACGTGCATACATAAAATGTGCATACACACATCTAAACAGAGGCGGCTGGTGCTCAAAATTTTTTGGGGGGCGCAAACATTTTTTGAAAAAAAATCATCAAATGCAGCCACTGTGCCCATCAATTGCAGCCACTGTGCCACTTAAATGCTGCCAGTGTGCCATCAAACGCAGCCACTGTGCCAAACGCTGCCACTGTGCCCATCAAACGCTGCCACTGTGCCACTTAAATGCTGCCACTGTGCCATCAAACGCAGCCACTGTGACAAACGCTGCCACTATGCCCATCATACGCTGCCAGTGTGCCCATCAAACGCTGCCAGTGTGCCCATTAAATGCTGCCAGTGTGCCCATCAAAGGCTGCCAGTGTGCCCATTAAATGCTGCCAGTGTGCCCATCAAATGCTGCCACTATGCCCATTAAATGCTGCCAGTGTGACCCCCGACCGCTCACCGGCACTTACCCTGTCTTGGTGGGGCAGCGGGTGACTGCGACGAGTGGGTTTCTCCATGCGTCTCCTGCTGTCCACATCTCCCGTCCTCTCCTCCTGATAGGCGTCCAATAGCGGCGACTGTCGTTTCAGCCAATCAGGTGATGGGTAACAGAACCGAGCACCTGATTGGTGGAGAGGCAGTTTAGTGTTAGGAAAGCGAATAGAGTGGCCCGCGAGGTCACCTTTTTTGATGCCTATTAGAGCCTATGGCTCTAATCCGGTGCTTCAAAAACACCCCCTGCCGCTGTAATTCAGGTTCCCTGCGCCCAAAAAGGGTCTGGGCGCCTGAATAGGGGGTGGCAGCGGCGGCCATAGATAGATTCATGCAATGCATGAATCTATCTATTGGTGATAGAGGGGTGGCTGGAGAGAGAGGGGGCGGCGCCCGTGCGCCCTTAATGCATGGGCCACCACTGCATCTAAACACACACATAAACATGCACATAGATAAACACACACATAATATACACACACATATACTGTATATACACACACAAACAGATATACATATATAAATACACACATAAACACATGCAAACACATACATGAACACACATATAAACACACATAAGAACACACATATACAGAAAGCCTTTTAAAAAACGGCAGTGCTTTACCTTACCTCTTCCTGTCGGGTACTGCACTGTAGGGGGAGACAAAGAGCACAGCACACACTGCTTTCACTTTAGAACAGTGTGACAAGCTCCCTGCACAGTGCCGATTACAGTTCGGCCGACGATCGGGGAGATTGATCTCAGCCGCTCCTCCTATCAAGATAAACAGGGGGGCCCTCAAGGGCCCCCTGCAGCATGGGGCCCAGTCGCCATGGCGACCTCAGCGACCCCTATACTTCCGCCATTGGAGAGATATATTTATTTTTTATACACTGATTTTTAAGTACATGGTAATGGATTGTTGTTTATTTAATGCGCAGATATATATATATATTTTTATACACTGATTTTTATATTTATCATAACTGTTCTAGCGCAGACACATTTATTTTATTACATTGTCATTTGCACGGATATGGAACGTGATTAGTGTTTGCAGCTGTTAACACTGAGGGTTTATTTCAGAGGCATTAACCCATCTGTGGCTCACAAGATCTTCTTTTGTCATTTGCTCATTAGTGCAGCCTACCAGTGCCGCCTATCAGTGGCCATTAGTGCCGCATCAGTGCTCATCAGTGCAGCCTATCAGTAACGCATACCAGTGCCCATTAGTGCAGCCTACCAGTGCCTATCAGTGCTCATCAGTGCAGCCTATCAGTGCCGCCTATCAGTGCTGCCTACCAGTGCCCATCAGTGCCTCCTACCCGTGGCCATCAGTGCCGCCTATGAGTGTTGCCTATCATTGCCCATCAGTGCCGCCTATAAGTGCTCATCAGTGCAGTCTACCAGTGCCCATCAGTGCAACCTACTGGTGCCCATCAGTGCAGCCTGTCAGTACAGCTTAACAGTACCGCCTCATGAATATCAATCAGTGCAGCCTCGTCAGTTTCAAAATATCACAGCTTACTAGTGTAAATAAATTAATTATGTTTTGATTAAACCATGGTGCACCTTGCAGTGCATGCATTTTCACTGAATGTGGATTGTTTAATGGGTTTGCATTGATTTCAGCATGGAGCACTTTGCACATGCTGGAATCTATGCAAACTTATTAGACAATCCATATTCAGTGAAAGTGCATGTACTGCAAAGTTCTCCATGCATGCTGGAATCTATGCAAACTTAATAAACAGTCCACATTCAGTGAAATGATAAACAAAGAACAATCAGCGCAAACTATAATGTAAAGATAAATGCAAGCTGGACACTAAGGATTCACCAACTTCAATAACAGATAATTAAACAATATAAGTGCAGCGCAAAAAAAAAAAAAAAAAGGGGAAATAAAAAATCTATATAATAAAACATATATTCAATTCCTCTTGTCACAGGGAGGCTGATCCTTTTTCATACCGCATCAGTATTTATGAGCTTAATCATAAGGGTGCGCTTACCAGAAACGGTGGACCTCTTAATTACAGGGGGTCAAACAAGCCTGGGTTGCATACGGACTAGGAGAGTGGTATACAGCTCCGTTGGATCTCATCTGCGGTTGTCAGTCCTCAACTATCCCCGGATGGATACATACACCTTCGGTGCGATGTGATAAGCAGCAGTCCCCAAAAATAGAGAGAAAACTCTAAGTGTACTCCGTATAAAGATTTATTCGATATAGTTAAAAGTATAAAACTGCTGGGTAAAAGCGCTCAACAGCGCAACATAATACAAAATCTCTTGTCAGCTGGAACAGTCTGTTCGCGATAGTTGAGGACTGACAACCGCAGATGAGATCCAACGGAGCTGTATACCACTCTCCTAGTCCGTATGCAACCCAGGCTTGTTTGACCACCTGTAATTAAGAGGTCCACCGTTTCCGGTAAGCGCACCCTTATGATTAAGCTCATAAATACTGATGCGGTATGAAAAAGGATCAGCCTCCCTGTGACAAGAGGAATTGAATATATGTTTTATTATATAGATTTTTTATTTCCCCTTTTTTTTTGCGCTGCACTTATATTGTTTAATTACACATTCAGTGAAAGTTTATGTACTACAAAGTTTGCAGTACATGAACTTTCACTGAATGTGGACTGTTTAATGAAGTTGTAGCATGCATGGAGCACTTTATTGCAATATACTTGGAAAATGTGCATTTATTCTATGTTGAGCACTTTATATGGATATGATGACTTACAAAAATAATCGTAAGTAACTTACCTGCTGTCCTGGCTACCACCTGAGGGGGTTCCCATCCTCCTCCTCTCTCTTTTCCTCCTACAGTCACAGAGAGAGGTCTGGCCAGTCAATGGGGGCATCAGTCGCTCCCCCCCCTTGGCCAAGTACGGCCCATACTGGCCACGCTACAGGCAGCCGCGCCAGGGGCTATATTTGTGCGGGAGAAGGAAGGCGACCGCGGGAGGCAGCCGTGGGAGCCGGGACTCAGAAGGACAGGTCAGGGTTGTTTTTTTCGTGTGGGGGGCGGCTTTGGTGCCGCCCCCTGCAAAGTGCCACCCTAGGCCTAGGCCAAGATACAGCACCTGGTACAGCCCTGATTTGCCCAATCAGGGCACAGAGCACTGTGAGAACCCTGTTTGGACAGAGTCATGATGATTTTGCCCAATCATGGCTCAGTGCTCCATTGATACATGTCCCCCAGGGCAGTATTCGGGCCCCCATGCCCTTTCTATAGCCAATAACTTGCATATAAGCCTTAAAAATAGGGACTTTTCATTTTTTGACTTCTGGTCCCATAGACTTTAATAGGATTCTAGGTTCTGGTCAGAACTTTTTCCTGTTCTGGAGTTTTGGTGTACAACAGAACTTGGGGGTGTTCTGCACATCACTACTCTCCATCAGGTCACTCCTACTTTCTCTCTATCTCTCATCTCCTATTTGTTCTCTCTCCTTTCCCTATCCCTTTCTTTCCTCTCTCTCTCTCTCTCTCTCTCTCTCTCCTTCTTTCCTTCCATCTCTCTCTCTCTCTATATCTCAAATTTAAATAAGCTTTATTGGCAGGATGAAATACATTTTAGCATTGCCAAATCGACTTAAGAGTTAGTATGAGTTGAATAATAAGGGAAAGAGTGAGTAGGAATAGCTCTAGGGCAATTTTTTGTGAGTAAATCTGGATAGGGGGTGAGTGCATGTAAAGGATTTATAGGTTCACAGTTTTCCTTGTCCCTCTTATGCCGCGTACACACGATCGGAATTTCTGACAACAAATGTTTGATGTGAGCTTGTTGTTGGAAATTCCGACCGTGTGTATGCTCCATTGAACATTTGCTGTCGGAATTTCCGCCAACAAATGTTTGAGAACTGGTTCCGAGCGTGTGTACACAATTCCGACGCACAAAATTCCACGCATGCTCTGAATCAAGTACGAGACGGAAGTGCTCGGCCTGGTAAAACTAGCGTTCGTAATGCAGATAGCACCAGGGCCGCCTTTAATATTAATTGGACCCTGGGCAAAAATTTTCTAGAGTCCCCTCCCATGCAATTTCACTCTCCACCTGCTTTGAGGCATACAATAAATAGAAGCTAGACTTAAAATCAGTTTACTGTATCAGATCAGGCAGCAATTGCGATTGGTTGCCAGTGGATACAGCATATCATTACTGCTTACCGACTAGTTGCTAAAGGTTACAGCACACATTACGGCTCACTGATTAGTTGCTAGAGGTTACAGCAAATGATTTCTGCTTGTTAATTGGTTGCTAGAGATTACTGTACAGTAATACTGCTCACTTATTGGTTGCTAGAGGTTACAGCACATTATCTCCTTACTGCAGGGGGGGCATGATATACATATGAATCCCACCTTTATTTACATATCAATGCCGCCGCCTGCAGCTATGTACTTATGAGTGCCGCCGCTATTTACATATGAATCCCGGTTATTTACATGTAAACACAGGCTCTGCAGGTGAGTCATATGTGCACAACAATAGGGCAGAGCTGGGCGGCATTAGTACCAGCACTTCACACTGAGATATCGGGACTCAGAACAGGACTAAAACTTCAAGGGACAAGGGAATTTAAACTGGGATAGTTGGCAAGTATGAGGCAGCTGCTTTGGGCCCCACAGCAATGACAGGGCCCAGGGCAGCTGCCCCTTTTGCCCTGCCTTAAAGATGGCCCTGGATCAGAAATCACTGGGTCGATCCCAGAAGAGGAGAGGGAGGAGCCGGATGTGGGTGGCTAATTGGGACGGCTGCTAAGCCCGGGATGCCGGACGTCTCTCCCTCCAGCTCCGGCGTGTGGCCGAGAGCAGCTTCGTTCCCGCAGTAACTCACCCGTCCTCCTCCCTGGAGCCTGACACCCCTCACTGCCCCGCACGGCATCGCAGACCCCCCACAGCCATCTCGTAGCCTTTTTGGGCACGGAGCCCCGCAGCAGCAGCGAACCACCCCGAATGTGTCCAGGCAAGCCGGCAACTGAAGGAGGAGGATGGTTGCTAGGTGAGGACGTGCTACACAGAAGCGTGGCGGCGCTGAACGGAGCCTGCTGACAAGCATTGACAACTGGCTGAATAACACAGGAAAACACAGGAAAAGATCCGTGTAAGGAAAACGCTGCACAGAGTGAGCTGGGTAAGACCGGGTAGAAGCGGCTGAGGGGGTAAGTGGCTAATCTAATATATAATGTATACGAAATGTACAAGACTCCCCCACCTCGCAATGGACTAAAAACTAAGGTAAAACCTGTGGTTTGTTGGTTTGCATCCTTGTGCCACTAGTTAAAAATACAATACATAAGCCGGAAGATAACTGGGACCCGGGAATGATATTAAAGCAATAATAGACCGCAGTCTAACAGGAGCAGGACGGGCATCAGCAAAAAAGCCCCCTTTTTTTTTTGAGGGGTTCAACCCGGACGGGTACCCCCTCTGTTTGAATAGGTCTGGAATCAGCGAAAGTAGTCCCCTCTCTGAGGGGTATTAACCCGGAAGGGTACCCCCCCTGTGTTTTACTGGTCTTTCTCGTTTTTTTTTTTTTTTTTTTGCTCTCTTCCCTTTGTGTGTCGATCCTCCCTTTCCCTCCTGAGAGAACTTCAATCCAGAGCAATTGTACAGGGTGGGTAAAGTGGAGAGGCGTAATCCTGGGAAAACTAGAGGGCCCTGGGAAATACCTGACACAAAGAGGCCGGAGGAAAGTTATCCCGCGGCCGACTGCATAGTGTACCTGGGAGGGTCGAATACACATACTACTACTACTACTACACACCATAGCACTAGAGCATAATTTGAACTACACCGGCAGAGTATCCATATCTGGCCCCCCAGACCCCAAGCATAAACAGTATAATGAAGGGGAGAGGAGGGAAGGCTGCTACAACCAGTTCGGCCAGTAGTAGTACTGGCAGAACAAGTGTAAGCCCGGGCGCCATAAGGAAATACATGGTCCAGGATGGGAATAAAGGAAGCCCAGGAAAGGCAGGGGGGACTAAATGTAAAACCCCCGAACCTCTACCCAAAATAAGCACACGAAGACAATTGGCAGAGATGGAGACCCACATTCTGGGTACGGAGACAATGGAAGTGGCATCTAGGGCCCCCCAGGAAGATAAACAACTAGCAACAAAAAATGAGATGGCAGAAATGTTCGCTAGATTGGAAATACTAATCAAAAGTGAGATTGGAGCAATCCGACAAGATATGGGCCACACACTAAAAAGAGTAGAGGAATTGGAGGCAACAACGGATACCCAGGGAATGGAGATAAAAATCCTTAAACAGCAGATGGAAGAAATCCAGAAAGAACAAAGAAACTTACGGTACAAACTGGAAGACCAGGAGAACCGGAATAGGAGGAAGAACCTGCGGATAAGAGGCTTGCCTGAGGTGGAGGGGGGGGGAGAGAACCTACAAGAAATAATTGATCAAATTTTTGGAGAGCGTCTGGATCCAACTGATATTAGACCCAAGATCAAGTTAGAGCGGGCCCACAGGATAAGAAAGCCAGTGGAAATCAGGGGGGACGCCCCACGAGATGTTATTGTCAGGTTCCAAAATTTCCAGGATAAAGAAAAGATCAAATCAAGTATGAGAACAAACCAACAAGTGAAATATGGAGAGATAAACCTACAGATCTTCCCAGATTTATCTGCTGAGACCCTGGCTAGGAGAAGAATCCTCAAACCACTCCTTGCCCAACTCAGAGCAAATGACGTCCAATACTCATGGGGCTTCCCGGCTTGTTTGATAGGACATAAGGAAGGTCGCTCAGCGACACTCAGGTTCCCTGAAGAGACACAAAAATTCTGCCAACGCCTGGAGGTACCATTGGTGGAAATTCCGGGTTGGTGGGAAAAATCTGAAAATCAAGATAGTAGAGAGGGGACCCACACCTGGAAACCAGTCACCAAAATGATGCGACAATAAAGAAGAGACACAAGCCTGTACAACGATTAGATAGATAGATAACGTTAGGCCCAATTTGTAAAGGAGAGGATGAAGTAAAAAAAAGGGGGGGGGGGGTAACGAGAAAAGGGAAAAAAGGGAGATGAAGGGAAAGAGGAAAGAAAGGGAAAAAAAGAAAAAAAAAAAAAAGTGCGGTGGAGGTTGGGGGGTGGGGGTTCTGGGGGGGGGGATGGGGGGAGGGGAGCGGGGAGGAGGGGGGGGGAGACGGGCATCCAGGGGGGAGCGGGTGGACCCAAGGAAGGTTCCCCCGAGCTCAACCTCTAGGGGGAAAACCGTAGAGCCGGGAGGAGTTAGTGGGGCCACGGTTAAAAGGGCCATGAGAGGGTCCGTTACCCCAAAAGGGGGGGAGAGGGAGGGGGGAGGACAAGGGAGGGATGAGGGAGGGGCAGGGGTTAGAGGGGGGGAGAGGGGGGGGAGGGGCGAGACCAGTACAAACCTCAGAGTGACCAGTACAAACCTCAGAGTATCCTGTTGTGGTTGTGGTAGGGCCCTGGAAAGAAAAATAAATGGTTGGAACTAACTTGGTAACATATAATGTGAGGGGGCTCAACTCGCCCATAAAGTGCGCGAACGTGATGGGCGAGCTGAGATCCAACAAAGCCGAGGTGGTCTTTCTCCAGGAGACACATCTATACCTGGGGAGAAATCAGAGGATTTCGTCAGGAGACTACCCGTGTTGGTTTTATAGCGACTCCCCGATAAGGGGAGCAAAAGGGGTAGCTATTGGTTTTGCCAGGGGGACCCGTTTCCAGATAGAGGAGAGATTGACTGACCCGGAGGGCCGATTTTTGTTTCTGAGGGGAAAGCTAAATGGTCAGGAATACACATTAGCTAATATCTACTGCCCTAACAACAATCCAAGTAGATATCTAATTGGAGTATTATCAAAGTTAGAGAGCTTTAGGAGAGGGAGGACCATTATGGCAGGAGACCTGAACCTATGCCTAGAGCCAGGCAGAGATAGTGCGTCGCGTGCCCGGGGGACTGGGGGGGTATGGCTGAACAAACTAAAAAAAAAACTGCACCAGTCCCAACTAATCGATGTTTGGAGGATGCAACATCAAAAAACATTGGATTATACCTACTACTCCCCCGTGCACGCGACGTACTCAAGACTTGACTATATTTTCGTAGATAATAGTTTTTTAGAAGAGGTAGAAAACACAAATATCGGATCTATAACTTTCTCGGACCATGCCCCGGTGACATTACGAATAAAACAAAATAATCTAACACCCCCGCTTCAAAACTGGAGACTAAATGAAGATCTTCTTCACGATAAGGAAATTGACAAATTAATAAATGAGGAACTGGAATTTTACTTTAGAACTAATTCCTCCGAAGAAATGTCAGAAGCAATAGTCTGGGAGGCCCATAAGGCCTATATTAGGGGGATAATAATAAAGGCGGGGGTGGAGAAAGAAAGAAGGCAGAACGAAGTCGTGGGCACACTTCAGGAGGAGGTGAGAAAACTAGAAAGGCTGCATAAGGACACGAGGGATAGAGGGATCATGGGGAAACTACATGGTACTAGAGAGGCCCTGAGACAGCAGATAGAGGCAGAAAATCGTAAAAAATACAATTTAGTCAAAAAAGAAAGATACATCTCTGGTAATAAACCGGGCCGACTCCTGGCGAGAGCACTAAGCAAAAAGAAAGGTATTAATTACATTGACAAGATAAAGACGAAAACAGGAGAATTTAAATATAAGGATAAGGACATAGCAAAAATCTTTCAGGAATTCTATGAGGAACTCTACTCAATAAACACAAAGGACAAGGATAGAGTGAGAGAGCAAAAACGAGAAAAAATCCAAAACTATTTAAAAGATACCGGGATGATTAAGATATCAACAGAGGAGAATCTTGTGTTAGAAGCCCCCATTACAGAGGCTGAGGTAAGGAAAGCTATTAAGGAGACCCCGACGGGAAAGAGCCCGGGTCCAGATGGACTGACGGTGCTATACTACAAGAAATACCAAGAGCTTCTAGTCCCAAAATTATGTACCTACATGAACGAGATAGGTGAGAGAGGGGAAATGAGTAGAGACGCATTGGCAGCTACTATAGCATTAATTCATAAGGAAGGAATGGACAACACCCTGTGCTCTAGTTTTAGGCCCATATCCCTCTTAAATAATGACACAAAAATTTTCGCAAAAGTTATCGCGGCTAGAGTCAAGCAAACGTTGAAAAATATCATCCATCCCGATCAAGTGGGGTTCATAACAGGCAGACAAGGTAGGGATAATAGTATCAAAACGCTATTGATAACCCAGGAAATTAAAAGGTGCGGGGTCCCAGGACTACTGCTATCAGTAGATGCTGAAAAAGCATTTGATAGGGTAGACTGGGACTTCATGACAGAAACACTCAAAGAAGTGGGCTATGGGGTGAGGATCTGTAGTTGGATAAGGGCGCTCTACACAAAACCTTCAGCGAGAGTCAAAATAAACGGGACCTTATCCGAGCCTTTTAATATGTATAACGGAACTAGACAGGGATGCCCCATCTCCCCATTGCTCTTCCTGATAGTATTGGAACCCCTCCTTGTTAGGATAAGACAGAACCCAGACATTGGAGGAGTCAACATAGGGGGAATTGAGTATAAGCTCGCCGCCTTTGCGGACGATATCCTCCTCTACATAACAAACCCGAGAATTTCTCTTCCGAATGTCTTGGCTACATTAGAAGAGTACGGGAAACTGTCTAATTTTAAAGTAAACACTACCAAGTCAGAAGTACTAGATATCAACCCAAATAAGACAAGAGATTTCGCCTATCAAAAACATTTTCCATTTAGGTGGGAGAAGGAAGCTCTAAACTATCTAGGAATTAAAATCACAACGTCCGTAGAAGAACTATTCCAGGCAAATTTCATCCCGCTCATAAACGAGGTTAAATCAGAACTAAATAGAATTCAGCAGGGGCATCTGACGTGGTCGGGAAGAATCAATATTTTTAAAATGGTTCTGTTACCAAAAATAACATACAAAATGCAAATGCTCCCAGTTACTCTCCCACCTGGTTACCTCAAAAGGCTGCACTCAATGATATTGAAGTTTATATGGAAAGGGAAAGTACCACGGATAAAATATAACCAATTAATAAACACAAAAAGTAAAGGGGGATGGGGAGCACCCGATATCAGTAAATACTATGAAGCTATCGCACTGGGGAGGGTAGTAGATTGGGTTAAAAATAAAGGTAAACACTGGGTAGAAATTGAAAATAATGTTAGTAAACTAAAACTCCACAAAATAATATGGTGCCCACCAAAATTAAGAAAACAAGATACAAAATTGCACGAAATCACTAGCCACGCACTTAGAATTTGGGACGGGATCCACAAAAGGGAACACTGGGAATATAATTCACCGCTAATGTCATTGAAGGAAGTAGAATATTTTCCTCCGGGGAAGGAAGAGTGGTTTGGGAAATGGCTCCTCGACGAGAATTTGCAATTAAAGGACGTAACAGACAGGGGGAAAATATGCTCAATCCAGGAGCTTAAGAAAAGAGGAGACAAGATAAATATTAATCCATGGCGCTACGGTCAATTAAAACATTTTATTGAATCTTTGCCACAACCAATTAGAACAATGAAAAATCTACTTCCACTAGAAAAAATATGTATGGAATCAGATGATAAAAGGGGTTTTTCTAGAATATATAAAATACTGGTAGAGCTGAGGAGGGTAGATACCCTGGCTTTTATAAGTAAATGGGAGAAGGAGTTAGGGGTAACACTGGCAGAGACGGAGGTAGATCAGATACTAAAGCGTCTTCTGATCACGTCAGTTAATTATAAAGTGCTAGAGCTAAACTACAAATGTTTAACAAGAATGTACATGACCCCGGACAAGATGCATAAAATCGATAGGGACAAATCTCGGCTTTGCTGGAGGGGCTGTGGTGAAGTTGGGACAACGGCCCATGTGTGGTGGTCGTGTCCTGAGATAGGGGTCTTCTGGGACGAGATCAGGAAACATATTAAAGAGATTACAGACTATGATATACCAAGGGACCCCAGGGTTCTTCTGTTTCACTTGAGCGAGATGCCCACTAGGGCCTACCTCAGAACACTCCTACCCCACCTCATAGACGCAGCTAAGAGCCTAATCCCTAAAAACTGGAATAGAAAAGAAAGGCCATCCATGAGGGATTGGATTAATAAAATAAACGAGATACAGGATCTGGAGTACCTAAGGTTTAGTGACGGGACAAAAATGGAGGCGTACAGGAAAAAGTGGGGTGAGTGGGAGAAATTTAAAAAATCCATAAGAGCAGCTGAGATATGGTCAACTTGAGTAGGGAAGGGGAGCAAGGGGAAATCAAACAGGGTAGGAAAAAGGAAGGGAAAAAAAAAAAAAAAGAGAAAGAAGAGAGAGGAAAAAAAGGGAAAGCAGTCGGGAGGGAGTACGGTCTCGGGAAGGGTGGGGATAGGGGGGGGGTGGGGGTGGAGGGTAGGGAGTAAGTAACAAATGGCTAATCTTGGATATAGTGGGGGGGATGCTATTGCTATTCCCATATTTTTGCTTTTGTAATGAAATATTCCAATCAAGGAAAAAGAGTAGAAGCCACAATGATGTGATGAAAATAAAGGGAAGTATTTTTGGAATTTCAATTTGAAAAAACTACTCCTATAGTTTACCTTCTCGCTGATGTGGCAAAAAAAAAAAAAAAAAAGAGAAAAAAAAAAAAAGAAAAAAAAAAAGATGGCCCTGGATAGCACATTCGCCATACTGCAAATTATTATTATTATTTTTTAATCTTTTAATGCAGCGCATTCTCTTCTTCTTTATAATGCTAGAATAATGAAGTTGTTTTGCTGCTGATATTCACACAGAGTCCTGACAAACTGATTTCTTTATTGTTTCTTGTGATCTCCTGAATAATCTTTTTTTTTTTCTTCGCCAGATCTCCAGAATAATGTTTTGATTTTTTTTATAGTGATCTCCTTTTTTTTTTATCAAGAGCCCCTGATTTTTTTTTAATGTTTTTTCTGATCTCCATAATATTTTTTGTCGTTTTGTGTGTCATGTTACCACAACACCATTATCATCTTTTTAACCTCAAGGAGGTTGGTTGGTGTTGGTGTCCCTTGTTAATTTGACATTGTATTTTTGAAATGTACCTGCCTACTCACAAACAAACTGTTCTTTTTGAAGTAAAACACTTAGCCAAGTATTTGTGAAAAAAAATAGACATTTATTAGGGGTCATAACAAAATAAAGAGGAAGGCAACACTGGATAAACTGTTGAAATTGGCAAAGCCTTTGTACCCCAGGGCACACATCAATTATTTGCCGGGCAAATTTGGTAGCCTGAGGAGTCCATTTAATAGGAAGCACAATCCGGGCCAGGACTCCGAGAGATTGGAAGCAGCAGCAGATGACATATATGTCCCAAGGCTGTGGTCTTACAACAGCCTGCATCTTTTGCCAGACCAGACCGAACCCAGGCCATCACTCTCAAGACTTCCTTGCACGCTTCCTTCCAGATTGTGGCTGTGGTGTTGGAGTTGTGGCAGTTGAGGTGGAGGAGGAGTATGGTCCAACTCACAAACATGACTTTTGTTTGTAAGTTCACCCCTCACCCCCTTATTTAGGGCATGATAGATGACTTCCTCACAAATGAGGCATTGGCCCACCTCCATTTCCTGCATCTTGCTGGCTGCCATACAGGCATAGGCCTCTTGAAGTTTGGGGGTTGTTCTGAGGGCCGCAGTAGCCTGCCGAATCAAAGAAAGCGCTAACTCCTCAACGTTCCTCCTCTTCCTGGGCCTTTCTGTTGGAAGGTGGAGGAGAGGAACCTGGCATTCGGTCAGGTTATTGGGCCCGGCCACCTCCTGGCTGCCACTTACCCCCGCCACCTCCTGGCTGCCACTTTCCTCCACCACCTCCTGGCTACCACTTTTCATGGCCTCCTCTTGACTGAGACTTTCCTGTGTATGAAAATGGAACAAAATTTTTGTTTTTTGGTCATCAATCACACACAATTTTGAGCTCCTGACTGTTGCAAATTGAATGTTAACAAATAGAAAACACTATCATTCTGACCCCAGCATTTTTCATTCTTGTCCCAATCATTTTTGGCTACTACTGTCTATTGATATGTAAACCACTTTGTTAAATCAGAAATTAGTGATCAATAATAACATCTAGTTAACATCATATATTTTTTTGACAAGAAATATGTTGAACAAAGCTATACCTGACTCAAGCTGGGCTCCTCCACATCTTCTTCCTGGGTGGAAGGCCAAGGTTGGACGTCTGAAGCCTCAGCTGAGCTGGAAGGAAGAGTGGAAGGAAGGGTTGAGAGTGATGACCTGATTTCAGTCTGGTCTGATAAAAACCGCAGCCTGTCATAGTACCAGAGCCTGGGGACATAAACATCATCTGCTGCTGCTCCTGATCTCATGGAATCCTGGACCTTTTTGTGCTCCCTATTATATGTGCTCCTCAGGCCACCAATTTTGCACATGAAATAGGGGATGGTTGCCGTGGGAATCACTGGCTTCACCAATTGATCCAGTGCTGCCTTCCTCTTTATTTTATTATTATAAAATGGGTGTTTCACCTGCCACAGACAGGGCAGCTCTCTGTATTTATCAATGAAGCTAGGGAGGAAGTCGTGATCGTTGAATCTATCCATTTTATCTGCAAGACACAACACAAGACAAACCCTAATGTCAGGCTAAACTCTCATAATCTTGTCTTAATATAGGCCTCAATCTCTAAGCAGTATAGGCCACTGATGCCCCAAGTTAAAATTGTACCTTCATTAGCATGATCGGCGCTTCCGCTACTCCTTCCTCCGCTCACAGATCGTACATACGACGCACGCGTGTTACGCTTTATATACACTGTGTATGCGTGAAACTCTGCCTGCCCCTGACCTTCTTTCTAGTATATTCCCCGCCCCTTCTCTTTCTGTGCAGTGGGAGAGCACATGGAGGAGACAGAGCAGGTGCATGATACTAGCAGCAATGACAAAAGCCCAGAGCCAGAAACGTCCCAATCCAGGAGGAGATATAAGGCCTCAAATATGTCCTTTGTAGAGATGGTGGAGATGGTGGACATCTTGAAGAGGGCCGACTATGAGTATGGACCTTACCCAAACCCAAATGTGAGAAAAGCCAAGATCATGACTAAAGTTGTGAGAAGTCTTTACAGGAATCCTGGGGTACGACGATCCAAGGAGCAACTGAGGAAATGCTGGTCAAACCTGAAATTGAGAGAGCACGATCAGTATGAAGAATCAGGAAACTGCTTCTAAAAAGTAAGTAGTTTTCCTGTGTTCCTATTATTATTATTACTTGCATGCTGGGCCATGTGCTTTTCTTTACTGTTGTACAGTTTAAAATGGCAAGTTTCAGGTTCGTGGGCACAGTAATCATTCGTAGTAAACATAGTTCGTTCGCTCACTAATACGATGTTTTGGGCAGATGCAGGTTAACTACATTTGTTCATGCCTATTTGTATTAAAAGAAGTTTGTTGTCTAGATGGGTTTGTAACTAGAATGAAATGCAAACTTGATTCAGTGTAAGGAGAGGACACTCAGCAGCTGTTTACACATGTGGACGCAGGAGCACTAGTGTGGACACCAGAACAAACTTTTTAGGGTGTCCCACACAGATGCTCCAGTGGATACTAGGGGTGTCTCCATGTGTGAAACTTGACCAAAAAAGGTAAGTATTCCAGCTTTAAGAAAGGGAAAAAATCATGTCTTCAGCTTGTAACTCTGCCAAAACAGACAATTGTATGACACTTTCAAGCAATGTTTCATATTCCTATTTCTGGCCTCAAATATCTGTGTGCTAAGTATACTTTTTTTAATTCACATAGGGGAGAAAAAATCGGGATATATGAGGACACCAGGAACCCCCAACCTCATAAAGAAGGGGAAGTCATCATACCACAACCTGAGGATGTGGAGGGAGAGGTTCATGAAGTGGGCGAAATAGTGACCACAACTGGTGAGTGTCTGAGACCACAGCTTCAGGTAATAGATGTATGCCCGCATATTTCTCTTACATGGTGTGTTTTTTTATTTTAGGTGATGTGGATGTTGTGGAAGAAGAAACTCATTTCACCAGTGCAAGTGCACAAGTCCTCATCGGGGAAATAATGGTGTGCAATCGGGATTTAGAGATGAAAAAGGAAAACATCAATGATGTTTAACAAAAAATGAAGAACATCATTGATGTTTTAGGTAATATCTAAAACACACAAAAATTGTACCGTTTTTTCGTGGAAATTTTTCTTTTAAATCAAGTTTTAAAGTATTATAAAAGCCAAATTTTGAAGATGCACCCAGTGTGTCAACATGTCCTATCTGCCATCACGGGATATCAATGTACGCGTTTTGTGGGTGCAACCCCTTCCTTGCAACTCAAGTAGGTGAGAGGAAGGGGTTGCACCCCCGAAACACGTCCATTGATCCCCCATGATGGGAGCTAGCACAGGTTGACATTAGGCATGCGATCAGGAGGGAAATTCACATTTTGACTCCCAATTTGTGTGCATCTTCAAAATTTGGCTTTTACAGGGGTGATATCAACCCATCTGATGAAGGCAAGATCAAGACAGTTTTGAAATACTAATGTCTCATATTGCCTTCAATTTTTCAAATTTGAACTTTGTAAGTTCCTGAGTTGTGTATGTTATGGTTTGAAACATGCCTGTTTAACGCAAAAAATGATATTTCTAATGTCAAACATAAAAATGTTATACACCAAAGATGTTGGTTTGTTAAAAAACCCTCTTCTAATGCACATGTGAATGTGCACGGAGTAAAATGTTTTATACCCCATAATGTGTGGCTTCTTCTTTCAATGCTCAATACCAGTTTTTGGAGTAAGTTGGTGTTTACAGTGACAATCGGGGTATTTACTAAAGGTAAATCCACTTTGCACTACAAGTGCACTTTCAGTGCAGTTTCAGTGCACTTGTAGTGCAAAGTGTATTTGCCTTTAGTAAATAACCCACACAGTGTTCTAAAATTGGCCCCAATCCAGCCATTTTGGGGACTCCAAAAAATTAATTCATGGTGCTGAAAAGGATGATTATTTTTATCATTAATGCATTACATACATTAACAACAAAAACAATGTGTCTGTGTGTAGCAGACCCACAACATAATAGTTAGCTGAAGAAGAGATTGTCACCTCATGTATCAAATAAATTACATTTGCACTATTGAAGAAAATGGCCAAAAAAATAAGCCCATTGGAAAACCTAGGAAACAGCTAAAAGAAACACAAGCAGTAAATCAAATGAAATATTAGTTCAGTTTAAAATAAAAATTTATTTAAAAAATGTTTCACACATTTGCTGGCATATCAATGGTCCCTCCTACCCGCAAAGTACTCCAGATTTTTTGTCTGACTTCACGGGCACTTTAGGGGGGGCAAGCCAGGACAGCCAGCTTCAAGTGCCATCAGGGTTGATTGATCAGGAAATCCGGCCTCAGGCCCAACTGAGGCCACATAGTTCGTAGCATTTTTACGTAGAAAATTGTACATAATGCAGCAGGCAACACAATATGGTTGAGTTTATATTCCGCCATGTGGATTGGTGTTAGAAATAGGTGGAACCGGCTGGCCATTATGCCGAAAGCATTCTCCACCACTCTTCTGGCTCTGGCCAGCTGGTAGTTAAAAACCCTCTGGTCTGGGGTGAGGGTCCTCATGGGAAATGGACTCATCAGATATTCTCCTAGCCCAAATGCTTCATCAGCGACGAACACAAAGGGAAGACCAGCCACGTTGTCTCCCGCAGGTGGCAAGCCCAAGCTGCCATTCTGGAGCCCTCTGTAAAACTCCGTCTGGGCGATGACTCCACCATCCGACATCCGGCCATTCTTCCCCACGTCCACATACAAAAACTCGCATGTCGCCGACACCACCGCCAACAACACAATACTATTAAACCCCTTGTAATTATAATAGTATGACACTGAGTTGGGGGGTGGGACAATGTGGACATGTTTCCCATCCATTGCCCCTCTGCAGTTAGGAAAGTCCCACCGTTGGGCAAACTAGGAGGCCACAGTTTGCCATTCCTGTGGAGTTGAAGGAAACTGTGGAGTCAAACAAGAAAAAAAAATTAGTATTTTTGCACATAAACATTGCAAGCAGATTAGACACAAACATTCTTGGCCAACATCAGTATAACATTTATTTTAAGGAGTATTTAAAGACAAAAGTATAAGGTCCACTTATCAGATTCCTCACCCTCTCTGATGGCCCATTGTAAAAATTTTAGGGGGGCAGGATGTTTTTGGACAGGTAACCCTCTCCACTTTATTGAGAGTTGAATGCATAAATAATGTGTGTTACTTTGGCCAGCCCCTCCTTACTTACACTTTTGGCAGCCCACTGGACAGTTAAGAAGTCTCATAATACAAAAATATAAATACACACTGTCCAAATTGAAGCACAATTTTACATTCTGCAATTACCTATCAAAATAATAGGAGAACAAAACTTTAAACAGTACCATTTGAAAGTTTTCAGGCAGGCACTTGCACTACATGCTTTAGTGAATTCATCCAGAAATATGACCGCAAAAGAGGTAGGTATAGTGTGTATGGGTTTGGCAAAGTCAGCAGATAGAGGATTGGTATCAGTTGACTTAGCGGTTGGGGGGAGGGAAGGTTCCAAATGAGATTGAGACCCCGAAAAAAAGCCTCTTGCACTCTGCTTCAATTTAAGGACACAAATAACATTTGTACATATTTTAGGGAGTGTTTAGGGTAAAGCACTACTATGGAGCTGACAAAATATATTGTTAAGTGACGGGGCTAGGTGTGTATAGGCCCAGGCCAGGATAGCATGCTGGGGAGGCTAGTGAAGGCAAATATGCATGAAGGACAGAAAAGGAACTTTAAAAACTTCCTGCATGCATGAGGACAACAGTGACATTCACAGCATATTAAAATCATGGTAATTAGGGAATGATGAAAGAAATACAATACATTAGCAAACATTGAATACATAGAATGTTATGTTAAAGGAGAAAACTTACCTTAATATAGTCCTTCTGCAGGACCTGAATGATGGCAGAACAGGTCTCTGGAATAATGATCCCCAGAACCTGGGGGGAGATGCCTGTCGAGAACTTGATGTCCTGCAGACTTCTCCCTGTCGCCAAGTACCGCAACATGGTGACGAGCCTCTGCTCGGGAGTGATGGCTTGCCGCATGCAGGTGTCCTGCTTCGTAATATAGGGGGACAGCAAAGCCAACAGACGGTAAAAAACGGGGTCCGTCATCCGGAGATAATTCCTGAAATCATCAGGATTATTCTCCTGGATATCCCACAACAAAGGCATGTGAGAGAATTGGTCACGCTGGAGCAAGCAATTCTTCGTCCATTAACTCCTCCCCGCCCTGTTCATGGACTGGGCTTGGGTCAAAGTAAGAACCCCAACACCAAGCCCCTGCACAGCACGAACTCTACGATGAGTATGTACCCACAACATGACTAGAAAATGGTCGGCTGGTCAGAATGAACTAACAGAACAAACTGAAAATCAGAGAGGCCTGGGAAGAGTGAGCTGAAAATCAGAAACGAGCGGACAAGAACGCACTGACAAACAGATACGAACTGACTACACGCACTGAAAAACAGATACGAACCCACAAGCACAAACTGAAGAGCAGTAACGAACTGAAAAGCATGAGGCTGAAAAGCGCGAATCGTCTCTCACCAAACTTCTACTAACACAAGATAAACACGAGATTAGCAGAAGGAGCCCAAAGGGTGATGCACTTGGTATTGAATTTCCCTTGTATAGTGGCTTTATACATGTTGTACCCCAGCGCGTTCTTGGTGATCGGAATTTCCGACAACATTTGTGCGACCGTGTGTATGCAAGACAACTTTGAGCCAACATCCGTCGGAAATAAATCCACGGTTTTGTTGTCGGAATGTCTGATCGTGTGTACGCGGCATTAGTCTGTGACATGCTGTGACATATTGGGAGAATTTTTTTTTTAATCCAAACTTTAATAATATTAGGCCTCCTGCACACGAGACGCTGGTGCAAACTCTTCTGAACACAGGTTTTTAAAAGCTGAAACTGGTGTTTAGAAACGCCCGTTTTGCCGAGTTTGCATGCCGCGTTTAGCCGCGTTTGCGTCTAAAAGCGTCTGCAGAGCAGAGAATGACATTTTGCGACCCAACTTTGGGGCCCCGTATCTCGGGGCCACTTAGTGCTAGGAACCCCAAATTTGGTGTGCTAACACAGTGGAACTAGCACTACAACATATCCATTTTGGGTTCCTAGCACTAAGTGGCTCCAAAGTCGGGTCGCAAAATGTCAAGCACTTCTGCAGCAGAGAATGACATTTTGTGGCCTGACTTTGGGGCCATATCTCGGGCCCACTTGGTGCTAGGAACCCCAAATTTGGATATGTTATAGTATTAGTCCAACTGTGTTAGCACTTCAAATGTGGGGTTCCTAGCACCAAGTGGCCCTGAGATATGGGCCCCCAAATTCGGGTCGCAAAATGTCAAGCACTTCTGCAGTAGAGAATGACATTTTGTGGCCCGACTTTGGGGCCCCATATCTTGGGGCCACTTGGTGCTAGGATTTGGTTATGTTGTAGTGCTAGTTCCACTGTGTTTGCATACCACATTTAGGGTTCCTAGCACCAAGTGGCCCTGAGATATGGGGCTCCAAATTCGGGTTGTAAAAAACACTTATAAACGCAAACGCTGCTAAACGCGGTACCGGCATTTAGCCGCGTTTGGCGTCTGAAACGTGGAAAACTTTTGCGTCTGAACCCATTTTTTTGCTTCTGGAAAAATGAGGTTAAACGCAACTGCCTAAAAACGCCAAAAAATGAGACTGTGTATATGGACACATAGGATAACATTGAAAGGGTTCAGGGGCAGTTGAAAAAAGTGTCCAACTGCCTCTGAACACGAGTTTAACAGCGTCTCGTGTGCATGAGGCCTTAAAGAGTAAAAACAGAGAATGTGTCTGACCAGGCCTGAGTCAGATCTCATGAAAAGTAGGAACATACAAAAGAAAAATAAACCATGGTACAAACACAAGGAAGGTAAAGACAAACAGCAGTTCTCTTCTGAACATATTAAGTAATACAAGATATAGAAAAAAGACATGTATATCATCAGAGCAGCACAGCAAAACTGGTGGGAACATATATAGCATTTCCCTAAGGGGGAACTGTCAACACTCCCATCTGCAGCAGCCTATCCATTACACTATCATCCATCTGACCAGCTATCCACCTCCATCAGAGCGCCCTTATCTCCTCTCTTTTTTATCCATTACTAATATTTGTGAGGCCAATCCAGGAGTGTTTAACCAATTCTGCCAAATCAAATCAAATTTGTGCAAAGCATTATGATGGCGGTAGATAAGCTGTTCTCTTAGTAAGAGAGAATTAACACAATTCACCCACTACTTTTTGGTAGGTACCACAGGAGACATCCAATATCAAGCCACTATCTTTCTTGCTAAATACAGAAGGCGGATTATCATAATATAGGTACCTGGTTGAAATAATCCAGCATCTAATGCACCCTATAAACACACTAAGGGCTCACTGGGAATAGGTGATTGGGTGATCGATCACCTCTGTGCACATTACATTTAGGACAAATGGGTGTATCAATCCTACCCCAGTCAAACAGTTTGGCAGGTATTCGGTAGGAGAATAAATAATTGAGAGAGCTTCTGCGCAGCTGATACGGAAAGGGGAACCAATTCTAAAACCACGTTCCATTGATCCCCTCCAATTTTGCCCACATCCTCTGTCTATTGTGCTCTACACTTCAGTGTAGCGGAGTATTGAATAGAGGAGAGCAAGAGCATATATATATATATATATATATATATATATATATATATATATATATATATATATACACATATATACTGTATTTATCGGCATATGACACGCACTTTTCCCCCCTTAAAATAGGGGGAAAATCATGTGTGCATGTTATAGCCAATATAGGCTGCCACGGAGGGGAAGGAGGGAACGAGTGCTGCCAAAATAGACAGAGGCGGATCTCCTGTGTACTCGGCTCAGCTCCTAGCATTTGCGTCCCAGACTTGGACCGGTGTTATGTCCATCATAGGACCCGGGCCAAGGGGCCAGACTGGGTGTGACGCCGAGCCGAGTATACAGGAGATCCGGCTCTGTCTATTCCGGCAATGACAAGGCTGCAGATGGGCACTGATCAGGCTGCAGTGATGAGCAAGGCTGCAGATGGGCACTGATCAGGCTTCAATGATGGGCTAGGCTGCAGATGTGTAATGATGGGCAAGGCTACAGATGGGCACTGATCAGGTTGCAGTGATGAGCAAAGCTGCAAATGGGCACTGATCAGGCTGCAATGATGGGCAAGGCTGCATATGGGCACTGATCAGGCTGCAATGATGGGCAGTGCTGCAGATGGGCACTGATCAGGCTGCAATGATGGGCAAGACTGCAGATGGGCACTGATCAGGCTGCAATGATGGGCAAGGCTGCAGATGGGCACTGATCAGGCTGCAATGATGGGCAGTGCTGCAGATGGGCACTGATCAGGCTGCAATGATGGGCAAGGCTGCAGATGGGCACTGATCAGGCTGCAATGATGAGTAATGGCGAGGCTGCAGATTGACAATAGCAAGGCTGCAGATGGGCACTGATCAGGCTGCAATGATGGGCAATGCTGCAGATGGGCATTGATCAGGCTGCAATGATGGGCAAGGCTGCAGATGGGCACTGATCAGGCTGCAATGATGGGCAAGGCGGCAGATGGGCACTGATCAGGCTGCAATGATGAGCAATGGCGAGGCTGCAGATTGGCAATAGCGAGGCTGCAGATGGGCACTGATCAGGCTGCAGTGATGGGCAATGGCGAGGCTGCATATGGACACTGATCAGGCTTCAATAACGGGCAATGGTGAGGCTGCACATAGGCACTGATAAGGCTGCATTAATGAGCACTGACCCTTATTTTGCTTCAAAATTCTTTATTTAAAATTTAAGTTTTTTCCTGAAACTTCTTTCTTAAAATGAAGGTGCGTGTTATACGCCTGTGCGTATTTTACGCCGATAAACATGATATATATACACGAGATATCAGGTCTTTTAATGTAGTGCAATGTATTACTTCAGTTACCAAGGAAGAGTTAGGCACAGTGAGGGTGAGAGTTTGCTTTTGAGTCTGGATCACATGTCTCAGCTGTAGATATTGGTAAAATAGTTTATGGGTCATGAAAACTGAGAGCATAATTGGTCATAACGTGTCATAGACCTTAAGATTGGCACCCGAGAATACCGCTGAGCTATATATAAAATACCTTTCTTTTTCCATTCCAGTTCAGGATACCTGGGGTTGTGCCATAAAGGAGTGAAATCAAAGAAGCCTGAAGTGGATAACTCTTTTCAAGAGGTCCCTATTCCCTAGGGGAAGAGCCTGTAGGTCCATGTCCAAATGAGAAATTGCATGCAAATCAGGATTAGGAAGGATAATCAGCAGAGCAATAGGGTCCATATTGGTCTGACATCAACAGCCAGCAAATTGTTAGAACTCAGCCACCAGGAAGTACATTTTAGCCTGTGGGGCCAGCAGCCCCCCCCCCCCCCCCCCCCCACATACTTACCATACTATAGAGTTGTCAAGCAAATCCGCACTTGTCTTTTCCAAATAAAATACGCACTTGTCTTTTCCCTAAACTGGGATTCAATGCATTTAAACCATTTTTGGGACGTCAATACAGGAGAGTTATGGAAAATATAAAGGAGTTGAGGGGTCTAGATCATTTTATTAGGTTTACTGTCCCTACCACCGATAGAGCAAGTTTATACCAACTATGGCTTTTTAGTCTGTGTCATCTAAAAATGGAGTCAGATTCAGTTGAAGGTATCAGGAAGGATCTGGGGACACCACTATTCCAAGGTACTTAAAGGAGGTGTCAATAGGAATCTGCCCTGCACATTCAGATAAAGGGGAGGTCAGTGGATTGGGAGGCTTAATAATTGATTTAGTCTAATTTATAGTAAAACCCAAAAAGTCTCCAAATCTGGTGATAAGGACTGTAGTGATTCAGTGGTATCTCCTAAATATAATAGGGTATCGTTAGCATATAAGGATATTTTCTCCTCCAACAGGGCTCTGCGAAAACCTACAATTTTGAGACCCTCCAAATCATGATGGCTAGAGGCTATACCGCTAAGGCAAATAACAAGGGGGGAAAAGGGCACCCTTAACGAGTACCCCTATGTAGCCTAAAGGGAGGAGAATGAACATTAATAATATGGAACCTAGCACTTGGAGTGAAATAAAGCACTCATACCCAGTTAATAAAGCCCTCACCCAGTCCAAAAGGCAACAGGACCTCCCAGAGATAGGGTTATTCAACAGTGTCAAAAGCTTTAGCTGCATCCAGAGACAGGATGGCCCTACCTCCCAGATTATTTACTGGCACCTGCAAGTTAAGGAACAGTCGCCCGATATTATTAGATGTTGATCTAGAGGGAATAAAATATGATTGGTCATACTGGATCAATCTATCAATTACCTGGTGGCTAAAATACAAGCAAGGATTTTAACGTCCGTATTTAATAGAGATGGGATGATGTGAGTCTGGAAAGAGTTTACCTTTCCCAAGTTTTGAGATTACAACTATAATAACCTCCTTCATAGAGTCCAGTAAGACCCCAGTATCTGCTGCTTCACGCAATGTGAGAAGAAGCGGGGATAAAAGTATTTCGCCATACTGAGATAAGACCTCAGCTGGAAGGCCATCAAAACCTGGTCATTTATTGTAGAGGCAACAGCCAAAGCCTCAGTAAGTTCTTCAATGGCAATAGGGGAGTTTAATTTAACTACATTAGAGGTGGGAAGCTGGGGAAAGGGGTAGTCATCCAAGAAAGTTACCAATTCTGCTTGTGTAGTTGCAGTCTTAGAAGCATAAAGCTCAGTGTAGAATTTATGAAAGGTGTTAACAATATCAGAATGTGTACACGTCCCCAGCGTCCGATCTAGTGACATCAATAGAGGATGCATCCTGCTGTGCTCTAGCCATCAGAGTTAAAAGATGACCCGTATTCTCTCTTTCCTCAAAATAATTTTGCTCCAGGAAATAGCACTTTTTTCCGCTGCATATAGAATTACTGAGTTATATAAGGACTGTGCCTCTAGCCAATGTTTTTGAGTAGTAGGGTTAGGGTTTGCCACCATATCAACTTCCCTATGCTACACCTCCAGACAAACAGTATCCTCCCATTCCTGAGAGCGTCTTTTGATACCAGTAATTTCTCGTATAATAGCCCTCCTAAGAAATGCTTTTAATGTGTCCCATAGGGTAGCCGTCGAGACTGAGCCTGAGAAAATCAGAAAGTGCCATAAAAAGAGGGTCAGGGGCCGGGAAAAGCATCAACCAAAACAAATTAACATGCCACAGAGGGCGATTAGGTGGGTCAGAGGTGGACAGGCGTACCCAGAAGGGAGAGTGATCAGAAAGAAGTCGAGGTTCATATGCTGAGTCAACTACATAGGGCATCACCACAGAGTTACCTAGTCCAAAGTCTCTGCAAGATAGGCCATCATGGGAAGCTGAATACCATGAATAACATTTAACAACTGCGTGTTTTTCCCTCCACACATCTTTGAGACCCAATTCAATGAGTTAGCAAAGGCAGTGTAATGAATGGGCGGGGTCATTCCCTGTAGGGTAATAGAGAATTTATCCAGTTTTGGATTTAGAAAATTATTAAAACCCCCAGAGCTAATACAGGAGTATCTGGATACGGAGCTATACATTGGGATAATTTTTTTAAGGGGTTCCAAAGTGAAGGTTGGAGGAATATACATGGCAACAAAGATACAAAGAAAGCCATTCAGATTACATAGTAAGAAGACATAGCACCCACATTAGTCAATCTCCTGCTTTAGACAAACTGGAGACTGCTTTTGAAATCAGTACACTCACACCTCTAGTAAAGGAAGAATATGTGGAGTGATATTGAGTGGAATACTTTCGAGAAGGAAACAGATGGAGGGGAGGTAGGCATCAAATGTGTTCATATTGGGGAGATTCACTAAAACTGGCGCACGCAGAATCTGGTGCAGATGTGCATAGTAACCAATCAGATTCTAACTTCAGCATGATCACTTAAGCTTTGAAAATAAAAACTAGAAGCCGATTGGTTACTATGCACAGCTGCACCAGATTCTGTGTGTAGCAGTTTTAGTAAATCGCCCCCATTCTAAAGCTGTTTTTTTTCTCTCTCTATCTGCACCTTTATTTCACTGTTTTGTTCTCTCGCTTTTCCCTCTCTCTTTTTCTTTTCTGTCCTCTCTTTCTCCCTCTCTCACTCCCCCTTTTCTTCTCTCTCTCTCCCTCCCTTTTCTTTCCTTTTCTCTCTCGCACCCACTTTCCTTCTCACTCTCATCTTCCTATCTCTTTCTCTCTCTCCCTTTTCTTTCTTCTCTCTCTCTCATCTCCCTCTCTCTCTCTGTCTCTCCCTTTTGTTCCTTCTATCTCTCATCTACCTATCTCTTTCTCTACCTTTCCTTCTTTATCTCTCACCCCCCCTTTCCTTCTCGCTCTCTCCCTCTCATTTCCCTGTCTCGGTCTCTCTCCTTTTCCCTCTCATTCTCTCCCTCTTTCCCCTTTTCCTTCTCTCTCTCTATCCCATTCTTTCCTTCTCTTTCTCTCGCGCACCCTTTCCTTCTCTCTCTCTCTCATCTTCCTACCTCTTTCTCTCTCTCCTTTTTCTTTATTCTCTCTTTTTTCTTCCTTTTATCACTCATCTCCCTATCTCTCTCTCTCTCTCTCTCTCTCTCTCTCTCTCTCTCTCTCTCTCTCTCTCTCTCTCTCTCTCTCTCTCTCTCTCTCTCTCTCTCTCTCCCCCTCCCTTTTCTTCCTTCTATCTCTCATCTTACAATCTCTTTCTCTACCTTTCCTTCTTTCTCTTTCTCTCTCGCTCCCCCTTTCCTTCTCTCTCTCTCTGTCCCATTCTTTCTGTCTCTTTCTCTCGCACACCCTTTCCTTCTCTCTCTCTCTCATCTCCCTATCTCTTTCTCTCTCCCCCTTTTCTTCCCTCTCTCTCTCATTTCCCTATCTCTCCCCTCCCCTTTTCTTCCTTCTCTCGCTCTCTCATCCCCCTATTTCTTTCTCACCCTTTCCTTTCCTTTCCTTCTTTCTCTCTCCCCCCCCCCCCCTCTTTCCTCCTCTCTTTCACTCTCTCTCCCTCATTTCCCTATCGCATTCTCTCTCCTTTCCCTCTTTCTTTCCCTCTCTCTCTACCTTTCCTTTTTTGCCCTCTCACTCCCCCTTGTCTTTCTCTCTCTATCATCTCCCCATCTCCCCCCCCCCATTCTTTTCCCTTCTCTCACTCTTATCTCCCTATCTCTTTCTACCCTTTCCTCTCTCTCTCTCCCCCCCCCTTTTCTCCCTTCTCTTGCTCTCATCTCCCTATCTCTTTCTCTCCCTTTCCTTCTCTCTCTCTCACTTCCACTTTCCCTCTTCTCTATTTCTCTCTCTCTATTTCTTTCTCCATAATTTCTCTTTCTCGTTTTCTCTCCTTTCCTTCTCTCTCGCTCCCTCTTTCCTTCTCTCTCTAATCTCCCTATCGCTCTCTCTCCCCCTTTCCTTCTCTCTCTAATCTCCCTATCTCTCTTTCCCCCTTCCCTTCTCTCTCTAATCTCCCTATCTCTCTTTCCCCCCTTTCCTTCTCTCTCTAATCTCCCTATCGCTCTCTCTCCCCCTTTCCTTCTCTCTCTAATCTCCCTATCGCTCTCTCTCCCCCTTTCCTTCTCTCTCTAATCTCCCTATCGC
Organism: Lithobates clamitans; assembly: GCA_037952925.1. Lineage (NCBI taxonomy): Eukaryota > Metazoa > Chordata > Amphibia > Anura > Ranidae > Lithobates > Lithobates clamitans. Next base: position 2,731,217 of record JBBGZY010000725.1, on the reverse strand, counting down.
TCTCTCTCCCCCTTTCCTTCTCTCTCTAATCTCCCTATCTCTCTCTCCCCCTTTCCTTCTCTCTCTAATCTCCCTATCTCTCTCTCCCCCTTTCCTTCTCTCTCTAATCTCCCTATCTCTCTCTCTCCCCCTTTCCTTCTCTCTCTAATCTCCCTATCGCTCTCTCTCCCCCTTTCCTTCTCTCTCTAATCTCCCTATCCTCTCTCTCCCCCCTTTCCTTCTCTCTCTAATCTCCCTATCTCTCTCTCTCCCCCTTTCCTTCTCTCTCTAATCTCCCTATCTCTCTCCCCCCTTTCCTTCTCTCTCTAATCTCCCTCTCTCTCCCCCTTTCCTTCTCTCTCTAATCTCCCTATCTCTCTTTCCCCCTTTCCTTCTCTCTCTCTAATCTCCGTATCTCTCTCTCCCCCTTTCCTTCTCTCTCTAATCTCCCTATCTCTCTCTCCCCTTTCCTTCTCTCTCTAATCTCCCTCTCTCTCCCCCTTTCCTTCTCTCTCTAATCTCCCTATCTCTCTTTCCCCCTTTCCTTCTCTCTCTCTAATCTCCGTATCTCTCTCTCCCCCTTTCCTTCTCTCTCTAATCTCCCTATCTCTCTCTCTTCATTTCCTTCTCTCTCTAATCTCATTATCTCTCTCTCTCCCTTCCTTCTTTCTCTCTCACTCCCCCTTTCCCTCTTCTCTCTTTCTCTCTCTCTTAATAATCTCCCTTTCGCGTTCTCTCTCCTTTTCTTTCTCTTTCTTTCCCTCTTTTCCTCTCTTTCCCTCTACCTTTCCTTCTCTCTCTCTCGCTCCCCCTTTCCTTCTCTCTCTCATCTCCCTATCTCTTTCACTCCCTTTCCTTCTCTCTCTTTCACTTCCCTTTCCTTCTTCTCTCTTTCTCTCTACATAATTTCCCTTTCACGTTCTCTCTCTTTTCCCTTTCCTTCTCTCTCTCTCCCCCTTTCCTTCTTTCTCTCTCTCCCCCTTTCCTTATCTCTCTCTCTCATCCCTACTTTATCTCTCACTTCCCCTTTCCCTCTTCTCTATTTCTCTCTCTCTCTCCCTTTTTCTTTCTCCATAATTTCTCTTTCGTGTTTTCTCTCCTTTCCTTCTCTCTCGCTCCCCCTTTCCTTCTCTCTCTAATCTCCCTATCTCTCTCTCCCCCTTTCCTTCTCTCTCTAATCTCCCTATCTCTCTCTCCCCCTTTCCTTCTCTCTCTAATCTCCCTATCTCTCTCTCTCCCTTTCCTTCTCTCTCTAATCTCCCTATCTCTCTCTCCCCCTTTCCATCTCTCTCTAATCTCCCTATCGCTCTCTCTCCCCCTTTCCTTCTCTCTCTAATCTCCCTATCTCTCTCTCCCCCTTTCCTTCTCTCTCTAATCTCCCTATCTCTCTCTCTCCCTTTCCTTCTCTCTCTAATCTCATTATCTCTCTCTCTCCCTTTCCTTCTTTCTCTCTCACTCCCCCTTTCCCTCTTCTCTCTTTCTTTCTCTCTCAATAATCACCCTTTCGCGTTCTCTCTCCTTTTCTTTCTCTTTCTTTCCCTCTTTTCCTCTCTTTCCCTCTACCTTTCCTTCTCTCTCTCTCGCTCCCCCTTTCCTTCTCTCTCTCATCTCCCTATCTCTTTCTCTCTCCTTTTCCTCTTTCTATTTCATTCTTTCAACTGATGAATAAAATGTAATACAGCCTCTCCTCTGGTTTCTATGGTAACAGCTGGAGGGGGGAGTTCAGGTTTTATTTCTGCTCCTCTGACCAAATCACCTGAAGATAAAGGGGGAAGACGTATATATACCTTATATAGGGGTGCTCACAGAATGCATACACCAGCATAGCATGTACAATTCATTCCACATATTCTTTAAAACAAGTACATAGCATGTAATGCATCAGCATGTATATTCTGTGACCAATCCCTGTATATATCCAATATATGAAATGCAGCAAGCGTATAGGAGACAGGGTGAAAGTTAACATGTCCATGTCATTCTTGTGCTAGCAGGAATAGAATAGACTGATGGCATGATCCGGTGCATCCAATACATTAAGTGTGCATGAAGCAGAGCGCACAATAGAAAGAGCTGGAATGATGTAGTATGGATTGAGTGAGATAGGGTGAACGAAGATGATATGGGCTTGTGAATCCTAATTATGCATGAAATAGGTCGTGCAGGATACAAGACTCAATACATGAGTATAATAAATTGGGTGGAATAGACACAGTGGAGTATCATAATGGTAAACAGAAGGAACGGCACGTTTAATGAATAATCCTTGTCCTAGTTTATCAGTAGCATTGAAAATGCCGCTCTTTACAGTTTATTAATTTACTATTATGTTATAGCGCCTTTCTTTTAACCCTCACAAGCAGACAATAACCATTTTTTTCTTTATTTCCAACTCAAAATCATTTCCTACATCCATCCTTTAGGCACGATACAACTAAAATGCTATGGCATGCCCTTATCATCTTCCCGCTTGACAGCTGTAACACCCTTTTCTGTAGGCTACCAGTGAGGAATCTGGCACCATTCCATCTTGAATCTTGCTTTTCATCTTATCCACCATTTCTCTCATTCTTTAAATGCTAATTCTGTCCGTCATTCCCACCACTGGCTGCCAATCACACAAAGAATATAAGCAAAGAGTAAGCCAGCAACACGTCCATGCAATCCCTTTATTAGGAAGGTCTTGCGTCAGTGCAGTCCAGGCTTACGCGCTTCAGACCATGCATAAGTGAGGACACTGCACAGTTCAAAATGCGTCAGTTCTGCACTGAATTAATGTGAGATGTTCTCAGCAGATAGACAGCAAGCAGACGGACTTGTTGCTGCTTATTAGGAATTAGTAGAATGATTTCGGTTAAAGATGATTTCAGATTTGCAGAATTACTGATTTCACCATTGGTGAAATTTTCTGCAGTGAAAACTCTAAATTTCACAAATTTGGCTGCTTGGGAAAAAATGTGCAGTTTTTATGTATTTAGAGGGTCTGAAATTTTTTGGTGTAAATAATATTATTTAAATCATTTTATTTAAGGTTCTTTAAAGTTTTTATGATTTTTCCTTTTTTTTTTTTATTTGATTGTTATTTGTGTACTGTTGCTTTAGACTTTTATTTAGCTTTTTTCACAGTCATTTTTTTTTCTGTGAAAAAAACAAGTAAAATAATGAGGCTAACGATGGCCCATTTCCTTGCTCAAGAACAGGTTCAAGGTAGTTAATAAAAGGGTAGTTAAAAAATGGGGCTTCTGTAACCCTTATCACCCAACACAGTTTTAAAAACACCAAAACCCCCCAAAACTTCACCACAAATGCAAAAGTCTAGATAGGACCTTACCCTGGCTTCCAAATTACTCTGCAGCGTGACTTCTCCATATACAGTACCTCGTTGCTAATTTTCAAATATTAATCCAGACTTCTTTTATATAAAAGATGTCTGGATTAATATTTGAAAATTAGCAATGAGGTTCTGGATATGGAGAAGTCAGGTTGCAAAAGGGCTGATAATGATCAAATTCAACTGCCCACAATTCTAGAGGAGAGGAAAGGGAACCATCTCACTCTTGTCTTCTAACACTTCCAGCTTCAGCAATTGTCACATGCCTCAAACCCTCTCTGGAACTTCCTTCCATGTACAGTTCTCCAACCTATTAAATTCAGCCCTAACAGAACTCTGGTAAGGCTATTGACATTTAAACATTTACATATTCCTAACAAGTTCTGAATAAGTTTTAGGCTTCATGCACACTAGAGGTTGTTTTAAGCTCCTAGAAGCTGTTAGCATTTTTTTCTGCTCCTAGAAGCTAAATAGTGTTATCCTATGTGTCCATGCACACTACTTTAGGCCATTAGTGTTTTTTTGAGCTTCAGCATCTAGGAGCAGATTTTTTTGTTTTTTGTAGAGTTTTTTGTAGCGTTTTTCCAGCAGAAAAAACCCCTGAATGCTCCTAAATGCTTCTAAATGTTCCTAAAACACTTCTAACAGCTTTTTTCGAGTACTTTTTTTCCTTTAAGTACTGTAAAAATGCTAATATAGCACCCTGGTGTTCATAATTTAGTTTGCCAGGTGGTAATTTTCCTGGCAAATTAATAGAAGATCAATTGATTCCCCTTTAATTCTGGAATTGCTGCACCTTTTCTCTTCTGTCACTAAGTGGCACTGTGGCTGGTGAAATTAGAATGACAGGGGGCTTCGCAAGGTCAGCGTATGAATGGATGGGGTGTCTCAGCCAATTGGCAGGGGTTTCTTTAGTCCCTTGGCCTGCTGGGAGAGCCTACTTATTTGGGTGGAGTCAGGTGATCGGGGTTCTGTGCCACCGGGACGGCTCTCTAGGTGGACGTGTTATGACTCGCTTAGCTGCTAGGCCAGAAGCCTGAGGCCTATCCCGGGGACCCCTGGCTGCTAGGCTGCCTGAGGCCTATCCAGCAGCAGTAGAAGCAGCGTAGGGCGGTCTTACCGATACAGAAGTGTTATCCGGCTGGAGGCTGCCAATTAGCATTGCATCTACTCAAGGGTTTCCTGGCCCTAACCCTCTCTCCCACAGTTCTGTTAAGAGACAATAAATCTATTATTCGCATTCGAAAAGTGACTGACGCCCAGCATTTCTTCTTGCATCACACCCACCATGCCTGGTAACCCACTTTACAAAGAAGGCTGTCAGCTCTCCCTGACTCTGGAGGTCACCATTAGGCTTCTAGGGGTCGGGGCCCTTGCTACCTTTGGCGCCCAATGTGGGGCAAAGGCGTTATTACTGCAGCAGTCGCCCCTAGCAACCGGCTACAGCTACATCAGGATTTCATCTGGCTCTGTGGGAAGGTGGCAAGTAACATCTTTACTGCATATAGACACTGTTATTGTGCATTCCACCAATGTGGGGAAGAACCAACATGTCTCATTGCTCATGGGAGAGTGTCAGCTTGGTCTTTTGTCCCTTTACACCAGTGTTACAGGGGTTAAAAAGGACTCCATTAAAGTTTTAGCGTGCCGTGAAGAGAAGGAGGCAGGCGCTGAAGTTTCCAGAAAGTGTGTGCGCCAATCCTTTGGCAGGGGGAGGAGACACCGCTCTGCAGAGGAGGATAAGGAAGTGCTGCCACATGTATCTGATTGTTGGGTGGAAAAGATGGCGCAGCTTGGAGATACCATGTTGGATTTGAAGAGGTATACGCCGGGTATTGGCCCTGGTCTGAGTGGGTCTAATGGCATCCTGACTGACACCGGAGTATGGTATACACCTAGGGGTAGCCTTGCCCTGTACACGGCGGAGACTACAAGGCCTTAGGACTGATCTGCCGGAAGTGTTCCGGTTTGGCCACACACCTGCGGCCTTGGATTCTGTGGTGCCGGCTGCACCTGTGGCGGCATTAACTCACACAGACAGGTGCGACAGGAACTTGTATTGAAGTAATGCAGCGACAGTTCACAGCAACTCAGAGGGACACCTGCCCAACTGGGTACACTCACGGTTTGCAACGATATGATGATGACAGGTACCAGTCGGGTTGACAACGTCTGTTTAGAAAGCAGAATGTGGCCTCACTGTCGTGCGCCCAAGCAGGTAAATGTCCAAAGGAGTTCTGACCCAATGCTTTCCCTCATCGTCAGGAACCTTTTCCTACCGCTAGTACTGTCCCTAACAGGCGGGGTACCCTTCCTTACACTGCCAACTGGCATAAAGCATGCCAGGCCTGGAAACCAGGGCATTAAAGCTGAATTACAACTTTATTTTCACTAGAACTGAATAAAACGATCAATTCCACTGTACCTTGTTGCTCTGTTGTCTGCAGATCCCCTGATATTCTGGGTTTAGTTATGGCTTTGTACCATGTGACACTCTGTATATCCTGTTGATAGACTTTGTCCCTTCCACAGCCACATCCTGCAGCAGTTAGAGTATTTGTAGTCTTTCAGACTCTGCAAATGATGTAACTTCCTTCAGAGCTCTAACGGTGGGTGGGATTGAATACATCCTAACTAAGGATGAGCTCCGGCGTGTTCGCATGCTGAACTTGCCGAGCCCGCCAGGAAGTCGACACTGCGCAGCGCTAATCACAATCAGTGAGACATTTCCCGATGTGCGGCTGCATAGATCGGGAAATGTCTCCCTACCTGTGATTAGCGATGCGCCGTGCTGACTTCCTGGCGGGCTCGGCAAGTTCAGCATGCGAACACGTCGGAGCTCATCCTTGATCCTAACTAGCATTCAATTCTGCCGGGTCCCACCTACAGAAAGAGTCCACACCTCCCAAGTCCCGTCTCACAGATCATAGCATTATTCAAGACAAAAACAGCTTTATACACAACCCTGCTCTCTGTGAAGTGATTAATTTATATATGAAGGAAACACCATCATTCTTTAAATTATATTTATTCTTTTTTATTAAGAGAAAAAAAAATGTTTTTAATACAAAACAGAGCCTATTAAGCCTACCCAGGCTCAATACATTTTCCCATTTAATTTCAATTCTCTTTTTTGTTAACACATCATTTTCTTATTACAACTTATAAAAACAAACAACACAGACTAAAAACAAAACAACATAAAAAAATATATATATACATGTAGCGGTAATCCCCCCCCCCCGTAAGGGCTGCTCATAGCCTCTGTACCCAACTGATTACCTCGACTCTGCAAATCCTCCCTCTGACACCCTGGGTTCCATCATGTCACCTGCTGTGGTAGTAAATAGAGACTCACACAGTATTAAGGAAACAGTTCAAATATGTTTACTGTATTATGAAAACACAAGATACACATATATATATATTTATATATATATATATATATATATATATATATATATATATATATATATATATATATATATATACATATATATATACATATATATATACATACATATATATACATACATATATATACATACATATATATATACATACATATATACATACATATATACATACATATATATATATATATATATATATATATATATATATATATATATATATATATATATATATATATATATGTATATATGTATGTATATATATATATATGTATGTATATATATGTATGTATATATATGTATGTATATATATATATATATGTATATAAACTTTGTCAGTACTGGAAATACTCCTGTATACATCGCCCTTTATCTTAAACGTATCAAATAAACACAATATATTGATGTAAAGTCCCCTTAGTTGTGAACAGGTTTACAGGAGAGTAGACACTTGACACTATATCTTATGTGTCAGATCTCTCTCTTTTGCCTCCTCAATTCACAGGCCAGCTAATCCTGCACAATGTGGAGAAACAGTATATACAATATTATATTCAACAGGATGGCTCGCTTTAGCAGTTGAATGCAATTAGAGCAGAGGGGAGAAGATGATAAAAAAAGGTGAAAAAGGGTATTCCTTGAAATCCAGATATCTTCAGCTAAATAAAGTAATCCCAAAATGGCAAGGTGTAGCAAAGTTAGCAAAGCTGTGATTTATCCTCGTAGTATTATAACTTCCTTCTTTTATGATCCTAAAGATGTCATCTGATATGGCTACTGAAATCAATAAGGTGTACTGAGCATAGGCATCTGCTTACTGTGCCCGTCATGGAATAGGATTTAGGTTCTGCGGGACTACAAGTACCACCATCTAAACTGTGTGGGTGATGTTTAACAGCAGTGTCCTTAACTATAACATCGGATATGCCCGCTCACCACTCTGGAATTCAGATGGATTAGATAACGGTGCAGACAATGAGAAGACTCCAGCTGGAACGCTCTCTATCTTGGCTCTGGATAATGGCTTTGCCGCGCCATACTGCAGCTCACTGGAATCTAAATCGCAGGCGCCTCTGGAAGACTTGGAAAACCCGCCGGTCCACTGCACTGAAGAAGCGATGCTGTGGGTATAGCTGTCCAGCTCCCCGCTGTGTAGGCCATGAATCGTTAGCAAACTCCCTGTCACACAGACCTCCTGCTGGCAGAGTCAAAACGGGGTCCAGAGAGGCTGATCTAGGCCGCGCCAGCCCCATTTATATCTTATCCCAGCAGTCTGTTCTGTTCACTCTGCATTCTGTTCCTTGCAGTTCAGATCAGTCCTGCTGGCACAGTCACTTTAGCATTTTGAACTACATGTCCCATAAGGCTTTGCTCTACATCCTCAAACAGGAAAAAAGAAATTAACACATAGAGTCCAGCAAACACTAGAGGGAGCCAACCCCACATTAACAACACAGAAAATGTCTCTAAATTATAAGCATAATAGCCGAGCCTGGATACATACTGTACATATTATTCCCAAGCATATTATCACATCATAGCAGCATTTCATTATTAGGTAATTTTTACTTCCTATTTCCTTATTTTTTCACTTTACCTTCATCATACACCTATATATTACATTCATTTATATTCTTACCCCTTCCTTCCTACCTACCCTCCTACAGAACATATATCTCCCCTAGATGTTTAAGGCCTATTTAGGTATAATTATCATTCCTAAATCCCCCCGTATCTTAAGGATGATCTATCCACACTTATAGTACCGTCAGGTATTATGGAAAAAGGCACCAAGCTAGGTACTACCATCCATGGTTCCCACATTTTTTGGAATTTATCTAGCAAACCCCTACTCTGATATACCTGTCTTTCTTTTAATATGGCTTCATCAACTCCATTCCTCATATCTGGGTGCACCAGAAGACACCCACTTTAGAGCTATCATTTTATATATATAACAACTTATTAATAGGTATTTTTACTTTCATTGAATATCCTTCCTTTTCTAAATAGCCCAGTATACACACCTTAGGGTCCATTTCTATTCGGGTTTGATAAACACCATTAATTGTGTCTACCAACTTTGCCAATATCAAAATAATTTAGGACATTTCCACAACATATGCAGTAAATCTGCAGGTGATATGGAGCATCTCGGGCAGTTCGATGTATCACGCCTACCCCACTTATACGGTTTAATTGGAGTCCTATACGCTTTATGGATTATAAATAGCTGAGATAAACTTTATTGGGGTGATACAGACACCATGGGTACTTGTTCTAATACATCCTCCCATATTTCATCTGGCAGTGCACCCAGATATTTTTCCCAACCCCTTCTACCCAGGTAGGCGGCTTTCCTCTGTCTAATCAAGCGGTTATATATATAAAAGAAATAAGGCCGAAACACCATCATAATGACCTCCCATAGCCCTTCCTCTGTAGTCTTGCAGTAAGCCATTATTCTTTGGCATGCTGCAAGACAGGAATGACACAGGAGGAAGTATGACACAATTACACCTTTCACCACCCACATGAAGGCCCAGAAACACCCACAGTAACCGTAGGATCCAAGTGCAAGTGACTCCCATAGCCCGCCCTGAAGCTACAGAGAATTAAAGGATCATGGGACGTGTAGTATCAGGACTGGAAGAGGAGGAAAACAGGACATCAGAGAACTTTGAAATTCAGCCAGGAGGAGGAGTGACATCACAGGCACAGAAACCTGCTGTATACAGCTAAACAAGGTAACTTACACACAAACTGACAGTGGGGTTGTGATTCATTTACATGCACACTGCATCTGTTGTTTTGGGGGGGAGGGGGAAGCTGGAGTTCTTCTTGAAATGGGCTCTGCCTGATCTAAGATGGCCGCTAGAGTCACATGGGGCAGAAGCATACAATTAGGTGCTTCCCTAGTGACCCAGGAAACCATAGAGGAACTGTTTTCCTTTTGACCTCCTCTCCAGCTGCGGTGCTGCTGCAGAGGAGCTTTACCTACAGTGGAGAAAGTAGACTGCACCTGCCTGCAAGGTTCAAGGCTATGAACTGCTATTTTTCCATTCAGCTGGCTCCTGTCAGAGAGACGCAACCAAAAAAAAGTCTGCCGATCGGCATCCAAACAATGCTCTCAGCCAATGGCTGAGAGTGCTGACTGGTGTCTTCTGACGGGGGGAGGGGGGGCGACACAATAGCATAGGAGGGGAGAGTGCTGTGCTAACATCGCATAGTTAGTACAGCAACTCCTTCCGAACTCTTTAGGTTTTTTTTTCGTTCAGCCCGCTGGGTTGAACGAAAAGAAACGAATAGTGTGTACTAGGTTTTAGCACAAAGTTTGTGTTGGTCCCTTATGAAAGGACTTACACCAAGTGGACCTCCTCCAAATGTTTTCAGAAGCAAATCAGAGTAAGCTGGAGAACATAAATCTTCACCCCATTTCTGGCTATGTGGATGTTATTCTTAACATTACCTTGCTAACTGATGACGACGTACAGCAAATTACTAATTATAGAGTAATGTGTTTGTTACTGTAGACGAGAAGCATATTGAAGTTCACAAAGGAGATCTGTGACCATCCTTGAATACTAAGCAGCAAGGTGAGGTGTACCGAGGCCAAGCAAGAACTAACGTCCTATTTTTACAACTGAAAGAACATTATTTTCTGGAATGCGCATTTCAGCTAAAACCAGACAGTGTTGTTGTGTAGATATCCTTACAGCTCAAAGTGTTTTACCTTCGCTGACGGGTTATGACTTTAGAATGCTTTCAACGCAGGAACACGACAGGTTCTCCCATTGTTTGTGCACATTGCACTTAGCCTGCTTTGCTATGCTTAATGCACCAGTTTATGACAGGTTAGTCTCTTAGCACATGGTTTATATGGCAGCTCATGCTTGGCATAATTGCTAAGTAACTTCTGTTCTCAGTAGTAAATGACAGAATCATTACTGGATGTAGATGCTTGTAATACTGAGTCTTCTATTGTATAGGCCCAGTTACGCTTGGGGCTTACCCGAGGTCTGTTTAGGGAAGGGATTATGACCAATCTGACATAAGGTCATATGTACAATGCGCTGTGTATAATTCGGTAAGCATGCACAATAAAAAAAAAAAAAACACCTGCCCCATAGCCTGTACAAAGAGGAGTGAAAATGCCTGATGCATGGAGGGATAAAGATGAGCAGTCTGTGGATGACTCTGTCTGCTCAGACCTCGATGAGCATGCACTAATCCTGTCAGATTTACGGATTATCAGGGGCTGGTTGCATTTCTGTGTTCAGATTTATCACAATTTAAAGTGTTTTGTGATCTACAGCAATGACCAGGAGGATGTGTGGTAAACAACAGTATGAAAGCCTTCTGTGGGAAATTTCTGTGGACAAGTTACATAATAAAAAATACTTACCGTATATACTCGAGTATAATTCGTTCCGAGTATAAATCAACGCCCTAATTTACCACAAAAACTGGGAAAAATTTATTGACCCGAGTATAAGACGAGGGTGAGAAATGCAGAGGGTCAACAATGCCCATCTGCAGCTGCCTGCCTCCCTGTGTCCTGTGCAGCCTACCTGTACCCTGTGCATGTGTCCTGTACATGTGTGTTCTGTACATGTGTGTCCTGTGTTCCTGTGTCCCTGTGTCCTGTACATGTCCTGTGCGCATGTGTCCTGTGTGCATGTGTCCTGTGTCCCTGTTTTCCTGTGTCCCTGTGTGCATGTGTCCTGTACATGTCCTGTGTGCATGTGTCCTGTGTGCATGTGTCCTGTGTCCCTGTTTTCCTGTGTCCCTGTGTGCATGTGTCCTGTACATGTCCTGTGTGCATGTGTCCTGTGTGCATGTGCAGCCTACCTGTGTCCTGTGCAGCCTCCCTGTGGCGATCTCCATCCTCCCTGTGGCGATCTCCATCCTCAAACAGCGGCCGGCGTGTGATGATAGTGTTCGGCAGCCATTCCACAGTTCAAAAGCTGCGCCTCCTCCTCGTCTGTGATAGGCTGACCGCTGACTGCCTATCACGGACATTCTCTCATTCTCATACCACGGACGAGGATGAGAGAATGTCCGTGATAGGCTGTACACTGACAGCTGTTCAGCCTATCACAGACGAGCAGGAGGCGCGGCTTTTGAATGCTGGAATAGCCGCTGAACACTATCATCACACGCCGGCCGCCGTCTGCCTGCATGACACGCTGATCATGCAGACAGACGGCGGTGACTCGAGTATAAGTCGAAGGGGACACTTTCAGCCTCAAAAAAAGGTCTGAAAAATTTGACTTATACTCGAGTATATACGGTATGTTTACTGCTGTGTCAAAAGGTAGAAAAAAAAGTAGTAACATTTTGTAGTATATACACATGTCATTTTTTAAAGTAGTTGTACACCCTGTACAACCACTTTTACCTACAGGTAAGCCTATATTAAGGCTTACCTGTAGGTGCTGGAAATAGCTCCCAAACCTCCACAGTTTAGGAGATATTTACTAAAAAGTCGAGCGCCGATGATGTGATTGGCGCATGCACCCTTTAGAATGGGCACATCGTGCCGTTTCTAATAGGGGCCATGCCGTGACTGGCGGCTCCCGCGCGCATGTGCGGGAGTGACGTCAGGCGACTCCGGCCAGCCGGAGTTCGCGGCCCCGGAAGGAAGAGGGGCGAAGATGGAAGCTCCCTGATCATGGGGACAACGGCGACAGCTTCAATGTCAGGTAAGCGACACATAATGGGTTACTATGAGATGCATAGTAGCCCATTATTTCCAGGGAAATAAAGAGGAAGTAAGACCCACCAGGGTTTACTTCCTCTTTAAGGCTCCGTTAACATCTGTGTAGGGCTGCAACAACTATCAGCCCATCCCCACATGCCAAGGTCCTAGGTGTAGTTCTGGACTCTGAACTCTTCTTTAGGCTGGGGTCACACTGAAGCACGGAGTGGCTCACAGCAGGGTTCTGTCTGAATTTTTGGCTTATTTTGGACCTGAAACTGATCAGAAGATGCACAGGACTCCTGTGCCTTTCCATAGGGAGCCGGTCACAATCTCTTGACATGCAAATTGGAATGCGGGGAAACCCTAACCCAATTTGCAATAGTGTGAACCCAGCCTCAAGCTCCACGTCCAATCACTGTCCAAATATTGCTGCCTCAACCTCCGCAACATCTCCAAAATACGCCCCTTTCTAAGCAATGACATCACAAAGCTCTCATCATGAATGCTGCTGCCAGACTCATCTACCTTACCAATCGCTCAGTGTCTGCTACTCCTCTCTGTCAATCCCTCCACTGGTCACCGCTCACCCATCAAATACTAACATCAACTTACAAAGCCATCCACAACTAATGCCCCGTACACACGGTCAGATTTTCCGACGGAAAATGTGTGATAGGACCTTGTTGTCGGAAATTCCGACCGTGTGTAGGCTCCATCACACATTTTCCATCGGATTTTCTGACACACAAAGTTGGAGAGCAGGAGATAAAATTTTCCGACAACAAAATCCGTTGTCGGAAATTCCGATCGTGTGTACACAAATCCGACGGACAAAGTGCCACGCATGCTCAGAGTAAATAAAGAGATGAAAGCTATTGGCCACTGCCCCGTTTATAGTCCCGACGTACGTGTTTTACGTCACCGCGTTCAGAACGATCGGATTTTCCGACAACTTTGTGTGACCGTGTGTATACAAGACAAGTTTGAGCCAACATCCGTCGGAAAAAAACCTAGGATTTTGTTGTCGGAATGTCCGAACAAAGTCCGACCGTGTGTACGGGGCATTAGTCCCCAGCTACATCACTAGCCTAGTCTCAAAATACCAACCTAATCGTTCTCTTCGTTTCTCTCAAGACCTCCTGCTTTCTAGCTCCCTCGTCACCTCCTCCCATGATCACCTCCAGGACTTTTCCAAAGCCTCTCCAAACCTTTGGAACTCCTTACCCCAATCTGTCCGCTTATCTCCTACTCTATTAGCTTTTAGACGATCTCTGAAAACCCTCCTCTTCAGAAAAGCCTATCCTGCCCACACCTAACAACTGTACTTTTATTTTCTCCATCAGCTCATCCTCCACAGTTATTACCTTTTGTATCACTTGACCCTCTCTTCTAGATTGTAAGCTCTAATGAGCAGGGTCCTCTGATTCCTCCAGTATTCAATTGTATTGTAACTGTACTGTCTGCTCTCATGTTGTAAAGTGCTGCACAAACTGTTGGCGCTATAATTGGCCAACTAATTGATTATGGCCAACTATATGTTTATGAAAATAATTGTTAGGTATTATTATTATTATACAGGATTTATATCCTGTATAATACGAATAATAATATACAGGATTTATATCCTGTATATTGTCATAGGCAGGGACCTGGATACAATCTACCTGTTCTTGTTGTCACTTTTACTGACCATACATTCAAAAATTTTCATTTAAAGAACGTTTGTTCGTTTTCCTAATCGTTAGTGCTGTCAAATTGACGGTTGTCTTCGACCACAGTGACAGGAAAATTCGAAGGAGCGGAATGGAAAAGTTCCCAATCAAATGGATTCTCGAACCGTGTATGTGGTTTTCGTTCAGAAATGACATTCATTTTAAAATGAAATGTTAAAAGCAAGTGAAATTTTTAAACCACATTCTTGATTTGTCACAGAGCAGCCCCGATTCTTCTCATCTGGGGTCCCCCCATTGGAGCTTCTGGCTCAGTAACCCCTATAGCAAGCTGCAAAATGTAGTATAGAGTGTCCTTATAGCAAGGTAAAAAAAAACTTCTGCCTTTAGAATCACTGACTTCCTTCTCTGGCCCATGACTACATGTCCCATGAATCATTACTCCTCACACATTCACATTCTTAGGTACTTATTGACATGTATGGACGGTATACTGAACTGTATGTGTGCTGCACTGTATTTCCTGATATGTAAACAAATAATGCATTTGCATGCAGGCCAACTAATCTGCTGACCAACTAATTGATTATGAAAATAGTTGACAACTATTTTCATAATCAATTATGCCGATTAGTTGTTTCAGCCCTACATCTGCACATTCTTTAATGCACGCAGAGGCATGTGTCTTCATGCACTGTCTCATTAATTGTTAATTGCACCCCAAACACGTCCAGCAAACAAGTGTTTTCATGCACTGCAAACTTGCAACAAATGTGCCAAGCTTTACTCCCAAAAAAGATGCAGTAGCTGTTCTGTCTCAAGGAGCAGATAGCTAAACCTTCTTATCCCAATAACTGTAGATACCATATTTCTTTGATCTCAGTTTTATTAGAACAAGCCAGGTGAAACTACAAAATAACAGAAATAGACCTCAATAAGTATAATATTGCATACAATACAGCATACATTGCATAAACAACGATATACAGTACAAGATGGGATAGTAAAAACTTACTTTTTAAGTTCTGTAAGGGGTGATGGCGATAGATAGAGAAATACATACAAATAAACAAAGAAACAGAACTGCAGCAATACCAAAAAGGAAGGCTAGATGGAGCCTGCACACCACATATGATTGTCTTAAGTAAACTACACATTTTGCATGTAAATTTAACAACACAGGTGCAAATAACCAGTATAAAACATCAGCAAGACCTCTGCTGAACAGAACAGTAGCTTCTTTGGCACGTTTGTCACATGTACGGCAGCTCATTCAAGTGAATGGGCTGCCCTGTTACATAGTTACATTATAGTTACATAGTAGGTGAGGTTGAAAAAAGACAAGTCTATCAAGTCCAACCTATGTGTGTAATTATATGTCAGTATTACATTGTATATCCCTGTATGTTGCGGTCATTCAGGTGCTTATCTAATAGTTTTTTGAAACTATCGATGCTCCCCGCTGAGACCACCGCCTGTGGAAGAGAATTCCACATCCTTGCCTCTCTTACAGTAAAGAACCCTCTACATAGTTTAAGGTTAAACCTCTTTTCTTCTCATTTTAATGAATGGCCACATGTCTTATTAAACTCCCTTCTGCGAAAAAGCTTTATCCTTATTGTGGGGTCACCAGTATGGTATTTGTAAATTGAAATCATATCCCCTCTCAAGTATCTCTTCTCCAGAGAGAATAAGTTCAGTGCTCGCAACCTTTCTTCATAACTAATATCCTCCAGACGCTTTATTAACTTCGTTGCCCCTCCATTTCCAGTACATCCTTCCTGAAGACTGGTGCTCAGAACTAGACAGCATACTCCAGGTAAAGCCAGACTGTGTGGGTTGTATAACAAAATACACACAAAAAAAAGCGAGTCTAGCCAATTCTAGATGTGAATGCAGCCTAAAGGGGAAAGTTCAATCATATTTTATGCTTTAAATGTTGTTTTTTTTTTTCTTCTTTAACCACTCCAGCTCCAGGAGATTTACCCCCCTTCATGACCAGACCATTTTTTAAGATACGGCACTGCGTTACTTTAACTAAAAATTTCGTTGTTGTGACACGCTGTACCTAAATAAAATGTATGTCTTTTTTTCCCCAGAAATAGAGCTTTCTTTTGCTGGTATTTGATTACATCTGCGGTGTTTATTTTTTGCGCTAAAAAAAAAAAAAGACTGACCATTTTGAAATTAAAAAAAAAAAACTATATTTTTTTACTTTCTGCTATAAAATATATCCATAAAATGTAAAAAAATCAAATTTCTTCATCAATTAAGGAAAAAATGTATTCTACTACATATTTTTGGTAAAAAAAATCCCAATAAGCGCATATTGATTGGTTTGCTCAAAAGGTATAGCGTCTACAATTATGGGATATTTTTATCTTATTTTTTTTACTAGTAATGGCGGTGATCAGCGACTTATAGTGGGACTGCGATATTGCGGCGGACAGTCGGGACACTAACTGACACTTTTGACACTTTTTGGGGACCAACGACACTAATACAGTGATCAGTGCTAAAAAATATGCACTGTCTCTGTACTAATGACACTGGAAGGGAAGGAATTAACATCAGGGGCAATCAAAGGGGGTAAATATGTGCCTGACCAGTGCTTTATTACTATGGGGAAGTGCTTGTACTAAGAGAAGACATGGATCAGTGCCTCTGCTTAGCAGAGACACAGGATCTATGTCTTCAGTAGTGACAGAATGCTGTTCTCCCTGTGTACCGAAGCATCGGCGGGTGCCGGCGGACATCGAGTTCACTGTACCCACCATTAAGCTCCCGCTGTGTCTAATCACAGCAAGAGCGGCCGCCGCCGGGGTGCGTGCTCCCCAAACCCGGAAGTGCATGATCATGTACTAGGTATGTGATCCTGCACAAGAGAGCAGTCTATAGTATACGGTCGGCAAGCAGTTAACCCATACAATTGGTTAAAAAACCCAATGTGACAGGACAAAATAAAACAAATACAAAACCAGCTTCAGTCCCACAAATCTTACAGCGGAGCTCCACCCAAATGGGAAGCGCCACTTGTTGGCCTCCTCCCCCCCTCCGCTGCCATACTTGGCAGCTTTCAGGGGGGGGGGGTTGGGGGTGCAGCGGGTACCCGCTCTCACTTACATCTGAATTGCCACGGCTGGACCCCCCCTCCTCCTTCCCTGGCTGCCTGGCCATTCACGAAGTTCATGCGCAGTAGGGAATCGTACCTGCTGACCTTTACGTTTTTCTAAAGGAGCCTGGTGCTCCGCTTTAAAGGAATCAAAAGCATTTACATACATAGCACAACACACACACGCTATGCCATAATACTTATTTCTTGGATCTCAAAACCAAATAACCATTGAGTGGCATATTTATTCACTACATTATGCCCTTTCCAGGGCTGACCCATGCATAATAATTTACATTTAGGAAGAACACATAAATTAAGTTTGAAACCATGCAAAAGCCCATGGCCCAAGGTGACAAATATGGCCTTTGTAGAATAGTAAGGTCAAACAGTAGGTATATAGGGTAAGGCATGGAGATGGCCAAGAGTCAGAAGAGGTTTAGGAGTATGTGGGGTAAATACCAGCCTGCCCCTGCCAGTATAGAAGCGCCGTGGAAACTAGTTAAAAATTATTTCTTGGTGTGTATTCCTTCCTCTAACCTTTATTTGGGGATTTCCCCTGGTAACTAAAAGTGTGCTCAAGGGGCAGAGTGGGCCTGTTGGTGTAAGAGCTAAAACAGATGTGCAGAGGACTGGTAACAGGTACTTGATGAGCCAGGACAGGTTGCCCACAAATATCCACACACATAGGGGGAGTATGCCAGGTTAAAAGCAGATGTCCTCCCCCACCACACAATAGTTTTTTTTCTTGTATAAAGCTGGGTACACACTATAGTTGATCTATAGATGGCCCTGTTGGCCACCTACTACCTGATAAATGATTTGATATAAATAAGGACAGATCGGCTTCAGCTGCCAACATCGCGGGCTCCCTGGACAGGTAAGTGTACATATATTAAAAGTCAGCAGCTGCAGTATTTGTAGCTGCTGGCTTTTAATATTTTTTTTCAGCGGACCTCCACTTTAAGGAGCCGGTGTTCTGTCAATATGTGCACACTGTTGAATAGTGCCCATGCATGCGTAGAATGGAACAGCACTCCAGCTGATTTCCCGATCTTCCGCTTTAGTGACGTCACCATAACGCTTGTGCATATCGTAGGAGCCTTCTTTCTCGGGCACAATTTAGTTCTGTGCAAACAGTGGAGGGACACCCTATTTGTCATATTGTGCCTATTGTGCTGTTTCGTTGCAGGTTTACAGCGAGGCACAATCTGACATCTACCTTGTCCCTCCACTCTTTGCATAGTTTTCAATTGTGCCCGTGAAATGTTATCTCCTGTAGAAAAAAACCCTCCTACGATGTGCGCATGCGCTATGGTGATGTCACTCCAGCTGATCTGCAAACCAGCTGAAGTGCTCTTCCGTTCTGCTTGTGCGTGGGCACATTTAGATGGAGGGCACAAATCGATAGAACACCAGGCAGAAAATTGTCAGACAAACAGCAGCTTCATCAAATCAGCTTTACATGACTGGAAATTACCCATCTTGGCCTGATGTCACACAGATGAATCACCCAGAAGAGGCTTTCACACCTACCTTAATGGAATCACTCCCAGAATCGAACCCATTAATGAGTAAACAGTTAGAGAGAAAAATCTTGCCAGTCTGACTAGCGAGGAGCAACTTCGTAGCAATAGGTAGGAGAAATGTTCACAATTCTGATGCAGCAAAAATGTTTGGTAGACATGGGCCTTAGGCAAGTGGGTTCTGCCAGTAATCCCATTTTATACAACCTTTTAAGAGTATAATGAAGGCGGTTGATCCGTAATGCTTATTATTTATGAAAATACAGGGTTTCCTAACACCTTGAAGTCATCTCAAGTTGCGCAGGGAATACAGAAGGCCCAATTCCTAAAGTGATACACTCCAAAGCCACACTTCGCATTTTGGTCAAACATATATCTGATGTAATAAACTAAGAGCCTTAAGCCTCGTACACACGATACGATTGTTGGCCAACCGAGTGACTGATTTTTGTCAAAAGGGCGTGTGCCAGAATCTTGTCTTGCATACTAACGGTACACAATTGTCATGCCACAAACACAAACTTAGTGACGTACTACGAAGAATTTCAGCTCTTGAGCGCCACCCTTTGGGCCCCTTCTGCTAATTTCGTGTTTGGTGAGCATTGATTCCGAGCATGCGTGTTTGTACTTTCCACTTTTGTGTGACGGGTTTGTGTACTGACCATACGAAAATCTGACGTCAAACCGCTGTCCGACGAAAATTTACTAGCCTGTCATCCAACATTTGTTGGCGACAAATTGGACAACAGTTGCCAAAAGGAGCGTACTAACAGTAAGATTTTTGGACAACAGTCTGTCAACAGACAATCTGCTGCCAACAATCGCACTGTGTGTACGAGGCTTTAGTGTACAGCAGAATCCAACCCCTTGACATATTTCGACCACAATCAGGGCTTATTCATAGAGACAATTAATTGTAGTGGTCCACACAATTAAGCCCTAATTGTGTTTTAAAAGCGTCAGTTTTTGTGGAATAAACAGAGCAACTTGATTGAATAAACCAGAATGTACAGTATGTTTGGTCAGAGCATGGAGTGCAGCTTTTCTTGTCTAACATTTGGCATGCTATGGGATGGGATTGGAGGATTCTCTAAGATAGCTAGCACCAATGGCCAGGGCAACAGCCAAGAAATCCTCTCTTTGAATTCCTTAACCTCCCTGGCGGTATGATTATTTCGGATTTTAGGTGCTGAAAGCAGTACAATTATTTTGCATGGAAATTTGGCGTTTTATATGGTAGGTCTGTAAATCTTAACAATAACACACTTAAATCTGTCCAAACCAGAGTCTAGTAGATATCCCGGGTATGATAAAGTTTGAAACACAAAAACATAAATTATAATATAATAAATAAAAATAAATAATTAAAAAAATAAAAATAAATAGTAATAAAATAAATTTCCCCACGATTCACTATTGCTCAATTCTGCAAGTGTTCTAATTTACTATCGCTGTTTTCTAGCTGGTCTAAAGCCACTTTTGACATAAATGGACACTTTTTGTTTGCTATGGACAATCTCCAGTTTCCAGGCAGAAAGAACAGTATATATCATATAAAACTGCATGCAGGGCATGGGCCAAAGCACTGGGGACAAAAGGGATGTGAAATCTTTTCATACAGTATCTGTAAGATTACAGTACTGTATGTGTTATGATTTTTACTTTTTTTTTAATTTGCCGCCAGGCTCCGCCCCCGTGCCTCGCGACGCTCGCAGGGAACGGAGCCTGGCAAGGAGAGGCTTCGGAGGAGGACGGAGCCCTCGGACACTGCGGGGGACATCGCAGGATCCCGGGGACAAGGTAAGTAACGCCGCCCCAGGATCCTGCAATGTAATCCCGAGTGTGGCTCGGGGTTACCGCTAATGGTCCTGAATTTTAACCCCGAGCCACACTCGGGAAAACCGCCAGGGAGGCTACATTGATGTTTTGAACTATATGTATGCAATCTTTGATTATAAATTAAATTTTATTACATGACAAACACTTCCTAAAGCACTATGGATTATCTGAAGTATTTCAAACTCGAATGAAACAGTGGGGCGATTTGAGAGGACTAAGGCTCGGTTCACATATGAGCCACATCCGTCGCACAGCAGGGGTCCGGTGCGTGCTGGTTCACCGTTTAAGGTCTGATTTCAGCCCCAAAATTTGGGTTGAATTTGAACTTGAAACGGACCAAAAAAGCGCACTTTTTCCTACAAAACGCACCAGACCTGCTGCAGAGATGTGTGAACCAGCTCCATAGAGAGCCGGTCATAATGCGAATTTGGAGAAGAGAAACCCACATCCATTTCGAATAGGTGTGAACCCAGGCCAAATCTTCAAGGGGGCCCATTATGTCTACTGTGGGCGCCAACTACCTAACACCAGAAAAAGCTTATAGCACTTCAGAACTGAATATTATAGCAAAAATTGCAATTTACATATTGCCTATACATATGGGGTCTGGGACTCAGCCCAGATCCGAGGGACACCGGGATTTTGTTGAAATCCCGGGACAGTCCGCCGGAGTCTGGGATGGTTGGGAAGTATGGATTAGCCAACAATTTACAATAGAGCAAGAGCGGTTGACCATGAAGGTTAGTCCTCATCATTGTTGTTCCCTTGCTAATTTGTAAACATTCTTCTAATTCACATGCAGCTCTTAAGAGCAAATTTGCACTCCATTTTACCTTTTAAAAGTAAAAGTTCTGCCTAAGAGGGGCTTCGTTTGTTGTTACTGGGGGCTGCTTTTCTCTGACGTCATGGCTAAGCTCTACCAAATACCATGTCACGGTATAATAAGATTGCCTCAGTGGCTAGTAAGACTGCACTCATTGAACACAGATAGGCAATGCATGGGGGTTGAATTACTAAAGGCAAATAGACTGTGCACTTTTCAAAGTACAGTTGCACTCTGCAAGTACAGTTGCTCCACAGCTTAGTAAATGAGGTAGGACTTACTTTGCAAAGAGCACCCAATCACGTACAAGGAAAAAAAAAAAATGTTTACTTCCACATTATTGGATGATGGAAGTCAGCAAAGCTTCTGCTCATTTACTAATCTTCGGAGCAACTTCACTTTGCAAAGTGCATAGTCTATTTGCCATTAGTAAATCAACCTCAGAGTGCTTAGCCATGAAGTCCAAAAAAGTCGTCCCCTAATAAGAAAGTGGGATTATATCCAGGCCCGGATTTACTCCCTTTGCCGCCCCAAGGCCGGGTCCTTCAATGCAGCCCCCCCCCACACACACACACACACACCATGTCCTTTATCGATGACTTCTACAATAGATCAATTAAAAACATATCTCCACACACGAGAACACTGAAAATAACTGGCTTTAATTGTACAGACTAAAAATACTTCAGGGTAAGCGCGCGGGGTAAAGATTTTTCGCAGGCAATTTTTCAAGGCAATGGCTGGTGTTAGTGCCTCAATCATCCCCGGCACATGGTTGTTATGGTGTCAGGATGATTGAAACACATTATTTCTATCATTACATTGTAATATAAACTGAAATAGTTCAACTCACCATAATGCAGAATCATTGGGAGCCCTGAGCGTGTCACTTGCCACCATCTCTTGTCACTTGCCATTATGCCTGCCACCAGATGGGGATGTCACTTGCCACGCTGCCTGCCACCAGATGGGGATGTCACTTGCCACCATGCCTGCCACCAGATGGGGATGTCACTTGCCACACTGCCTGCCACCAGATGGGGATGTCACTTGCCACGCTGCCTGCCACCAGATGGGGATGTCACTTGCCACCATGCCTGCCACCAGATGGGGATGTCACTTGCCACACTGCCTGCCACCAGATGGGGATGTCACTTGCCACGCTGCCTGCCACCAGATGGGGATGTCACTTGCCACTATGCCTGCCACCAGATGGGGATGTCACTTGCCACTATGCCTGCCACCAGATGGGGATGTCACTTGCCACGCTGCCTGCCACCAGATGGGGATGTCACTTGCCACTATGCCTGCCACCAGATGGGGATGTCACTTGCCACACTGCCTGCCACCAGATGGGGATGTCACTTGCCACGCTGCCTGCCACCAGATGGGGATGTCACTTGCCACTATGCCTGCCACCAGATGGGGATGTCACTTCCCACGCTGCCTGCCACCAGATGGGGATGTCACTTGCACGCTGCCTGCCACCAGATAGGGATGTCACTTGCCACCATGCCTGCCACCAGATGGGCATGTCACTTGCCACACTGCCTGCCACCAGATGGGTATGTCACTTGCCACGCTGCCTGCCACCAGATGGGGATGTCACTTGCCACCATGCCTGCCACCAGATGGGGATGTCACTTGCCACACTGCCTGCCACCATATGGGTATGTCACTTGCCACGCTGCCTGCCACCAGATGGGGATGTCACTTGCCACGCTACCTGCCACCAGATGGGGATGTCACTTGCCACGCTGCCTGCCACCAGATGGGGATGTCACTTGCCACCATGCCTGCCATCAGAAGGAGGAGGGCGGAACAGCGGGCACCGCTGACATTACTTCCTTCTCTCGATTTTTTCAAAAATGGCGCTGGGCGGCGCAATCACGCTACTGCGCATGCGCCGCCCGGCCGAGCACTTACGAGCTTTCCCGAGCCTGGCCGGCTTCGGAACGGCGCATGCGCAGTTGCGTGGTTGGCTCGCGGCCATCTTTTCTATGGGCACTGGTGCCCATAGTAGACTTTAATGGGCAGCACGAAAAGGGGGGCGGTGCGAAGTCGCTGCAGGAGCGGCGCCGCCCCTGCACCACTGTCGCCCCGAGGCCTGGCCTCGGTGGCCTTGTGGCAAATCCAGCCCTGATTATATCAGAGAGATGCACAGAAGTGGCTTTTGTGGCTAATACTGTAAGTAGCAGGCATCATGTGATGTCTGCTCTCAGCCGAAGATGTTTACTTTTAAAACTTTAACATAAAAAATAAGTTCACTTTAAATACATGGGTGATATGTACAAAACTGTGTATTGCAACAGGACCATCTCTGTTCTGGGCCAGCTCTCATTTGTCAAAAGTGGCCCAGGGGGTATTGCCCCTTTCCGTCCTTGCCAGGTCTTCCCAGAAACAGCACAGTTACCATGGCAACAGCTTTGCTTCACTTTTCCTTGCTCAGATTTATGTAAATGACTCTACTGTGTTTAGGCAAAAGACAGAATGATAGTAATATTTGCTGCAGATTAAACGTATTTGTATATATATTAGAATGTTATCATGAACATTTACATTTAATAAGTACTTTGGCTCATTATGAAACAAAATATTTTAATTGAATGCATAATTTCTTTGCTGCTTCCAGTTCGGCGATGTTTAACCAGTGGGTACTGAATATCCTGCAAATAATATTTTCTTTCTTTCTGCTGTAAGGCTAGGTGATCATTTTTGCTTTGAGTGGCGCTCTTTAGGGGAAGCAGTAGATGAGAATTTTGCCTTATTAATGGTCCCTAGATATCTCCTTCTACCATAGACACTGGGGGAAGAACACAGATTATAGCCTTAGCACCCTATAACGTTTCCCTGGGGTAACCATTAACAAAAAGTAGCTACAACAGTAGGGGTAGGAGTAGGGGTCATGTCTTATGATGATTTATTGTTTGGCAGCAGAGCTAAAATAACTAAAATAGCTAAAACAAAATCTATTTTATAGTAAATAAAAGTATCTTAAGCCTAGGTTCACATTGGTATGATTTGGCATGCGATTTGACTTGTCAAATCGCATGCCAAATTGGCAGCTGGCAATGACACCGTCCGAACCGGTGCAGCGCCGACTTTGCGGAGCTGCACCGATTCCCAAAAGTAGTCCCTGTACTACTTTTGGCGACTTCGGGAGGTGATTTGTATAGACATCTGTGCAAGAACCCGCACAGATGTCTGTCATATGGCCCACAATGTCGGACAGCATTGCCGGGTTGAACTTGTGCGATTTCTAACCCGCAGCAATGTGAACCTAGGCTAAGGCCTTCTTTACATGGGCAATTACAGGCATATAGTAGATTCAAGTGGTAAGAATCAGCAGTTTCTTGTGGCTGGGACCATAGGTGAATGGGAGCAGTTGAGGTCACTCAGCCTATACAAAGTAATAACAGGCTAATGCCCCGTACACATGGTCGGAGTTTCCGATGGAAAATGTCCGATCGGAGCGTGTTGTCGGAAATTCCGACCGTGTGTGGGCTCCATCGGACATTTTCCATCGGATTTTCCGACACACAAAGTTGGAGAGCAGGAGATAAAATTTTCCGACAACAAAATCCGTTGTCGGAAATTCCGATCGTGTGTACACAAATCCGACGGACAAAGTGCCACGCATGCTCAGAATAAATAAAGAGATGAAAGCTATTGGCCACTGCCCCGTTTATAGTCCCGACGTACGTGTTTTACGTCACCGCGTTTAGAACGATCGGATTTTCCGACAACTTTGTGCGACCGTGTGTAGACAAAACAAGTTTGAGCCAACATCCGTTGGAAAAAATCCTAGGATTTTGTTGTCAGAATGTCCGAACAAAGTCCGACCGTGTGTACTCCCTATTAGAGAAGTGATCGCTGTGGTTAGGGTGGTTAGGGATGGATGGGGGACCCTAGACACATATACACTATATTACCAAAAGTATTGGGACACTTGCCTTTACACGCACATGATCTTTAACCGCTTGCCGCCCGCCGCCTGTCATACGACGGCCAGGCGGCGCCGCTCTTATTCTGGGAGGGCGTCATATGACGCCCTCGCCTTCCCTACCCACCAGGGGGCGCGCACGCCCGCCGTGTCACTGGGCACCCGATGCGCGTGCCATGGGGCCGCAATGTCCGCCGGGCACCCGCGATTGCCCCGTAACACAGCAGGACCGTGGATCTGTGTGTGTAAACAAACAGATCCACGTCCTGTCAGAGAGGAGAGGAGACCGATGTGTGTTCTCAGTATAGAGCAACACCCCCTCCGCTTGTGAGTCCCCTCCCCCTTCAGTTAGAAACACTCCATAGGAACACAGTTAACCCCTCGATCACTCCCTAGTGTTAACCCCTTCCCTTCCAGTCACATTTATACAGTAATCAGTGCATTTTTATAGCATGGATCGCTGTATAAATGTGAATGGTCCCAAAAATGTGTCAAAAGGGTCCGATATGTCCGCCACAATATCGCAGTCACGATAAAAATCGCAGATCGCCACTATTACTAGTAAAAAAAATAAATAAAAATGCTATAAATCTATGCCCTATTTTGTAGACGCTATAACTTTTGCGCAAACCAATCAATATACGCTTATTGCGATTTTTTTTTACCAAAAATATGTAGAAGAATACATATTGGACTAAATTGATGAATACATTTGTTTAAAAAAAAATGGATATTTATTATAGCAAAAAGTAAAAAATATTGTGTTTATTTCAAACTTGTCACTCTTCTTTTGTTTATAGCGCAAAAAATAAAAACCACAGAGGTGATCAAATACCACCAAAAGAAAGCTCTATTTGTGGGGAAAAAATGATAACAATTTCATTTGGTTACAGTGTTGCATGACCGCGCAATTGTCATTCAAAGTGTGAAAGCTGAAAAATGGCTTGGGCAGGAAGGGGGTGAAAGTGCCCTGTATTGAGATGGTTAGTGGCAAGTTCCTCCATCCCAAACTCTCTCATCCATGTCTTTATGGACCTTGCTTTGTGCACTGGTGTGCAGTCATGTTGGAACAGGAAGGAGCCATCCCCAAACTGTTCCCACAAAGTTGGGAGCATGAAATTGTCCAAAATGTCTTGGTATGCTGACACCTTAAGATTTTCCTCCCTTGGAACTAAGGGGCCAAGCCCAACCCCTGAAAAACAACTCCACACCATAATCCCCCCTCCACCAAATGATTTGGACCAGCGCACAAAGCAAGGTCTATAAATACATGGATGAGCGAGTTTGGGGTGGAGGAACTTGACTGACCTACACAGAGTCCTGAACCCAATAAAACACCTTTGGGATGAATTAGAGCGGAGACTGTAAGTAAGGCCTTCTCGTCCCCATCAGTGCCTGATCTCACAAATGCGCTTCTGGAAGAATGGTCAAACATTCCCATAGACACACTCCTAAACCTTGTGGACAGCCTTCCCAGAAGAGTTGAAGCTGTTATAGCTGCAAAGGGTGGGCCAACTCAATATTGAACCCTACGGACTGGATGCCATTAAAGTTCATGTGCGTGTAAAGGCAGGTGTCCCAATACTTTTGACAATATAGTGTATGTCCCTAATCCCAGGTAATCACTGAAACTTTGAATACATGCGAACAGCGATGACTTGTCTCAGACCGTCATTGCTTTGTTTAGGCTGAGCTACCTCAGCTGCTTGCATACACCTATTTTTACACCCCATTTACCCATACACCCTTTTTTAAACCCCCTAGTATACTTCTCCCAGAATGCAAGGCTTTCTGTGAATTAAAGAGGGACAGATTAACTACTTTAGGAAAGCCTGTCCTCATTATTCTACGGACAGGCAGCTCCTACAGACGCCTACAGGCACAACTGAGTACCTGTACATCGCTGCCTGTCCCCCCACCCGGAATAAGACACAGCGAGATTTTGTCAGCAGTCAAATGATTCATGTCCGGGACAATGATTCATGGCCAGGACCTACTTATCAGTTGGGTCCAATCACAGCCCAGAGCCCTGTGTTGACAGGGGAACAATCTCTCTGGGATTGATTTACTAAAGGCAAATAGACTGTGCACTTTTGCAAGTGCAGTTGCTCCAGAGTTTAGTAAATGAGGTAAAGCTTTACTTTACAAAGAACGTCCTATCACATGCAAGGAAAATAAAAAAAACTGCATTTTTGCTTACACGTGATGGAAATCAGCAGAGCTCTCCCTCATTTATAATGCTCTGGAGCAACTGCACTTGCAAAAGTGCACAGTCTATTTGCCTTTAGTAAATTAACCCTGCTGTTTCTTCTCCCTGCAAAGAGGGGAGAGGGAACAAACTGATTTTTAGCAAAAAGCAGCACACATTACTTGTTAGGCACACACTTAGCCACTTGCCGATGGCTGGGCTTTGTGCGGGGATATCTGAATGACGCCTGCAGCTACAGACATCATTCAGATATCGGCTTTTTCAGCGGGTGATTCCCTACACCATAAGAATGGTCATAGGAGCTGGTCAGCCGCTTGTTCGTTGTTACGGGCAGCGAGAGGGGACCTCCCTCCCTCACGCCGCCCTCCAGTGCCTCTACCGACTCACCACTGCGATTGGTGAGTCGGAGAACGGATCCGCCAGCCCCAGATATTTACCATAGAGATTTCCGGCAGACCAGATGGTCACCGGAGTCTCTGTGATCGCCGGAGGCCCGGCGCGATGTTATGACGTCACGCCCGGCCTCTGCATTCAAACGAATGGCGCCACCTCAGCTGGGAAGCTGAGATCGTTTTACTTTTTTTTTTGGATTTCAGGCTTTCCAGCCTAGAGGTGAGATGTGGGGTCTTATTGACCCCATATCTCACTGTAAAGAGGACCTGTCATGCCATATTCCTATTACAAGGGATGTTTACATTCCTTGTAATAGGAATAAAAGTGACCTTTTTTTTTTTATTTTTTAAGTGTCAAACTAAAAAATGTAAAGTAAAATAAACAATAAAAAAAAATATATATATTTTTTAAAGTGCCCCTGTCCCAGTGTGCTTGCACGCAGAAGCGAACGCATACATAAGTCCTGCCCACATATGAAAACCACACATGCGAGGTGTCGCCGCGAATTCTAGCCGTAGACCTCCTCTGTAACTCAAAATATGTAACCAGTAAAATATTTTAAAGTGTCGCCTATGGGGATTTTTAGGTACCGAAGTTTGGCGCCATTCCACCAGCGTGTGCAATTTTGAAGCGTGACATGTTAGGTATCTATTTACTCGGCGTAACTTCATATTTCACATTATGCAAAAAAATTGGGCTAACTTTACTGTTTTGTTTTTTTTTTAAAGCATGAAACTGTTTTTTTTACCCCAAAAAAACGCGTTTAAAAAATTGCTGCACAAATACCGTGCAAGATAAAAAGCAATGACATACATAATGTTTGGGAGTTCTATATAATTTTATAAAAATTATGATTTTTACATGTAGGAGAGAAATGTCAGAAATTTAGGGTGGAGAGGCAGGGAGGACGGTTTGTTTAGGGTGGAGAGGCAGGGGGTGTGTTTTAGGATGCAGGAAGGGAGAGGGGAATTTGGGGTTTGGGAACCCCACAGCTGCCAGTCACTGCCCTGCACCACAACACTCAGCAGCCCCACCCTCAGGCTCACGGCAGGACACACCACACAGTCACTCTGTAGCCGCCCTGCAGAAGAGTCTGAGGACTTGGGGGATGGGAAGCATGTTGCCGGGAGGGAGAGACATGCCATTGAAAACAGAAAAAATCCTCTGTCATTCACAGTGAGAGAGATCATCTCCGATCCCCACACTCACCTTCTGCTCTGGTACACCGTGCTCGGGCTCAGCTCTGCACCCACCCGCCACATCTGTGATCCGCTCCCCGCCTCACATTACAGGGTCCCGGGTTGCAGTAAAGTAGTCTCAGTATCTGCACTCCGACTCCAGGGAAACTGGAAGTGATGCCGTAGTGCTGAGAAAGCACCGCTCAGTCGCCCTCCGGTCCTGGCCAATGAAAAAAATGGGCCAGGGACAAATCACTGGAGAGTGGAAGTGGTTGCGGGAGCATTGCTTGTGCCCTGCACATGCCCTAGACACGGGCAAATCAGTTTCCCAGCTTACAATCAGCTGATTGCAAGCTGGGAAGCTTCCCATAGACCGCTGTTTGTCCGGCGCCTGGTCACTCTTAAAGTGACTTTTTTTTTTATTTGTTGCCAAAAGCTTGGACGGACTGCCACTCAGTGGTGTATTTAGGTTTTGTGCTGCCCTAGGCCTGATTAAACTCATGCACCCCCCTAATTTAAATATGACCCACCCCTTGCTGCCGAGGCCACACCCCTTCCTGTTTAAGACCCACCCTATCATCTGTAAACCACACCCCTTCCTCTTTGGGCTCATTTGGCACCTTTCAGGGGGGAGGGGGGAACAGGTACCTGTTTTTGACAGGTACCCTTCCCCACTTCCTGGAGACTGTGCTGCCCCCTCTGAAGTTCACCCCCCCTCCTCCTTCCTCTACTGGGGCATTCAGAAAGTGCAAAGCGGTTTGCACACGTGCAGTAGGGAACCGTCCGGTTTCCCTTACTATGAATGATGGTGGCAAAGCCCGAGAGCCAATCCGAAAATCGGCTGAGGTGTCGACATCGCGGGATCCCTTGACAGGTAGGTGTTCTAATTTTAAAAGTCAGCAGCTACAGTATTTGTAGCTGCTGAGTTTTAATGTTTTCACGGGGTGGGGCGGAACTCCTCTTTAATGAGTTTGCATTGATTTCAGCATTGATGGAGCACTTTATTGCAATATCATGATCTGCATATTAATGCACTTTCACTAAATGTGGACTGTTTAAAGGGTTTGCATTGATTTTAGCATACATGGAGCACTTTGCACATGCCAGTGGCGGCTGGTGCTCAAAATTTTTGGGGGGGTGCAAACAAACTAAAAAATTCAGAAAAAAAGACATCAATTGCAGCCTCACTGTGCCCCATCAAACGCAGCCACTGTTCTATCGAACGCAGCTACTGTGCCCACCAAACGCAGCCACTGTGCCCATCAAACGCAGCCACTGTGCCCCATCAAACGCAGCCACTGTGCCCCATCAATTGCAGCCACTGTGCCCATCAATTGCAGCCACTGTGCCATCAAACGCTGCTACTGTGCCATCAAACGCAGCCATTGTGCCCCATCAAACGCAGCCACTGTTCCATCAAACGCAGCCACTGTGCCCATCTATTGTAGCCACTGGGCCATCAAACGCAGCCACTGTGCCCACCAAACACAGCCACTGTGCCCACCAAGCGCAGCCACTGTGCCCACCAAACGCAGCCACTGTGCCCACCAAACGCAGCCACTGTGCCCATCAAACGCAGCCACTGTGCCCATCAAACGCAGCCACTGTGCCCATCAATTGCAGCCACTGTGCCCATCAATTGCAGCCACTGTGCCATCAAACACTGCCATTGTGCCCCATCAAACGCAGCCACTGTGCCATCAAACGCAGCCACTGTGCCATCAAACGCAGCTACTGTGCCCATCAAACGCAGCCACTGTGAAAAAATGATATAAATTTGATTTGAGTACAGTGTCGCAAAACCGCGCAATTACCAGTTAAAGTATTACAGTGCTAAATAACAAAAAACGGCCTGGTCATGACGGGGGTAAAAGCTTATGGACCTCAAGTGGTAATGACAGGATCTCCATTATTCACAGAATGCCTTGCATTCTGGGAGAAATATACTAGGAGATTTGTGACTGGATGAGGGGACAGGAAGGGCATGGTGAGCGGAGTGATCTTGCATGCAGTGCTGGAGGATCAATGCTCTGGGAAGTACCCAGCAGTCGGCTGAACATAGGATATGCTTTATTAGAGGTAAATTATGTGATTGATGCTTAGGGGCTGATTTACTAAAGGCAAATAGGCTGTGCCGCACTGTGCAAAGAGCAGTTGCTCCAGAGCTTAGTAAATGAGCAGAAGCTCTGATGACTTCCCATCATCCAATCATTTGCAAGCAAAAATTATGTTTTTTACACGTGATTGGGTATTCTTTGCAAGGTGAAGCTTTACCTCCTTTACTAAAGGGGGGTTCCGGCCGCAATATTTTTTTTTTTTAAAAGTCAGCAGCTAACACTGTAGCTGCTGACTTTTAATAAGGGCACTTACCTGTCCAGTGAGCCCGCGATGTCAGCCCCCCCAGGCCGATACGTCCATCGAAGTCGGCGCCTCCATCTTAACGAAGGAAAGCCTTGCGGCTTCACTGCACACTTCCTACTGCGCATGCGCGAGTCCTGCGGCGCTTTGTGAATGGCCCCGTGGTTTTCTGGGACACACACAGTTCCCAGAAGGCAACAGGGCCACTCGCCGAAGAGGAGGAAGTGCCGCGGAATAGGAAGAGGCAGATTAGGAAGACTGCCTAGCAACAAGGGTTTCAGGTAAGTTAATTTTTTTTTTTTTTTAAGATTTTTGATGCAATTTTCTTTTTTTTTAGGGTGGCCCTCCACTTAAGCTCTGGAGCAACTGCACAGTCTTTTTGCCTTTAGTAAATCAACTCCTGTGTGTCCAAAATAATTTTCTACTGGAGTTCAGCTTTAAATTTCAGTGACTGATTCAACATGTTTGGTGAATGTCATATTCACTGTTTTTTTTTTATTCCACATTTTTAATGAACACATACCTGCATGGATTGCTATTTTTTATTAAATAAGCCTTCAGTACAGTTTTAAATCTCCATCACCTCTTACTACCATTTTCATGGTGCTCAGATGGTAATCAGGATCGTGATGGCCAGCTTTAGACCTCAGCAGGCGCTCCCAAAGGATATGCCTGAGGGCATTGTCAGTAGGCCTGTATTGTCCTATTGTAATGGTGTGTTTGTTTGGCATATGAAGACAGGAAATAGGAGACATGGTTGCTGTATTAAAACAGTTTATGAGAATGAATATACTGTATACGGTAGTTATACAACTATATTCTTTACTTTTTGCTATAATATCCAAAAAATATTTTGTCATTAAAGTGTTACTAAACCCACAACAGTAAAAATCAGTCTGTATATGCAGAATAGCATGCTTGTTATACTCCCTGTGGAACTTAAGTGGTTAATCCTCTGCATTGTGTAAAAAAGCTATTTTATCCTGTATGCATAGATCCTCCCCATCCCCACAATGTCTATCTGGGGAAAGCCAGCTAACACAGGCAGGGTAGCCGACCTGCACATGCTCAGTTTTGTCTTTTATGCTGGAGAGAACATTTTCTTGTTCTCAGAGATAGCCAGGTCACATGATATTGACATTACACATGTGGGCGTGCATACAGGCTGCAGTGAAAATCTCCTCCTTCCTGAACTCTCAGCCCTGAAGAAACTGTGCAGTTTATCATGTAACCGTGGTATACAGATCATCCAAAAGGGTATATATTGGCAGTATTTTAATGTAAAAAGAAGACTTATAAGCTGTGGGCACTGTGGGGGGGGGGGG
Source organism: Lithobates clamitans (assembly GCA_037952925.1). NCBI lineage: Eukaryota > Metazoa > Chordata > Amphibia > Anura > Ranidae > Lithobates > Lithobates clamitans. The sequence goes on along the minus strand of JBBGZY010000725.1, from coordinate 2,698,414 downwards.
GGGGGCAGATGAACTATTTTCATATTACAGTACTGGGTTTAGTAACACTTTAATTTAAATCTCATACACATGGGCACATTTGGGCATCCAACGTAAATTGCGGATGCACAGTGCATCCAGAAAGTATTTTTTATTTTTTTCACTTTTTTTCAGGATAACAAAGGAGTGGCTACAGGACAACTCTGTGACTGTTCTTGAGTGCCCCAGCCAAAGCCCAGACTTGAACCCGATTGAGAGATCTGAAAATGGTTGTGCACCGACGCTCCCCATCCAACCTGATGGAGCTTAACGGGTCCTGCAAAGAAGAATGGGAGAAACTGCCCACAAATAGGTGTGCCAAGCTTGGAGGATCATACTCAAAAATACCTGAGGCTGTAATTGGTGCCAAGGGTGCTTCAAGAAAGTATTAAGCAAAGGCTGTGAATACTTATGTACATGGGATTTTTTTATTTTTAATACATTTGCAAAGATTTCAAACAAACCTCTTTCACGTTGTCATTATGGGGTATTGTTTGTAGAATTTTGAGGAAAATAATGAATTTCAATTTTGAAATAAAGCTGTAACATAACAAAATGTGGAAAAAGTGAAGCGCTGTGAATACTTTCCGAATGCACTGTATTTTCATGCCTAGGAGAGATAGTTGCAGTGCACAGCCATCCATAGTAATGAACAGCTGGCTGCACGGGGTTATATGTCATGCTTGATTAGGGCTCATGCACACTGCAGCTTAAAGGAGCTCAAAGAAGCGGCTCCTACAGGCTTTCAAGCTCTTTTGAGCTCTTATTTTTTCTGCCTAGAAACTCCCCTCCATGTTAGCCATTGTGTCCATGCACACTAGGGCTTTTTCAGGCGTTTTTTAGGGGATATACTAAAACATTTAATGTGAAAATGGCTTAATGTAGCTTAACGTGTAATAAAGTGCCTAAACCTCAATCAATAGCCCTGAAACTTTGCACAGCCTAAGTTTTTAACTTCCCAAACTTATCCCATAAGTTTCATGCATTTCGGTGTTCCACAAGGCAAACTAGGGACATTAAGCTTGTTTTTTGGGGAGCTTAATGTGGCTTAATGTACAAAAAAGACCTTAAATGTTAACCAATTTCCCCCAAACTTCGCACAATAGAATACGCTATCTATGCTAACATATTCAGAAAATTTCAGCTCATTTGTTAAATCACACCAAACGTTATTCACATTAAGCAAAATTTTACAATGCTAAAACAATTAATGTGAACAGCTTAAAGTGGATGTAATTTTTTTTTTTTATGTCATAATGTAGAGTATAAGATTTCCTATCATTTGAGCCCAGTCTTGCCACAAAAAGTTAATCCATCTCTGAGCAATCCTCTTTTATTGTTCAGTGAGATAAATCTTGACAAACAGAGAAAAACTTTGTCAAATCCTCCCCCTTGCTGTGAGTGACAGGTGATTTACATATCTTGTGCACCAACCTAAGACATGCATTATTTTTTAATTCCCACCCCCACTCCTTTCTTCAGCAACTCTGCAAGGATTGGCTGTTCCACACCTCAGCATGATTTGGCATGCTGAAGTCATGTGGTTACTTTCCTGTCTTTTCACTGGATGTTAGAGATCATAGCAGAAGTTCAGTGTAAGAAACACACAGGAGAAAATACATATTGACAAGGGGATTGTAGAGGTGGGCGGGGAGTCTACTGACATCACAAATCCACCCACCGAGCTCCAGACAACAGACCCACCCACAGAATCTGCAGTTTTTCGGCTCTCATAACAGACAGAGGGGAGACATTTGACAGGTAAAGATACATGCAGGAGGCATGTATATCCTTATAGATATTTAGAAAGGATGACATTGGGTTTACATCCACTTTAATGTAAAAAGAGCTTAATGTACCATATTGTGCTTAAACCTCAATCAATTGTCTTGAAACTTTGCACATCCTAAGTTCTCAACTTCCCAAACCTATCCTATAAGTTTTATGCATTTCAGTGCTCCACACGGCAAACTAGGGACATTAAGCTTGTTTTTTTGGGGAGCTTAATGTGGCTTAACGTACAAAAAAGACCACAAATGTTAACCAATTTCCCCCAAACTTCACACAATAGAAGACTCTATCTATCTATTCTGAAAATCTCAGCTCATTTGGTAAATCACACCAAAAGTTATTCATATTAAGCTATATTTTACAATGCTAAAACATTTAATGTGAACAACTTAATGTACCATAATGCCTAAACTCAATCAATTGTCATGAAACTTTGCACATCCTAATTTCTCAACTTTCCAAACCTATCCAAGAAGTTTCATTTTGGTCTCCTACAAGGCAAACTAGGGACATTAAGCTTGTTTTTTGGGGAGCTTAATGTGACTTAATGTACAAAAAGACACTGCAGTTTAAGAAAGCCCATCAGAGATCCCCGTGCCCAAGAGCTTGCAATCTATTAAAAATGCCATGCAGTTTATCTCTGTGTACTCTTTGTTCTTTTGACAAGTGTGCTGTAGATAGAGCATGTCAAGCCATAGCTGTGCTCCCTGGAGATATGCTGATTGCCCACCCGTGCTGCTGCTGGAGAGAGCCCAGGTGACCATGAATGAGGGCCCTACAGACTTGGTCATGGTGAGTGAGACCATCCCATACCCCACTCCATCTCCTCTGGGGACCCCTTCTCCCCTGGGGACTGGGACCCTTTCTCCCCTGGGGACTGGGACCCCTTCTCCCCTGAGGACAGGGACCCCCTTCTCCCCTGAGGACAGGGACCCCCTTCTCTCCCTGAGGACAGGGACCCCGGAGGATAGGCCCTTCCCTCTAGCCCGAGGACAGGGACCTCCTTCTCCCCCGAGGACAGGGACCCCTGCTCTCCTGGAGAAAAGGACCCCTTCTCTCCTGGGAACAGGGACCCCTTCTCTCCTGGGGACTGGGACCCCCTTTTCCCCTGAGGACAGAAACACCCTATTACCCTGAGGACTGGGACCCCTTCTACCCTGAGGACTGGCACCCTTTCTCCCCTGGGGACTAGAACCCATTCTCCCCTAGGGACAAGGACCCCTTCTCTCCTGGGGACAGGGACCCCTTCTCCCCTGGGGACAGGGAACCCTTCTCCCCTGGCAACTGGGACCCCCTTCTCCCCTGGGGACAAGGACTCCTTCTCTCCTGGGGACAAGGACGCCTTCTCTCCTGGGGACAAGGACCCCTTCTCTCCTGGGGACAAGGGCCCCTTCTCTCCTGGGGACTGGGACCCCCTTCTCCCCTTGGGACACGGACCCCTCTCTCCCCTGTGGACTGGCATCCTATCTCCCCTGGGGACTGGGACCCCCTTCTCCCCTGGGGACTGCCATCCCATCTTCCCTGGGGACTAGAACCCCCTTCTCCCCTGGGGACCCCTTCTCCCATGGGGACAAGGGCCCCTTCTCTCCTGGGGACAAGGACCCCTTCTCTCCTGGGGACAAGGACACCTTCTCTCCTGGGGACTGAGACCCCCTTCTCCTCTGAGGACAGCTGACCCCTTATCCCCTGGGGACAAAAACCCATTCTCTCCTGGGGACAAGACCCCTTTCTCTCCTGGGGACTGGGACCCCCTTCTCCCCTGAGGACAGGGACACCCTTCTTCCCTGGAGGACAGGGATCCCCTTCTCCCCTGGGGACAGGGACCCCTCTCTCCCCTGGGGACTGGCATCCTATCTCCCCTGGGGACTGGGACCCCCTTCTCCCCTGGGGACTGCCATCCCATCTTCCCTGGGGACTGGAACCCCCTTCTCCCCTGGGGACCCCTTCTCCCATGGGGACAAGGGCCCCTTCTCTCCTGGGGACAAGGACCCCTTCTCTCCTGGGGACAAGGGCACCTTCTCTCCTGGGGACAAGGGCACCTTCTCTCCTGGGGACAGGGATCCCCTTCTCCCCTGGGTACAGGGACCCCTCTCTCCCCTGGGGACTGGCATCCTATCTCCCCTGGGGACTGGGACCCCCTTCTCTCCTGGGGACAGGGACCCCTTCTCTCCCGGGGACTGGGACCTCCTTCTCCCCTGAGGAGAGGGACCCCTTCTCTCCTGGGAACTGGGACCCCCTTCTCCCCTGGGGACAAGGACCCCTTCTCTCCTGGGGACAGGGACCCCTTCTCTTATGGGGACAGGGACCCCTTCTCTCCTGGGGACTGTGACCCCCTTCTCCCCTGAGGGCAGGGACACCCTTCTTCCCTGGAGGACAGGGACTCCCTCTTTCTCCCCTGGGGACTGGCATTATATCTCCCCTGGGGACTGGGACCCCTTCTCCCCTGGGGCCAGGGACCCCCTTCTCCCCTGGGGACTGGCATCCTATCTCCCCTGTGGACTGGGACCCCCTTCTATCCCGGGGACTGGCATCCTATCTCCACTGGGACCCCCTTCTCCCCTGGGGACAGGGACCCCTTCTCCCCTGGGGACAAGGACCCCTTCTCTCCTGGGGACAGGGACCCCTTCTCCCCTGGGGACTGGGGCCCCCTTCTCCCCTGGGACAAGGACCCTTTCTCTCCTAGGGACAGGGATGCCTTCTCTCCTGATGACTGGCATCCTATCTCCCCTGGGGACTGGGACCCCCTTCTCCCCTGGGGACAAGGACCCCTTTTCTCCGGGGGACAAGGACCCATTCTCTCCTGGGGACAGGGACCCCTTCTCTCCTGGGGACTGAGACCCCCTTCTCCCCTCTGACAGGAACCCCTTTTCTTCTGGGGACAAGGGCCCCTTCTCTCCTGGAGACAGGGAACCCCTTCTCCCTTGAGGACAGGGACACCCTTCTTCCCTGGAGGACAGGGACCCCACTTCTCTTCTGGGGACAGTGTAAGAGAAGCCCGGCTAACAGATGCACATCTGCGCACAAGCACGTATTGATGCATGCGCGGACGCGCACAGGCGCGCACCAATGCGCACGCGCTCGCATGTGTACGTATGGGTGCCATGTAAGCCTATTTAAACTGAACACTGACACTTGAACATTGCTGGGTGGTCTTTCAGCTAGTGCCTGCTTACCTGATCTGTTCCAGTTGTCTGTGTCTTGACCGGGCTATACCTGAACCTCCTCCTTGACCTCCGCCTGCCTACCTGATCCCGGCTTGGTTTTGACTCCGCTTCTGCCTGATGTTCCAGTACCTTGCCGCCCGTCTGTGTACTGAACCCGGCTTGTGTCCCGTCTCTGCCTCTGCCTCTCAGTGCCTGCTCTGCCCGGCTGTTAATGACCTCCTGGCTTTCGTTTCGGCTACGTCTCCATCTGCTTACCCAGCGATTCGAAGCTCCAGTTCTCAGAACCTGCCCTGCGCTCCCCAGGCACCTGGTTCCTGCCAAGGCCCAGCCAGTGCCAACACCTACATCGGCCCTCGTGCCACTCTGTGTCCTTCACTCCCTGTTATCACTACCAGAGGTGTCGAACAGGAGGTGCAAGAGAAGCCTCCTCTCCAGCTCGATCTCCACCAGGTACGTGACACAGGGACACCCTTCTTCCCTGGAGGACAGGGACCCCCTTCTCCCCTGGGGACAGGGATCCCCCTCTCCCCTGGGGACTGGCATCCTATCTCCCCTGGGGACTGGGACCCCCTTCTCCCTTGGGGACTGGCATCCTATCTCCCCTGGGGACTGGAACCCCCTTCTCCCCTGGGGACAAGGATCCCTTCTCACCTGGGGACAGGGACCCCTTCTCTCCTGGGGACAGGGACCCCTTCTCTTCCAGGGACTGGGGCCCCCTTCTCTCCTGGGGAGAGGGACCCCTTCTCTCCTGAGGACTGGGATCCCCTTCTCCCCTGGGGACTGGGACCCCCCTTCTCCCCTGAGGACTGGGACACCCTTCTTCCCTGGAGGACAGGGACCCCCCTCTCTCCCCTGGGGACTGAAACCCCCTTCTCCCCTGGGGACAAGGACCCCTTCTGCCCTAGGGACAGGGCCCCCCTTCTCCCCTGGGGACTGGCATTCTATCCCCCCTGGGGACTGGGACCCCCTTCTATCCTGGGGACTGGCATCCTATCTCGACTGGGACCCCCTTCTCCCCTGGGGACAAGGTCCCCCCTTTTCTTTCTCTCCTGGGGACAGGGACCCCTTCTCTGCTGGGGACAGGGACCCCTTCTCCCCTGGGGACTGGGACCCCCTTCTGCCCTGGGGACAAGGACCTTTTCTCTCCTGGGGACAGGGACCCCTTCTCTCCTGGGGACAGGGACCCCTTCTCCCCTAGGGACTAGCATCCTATCTTCCCTGGGGACTGGGACACTCTTCTTCCTTGGGGACAAGGACCCCTTTTCTCCTAGGGACAAGGACCCCTTCTCTCCTGGGGACAGGGACCCCTTCTCCCCTGGGGACAGGGACCCCTTCTCCCCTGGGAGCTGGGACCCCCTTCTCCCCTGGGGACAAGGACCCCTTCTCTCCTGGGGACAGGGAGACAGGGACCCCTTCTTCCCTGAGGACAGGGACACCATTCTCCCCTAGAGATGGAGACCCATCTCCCCTGGGGATGAGGACCCCATCTTGCCTACGGACAGGAACCCCATCTCCCCTGACAACGGGGACGCCATCTCACCTAGGAACCCTATCTTCCCTGGAGACCAGGACCCCACCTCCCCTAAGAACAGGAACCTGACACCCTGAGTGTGCCAACCTCACTGCCCTGCCTGATCACCCTGTGTGTGCCAACCTCACCACCCTGCCTGATCACCCTGAGTGTGCCAACCTCACCATCCTGTCTGCCATGTGTCCTATGTGAGAGCCCTCCTGTGACAGCTCTTATCAGGACTTCACTCCATTGTGTGCTCCCCCTACATGGATACATGGATATGCTCCCACTACATGACTGACTCCTCTGTGTGCTCCCACTACACGACTGACTCCTCTGTGTGCTCCCACTACACGACTGAACACTCTGTGTGCTCCCACTACACGACTGAACACTCTGTGTGCTCCCACTACACAACTGACCCCCCTGTGTGCTCCCACTACACGACTGACCCCTCTGTGTGCTCCCCCTACACAGGGGACCACTCTGTTTGCTCCTCCTACATGTCTGCATAATCTGACCACCTCCTGTATCCTGTGCGCATATTCTGACCACCTCCTGTATCCTGTGTGCATACTATGACCACCTCCTGTATCCTGTGTGCATACCCTGACCACCTCCTGTATCCTGTGCGCATGCTCTGACCACCTCCGGTATCCTGTGTGCATACCCTGACCACCTCCTGTATCCTGTGTGCAGTCTCTGACCACCTCCTGTATCCTGTGTGCATACCCTGACCACCTCCTGTATCCTGTCTGCAGCCTCTAACCACCTCCTGTATCCTGTCTGCAGCCTCTAACCATCTCTTGTATCATGTCTGCAATCTCTGACTACCACTTGTCTTTTATCATGTCTGCAGTCTCTGAGGGGGAGTCTGGAGATGAATCAAGAGTGAGAGCACCGCCGGGATAGGGATTATGGGAGGAGTCAGATGTGTGTGGACTGCGGAGAGGAGACTATAGAATAAAACCAGAGCCACCAACCTGGAGCTGTCTAACTGAGCCCTGCACGGTGCACCTGAGAGGAGGTCAGTGATAGTGCCGTCAGGCCAGTCTGAGTGTGGGGGGGGTCACTGATGTAAGGGAGGAGTGAATACAATAATGTAAGGGGGCACTGATATACAGGTTTCCCCTTATATCAGTACCCCCCCCACCTTAGTGTATTCACTCTGTGAAAGGTGGTCTCTTTTAATCTTACAGTGATCAGGCAGGGCGGTGAAGTTGGCACACTCAGGGTGATCAGGTTCCTGTTCTGGGGTCCTTAGGTGAGATGGAGTCCCCGTTGCCAGGTGGGATGGAGTTCCTGCTCCCAGGTAAGATAGGATCCCTGTGGAATCAATGGGGAATGAGTACAGCGCTGCACCACTGGTCATATAAAAAAAAGGTTACACGGTAAGCAGCTAACACTCCTCTTAAACAAAGGAAAATCAAATTGAGAACCATATAAAGTGTAGCGCTCTGAATACAAAAGTGATGAAAGAACAAAACAAAATAAAATAAATTAGGCCTAAACCATTACTGGAGGGCCCACAAAAAACATCAAGTTCAAAATTGCATATAAGTGACTAGATACAATACAAATTAGACGGAGTGCCACATATATCAAAATAAATTAATAAGGTGGAAAAAACACAATGTAAAGAAATATAAAGGTGTAAAAAAATATAAATTATATTATATAGCAAAAAATGTCCAAAGAAGTCCAAAGTTTATGAAATGAAAATTAAATGGTAAAAACAATGTGAAGGACTTTTGCCAGGTGAGTGGATAAAGCACCAGGTGGATAAAACTTCAGAATAAGTGTCAGAACCACCACCAAAGCATCCGAGGAGGCTTACCGGAACCAGGTGACTTGAAAAGACATACGTCTTACAAGTCCCAAGAAGCTGGTTTGGCCACCAAGGCTGGCAGGATGGATCCTCCGAAGTCCTCAACTTCCAATGGGGGAGGAAAGAGGGAGGAGAAAAAGGGGAGGTGGAGATCACGTCGTGGGGACAAGGACTCCTTCTCTCCTGGGGACAAGGACCCCTTCTCTCCTGGGGACAAGGGCCCCTTCTCTCCTGGGGACTGGGACCCCCTTCTCCCCTTGGGACACGGACCCCTCTCTCCCCTGTGGACTGGCATCCTATCTCCCCTGGGGACTGGGACCCCCTTCTCCCCTGGGGACTGCCATCCCATCTTCCCTGGGGACTAGAACCCCCTTCTCCCCTGGGGACCCCTTCTCCCATGGGGACAAGGGCCCCTTCTCTCCTGGGGACAAGGACCCCTTCTCTCCTGGGGACAAGGACACCTTCTCTCCTGGGGACTGGGACCCCCTTCTCCTCTGAGTACAGCTGACCCCTTATCCCCTGGGGACTGGGACCCCCTTCTCCCCTGGGGACAAAAACCCATTCTCTCCTGGGGACAAGACCCCTTTCTCTCCTGGGGACTGGGACCCCCTTCTCCCCTGAGGACAGGGACACCCTTCTTCCCTGGAGGACAGGGATCCCCTTCTCCCCTGGGGACAGGGACCCCTCTCTCCCCTGGGGACTGGCATCCTATCTCCCCTGGGGACTGGGACCCCCTTCTCCCCTGGGGACTGCCATCCCATCTTCCCTGGGGACTGGAACCCCCTTCTCCCCTGGGGACCCCTTCTCCCATGGGGACAAGGGCCCCTTCTCTCCTGGGGACAAGGACCCCTTCTCTCCTGGGGACAAGGGCACCTTCTCTCCTGGGGACAAGGGCACCTTCTCTCCTGGGGACAGGGATCACCTTCTCCCCTGGGGACAGGGACCCCTCTCTCCCCTGGGGACTGGCATCCTATCTCCCCTGGGGACTGGGACCCCCTTCTCTCCTGGGGACAGGGACCCCTTCTCTCCCGGGGACTGGGACCCCCTTCTCCCCTGAGGAGAGGGACCCCTTCTCTCCTGGGAACTGGGACCCCCTTCTCCCCTGGGGACAAGGACCCCTTCTCTCCTGGGGACAGGGACCCCTTCTCTTATGGGGACAGGGACCCCTTCTCTCCTGGGGACTGTGACCCCCTTCTCCCCTGAGGGCAGGGACACCCTTCTTCCCTGGAGGACAGAGACTCCCCCTTTCTCCCCTGGGGACTGGCATTATATCTCCCCTGGGGACTGGGTCCCCTTCTCCCCTGGGGCCAGGGACCCCCTTCTCCCCTGGGGACTGGCATCCTATCTCCCCTGTGGACTGGGACCCCCTTCTATCCCGGGGACTGGCATCCTATCTCCACTGGGATCCCCTTCTCCCCTGGGGACAGGGACCCCTTCTCCCCTGGGGACAAGGACCCCTTCTCTCCTGGGGACAGGGACCCCTTCTCCCCTGGGGACTGGGGCCCCCTTCTCCCCTGGGACAAGGACCCTTTCTCTCCTAGGGACAGGGATGCCTTCTCTCCTGATGACTGGCATCCTATCTCCCCTGGGGACTGGGACCCCCTTCTCCCCTGGGGACAAGGACCCCTTTTCTCCGGGGGGCAAGGACCCATTCTCTCCTGGGGACAGGGACCCCTTCTCTCCTGGGGACTGAGACCCCCTTCTCCCCTCTGACAGGAACCCCTTTTCTTCTGGGGACAAGAGCCCCTTCTCTCCTGGAGACAGGGAACCCCTTCTCCCTTGAGGGCAGGGACACCCTTCTTCCCTGGAGGACAGGGACTCCCCCTTTCTCCCCTGGGGACTGGCATTATATCTCCCCTGGGGACTGGGTCCCCTTCTCCCCTGGGGCCAGGGACCCCCTTCTCCCCTGGGGACTGGCATCCTATCTCCCCTGTGGACTGGGACCCCCTTCTATCCCGGGGACTGGCATCCTATCTCCACTGGGACCCCCTTCTCCCCTGGAGACAGGGACCCCTTCTCCCCTGGGGACAAGGACCCCTTCTCTCCTGGGGACAGGGACCCCTTCTCCCCTGGGGACTGGGGCCCCCTTCTCCCCTGGGACAAGGACCCTTTCTCTCCTAGGGACAGGGATGCCTTCTCTCCTGATGACTGGCATCCTATCTCCCCTGGGGACTGGGACCCCCTTCTCCCCTGGGGACAAGGACCCCTTTTCTCCGGGGGGCAAGGACCCATTCTCTCCTGGGGACAGGGACCCCTTCTCTCCTGGGGACTGAGACCCCCTTCTCCCCTCTGACAGGAACCCCTTTTCTTCTGGGGACAAGAGCCCCTTCTCTCCTGGAGACAGGGAACCCCTTCTCCCTTGAGGACAGGGACACCCTTCTTCCCTGGAGGACAGGGACCCCACTTCTCTTCTGGGGACAGTGTAAGAGAAGCCCGGCTAACAGATGCACATCTGCGCACAAGCACGTATTGATGCATGCGCGGACGCGCACAGGCGCGCACCAATGCGCACGCGCTCGCACGTGTACGTATGGGTGCCATGTAAGCCTATTTAAACTGAACACTGACACTTGAACATTGCTGGGTGGTCTTTCAGCTAGTGCCTGCTTACCTGATCTGTTCCAGTTGTCTGTGTCTTGACCGGGCTATACCTGAACCTCCTCCTTGACCTCCGCCTGCCTACCTGATCCCGGCTTGGTTTTGACTCCGCTTCTGCCTGATGTTCCAGTACCTTGCCGCCCATCTGTGTACTGAACCCGGCTTGTGTCCCGTCTCTGCCTCTGCCTCTCAGTGCCTGCTCTGCCCGGCTGTTAATGACCTCCTGGCTTTCGTTTCGGCTACGTCTCCATCTGCTTACCCAGCGATTCGAAGCTCCAGTTCTCAGAACCTGCCCTGCGCTCCCCAGGCACCTGGTTCCTGCCAAGGCCCAGCCAGTGCCAACACCTACATCGGCCCTCGTGCCACTCTGTGTCCTTCACTCCCTGTTATCACTACCAGAGGTGTCGGACAGGAGGTGCAAGAGAAGCCTCCTCTCCAGCTCGATCTCCACCAGGTACGTGACACAGGGACACCCTTCTTCCCTGGAGGACAGGGACCCCCTTCTCCCCTGGGGACAGGGATCCCCCTCTCCCCTGGGGACTGGCATCCTATCTCCCCTGGGGACTGGGACCCCCTTCTCCCTTGGGGACTGGCATCCTATCTCCCCTGGGGACTGGAACCCCCTTCTCCCCTGGGGACAAGGATCCCTTCTCACCTGGGGACAGGGACCCCTTCTCTCCTGGGGACAGGGACCCCTTCTCTTCCAGGGACTGGGGCCCCCTTCTCTCCTGGGGAGAGGGACCCCTTCTCTCCTGAGGACTGGGATCCCCTTCTCCCCTGGGGACTGGGACCCCCCTTCTCCCCTGAGGACAGGGACACCCTTCTTCCCTGGAGGACAGGGACCCCCCTCTCTCCCCTGGGGACTAAAACCCCCTTCTCCCCTGGGGACAAGGACCCCTTCTGCCCTAGGGACAGGGCCCCCCTTCTCCCCTGGGGACTGGCATTCTATCCCCCCTGGGGACTGGGACCCCCTTCTATCCTGGGGACTGGCATCCTATCTCGACTGGGACCCCCTTCTCCCCTGGGGACAAGGTCCCCCCTTTTCTTTCTCTCCTGGGGACAGGGACCCCTTCTCTGCTGGGGACAGGGACCCCTTCTCCCCTGGGGACTGGGACCCCTTCTGCCCTGGGGACAAGGACCTTTTCTCTCCTGGGGACAGGGACCCCTTCTCTCCTGGGGACAGGGCCCCCTTCTCCCCTAGGGACTAGCATCCTATCTTCCCTGGGGACTGGGACACTCTTCTTCCTTGGGGACAAGGACCCCTTTTCTCCTAGGGACAAGGACCCCTTCTCTCCTGGGGACAGGGACCCCTTCTCTCCTGGGGACTGGGACCCCCTTCTCCCCTGGGGACAGGGACCCCTTCTCCCCTGGGAGCTGGGACCCCCTTCTCCCCTGGGGACAAGGACCCCTTCTCTCCTGGGGACAGGGAGACAGGGACCCCTTCTTCCCTGAGGACAGGGACACCATTCTCCCCTAGAGATGGAGACCCATCTCCCCTGGGGATGAGGACCCCATCTTGCCTACGGACAGGAACCCCATCTCCCCTGACAACGGGGACGCCATCTCACCTAGGAACCCTATCTTCCCTGGAGACCAGGACCCCACCTCCCCTAAGAACAGGAACCTGACACCCTGAGTGTGCCAACCTCACTGCCCTGCCTGATCACCCTGTGTGTGCCAACCTCACCACCCTGCCTGATCACCCTGAGTGTGCCAACCTCACCATCCTGTCTGCCATGTGTCCTATGTGAGAGCCCTCCTGTGACAGCTCTTATCAGGACTTCACTCCATTGTGTGCTCCCCCTACATGGATACATGGATATGCTCCCACTACATGACTGACTCCTCTGTGTGCTCCCACTACACGACTGACTCCTCTGTGTGCTCCCACTACACGACTGACTCCTCTGTGTGCTCCCACTACACGACTGGCCACTCTGTGTGCTCCCACTACACAACTGACCCCCCTGTGTGCTCCCACTACACGACTGACCCCTCTGTGTGCTCCCCCTACACAGGGGACCAGTCTGTTTGCTCCTCCTACATGTCTGCATAATATGACCACCTCCTGTATCCTGTGCGCATATTCTGACCACCTCCTGTATCCTGTGTGCATACTATGACCACCTCCTGTATCCTGTGTGCATACCCTGACCACCTCCTGTATCCTGTGCGCATGCTCTGACCACCTCCGGTATCCTGTGTGCATACCCTGACCACCTCCTGTATCCTGTGTGCAGTCTCTGACCACCTCCTGTATCCTGTGTGCATACCCTGACCACCTCCTGTATCCTGTCTGCAGCCTCTAACCACCTCCTGTATCCTGTCTGCAGCCTCTAACCATCTCTTGTATCATGTCTGCAATCTCTGACTACCTCTTGTCTTTTATCATGTCTGCAGTCTCTGAGGGGGAGTCTGGAGATGAATCAAGAGTGAGAGCACCGCCGGGATAGGGATTATGGGAGGAGTCAGATGTGTGTGGACTGCGGAGAGGAGACTATAGAATAAAACCAGAGCCACCAACCTGGAGCTGTCTAACTGAGCCCTGCACGGTGCACCTGAGAGGAGGTCAGTGATAGTGCCGTCAGGCCAGTCTGAGTGTGGGGGGGGTCACTGATGTAAGGGAGGAGTGAATACAATAATGTAAGGGGGCACTGATATACAGGTTTCCCCTTATATCAGTACCCCCCCCCCACCTTAGTGTATTCACTCTGTGAAAGGTGGTCTCTTTTAATCTTACAGTGATCAGGCAGGGCGGTGAGGTTGGCACACTCAGGGTGATCAGGTTCCTGTTCTGGGGTCCCTAGGTGAGATGGAGTCCCCGTTGCCAGGTGGGATGGAGTTCCTGCTCCCAGGTAAGATAGGATCCCTGTGGAATCAATGGGGAATGAGTACAGCGCTGCACCACTGGTCATATGAAAAAAAGGTTACACGGTAAGCAGCTAACACTCCTCTTAGACAAAGGAAAATCAAATTGAGAACCATATAAAGTGTAGCGCTCTGAATACAAAAGTGATGAAAGAACAAAACAAAATAAAATAAATTAGGCCTAAACCATTACTGGAGGGCCCACAAAAAACATCAAGTTCAAAATTGCATATAAGTGACTAGATACAATACAAATTAGACGGAGTGCCACATATATCAAAATAAATTAATAAGGTGGAAAAAACACAATGTAAAGAAATATAAAGGTGTAAAAAAATATAAATTATATTATATAGCAAAAAATGTCCAAAGAAGTCCAAAGTTTATGAAATGAAAATTAAATGGTAAAAACAATGTGAAGGACTTTTGCCAGGTGAGTGGATAAAGCACCAGGTGGATAAAACTTCAGAATAAGTGTCAGAACCACCACCAAAGCATCCGAGGAGGCTTGCCGGAACCAGGTGACTTGAAAAGACATACGTCTTACAAGTCCCAAGAAGCTGGTTTGGCCACCAAGGCTGGCAGGATGGATCCTCCGAAGTCCTCAACTTCCAATGGGGGAGGAAAGAGGGAGGAGAAAAAGGGGAGGTGGAGATCACGTCGTACCTCAACCGTCCAGACTCATCAACAGGCCAACCGGATAGGATTACATGCCATGGGAAAAATGAAACTCACATGGCATGATAACGTTTAAAACATAGATTTATTAAAAAGATAAACAGGAACACTCACATTTGCGAAGATCAAAATAAGCTCAAAACATAATGGTAAACGCGGTAATCGTAGGGAGTCCACCCGACATGTTTCGGCTGACGACCCTTCCTCTGGGGTGTGGAGCCCCCCTACCTTACCGCTATTTAAACTAGAAATGACCCCCACTGGGAGTGTCACAACACAGGAAGTGTCCCGCTGATATCACTTCCGGTTCAAAGAAATGTATAAGAATTGTAATATTCTGGTCAGTGGTATTGAGCAACAAATACCAGTTTAGTGGTATTCTAATTTGAAGTTGTCAAACCAGTGAGTTATATCGAAAAGAACTTCTATAGAACTTCGGCTAGCCATAGTATTAATATAGAAGTTCTTTTCGATATAACTCACTGGTTTATCAACTTCAAATTAGAATACCACTAAACTGGTATTTGTTGCTTAATACCACTGACCAGAATATTACAATTCTTATACATTTCTTTGAACCGGAAGTGATATCAGCGGGACACTTCCTGTGTTGTGACACTCCCAGTGGGGGTCATTTCTAGTTTAAATAGCGGTAAGGTAGGGGGGCTCCACACCCCAGAGGAAGGCTCGTCAGCCGAAACATGTCGGGTGGACTCCCTACGATTACCGCGTTTACCATTATGTTTTGAGCTTATTTTGATCTTCGCAAATGTGAGTGTTCCTGTTTATCTTTTTAATAAATTTATGTTTTAAACGTTATCATGCCATGTGAGTTTCATTTTTCCCATGGTATGTAATCCTATCCGGTTGGCCTGTTGATGAGTCTGGACGGTTGAGGTACGACGTGATCTCCACCTCCCCTTTTTCTCCTCCCTCTTTCCTCCCCCATTGGAAGTTGAGGACTTCGGAGGATCCATCCTGCCAGCCTTGGTGGCCAAACCAGCTTCTTGGGACTTGTAAGACGTATGTCTTTTCAAGTCACCTGGTTCCGGTAAGCCTCCTCGGATGCTTTGGTGGTGGTTCTGACACTTATTCTGAAGTTTTATCCACCTGGTGCTTTATCCACTCACCTGGCAAAAGTCCTTCACATTGTTTTTACCTTTTAATTTTCATTTCATAAACTTTGGACTTCTTTGGACATTTTTTGCTATATAATATAATTTATATTTTTTTACACCTTTATATTTCTTTACATTGTGTTTTTTCCACCTTATTAATTTATTTTGATATATGTGGCACTCCGTCTAATTTGTATTGTATCTAGTCACTTATATGCAATTTTGAACTTGATGTTTTTTGTGGGCCCTCCAGTAATGGTTTAGGCCTAATTTTTTTTATTTTGTTTTGTTCTTTCATCACTTTTGTATTCAGAGCGCTACACTTTATATGGTTCTCAAGATAGGATCCCTGTCCCCGAGTGAGAAGGGAGTCCCTGTCCCCAGGGGAGAAGAGGTCTCTGTCCCTAGGAGAGAAGAGGTCCCTGTCCCTAGGGGAGAAGGGGGTCCCTGTCCTCAGGGGGAGAAGGGGGTCCCTGTCCCCAGGGGGAGAAGGGGGTCCCTGTCCTTGGGGGAGATGGGGGTCCCTGCCCTTGGGGGAGAAGGGGGTCCCTGTCCTCGGGGGAGATGGGGGTCCCTGTCCTCAGGAAAGAAGGGGGTCCCTGTCCTCAGGGGAGAAAGGGGTCCCTGTCCTCAGGAGGAGAAGTGGGTCCCTTTCCTCGGGAGAAGGGGGTCCCTGTCCTTGAAGAGAAGGTGGTCCCTGTCTTTGGGGGAGATGGGGTCCCTGTCCTTGGGGGAGATGGGGGTCCCTGTCCTCGGGGGGGAGATAGGGATCCCTGTCCTCAGGGGAGATGGGGGTCCCTGTCCTTGGGGGGAGATGGGGGTCCCTGTCCTCGAGGAGGATATAGGGACCCCTGTCCTCGGGGGAGATGGGGGTCCCTGTCCTTGGGGGAAAAGGGGGTCCCTGTTCTCAGGGGAGATGGAGGTCCCTGTCCTCGGGGGAGATGGGGGTTCCTGTCCTCAGGGGGAGAAGGGGGTCCCTGTCCTTAGAGGAGATGGGGGTTCCTGTCCTCATGGGGAGATGGGGTCCCTGTCCTCAGGGGAGATTTGGGTCCCTGTCCCCAGGGGAGATGGAGTGGGGTATCGGATGGTGTGTGGGGGATATAGGGTGGTCTCGTTCACCATAACCAAGTCTGCAGGTCCCTCATTCATGGACGTCTGGGCCCCCTCCAGCAGCACAGATGGGTGATCAGCATATCCCCAGGGAGCACAGCTATGGCTTAACATGTTCTATCTACAGCACAATTTAAAAAAAAAACAAAGAGTACACACAGATAAGAATAGACACAGCTCTTCTGATGGGCTTTCTTATTTTACCAAGTAAACTTTAGGTCATTGTCATAGATTGCAAGCTCTTGGGCACAGGATTCATTTACACAGACACAGCTATTCATAGGGCCCACCCCCTCTCCAAGCACAGATGTAGGCCCCTCCCACTGGCACTCTGTCAATCCGAGCTCCACTGACACAAAGCCCTGCTCCCGCTGACACTCCCCGCTTGTCTATAATTTTTCTGGACCCGAAAAAACCTGCCTGCGCATGCGCAGTGAAGCCGCGCGAACAGCTGCTTACCTAAGTAGCCGCACCGGAAGTGACGCAGTAGAGACTTTTCACAGGTCGAAGATTTTTTTGTTACACCGGGACCCTTCCCTGTCTCAGTACCCAACAATTCAGCAGAAGCTGTAAAAAAAAAAGGAGCAGCCTGGCAATGTTTATCAACAACCACATCACAGAAAGTTACATTGAAACATTGTATCAATTGTAACTTTCTGTGTTTTGCGTCTACAAATCAAAGGAATGAATTTCGATTTGCAGCAACCTTGACAAGTAAAAAAAAAAAATGTTTCTAATTTAGTCCTCATGCACATGGATGTTTTTACAGCCACGTTTTTGAGCGTTTTTTACAGCTTAAAAACGCCTGTCTATGTTAGTCTATGGATCCATGCCCACCTAGACGTTTTTGAGCTGCAAATGGCCTAGGCGTTTTTAAGCTGTAAAAAAAACCCAGGACCAGTGCGTTCCGAGGTGCGGCGCTAGAGCTGTAAAAACGCGAAACACGCAAAAACGCGCAAAGACACGCAAAAACGATAATGCAAAATGCGGTAAAGATCGCGTTTTTAACGCCGGTTTTTCCAGGCGTCGAACCTAGCTTTACAGCTCGTTTTTTAAAACGTCCATGTGCATGAGGACTAAATGTTCCTCTGTTGAACCCCTTATTAACCCTTGGGGCTTTCTCTAATCAACACTGGTTAACTCTATATTCTCCTTCTCTATTCAATTGTAATCTTCCTGGTGATTATTTCTTTTCTATTCTATTAACTAACAGCTAAACATTTTTCTGTTTTTGTTTGCTTTGCTTATTAATATTTTTTTGTACACCTTTTTACATATATTTACTGCTGAAAAAATGCCTTTTGTTTAGTTTTAATACATTTAATTGTCTAAGGATTGCAAAAAACAATTATTGTTGCAGGACAATATTCAGAAAAAAAAGCCTTGTTTGTCCTTAAAAAAAATGCATGTATTACGTTGTTATCTTAAAGAGGAAGTAAACCCTGATGGGTTTTACTTCCTCTTTATTTCCCTGCAAAAGTAAAGTATACTGGGCTACTATGCATCTCAAAGTAGCCCATTATGTGTCACTTACCTGAAACCAAAGCCTGCGATGTCACCGCTGTCCCCACTAGCAGCGAGCATTTATCTTCAGCCCCTCTTCCTTCCAGGGCCGCAAACTCCGGCTCTGTGACTGGCCAGAGTGACGTGACTTCACTCCCGTGCATGTGTGCGGGAGCCGCCAGTCATTAGAAACGGCACAATGTGTATAGCAACTTCCCTCAGCTCCCCAATACTTACCTGAGCCCCCTCTCCATTCAGCGATGTGCATGAGTGCCTCGGGCCGTCTGGGACTCTCCCTCCTAATTCTGAGACACAGCAGTGGGGCCATTGACTCCCACTGCTGTCAATCAAAGTCAGGTAGCCAATCAGGAGAGAGAGGGGGCGGGGCCGAACCATGGCTCCGTGTCTAAATGGGCACACAGAGCTGCGGCTCTAATCGAGTGCCCCATAGCAAGCTGCTTGCTGTGGGGGCACTTGGCAGGAGGGAGCAACCAGGAGCGCCAGGGAGGGAACTGAGAAAAGGAGGATCAGGGCTGCTCTGTGAAAAACCACTGCACAGAGGAGGTACAGTATCTCACAAAAGTGAGTACACCCCTCACATTTTTGCAAATATTTTATTATATCTTTTCATGTGACAACACTGAAGAAATGTCCTTTAAGAGCCGTAGCAGGCGCGTGCCTGCTGCATGGTGGAGGACCTGATGCGCGTGGCCGGCAGGCTGGATCGCCGCCGGCCACCCGCGATCACGGGCACGAGAGCCAAAACAGGGATTTGTGTGTGTAAACACACAAATCCCTGTTCTTACAGGGGAGGAGAGACAGGTTGTCTGTTCCTAATACGTAGGAACAACGATCTGTCTCCTCCTCTAGTTATTCCCATCCTTTAACAGTTAGAAACACACCTAGGGAACACATTTAACCCCTTGAGCGCCCCCTAATGTTAACCCCTTCCCTGCCAGTGACATTTACACAGTAATCAGTGCATTTTTATAGCACTGATCGCTTTATAAATGTCCTATGGTCCCAAAAAAGTGTCAAAAGTGTCCGATCTGTCCGCCACAATGTCGCAGATCGCCGCCATTACTAGTAAAAAATAAATAAATAATAAAAATTCCATAAAAATGCTATAAATCTATTCCCTATTTTGTAGACGCTATAACTTTTGCGCAAAACAATCAATATACGCTTATTGCGATTTTTTTTTTTTTACCAAAAATATGTGGAATACATATTGGCCTAAACTGATGAAGAAATTATTTTTTGTACACTTTTTTTTGGATATTTATTATAGCAAAAATAAAAAAAATATTGTTTTTTTTTTTTCAACATTTTCGCTCTTTTTTTGTTTAAAGCAAAAAAAATTAAAACCGCAGCAATGAGCAAATATCACCAAAAGAAAGATGTGTTTGTGTACAACGTTGCACGACCACGCAATTGTCAGTTAAAAGGACGCAGTGCCATATCGCAAAAAATAGCCTGGTCATTAGGGGGGCAAATCCTTCAGGGGCTGAAGTGGTTAATTGATAGCCTTGAAACTTTGCACAACCAAAGATTTTATCTTTCCAACCCTATCCTGAAAGTTTTATGGATTTTGATTTCCCACAAGGGAAATGAGTGACATTTAGCTTTAATGATATGTACATGTCCATCATTTTTTTTTAAACAAACATGTCATACTCACCTCCTCTGTGCAGTTGGTTTTGCACAGAGTGGCCCCGATCCTCCTTTTCTGGGTTCCCTCAGCAACGCTCCTGGCTCCTCCTCTTCTTGAATGACCCGTGGAGAGCCGCTCTCTCGGGACACTCGTGTGGGTGCGCTCCCGTGTCCTGCTGCTGCGTCCATTGACACAGATAGCAGGACTCGGCCCCACTCCCGGCTCCCACGTCAACGGCTGGAGCTGGTGTGTTCATCCCCATCGCTGGAAAGACCGGGTTCAGGTAAGGAAAAGGGGGGCTCAGGGGGGCTGTTGCATCACAGGAGGTTTTTCACCTTAATGCATAGAATGCATTAAGGTGAAAAATATTGTGAAAAATATTGAGGGTTTACAACCCCTTTAATTTTTTGGGTGCTTAATGTGGTTTAACCACTTCACATCCCGCCCATATTCATATGACGTCCGCAGGAGGAATCTCCCATCCTGAGCGGGTGTCATATGATGTCCTGGGCTTCCCAGCCACCTGGGGGGCACGCGTCTGCTCCCGCCGCCTCACTCGGGAGCCAATGCGCATGCCAGGGGGCCGAGATGTCCGCCGGGCACCTGCTATTGCCTGATAACATAGCAGGACCGTGAATCTGTGTGTGTAAACAGATCCATGTCCTGTCAAGTGAGAGGATACCGATGGTGTGTTCCCAGTACAGA
This sequence comes from Lithobates clamitans, assembly GCA_037952925.1. Lineage (NCBI taxonomy): Eukaryota > Metazoa > Chordata > Amphibia > Anura > Ranidae > Lithobates > Lithobates clamitans. Next base: position 2,677,866 of record JBBGZY010000725.1, on the reverse strand, counting down.
GGAACACCCATCGGTCTCCTCCCCTTGTGAGTCTCCTCCCCCTACAGTTAGAATCACTCCCTAGGTAACACATTTAACCCCTTGATCGCCCCCTAGTGTTAGCCCCTTCCCTGCCAGTGACATTTATACAGTAATTAGTGCAATTTTTATAGCACTGATCGCTGTATAAATGTGAATGGTCCCAAAATGGTGTCAAAAGTGTCCGATATGTCCGCTGCAATGTCGCAGTCACTATAAAAATCGCAGATCCCCACCATTACTAGTAAAAAAAATAATAATAAAAATGCCATAAAACTATCCCCTACTTTGTAGACACTAACTTTTGCGCAAAGCAATCAATATATGCTTATTGCGATTTTTTTTACCAAAATATATAGAAGAATACATATCGGCCTAAACTGATGAAAAAAATTGTATTTTCTTTTTAAATGGGATATTTATTATAGCAAAAAGTAAAAAAATATTGTGTTTTCTTTTCAAAATTCTTTTGTTTATAGCGCAAAAAATAAAAACCGCAGAGATGATCAAATACCACCAAAAGAAAGCTCTAATTGTGAGGGAAAAAAGGATAACAATTTCATTTGGGTACAGTGTTGCATGACTGCGCAATTGTCATTCAAAGTGTGACAGCGCTGAAAACTGAAAATTGGCCTGGGCAGGAAGGGGGTGAAAATGCCCAGTATTGAAGTGGTTACTGTACACAAAATAACTTGTGCAAAGTTCTGTGCAAAGTTACAAAGCAATTGATTGAGATTTAGGCACTTTATTACACATAGAGCTCCTTTTATATTAAAGTTTAAGGTGAAGGTGAACTTACACTGGACGCCCTCCCCACCCCCTCAGTCCTGATATCCTGGAGTCCTGCGAGCACCCGCTGTGACACATCAGGTCGCTGCTTTACTGGTCCAGGGATTTGAAATTCCCATGGATTTCTCTCCTCTTCTCCAGCGCTGACAAGACAGGCTAGGCAGGTCTTGATTGGTCGGTGCCATCCGTGTGACGGCGCCAACCAATCAGAATGCCTCCTATACGTACATTTCCGAGGTACATTTAGGAGATCAAGCCACAGGGATTTCAAATCCCCTGACCAGTGAAGTGGCGACCCGATGTGTCACAGCGGGTGATTGCGGGGCTCCAGGTCAGCTGGGCCTAGGGGGATGGGGTCCAGTGTAAGTTCACCTTACAGATTTTCTGTAAAGGTGAACTTACCCTTTAAGCTATTCCAATTAAATGTTTCAGGACTATATTAAAATAGTTAAAAGTGAATAACCTTTGGTCTGTTTTACCAAACAACCTGAGATTTTTAGAATGTACTGACATAGATACAGCCTCTGAATTTTGGGGAAATAGGATAACATCCAAGTTCTTTTTTGTACATTAAGCCACATTAAACTCCCCAAAAAACAAGTACAGCACCCCCTGACCCCCAGAGGCATAGCATTGACACCCAAAGTCAGGGAAGGCTGACATTTTAATCTTGGGCACATCCTAGGCTGGTGAAGGGCTGAGCAATCAAAGAAAAGTTTGGCGCCAGTCATTTTAAGTACATTTTTGAATGCTTTATTGGAGAACGCAATAACTGACAGAAGGTATAGGGCTGAGAACATCCATGGCAAAACTAGATTATAACAGAACTCCAGACTCAACAGTCCCTTTCAGTATTCCACAGTGCAGAATCAATAGGAGCACAGGCTGGCACTGGGTAATAGAGCAGCAGCTGAATAGGGATAGACATAATTTTTTCAGTAGGAGGGACACCAGACTTGCTCCTTAGGTCCTTTCCAGTAACAGGTACCTCCAGTAGCCATCCAGCATCTCTGGTTCTCCTCCTCAATCAGCATGTGAGGCCTCTTCTAGGCTTGAGGCCTAGCCTAACCTGTCCCACACTTGAGCATTCCCATCTCCAGGACAGGCCTGGATGTAGGCTGTACGAAGACTGAGCACATGGCAATTCTCCTCAGTATATATGCACTTCCCCAGTTTGCACCACTGGCCAAGAAACCCCTAGTGATTGGCTGGTGAGCCACACACACGGATAATATTCCCCCATTGGCTGTCCCACACTACAGCCACTACACAAAAGGTGGTAGGGGCTACACAAGCTTAATGTCACTCACTTGTTTTGTGGAAAACAAATCCATGAAACATCTAGGATAGGTTTGGGGAAGCTGAAAGCTTGGGTTGTGCAAAGTTTCAAGGCAATTGATTAAGGTTTAGGCACTTTGTTGTAAGTTAAGCCCCATTAAGCTCCCCAAAAAAACAAGCTTAACACCTTCATTTTCTTTGTGGGAGACCAAAATCCATGACTCTTCTAGGATAGGTTTGGGAAGTTGAGAACTTAGGCTGTGCAAAGTTTCAAGACAATTGATTGAGGTTTAGGCACATTATGGTACGTTAAGCTCTTTTTACATTAAGCTGTTCACATTAAATGTTTTAGCATTGTAAAATATAGCTTAATGTGAATAACTTTTGGTGTGATTTACCAAATGTGCTGACATTTTCAGAATATGTTGGTAGGGCTAGAGTCTTCTATTGTGTGAAGTTTGTGGGAAATTGGATAACATTTAAGGTCTTTTTTGTACGTTAAGCCATATTAAGCTCCCAAAGAAAACAAGCTTAATGTCCCTAGTTTGCCTTGTGGAACATCGAAAGGCATGAAACTTATAGGATAGGTTTGGGAAGTTGAGAATTTAGGTTGTGCAAAGTTTCAAGTCGATTGATTGAGGTTTAGGCACATTATGGTATATTAAACTCTTTTTACATTAAGCTGTTCACATTAAATGTTTTAGCCTTGTAAAACTTAGCTTAATGTGAATAACTTTTGGTGTGATTTACCAAATGAGCTGACATTTTCAGAATATGTTGGCATAGATAGAGTCTTCTATTGTGTGAAGTTTGGGGGAAATTGGTTAACAGTTAAGGTCTTTTTTATACGTTAAGCCACATTAATAGATAATAATATAGACTTTGACCATGTCCGATAGTGTAGTGAGTTTGCCACATCCCTGTATATGTAGAAAGGTAGTTTGTACTCCCAGAAATTGATTAAAATTTGAAATTTATTATACACATGACATGTAGATTCTATAAAAAAAATCATCTGGACATGATGATTGTAGACACAAACGAAGACATGATTACTATAAAAATAAAAATAAAAAATAACAAAAAACACAAAATGTATTATCTTATAATAAATTGTTTGATACATACAGTGCCTTGCAAAAGTATTCACCCCCTTGGATTTTTACCAATTTTTTTACATTACAGCCCTTAGTTCAACGTTTTTTGTTTTTTTTATTTGAATTACATGTGATGGATCAGAACACAATAGTCTATGTTGGTGAAGTAAAATTAGAAAAATATATACATAAAACAATTTTTTAGAAATAAAAAAATGATAATTGGCATGTGCGTATGTGTTCACCCTCTTTGTTATGAAGCCCATTAAAGCTCTGGTGCAACCAATTACCTTCAGAAGTCACATAATTAGTGAAATGATGTCCACCTTTTTGAAAGGCCCCAGAAGCTGAAACACCTAAGCAAGAGGTACCACTAACCAAACATTGTAATGAAGACCAAGGAAGTCTCCAAACAAGTACAGGACAATGTTGTTGAGACCAAAACTCACGGACCGTGCAAGGAGGGCATTAATCAGAGAGGCAGCACAGAGATCTAAGGTAACCCTGGAGGAGTTCCACAGCAGAGACTGGAGTATCTGTACATAGGACGACAATAAGCCATACGCTCCATAGAGTTGGGCTTTATGGCAGAGTGGCCAGAAGAAAGCCATTGCTTTCAGCAAAAAACAAAATGACACCTTTTGAGTTTGCAAAAAGGCACGTGGGAGACTCCCAAAATGTATGGAGGAAGGTACTCTGGTCTGATGAGACTAAAATCTAACTTTTTGGCCGTCAAAGAAAATGCTACATCTGGCGCAAACCCAACACATCACATCACCCAAAGAACACCATCCCCACAGTGAAACATGGTGGTGGCAGCATCATGCTGTGGGCATGTTTTTCAGCAGTCTGGACTGGAAAACTGGTCAGAGTTGAGGGAAAGATGGATGGTGCTAAATACAGGGATATTTTTGAGCAAAATCTGTACCACTCTGCGTGTGATTTGAGGCTAGGACGGAGGTTCACCTTCCAGCAGGACAATGACCCCAAACACACTGCTAAAGCAACACTTGAGTGGTTTAAATAAAAAAAAATAGTGAAAATAATTCACCCCCCCAACAGTGGCCACAGCTTATAAATCTTCTTTTCACATTAAAACACTGCCACTATATACCTTTTTTGCTGATCTGTATACCGCGGTCACATGATAAACTGTACAGTTTGTCCAGTGCTGAGTTTTCAGGTAGGAGGAAATGAGTGAGACATTTCCCGATCTCTGCATCCGCACATCGCGACCATGTCTCACTGCCTGTGATTAGCGCAGCCCAGTGCAGACTTCCTGGTGGGATCTGCACGTGGGGTGTGCGAAGACGCCGGAGCTCATCCTTACTTACCAATAATGCCGTTCAACACAACACAGAAAAATTAAATGTAAGTTTACACGGAATAACGTGTTTTAAATTTCAAGGAATGATGAACCACCTGTGAATGTTTGGTGAATGTCACATACACTGCTGTAGAAATATGACCCTAGGATTGCACCCGCATATTTTTATGGTGTCACCTGGTGTTCACATTACATTTCTTTCAAAAGAACACACATACAGGCTAGACAGCTGTTCAGAGAAAATTAGAGCATAATTTGTAACCACTTTATAGTACATGTTTATAAATCAGAACATTGCACTAGCAGATTTTGTCAGTTGTATGTTGCAGTTTTCAGACACAATGTAGTTTGTTGAATCAGTCTTTGTTTCTGTTGCCTAAGGGCCCAGTTCACCTTTCCCAGTCAACTGCTATTTTTCTAAAAAAAAACAGGAGTCTCTGCTGAGTTCATAGACTATCACATAGGAGCTGCCAAGTCTTTGGCTTCTAATAGATGTTCATTTCTTAAGGCTATCCAAGGTTAGAGGGAAATGTTTAGAGAAAACGCAAACATAGTTACATAGGTTGAAAAAAGACACATGTCCATCTAGTTCAGGGGTCCTCAAACTTTTTAAACAGGGGGCCAATTCATGGTCCCTCAGACTGTTGGGGGGCCGGACTAGTTTGAAAAGAAATATGAACAAATTCCTATGCATACATCTTATGTTTAGTGCAAAAAAACAGGAAAAAACAATACAATATTTAAAATAAAGAACAATTTTAATCAACATAAACTTATTAGTATTTCACAGACTCCCCTCATCACAGATCCCCCAACCCCGCCCTCCCCATCACAGATCCCCCCCATCATAGACTCTACTCCCTCACAGATTCCCCCCCATCACAGATCCCCCCATCACAGACTCCTCTCCCTCACAGATCCTCTCCATCACAGACTCCTCTCCCTCACAGACAGGGGCGGACTGACAACTCATAGGGCCCCCAGGCAATAGGAGATTATGGGGCCCCCGGGCAATAGGAGATTGCGGGGCCCCCAGGCAATAGATTATGGGGCCACACAGTATACACACACACACACATACAGTATACACACACAGACACACAATATACACACACAGAATACACATACACACACTGAAAAGGTACTGGAGAGGCATGGCAGCTATAATCTTGGGATTTTTTTAAAAAACACAGATTTTTACATACTGTCCCTGGTTCTATTGAGCCTGGCAACCCTGATGGGGCCCCTTAGTGGCATGGGGCCCTTGGGCAGAGCCCGAGTACCCGAATGGTCAGTCCGCCCCTGCTCACAGACCCCCCCATCACAAATCCCCCATCACAGACTCCTCTCCATCACAGACCCCCCCCTCCCCACGCAAAGACATCCCCATCATAGACTCCTCTCCCTCACAGATCCCCCACATCACAGACCCCCCATCACAGATCCCCCCATCACAGACTCCTCTCCATCACAGATTCCTCTCCATTACAGACTCCCCCTCCCCAATCACAGATGCCTCCATCATAGACTCTTCTCTATCACAGATCCCCCCCATCACAGACTCCTCTCCATCATAGATCAGAGTTTGTTTGCCCTTCTCTGCACTTTCTCCAGTTTCCTGATACCTTTTTTGAGAACTGGTTCCCAAAACTGAACTGCACATTCCAGATGAGGTCTTACTAATGATTTATACAGGGGCAAAATGATATCTCTCTCTGGAGTCCATACCTCTCTTAATACAAGAAAGGACTCTCTTTGGAAACCGTGGCTTGGCATTGCATGCTATTATTAAGCTTATGATCTACCAAAACCCCCAGATTCTTCTCCACTATGGATTGGCAGTTGTACTCCCCCTAGTATGTATGATGCATGCATATTCTTAGCCCCCAAGTGCATAACATTACATTTATCAACATTAAAGCGGAGGTCCACACTAAAAAAAAAAAAAGCATTAAAATGCTCCTAAAAATGTGAAAAAAAAAAATAGAAAAAAATTTTTTTTTTACTTACCAGAAATGGCTGTTGCTAGGCAGATCGTCCTAATCTGCCACTTCCTACACCGCAGTGATCTTCAGTCTTCTCCTCCTCGCGTTGTCTTCTGGGGAAGGTGGTGCGGTGTGTTCTGGGAAATGTGTGTGTCCCAGAACACAGCCGGCCATTCACAAAGCGCCTCGCGACTCGGGCATGCGCAGTAGGAAACGGGCAGTGAAGCCGCAAGGCTCCACTGCCTGTTTCCCTTACTTCGAATGGCAGCCCTGGGACCTGATCTGATGGACGAATCAGCCTCGGCCGACATCACGGGCACCCTGGACAGGTAAGTGTGCTTATTAAAAGTCAGCAACTACAATGTTTGTAGCTGCTGACTTTTAAATTTATTTTTTTTAACAGGACCTCCTCTTTAAACCTCATTTGTCACATAGTTCCCCAATAAAATAGTGCCTGGAGGTCGGCTTGTAAACTGGAGACATCCTGTAAGGACATTATTCCACTGCATAACTTGGAGTCATCCGCAAATACTTAAAATATACTTTTAATCCCAGACCCTATATCATTTATAAATATATTAAAAAGTAAGGGTCCCAACACTGAACCTTGGTGTACACCACTGATAACCTTAGACCAGGGGTCAGCGACCTTTTTCCATTTAAGGGCCGGATTCAATGTATGTGAATACATGGAGGGCCGCAGTCACCTGCTAATAAATGAAAATGATGAGGTACAGAGGTGGCTGTGGACAGGGGGGGGGGGGGGGAGGTACAGTGGTGGCTCTGGACACAGGGGGATACAGAGGTGGCTGTGGACAGGGGAGGAGATACAGGAGGTGGCTGTGGACAGGGAGGGATACAGAGGCGGCTGTGGGGGGAGGGGGGTACAGAGGTGGCTGTGTATGGGGGAGGCTGTGGCAGGGGCGGATCCAGGGGGGGCAATGGGGCAATTGCCCCCTCCGAGAATGTGGGTCAGTAAATGTGCGGGCAGGCGTCACTGTGGGTGAGAGAGCCGGCAGGCGGCTCCGCGGCTAAAAGCACGGGCGGCCCCGGTGGGGAGAGACAGCGGCTCCGGTGGGGACTGGGAGAGACAGCGGGCGACTCCGGTGGGGAGAGACAGCGGGCGGCTCTGGTGGGGAGAGACAGCAGGCGGCTCTGGTGGGGAGAGACAGCGGGCAGCACTATTGGTGAGCAGCTGTGTGGCTCGGTGACAGTGTGAGTGGCTGCTGGCCAATCAGGGAGCCTGCGGACGGAGGAGCAGAGAGATAACACCATCTCTCACCGCCCAGTGCCCGCCCTGCATCCCTGCAGTTCTGCCCTCACTGTGTGTGCAGGCAGCCGCGGCAGCAGAGAGATTCCATCATCTCTCTGCTGCTTGACTGGGACACAGCAAGAGACGATTATAGCAGGCAAGTAACAATCCGCAAAGTGTGGCATGGGACGTGGCAAGTGACAATCCGCAACGTGTGGCATGGGACGTGGCAAGTGACAATCTGCAACATGTGGCATGGGACGTGGCAAGTAACAATTCGCAACGTGTGGCATGGGACGTGGCAAGTGACAATCTGCACGGTGTGGCATGGGACGTGGCAAGTAAAAATCTGCAACGTGTGGCATGGGACGTGGCAAGTAACAATCCACAACATGTGGCATGGGACGTGGCAAGTAACAATCCGCAACATGTGGCATGGGACGTGGCAAGTGACAATCTGCAACGTGTGGCATGGGACGTGGCAAGTGACAATAATCTGCAACATGTGGCATGGGACGTGGTAAGTGACAATCTGCAACGTGTGGCATGGGACGTGGCAAGTGACAATCTGCAACGTGTGGCATGGGATGTGGCAAGTGACAATCTGCAACATGTGGCATGGGACGTGGCAAGTGACAATCTGCATCTGGTGACAGGTGACGTGGCAAGTGACAATCCACAACGTCTGACATGGGACGTGGCAAGTGACAATCTGCAACATGTGGCAAGTGACAATCTGTATCTAGTGACAGGCGACATGGCAAGTGACAATCCGTAACGTGTGGCAGGTGACAGTGGCAAGTGACACGCTTGGGGCTCCCACTGATTCTGCATTATGATGAGTTGAACTATTTCTTTTTTTATAACAATGTAATAATAGTAATAATGTGCTTCAATCATCCTGACACCATAACAACCATGGTGCCGTGATGATTGAAGCGCTAACACCAGCCATTTCCCCATTAAATTTACCCCCAAAAAAGTATTTTCTGGCAGTGCCCCTTCCGAGACTATGCTCTGGATCCGCCCCTGGGCTGTGGACAGGGTGGGGGGTACAGAGATGGCTGTGGAGGGGGGGGTACAATGGAGGCTGTGGACAGGGGGGGATACAGAGGTGGCTGTGGACGGGGGGGTTCAGCAGTGGACAGGGGGGATACAGGGGGAGGGGGTACAGAGGTGGCTGTGGATGGGGGGGAGATACAGAGGTGGCTGTGGACAGGGAGGAATACAGCAATGGCTGTGGATGGGGGGGGTACAGCGGTGGCTGTGGACAGGGGGGGGGGATACAGAGGTGGTTGCAGACAGGGAGGGATATAAAGGTGGCTGTGTGTGGGGGGGTACAGTGGTGACTGTGGACAGGGGGGGTACAGCGCTGGCTGTGGACAGTGGTATAAAACTGAGGTGGCTGTGGACGGGGGGGTGGTACAGCGGTGGCTGTGGACGGGGGGGATACAGAGGTGGCTGTGGACAGGGGGGGATACAGAGCTGGCTGTGGACGGGGGGAGATACAGCTGTGGCTGTGGACAGGGAGGGAGATACAGAGGTGGCTGCGGGCAGGGAGGGATATAGAGGTGGCTGTGGATGGGGGCGGTACAGCAGTGGCTGTGGACAGGGGGGGAAAAGCGGTGGCTGTGGACAGGGGGGGGTGGGTACAGTGGTGTCTGTGGACAGGGAGGGATACAGAGCTGGCTGTGGACGGGGGGGATACAGAGCTGGCTGTGGACAGGGGGGGATACAGAGGTGGCTGTGGACTGGGGGGGTACAGCGGTGGCTGTGGACGGAGGATACAAGAAAATTCTTGCCCAGAGTTTAATAATGTCATCTGCAAAAGTGTCTGTGTTATATAATAAAAATGCAGCTATATACCTCATTAAGAGCCTCACTCGGCTCTCATGTGGCTCGCCGCCTCACTCTTCTCCTCGTCTGACAATTGCAGCAGGCGGGGCCAAGAATGACGTCAGTCGGGAGGGGGGGGGGAGAGGAGGAGGAGAGAGGCGGCGAGTCACTTGAGTGCCGAGCGGCGCTGGTATATAGCTACATTTTTATTATATAACACAGACACTTTTGCAGATAACATTATTAAACAGAGACCCGCTTGTCCGCGGCCCGGGTGCCCATGAATTAATCATGGACAATGACGGGCCGGAGATTTAGTGGTGGCGGGCAAGGTGCAGGCTGCGAGTTGCCGTCCCTGCCTTAGACCATTCAGAGTAAGAGTCATTAACCACTAATCTCTGAATTTGGTCTTTTAGCCAGTTTTCTATCCATTTACAAACTGATCTTTGCAAGCCTTTGAAGTAGAACTATAGACAACGCAGGCAATAATCGCATGCTAAACATGCTGGTTTTACCCAAGTAATTCGATGGATTGACTAGGGTACAATCAGCCTGCTCATAGATGGAGCGAATCTCGGCTGGTCCCTGCTGAACCGGACAAGATTTGATCCATCTATAGCCGGCTTTACATGGGCTACCAGCATACAGTACCTGGCAGCTCCAGCCACCTAAACCAATGGCCAATTTTAGATGTAAAGGTCTCAGCACCCATGTAAATGAGGCCCTATGCTGAAGTCTGTCAGCTGATTTTCCACTGTCTTTAACCTGTTCCTGCCAGCCATGCGCATATATGTGGCAGGTGGGCTTTAACACTGAGCCGCTGAAAATATGCATCTACGGGGAATGGCTTTTGTTGCTGAGATTGCACTTGCTGTGTGGGAGCCTCTGCTTATGTGACCACTGTGACAGTCAATCACATGATCAGAAAGCTGCCCCCCCTCCCAACTTTCAGATCCTCTTAAAGGGCTAGCAGGGGGTGACAAGGAGTTAAAAAGACAACATTGTTTGTTCTGCAATGAAATCACTGCAGCGTTGTCACCTCATGGGCAGGGTCAGATTAGGTGGACATGTAGTTTTAGTAAAGCTTGCCACAGATAGATCAAAAATTGACCACATTCAACAGTGACCGGCCAAATTTCAATCCATGTGTGGGCATCCCTGTTTGGTAGAATTTTATATGAGGGAGAAGCCAGGAGCAGCAAAGAGGGACCCGAGAAGAGGAGGATCGGAGCTGCTCTGTGCAAAACCAACTGCACAGAGGAGGTAAGTATAACATGTTTGTTTGTTTTTTCTGTTTTTTTAACCACTTCACCCCCGGAAGATTTCACCCCCTTCCTGACCAGAGCACTTTTTACAATTTGGCACTGGGTCGCTTTAACTGGTAATTGTGCGGTCATGCAATGCTGTGCTCAAACGAAATCCTTTTTTTCCCCACAAATAGAGCTTTCTTTTGGTGGCATTTGATCACCTTTGCGGTTTTTATTTTTTGCTCTATAAACAAAAAAAGCATCAATTTTGAAAAAAAAAAAATATTTTTTACATTTTGCTATAATAAATATCCCCAAAAATGTTTTTAAAAAACAAATTTCTTCATCAGTTTAGGCCAATATATATTCTTCTACATATTCTTGGTAAAAAAAAATCACGATAAGCGCATATTGATTGGTTTGCGCAAAAGTTATAGCGTCTGCAAACTATGGGAAAGATGTATGGCATTTTTATTATTTATATTTTTAATAGTAATGGCGGCGATCTTCGATTTTTTTTGGGATTGTGACATTGCAGCGGACAGATCGGACACTTTTGGGACCAATGACATTTATACAGCGATCAGTGCTATAAAAATGCACTGATTATTGTGTAAATGTCACTGGTAGAAAAGAGGTTAACACTAGGAGGCGATCAAGGGGTTATTACATGTGTTCCCTCAGTGTGTTCTAACTGTATGGGGATAGGACTGAGTAAGAGAGGAGACATATCTTTGTTCCTATTTACTAGGAACAAACAACATGTCTCCTCTCCCCTGACAGCACAGGGATTTGTGTGTTTACATACACAAATCCCCGTGCTGGCGTTCATGCACACGTGGCCGGCTGCGATTGCCCCCGTGCAGCGGCCACGCGCGTGCACCCTCTTGCGGCTCTTAAAGGGCCAATGTACCCATATAGAGTTTTGCGCACCTATGCCACTTTGCTGACGTATATCAGTGTGAGCTGGTCGGAAAGTGGTTAAACGAGACTTTGCAATCACTTTAAAAGGTGCATACAAATTTGTGATTGTGTGCTGTCATTATGCTCAGACATTTGTCCTGGTCATCTGGGAGTACTTTATAATTTACATCACTTAAATAGTATAAAGCTGCTCCTGTGTGGCCTAAGCTTGTAAAGGGCACCATGACCTTTATCCCCACCATGACCTATTTCACACCCATACTCAGTAGGGATACAATATTTATCTTGAATTTTGGAAAGGGAGAGCAATCTCCTACTCACTCCATCAATAAATTGTCCTAATTTGAAGATGGAACACCAGGGATGAATTGTGATGAATCATTTTTTCCACTGACCACTGATTTTAGGAAACACTGCAGTTCTTTTTCTGGCCATTATCATTATTTGTTTAATTTCATTATTATTGCTAAAAATGACATTGTCATATGGAGCAGCCCTGAGGTTTAAGTATGCCAGATTCTTTATTCTTTTATTTATTCTTTGATCTACTGTTTACTGTTCATGCCAATCTTCCATGAGCTGTAGATATAGGATAAGGATGGGGCGAACAGTTCGAACATGAGTTTGGGCCGAACATTGGCTGTTCAGAAGTTCCCCGAAACAACCCAATTATAGGGTCATTCGACTGTTTGTTCGGCCCACCAAACGACCACAATGCACTGTGCCGCCACACAGTGCATTGAAAGCCCTGATTGGCTCAAGCAATGAAAGCTTTGCCCAATCAGGGCAGAGAGCACTGTCAGAGCCATGATTGGACGCTGTGATGATGACTGTATCCAATCATGCAACCACCTCTGCCAGGATCATTGTAAACACTCTCGGACTGCCTGCCAGTCCAAGGGGGAAGGGCAGAGAACTGCCAGTGCTGCACTCCCTGCTCCGAGGGGATCCCGAACCTTAGAAAGGCCTGGTGCTTTGGAAAAATAGGGATGTGAAGTCTATCGTTACCCCGCTGAACAGATGCTTTCCATGCGGAACCTTTTGAACCGCAGGAACCTGTCCTTGTTGGCAGACTTCTGGCTAGGGAAGAGAAGTCCTCCTTTCTGCTTGCCTTTACCAACCCCCAGCGCCTGGTAACAGTACCTTCCTTTTTATCTCTAAACCGGTTTTTAGCCTGGGGTCCTCGAAAAAATGTTCCCCTATCCTTCTTAGGTTTTATGGAAAACTTCTTGCCTTTCTCTGTAGACCTAAAAAGGGCCTGGTCCAACCCAGTGCCAAAGAGAAGAGAACCCTCAAATGGAAGACCACACTTGACCCATAAAGCTCTCCTTGCGGAATTCAAAAGGGCAGCGGCTTTGGTGGTTGTATGCACCGTTTCGACTGCTGAGTCTGCCAGGTAGGCTACTGCCCTACCAATCACCTCTAAAAAGTCCAAGACCGGTTTGGACTTAGAGGTTCGTGACATATGATCCATTAGTTTGGTGACCCTCATGTCTGCGTTTCTAGCCACACAAGCCGAAGCCAAGGCAGGACTCATAGCCGCTGCATTGGCTTCCCAGGCCCCTGCGCAAGAGGGTCTCGACTCGTCAATCCATTTGATCCCTGATGTTGCCCACATCCTCAAATGAGAGGTCGGATTGTTTGGACACCTGAGCCATGGAAGCATCTAATCTAGGTGTCTTAAAGAATGTCTCTTTCTCCTTGAAGGGGCACCTACGTTTCCAAGTTTTAAACTTCAAAAGTTTTCTTTCAGGTTTCTTCCACTCCCTTAGAATGATATCCTTAAGGACCTGGTGGATCGGGAGGACTTTGAATTGGGGCTTAACTAAGCCTCTATACATCCTGTCTTGTGTAGATACCTGTGCTGTGGGTTCCTGAATCTCTTCTGATGCACACAGTGTCATAAGAAAGCCCTCCATATCATCGGCGGCGAAGATATGTCTGCCTGGTCTGGAGTCCTCCTCCTCCTGACTGTCCTCAATGCCCTCATCAGAACCACTCTGATCGAGGGATGCAGCCTCCTCCTCCTCCTCAGAACCCTGAGAGGGAAGAGGCCTCAGGGCTTCCGGACACCTATGCCTGTTTCCCTCTGCTCTATTAGAGGAGGGGCCCTCCTGGGAGGAAGAACCGTCTCTGCTAGTGTGGGGTTCGGGGTCCCTAGCTTTAAAGGTTGTTTGGAAAGCTTTAAGGGTTGTCAGCATCTCTGACTGAAAGGAAAGAAAGTCTTTCATAACCTGAGATGCCTGCCAGGTAAGGGGGGAGGAACAGGAAAATGCTCCCTGAAGTTCTGGGTACCCCACTGTACCCAGGGTCCTTCAGCTCTCAGGGGGGCTCTTCCCAAATCTGCTGCCCCCCCTGAAAAGATGGGTAGACCACCCCAGGAAGGGCAAGCCCTAAAGACCCAAAAGCTTCATAAGCCTGGCTCCCAAGGGGAGACCACCAGCCCAGCGCTTTGGGTCTTTAAAAAAAAAAAACAATGGTTTTGCTGCGGGGAAACACAATCAAGTACTGAGGAGCATAGGGAGGGGCGGGGGTTTTAAACTCTTTGTTGATTGTGTTTCCTGTCAGGTGGGACCAGTTATCTCTCAGGGTGCCGTCCTGGAAGACGACGCAGAAACACTGTTACTGGTAAATGTAACTGGTCATTTTCCATAGCGACCATTTGTAATGTGAGAGCGGCGTGGAGAGAGATAGAACATGGCTCTGTTCAGTGCTATTAGACAGTTAGTGTGCTATAGTGTGCCATTCTGATTCTATTGTCAGTGTGGAATGTTAGTTTAGTGTGCATCTAGGGATAGTGCAGTGTGAGTGTAGTGCGACCATTCATCTTTACATTAGTGTCAATGTAGGGATAGTTCAGTCATTGTAAGTGTAGTGCGACCACAATTCATCTTTACATTAGTGTGAATGTAGGGATAGCTCAGTCATTGTGAGTGTAGTGACCACCATTCATCTTTACATTAGTGTGAATGTAGGGATAGCTCAGTCATTGTGAGTGTAATGACCACCATTCATCTTTACATTAGTGTGAATGTAGGGATAGTTCAGTCAGTGTGAGTGTAGTGACTGTTTAACAAAGTATATTTAATTGAGTTACTGTAAGTTTAACGCCATATAGTTCTGTGCGTTACTGCAATTTTAACACCATATAGTAAAAAATAAGGAGAGTAGAAAGCGGGACTTTAACAAAGCACATGGGAGCAATGGAACAAATAGAATAAAAATCGCTTTTAATTGGTTCAGATTGTCATAAACTTGTCATATTAAATCATTTAAATTGTTATATGCATTTTGCTATACATCAATATATTTATAGTTATTACAATTCATTAGAACCAAATATTGCACATTAATTGGCATTCCAACAAGGAGTTGATATATATTATAGGATACATGAAATAATTAAAACATGGTTACATGAAGTGACATTAGTAGCTATACAAATTAATGTCAGACAAAAATGACACTGAATTAGGATAGGAAAAAAAGAACAAATGAAAAGGAACGGCCATCAAAAATTCATAAATGTATACACTCGGTTATTGTTGGCTCTACGCCTTTCAAGGCCTTTTAGCCTATCATCAGGAGCAAAAGCGTGGTAATAATCTAAAAATAAAGGAAACAATAATCTTTAGATAAGGAAGAAGCCCAGAAAAACTGAGAAAAAACCCTGGACATGAGAGATCCCCCCCATGAGATCAATCAGCCCGCACACTTACATGTCGGTCCTCGCAACAGTGGTGTGGCCATGAAATTCCTAGACCATCCAGAAAGGTCCCGTCCAGGAGCTGAGGGGATGCGATAAGGCAAACAGCAGCCTGACATGAGCCCTGCCCCACGTGGGTCAATGTGTGAAAAAAGATAGTCGTGAATGGGGTACCCTGATAGGAAAACTGCAAAAAAAAAAAATATGAATGATGACAAAGTGAAAAAAGGATGGAAGTTAAAGGGTGATGTGAAATAAGAGTGTAAAAAAAGTGAGGTGGAAAAGTGTAAGTGAGGTGCAGGTTAGAAAAAAGACAAGGAAGAAATAGTCAGAGGTATAAACTAGTAGTGCACCTCACTCACAATTCTCCACCTCACTTTTCTTACACTCTTATTTCACATCACCCTTTAACTTCTATCCTTTTTTCACTTTGTCATCATTCATATTTTTTTTGCAGTTTCCCATCAGGGTACCCCATTCACGACTATCTTTTTTCACACATTGACCCACGTGGGGCAGGGCTCATGTCAAGCTGCTGTTTGCCTTATCACGTCCCCTCAGCTCCTGGACGGGACTTTTCTGGATGGTCTAGGAATTTCATGGCTGCACCACTGTTGCGAGGACCCACATGTAAGTGTGCGGGCTGATTGATCTCATGGGGGGATCTCTTATGTCCGGGGTTTTTTCTCTGCTTTTCTGGGCTTCTTCCTTATCTAAAGATTATTGTTTCCTTTATTTTTAGATTATTACCACGGTTTTGCTCCTGATGATAAGCTAAAAGGCCTTGAAACGCGTAGAGCCAACAACCGAGTGTATACATTTATGAATTTTTGATGGCCGTTCCTTTTTATTTGTTCTTTTTTTCCTATACTAATTCAGTATTATTTTTGTCTGACATTATTCTGTATAGCTACTAATGTCACTTCATGTAACCATGTTTTAATCATTTCATGTATCCTATAATATATATCAACTCCTTGTTGGAATGCCAATTAATGTGCAATAACTGGTTCTAATGAATTGTAATAACTATAAATATATTGATGTGTAGCAAAATGCATATAACAATTTAAATGATTTAATATGACAAGTTTACGACAATCTGAACCAATTAAAAGTGATTTTTATTCTATTTGTTCCATTGCTCCCATGTGCTTTGTTAAAGTCCGTTTTCTACTCTCCTTATTTTTTACTATAGAACCGGGATGGAGGAGGGGACTTGAACGGCCCCGTATTTCCTCACTCAAAGTCCCATTAATTATGCAGCTTCTCTTTAACGCCATACAGTTCTGTGCATTACTGCAAGTTTAACGCTGTATATTTTATTGTGTTACTGCAAGTTTAACGCCGCATAGTTCTGTGCATTACTGCAAGTTCAAGGCCATATATTTCATTGCGTTACTGCAAGTTTAACGCTTCATAGTTCTTGCGTTACTGCAAGTTTAACGGCATATATTTCATTGCATTACTGCAAGTTTAACACCGTATATTTCACTGCATTACTGCAAGTTTAACGCCACATAGTTCTGTGCGTTACTGCACGTTTGAATCAGCATATTGCAGTATATTATAGTGTATCTGTGGAGTGTGTCTGTGTCGTGAATACTCAAATTAAAGTGCGCCAAACACCACTTTCCATTGATTAAAGTGCATCCACATACACATTTACACATCTTTATTACATTTTGTTAATGAGAACCCCCCACTCCCCCCATCATGTCTGGGAGGACAGCAAGATGAGGCAGACATTCTCATGGCATTGTAAGGGGGCCAGCAGAGTATGTGTCCACAGGCAAAGGTGGACGTGGTCAGTCCTCAGGCAGGGCATCATTTCCTCTGTTTAGTGATGTTGCCCGTGTTATTCAGCCACAGCATGTAGAGGAGGTGGTAGACTGGCTTATTAAACCGTCCTCATCCTCCATCACCCAAGCAGTGACTAGTGTGCAGTCCCCTGCAGCTGCCAGAGTGGCAAAACCTGCTTTTTTGGTCCACAGCTATTCCTGCCATAGTCCCAGCATCAGGCATGGAGGAGTCAGTTTATTTGAGTTATTTGAACACAGCGTCAGCCACTTGCTCCTTGATGATGCACAGCTTTTACTCGATTCAGATGTTGGTTCTGACTCTGAGGTTGAAGAAGGCAGGGACATGAAATTACAGAGAGGGGAGACCACTGGTACACAAATTGGCAGTCATGTTCCCTCAGCTGCAGCATATTGCCAAGTTGTCTCCAGTGGTAATGAGGATGGAGGAGATGATGATGATGAGGTCACTGACTCGACTTGAGTGCCGGATAGAGCAGAGGAGGAAAGTGAGGGGGCGAGGCACAACCCCAATGAGGCAGCCATCATGGAAGAGTAGAGAGCAGCCACCCTATTCCATCACATTGTGGAGCTGTTATCTCCCGCCCACTTCCCACAGCTCAGCTGTCTGGGCCTTTTTTAGTACGTGCAGCCAATCGCACTGTTGCTATTTGCAAACTTTGTCTCAAGCGCATCAAGCGTGGCAAAAACACCAACCATTTGGGTACCACATGCTTGACAAGGCATTTAACCTCCCACCACTCACCCCATTGATATGAGCACCTAAAAGCATTGTGCCCACCAGCAGAAAGAAGTTGGGTAGATGCCACACTCCCAATTCTGGAGGCATAATAATGGTCTAGCACAAGGGTCTTCAAACTACGGCCCTCCAGTTGTCTCAGGAACTACAATTACCATCATGCCTAGTCATGTCTGGGAATGTCAGAGTTTTATAATGCCTCATGGGATGTGTAGTTCCGCAACAGCTGGAGAGTCATAGTTTGAAGATACCTCATCACTCCAGCATGTCTTGAAAAAAGGTGGTTTTTCATGTGCCTTGTATAATGCCCAAGGAATATTGTTAGGAAAATACAAGTGGGTCATGGCACATCTACATTCCAAATTTGGCACTTAAGATGGTCATGCACTATGCAATCTGATTGGCCAATCTCTGTACAACTCGATATTTAGGCAAAATAGGTAATGGGAAGACGCACTTGAACAATTAATTCAAATGATAGGAAATCAAACAGGCTCTTGCACTAAATCACATTTATTTAAGATCTAACTGATTGCAGTGTATGGTCACCTTTAAATATCAAGATCTGAAAATATTAATTTATTGGGTTTAGAAACTCTTCTCTGTTCTTTGTAATAGGAATGAGATTAGCATCAAAAGGGTTAATTAACTGAGAACACCTAATAATTGCCTAACAAGACACATCCAATGAGATGAAATTAACCAATTGCATTGGGCGTGCGCTATTATCAATGAGAAAACCACAATAACCCTAGCGACAGTTTACATATGTGGGTATTTATTATCGCTATTTGCGCTTCAATGTTCGCCGGTTTGCACATTCATTAATGACATTTCCGGCGCACCAATTAATGTATGAACTGGTGCAGTGCCTTCTTTTTAGTGAATCACCTCCAGAATGTGCTTCTGCAGTGTATATGTGATCAGGAGAATGAAGAGTCAACTTTCAGGTTAACCCTCTGGGTGATAAGACATGTAAAGTAATGGGGTAGAAGAGCAGCCAGCTCAGGTGAGTGAGAGGTGGCTGGTGACGGAGGTTTCTTAGGTCGGGTGGCCTGGCATGTGGTGCACACTACCGAGTGGCAGGATCCCTATCTTAGGGCCCTCTCCAGAACGTAACTCTCCTAGGGACTGGGTCTGAAACCATGATGTACAAGGCCTTACAAAGTTTGTGCAGTGGCTGCCTTCATTGCCTTAGGGTTGTACATAAAGTGTACAGTGTGAGAAGAACTGGTGGAGGAAAATCAGTGCTTAATGCTATGTACCTCAAAATGCCTACGTAGTCAGTGCCGGGCCAGGTGTGACTGACAAAGTAAATGTTATCCTTCCGTGTGTGGGGCACAATAAAGTAGTTTGGCATCCAGCATTAGAGGTGCTGAACCCACATATGGAACAGTACAAATCTGTCAGCATGCAGTTCCCTCATGCTAAAATACCTGTCTTGCAAACTGACAACTACACTATATTGCCAAAAGTATTGGGACACCTGCCTTTACACGCACATGCACTTTAATGGCATCCCAGGTTGAGGTAAGGACTCTGTGCAGGCCAGTCAAGTTCCTCCACCCCAAACTCGCTCATTCATGTCTTTATGAATCTTGCTTTGTGCACTGGTGTGCAGTCATGTTGGAACAGGAAGGGGCCATCCTCAAACTGTTCCCATAAAGTTGGGAGCATGAAATTGTCCAAAATGTCTCAATCTCAACCTGATAGGACACCTTTTGGGTGAATTAGAGCGGAGACTGCGGGCCAGGCCTTCTCCTCCAATATAAGTGCCTGACCTCACAAATGCGCATCTGGAAGAATGGTCAAACATTCCCATAAACACACTCCTAAACCTTGTGGACAGCCTTCCCAGAAGAGCTGAAGCTGTTATAGCTGCAAAGGGTGGACCAACTCAATATTGAACCCTACGCACTAAAACTGGGATACCAATAAAGTTCATGTGCCAGAAACATGTAGCATTTTACAATCCTGTTAGGCTACTAGAAGCAGACAATCATTGGCCATTATCCTCTGGGTGAAGCAAAATATTACTGACAAACTGTACAAAGGACAGCCATGTCAGCATATCTGGAAGCCTTTCTCATCACTCGTAGATTTTTTTTGTGTGCAACATGACCAAGAGAAGGGCTTCATTTTACATGTGTCATTTCAGTCCATTGTGCATGTCACAGGAACAGTAGGTCCTAGCACTACACCGGAGAGGCAGATATCTTCTCACCCACTGTTCATAGGGAGATGTCTATCTAGCTATAACTAACTAAACTTCACTTCTAATAACTTAACATAATAAAACAGCAAGCTGCCTAGAATCTGTAATATTCTCAATCCTTCAGAGCAGACTGATAGACCCGCACAGCTGGTAGACGTAAGCAAATATAGATGCCCCCCATGTACATATATAATTAAAAACTATAAATAGAATCAGCTTTTTTATGACATTAACATGCAGTGATAATTTTATTTACATAAAGCTGATCAAATTCACATAAATAAAAAAGGCTTCCTTTAAATTCAAGTAATATTTAAATTCGTCATTAACAAAAGCGCCAGAATAGTCTCTCATTCAGTCCTCGTCTAATTCTGGTATTAGCTAGCTTGGAGCTCATTTCAATTGTGCTTCCATGTGATCAGCAGGAGATTGATTGGTGCTCGTTTTCAGTCTTCACTGGGGAAGAGCATGTTCACTACTTTCACAGAGATGATGGCAGCCCAGAGAAAAGGCTCCTACACACGTTCGGATTTTCCGCAGACAAAACCTCTGACTTTTGTCTGAAGGCGTGTGCCTGGATTTTGTCTTGCATAAAAACGGCAAGGAATTGTCGGCCAAAAACCACGACGTACTGACGTACTGTGTCTTTTCTCAGCTCTTTAGCGCCACCCTTGGGCTCCTTCTGCTAATTTCGTGTTAGTAGAAGTTTGGTGAGTGTTGATTCGCGCTTATCAGTTTGCGCTTTTCATTTAGCGCTTTTCAGTTAGTTTCTGAATGCCCGTTTGTCAACCAGCCATGTTGCGGAATCGGAGGAGATAACGTGTTATTTATTATTGGCCTTGGAGTTATTGCTTTGACCCAAGTCCAGTCCAGGAATAGGAGGAGGAGGATTTCTTGGACCAAAAATTTGTTGCTTTATTAATCGTGACCAATTATGTCATATGCCTTTGCTGTGGGAGCTCCAGGAGAATAATCCAGATGATTTTCGGAATTATCCCCGGATGACAGACCCCTGCTTTCACTAAATCTTGGCATTGCTGACTCCTATATTAAGAAGCAGGACACATGCATGAGGCTTTTATTTTATTTTTTGGTTGAATAATAATGATTTGAGTTTTTATATTTTCTATATTTTTGGATGCATAGAATGCACTTTTTGGTTAAGTTCTATTGGCAGATAGCATGTCTATTTGTTTTCTTTTTTTAATGCACAATAAAAAAAATTGTGGTGAATAATACTTGGGTCTGTGTTTTACTTCAAATGACAGTTTGGGAGTAGGCAATTACATTTAAAAAAATACAATGTAAAATTAACAAGGGACACCAACATAGTTGTATCTTTGATCTTAAAAACTACGGGATAATGGTGTTGTGGTAATTTGCACCAAAAAAAAAAATAACAAGCATAATAATATTATTCTTGATATCACTAGAAAAAAAAGCCTTTGAAAATTTGTTAAAATAACTCCATCAGTGTCACCAGCAAAGCAGCTTCATTATTATCCCATTAAAGAAGAAGAGAATTGTGCACTGCATTTCGAGATTTCATAATTTGCCACATCACGAATGTTAATTCTCCATTACGAACGCTAGTTTACAAGACCGACCGCTTCTGGCTCTTCCTTGCTTCCAAGTATACGTGTTTGTACTTTGGACTTTTGTCCGACGGACTTGTGTACACACGCTCGGAAAATCCAACAACAGACATTTGTCCGGAAAATTTTAATGCCTGCTATCCAACATTTGTCCATGGAAAATCCTACAACAATTGTCCGATGGAGCGTACATGGTTGGGTTTTCCGCCAACAGCCTGTCATCACACATTTCCTGTCAGAAAATCCGATCGTGTATACGAGGCTATAGACAGTGCTGGGGTTCCACCAAATTTTCTCTGAGCAGTGATTAGGTGTGATATAGGTAACCTTACCAGTTTCCAGAGACTATTTTAAATATATATTACTTATTGGGGGTGATATTCTTAAGCAGTAGAGTCAGTTCATGTTGCAAAGTTAATGTTCTCTTTGCAAAGGAAATGTTAGTTTTTAAAGCAGGCCATAGATTAGGCGATTTTCTTTCTTGCATCCACAGGTTGCAGGAAAGAAAATTTGCTTGATTCCCCCATCAACACAGTCTGACATGTTGGTTGTACCCAAGTTAATCCATGGGGTACAATCAGCCTGCCCATAGATGGATCAAATCTCAGCCGATCGCTCGCTGCTGAACTGGTCAAGAACCGGTACATTCTTTGGCTGGCTTAAAGGTAACCTATGTTTACTTTGAATACCCAATCATGTAAAAGATAAAACAAATTGCTAGCACATGACTGAATTTTCCAAATGGACTCAGGTTCACTTTATTTATTAAGATCCATTTTTAATGTAGCACCCTCTAGTGTGCTAGAATAGGCAAGTGTTAAAGTGGAGGGCCACCCTAGAAAAAAAAATTACATTAACATTCTTAAAAAAATATAAAAAAAATGTGAAAAAAAAAATTTTTTTACTCACCAGAAACCCCTGTTGCTAGGCAGTCTTCCTAATCTGCCTCTTCCTATTCCGCGGCGCTGTTTCTTAGATTCCTCCTCCTCGGCAAGCGGCCCCGTTGTCTTCTGGGGCATGTGTGTCCCCCAGGAAACAACGGGGCCATTCACAAAGCTCTGCATGGCTCGCGCATGCGCAGTAGGAAACGGGCAGTGAAACCGCAAGGCTCCACTGCCTGTTTCCCTTAGTTAGAAAGGACGGATCGGCCTCGGGGGGGGGGGGGGGCGACATCGCAGGCTCGCTGGACAGGTAAGTGTCCTTATTAAAAGTCAGCAGCTACAGTGTTTGTAGCTGCTGACTTGAAAAAAAACGGGTGGAACACAGCTTTAAGGTTATTGTTAAAGTAGAAATAATCTTTGGGTTTGGCTGGCAGCCAAGCCTGTGTTTAATCTGGGTTGGGTGAGTGATCCAGGGAGGCTGGTATGACTCATTAGGCAGCATATCTGGTACCCCCCCCCCCCACTTCTGCCACTTGCTGGAAACTTCCAGAAGAATGGGAGGGAAGTTAGGAGGAGCTGCCTGGAGTATTCATGAGGGCCCTGACCAATCCCCAACAGATGGGTTGGCAGGGGGCAGGCCCCCTAAAATACTCTGGGTCAGCCCAGCTTGGCAGGAGAGTTCGGGTTGAAGTTGGAGATGGCTAGGAGGCTGTCGTGGGCCCTTAAAGTTAGCCCCCTAGTCAGGGGAGGGGGGTGACCTCGGGTCTGGGAGCTCGGGTGCAGGAGGGATCCTCTGAAAACCCAAAGGGGAAGAATCCTGTCCAGAGGCACGGGAGCGGGTGTGAGCACAACATGAGCCAGTGAGCACATCAGATTGCCAAGGAGAAGACAGCCATGTGGGCTGGTGAGTGTTGCAGTCGGGGAGCACTGAGAGGCAGCCTGAGAAGACTGGGTGAGAGCAGTCTGAGATAGATGCAGAGTCAGTCTGGGAGGACAGTGG
This sequence comes from Lithobates clamitans, assembly GCA_037952925.1. Taxonomy (NCBI): domain Eukaryota; kingdom Metazoa; phylum Chordata; class Amphibia; order Anura; family Ranidae; genus Lithobates; species Lithobates clamitans. Next base: position 2,654,157 of record JBBGZY010000725.1, on the reverse strand, counting down.
AAGCTTAGCCAATTTGGCTAGAGAAGGGGGCAGCTGCAACCAGGTGGGCTGGCAGTGCCTGAGGAGGTGGTGCTGGGATCAGTAGCCACAGAAGGACAGCTGGGCACTAAGACTTTGCTACATTACCAAAGGGGCCTGCGGTCCCTGCCTGTGAAGGGCATTTGCTACTGATTTGACTGAGCCCCATTGTCAGATCATCTAACAGTATGCCAGCTAGTCCTGGGAGTTGTAGCGCTTCAAGCAAGTGTTGTGCTGGAGGAAGCTGAAGAGTGTAAATAGTCCGTACAGAAGACGCTGTCCCTGGAAAGTTCTGCTAAAGTCAAGAGGGCATCCCATAATACCCCTATCCCCATCCAAGTTCAATACCCCCAATAAAAACAATGCTGCAAGGACTGTTTTCAGACTCAAGTGTGCTGTGGAAAGTTCTGTGTGTCTGGCTGTGCAGGCAGGGGAATCCCTTATTCACCAGCGGCTCCTTTTTATGCAGTTGGCGCCAGAGGCTGGCCATAAAAATATGGGTGAGCGGTCAGGGCACTGCCAACTGCATTAACTATAATGCCCCGTACACACTATCAGACTTTCCGACAACAAAATCGTGGATTTTTGTTCGAAGGGTGTTAGCTCCAACTTGTCTTGCATACACACGGTCACACAAATGTTGGCCAACAATTACGAACGTAATGTCATACAAGACATATGTGATATCTCCATTATGGACGCTAGTTTTTCAAGACCGAACGCTTCCGGCTCATACTTAATTCCGAGCATGCGTGGACTTTTGTGCAACAGACTTGTGTACACATGATCGGAAAGTCCGACAACAAACATTTGAGAACCTGCTAGTCAACATTTATTGGCGGAAAGTCCGATAACAAATGTCCAATGGAGAATGCACACGGTCAGACTTACCGCCAACAAGCTCACATCCAACATTTCCTGTTGGAAAATCAACAGATTTTAGTTGTGCCCCACCAGGCTGGCCCCCATGTGCCTGGCTGCTGAGTTCATCGCCCCATCCCTGCACTCAGTGCACTGATTGGCAGCACTGGCAGGCAACAATGATTGGCACTGATAGGCGGCACTGATTGGCACTAAAAGAAAGCACTGATTGGCACTGATAAGCAACACTGATGGGCCCTGATTGGCACTGATAGGTGGCACTGACTGGCAGCACTGATGGCCCTGATAGGCTCCACTGATTGACACTAAAAGGCAGCACTGATCGGCACTGATAGGCAACACTGATTGGCAGCATTTAGTGGCACTGATTGGCAGCACTGATAGTCAGCACTGATGGGTGCTGAAAGGTGGCACTCATAGGCATTGACTGGCAGCACTGATGGGCACTGATAGGCGGTGCTGATAGGTGGCACTGATGGGCACTGATTGGCGGCACTGATTGGCGGCACTGATTGGCACTAGTAGGTGGCACTGATAGGCACTGATAGGTGGCATGGGTTGACACTGATATTAGGCGGCACTGCTTGGCACTGACAGGTGGCACTGATTGGAATAACTGATTAGCACTGACTGGCACTGACAGATGGCACTGATTGGAAGCACTGATTAGTACTGACTGGCACTGACAGATGGCACTGATTGGAAGCACTAATTGGCACTGACAGGTGGCACTAATTGGTAACACTGGCACTGACAGGTGGCAAGAATTGGCACTGACAGGTGGAACTGATTGGCACTGACAGGTGGCACTGATTGGAAACACTGGCACTGACAGGTGGCACTGACTGGCACTGGCTGGTGGCACTGATTGGCACTGAATGGCACTGACAGGTGGCACTAATTGACACTGACCGGTGGCACTGATTGGCATTGACAAAGGAGAGGGAGTTTCACACTGAGCCAATATTGACGCTTAGTGAAACTGTGTGACACTGTCATGTAATGTAACTGCATGCAGGGAGAGACCAGCTGTCAAAATTCTGCGGTGATGTTGGGGGTGGGCGAGACTCGAGGTGAGCGGGACCCAGCAGCTATCAAACACCAGCCAATGATTGGGCTGCTTAAGAAGGGGGGCGGGCCACATAATGTAGCGGCCCACCCAGACCCCATCCCATTGGCTGGTGTTTGATAGCTGCTGGGTCCCGCCCACCCCCGACATCAACGCTCAATTTTGACAACTGGTCTATCTCTGCATTCAGTTACATTACATGACAGTGTCACACACTGAGCGGCTCTGGCAAGCATCAATATCGGCTCAGTCAGTGTGATACTGTCTCACAGGCAGCACGGACTGCACACTCATTGGATGCAGCCTTTCACAGCAGTGACAGTCCCACAGGCAGATCTCACGGGTGACCGGATGGGTACAACTTGTCACTGCAGGCTTCCCGCCCCTCTTAAAATGCCACCTGGGACCATGGGCCCACTAGGTCCCATGGTAGGGCCTGCCCTGTCATGCATCAAACAATTAAAAAGGTGAAAATGGTATTTTATTTAAAGTGTATTGTGTTGTATTACTGCCCCATAAGAGATCACTGCAAAACAACAGTGCATAAGCCTCATAAACCATAAGGCTGGCTAAATCTACTAGGCATACATGTAATCTTGCTTATGCTGCGGGTAGTAAAGGGCCAGGACAAGGGCCAGGACGGGAGAGGCAGCTGCCTCAGACGCTGGTTTCATGTGAGGTGGGAAGGCACGGCGAGGAGAGATCCTGCTGCTACAAGCTGAAAGGAGTAGTGATAGCAGCATCACTACTTCTGTCAGCTTAGCGCTGGTGGAGACAAGCCATATCAGGAAAGGAAGAGAGGGCCAGAAGGGGGTGTGGGCTGTGCTCTCCCCCTCCCCTCCAGCTCCACACTCCTGGGACTTCAATGTTCCTGGATCGGTAATGTCAGTTAGGGACTGGTAGGGGGTGGGTAAGCAAACCCTATGAAGCCCTGATCTGACAGCCAGTGGTGTCCCTGAGCCCCATACCCCTGCTGCAGCAGCAGCATCTTTCCCAGCTATCTCCCTAGGCTCCTCCTCAACTCTGATGTGTTAAGATGAGGAGGAGTCTGGAAGGAAGGACATCCCATAGCCATCTGCAGTGCTGCATGTGAGGTCTGTGTGTTGGAGGGAGGGGAGGACTGCACTGGGGACACAATGAGGTGGGGGGGACCAGAGTGATAAACATTTGTGATGGGGAGGGGGGTGGTTAAGGATTATTGCTAGGTGGGGGGACTAGGGAGGATTTCTGCTGAGAGAGAGAATATGGGGGGAGGGGAAATTTTGAGGGTAAGTGCTAGGAGTAGTGATTTGGGGTGATTTAGGCTGGGGGGGAAAGGAGGGAAGATGATTTGTGCTAGGAGGGGGAATTTGGGGAGTTCTAAAATGGGTGATTTGGGATTAGGGAATTTGTGCTAGGAGGAAATTTTTTTTGTTGGGGGGGGGGTATTTATGCTAGTAGAGATGATGATTAAAGGGGTGATTTCATAGGGGGGAGTATGCTAGGAGGGGGGTTTGAGCTGGTAGGGGGGCAAGGATTTGGGAAAGGGGACTTCACCAGGGGTGGATTTTGTAATCCTGGGATGGGGGGGGGGTTTGTTTGGGAGAAATTTGGCCTGCAAAGAATTTATGCTTAGAGGGTAAACATGCAGATTAGTGCTTATTATTATTTTTTTTGGTGGGAGGGGGGATTTTGCTGGCACATAATCAAACATCTTGGTGGGGGCGCCCTGAGCACTAGATGACCTTGTCACTGAGTATAAGCATGAGAAAAAGAGCATGCAGGAAAAATAACATGAAAAGCTGAATTGTAATCGGCACATCTATCTATCTATCTATCTATCTATCTATCTATCTATCTATCTATCTATCTATCTATCTATCTATCTATCTATCTATCTATCTATCTATCCTTTAACTGTCAAGAGATTCTATGGTGGATTTTAAAGATCAATGGACACAGTAGCAAGCCCCTTTTAAATAAATATTGCTTCTCATGGAGAACAAATACGTTGGCCTTCACTTCACTAAAATCAATAAAGAACGCAGTTCCATGCAAAGAATAATTGTTCTGATGATTCATCATTCCCAAGTGATTTTTTACACATGTAAATGTATGCACTGATCAGTAATGCAACACATACAGTTACCATGTATTCAATTTAAAGTAGAGAAATATAGGGGCTGCCATTGTTGACCTCCTGCTAAAATTGGTTATGCTGACTAAAGCGAAGAAAGAGGCGTGAGAGAGTTCATCTATGTAACACTGAAACAACCATTTCTGAACAGTGATGGGAGCCTTCAACATGATCTGTCTTCCACATACAATGCCAGTTCAACATATCTACCCCAGCAATTTGACAACAGTTCACAGTTTCAGCCATGCCGATAGAAAAATTAACACCTACGCAGACCTCTTACCACCAAGGAAGGGATTATGTAATTAGAACAGGATGGTTCCACAACCTGATTACACGTCCCATTCTGTTCTTCTACGATAAACACACATACAATACACATTCCATGGTGATTGGATCAAGGTATCAGTGCCACCTGTGTCCATATACTGTATGTTCCTGGCACTCATTAGTACTGAAGACGTAGCTTGGAGGAACTGCGAAACATCTCCAACATTACAGAACAAGTCCAATTGAATGTGAAAACCACTACTAGATGGAGTTTGGCTTTAAGAAAAAAAAGGGTTTTAACCTCTTTCTTAAAGAGACACAACAGAAATGGATGGAAAATCTCCCTAAAATGAGGGGAAATCTCACCTTTTGCCACTGAATCATTTGTCCCTATTCAAATCTCCCCAGTGGAATCAAAGATTGCAATAAAAACCAGGCCAGCACGGGAGGGGGGAGCATGCGCGCGATCGCAGGAGATGGAAGCCTAATCCCTGCACTCCGCGCCACCGGCTGCTGTAAACTCGGCTAACGGAGCACTACTCACCAGCAGACACAAGCAACCGGGCTCCCGGGACTGTGGAATCAGCCAGGCACCTGCGGGTATGTACTGCACACAAAAAATGCTGTTTCAGAGGCTATTCTGGCTAAGTTCCGCTCCATTGTAAGAGATGAAATCTCCACAGCCTCACGCAAACTTTCTTCTGACCTCATGCGGGGCCTTAAAGAACTAGGCCACCGCACTAACCAGCTTGAACAGAGGATGGATTTAACCACTACAGAGCTGGAAGGACATGAGGATGAGGTTGATAAATTAAATGCTGAATTGGAAGTCCTGCGTGACAAACTCGAGGACTCTGAAAATAGGGCCCGCGGGGACAACCTCAGAATTTGCGGAATCCCTGAGGTCATAACTGACCTGCAGGGCACAGCCACTGCCTTCTTTCAGGAATTGGCCCCGGAGATCCCCCTGAAATGCCTGGAATTCAATCGCATCCACAGGTCCCTTGCGCCAAAACCCACAGAGGGCCCCCCACGGGACGTCATTATAAAGCTACATTCTTACCATACAAAAGAGCGACTCCTACAAGCGGCCAGAGAACGCCCGGATCTCTCCATTCAAAATCACTCTCTCCAACTGTTTGCGGATCTGTCACCTGTTACGATCGCAAAAAGATGGAACCTGAAACCTTATCTTCAAATCCTGCAAACCCAGGGCATAAAGTACAGGTGGGGGTTCCCCTTTAAGATTTCCTTTTCCCATCGGGGTCGACAAGTTCAAGCATCCTCCTTGCCCGATCTGAGACGTCTCTTTCAGGACCTACAGCTGGACCTCCCTCCATCACAAGGAAAACCATCCTCATCATCATCCACAAAGTTTTCTTCTGAGATTTTCTCGGCTTTACTGTGCTTAACTCTCTTTTTTTCTTCTATGACTTCTCTCTTTTCTTCCCACGTCATATATTCTTATTTTCTCCTTCTTTTTTCCTGAGTCCATGGGGGTTGCATCCGGAGCCAAAAACACACTTATAACTGTTCCTCCACCATGACAATACATTGGTTGTCATTAAACGTGCAGGGTATGAATTCGCCTCAAAAAAGGGTAAAAATATTTAAGTACCTTAAAAAGCAATATATTGATATTGCATGCCTACAGGAAACCCATTTTTCTTCTACCTCCTTCCCTAAATATTTTGACGCCCAATACCCCCAGGTATATGTAGCAAATGGCCCAACTAAGCAGAGAGGAGTTCTGATAGCTTTTCGTAAGACGGTTCCGTTTCGGTGTATTAAACAGATAGCAGACCCTGATGGTAGATATCTCTTGCTCATAGGTACAATATAAGATACAGAGGTTACCATAATGACATATTATGCCCCTAAATCTAATCCGGGACCCTTCCTGTCACATGTCTGTTCCCTGTTGACATCACACCAAAAGGGAACCCTGCTGTTAGCAGGGGACTCAAATGTTGCCCTGGATCCTAAATTGGACAAATATCCCTCTGAATGAGTGGCCGCTACATCTGCAGCGAAAACATTTTCCCACTCCTTACGCTCTAATGATCTGGTAGACCTCTGGAGAGGATTGCACCCGTTGAATAGAGATTATACGTATTATTCCCACCCCCACCATTCACACTCTAGAATTGACCATGTGATAATGCTTAGAAAACATCTTCCTTTAATAGAATCAGTGTCCATCCTGGCGGCCCTCTGGACAGACCATGATCCCCTTTTAGTAGTTTGCCGGTCTTTAGTCCATAACCCCCAACATTCATCCTGGATTATGAACGACTCGCTGTTATCTTTACAAGACATTCAGGAAGACCTGTTAAATTCCTCAACTGAATATTTTCGCCTTAACTCTGCATCTGTCTCCTCCCCGGTAACCCTCTGGGGGGCTTACAAAGCAGTGCTCAGAGGTCACATTATCCAATTAGCACCAAAACGTAAAAAGGAAAGACAAAAGCTGCAGAAAACATTGGAGTCCCGGCTGGACTTTATTTCTGCAGCTTTCAAGCAACACCCTACATCCGCAAATCGCAAACTTTTGGTCCAGGCCCGCACGGAATTAGACTTATGTCTCACTGACCAGGCGGAACGGGCGTTGCGCTGGTCTCGCCAACACTGGTATATTAAAGCAAATAAACCAAATGAGATGCTGGCCAAGAGGTTACGCACATTTAATTCTAAACCTACTCCTATTACCCTACGTACACGACATAATGTATTTACCAGTAACCCGATTCGTATGCTGGACTAATTTCGCCATAGACTCACCACCCTATACTCAGCCCAAGACCGTACGACTGAACAGGACAGGGTGGATTTTTTGCGGTGTATTTCATTGCCCACTCTATCTGAGGCACAGGTAGACCTCATGGATCGCGACATTCAGGAATCGGAAGTTAGACAATGCATTAAAGACTTAAAAATTGGGAAGAGGCCGGGTCTTTACTATAGAAAACTAGTGGAGCCTCTCTCCTAACGGCTATGTTTAATTCCGTTAAAAACGGTCAGAATTTTTCTCCTGACCTTTTGACGGCTAATATAGTGATGTTGCCGAAACCCGATCGTGACCATACCTCATGGGCTAATTTTCGACCTATATCATTAATCAATATTGACATGAAGATCCTTACTAAAATCTTGGCTAATCGTTTGAATTCGTTCCTTCCCCGCTTAATTAAAAAAGACCAAGTAGGTTTTGTGCCGATGAGACAGGCAGGAGATGCCATTAGGAGAATTATCCAACTGCAGCATATTGCACATAATCGTTCCTTGGAATCTATGCTGTTATCACTGGATGTGAACAAGGCCTTTGACACCTTGTCCTGGCCATATCCCATAACAGTACTACGCCACTACGGCTTTGGTGCTTTCTTTTTGCGTTGGCTGACAGCAATGTATGATACGCCTCAAGCTAAAATAAAATATTATGAGTTTGAATCCTCTATTTTTCCCATCCGTAGGGGTACTCGACAGGGCTGTCCACTTTCGCCCCTCTTGTTCGACCTAGCGATGGAACCATTGGCGGAGGCGATTCGTTCACATCCAGATATAAGAGGCATTGAAGTGGCAGGCTTAGTTCACAAGACAACCCTGTTTGCGGATGACATCCTATTGACAATGACATCACCTAGAATCTCATTGCCCAACCTGTTCTCTCTATTGGAGACCTTTGCGTCTTTTTCGGGCCTACATGTTAATCGTACTAAATCTAAAGCGATGTCTGTAAATCTCTCCCCTCCAGAATTAGCCTCTTTAAAAGAAAACTTCCCATTCCAATGGCCTCCCTCGCTGCCCTATTTAGGCATTTGCCTCACCCCTAAATATGATGGACTATACCAGGAAACTTACTGATATGCTATCCTCCTGGTCCCACTTCCCGCTATCCTGGTTCGGTAGGATCTCTGCGGTCCGTATGACCTATCTTCCAAAACTGTTGTATTTTTTCCGAGTGTTACCAGTCCCAATCGCCTCCTATATACTGCGAATCCATCAAAACAAACTTTTGAAAATTATATGGGGTTCCACTCGTCCCCGAATTAATAGGCTGATATTATTTGCTCGGCGGATCAATGGAGGACTCTCGGTTCCCAATCTTCATACATATTACACGGCAGCAAATATTGCTCCATTGACTCGATTGCATGACACTTATCAAATGCCGTTATGTCGCTACAATCAACCTGGTTGAATCACATCCTATACCTATTTCCTCTGTGCCCTGGCTCCCTCCCATGAAACGTCTACATGGGTTTGGGCCATGTATGGCCCACTCTCTCCGCCTATGGGACTCTGTCAAATACTCGGCTGGACTACTGTCCCCTCACTTACCACTACTGCGCCTTGACCATAGCCCGTTATTCCCCCCCAGCTGCGAGAATCCTAAACAATTCTCGTGGTGGAAGGATAATGGATTCACTGATGTCCATTCCCTGTTCACCCCTATGAGAATACTCACATTTTAAATGCTCAGATCTTGCCATGTCATACCCCTTAGGGTACATTATAGTTACCTTCAAATCAAACATTTTCTTCAACAACTTATAAAGGCCCAACCTACCCCATACACTTTGACCCCCTTTGAAAGGATCTGCAGGGCTACACCTCACTCCCCGGGGGTAATATCCCCGCTCTACTCCCCTATCATCTCCATTAAGAAACCTCCAGTGAGATCATGCCATCTTCAATGGGAAAGGGACTTGGGCAAACAGTTGGATCCGGAGGACTGGAAGATCATGACGATATCACTTACCAAGAGCTCTAGGAATGTCCTTACTCTAGAAAATGCATATAACGTATTCTACAGATGGTACTACACACCCGCTAGGCTAGCCCGTTTTATCCCCTCATACTTTCCTCATTGTTACCGGGGTTGCGTACAGGAGGGTACTATGGCCCACATTTGGTGGACATGTTCGAAGGTATGTAGACTTTGAGTAAGGGTCTATACCTTTTTACATAATATGCTCCACTCCAACTTGAAAAGAGACCCCAATGAAGCCCTTCTATGCAAACCAATCCTTGAACTGCTTCACCCAGAATGCCAATTGGCTCTACACCTTTTTAATGCTACCAAATTGACCATAGCAAGGGCCTGGAAAACCCCCATACTCAGCTTTGAAGCAGTGAAAAATCGAATGAACGATATTATAATTAATGAGAAACTGACGTCCCTGGCTTCTGACACACACAATAAATTCCTCAAGGTCTGGCAACCATGGATATCACATAACCAACCCTCTAGGTTCAATAACCTACTCCTATCAATCTAAAGACCTCCGGATGCACCCCCTCCCCCATAATGGACTCTTCCCCTTCTTCCCTCTCTTCTTCTCCCCTCCTTTTCTTTTTCTCCTATGTTTCCTTTATTTTTTCATCTCTACTCATTCTCTTCTTTTATTTGTACTCATCTTTGTGACTCCTGAAACCAAGGAGTCAGGTCTAATAATGATGGTTACAGCGATATAAATAGACTGGACTATTCTATTCATTTTTCTTACTAATTTTCTTATTGTAATGGTGAATATTGTTCCACATTTATATAGCATCCCCTTGTTGGGAACCTCTTTATCTCATGTCTGATGTAACCTTCAATCAGTTGCACTTATTTGTTGAACCAAATAACCAGGCCAGCACACCACATTATACAGTGCCTTAAAAAAGTATTCACACCCCTTGAAATTTTCCACATTTTGTCATGTTACAACCAAATACATAAATGTATTTTAATGGGATTTTATGTGATAGACCAACACAAAGTGGCACATAATTGTGAAGTGGAAGGAAAATGATAAATGGTTTTCACATTTTTTTACAAATAAATATGTGAAAAGTGTGGCACGCATTTGTATTCTGCCCCCCCGAGTCAATACTCTGTAGAACCACCTTTCTCTGCAATTACAGCTGCAAGTCTTTTTGGGATGTCTCTACCAGCTTTGCACATCTAGAGCATGACATTTGTGTCTATTCTTCCTTGCAAAATAGCTCAAGCTCGGATCCATAAAGATTGGATGGAGAGCATCTGTGAACAGCAATTTTCAACTCTTGCCACAGATTCTCAACTGGATTTAGGTCTGGACTTTGACTGGGCCATTCTAACACATGAATTTGCTTTGAGCGAAACCATTCCATTGTACCTCTGGCTGTATATTTAGGGCTGTTGTCCTGCTGGAAAGATGAACCTCTGCTCCAGTCTCAAGTCTTTGCAGACTCTAACAGGTTTTCTTCTAAGATTGCCCTGTATTTGGCTCCATTCATCTTCCCATCAACTTTGACGGAACGGAACTTCTTATGGCTTTCTTTCAACAATGGCTTTTTTCTTGCCACTCAGGCCAGATTTGTGGAGTGCATGACTAATAGTTGTCCTGCGGACAAATTCTCCCACCTGAGCTGTTGATCTCTGCAGCTCCTCCAGAGTTACCATGGGCCTCTTGGATGCTTCTCTGAATAATGCTTTCCTTGCCTGGCCTGTCAGTTTAGGTGGACGGCCATGTCTTGGTAGGTTTGCAGTTGTGCCATAATCTTTCCATTTTCGGATGATGGATTGAACAGTGCTCCATGAGATGTTCAAAGCTTGGGATATTTTTTTATAACCTAACCCTGCTTTAAACCTCTCCACAACTTTATCCCTGTCAGGGCTGGGTTCAGCCCTTCCTTCTCTGAGCTGGCTGCTCAGTTATCGGCTAATTGCCAACTCCTATCTCTCCACAGTTATTCAGCTGTTGATGATATCCTGCTCATCAGTCCTGCCTACTTAAGCCGTCCAGTCCAGAGGAGCTCTGCCTTCGCCTTGGTCAACATCACAGAAACTCTCTCCTGCGATCCTGTTTAAGACTTGCTTTGCTGACATCCCTTCGGGCTCCAGATCCTGCTTGCTGTTCCACTACATTGATCCCTGACTTCTGGCTTGGCTGACTATCCGTTCCGGTTACTGAACTTTGCCTATGTTTTGACTATGTTTGTTGTTTTTACTTTTATTATTAAACAAGTGTGATTCAACTGTACTTCTGTCTCGGCCTGATTTCATGGTTTCTGATAGTAGGCGAAGGCCATGAATTCAGAAGATGCAGGCAATCCACTTGTTGGTAATATTTTTTCCAGCTGGGAGGAACTGGATCACCGCATGGATCAGTTTACCATGGCATTACAAACGCTCCTAAGTCACACGGCTTACCTGAAATCTCCCACTGTGGCCGCCCCGGTACAACCTATGTTGCAGGCCGACCCTGCTACTGCTCCAGTCTCTGTGGAGGCACCCGCCTCGAGTATCACCTCTATGAGAGGTATGTCTGGTTCCACTCCGCTTCCCCAGCGATTTGGGGGTGATCCAGTCCAATGTAGAGGGTTTCTCAACCAGGTTGAGATATACTTTGAGATGCTGCCCCAGGCGTTTCCCACGACAGAAGTAGGTTTTGTGATATCCTTGCTTTCTGAGAGAGCCTTGGCCTGGGCAAACCCTCTATGGGAGATGCAAAAACCTGTTGTCTTGAGCTATCCTGAGTTTGTGGCTTTGTTTAAGCCCGCGTTCGCACCTATGCGAATTAGATGCGGCTTACAATGCATCCCATTCGCAGGACATTTTAAAATATATTCATATGAATGCATCTGGTTCACATATGTGCGTTGCATTCGCACTGCGCATTGCACAAAAAACGTGTGCGTTTTCTGGGCATTGCATTGTGAATTACAAGCCCAGTATCTTCTATGGGAACGCATCTGATTCGCAGATGCATTGCGTTCTGAACATGGATTTTCTCCTTCTCCTCACTACACCTCCCCCTGTCCCCCCTCTTCCTCCCCTCTCCCTGCTCTCTGATCCGCAGCTGAAACGCAGATGAACCTTTGAACAAGTTATTTTTATCTCCCCAGTGAAACCTGAGCTTCAGTTCGCACCGCACATGTGTGAAACCGGGCTAAAAAGGTATTTGACGTTCCTGTATGCTCCGCTTCTGCTGCCAAGTGCCTCATGTCCATTGAACAGAGTACGAGAACTGTTGCCGACTACACCATTGAATTCCGTACTCTGGCAGCAGAGGTTGTGTGGAACAATGAGGCCCTCGTGGCTGCTTTTTCTCATGGTCTCTCAGATACCATCAAGGATGAGATAGCAGCCCAAGATACTCACTGAGCTGGAGAAGATGATCACGTTTGCCATCCTCTTTGACTCCAGACTCAGAGACTCTCTTTTAAGGAGCGCTTGCGGAAGCCTCCTGTACATTTTTCTCGAAGCTTTGCAGTCCCACTCGTGCCTCCCTCACCTCCCATGCTTCCTGGTACCGAGTCAATCAGTGAAGGTGAACCCTTGCACTTGGGTTTCACGCATCTCTCTGCGAAAGAGAGCACCTTTAGGAGGAGGGAGAGATTGTGCCTTTATTGTGGCCAGGCTGGTCACTTTTGGAATTCATTTCCTACCCTTCTAGGGAATGCCCGCACCTTGAGGTCCCGTCACAGACAGACCTTAGGCGGCGTTATTTCATCCCCAGTTATCCAGAAGGATAAGCCCCTGGTTTCGGCCACCCTTTTTTGGGCTGAGTCTTCCGTCGAGATACAGGCTCTAATCGACTCTGTTGCTGCAGGCCTGTTCATTGATGTTGCTTTTGTATCAAAGCACTTGATTCCGCTGCAGCTGCGTGACACTCCACTTGCCATTGAGGCTCTTGACGGGAGACATCTACAGGCTGCCAATGTGACTCATGAGATGGTTCCATTGTCTATGGCCGTAGGGGCTCTTCAACATGAGATAATCCAATTCCAATTTATTCCCTCACCTAAGTTTCTGCTGGTTATTGCTTATCCTTGGTTACAGAGGCACAACCCTTCTTTTGATTGGCTCCATTCTGAGGTTCTCTCCTGGTCACCACATTGCAGTGAGACATGCTTGCCTGAGGAGTACCACGATTTTAGCAATGTCTTTGACAAAGGTCAAGCCTGTAGTTTGCCTTCACACCGGCTGTATGATTGCGCAATTGACCTTCAACCTGGTGCCATACCCCCTCGTGGCCGGGATTAACCTTTGTCAGTTTTGGAGGATAAGGCCATGGAGGAGTATATTGCAGATGCACTTTCTCAAGGTTTGATCCGCTAATCCTCGTCTCCTGCTGGTGCTGGCTTCTTCTTTGTGAAGAAGAGTGGTGAACTGAGACCTTGTATTGATTATAGGGGTCTCAATCGTTTCACGATTAAGAATGCCTATCCGATTCTGTTGATTCTGAAATTATTTGACCGCCTCAAGGGAGCAGCAGTTTTCATGAAGCTTGATTTGAGAGGGGCATACAATCTCCTGAGGATTAAGGAGGGCGATGAGTGGAAAACTGCATTTAATACCAGAACAGGCCATTATGAGTACCTCGTAATGCCTTTGGCCTTTGTAACGCCCCAGCAGTTTTCAAGGAATTTATTTACGATATGTCCTCCGAGATTCGTTGCAGTTTTGTGTGGTGGTTTATCTCGATGATATCCTCATATTTTCCAAGTTCCTGGAGAGCCACCATACAGATGTCTGTCATGTGCTTCAGAAACTAAGAGAGAACAATCTCTATTGTAAACTAGTGCGAGTTCCATCATGAACAGGTTAAATTCCTGGGTTATGTCATTTCCACTGCTGGTTTTTCGATGGACCCAGAGAAACTTTCGGCAGTCTACAGTGGCCCCGACCCATGGGTTTACGTCCTCTGCAGCGTTCCCTGGGCTTTGCCAACTATTATCGGATGTTGGTCTCCGGAGTCCATTAAGGCCTTTGAGAGTCTCAAGGCTGCCTTTGTTTCTGCTCCTGTGTTGGCACATCCTGATCCTACATTACCTTTTATCTTTGAGGTTAATGCTTCTGGGACTGGTGTTGGCGCCCTTCTGTCTCAACATCCTACCTCTTAGAGCACTATGCATCCTTGTGGCTGCTTTTCCAAGAAATTGTCACCTGCGGAGTGCAATTACAAGATTGGTGACAGAGAGCTGTTGGCGATCATATTAGCCCTCAAAGAATGGAGACATCTCCTTGAAGGTACCACTGTGCTGGTTATCATTCTTACTGACCATAAGAATCTCACATTTTTGTTTGAAGCTAAACGCCTCTCTCCCAGAAGGGCGTGATGGGCTCTTTTCAAGTTTCAATTACATTGTCTCATTCTTACCCGGTACTAAGAAAGTAAGGGCTGCCACCTTGTCCCAACAATTTTCCTCCACTTCCATGTTCTGGTTCCTGTGTTTCCTCCTGATCGTATTCTGGCTACGGTTCGCACCATTCTCACTTATCCTTTGGGTGAAAAAATTCTTGCTGTTCAAGTCCATGCTCCTCCTGAGAAACCTTGTGACCGCTGCTTTGTCCCAGAGAGTCTCCGTACTGCCGTACTCCAGACTTACCATTCTCCCAAGGCTGCTGGCCACCCTGGGAAGAATCAACTCTTTTGGGCCATTTCCCAACAATTCTGGTGGCCTAGTCTACGTGCTGATGTAACTGCCTTCGTAGCTGCCTGTTCTGTGTGTGCTCAGAGTGAGACTCCACCACACCTTCCAGTGGACTCATACAACCCCTACCCAATGGAGAGAGGCCCTGGACCCACCTGTCTATGGATTTCATTGTGGAGTTACCCAACTCCCAGAGCAACACAGTTATCCTTATGGTGGTTGACTGGTTCTCAAAGATGTGTCATTGTATTTCACTTAAGAAGTTGCCCACTTCTAAGGAACTGGCTTCCATTTTTGCTCAGGAGATCTTTCGCTTACATGGGCTACCCAAGGTGATTGTCTCTGACAAGGGTAGTCAGTTTGTGTCCCGGTTCTGGTGAGCCTTTTGCGCACAGTTGGGAATTCAGCTTGCTTTCTCCTCTGCGTATCACCCGCAGTCTAATGGAGCCGCACAACAAGCCAATGCGTCCTTGGAGCAATTCCTATGTTGCTATATTTCTGACCATCAGAGCAACTGGTCAGACGTATTACCGTGGGCAGAGTTTGCTCACAACAGTGCCTTGAATTTTGCTTTCTGATTGTCCCTGTTTATGGCGAATTATGGTTTCCAAACTTCCATGTTGCCTGACTTGTTTGTTCCGCAGAATATTCCTGCGTTAGAGGAGCATCTCTGTGGTCTTCGTTCCACTTGGGCACAAGTCCAGGAGGCTTTGCGACATGCTAATGATAGGTACAGACTCCATGCTGACTGCAGACACCTGCCTGCACCTTCCTACCTGGTTGGGGACAGGGTCTGGCTGTCATCTCACAACCTCCGACTTCGTGTTCCTTCACTGAAGTTCACACCTCAGTTTATTGGGCCTTTCCGCATTCTTCGCAGGATTAACCCAGTGGCTTATGCATTAGTGTATTTCGAATGTATTTTATGTCTCCTTATTAAAACCTTTGGTCTGCAACCACTTTACCACCTTGGTGCCATGTCCTCACCCTGTACAGGTTGAGAACCATGAGAAGTATGAAGTACAGTCCATTGTTGACTCCCGTAGGTTCCGTGGGCGCATACAGTACCTGGTGCATTGGAAAGGGTACGGTTCTGAGGAACACTCTTGGGTCTCATCCTCCGATGTACATGCCACTGTCCTCCTCCATGATTTCCATAGACGTTTTCCCCTCAAGCCTGGTGGTCCTCCGAAGGAGAGGGGTCATTGAGGAGGGGGTACTGTCAGGGCTGGGCTCAGCCCTTCCTTCTCTGAGCTGGACCCTCAGCTGTCCGCTAATTGCCAACTTCTATCTATCCACAGTTACTCAGGTGTTGATGATATTCTGCTCGTCAGTCCTGCCTACTTAAGCCGTCCAGTCCAGAGGAGCTCTGCCTTCGCCTTGGTGAACATCACAGAAACTCTCTCCTGCGATCCTGTTCAAGACTTGCTTTGCTGACATCCCTTCTGGCTCCAGATCCTGCTTGCTGTTCCACTACATTGATCCCTGACTTCTGACTTGGCCGACTATCCGTTCAGGTTACTGAACTTTGGCTATGTTTTGACTATGTTTGTTGTTTTTACTTTTATTAATAAACAAATGTGATTTAACTGTACTTCTGTTCCGGCCTGATTTCATGGTTTCTGACAATCCCTGAGTTGTCTGGTGTAATCCTTGGCCATCACAATGCTGTTTGTTCACAATGGTTCTCTAACAAACCTCTGAGGGCTTCACAGAACAGCTGTATTTTTACTGGGATTAAATTACACACAGATGGACTTACTAATTACTTTACTAATTAGATGACTTTTGAAGGCAATTGGTTCCACTAGATTTTAGTTAAGGGTATCAGAGTAAAGGGGGCTGAATACAAATGCGCTTCACAGTTTTCAAATATTTATTTGTAAAAAGTTTTGAAAGCCATTTATTATTTTCTTTCCACTTCACATTTATGTGCCACTTTGTGTTGGTCTATCACATAAAATCCCAATTAAATACATTTACGTTTTTGGTTGTAACATGACCAAATGTGGAAAATTTCAAGGGGTGTGAATACTTTTTCAAGGCACTGTATGCACGATCCCACTAGGCCGATCACGGCCCACTGATGTCACGTTTGATGCCTGCATCCCTGTTAGAGCGCATGTGTAAGGATCCCCTGCTGCATTGAGCCATACACAGCACCTTCTTCTGGCCAGAGGAACATTCCGGTGGGATATAGAACGGCGGAGCACAGACTAACGCCCCCTGTTCATCGGGGTGCCCGAGTGCCTGCCAAATGACCAATATCAACCATAACAGCCTAGGTCCATCATACAGAGCAAAAACATCCATATGCTAATGAAAAGTCATACATTAATTGATGATACTCTTTGAAATCAAACATTAATGTCCTGTGTACTAAAAGACAAATCTAAACTTCAATGGGAGAATACACTTATTTTGGTCAATACTCAGAAATCCCAAATGGGGTAGTAATGAACCCCTAATGGGCAAGATTCCATCTATAGAAACTGCTTAAAAGTAAGCACCATATTTAAACCGGGAGGTGAAGTTGCCTTTTGGTTGTATATCAATTTGGCCTCCTGTTTCAAAATTTGTTTATCAAATTACCCCCTCCCTCGCGGGTTTTGGGGGATGCTTTCAAGGACAAAGAAGGAGATCACTGATGGATCAAAGCTATGTCTTAGTCCCACATGTTTACAAATAGGTGTATACAGGAGACATCAATATAATATAGGTGGTCCTGTATACGTCATCCAAAAGTGCGTTTGGTTTTCCCAATATAGAAAGCTCCACAATTAGTCCTATATATAATACACCTACTGATTGACAGTCCGCATATGATTTTGATTCAAGTGTTCGACCCCTTGGGAGCAGGCGTATATTCCTTCTCTAACCCAAGGAGAAGGATTGGGAGAAAGTGCTGTGGTCAGATGAGACCAAAATTGAGCTCTATTGGCATTAACTCGACTCACTGTGTTTGGAGGAAAAAAAATGCTGAATATGACCCTAAGAACACCTTCCCTACAGTCAAGCATGGAGGTGAAAACATGATGCTTTGGGGCTATTTCTCTGCTAAAGGTACAGGCTGACTTTGCCGCATTGAGGGGACAATGGATGGGGCCATGTATTGTAAAAAAATCTTTGATGAGAACCTTCTTCCCTCAGCCAGAACACTAAAGATGGGTCTTCCAGCATGACAATGACCCATAACATACCTCCAAGGCAACAAAGGAGTGGCTCAAGAAAAAGCATATTAAGGTCATGGACTGGCACAGCCAGTCTCCAGACCTTAACCCGTTAGAATATTTATGGAGGGAACCGAAACTTCGAGTTGCCAAGCGAACCTTAAAGGAGTTGCAAACCCTCTTGTTTTTTCACCTTAAAGCATTATATGCATTAAGGTGAAAAACCTTTTGTGCTGCAGCACCCCCCCAGACTCCCCCCTTTACTTACTTGAGCCTGATCGTTCCAACGATGGGGAAGAGCACAGCAGCTCCAGATGCTGTCTTGGGTCCTCATTGGATAAATTGATAGCAGCAGTAGCCATTGGCTCCCGCTGCTGTCAATCCAATCCAGTGGCACAGGAGCCGCAGCAGGACTCGGGAACGAGCCCGCATGAGTTCCTCCATGGAAAGCGGCTCTCCGTGGGGGCACTCGAGAAGAGAAGGAGCCAGGAGTGCCATGGGGAGACCCCAGAAAAGGAGAATTAGGGCAAAACCCTTGCACAGAGCAGGTAAGTATTTGCTTGTTATTTCAAAAAAAAAAAAAGAAAGTAAGCTTTACAGTGACTTTAGGGATCTAGAGAAGATCTGTAAAGAAGAGTGGACCAAAATCGCTCCTGAGATGTGTGCAAACCTGGTAAACATCTACAAGAAATGTCTTACTTTTGTACTTGCCAACAAGGGTTTTTCCACCAAGTACTAAGTCGTGTTTTTGCATGGGGATCAAATACTTATTAAACTCACTGAACTGCAACTTAATTTATAACATATGTATCATCATAGGCGTGCGCACAGGGTGTGCCGGGTGTGCCCAGGCACACCCTAATCACCCCATGCGCCTTAGTGTTATCGCTCTGTGTAGCAGCAGGAACATGGGAAAGATCTCCCTCTTACTGGCTCTGCCATAAGAAAAGTGTCTATGATCTTCTCTTTCACTGTGCCCGCAGGGAGATCAATGTGCCGGGGGCATATACATGTAGGCACATACACATGCATGTGTGTTTGAGCTTAAGGGTGCACACCCTAATGCAATAGGCTGCGCACACCTATGTGTATCATGTATTGTTTTCTGGATTTTGGGTTGATATTCTGTCTCTTTTAGTTAAAAAACCCCTATGATAAAAAATTATAGACCCTTCATTTCTTTGTAAGTGGGCAAACTTACAAAATCTGCAGAGGATCAAATAATTATTTTCCCCACTGTAAATATCCACTCTTCATCCTGGGTGTGTATGAGAGTGTGGTACCGCTTGTAGAGTTATGGGCACTGGGAACAGGGGACCCAAGAAAACAGTGGATCCTTCAGGGGCAAGTGCTACACAGCCTGTATCTTCACTATAGCTTGGATCTCAGAGACTCTGTGCTCTACCCTACACTCTACCTTCATTACCCCATCATTGTGCCCCTCCCCATTACTTCCTTGTTTCCCGCCCCTTCTGTGTTTCCCTTCCGCAGTGGCAGTATCATAGCCAATGAGGTTCAACTGAGGCGTGATTATTGCTAATTGCTTCTCGGCCTTTTGGCTAAGATCAAGTGTAGTATCTGTTCTTATCAGTTTCCAGGAGGTGGCGCTTGCTTCTGTCCCTGATCTATGGCGAGATAGAGATGGGATTGCGGTTGCTATCCAAAACCTGCTGGAGTGAAGGTAACCCAGGGCGGTTTGTAGCCAAAAGGGAAGCCTTCTGATCGGGACGGAGAACCATTCGGTCTTGGCGGAGGGTCGGCACCCTGGCCTTCTGGCCTGGATTGGGGCAGCTCTAGCTCTGGACAGTTATTTGGGAGAGAACGCTGGCTCCCCTTACTCCCACCGGGGGAGCGGCCAGTATTTCCCGAATGTAATTAGGTAGGGGGGACGGAACGACGGTGAAGCCTGATGGCAAGGGCTCTCTCCAAGCTTCCAGAACTCCATACCTTTCTGCCTGGGGTAGGGGCTGCTGTGGTCTGGGCTGTGGGTCAGGGCTTCTTCGAAAAGCCAGTGGTGAATGTGCCCCTGAAGTGGTAGTTCAGGGGTGCCGTATGGTCACGGTGTGAAAGCACTTGATTTTATGGCACCATGGTCACTTTCACTACAACACACGTTTTTCGCACCTGCCTCTTGGGCCGGGCCTTTTGGCCAGGACCAGGGGAAATTTTTATGCCTGGCCGGAGGGCCGGCCATTGTATAGCAAAATGGCCACTTTCACTCTCCCATCTCACTATCTTCCCCACTCTTTCTTTTACCCCTGTTTGTCACTTTTTTGTCTTTTTTTGGTTGCTTTGTATACACGTTTTGTCACTGTGTGGCGAGTAGGGTGTGGATCCTCGGGCCTACTCTGAAAGTCTTGGGAGGGGGTGGACATAGGCCTTTTGGCTTGGTTCGCCCTCTCCTTTGAGGGGTCTCCCTTCGGGGGAGCCCCACTGTACTTGGGTCGGTCTGCTTTGGCAGACCTTCCAGTTGTGGGGGTCCGCCTGGTTTCGGCCAGATGGACCCTTTGTCTGAGTACCTCAGTCCCTGTCTGGAGCCTAACGCCCCGGGGGATCAGGGTAAGGTCCTTCCCTAGTGGAGGACTCTGTACACCCGTTGCACGTTTTTGTGTTTCACTCTCTATGTGTGGGCACTTTTTTTTGGCACCGGGTGGAAGTTTTTGAGGTGTGTTTTGCAAGCCACTGGCTTTTAAGAGAAAAAAAAAAAATCTGTGTTTCCCTTCCCTTTCTTCAATGTACATCTTTTGTACTTGGTCATTACACATCACAGATAAGTACTAAAAACACACGGGGACTCTACATCAGCCATCTGTATTAGCCCAAAGCATCTATCTGCTCAAAGCTTCTAAGGAAAACCATAGATGATTCGATTTTCTTTCCTTTCACAAAGAGTGGAAGGAAAGAAACTCACTTGATTCCCCCCCCCCATCGACACATTCAGAGTTGATGGGGGAATCCCTCCTGCTGCGTTATTGTGTTCTGCCAGCGGGGAGCCTTGCTGGTCAAAGGACCACAATGATTACTGCTAGCGGCTGTTGCTGCCCGCAGTAATTGCATGTAAAAAATAAAACAGGCTGGTTGCACCCAAGTTGATGACTTGGGTGCAATCAGCCTGCCCAAGTCAATGACGGGTATAATCAGTCTGCCCATAGATGAATTGAATCACAGCCAGTCCCTACTGAACTGGCCAAGATTCAGTCCATCTATGGCCAGTTTAAAATGGCAAGTGGTAATGTATAGGATACAAAGGTGGAGGCAGGGGTGCCTGAACTACTGTGCACAAAGTTCCTATCCCACCGCTTTTTTTCTAATTACGTGTAAGGTTGCCATACATTGTCGAATTTTAATTTAAAGAAATTTTTGCCAGAATGTCCTTTCAGTTTTCTAATAGTTAAAGCGGGGGTTCACCCACACTGCCAAAAAAAAAAAAAAATTTAAAAGCCAGCAGCTACAAATACTGCAGCTGCTGACTTTTAATACATTGTCACTTAACTGTCCCAGGGTCCAGCGATGTCGGCAGGGGACGCTGAGAACCCGCTCGGTTCTCGGCAGCTGCCGCCGCCATCCTAGGTGAGGGATTCAGGAAGTGAAGCGTTGCGGCTTCACTTCCCGGTTCCCTACTGCATATGCGCGAGTCGCGCTGCGCGTCCCTAGTGGTCCCCGCTCTCTCCTGGGAGCTGTGTGTTCCCAGCAGACAGCGCGGTCGGGACGGGAAGAGGCATAGACTCCCTTGGGAGTCTATGCCGGAAGTAGGTGCAAATACCTGTCTTAGACAGGTATCTGCACCCCCCTCCCCCCTGAGAGGTGCCAAATGTGACACCGGAGGGGGGGAGGGTTCCGAAAAGCAGAAGTTCCATTTTTGTGTGTTAAATTGACAATCCTTTACACCCCTAAGTGACAAGGAAAACTGAAGAATTTAGTTTTTTCTTGAACAAATGAAATTCCAACTATAAATTTGGTTTTCATTTAGGAAAAAAAAAATCTTATTATATTGTGCATGTGCAGAGTTTGAAAAATTGACATGACAATCAAATTCAAATTTTCAGGGTTTTCTTATGAAATGTGTTGAGTCCATAATTGTACTATGGAATGATCTGGCAAATGATTTTTCTGAATTTCTGTAAGAACTTTCAAACAAAATTCTGCTGGCCAGTACCTGACACCTTGGAAAAGCTAGTGTCCTCAAAAGACTGCATTATAATGACTGCCTGACAGCTAACGTGCAGTAGAATGTAGGAAACTTCTGTCATTTGGTGTTTGTAGACGGGAAATAGGAAGGAAGGAGCGCCTAGTGTCCAAAGGAATACAAGTTTGATGGTAGATTAAAAGGTGTTTATTGACAGTAACAACAACTTCATCAAGCCAACCTGTTTCAGGGGAAAGAACTCCTCCTTCTTCAGGGTTATCAAACAAAATATGCGAAGAACAGATATACTGTATAAGAACAAAGTATAAATAAAAACTGCAAAAACGCAAAAAGACCATATCAAAATAGTATGTAGCGCTGGTAGATTTGCAATCTACCGCATGTTAGGTAAATTTTGTAACTTGTTCGTTAGGAAGGTTAAGTTTGCCTCTGTTCCAGCTTGGCTGACGTTGTGTGTGTTTCCGTGCTGACCGGTGGGTGTCGCTGTTATCACTGGTTAGTGTTGGAAAGGCAATGTGTTGAAGCGTATGGATGCTCTTCTGTCCCGGAGACAACTCGGTGGAGGTGGTCCTTCGAGTTACATTCTGGGAGAGGGTATTTATTGGACAGACGCCATATTTTGGGGTTCGTTTTACAGCCACCTGCTGGCCCTCCTGGCTGACAGGTATGCATTAAGGAGCAACCTCGTGGTCCTCCGTTTCGGAGGCCCACGATACTGCGGCGCAGGGGTGGGTCCAGAGGCTTGTCTGGGGCCTACCACCGCGGCCGAGGAATGGTCCTGAGCTGTCGGTCCTGTGTGACAAAGCTGGACAACCGAGGAGATCCCAGGGGAGGACCCGTCTTGGAGAGATCACGCAGCATGCTGGTCTATAGAGGGGCCTAGTGACTCGGTTGGAGGACGTATCCGAAAGTAACTATACAGCATAGTGTTGCCGGGTTGGCTTAAAGGTTCAGGCACTGTGACTGACATTCATTACAGAAAATCTGATACATCCTGTGGCAGAGGATCGTACGGATTTTTGTTCCCAAGCAAGTCTGTGGCAGAGACTTTGATTCGTGCTGCGTACTGGCTGCTAGACCGGTGAGAGAGGCCTATCCAAACGAGCAAGAAGTGTGTCCCACGAGGGGAGCGCATTCCATACAATATCTAAATTCTACCTGAACATTTGTTGAAAGAACCCTACAAGAAGATGTTTGAGTTTCTTCTGCAGTTTTCTTTCTGCCTCTTTCCTGCTATTTCCTAAGTCAAGTGTTTAATAAAGCATTGAAAACGTACTCTAGTGTTGGTGCGTGTGTCGTCCAGAGGTAAACTCAACGGAACCCTAGACCTGGTGCCGGTGAAACAGAGGGAAGCAGAGTGAAGGTAACAGACCCGCCTAAACCAGCAGCTCCACCGATAGTTATTGCTACAAGTAAATATATTATGATACTATAAAAAAAACTCCAAAAATCATATATCGAAAGTTAAAGATCACCATAACAATAATGATAAAAAATATGATAATAATATATATTTTTTAATATCATTTTAGATCTACACAATTTTGAATATATTGCCAAGGAGAGGCTACATTTTTTTTATTTCTTCCACTAGTATCTGGCTGTATAAGGACTGCAGTAATGCACATTATCAGAATTAATCTCGAACAATCTAACCTCAGTAAATTAGATTTTTTTTTTTAAGATTCTGTGCATTGCACCTCCGCCTGGCTCTTTGTACATCTTTCCTGATTAAACCACTACAGCAAAGGTTGTCTTTCCCAAGTTGCATTGGATTACATTACGTAGCCAGTTCTTTGACAGATTTCTCCTTTTCTTTAAACTGACATTACAAAGGAGCCACCATTGCCTAATTATTGCACACACTTTTAGATATTGATGAGCAGCTCCCTGGTCATGTAACTGTGATGCATGCATAGCTGACGTGATTTAATTTCCTGACATCGGTGCTCGTTCAAAGGTTTTATTAAATGATTTGTTAAATCTGAACAACAATGAAAATGACTGGGTGCATATTGAATAGCGAAAAGAGTACATCCCATAAAAAACGGTAAATAACACAGTTGAAAAATGTTAGATCCAGTAGTTAAGTAGTGACATTTTTATTTTATTTTGCTCATTGAAAGGATTTATAAAAATGTGCAGCGCTAATATATTGAAGAAAGGATGTATGGGAACCCTATCAAAAAGGCACTCTCATAAATTCTATTGTGAATGTCACAAATAAATGTGATATCAATAATAAAACAAAAAAAAAGAGGGACAAAAAAAGAGCTAAAAAGCACATATATGGTCTTTGTGGACCCTGTGATAGGTCCAAATGTATATACAACTATAGGATCTATAGGATGTAAAAGAACCTCCAATATCTGGTGTCTATGGCAATCCTAATAATGGTGATCAAAGTAACAAAACAGGCATGCATGAACTGTGGTGTGATTAGCAATATCCAGTGCATTACAATAAACATATATTGAAAACCAAGTCCTGTGTCAATAGCATATCCAATTGGCTTGTTATTAACTTGTGGACCCAACTGAACTTGTGGACCCAATTGGCGTACGCCTAATGGGTCAAACGGGCAGAAGTGAAAATACACCGATCAACGGCTGTTTTCACAGCCATTCTCCGTTGGAAATTCCTGGTAGCGACTCTAGGGGACCCTCAGATCCACAACCAACTCAACCGCTTACTAAGGGTGACTGTAAAGCGCCACCAGCCCCGCAAACAAAGCTCATGTTCAGCTGATGTCATGGAATACTGCAACTTGACAATCCTTTAGCAAGGTGTTCTGTTTCTTTTTCTGGATGAAAAATCATTTGAGAGTTATTAAAAAGAAATCTTTGAGCTTTGTTTGTGGAGCTGGTGGCCATTACAGTCGCCCTTAGTAAGCGGTTGAGTTGGTTGTGGATCTGAGGGACCCTTATGCCCCGTACACGCGGTCGGATTTTCCGACGGAAAATGTGTGATAGGACCTTGTGGTCAGAAATTCCGACCGTGTGTAGGCTCCATCACACATTTTCCGTCGGATTTTCCGACACACAAAGTTTGAGAGCAGGCTATAAAATTTTCCGACAACAAAATTTCCGATTGTGTGTACACAAATCCGACGCACAAAGTGCCACGCATGCTCAGAATAAATAAAGAGATGAAAGCTATTGGCTACTGCCCCGTTTATAGTCCCGACGTACGTGTTTTACATCACCGCGTTCAGAATGATCGGATTTTCCGACAACTTTGTGTGACCGTGTGTATGCAAGACAAGTTTTCCGTCGGAAAAAATGCTAGGATTTTGTTGTCGGAATGTCCGATCAATGTCCGACCGTGTGTACGGGGAATTAGAGTCACTACCAGGAATTTCCCATGGAGAATGGCTGTGAAAACATCCGATGATCGATGTATATTCACCTCTGCCTGTTTGACCCATTAGGTGTACGTCGATTGGGAACACAAGTTCTGGTAAGTCTCCCTTATATTTTTTGGTGATGGATACCCCTCATGGTGGTGATTCCTCTCTGTGATTGCTGGCACATACAAATATTCCTATCAGACTACGGTATTTTCTTTGGGATTTCCTCTACCACCTGGACTTCTTTTACAGCTCCCCTCAAACCTTGTATTAATGACAATGCCAATTGGATATGCTATTGACACAGGACTTTTTTTTAAATATATGTTTAATTGAATGCACTGGATACTGGTAATCACATGACAGTTCATGTATGCTTGTTTTGTTACTGTGATCACCATTATTAGGATTGCCATAGACAAAAGGCATTGGAGGTCCTTTTAGATCCTTTAGATCCTATAGTTGTACTGTAAAACCTTGTACAGTAAAACCTTGTTTTGAGAGTATTTTACAAGAAAAGCAACATTTTTTAATACATTTTGACTTGATATACAAGCGATGTCTTGATACACTTGATATACAAGTAGCGTCATCCACAAATGGAAGCCTCCACAAGGGGATTAGAAACAGAGCTACAGAGTATAAAAGAGAAGAGAGGTGCTACAGAGTATAAAAGAGAGAGAGAAGAGAGGTGCCTCTAAGTTTTGCAATATGGTTACATTTAATGAATGTACAGCATTTAGCAACATATTGCTACACTTAAAGGCGCCTCTCTTCTCTTTTATACTCTGTAGCTCCTGTGGGATTTTGTTTCTAATCCCCTTGCGGAGGCTTCCATTTGTGGATGGACATTTTATGGTTACACAACCTGGTCACATTGCTATAATTTTTTTATATGGACTTTAAACTGCAGGCCCTATGAATAAATGGTGTGGAACGAATCATTTGAGTTTCCATTATTTCTTATGGGGAAGTTCGCTTTGATATACAAGTGCTTTGGAATACAAGCATGTTTCTGGAACGAATTATGCTGGCAATCCAAGATTTTACTGTATATACATTTGGACCTAGCACAGGGTTTACAAAGATCATATGTAGTATGTGCTTTTTCGCTTTTTATTTTTTTTCCTTCCTTTTTTTTTTTTTAATTATTTATATCACATTTATTTGTGACATTCACAATAGGATTTATGAGAGTGCATTTTTGATAGGGTTCCCATACATCCTTTCTTCAATATATTAGCGCTGCACATTTTTCTACGTTTCTACACACAAATTTGTTTGTCCTTTGTGGTGCTAGCTGCTTTCTTTTTCACATTGGGATACAAGCGCCGTATTCTACACTCTATACATTTCATTAAAAGGATTGTTCCCTTTTGTGTAGCAGGAAAACTGAAGATTCCTGAAGATCAGAGACCAATGCAATAGACTTTCCTCAATAGCTCCTGTGGTTGTCAGTTAACCCTTTAAGCAGCATAATCTAGCCAGTGATGCTCAAAGAAGGCGCTGTGGCGGTTTTAATTGGACCTTTTGTCACGTAGTTTGACAGTTTGCCATGGAGCAGGTAGAGTCATCTGTCCTTGCAGAACTGGGAGGATTTCCAGTGTCACTGCATCTGAATATAAATGACAGTGCAGCCCCAACCTCCCTCCTCCTCCCTGCAGTGTCCTCTCTGGATATAGGTTTCTAGAGCATCATCCTCACTCAGGGGAAAAGTGATATGCCTCCAGAATACACGATGAACCGATCTCTTCCCACGGGGAGCAGAGCAGACAGGAAATATGAGGGCGAATGATCAAAGTGAAGGGAAAGACGAGAGGGATGAATGGAGAATGAGTTATTATTTGCTTAGTGTCACTATGCGTCAAGTATTTTGATGCTCCATGTAAATCTATTTATAGCAGATGCATTATATATATCAGAATTTTTTTCCCTTTTGTAAATACAGAGGTATGATGACAGTAATGCATCGACTGATTAATATCTCCTGTATATTGCAGTATATGTATCTATATATCACATGCATGATATACTGTATAAGCATACTAGATAATTAGACTGCTGACACTTATGCTCACCAGCCACTTTATTACCTTGCTAGTCCCGGGTTGGACCCCCTTTTGCCTTCAGAACTGCCTTAATTCTTCGTGGCATAGATTCAACAAGGTGTTGGAAACATTCCTCGGAGATTTTGGTCCATAGTGACATGATAACATCACGTAGTTGCTGCAGATTTGTCAGCTGCACATCCATGACGGGAATCTTACGTTCTAGTGACTGTGGAGGCCATTGGAGTACAGTGAACTCTTTGTCACGTTCTGTAACCAGTTTGAGATGATTTGATCTTTGTGACATGGTGCATTATTATCCTGCTGGAAGGAGCCATCAGAAGATGGGTACACTATAGTCATAAAGGGATGGACATGGTCAGCAATAATACTCAGGTAGGCCGTGGCGCTAAAATGATGCTCAATTGGTACTAAGAGGCCCAAAGTGTGCCAAGAAAATATCCCCCACACCATTACACCACCACCAGTCTGAACCATTGATACAAGGCAGGATGGATCCATGCTTTCATGTTGTTTATGCCAACTTCTGATCCTATCTGAATGTTGCAGCTGAATTTGAGATTTATCAGACCAGGCAGCATTTTTCCAATTTTCTATTGTAGCCTCAGTTTCCTGTTCTTAGCTGACAGGAGTGACACCCGGTGTGGTCTTCTGCTGCTGTAGCCCATCTGCTTAAAGGTTCGATGTGTTGTGCATTCAGAAATGGTATTCTGCATACCTTGGTTGTAACGAGTGGTTACTTAAGTTACTGTTGCCTTTCTATCATCTCAAACCAGTCTGCCCATTCTCCTCTGACCTCTGACATCAACAAGGCATTTTCATCCACACAACTGCCTCTCTCTGGATATTTTCTCTTTATCAGACCATTCTCTGTAAACCCTAGAGATGATTGTGCGTGAAAATCCCAGCAGATCAGCAGTTTTTTGCCCGTCTGGCACCAACAACCATGCCACGTTCAAAGTTACTTAAATCCCCTTTCTTCCTCATTCCGATGCTCAGTTTGAACTTCAGCAAGTCGTCTTTACCATATCTAGATGCCTAAATGTAAGGGCACTGCAATATATAATGTATTATATTTATGAGTACTAGGAATCATACTATAATAATTTGATGCACAATTTTTGAACTTATGGTACATCAGTTATGTATTGAAGCAGATCTGATTGTGTTATCACAGGGCATTATTATTAGATCAGTTTGAGCTCTGTAGTACTTTGTGATTCGTTATTTCCTGGATTTGGGATTAGGTACATAAGGATAAGGCAGCGCCACATATATTTTATTTAAATTATTTTCTGTCAGAGTTGTGTGAGTACACTGATTTATGTCGGCAGCTTCTTGTCTGGTACTATCATCCACCTATTTATTTTGTGGTTTTGCGCATTCGTTTTTGTATACCTAAATGCATTGAGTTTCTGCCGTGTGATTGGCTGATTGGCAATTTGTGTTACCAAGCAATTGAACAGGTGTACAAAATAAAGTGGCCAGTGAGAGTATATGACTGAATATGTAGGATGATATTTTGTTATTTAAATATTGGGAATATAAAATTACGCCTTTCTGCACTGTGTCTCTGTGTTGAGGCAATCTTGCTAGAGGCAGAGCTTTGCTGTCTCACGTCAGTCTCCAACAAAGAGAACAATGAGCACCGCAGTAGTGATATCACCATTTCTCACCCCAAATTCCCTAAGACTATCAGTCAGAGGCAACATTGCCTAAGATCTCACATTGCACATTCAAGGTCTGTCCAGAAAAAGTCCAGCCATTGTTAATATAATGAGAAAGGTTTTTGCGCCATCGATGTAACCTGGCAGCCAAGGAGAGTGGACTGGAATGTGAATGTGTGAACAATAATGACTTTACTGTACTATTCAGTGGGGGTGCTAGATGCCATTGAGTGAGAATGTGTAACAGTGTGGCCATCGCATTCAAAATGACTGAGCAAGTGGAGTAACAAATCTGCATCAAATATTGCATCAAGCTTGACCATTCCTATGAGGAAACTATTTGGAGGATTCAGAAGGCTTTTGGGGACGATGCAATGAGTGCAGCACAAATGCTTCAAAGATGGTCGAGAAGCTAATAAAATTGATCCACATTCTGGTAGGCCTGCAACAAGCAGAACACGTGAGAATGTGGAACTGTACAAGCTGCAATCAACAAAGATAGGTGACTGACAGTTTGAGAACTAGAAGCTGATCTGGGGATTCCAAAAATTGACCATTTGAAATTCTGAGACAGGATCTTGACATGAAACATGTTGTGGCAAAATTTGTTCCACCAGAGCAGAAGGAACATCGTACTGCAGCGTCAAACCATTACCAATTAATCAGATTTCCTGAAGAAAGTCATAAAAGGAGATGTATCGTGAGTCTATGGCTATGATCCGGAAATCAAGGCCCAGTTATTCCAAAGGAAGTTGCCTGGTTCTCTCTACTTTGAAGGGGACTGAGGCATCATTGTCCTATGTACAATGTTTCTTGTATCTTCTTCAATAAATGTTTCTAATTTTCATATAACATGTTTGGATAATTTCCTGAAAGACCTCATATACATATGAGGCTGCAAGCACAGGAGTTTCTAGGCACACATACCAGGACGTGCAATGCTATTTTTCAGTTGGATTTCCAGAAAAAAAGGAAAATTTTTCACAGCACTGCTGTACACAAATATTTCAAAGTTTTCCCTATTACGTAGCAAATATTTACTTGTGAGTTCAGTTCCATTGTAAATCTAATAATAGTGCAACTTCCTCTAACCATACACGTTTCGAACTGTGTGTGGGCAGGCTGAATGCACCAAGTTGATAGATCCATCAGCTTGGGTACAACCAGCATGACAGGTTTTACCTGTGATTATTGCTAGCGGCTGCTATAACCATTAGCAATAATCACTGTCTTCTCCCGGCGGGGATGGCTTCCACCGCTAACCCCCCAAGTGCTGTGAGAAGACAGTGGCTCAGCAGGAGGGATTCCCGCATCAACACAGACAATTCTCATGGTTGCAGGAAAGAAATTTGCTCTGTGTATGGCCAGCCTTGGAGTAGGCTCATTGAGGGGCTTAACATGACCTTGTCGCTAATTTAGTGAAATAATTGAAAAAGTACAAGAAAAGCTTGAATGCTCAACTTTCCGATAGGTAGAATGTTGAAACTTCACTCTCTTGTTTGTGTTTCCCACTGGCCACTGTGGTTCCTCTGGCTACCCAGTATGATACAGGTACAGTAACATAGGGGTTGGTGAGAGAAACCACAACAGGCAACAGGAGAATTGCCATTAGACCACGTCTGGAGGTGTGGGATAGCCTCTATACTTGAACCTCTGTAAGAGAGCAACGTTTGTAGACAAAGCCCTACAGAAAAGTGGTTATTCAGTTCCGTCTCTTGCTGGATCATTTGCAGGGTAAGTTACAGGTTCACAATAAGTCAAACAATTAGCTTACCCATCTATTTATCAATGTTTTCAACTAAGATTCACACAGCTTTTATGACTTTTTTACATAAGATACAATTAGAAAAATGTGTGAATCTTGGGTGAAAGTTGTGTGAATATTGGGTCAGAACATTGATTAAGTAAGGTTGCATTATTAGGACAATTTAGGAGAGTAATTTCAAAAAATTATAAATTCAGATATTTAACATTTATTGAGGAAAATGTTTTCTACACTGAAGATGTGACAGCTTTATAAATATTTAAATATCTAATAAGCCTATATATGGTGCACGTAATGTATAAACTTGCGCCTTGCCAAAAAGGTGAGTATTCATTCTCTTGAAGGGTACTTTCTTTTTTTTTTTTTTGTCCGGTAACAGTTTTGCTTTAAAGTGGATGTAACCAGAATTTTTTTTTTTTATGTCATAATGTAGAGTAGGGATGAGCCGAACACCCCCCGGTTCGGTTCGCACCAGAACCTGCGAACGGACCGAAAGTTCGCACGAACGTTAGAACCCCATTGACATCTATGGGACTCGAACGTTCGAAATCAAAAGTGCTCATTTTAAAGGCTAATTTGCATGGTATTGTCCTAAAAAGGGTTTGGGGACCCGGGTCCTACCCCAGGGGACATGTATCAATGCAAAAAAAACTTTTAAAAACGGCCGTTTTTTCGGGAGCAGTGATTTTAATGATGCTTAAAGTAAAAAAAAAAAAAGTGAAATATTCCTTTAAATATCGTACCTGGGGGGTGTCTATAGTATTCCTGTAAAGTGACGCGTGTTTCCCGTGTTTAGAACAGTCCCTGCACCAAATGTCATTTTTAAAGGAAAAAATCTCATTTAAAACTGCTTGCGGGTTTAATGTAATGTCGGGTCATGGCAATATGGATGAAAATCAGTGAGACAAACGGCATGGGTACCCCCCAGTCCATTACCAGGCCCTTTGGGTCTTGTATGGATATTAAGGGGAACCCCGCACCCAAATTAAAATAAGGAAAGGTGTGGGGCCACCAGGCCCTATATACTCTGAACAGCAGTATACAGGCGGTGCAAACAAGACAGGGACTGTAGGTTTGTTGTTAAGTAGAATCTGTTTGTAATTTTGAACGGGTACATTTTTAACGTGTTTAGCTCCAGCCAAAAAATCTTTTTTAAGCTTTTTGGAAAACATAGGGAAGGGTTATCACCCCTGTGACATTTGTTTTGCTGTCTTTCCTCCTCTTCAGAAGATTTCACCTCACTTTTTGTCCCAATGAAAAATGTTTTTTGAAAATTTGGGTTTTTTTGTGGAACAAGGATTGGAAAGCATCAGTGGAAAGGAGAATTTTTTTTCCCATATTAACTCTTACAGGAGAGAATTTCCCTTCCTAGGGGTAGATTTCATCTCACTTCGTGTTGTCTCCTTCCGTTTGCAAGTAGGAGTCGTTTGTAAGTTAGATGTTTGAAAGTAGGGTCCTGCCCTATATACTCAGCAGAAATTTGGGCCTTAGGTGTTGCTGTGGCCACAACACTGTAAGCCCTCACAGGGCCCTGCTGTGAAATATTAGATCAAGAATTGTAATTACATGCCCCTGTTGAACAGGAGCTGAAAAATTAGGCCTTAGGCACTGGTGCTGGTGCCACAACACTGCAACCCCTTACAGACACTCTAGTTGGAACGCAGGAACGAGCCCTGCTGCAAAGTATTGCATCAAAAATTGTAATTACACGCCCCTGTTAGACAGGGGCAGAAAAATTGGGCCTTAGGCACTGGTGCTGGTGCCACAACACTGCAACCCCTCACAGACACTCTAGTTGGAACGCAGGAACGAGCCCTGCTGCAAAGTATTGCATCAAAAATTGTAATTACACGCCCCTGTTAGACAGGGGCAGAAAAATTGGGCCTTAGGCACTGGTGCTAGTGCCACAACACTGCAACCCCTCACAGACACGCTAGTTGGAACGCAGGAACGAGCCCTGCTGCAAAATATTGCATCAAAAATTGTAATTACACGCCCCTGTTAGACAGGAGCAGAAAAATTGGGCCTTGGGCACTGGTGCTGGTGCCACAACACTGCAACCCCTCACAGACACTCTAGTTGGAATGCAGGAACGAGCCCTGCTGCAAAGTATTGCATCAAAAATTGTAATTACACGCCCCTGTTAGACAGGAGCAGAAAAATTGGGCCTTGGGCACTGGTGCTGGTGCCACAACACTGCAACCCCTCACAGACACTCTAGTTGGAATGCAGGAACGAGCCCTGCTGCAAAGTATTACATCAAAAATTGTAATTACACGCCCCTGTTAAACAGGGGCTGAAAAATTGTGCCTTAGGCACTGGTGGTGGCGCCCAGAACCAAAAATGTTACAAGCTATCAGCGTGATGATTGAGGAGTAAGAGGATAATTACTCAGGGATAGTCACTCAGCATCAGCATAGGCAGTCTTTGAAGGGATCTGAGATTTCAAAAAAAATTATTCGGTTACATCAGCATCAGGTGCTTGGTAGCTGGTGGTGATCCAAGACTGATTCATTTTTATGAAGGTCAGTCGATCGACCGAGTCGGTGGACAGACGCACCCTGTGATCGGTTACCACGCCTCCAGCAGCACTGAATGTGCGTTCCGAAAGAACGCTGGATGCAGGACAGGCCAGTAGCTCAATTGCATACTGTGCAAGCTCTGGCCAGTGATCCATTCTCAAGACCCAGTAACCCAGGGGATTTTCGGTGGGAAAGGTGTCCAAGTCTGATCTTGCCCCTAGGTATTCCTGCACCATGTAAAACAGACGCTGGCGATGGTTGCTGGAACCGATCATACCTTGGGGCTGCGGACCAAAAAATTGTCTGAACGCATCGGTCAGACGGCCACCTTCTCCACCGCTCCTTCTTTGACTGACCAAAGCCTCAGCAACACGTTGTCCAGAAACAGGAGTTTGTAACCTCCCAGTCTCTGGAAACGCGTTGCACAGACCTTTCTGCAAGGCCTCCCGAAGATGTTTCATCCTCTGCTCCCTCTGCGATGGCAAGATAAGGTCCGCAACCTTACCCTTGTAACGTGGATCAAGGAGGGTTGCCAGCCAGTATTGGTCCTTCTCCTTGATACCACGAATACGAGGATGCTTACGCAGGCTTTGCAGGATCAGGGAGGCCATGCAGCGTAGGTTTGCTGAGGCATTCGGTCCGGAGTCCTCTGGGTCACTAAGGACGACATGGTCCGCAGCCACCTCCTCCCAGCCACGTACAAGTCCATGTGTTTCTTGGGACTGATCCCTTAAAGACTGCTGCTGATGCTGAGTGCCAGGCTCCACCTCCATACTGACACAATCTTCCTCCTCCTCCTCCTCCTTGTCCTCTTCCTGTGTGATCGGCGGGCACGCAGGAACACTGTCTGGATAAAGGGGGCCTTGAGAGCTAAGGAAGTCCTCCTCTTCCTGCCTCTGTTCTGCCTCAAGTGCCCTGTCCATTATTCCACGCAGCGTGTGCTCCAACAGGTGGACAAGGGGGACAGTGTCACTGATGCATGCACTGTCACTGCTCACCATCCTCGTGGCCTCCTCAAATGGTGACAGGACAGTGCATGCATCCCTAATCATGGCCCACTGGCGTGGGGAAAAAAAACCAAGCTCCCCTGACCCTGTCCTGGTGCCATAGTCGTACAGGTACTCATTGATGGCCCTCTGCTGCGCGTGCAGCCGCTGCAGCATGGCCAACGTTGAGTTCCACCTGGTGGGCATGTCACAGATTAGGCGGTTCTTGGGCAGGTTAAACTCCTTTCGGAGGTCCGTCAGCCGAGCACTGGCATTATATGACCGGCGGAAATGCACACAGACTTTCCTGGCCTGCCTCAGGACATCCTGTAAGCCCGGGTACCTGCCCAAGAACCGCTGCACCACCAAGTTAAGGACATGAGCCAAACAGGGCACATGGGTCATTTGTCCCTGTCGGAGGGCAGAGAGGAGGTTGGTGCCATTGTCGCAAACCACCATTCCTGCCTTAAGTTGGCGTGGCGTCAACCACCTCTGAACCTGCCCCTGCAGAGCTGACAGAACCTCTGCCCCAGTGTGGCTCCTGTCCCCCAAGCACACCAGCTCAAGCACCACATGGCATCTTTTGGCCTGCGTACTTGCGTAGCCCCTTGAACGACTACGGAGCACCGCTGGTTTCCGAGGAAGAGGCCATGGAGGAAGAAGAAGAGGAGGGGGTGAAGGAGAGAGGTGTGTCACAATCATTAGCATTTTGGAGGCGTGGTGGCGGAACAACCTCCAACACTACTGCACCTTGTCCTGCATCCTTCCCAGCTGCCAGCAGAGTCACCCAATGCGCCGTGAAACTTAGGTAACGTCCCTGTCCATGCCTGCTGGACCATGAGTCAGCGGTAATATGCACCTTACCGCTGACCGCCCTGTCCAGCGAGGCATGGACATTGCCTTCCACATGCCGGTAGAGAGCCGGAATCGCCTTCCGTGAGAAAAAGTGGCGTTTGGGTACCTGCCACTGAGGAACCGCACATTCCACAAACTCACGGAAGGGGGCAGAGTCTACCAACTGAAAAGGCAGCAGTTGAAGTGCTAGCAATTTTGCCAAGCTAGCATTCAACCGCTGGGCATGTGGATGGCTGGGAGAAAACTTCTTTCGGCGGTGCAGCAGCTGGGGCAGGGAAATTTGCCTGGTACAATCTGACGTCGGTGTACCAAAAGCAGATTGCCCACAAGTACTTGGCTGTGACACACCTAATTCTACACCTTCATTCCTCTCAGTGCAGGTCTCAGAGAGGACTGAAGGTCTAGTGGGGTTGGAAATCTCAGCTGATGAGGAGCAAGGAGAGGTCCTCTTTGTTCTTTGGTGTGGGTCTTTTAGATGCGCTTGCCAACGAACTGCATGGCAGGTCAACATATGTCTGGTCAAGCATGTGGTACCCAAGCGGGAGATGTTTTGGCCACGTGAGATACACTTGAGACATATGTTGCAAATAGCAGCGGTGCGATCTGATGCACTCGTCTCAAAAAAGGCCCACACCAAAGAACTTTTTGAATAACGCGCAGAGACTGCAGCGCCCTGCACATGTGATGCAGTCAATGTGCTGCCCTTAGGCTGGCCCCTGGAGGGCATCCTGCCTCGTTGGTGATGTGCCGCCTCCTCCTCCTCCTCCTCTCTCCTATCAGGCACCCACGTTGAGTCAGTGACCTCATCATCCCCTCCCTCCTCATCACTGGAGCAAACCTGGCAGTATGCTGCAGCAGGGGGAGCATGACTGCCAGATTGCTGTCCTTCTTGGGCTACCCCTCTGTCCGTGCTCATGTTACTGCCTTCATCGAGCTCAGTATCATCATCAGAGCCTTCCAAACGCTGGGCATCCTCCTGGAGCATGTACCCAACACTGTGGTCAAACAGTTCGAGGGACTCCTCAGGAGGACATGGTGGAGCTAGGGAAGGAGTCACTGATGACATTGAGCCGAGGGAAGAGGCCGCTGCTTTGCCAGACAAAGCACCCTGGGCATGGGTGAGAGAGGATGAGGAGGATGAGGACGGCTTGGTCATCCACTCGACCAAGTCTTCCGCATGTTGCGGCTCAACACGGCCAGCTGCCGAAAAAAAGGCCAAGCGTGTCCCATGGCCACGTGCTGATGAGGATGCACCGTCTCCACGACCAGCACTAGACACAGAGCCTGCTTGCCCTCTCTTATTGGCTTGTGACTGTCTGCCTCTCCTTCTTGGCCTTCCAGACATACTAATGGCCTGTAGCTGCACTAAGCTGGGATATATATATATATATATATATATATATATATATATATATATATATATATATATATATATACTGCAGCTAGCAAAATCAACTGCCTGCCTGTAGTATGAGAACACCACCAACCTTCTACAGGTAGCTTTAGCTGAACACTGTGAGGTGGACGCACCCCACTAACTTGGAGGTTTAGCTGAACACTGTGAGCAGGACGCACTGCACTAACTGTAAATAGTCTAGCTGCCTGACCGTGGTACTAATAGGATCAAAAGAACACCAGTAATTTTCTTTAGGTAGCTGTAAATACTTTAACAAGACAAGCCTGCCTGTCAGTAGGAAGATAACAGGAACGGATCTAGCTGAACACTGTGAGCAGGACGCACTGCACTAAATGTAAATAGTCTAGCTGCCTGACCGTGGTACTAATAGGATCAAAAGAACACCAGTAATTTTCTTCAGGTAGCTTTATATACTGTAACAAGACAAGCCTGCCTGTCAGTAGGAAGATAACAGGAACGGATCTAGCTGAACACTGTGAGCAGGACGCACTGCACTAAATGTAAATAGTCTAGCTGCCTGACCGTGGTACTAATAGGATCAAAAGAACACCAGTAATTTTCTTCAGGAGCTTTATATACTGTAACAAGACAAGCCTGCCTGTCAGTAGGAAGATAACAGGAACGGATCTAGCTGAACACTGTGAGCAGGACGCACTGCACTAAATGTAAATAGTCTAGCTGCCTGACCGTGGTACTAATAGGATCAAAAGAACACCAGTAATTTTCTTCAGGTAGCTTTATATACTGTAACAAGACAAGCCTGCCTGTCAGTAGGAAGATAACAGGAACGGATCTAGCTGAACACTGTGAGCAGGACGCACTGTACTAAATGTAAATAGTCTAGCTGCCTGACCGTGGTACTAATAGGATCAAAAGAACACCAGTAATTTTCTTCAGGTAGCTGTAAATACTGTAACAAGACAAGCCTGCCTGTCAGTAGGAAGATAACAGGAACGGATCTAGCTGAACACTGTGAGCAGGACGCACTGAACTAAATGTAAATAGTCTAGCTGCCTGACCGTGGTACTAATAGGATCAAAAGAACACCAATAATTTTCTTCGGGTAGCTTTATATACTGTAACAAGACAAGCCTGCCTGTCAGTAGGAAGATAACAGGAACGGATCTAGCTGAACACTGTGAGCAGGATGCACTGCACTAAATGTAAATAGTCTAGAAGATAACAGGAACGGATCTAGCTGAACACTGTGAGCAGGACGCACTTTACTAAATGTAAATAGTCTAGCTGCCTGACCGTGGTACTAATAGGATCAAAAGAACACCAGTAATTTTCTTTAGGTAGCTGTTAATACTGTAACAAGACAAGCCTGCCTGTCAGTAGGAAGATAACAGGAACGGATCTAGCTGAACACTTTGAGCAGAACGCACTGCACTAACTGTAAATAGTCTAGAAGATAACAGGAACGGATCTAGCTGAACACTGTGAGCAGGACGCACTGCACTAAATGTAAATAGTCTAGAAGATAACAGGAACGGATCTAGCTGAACACTGTGAGCAGGACGCACTGCACTAAATGTAAATAGTCTAGAATTTAACAGGAACGGATCTAGCTGAACACTGTGAGCAGGACGCACTGCACTAAATGTAAATAGTCTAGAAGATAACAGGAACGGATCTAGCTGAACACTGTGAGCAGGACGCACTGCACTAAATGTAAATAGTCTAGAAGATAACAGGAACGGATCTAGCTAAACTGAATACAGTGTATATATATATATATATGCAACACCTGGGATGCATATATATACACAATACACTGTAAGTGCAGCTAACTGACTGACTGTTCTGCCTAATCTATCTAACTCAAATCAAATGACACTGTCTCTCTGTCTATCTCTTTCAACGCCGGAACACACACTACACAGGGCCGCCGTGCAGGCGGCCTTATATAGTGTGGGGCGTGTACTAAATCCCCTGAGCCATAATTGGCCAAAGCCTCCTTGGCTTTGGCCAATTACGGCTCTCTGTTCAGGCGGCGCTGTGATTGGCCAAGCATGCGGGTCATAGTGCATGCTTGGCCAATCATCAGCAAGCAATGCACTGCGATGCCGCAATGAATTATGGGCCATGACGCGCCACACGAATTTGGCGCGAACGGCCCATATCGTTCGCAATTCGGCGAACAACCGAACAGCCGATGTTCGAGTCGAACATGGGTTCGACTCGAACACGAAGCTCATCCCTAATGTAGAGTATAAGATTTCCTATCATTTGAGCCCAGTCTTGCCACAAAGAGTTAATCCAGCTCTGAGCAATCCTCTTTTATTGTTCAGTGAGATAAAACTTGACAAACAAAGAAAAACTTTGTCAAATCCTCCCCCTTGCTGTGAGTGACAGGTGATTTACATATCTCGTGCTCTAGCCTAAGACATGCATTATTTTTTAATTCCCTCCCCCACTCATTTCTTCAGCAGCTCTGCAAGGATTGGCTGTTCCACACCTCACCATGATTTGGCATGCTGAAGTCATGTGGTTACTTTCCTGTCTTTTCATTGGATGTTAGAGATCATAGCAGAAGTTCAGTGTAAGCAATACACAGGAGAAAATGCATATTGACAAGGGGAGTGTAGAGGTGGGCGGGGAGTCTACTGACAATACGACTCCACCCACCGAGCTCCAGACAACAGACCCACCCACAGAATCTGCAGTTTTTTGGCTCTCATAACAGACAGAGGGGAGACATTTGACAGGTAAAGATACATGCAGGAGGCATGTATATCCTTATAGATAACCCCTATGGCAGTAGTTTAGAAAGGATGACATTGGGTTTACATCCACTTTAAATCTGAACTCCAAGCAGATAGAAAAGGCACATATTGATGAACTACATAATCATAGTACCTCACTAAAGCAGTGTAAGTACCTGAATTTAATATAAAAAAGTGCAGCGCTAGAACATGGATAAATAACAAATACTAAAAACGAATAAAAAGTTTATAGGAAGCAGAACACATGAGATCCCAGAAAGTGTCAAGATGTGCCTCTGAAAGACTGTTGTGAATAAATCCGTGAGTGAACCTCCACCACAGACAATACTGGCCCCTCACATCACTGAGTGGACCCCTGTTTACACAGACAGGTCAAACACACATTCCCATAAGGGAAATCATAAAAGACGATGGTGCCAGAGGAGATCTCCTAGTAGTGTATACCGAAGCAGACTGAGGGATAAGCTCATACATCAATGGAAGCTGGAATCCTGAGACTATCCGTAGCTCCAAACGCATCACACATGCAAAAAAATGTAAAGAATATAGTGCTCTCTGCTAAACATAGCCTTTATTTCTATTGAAAAGAAACTCACTTAGAAGTGCGGCATGTTTCTAAACATTTCAGATTATTTCATAATCATAACCCTAAGGGCCTCAAATTTTGGGGACTAGAGAGAGTCACGAAACATTGGAGGGGAGGCAATTTTATCAGGCAGTTGAGTCGTCGGGAATCATTCTGGATGTTTGAGACTAAGGTAGCCGTCCCTACAGGTTTAAATGTTGATTTTCATTTAAATTTGTTTTTATCTCTGATCATTAATGTTTATTTATTTTTCATGTAAAGGATGGCTGCGAAATGTCCTATTTAATTGAGAATGCTTTTCACATTCATTGATTTTAGTAAGTGTAATCCAAAGTTTTATGCTTTTTTTAATTAATCTTGTGTCTCTGTGAGTTTTACACATGATTTTTATGTCAGATTGCGCTATTAGAACATTATTACTATTTTTAGTGGCGTTGGATAAGTATTTTTGCACATGGGAACTTACCTGGTAAGGAGGCGCATCGCTCCTACACTGGTTTTTCCTATGATGTAGTCACTTCCTGGTTTGCTGGGAAAGCTTAATTGTTGCTGCGGCAACTCTCCACGTGAGGAGGCGTTCCCTTCTCACTAGGATGCAGCATTGTGTATATAAGACGGGTGTAGTGCGTGCCTCCCTATCCGCTGAAGAAGTCCCACCCCTTGGGACGTAACGCGTATGGGGAAGCTATGTCATGTCACCTGCAGCCAATCTTTGCTTTTCCATTTGTACTGAATGTTCATACACCCCGCAACTGGGTTTAAGTGCTGCACACTTGTAAGTGAGTTTCTTTTTAATAGAAATAAAGGCTACGTTTAGCAGAGAGCACTATATGCTCTACATCTTTTTGCATGTGTAATGCGTTTGGAGCCCCGGATAGTCTCAGGATTCCAGCTTCCATTGATGTATGAGCTTATCCCTCAGTCTGCTTCGGTACATACTACCAGGAGATCTCCTCTGGCACCATCGTCCTTTATGATTTCCCTTATGGGAATGTTTTTTTCACCTGTCTGTGTAAACAGGGGTCCACTCAGTGATGTGAGGGACCAGTATTGTCTGTGGTGGAGGTTCACTCACGGATTTATTCACAACAGTCTTTCAGAGGCACATCTTGACACATTCTGGGATCCCATGTGTCCTGCTTCCTGTGAACATTTTATTCCTTTTTAGTATTTGTTATTTATTCATGTTCCAGCGCTGCACTATTTTATATTATGTTTTTTTGCTGGGATTTAGTGTTTTGACCTAATGTGTTCAGCTGCTTTATTGTTAGGGTAGGTTTTGCACTGATTGTTTCCACATTACAAGTACCTGAATTTGACTTCAGTGTCTTGCAGTCTACTGTACAGCAGGGCTCAGAGAGGGGAAGGGAGAAGCAGCAGTGGCGGGTAGTGGTCACCAGCCCTGCACTTACTTCATCTATCAGGCAGCGTTTCCTCTGGGCGACGGGCGGCGGCTTCCCCTACATCTCTTCCTCCCCGGTATCACGGAGGCTTCCGCCGTGCATCTCCTCCCTCCGCCTCATAGTCAGCAAATAGGATCACTTCTCCTTTCGGCCAATCGGGTGACAGGTCTTAGGACCCGCTGCCTGATTGGCCGGGAGGAGAATCAGGAGGACAATAGCGAATATTCATTCACTATTGTCACACAACTGGGTGGGTTCAAGGCCCAGTGCTCTGAGCCCACCCTTTTTTGAAGCCCATTAGAGCCTCTGGCTCTAATCACGTGCTTAAAAAAAAAAAAAAAACACAATTGGAATCCATGCATCCGGCGCCCCACCTGTAGATTAGGGGGCTGGACACATGGATAGGGGGGCGGTGCCCCTGCGCCCTGCATTACAGGCCACCACTGAGAAGCAGTACAAGGAACCAGTTGGTTGTGCTGCAGTGCAAGTAGCATGTTGATAGTAGAAGAGAGCAGAGAGCTGAGCTCATCAGAATGCGTTTTACTGATTCACTGTCCTGTCACAGGCTGGGGGTGGGGAGAGGACCTGTAAGGGAAAATCAGGTCTATTCCCTTGCCAAGCAGGACTGTGCTCTGGGGCAGAGCTGTAAAAAACCCAGAATGAAGTGGACAGAAATACAAATCATTTGGTAGATAGAACAGCTCTCGTAAATGGATTTAATCTGACATTGAAAATGAATATATACACTGCGTACTGTTGTACCAGGTGTTAACATTCACAAAAAATGTGCATGAATGCACTTTACAACACATGTGCATAAGTGTAAATTTGCCTTAAAAAGTCCCCTGAAGGGGGATTCATCTCCTGCCTCAGCTCAGTGCTGATAACAAACAATCTTGACTGCTTGCAGAGGGTCAACTAACAAAGGGTACAGCCTGTTGGGGTCATTTATATGAGCGATCCATGGTGGGTCACTATTCAGAAGGTGTTTGACAAATGGCTGGGAGGTGTTATGTTGCCTCCTAATCACCTGTTTTTACCCTTTACCACCACACCCCAACCACGTGCTTTACACGCACTTGCAGGGCAGTTGCAGTGTGGCCCCAGTCACTTGAATGGGTTGCAATCGGTAGTTTATTTTTCTTGCTGAAAGCGACAGGGGGTATAATTCTTGCCATGCAGCAAAGTATCACGGCTATGACAAGTATACCACCCTTTCTGGCTGCCTTAAGTGGGGCAGTTGGGTGGCAGTAAAAATATAGCTCAACCATCTATTTTTGTTGGTTCCCATTACACTAAGGTGCACCAAGTTAGGTGCACGTGTGGAGCCTGTGCAAGGTGCATGGTGGGGCCCACTCCACTACTGGGGAATGGTAGTGAAAAACGCTGGACAGGTGGATGTGGACAAGGCTCAGCGTGTCCCTCCTAAATGCAGGTTACCGAGAAGGTGTATATTGTCATGGGGACCTAAAAGTTGACTGGAGAACAGTTAAAGTGCAAGTGTACCCGGTGTACGTTCATCTCTAACAGTAGAGGCCCACCACCCACCTTAAGGTTGAGTATTCCCCCATGGCAGCCTCAGCCTTTTCCCAGGGCATCGATGAAAACAGCACAAAAGTAAAGTTACTCCATTTGTAGTCAAGTGATCCTAGTGTAGCCCAGAAGAAACTACCCTGGGGTAGGCCTCCTCATGTGACCCTTGCTTGGTGCCCAGCGAGGGGGGAAACATGAAGGACATAACGACCACCAGCAGTGATCATTTTATTATGACAATGGGGAAACCTCCAACTATCAGAATACAATAGCACAGAAGGAATCAAGAGTGGTCAACCCATGGTTGAAGGAAAGAAAATTGCATATTGTGTGGCCTGCCTTATGCCGCGTACACACGGTCAGACTTTTCGGCTACAAAAGTCCGACAGCCTGTCCGACAGACTTTCGACGGACTTTTGGCGGACTTTTGGCGGGCTTGCGGCAGACTTTCTTACGAACGGACTTGCCTACATACGATCACACAAAAGTTCGACGGATTCGTACGTGATGACGTACACCGGACTAAAATAAGGAAGTTGATAGCCAGGAGCCAATAGCTGCCCTAGCGTGGGTTTTTGCCCGTCGGACTAGCACACAGACGAGTGGATTTCTGGGTCCGGCGTAGTTACGACGTAAAGATTTGAAGCATGTTTCAAATCTAAAGTCCGCCAAATTTGAGGCTGGAAAAGTCCGCTGAAAGTCCGGGGAAGCCCACACACGATCGGATTGTCAGCCAGCTTTAGTCCGTCGGCGTCCGTCGGACTTTTGAAGACGAAAAGTCCAACCGTGTGTACGCGGCATTAGACTTAAAGTACCCTTTATCTCCAAGTAAATTGGAGTGTGCTTACTTGCATTTAATGTTTGCTTTAAAATTAACAATTAACTTTAATAGCGCTGTGTGATGATAGTCCTGTGTGCGTTTGCATTGCGTTGGATTGCTTTTCAAACAGCAGGTCCTACTGCGATTCATTAGCAGGGCAGGCAAGTAGGTCAAACCCAGGCTTTTGCTGAATTTTTGTATTGAAAAGTGTACATTCGAATAATGCTGAGTTCATATACAAACATCATATACTAACAACATCCATGAACGCAAGCTCTTCAAATGCTGCTAGTAGGATTTCCTATCAGTAAGCTTCAGCACATCTTGAAACTTGTCTTATCCCTCTAGCTAGCAGATATACATGTGTGTTTAAAATCTCATAATTCTCAGTAATAAAGTCAATCACAAATTGCTCCTTCTCCCATTCCCTTGTCCTTATTGTTTTTCCAGTCTTATGCCGCGTACACACGAGCGGAATTTCCGTCAGAAAAATCTTGGATGGTTTTTTCGATGGAATTCCGCTCAAGCTTGGCTTGCATACACACGGTCACTGAACTTTCGACCGTCAAGAACGCGGTGACGTACAACACTACGACGAGCCAAGAAAATGAAGTTCAATGCTTCCGAGCATGCGTCGAATTGTTTCCGAGCATGCATGTTTTTTTTTGCATGCAGACAAACGGAATTTCCGTCAAGAACTTTTTCCCTCGGAAAAATAGAGAACCAGCTCTCAATTTTTTGCTGGCGGAAATTCAAACAGGAAAAGATGGATGGAGCATACACACGGTCGGAATATCCAGCCAAAAGCTCCCATCACACTTTTTTTGACGGAAA
Source organism: Lithobates clamitans (assembly GCA_037952925.1). Lineage (NCBI taxonomy): Eukaryota > Metazoa > Chordata > Amphibia > Anura > Ranidae > Lithobates > Lithobates clamitans. Next base: position 2,609,540 of record JBBGZY010000725.1, on the reverse strand, counting down.
TTCCGCTCGTGTGTACAGGGCATAAGGATTGTATGATGAATAACACCTTTAGGTCATATGACCCAGAACCAAAGTACAGAAGGACCTACTTATGACAGCGGATAGGTAAGGTTCTACAATGTTACTTTTCTTTTCACCCTCTCTAGAGCCTCAATAATATCTCATTTTGTTGTTATTATTTTACCATCTCTAAAACCCCAGAAAAGCATTTAAAGTGTTACTCTACCCACATCATAAAAAAAAAACTATCAATAAATGGTGTATTACATGCTGTTCATACTCACTAAGCAACACACATAGAAATAAGTCGGCGCTTGCAATAGGCTCAGTGTTAACACACCAGCCTATTTAACATCATGGGGGATGGGGATGGTCAAGGGGAATTTCAAAGATGACTAATAAAAGTCCATATAGTCCATGTGATAATAACACCTGAAAGGCAGCCCAGTAGAAGGTAAGAAGCAACTTCTGGAACAGCTGAAGATAAAACACAGGCGCCACTCTAAGTGCAGTATGTAAGTAAATTTGACCGCTTGCCGACTAGCACACACCAATTTACATCGTTAGAATGGCACTAGTAAGCAAAAGGGCATACAGGTACATCCCCTTTAAGAAGCGGTGCTGCGGGCACACACGCCGCGTTCTGCGTGGTCGTGACCGCGGGTCCCGAGGACTCGATGTCCGCCGAGTGTCCGCGATCGTGTCATGGAGGGGTAGAACGGGGAGATGCTTTTGTAAACAAATCAGTTCCCTGTTCTGCCTAGTGACAGGACAGAGATCACTGTCATCGGGAGCAGCGATGGCTGTCGTGTGTGTTAAAGCCCCTCCCCCCACAGTTAGAATCACTCCCTAGGACACACTTAACCCTTTCATCGCCCCCTAGTGGTTAACCCCTTCACTGCCAGTGTCATTTACACAGTAATCAATGTGTTTTTATAGCATCGATCGCTGTCATAGGCCTGCGCAGGGGGTGTGCCAGGTGTGCCTGGGCACACCCTAATCCCTATGTGCAATGCCGATTCCCCCTACTGCCCAACCCCCCCCCCCTTTTTATTGGAAGTAGAGCAGGGGAAGGAGCTAGTAAATATGTCATTTATCAGCCCCATCCTTTTCTAAATGAACACTTTGTACATTCATAACTGAAGTATAGTAAACTGTGTTTCCTATGCTTCAGTTCATGAATGAACAGGAAGATGCTCAGCACAGAGCACTTCACATTCATTAACTGCCCCGTGCAGCTGAGGCTGCAGAGAAAGGCATGTGTGTTTGAGCTTTGGGGTGCACACCCTAATGTAATAAGCTGTGCACACCTATGATTGCTGTATAAATGACAATGGTCCCAAAGTAGTGTCAAAACTGTCCGATGTGTCCATCATAATGTCACAGTCCCGATAAAAATCGCAGATCGCTGCCATTACTAATAAAAAATAATTAATAATAAAAATGCTATAAATCTATCCCCTATTTTGTAGACGCTATAACTTTTGCGCAAACCAATCAGTATACGCTTATTGAGATTTTTTTTTTACCAAAAATATGTAGAAGAATACGATCGGCCTAAACTGAGGAAAAAAAAATGTTTTTTATATATTTTTGGGGGATATTTATTATAGCAAAAAGTAAAAAATATTGCTTTTTTTTCAAAATTGTTGCTCTTTTTTTGTTTATAGCGCAAAAAATAAAAAAGGCAGAGGTGATCAAATACCACCAAAAGAAAGCTCTATTTGTGGGAAAAATGGACGTCAATTTTGTTTGGGTGCAACGTCGCACGACCGCGCAATTGTCAGTTAAAGCGGCGCAGTGCCGAATCGCAAAAAGTGCTCTGGTTAGGAAGGGGGTAAAATCTTCCGGGGCTGAAGTGGTTAAGCTTCGACAAAAAAAACCTGGAAGCTGGTGGCTTCTATGCAGAGCTGCACCAGATTTTGCTCTCTCTGGTTTTAGTAAATCAACCCCAGAATGTGGTAGGTAGAGACAACAACATCGCTCTGTGCCAGCTGTTCCAAGCCAAGACTGCAATAATGTACAATGACCCCCGAATTATAGCTTGCCATTACAATTAGGTGAATGGAAGCCCAAAAATGTTTGTAAATGGGCAAGCCATCCGTGTCTAAAGTCAGCCTTTATTAACACCACACAATGGTCTCCTCATTCATTTATAAAACCAGTCTGTAATTGTAAAAGTTCTAAGAGACAATGATGCCTGAGGTCATGTAAATAAATGTGAAGATTCATGTTGCAATTAATGGTTTAATTTTCACAAATTGAATTCTGTCCTCGATATATTCATCGTGTGATGTGCTCATGTGTACCACATCAATAATGCATCAGGAGACATCATTAATTAGTTCGACCACATTTTAAATGGACAAAAGGCCACAGCTATAACTGAAGAATATTTTCATTTACCTGGATTCTATCTCTACTACAGACAATGCAGGTCAGGATTCTTCAGTGTAAAAATCACCTTTACATCTAGTGAGGTCACAATCAATTATATTATATTATCCTCCAATCTTGTGAGTGGAAATAAAAGCTTGATGACCTCATTGGGGTGGCCACTGGTGAGAATTTCACAAGCGGTTCTACACATTGCCTGCATACACTGTGTACAAACAACAGCAGCTGTCAATGGTGGCTGTACAGATTTGTACTCGGTACAAATCAGTGGCCAGTGCCGCTGCTATTCGCATTTAACCTCTGCGCGGTTCTATTGGAATTGAGCCTCTGACCGACCCTGGATGCCAACTTTGTGCTTTCGGGGTTGGAGTTCAAACCGCACACAAACTGGCCGCAGATAATCGACCACTTTGTATGCAGTCATAGCACAGAGTGTTGCTGCATCCAGAGGCGACATTTAACCGCTTCTTAACACAGCAAGCTATGTGCCCTTGGCCACCTGTGTAAATGTAGCCTATAACAATGGGCTGTGAGCCAACTGCCCATCTTGGCACCTGCTGTGATCTTTTATGCTTCTCATGCAGCAGCTGTAAACCTTAGCTGGGTGACATTTAGCTTGCTATATATGTATCAAAAACAATTGCCTTTCAACTTCTTCACGACCGCGCTGTAGCCATCAATCATATGACGTCCTCCCATGCTCGCACTGCCTGCGCGCCCCGCATTGGCAGTGATCTGTGATTGGGGTAAAGAGCCAATCGCGGCAGCTCTTTACCACGTGATCAGCTGTGTCCAATCACAGCTGATCATGGATGTAAACAGCATTTGCCGGTTATCGGTAATCCTCCTGTAACGCTGACAGCAATTGAGGAAAGGGGAGACGAAAACCCGGCAAATCCACACAGGGGACATCTGCACTGACAATCAGTGTCCTGATTATCCGTGCAGCCCCAACTGTGCCCACCAGTGCTGCCAATCTGTGCCAATCAGTGCCCACAAGTGCTGACAATCAGTGCCCATCAGTGATGCCTGTCAGTGCCAATCAGTGCCACCTATTAGTGATGCCTATCAGTGCCGCCTATCATTGCTGTCTATTGGTGTCACATATGAGTGCCCATCAGTGCTGCAAATCAGTTCCATTAGTGCCGCCTATCATTGCTGCCTATCAGTGCCCATCAGTGCCCATCAGTGTTACATATGATTGCAGCCTCATCAGTGCCTCCTCATCAGTGCTCATCAGTGCAGCCTTATCGGTATCCATCAGTGCAGCCTATCAGTGCCCATCAGTGCTGCCTCATCAGTGCCCATCAGTGCCGCCTATCAGTGCTACAAAAAACAAAAAAAAATGACAGAGAGGCTTGGAACGCACTCGGGCCCGCCATTTTGGCCGACCCGGAAGTGCCAATTTGAAAAATTCAAGGAGCTGGATTCTCATCACAGGGGTCTTAGTCTCTATATAAAGGAGTTTGGCTGCAGTGGGTAAGTACCCCAGGCGAAGTCCTGTGTGACGAAACGCGTCAGGGAAGACTCCACTGCCGCCATTTTAACACACAAGCGCTTTTTATACCTTGAGATGTAAGTGTTTCTCTTTAAATAAATTTTATGTTTATACGGAATTACACTATATGGCCCCTTCTTCATTCTATGTGGGTTATGTCCGAGGACGTTTATACTTCTATATGGAGAAGATATCCCTGGGAAAGAACCGTTAGGATTCCACCTTCAGTTCGTCTTCGGGGGTTCCCCCTCCATTGCCAGTAGGCAATTTAAGCCTGTTTGACCCATACACCATACGCTTTGTGGGTCCCAACTTTCTGGTAAGCCTCCATTCACTTGGGTGGTGGTATTTGCACAATCGTATGTTTACATACATCGGATCTCCTTGAAGGCTTCCAAGACTACATAACTGTTTTTGTGTCTCCATCAATGCTGCTAAAAGTTTGCCTAACCCATATAATACATTCTTATCGTGTGTTCAATATTTCTGGCACGCCTTCATTCAGTTTTGGGACAATATTGTCACTAATATAGTTATTTATTCACGTGGTGACTTTAAACGGTTCACATCATGATGGACTTTGATTTATTTAACATTCACATGCATTCACTAGCATTTAAAGTTATTCTGTAATATTCTCTCATTATTTCCACATTTTTTTCACTTTTGTATCACTTTTAGCGCTACACTTGTTTATATACCGCCTATCAGTGCCCATCAGTGTTGCATATGATTGCAGCCTCATCAGTGCCTCCTCATCAGTGCTCATCAGTGCAGCCTTATCGGTGTCCATCAGTGCAGCCTATCAGCAGTGCCCATCAGTGGTGCCTCATCAGTGCCCATCAGTGCCGCCTATCAGTGCCCATCAGTGCAGCATACCAGTGCCCATCAGTGCCGCCTTTACAGTGCCCATCAGTGCCGCCTATCAGTGCCAATCAGTGCAGCATATCAGTGCAGCCTCATGAGCGCACATTAGTGAAGGAGAAAAATTACTTATTTACAAAATTTTAGAACAGAAACTAAGAAAAGGGTTTTCTTCTTCAACATTTTTTTCCTTTGTTTAGCAAAACATAAAAAACCCAGTGGTGATTAAATATCACCAAAAGAAAGCTCTATCTGTCTCAAAAAAATTATTAAAAATGTAGTTTGGGTACAGTTTTGCAAGACCGCGCAATTGTCATTCAAAGTGCGACAGCACTGAAAGCTGAAAATGAGCCTGAAAGGGGTAAAAGTGCCCCGTAGGCAAGTGATGAAAAGAAAAATCCTTTTTTTAAAACAATTTTGGGTATCTCAGTGGTGCTGATCCCAACTAGCCTCTTTGTAGCCACTGCCTGTCTACATATTTATGCTTCATTGTCGAGTACTCTTGACTTTCTGCCAACTCTGCTCCTTTCAGTTAGAAAGCTGGATGAAAAGTCAATGGACTACAAATGCGTTGATCACAACACTTCTGTTACATTGAGAACTCCAAGCTGGTCTGCTGCAGTGGAAGATGGGCCTTGTAGTTCATTAATTCACCTTATTACCTTATTACAAACATATTAAAATTCATATTTTATACAATCAAATCACTCAAAGTACATATTGTGATCAAATATACTTCAACTCAAGCGCTAGTCTACGTGTTTCACGGGTGTGCCGCTGCTTCAGGACTGCAGTTACATAAGGACATTACTTGACAAAAAAAAGGTCAATCCATCTACGAGAATAACAAAATTGCAATATGTTGAATCCATTTTTATTAGTTTTGCAAAGTAGAACAGTATGGTACATATCGAAAATTCCAGTATAAAAAGGACAAGCTGAAAAAAGCTCACAAAACAAATAAAACAAACAGCACCCTACAGGGAAAGATGAAGAATCAGCACAGCATATCTTGGGAGGCAATGATACAGGCCACCAAGGACAGAAACGTATAGAAATGATGGCCATATCCAGTGTAACCAAATACAATTTGTATAGACAGTATAGTAGTCTCCTAGGAGGGAGTGGTAAAGAGATGATCTAGCAGAGTAAGCCCAGAACCCTTCACAAGGGTCAGGGAGATAATCCCATCTGGAGGCCAGTAAGAAACGTATTGTGGATATGAGTGCATGAGAGAGGATAGAAATTGACGATATGAAAGAAGGACAGGGAGAGAAGAGAAAAAAAAAGGGGGGGGGGGAGAAGGGGAAGAGAAAGAGAAGATTAGAAAAGGGGAGGGAAGAGAAAACTCAGCACCGCCCCTGGAGCTCGCAAGTTGTGGAACGACACCAGGATTCAGGACATCTATCCCCAGAATGCCTGTCAATTAAAATAGGAGGCAAAGTCGGAAGAGTACCTGAAATAAGTCCATACGGTCCATGTTGAATTTGAGGCCTCTGACAAAGGCCTCTAAAAGGCCTTTGAGGCCTCTACATAAGGAGTCCATGTCACAAGCCCAGTGAGGTAAAGAGGAGGAGCCCAATTTTTTCCAATTACAGAGAATAACCGTACATGCAGCAGTCAAGAAGTGGAAGAGTGAACCCCTCTTATTTTTCTTGTAGGATCCTGGTAGCATAGATAACAGGGTAATAGTAGGAGTGTTGGCAACTCGGCCGCCTACCAATTTGTAGTACAGTTGGAGAATTTTATCACAAAAGGGTATGAATAAGGGGCATGTCCCCCAAATATGGGTCATAGTACCCGGGGCTGACAGGCAGCACCAGCAGGTATCAGGAATCGAATCGTCCATGTTGTGGATTATAGTGGGGCAATGATACCATCTGGAAAGAATCTTATAGTTGCGCTCCTGAGCCATGATAGAAATAAAGGCTTTATGGATATATATCAGTATCTTGTCCCAGTCTATACAAAATTGCAATATAATATATAACAATTAACTAAATATGATTTACCAACCAGGTTGTATATCCACATATGAAGAACATAAAGGAATAAATATAACTGTCCGCCTTAGTGTTCAAAAAAAGAAAAGAAAAGGGGAGTGGGAGACGAAGACATATACACTTATGCCCCATACACACGATCAGACTTTCCGACAACAAAATCATGGATTTTTGTTCGAAGGGTGTTGCCTCCAACTTGTCTTGCATACACACGGTCACACAAATGTTGGCCAACAATTACGAACATAGTGTTGTACAAGACGTACGTGATATCTCCATTGCGAAAGCTAGTTTTACAAGACCGAGCGATTCTGGCTCGTACTTGATTCCGAGCATGCATGGACTTTTGTCCGACGGACTTATGTACACACGGTCGGAAAGTCCGACAACAAACATTTGTTGGCGGAAAATTTGAGAACCTGCTAGCCAACATTTGTTGGCGGAAAGTCCACCAACAAATGTTCGATGGAGCATACACACGGTCGGACTTTCCGCCAACAAGCTCACATCCAACATTTGTCGGAAAATCTGATCGTGTGTACGTGGCAATACAGTACATACAATGGTCAAACATATATGGTGTATAGGTGAACCATCTATGCCAGGGGGTCTCCTAACTTTTCAAACAAAGGGCCAATTTATTGTCCTTCAGACTTTAGGGGGGCCGGATTGTGGCCAGTGGGAGCAGAAAATGTCCCAGGTCCGGCATCAGTGAGAATAAATATGGCCTCAGGGTTGGTGGTCAATAGAAGGAGGAGCAGTGCCCTCATTAGTAGGAGGAATAGTATCCCATGATTGGTATCGGTGGAGGAAATAGTGCCCCATTGTTGGTGTCAGTGGGAGGAATAGTGCCTCATATCAGTGGGTGGAATAGTCCCCCCAAGGGCCAGGTAAAGGCTAGCAAAGGGCCACTTTTGGCCCTCGGGCCGCAGTTTGGAGACCCCTGATCTATGCCATCCCAGATCGTGGGGAGACGAGGGTCCACTTAGCACCATGTTATACCGTGAATATGGGTGTAACATGTAACATGGTCTGAAAGGTGGAGCTAGCCTTTAACGTTGCAGCAGAGAACTAGGAATGCATACCAGTGCACATTCCAAACTCTGCTGTCAAACCTACAGATTAATAATTAGTTCCAGTCAAGGTAACTGGCACATACTAATTCTGCAAAATTTGTTCTGAGTATCTAAGCTCCAATGACCTCTGGTCACCAAAGCTGCAGATTTAAAAAAGATTGAAAACGTTTGAAATGACATTAACATATTAAAGCTTATAGAAGATTTTAGTGATTGGGGTTGGATGTACTTTGGAGCTTGTCATGCAGACATTTCCCATGAAGGACCTGGCATGGCTCTCATAGGCACGTCTAACAAATCTTACTGCAGTACCCACACATACTTATACAAAGCTGAGTCTTTCTGCTCCTGTCGTCACAAATTCCCCTCTTTCAATCCATCTGCAGACGTTGCCCCATACTATTCCTATCCCAGCAGGAGGGAGTGCAATGTAATAGAAATTACCAGTGCTCCCCGTTGCGTTGTTGTCAGTTATCACTTTGATAATGGTATTACTGCAGCAAGCAACATAGGTGGTTGGTGTCACATTGCGTTCCCTCCTGCAATTAAGGCTCAGGAGGGTGAACTGAGAAATATTATTGTTTTGTTGTAAATGGGGTGTATAGATGTTTAAGTACAAGACTGGTTTGTATGAACCTGTTCATATAAGGAATGGAAGGTCAAATAAAAAACACAAAAAAAAAAACAGAATGTACAATTTTTGTAGGCATGTGTGTTTAGTTTCCATGTTTGAAAACATGTTAAAAAAGACTTTTAATCTAACTCCAAGGACTAACACTGGCCATACACAGTTAGATTTTCGCTGAAATGTTTGTAGGATAATCTGTCATCAGCATAGCTCCCAACTGTCCCTGATTTCAAGGGACTGTCCCTGATTTGGAGCAATGTCCCTCTGTCCCTCATTCCTCCTCATTTGTCCCTCATTTTGGTCTGTTCTATATAGTTGTATATAAAATTCACTTTTTATCTTTCAAAAAGTGCTAAACCTTTCATCCAAATTCTAAATGGCTGCATTTGTAAATTTTAAAAGCCAATATAAAGGAATAGTAGTGGTAAAAAAAAGCCCTTGTGGATTGAATTAACCTTTTTTGGGGGGTTAATTCTCCTTTAAGGAGGTGTGGCAGGGGGCGTGTCCTATGCCTACATACGTTTGCCAGTAGGTGTCCCTCATTCCCATCTCAAAATGTTGGGAGGTATGCATCAGAATATTCTTTCTTGCCAACATTGAGTCAACTAACTTTGTTCAAAAGCCCTAATATTTTATCCAGATCTGCTATTTGATTGGAATCCCAGATATACTAAACTTTCATTACAATATGTACGATTTTTCCTTAAAGTGTTACTAAACCCAGTAATATGAAAATAGTTCATCCACCCCCCCCCCCCCCCCCCCAGTGCCCACAGCTTATAAATCTTTTTATATTAAAATACTACCACTATATACCTTTTTGGCCGATCTGTATACCACGGTTACGTGATGAACTGCAGGGTCTGCCTGAGTGCTGAGTGTTCAGGTAGGAGGAGATTTCCACTACAGCCTGTGTCCTCATGCTGTTATGGGAGGCGGAGCATCCATCAATCAAGATGTCACATCCCACCCACTGTGTTCTTTTAAGTTACTGGGCATGGAGGAGGAGGGAGGGACTGGGCTGTCATTTAAGATCTGCCTACATGCCCACATGTGTGATGTCAATATCATGTGACCTGAAAAGCTCAACTCAACCAGGAAATGTTCTCTCCAGCAATAGAGACCAAACTGAGCATGTGCAGCAGGACTACCCTCACTGTGTCTTATCTGGCCTTGCCAAGCGAGACCCTGCAGGAGGGGGACGATCTATCCATACAGGATCAAAAAGCCTTTTTACACAATGCAGAGAATTAACCCCTTAAGTTCCTCAGTGAGTACAACAAGCATGCTATTCTGCATATACAGACAGATTTTACAGTTGTGGGTTTAGTAAAACTTTAATGAAAATCACATTCACAATTAGAAGTTTGAGAAAAAAAAATTCCGTTCTGCTCCTTCGCAATTTCTCTGCACATCCGCAGTCGCTTCGACCCCGCTAACCATTAGAAAATGGGGAGAATGCTCCAAAAACATCAATGTTCAAACTTAATTGTACCAATGTATGGCCAGCTTAACCACTTGACAACCAACCGCCACAGTTTTACTGCGGCAGAATGCCATGGCTGGGCGAAACTAAATTATGTTACGTTGCTTTGCCCTGTGGCCACTAGGGGCGCGCACGCCCGCTGCTCCCTCCGGAGCCCATGCGAGTGCCCGACCGGGCTCCCATGATCGCTCGTGACACACGAGAACTGGGATCTGTGTGTGTAAACACACAGATCCTGGTTCTCTGAGGGGAGAAGAGACTGATCCTGTGTTCATACAAAGTATGAACAGCGATCTGTCATCTCCCCTACACAGTCCCCTCCCCCCTTCAGTTAGAACACAGAGAAGGAACACAGTTAACCCCTTCACGGCCCCCTAGTGTTAACCCCTTCAGTGCCAGTGACATTTTTACAGTAATCAGTGCATTTTTATAGCACTGATCGCTGTATAAATGCCAATGGTCCCAAAAATGTGTCAAAAGTGTCCGATGTGTCCGCCATAATGTCGCAGTCCCAATAAAAATCGCAGATCGCCGCCATTACTAGTAAAAAAAAAAAAATTATAATAAAAATGCTATAAATCTATCCCCTATTTTGTAGATGCTATAACTTTTGCGCAAACCAATCAATATACGCTTATTGCAATTTTTATTACCAAAAATATGTAGAAGAATACATATGGGCCTAAACTGAGAAAAAAATTGCTTTTTTTTTTTTTTTTTTTTAAATATGGGGATATTTTATTATAGCAAAAAGTACAAAATATTGTGTTTTTTCAAAATTGTTGCTATTTTTTTTTGTTTATAGCGCAAAAAAAAACAAAACGCAGAGATGATCAAATACCACTAAAAAAAGGACGTAAATTTTGTTTGGGTGCAACGTCGCACGACCGCGCAATTGTCAGTTAAATCGACGCAGTGCCGAATCGCAAAAAATGGCCTGGTCATTCAGCAGCCAAATCTTCCAGGGCTGAAGCAGTTAAACATGAATATACAGTATTTCAGTTTGTAAGTCCTTAGAGGTGGTGACTGTATTAGTTTTCTTCTTTCCTTTACAGTTGCTTAGTGATCCAGCCTGTAATACACTTCCTGTCCTAGGGTGGCAACAGTCACTTACTCTACTCTATTATGGAGGAGCTACATTGTTCTACAGGAAGTGTTTTAGGACTACAGAGCACCTCCCCCTCTCCTTTAAATAAATAAGTTTTGGCCTAAATTTTTGAAGAAATTTGATTTTATTAGATATTTTGTTACACAGAAAGTAGATAATATTGTTTTTTTTTCAAATTTTTTGGTCTTTTTTTCATTTATATAATAAAAAATAAATACCAAGTGGTGATCAAATACCACCAAAGGAAAGCTTTGTGTGAAAAAATGATATAAATTTAATTTGTGTACACTCGCAGGGGTCTCAAACTGGCAGCCCTCCAGTTGTTGTGAAACTACAAGTCCCATGAGGCATTGCAAAGCTGACAGTTACAAGCATGACTCCCATAGGCAGAGTCATGATGGGACTTGTAGTTTTGCAACAGCTGGAGGGCCGCCAGTTTGAGACCCCCCTTGGTGTATAGTGTTGCATGACTGAGCAATTGCCAGTTAAAGTAGCACAGTGCTGAATAGCAAAGAATGCCGTGGTCATGAAGGGGGTAAAACGTTCCAGAGGTTAAGTGGCTATAGAGAAAGCTTACTTGAGAAAAATATGGAGAATATTTTTATCAACTTCTGCATATGCTAGCTGCCTGGCTGTCATGCTGTTACTATTTCACCAACACTTCAACCTGGCACAAGCTGCTCCTGTTCTGGATCAGTAATAAAGCCAAAGGGTCAGTATAAGAGCCAGGTAACTAGCATTTTCACAAGGAAGGCAGCAATCATACTTCTCACAGGAAAGGTTTTTTGATGTGTATGCCTGTGCAAAAAAAACAAAAAACTTTTTCAGTGCCCCTTTGCAATACATTCAGGCACTGGAAGTACAGAAAAATACCAGCTGATCTGCCAGAAATCCAGTAAGCATCTAGCTTCCTATATAAACTACTTCTTGTAGGGGATAAGTTCTGTTTTTTGACTACAGAACAATGCCCTTAGATGTTATGGTAATGAGAAAAGGGAGAGTCCAGGCAAGCTGACAACAGTGGTTGGAATTTTGGTGCAGCAGAAGCAGAGTTGTCAGGATGTTAGGAGCTCACTGGATTTTTGGCAGATTTAGGTATTTTTTGCTGTCCTTGCAGCATTTATAAAGGATTAAAATAAGTGGAAATGCGCTTGTATTATATACAAGAACTGAATAGGTTTATTTATTTTGCTGTGTCATACACTTTAAATACAAACCTGTAGGGGACGTGTATTTTTAGGGTTCATGGGGCTTTCACTGGCATTTTATATGCCTACCGTAATGCCGCATACACACGAGCGGAAATTCCGCCAGCAAAAGTTCGATGAGAGCTTTTTGGTTCAAAAATGCGACCGTGTGTACGCTCCATCGGACTTTTGCTGGCGGAATTCCAGCCAGAAAAAAATTGCGAGCATGTTCTCAATTTTTCGGTCCGAAAAAGTTCCAATCGGAAATTCCGATCGTCTGTACCAATTCCGACGCGCAAAATTCCTACACATGCTTGGAAACAATTTGACGCATGCTCGGAAGCAATTCGACGCATGCTCGGAAGCATTGAACTTCATTTTCACGGCTCGTCGTAGTGTTGTACATCACCGCGTTCTTGATGGTCGAAAGTTCAGCAAACTTTTGTGTGACCGTGTGTATGCAAGGCAAGCTTGAGCGGAATTCCGTCAGAAAAACCATCCAAGATTTTTCATCCAAGAAATTCCACTCGTGTGTACGCGGCATAATTCATAGCTCCCAAATGTCCCTGATTTTGAGGGACTTTCCCTGATTTGTCCCTCTGTCCCTCATTCCTCCTCATTTCTCCCTCATTTTGATCTGATCTATATAGTTGTATATAAAATGCACTTCTTATCTATCAAAAAGCGTTTTCCAGCACTAAACCTTTCATCTGATTTCTAAGTTGCTTCATTTGTAAATTCCAAAAGCCAATATAAAGGAATAGTAGTGGTAAAAAAAGCACTTGTGGGTTTAACCAATCTTGTTTTTTTGTACAATTCTCCTTTAAGGGGGCGTGGCCAGGGGTGTGTCCTATGTTTGCATACTTTTGCTGGTAGGTGTCCCTCATTCCCATTTCAAAAAGTTGGGAGGTGTGTATCATTTTCCAGCACTTTTCCACATTCAGGGAGCTGCACGTAATGCACACAGCCTGTCATAAATGGCTGTACATAGCCGTGCTCTTGAAAACTCACATGTGCGCATTTAATCTATTTTCCAAATGTGGAAGTTTCAGGTTTGGAAAATACATGGGATGCACATGCGTGGGCAAATGCAGATGCAAAGAAGTATCTGTGTTAACAAAAGCACGGCCACATACAGCTATTCACTTGTATGGCAGACTGTACATGGAAATGCAAAATGCAGATCCCCGGGCTCGAGAAAGCACTGGGAAATTGTGCTAAGCATATAAAATGCCTGTTAAATCCCCATGTGCATGAGCTCTTTAATGAGGAACAGCAGTCTGCTCACATAATTTGTAATAAAAACATCTTTGCCATTCTGAAGCTTCCCTCCAACCACTTTGCAAATTTTTAAAAATATACTGTGATTCTGTACTTGCCAAATATGCAGAAATCTCCCTGCACTGAGTCTGGGTGCAACCATTTTAACTGTGGGCAGCTGAAGCTGCTGCCTGTTTACTTCCTGGATTTACACAGACACACAGAGGCACAGCTCCAGCTCTGCAGCTCTCATTGGCCCTCTTATGACTCATCCCCCCTCTCCCTTCCTGGCAAACTCTCACCAGAGTGAGAGCTGTGCATGATGTCATAGGCCTAGGCTAATCACCAGACAAGACACAGGAAGTGGGCTGTATAAATACCTCCCAACATTTTGAGATGGAAATGAGGGACAGATACTACTAACAAATGTATGTAGGCATAGGACACACCCCCTGCCACACCCCCTTAAAGGAGAATTAACCAAAAAAAAAGATTAATTAAATACATAATTTACCACTACTATTCCTTTATATTGGCTTTTAAAATGTACAAATGCAGCAATCTAGAAATTGGATGAAAGGTTTAGCGCTGGGAAACACTTTTTGAAAGATAAAAAGTGCATTTTATATACAACTATATAGATCAGACCAAAATGAGGGACAAATGAGAGGAAAAGAGGGACAGGGACAGAGGGACATTGCTCCAAATCAAGGACAGTTGGGAGCTATGCGTATAAGGTATTTACTGGCAGAAAAAAAATGTTTTACTATCCAAAGTTAAAACAACAAGGGCAGAACATTTAATAGATGGAAAGATGAAAAAATGACTGAAGTTCCGCTTTAATTCATATGCTGGTTAAGCCGCCTGTGGGCTAAAACAAAAAATAATAAAATCGACCAGGTTCCTCTATCCACGCTATACAGCACAGATGAAGGAAACTTCCACTGTAGTTATTTTATTTTGAAGCCGGCATAAGAGGTCGTCAGAATACCCAAACATTGAATGCATCTATCTGGCTAACAATGTTTTGCCAAGCTCCTTTGATTTTTCTAATGAGTAATGTCAGGTGGGAAGGTGGCAACAAGTACATTTTCATACTTACCAACTGTCCCGGATTTCCCGGGACATTTCCGGGACATTCCCGGGATTTGGACTCTTTTCCCGAGTTTATTGTTTCCCGGGAAATGTCCTGAGAAATCCTTTTTTTAAGAATTTTCGCCACCGCCGCTAGAGGTCCGCGGCCGGCGGAGACAATCTGCCATTTTTAAGGAGACCAGGAATGGCTGGGTGGCTAGACGAAGCTCCTGCGTCGCCACCCACCCTGCACCCCACTCCGCCTCGCAACGCCTACCCCCCCACCCCACTGCCGGTCTGCTATGGAAAGGTAAGGGGGCACCGCTGGGGACACCTGATGTTAGGGGGGGCATCGCTGGGGACACCTGATGTTAGGGGGGCTCTGCTGGGGACACCTGATGTAAGGGGGGGCTTCACTGGGGACATCTGATGTAAGGGGGGGCTCCGCTGGGAACATCTGATGTAAGGGGGGCTCCGCTCGGCACACCTGATGAAAGGGGGGCTCTGCTGGGGACATCTGATGTAAGGGGGGCTCCGCTGGTGACACCTGATGTAAGGGGGGCTCTGCTGGGGACATCTGATGTAAGGGGGCTCCGCTGGGGACACCTGATGTAAGGGGGGGCTCCGCTGGGGACACCTGATGTAAGGGGGGGCTCCGCTGGTGACACCTGATGTAAAGGGGGCTCTGCTGGGGACATCTGATGTAAGGGGGGCTTTTCTGGGGACATCTGATGTAAGGGGGGGCTCTGCTGGGGACTTATGATGCAAGGACGGACTCTGCTGGGACACGTGATGCAAGGACGGACGGCTGGTGGCAGGCGACGTGGCAGGTGACACGCTCAGGGATCCCACTGATTCGGCATTATGGTGAGTTTAATGATTTAAATTTATCTTACAATGTAATAATAGAAATAATGCACTTCAATCATCCTGACACCATAACAACCATGGTGCCGGGATGATTGAAGCGCTAACACCAGGTGTTTGGAGTATCTTTATCTGCTGGTTGTTAAGTTTTCTAGAATACACATATTTCTATTGTTGTGTAGGATCTGGGCCTGCTGTCCCTCCATCCCTCTCCCCCGCTTTCCCTCTCCATCCCTCATTCATCTCAAACTCTAACCACACACCCTTTGAGCCACGCCCACTTAAGACACACCCACTTTTGCGTAAACCACATTTTATTTATTTTCCCCCTGTGCCACGCCTACAAACGCATGCCCTGCCCCCTAATTATAAGACTCCGCCTACAGCCAAAAAAGTGTCCCTAAAAAAATGTTTTCAATGTTGCCAACTATGCATTTTAGATAGTTCATCAGAAACTGGCTGAAATTCCCATACCCAGCTATGTGTATAGCCAGCTTTACTATAAAAACCAGGTACCTGCAAGCCACATCTATTCTCCTAGTGCCACTGATCAGAGACTATTCAGTACTTGCATCCCAGCTATTAGGGCTGGTGCTATACCATACCTCTCAACAGTTTAAGATGGGAATGAGGGGCACCTACTAGAAAACGTATGTAGGCATAGGACACGCCCCCTGCCATGCCCCTTAAAGGGGACATAACCAAAAAAAAAAAGGTAAATCAATCCACAGGTGCTTTTTTACCACTAATATTATTTAAATTAACAAATGCAGCAATTTAGAATTTGGATGAAAGGTTTAGCACTGGGAAACACTTTTTGAAAGATAAAAAGTACATTTTATATACAACTATATAGATCAGACCAAAATGAGGGATAAATGTGGAGGAAAGAGGGACAGAGGGACATTACTCCAAATCAAGGATAGTCTCTCAAAATCAGGGACAGTTGGGAGCTATGGCTATACCCTATAGGTGGAAATGCCAGGGGCATAGATTTTGCGCTGCAAACACCGACTCTAGAGTCAAAGTGGGCAGCAACAATAGAAATACATAAGGTATACAAGGTAAGTGCTACTTACTAGGGGTGCACCGAATGGGTTTTTTGGTGTCGAAACCGATACCGAAAATCAAAAATACACTAGGCCGAAAACCGAAACCGAAAACAGCACAGATACCGAAAGTGACTGTTTTTAAAAAATATTTTTATACAGGAGATGGTCAGAGACCAGGGACATAGTACAGGAGATGGTCAGAGATTGCAGACATGGTACAGGAGATGGGCAGAGACTGGGGACAGGATACAGGAGATGGTCAGAGACTGCGGACATGATACAGGAGATGGACAGAGACTAGGGACATGGTACAGGAGATGGTCAGAGACTGCAGACATGGTACAGGAGATGGTTAGAGACTGGGGACATGGTACAGGAGATGGTCAGAGACTGCAGAGATGGTACAGGAGATGGTCAGAGACTGGGGACATGGTACAGGTAAGTATGTGAGCCCAGTGGGACATGGGGTTGTGGTTCAGTGTCAGGAGACACAAGTCAGTGCAAAATCAAGTTAGTGCCACAAGATATGGCAAAGTGGGTTAGAGCAGGTAGACACAGGTCAGTGCAGAGAGATGTGGGAATGTAGGTCAGTGCTGGGAAATAAGGATCAGGGTCGAGAGACAAGGGTCAGAGGAGGGGGACACAGGTCAGAGCTGGAAGACATGGGTGAAGAGAAGAGTCGGTGCTGGGAGATTTGGGGATGAGGGTCAGTGCTGAGAAATTAGGGTCAGGGTCGGGAGACAAGGGTCAGAGGAGAGGGACGTAAGGGTCCAGAGGCGTGGGGTCAGAACAGGGGGGTTATAGGTCAGTATTAGAAGACGAGTGCTGGAGTCACAGGTCAAGGTTGGGAGATGTGGGGTCACAGGTCAGTGTTGGGAGATGTGGGGTCACAGGTCAGTGTTGGGAGATGTGGGGTCACAGGTCAGCACTAGGAACAGCTTACACCCCCCAGGCCGCCTCTCACCATCCTCTTCCCAACACATTCAGCCTCCTCTGTTGCATCACATTGAATGCCTCTCCGACAGGAGCCCAGCCTGTACTGACAGAGCGATGCCCGGATGCCCCCCGGACCTGCCGGAACAGGCTGTAGAGGAGGCGCCGCAGGGACAGCATGCTGCCTGATGACACCCGACTCTGGGTGACCCACCAGAGGGGATAGGAGGAACCGCGTCCATGTTACCGGGCTGAGAGCTGACATTGTGGTACCATGTGACCTCCGGAGAGAGGGCGGGAATGACGAAAGAAGAGAGGAGAGGACTGTGGCGTGCCGCGCCAGAAGGACACCCCCGTATTGGGCGGGGCCCTGCCCAGCAGGCCCCGCCACATTTTTGGCTCAATTATCGGCAAGATTTCTCTTTTGGCAAATTGCCGAAAAGGCCATTTTTGGCCGATATGTTTCGGCGGCCGAAATTTTGGTGCATCCCTACTACATACACACTTTTTTTTTTTAAAAGAAGGCATTTAAAAACACTTGTTCTTTGAATGAACTTACTAAACCATTACTGGAACAGTAAAGCAACCCTGTTCCCATTTTAGTAAATTTATCCTACGCACAGCCTTACTTCAACTCTCCGCAGACCTAACCTCCTTGTGTTTCCATAGTAACACAAGCAATATAAAGGCACAAGAGACTAGAGATAGCTTTTAAGTACATCTGTCAGCTTAAATGGTAAGCTGAGCTGACTGAGTGACTAAAGTGCAGGCACCTACAGGTGCCTGCTGATACCTTTATAAATATTCAGGAAGCCCTTAAACTGGGGCTGGTCCATGATAGGTACATTATTTTCATTATGTAACCTGGACAGTAGCTGATAACAGCTGTAGAACTTTTTCCTTTGTTGCTGCTGTATTATCCTTCTGCAGTATAGACAGAGTAACGGAGGGTATAACCACTGTCAATTTATTTATTTATTTTTTTGGGGCCATCTGCCCCATTGCAGAAATTTTCCTTTACTTCCTGTCTAGTAGCCAAAACAGTAAGTTAGATGAAACCCCTCCCAAGTGAGGGAATCCCTGGGGTGTCACCAGGGCTTTTTTTCAGCGGGAACGTGGGGGAACGCAGTTCCGGCACCTCCAGCACCAAATGTATGTAATAGCAAGGGATGTGCTGGAGGGTATATTGATGCTGTCTGCTGGGGGATTTATGGTCACTGGTGGGGATCTGTTTTTGTGTGAGGGTCTATTATTGCTTGCGGGGGATCTGTTGTTGTTAGGGGGTGTCTTATGGTGCTTGTAGGGATCTACTGTTGAGGGGGAGGTCTATTGTTGCTGGCTGCTGGAGGGTCTATTAATGCCGACAGCTGTGAGATCTGTTGATGCTGCTGGGGGGGTGTCTAATGTTGCTGGGGTGGATCTTTTGTTGCTGAGAGTAGTATTTTGTTGTGGATCATCCATTTTTTCTGTGTGGAAAGTCTATTGTTGTGTGGAGAACTATTGTTGCTGGGGTGGGGTCTATTGTTGCTGGGAGGGGAACCTATTGTTGTTAGGGTGGGGTCCATTGTTGCTGGGGGAGTCTATTGTTGTGCGAGGGATCTATTGTTGCTGGGGTGGGGTCTATTATTGCTGAGAGGGAAATTTTTGTTGCTTGGGAGGACCTATTGTTGTTGGGGTGGGGTCTATTATTGGTGGGAGGGGAATCTTTTGTTGCTTGGGAGGATCTATTATTACTGGGGTGGGGTCTATTGTTGCTGGCTCCAGTGCATCTATTTTTACTGCTTTTCTTGTTATTAGACAAGAACAAATTCTATACAAATTATTTAGCAAATGATACTTGGGGCAGTACTGGGAGGTGGGTAGGGGGTGGAACCAAGGGACAGTGCTTGGAGGTGGGTAGGGGGCGGGGACAAGAGGGGGGACTCAGAATGGGGGGGGGGGTTCCTGCACCTATTCTCTGAGAAAAAAAACCCTGGGTGTCACCATAGTCACCAGAACCAATGTCCCCGTTGGAAGACTTCCTTTTTATACTTGTTCTGATGTCAACCCAAAATGTTGTATTATTTTGCTTTCAAGAGTCCTAATCCCTCTCCATTCTGTCCAAAAGAAAAAAAAAAGTTTTGTCTTTAGCGACACTTTATTGCAGAAGTGCAGCAGTCATCTTTAACCACTTCAATACCGGGAACTTTCCTCCCTTCCTGCCCAAGCCAATTTTCAGCTTTCAGCGCTGTCGCTGTTTAAATGACAATGCTAAGCTGTAACCAAACAACAATTTTTTAAATTTTCTTGCCAATAATAGAGTTTTCTTTTGGTGCTATTTGATCACCTCTGTGTGATTTTTTGCCAAACAAATAAAAAAAGACCGAAAATTTTGAAAAAAAATTGTTTTTCTTCGTTTCTGTTATAAAATTTTGTAAATAAGTACGTTTTCTTCTTCACTGATGGGCACTGATGAGGCTGCACTGCCAGGCACTGATAAGGTGACATTGATGAGCATGGATGAGGTGGCACTGATGGGCACTGATATGCGACACTGATGGGCACTGATAGGTGGCACAGATGGGCACTGATAGGTGGCACTGATATACAGCACTGATGAGCACTCATAGGCGGTACAGATGGGCACTCATAGGTGGCACAGATGGGCACTCATAGGCGGCACAGATGGGCACTGAAAGGCTGCAATGATGGGTACTTATGGGTGGCATTGATGGGCAATGATAGGCGGCACTGATGGGCATGGATGGGCACTGATAGGTTGCACTGATGTACACTGATAAGTGGCAGTGATTGACACTGATAGATGGCACTGATTGGCATCACTGATTAGGAGGCACTGGCAGGTATTGCTGGTGGGCACTGATTGGCATCATGTGTGGGCACACATTGCCACCCATCAGTGGTGGCCATCTCTGGTGGTCCTGGTGGCATCCCTGGTGGTCCTGGGTGGGCATCCGAGGGGAGGCAGCGCTGCTAAACAATCAGCACAGACCCCCCCTGTCAGAGGAGCAGCCGATCGGCTCTCCTCCACTCGCGTCTGTCTCGTCTCGCGTCTTCCTGTTTACATCGTGATCAGCTGTGATTGGACACAGCTGATCACGTGGTAAAGAGACTCTGTCAGAGACTCTTTACCCAGATGGGAGTGGCGATGTGTCAGATCCCCCGGGGGCTCGCAGCGGCTTGTTATCCTGACCATGTCCTCCTCCTGAACTATTCACACCACCATCTGAACCATCAGCACACCACCCGGCTATCAGCGGCATCATTCAAGACCATCATCTTCTCAGCAACCTCATCGTCGCTACATCAGTATCATCATCGTAGTCATTCTATTCACCATCAACTTTTTTCTCGCCATGTGCAACTTCAAATACTCAGCGGACGCTCTCCACAAACTAAGAAATACCACCTCAACATTACCAACCTCCATTCAAAAAATACAACTACTAAGGACCAACCTACAATCAACCATCAATAACCAGAAGCCACCAATTCAACCAAAACAATTAGCGTGCGCCCTGATTAACACCAGATCTGCAGTCAAGCATAGACTGGAAGTCCACGACTTCATCACCCAAAACAACAAAGCTTGCCTCTTCATCACAGAAAGTTGGCTAACACCTGACTGCAACGCTATCCTAACTGAATTGGTGCTTGAGAACTATAGTATCCTAACTGAGCATAGAATAGGAAAAAAGGAGGAGGCCTTGCAGTAATCTTGAAATCTCATCTTGCGCTTATCAAACCAACCTTACAGAACCCAGTGCCTTTCATGGAGACACTAACCCTACATCTTCAAACAACACCTCAAGACACCATCCACATACTACTATGCTACAGACCACCAGGACCAAAGAATAATCTCCTGACACCGTTCACTGAATTAATTTCAATACATACCCTAAAAACCAAAAACCTTCTAGTACTTGGGGATTTCAACCTCTGGGCAAACTCTATCGAAGACCCCATCGCCACCGCCTGCATTAACCAACTGGAAGAACTAGATCTTCAGCAACTGATAAAAGCCCCCACGCATGGTTCAGGAAACATTCTGGACCTCATCTTCAAACAAAATATGGACATCAACATATTCGACAATGTACCGCTACCATGGACGGACCACCACGCTATTAAATTCACAATCGCCACTAACGCCACCCTCGAAAAACGGAAACACGCAACAACAGCACACTGGACCAGACCTCAGAGGAAACTACATTCCGAACTCTTCAAAACGAAATTATCAAGCAAAATAGCAATGCTAAATCTAAACCTTTCAACGGAACAAACCCTCAACTCCTTAAACAAGGCATTACTACCAACAGCAGACTCAGTGGCTCCTAAACATAGAACACTCATCCGCAAAAGAAACTTGGGATGGTTTAATGGCACTCTTACTCTACTGAAGCAAGAACGCAGAAGAGCTGAAAGACCATGGAGAAGAAATCCTACTAAGGAAAACCACACAAACTACAAAGCACTCACTGGTAAATACCACAAAGCAATCTTCAAAGCAAAAAAAGATCATTTCTCAAACACCATCTTAACAGCCTTAAATCGCCCTCGGGAACTTTTAAAAATAGTCGCCCAGACTATAAACCCTACCTGCTTAGAACCCCTAGCAAACGAAACCCAAGAATTCTGTAATGAGTTATCAGATTTTTTTTATCAACAAAATCGACAACATTCAGAAATCAATTCAACAGGAAAAAACAACCAACCTCATTCCACAAAATCAAAAAGAGGAAATCGCTTCGAACATCACAAAATCCCCAAATTTTTCACTGAGCCCTATCACCACTGACACCACAAAAAACATAATCAGAAGCCTCCAAGACAGCACATCACCAAACGACATCATTCCCACAAAACTCCTGAAAGAATGTTCCGATATCTTGGCTCCTACCATAACACATCTCATAAATCAGTCATTCAAGGAAGGGATTGTTCCGATCTCCCTCAAGCAAAGCATCGTTAAACCCCTCCTAAAGAAGCCCAACCTCGACCCTAAGGACCCTAATTGCCGCAGACCGATAACAAGCTTTAACACCATCTCCAAGATTATGGAAAAAGCAGTAGTACAACAGCTGCAATGCCACCTGAACACACACAAACTCTTGGACCCTTTGCAATCAGGATTCTGCCCAGGCCATGGCACAGAAACGGCACTCCTCAAAATATGGGACAACGCCCTCGAAGCAACAGATGACAGAGAATCATGTCTCCTGGTACTGTTGGACCTCAGTGCAGCGTTCAATATAGTATACCACAATACATTACTCATCTGCCTCACAGAAATTGCAGGAGTCACAGATTCAGATCTAAAATGGTTCGCCTCATTCTTGGGAAATCGTTCTCAGACAGTGAAACTTGGAGCCTTCACCTCTGAAACACGCGCTATTTCTTATGGAGTCCCTCAAGGTTCACCCTTGTCACCAGTGCTCTTCACAACATCTATCTCCGCCCTCTCCTCAAAGTCATCAGAAAATCGGACCTCTGCTTCTACTCATACGCCGATGACACTCAACTCTACTTTCGCATTACCGGACAAAAAGACCAATATCACCAACTAGAAAAATGCCTCACATTGATAGACGACTGGATGACCACTAGCTCCCTCAAACTCAACGGATCCAAAACAGAGCTTCTTCTCCTACACGCAAACAGAAATACTGGAACCAAGACCCCGTGGACACCTCCCACCATCTTTGGACAGACTATCCCCCAAATCACCAAAGCCAAAAGTCTCGGAGTCATCTTTGACTCAGAAATGTCATTGGATGCACAAATAGGATCAGCAGTCAGCTGATCTCACCATCTTCTCCGCCTGCTACGCAGACTTATTCCCTTCATTCCAGAAGAAGACAAAGCAGCAGTAGTTGGTACAATCATCAATTCCCCACTCGACTACGCAAACTCCCTCTACATAGGACTACCAAAATATCAGATTGCACGCCTACAACGCATCCAAAATACGGCAGCAAGACTGGTAACAGGAAAAAAAACCCTGGTAATCCATCTCTCCATCCCTGAGGAGCCTACATTAGCTAACAGTAAAGAATCGGATCACATTCAAGACTCTCTGCCTCACCCACAAATGCATACAAGGAAATGCTCCTCAATACTTATGCGAGAAAATAAAACACTACACACCTATTCGCAATCTTCGATCAGCGAACCAAAACCTACTCTTCATTCCCAAGTCCCGCTACAAATCGAAGGGAGACCGAAGATTCGCAGTCCAAGGACCATGGCAATGGAACGCACTACCAACTAAAATTCGCTTGGAAGAAAACCATCAGGCCTTCAGAAAAAAACGTAAGACCTACCGCTTCTAAGGAGCTGGACGACACAGGACGGTAAAGCACCTTGAGGCGATTCAGTTCGCATTCGCAGCGCTATACAAGTCTTTCATTCATTAATTTATTCATTCGAGGTCCGGTCAGGATATCGCAACCACTTTTCCGACGTCATTTTGCTATATGGCGGGCGGAAAATGGTTAAGGAGACCACTTTGCAATGCTCATCTATGGTGTGTCTCCAGTGTAGAGGGGGCAGCCAACTCAGCTGGGTCTGATTTGATACTGGAGGTGATTGGCTAATGCAACAGAGCGAGGAGATGATTCTGCAAACTATCGAGAGGAAAGGAAAAGTAAGCAGGTATGTGGGGAAAAAGACTTGGCCAGTGGCTGAACAGAACTCTGTTATAGCTGACCACAATCGGGAGAGACTTCTCATTGCACAGTGTGAGGTGTTATTAGGATGCCTGGTTTGATCAGAGCACTCCCACTACTTTTAAGGAAGGAAAAGATGGACTGTCTCAGCAGGATTGAAAGAGAGAAATCACAGCAACTTCTAACCCTGTCTGACTTAAACTGGACTTTTATTGAATCAGAGGACATGTCCTGAGACCTAGAAGAGGGCACATGGGGGCTAGTAAAAGACTAACATTGCACAAGTTAATCTGTGGTCTGCTGAGAACTGTTGTGCTTTTCTCAAGGGACCCAACTTTCCTGGCCAATATTTCTTTTTTTTATCATTCACTGGCCAGTGTGACAAAGTGGGGACTGTTTTAGCAAGTTTTGCCCCAGGTTCTGTTCCCAAGTAAGTGCATGGCAGCCAGGCCCACAGCAGTTCCCACAGTCTCACAACACAATGACCAGGCAGTGAGTGCCATTTTAAGGTTTTATGCTTGTTGAACTTGGATGGTGTGGAAGGGAAGCTTTGGAATACAGAATTGAATGCACAAAGTTTTCAGAGGACTCTCTTTCTATTCTGTGGACTCACTTTAGGGGCAACCACCCCCACTTTGTTTGCAGAGACTTGAGGCACAAGCACTTCTGGGGCCCTCAGCAGGGCACATTCTACTTTGGTATTACTAAGACACTCACGCTAGGGGTTAGACTGCAACAGTCACTAAGATCCCACTTCCAAGCCTCTATTAACTGTGTCTCCAGATACTTGGATTGATCCTGTCCAATACTGGCTAGACAGTGTACCATGAGTTTCCAGGCCGGATCGTCAATGCACACTTACTAGGCTCTGAATTGCCTATAGGAAAACAGCCCCCCCAGCTCTAGCCTAGCTGGGATCTCAGTGAACTCTCTGCATGCTTTCAGCTAACTTGCCCAAAAGGGCTCTCTCACCACCTTCTGGGCACACCTCCCAAGGGATTGGCTGAAGTCCCATAAATATTCAAACTCAGAGTCTGTCTCTTCCAGCCCACTACATTTTAGAACCTACTAGAAAGCAGGGAGAAGCAGTGGAGCCTACAGACCCAGAACAGGCAAAAATAATCACACTCTACTCCACTGGCTACAGAGAAACTAAAAAGACTAAATTTACCTTAACCTCACTAGCAGCCTAACCTAGAAGGTAAAGTTATTGTCTTATTGATTGTATAAGTACACTTGCTAATCCTCTCTTCTTTTAGGCTACTCTTGGTCTAATAAACCTCAAGCTGTTAGGTGAACGATGTGTGTCATCTTCAGGTATGCAGAGACATCACAAAACAATTCAGTCGCTCCTCTGGGGGTACAAGAGCAAAGTTGACATCTAGGCCTGCTTCCTACCACCTCCCACGTATTGATTTTGGCTACCATCATAGAGATGGGTCAATAGAAAACGAAGATGAACCTAGAAAGTTTTAGGATTAGAATGCCCTGATGTCCAGGGCTCCCGAGACCTCCCATGGATTTGTCTGACAACGCAGCTGCTAATTGCAAAGCAATAGCTTAGTGTTGTCAGCCTGCTATGGGAAGTGGTGTTAATAGCAGGATCTCCAAGTAACAAAATTTGCAAGAGATTCACAAAAAAAATATTTGCTTAAGGAGTTAATTCACTTTTTTTGCACTTTTCCCACAAAGCCCCCTATCAATTCCAGGATCCCAAGCCACTTATATAGCACTGCTCATCCACTAAAGGCTTTTTTGCCTCCATATGTGCGCATTGTAAATGGCATGCCTCCAAAAATACCTTGGTGCTCGGGCTGGATGATAAGGTTGACAGTGGCTGCTCTGGGTGAGTCGTTGATGCTAGAGGGGGAGAAGAACAATGATACCCAATGCGTCCAGTGGGTGCAGGTCTGCTTTAACTGCTTGCCGACCAGCCGCCGTCATTATACTGCGACAGGTCGGCATGTTCCCACGAGCCGCCGTAGCTATACGTCGGCTCCTTTAAGTGGGATAGCAGGCGCGCACACGCGCCCGCTGCACTGCGGGGATGCTGATGCTCGTGGCCAATGGTCGCGATGACCGCCGGCCACAAGCGATCACGGGCACGAGAGGCAGAACTGGGACGTGTGTGCGTAAACACACAAATCCCTGTTCTGTTCTGTGAGGAGAGACAGATCGTGAGTTCCTAATAGCTAGGAACCATGATCTGTCATTTCCTCTAGTCAGTCCCCTCCCCCTACAGTTAGAACACACAGTCAGGGAACACAGTTAACCCCTTGATCACCCCCTAGTGATAACCCCTTCCCTGCCAGTGACATTTATACAGTAATCAGTGCATTTTTGTAGCACTGATCACAGTATAATTGTCAATTGTCCCAAAAATGTGTCTAAAGTGTCCGATGTGTCCGCCATGTCGCAGTTATGATAAAAATCGCAGATCGCCGCCATTACTGGTACAAAAAAATAATAATAAAAATGCCATAAATCTATCCCCTATTTTGTAGACGCGACAACTTTTGCGCAAACCAATCAATATACGCTTATTGCGATTAAAAACCGCAGAGATGATCAAATACCACCAAAAGAAAGCTCTATTTGTGGGAAAAAAAGGACGTCAGTTTTGTTTGGGTAAAGCATTGCACGACCGCGCAATTGTCAGTTAAATCGACGCAGTGCCGTATCACAAAAAATGCTCTGGTTATTGAGCAGCCAAATCTTCCGGGGCTGAAGTGGTTATAGTCTAGGAATTACACAAATGTGGGAGTCAAAGTGGCAGCATATTTTGCCCTATTATACTCTTTAGGATGTATTCATTAAAAAAAAAAAGGTACCTGCAAAACTGCATGTACAATTGTTCTATGCAAATGTTGTAAAAATAACATTTTAGGAGGCTTTTTTCTCAGGTCAGATGTTCTCTGTTTGTAAATATTATTGTGAATCAGGAAAATACTGCATTATGGCCACTAGATGGAGTTGATTGTCATAAAAAATAAATACTTATCGTCAGCTCCATCTAGTGGTCATAATGTGGTATTTTCCATATTCAAGCTATTCTTTTGAATGAAGAACGTCCAATTTGGAAAGAAAATATCCTATTAATATCTGATTTTGCCAGCATTCACACAGAACAAATGTACATTTGCAGTTTCGCAGCCTAACTGTTGGTTTTTTTTTGTATACCCCTTTGAAGTGAAGCATTAAAAATACCCTGATATACCTGTAAAGTCACTATTACATTAAAGTGTATGTAAACCCCAGTATTAAATCTCATGTAAGAGTAAAAATATTAAAGTAATTTCAAAAGAAATTCTCAATATTTTTACATCTGCAGATTTTATTCAAATAATACCTGGCGATCCCATCATGATGGTCTTTGTACAGGCACTTTCTGTTATTTGATGACAACACTTTGACCTCGACTCCCAAATGTGCTTCTGCATTGTCTCATCTGCAATAAAATGCCTCTATCTGCCTGCTCGCTGTCTTCTCCAGCACAGTAAACTGAGTTGCTTATATGCAGCTGAGCTTACTATGTCAAGTCGATCGATGAGTGCTGGAATGACCAGCTCCTGTGCTAGTAACGCCTTTCCCTGCCGGTCAATGAAGAGACCTGAAGAGATCCTCTTAACAGGACCGTTGAACAGGTAAGTACTAAGCCTTTAGTTCCACTTTAACCACTTGGCGACTGCCTGCCCGCAATGTACTGTGGGTGAGCAGCCACTGTAGGCAAAGTGACGTACTGGTACGTCGCTGCCTACTTCCAGGTTTGGGATGCACATCCCCCCCCCCCCACCTGGCACCTGCTGTAATTATACACAGCGGGAGCCTGCCAGCAAGTCCCGGCCAGTGATTCAACAGCTGATCGGCTATGTGCAATCACAGCCCAGAGGCCTGTGTTGGTAAACAACAAAGAGCTCTGTACAGAGGGAGAGATCTGTCCGTTTCTGATCCCTGCAAAGCAAGGATGAGAAATTGAGAGATGTGTTAGTAAAAGCAGCACACTTTACACACATTAACCCTAGTAAGGCACATATTTAAGCCCTTGATCACCCCTAGATGTTAACCCCTTCCCAGCCAGTGTCATTAGTACAGTGACAGTGTATAGTATTATCACTGATGAGTGCGGCGGATAATCTGACACTAACTGAGGCTCAGAGGAGCTGACTGCCACACACATGACCAGTGACATTAGTGGCAGTCAGCTCCTCCGAGCCTCAGTTAGTGTCAGATTACCCGCCGCACTCATTCAGTCCCATTATAAGACGCTGATTGCCACCATTAGTAGTATTAAAAAAAAATGCTAGTATATATCACTATAACTTTCACGCAAATCAATCAATTTACACTTATTCTGATTTTTTTTTATTTTATCAAAAACATGTAGCAGAATACATTTTGGCCAAAATTTATGAAGAAATGTGTTTATGTGATTTTTTTTATTGGATATGTTTTGTAGCAGAAAGTAAAAATGTTTTTTGCTAAATTTCGGTCTTTTTTTGTTTATATGGCAAAAAAAAAAAAAACAGTGGTGGTCAAATACTACCAAAAGAAAGCTCCACTTTTGTGAAAAAAATTATATAAATTTTGTTTGGGGACAGCGTTGCATGACCACACAATTACCAGTTAAAGTGGCGCAGTGCTCAATAGCAAACAATGGCCTCGTCATGAATGGGGTAAAATCTTCTGGAGCTCAAGTGATTAAGGTGGAACAAAACATAAAGTCAAAAACAAGCTTTTTTAGTTAAAAAAAAATGTCAGTAGTTTATGCTAGCCAAGCCTCAATTCGCAAAGTTAAGACACCAGGATAACGATCGTTATTTTGAAAAAAGTGATATCTATTTTCAGCTACCCAATGAAATTTGTTGAAAACACCATTATATTGCGTTAAAGCCTTTAGCAAAAGTAAATGCCATTCAGTTAGTACTTGCATCTATCTTGAGGTCTTGGGTTCAATTGGTATATTTTACCTGTGTGGCTTTTCTCTGGATGTTTGGGATGTTGCCCACAGCCCAAAAGTATACCAATAAATGAACTGGCTCCCAACCCAACAGAGGTCATCCGTGGAGTGTATTGAATTCTGGGGTTCAATTTGTATATTTTACCGTGTGGCTCTTCTCTGGATGTTTGGGATTTTGGCCAAAGCACAAAAGCATAACAAAAAATCAACTGGCTCCCAACCCAACAGAGATCATCCCTGGGGTGTATTGAGTTCTGGGGTTCAGTTTGTATATTTTCCCTGTGGCTTTTCTCTTGATGTTTGGGATTTCGCCCACAGCCCAAAAGCATACCAATGAATTAACTGGCTGCCAACCAAGGTCATCCGTGGGGTGTATTGAGTTCTGTGGTTCCAATTTGTATGTTTTCCCATGTGGCTTTTCTCTATATGCTTGGAATTTTGCCCACAGCCCAAAAGCATACCAATAAATTAACTGGCTCCCAACCCAACAGAGGTCACCAGTGGGGTGTATTGAGTTCTGGGGTTCAATTTGTAATTTCTCCCTGTGTGGCTTTTCTCTGGATGTTTGTCATTTTGCCCACAGCCGAAAAGCAGATCAATAAATGAACTGGCTCCCAACCAAGGTCATTCTTGGGATGGATTGAGGTGTGGGGTTCAATTTGTATATTCTCCCTGTGTCGCTTTTCTCTGGACGTTTGGGATTTTGCCCACAGCCCAAAAGCATACCAATAAATTAACTGGCTCCCAACCCAACCAAGGTCATCTTAGGGGCGTATTGAGTTCTGGGGTTCAATTTTTATATTCTCCCGTGTGGCTTTTCTCTGAATATTTGGGATTTTGCCCACAGCTGAAAAGCATACCAATAAATTAACTGGCTCCCAACCCAACTGATGTCATCTGTGTGGTGTATTGAGGTCAGGGGTTACAGTTTTTACATTTTCCCCTGTGGCTTTTCTCTGGATGTTTGGGATTTTGTCCACAGCCCAAAAGCATACCAATAAATTAACTGGCTCCCAACCCAACTGAGATCATCCCTGGGGTGTATTGAGTTCTGGGGTTCAGGTTGTATATTTTCCCTGTGGCTTTTCTCTTGATGTTTGGTATTTCGCCCACAGCCCAAAAGCATACCAATAAATTAACTGGCTCCCAACCCAACCGAGATCATCCATGGGGTGTATGGAGTTTGTGTGATATTAGATCATACTCTTCTGGTGGGAATGGTGCAGTGCTGTATGCCATGCTAATCCTAAGGCATACGTAGTCAGTGTTCCTACATCAAGACATAAATGTTTCATATGGAAGTTAAAGGCTTAATTTATGCAACTAAAATTGATTCTCAGGTCACGGGAAACGTTGGGTTCCCTGACCTGTTGCAAATGCAATCAATCAATTCTGCCACCAACTCTTCCATCCCTCATATGGCAAAATGGAATAATTGATAAAATTTGGTACATTAACCCACGAATTAACTCATCAGTAAGCGCAGACTATGAACTTGTGAAACGCGTTCTATGAAAAATACAGAACCAACCGCCCGGTGGGGCTCAGCGGGACGTCCACCGTGCCCCGTGGGGGGGGGGGATGGGGGGGGGGCGACAACTACCTAACGGACCCCAGAACAGCTGATCTCCGCCGTCTCTGCCGCTGAAATAAAGATAGATGTGAACTGCCTTGTGGACATGATTAACTGATATCTGCAAGGCTGTGGATAGCCACCCAGCTAATGAAGGAGTTAGCAGAATAGATGAGAGCTAAACTAATACTGTTTAATGACTTGAGTCTAATCCAGGAGACAGCAAAAATAGAAAGGGGTATCTGGAAGTGACAGCTTTGTGTGGATGGAGGGAGCACAGGGTACCAAAGTGGAAAAAGAGCAGGATCCAGAGCATACATGGCACACATCTCCTATGTGATGAGGGTTTAATTCTCTCTCTCTCTCGCTTTTTTTTTTTTTTTCTGTCTCCTCTGCATCCCATTCAGCATAGAAAGAGGCGATCATGCAGACAGGGATCCAGGGAATTCCCACACGTCGTAGGCTAGTGTCTCCCTTTTTTTTTTTTTTCTCAATGCCTCCATCCTTCTCCCTCTCTCCATCCTGATCATGTTCTCTCCAAGCTTTTATTTCGTTGCGCCCTCCTTCTCCCCTTTTCGCTGTCTTTATTTCTCCCCCCATCTTTCTGTCTGTGTGCCCCCTCCTCCCTCGCTCTCCCTTTCTCCCTCCCTCTCTCTCTCTCTCTCTCTCTCTCTGTGCATGGGGCTGCGAGTGTGCGCGCTGAAAGATCTCTGCACTGCAGCCTCCACCTCCTCCTCTTCTCTCTCTCTGCCGCTCTCGCACACTGAGCATCGCTGCAGTATTAGGCATCGGTCCCTGGGAAGGAAGGGAGGAAGAGAAAAAAAAAAGGAGCCCGAGAGAGGTTTTGGGAGAGGGAGCAGCGCAGACACAGAGGATGCTGAATAACCTGACGGAGTGCGAGGAGGGAGAGGGGGGTACCAGCCAAGGTAAGTGGAGGAATCTGACAGCAGGGAGGTGGGGGAGAGAGAGGGGGGAGCTAATTCTCCGCAGTGCTGCTTCTGAAGTGGGGGGCGGTAGTGACCAGACTAGGGGGGGCCCCCCCTTATCATAGGCTTCACCGAACAGCCAGGGGCCAAGAGGCACTGATGCATCCTTTAAAATAGCAAGCCCATCAGCCAGGTTCTTGGGTACCTTCTATGTAAGTCCCCCCCCCCCCTCCCAGGCATCACACACTGTTGCATTTCATCCCTAACAGCACTGCATTGTGGACCTCTGACCCCTGGATCTTCTTATGACTTCCTCCCCCTTCCAGGAGCTGTCAAGCTGTAGGGTCCATGTTGAACCTTTGACTTTAAAGCATAGAAAACTCATTCTGTGAAAGAATCTGCAGCTGCCGTCACTTGACCGCTGACCCCAATGTGTCAGGCAGGACCCCTTATGCCGTAGATATATGCATGGGGGGACTGTACGTGTTGTCTGACCATTGCTGTGCGCATTCTTGCCACCTGTAAGTGACTGGCCATTATACTGCAACAGCTGCTTAGCACTGACCCATATTGCTCCATCGCCCTGCATAGATCTCATCAGATCTAAATTCTATACCGTACTTACTGGGGTTTATTTACTAAAGGCAAATCCGCTTTGCACTACAAGTGCACTGCAATTGCACTTGGAAGTGCAGTCGCTGCAGATCCGAGGGGGGCATGCAAGGAAAAATAAAAAAAACAGCATTTTTGCTTGCACATGATTGGATGATAAAATCAGCAGAGCTTCCACTCATTTCAGATCTTCCCCCTCCGATCTACAGCGACTGCACTTCCAAGTGCAATTGCAGTACACTTGTAGTGCAAAGTGGCTTTGCCTTTAGTAAATAACCCCCAATGTCAGTTAAACTAATATGCCTCCGCATTGCACTGCCTGTTGTTGAGCAGCCTTCTCCCATTACTGGCACTTGTCACCCTGTCACCCCCCCCCCTCCTCAGCCCCCCATGACCTGTCTCCCGGGCTTACTCGCTGGCTGTGACATGATGTCTGTTTACTTTTCACGTCCCCCCCCCCCTACCGTGACATCCCATCAGCATAGCACCAGCTCGATTATATTAACAGCACCAGTGGTGCATCATGTCTCATGGCTCACTGTATTTTCTCATCAGCACCGCAGTCTCATTCCTCCTTCCCAAACCACCAGTGCGTTCTAGTCTTCCCCCCCCCCCTTGTTTGTATGCTGGCTTTATCACCGCTGCTCCTCCGAAAAAAAAAAAAAAAAAATCACTGCATTCCTTGTCATTTTCACTGCATCACAAGTTCAGCCATTTTCATACTCGTATAATTAGATAATCGCTGCTGCAAGTTTTCCCAGACCCCGTTCAGCGTTCTGATCCCCTTAGCTGGATGCATCTAATCACCCCCTATCTGTAAATATTCTGTATGTTGCTAACCGCTAATTGGAAAAGATCATGACGAATTGAGAAAGGATTCATTTAGAATTTTGAATTTGCATTATGCGCTACCTATAAAAAAAAAAAAAAAAAAGATCCTTTTGTTACCAGGACCCACTTTTGGATCTTTTGCTTCGGCTCCGCAAGACTCAACCTGATTGGGGAAACTGTTGCATTTGTTTGATACACGTTAAATCTTTTTTTTAATTCAGCCAATCAGAATTCACCTATTATCTGTCCCAACTGCAGAAAACTGAAATTTGATTGGCTTGAGTTGTCACATATTTATTGCACTTTGCCCAGCCTTTTTATTCTATGAATATTTTAAAATGAAGCAAGGGGGAATAGAGCAAATTTTTTTTTTTTTTTTTAAAGGTGGAATTGTTTGCCAAAGGAGATGGTGATGGTTAGTTTAAAGGCAATACTCCCAATTCACAAAGCTAACATACCAAGATAAGGATTATTTATTTATTTATTTTAAAGTGGCAGCTATTTTTAATTCCATCAGATTTAAAAATGACAATATGAATGGAGAGGGAATATATTATTATTTTTTTTTTTAATATGTGGAATTGTTTGCCAAAGGAGGTGATGATGGTTAGTTTAAAGGCAATACTCTCAATTCACAAAGCTAACATACCAGAATAAGGATTATTTTATTTTTTTATTTTTTTAAATGGCAGCTATTTTTAACTCCATGAGATTTAAAAATGACAATATGAATGGAGAGGTATAAGATACTTATTTTTTTTTTTTAATATGTGGAATTGTTTGCCAAAGGAGGTGATGATGGCTAGTTTAAAGGCAAAACTCCCAATTCACAAAGCTAACACACCAGGATAAGGATTATTATTATTTTTTTTTTATTTTTTTTTTTATAAAAAAAAGTGGCAGCTATTTTTAACTCCATGAGATTTAAAAATGACAATCACATGGTTAAAAATAAAGATCTGTATCCTTGTGTTAATGCTTTGTGAGTTTCCAATTTAAAAAAAAAAGAAATCGTCAGTGCCATGGACCCCTCCAGATACACAGGATCTTCCCACACTGGAAGATCATTAGTATTAATGGATGGATGACGATGCATGATAGTAGACAATAGCAGTATTTGGATGATTGCTAGAGATATCACCAGTCCCTCTGACCCATGTAATAAGTTACTAGCAGTGTCATTTAATAGAAAGTCTGTGATTTGTCATAGTGAATAATATGAATAAATGGACCGTGTAAAAAGGCTTCAACACAACATGCCCCCCCCTCCAAACACCTTTTTTGTAAGCAACAATGGGGCCCCTAACCAGTGAGGGGGTTTCAATTCACTCCAAAGTCTGTCTTTGAAAAAAAAAAGATGTGCTGATTGCGCTTCATGTTTAAATTTATGATCTGCAATACTAGATTTCACCAGCAGGTAGTGCTGCATGAGAAAATTCTATGACTCCTATAGCTATCTGGAGGAGGGAGAACCACTATTAGTCTTTTTAAATAAGATAATGCTAAGTGTGTCAAGTACAAGAACTGACAGAACCCAATAAGATTTCAGATTACTCTCATCTTATAGGGGCAAAAAAAACAAAAACGATTTGCTGCTATGCATTGATGCCCTTTGCACATAGTCATTGCCCTTGGCAGTACGTTATTAAAGGAAAACTGTCACTGCTGAATACTATACAATTGGAATATCTTTCTGGAAAATCCATTTATGCAGGTCATTTTAGGACGCACTGGAATACATAGGCCTCTCAATATGTGGATTGTAACTCAACAACTATTGATACGTGCCCTTGCACTGAATTATGGGATGTACTGGGGGTCATTGCTGAATATGTAAGTGATACACTGTAGGCTGCCTAAGATCCCAGGGGATCCTGGGGTGTGACATTGGATTTTTTTATTTGTTTTTTTTAATTTAGCGGGTTATACTGATTTACACCTAGAGGTGGATCAGTATTCAGGTATGCATACGTTCCTAGATTTAAAGGGAAAATGGTGTGTATTTTCAGTGACAACATATTTTTAGCTATTATTTCATTGATCAACTTTTGATATGACTTTTGTCATTTTAAATTACTTCCCTTTTAAAAAAATGTAATGTGTTAGAGATTTGTAGATTAGCTACTATGGGGACTTGAAGGACAAGTTTAATAATTAGCTAAAAAAAAGTCCTGACTCCTAAATACACTAAGCTTAAGGTGTCACTAAACCCACATCATAAAAAACTATCAATAAATGGTGTATTACATGCTGTTCATACTCAGTCACTATGAGACTTGTTTTCTATATTCTGCAAAAAACATAGTTGATCCTGCTGCTCTCTATCGCCACCTTCTGTCCAAGTCTTCAATTCAGCTAGGGATTTTGCAGCTGTTGTGGCAACTCTGCACATGCTCAGTTTTCAGTGAGTATCTATGCTGAGCATTTCCTCCCTATCACATCTGAGTAGCCCATGTGACTATAGAGTCACACATGTGGGCGTATACACAGAGGTAAATTACAGCCCACTCCCTTTCTCCTCCTCCATGCCCATTAAACAGTTAAACACAATGGGGGTGGGATATTACATCTTGATTGATGGAAGCTTCACCTCCCTCTTATTCTAAGGCACAGGCTGGTCGTAACACAGCCCGTGTCTGGCAGAAATCTGCCCACAACATGTTATTGCCAAAAAATAAAGATTTAATTTGAAATATAGATTTGTATGACAATTGAAACAGTTGATTGGTATCAATTATTTATTTTTACTATGCATTCCAAAGGCTTTTTTTTTTTATTTGAATATGTGACCATCAGCAGAGGACTAGAAGCTCCTGATTATGTTTCCTTGCAGACGAGCTGGGAAAGAGCTGGGTCATGTGACAGCTGTATATTAATTAGGAAAAAGATACTTAGATTTTTTTTTTAAATTAAAATAATTACAGTGCATCATCCATGTACAGAAATAGAAGGGATAACGTAAATTAAAGGGGACGCTCTATTGGATAGATTGATAGCAGCCATTGGCTCCCGCTGCTGTCAATCAAACCCAATGATGCGGGCGCCGGGGCCGGGGCCGAGTCCTGCATTCTGTGTGAATGTACACAGAAGCAGGACTCGGGAGCGCGCCGCCACGGGTGTCCACCTTAGGAGAGCGCTTCTCCAACGTAGGCACTCGATGCGGGAAGGAGCTACCAGCGCCGCCGGGGGACCCCAGAAGTCGAGGATTGGGGCCACTCTGCGCAAAACGAACTGCACAGTGGAGGTAAGTATGACATGTTTGTTATTTAAAAAAATAAATAAAAAATACGAGGGTTTACATTGTGTGTTTAGTATCACTTTAACCACTTATTTCCATGGCCGTGGCCTCACATTTCCTGATCACTAAAAATCTAGCGCCACGCTGCTCGTGCATTAATATCCCAAAAACGTGCATGGGATGTGCATTACTATACCAAAAACGTGCATTGTCCTATATACATTTATGGGGTGTTCATGCACAGGGGCGGACAATCCGGTGCTAGATTTTTTACTGACTGTTGGAGCAGATTAGGAAGCACTGGGGGCAGGGAAGGGATGAGGGATGGTTCAGCTTAGTCATAGGTGTGCGCAGCCTATTGCATTAGAGTGTGTACCCCAAATGTATTAAGACATGGATGATTTTAGTAGGGCAGTGGATGGTGTCAGTAGGGCAGTGGACGATGTCATTGTTTTTTTTATTTTTATTATGTAATTTTTTTAATAATTTAAAAAAAAAAAAATTAGGAGCTCCATTGAGTGTTTTGGTGAAATCAGCAGGGGTAATCTGTACTGCACTGGGTGATTAGGATATGCCAGGCACATCCAGCACACCCCCTGCGTATGCCTATGAGCTTAGTGTATTTAGGATGTTAGGGAAGGTCTGTTTTTTTTTCCTGTATAAATCACTGAACTGGATATCAGCCACACAGGGAGTGCATTGCTTTTAGGGCCAGTTCACACCACATGCAGTCCAGTGTGTTTTTTTTTTCAGCATCAAAAACGCATAGAAAGTAGGTTATATGGTTTTCAATGGTTCACACCAGTGCTTGCAGTTCCAGTGCGTTCCAGTTCCAGAAAAAAAAGTAGAACATGCTGCATTTTTCCTGCACTGGACTGTACTGGAAGGTTGTAAAAAGCATCAAAAACTCACGGGAACGCACCGGAACGCACCTAAATGCACCAAAAACGCACTGAAACGCCCATGTTCTTATTTAAGTTTAAACAAAAAAAAGGGGGGAAAAATGCACTGGCCTGCATCAAAAACGCACCAAAAATGCATCAAAAACGCACCAAAAATGCACATACAAAAAAGCATCTGGAGCGCATCCGGACTGCGTTTCTATGGTGCGATTTGGCCCTTAGTCTCATAAACCGGCAGTGTAAAAAGGAGCTGTAAAGTACCGAAAGCAGAGCCTGAGTATGTGATAACTAAATATGTCTTCCCCCTGTACACATATAATTATAAACTTTACATAGAAACAAGGTTTTTAAAAAAAAAATTGTATGCATTGATAAGAATAATTACATCAAGCTGATTTATTTTACATGTCTATTAAAACGTTTTACAATACTCTGCATGTCCTTTAAATAATCGAATACACATAGGGCATAGAATCATAGAATCATTGGTTTAGTCAGCAAAGGAAAACCTTGTCTTCTGAATTTACAACAAAATTATATTTCTTTTGTGCTTCCACTAGAATTTGTATTGCCACCTCTAATTATTTTAATTTTATTACAGAGCGGCTGATTCAGCCATGCTAAAACGGGGGCAGGAAAATTCTTCCCCTTCGTAAAGATAAATAAGCATCTGCCTTATCGGGATTTTGTGCTTCTTTTGCCTGGTTCAGCTCATGTAAATGGAGTTTTTATATTTAGCTGAAGATTTGTACCCTGGTTTAGGCTCACAAATTATCTCCACCCTTCTTGACATTTGCCTCAAATTTAATAGTGAGGCTGTCATTTACACTTTTGTTTATACTGTCATTATTATCACTCTATTCTGAAAAGACCAAGCCACATTAGCAGATTTTATCTACAGTATCCATATAGGTGTTTCTGTTTGTAGCAGGATTTCACTATATAAAGTAGAAAGGTCCTTTAAGGGTCAGTCCACCTCAAAGTCATATTTTAGCTATAGGCGGAACCTGATGGGTTGTCACTGATCCAACACAGAGAGTGTGAACCGTTTACATTGGCCACAGAAAGCATGGGGGTCCAGAAACCTAAAGGGTTAGTTCAATTTCACAAATCTATCACCCATGCATTCCAGCACCCCAATACATTTCTAATTTTTTGAAATAGAAGCCTCTTTTCAATGTCATATCTGTAGACTCTCCCCACCCTTTCTGAAAAACTCCAAGGTAGGTGACCTAGATGACAGGGTGTGTCGAAAACTGGACGGGTGTACTCAGCTTCACAAGAACAACCACTCTGGTTCGTTTGAACCCACACACACACGCGCAGTGCAAGTACAGTTTTGTGCGACGGAAGGAGGGATAACACACAGTTTTTGTTTTAGCCAACTGTATTTGCTAGTACAACTTATAACATCCAAGTGAAAGATACAACACCAACATGTCAGAAAAAGTTCAAAAACAGAATCACTGAGTTGGAAAAAGGACCACCCCCTTATGTCAGTATATTGTTGGACCACATTTTGCTTTAATTACAGCCTTTAGACTGTTGGGATATGTCTCTACTAACTTTTAGGCTCATCTGACCACCTTAAATGCTCCTTGAAGATTCTGAGGCCACAAGGGAAAAGGTATTATGGTCAGATGAGACTAAAACTGAATTATTTGGCCTCAACATCAAACCATATGTGTGGTGGAAATCCAATACAGCTCACCATCCAAATAACACCATTTCTACAGTAAAGTATGGAGGTGGTAATATCCTGTTATGGTTTTTTTTTTTCTCTGGAGCAGGGACTGGAGCACTTGTCAGGATAAATTGAAAAATGGATGGGGCAAAATACCTTTAAATTCTTGAGGAAAATCCTCTGAATTCTGGCAGAAAGTTGTCAATGAGAAGAAGGTTTACCTTCCAACATGACAATGACCCAAAGGACACAGCAAAAATTACCACACGGTGGTTAAAAGAGAAAAAGTTGAAAGTCCTTGCATGGCCCAGTCAGAGCCCAGACTTAAACCTCATTGAAAATCTGTGGAATGACTTGAAAACTGCAGTCTACAAATGATCACTAACAAATTTAACTGAACTTGAGCAGTTCTGCTAAGAAGAGTGGGCAAATATTGCAACATCTAGATGTGCAAAGTTGGTGGAGACATATCCCAACAGACTAAAGGCTGTAATTAAAGTGATTGTAAAGTCTCTTTTTTTTTTAAATAACAAACATGTTATACTTACCTGTCCTGTGCAGTGGATTTGCACTGGGCAGCCTGTATCTTCCTCTTCTCAGGTCCCTGGCTGGAGGTCCTGGCCCCTCCCTCCTGTTGAGTGCCCCCACAGCAAGCAGCTTGCTATGGGGGCACCCGATCCATTCAGACATGGAGCTGCAGTTCAGCCCTGCCCCCTCTCTCTCCTGAATGGCTAACTGACTTTGATTGACAGCAGTGGGAGCCAGTTGCACCACTGCTGTGTCTCAGCCAATCAGGAAGGAGAGTCCCGGACGGCCGAGGGACTTGTGGACATCGCTGGACAGAGGAGGGGCTCAGATAAGTATTAGGGGGCTGCTGCATTATGCTGAATGCATTAAGATAAAAAAACCTTCTGACTTTACAACCCATTCAAAGCAAAAGGTGATTCAACAAAATACTGACATGGGGGGGGGGGGGGTGATCCTTTTTCCCACTCAGTGATTCTGTTTTTTTGTAATTATTTTTTTTATTTTTTTCTGACATGTTGGTGTTATATCTTTCACTTGGATGCTATAAGTTGCACTAGTAAATACAGGTGGATAAAACAAAAAACTGTGCCTGTCTTTATTTCAGGCTGTAAAGCAACACAATGTGATTATTTTAAAGTGGGTGATTCTTTTCTATACCCACTGTATGCTGGAGATGCAGGAATGCATTGGCAAATATTTTGTAAGCATGGACTAACCACTAAGCACCTGAGATTGCAAAGAAATTGTCAGGTGATTAAACTTTATACCTCTAGCATCAACCAAAAAATGAAATATTTGTTTTGGGTGAACGGAACCTTTAGGCTGGGTTCACACTATTGGAATTGAATGCGGTTTTCCCCACATCCAATGTGCATAGCAGGAGATTGTGACCGTCTCTCTATAGCCAGTTCATACATCTCAGCAGCAGCTTCGGCGCAAATTGCACAGGAGTCCTGTGTGTCTTTTGGTCCATTTCCGGTCCGAATTCAGCCCAAACTTTGGGCTGAAATTGGACCTTAAACGAGACTGTGGACACACCGGACCCCTGCTGTGAACCGGAGCATGCTGCAGTGTGAACCCAGCCTCAACGATATATATATATAAGGTAAGAGTTTTCATTTGCCACATTTGCACAGTATGTGAACATGGTATGTCGGGTGAGTGAGCTCTTGATCTCTTGGCTTGGAATTGTTGTTCTGGTATTGTCAGTACAGAGACAACGTCTAGTCAATGTCACCAGGCAAATATCTAATGGCACTGTTTGCCCGTTCTTCCTCAGATATATCATGTTCCGTTCGCATAAATGCCTTGTCCCATTTCAGCAGTAAAAGTGTGCATAGGCGCATGTTATATAAAATCATTTAAGAGCATCTGTCATTAGCGGGAACATTAGACTCGCATACATGAGGTTCCGAAAAGTCCATCTGGGCAGATCCAATTTTTGGGCAGATTTTCAGCAATAATTGATATCTGCAAGTCTTACGTGACAAAAATCTCTCTGACAGTTGAACAAATGTGTCAAAATCTTTTCTGCTATCTATCTAGTGGTGGCTGGTGCTCAAAAATTTTTGGGGGGAGCAAACAACCTGAAAAAAACCCCATCAATTGCAGTTTCACTGTACCATCAATCGCAGCCACTGTGCCATCAATCGCAGCCAATGTGCCCATCAATTGCCGCCACTGTGCCCATCAAACGCAGCCATTATGCCCATCAAACACCGCCACTGTGCCATCAAACGCAGCCACTGTGCCATCAATCGCAGCCGCTATGCGATCAATCGCAGCCACTGTGCCATCAATCGCAGCCGCTGTGCCATCAATCGCAGCTGCTGTGCCATCAATCGCAGCCACTGTGCCATCAATCGCAGCCACTGTGTCATCAATCGCAGCCGCTGTGCTCATCAATTGCCGCCACTTTGCCCATCAAAGGCAGCCACTGTGCCCATCAAACACCGCCATTGTGCCATCAAACGCAGCCACTGTGCCCATCAATTCCCGCCACTGTGCCCATCAATTGCTGCCACTGTGCCATCAAACGCAGCCACTGTGCCATCAAATGCAGCCACTGTGCCCCATAAAATGCAGCGACTGTGCCCATCAAACGCAGCCACTGTGCCATCAAATGCAGCCACTGTGCCCATCAATTCCCGCCACTGTGCCATCAAATGCCGCCACTGTGTCATCAAATGCCGCCGCTGTGCCATCAAATGCCGCCACTGTGCCCCATAAAATGCAGCCACTGTGCCCATCAATTGCCGCCACTGTGCCATCAAATGCAGCCACTGTGCCCATCAATTGCCGCCACTGTGCCATCAAATGCAGCCACTGTACCCCATAAAATGCAGCCAATGTGCCCATCAATTGCTCCCACTGTGCCCATCAATTTCCGCCACTGTGTCCATCAATTGCTCCAACTGTGCCCCATCAAACGCTGCCAGTGTGCCCCCCACCGGCCCCCCATCTGCACTTACCTGTCTCGGTGGGACAGCTCGATGCTCCTCGAAGTCTTCTCCCATCCTCTCTTCCTGTCCTCTGCTAGGATTGGACGCCTGGCGCCTGGCGTCCAATCACAGCGCCTGTCGTTTCAGCCAATCAGGTGGCGGGTAACAGATCCGAGTACCTGATTGGCGAATATTCATTCGCTTTTCTAACACACAGCTGAGTGACCTGCGAGTGCCCAGCATGGCGCTCGCAGGTCACCTTTTTTTATGCCTATTAGAGCCTATGGCTCTAATCAGGTGCTTCAAAACCACCCCCGCCGCTGTAATTCCGGCGCCCTGTGCCCGAAAAGAGGCCGGGCACCTGAATAGGGGGTGGCAGCGGCAGCCATAGATAGATTCATGCAATGCATGAATCTATCTATTGGTGCTAGAGGCGGGGGTGACAGGAGAGAGGGGGCGGCGCCCGTGTGCCCTTATGGACGCACCGTCACAGTATCTATCTACTGTATTTATCTTCTGAGATGCCTGATCTACTGATTATTCGTTACACTAAACAGTACGTATGTTATGTAAAGTAAAGAATGTTGTGGCATTTGAAATGTTTTAAAGGTCATCTAGTATACCCTATTGCTAAAATCTCTTTACCTTTAATATGTTAATGTAAATTCAGAAGTCATTTAAACTATTTTAAAGTCACAGCTTTTATAAAAGTGTTATCTGCCATAAAGGTCCTTGTTTGGGAAACTTCCTGTTATGAGATGACAGCAGTTTGCAATCATTTCGTAGTTGTTCTTCTGCATTATCACCCTGACTTACGGACTTCCGTTGGAAACATCAAGTGGCCATGCCATTGTGTAGGCGTGTTCCACTGTTGTCACTTTCAGGAATTTTGTCTTAAGAAATGGCATGCAGCCATCGCTGAAGTACATGTAGTTAGGAACTGGATGCAAAGGGCTGCAAGAACGCAAAAATACGTATTTAATTAAAAAAATGATACAAGGTGCTTTAGAAAACTAAATGTAATTAAGTTGATATTTAGGTCTAATTTAATGTAAACCCGTCAGGCATTTTTCTGCTTTTTAAACTGCTACTAGGAAAGGATGGTAAACAGCTATAGGTCCTAGTAAATATATTTATATGACTGTTATACAACCATCTCTATGTAAAAGTGGAACGACACTGTATCTGAGCACCACAAATCAAAAGCACTATTTAATTCATTTTTAATATTCAAACCAAACTCCTCCATCCATCCATGTCTCTATGCTTTATTTTTGCTGAGAAATCACTTTGAAAAACATCCCCTAGCATTTCTGGCGTAAGGGCTTTTTCTTGAGTAAGGACAAATGATTCATATAGCATTTACTTTGTGGGGTTCATCTGCCCTTAGCTCAGTCATGCAGATGTCCTGTCAGATTAGGCGACCCGTCAAATCTTCTAACGGTAGTGACGTTTCATCACGACCATCTTGGTACACCCCGCACTCAGCCGCAGTAAGCCTACAGTCTGAAGTCGACAAGCAGACATCTTTTTACACCCACCGAAGTCTTGCATTTTACACTTATTTTTAACAGTAAATGGAGCTTATATCCTGAAATACAGTATTTAGAACTCTGTGACACTGGTTTGATGTTTAATTTTAAAAGCAGCGGTCTTCTGTCAGATTAGCAAACGTGTGAGATCAGAAGGCTTGCCGCTGCTTTTAAAATTCAACATCAAAACAGTGTCACTTCTAAATACTGTATTTCACGATTACTGGTAAAAATAAGTGTGAAATGCAAGACTTTGGTGGGTGTAAAAAGATGTCCGCTTGGCGATTTCAGACTGTAGGCTTGGTGTGGGTTGTACCAAGATGGCCGTGACTGGACGTCACTTCCACTACAAAATCTGATGGGTCGCCTAATCTGATGGAACACAGGCATGAGGGTATGCTTAGCTGGGAAAACCCCTCCTCCCCTCCTGAAGACTCCTGTGATTTATGATATCATTTGCCTATGCAAGAAATCAGGAAGTAACTGAAAAAAATGGAAAAAAAAAGTTTAAAGCAAGTAAAATATGATATACTTTCCTATCTATTTACCAATGCCAGCAGCATAAAGATTAAAAATAGTCAATGTTGACTGAGAGAGTGAAGTTCCGTGTCCTGATCAAGCGCTGTTATCTGTGTGAAACGCGTTAACATTTTTATCTCCTGGTGCTCGCTGTGCTTTATATGCTTTTATTTGTTGATTACCACAATAAAGATTTCGGAATCCTTGCGGAGTATGTAGTCATTCATCCATTTTTCCCAGAGTGAAGTTCCACTTAAAGCTTCACCTCACCCCTCCCTTTCTGCCTCTTATGCCGCGTACACACAGTCGGACTTTTCGTCTACAAAAGTCCGACGGACTAAAGCTGGCTGACAATCCGATCGTGTGTGGGCTTCCCCGGACT
Organism: Lithobates clamitans; assembly: GCA_037952925.1. Classification (NCBI taxonomy): domain Eukaryota; kingdom Metazoa; phylum Chordata; class Amphibia; order Anura; family Ranidae; genus Lithobates; species Lithobates clamitans. The sequence continues at coordinate 2,565,308 of JBBGZY010000725.1, read as the reverse complement.
TTCAGCGGACTTTTCCAGCCTCAAATTTGACGGACTTTAGATTTGAAACATGCGTCTTTACGTCGTAACTACGCCGGACCCAGAAATCCGCTCGTCTGTGTGCTAGTCCGATGGGCAAAAACCCACGCTAGGGCAGCTATTGGCTCCTGGCTATCAACTTCCTTATTTTAGTCCGGTGTACGTCATCACATACGAATCTGTCGGACTTTTGTGTGATCATATGTAGGCAAGTCCGTTCGTAAGAAAGTCTGCCGCAAGTCCGCCAAAAGTCCGTCGAAAGTCTGTCGGACAGGCTGTCGGACTTTTGTAGCCGAAAAGTCCGACCGTTTGTACGCGGCATTACACTTCACTATTAGTCAGTAATATTAGTTACTATTAGTCGGTAAGGCTGACGGTTGCTATAAGGGCTATTGTAGATTGTTTGTGGTGCTTTGACTTTAATGAAGGACAATTGGATTTTAAAATAGGGAAAAGGTCTGCTCTCTAGGCTACTATAATCAACCTTACAACAACCTTCACACACAAGGCATCTGCCTACTCTTGGAGCACCCCAGGCAGGCAGGTCCCAACAAATCGCATTTGTTCCTACAGGATTAAGGAGGTCTTGTTGAACATGCAAATGTCCATCATTGTCCTCTGTTCATGTGACATCTGACCTCTGGAGGGGGTTGAACAGGCAGAGCTAGGGAGTAGGTTGTGACACGGGGGTGACCCCACGTTTGTCCCAGGAGGTCATACTGTATGGATTAACCAAGTGATTTCCCCACAAGAATGTCAATCAGTGTCACTGCTGAGCAAGTCTTTTTTATGATCTGAATTAGCACACAGCTACATGTAGTTGGTTGTCCAGGAGGCAAATGTCAGTATTATAATAAAGTTACATAAATATCAGTTTTGTCATGTTGCACTGGTGTTTCTGCCCGGAGAAACCTTGTCAATAAGGTAACCAACACTTTCCTAATTGGGTAGCAGATTTTCAATTAGCTAGTTCAGCCAGTGAGGTAAGGACACTTAAGAAGAAAGTAAGTGGTCCTTAGGGAGTTGCCCCAGGTGATGGGATTACTAGCGTGACATGGGGACCAATAAGGGACCAACACTGAGTTAAGTTGGGTAGGCTGGAAGTTGACTTTTTCTTCAAAAGTTGGCATTTGAATAACAGAGTGCTCTTGAGTTTTGGATGCTCAAGCAACAAAATTCTTCCCGAATGCTCAAGTAGCATTGTATAGTATATATATGTACAGGGACTTCTGGTACCAGTTCATTAAGCTGAAACACATTGATCGTTTTACTTGAAATAGCAATCAGACATTTGGAAGTTGTCTGACCAAAGAAAACCAAAGATTTCTAAAATTTTGACACCTTATATAAGAATGTTCCTGCCCACTTAAAATGGGTTCTGTGACTATTGCCGATAAATGATGGGATGCAAATTGACGATTTAGTATGAGCCCCATCTTCCCATATGATAATTGCTTTCTTATCCTATACACAGGCTGATTATTATTACAATTGTAAGTACCAGACAACAATGGACGTGTATGGGTATTTAAACAGTAGCTTGGATTATTCAATTATTCAGCTTATCAATCTATACTAAGGTACCCAAAGACATAATAGTGATAATGTTATTAGCATTTCCCCATGCTCATATAGTAATTGAACAGTGCACATAGAAAGCAGAAACATAAAAGCTGGACAAGGAATAAGTCTATATTGTTGGAAATTTCCAGGCTGGTCCCCTTAGTCTCATTTTAAGTATTTTAGGACATAAGGGACCTACAAAATAGCGTACATGTTTTTGTAATAAAATAGGGCTTTCAAAGGATGTTTCCAGCACTTTATTTTTATAAAGTAGAATGCAAGAGTATTGCCTACAGACAGTATATACCTAACTGGCATGTATTATGACTATATCTGAACAGTAGCATATAGATTACACACACATATAACTGAATGAGTAGAGTACCACACCCCCTTGCTCTCTTCTACCAGAGAAAAACAGCTTTCTGGATTTTCGGTCTGCAGGTATAACAATTGAATGACTAGTGCTGGGCTTTCTCAATAGCAGCATATAGATTACATGCTCACACATCTAAATGAGAGCAGGGTCACAACCTTTTAATCTCTTTCAGCAGAGAAAACTGCCATCTGGATTTTCAGTCTGCAGGCATCCGTCAACAAGTGAATGACTAGTGCTGGGCTTTCTGAATAACAGCATATAGATTACATGATCCACACATCTAAAAGTGTGTATCCAAATCATATGTTAGATACCCACATCTAAATGAGAGCAGCATATAGATCACATGACACACACATCTAAATGAGAGCAGGGTCGCAGCCCTTACTGTCTTCTAGCATGGATGCTACCAATTGGTTTCTCAGTTTGCAGGTGTTTTGTCAGATTTGGTGACCCGTCAGAATGTGTAACAGAAGTGACGTTTTGTCCCCGCCCTCTTGGTACACCCCACACTCATAGTAATGACCCGTACACACGATCGGACATTCCGACAACAAAATCCATGGATTTTTTTCCAACGGTTGTTGGCTCCAGCTTGTCTTGCATATACACAGTCACACAAATCTTATCGTAAATTCTGAATGTCAAGAACGTGGTGACGTACAACACGTACGACGAGCCGAGGAAAAGGAAGCCAGTGTGGCTCTTCTGCTTGATTCCGAGTATGCGTGGAACTTTGTGCGTCGGAATTGTGTACACATGATCGGAATTTCCGACAACGGATTTTGTTTTTGGAAAATTGGAGTACCAGATCTCAAATTTTGTGTGACGGAAATTCCGATGGAAAATGTCCGATGGAGCCTACACACTGTCGGAATTTCCGACAACACGCTCCCATCAACCAAATCTGATGAAACACAGGCATCAGTCAACAAGTGAATGACTAGTGCTGGGCTTTCTGAATAGAAGCAGATAAATGATCACTCAATCAGTTGAGTGAGAACAATGACATGGCTTCTTACTTGTTTCTAGCAGAGAAAGCTGCCATTTAGATTTTTCAATCTTCCGGTATCCTTCAACATAGAAGGGGAAGTGGTGGGTTTTCATATCAGCAAGCCCAGCACACTCCTCAAAAAGGATGACATGAAAGCATCCCACATTAAGTGATTAAAAAAAATATTTACAAAAGATAGATGTATTTAAATAATATAAGCATCATATAAATATCAGTTTATATATTTAAAAATAAATTATACTTTTCCATTAATATGAGGTCAACAATGACAACATAGAAGGGTTTCACCCATTAGGCAGTAATACATGTGAATGTGCAGAAAACCATAGCAACTGAACAGCAGTGATCTTTCATTAGTTTGACTACTGTACAATAAAAGGTTAATTCTGATTGATTGCTCTACATTACTACTACAGTTCATGTTCTTGTGAGTCTTTGTCTGAATCGGGGGGCTTCAGAAAGCATCTTCATTGAAATTATACTTGCTGTTTCTGCAATTGTCCTTTGTTCGGGCGCTTCCTGCTATAGGGAGACAATGCTTTGTTCATGTTTCCAAGTGGTGCTACTGCATTGTCACCCTATCATATGAGTTTCCAATGGAGAGTACATGTGACCACTTCACTGCACATTACTCAGGCTTGGTTCACTGTTGTCACCATCAGAAAACCCGCTCTGAAATGTGCCATGCAGCTATCACTGAAGTACATGTAGACAGGACGTGGTTGCCCAGGTGGCTGCAAGAGATCTGCAGTACTGAAATGCATTAAAATGTGAAAACTGTATTTTAATTTTAAAAATGCCTTTGTTTATGATACACAATGCTTTAAAAAACCAAATGTCATCCATTTAAGGTTTACATCTACTTTATTGTAAGAGTGAAACATGAAGTGGTGATGTGCCGTGTAAAGTGATCCAATAAACCAGTCAGATGTCATCACTGACTGATCTGAAATCTGATTGGTTGCTATGGATTATTGTGCCTGATACATCATCATTGATTTGTGCACTGCCTCAGTGAACATGTCCTCTTGGTTATAAAGGTCCTTGGCCTGGAGGTTTGCTTGCAGATCCATAATTGGTCTACGCTTCATCATGACCTTATTAGTATAAAAATGGGGGCAATTTCATCTTGCCCCACTGATTCATTCTTCCTCTTATCATAATGTAAAGGGACTGCATATTCTTGGACTACAAGCAAGTGATGATCACTGAGGGCTTTGTAATCATAATGAAAACAGAAGCTTAGGCTTGCATAGAGAAGATATTGGAAGAATAGCCCTTGGGGAAGAAGATCATGCTAATTTTTATTGAGCGGATTTTTATGAGCTGTGTTACCATACTGATAATGATTAGTTATATAATGGAATTTTGTTACACATAGCAAATGAGAATAGCGTTATGTTGGTTTCAAGGCTCTAATAGGAGATCTTCCAGTTGCTGTTTTTTTTCCCCTATGTTGCCTTGTCCTCTTGGTAATACTAATATTTGATAGCAAGCTACAGAGTACAAAGGAGATGGCTTTCTACAGAGCTATGCGCACCACAAGAGACGGATGAGAGTGTTTATACAACTGGGTCACTTTGTAAAAACGGTTAACATAATGGCTAGAAACATGCATAGCACGCTAAAAGATTGTCTAGAAGTGTATTATGGTCAAGATTAAGGTTTAAAGTAGAGTAGGGAGTATAAAGTCATAGAATACGTGTTTAAAAAATGACAGTTCTTTATCAATTAGTAAAAACAAACTTAGTATACAATTAATAGACCAGAATCAAAATATCAAGTTCCTTTATATGAAAGAGCTGCTAGTAGCATGCACCAATATCATATATATACAGTATCTCAGTGAGTACACCCCTTACATTTTTGTAAATATTTTATTTTATCTTTTCATGTGACAACACTGAAGAAATGACACTTTGCTACAATGTAAAGTAGTAAGTGTACAGCTTGTATAACAGTGTAGATTTGCTGTCCTCTCAAAGTAACTCAACACACAGCCATTAATGTCTAAACTGCTGGCAACAAAAGTGAGTACACCCCTAAGTGAAAATGTCCAAATTGGGCCCAAAGTGATATTTTGTGTGGCCACCATTATTTTCCAACACTGCCTTAACCCTCTTGGGCATGGAGTTCACCAGAGCTTCACAGGTTGCCACTGGAGTCCTCTTACACTCCACCAGGAAGAAATTACGAAGCTGGTGGATGTTAGAGACCTTTGCGCTCCTCTACCTTCCGTTTGAGGATGCCCCACAGATGCTCAATAGGGTTTAGTTATGGAGACATGCTTGGCCAGTCCATCACCTTTACTCTCAGCTTCTTTAGCAAGACAGTGGTTGGGGTCGTTATCATGTTGGAATACTGCCCTGCAGCCCAGTCTCTGAAGGGAGGTGAACATGCTCTGCTTCAGTATGTCACAGTACATGTTGGCCTTTATGTTTCCCTCAATGAACTGTAGCTCCCCAGTGCTGGCAGCACTCGTGCAGCCCCAGACCATGACACTTCCACCACCATGCTTGACTGTAGGCAAGACACACTTGTCTTTGTACTCCTCACCTGGTTGCCGCCACACACACTTGACGCCATCTGAACCAAATAAGTTTGTCTTGTCTCATCAGACCACAGGACACCAGTAATCCATGTCCTTAGTCTGCTTGTCTTCAGCAAACTGTTTGCTGGCTATCTTGTGCATCATCTTTAGAAGAGGCTTCCTTCTGGGATGACAGCCATGCAGAACAATTTGATGCAGTGTGCGGCGTATGGGCTGAGCACTGACAGGCTTACCCCCCACCCCTTTAACCTCTGCAGCAATGCTGGCAGTATTTATACATCTATTTTCCAAAGACAACCTCTGGATATGACGCTGAGCACGTGCACTCAACTTCTTTAGTCGACCATGGCGAGGCCTGTTCTGAGTGGAACCTATCCTGTTAAACCACTGTATGGTCTTGGCCACCATGCTGCAATTCAGTTTCAGGGTCTTGGCAATCTTCTTATAGCCTAGGCCATCTTTATGTAGAGCAACAATTCTTTTTTTCAGATCCTCAGAGAGTTCTCTGCCATGAGATGCCATGTTGAACTTCCAGTGACCAGTATGAGAGAGTGAGAGTGATAACACCAAATTGAACAAACCTGCCCCCCATTCACAAGTGAGAACTTGTAACACTAACGAGTCACATGACACTGGGTGTCATGAGAAGGTTCACCCATTGGTGGGGCCGTCAGTCTCTTGCATCACAGTACCAGTGTCCACCAGCGGGTGTCTTCCAACACCTAAGACCTGTAATAAGAGGACTCACCTGTTGGTGGCACTGTTGGATCCTTGGGCCGTAGCACCGGTGTCCACCAGCGGGTGTATTCCAGCAGTGTGGAGCAGACAGCACCTTCTGCGCTCAGGTGTTACGTGAGGTCAATTATTAGCAGCCTTATTAATTACCCGGCAAGCCCTCACATGCTTGCCTTGGTATCTCTCTCCTTGAGCCCTGACCTTGTTCGCCTGTTAACCGATCCTGAGCCTGCATCCGACCTTGTTTCTGAGCTTATCCTGACCCAGTCCCTTCTATGTTCCTGTACCCTTCAGCCCGATTCATCCCCTCTCTGTCCTGTTGGTTCCCTGTCCCTCATTTACTGATCTTCCTGTGTATGACCTTGGACTGGCTAACGTTTACGCTTCTGGAACATCCCTTGTCCTTCTGCTGACCTGCGTGTATGACCCTGGACTCGCTGACATCTGTGATTCTGGTACTGCCCCTTGCTATATATATTGTTGTTGTTGATGGGTTTGTTGGGTTGGTTGTGCACTGTTTGTATTTTCTTATTTATCATCTATCTTAATAAATATTATTATTCACTTTACATGCGTTTTGGGTTATCTCTGTGCAGTCCACACGGTCTGGTCTACTAATTCCTCTGAAACTGGTGAGGGAAAATGGCTAATTGGGCCCAATTTAGACATTTTCACTTAGGGGTGTACTCACTTTTATTGGCAGCGGTTTAGATATTAATGGACGTGTGTTGAATTATTTTGAGGGGACAGCAAATATACACTGTTATACAAGCTGTACACTCACTACTTTACATCGTCTTCAGTGTTGTGACATGAAAAGATATAATAAAATATTTACAAAATTGTGAGGGGTGTACTCACTTTTGTGAGATACTGTGTATAATATATATATATATATATATATATATATATATACTCGGGTATAAGTCGTTCCGAGTATAAGTCGAGGCCCTAATTTACCACAAAAAAATGGGAAAAACTTATTGACCCGAGTATAAGACGAGGGTGAGAAATGCACAGCTACTTTAAGTGGAAAAGAGGGTCAACAATGCCCATTTGCAGCATCACTGTGCCCATTTGCATGCCCCACTGTGCCCATTTGCAGCCATAGGTCCCCTGAACTTCAAACTCGGTAGTTAAGGGTTCCTAGATGCCCCCTAGCTGCAGCCAAAATTTGGGGTCTCTGAACCCAAAGGGTCCCGAAATGACATTGCTGCAGATAGACACAGTTGACCAAATTTGGGGCCCCGTATCTCGGGGCCACTTAGTGCTAAGAACCCCAAATTTGGTGTGCAAACCCAGTGGAACTAGCACCATACAATTTCCAAAGCTGGGGTTTCTAGCACCAAGTGGCCCCGAGATACAGGGCCCCAAAAATCAGTTCAGAAAATGTCAGGGCCACTTGGTGCTAGGAACCTCAGCTTTGGATATGTTGTGGTACCAGGTCCACTGGGTTTGCACACCAAATTTGGGGTTTCTAGCACCAAGTGGCCCTGAGATACGGGGCCCCAAATCGGTTAGGAAAATGAATTTTTTTGCTGCAGAAAAGTGCTTGACTCGAGTATAAGTCGAGGGGGGCACTTTCAGCACAAAAAAATGTGCTGAAAAATTCGACTTATACTCGAGTATATACGGTATATATATTTTTATACGAGATTTATATAGCGCCAACAGTTTACGCAGCGCTTTACAATGTAATATATATATATATATATATATATATATATATATATATATATATATATACCTATACCCATACCTTTTATAAAAGAGAAAGGGTTGGTTCACTTAAAATGACTACTGTGGTCGTAAGAGGAGTTTGGTGGGCTGTGTCAATTGTTGTCTTTATTTTATGTGCTGGGGAAACCAGCAGAGAGCTCAATATACCATAGTATCTGCTATGTTCCCTTCAATTTGGGAGTTTTAGATTTTCCAGTCCCTACCAGAGAGTTTTCACTTCTCCTTTTGAATTCTTGTAATATAAAATATAAAATCCCAACTGGAAAGTAGGACCCCTTGTATTGGCTGTGTCAGGTTCAGAACTGGATCATCCACAAGACAATCTAGGAAGGAACATAGGGTCCTTTAGATTGGGGGGGCAGCTATAACCTTCATGCTCCTAGAGTAAATCAGGCAAATAATGCAGTCGGTAAAAACTGTGCACCCACTTGTCACTTCACATGGGAGAATGCACTCTTAGGCAGTTTGGGGTTGATTTAGTAAAACTTGAGAGTGCAAAATCAGGTGCAGCTCTGCGTGAAAACCAGGTTTCAGGTTTTTTGCCAAAGCTTAATTGAACAAGCTGAAGTTAGAAGCTGATTGGCTACCATGCACAGCTGCACCAGATTTTGCACTCTCTAGTTTTAGTAAATCAACCCCTTGGTGTCTGTTGGGGCCATGCCAGCAAAGATAATGCACATGAGGTGTTGCGTACCTATTGCAATCCTGATTAATGACAGTTGAAGGGATAAGAAAGTTGCTACTTTGCTGAAGGCCTCATTTTGTCTGAAAGCCCAAGTCTGAGCTAAAATTTTATTTTTCAATGTATCCCCCATGTGGTTAAAAAAAACAGCTTTGGCTGTAATTCTTGCCACCAGTCCAGAGCTGCCCCCACAATACCTTTCCTTGGCCATAAGACGTCCTCAGTCTTCTGGGTTTAATGACACCTGGTGCATCATGATGACCCAGAACCCCTCAGTGGATGGGGCCATGATACCCCCGCATTCAATATGGAGTCCTCAGTCTTCCAGACTACTTAATGCCCAATGTCACTAAACCTAGAAGACTGAGGACACCATTGTGAATACTTGGTGTCATGGCCTCATCCACTGAGGGATCATCATAATGGAACCTTAATTCTTACTGTACTGGTGCAAAGAATAGTGCTAAGGTCTTTATGCCAACGCTTTCTGAATCAGGATGGACCACTCAGCCTTGAGAAGATGCCAAGAGGAACTGTCATGGGACTGGCCTTCAGAAAACAGTAAATAATAAAACAAACAGAAAGAAAAAACACATATATAGCCACTGCAGGCCACGGGGAAGGGAGGGGATTGATTTTGGGGGTGGGGGGCAGTGATGGAGGGAGCATGGAGCCCAGAATTTAGTTATAATCTGTCCTTCAAGCAATGCAGGAGCTTCTCTGCTGGCCACTGTAGCTTCAGCATTGCATTGTGTTATTCCTAGCTGGGATCTAGATCAAACCTTGTGGTGTCTGTATTGCTGACCTGTTTGGGATAATATAAGTTCCATTGAGGGCCAGCTTGGCTGAAGCCAATTATTTAGGTAGGTTCTTGTGTGGTGGAAATCAAGGTAAACAAAGGTAAATGTACAAACCTACTGCAGATAACTCCCTTATAGACACTGAACTCAAGATTCAACCACTGCAAGATAGCCATACTTATCATCACATAACCCTAACTACACAATCTAAAGCCTCATACACACGATCGGATTTTCCGCAGCATTGGACTTTTGTCCAAAGGGCATGTGCCTGGATTTTGTCTTGCATACAAACGGTACACAATTGCTGGCCAACAAACACGAACTAGACTTACTACGAGCCGATAAAGAGGAAGTTCAACTGTCAGGCGCCACCCTTTGGGCTCCTTCGGCTAATTTCATGTTAGTAGAAGTTTGGTGAGTGTTGATTCGCGCTTTTCATTTCGCGCTTTTCATTTCATGCTTTTCAATTCATTTCTGAACGGCCGTTCATCAACCAGACATTTTGCGGAATCGGAGGAGATAACATGTTATTTATTATTGGCTTTGAAGTTATTGCTTTGACCCAAGTCCAGTCCAGGAACAGGAGGAGGAGGATTTCTTGGACAAACAATTGGTTGCTTTATTAATCGTGACCAATTATGTCATATGCATTTGCTGCGGGAGCTCCAGGAGAATAATCTGGATAATTTTCAGAATTATCTCTGGATGACGGACCCCTGCTTTCACCAACTCTTGGCATTGTTGACCCCCTATATTAAGAAGCAAGACACATGCATGAGGCTTTTATTTATTTTTTTGGTTGAATAATGATTTGATTTGCTACATGTTCTATGTTTTTGGATGCATAGAATGCACTTTTTGGTTAAGTTCTATTGGCAGATAGCATGTCTAATTTTATTTGTTTTCTTTTTTTAATGCACAATCAAAAATTGTGGAGAATAATACTAGGCTATGTGTTTTACTTCAAATGACAGTTTGGGAGTAGGCAGTTACAAAAAAATACAATGTAAAATTAACAAGGGACACCAACATAGTTGTATCTTTGATCTTAAAAACTACGGGATAATGGTGTTGTGGTAACGTGCCCAAAAAAAAAAACAAAACAAGCATAATAATGTTATTTTTGATATCACTAGAAAATAAAAGCCTTTTAAAATATGTTTGGCAGAACTCCATCAATGTGCGCTGCATTTTGAGATTCATAATTTGCCACATCACGAATGTTAATTCTCCATTACGAACGCTAGTTTACAAGACCAACCGCTTCTGGCTCATCCTTGCTTCCGAGCATGCATGTTTGTACTTTGGACTTTTGTCTGACAGACTTGTGTACACACGATCGGAAAATCCGACAACAGACATTTGTGCGCGGAAAATTTTAAAGCCTGCCATCCAACATTTGTCCACGGAAAATCCAACAACCATTGTCCGATGGAGCATACACACGGTGGGATTTTCCGCCAACTGCTTGTCATCCCGTCGGAAAATCCGATCGTGTGTACGCGGCTTAACTCTTCCCTTTTCATGAAAAATAGGGCAAAGCCCATTATTTTTTATTTATAGTTTCTACTAAATTTGACTAGTGTTGACCCCGAAGAGTGATGGTAATGCTATGAAGAAGTTGTAGTAATTTCCTATGCCTTGACTATTTATTTGATAATAGCATTAGGGCTGATATAAATTTAGGACAGAATTTTTATGTTCTTTATTTCACTGGAAAAACCACACTCATTGGTTTGACTTTTATATGACAGTGTTGATACTGATGATGGTGAAGTGCTGCAGATTATGTTGCACCTGCTGATTATGGTCATTTGTTGCTGTAATTAAAGGTATTGTTTTCTGATGATGAGAAAGAAGCTTCCTAATGATGCTGGTGGCTGTGATAATTATAGGCTCCTGTGCTGGAATGATGAAGGGACACAATGGGCTTGATTCATTAAAAATCGAAAAGTGAAGCGTATCTGTGTGAATATTTTTTTTTTGCATATGGTTAATCATTTCACATTTAAAGTGTATCTAAACACTAAAACAAAAATATATTATATTGCACCCTACTAGTTCTTTGACTGTAGTGGCTGCATTCGTTTTCCTTTTTTCCTTTATTTACATCTGGTTCTTTTGCAAATAAACTTTGTCCCTATTTTTCTCTAATGTATCTATGGAGGGAACCATGGTTGTCATACAGGCTTGACATACAGGCTTATCATACAGGTTGACATATCTGTCTCTGTTTTTCTCCATTACATGGTGGATTAATGGGACTGGCAGTTTATACAATAACAACAAGGCACTATGTGCTTTTGTAAGAGTAGATGTAAACCCCATCTGGGTTATATTTGGTTTGCTAATGCACTGTGTATTATATGCCCCTTTTCTCCACCCCTACCCACTTCCAATCACTGTTCCTTGGTTCCACCTCCTGCCCACCTCCCAGTGTTGCCCTTTATAGAGAATACAGATCCAGAACAAATACAGAAAGTATAATTTACTGGTGCCAAGTAATTTGTATGGAATTTGTTAATGATAACAAAAAAATCAGTAAAATAGTTCCCCTGCAGCCAGCAACAACAATAGACCCACCAATACTATAGATTCCCCCAAAAACAATGGAACACCCACACCAAAACACCCCCTGCACAACAATAGACCCCATAGCAACAGATCTCTCCACAGCCAGCATCAATAGACCCTCCAGGAGCCAGCAATAATAGGCCTCTCCCTTAACAATAGATCTCTTCCAGCAACAATAGATCCCCCACCAGTAACAATAGACTTCCCCAGCAACAATAGCCCCTGCAAAAATAGATCTCCCCCAGCTACAATAGATCCCCCCAGCAGCCAACATCAGTAGACACTTTAGCACACCCCAGCACCCCTTGCCAATACATACATTCCATGATGGGGGTGCCGGAACTGCTTTCCTCCGCAGTTTCGCTGGAAAAAATAGCCCTTATTATAAGAAAAGAGCACTTGAGTGCACATCATTGCTCTGAACCAGCTTAATGATAGTAACAACAATGGACTATGAGCATGTGCAGTGTGTGTCAGCATTGACGCTTGTGGTCTCCAACAGAGGGGAATGGGACAGGGTCACAATTCAGAAGCACAATTAGGAGACAAGTAGGGTTGCTGTAGGCTACTTTCACATTGGGGTGGTGCCGGCGATAGCGGTAAAGAGCCACTAGCAGGGGCACTTTTAACCCCCGCTAGCGGCCTAAGAAAGGGTTAATAGTGCCCGTGTTGTGGCGCTGCCAAAACGATTTGCAGGCACTTCGGCAGCGCTGCCCATTCATTTCAATTTTGGCCGCACCGCCCCAAAGATGCTGCTTGCAGGACTTTTTTTACCGTCCTGCAAGCGCACCGCCCCAGTAGGGTTGACACATCATCCCTTTAAACCAGGACACATATTAATTACACGTGTTCTGAGGCTGATTTAATGCAGATAAGGTACCAAGTGAGTTTAATTACCACTTTAATCAACCACAGAATCTGTGTAATTAATGTGTTTCCTGGATGATGTGGCAACTCTGGGGTGGCTTGAGAGGGGCACTATTTTAAGTGCTAAAAATGGTGCCTGAAAAGCGCCCCAGTGTGAAAGGGGTCTTACTAAAGTGAAAGCTCTACTGACTAGTTCTATCAGTGAATTATGTGCAAGCAAAAATGCATTTTTTTAAATTTTCCCTTGCATGTGATTGGTTATTCTTTTCAAAGTGAAGCTTCACCTCATTTACTCTGAAGCAAATGCACAATCTATTTGTCACTGGTAAATCAACTCCTGTTGTCCTTTCATAACAGAAAATGTCTAAACAAGGACTATAATGCCCAGATCACCAGGTTGAAGATTTAAAATGATTTTACTTTACTTTTATGAGATTTTAGTGATCCAGTAGGCAAACCACGTTTTAAAAAAGGCGCATGCACCTTTTTCTGCCGGAAACTCAGGCACAAGCAAATGCGGCCCGCAAAAATATATGTAAGCTGAGCCTAATTTATAATTCTTTGCTGACATGCAGTTTTTTTCTGCACTTCTGTCTGTAAACAAAAAGATATTGCAGTTTGTAAAGGTAACATTCTTTTTACATTAAGACTTGAATGATATTGCAGTACTTAGTTACCATTCATTTTACTAATAGAAATTGAATCATTAAAAATGAATGAAGTGATAAATTCCCCATGGCCTACACTGTAATGGCACCATTTATTAGTTTTTATGTTTTTGTTTTTTTTTCAGTCGCTAATAATCTTTATTAATTTAAATTTACTTTTCTTCCCTGCTGGGCTCTCCATTACCAACCAGAAAATGCAAACATGGAGCACAGTGCCCCTTTTTCTTATTCTCCATCTTCAGATGGGAAAGTAAGGAGATCCCATCTTAGGTGCCATTTAAAACACATTGGAAACTCTTTGGTGTTTACTCCCCAGGCCCGGTGTATTAAGGAGGGAAACTCTGGTCTAAAACTAAGGAACTGTTAAGGGCTCCTTCATCCCTAAACATTTTGTTGTGATGCGTTACTTCATGCCTAATAATGTAAAGTATTTTGCACCTTAACATGCATTATGTCCGTTTGAATGGGCTGCCAGCGCATGACAACTTACAAAAAAATTGCACCCAGAATTTTTTTTTTTTTTACCCAAGGTAAAAAGGTCTGTTAGCATCTAGTGTACTTGTGGGTTTGGTTGCCATTATAAATAGCACAAAGTACATTTTACCACACATTATCTCAACATATAAGTGAGAAGGGAGCTAAAATATCTTCCAGTATGGGTTGGGGGGGGGGGGGGGGATTGGTGATGAGAGTGCTTTGTTTATGTTTCCTGGTCCTGCGCAACCAGTTGTGGTACCAGGTTGGTGGCCTTTGTTTTTTTGGGTTTTTGTTTTTTTTTCATTGTTTTCTTTTCTTTAAAATTTTTGTCATTTTATATACCTCTCAAATCTCTCAATAAAAAAGGATTTGAAAAAAATATCTTTCAATATAATTGGGTTTCAGCTCCCTTTTGTTTCCTGGCTAAGGGAGTTCTGGCAATAGGCAGATTGGGTGCTCTCTGGAGGTCTTATGGACATGTTGTACACCCTTTGGAGCAAAATACATCTTATAAGATATAGGTAATTTGCTGTTGAAAGGCTTTTGTATGGGTGTGCAACATTCCCTGCATCTCATCTTTTTTTTCAGCTTGATGCCTACTATGTAATAAGCTTTGCCCTGGGATATTATTGTCCAATTAAAGTCCAAACTCCAGCAGCACTTTTTTTTTTGTTTTGAATAGAGTGGTGAATAGTTACAACTTCATGTTTTTATCACTGTCTGTACACCAATTGGGGAACTTTACACTCACTTCCTGTCCCAGTGATAGGGCGCCACAAGGACAGGAAGTGCTGGGACATTTTTCTAAGGGAACAATGACAACAACAAAAAAAATTTCAATCAGTTGCAGCCCCAGAGGAGAATACAAACTACTGATCACAGCCATAAAAACAATTGAACCTTCGAAAGACAATTAACCTGACTTTATTGAAGTATACCACATTAGAGAGACAGAAACACTAATTAGCCTTGTAATTAATTTGTTAAATGTATAATGCTGCTAGATATTCTGAACTATGAATTTTGCAATAACAATTGGGAAAATTACTTTTGCATTTCCTCTTATCTTAGGTAAAAACATTTAGGCAACCAATCATCGACTCTTTTGGGACACAATTTGGAAAGTGGCATTTGGGTAAAATATGGAAAAACATAAATATCCTTAACAGGCTTTTGGTAAAAAAACAAAAAAAAACTTGTCAAAGAAAAAAAAAGCTCAAACAATTAAAAGGGCAATTGCCTAATAAATTTACTTTATGTTGGGTACAGTAAACATGCTGTAGCTTTCTTTTCTACATTTCACCACTACTCTAATTTGTTGCCAGGGACCTCTGTGTGGGTTTTTAATTTCATGGGAAATTTGCAACTTACAGAACTATTCCTGACCCCTTTAGTTATGTATTTTTATGACTTTTTACTTTTTTAAATTATTGTGGACCCTTTATCTGGATATGGTCTGGTGACCCTTTTATGTTTCTATGGTTTGAGCTACTGTTCGAGCAAAGCCTTGCTGTGTGGGAGCCGCCTCATTAGAGCTATTGATTTTGTAAGTTTTCCTTCATCTGACTACACATGCAAATCTAAAAGTTCCCAGCATCTCCTTGAGTATGTTGTTCCGCCCTTCAATTATGGGTCAGCTCTCAGTGCTGTAAATTAGCTAATTATGCTATCCTGTGGGAACCAAGGGGGAGACTCATGTATACCACCATACTGGAAGTCGTAGGTAAATCTTGGGGCTACAGTAGAGCTGCCACCTCATCCCTTTAAACCCGAACACATATGAATTACACAGGTTCTGAGGCTAATTTAATGTAGATAAGACAACAAGTGAGTTTAATTACCATCTTAATCAGCCTCAGAATCTGTGTAATTCATATGTGTTCGGGGTTTAAAGGGATGAGGTGGCAACTCTAGGCTACAGAACAAATTTGTGTGCAATAGTTGCATGGAGAAGGGAAATAAAAAGGCTTCTGCTATAAGTTAAATCTTTAACTTTGCCACTATGGGCAAGTACTTGTTCACTTTAAATATTTCTCTGAAGAGCAAGTCCTTCATTCCATCATTGTCTTCATTGCAGTTTGGCTGCTATATCCTTAAGACTCAGTATTCTATTGTCTAAAACTACAATTAGCACTCTAGGGAGTCTCGGCTAATACACATGTCTGAATGCCAACTGACCTTTTACAAGCTGAACACCTGCTGCACTCAACACTAACATTTGTACCATTAAACTACCACTGCTGCAGATGGGTTGTTGGCTTTCCAGGCAGATTTTTACATCCCAGGCAAAAAATTATATTTCTCTTGGGTGAAGAGGGATGATGCATATTCCTTCTGAAGGAAATTTCCAAGAAAGGAAAGGTTCACGGGATAGTGAAATCTGGTACTGCAGGTCCTCTAGATGTGATTCCCTAGGTGACCCAATGTATGTTTGTGATCAGACAGTTCTTTTGACAGGGAATCCTAGGAGTTTAAGAAATATCACACACCAGAATGCTGGGATTTTCCTTTTATTCATTAGCAGTCAGCAGGAACAAATGCTGATGCATTTTTGGAGAACACATTGATGTATCGTGGTGTGGAATGCTACAGAATTAGTTCCTGCTTGCTGTGATTGAAAAACAGTGAAAACTCCTGCATTTGTATATTTCTTTGATGGCAAATTATACAATATACTGACAGAAGTGAGCCACCGCCTGGGGATTCCAGAGGGGTAGGAGACATGAACCCACCTGTATTAACATACGTAGTAAAGAACCGTGGGGTGTTTGGACCTTTCTATGTTGCTTATTTGAGGGTCCTAAAGCAAATAAAGAATTTATTTGCTTGTAGAATTAAATTCTCAATTTGAGTTCTGGTTTTTAAGAGAACAAATGGAGGTTCCAACCTCCTCCCACATTCATTTGTCCTACTCTTTACTTTTTTTTAGAAACATGTCTCCATATTTTGTTATTTATTACCTAGTAAAACCTGGAAAAAAGGACAACTACCATTTTGCAGGAAATGTACTTTGCTGAATAGAGGGAAGGAGGGAATATGAAGAGACTCTATTTAATTGAAATGATAGGTCTGGATAATGACAAAGAAGTCTACATACATAATGAGAGAAGCAGCAGGATGGTAGTTATCAGGGGAATGATGAGGATGATGATGACAGCACACTGGGAGTTACAGACAGATCCCGTCTGTTCATTTCTCGACTTTAGTGCTGTGAAATGTCTTAATTGATTCTCTGCTCATCAAGAAGAGAGTGCAGTACTTGTCCAATGTAGAAGTAATGCTGTTACATTTGTGCTTGGAGACTTTGGTTCCTGCATTTGGTACAGTTAACTTACATCTGTGTGGTTGTTATGACTCTGGAGCTTCCCACAGTCCAACATCAGAGCATGACCTTTTGTACTAGTACTCCCTAGTAGGTACTTGTCTTTGTAAGCTTGTGTTATTTACACCACATACTTCCCTTTGCTTGTAAAGCCTTGGCTTCATAAACTGAACAAATGTATTTCATATCAGTGATAGCGTGCATTAAAGCCCAAAACCACCTTCCTAAGAAATGTGAAATAATAATACAGGGCAGTGAACTCATCAAATTTGTAAGCAGTTGTAGTTACACGTGTTTTATTTCCATATACCTACTTGTACAATCACTTAAGCCGTGTACACACGAGCGGAATGTCCGACAAAAAAAGTCCGACAGAAGCTTTTCATCATCTATTCCGATTGTGTGTGTGCCTCATCTGACTTTTTTTTTTTAAATTCTGATGGACCTAGAAATAGAACATGTTCTAAATATTTCTGACGGAACCAATTCCTATCGGGAAAACTGCTTGTCTGTATGCTGTTCTGAAGGACCAAAAATGACGCTTGCTCTGAAGCAAGAACGAGACGGAAGCTATTGGCTACTGGCTATTGAACTTCCTTTTTCTAGTCCCGTCGTACGTGCTGTACATCACCACGTTCTGGACGGTCGGACTTTGGTCGGACTTTGGGTTGACTGTGTGTAGGCAAGACAGCTTGAATGGAATTCCGTCTGAATTCCATTGGAGAAACCTTCGGAGTTTATTCCGACGGTAAAACCGGTCATGTGTACAGGGCATTAGAGTATCCACACAACCGTTAGTGAGATTATTCTTCTTCTTATTATACAGGATTTATATAGTACCAACAGTTTGCACAGACAGCACAGTTACAATACAATTCAATAAAGGAGGAATCAGAGAGCCCTGCTCGTTACATAGTTACATAGTTAGTCAGGTTAAAAAAAGACACAAGTCCATCTAGTTCAACCAAAAAAAAAAAAAATACAATACCATATACACAATCCTATACCCACAGTTGATCCAGAGGAAGGCGAAAAACCCCAGCAAAGCAGGATCCAATTTGCTACAGTGGGGGAAAAAATTCCTTCCTGATCCCCCAAGAGGCAATCGGATTTTCCCTGGATCAACTTTACCTATAAATGTTAGTACCCAGTTATATTATGTTAGAACTTACAATCTAAAAGGGAGGGTCAAGTAATACAAAAGCTAATAACTGCGGGGGGATGAGCTGATGTAAAAAAATACAGTTGTTACATGGGGACAGGATAGGCTTCTTTAGAAAAGAAGCGTTTTCAGGGATCGCCTAAAAGTACAGTGTAGGAGGCAGTTTGGGGTAGGGAGTTCCATAGGATGGGAGAGGCTCGGGAAAAGTCCTGGAGATGAGCATGGGAGGAGGTGACAAGGGAGCTAGAGAGCAGGAGGTCTTTTTAGGAACGAAGTGAAACAATTTGGTTGGTATTTGGAGACTAGGTTATTCATATTTTGCTTGCTGTCGTGGTTGTACTTGCATTCAATTTTGAGTTAGTAAAGTTAAAGTGTATGTAAATCCCTAATAATAAACCTCCCATATTTGCTCCCTTAGTCTGCTAAATACACCATTGGAAGCATTATGTTATAGCTGTTTGAAAAGTGGAAAAAAAAAGGAAAATCAATTGATCTTGTCCTCTTCATACTTTGTGTGCTATCTCAAAGAGAACTCCTTATTCAAATCGTGGACTGTAGAATGTTGTAGATATCTGAGTAGTTTAGCAAAAGACAATGGGCAGGGCTGACGCCACTTATTTTTCTATACTTGCAGGGTTTTTAAAGGTATAAAACATGGGCAATGTGCATGCATTCCAAAAATGTACTACCTATCATTTTTGGTTTTCACTTTGGCTTGGCATACACTATAACTTTAAACCGCTATTTACTGCTGACAGTACAGAAACAAAAAATGGCACCGATGGCTCCAATTTATAACCAGCTTTTTGAGTAATGCCGCGTACACACGAGCGGACTTTACGGCAGACTTGGTCCGGCGTACTGGATTTTGACGGACAATTCGATCGTGTGTGGGCTTCAGCGGACTTTGTTTTCTCAAAAGTTGGACGGACTTAGATTTGTAACATGTTTTAAATCAATCCGTCGAAATCGAGTCGAAACGTCCGCTTGTCTGTATGCTAGTTTGACGGACAAAAAGCCACGCTAGGGCAGCTATTGGCTACTGGCTATGAACTTCCTTGTTTTAGTCCGGTCGTACGTCATCACGTACGAATTCGACGGACTTTGGTGGATTGTGTGTAGGCAAGTCCATTCATTCAGAAAGTCTATCATAAAGTCCGTCGAAAAGTCCGCCGGGCCAAGTCTGCCGTAAAGTCCGCTCGTGTGTACGCGGCATAAGTTTCACATGGAAGGGCTGCACACAAAGCAAACAAAACAAAACCAGTACTCTTGTCAACTAGCTAGCAAACAAAAAAATATTTTTTACATGGTCTAACAAATGATGTTAAAAACAGAGGTTTTAGTTGCACAGCATTTACAAATATATGTGGAAGCCCCAGTGCCTCATCAAGATCCCCTGTATAATAAGGTCCTGACTCAAAATTTTTGTACACACAAGCCGAATATCAGCCGTTACAGTAGAAAGCGGCCGACTTTTGGTCCGTGTGTACAGCTGCCTATCCAAAAGAAGCCAATCTCACGACCAGCTTCTGTTGAGCGAGCATGCTTGAAAACCAGCAGCTGATCAGCATCCGATCAGCACTTGCAGCCAATGGCTGCGAGTGTTGACCAGTGTGTTCTGAATACAATAGCACAGTGGAGGAGATTGCTGTACTAACATTGGATAGTTAGTATGGTGACCTCTTGTTTTTTTTCCTTTCAGCCCTTTGGGTTGAACGAAAAAAAAAACTTGATGCACGTACTAGGCCTAACTTTTGAGAGCCTCCAAGTTGCAGTATACAGTATATAGCAATGAATTAATTAAGAGCAGGTATGTCTGGAGGCAGCCCATACCTCCTTAAAGGCACAGGGACACACCAGAAGCCCAGCAGAGCACATTGGCAAGTGAGGGTGCTCGGTGTGTCCCTGCACCCATTCCAGCAAGATAACAAAAAATTGCAACTTTGCCAATGTATAACTAGCTTTTAGAGTAAAGTGTACATGGATGGGTTTTGGACAAAGCAAGCAATGCAAAATGTATTTCCAGCACACATAAGCCTGCCACAGACGAGTGGAAAACTGTACGTTCTGTCGATCGAAAAACGAAAATGCCGCATAGGAATTTGCCATCATTTGCTTTGTTTTCTTAAAACAAAATCCAGCATGTTGGATCAGGCACTTTCAATTGCAGCACAAAAAAGGCATGTCGCAGCTGGCACAATAATAATGCGTAAAACAAATAACACGACAATCAACCAGAATTTTAATTTGGTTTTCAACTCGTCTATGGCCTGCTAGCCAGCTGGTAAAAAAAATGTACTGTCTAACAAATTGTCTGTGTTAAGTCACTAGCAATAAATAACAATGCTAATTGTATGAGATACTTTTGTTCTAGTACAGGAGTATTCAGCAGACAGGTACTCTTTATATATCAAGTTTGCTCAAACTATTGGTACCTCTAATGGCCTAATATTATGTAATGGGTAAACAGTAAAACATGTATTTCCATGCCTCTAACTTCTAGGTGCATGAAGGGCTGGTTCTCTGCATAGCCAACATAGGCCATTTCATAGGGTGAGAGGCCTGCCATGGGCACTTGTGAGTGTGAAGAGAGAAGCTACTCAGGCGTTTTGTTCATCTTTTTTAGTTTAAATAGTGAGGTACAGGCAACATATTTCAGGGATTAGGGTTTCTTCCTTCTTCATGGCTTTGGGAGATATCGCATGGCTGGACTTACTTTGTCCAGGTGTTGCGGTATGCCTCACCAGGCTCTAGTCGCAAAACTTGGGGTGATGGACCGTAGACCCCCACACATTTTTTTCAGCACATACTCATGTATTGAAAGGCTTTTGCCTCCCAATCTGTCCATTTCTGCTCTCATTGTTGCTTTCTGTGCACGGTTTGTGCATTTTTGTTAAGGAGGTAGTATACTACTGTAGATATTGATAGTTCACTTGCTTCCAGCTCTGTATACCAGGCACCTACTAGCGAAGTAAGGTGACAGTTGATTCTGATCTTCCAGTCATCAGTTCAAGGTGTAGTGATGTAAGGAGGACAGGCTGTCTATTTGAGCCTCTCTGTCTTATACAAAAGGAAAAAGAGGTGAGAAGGGGTGCAGGAGGATTCAGAGGTGGGCAGTGGGGCTACTGTAAAGGGGGTGCAGAATCATCAGCGTCATAGTTATGTGTTATGGTGGCCCATTGCATATCCATTAAGGGGTGTGACAGACCTAGCCGAACAATCAGATGTTGCGATCTGCAATCTGATTCTATAGCAGCAGAGGAGTGTCGGGAGAGAGGAAGCGAGTGAGCAGGGGCTCGTTACAAGGGGGTTCATTGTCTCTCTAATATTCATCTCAAAGAAAATTTCTCTAGTGATTGTTTTCATAGCTTTGTACAGATTATTCTTCCTCAAAGTACAGTATGTGTTGTGGACCTGTTTGCCGTGGGTCTACACCTACCTTCCACTGCTGCCCCCACAATGCTTACATTTTGGAGTGAGTGTACAGCCACCTACATTGGGTAGAACTGCTTGCAAAAAGGAAAAAGAGGTGAGAAGGGGTGCAGGAGGATTCAGAGGTGGGCAGTGGGGCTACTGTAAAGTGGGTGCAGAAGTTAGCAATGGTGGAATAGGGGTGCAGTGGTGTAAAAGGGGTGTGGAGCAGAGGTTAGCAGTGCTGCGAAGGGGGTGAAGAGGTGAGTAGTAGGGCTGCAGTGATGTAAAGAGGAGACAGAAGTGAGCAGTGAGGGTGCATTGATTAGCAGTTGTGCAGTGATGGGAAGAGGGTACAGAGGTAAGCCATTTTGGACGAGGTATGCAGAGATAAATGGTGCAAGGTGCAGAAGTAAGTGATGGATGAGGGGTACAAAGGTTATGGCTAGAAAAGGTGTTCTGAGGTTAGCAGTGAACGAGATATGCAGTGTTAGCACCCTGTATCCAGAGCATATGTAATGGAAGAATTTCGTTTTCAAAAGCGATAGTACTGAGGTTTATATGTGTCTGTCAGACTTTCACTTATGGCACAGTGATTAAAGCATATTTTGTGGGTGCAAGGACTTTAGCATAGGTGTGCTGAGTATACAATGAGTAGGCTCAGATTCTAGACTAGTAACTATACCCCTTTAAGCCCCTCCCACTGTGGCCATGCTCAATATTTGCCAAAACGTTCTCCTTGCAAAGCCCAAGTATTATTGGAATGGTGCTTAATATTCTTTTTTCAATTAGATTTTTTTGTTTTATTAACAATATGTTAGCTGTTTACTTTACTTTTTGTTTTAAAATTATAAAAAAAATAAAATTAAGAACTAGACTTGGCTTTGCAAGACTTTTCTCGTATTTTGGTAATAATCTTCTTCTTGGGTCACAGTACAGTAACAATTTTTTTATTTGGATTCTTGAATTAAAAAATGTAAGAACCCCTGTTATAGGTTTTCAAAGTACATAGACATTCACTTTATCCGCATGTATTTGTCAAATGCTATTGCTAAGTGCATAAACCACTGTGTTGTGTTTAACAGCTCTGTGTCCCTTGTGCTTATGTGGCCTAATAGTAGGTATCACATAGTCTGTAATGGCCATAGTTACACCCTTGGCTATGACCTGTGATCTGGCCCAGGGGGTAAGTAGTATAAATCAGCCCTGACAATTGTGTATATTTCAGATTTGCGCTTCTGCTTCTCACATATTCAGCTCCCACGATGCAATAAGAGCTTTACTCATGCTCATACATGAGCTCTGCTGTTAATCAGCAGGATGTAGAGATGGACTATGTGCAAACACATAGCTCCTGGGGATATCAAGCCATAGAGTGCTTCTCATTAGCATTTTTGCTGCTCTCTAAATAGGATCAAAATGAATGATGATGCATCTTTTTTTTTTCCAGGAGATGGAAATCCCAAGGAAAGTTCCCCGTTTATCAACAGTTCGGAGATTGATACAGGCAAAAACATGGCTTTGTTTGAGGTAAGAAGCAATCAACAGTAATAGCAATCAACAGCAACAGTTAAATCTTGACTTTTTAAACTAGTCAGAGCAATGGAAGATGGCATTTTATTGCCTGTTTTATTTCTTATTAAAGACCATGGTGCATACACAGATAATGGTTGTGCGTATGTCATGAAAGATAGCATGACAGTACTAATGAAGCTATAGTTAATAATTATTATTGCTATTACTATTATATTGTTAAAATATATATACCAGAATAATAAAGAATGGGGTGCTTTGGTTTATATTCATTTACCCAAGTGTTTTTATTTTTGCAATTAAAAGCATTAAACTGCATCTTGGTGCATACACTTAGGCCTGGTTCACACCTATGCAGGTTGTAGTTGGTGCATATTCCAGGAGCATTTTGCATTTTTCAATACACATTTTTTATCCATTGAAGTCTATGAGACCCAAAACAACCTGCTAGCCCCTGACCCTTTCCATAAAGTGCATTGATGTGAATGTGACCCAAGGACTGTAGTGTGTTTTTGCAAAACTGAAAACGCACTAAAAAATGCATAGGTGTGAACCAGACCTTATATCAGAGTACCCCCAGCACCCTCTCTCAGTCTTATGGTCAACTGTCCCCAATCTCAACAGGGCCTTCTCATGTGCTCTGTAAGTCCGTTCACTCCTCTGAACTCCCAAGTAGAAACTTGTTTTCAGAAGACTATACAAATGAATAGGATTGCAGGGTGCATGGGTGGGCCTAGCCTGAAAGACGTGTGACCAGTAATCGGTTAGCAATATCCCATTGGATCAGGGCAGGTGAGTATATCATTAGGAGTGGAAGTTGGTGGCAGGGGGTGCTCCAATATAAGTGTACCTACACCAAGGTTTTTTAAAACCCAACGCCAGTTAAAACGTTTTCTTTTGGTGGCAGGGGCATACGTCCTCTGTCAAGTTCTTATTGCTGTCTTTATCCCTATTGGGAACATTTTGATACTCTTAAACCTTAAATGGTTGTCATACTCCTGGTGCCTTACATCTCAGGCATAGCTGTAACCTCTTATTGACTCGTATTCTCCTCCAGCCAGAATAGAAATTTGACTGAACCAATTCCCACATCCACACATTTGGTGTCAAGATACAATGACAGGGGAGGGGAGACTCCCCTGCCACACCGCTGTCAGAATACACAGAGCAGTGCTGCAACCTATTGGCTGCAGTGCTGATCAAACTGAAATTTTCCAGCAGTCCCATTCATGAGAAGTTGATCATAAATGGTAATGGCCATACACGAACCAGAATTTGCCCGGTTCCTACTGAAATGGCTGAATTTTGATACATACATGGCCAGCTTAAGAAGCCACAGAGGTTGCCCTATCTCCTTCCTAAGTTTGGAGGTTATAACTAATACTCCTTCTGAGTTGTTAGAGGAAAGCAACTGTCAATTAATGAAGCTTTTTGCTTTTTGGCTGTTGTAAGAAATTAGAGATGCCACAGCCTCTATGGGAGCCTTCTAGTCTGTCACTCAGTTGGACTGTTTGCCTGGAAGAGAATACAAATAAATAATAACGATCAAGTATTTAATTATAGGTTGCACTATGATAACAATTCAAGAGTGGAAATCATTGAAAATATTTTGTAATGTATTTAAATCCAATTAATATGTAATAACATTTATTAATATGTAATAATATGTAATATATTGCAGCTTACCAGTCCTACGATGTGGTGTCTGCATTCGTTTCCTTTGTTCAGGTTTCTTTTAATCTTACTTTTACCTGGTAATATTGCAGATAACAAACTTTTGGTCCCTTGGTGGCTAGACTCACAACCCCACTAAATCTGGAGGGAACCATAGTTGTCACTCTAGGCTGATCTCCTGGTTTGGATCACCAACATATCTTTCTCTCTTTATCTACATCACATGGGGGTGGAAGAATTTGTACAGTAGTTTACAAAAGATGGCTTAGGAGGAATTTATAATTGTTTGTGATTTCAGTTCACAGGAAGTGACAAGTCATTTCTGTGCTTGCTGAAAATGTTCTTAGTCTAAAAAAAATAAAAAGTAAAGTAGCCACCACATTTAACAGCTGGGAAGCTGCAATGTATGCCATTTTTGTTTTTGGGTGAAAGTACAGTGCCTTGAAAAAGTATTCATACCCCTTGACATTTTCCACATTTTGTCATGTTACAACCAAAAACGTAAATGTAATTTATTGGGGTTTTATGTGATAGACCAACACAAAGTGACACATAACTGTAAAGTGGAAGGAAAATGATAAATGGGTTTCAATTTTTTTTTACAAATAAATATCTGAACAGTTTGGCATGCATTTGTATTCAGACCTCCTGAGTCAATACTTTGTAGAACCACCTTTCGCTGCAATTACAGGTGCGAGTCTTTTTAGGTATGTCTCTACCAGCTATGCACATCTAGAGAGTGAAAATTTTGCCCATTCTTTTCTGCAAAATAGCTCAAGCTCTGTCAGATTGGATGGAACAGCAATTTTTAAGTCTTGCCACAGATTCTCAATTGGCTTTAGGTCTGGACTTTGACTGGGCCATTCTAACACATAAATGTGGTTTGATCTAAACCATTCCATTGTAGCTCTGGCTTTATGTTTAGGGTCATTGTCCTGCTGGAAGGTGAACCTCCGCCCCAGTCTCAAGTCTTTTGCAGACTCTAACAGGTTTTCTTCTGAGATTGCCCTGTATTTGGCTCCATCCATCTTCCCGTCAACTCTGACCAACTTCCCTGTCCCTGCTGAAGAAAAGCATCCCCACAACATCATGCTGCCACCACCATGTTTCACGGTGGGGATGGTGTTCTCAGGGTGATGTTCAGTGTTAGTTTTCCACCACACATAGCGTTTTGCTTTTAGGCCAAAAAGTAAAATTTTGATCTCATCTGACCACCTTCTTCCACATGTTTACTGTAACCCCACATGGCTTTTCACAAACTGCAAATGGGACTTCTTATGGCTTTTTTTCAACAATGTCTTTCTTCTTGCCACTCTTCCATAAAGGCCAGATTTGTGGAGTGCATGGCTAATAGTTGTCCTGTTGACAGATTATCCCACCTGAGCTGTGGATCTCTGCAGCTCCTCCAGAGTTACCATGGGCCTCTTGGCTTCTTCTCTGATTAATGCTCTCCTTGCCCCGCCTGTCAGTTTAGGTGGATGGCCACATCTTGGTAGGTTTACAGTTGTGCCATACTCTTTCCATTTTCGGATGATGGATTGAACAGTGCACCCTGAGATGTTGAAAGCTTGGGATTTTTTTTATAACCTAACCTGGCTTTAAACTTCTCCACAACTTTATCCCTGACCTGTCTGGTGTGTTCCTTGGCCTTCACGGTGCTGTTTGTTTACTAAGGTTCCCTAACAAACCTCTGAGGGCTTCACAGAACAGCTGTATTTATATTGAGATTAAATTGCACACAGGTGGACTCTATTTAATAATTAGGTGACTTCTGAAGGCAATTGGTTCCACTAGATTTTAGTTAGGGGTATCAGAGTAAAGGGGGCTGAATACAAATGCACGCCATACTTTTCATATATTTATTTGTAATAAATGTTAAAAACCATTTATCATTTTCCTTCCGCTTCACAATTATGTGCCACTTTGTGTTGGTCTATCACATAAAATCCCAATAAAATACGTTTACGTCTTTGTTTGTAACATGACAAAATGTGGAAAATTTCAAGGGGCATGAATACTTTTTCAAGGCACTGTATATCTAAAGAGCAAAGGTGTTTGTTTTTAATTTTGGACAGTGTAGAAAATGTTAAAACAGCTGACAGATATTTTTTTTTTGTTTGCCATCTGTGTCTTATTAGAAATATTCCCTTTCAATTCTTGGTCCTATGTGTTTAATGAGAGGTGAGAGAATGTCTTTCAAAAATGAAGGAAATCTCCTTCTAGACAGTTGTCATGGTAACAAATGTCCCCACTGGAAGATTTTCCTTCTATTTATCTTCTGGTGGCAACTAAAAATTGTGGATTTATCCTTACTTTTATTCCCAGTGACATTAGTGATTAGGACATTTTAAGAGGTTGAATCTCCTCAATGGGACAGAGACAGCTTAAAAAAGAAAATCCCGGGATCTAGAAGAAAGGTTTGGGACACAGAATCTCTTACAGCAGTAAATGTTCTTAGGTTTTAAGCAGTGTAGAGGGAATGATTTTGCTCATAGAGCTCTCCCAGGAATGGTGCCCGAAGGCTGGCTGTTTGCTTAAAGTGGTTGTAAACCTGCCATGGAATCTGAGCAAACTATATCTGTAGTGTTAATGTATCTCTCTCCAAAGCTCTAAGTGTTGTTTCTCTCTGGTGCTTTGTTCCTCTGTTATCAGCATGAGTCACTTCTGAGAAGTTTTCCGACACATAAGATAAATTTATGTCGGGAGGGAGGGATCAGAAAGGAGCAGTTCTTCTGCTGTGTGAAAGGGGGTTCCTTTCCTCCAATCAGCTCTCACACACTGTAACTGCAGTCCCTCCACCCTCTCCTCTGCCATCCTGACAGATGAAGAGAGATTTTTAACACTTTTCTGCCCTTTTTAAGGGGTGTAGAGAGGGGAAGACTGCAGATAAACAAGTAAACCAATATTGGAGGATTTGTTTAATCTCTGTGTATCATCTGAGCCTGTTCACTTCGCTGGGTATATGTGAGGGTTTACAACCACTTCAAGTAGGGGCTAGGTGTACAAGAAGCGCCAAAAGCAAAATGTGTAAAGTCCAGAATCAGTATTATTCAAAATCCTATGCTATAAAAAGCCAACACGCTGGTGTTCTAACCCCTTACCACTTTACTCAAATCCAAATAAGTTTTGCCCTTAGTTATAATTTAAGATATTCTTTAGGAAACTCATAGCCATTTCATTTCTATGGAAAGCCTTCTCCTTCCTGGCTGGCCCTTGTTAAGGAGAATAGATGATTGCACAAGTTAGAAAACCCAATGGCTATTGTTACCCCTTGATAAGCTGATGAGGGATTCTTGGCAATAGCTGCTTCCTCACTTCTTTCATATAGAGCTACAGCTTGGATTTGGCTCTTTCTAAATCACTAGCTCAGAACAACTACTGTATGCAGGTCAGGAGTTTGGATTTCACATACTCCATTCTTGTTATATCTTGTTACAGCCAGGAAAGTAGCATTTTTGGAAGCAGGTCAGCAGTTGCTTCCCCTGAATTTTTGTTATGACAGCTTTTCTTTAAATTAATTCAGTGCCCTAAAATAGTGTATTAAGGCAACAAATGAAAAACTTACTACAAACTAATGCAGAATAAACCCCTTCGATGATGGGCAAACCTTTCAACTTACTTAGAAAGGAGTATAAGAGGGAGGGGGGGAGGCGCCAACTGAGATAGTCCTACTGTTAATAAAGTATTAGTTTAATATGTACACTTACAGGTTCACAGGGTTAAGATGCCCATCAGGGATAGAGGTGTCCTGGGGTATGCTGATGCTGCTCTGCAGACTCTGGTGACGTTCCCTCAGCCGTAGGGGTGTCACTAGAGCCTGTAGAGCAGCATCAGCATACCCCCTCCCTCTTATACTCCTTTCTTGCTGACAGAGGTAATGGACACCCTCTGAGGATGGCTGCCTCCCTTTTTTTCAAAATATACTGACTGACTAAGATGTGCTATTAAAGCCACCATTACACCATTTATAAAGACATCACATCATTCAGAGTTCTGGAATCCCTACCTTTTTATTCAACTTACTTAGGCAGGCCATATATATTACGAATTTCTTTCCTGCAACCCCGGGTTGCAGGAAAGAAAGTTGTACAGTTCCTCCATCAACACAGACAGTGTTGATAGGAGAATGAGCAGTCTTCTCCCGATGGGGGGGGCAAGGGAAGCCATCCCCGCCGGGAGAAGACTATGATTATTGCTAGCAGCTATAGCAGCCACTTGCAATAATCGCAAGAGAATCTGGCAGGCTGGTTGTGCTCAATTTGTTCGATCGTTCAACTTGGTATATTCGGCCTGCCCATTTAGAGTTCGAACCGTGTATGGTCGGCCTTAGTCGGGGAAAGGAAAATCCTTTTATAGCAAAATATTTAGGCAGTAAACACAGCTTTTTCATGCGCCAGAAAGAATTGGAGAGATTGTAAAATTAAAAACTTTATTTTTTTTTTTTTAAATAACAAACATATTATACTTTACCTGGTTTGTTAAATGGTTTTGCACAGATCTGCCCCAAACCTCCTTTTCTGGGATCCCCCGCCAGCGATCTCAGCTCCTCCTTCCTTCTGAGTGCCCCCATAGCAAATTTGATAAAAACCAATAAAAGCTGCGCTCAAAGGATACTGAATAAAGAATAAAATTTGTGAAAAAAGCAGCCAGCACCAAAGGTCTAGTCCCAAAAAAACCCACAATGCAATAAAAATAAAAAAGATGCGGAGCTAAAAATTATTAAACAAAAACCACAAACAAAAGGAACAAGAACTAATAAAAGGTCTGATCCACATCCAAACCAATGATAAAGTGAGGTGGATATACACACAAAATTAAATAGTGCTGCAACAGAATGACAATTGAATATATATGAAATGAACACTGATATCCAAATGAATAATAAATGTGACAATACATGAAAAAATATATATATATTGAGAAAACCAAGAAAAAAACCCCAAGGTATAAAGTCCAGAAAAAATATCCAAAAATAATCCGTGATTAGAAAAAAGAAGATGTGCCAAGAAGACAGGTGCAGAGAAGGATGCAGGTGAAGAAGCCTTCCGAATCCTGTCACACACAGAATGGATAATCAAATGCGCTTACCAGATCCTGGTGACTGCTATTACGGCAGTCTCAAACAGCACAGGGAAATAGGTCTCCCCACAACCTTGCCAAGCAGCGACCGTCGAACTGTGTGATGGCAAATAATCAGATCATTCATTCTACTTCCTTCTGAGAGTAAAATCAGCCATGGCTGATTATTTGCCATCACACAGTTCGATGTCCAACAGACCAGCTCGGTGTATCTGACTTCACCGTCTTATTGCCACAGGGCTATCCATCTTTTGTCCCTTCTGCCACGAATTTGGTTTATTCGCTGCTTACGGTCGCTGCTTGGCAAGGTTGTGGGGAGACCTATTTCCCTGTGCTGTTTGAGACTGCCGTAATAGCAGTCACCAGGATCTGGTAAGCGCATTCGATTATCCATTCTGTGTGTGACAGGATTCGGAAGGCTTCTTCACCTGCATCCTTATCTGCACCTGTCTTCTTGGCACATCTTCTTTTTTCTAATCACGGATTATTTTTTGATATTTTTTCTGGACTTTATACCTTGGGTTTTTTTTCTTGGTTTTCTCAATATATATATATTTTTTCATGTATTGTCACATTTATTATTCATTTGGATATCAGTGTTCATTTCATATATATTCAATTGTCATTCTTTTGCAGCACTATTTAATTTTGTGTGTATATCCACCTCACTTTATCATTGGTTTGGATGTGGATCAGACCTTTTATTAGTTCTTGTTCCTTTTGTTTGTGGTTTTTGTTTAATAATTTTTAGCACCCCATAGCAAATTGTTTGCTCCCTCTGCTGCTTCCATGTCCAAGTGAGGAGAGAGAGGAGAGCAACACTGCTCTCGGGCACAGCGTTTGATTGAGATCAGACTCAGGTACGTATTTAGTGGAGATAGGGTGAGCTGAGCATGGAAAGTTTTTTACCCTATTGCAGAGAATGCATTAAGTTAAAAAAAACCTTAAAGTGGTTGTAAATCCACAAAAAAAAACCTGTAAGACAAAGGCATAATGAGCTAGTGTGCATAGCACACTAGCTCATTATAAAATACTCATCTTTGATCGAAGCCCCCGCAGCGGTCCCGGCCCACTGCTCTGCCCGGTGACATGTCTCCCGTTATTTCCAGGTATCGCGGGCTCCAGCACTGTAATCGGCAGGAGCCGTAATGATGTCACTCCCGCTCATGCACGCGGGAGCCGCCAGTAACGGCACGTCAGCTGAAGCAACGGCACAAGCGTGCCGTTGCTTCAGTGCACATGTGCTGATGACGTCGGCAGGTTTAGGAGATATCCACAATAGCTACAGGTGAGCCTTATTATAGGCTTACCTCTAGTGAAAAGTGGTTGTAAAGGATTTATGACCACTTTAAGCCTTTAGAGTTTTGGTTACAAAGAGGGACTGTCCCCTCAAATGTAGGATATTTGTGAGCTTGCAAATGCCTCCCCATATACTGTAGGACACCATGATGTATAAGCACCTCTGTAGGATTACAGCATCTTTACACTTTCATGCCTTTTTAACTTTGCCTAACCTTACGCTTCTTCTTTAATCTCTTGTACTACAGGAGGAAATGGACACAAGTCCTATGGTCTCCTCACTTCTTAGCGGTTTGGCCAACTATACCAATCTGACACAAGGTGTACGGGAGCATGAAGAAGCAGAGAACAATGAAGGGGCAAAGAAGAAGCCAATTCAGGTGAGATTCCATTTTTTACTTTCTAAAGATGCTTACTGATATTCTATAATATACCGTATACTGAATATCTATTTCCAAAAAATCCATTCTTAATCTAATATAAACAAGATTCTGTTCTTCACAGTTCATCATCTTACACTATAGGACTCTCATAGGCAAAATGTCATTTCAAATGCAAAATTAATTATAACCATTACCAAAAAGATCAGATAGGAAGGAGAAAGTACATTAAAGAATAAGTGCATTTTAATACAAAGTACATTTATCCTTGTTACCCCCTTCTCCTGACCTGACCTAACACATCGTCCCCACACTCCCCCTCCTCCTCATCCTCTTCCTCATCCTCGTCCTTCTCCTTCACCACCCTCCACCCTCCACGGATGCAAACTTACTTCAATCTGAAAGCTAGGGTTCCGCAGTTTATTTACATCCAGCGATGCAAGTATTCATTGCCCCATGGACTTCTAAAGGGCTGTGTCCCAGTGTTGGCGACAATGAGAGAAGGTTCCATAGGTTCTGCAGAGCTGTAATGCTCAGGTGTGGCCAGGACGGTGAAGAATTGTGGCTCTGGATTTACACAAACAGAGGGGCCGTGACCATTGGATGGAGGTAAGTAGGCACCTGTGGAGGGGGAGAATGGATTAGGTTAGGTCAGGGAAAAAGGGAAATAAGGTAAGTGCACTTTGTTTTAAAGTGCACTTATCCTTTAAAATGTATCTTTTGCTACCTGTGCCCCATCTGGAACATTCACTTTCACTTTTTGGCACAACAGGAAGTGAGAGGAAATCTCTCTAAAATAAGGGGAAACCCCATTGTAGGCAGCTGTCAATGGAACAGCTATCCCTATAGAGGGATATCTGCTCACCTCCTAGTCTGGTGACATTACATATTTGGTTTTCCCATCACTTTTTGTCTCAATGACAGTGCTCCCCAGGACAAGAAGAGAGGGTGAATATCCTCAGCAAAAAAAAATACACAGGTTACCCTCTAATGGGTTCCCCAAAACAAACAGACAGCAGCCTGCCAGGAGCTAACTGATGCTCAGGGGTCTCACTCTCTCTGCTTTGGCAGCCCACTAGTGTTTTAAAAGACTTTAACCCATCAGGGGGCCGCTCTCTTAGTCAGAAACTAACCTGGGTTTAGTTAGTTGCTTGGACAAGAGGATGTTTCATTTGGTTTATGCAATGGACTTGCTCTACAAAACCTTCCTGCATCGAAACCATGTTTGTTTACTGCCTTACCTAATAAAAGTACAGGAGAAACCTGCATGCACTGTTGCTGGGTGAACATGGCTCTCCGTTGTCACTACCAGTTTAGCAGCCCTCCCCCCCCTTTACAATTTTGTACCCAGATACAGGCAGCGCCTTAAGGAGTCAGATAATTAGGGTTCTATTTATGAAAAATTTACCTAATATTTCGCCCAGCGAATCTGCATGTACCTCTGTTCTCTGGGGATAAAAACAAATGTTCTGTAGGCTTTTTTCTTCACTGAATGACTGTTCTTATATGATGAGCAGTGGTAAAATACTGCATTATGGCCACTAGATGTAGGTGAGGGGCATTGGAAATACATACATCTTTGTTGCAACAGATACAATTTAACAATTTTAGAGAATGCTAGAGAATTAGCAAATTATTGTAACCAATAAATAGTTACATTTATTTGCCTATTCTCCCTAAGAACATTTGTTTTTGCCAAATTTACACAGAATGTACATGCAAATTTACTGGATGAATAGCTATTTGAATATATTTAAAAATACCACCATTTGTTGAATAAAATGGAGGAGTTCTTTAAACAGCTTTTATCGACAAAGGCTAACCAACATCAGACTACTGCAAAAGGTGAACTGCTTAGACGCCCAACAAATGCAACAACTGACTGAAGCCCACTCGGCAACAGCAGCAAGTGAACTGGTCTCTACAGAAGCAGATACAGGCCCTGTTGAGAGGTTGGATGGTGGCATCTACACTCTACACTGGTAGAGAGTGCTTTACAGAAATTGTCTCATGGAGGATGATGTTGAAGCCTACCTCAGAGCCGCAGAACATGAGAAGCTACCTGAGGAGCAGTGGGTTGATGTCCCAGCATCCTTTTTAATAGGGGAGCTTTAAAAAGCCTACTTTGACGTAAAAACTCAGGATGCCAAGAAGTATCCCCAAACTCAGAAGAGAAATCCTAGCCAGGGTTACCATAACTATCCAAGCACAGTGTGTTTACATAGGGATATGGCCCTGGGATGCCTGCAAGGTCCCAGATGTATGATGTGTACCACCTTAAAAACAAGTGGTTGCAAACAGGGGAGCCCAACCCTGCTTAGATTGTGGAGCAAGTAGTCTGTGACTGTTACGGTAGAGCCCTTAAGATACAGTGGTGCAATAGACAAAAAGACTCCAAGAGTGTAGATGAGCTGGTGTCCCCTATGGAGCAACGTACTGCTACCAAGGTCTATCTCTGGGATATGCCTTCCAAGTCAGTAAACCCTGGAAAAAGGAAAACATCATCCTTGGGTTTCCAAGGAATTAACAGGTTCCTAAGTTGCCATATATGAAGGCCTCCTAGCCCAAAATAAGTATGTTCCTTGTGAGAGACATTTTAGGTGCTGGCTGTCCCAAGGACTGGGACACGTGGCTGCCGATTGTTGGCTAGTTGATGTTGCCATTTTTAAACTTGTCTGGGATTTCCATCTACAGAAGGCAGTTTTAGATTCCATTTGTAAGCCTGGGTTAACAGCCAATCCAAAAAAAATGCAATAGGCCTGGAAGAAGCCTGGTATTTGGGATACAGCATTAGGTGGGAGTTCCTGAAGCCTCCAATGGACAAGAATGAAGCAATTAAATTCTGGCCTAAGCCAGTGTGAAAAAAACAGCCAAGAGCCTTTCTAGTGATTGTAGAAGGCTGCCAGAGGTCTATGACTAACTTTGTGACTATTCTAGAGTTGAAGGCAGTATTGCATATGAAACCAGTATTAACCACCCCTAACTTCAGTCAAACTTTTTTTGACTGAACAGATACAGGTACAAACAGATAATGGCCTGGGAGCAGTCTTGTCTCAGGAAGTTATTGGGGAAGACCATCCAGTAAAAACATCCCTGGGAATTACAGACCAGTTAGCCTAACATCAATAGTATGTAAACTCTTGGAGGGCATGATAAGGGACTATATACAAGATTTTAGTAATAAGAATGATATCATTAGCAGTAATCAGCATGGATTCATGAAGAATCGTTCTTGCCAAACCAATCTATTAACCTTCTATGAGGTGGTGAGTTGCCATCTAGATAAAGGAAGGCCCGTAGACGTGGTGTATCTGGATTTTGCAAAAGCATTTGACACAGTTCCCCATAAACGTTTACTGTACAAAATAAGGTGCGTTGGCATGGACCATAGGGTGAGTACATGGATTGAAAACTGGCTACAAGGGCGTGTTCAGAGGGTGGTGATAAATGGGGAGTACTCAGAATGGTCAGGGGTGGGTAGTGGGGTTCCCCAGGGTTCTGTGCTGGGACCAATCCTATTTAATTTGTTCATAAACGACCTGGAGGATGGGATAAACAGTTCAATCTCTGTATTTGCAGACGATACTAAGCTAAGCAGAGCAATAACTTCTCCGCAGGATGTGGAAACCTTGCAAAAAGACCTGAACAAATTAATGGGGTGGGCGACTACATGGCAAATGAGGTTCAATGTAGAAAAATGCAAAATAATGCATTTGGGTGGCAAAAATATGAATGCAATCTATACACTGAGGGGAGAACCTCTGGAGGAATCTAGGATGGAAAAGGACCTGGGGTCAGGATGATAGGCTCAGCAATGGCATGCAATGCCAAGCTGCTGCTAATAAAGCAAACAGAATATTGGCATGCATTAAAAGGGGGATCAACTCCAGAGATAAAACGATAATTCTCCCGCTCTACAAGACTCTGGTCCGGCCGCACCTGGAGTATGCTGTCCAGTTCTGGGCACCAGTCCTCAGGAGGGATGTACTGGAAATGGAGCGAGTACAAAGAAGGGCAACAAAGCTAATAAAGGGTCTGGAGGATCTTAGTTATGAGGAAAGGTTGCGAGCACTGAACTTATTCTCTCTGGAGAAGAGACGCTTGAGAGGGGATATGATTTCAATTTACAAATACTGTACTGGTGACCCCACAATAGGGATAAAACTTTTTCGCAGAAGAGAGTTTAATAAGACTCGTGGCCACTCATTACAATTAGAAGAAAAGAGGTTTAACCTTAAACTACGTAGAGGGTTCTTTACTGTAAGAGCGGCAAGGACGTGGAATTCCCTTCCACAGGCGGTGGTCTCAGCGGGGAGCATTGATAGCTTCAAGAAACTATTAGATAATCACCTGAATGACCGCAACATACAGGGATATGTAATGTAATACTGACACATAATCACACACATAGGTTGGACTTGATGGACTTGCATCTTTTTTCAACCTCACCTACTATATGTAACATACCTCGGCTGGAAATTTACATCTTGCTGTTAGGAACTATTCAATAGTTGAAAGGGAGTGCCCGGCCATAAAGTGGGAACTAGAGTCATTGAGGTATTACCTTTTGGGCAAACAGTTCCAATTGATTACAGATCATTCTTCATCATTTGTTAATTACAGTGGATGTTGCAGAACAAAGGGAGAAATGAAAGGGACTGGAGATCATTTTGGGCTCTGCAAGACTTTTAATTTTAACCACCTGCCTACTGGGCACTTTCACCCCCAGGCCAGTTTTCAGCTTTCAGTGCTGTCGCACTTTGAACGATAAGTGCTTAGTCATGCAACACTGTACCCAAATAACATATTTAGCATTTTTTTGAGACAGAAAGAGCTTTCTTTTGGTGGTATTTAATCACCACTGGGGTTTTTATTTTTTGCTAACCAAACGAAAAAAGAAAAAAAAGTTTTCTTTGTTTTTTGTTATAAAATTTTGCAAATAAGTAATTTTTCTTCTTCACTGATGTGCTCTGATAAGGCTGCACTCGATGGGCACTGATGAGGCTGCACTGTTATGCTACACTGATGGACACTGGTTTGCACTGATGGGGCTGCACTAATTATCGGTGCCCTAATTATCAGTGTGACAGGATAGCTGGTTATTGGCTTTCCTTTCCTCACATTAAGGAGCTGTGATTGGACACAGCTGATCACATGGTAAAGGGTCACTGTGATTGGTCCTTTACCTCGATCTGTGATCAGCTGTGTCCGACGGACACAGTGATCACAGAGCACGCCTAATGCGTGCCCCGGAGGCGTGCAGGAGGGTTGGGGTTCTGGGAGAACATCAATAGATGCCCTTCCAGAACTGGACGACCATGCTGTAGCCGTCTGTCCTGTTCTGGGTCCTGGAACTCAAAGGCTTTGTTGAACTTTGGATGGAAAAAAGTTTTTGTTCCTAGGTTCACATCCTACCTGGTAGCCAGACTTTATTAGTTTCAGCTATGCACAGTCTTTTATATACAGGAGCTGACTTTCGCTCAGGACTCTCTCATGCTCTTTCTGCTATGGAGGCATGCTGCTGTGTGAAAATCCTGACTGTTGACAGAAATCTAAAAGGGTAGATGTGGTGCCTGTTTGTTTTGGGGAACCCATTAGGGGCACCCGGTTCCTCAGAAACTGAGCTTTAGTTGGTTGCTCGAACTAGCAATGTTCTGCATTGAAAAACGTGTTTGTTTGTTGCATTGTTGAATAGAAGTGAAGGACAAACCTGCTTGGACTGTTCCTGGGTTTTCCTGTCTCATGCATGGCTGACTGCTGCCACCTCCAGTTGAACCTGCTCCCTTACAATATATACAATATATGTATATCAGAGTACCAAACTGAAAATGCTGATAAACATTTGCATTTAAAATACCATTGAATCAGCCAATTAACCAAACGTCTACAGTGTTGCGTTATTTGCAAAATGTTAGAAAGTAATCATAACTAGTCATAATGTTGAAACCTGAGAGATTCCATAGCACCTGTCAAACTGGCCTTACCAATCTGACTATTCTGATCCTATAAAATAGTTTTCTTTTAGAAAAATGCTAAGGGTAATCCTGCTGATGCAAACATCTGGCATGTAATTGCTTACGTTCTCTCTTTCTTTCTTCCTTCCTTCCAGGCTCCACGGATGGGAACCTTCATGGGGGTGTACCTTCCCTGCCTACAAAATATTTTTGGTGTCATCCTCTTTCTTCGTCTTACTTGGGTGGTGGGAGTTGGTGGTATTCTGGAGTCATTCCTTATGGTCCTCATGTGCTGTTCCTGCGTGAGTATGGGACCAGAGAAATAGATGGGGAGGGACAATAGCTCAGGTTTTTAGGAAGAGACAATGAGTAGTCTAAGATAGCAACATTAATTTCAAGACCCTTTGACAGAACACATCAGGTAGGAGACCCACACTGAGAAGACACAATGTTTTATGATGATTGTTTTTGGCATATTAACAGTGACTATAGACTGGGCAGTTTTTCATCTAATAATTAATAACTCTGTATAAATTCCCATGGTGGGTCCTCCTCCCTCCCAACCATACCTACAAAAATCTTGTCTTACTTTTATTTATATTTCCTTGTAAGCTAGTTGATCTTTACAGAATTATTGGCAATTGGTTTGCACGATTATGTTTGAATAGACAAACTGTGGCTTCTGACCCACTGACTGGTGGCTCTTATCCACAGACTGGTGGCATTACAGATGATATCCAGGGGTCACAATTTTTTAAATGAGGGAGGCTGGAACCTCACAATGTTGCTATGTGGGGGGAGTTTTATTTTTTAAGAACATCCCCAGATAAAAGCAAGTTAATTTGAACTCTGTAGACACTAATGCCTTTATATGTTTTAGAAGGCAAATTATAGATGAAATATCTGCCCGTATATATGCCCATTGTAACAGTTTTCACTGACTGACACCTATTTTAATACATCTGCTATTAAGTAGGGTACTGAAGAAAAACTCCAAGCAAACGTTGTTCTAGTCAATGATTCTCAAGCCCTTTTGGCTAAGTTTCCCATAATTGCAGATTTGAATGTATGCCAGCGCAGGTACACTACTTCAGAAAAGTTGTGTTTATCACTGATGTTCTGTGTTTTTCTTTCTTGCTGACCTTTAAATCATCATGTATCCTTTCCCGTTTCCATCTTCCTACCACACGTTACTGCATCTTCTCCCGCTTACATCCCCACTGATGCATTTCATAGCCTTTCTACTTTCATCTTATAGACAATACAGTCCAGCAAGTCAGCAACATTGAACAGTATGGAGCAGGACTGGCCCCATAACCCTTAACACATACATCCATTGTTCCATAGCAGATTTTAAAGTAGCCACAAACGAATCATTTAATAAATTGCAGAGGAAAAGGGATCTGTTGCTCATAATTAGCATATTCTCTTTTTTTCTGCAAGGGTTAAAAAACGAAAGTTAAAGGGTCAGTCTACCCAAAAGTGATGTCTTAGTTATAGGTGAAACCTGGTGGGCTGGAGTCAGTTCCTGGCTTCTTATATGTTTTGGATAATCCCTCAGTGAGATCCTTCTGTCGTTTTTCACAGATCTGTTCCTGTCCACCTAGGGAGTTTTGGCTATTTCCACTTACTTTTGTGTCTTCCAGCACCTCCTTTTATATTCTATATAATATGAAATACAGAAAAAATCAGGAAGAGTGGGAATCCCTTAGAGTCGCTAAGAGATATTAAGAAATTGTCAGAGGTTTAAAACTACCCTTGCAGTGGGGCTCCCCATGCCTTGCATTGGTTTAATTTAGCAAGAGTAGTTTTACATTTTCCCTGGAGTTCAGCTTTAACTTTCCAGTATCTACCAAAAACTGAAATATCCATTTTGGGAGAAATTACTGTTAAATACCTGATATATTTTCTGTTGACAATAGAACTATATTTTGCTTGTTCAAAGGGGTCAGCAGATCCAAAAAAGATATTTCAGTTTTGTGTAGACTCAAGGGCATTTATTCAACCAGCAATTTATTTTCAGTGGCAGCAAGATCTGAGCCAGGTGTTTTTAACCTTTTTACAATTACAGACCCCCAATGGATTGCGTGATAGGCTCCAATACCCCCTTTACCAGACTGTCAAAATCACCATCTTCACCAGTTTTATTGGGCACCAGTATAATTTCAAAGGTATCATTAGCTTGCCTTATTATATATGGATAGCGTGGTAATAAAAAATCCAAAATCTGACATCAAGTTTCCGTTTTTCTACTTTTATGTCAGGTTTAAAAATGCACAAAACCCTAGTTTATTATGCTTTTAAATTATTCCGTAATCCAGTTTCATACCCCCATTAATGGGTTCCTACACTGTCAAGAGGTTTGGATACCCCCTGGTTAAGAATTCCTGGTCTAAGATCCTAAGTTACTCTTTATTTGAGGATATGTATATTGAGAAACATCAGAGTGTAGCAGATATAGGGCATGGTGAGATTTCGTCCCTGGAGACCCCAAGAGATATATCAGAGAGTACGGGTGATTGCACTCACCAGCAGTCACTCATAACTGGAATCAGTTTTGAGCGAACAGACCCTTTAAACTTTTTTTTTTAACAGTTCTACTTCTTTTTTGTTTTCTGAGCCAGGCTATCACGACACGTTCCATATATAGTTCTTGAGCTTCATATCACATTGACTGAATGAGCAATGTTGTATTACATAACAGTGTCTTTTTTCACATTCGTTCATTTTTTTCTTTGCCCATCCTGTCTGACTTTACTGCCAGTATCTGTGTCTGATATCACTCCCACTCTCCATCAGATTGCTTCCACTGCCAGAGCTTACCCATAATTGAGCAAAGTGGAACCGTTTCCTGAATTATCGCCTAGTTTTGTATTCTATTGCAAGTGCTAATTTGAAATGAGCGCTATTTGGCTAGCACTTAAATTGCAATACCCATTTGTGTTCTAGGTT
This sequence comes from Lithobates clamitans, assembly GCA_037952925.1. Classification (NCBI taxonomy): domain Eukaryota; kingdom Metazoa; phylum Chordata; class Amphibia; order Anura; family Ranidae; genus Lithobates; species Lithobates clamitans. The sequence continues at coordinate 2,524,470 of JBBGZY010000725.1, read as the reverse complement.
ATTAAGTTAAAGAGGTGGAAGTCATTCAATTAAGGCTGCCAAAGAAGATCTTATGCCAAACTGATAATGTTCAAGGAGACAGAGCTTGCAATAGGAAAGAAATGCACAAGGGGGTGGTAAATTGCAAACATCCTGTCCCGTGCTTAAAGCGAATGTGTTAATATAAAATAGTGTCTAAACTAAAGTTACTTTGCAGTAGTGGGAATCATAAAGTGCACAGCACCATGGGAGCCCCAAAACTTTAAGCATATATGGTATGCAGATGCTGATTGCTTTGTTGGAGCTTAGGTATGCCCCAGAATGCATGGCAGGTGCCTTGGCAACCTATTGCTGGAACTGTGTGAGTTCATTTAAAAAAAAAATATTACTTAAAGTTCATCTTAACCCCAAAACAATTATGTAATATATTGCAGCTTACCAATTCTTAGATGTGGTGGCTGCATTACTTTTCTTTTATTAGGTTTTTTCCTGATATTTTCACCTGGTAACACACTTCCTGTCCTGGAGTGACAACGTTCACTCACTGTACAGTATCTGTGGAAGAATAGTGTTGTCACTCTAAGACAGGAAGTGTGTTAGGGCTAGAAAACACCGGAAAATGAGAAAGGAAAGCACTCACAATGCCACATCTGTAAATTGAAGGAGGAACAAAAAAAGGGGTACTAAATAAGTAACCAAAGGTCAGACTTTAGAGACATGGAAACAATGGAGAAATAACAAAAATAACGTTTATTGAAAAAAGTACATGGTACATGGTAAAGATTAAAAATCATATAAGATGATACAATTTGTACAATGAGCCCTTCTGCGTCTACGCATTTCGCCGTTAGGCTTCTTCAGGACATGATCAAGGTTCAGAGACGTAACAAAAAAAGAAAAAAGGGAGAGCGAATCTCACTATCTTATGATGGGCTAGGCCTCATGTACAAATCTCCAATAGCCGAAAGGTTACCAGAAATGTGGAATGCTTCTGGCAAGGTGTGAAAAAGTAAACAGCGCGCAACTGGTTTAGTAAGTAAACTTAGAGTGTTGCTACAACAGGGGCAGATGTGCGTCTCATGTCAAACAGTGACAAAAACCATCAAAAAGATACCACTGGGAAATCCAGGATACAATGGGGAAAAGCACTAGTGAAACTCAATAACGCTAGTGGCATTTAATACAGCCCAACTAGCATACAATGCCCATAGGAGGAGGATATAGAAACTGAGACAGACGGATATGCCCCTGGCAGGCAGCCTGGTGCTGTTGGTGTACAGAAGCATTCCACATTTTTGGTAACCTTCCGGCTATTGGAGATTTGTACATGAGGCCTAGCCCATTATAAGATAGTGAGATTCGCTCTCCCTTTTTTCTTTTTTGTTATGTCTCTGAACCTTAATCGTGTCCTGAAGAAACCTAACGGCGAAACGCGTAGACGCACAAGTGCTCATTGTACAAATTGTATCATCTTATATGATTTTTAATCTTTTGAACACTGTGATTATACCATGTACTTTTTTTCAATAAACGTTATTTTTGTTATTTCTCCATTGTTTCCATGCCTCCAAAGTCCGATCTTTGGTTACTTATTTAGTACCCCTTTTTTTGTTGCGGCTACAAAACACCCTCCCCACTCATCATTCCCCTAACATCGGGAGGTGTTCTGTAGCTCACAGAGAGAATTCAGGCAGGGCTGATAACAATTTCAGTGCAGCGTTGTTTGCTCTCTACAGGAAGTTAGGAGCTCACTAGATTTTGCCAACTATCTTTTCACTTACTGCACAAACATAACAAAAATGCTTTTCATGGTATATTTAACAGACCAAAATGATTCAAATAAGATATGTTTATTGTTAGGGTTTATATACATTTTTTTTATTTTAAAAAAAGTGATGGCATTTTTGAGGCATGTAATATTAAGTGTACAAAATAAAATATGTTTTTTTAGTCTAAAAGGGTATTTTCCATAGCTTTGGTTAAATTTTGCCTTTTTTTTCCTGTTTTGAGTTTGCAATAGGAAGGAAGAGTCTTGGATAACAGTAAAAACCCATACTTCCCAACTTTTTGAGATGGGAATGAGGGACATCCATTAACAAAAGTATGCAGGCATAGGACACACCCTCTGTCACGCCCGCCTTAAAGGAGAATTGTAAAAAAAAAAAAGATTTCTTAAACCCACAAGTGCTTTTTTATCACTACTATTCTTTTATATTGGCTTTTGGAATTTACAGATGCAACAGTTTAGACATTGGATGGAAGGTTTAGCTCTGGGAAACACTTTTTGGTAGATAAAAAGTGCATTTTATATACAATTATATATATATATATATATATATATATATATATATATATATAACCAACATGAGGGACAAATGAGGAGGAAAGAGGGACAGAGGGAGTGTGTTCCAAATGAGGCACAGTCCCTCTAAATCAGGGACAGTTGGGAGCTATGAAAACCCATCAGGAGTTCTAATCCTTTTACATCCTATCCAAAACTAGAAGAAAATGGTTTGACTTGATAAACCTTTTAAAGAATGCCTAAAGCTAAAACTATTTTCTTTTGTTTTGGCTCTTTCACTTCTTGTTATGTAAAGTGAGAGAAATGGCATCCAGAAAGATTTCCCAGTTGGAAAAAATTGTTGTTCTGCAGACAACTTTCAGTCCAGTCTTTCTCTCTGCTCTTTTCTCCTATCAGCATGCCTCTTGTCAGCACATAAACTGATCGGCTCCTTTTACTGCTTCTTCCTCTCACATTCCAGCCTTGCTGCACAGGGATTGCATAAGGCTGATATCAGATCAAATTCAGATAGTTACACTGCTTGCATTTAAAAAATATATTTAATTGTGTATTAAATATCATTTATATCTGTCTAGAATTCGGCTGTAATCAGCCAATTATATAAATCTACATTTTAATAAAATGTTATACATTTTAATAATATTGCTCTAAATTTGTGCTATTAGTTGCTACTACATGTGACAGTACAGTATGTGTAGCAATTTCTAGCCATTAAACCATATCTAAACCCAGGACAGAAAATGTAATATATGGCAGCTTACCAGCCCATAGATGTGTTAACTGCATTTATAGTATTTTATTAATACATTTTTAACTGATGGTCCAGTCATTAATATACTTCCAGAATTAATAATCAAGGGAAGGGAAATTGGCATGGCTTACAAGAAATGTTAAAATAACGTGTGTGCTACCACTTGTGATACTACATGAAATGAATATATTCCTAATATATAACAGTATCCGTAAATATATTTTCCATTTAAGGCGGGTGTCATAAATATCAACAACCAAATATAGTGAGAAAAATTATTAGATTTGCAGAAAAAAGTGTATTTATTACTTATTTTGCAAAGCCTGAAAAGCATTGCAACCGCAATCAGTGGATCATGGGTGCAATGCCAGGCTCCTGCAGACTCTTCCTCCAGCTTAAGGTATTGGCCTTCAGTTACTAAACTGGAGGAAGTGTCGGTGGATTGTGAGGGCAGACAAGATCACCACATATTTATTATATTGAGAATTACAAGTTCAACTCCTGAATGATGAGTGACCCCCACACAAAGTCGGGGAAGATGGGTAATTGGGGGTGTGGGGGGATCTGCTTGCCCCCATGTTACATGCTGCACCCTTAATATGGGTGCAACATGTAACATGCTCTTAAAGGTGGAGTTAGCCTTTAAAAATGGGCTATTACATGTGATTTTAGTAGTACGATCACACTAGCAGGAATCCCATGTCTTAGTGTCCCTGGCTAATAAAACAGCAAAAGACTATTGCAGTACTTGTGACTTGGGTTTGCCTCTGCATGCATTGAGACCTGAACAGTTAGCCAGGACTGCTTCAACAAAAGCAGAAGACTTGATTCCCTAATCCACTATCTACGTGACCTAATAATCTTGTAGGAGAGCCTTTCCGCTTAAGATGTCTTGTGAGAGCTCAGTGCAGTAAGGTGATTATATGATCAGATTAATTAAGGACACCTGCACTGTGGCACAAATAGAGTAACTGACTAATAATGTCTCCATACACAGAGTCAAATGATGAGAACAATTTACAGAGCAGTCATGGAACAAGTCTGGTGGATTGTACTCCTCCATTGTTGTAATGTAGGAGATATAAACCAGTATCATTGTCACCATATCTGGGAATCCGGGACAGTGTTTGACCTTGAGATGCTGGATCTTCAGATATAACACAGGGTCTATGGCCAAGATCTTACCTTGAGGGACCTTTCACACCATGCTGCATGTAAAAACTCACTGCAGTGCTTCCGAAATGTATGTGCGGTGATGCACATTTGACATACATTTTCATGCACGTTGCACTTTGTTACATTATGCTTTGGCATGCTTTTTTCATCGGTTGTGAAGTGACAGGTCCCTGGAAGGGTCAAAATATTAACAACTATTTATCTTTGCTTTCAGTCGAGTTGCATTGCATTTACCTGCATTAAAAGGCAGACAAGTTGCATTTTAACACAACAGACATGTACATAACACTGTTGTGTGAACAAGGCATAAAGAAGGACATTGTTTTCTACGTCACCTGCATTGATCGGATGCATAAAAATTCAGGTCACTGCTCATGGTGTGAACGGGCCTTTACAGTAAGCTGGGTTCACATATGAGCAGGCAGCGGCTCACAGCAGGAGTCCTCATTCACCATTTCAGGTCCGATTTCAGTCCGAATTTTTGACTGAATTTGGACCTGAAATGGACCAAAAGACGCACAGGGCTCCTGTGCAAATCACACTGGAGCCGCTGCAGAGATATGTGAACCAGCTCCATATAGAGCCAGTCACAATCTCCTGCTGTGCAAATTGGATGAAGGGAAACCCGCATCCAATTCACACTAGTGTGAACCAAGCCTCAATCTCTTTGTTGAACACTTTTTTACATATTTTCTTTTATATGAAAATTTAAAACTTATGGAAACCCTAACAATGAACCTCCTTTATTTGCACAAGTTTCATCTGTTAAATATACAATTGAAAGTGTTCTGTTATATCTGTTCCAAATCCTGCCAGAAATTCAGAGCTGTCCTGTGTCTGTGTTACCTTATGGAGTCTAATTTATCCTCCTAGTTTCTAGTTCTTGGGACTAAAGAATGATTATCTTTTACAGTACTGTGCAAAAGTTTGAAGCAGGTTTGAAGGCATTTTGTGAAGTAAGAATGCTTTGAAAAATATATATTTTAATTGTTTAATTTTATCAATTTACAAAATGCAAAGTGAGTAATAAGGAGAAAGATCAAAATCAAATCAATATTTGGTGACTACCCTTTGGCTTCAAACCGGCATCAATTCTTACACTTGTACGCTTGCACAATGTCAGGTAATGTTGAGGACCGTAGATGCAGTGGTCGGCCAAGGAAACTTATTACAGCAGGTGAAAGTCACATCATGCTTTCTTCCCTTCAACATTGGAAGATGTCCAGCAGTGCCATCAGCACAGAACTGGCAGAAACAAGTGGGACCCAGGTACACCCATCTGCTGTCTGGAGAAGTCTGGCCAGAATAGTCATGGAAGAATTGTGGCCAAAAAGCCATACCTCCGGAAACCAGGCTAGGCAACTCAACTATGCATGAAAACATAGGAACTGGGATGCCAAAAAAATGGCAGCAGGTGCTCTGGACTGATGAGTCAAAATATTTTATATTTGGCTGTAGCAGGTGGCAGTTTGTTTGCCGAAGGGCTGGAGAGTGGTACAATAATGAGTGTCTGCAGGCAGCAGTGAAACATACTGGAGGTTCTTTCTAAATTTGGGGCTGAATTTCTGCAAATAGTTGGAGATATGGTCAGGATCCATTATGCCATACCATCAGGGAGACATGTGGATGGCCCCAAATTTATTCTGAAGCAGGACAACGACCCCAAACATACAGCCACTGGAACAATCTTCAGTGTGAAGAAGAACAAGGAGTCCTGGAATTGATAGTTTGACTCTCACATAGCCCTGATCTCGACACCATCAAATCTGTCTGGGATTACATGAAGAAACAGAAGGATCTGAAGCAGCCTACATCCACAGAAGATCTGTGGTTAGTCCTCCAAAATGTTTGGAACAAACTACCTGCCTAGTTCCTTCAAAAACTGTGTGCAAGTGTACATAGAAGAATTGATGCTGTTTTGAAGGGAAAGGATAGTCAACCAAAATATTGATTAGATTTGGATTTCTCTTCTGTTTATTTGCTTTCCATTTTGTTAATTGATAACAACAAACTATGAATACTTCTATTTTTGAAGCATCCTAATTGACAGCATTTTTTCACACCCACCTCAAACTTTTGCATGGTACTTTTACACCTAAAACTTTTGCATGGTACTTTTACACCTAAAACTTTTGCATGCTCTGGAGAATAGGGTATGGGGTGGGGTTTATAAAAACAAAACTGGCCATGGCTGACACCAGTCAGTCCACAAAAATGATGTTATCAGCCCGCAATAGAATATCAGTAGTCGGAGAAAAAAAACAAATCTTTTGGTATTGAGAGAATAAGCAGATACCCTCCTGCCTCTAAAAAGTCCTTCCAAGGAGGGGCATGCCTATGCAAATGCTGACAACTGGAAAGGTTAATATTCACACTAGAACCTGTAGGGACTTTAGAGGTGCCCTGGGATGCTGAGCTGCTACAGTACATATATTAGGTTATACTATAAGGATATTAAACTTTAGATTTTGCTTTCTTGAAGAGCTTGAGGCGTCACTGCTACCCAACACTTCCGGAGTGTCTCAGGTAGCATGTCCCCTGCCAAGCACTGCCTCTTGTCAGCGGCTACATCACTACAGAGCGCACATCATTTTTGATTTAGGGCTTGCATACACTTTAAAGGGGTTGTAAAGGTTTGTGTTTTTTCACCTTAATGCATCCTATACATTAAGGTGAAAAAAACACCTGTCAGTGACCGGCCCCCCAGCCCCCCAGCTTCCCCGTTGTACTTACCTGACCCCTCGAACTTGACCCATGGGGATGCGCTGCCTCTCTGCCCGGGGTTCTCGGCTGTTGAATGGATAGATTGATAGCAGCTCAGTCATTGGCTCCCGCTGCTGTCAATCAAATCCAATGACGCAAGCGCTGGGGGACGGGGCTGAGTCCTGCATTCGACCTCTATGGACGCCGAATGCTGGACTCGGGAGCGCGCCCACAAGGTAACCCCCCCCGGGAGAGCGCTTCTCCCAGGGGGTTATCTGATGTGGGGAGGAGCTGCGAGAGCCGCCGAGGGACCCCAGAAGAGCAGGTTTGGGGCCACTCTGTGCAAAATGAACTGCACAGAGGAGGTCAGTATGATATGTTTGTTATTTAAAAAAAAATAAAACCTTTAGTGTCACTTTAAGGATACATTTCCCTAATTAAAATGTTTGCTTTAACTGTTATTGAAGTGCAAGTGCTTCTAGCCTACGTTTATTCCACCCATATTCCGTTAGGATGAAGAATATCTTCTCCATATTAGTGTTGGAACGCCAGCTTTCTAAATAACAGTGTCAGCTTCAAGGATAACAAAAAAGGAGTATTTGCACCAAAATAGGTCTGTTGAATCACACATAGCAGTTAGTGAAAGACAGTCGGTAGACATTCACAGATGAATTATGAATTTACCAAGCAACATTCCTTTGTGTTGTCGCCAATATCTTTGATCAGAGTAGCTGACAGTGTCTGATGACTGTGTCAGTTGCCATGCCAACTGTCAGTGTGTGATCTTAATTCACTGATTGCGTCTGTTTGATATCAGCTAGCTGCATGCGTGAAAAGAGTTCTTGCTGGCTAGAGCAGCAATCAGCTTACGGCTGTCATTCATTGCTGGTTATAAAACCCTAAAAGGAATGTGAGCTGCCATGGCCAGCATGAATGCTTTTATGCACAAGGATTTATCACCCGCACACCACAGGCCATTAATAATAATGGATAATGTCCACTGTATTTACATCCTGGCTTGATGATGGCATCATAATGGCTGATGTAAATATATAATCCTGCATTGTACATGGAGGAGGTAAGAGTGTGACGAAACCCTGAAATATCTTAGAGAGGAAGCCATGTGGAACGAGTCCTGTTGCTAGAGGGATCCTGATGAAGCAAGGGATTAGGTAAGTATTACACCTTATTTCTCTACCCCTAGGTCAAAAATGAGCCTTTAACCCTTGTAATGTGAATGAGCCCCATTGTAAGGGTATTTTTTTTCTTGTGCATGGAGTTGGGCTTTGACCCTTTTGCTGTCCCCATATGTTGGCAACAGTAGGGGGTTTTACACACACTCCAAGCTGCTACAGCAACTAGGAATGAGCGTAAATCTGACAAGTCGATTGTGTGGCTGTAAGATGGCACCACCCAATTACTTGCATGCAACCCAGCTACTGTACATGCGTCCCCCTGCACACAAACACATCCAGACTCTGCTTCCCCCTTGCAGGCCGAAAATTCCATGCCAGGTTTTTACAGATAGAGGGAAGGGAGACCAGTGAAACTCTATAAAAAATGTAAGGTCAAACTTGCTGCTTACCAGACCATAAAATTCCTCAAAGGCGATCATAAGCGCTTCGGAATATTCCTCTTTGGAGAACCACAACTTGCTGCTGAACAGTCCCTAGATACCCTGGTGTATTCCGCCCTCCGACTCTCACAAATACAGTTGTGCTCATAGGTTTACATACCCTGGCAGAATTTATGATTTCTTGGCTATTTTTCAGAGAATATGAATGATAACACAAAAACTTTTCTTTCACTCATGGTTAGTGTTTGGTTGAAGCCATTTATTATCAATCAACTGTGATTACTCTTTTTAAATAGTAATGGCAACAGAAACTACCTAAATTACCCTGATCAGAAGTTTACATACCCCAGTTATTAATACCATGTATTGCCCCCTTTAAGATCAATGACAGGTTGAAGTCTTTTGTGGTATTTGTGGATGAGGCTCTTTATCTTCTTAGATGGTAAAGCTGCCCATTCCTCTTGGCAAAAAGCCTCCAGTTCTTGTAAATTCTTGGGCTGTCTTGCATGAACTGCACGTTTGAGATCTCCCCAGAGTGGCTCAATGATATTGAGGTCAGGAGACTGAGATGGCCACTCCAGAACCTTCACTTTATTCTGCTGTAGCCAATGACAGATCGATTTCGCCTTGTATTTTGGATCATTGTCATATTGGAATGTTCAAGTACGTCCCATGCGCAGCTTCCTGGCTGATGAATGCAAATGTTCCTCCAGTATTTTTTGATAACATTCTGCATTCATCTTGCCATCAAGTCTGACCAAATTTCCTGTGCCTTTGTAGCTCACACATCTCCAAAACATCAGCGATCCACCTCTGTGTTTCACAGTAGGAATGGTGTACCTTTCATCATAGGCCTTGTTGACTCCTCTCCAAATGTAGAGTTTATGGTTGTGGCCAAAAAGCTAAATTTTGGTCTCATCACTCCAAATGACTTTGTGCCAGAAGGTTTGAGGCTTGTCTCTGTGCTGTTTGGCGTATTGTAAGCGGGATACTTTGTAGCATTTGCGTAGTAATGGCTTTCTTCTGGCAACTCGATCATGCAGCCCATCTTTCTTCAAGTGCCTCCTTATTGTGCATCTTGAAACAGCCACACCGCATGTTTTCAGAGAGTCCTGTATTTCACTTGAAGTTATTTGTGGGTTTTCTGTGCATCCCAAACAATTTTCCTGGCAGTTGTGGCTGAAATGGTGATTTGGTTTCAACAGAACCCCTCATTTACCCTTCTTGATTAGCGTTTGAACACTGCTGATTGGCATTCTTAATTCCTTGGATATCTTTTTATATCCCTTTTCTGTTTTATACAGTTCAACTACCTTTTTCTGCAGATCCTTTGACAATTCTTTTGTTTGCCCATGACTCAGAATCCAGAAACGTCAGTGCAGCACTGGATGAAATATGCAAGGTTATGTCAGGAGTCCAGAAACTCATTGACCTTTTAGGCCCCTTTCACACGAGGCGGACTCCGTTTCTATGGAGCCCGCCTCGGTCCGCCGGCTTAGCGGGAGATCAGTCCGTTTATCTCCGCTGAGCCGGCGGATGACAGGTCCCTCTCTGCTCACTGAGCGGGGAGGGGCTTGTCAGGCGCCGCTGCCGCCTATGGAGGGATCAGACGAAAACGGACAGCGTGTCCGTTTTCGTCAGATCTCCCCCGATCCGATCCGCCAGCGACGGACCTGGACGTAGAGCCATCCGTCTGCTTTTCAGCGGATCGGACCGGGTCGGATGTCAGCGGACATGTCTCCGCTGACATCCGACACTCCATAGACTAAGATGGAGCGCCCGTTCAGGTCCGCCGTCAAAACTGACAGGCGGACCTGAACGGTCCGATTGTGTGAAAGGGGCCTTATACACACACACTAATTACAAGCAAACAGATCACAGATGAAGATGGTTACCTTTAATAGCCATTCAAACCCCTTTGTGTCAACTTGTGTGCATGTTATCAGGCCAAAATCACCAGGGTATGTAAACTTTTGATCAGGGTTATTTGGGTAGTTTCTGTTGCTATTATTATTTAAAAAGAGTAAACACAGTTGATTGATAATAAATGGCTTCAGCCAAACACTAACCATGAGTGAAAGAAATGTTTTTGTGTTATCATTCATATTCTCTGAAAAATGGCCAAGAAATCATAAATTCTGCCAGGGTATGTAAACTTATGAGCACATGCGTATCAAAAATAAGCAAGAGAGCTCATAGTGCTTTATTGCTTAAAAGATTTAATAAGAAAGTATTGTACCTTTCAGAGTAAAACTGGTATACAGTTCCCAAAAACTATGGCCGCAGTGATTGAGGATCGGTCCGTGCATGCTGACGTCACACTGCTAGCTCCGCCTGATGCGCTTGCCTTCAGAAGGTATTATCTGGGATCGGAGGCTGGCGCGTGACATCATCAGTATGCGTTTTATAGCGGAAGTATAACGGAACTGATCATATCACGCATGAGATCCCCTATAGGGGAAAACAGAGCACTTCCACCTCACCCTTACAGAATAATGACAACCCATTTATGACAAAAACAGCCCTGTTCCAACATATGAGACCTTCAGACCATCAAGAACAAAAAACAGTTCAAACACTACCAGTCGCAGCCAAAATTAAAATAAAAAAAAAAAAAAAATATTTAATTTATTACTGAAAAATAAACAATCTTCAGGAATAAAGTATTTTTTTAAACACAGGTGCAAAAAAAAACAACAAAAAAAAACGCAACAATGGCTCTGGCAGTGAAGGGGTTAAGCAGTTAATGATTCCGTTGGCTTTTGATGGACAGCAGAAATTTTATTGAGAAAAAAAAACATCTACTGCTTGTATGCAATGTGGGACATCATACCCTTTTAGGCCGCATCTACATTAGCATCGAAATGAGGAGCTTAGGGTGTGTTGGTGACCTGTCCAAGGATCACTGTAGAAAATTTGTATTGAGCCAGATGGCTCAACAAATTGAAGCACTCAGATGCAGTGCTTGTTCATTTATATTGCTCCCTTGAGCAAACCCACCACCCAGGACACCAAATGCAGGAGGCACCACCAGACCTAGATAAAAGCACCAGATTTACTTCTGCTCTCAAGGCCTGAGTGTAAAAAGCCTTGGGTCTATTATAGAGGGGAGCAGTGATGTGACATTTCACATCGCAACAAGACTTCAAGTTTTACTAGAACAGCCAACCTTTTACTAGGTTTTACTTCTGTTTTTACTAGAGCAGCCAATTGAGCAAATAGGACCACTGATAGGCCTCAGATAGACCTCTGATAGGTTGCTATGGGCCTATGTCATCTGCCTTATATGTGTAAGATATCGGGCTGAGTTCACTAAGCTATGACAATCATTATTTGCATACCTTTTAACTTCTGAGATGAAATAAAGGGGACACAGTAGCATATGCCCCCCCCCCACCCTTCTCCCGTGGCTCCAAATACATGGACATGATGATTAAATACACAAACTTGATTGGCTAAACCAACAAGTGCAGTTCCTCACCTCTACTTCTCCTTTCTACTTTTCAAAAACAGTTTATAGGTTGGATAATAGGTGTAGTATAAGTGTGTGGGGTAAGGCGCTGCTCAGAACTGACCCAGTGCTTCACATGTGGATATCGATGTGTATGGCCTCAGCCAGCGCTGCTCCAGCCACGACCCCTGACATGTTTCTTCCCACCTACTGGGGCTTGGTCACAGAGGTAGGCATGGAGAAACGTGTCAGGGGGCGTGGCTGGAGCAGCGCTGGCTGGAAACATACACAGCCATATCAACATCTGAAGCAGCTGGGCTGGTTTTGAGTGCCGTCTTACCCCACATATATCCACACTTCTGAATTAGTGTCTGATACCTGAATACCAGTAGGAGAACCTGCTATCCTCTAGCTTTGAGCAGCGCTCCAAGTCTACACTTGATCACAGGTGTAGTATTAGGCCGCATTCACAAGTGCAATTAGCGGCCACTAAGGAGAAAAGATGGACAAAATAGGGACAGTTCCTCCAAATGATCTATGTGTTTGCCATCACGACTGTTTTTTTTAGCCAATGATATCTGAAAATAGCAGTCACGTGGCTGAAAATAATGATCGTTATAGCAAATCTGTTAAAGCTTAGTGGGTTGAGCCTATTGTTCCAATTACATTCTTAGAGGCATGACATTACCGGCGCGATTGCCTATCTTTCACGTCCAATATGGATCCTAATGTAAAGCTGCATTCTCCTTGTCTGATCTTGCTTCCCATCCCCTGACATCACACAACAAGTGCAATATCCCATTTTATGTTCCATTGTTACCTCTCTTCATCCCATCCTCCGTTTCTCATCTCACATCATCAGTGCCTGACATGACTTTTTGTGACTACAGTTCATTTTTTGTCGGTTGTGTGCACTTCATACGATATTAGATCATTTGACTGTCCATTGTGTGTTGCGTGGTCACACGATCAGTCCTCCCTCTGTACATGCTACATCTTCTGACTGTGTACTGAATTGGGACATCACTGTAAGTGTTCTCTGTGCTTGATATAAAATCCAATTACTCACCGCACACCCCGATTCAGCAGTATCCTCTAACATCTGCTGTGACTGACACAGTATCACATATTTTGACTGTCTGAATATCCTACAGCCACCCACGCTGTCTGATTAGTTAATCACTGGCTATTTCATGCTTCTGTAAAAAAAAACAAAAAAAAAAAACATCATCCCAGTCTGTTTAATCTGTGCACTACTGACGGTTTTAGGCTTGTTTAATAAAGCTGCGCAATGTACAAAGTGCAATAGCTTAGCAGCCATATTTGACCTACAGTCAACAGTAAGAAGCATCTAACAGGCTATGTGATTGGTTGTAGGTTATTGCACTTGGCTTTTAGCCTTTTTTTTTTAAACAAGCCCAACTATCTTTCAGCTGTGCACCCCATCTGATATTACATCTTCCACTGCATTTGAAATCATACTCCCCCCCCCCTCCCGACCGTATGCTGCATTTGATCTCATATCCTGTGAAAGTGCACTTTGTCAAATGAAAACAGGGCCTGGTGTGATATTAGACTGTCAGCACTATGAACTGCAAGTATTTCACCACAGTGGCCAATCACATTCAGACTTTCTGGACAGGTCATAGTACTGACAGTATGATGCACCATGCTCCTAATGAGGGTGCACTGCAGTTCAGATCACATGGTCTGAGGTTGCACTGCACCTGATATTGCATCAATGGGCTTATTTAACAAGTCAGTGCAAAGAGCAATGTTAATGTGATAAAGTATGTCATAACAACCAATCAGATTTCACCCTTCATCAGTTTAGAACTATTACACATTGTAATTGGTTGCTGTGGGTTACTGCACATTGCACATTGCTGTTTGCCTTATTAAATAGTCAATACACCCAAAACTGATATTTCAGTTATCAGAGGACCTTGGTGTTGGGTTGAATCCCCCCACTGGCTTCTTTTGGAGAACTTGATGTTGAGTTTTCACCACCGTCCTATGGAGAACTCCACCAGGTGCATTTTTTCATAGTTAAAATAATTCCAGATTCTACAGCCACTGGGAGATGCTCATGGCAATTGTAGTGATAGGCGTTTGGAACAATATTCTCTTTGCCAGAGTCTCCGAGCATTATAAGAAGCCAGTAGGTATTCAGCTACCTAGGATCCAACCATAACGGCTATGTCACTTTTGGGTGAGCTGACTCTTTACATAAGCTGGCTGTGTGCACTACATCTCAGGTCATGTTGTCTAAGAGGGTGTTGCATCTCGGGCAATTTTAGTTTGAGTGTGAACTGCATCTAGTATCACATCCTCTTATTGTGCACTGCATTTTATACCATTTTCTCCCACTGTGCACTGCACCAAAAAACCCCTCCACATTACACTGCGTCTGACATCTTCACCCTACCACGCACTGTACCTGAGACAAATTCTTTTCATTGGTGCACTGCTTCTTTATCCTCCCATGATGCATTGCGTCTCATGTCTCCCCCCTTATGATGCACTGCTCCTGTCATCATCTCCCTTCCATTATGCGTTGGGTACAGGCTCATGGCGCCTACCTGTGTTTGCTCTGCAGACCATGCTGACTGCTATCTCAATGAGCGCCATCGCTACCAATGGAGTTGTGCCAGGTAGGGGGAATTTCAGAGATGGAAAATAAATGGGAGATGCAGTGCGTGGGAGGGATTTGGGGTGGGGGTACACAGTACTGCTGGATGCAGAAGCAGTGTGTGTGGGGGTGTTGGAGACTTTATATTCGATGCAGACGCTTTGCATCAATCAGATTAAGGCTACGTGCACACAGGTGCTTGTCCTGTGGTTCCTCTCTGATGGAGCATAGCGTCTACGCTCTGCCAACTTTTTACATTATGATAGTTCTTTGGCCTTGCATTTATCTTAAAAGTCAGTTGCTCCTTTTTTTCTTGTCTGCTTAAGCTGGGCTTATTTCCACCGAATGGTGATAAAATTCAACATAGCTGAGCTAGAGGGGAAGCACATGGCATAGGCCTATGTCCACAAGCGCTATCCATAAATATAGGGGTATAGCTGCTGATGGAGTTATGTATTTGATAATTAAAGGAATTTACCACTTTAATCAAAAGCAGACCCCTGCTAGATACCTCCAGCCTAGTAACATGGAGGGTTAACTATGTTCCTTGCCCAGTTTACATTCCCTTGGTGGACTAAGTTTGCCCTTTCAGATATGCAGTAATGTGGCTGTTATGTTATGTGAAAGGATGTGCTGCAGTGCCGTTTATCACCCGTAGTGTTGCTGCAGGTAACAACTTGAGTCAGGGCTCCTGGGGTGTGTGGAAGGCAGAGATCCCTCTATATATTGCTACATGGGGAGCAGTTGCTTAGCTATTTTATATAAAATTGAGGAAAATCTCTATGATGCCTACAGCACAATAGTAATTGATGTAGCAATATGTCTTAAGGTATTAGCATAGAAAGTGTTATTTCTAATATTTTGTGTTATAATGTAGAATAGTTGTAGAGTATTTAAAACAGAAGCCTCATACTTTAAGTACAGCAGTACCTGGGTGCAGTGCTATTAGAATGCAATGCATTGATAATTACTGCAGTGGTATGAGGTATGCTGCAGTGATAAAATTGTACTGTGTTATAACCATGTTCTTCAGTATGTGTACCTGAGACTCTTGTCTATCTGTAGCTGGAGGTTCATATTACATGATTTCTCGCTCGCTGGGCCCGGAGTTTGGAGGCGCTGTGGGTCTGTGCTTTTACCTGGGAACCACATTTGCCGGAGCCATGTACATCCTGGGGACCATTGAGATCCTTATTGTGAGTAACAGCTGAAATAAGTAACTGTTTTGACTATCCTCAGACATCTCCTATTGATTATGGTAGTGGTTCTTGTCTATCTCTAACTGGGCATGTTGGGGGGGCTTTTTGGATACAGGAAAGGGTCATCTTTAACAGTAATGGGCAAATAGTACAGCATATATGGCAAGAGGAGATCAGCCCAGTGTCCATGGATCTTGGTTCATAATTTTATTGTCAGATTTATGGTCACAGTTAAAGCACAGGGAGACAAGCACAACCATTGATGGCTCCGATTTGATAGGGATTACCAACAATGAGGTGTTGCAAAAACACTGCAGGTCTCAATTCATTTAGCTTTGAAACATGGTAGTGCTTGCTTTTGGGAAAGAAACTGGGTAGGAGATCCTGGTATAGACTGGCCTCATGTTTTGGCAAAGGCAAAGTGAGTATGGGTTTTAAGGGTTTTTGGTTATGGGGTGGCTTAAGGTTGATTATGGGGTCAGGGGGTTATGTTTATGTTTAGCTATAGGATTAAAGCAACCCTGCCAGTCGCCTAAAAATCCTAATGCTAGTTCCATGCAGTAGAAGGACGTTGATACTTACTGATGGCCAGTGTCTTCTACCTTCCCCTTGTTCAAACACTGCCGCTTCCGTCATACTCTTCTGCCTTCAGCACTTCCAGGAATGTTGGATGCTTGTGTCCCCTGCCACACACTATAGTTCCATCATCTGACCCCCTATGTCCCTGCTTGCTCTTGTAGTGATATAGAGGTCCTGGAATTGTTGAATGCTAAAAAGTCTGGTGGAGGCTGTAGTACTGGAAAAGAGCAAAGGTAGGATAATTGGGCTGCTGGAGAGGTAAGTTTATTAGCTCTTCTGTTGCAGGGAAATGTCATTTGGATATTTTTAGAGTCTGACATGGTCACTTTGAGGTGGAACTGAAGTTTGCATTATGATGGATGGGCACTTGCTACAGTGTAAATCTGATTAATTTTTTTGTTTTGTTTTGTTTACCAGACGTATATCTTTCCTAGTATGGCAATCTTTAAAGCTCAAGAAGCCAGTGAAGAAGCTGCTGCCCTCCTGAATAACATGCGTGTATATGGCACATGTGTACTGAGCTGTATGGCCCTCGTAGTCTTTGTGGGAGTGAAATATGTCAACAAGTTTGCTCTTGTGTTCCTGGGCTGTGTGATCCTTTCCATTCTGGCCATTTACGCTGGGGTCATTAAGTCTGCATTTGACCCACCAGATTTCCCGTAAGTTCATGCAGCGCTACCCCCAGAGGAGCCGCTTAAGTATATTTGGTTCCGTACTCTGCCTCTCAACCCCAAGAACAGTCCCAACCCCTCTGGCACACCTAATATGCAGTATTAGTGCAAAACACAGCAGTAGAAAAGAAACAAAACTGTGGTAAACCAGAAGGTATGTTTACTGCTAAGATAAAGGCATTTAAAGGTGAGCAACTTGGACTTTTTACAGTTTAGAATGGTATCCCTTATAGGAACCTAATCAGTAATCAATTGCCAATTACATATCAAATATTGCACATTTAACAGTAAGAGCTATAATCTCGTTACACAGCCAAGCACATCCAATGCCTACGTGAACAGGCTACAGGAGAGCGGAGGAATGGCTCCTATGAGTGTCAGACCCCTCTCTACTGCTCCTTTACACATAAATGCAGAACAGTAAATAACAAGTACAACTTTTAGCAAGGAGAAACTGTATTGCAATTCAACCTACTCTTTCAGGGAGTTCTTGGTGAGTTATAGCTGTATGAGCTTCAGTAAAACAAATCCCTGAAGTGGAGAGGGAGGTGAAAGTAGTTCTGTGTTGCTGTGTGGAAATCCGGTTGATCTTCAGCTAGCTCTTTGATGTTTAATTGCAGGAAAGGAGACTTTGGATGGCAAAGCAAAGTAGCTGAATTAATCAGTTGTGAATAACAGCAAACAATCTTCCTGTGTATATTAACTTGTAACAAAATTCACAGTGATCACTAACTTAAAGATATTAATTTCTGTGGAACTACAAGCAACAGGAAAACAATGGAGAGTAAAGATGTCTGTATATAGTGTCTATGATGTTTTAGTTTAGATCAGACTCGGTTATCGCCCTAGGTGTCCCTCCAGATATCCACTGGATAAAGCTGGTCAAGCAGGCCGTGACTCAACTGCAGCTCACACTCTACAGATTCCCTGCATACTTATCCACGCCGG
Organism: Lithobates clamitans; assembly: GCA_037952925.1. Lineage (NCBI taxonomy): Eukaryota > Metazoa > Chordata > Amphibia > Anura > Ranidae > Lithobates > Lithobates clamitans. Next base: position 2,506,503 of record JBBGZY010000725.1, on the reverse strand, counting down.
TCCCAAGAGAGCGTGCTAGGCCTCAATCCATCCCTCTTATAGTCTCCCCATCAGCCAGCTGGTAGTTGTAGTTCCAGATGATTCAGCCAGGGGGCGAATCCCATCCATATGGACTACATATCCCAAGATGCTTGCTCTGCCTTGTCTCTGAATAAGAAGGTAACAGGTCAGCATCACACTCAACACTAGAAGAAAACGGCTCCTCCTGCAGCAACGCCACACAGTGTCTCCTGATTGCAGGAATATGTATATGTCCAGCTCCCTGCTACATTCATATTTCACTTTTCAGGTGGGATTCCCAAACTCCAGCTTTTCATTGACAAAAGCTGAGGTGCCTTGAATCAATGTATAAAATAAGGAATAAAGGAAAGTAAAGGCTTTTTTCCCAACAGCTGTCAATCAAATGCCAAGTCTCCCACAGTTTGTAACATGTATTGAAACCACTAATTGGTTACTCGAGATGACATCTTTACATTTCCATGTCAACATTTTCATATATGAGGTCTGTTGTGTCAAAAAGAGCCATGGTATTTTCACATCTTATTTGTCTTTTTATCTTTGTATCTATCCTTGTCCTGTGCTCAGTGTGACAATTCAATCCTGCTTTCAGTGTGACAGCCCAGTTCCACTCTCCACTAGGGTATACACAATGAGATTTTCGTGTAGTTTGTACGCAACTTTTTACATCGGAATCAGACTTCTCCCAATGAAAATTCCAAAGTAACAAACTTCCAATTTTTTTTTGTACATGAACAGAACTAACAATTTTCATCTAATGTGTACTGTTCTTGTATGTTTTTTGCACGAGAAAAATCATATACGAAAGACTGCGCTACACCTGCGCAAACCTTTGTCGTACGGGAATTTTCGTACATTATTTCCATCGAGGTAAACCGGACGATCGTTCACCTGATTTTCTTTTAGTGTGTAACTACCTTTAGTGTAACAGCCAAACCCTGATCTCATTGTTACAGTCCAGTCTTGCTCTCATGCCGCGTACACACGGGCGGACTTTTCGACGGACTAGGTCCGACAGTCTTTCAGATGGACTTTGCAGCGTAGGTCCGCTGGACTTTCAAATGAACGGACTTGCCTACACACGACCACACCAAAGTCCAACAGATTCCTACATGATGACGTACGACTGGACTAAAATAAGGAAGTTCATAGCCAGTAGCCAATAGCTGCCCTAGCGTCGGTTTTAGTCCGTCGGACTAGCATACAGATGAGCGGACTTTTCGACCGGACTCGAGTCCGTCGGACAGATTTGAAACATGTTTTATTTCTAGGTTCCTCTGACTTTTGGGGAAAAAAAAGTCAGCTGGAGCCCACACATGATCGAATTGTCCGCCGGACTAATCCCGTCGGACCTAGTCCACCGGAAAGTCCGCTCGTGTGTACGCGGCATTAGTGTGACAGCCCAGATGTGACAATCCAATCCTTCTTTTAGTGTGACAGCCCAGTCCTGCCCTCATTGTTGCAGCCCACTCCTGCTCTCAGAGTGACAGCCCAGTCCCATTGTCAGTGTGACAACTAAGTCCTGTGCTCAGTGTGCCAACCCAGGCCTGTGTGTAGTATGACAATCCAGTTTCGGGGTAACAGCCCACTCTCACTTTCAGTGTGACAGCCCAGTCCTGCTCTCAGTGTGACATCCCAGTCTTGCTCTCAGTGTGACAGCCCAGTCCTGCTCTTAGTGTGACAGCCCAGTCCTGCTCTTAGTGTGACAGCCCAGTCCTGCTCTCAGTGTGACATCCCAGTCCTGCTCTCAGTGTGACAGCTCAGTTCTGCTTCCAGTGTGACAGCTCAGTTCTGCTCTCAGTGTGACAGCCCAGTCCTGCTCTCAGTGTGACATCCCAGTCTTGCTCTCAGTGTGACAGCCCAGTCCTGCTCTTAGTGTGACAGCCCAGTCCTGCTCTTAGTGTGACAGCCCAGTCCTGCTCTTAGTGTGACAGCCCAGTTCTGCTCTCAATGTGACAGCCCAGTCCTGCTCTCAGTGTGACAGCCCAGTCTCAGTGTGACATCCCAGTCTTGCTCTCAGTGTGACAGCCCAGTCCTGCTCTCAGTGTGACAGCTCAGTTCTGCTCTCAGTGTGACATCCCAGTCTTGCTCTCAGTGTGACAGCCCAGTCCTGCTCTCAGTGTGACAGCTCAGTTCTGCTCTCAGTGTGACAGCCCAGTCCTGCTCTCAGTGTGACAGCCCAGTTTTGCTCTCAGTGTGACAGCCCAGTCCTGCTCTCAGTGTGACAGCTCAGTTCTGCTCTCAGTGTGACAGCTCAGTTCTGCTCTCAGTGTGACAGCTCAGTTCTGCTCTCAGTGTGACAGCCCAGTCCTGCTCTCAGTGTGACAGCTCAGTTCTGCTCCCAGTGTGACAGCTCAGTTCTGCTCTCAGTGTGACAGCTCAGTTCTGCTCTCAGTGTGACAGCCCAGTCTTGCTCTCAGTGTGACAACCCAGTCCTGCTCTCAGTGCGACAGCTCAGTCCTGCTCTCAGTGTGACAGCTCAGTTCTGCTCCCAGTGTGACAGCTCAGTCCTGCTCTCAGTGTGACAGCTCAGTTCTGCTCCCAGTGTGACAGCCCAGTCCTGCTCTCAGTGTGACAGCTCAGTTCTGCTCCCAGTGTGACAGCTCAGTCCTGCTCCCAGTGTGACAGCTCAGTTCTGCTCTCAGTGGGACAGCTCAGTTCTGCTCCCAGTGTGACAGCTCAGTTCTGCTCTCAGTGTGACAGCTCAGTTCTGCTCTCAGTGTAACAGCTCAGTTCTGCTCTCAGTGTGACAGCTCAGTTCTGCTCCCAGTGTGACAGCTCAGTTCTGCTCTCAGTGTGACAGCTCAGTTCTGCTCTCAGTGTGACAGCTCAGTTCTGCTCTCAGTGTGACAGCCCAGTCCTGCTCTCAGTGTGACAGCCCAGTCCTGCTCTCAGTGTGACAGCCCAGTCCTGCTCTCAGTGCGACAGCTCAGTCCTGCTCTTAGTGTGACAGCCCAGTTCTGCTCTCAGTGTGACAGCCCAGTCCTGCTCTCAGTGTGACAGCCCAGTCCTGCTCAGTGTGACAGCCCAGTCCTGCTCTCAGTGTGACAGCCCAGTCCTGCTCTCAGTGTGACAGCCCAGTTCTGCTCTCAATGTGACAGCCCAGCCCTGCTCTCAGTGTGACATCACAGTCTTGCTCTCAGTGCGACAGCCCAGTTCTGCTCTCAATGTGACAGCCCAGTCCTTCTCTCAGTGTGACAGCCCAGTCCTGCTCTCAGTGTGACAGCTCAGTTCTGCTCTCAGTGTGACAGCCCAGTCCTGCTCTCAGTGTGACAACCCAGTCTTGTGTGTAGTGTGACATCCTAGTCTTACTCTCAGTGTGACAACCCAGTCTTGCTCTCAGTGTGACAGCCCCGTTCTGCTCTCATTGTGACAACACAGTCCTGCTCTCAGAGTGACAACCCAGTCTTGTGTGTAGTGTGACATCCTAGTCCTGCTCTCAGTGTGACAGCCCAGTCCTTGGGCACTACACACAAGACTGGGTCGTCAATCTTGTGTGTAGTGTGGCAACCCAGTCCTGATCTCAGTGTGACTGCCCAGTCCTGATCTCAGTGTGATAGCCCAGTCCTGCTCCTAGTGTGACAACTCAGCCCTGCTTTTAGTGCGAAACCGAGTCCTGCTTTTAATGAGACAACCCAGTCCTGCTCTCATTGTGGTGATTTATAAACTAATTTTGTTTCCAGGTAAAAGAACACATTTTGGTTACAATCGTGTTAATTGGCTCTTTTTAAACATGTTTAATATGAGTAAATCATACTCGTGTAACGCATCAAAACATCTTCCCCCCTCCAGTTTGGTTTTCAATGCAGTGCTTCATTAAATAATTCACCTTTGTGTCTCAATAGGACAGTTATCAGTCTTTCTCTTTCCACAATTTTGTGATTGTGTATCATAGAGGACAATCGGTTGAGTCAACCATTCATAAAAACAAAAAGGGCAAGAAGCATTTTGACATCTGCTTTATAAAAAAAGAAGCAGTCCGGGCAGGATTCTCACGTTCAGAGATAGCTTGGTTAGAAACAAAGACGCATGCAGTTGCTTGGAGAAACTGTTTAAATTAAAAGGAAAAAAAAAAAACAACTGAGATTCTCACGCTTCCCATTCTGTAAGATATCAGTAACTATACCCAGAGGCAGTATGATTCTTGCTCTGTTCTTTAGCGCGGAGTGGCAGACTGCCACAAAGATCAAACTGTTTTTCTGAGCCCACGAGAAGCCTAATGCATTTCCCTAGGAGAGTATCAGAACTTTTGTGCACATCTATGATTAAAGTAATTGGATTTGTTTGTAGTTTCTATTTTAGGGGAAGCAGATGTCTTCCTTGGTGCAAGGTCTGACATAATTACTTAATATATGCAAAAAATTGTACTGAAGACAACACTATGTAGCAGGATATCGCCCAGGAAATTGCAGTGCTAAACAGTCTGTTGTTAACTCCTGGGTGGGAAAATCAAGATAGAAAGGTGATCAAAGACATAATCACACCACCATTATCACTAGTGGAACTGATTGTCATTTATATATAGAATAAGACATATTTGTCTGGGGTATATATGGGTAGCCTGTAATGAGATATTAGATTATCCGTTCATAATCACCATTATTGTGTTAATAATTTATTTGCCACTTTTATATTGAGTATATTAATCTCTACACTCTCTAGGGAACTCATAAATTATGCATTTAATGCCTGTTAATGTAGAGTCAACCTGCATGGCTAAAATGTGTCCTCTCATTCACAGATGCTTATTTAGTGCAGCAGTGCAAAGGGAGATTTTGCATTGCAATCCATAGCAACCAACCCTGACAACCATCTTTTATTGGTTACGAGAGGGATGAAAGATGACTGCTGTGATTGCCACACTTAAGCCTTGCATTCATAAATAAAGGATTTCATGCTAGTGGAAAAAAAAAAATACCATGCTTGTTTTTACGTTGCAAGGATTTTCTGGAGTTAAAGAGACTCTGTCACCACCTGGTACTCCTTAAATGAGATGCACAAACTCCCTGTGTGTTAAAAGTCCTTACAGAAACCCTGCCAGCAGTGATTTGCTCCAACCAGGAGTGGTATTCTGTATGTGTTGTAATTCTACAGCAAAATCACCCAGAGCCCCCCTTCCTTGCTGACCCCGATGTGAATCGGGAATTTCAACAGCATAAGAAAAACTCTTAAAGTGGATATAAAACCCAGCTGTCATTTTCAGCCAAGGAAGCTGCCATCTTTGTCTCTGTTTAATCTACAACTGCCATGATGCAGCACATGTGATCAGTTAAGACACCAGCCATTGGATGGTTTGACAGTTTGGTTGAGAGCACAACCAATGGGAGTGTCACATTTCCGGCACATGCCGGAAATGTAACTGTTGTATGGATGGGTTTACTTCCGCTTTAATTGATCATCCCTAAAAACCACAGCATAGGAAGCCTGCTGTCAGGAAGCATCTCATCTAGGTACCTTCCTAAATTCAAATAGGACTGTATGTTCAAATTAAAACACGTTTCAAGGGAAAAAAAAATAAATGCAACATATCTTTGCAATATCTTTGTTCTTAACCACTTCAGGCCGAAGATTTGGCTGCTCAATGACCAGGCCATTTTTTGCGAAATGGCACGGCGACGCTTTAACTGACAATTGTGCGGTCGCGCTACGCTGTACCCAAACAAAATTTATGTCCTTTTTTTCTCAAAATAGAGCTTTCTTTTGGTGGTATTTGATCGCCTATGCGGTTTTTATTTTTTGCGCTATAAACAAAAGAAGAAGGACAATTTTGAAAAAAACACAAGTGCAATCTACAAGTGCAAAGTGCACTTGAAATTGCACTTAAAGTGCACTTGGAAGTGCAGTTGCTTTAGATCCGAGGGGGTCATGAAAGGAAGAAAAAAAACTGAATTTTAGCTTGCACATGATTGGATGATAAAATTAGCAGAGCTTCCCCTCATTTCAGATCTACCCCTCAGATTTACAGCGACTTCACTTCCAAGTGCAGTGCAATTTCAAGCGCACTTTGCACTTATAGTTTGCACTTGTAGTGCAAAGTGGATTTGCCTTTCGTAAATAACCCCCAATATCTTTTACTTTTTGCTATATTAAATAATAATAATAATAATAGTGCTATAAAAATGCACTGATCACTGTATAAATGTCACTGGCAGGGAAGGGGTTAACGCTAGGGGGTGATCAAGGGGTTAACTGTGTTCCCTCGATGTGTTCTAACTGTAGGGGGGGATGGGACTGTCTAGGAGGAGAGAGAGATCGGTGTTCATACTTTAGTATTAACACACAATCTGTTTCTACTCCCCTGAAAGAACCGGGATTTGTGTGTTTACATGCACAGATCCAGGTTCTCGCTTTGTCATGAGCGATCGCGGGTGCCCGGCGGTCATTGCACCCACCGGGTACTCGCATCGGCTCCAGGCACATGCTACGGGCACATGGGCGCCCCTAGTGGCCAAGCCGTGCCATTCTGCCGCAGTAAAACTGCGGCGGCTGGTTGGCAAGCAGTTAAAGTGTTACTAAACCCACAACAGTAAAATCAGTCTGTATATGCAGTAAAGCATGCTTGTTATACTCACTGTAGAACCTAAGGTGTTAATTGTGTAAAAAAAGCTGTTTGATCCTGTATGCACAGATCCTCCCCTTCTTGCATTGTCTCCAAAACATGTCCGGATAAGACAGAGTTACTGGAGTCAGGCTACACATGCTCAGTTCGGTGTGTATTGCTAGAGAGTTTTTTTTTTTTCTTGGGAGAGTGCATGTGATCAGCACAGGGCCAATCAGCACTGTCCAGACAGAGGGTCAGGGGTCCTGCAGCCTCATAGGACAGCCAGTGCAGTATGAAAACTCCTCCTACAAGCTTTAACCAGACACCGATAGAAGTCACAAGACTGCTATATACTGCTGATGAGGATTTAGCAGTTTATATTTACCAAAAAAATTGCATTTCCATGTTCTGTGTACTGTGAGAGACCAGATATAGTGACTGCAGGGCCCTGGGATTAGTATCACTTTAACTAAAGCAAGGTTTTATTCCAAACATGTAATTGGTGCAAAAGCCAACACCTTTTGGAGGCCACACATCAGCCCCTTCATCAGGGCTTAAAGTGGTTGTAAACCCTTACATGTACCCAGTGAAGTGACTGGCCTCAGGTGATAAACAGAGATTAAACAAAGCTCTGCAGTTATCTGTAGTCTTCTCTTCTCTACATCTGTTCAAAGTCTAGAATTTACAAAGCTTGTCTGAGCTGTCAGAAAACAGGGGGCGAAGAGCTGAAATTACGCACTGCACAGCTAAAGTGAGGAGAGCTCTGAGAGCTGATTGGTGGGAAGGGACACACCCCCTTCACAAAGCACACAGGAAGAGAGCTGAGGCTGTCACTCACAGGCTGTGTACTGGAGATCCTTCCCCGTCATTTTTTTTCTTTCTTGGTGTCAGGAAAACTTGTCAGAGGTGACTCATACAAATAGCAGAGGAAAGGGGCAGCAGACAGAAATGATACTTAGTGCTCTGGACTAAGACAAGTACACACTATAGAGGGATATGCTTTGTTCACATTTCACTTTTACAACTTGGACTGTAATTTATCATCTGGATATCTGAAAGTACCCAATAACTTTCATCAGCTGGTGTGGGCTACCTAGGCTCCGTGCACATAATATTAAATACAAAATGTCCTGCTTTAGATGATAATGCTCTTCAACCTTGTGCTATCAGTTATGCCCTAATTAATACGAGGTCTTGTGTGCATTTTCCAGAATCTGTATCCTTGGCAATCGCACTTTATCCAGGAAAGGTTTTGATGTCTGCGCTAAGTTTATTGACACCGGAAATGAGACTGTCACCACCAAGTTGTGGGCTCTATTCTGCTCCTCGCCATTGTTGAATGCCACATGCGACTTGTACTTCTCCCAAAACAATGTGACGGAGGTTCAAGGTATCCCAGGAGTTGCCAGTGGCCTTATCCGAGGTAAAAATTCACAGACTTTGGGGATGTCAATGATAAATAGATAGTTTCGATTATTGCTATGAAATAAGGAGACATAATGAGACAAAAATCTTTTAAGGAACACTACTTGTTCTTAAAGAGGAGTTCCAGCTTTTTTTTTAAATTACCCCCTGCGATGTTCGTAATGAATACAATACATTGTGGAATAAATAATACTAGTACGTTTTCTAATTCATTTTCTATTTTCTAAACTCACTCTGCCCCCCCCCACATCGAGCGTGCTCCCATTTTCAGTGTGGGCATCTGAAGCCCACTTGTTCCTCCAGGGATACAGTGCTGCTTGCTACCCAGCATGCACCTCCAAATTTCACGTAAGCGCATATCGTATAAAGCGTCAAAGCATACAAAGTGTCAAAGCAACAACAGAATGGTCGCCCTTTTTAAAAATGGCGCTTATCTCCGCCTGGCATTGCGTCATTTTCGGTTTGGAAATACCGATATACTACAAGCGGAGGATGCCCATTGATTCCTGGGATTGATGACACTCATATCCTGGGAGCCAATCGATGGGTGGAGATTATGTGAAGTGAAAGAGGAACTTTATGCTTACCAAATAAGATAACAGCCCGAAAAAAAAAGGCACCATGAGTAATTTACATGCGATAACGAATGCGGGGGGGAGCGCTGCAAAGTGTAAAAAGTGGGGGAAACTCTGCTTTAATGTAGATGTAATCTTGTGAACTGCTACTTGTGTATTTGCTAATTAGACCAATTAATAAATAGCGTGTCGCTCACACCCACCGCTCTCTCATATACGTGCGTTATCAATATCTATATCCAATTAGTGCTGCGATACACAATATATTGTGAACATATTATTATTATTATTATTATACAGGATTTATATAGCACCAACAGTTTGCGCAGCGCTTTGCAACATTAGGGCAGACAGTACAAGTACAATATAATTCAATACAGGAGGAATCAGAGAGCCCTGCTCTTTAGAGCTTACAATCTAGGAGGGAGGGTCAAGTTATACAAAAGTGTAATAGCTGTGGGGGATGAGCTAATGAAGAAAATAGTGCAGTTGTTAGATGGAGGCAGGATAGGCTTCTCTGAAGAGGAAAGTTTTCAGGGATTGCCTAAAAGTGGATACATTTGGAGACAGTCTGACAGATTGGGGTAGGGAATTCCAGAGGATAGGCGAGGCTCGGGAGAAGTCCTGGAGGCGGATATGAGAGGAGGTGATGAGAGAGCAGGAGGTCATGGGAGGAACAGAGAAAGTGATTAGGTTGGTATTTTGAGACTAGGATAGTGATGTAGCTGGGGGCAGAGTTGTGGATGGCTTTGTAACTTATTATTAGTATTTTGAATTGAATTCGTTGGGTGAGTGGCAGCCAATGGAGGGATTGTCAGAGAGGGGTAGCAGACACTGTGCGGTTTGTAAGGTGGATGAGTCTGGCAGCTGCATTCATGATGGACTGAAGGGGGGATAGTCTATTTAAAGGTAAGCCAATGAGGAGTGAGTTGCAGTAGTCAAGGCGAGAGATAACCAGGGAGTGAATCAGGAGCTTTGTGGTTTCACTGGTTAGAAAGGGACGTAGTTTAGAGATGTTGCGGAGCCTGAGGCGGCAAGCTTTGGAAAGTGATTGGATGTAATATTGCTAAACAAAAGAAAAAAATCTAAAACAATACCAAAATATATAATATACACAATAGTCCATAAAAGTCGCATCAATCCATCAATATTTGCTTGTGCTGTGCAATGCTATTCAAAAGTATATCAATTTCCAATGTTCAGCTTGCACTGTTCTTTCACCACTTTGTGCAAAAAAACTGCATTAAATATGTGCACCTTCCACCGGATGGACTCTCAATTTAGGTTTTTGACCTTACACCTAAGTAGGGTCACAACACGCTTGTGTCCCACCCCTGGGGGCTTGGATAGATCTTTCCTGTTCCTAGGAATATTCAGATGTAATTGGGCAACTTCACACCATGTTGTTACTCCTAATTATTCCTCCATTCAGCCGTATATGTGCAAAGAGAAAACCACATATGCCCCGTACACACGGTCGGACATTAATCGGACATTCCGACAACAAAATCCTAGGATTTTTTCCGACGGATGTTGGCTCAAACTTGTCTTGCATACACACGGTCACACAAAGTTGTCGGAAAATCCGATCATTCTGAACGCGGTGACGTAAAACACGTACGTCAGGACTATAAACGGGGCAGTAGCCAATAGCTTTCATCTCTTTACTTATTCTGAGCATGCGTGGCACTTTGTCCGTTGGATTTGTGTACACACGATCGGAATTTCCGACAACGGATTTTGTTGCCGGAAAATTTTATAGCCTGCTCTCAAACTTTGTGTGTCGGAAAATCCGATGGAAAATGTGTGATGGAGCCCACACACGGTCGGAATTTCCGACAACAAGGTCCTATCACACATTTCCGTCGGAAAATCCGACCGTGTGTACGGGGCATTAGTGTTTTTAGGCTCCATTCACACTTGTGCGACTTGTCATGCAACTTTGGACATCAATGTCGCGTGACAAGTCGTTCCCCATGTTTTCCAATGATAACCATTCATATATGCACGACTCAAGCCGCTTACACACGGGCGGACTTTTCAACCGGACTTTCTGATGGACTTTCAACGGACTTCCGACGTACTTTTGAATGAACGGACTTGCCTACACACGATCACACCAACATTCGACAGATTCGTACGTGATGACGTACACCGGACTAAAGTAAGGAAGTTGATAGCCAGTAGCCAATAGCTGCCCTAGCGTCGGTTTTGACTAGCATACAGACGAGTGGATTTCTGGGTCCGGCGGAGTTACGACGTAAAGAATTGAAGCATGTTCCAAATCTAAAGTCCGTCAGATTTTCGACTGGAAAAGTCCGCTGAAGGTCCGATGAAGCCCACACACGATCAGATTGTCCGCCAGACTCGGTCCGTCAGACCAGTCCGGTCGAAAAGTCCGACTGTGTGTATGGTGCATTAAAGTTGCAGCAACTTCATAGTAGTTTGTGCACTACTTTGGTCTGACTTTCATGCAGCTTGAGGCTGCACCATAGACTTCAATGCTAACCCTCAGAATTTGCATGAAAGTCGTACCTGAATGTTATACAATGCAACTTGTGTGCAACAATTGTCTATTATCCAAGCCAAAGTCATATCCATGTTACCCCCCCCCATCCAAAGTTGCATTCCAAAGTCATCAACTTTGGAGTCGTACAAGTGTGAATGGAGCCTTACCATAAATGTATTTACAAATGCTAGGTAATACACTTGCATTGCTTAGGTGCTTGTAGCGCACCAAACTGTATTCACATGTATAAACAATACAATGTTATAATAACCCTCTGGGACAGTATTTACTGTGGTGCTTCGAAGTGCTTGCATTGTGATGTCATCCAGCTCCTCCCCTTAAAGTTGTGGTTGAAGGCTTTAAAACAGACTGTAAAGATGACAAAGGTACTTTAATGTTCTACGCCAAATATAAAACTGGATATTTTTTTTTTTTTATGCATGATAGAATCCAATAGATATGATATACTGTACGTACATTCTTTTTTATATATTATTTAAAGCTTTGTGTGGAAGTGTGCAACATATGCTATCTTTTAACCTTCCCCTTTTACTCTGTAGAAAATGTGTGGTCAAGTTATTTTCCGAAAGACTTAATTGTGGAGAAAGGTGGATTGCATTCCGTTCCCTCTGGAGACCCTATTGACCTGGACCAGCCATATGTATTTACTGACATGACGACTTACTTCACCCTTCTTGTGGGAATCTATTTTCCATCTGTCACCGGTAAGTGTTTCAGTTTTTAACCCTACGCATGTTTAGGAGTTATGACCTCCTGTGCCAGTCAATCAAGACACCAAGAAAAAGCCAGTGAGAGGATGCTGATGTTGCCGATATAGAAAGCAAGCATAAAAATATGAATGCCATGAAAAGTATTTCACTTACTGTACCCCTTAGTGACTCCTCAAGTCAAAAGTTACAACTCACTATGGTTTCCATGAAATGCTGGCTAGGGATTGACAACCCCTAGGTCTCATCCCAAAAATAAAGTTGTAGTCATAATTTGTGGGCTCCTTGTAAATAACAGATTGGTATATCCCAAAGCTGCTTCTGTGTTCTGAGTCGACTCCGTCATTGGTTTTATTGCTTGTCTAGTAATTATCGGGTTCAATCTTTATCCAGTCAGGCATTTGTACTATATAATTGTTGCACATGATAACATACTGTATATGGGCAGCATAAGTTATAAAGCTCTCTACAGTGTGATGTCATCTTTTCCAACCATTGAACCTGTGCCATTTTTTTTTGTTTTGGTTAGAATATGGAAGGTCTGGAGCCTCTGTGAGGTTTTGTTTGCTCTCAGATTTATTCCCACTATTGGTCCTGGTGACCGTGTATTCAGTGCACAAGTGACAGGAAAACCAAACATTTTGAGTTGTCCTAAGCTGGCCACACATTGTACAATTTTTTTGTTCAATTTTCTTTAGATTTACCTTCAACTATGTAGTGCAAGGGCCTGCCTGATTGCATACTAATTGAAAGTGTTTAGGTCTGACCTCATATGATATGGTTTTGGTAAATCTAAGACAATTGTATAATGTATGGCCAGCCTTAGGAACAGGAGGTAAAGGGGAAACCTCTCAATGGGGATACCACTTCTGGTGACAAATGTCTAACGTTGGATTTGCACCTTTGCATTTTGCCTTAAAGTTGTTCTAAAGGCTGACGGCTTTTTTTTACCTTCATGCTTTCTAAGCGTGAAGGTAAAAAGCCTTCTGTGTGTTGCTCCCTTTCCAGTTACCCCCCCCCCCCCCCCCACCCAATACACACCTGAGCCTGAACTCTAACCAGCGCTGTGTACAAGAGAAGCTGCTCTCCCGCTCTCCCTTCTCATTGGCTCAGACACAGCAGCGGGAGCCATTGGCTTCCGCTGCTGTCAATCACAGCCTGTGAGGAGGGAGCAGGGGGGCAGGGCCGAGCCACGCTCCATGTGTCTTATAGACATACAGAGCTGGCTTGGGGCTTGCTATGGGGGCACATAGCAGGGGGGAGAAGCCCAGATTGCAGACAGGGGACCTGAGAAGAGGAGGATTGGAGCTGCTCTGTGCAAAACCATTGCACAGAGCAGCCCCAAAAACCATTGCACAGAGCAGGTAAGTATGACATGTTTGTTGTTAAAAAAAAAAAAGAAAAATTTCCTTTAGTATCACTTTAATGTGTTTCCCATTGAAATCAGCAAAATTGTATAAAAATGCTATCAACATATGCTTTAACCACCTGCTTCCCAGGCCTATTCTAACACTTCTCCCCTACATGTAAAAGTCATCATTTATTTTGCTAGAAAAACATTATAAGGGTTTTTTAAGCCCTAGAGAATAAAATAGTGAATGTTGCAATTTTTTTATGTCAGTATTTGTGCAGTGTTTTTTCCTGACATAAGCATGGCAGCATACACGTATGGGTACAGGCTCCGCCCCCTGCCTGATCTCTCGGTTGGTGGCTAATGCCATTGAACTTGTCAAATTTCCACCAACTGAATCCGGGTTCACCAATGGTGATCATGTCAGATGCGTCAGCAGTAGGCTGGAGAGCGCATATCAATGGGCTTCTAACCCAGGGTCCACGGAAAAACAGATGAGAAGTCTCCAATGTAATTGAGCTGAAAGCAGCCTTTCAGGCCTTGAAAGCATTCCGAGATCAAATCAGGGGAGCCAAGGTGGTACTCCACATGGACAGCAAGACAGCGGTCGCATATGTGTGTTGCCAAGGTGGAACACGGAGCCGAACACTCTTAGCGGAAGTCTCACCCATTATGATTTGGGTTCCAACAGAATTTGGCAGACCTTACCGCCATGTATATTCGAGCCTCTGGACAACAACGAATGATCTTTGAGTAAGTCAGTCTTTCACAAGATCTGCAGTCAGTGGGGTCACCTTGACCTTGATTTAATGGTATCTCCGGTCAACAACAAGTGCAAATATCTCCTAGCAAGAGTAACGTTTCCAGAAGCATAGGCAATGGATGCACTCAGCTCCGAATGGGTCTGGGACCTGAATACGCAAGCATCCGGGGGTAGTGATAGCTATCATTCCCTTTTGGCCTCGCAGGCTGTGGTTTCAATTGCTGCAGTCTCCTGCGTGGAACCCCCTATTCTACTTCCGAATGTGCCGGACCTTCTTCAACAGGGTCAAGTAATTCATGTGGATCTAGCCAAGCTCAAATTAGCGGCTTGGAGATTGAGAGGCAAAGATTAAATAAAGCAGGTTGTCCAGCCTCAGTCATCGAGACTTTGCTGAAGGCAAGAGCCACTACAACAAACAATGCTTTTCAAAACTTTTAGTTCAAAAGTTTGAGAGAAATTTGCCACCTTTGCCGAATCCCCAGGCTTTCGATCCCTCATCACCACCAGAGTCACAAGTCTTAGACTTTCTCCAGGCAGGTCTGGATTTGGGCCTGCATGTAAACACGCTCAGAGTTCAAGTCTCAATCACCCTTTCTGGTTGACCAGTCATCATCATTATGGAATATAATATTGAAAGCAGTGTTTCTCGCGGCCATCGGGAAGAAGGATATCAGATATCCAAGCTCTAGGCCATAAACCTCCTTATTGTTGTCACTTCCAGGACAGATTGGTGTTAAGTACTCTCTCTCAGCATCGTCCTAAAGTGAATAAGCCATTCCATTAGAAGCAGGATATCATCCTATCAACAATGCAAAATGACTTAACTACTCTGACTTGTGAGTTGGATGTCGGCTGTACCTTTAAACTATATCTACAGAAGTTGGCCTCCTTTAGGAAGACTGAGAATTTGTTTGTCATCCCAGGGGGTGTGAGAAAAGGGCTGGCAGCATCTACCAGAATGCTGGCTTTGTGGCTGGTCAAAACCATTAGGAGAGCTTACTTAGCGAAAGGTGTGGAACCTCTGATGGGTGTAAGAGCTCACTCAAAGAGAAGTCTGGCAGCTTCATGGGCAGAATTTAGGGGAGTATCCTCAGAAGTAATATGCAGAGCTGCGACGTGGTCTACTTACAGCACATTTTTGGCTCATTATAAGGTAGATCCAGTGGCCTTGACTACAGTGGAGTTTGGTCATTCTGTGTTAGCCAGGGCTAATGGCTAATAAAATACTTCAGCATTACCCTCCCTTGTGGTTTGTGGCGTGCTACATCCCATACGTGAATGCTGTCATGCTTGTGCCGGAAAAACTGAAAATTTTATACTTACCTGACGGTAATTTTTCTTTGCTGATACATAAGCATGACAGCATACAGGTTCCCTCCTTGGGGTTTCGCATTGAGTATAGCTTTGAGAATGCCGCCTTGAGGGAAGTGGCCCATTTATATAGCATAGCCGGTCCTGTGATTATAGATATACTTTATTGTCATTGTATACATACAACAACATTTTTTTTCGGATACTCTTTACAGCAGCAACAAAACATTTCTCAAGAAAACCACACATACATACTCCTAGCACATGCCCACATATCTATTTAAATATATCAAGATATAAAAAGTTATTTAAAAATAAATAAATAAAAGAATGTTAAAATTCTACATAAAATTCCTAAAACACTGTACCTAATGGGATTATGGACAATACGGCCCTAGGGAAAAAACTATGCTTTAAGCGATTAGTGTGCGTTTTAAGTGTTCTATATCTTTTCCCTGATGGCAATGGGACAAACACACTGTAACCTGGGTGGGTTGGATCAATACTAATAGCTTTTTCCCGCTTTTTTAATCGGCTGGCATATGCTGTGTCCAAATTTGGTAGATCTGTTCCTATGATCCGCTGTGCTGTTTTCACCACACGAGACAGGCACTTCTTATCCTCCGCCCTGCAGCTGGCATACCACACTACAGCGCAGTGGAGAAGAATACTCTCAATGGTACAATGATAGAAATTGACCAGAAGCCTTAAGGGCAATCCAGCCTGCTTCAGTCTCCGAAGGAAGACTTGGTAGGGGGCAGAGCCTGTACCCAAACGTGTATGCTATCATGCTTATGTATCAGGAAAGGAAAATGATCGTTAGGTAAGTATACAATTTTCCATTCTTAAACACAATTTTTTTGAAAAATATACACTTTAATGAATTTTAGTGCACACAAACACAATATACAGGGCCGTTTTTAAGGCAGGGCAAAAGGGGCAGCTGCCCTGGGCCCTGTCATTGTTGTGGGGCCCAAAGCAGCTGTCTCATACTTGCCAACTATCCTTGTTTAATTTCCCTCGTCCTTTGAGGTTTTAGTCCTGTGCTGTGTCCCAATATCTCAGTGTTAAGTGCTGCTACTAATGCTGCCCAGCTCTGCCCTATTGTTGTGTAAAGATGACTCACCTGCAGACCTTGTGTTTACATGTAAATTACCGGCATTCATATGTAAATAGCGGCAGAATTCATATATAAATAGGGACAGTCAGCGGCATTGATATGTATATCATGCCCCCCCTGAGGTCATATCCACAGTAATCTCTAGCAACCAATCAACAAGCAGAAATCATGTGCTATAACCTCTAGCAATTAATCAGTGAGTCATAATGTGTGCTGTAACCTCTAGCAACCAATCTGTGAGCGGTAATGATGCACTGTAACCTCTGGCAACCAATCGCAATAGCTGCCTGATCTGATTCAGTAAACTAATTTTGAGTCTAGCTGCTAATTATTGTATGTCTCAGAGCAGGTGGAGAGCAAAACTGCATGGGGGAGGGCCCCAAGAAAAGTTTTGCCCAGGGTCCAATCAATATTAAAGACGGCCCTGACAATATAATACCCATTTTTTTGTAAAATATAAAAGATGATGTTATGCTAGATACCTAAGATACCTAACATGTAACACTTTAAAATTGCATACGCCTGTGGAACTGCGCCAAACTACAGTACCTAAAAATCTCCATAGGCGACGGCTTAAACGTCTTTGCAGGCTACCAGTTTAGAGTTACACAGGAGGTCTGGGGCTAGAACTATTGCTCTCGCTCTCATGTTCACCATGATACCTCACATGTATGGTGTTATCGGCGTTTATGCGCACCAGACCGACGTGTGCGTTCGCATTTTTATTTTTTATTTTTTACATTCTCAACTAGTTGCCTCTCACCCACCGTCAAATGACAGCGGGGGCGGTGCGGCTCTCATTCTGGGACGATGTCAGTGCCACCTCATCAATGCCCACCAGTTCAGCCTATCAGTGCCCATCAGTGCTGCCTCATCAGCGCACATCAGTGAAGGAGAAAAATTACTTAGTTACAAAATTTACTGACAGAAACTAAGTAAAAAAAATATTTTTCAAAATTTTTGGTCTTTTTTTTTTTTTTAATAAAAAACCCAGCAGTGATTAAATACCACCAAAAGAAAGCTCTATTTGTGTGAATAAAATAATAAAAAATTTGTTTGGGTACAGTGTTGTATGACCGCGCAATTGTCATTCAAAGTGCGACAGCGCTGAAAGCTGAAAAACGACTTGGGCAGGAAGGGGGTGTAGGTGCCCTGTAAGAAAGTGGTTAAAGTTGTTTTTCTTTTAAATTTATGTATCACTTTTATTACTGTTACAAGGAATGGTACATTTACATACTAAATCTAACAAAGTTATAAGTTACATTATGGGATCTATCTATAAAACTATAAAAGATATCAAACTGAATTAAAATGTTGCTTTATTTTATTTGTATTTTTTAATAGAGTAATGTATGGATTGTCAGCTCCATCTAGTGGCCAAAATGCAGGTAACATTTTCTGAAATAATGCAATGGAAGAACTATACTACATTTTGGTCACTAGGTGGAGCTGATGATAAAAGGAATTCATCTCTTAGAAAAAATATGGTGACTTTTCGTTCAGCTTGCATAAATGCTTCTGGCATTTGTGCAACAACTATTTTATAAATAGACCCCTGAAAGTGTTGCTATTAAATTAAAAAGACAACACCCTCACCTCCCCACTGCTCTTATATTTCCTGCATATAGTCACTGGTAAATCTCAATGTAAAGAGCATTTTATTTATTTGTCTGTCTGCTCTTGTACTAAAATTGCTTACAGCAAACAAATACTCTTGCGCATAGGTGTGATGTCTGGGTGATCTGTTGTTCAAGTGATAGTTTCTCAGGCCTTGCTGCCCTCCAGGATAGGGGATATCCTAGCAGTGATAAAAATAGATAAAGAAAAGAGGGCGCACCGCATTTGTGCATTATCTTAAGCAAATTTAATCATAAAAATGAATTAAATATACTCAGAAACATGTGAAGAAAAATCAAAGCAAAATGTAAAAGCCACATATTCGTGACGAACAGTCTTAAATTGACAATCTCCAGATGGTAAAGGAGAGGACAACAGGATCACTGCGGGCTGACGCGTTTCAAAGGTCAGCCTCCAGCAACAATAGATCCCCTACACAACATTATATCCCCCTCAGCAACAATGGACCGCCCTTTACAATAAACCACCCCAGCAACAATAGACCCCCAGCAACATCAACAGATTTCCCAGCAGCCAGCAACAATAGACCCCCAGCAGCCACCAACAATAGACCTCTCCCTCAACAATTGACCCCCTCAGCAACAATAGACCACACACAAAAATAGATTTCTGCCAGCATCAATAGACCCTCCAGCATACCCCAGTACCCCTTGCTATTACATACATTCAGTGCTTAAATACTTCAGCCCCGGAAGGATTTACCCCCTTCCTGACCAGAGCACTTTTTCCAATTTGGCACTGCGTCGCTTTAACTGCTAATTGCGCGGTCATACAATGCTGTACCCAAACGAAATTTGTGTCGCGTTTGCGCTATAAACGGAAAAAAAAACGAAAATTTTGAAAAAAAATGATATTTTCTACTTTTTGTTATTAAAAAAATGCAATAAACTCAATTTTAGTCATACATTTAGGCCAAAATGTATTCGGCCACATGTCTTTGGTAAAAAAAATATCAATAAGTGTATATTTATTGGTTTACGCAAAAGTTATAGCGTCTACAAACTAGGGTACATTTTCTGGAATTTACACAGCTTTTCGTTTATGACTGCCTATGTCATTTCTTGAGGTGCTAAAATGCCACGGCAGTACAAAACCCCCCCAGATGACCCCATTTTGGAAAATAGACACCCCAAGGAAATTGCTGAGAGGCATGTTGAGCCCATTGAATATTTATTTTTTTGTCCCAAGTGATTGAATAATGACAAAAAAAATTACAAAAAGGTGATATATTGCTCACACAGGCCATGGGCATATGTGGAATTGCACCCCAAAATACATTCAGCTGCTTCTCCTGAGTATGGGGATACCACATGTGTGGGACTTTTTGGGAGCCTAGCCATGTATGGAGCCCCGAAAACCAATCACCGCTTTCAGGATTTTTAAGGGCGTAAATTTTTGATTTTACTCCTCACTACCTATCACAGTTTTGAAGGCCATAAAATGCCCAGATGGCACAAAACCCCCCCAAATGACCCCATTTTGGAAAGTAGACACCCCAAGCTATTTGCTGAGAGGCATGTTGAGTCCATGGAATATTTTATATTTTGACACAAGTTGCGGGAAAGTGACAATTTTTTTTTTTTTTTTTGCACAAAGTTGTCACTAAATGATATATTGCTCACACAGGCCATGGGCATATGTGGAATTGCACCCCAAAATACATTTAGCTGCTTCTCCTGAGTATGGGGATACCACATGTGTGGGACATTTTGGGAGCCTAGCCGCGTACGGGGTTTTGAACTGTCCTGGCATTTTATGCACAACATTTAGAAGCTTATGTCACACATCACCCACTCTTCTAACCACTTGAAGACAAAGCCCTTTCTGACACTTTTTGTTTACATGAAAACATTTTTTTTTTTGCAGGAAAATTACTTTGAACCCCCAAACATTATATATTTTTTTAAAGCAAATGCCCTACAGATTAAAATGGTGGGTGTTTCATTTTTTTTTCACACAGTATTTGCGCAGCGATTTTTCAAACACATTTTTTGGGAAAAAACACACTTTTTTAAATTTCAATGCACTAAAACACACTATATTGCCCAAATGTTTGATGAAATAAAAAAGATGATCTTAAGCCGAGTACATGGATACCAAACATGACATGCTTTAAAATTGCGCACAAACGTGCAGTGGCGACAAACTGAATACATTTTTAAAAGCCTTTAAAAGCCTTTACAGGTTACCACTTTAAATTTACAGAGGAGGTCTACTGCTAAAATTACTGCGCTCGATCTGACCTTCGCGGTGATACCTCACATGCATGGTGCAATTGCTGTTTACATTTGACGCCAGAGCGACGATTGCGTTCGCCTTAGCGCGAGAGCAGGGGGGGACAGGGGTGCTTTTTTTTCTTTATTATTTTTTTGCTTTTTTATCTTATTTTTAAACTGTTCCTTTCATTTTTTTAATCATTTTTATTGTTATCTCAGGGAATGTAAATATTCCCTATGATAGCAATAGGTAGTGACAGGTACTCTTTTTTGAAAAAATTGGGGTCTATTAGACTCTAGATCTCTCCTCTGCCCTCAAAGCATCTGACCACACCAAGATCGGTGTGATAAAATGCTTTCCCAATTTCCCAATGGCGCTGTTTACATCCGGCGAAATCTAAGTCATGAAATGCTCGTAGCTTCAGGTTTCTTAGGCCATAGAGATGTTTGGAGCCACTCTGGTCTCTGATCAGCTCTATGGTCAGCTGGCTGAATCACCGGCTGCATTCTCAGGTTCCCTGTTGAGACAGGAGAGCCAGAGAAAAACATGGAAGACAGTGGGGGGGCGTTCCCTCCCACTGCTTGTAAAAGCAGTCTAGAGGCTAATTAGCCTCTAGGATTGCTTTTACATGAAAGCCGACCGCTGGCTGAAAAGAATGATACCAAGATGATACCTAAACCTGCAGGCATCATTCTGGTATAACCACTCAAAGTCGTGAATGGCGTACCTGAAGACAAAAAAATGGTTAACAATAAAACACAGTAAACAGTAAAGTATAAAAAATTGCATACCTGAAAAGCAAACATGATAAAACATAATAACAATAAAACATTGCAGAATAGAATACAGTAAAAAAGAGCAGAACAA
The DNA here is from genome assembly GCA_037952925.1 of Lithobates clamitans. NCBI lineage: Eukaryota > Metazoa > Chordata > Amphibia > Anura > Ranidae > Lithobates > Lithobates clamitans. Next base: position 2,485,440 of record JBBGZY010000725.1, on the reverse strand, counting down.
TAGAGAGAGAATAGAGAGAGAGAGAACAATAAAATGACAACTATTTTTTAAAATTTTATATATTTTTTTGTGTTTTTTTTTTTACACTTTTTTTGTAACTAACTTTTATAACTGTAACCGGTTCCAGGTTCGGGTCTCTCAAAATGCGATGGCATCTTGGGAGACCCTGTGAAAGTGTGTCCTAGTCTGTGCAGTGCTGTACCCTACGCTAATACTCAACTAGTGAATGGTAGCGTTCAAAACATTCACCAATGCAAAGACCAGGATTGTCAGGACAGGAGGGAAAATAATAGCAGGTGTCATGCCTATATCCGCGCTTGCTGCAGACACAACATCTTTTTTGGGGGGGTTCGTTGGGTAGGGGTACTCGGGAGGACATAAAGAAAATGCCTCTCATGCAGCCGACTGCATTTGGTTGGGGATGTGAATGGGGTAAGTACGGGTACTGCAGAAGTGGTGGGTTCCCAATTAGGATTGGCGAATGCAGCAGGAAGGGCATTATGGGCATGACGGGCCTGTTTGTCTTCTTCTTGGTGGCAGCGGGACACTACTTGTGCTTGCCACCTCACCAGCTTGAACTGCACTTATGGGACTCGCCACGTCACCAAGTGTTACTGCAGTGCTGGTTTGACTACGACCGGGGTGTACTAGGCCGCTGGCGCTTGCCAGTTCCCCAAAACGCTACCAAAAAAACATGTTAGCAATCGCAGGGATCAGGCCTGACTCGATACTGCACTTGGGTGGGCTGGGCTGGGCCGGGCGGAGGGGCAAAACGCAGGTGCTAGCAGGTATCTGGGCTGATCCCGCTAACACTGCGTTTTTGGGAACCCTAAACTGCTGGGGATGCTAGTATAGATCTGATCGGATCAGATATTGATCCGTTCAGATACTATACCACAAAGGGAGGCATATGCTGCGTGCGTGGGCGCTAACCTGACGCTGCCTGGGGCAACGCAGACCCTATCTGACCCTAAAACCTAACTTATATCACCCCCGGGTGATCAAGGGGCTAAACCTTTATTCGGTAATAAACGGCGGGTGCCCTGACACTATATAAAATAAACTAACTAACCAGCGTCACCCGTAACAGTTATACGGTGATCACTGGTGAAAGAGTTAACTAGGGGGCAATCAAGGGGTTAAAACCTTTATTAGGTAGTATATGGGGGTCCCTGACGCTATAAAACGCTGACAGGGAACAAATATATTTACCTCCCTAACTAGCGTCACCAGTGACACTAATACAGCGATCAGAAAAAATGATCGCTTAGTGACACTGGCGACGGGGGGTGATCAAGGGGTTAAAACTTTATTAGGGGGGGTTAGGGGGGTACCCTAGACCTAAAGGGGGCTACCACTAACTGCCCTACCACACTAACTGTCACAAACTGACACCAATGCAGTAATCAGAAAAAAACAAAAAACTGCTTGGTGTCAGTGTGACGGGGGGGGGGGGGATTGGGGGGTGATCAGGGGGTGATCGGGGGGTGTAAAGTATGCCTGTCGTGTTCTACTGTGTGTGTTGTGTTGTGCAACTCACTCAGATGTCTTCTCTCCTCTGCGCCGGAACGGAAAATACCGAGCCGAGGAGCGATGACATCATTTCCTCTGCTGCTGTTTACTATACAGCAGCAGAGGAAGAATCTCATTGGCTGGGAGCAATCGCGAGGGGGGGCACGAATTGGATGGTCTCCCCCTCACCTCTGATCGCTCCCAGACAGAAGCCGACCGCCTTGGGCACCGGGGGGGTCCGATCGGACCCCCCGCCCGCAGGAGGCAGATCACGTACCAGGTACGTGATTTTGCCTGCCCGTGCCATTCTGCCGCAGTATATCTGCGTTAGGCGGTCGGCAACTGGTTAAGGTGCCGGAACTGCATTCCCCCACGTTCTTGCTGAAAAAAAGCCCTGCGTTGTCCTTACATCTATTTTAACATTCACAGCTGTGTGAAGTTTCATTGAATATAAATGTAGCTATGTAACACTTATGCAACTTTGCTATGCCACCTTTTGTTCTGTTAGGTACTGTTATAGGTTACAATGGAGGTGCCAAAATGTCAGTTAACAGTTTTCCTCCATGCCATCATCTCTATGTTTGAAGATAAGCTCCTTGTTCATTGCTTGCAAATGGATATCTCCTGTTCAGATAATATGATACAACTACACTATATTGCCAAAAGTATTGGGACACCTGCCTTTACACGCTCATGAATTTTAATGGCATCCCAGTCTTAGTCAGCAGGGTTCAATATTGAATTGGCCCACCCTTTGCAGCTATAACAGCTGAAAACCTTCTGGGAAGGCTGTCCACAAGATTTAGGAGTGTGTCTATGGGAATAATTAACCATTCTTCCAGGAGCTCATTTGTGGGGTCAGGCACTGATGTTGGACGAGAAGGCCTGGCTCACAGTCTCCGCTCTATTTCATCCCAAAAGTGTTCTATTGAGTTGAGGTCAGGTCAGTCAAGTTCTTACATCCCAAACTCACTCATCCACACTATATTGCCTAAAATATTGGGCCACCCCTCCAAATCATTTGGTGGAGGGGGGATTATGGTGTGGGGGTTGTTTTTCAGGGGTTGAGCTTGGCCACTTAGTTCAGGTTAAGGGAACTCTTAAGGCGTCAGCATACCAAGACATTTTGGACAATTTCATGCTCCCAAATTTGCGGGAACAGTTTGGGGATGGCCCCTTCCTTTTCCAACATGAGACTGAGCATCAGTGTACAAAGCAAGGTCCATAAAGACATGGATGAGCGAGTTTGGGATGGAGGAACTTGACTGGCCTGCACAGAATTCTGACCTCAGATAGAACACCTTTGGGATGAATTAGAGCGGAGACTGCGAGCCAAGCCTTCTTGTTCGATATCAGTGCCTGACTTCACAAATGCTATTCTGGAATAAACATTCCCATAAACACACACCTAAACCTTGTGAACAGGCATTCCAGAAGAGCTGAAGCTGTTATAGCTGCAAAGGGTGGGCCAACTCAATATTGAACCCTACGGACTAAGACTGGGATGCCATTAAAGTTCAGTTGCGTGTAAAGGCAGGCATCCCAATACTTTTGACAAAATAGTGCATTATACAGTCATCTAGGATTGATATTTTAAACATGACTACATAAACCAGTTTATGAAAACTGAATTATATTCCATGCTCGGCTACAACCATATTTGAAAAAATGGTACCATTTGAGTACTTATTGGAATGTGTGATATCCCAGCAAGATTCAGTGGTACTGAAGTCCACAAATACTCACCTGTGCTCCAGCAATGTGACTTCCGCAAGTTCATTTACTGGCGCCAACATCTTTTTTACTTTATTGTCTACTTGAAAATAACGTTTATTTTCAGCAAGCATTTTTTTGAGATATTATTGCAGTTTTTATCTTGGAAGTACCTTGACAAAACGATCACATTTTTACCACAAGCTTCTTCCTCCAATTTATTGCTTTGAATGTTGAGATTGCTACTGGAAGGAGATCTCCTTGACTAAGTTCAATTGCTACTTCTCTCTCGATAACTATTAAAATAAGATATCAGCCGCACAGGGAGTGCATTGTTTTCAGTGAATTGGCCAACTCACAGACTTGAATTGTGGGAAGAAGCAGTAACACGCAATCATTCTGTAGCATAGGAGTCTCCAGACTTTCCAAATAAAGGTCCAGTTTACTGTCCTTCAAACTGTAGGAGGGCCGGATTGTGGCCAGTGGGAGTAAAAAATGTCTGGGCATCATGGGAGTAAACAATGCTCTATCTCTGGTGTCATTGAGAGGAATAGTGCCCTTACTTTGGTGTCATTGGGAGGAATTGTGCCCTATCGTTAGTGTCATGAGCAGAATAGTATCCCGTTGTTGGCATCAGTGACAGAATTATTCCCTATTGTTGGTGTCAGTGGATGAAATATCATGGTCCCATTGACTTTTATAGACAAGCAGCCATGGCAAATTTAACTCAGCATATGTGCAGTCCCCTCCGGCTGTATGTTATCTTTTAGGTAGGCTCTTGGCTTAAACGCCTGTTATACCACCCCTGTTTAAATGGGTCATTACAGTTTTATAGTTCTCCTGGCTTGCATATGAAAGCTTTTATTTACCTCTTATTTAGCTTTATTTAGTTTGTGCTACTTGTCATAACTGAGAAGTCCCTTGAGGTCTCACATTTGATCATCATACTGATAGCAGTCTGTTTTCCAGCTAAAGTGTAACAATGCATAAGTTACATAAAAAGAAAAGAAAATGGTAACCATAAGGGATAAAAACACAGAACTTTAGGCCTATTGCACAAGAGATAAAAAAATGCTGCTGCTAAGGGTGTCTGGCATTTTTTCTTTTTTTTTATGTCCATGTACGCAGCTACATGTTATTTAATATGGCCATGTACATGTGAGTGTTTTTTGTGCATATTTACATGCAACATTCAGGAGCATCGGAGAGAGAATCTAAGTACCATAGAAAAATCCTAGGGTATCATAGAAAATTCCTATGGTACTTAAAGTGTTTTTTAACCCCCCAAAAAATATAGATCCTGGTCCCTTAAAGCAGATTACACAGCACAGTGCTTGTGCTGTGTAATCTGTCCCTCTCTAAACTGTAAAAAAACCTCCCTGAACTTGCCACTCCCTGGATCCCCTCTCTGCGCTGACCACGAAAATCAGGGCTGCTGAGCCCCGACCACCGTGGTCAGAGTGTGTCCCTGCATCATACACTGCTGTCCCCTCCTGCTCTCCTCTCTCCCCCTCACCCCCTGCTCCCTGCCTGTCAGCTCCCTCTTTGTGTTTGTCTCCGCCTGGCGCCACCCCCCCTCCTCCGCCTCTATTATTGAAAAAAAAATTGTCACTGCCAACCCCTCTATTAGAGGCTGGCATAGCACACTATGTAAGTTGATTTTTAAAAAAAGCATTGTAAATACTGACTTTGAGCTGTCCTCACATTAGTCACGTGACTCGCGGCCAATTTACAGCTATGAGACAGAGCTTCTGCAGGAGGAGACGAGCGGCCACGTGATCTCCCTGGCTGATGTCAGAGGGAGATCATGCCCCCTCCCGCAGAAGCCATCCAACAGAGTTGTAAAGTGGCCGCGAGTCATGTGGCCACCCTGAAGACAGCTCAAAATCGGTATTTACAAGCCTAATTTTTTAAAACAACTTACATAGTGTGCTATGCCAGCCTCTAATAGAGGGGCTGGCAATGACTTAGAAAAATGGGTTAACAAATACTTTAACACCATCTCGTGACCAAAATGCAGTATTTCCCATTTTAAATCAACAAATAACAGTGAATCAGCACAGGAAATAGCCTAATAACATTTACATTTTAGTACATTTAGCGGCTGCTACTCATGGATTTACTCGTCAAGTTTGCAAATGTTTCAGTGCAAACTGCCAAAAGTTCACTAAAATCTGTCGTTTTATTAGCACTATCTGGATCAGTGGCGGCTGGTGCTCCATTTCTGGAGGGGGCGGCAAACAAACCCCCCCACCCCACCCGCTCATCAGTCCGCCAGCCCCGCACTTACCCCGTCCATCAGCGGCTTCCCTGGTTTCTCGTCCTGGCCAATCCGGTTGCTTCTCCTCCCGGCCAATCCAGTCTTAGGACCCACTTCCTGTCCTGATTGGCTGGGAGAAGCAGGAAGACAATAGCCAATGTTGGGTAGGCTTGGGGCGCAGAGCCCAACCTTTTTGAAGCCAATTAGAGCTTCAGGCTCTAATCATGTGCTTTAAAAAAAAAAAAAAAAAAAAACCTTGTAGATATCTATGCGTCCGGCGCCCCGCATGGAGATTAGGGGCCGGTGCACAGATATTAGGGGGGGGCGCCCCTTATGGACTGGGCACCACTGATCAAGATTATATCCTGAACCTAGGATATCAGGCTACGCATCTCTTGTTGGAAGTTAGGTAAAATGATACACCAGTATTGAAGGTGTTCATTTTCTTGTAGTGTTTTAGAGTGCTTCTAAACCTGTGAACAAAAATGTTTGTCCGACTTCTGTTCGATGAGCAAGCTGGAAAACCAGCTCTGAGCGATGGCTCTGAGCTCTGACCGGAGTGTTCTGGCAGTGGGGGCCTTCCCCCTGCTCGGCAGTGAGATTGCTGTACTTGGATCGTTTGTACAGTGGCTCAGATCGAAGCTGACAGTTTTCTTTTCATTCAACCCGATGGGTTGAACAGAAAAAAACTCATAGTGTGTACCAGACTTTACATTTGTTGGGAAGAAACACCCCCTACTGTGTATAGATAGCTAAAAAGATCAATGGTGTCAGTGGGAACTTATCTAAGAGGCAGAAACTCCTCATTGCTCAAGGACCCCCTAGAAACCTCTGGAGGAACCCTAGTTGAGAAACCGTGATCTAGACCAGTGTTTCTCAACTCCAGTCCTCAAGGCGCCCCAACAGGTCATGTTTTCAGGCTAACCATTATTTTGCACAGGTGAGTTAATCAGTATTTAATCAGTATGACTGCCTTAGTAATTACCACAGCCGTTTCATCTGAGGGAAATCCTGAAAACAAGACCTGTTGGTGCGCCTTGAGGACTGGAGTTGAGAAACACTGATCTAGACACAGGAAAAAAAGGATCTGGAAAGTATAAAGTTTGTTTGCACTTCTCAGATCAATACTACCTGCATGAATGCAGGAGGCCCATGTGCCTGAGGCCTTAAGTTTTACATACATTTTCAATGCGAGAAGTCAGCTACGGGTTAGAAAACATACTATTTTAGACACTGTCTGCTCTAGTCATTTTCTGAGCTGTGATGAACTTGGGTGTGTTTGGACTAGGATCCGAACCCACATGTGCGAGCCCACCAGAAATCTGTCACCTGTATAGGTCAACCATCTGGGGCCAGGGCATTCCCCGCCTCACAGCCACTCATATACATGCCCCTTGTAATGTGCAGCAGAAAGGGAGGGGGGGAATGCATTGGCTGCAGATGATTGGCCTGTACAGGTCACAGCCTCCTGGCAAAGATCCAAATCTGAACCCACCCGAGCTCATCACTAGCCCTGAGCCTTTTACATAATTACCCATGAATGTTTCAAAACTCTTTTACATAAACCATTTTATTCCAATTATATCATTTAAGTTAAAAGAGGATTACAGTGTGATGGATAAGTTGTTGTAACTGATTACCACCTCTTCTGACATGGCTTCCTGGGTGTTTGACTTATCAAGGAGATACAATCTCCGTTCCCATCTTCATTACACTCAGCAGCTTGCGGTTTACGTCGACCCCACCTGCCTTGCGTTTGATTAGGAGAGAAGTATCTGTAGGAGGATGTAATTTGAGCACGAGAATATTCCGCCTGACAATATTTTTTTAATCACTTTTCACAGTTTGAGTTAATTGAGCTTTAATGAGAACCCATGTTATCACTTCTGCCTGGTGATTTAATAAGTAAATTCTTTGAAAGCAAGCACCTCTAACTCTAGCTACAGGAATGGCGTGCTTTATCAGTCGCTGAAAATGTTATTCACCCACAAAAAACGTCTCCCTCTACGTGGCTGTGAACTACTTAATGTAGCCGAAAGGCAAGCGGGCTTCGTAACAAAGCACAGACACCTTCCCACCTTCGGCTAAATTAAGGCTCAACTGGGGGTGCAAAATGAGTAAATGTGTGAAAAGCGGGGTGTGACTAAATTATGCCAAATGCATGTTATTTTATACACTGCCTCCTCTCTGAAAGTCAAATTTTTTTGTCATTGTTGCATCTGCATTTCTTTTTTTTCCTTTTCCATTACAGGAATTATGGCTGGATCAAACCGGTCCGGAGATCTTCGTGATGCCCAAAAATCAATCCCTATAGGCACTATAATGGCTATTGCTACCACATCTTTTGTGTGTATCCTTTCATGATGGTGGTCATCAGTTGCTGATTATTATAAGGGCAGCTGCCAGGGCCCCAGATTCCAGGGGGGGGGGGGGGGGGGCATGGGGTTTTGCTCTTCAGTGCTTTTCATGCTAAGCCAGTTTGAGCTTTACAAGTCAGCAATGACTTGTGTCCATGCCTCCCAAAGGTTTTCTTAAAATCTATAAAAAGTAAAAAAAGGAAGGAGAATTTGTGAGTAAAAGAGGACAAAAGGTCTTAAAAATGTAGAATATTATTATTAGTCTCTCTCCGTAAATGTAGTATAAGATGATACATCTAAAATCAGGCACACAAGTTAATTTGCCCAAAGAAGTAAAAAAAAAAGTTTGTCCAGAAAGTAAGTTGTTTGTTTACTGCCACCTAGCCACCTGTGTGAACAAGCCCTAAAGCCTAGTACACACCATTATTTTTTTATTGTTAGTTATTAGCATTGGCTGAGAGCGCTGATCGGGAACCGGTCAGGCAGACCATTTTCCGTCATAAGCCTTCAACAGAAGCTGGCCGAACTGTCGGACCAGCTGCCATACACATGGGCCGAATGTCGGCCGGCCTCTATTGAATAGGCCGATGCTGGCCGACATTCAGCCAGTGTGTACTAGGCTTTAGTGCATCGTTGTCCCAACAGAGCAGTTACTTTGAAGTGTTGACACATACAAAGGTAGTCATTGAAGTCATGTAATCATGTAGAACACCATTGCCATGGCCAAAAAAGACTTCAGTTTGTAGATAACCTGTACATACAGGGGCTCCCTGAGTTACAAACAAGTTAGAAACTGTAGGTTTGTTTTTAAGTTGAATCTGTTTGTAAGTCGGAACAGGTACATTTTTTAAGTGTAGCTTCAGCCAAAAAAAATATTTTTAAGCTTTTTGGATAGCATAGGGAAGGGTTAACACCCCTTTAACATTTGTTTTGCTGTCTGTGTTCCTGTTCAGAAGATTTCACCTCACTTTCTGTCCCAATAACAATTGGATTTTGAAAATGTTGGGTTGTTGTGGAAACAAGCCTTGGTGATAAAGCATCAGTGGAGGTACCTTTTCCCCATAATAGCTCTTACAGGAGTGAATTTCCCTTCCTAGGGGTAGATTTCCTCTCACTTCCTGTTGTCTCCTTCCGTTTGTAAGTAGGAGCCGTTTGTAAGTCGGATGTTTGTAACTAGGGGACCCCCTGTACTGTACATCCTTTTAAAGTCAGTAGCATATAGACATTTCTTCTCACACGGATGTCATAGTCTGACCACACACTCCCACCAAGTTGTTGGTGGCTATATATGCCGTCCATGAATTCAACGTAGAACAGTATAAGTTGATTGAAAATCAAATATACAAAAGTATATTCAGTAGAATTTGCTGGATTTCTTGGTTGCAAATGCACAGAGTAGGTAAATAGAACATGTTTGTTATTTTAATTAAAAAAAATAACCTTTAGTAACGCTTTAAGATATCATTTGTAAAGATACCCCTAAAAATTCTTTTCTCTTGTCTGCATTGTCACAAAATAGATTTTACAGATGGACCTCCTCAAATGCAACATCATATTCTTCTAACAAACTGTATAAAAGTCGATTATGTAACATTCACAACCCCTTTTTAAATTATGGAAATGTCTCCTTTACAACTGTACAGATATTACCTCTGTTGTTCTGTTTGGCGCATGTATTGAAGGGGTTGTTTTACAAGATAAGTGAGTATTCTAAAACTTTTTTTGGATTTGTGCACACTTCTCCTGAATTTTGAGCAGAGTTACCACTCCGATGTAGACTGCTTGCAATGAAATTGGGATAGAAGATGTTGTAGGGGGTGTGGCTAACAGCATTGTCAATGCTAATTCGCAAGCTTGTCAATCAGCATCTGGCCACTCACTGCTTCTGTTGCTAAATCCTCCCACAGTGAGCTGCAGTGCCAGGGAGGGGGAGTGTTTAACACACAAATGAAGGCTGATTTGGCTCAGACGGGGAAGGTAAAGGAAGTTTTTTGTTAACTGCAGCTGGAAGCTGACCCACATAGTGCCCAAGGCTGTAATGCTGCACAATAAAAATATGTGGCTTTGTGTAAAAGGCAGGCTTGATACATTCTTTAGCTTGTTGACCCTTTTTGGGCAATTTTGTAGGCATTTTACCAAGGCACCCCTGAGGAACACATAAGACACCCCAGGGTGCCATGGCACCCTGGTTGAAAAAGGCTGTCCTAGATATTTGCAAACACCTTGTAGCTCTCTTTTTTTTTTCTTTTTTTTTACATTTTATCTGTTCCACTTTCTGCTTTTCTTGTGTGATGTGATGTATTTCTTGAACAGATATTGTTTTGAATGCTCCTTTATTTAAGCACAGAAAATGGTTTTCAAACAAGATCTGCTCCTTGTCCTAGAAATAATTTGATGAGTGAAAAATTGTGTACTTTAATGTGTATCTTCTCGTGCAAAATGTAGTCTCTTTTCTCTTGCAGGTTTGGAGAAGCTGTTAATGGGAATTTAGTGGTGGGAACACTTGCCTGGCCATCGCCTTGGGTCATTGTGATCGGGTCTTTCTTTTCTACATGTGGAGCTGGTTTACAGAGCTTAACAGGAGCGCCAAGACTCTTGCAGGCCATAGCTCGAGATGGAATTGTGCCTTTCCTCAGAGTAAGTCACCGGAGTCCAACAGGAGTACAAAAAGTTGAAAAAAATACAATTTCAGATTGTTCAATGAGATCAGATCGCACAAATAAAAAACATTTGAAGGCAGTAAGAATCTAAAATGTTAAATAGGTTATGTTTTTTTTTCTCTTTTTGTGCTGATCTTCGATTTTGTTCTCAATGTTATCCTTGCCCATTGCAATTTAACCACTTGCTTACAGCGCACTTAAACCCCCCTCCTATCCAGACCAATTTTCAGCACTTTGAATGACAATTGCGCGGTCATACAACACTGTACCCAAATGAAATTTTTATCATTTTTTCACCACAAATAGCTTTCTTTTGGTGGTATTTGATCACCTCTGCGGTTTTTACTTTTTGTTAAAAAAATGTAAAAAACTGGATTAAAAAAAAATAAAAATAAATATTTTTTTATATTTTGTTATAAAAAATTTAAAACGGGTCATTTTTCTCCTTCATTGATGTACGCTGATGAGGCGGCAGGGATGGGCACTGATAGGCGGCAGTGATGGGCACTGATGGGTGGCAGTGATGGGCACTGATGGGTGGCAGTGATGGGCACTGATGTGTGGCAGTGATGGGCACTGATAGGCGGCAGTGATGGGCACTGATGGGTGGCAGTGATGGGCACTGATAGGTAGCAGTGATGGGCACTGATGTGTGGCAGTGATGGGCACTGATAGGCGGCAGTGATGGGCACTGATGGGCGGCAGTGATGGGCACTGATGGGTGGCAGTGATGGGCACTGATGGGTGGCAGTGATGGGCAGCACTGCCAGGTGGCACTGATTGGCACTACAGGTGGGCATTGATAGGTGGCACTTGTGGGCATTGATAGGTGGCACTTGTGGGCACTGTTAGGTGGCACTGTGGGCAGTGTTAGGTGGCACTTTTAGGTGGCACTGATGAGGCAGATGTGCCTCTTGCACTTGGGGACCGATGTCCCTGACATCCGAGCCGGTGATCTGCTTTTTTTTCTACTCACGCTGTCAGCGTGAGTAAAAAAAAAACCCGATTACTGATCTTTTGTTTACATCATGTGATCAGCTGTCATTGGCTGACAGCTGATCACATGGTAAGGGACCGGGACTGGCCCCTTACACGGATCGGTGATCAGCCGAGTCTCAGTGACTCGGTGATCACAGCGCGCCCGGCGTGCGCCCTGCAGGGCGTGCGCAGGGAGCGTGCACAGGGGAGGCCGTCATATGACGGAATCCTGGGAATGCAGGTCCGCGCTGTGGCTGTCATTCGGCCATAGCGCGGATAGCAGGTGGTTAAAGCGTGCCTAAGGCTCGATTCACATCTATGCATGTTGCTTTTGAGCGTTTTTGGAGTTTTTTTTGTGATGCTTGCCACGTTTTTGAGCAGCGTATTTGCAGCGTTTTTACAGTGTTTTTGCCGCGTTTTTGCAGGGTTTTGCATTTTGCGTTTTTTTACAGTTTTTTTTAGGCCCCTTTCACACTGGAGCGGTGGGGGCGTCGGCGGTAAAACAGCGCTATTTTTAGCTCTGTTTTACCGTCGTTTTTGCAGCTGTATTCGGCCGCTAGCGGTGCGGTTTTAACCCCCGCTGGCGGCCGAAAAAGGGTTAAAACCGCTTGCATAGCGGTATTGCCGCGGTATAGCCGCGCTGCCCCATTGATTTCAATGGGCAGGAGCGGTTTAGGAGCGGTGAATACACTGCTCCTTCACCGCTCCAAAGATGCAGCTTGCAGGAGTTTTTTTTCTTCCCCTGCCAGCGCACCGCTTCAGTGTGAAAGCCCTTGGGCTTTCACACTGAACAAACAGCAGCGGCTGTTTTGGGTCGATTTGCAGGCGGTATTTTTATCGCAATAACGCCTGCAAACCTCCCCAGTGTGAAAGGGGTCTTAGACTGTATACAGTCTGAAAAAAAAAACGCCAAAAACGCATCAAAAACGCTGCAAAAATTCTGTAAAAACACTGCACTTGCGTTTTTGATGCTGGTCCATTGAATTCTATTACATGCAAAATGCTGCATTTTGCATGAAAAAAAGTCCCTGACCCTTTCCAAAAACGCAGAGGTACAAAAAGGCATTGATGTGAACATGTTCCATAGGAACCCATGTTAAAAAATTCCCATGCATTTCTGCAAAATGCATCAAAAAACGCACTAGTGTGAATGGAGCCTAAAACCCAAAATCAAAATGTAATGGGGGAGGTTTACTAAAACTGGTGCACACAGTATCTGGTGCAGCTGTCCATAGTAACTTCTAGGTTTTATTGAAGTCTAATTGAAGAAGCTGATTGGTTACTATACATAGCTGCACCAGATTCTGTGTGCATCAGTTTTAGTAAATCTCCCCCAATATATTGCAGCTTCCTAGTCCAAAGATGTGGTGGCTGCATTCGTTTTCTTTTTAAGGTTTTTTTTTACCTGGAGATACAGTCAGTAACACACTTCCTGTCTTAAACCTAGTACATATCATGAGTTTTGCTGGGTTAAACAAAAAAAAAAAACCTGACAGCTTCGGTCTGAGCCGCTGTACTAACAAACCGAAGTTAGTACATAAAAAAGTGGGGTACTTGTGTGCTACTCAAAGTGTATGATGATTAATATCTATAAAAAAGTGTAACTCAGTGTGTATACAGCTGCTGAACTTGGTGTCACCAACACCAGATAATTAAATTAGCCGTCAAGTGAAGCAGCGCTATATATGTACACTCTAAAATGCCCAATAAAATACAACAGAATATAAAGTATTATATATATACATAAACTGTATAAAGTGCCAATAAAATGTAATGGTGCTAATATAGAATCACAAGTGCAAATGTGCAATAATAATAATAATGATAACTCAAAATATACAGAATTTGTGCATAAAGTTTCATAAATAATTCATAGTCTCTTCAGCTGTGCAAACTAGTGCAAAAAAGGAAGGGGAGTGGAGGAAAAAGTGTCCAAGTGCAAAACTGGGATTGATTGTGACGATAACTTGCAGATACCTTTAAGCAATCCTCACCCAGTGTGCTCTAGCCTCTCACCTCCAAAATAGACCCCAATGGGTCTAGTCAGGCATCAAAACGCTCACTTGTGGCAAAATGTGCCTTCTTCCTCTCTGTTATGGATATTCCAACAGGGCAGGGAACAGCTGCAGCTTTAAACTGCTTTTTTCCTGTATGGTCCACGCTCTACAGCAAACTCTCTCCAGTGCTCCTCCAGACTCAAATATAGGATAGAAAAATCTCCATAGTGTAGAGGTTTAAATTAGATGTATTTTCTTTAAGGCCTCATGCACACTGGATGTTAAAATAATGTTATAAAAACGCCAGTAGCTTTGCAATGAGTTTTTCAACTTTTTTCAACGTTGCAATAGTGGTTTTTAGTGCTTATTAGCGTTTTTTTAGTGCTTTTCCGCATTAACTTTTTAGCGGGGGTTTTTTTTGGAGAAATTTTTTTTTCAATGGATCAAAAACGTTAAAAAACGCTGGTGAGCGATGCTTTTTGAGCGTTTATCGACGTTTATCAGCGTTAGAGCGTTTTTACAGCTGAAAAACATCCCTCAGAACCCACTAGTTTTGGGGTTTTTTTTACTGCTCAAAAACGCCACTGCCCAAAACTGCTGATAACAGCCTATGTGTGAAAATAGGGACACATAAGATAACATGATGGAGAGTTTAATGACTGTAGAAAAAAACGTCTACAGCCAATAACAGCCAGTGTGCATGAAGCCTAAAAGGTAGTGGTTGACATCTCAAATGGCAAGAAAAAGCCAGGAGCAGGCAAAAAACAGCAAAAAACAGCAGCGTGCATAAAAAAGCGTGTTTGAATGGGAACTTCCGGTCTTGGCCGTGACCTGAAGTGACGTCACTGGGTGACGGCCGAGAACGGAAGTTCCCATTCAAACACACTTTTTTGATGCACGCTGCTGTTTTTTGCAGTTTTTTTGCCTGCTGCTGGCTTTTTTTTTGCCATTCTAGATGTCAACCACTACCTTTTAAAATAAAATACATCTAATTTAAACTACTACACTATGCAGATTTTTCTATCCTATATTTGATCTCTCTAGTCTGAAGGAGCACTGGAGAGAGGTTGCTGTGGAGCGTGGACCATACAGGAAAAAAAAGCCGTTTAAAGCTGCAGATGTTAGTACAGTGATCTCCCCCACTGGGCTGTTGTGTCCTGACAGGGGGACGGCCCCCTGACAGAACACTCTGGTCTGGCTGATCGAGATCCATTGTCCTAGGCAAAGATAAAACATTTTAATTTGATGTAAGAGGGATAAAGGTAGAGGTTTTCCAAACTTAAAACTGTATTACAAGGCCAGTCTACTCCTCACCCACATCCTGGATTGTTATTAAAAGGAAGGACACAAACTGTGGGTTACAGATGAACAATGTAGCACACATAGTCTCCCATTTTCCCACTCATGAATTACTCTGGTTGAACGGCTTTGTTTCTAATTGTTACCATTTTGTCTACCACCACTATTAAAGATATAGGGCTTTTTTTTGTAGAAGCTGCCCTGTTATGGGCAGCTTCTACATCAAGACTGTTAAACTTAAACCTATGAGAGTTGTGTGTGGGATCCTGCTCCTCTATGGTCTAAGCCTACAGTGTATGTTTTGAGATATGGATTTATGTTCTGCATAAAATATGTAATAAGGTTTTATATATATTCCCTGTTTTTTTAATCACATGTGGTGCCAGGAAAGTCTCATACTCCCATGAAAAATTTGTTGGATAGACTATTTCTGGGATGTTGGCACCCAAGTAACCTCCAATCACACCAGTTATTAGCTGTTTTCCTGGAGTTAATCTTTCATAAAAAATAACAGAAAAAAGTAAACTATTAAGCACAAATTTTCATGATGATTTTCAAAAGAAAAGATTTGGAATGGTTTGGATGCATATGCGATACATCCACAATGTGACATATTTAGGGGTCATCTTATAAATGTTTTCAGTGAAGATCCACCATCTTTACAATTGGATTCCATTAGGAAAATTGTGAATCTTAAGTTAAAGTTGTTTAAAAACTTCTATAAATAGACCCCTTGTATATTGGAATATTAATGTGCTTTATTCCATTAGAAACATTAATATAGAAAGGTGAATGTGTTTTTCTTCTATTTACACAGGTGTTTGGCCATGGCAAAGCTAATGGAGAACCTACTTGGGCCCTCTTACTGACCGCTTGTATCTGTGAAATTGGCATCCTCATTGCATCACTGGATGAAGTTGCACCTATTCTTTCCATGTATGTCACCTGTATCTTTGGTCTCAGTGTTAGCACAGCTCCTTTTTTTTTTCCATACTTACTCTTGGATTCTTCTTTAACATCTCCTTTCCTCTAATTTTCTAGCTTCTGTCTCTTTTTCTTCTTTCCTATAACTACAGGTTTTTCTTGATGTGTTACATGTTTGTTAACTTGGCCTGTGCAGTTCAGACATTGCTCAGGACTCCGAATTGGAGGCCTCGCTTCAAATATTATCACTGGTGAGTGAAGGCCAACTGTACTGAATAAGAATAGATTTTTTTTTTATTGGATATAAGCCTTAAATTAGAGACTTCCACACCCAGCTGTCCATATACAGTAAATAGATAACTGAAGCCAGTGTGCTTACTTCAAATATTTTTTTTCTCAACTTTGGAGATATAAAGATGTTCTCTTGTTCTTTGGACCAAGTTCCTGAAATGCTTTCTACGCCTTTCTCTCTTACAGGGCCCTGTCTTTCCTTGGTATGAGTCTTTGCCTTTCTCTCATGTTTATCTGCTCTTGGTATTATGCTCTTGTAGCTATGTTGATCGCTGGTCTAATCTACAAGTACATTGAGTACAGAGGGTGAGTGATGTTTGTATGTAATTGCACACATACAGTACACATATAATGGTAACTTTGTAGCACTAATGCAAAGAGGGGTGATTCTGGGGGCAGGAATGCATGCTAAAGCTCTGCCGATTAAAGTTTTGCATGTGAAGACATCATTGATGTGCAGCTTTTCCTTTGGATTATACCGAGTTATGTAAAATAGCTTAAAATTAAAGCATATTCAACCACTGGGAAAAGACAACAAAATTCGTCACGATCAGACTTCTACCCAGAAAAAAAACAGTTGATTTACTTATGTACAGGTTTATTCTATGTTTGTTGTTAGACAGTTTGCATACTTTTGTGACAAATTCATCATAATGGCTGCAGCAATTTTGGCACTTCAAACAAGAAGATAGTTTAGATCTGATTAAAAAGTAACTTCCCTTCTGTTGAGAAAAAAAAAACAATCTCCTCTGGGTAATCAATGTACATTGCAAACTTGTTCCTACTTGTTTCTCTACTGAAGGAATAGCTGCTTGTTCTTCTCTGTCCTTTGGATACTGATTCTGAATGGGAGTGAATATTTCATTATTGAACAGCTGATGCACTTGCAGGACTCTAATGAGGAAAGTTGCAGTGCCTGCATAACTTTAGAAGTGATTAGCCATTCAGGAGCAACTCACCAAAAATGACATTTTGGTTGCAGAGGATGCCTAAAACTTGACTTATATCTTCGTGCAGACTTCTGGGAAAATCAGTCAGCCAATCACATAAGCAGGAAATGACATCTCTGGGGGCATTACAAACACCAACCGTGTAGAGGAAGCCTCCAGGTTGCCATATTGCATTCAATTTTACAGAAAATGACAGCGCTGCAGATTGAAAAGGAAAGCAAATTTTTAATAACATTCAATTACAATATGGTTTGTGTTACAATATGCTATTTTCTTTTAATATTTCCTATATTTTTTTCCCATGGTAGTGTAGTTACCCTTTACAGATGGTAACATTTGGAATATAGCAACATCTGACTCTGAGGACCAATATTCCAAGAATGGTGCACTTTAGAAGAATTAAGTAAAGCCTTCCAACATATCCACCTAATTTCCATTCATCTAAAGAGTAAATACCGGGACTCGTCCTGGGCTTGTAAATCTTCTTTATTAAACTCTCGGACAAAAGGCACAGATGCAACAGTGCTAGTGCAGTAGCGCTGTTGCATCTGTGACTTTTATCTAGCAGTATAATAAAGAAGATTTACAAGCCCAGGACAAGTGCTGGTATTTACGCTTTAGATGGATACATAAGGCATACGAGAGCCTTTACCGCAGCACCGCTTATTGCACACAGATATTGGGTCCCGCCAGGTTGAGTACAATGAGTTCTTTTTATGATAACTTCCATTCATGTTCCCTTTAAAGTGAGCCCACAAAGTGCACCCATCTCCTTGTTTAATGGTGAACTATTATGCGTTTCTTTAGTAGAGGAAGGCAACAAAAAGATTTTTACATGATATTTGTGTGTGCAGGGCTGAAAAGGAGTGGGGAGATGGAATTCGTGGCCTGTCACTTAGTGCTGCTCGATATGCTCTTCTAAGGTTGGAAGAGGGTCCCCCACACACCAAAAATTGGAGGTATGTGTAGACAGCCTACCTACTTTGATGTCTTTCTGTAAATAATCCTAAGAAAAACAAAGATAAAAAGTAACTTGGGATGAAATTTTAATAGTTGACTTCTCCTTGTTCTTTGTAGACCTCAGTTGCTTGTTCTGGTCCGTGTGGATCAGGATCAAAATGTCGTTCACCCTCAGCTTCTTTCCTTGACCAATCAGCTGAAAGCAGGCAAAGGTCTGACTATTGTTGGCTCAGTGTTAGAAGGAACCTACTTGGAGAATCATCCACAGGTTCAGCGTGCGGAAGAAGTAAGATTCATTTCATGGTATACTATATATACTTGGGTGGCTTGTTTAAAGCCCAACTCCAGCCAAAACTTCAGTTTGTTATGGATAGATTTGTAAAGGGTTAAAACTTCAAAGGGGTATTAGATACTGCCTGTGCTTTGTCCCAACTGAGGAGATCTCTCTTCCCTTTCTGTTCTGTCAGATACCTGTGCCCTGGGCAGGAAGTTTGAGGAAAGCTCAAAATTTAAATTTGTTGGAAAATATGTATCCCAGTTAGGGAGATATTCCTTTACTCCCTATTATATCTAACATGCACCAAATAGGAATTTCGTAGATTTTTTTCATTTCATGTTTTATCTGACACGGGTTAGATAGACATAAAGTAAGAAGAGTTCTCCCAAACAGGGGAAGACAGCAATAAAAGTGGAAAAAACATTGTAATGTTTTAAACAAATATATATTTTGGCTGGGGTTGGGTTTTAAGGCATTTTTCTAATTTTCCATGTCACTGTTTATCAAACCAGTCTATCCGGCGTATTATGGAAGCTGAGAAGGTAAAGGGATTTTGTCAAGTAGTCACTTCTTCAAACATTCGGGATGGTATTTCCCATCTGATTCAGTCCAGTGGACTTGGAGGACTACAGCATAACACTGTCCTTGTGGGATGGCCACGGAATTGGAGGCAAAAAGAAGATCACCAAACCTGGAGAGACTTTATTGGTATAGAATTTTATCTTGTATGCATTACAATTTCTTTAAATGTGGAGTTGTTGCCAATACCTTCCTCTGCTCCTTTTCCTTTATTGCAGAGCTTGTAAGGGAAACAACTGCAGCTCACCTGGCACTGATCGTTGCCAAAAATGTTAGCATGTTTCCTGCAAATCCAGAGAGATTTTCTGAAGGCAATATCGATGTTTGGTGGGTTGTTCATGATGGTGGTATGCTAATGCTGTTGCCATTCCTCTTACGTCACCATAAGGTAATTATCAGTAGATGTATGTAATAGTGGCCATCATAATAACAATAATTATTAGATATAGAATACTATTTATCTGCATTTTATTTCCCTATGGTTGCATGTATTGCCATTAAATTCCCATGGCTGTATAAGACAAGTTACACTATTTATTAATATTTCTCCAACAAACATTCTATAATTACCACATTACCTAAATTCAAATACACTGAAAATAAATGTGGGGCATGCAGTAAACCAAATACATTAAAACATCTATTATTGTCTGCGCGTTTCTTTCAAGTTTTCTTTAAAAGAAAGGTGCAGACAATTTTAGGTGTTTTAATGTATTTGGTTTGATGTATTCTCTACCTTTATTTTCATGTAATGGTTCGATCGCCATAAAGAGATCTCTCGATGAACTAAATTTCAGATTTTAGGTGTTTGTTTTTTTCTATTGGTAGTGGAAACCTTACAATGGTAACACTTTTACCTGTGTCAGTAAGTCAAACCATATACCAGAGTACCATAAAATTGATACGATATATTAATAGTAATATAATCAGATGTTACCTCTTGATCAACCTTGACAAAAAGGAGGGTATCCCCTAAGTGGACTTTAAAGGCATTAACATGATTGATAGAAAAAGTATAATTTTATTAAACACGATAAACAAAATAAAAACAGAATACTTTGGAATAGTTACAATTACTGTATACATGGTACAAAATCACCACAAAGATTGACTGTAAGATTCTCGTGATTCACCCGACGCGTTTCAGAGTATCAATGTCTCTTTCTTCTGGGGTCTTATGAGGAGGTCAATCATATATCTACAATATAGTGGTTACAAGAGGTCAGAAAAGATATATAATAAACACTGTATCATATGTATGTTTAAATCAAATATGTATTATGTGGATTTGATTTAAACATACATATAATACGGTGTTGTTTATTATATATCTTTTCTGACCTCTTGTAACCACTATATTGTAGATATATGATTGACCTCCTCAAAACACCCCTGAAGAAGGAGACATTGATACTCTGAATACTCATTCACGTTGGGTGAATCACGAGAATCTTATAGTCAATCTTTGTGGTGATTTTGTACCGTGTACACAGTAATTGAAACCATTCCAATGTATTCTGTTTTTATTTTGTTTATCATGTTTAATAAATTATACTTTTTCTATTAACCATGTTAGTGCCTTTAAAGTCCACTTAGGGGATACCCTCCTTTTTGTCTAGTTAGTTTGGATGTGGCACCCCATAGGGACATTGTCACCTATATAAATCATTGCTTGATCAACCTTGTATGTTCTTTTACTTCTATTATCCTTTGATAGGGAGAGAATGGCAAGTCCATTTTTTCTCTACTAACAACAATTTATCTCTACGGTAGGCTGCCTTTAATGAACTGGCTGAAATAAATGTGTGTTGACTTCTTTACACACTTCCAAGATTCAGCTGCTCAATCCTGGCTTGTTACTGGCATGTCCAAACAAGATATGGTCCATCCCAATATGATCATCATTGTTAAGAATAAGGACATTATTTTGTCCTCTTTGTACATGGTTTCCACATCAGTCAAAAAGGAATAGTCTGCATGCAGGTTGAAAGTGACAGGTCACAGAAACTCCTCTGCATCACTTTCAACATGTATGGAGTCAGCAAGCTTCTGCTGACTGTTCCATGGCACAAGTAATGGGATGACAAAGTATAGAGAGCACATGCGGTAAGGTGGGCTAAGCGTGGGCAACAAGGGTTACAGCTAATGAATTGAAAAAGGGGGATGAAAAAAAAGTACTGGATATAAGGTTGATTCATTTAAAGGATAAGTTCACCTTTCTGGAAAAAAATAATAAATTTACATATTTTTGCAAAAAAAATGTGCATTTTTTTTTTTTTTCCTACAAGAACCTGCAGAGCATTGCATCTGCAATCAGTGGAACGTGGGTGCAATATCAGGCTCCCGCAGACATGTCCTCCAGGTTCTTTCCCGTACCTCTGTATGGGATTTCTATTAGAAAGCTGGAGAAAGTGTACTCATCAGCACCGTCGTCATTCATTGAGAACTTCAAGTCATCTGCTGTGGTGGCAGAAGAGACTTGTTGTTTACTCATTCACAGATACCAGTGAATGAATAACGCAGCTTTGCAGGCAGAGCACCTCAGAGCCGCGGCAATTTTAAAACGTGACAGAGGCTGCGGATGAGAGGAGCCTCTGCCATCTCTATCACAGGGTAAAGGGTGAATGGGGCAGGTACTGAAACATGGTACATGTTTACCCATATTTAGCATGTAACATTTAACATGTTCCAAAGGTGAACTTAGCATTTAAAACATTTATTGAACAAGAATGTCAGCTATAGCCATCGTGTTTTGAGGGAAAGGACTCCCCCCTTCTTCAGCGCAATAAATAAATTGAAAAATGGTCCATATTGAACGTAATGAAAAAAAAGGCCAACAAAACCCAGGATGATATAAGGAGCCTGAACTGAGGCTGGATTTAACCTGAGTGTCGGTCAGCTGTCCTCTCCCTGGTCAGATTATGCTGACACTCAGCTTCAACCCAACACAAAAATGTAATATATTGCAGTTTACCAATCCTTTGGTAGCTGCATTAGTGTTCTTTTATTAGCCTAAGTAAATTTTTTCAAGTACAGAAAATACCATTTGATCCTGCAAAAAATCCTGTGCACTGAGCTGAAATCGCAAATAATGTTATCAGCCCTCCCAGCTATCTTACATAAACTACAAAGCATCACTTCCATATGTAACGGAGAAGAGGAGAGGTGCTTGTAGTCCAAATCAGGAGAGCAGCCTAGGGTAATAATGCTGTTCATCCATTGCTTACAGTACGGTAAGTGAACGTTTTCAGTCTAGGACAGAAGTGTATTACTGGCAGGATCAGCAGATATAATTAAAGCAAAAAAAAAAAGTCTGAAAACAGAAAAATAATCATTTATACATTTTTATTTTTTGGGTTTAGATATGCTTTAATGAAACAACCAACCACAGGGATCACTGAGGCTGGGTTCACACTATTCTGACACGGAAGTCGCACGACTTTCAATCCGACCTTGCCCTGCAACTTCACGTCCTACTTCCATGTGACTTCAATGAACTGGATCTGACTTTGAGATGATTGCGGCTTGTCCTTTGAGCAATCAAAACAATTCCTTTGCTTCTGGTATAGAAGAAACCTCACGCCAAATAATAAAAAAATAAAACGGTGTGGGGTTCCCCTTCAAGATTCATACCAGATTCAAAGGGCCTGGTATGTATCTGGGGGGGACCCCACATGCTAAAATTAAAAAAAAAATGGTGTGGGGTCCCCCCAAAATTTATACCAGACCCTTATCCGAGTATGCAGCCCGGCAGGTTAGGAATGGCGAGTGCCCCCCTCCTGGACCATGCCAGGCCACATGCCCTCAACAAGGGGGGGTAGGTGCTTTGGGGCAGGGGGGGGCTCTGTGCCCTCCACCCCGAAGCACCTATCTCCCTGTTGATGGGGACAAGATCCTCTTCCCGACAACCCTGGGCGGTGGTTGTGGGGGTCTGCAGGCAGGGGGCTTATTGGAACCTGGAAGCCCACTTTAACAAGGGTTCCAAGCCACCCCCTATGTGAATGAGTATGGGGTAACCATTCACCAAAAAAAAGAAGTGTAGTGTTACAAAAAACAAGAGATGGTTTTTGACAAGTCCTTTATTAAAAATGAAGAATGTCCCCCGTCTTAGCTCCAACATGTCTTCTTCTCCGGTCCCGCCACTGATGTCTTTTTCGTCTGTTCTTCTCCCTTCGGTGATGTCTTCTCCCTCCTTTGATGTCTGCTGCCGCCACCAACCTGCTAAAAAGAGAAAAAAACTATCCTCCTCCGACGCTGGCTCCCGCCGTTGTGTCAGCTTCATTGCCAGCTAGTTCTTATGGCCATATGGTGACATAATCTGGAAACCCCACCTACTGTGACAGAGATGCTTGGACAAGGGTCTAGTATAGATTTTGGGGGGACTCCATGCATTTTTTATTTTATTTTTTGGCGTGGGGTTTCCCCTCAAAATCCATACCCTTCGGTCTGGTATGGTCTTGGGGGGGGAGGGGGACCACACGTTGTTTTTTTTTTTTTGGGCATGAGATTCCCCTTTAAGATCCTCAGAAGACAAGTCGCAAGCCACGAGTTGGACCAGTTAAGATGATGATCTGACTTGGATGTGACTTACATTCAAATCAATGGGCTGAAATCATACCTAAGTCGAACCAAAGTACTGCAAGGACCTTTTTCAAAGTCGGACCGACACAAGTTGGACCAGTTAAGACGGCTCTCATAGGGAACCATTGCTTTTGACATGTCATGCGACTTGTGCTCTCGAAGTCGGAGCGTATGTCGGATCAGTGTGAACCGGCCCTAATGTAAGTTTTGTCTAAATAAAGAAACTCTTTTTAAAAGGCCAGCTAGCTGTCTTTTAGGATTATATGTAACATTATATGTACAAAATAAGGTGGTAACAGGATATAACAAAAGAAGCAATTCACTGTCTTGGGCCTTTTAAAGGAAATGGGACAGCATTAGTTACCTCTTACACAGGCTGCATGTATAGTGATCATTATCTCATTTTCTGTTATATAAATAATTGCTGGCACTTTCTTAATGACAACTGTGGGTTAGCTGAGAAAAATCAGGCATGATTCTATTTCATTATGCTCTTTCATTTCTCTTACAATTACTGGAGTGTAATTTAATGTAAACGTAATTCAGCCATTATACTTGTTAACACAATAACCCAGAGCTACCAATGAAAAGACTATAATCTGGCTTCAAGTGAACCATTATATGTGCCCTCTCCACAAAGGTCTGGAGGAGATGTCCGATGAGGATCTTCACCGTGGCTCAAATGGACGATAATAGTATCCAGATGAAGAAAGATCTGACAACCTTCTTGTATCATCTGAGGATTACTGCGGAGGTGGAAGTGGTGGAAATGGTGATTCTTACTCTTTTCTTGTGCTCAGATCTAAAATATACCTGATGCCAAAAACTGGCCATGTTGATTTAGATTTGTATAGAATAACTCAAGCTTTAGACTATTAAAGCTGGACCTAAGGCAAACAGATACTTATACTGTATATAAGTGAGTCGCTTTACCTGTATTTCTGTCCATCTAGTCCTAGGATTTATCTACAGTCCTACCAGACAACACAGCCAGGTAGATGCCACCACTTTTGTTAGTTAGCAATGTAGTAGTAACATCTCTCCTTCCCCAGTTTGTTGATTGGACAGAGATAGAACAGCAGCACACTGGTAAAGGCATCCCTCTGCTCATTCCTCCAATCACCATGTTCCTTGTCATTGACTTTTGTATACAGCACACCTGATTCTGGGCATTCTGGGCACACAGAAATTAGGATAAGGAGTCTTGTATATTGACAGTATAGTTAGATTTGACAAACTGATATCTCTGGCAGGTTTGCCTAAAAGCAGCAGCAAGCTGACACATTTTTGACATAGACAAAAAATAATTTTTGTCTATGCATCATTGGTAGACACAATTTATTGTTCTGTAAGCAATAAGATTTTTTTTGCCCACTAAGAGACTACAATTTTATTAGAAAAAATATATTTATACACCTATATGTATGTATAGGTAAATGGTTACTGTGCTCCTAAACATTTACTTAAAGCGGAGTTCCACCCAAAAGTGGAACTTCCGCTTTAAGTGTTGGTGACCCCCTGACATGTCACATTTGGAATGTCATTTTTTTGGGGGGGTGGGTACCCTGTTTTAACAGGCAGAGCCGATCCGACCTATACGCTCACTACGCAAGCTGTGTTGGGCCCTGCAAGCTGCGTGGGGCCCCCAAGACCCAGCATCCCCCCCCTGCACCTCTGGCTGGCCGTTTAGAGTGCAGTAGGGAGAGGTGGGAGGAGGTAGAAGGCGGCGATTGGCAGCTCTATGGTGCCTGTGTGGGCGGCGGGGAGGAGAAGGAGAGGCCTCTGACCCGGCAAGTATCAGTTTCATTTTCACTCTGCTTGAACACTTGCTGATGTCCGGGTCAGAGACCCCTCCCCTCTCCGCTGTATACATTCGGAGATAGAACTACTAGCCCCAGGGAGATTCCCCTTCCTGTGGACACCATAGAGCTGCCGATCGCCGCCTCCCAACTCCACCAGCCAGGTACAGGGGAACCTCTGCAAGGGGGGAGTCAGCTGTTTGGGGACTCTGATGTAAGGGGGGGCTTTCTGGGTACACTAATGTAAGGAAGGGGCCCTCTGGGGACACTGATGTAAGAGGGGAGCCTCTGGGGACACTAATGTAAGAGGGGGGCTCTCTGGGGACACTAATATAAGGACGGGGCCCTCTGGGGACACTGATGTAAGAGGGGGCCCTCTGGGGACACTAATGTAAGAGGGGGGGCTCTCTGGGGACCCTGTGTAAGGAGAGGCTCTCTGGGGACACTAATGTAAGGGGGGGCTCTCTGGGGACCCTGGTGTAAGGGGGGGCTCTCTGGGGACCCTGGTGTAAGGGGAGGCTCTCTGGGGACCCTGATGTAAGGGGGGGCTCTCTGGGGACACTGGTGTAAGGGGAGGCTCTCTGGGGACCCTGGTGTAAGTGGAGGCTCTCTGGGGACCCTGATGTAAGGGGAGGCTCTCTGAGGACCCTGATGTAGTGGGAGACTCTCTGGGGACCCTGATGTAAGGAGGGAGGCTCTCTGGGGACCCTGATGTAAGGAGGGGCTCTCTGAGGACACTGATGTAAGGAGGGGCTCTCTGGGGACCCTGATGTAAGGGGAGGCTCTCTGAGGACCCTGATGTAGGGGGAGACTCTCTGGGGACCCTGATGTAAGGAGGGAGGCTCTCTGGGGACCCTGATGTAAGGAGGGGCTCTCTGAGGACACTGATGTAAGGGTGGCTTACTGGGGACCCTGATGTAAGGGTGGCTCTCTGGGGACCCTGATGTAAGGGGAAGCTCTCTGGGGACCCTGATGTAAGGGGAGGCTCTCTGGGGACCCTGATGTAAGGGGAGGCTCTCTGGGGACCCTGATGTAAGGGGAGGCTCTCTGGGGACCCTGATGTAAGGGAGGCTCTCTGGGGACCCTAATGTAGGGGGAGGCTCTCTGGGGACCCTGTTGTAGGGGAGACTCTCTGAGGACACTGATTTAAGTGGGGCTCTCTGGGGACCCTGATGTAAGGAGGGGCTCTCTGGGGACCCTGATGTAAGGGGAGGCTCTATAGGGAGGGAGGATTGTACTGGGAGCACTGAATTGTCAGGTGTGACTGTGTGGCAATGGCAAATGGTTTACATAGCTTACGGCATCACGGGTCAGGTAGAGGGCCCCTTAGCAGAATTTTGCTTAGGGCCCCAGGGAGGTCAGGATCGGCACTGTTTACAGGCACCCAGCTCCCACTTCCTCCCGGGGCTCCATGGCGCCGGAATAAAGTTCACTTCTCCCCCTCCCTCCGTACAGTCTTTTGGGACACGTCACAGGTCCCAGAAGATTGCCTGGCTAATCACGCATGCAGGTGCCGTGGAGAGGAGGGGGAGAGGAGCGGGGCTTCGCACGTTCGCATCGCTGGACCGTGGGACAGGTGAGTGTCTGATTAATAAAAGTCAGCAGCTACACTTTTTGTAGCTGCTGACTTTTATTTTTATTTTTTTCGGCGGAACTCCGCTTTAAGCACTGCAAAAACGTCCCACTCTTGTTGGTGATGCAAAATCACTGGCAGCTTAGTTGCTATTTGTCACAGGTAGGCTGGCTACACACATAGCTCCCAACTGTCCCTAAATTCGAGGGACTGTCCCTGATTTGGAACAATGTCCCTCTGTTCCTCATTCCTCCTCATTTGTCCCTCATTTTGTTCTGATCTATGTAGTTGTATAAAAAATTCACTTTTACCTATCAAAAAGTGTTTTCCAGCGCTAAACCTTTCATCTGATTTCTAAATTGTTGCATTTGTAAATTCCAAAAGCCAATATAAAGGAATAGTATTGGTAAAAAAAGCACTTGTGGGTTTAACCAATCTTTTATTTTTTTGTACAATTCTCCTTTAAGGGGGCGTGGCAATGGGTGTGTCCTAAGCCTGCATACTTTTGCTGATAGGTGTCCCTCATTCCCATCTCAAAAAGTTGGGAGGTATGTACACATTATACAATTTTCTTGTGCAATGTTCCTTTAGGTTTACCAAAACCATAAAATATGAGGTCAAACCTAAACACTTTCAATTTGCATGCGATCAGGCAGGCCCTTGCATTACATAGTTGAAGGTAAATCTAAAGGATATTGAACAAGAAAATTGTATAATGTATGCCTAGCATACAGAAGAATTGCAGTCTGCTCACATAATTTGCAATAAAAACATCTTTGCCATTCTGAAGCTTCCCTCTAACCACTTTGCACATTATTTTATATATACTGTGAATCTGTACTTGCCAAATATGCTGCAGAAATCTCCCTCCACTGAGTCTGGCTGCATCCATTTTAACTGTGGGCAGCTGAAGCTGCTGCCTGTTCACTTCCTGGATTTACACAGACACACACCTCCAGCTCTGCAGCCCTCATTGGCCCTCTTATGACTCATCCCCCCTCCCTACCTGGCAAACTCTCACTAGGCTAATGACCAGACAAGAAACAGGAAGTGGGCTGTATAAGGTATTTACTGGCAGAAAAAAAATGTTTTACTATCCAAAGTTAAAACAAAAAGGGCGGAAGATTTAATAGATGGAAAGATGAAAAAATGACTGAAGGTCTGCTTTAACTGTACATTAGAGCGATGGCTGCTAGAATGTAATAAAAAAAAGGCCCCCTACAATGCAGCTGATGCCTGTTGTTTGAAGAGATACTACTGCCTGAAAAATCTTCAAAATTTGACAAATCAATGAGTGTCAGATACCTGGTCCCCCACTGTGCACTATGGTTCCTCCCACTAGCCCCTATCTCTCTACAGGACACAGTAATGACTAAAGGGCTGGTGGATTAAATCACTCAGTACAAGCAGGGGACCAGGCATTGGGTACTCCCAGAAGTGTCAGATTGAGAAGGTTCTTTGGGCAGCTGCTTTTCATGTGAAAATCAGCTGGTTTGAGGTAATAACTGTCTTTTTTGTAATAAGTACTTTTTAAAAATGGTTTATGCAAGTGAGTAGTGACAGATTTGCTCTGAATTGATTTCATTACATATATGGAAACTACTTTATCTGCTAAGGGATTTGAAATTCTATGCAGCCAGTTTGGTGATTTACACACATCTGTCACATTGTGCAGCGAAGAAGGAGACCCACTTATTCCCAATTCAGCAATACCACCCAAAGCATCAGCAGGATCACCTCTGTTCAGTTGGCAAGGAGGACATCCAGAAAGCAGGAAGTATAGAGTCATATTCCTGGCTGCACGGTGTGGCAGAGGTGTGTACATCTCAAAATCAGCTGAACAAATAAAATATTCTTAGGCAGGTGAACCACTTATGTGAGTATTAGCTGTTTGTCTGGAATTCCACTTTAAATTTCAACTTGTACTGGTGATTCAGCCTGTAAAAGGTATAGATTGTTCAGTTCAATCATAGATAATTGTATCTGTAGAATAAAATCAGATATTCATTTCTTAACATAATTCACACACAACGCATTAAGGGACATAGTGTGGCAGTTTTATTAAAGAAAACACACATTGATGTAACATAACAGAAACAATTAGGCTTCTATATTGCTTACATACCTGACATCAGTATGTGTTTGGCCCATCTGCTGTAAACTTATAGCATCACTATTGCAGGATCATTATATAGAAGTATTTATTACCTGTACAGAAATAACCCAACAGGTAAATATTCATGTTTAGTGGTAGGTAGATAGGGCAGAGCACTGTTAAAACCAAGCTTCAACAAATTACTAAATTCTAGAGAAAAAGCATGGGGAAAGGCTAAAAGTTCTGCCATTTTTTATTACTACCTGTGTGCCTATTGGGATAATTTCTTCACACTTCCTGTCCTCCGGTCACAGGGACAGGAAATTAAGGGAATGCTCCTTAAAGTGGATGTAAATCCGAATTTTTTTTTTTATGTCATAATGTAGAGTATAAGATTTCCTATCATTTGAGCCCAGTCTTGCCACAAAGAGTTAATCCAGCTCTGAGCAATCCTCTTTTATTGTTCAGTGAGATAAATCTTGACAAACAGAGAAAAACTTTGTCAAATCCTCCCCCTTGCTGTGAGTGACAGGTGATTTACATATCTCGTGCACCAGCCTAAGACATGCATTATTTTTTAATTCCCACCCCCACTCCTTTCTTCAGCAGCTCTGCAAGGATTGGCTGTTCCACACCTCAGCATGATTTGGCATGCTGAAGTCATGTGGTTACTTTCCTGTCTTTTCACTGGATGTTAGAGATCATAGCAGATGTTCAGTGTAAGAAATACCCTGTTTCCCCGAAAATAAGACCTAGCGTGATTGTCGGTGATGGTTGCAATATAAGCCCTACCCCCCCAAATAAGCCCTAGTTAAAGTCCTTGTAGGTCTTATTTTCAGGGTAGGGCTTATTTTCGGAGAAACAGGGTAGGGCTTATTTGGGGGGTAGGGATTATATTGCAGCCATCACTGACAATCACGCTAGGTCTTATTTTCGGGAAACAGGGTACACAGGAGAAAATGCATATTGACAAGGGGAGTGTAGAGGTGGGCGGGGAGTCTACTGACATCACGACTCCACCCACCGAGCTCCAGACAACAGACCCACCCACAGAATATGCAGTTTTTCGGGTCTAATAACAGACAGAGGGGAGACATTTGACGGGTAAAGATACATGCAGGAGGCATGTATATCCTTATAGATAACCCCTATGGCAGCAGTTTAGAAAGGATGACATTGGGTTTACATCCACTTTAATTGAGACACAAAAAGTAACATAACGCCTTGTTAAAGGCTCTAATAGATGGCTTTCATTTCGTCTGGTTCCTGCAAAATTGGCTAAAGTTTGAGTTGTAAGGTCCTGCAGATGCCATCTGGTAGAATGCAGTCACTGTTTGGCTGATCATTTTTGGCTTGGCTCAGTCAATTTTAAATTGACAAGTGGAAACTTACTGGCCAAACAGTGACTGCATCCTATCGGTGCCAGCAGCCCCAGCTGCCTGAATTCAATGACAATGGAGGAACCAAGTGATTTTCCCTTACTTTCTCATGGGCCATATTTTGAGACATCTATGCTTACCTTTATTAGAGTAGAGAATCTGAGTTAGACCCTCTCCGAAGTTTTTATTAGTAAGATCCCCTCACTTTCTGTTCTGGTCACATGTAAGTCAGGGTGTATCCAGGACAGGGAAAAAGGGTAAAATCTCCCAAACAGGGAGTAATAAAAAATAGATATTGCCCTATACGTCAAAACATTTAAATTTTTTTTACAGTAGGGTAATAACAATAAAAAAAATTAAAATGTTTTGACGTATAAAGTATATTTTTTTTTTACAAAGGCATATATTTTATGTTTTCTATGCTGTAAGTCCAGAAAATATTCATAACATTTGTAGACTCGGTTTAACATGCATGTATATATGTTGTTTTTTTTAGCATGACAGCGATATTTCTGCATACACATATGAGAAGACTCTCGTGATGGAACAACGATCACAAATCTTGAAGCAAATGCACCTTACCAAAACAGAACGGGAGAGAGAGGTAAAGTGTTAACTAAAGAATACATTTATTTATTACAGGTACTTACATAGCACCAACAATTTACAAAGCACTTTACATATAAATATGTTATACATTCTAGATTGTAAGCTCTACCAAGCAGGGCTCTCGGATCCCTCCTGTATTGAATTGTATTGTAACTGTACTGGTTGCCCCCATGTTGTAAAGCGCTGCGCAAACTGTTGGCGCTATATAAAGCCTGTGTAATAATAATAATGTACATTCACCCCAGTCCCTGCCCTCAAGGAGCTTACAATGTAAGGTCCCTAAGGCCTAGTACACACTATCAGTTTTTTTTTGTTCAAAAACTAAAAAAACTGGCAGCTCAGGCTTGAGCCGCTGTACTAATGATCCAACGTGTTAGTACAGCAATCTCGCTATTGTGTTCTGACAGTGAGATGTCCCCTTGGCAGAACACTTTGTTCAGCGCTCTCAGCCATTGGCTGAGAGCGATGATCAGCCACTAGTTTTCAAGCATGCTCGTCCGTCAGAAGCAGGCCAAATGGCTGGCTTCTGTCGAACCAGCTGCCAAACACACAGCAGCCAGTTTTTATTGAGTCGCCCGACATTTGGCCCATGTGTACTAGGCTCAACTCACATTCATACATACACATTTTAGGGCCAGTTTGCACAGGAGCCAATTAACCTACCAGCATATCTTTTGGGATGTGGGAGGAAACCGGAGTACCCGGAGGAAACCCACACAGGCACAGGGAGAACATGCAAACTCCAGGCATGTAGTGCCAAGGTTGGGATTTGAACTGATGACCCTAGTGCTGCCAAGCAGAAGCACTAATCACTTGCCACTAATGAAATGTATTATAATTTTCAAATTTTCAGGTGAAGAGAAAGCCAAAACAGTTCCTGATTTAGAAACGCCCATTGAAATCACTTTGTTGATCACAGGGGTTGATGCTTTCACTTTGCTGGCCACTAGACACAACTAAAGGGCCGTACACATGGGCTGAATATCGGATGGCATCGGCCGGTTTCTGTCAAAGGGACATGACCGAAAAAAATCCTTGGACAGTGCTCTTAGCCAATGGCTGAGTGCGCTGACCAGTGTATTCTGGCTGTGGGAGGGGCGTCCCCCTGTCAGAACACAACAGCTTAGCAGGGGAGATCGCTGTACTAACATCAGTTTGTTAGCACAGCGGCTGCTCCTGAGCTCTTCACGTTCAACCCGCTGGGTTGAACGAAGAAAAAACTACTAGTGTGTACCAGGCTTAAGTCAACCAAGTTACATCAGTGGGTATCTGTAAATGTTATTATTATTTGATAAACTAGTGCAAGGGGCGATGTGTAGAAAAGCTATATATCCATAGAGAACTAGAAAGAATCCATCATGTTCCAGTCTACAAATGACGTTTGTAGATAAGAAACAATGAGCACTCAAAAAACAAACAAAGAGCAGCTAGCACTAAATAGACCACCCAATCAAACAATAAATCAAAAAAAGAAATGCAGCGCTAAAAAACATATAATATACCTCATAAAAAAATGTGCACATAAAAACGTGTATCAAACTAATGCTGAAAATATATTACTTATACTATATTAATCTAT
Organism: Lithobates clamitans; assembly: GCA_037952925.1. NCBI lineage: Eukaryota > Metazoa > Chordata > Amphibia > Anura > Ranidae > Lithobates > Lithobates clamitans. The sequence goes on along the minus strand of JBBGZY010000725.1, from coordinate 2,453,068 downwards.
ACACAAAAAGATATAAATCAAAAACATATCATGACTTAACAATAACTCAGCATTGAAAGCACTCAAGAGAACATATAAGTAGTGTTAGCCCTTAAAAGTCAAAAATGTAATAATCCCAAAATGTGGTTAACAACTGGAAGTATCAACTAGTAAGTGCATTGGTGCAGTATGAAAGAAGGGAAAAGTGTTACATCCATTCATCCGCTGGTGTAAATTCTCCACCACATTGCACTCACCAGAAGACTAATGCCGCGTACACACGATCGGACATTCCGACAACAAAATCCTGGGATTTATTTCCGACCGATGTTGGCTAAAGCTTGTCTTGCATACACACGGTCGCACAAATGTTGTCGGAAATTCCGAACGTCAAGAACGCGGTGACGTGCAACACGTACGACAAGCCGAGAAAAATGATGTTCAATAGCCAGTGCAGCTCTTCTGCTTGATTCCGAGCATGCGTGGAATTTTGTGCGTCGGAATTGTGTACACACGATCGGAATTTCCGACAACGGATTTTGTCAGAAAATTTGAGAACCAGATCTCAAATTTTTGTTGTCGGAAATTCCGACAAAAAATTTCCGATGGAGCCTACACACGGTCCGAATTTTCGACAACAAGCTCCCATCGAACATTTGTTGTCGGAATGTCCGATGGTGTGTACGCTGCATTATAGTTATTAGCCTGTAGTAATAATCCACCTTCCCAGGGACTCTGTGATTTCTGTTCCACTAAATATAAAGTGCTGCCAAACATCCATCCTGTTGATAAAATGCTCACCACCCAGAGCCAGAAAATCGGTATATAGTGTAGTATTTATTGGTAATACAGTATATCAAAGTAATGTAAAAAAATCCACATGGATGATAGACAAACAAATGCGGCCAAAACATACTCCAATGGCTGCCGCTCTGAGAAACAGAGCCGGTGGCGTGGTGTCAGTGTATAGGGCTCCACCCGCATTGTATTACTTTTATACTGGATTACCAATTAATACTACACTATATACCAATTTTCTGGCTCCGGGTGGTGAGCATTTCCTCAACAGGACGAATGTTTGGCAGCACTTTATATTTAGTGGAACAGACATCACAGAGTCCCTGGGAAGGTGGATTATTACTACAGGCTAATAAGTATAATGCCCCGTACACACGGTCGGATTTTCCGATGGAGAATGTCCGATCAGAGCGTGTTGTCGGAAATTCCGACCGTGTGTGGGCTCCATCAGACATTTTCCATCGGATTTTCCGACACACAAGGAGAGCAGGAGATAACATTTTCCGACAACAAAATCCATTGTCGGAAATTCCGATCGTGTGTACACAAATCCGACGGACAAAGTGCCACGCATGCTCAGAATAAATAAAGAGATGAAAGCTATTGGCCACTGCCCCGTTTATAGTCCCGACGTACGTGTTTTACGTCACCGCGTTCAGAACGATCAGATTTTTGTGTGACCGTGTGTATGCAAGACAAGTTTGAGCCAACATCCGTCGGAAAAAATCCTAGGATTTTGTTGTCGGAATGTCCGAACAAAGTCCGACCGTGTGTACGGGGCATAAGTCTTCTGGTGAGTGCAGTGTGGTGGAGGATTTGCAGCCAAATCCTAACATGCACTTTTCCCTTCTTTCATACTAAAATGACTTTTGATTGGTTGTTTTGGATTATTAATACATATTATATATGTATTACATATTATTAATACTAATACATATACCTTCGTAAAGGTTCATAAAATTGTCTTGCCCTATGGATCATTAGCTTTGTTTAAATTAACAAAGTTTGGTGAAGACAATTTTTTGTAATTCGTCTTTTTTTCTCTGCTTGAATGAATAACCTTTGGTCAATCTAAAAACCAAGCAACTCCCTATGCTACCTGGATTTTTTGCAACCTGTACTTTGTTTTTTTTGTGAAGTGTTTATTATTAACAACACAATTTTGTAGCTTTTACTATTTGGGAAGATGTCTATTAAACATTTTTTTTAAATAGCATAAATGTAGACTGTTTGGTTTCTGACTACCATGGTTATTTCTTTTTTTTTTAATGACCGCCAATGGGGGAAACATAATGTTATAATAAACCTCTATTGCTATAGCTAGAATCAGTGACACCATGCTTCTCTTAGGAGCTCACATCAACCCAAAAAAATATTCTCATACAATTTGTTCTAGAAAATACCAGAATTACTCATTTGGGCCAGTAGACATCCAGATATTCATAATAGAAAGGGTTATGATTAGCTTTTCACTGATACCGGTATTGGTATCGATATTGGTATGGGTGCTGATACTAAGAATTTGCACGAGTACTTGCACTCGTGCAAATGCTCCGATGCTAAACCTAGTTCACATATATGCGAATTAGATGCATTTTGAACTGCATCTGATTTACATAAAAATGTTCATTGGCGTCCTTTTCAATGGAATACGGTTCATATATGTGTGGGCCTACCGCAGCACGTTTTTAAAAAAGAGTCCGGTACGATTTTGAGCAACGTTCCGCTCACCTGAATCACACCTGAACCACTGAACAAAGGCGCACCAGAAGTAGTTGTCAAAACTGGACGGCACATATGTGAACCCGGTCTTCTGGAGAGAAACTGTCACATGACACTAAAAATTGGTATCGGCGTGTGCTTGAAAAAAAGTATTGGTACTCATACTTGGTCTTAAAAAAATGGTATTGGTGCATCCCTAGTTATGATAGAATGACAGTGCCCAGATATACAAAAGTGCAAGAAAATTGGAGAAATTACTGCGCTAAACCACAATGGTGTCAAAACAAAAGCAACTAACACTCAAACAAAGTCTAGACAAAATATAAACATATAGTGTAGCGCTAAAAAGGAAAAAACAATGAACTGTGATATCCAATATATATAACATTAAAACAAAATAAGTGAACTAATAAAAAGTCCAATGTTCACTGAAGGTGAACTAAATAATTAATGAAAATTCTAAAAATTTGTAAATCTCATGCTCAATGGCTAATCATCAATTGAACAAGGACAGCACAAACAATATGCAAGTAGCTGTGCAGTTGTGGATGTGAAGAAATCCTCCGTCAAAAGGAATAAAGATGGGTACTCTTACCGGATATGGTGGACCTACTTACGGAACGGTAGTGGATCAATCGAGCTTATGTGGGCCAAGTGCCACAGGGTTAGGATTGGCAGGAAAACGGTCACCCCAAACAGGATGGTCCCACTCCTCATCCGTGATGGTCCAGCCAACATTCCTGGATCCTTATGACTCTCCAACGCGATATGAAACTTCTACCTATCGGGGAGCCTTCTGCAGGTTGTTGATGTATAAAAAATGGACTGGGTTTTTAAACAGTAGCACACCTCCCTCCTGGCTGTAGCAACTGCTCCAACACCAACTACCCCTCAAATGAGGATTCGCCATTGAGCATGAGATATACAAAAGACCCTGTTGCCAGACTTTTCATTTCAGCAACAGGCTTCCCATAAGATTATATGTGCATTCAATGTATTTTATGCATGTTGACCTCTAAAAGCCTCCCTTTGTAGACATCCAAAAGCCCTGAGGCTGGTGTTGACCGCCACCATCTTGGATGTGATGTCAGCAGCCCCAGAAGACTCACAGCAGTCACTCAGGTGACATTATATAGTATTCCCCCTCACTCCTACGCGAAAAATGTTATGTAGGGAGGGGAAGGGTGGAGGAGCTGGACCAACATAGATAATATTTAGACAATCCCATAAGAGGAGAGGGAGGAGGAACTGTATCTGTGTTAGTAGTTAAATTTATTTATCAAGTTCAAAAGGCACACTGCAAGTGTATTGTTTATGGAAAGAAAAAACACATTTTAAATACTAACATTTCCTGCCCTTTTACCTACAATTTTTACGTCAGTGACAGTTTCTCAATAAAGATGTCTTTCAATTTATCCTATACAGATCCAGAGCATTACTGATGAGTCTCGTGGATCAATCCGAAGGAAGAACCCACAAAACTCCAGGTTACATTTAAGTGTCCCGGAGGAGCAAGTGGGAGATTGTGAAGAAAAGGCAGAGGAAGAGGTAACACTGGTATCATTTAATTGTATCTTTACTCGAAGCCAAAAATGCAGCTTACTTGTCCTTGGTGTGGTGACTGCATTTGTTTTCTTTTGCTTATTAAAGCTTCTTTTGCTCTATTTTCACCTGGTAATCATGCAAATAACACACTTTGTGGACCTGTGTGGCTCCACTTTACCTATGGAGGGAACCATGGTTGTCACCCTAGGCTGTTCTCCTAAAATGGATTACAAACCTATTCGTATCTCTTCAACTCCATTACATGGGGGGCTTGGCTTAGTGGTTTACAGAAGTTAGCTAAGAAGATATTCTTTGGTGCAGCTCACAGGAAGCGAGAAGGACACTACCTGGCAAGATCGATATGTGTCTTCTGTATTTGCTGAAAATGTACTTAGCTTAAAAAAAAAGAGAACTAATGCAGCCACCGCATGTAAGGACTCTTGGGTTTAGTTATACTTTACCCACTTCCCATCCGGGAAAAAAAAATAAAGTTAGCCCAATTTTTTAATATAATGTGAAAGATGATGTTACGCCGAGTAAATAGATACCTAACATGTCACGCTTTAAAATTGCGCACACTTGTGGAATGGCGCCAAACTTTGGTACCTAAAAATCTCCATAGGCAATGCTTTACATTTTTTTACAGGTTACCTGTTTAGAGCTACAGAGGAGGTCTTGGGCTATAATCGTTACTCCTGCTCTAACGTTCACGGCAATACCTCACATGTGTGGTTTGAACGTCCTTTACATATGTGGGCACGACGTACGTATGCGTTCGCTTCTGTGTGCGAGCATGCAGGGACGGGGGCTCTTTAAAAAAAAACATTTTTTTTGATTATTTTATTAGAATGTTTTTATTTTTGCACTTTCCCTTTAAAAAAAAATTTTGTTGATCACTTTTTTCTATTACAAGGAATGTAAACATCCCTTGTAATAGGAATAGCGCATCACAGGTCCTCTTTATGGAGAGACCCCACATCTCTCCTCTAGGCAGGAAAGACAGAGATAAAAAAAATAAATAAATGATCTCGGCCTTTCCAGCCGAGTCCCCGGCTATGTTTACTTCTGCCAGGCCAGGCGTGGCGTCATAACGTCGCGCCCGGGCCTCCAAAGGTCATAAAGATTGCTGGGGACCATCTGTCCCTTGGAAATCTCTATGCTCATCTTCCGGTGGCGGTGGAATTCCTTCTCCGGCTCACAGATCGCACGGGCGGGCCATAGAAGCACCGGAGATAAGCGGGAGGGGGGGAGTCCCCTCCTGCCGCCTGTAAGAATGATCACTGCTGCTATGATTGTTCTTACACTGTAGGGAATCGCCAGCTGAAAAAGATGATATCTGAAAAATGCCTGTAGCTGCAGGCATCATTCAGATATCTCCACACAAAGTCCAGGACCTCATATGACGTACCTTGGGTGGGAAGTGGTTTTAAATGGTACTTTGTACGGCACCTCTGTGGACAATTGCTCAGCTGAAGTCGTTTTCTAAATTTCTCATTTTACTGTTTTTGTCTCCTTCAGGTACAATTAATACTTGATACAAATGCAACAGGTTCGACCCCTCAGTCTCCTCCAGAGGAACCAGACACCACTCATGATAAAGTACATCTAACCTGGACAAAAGAAAAATTCACAGCAGACAAGAACAAAAGTAAAAGTCCTAGCAGCACACCGGAAGGGATAAGAGATTTTTTCAACATGAAACCGTAAGCACAAATAATATTCAGGCTGCAGCTTGTTTCTAATCAGATAAACTGAAATGTAAAGTTTTACATTAAAGGAAAAGTATAGTGGATTTTCAGTAAACACTTGAGGTTTAGACAAAGTTTACATTTATTGAGCTATCTTACCTTTGTTGAACATTTCTAACAAAAACATACAGTATGATCTCTATACCAGACACAACGCTAGTACACACTACTAGTTTTTTTTTTTTTTAACCAAAAGAAAAACTGACAGCTCAGGTCGACGCTGCTGTACTAACAATCAGATGTTAGTACAGTGATCTCCCCTGCTGTGCTATTGTGTTCTGATAGGGGGACGGCCCCCTGTCAGAACAGTCCCGTCAGGGCTCTCAGCCATTGGCTGAGGGAGGTGGTAGTGAGCCGGTCGGCAAACCTTTTTAGGTCATGACCCTTCGACAGAAGCCGGCCATTCGGACCAGTTGCCATACACACACGGGCCAAATATCAGTCGTTTTCTATTGAACTGGCTAATGCCACCCGACATTTGGCTCGTGTACCAATGCCCCATACACACGATCGGAAATTCTGCCAGCAAAAGTTGGATGTGAGCTTTTGGTCAGAAATTCTGACCGTGTGTATGCTCCATCGGCGGAATTCCAGCCAGCAAAAGATTGAGAGCAGGTTCTCTATTTTACGGGAGGAAAAAGTTCCTATCCAAAAATGCCTTCGTCTGTATGCAATTCGGATGCGCAAAAAATCACGCATGCTCGTAAACAATTTGACGCATGCCCGGAAGCATTGAACTTCATTTTCTCGGCTCGTTGTAGTGTTGCACATCACCGCATTCTTGACGGTCGAAAGTTCAGCAAACTTTTGTGTGACCGTGTGTATGCAAGGCAAGCTTGAGCGGAATTTCGTCGGAAAAACCATCCAAGATTTTTCTGACGGAAATTCGCTCGTGTGTACGCAGCATAACACTAAAATCTCTACATCCACAATCTAACCTATCTAACCCTTTAAAGAAGAAATCAGTATACAGTACATGCCTTTTTTTAAAGCCGATCCAGTCCAATTCCACGCTGAGCTGTCAGCTGCGGCTTCGCTGTGGAGGAGGGTGCAGAGGACACAGCCGACGACGGAAGCCCCATAGTAAATCTATGGGTGACGTCACTTCCTATTCATTTCACAGCCGTTGTCGGCTGTGTCCTCTGCAGAGCTTCCACCGCTGGAGATCGGACCAGAGCAGCTTCAGAAAAGGTATGTATACTGATTTCTTCTTTACAGGGTTAGATAAGTTAGTCTTAGATTGTGGATGTGTGTAGATGTAGAGATTTTAGTGTTAAGGTGGAGTTCCCCTTTAAACAAAGAGAAGTGCACATTACCATTGGACAAAGCTTTGCACAGTCACTTAAACAAACCTGTTGAATAACTATTGAGATAGGGGTGCTTTGTATTTCGGTGAGTGAGCTGACTCACTGTGAAAATGAGCTACCACTACCATTGGTTCTCTTGCACACGGGTTGGCTGAGCCTGTTCAGCATAATTGCTGGCAAGTTTCCCTCACCCAGACGTAGCATGCAGCTGCTGTACTCGTGTACATGGCAGGGCTATCAAAAACACGAGCCCTTGCATATGCAAAAAATAGAAATTGCCGTATAAATGAAAAATTTAAAAGGCTTTGCATTCCCATTAAATCCCTTCAATGACAGGTTTTTTTTTGTTAGAGCTTTGTTACAAACTCCAGTTATAATGCTTATTTTTATTTAAAGTGGCTGTAAACTCTTACATCTATGCACTGAAGTAGCTGGAAATAAATCCTCCTGCATAATGTGTACCTGTTTATCTGTAGCCCTCTTTCCTGAACAGCCATTCAAAGTACAGAGATCAAGGGTTGCTTACTCCAGAAGGCAGGGGGCAGTGATCAGACATCACACACCGCACAACGTAAAGCAGGGAGCTGAGTGTAATCTGAAACCCGAGTGGAGGGAATTAACCCCCCCCCTGCACATTCTCATAGAGAAACATGCGGAGGCTGTCAAATACCTTGTGTATGCTGGGGGGGGGGGGGGGGGGTGTCTCCTGGGATTGTCTGGTGTCAGCATAGACTGTTAGAAGTGACTCTTGCAAATACCAGAGGGAGGAGGGAGCAGACAGAAATCACTCTAGGTGCTTTGGATTATGGCAAGTATACACTATAGAAGGATATGTTTTGTTCATTTTACATTTCATTTTACAACCACTTTAACTACAAGCTGCAAAAGCATAATGAAGTCATTCACTCTACTTGCTTTACCAAAGGAATAAGCAGAATTTCTTTTACATGTTTATGAAAGTTTTAAATGGTTAGATTACCGAAAGTTTCTCAGTTTATTTCCGATTTCAAAATTCGGCCTTTATAAATACCGGTATGAGGTTAGGTTCACTGTGTCACAGTGAGATTTGTTTGTCTCTTTGAGACCCTTGACCTATACATTCTGCCGCCATGTATCCACATTGAAAAAGTTGGCTTCATTTGACTTTTCTTAAGGTCACGGTCAAGAACTTCAAGAATTGTCTCAGCCAGTCTATGGTGTCTACTGGATGTAGTCAAATCTCTTTCAGTCTGCCATGCAGCAATGGACAATTCGCATGATTGTTGTGAGCAAAATAGGACCTGCTAGAATGGTTATTACTCAGGCATTTTTTTTTCTCATAATGGCATTTCAATAATATATACATTTTGTGATGGTAATTTTTATTTTATTTTTTGCTTCAGTAATTACAAATTAAAATGATATAAGGTAATTAAAAGAAAAATAACAAACATGTTATACTTACCTGCTCAGTGTAATGGTTTTTCCCAGAGCAGCCCTGATCCTCCTCTTCTCGGGTCCCCACCAGCACTCCTGGCTCCTCCTATTCTCCGAGTGCCCCCGTAGCAAGCTGCTTGCTATGGGGTCACTGGTGCTCCCGAGCCCCGCTCTATGTGTCACCCTGGATCCCTCCTCACTGGCTGTGATTGACAGCAGCAGGAGCCAATGTCTCAAAGCCAAAGAGGAGGCAGAGACTTGGGAGAGCAGCTGCTGTCGTGCACATCGCTGGATCGCAATTGGGCTTGGGTACATATGGGGGAGCTGCATACTGAAGGTTTTTTTATCTTCATGCATATAGTGCATGAAAATAGAAAAACTTTCAACCCTTTAGAACCATTTCAATTTCCTTGCTATTATTAAAATATATTATAATAAAATAATACACACAGTGTGTGAGCAGGCTCTTGAGAGTCAAGACAGCAGCAATAATTTGCTGGTAAAGAAATCAATGTCAGGGGATAGGTGGAGTTCTGTAATCCAGCAGGCAGGGACCAAGGCAGGCCATACACGGTGCAAATTTCTTTCCTGCAACTGCGTGTTGCAGGAAAAAACTTTGCATGATTCCCCCATTAACATCGATCGATCAGCTTGGTACATTCAGCTTGCCCATTAACGATTTAAATTGTGTATGGCTGGCCTAAGGAGCACATTGGATATCTGTCAGATCAACAGGTGTTTTCTGTATTAAAGGGATAAAAAGTGAGTTAATGTGAATAAATATGATTTTTGTTTTCATTTTGCCCTTAAACTTTAATCTTACCTTGTTTACTGGCATGCTGATGTACTATACATTTTCTAAAGAAAAACTTGGTACACTGAATAGGTAACAAGAGTCATTGTAGTTTTCTTTTGTGGCTAACAGTTCTTCTTTTTTTTTTTTATTCCTTTTTGCAAACAAAGTGAATGGGAGAACTTGTAAGTCCTTTTCCCCTAAATGTTCAGTTAAAATCCTTATTAATTTCTATGTTACAGGGCATTTTTATTTTCTTTAAATGACAATTTTTTTTTAGTATTTTACAGCACGTGATCTTTTTTTTTTTTTTTTACAGAAACCAAACAAATGTTCGAAGGATGCATACAGCGGTGAAACTGAATGAAGTCATAGTCAAAAAATCTCATGATGCAAAACTTGTTCTTCTCAATATGCCAGGCCCACCTCGCAATAGGAAAGGAGATGAAAACTGTATCCTTTTTTTAAGCTAAGTTCCAAGGAAGGGTGAGAGGACATCAGAGTTCTTTGGTGTACCGCTGCTGTTTATTAAATGCGTACAGAAAGAAAGCAAACAAATTAGGCATATAACCTCCGGCATCACCAATGCTAGTACATACGTTTCTCATAGCAACCTTTAAAACAGTGGCGGCTGGTGCTCAAAATTTTTTGGGGGGGCACAAACAAACTGAAAAATTCTGAAAAAACCCCATCAATGGCAGCCTCACTGTACCATCAATCACAGCCACTGTGCCATCAAACGCAGCCACTGTGCCCATCAATTGCCACCACTGTGCCATCAAACGCAGCCCCTGTGCCCATCAATTGCCACCACTGTACCATTAAACACAGCCACTGTGCCATCAAACGCAGCCACTGTGCCCATCAATTGCCACCAATGTGCCATCAAACGCAGCCCCTGTGCCCATCAATTGCCACCACTGTACCATCAAACACATCCACTGTGCCATCAAATGCTGCCACTGTGCCATATCAAATGCAGCCTCACTGTGCCCCATCAAATGCAGCCTCACTGTGCCCCATCAAATGCAGCCTCACTGTGCCCCATCAAATGCTCCCACTGTGCCCCAACGAATGCAGCCACTGTGCCATATCAAATGCTGCCAATGTGCCCCAACGAATGCAGCCACTGTGCCATATCAAATGCTGCCAATGTGCCCCAATGAATGCAGCCACTGTGCCATATCAAATGCTGCCAATGTGCCCCAACGAATGCAGCCACTGTGCCATATCAAATGCTGCCAATATGCCCCCCGCCCACAGTACTTGCCCTGTCCCGGTGGTGGTGGGACAGCTCCTCAATGTCTTCTCCCGTCCTCTGCTATGATTGGACGCCTAATTGGCGTCCAATCACAGCGCCTGTCGTTTCAGCCAATCAGGTGATGGGTAACAGATCCAAGCACCTGATTGGCAGAGAGGCGGGTCAGTGTTAGGAAAGCGGATATTAATTTGCTTTTCTAACACAGCTGAGTGACCTGCGAGCGCCCAGCATGGCGCTCGCAGGTCACCTTTTTTAAAGCCTATGGCTCTAATCAGGTGCTTAAAAAAAACCCTGCCGCTGTAATTCAGGTGCCCAAAAAGGGGCCGGGTGCCTGAATAGGGGGCGGCAGCGGTAGCCATAGATAGATTCATGCAATGCATGAGTCTATCGATTGGTGCTAGAGGGGGTGGCTGCAGAGAGGGGGCGGCGCCCATGCACCCTTATGGACACACCGCCACTGCTTTAAAAGCACCCTTGAAGCCCTTTAATGCCAGATCATCAGTGTTGCAGCACAGACATGCTGAGACCACCACTGCCCACATTACAATGCCTTCCTTTTCAAAAGATTCCACAAGCTTTGAGCATTGGATTGTAGTGGGTATATCTGTGCTCCAAACAGGAAATCTACATTTGGATAAAAAAAAAAAAAAGTGAGGCTCCTGGAGTGAAGAACTAAAGCTATGTCATTGCATCCAATGATGCTCAGGCATGTGTTGTGTTTGTTTTAAATGATTTACCTTATGCCGGTCATAGATCGCCCGAGATTCGAACCATGTATGGAGAGGATAAATGTAACCAAATTGATCGATTAACTTGGGTACAAGCAGCATGCCAGATTTCACATGCGATTATTGCTAGCGGCTGTTATAGCCGCTAGCAATAATCTCTGTGTTCTCCTGGTGAGGAAGGCTTCCCCCGCCCGGAGAACACAATGGTTTCGACAGGAGGGACTCAAGCATTTTCTTTTCTGCAATCATTTTTTCTTCCTCAAGACATGTTGAAAACATGATTTTCACAGAATACAATCAATATTCAGAGCAAATAGTAGGGCCCATTTACACTTGCTTTGCCTTTAACACATTAAAGCACCTACCTCTTCAACATGCTTTTTTGATGCTTCTGTGATGCTTTGGTGGTGCTTCGATGATGCTTTTTTGAAGTTTTAGTGAAGCTTGGCAAGTGCCCCGTGTGTGTTGATTTTAGATTTGTTTTAAAGGGGTCCAGTAGAACTCCAGCTCAATGGTACCCCCACTCAGCAGATCCCCAGCTCATTAGTACCCCTGTTCAGCAGATCCTTGAGTTAATAATACGCTTGTTCAGCAGATCCCCTGCTCAGTAGTACCCTGAGATCTGCTGATCCTCTGACACTCAGTCCTCCCTCTCTGGTCTCCGCTCACCTTCTGCTATAGTGTTCCCATGTTGCACACCATGTGTGCTGTCTGCCAGTTGCTCCATTCCAGTCCAGACCCCGCTCACCTTCCTGCCGCTCCATGCTGCACACCAGATGTGACGTCTGCACCAATATATACACATGAACAGTAAGTGACTGCTGATGACATCTTTCTGCTTCACTTGTTGATTTACCAGTGCATCCAGGGATATCTCATACTTGCAATACCTAGAAAACAAAGTGAAGCTAAAGCTGAATAAAAGCCTCTCAAAAGCTGCAGGTGCTTCAAGCGAGCATTGTCATAGACTTCTATGGAGGCTTTGAAGATACTTTGAAGCACCAAGAAAGCGACATGGGGTATAATTTTTGAAGCAAAGCAAACAAAATGTGTAAACAGGACTGTAAGCTTACCATTTTTTTTACTGACAGGTGCTTTGATTGATATTCCAATGCCACATTTTGAAGCAAGTGTAAAAATGATAAATGGTTTTCAACATTTTTTTTACAAATAAATATCTGAAAAGTGTGGTGTGCATTTGTATTCAGCCCCCTTTACTATGAAACCCTCAACTAAAATCTAGTGGAACCAATTGCCTTCAGAAGTCACCTAATTAGTAAATAGAGTCCACCTGTGTGTAATTTAATCTCAGTATAAATACAGCTGTCCTTTGAAGCTCTCAGAGGTTTGTTAAAGAACCTTAGTAAACAAACAGCATCATGAAGGCCAAGGGACACACCAGACAGGTCAGGGATAAAGTTGTGGAGAAGTTTAAAGCAGGGTTAGGTTATAAAAAATATCCCAAGCTTTGAACATCTCACGGTGCACTGTTCAATCCATCATCCGAAAATGGAAAGAGTATGGCACAACTGCAAACCTACCAAGACATGGCCGTCCACCTAAACTGACAGGCCGGGCAAGGAGAGCATTAATCAGAGAAGCAGCCAAGAGGCCCATGGTAACTCTGGAGGAGCTGCAGAGAACCACAGCTCAGGTGGGAGAATCTGTCCACAAGACAACTATTAGTTGTGCACTCCACAAATCTGGCCTTTATGGAAGAGTGGCAAGAAGAAAGCCATTGTTGAAAAAATTCCATAAGAAGTCCCGTTTGCCGTTTGCAAGAAGTCATGTGGGGGACACAAACATGGGGAGGAAGGTGCTCTGGTCAGATGAGACCAAAATTTTACTTTTTGGCCTAAAATCAAAACGCTATGTATGGTGGAAAATTACCAATGCACATCATCCTGAACACACCATCTCCACCGTGAAACATGGTGGTGGCAGCATGATGTTGTGGGGATGCTTTTCTTCAGCAGGGACAGGGAAGCTGGTCAGAGTTGATGGGAAGATGGATGGAGCCAAATACAGGGCAATCTTAGAAGAAAACCTGTTGGAGTCTGCAAAAGACTTGAGACTGGGGAGGAGGTTCACCTTCCAGCATATTCATGTGTTAGAATGGCCCAGTCAAAGTCCAGACCTAAATCCAATTGAGATTCTGCGGCAAGACTTGAAAATTGCTGTTTACAGACGCTTTCCAACCCATCTGACACAGCTTGAGCTATTTTGCTCAGAAGAATGGGCAGAAATTTTACTCACTAGATGTGCAAAGCTGGTAGAGACATCCCCAAAACGACTTGCTGCTATAATTGCAGCGAAAGGTGGTTCTACAAAGTATTGACTCAGGGGGGCTGAATACAAACGCACCCCACACTTTTCACATATTTATTTGAAAGGAATTTTAAAAACCATTTATCATTTTCCTTCCACTTCACAATTATGTGCCACTTTGTGTTGGTCTATCACATAAAATCCCAATAAAATACAATTACGTTTTTGGTTGTAACATGACAAAATGTGGTAAATATCAAGGGGTATGAATACTTTTTCAAGGCATTGTACATATACACTGACATACGGTAGGTATGATGGGAATGATGGGATGGACAAGGTACCAAAATGTATTTGTGTGAAGTAATGGGCACTTTAATATTGTGTACTTTATGTCTCAAAAGGGTTTCGGCATGTATTTATTAGGTATGAGAGGTAGGATAGTTTCATCTAACAGTGGTGGCCATTTAAGTTTTTGTATCACATAAGAAAAACCTTTGAGGTGTAGTCTTGTCAGTTAGATGAGGGGTAGTGGAGAGTGGGTGTTTCAGCAGTGCAGTAAGTAGTGAAAACAAAACAAAAGGGGAATGGGAAGGAGGTAAAACAGGTTGGGGTTAACAAAGGATCTTGCCTTATCTCCTTCGCCTCCCAGATCCCACTTTACTAGTGCATAATAGTAAGAATATCTTTCTTTATTCCAGTGTCAACCTGAATTCTTGCCAATAGTACCATGTCCTTTAAAGATGTATTTTGTACCCATTATAGTTGTTAAAGCCATGTAACAACAACCAAGAAGACTGTAGGTAGCCTTAGCACACAATGGAAACATTACAGTATATCTCCTGGCTGGCCTGAAAACACCTTGCCATCAGCTTGAAAATGTTGCAGTAAAAGGGAAAGCTATCTTATGCCGCGTACACGCGATCAGAAATGCCGCCAGCAAATCTCAGATGAGAGCTTTTTGTCGGAAAATGCGACCGTGTGTATGCTCCATCGGTCTTTTGCATGGCGGAATTCCAGCCAGCAAAAGATTGAGAGCAGGTTCTCTATTTTTCGGTCGGGAAAAGTTCCTATCTGAAAATGTGTTCGCCTGTATGCAATTCGGACACGCAAAAAATCACGCATCCTCGGAAACAATTTGACGCATGCTCGGAAGCATTGAACTTGATTTTCTTAGCTCGTCGTAGTGTTGTACGTCGCCGTGTTCTTGAGGGACGAAAGTTCCGAGAACTTTTGTGTGACCGTGTGTATGTAAGGCAAGCTTGAGCGGAATTCCATCGGAAAAACCATCTTTTTTCTGATGGAAATTCCGATCGTGTGTACACGGCATAAGTCTACTATTGCTGCAGCCACTAGTAACTTATGTCTGTAGGTATTTATCACTGGCTACATTTGACAATTAAAATATAAAACATCCTTCCAAGTTCATCGAGGCTCTCAGCCTGCTCAATTTTTGTTGCAAACTACAATAGAAGAATGTTAGGAAACGCAGAATACATTTACCTTCAGTCTGTTAACATATGTTACCAACAGTTTTTTTCAGAATTTTCATTTACGTTGTTATGCTCCTGAGCTGCTGTTTTCCACAGATATGGAATTTTTAGAGGTCCTCACAGAACATTTGGACCGAGTTATGTTAGTACGTGGGGGAGGACGAGAAGTTATTACCATTTATTCATGAAAAGAAAAGAACCCAGATGAAGTTTTTGCTGCACTTAACAGGAGCCTTCGAACCTCTCTCCAAATTCAAGAGGTGGTACAGAAACCAGGAGAGGTGGTGGGGAGGCATATGGTCAGTGCTCAGAAACTTCACTTGCTTCCACCATTCCCCTCTAATGCCCTCCTTACATGTGAACTGCAGCACCAGATCTTCCATTCCAGCACAAGTGCAACTGTTCCTCATACCTTCATCAGAGTGCCACTGATGAAGTTTATATATGAATCTTTACATAAAGTCTATGTACCTTTCTTAAACTGAGCCGCACTGCTTAAGACGCTATTGATACTGGCCCTTTTGTGCATCCTGTGATCCACTGTTCCACCAATCTCTCCCTGACACAGACTTGGAGAACACATGGGTTGTACTGGCAGAAATCAGGAGATTCCCCTTCATCTTCACCATAAGGTGATAAAGACCAATCTCGTTGATTAAGGCATTGGTGTGGCAAGATAAGGGAGAGAGGGGGGTATTCACCAGCATGCTTTATCGTTCCAAATGTTCCTCTCTCTATGCCCTTTTCTTGAACACCACCATTCTCTCCTCGGCTTCAGCAATTTGATTTGTCGGAATTTGGGGAACAGCAGAAACAATGGTTACATGAAAAATGTTTTCTCTTCATTCAGACTGCACGTACCCTAAAAGAATGGCAATTGGAATGTTGATGTTTGAAAGCAGCATTCAGAGCTGTACGGAAGACCACCCAGCTGTGTAGGAAATCGAGAAAGGGCTGTCTTAACATATTGTCTGATGCCGAGGAGTATGTTGCAATAATAATAATCTGATGCAAAAAAAAAAACAAAAAAAAACAATTGTATCTGCCTTTTACTTTCAACCCTTTGCTTTATAGGCTTGCCTTGGATGAACTGTGCCAGAGGAACGGTGCACAGTGATTATACCAACGTTCTAGACAAGCAAACTGAGCCAACAGTTTGTGTTATTCTAGATCAGTGGCAGGGAAACTACTGCACCTTTCAGAGACTGTGAGCTAATCCCACTATTTCACCCTGCATGGCCTAGGATACTGGAAAAAAAAAGCTGTCTCATTCATCTCATGCTACCCCAGTCATTATTATTTCAGCTGTGATTTGGGCTTGCTTTTTGGCCTTCCCCTCTGCAAATACATGAACTTCTATCCCAATGACAGATCTGGAAAGATTTCTGACGTTATGAATTGATCTGTGATTTTGTTAGATGGAAATCTATTAAAGTGATATAAGGCCGGTATTGTCCTTGCACTCTTGAAGCCTCACCTTTTCGTTAGGATTTTTTAATCTTGAAGGATTCTTCTTCTTTCGAGGAGCCGGTCTTCCAGAATTGGTCAAACTGCTCCTTTGTGTTTCAATTCCTACAAGTCCTTTTTTTTTCATTTATTTTTTGTTTCCGTATTCTCACATATGGTTCCTTTGGGTGAGCCCCACTTTCTTTTAGTAGGCTCTATAATCTTAAATGAGCACGCCAATAAAATGCAGTTGAGGTGTGAGAAATCATTTATAGTGCCATGTCAATAGAGCTGTGATTTTCAGCTATATGTGGTGTTGTGTGTGTTCAACACCAAGCGCCACGTGTATATAATTTTTTTTTTAAATAAATAAATATATATATATATATATATATATATATATATATATATATATATATATATATATATATATAAATGTTAACATATAGAAAATAACTCAGACTGCAGAGGTCTGCTGTTTAAAATGAAGTGAATTTAACGATAGAGTGAGCATGTAATACAGTAAAATTTATCAAGTGTAGCACATTTAGTCTAAATATTTTTATAACTGTTTAATAGCCCAAGCTCCTCAATACCTTGTATAAATGATAAAAAAATATTATTGCAAAGTCTATATATATATATATATCTATCATTTGTATGCTTATATAGTGTTTTATTTTTGATTCTGGTGGTTTCATGTTTAAAAATGAAAAGTGTGGTGTTTGCTATAAACGTATTCTGTCCTCAACCTCGTGAGATACTGTTATACACACTAACCACATGGGCCCAGCATAAAGAACAACTGCATGATGCCATCCTCTGATCTAACTCAGATTTTTTTATTTGCTGTTTGAAAAGCAGATACACTTGAAATGAGGTTCCCCTCTTCATTCTGAGTTTGAGCCACCAATGTAGTGAGTCTAGTGTCAAACAATCCATGTGACTGTGTGTGAAGTAAGGAATTCACCAGCTTTGCATGATTGTGATTTCCAACTAGAGTTTTATTTTTTTTTTTAGTACTCATGCTGTTATATGTGCAAAGACGTACCTCACTCATAACAGCATACCAACTTACTAAATTCAAGGCGACATAATGTTGGTCTAGCTGGGAAGAATCCTTGGGTTTTTGCTACTTAAAGTGCCTCTAAGAGTGGAAAAACTGGTTCTCTTTTTGCTCCAAATGATGTCCACAGACAGCTAATGGCAACAAAGTATTGGCATTTAATTAGAATCTAGTGGGGTCTTTCTTTATAACTTGTAGAATAGGATGAAAAGTATAACATTTACAAATGAACTGATTTTTTAAAGATCTTTTTTGGAAAAAGTACCACTTCCAGGTTGAGCTGAGAAGCGGATGCAAGTCTGTCATCTATGTATTATTTGTCATTCAAAAGAACTGAGTAGAAAACGTGCAATTTTACACTGGCATAGACATACCGTATGTGGGACTAAAGCAGAGTGAGGTGACTGGCAGGGCAAGGAAGGGAATGACCTTGGCAAGGAAAGTCCATCTGAATTTTGTGATAAATAGTTCAGATACATTGAGGGCACAATGAAAAGGTGTATGGTCAATGTCTTGTGTGATTGATTTCAATTGATCCCCAGCAGCAAAAAAAAAAAAAAAAATGCCAAAAACTTCAGCCCGTGAAAACCCTTCTGACTGTGTAGAAGCTTTGTTCTGACTCAGCGGGGGTGTCAGATAGCTGCAGAGAGCTCACTGCTTCCACAATGAAAACAGGAGTCCTTCCTGCAGTGCTGATTTTTTCCCGCAGGGGATCAAATAATAAAATTTACACAAGACATTGATTATGTATCTTTTCGCTGTTCACCCCAGTGCATCAGTACTGATTTTTTAGCAAAGGACAGTTTGGATTTAGATAACATTTACTAAGCAGATTCAAAGCTCTCCATTCAAACCCACTGGATCCCTCATCATGATTATGTGATATCATTACAACTCTTGCAGGCTACCTAACTTTAACTTAGCCTAAAAGATAACACCGCAAAGGCCCACATCCAGTGTTAACTCTTCGCTAGATTTTCCAGAACCTAAATCGTAATGTGAAAAAGTTTCTTGGTGACTAGTGATGTGTTGGAGAAGAAAGCTATCAAGAGACCAGAATAAATGGACAAATTTGCTAATAGACGGTATTTCTGTGAGGCAGAATCTGGGCACACACTTTTTTGCTTCTATGCAGACATATCAGGGACCTTTGAGAAAATGTTATTTTGGTACCAGTTATTACATCTCTAGGAATAAAGACAAGATTTGGGCACTGCTCAGCCCCTCGTTCTGAGTCAGAGAACTAATGCTTTACAAAACTAAGCAGGACATCTGCTCAAGATTCTTCCAGTAATCCTATGCTGCTAAACAAATATGTTCTCTCCCTCTCTAAATATATATATATATATATATATATATATATATATATATATATATATATATATATATATATATAGGAATGGGAGGGAATAAAGAACTTGACACTCTCATGGCAGCTTAGATATGGGCAGGTGGGAAATTTATTAGTATTTCAACAAGTTGCACTATGAAAGCCAGAGTAACCTTGTAGACACAGCTTAATTTCAGTAGAGGTAAAGGACTCCCAAAAGCTTGAAGTTTTGATTTGACTCACTTTGTGCTATATATATATATATATATTTACACAGACACACACATGCACGCATATTGGATATTTATATATGTGTTTTGAGAATCCACACGACCAATGTGATTGACAAGTCCCTGATGCACTCTATGTTTTATGTAAGTCCCAGTAACCTAGCAAGTGTGCTACTTCCCTAGATAGCTAGTAAAAAAAAATGCTTTAACCTTTAGTTTATAACTACGACTATAGATTTAACCCGTGTACAGATATTCCTGTTCCAAACCAAATGAAACACTGCTACACATACTGGCTGCTTTTTATTTATGTATCTTAAAGAAAATAGTTTCATGTTTTGTGTAGTTTTTTGCGGTGTGGTTCTCATTGTGGTTGAATGCTACCTTACTTACTCATACAGCTTTAATGTGCCGATTTCATTTGTTTTGAGACTCCTGTCAGCACAAAATGCAATAAAATTAATTTTATTAAACCCTTCCCCTGTTGTGTCGAGTTTTGCCCTTGTACCTCTTTTTTTGCCCTTGTACCTCTTTGTACCTCATCTTAATGGAAAACTCCTCCAGATCCAGTGCATAAATGTCTTCTTTTTTTTTGGACCTTTGAAAGCTGATAGAATTTGACATAATTGCACATGGTTAGTGGCCTTTCTTCGCAGCCAAAAATCAGTAGGCACATGAAGAACCATCCAGCACTCAATCCAAAGAAATTCCCAAAAGGACTATGGCAGGACTATATGCAGCCCTCCTCCTGGGCGATCTTCAAGGTACTTTTAAAACTTATACAAGAGTGCATTACCACCAAAACCATTTACTAAAAAAGTGGTGTACTCACAAAAAAATCAGGTATCAAGTATACAGCTCCAGCAGGTGAGACAGGTATCTACATCTGATGCCACACAGTGGGAAAGCTTACAGAGCTCTGAGGAAGGGAGATTTGGCCCCTGAAACATGTAAGATTTTCCACTGTGTGGCAAGTGTTTTAGATACCTGTTTCACCTGCTGGATCTGTGTATTTGATAAGCTTTTTTTCTATCCTTTTTTGTGAGTATAACACTGTTGTGCATTTTTAATAAATGGTTTTGGTGGTAATGCAGTAGGCATTTGTGCCCTCTTGTGTATGTTTCTCCAGAAATCAGTGTTAACAAGAAATGGTAAAAGGAAATTATGCTGTTGTAACGTATTGACAGTTGAATGAGTCCATGGGTATGTTTTTTAGGTAAACTGGTTCCATGGGGGCACCAGTGCTTTTGCAGGAAGAGTGGCATAGGAATGCTACTGTATCATCAAATGCAAGATTTCTAATGGTAAATGCATAAGTGACACAGGTATTTATTAAAGGCTGAACTCCTCCTCACAAGTCAGCATCTACTACTCTCTGAACCAAGTTGTTGGCTGAGGGATGGTCCAATTATGTAAGCTCTAGCACCTGCATGGTAGTCTATTTTCCCAAATCACCAAGGTGCTCACTTTCTGTGATCATAATGATGCTATTTTTCTGGCATTAAGGGAAATGCAGGACAAGGATACTAAAGCTTTAAAAGCCAAAGTATAACTAAAGTATAAGCAAAGGCAAAACAGAGTGGAGAAGAATAAGAACGCCTGCAAGATTTTTTTTATTTATTTTTTGCTGTCTGTGTCCCCATTAGGGAGATTCACCCTCTCTATTTGTCATGTTTATGTTGTCATTGAAAGTGAAATTTAACCGCTTGCCGACCGCCGCACACAGATGTACGTCGGCAGAATGGCACAGGCAGGCAAATGGGCGTACAGGTACGTCCCTTTAAATTTGCCACCTTTCGGGGGCGCGCACGCCCCCCGCTGGAGCGTGCTCGCGGGTCCTGGGAACTTGATGTTTTCCGGTGGCCCACGATTGCGGTGTGGAGAGGTAGAACGGGTGACTATGTAAACAAGGCATTTCCCAGTTCTGCCTTGTGTATCTACTGATCCCTGTGATCAGGAGCAGTGAGCGCTGTCATGTCCTAGGTAGCCCCCCCCACAGTTAGAATCACTCCCTAGGACACACTTAACCCCTTCATCGCCCCCTAGTGGTTAACCCCTTCCCTGCCAGTGTCATTTACACAGTAATCGGTGCATTTTTATAGCAATGATCGCTGTATAAATGACAATGGAGTGGAGAAGAATAAGAACGCCTGCAAGATTTTTTATATTTATTTTTTGCTGTCTGTGTCCCCATTAGGGTCAAAAGTGTCCGCCATAATGTCGCAGTCACGATAAAAATCACAGATCGCCGCCATTACTAATTAAAAAAAAATTTAAAATAAAAATGCCAGAAAAATATACCCTATTTTGTAGACGCTATAACTTTTGCGCAAACCAATCAATATACGCTTATTGCGATTTTTTTTACCAAAAATATGTAGAAGAATACGTATTGGCCTAAACTGAGGAAAAAATATGTTTTTTTTATATATTTTTGGGGGATATTTATTATAGCAAAAAGTAAAAAACATTGCTTTTTTTTTTCAAAATTGACGCTCTTTTTTGGTTTATAGCGCAAAAAATAAAAACCGCAGAGGTGATCAAATACCACCAAAAGAAGGCTCTATTTGTGGGAAAAAAAAGACGTCATTTTTGTTTGGGTACAACGTCGCACGACCGTGCAATTGTCAGTTAAAGCGACGCAGTGCCGAATCGCAAAAAGTGCTCTGGTCAGGAAGGGGGTATCTTCCAGGGCTGAAGTGTTAAAAAGGGTTAAAAAACTAATTAAAAAAAACTGCAGGAATGGTAATAGAGGGGAATTTTTCCGATATGGACAACCATGGATCCCCTCACTTTGCAGAGATTTTCTCTAACTTCATGTTTCAGCTTTGGGACAGGAAGTAAAATCTCCCCAATGGGACACAGGTGGCAAACAAAAGCATGATAGGGATAATAACCCCCCAGTCTATCTATATGCTCACAGAACCCATTAATGAATTACTTCTTTTAGCTGCTGGCTGGATATGACTGCCTCACAGATGATTGGCCTTACTGCATAGGGTACATATTTGAGGCTGTTAATATAACCCAGAGTTTGCAGCAATTTCACCTCCACTTTGTCTCATAAAACCCTATATTCCCACTACAGCAGGGCTTGTTAAGGCTGATATTATAAGGCTATTATTAGCCAGAATGCTCAGGCCTTCTATATATATATATATATATATATATATATATATATATATATATATATATATATATACACATCTAAGTGGCTATGGGGTTGATTTACTAAAGGCAAATAGACTGTGCCCCTTTGATAGTGCAGTTGCTCCAGAGCTTAGTAAATGAGGGACAGTTCTGCTGACTTCCATCATCCAATCACGTGCAAGCAGAAATGCTGATTTTTGTATTTTCCTTGCATGTGATTGGGTATTTTTTGTAGAGTGAAGCCTTACCTCATTTACTAAGCTGTGGAGAAACTGCACTTTGCAAAAGAGCACAGTCTATTTGCCTTTGGTAAATCAACCCCTATATGTAGAGATTGCTGTCATACACTAAATCTGTCTCTTATGGTATGTCTGCAGCCTTAAGCATCGGTCTGTCTGTTTCAGGCCCTACGGTATTTTGTTGTACTTCACATTTCGTGCTTTTGTTAGCAACCGTTCACACCAAATCCGACTTTGAAATCATCCGACTTCAGTTGATATCACATGATTTTAAAGCTGCATGTCAGTGCGACTTCAGGTGCGGCTTGGCTGACATCTGTGCGACTTCATGCATAGATGTCTATGCAAGTCACACCTGAAATCTGCAAAAATAGTGCAGGAACTTCTTTCTCAAATCGGTGGACCTGTCAAATCGCATGACAAGTCGCACCAGTGTGAACAAGGGCTTAGAAATGACCGTTTTGTGCTACTTTTACTTATGTTAAAAGTCACATTGAGAGGAATTCATAAAGTGTGTCTAAGGCTCCATTCACACCAATGCGTTTTTTTATGCTTTTTGCAGAAACGCAGGACATTTTTTTTAACATAGGTTCCAATGGAACACACCTTCACATCAATGGATTTTTTTCCCGCATGCAGCGTTTCACATGTAAAATACTTCAATGGACCCGCATCCAAAAGGCAAGTACTGCATTCCGTGATTTTCGTTTTGTGTTTTTTTTTTGCTTTACATTCACTGTATATAGCCGCTTGCTAGGGAGCAGGCCAGGAAGCCTGAAAGCTGCGCCCTTAACAGTCATCAGCTGTAAGGGGGACCCCATGCCATTTTTTTTAATCTTGCCGTGGGGTCCCCCCAAAATCCATAGCAGACCTTTATCTAAGCACGCAGCCTGGAAGGCCAGGGGGGGGGGCAAGCGAGCTTCCCCCTCCTCCTGAACCATACCAGACCACATGCCCTCAACATGGGGGGTGGTCCCCATGTTGATGGGGACAAGGGCCTCTTCCTCAAAACCCTGGGTTGTGAATGTGGGGGTCTATGGGCAGGAGGCCCTCAGATCCCAGGGCCCCTTATATGAATGAAATAAGTAGTGTCATGTGACAAAGCCAAGAGACAGTTTTTGACAAGTCCCTTATTAAAAATGTCTTCTTCCTCAACTTCTTCTTACTCCGGTCTTCTTCCTCCGCCACCAACCCGCTGAAAATAAAAAAGAGCTAACCTCCGACAATGAATGCTCCCGCTGTTCTGTTCACTCCCAAGTTCTTACATTCATCTGGTCAATCATCATCTGGAGACCCCGCCTCCTTGTGATGTCATGGACCCATTATGCCCCGGGTGGTGACATCACAAGGGGGTGCGGTCTCTGCATGACGTCACCCAAATGGCCACGTCCCATTAGTTGGAGGAGGGCTGCTTTTTTATTTTCAGTGGTTGGCAGCAGAGAAAGAAGAAGACCAGAGGAAGAAACGGAGGAAGAAGACATTTTTAATAAAGGACTGAAGGGTCTGGTATGGTTTGAGGGGGGGCCCACGCCGTTATTTTTTAAAATTATTTTAGCCAGCAAATCTTTTTTTCCATTCAGCTGTCAGCGGGGAACCCGCTGACAGCTGATGATTCATTGGTTGTTAAGGATGCGGCAGCCAGCTTCCCGCCTGCTCTTTAGCAACGAGCTATGTACATTGACTGTAAATAAAAAAAAAAAACACACAAAATGCAAATCTCAGCAAAATCGCTGTAAAAAACCCACGGAAATCACAGCAAAAAGCACTGCAGAAACACTCAAAAGCAACATGCATAGATGTGAAAGTTCATAGGTAATTTGAGTTCATTAGGAGAAATCCTTGTGAAACATGGATTCAATGAGGGAAATCACTTGTGAAACATGGAGCATAAAATCAAAAACTTGACCATGTGAAACCCGTCACCACAGAGAGACAAGAGGCTTACCGGAAAGCCAGCGCCCACCCTTATTCAGGGGGTCACAAAACGCTTGTTGGATCTGGGATCCGTTGGAGAGATGTCCTGATGTCCTAAGCGTCCCCCACCGGAGACCTCCACAGATGCTGAGCGATAGTCAAATCCGATAGCATCAATGCCAAAGTGCAAATATGCAAAAAAAAAAGCAAAAAAACTCAGATAGTGCAATAATGCCTTTAAGAGTGCTTTAATAGAGCATAATGCAATGCTGCATGTAAACGAAATTACCCACAAACGAGTCATTCGATTGAAATAGTTAAAAATTGGAATTCCAAACAAATGAAAATCACATCAACATGTGAGGGCGATCGCGCATGCTGATGCTCACATGTTGATGTGATTTTTATTTGTTTGGAATTCCAATTTGTATTTGTTTGGAATTCCAATTTGTATTAATTTTGCACTTTATATAATATTGGATTCACATTTTAATGTGTTCTTTTTTTTGCACTGTGTTGATTTTACATGAATATTGTACAACAGTCACGGTTAGCATTTGAACATTTGCACTTTATTTTTGGTACACACATATTTGTATAATTTTTTATAGTTTTGTTATTATATTATTATATACATTTTGTATATTTTTTATATACTTTTTATTACGTATTTTTGTTCCTGTGTGTGCCCAATATCTGGGTTATAGTGCTTAGCTGCTGTTTTGTTGTTGTTTTACCAAGCGCGGATAATACTTTTATTTATGCATAGATGTGAATTGAGCCTAAGACAGTGTTAATTTAGTTGCCGTAAATATTTTCATCATAGTTTTCGTCAGCTGCATGTTTTCAGTGATGAAAACGAAACAAAATAAAAATTCAATTGATTCCAGTTTTCATTTAGTCGACTAAAATCTAATGGGTTTAGTTAAATTGTAATGCATTATTTAAGAATTTCTCTAGAATTTCCATACTCATATACTCTAGAAGTAAAAATGTAATACCATGTTATTATTTATGGTATTAAGGTTTGAACATGTATCACAGACACAGATTTAGCTGTTGTAACAAATAACGTTTTTATAAATAAAACCAAGTTTCATAAACAAACAAAAATATTGCTTTTTGACAAAGAGAAGTGCAACTTTAACCATTTACGGGACACGCACTGTACATTTACTGCACAGAATCATGTCTATATACACGATTCTGGATTTTTCCGGGCGGGGGGGCGGGTGTACTGTGATTCGCCACAGCATATGCCGATCACCGGGTTCTGGCCAGTGATTGACTGCCGACAATTGGCTCTGAGCTTCAGAGAACACAGCTCGGTGAATGTAAACATCACAGAACTGTGTTCATTGACAGGGGATCTACACCTGCCTGTCTTTACACGCACACGAAATTTAATGGCATCCCAGTCTTAGTCCGTAGGGTTCAATATTGAGTTGGCCCACCCTTTGCAGCTATAACAACTCTCCTGAGAAGGCTGTCCACAAGGTTTATAAGTGTGTCTATGAGAATGTTTGACCATTCTTCGAGAAGCACATTTGTGAGGTCAGGCACTGATGTTGGACGAGAAGGCCTGGCTCACAGTCACCTCTCTAATTCATCCGAAAGGTGTTCTATCAGGTTGAGGTCAGGACCCTGTGCAGGCCAGTCAAGTTCCTCCACCCCAAACTCGCTCATCAATGTCTCTATGGACCTTGCTTTGTGCACTGGCACGCAGTCATGTTGGAACAGGAAGGGGCCATCCCCAATCTGTTCCCACAATGTTGGGAGCATGAAATTGTCCAAAATGTCTTGGTATGCTGACGGCTTAAGAGTTCTCTTCACTGGAATTAAGGGGCCAAGCCCAACCCCTGAAAACAACCCCACACCATAATCCCCCCTCCACCAAATGATTTGGAGGGGTGGCTCAATTCTTTTGGCAATATAGTGTGGATGAGTGAGTTTGGGGTGGAGGAACTTGACTGAGAACAGTTTGGGGATGGCCCCTTCCTGTTCCAACATGACTGCGCACCAGTGCACAATGCAAGGTCCATAAAGACATGGATGAGCGAGTTTGGGGTGGAGGAACTTGACTGGCCTGCACCAGGGCTGGACTGGGACAAAAATTTAGCCCTGGACTTCATCCAGACCGGCCCACTTTAATTTTGCAAACACTCACAAAAACAGGCGGCCAATAGCCCTGGGTTCCCAAGCAACCCCAGGCTTAGGGACTCAAATTTGGGCTAATAATGGTCATTGGTAATACAGAGCTTTTTGGGGGCCCAGTCGGGTGGGGGGGGGGGGTTTATGAACAGGTGGGGGGTATATGACCAGGTGAGGGGGTATATGACCAGGTGGGGGGTATATGATCAGATGAGGGGGTAAATGATTAGGTGAGAGGGGTATATGACCAGGTGAGGGGTATATGACCAGATGAGAGGGTATATGACCAGGTGGGGGGTATATGACCAGGTGAGGGAGGTATATGACTAGGTGGGGGGATATATGATCAGGTGAGGGGGTATATGACCAGGTGGAGGTATATAACCAGGTGAGGGGGTATATGACCAGGTGCGGGGGTATATGACTAGGTGTTGGGGTATATGACCAGGTGAGGGGGTATATGATTAGGTAGGGGGGTAAATGACCAGGTGAGGGGGTATATGACCAGATGGGGGGTATATGACAAGGTGAGGGGGTATATGACCAGATGAGTGGGTATATTATTAGGTGGGGGGTATATGACCAGGTGAAGGTGTATATGACCAGGTGGGGGGTATATGATTAGGTGGGGGGGACTCACTTTCTGAGCTTCTTGACCATAAAACTCTGTAACCAGCTGCCTCCCAATGCCTTGACCCCCAAACCCTCTGTGATGAGCCTGATAGTACCTCTCTCTCAGGTCGCTCAGTTGGGCAGGAAGGAGAAGTTGACAGCTGATCTCTGCACACAAAAGATGATCTCAGGACCGGAGGGGAACAAGTATTAGTCTGGCGGAGGCGGAGCTCCTCCAATCCATGTCCCGGCCAGAGGAACGACATAGTCTTGTGGTGACAGTGCCAGGTGCCCGATCAGACCATCAGGCTCCTCCGATCTACCCGATTACAGCATTGAGTCCTTCCCTCTGAGGCTAAGCATGCCACAGCGCCAGACCGGAGAAGATTGAGGAGGTGGGTGGAGTTTAGCACTAGGCCTCCTCCGCTATGAATGTCGGGGCCTCACTGTGTGTGTGTGATGTCACTGGTTGATAGACGCCAGGCGGTAGGCGTTCCTAGAAACCAGTTAGTACAATGTAGCTGGTAGGGTGGCTGGCTGTGTTAGTTTCATTCCGGGACACTGTATTGTCCCGGAATGAAGGTGCCCGGGACCTGGGTCAGACATGCCAAATGACACCCTAAAACTGGTCCACTGAGCCATCGGCCCACCGGGAAACTCCTGTTAGTCCTAATGGTCAGTACATGCCTGGCCTGCACAGATTCCTGACCAGATAGAACACCTTGGGATGAATTAGAGTGGAGAGTGTGAGCCAGGCCTTCTCATCCACATCAGTGCCTTACCTAACAAATGTTCTTCTGGAAGAATAGTCAAACATTCCCATAGACACACTCCTAAACCTTGTGGACAGTCTTCCCAGAAGAGTTAAAGCTGTTATAGCTGCAAAGGGTGGGCCAACTCAATATTGAACCCTACGGACTAAGACTGGGATGCCATTAAAGTTCATGTGCGTGTAAAGGTAGGTGTCCCAATACTTTTGACAATGTAGTGTAGTTGTTTTTTCTAAGCAGGGAATGAAAACAAGTAGATCCCCAGTAAAAGCAGCACACAGTACACAAACACTTGTTAGGCACATATTTAACCCCCTGATCACCCTAGATGTTAACCCCCTCCTGCCCAGTGTCATTAGTATAGTGACAGTGACAGTGCACATTATTATCACTGATCACTGTAATAATGGCACTGGTGATGTCAGTGGCAGTTAGTTAGTTCCCACAAAGTGTCAGTTAGTGCCTGCTGTCCCACTAATAGTGGCTGATCACCGCCACTACTAGTATAAAAAATTCCAGTATTTATCCAATAGTTTGTAGATGCTATGGGGGGTTGATTTACTAAAGGGACAAAAGCTGTGCATTTTGCAAAGTGCAGTTGTACTCTGCAAGTGCAGCTACTCCAGTAATTAGTAAATGAGCAGAAGCTCTGCTGACTTCCATCATCCAATCATGTGCAAGCAAAAATGCAGTTTTTTTAATTTTCCTTGCACGTGATTGGGTTTTCTTTGAAAAGTGAAGCTTTACCTCATTTACTAAGCTCTGGAGCAACAGCACTTACAGAGTGCAATTGCACTTTGAAAAGTGCACAGTCTATTTTTCTTTAGTAAATCAACCCCTATAACTTTCATGCAAACCAATCAATATACACATATTGGGATTTTGTTTTACCAAAGCGATGTAGCAGAATACATTTTGGCCAACATTTATTAAGAGATAAGATTTATTTTTTATGGGATATGTTTTATAGCAGAAAGTAAAAAATATTGTTTTTTTTCAAAAATTTTTTTTTTGCTTATATAATAAACTAAGGTGTTTTTTATTATATAAAACTGAAGTTCTTAACCGCTTGCCGACTGGCTCACGCCGATATACGTTGGCAGAAGGGCACGTACAGGCAGATTAACGCACCTGTAGGTTTGCCCATTAAGAAGCGGTTTGTGGGCGCGCGCGCCCGCCGCGACCTTCGTGGGTGTGATCGCGGGTCCCACAGACTCGATGTCTGCGGGGATACCCGCGATCGTCTCACGGAGAGGAAGAAAGGGGAAATGCTGATATAAACAAGCATTTCCCTGTTCTGCCTAGTGACAATGACACTGATCACAGCTGCCGAGAGCGGTGATCAGTGTCGTGTCACACATAGCCACGCCCCCCCACAGTTAGAATCACTCCCTAGGACACATTTAACCCCTTTACTGCCAGTCACATTTACACAGTAATCAATGCATTTTTAATTGCACTGATCGCTGTATATGTAAATGTGAATAGTCCCAAAATCACGCCAAAAGTGTCTGATCTGTCCGCCATTATGTCGCAGTCACGATAAAAATTGCTGATAGCCGCTATTACTAGTAAAAAAAAAAAATTTATAAAAATGCCATAAAACTATCCCCTATTTTGTAGACACTATAATTTTTGCGCAAACCAATCAATAAACACTTATTACGATTTTTTTTTTACCAAAAATATGTAGAATACGTTTCGGCCTAAACTGAGGAAAGAAAAATGTTTTTTTTATATATTTTTGGGGATATTTATTATAGCAGAAAGTAAAAAATAATAACGATCGCTAGCACGAGAGGCAGAACAGGGATGTGTGTGTGTAAACACTCAAATCCCTGCTCTGTGAGGAGTGACAGATCGTGTATTCCTAATAGCTAGGAACCATGATCCTTCACTTCCTCTAGTCAGTCCTTTCAGTTAGAAACACGTAACAGGGAACACAGTTAACCCCTTGAACGCCCCCTAGTGTTAACCCCTTCCCTGCCAGTGACATTTTTACAGCACTGATCACTGTATAAATGCCAGTGGTCCCAAAAATGTGTCAAAAGTGTCCGATGTGTCCGCCATAATGTCGCAGTCCCGATAAAAATCACAGATCGCCGCTATTACTAGTAAAAAAAAATATATATAATAAAAATGCTATAAATCTATCCCCTATTTTGTAGACGCTATAACTTTTGCGCAAACCAATCAATATACGCTTATTGCGATTTTTTTACCAAAAATATATAGAAGAATACATGTCGGCCTAAACTGGGAAAAAATTAGCTTTTTTAAAAAAAAAAAATTGGGGATATTTATTATAGCAAAAAGTACAAAATATTGTGTTTTTTTTCAAAATTAATATTTTTTTGTTTATAGCGCAAAAACGAAAAACCACAGAGGTGATCAAATACCACCAAAAGAAAGCTCTATTTGTGGGGAAAAAAAGACGTCAATTTTGTTTGGAAGGCATGTCGCACGACTGCGCAGTTGTCAGTTAAAGCGGCGCAGTGCCGAATCGCAAAAAGTGCTCTGGGCTTTGGGCAGCCAAATGGTCCGGGGCTTAAGTGGGTAACCACTTAAGGACCAGCCTCGTTTTGGATTTTAGGTGTTTACATGTTTAAAACAGGTTTTTTTGCTAGAAAATTACTTAGAACCCCTAAACATTATATATGTTTTTTTTTCTAACACCCTAGAGAATAAAATGGCGGTCATTGCAATACTTTTTTTTGCACCGTATTTGCGCAGCGGTCTTATAAGCGCACTGTTTTTGGAAAAAATTCACCTTTTTGAATAAAAAAATAAGACAACAGTAAAGTTAGCCCAATTTTTTTTATATTGTGAAATATAATGTTACGCCAAGTAAATTGATACCCAACATGTCACGCTTCAAAATTGCGCCCGCAATTAGGCGATGTTTAAAAAATTCTACAGGTTGCATGTTTTGCGTTACAGAGGAGGTCTAGGGCTAGAATTATTGCTCTCACTCTACCGGTCGCGGCGATACCTCACATGTGTGGTTTGACCACTGTTTTCATATGCGGGCACTACTCGCGTATGCATTCTTCTCCGCGGGATCATCGGGACGGGGGGGTTTTAAAAATTTTTTTTTTATTTTTATTATTTATTTTACATTATTTTATTTATTTTTACACCGTTTAAAAAAAAAAAATTGTGTCACTTTTATTCCTATTACAAGGAATGTAAACATCTCTTGTAATAGAAAAAAGCATGACAGGACCTCTTAAATATGAGATCTGGGGTCAAAAAGACCTCAGATCTCATATTTACACTAAAATGCAAAAAAAAAAAAAAAAAAGAAGCCATTTAAAAAAATGACATTGAAAAAAATTTGCCTTTAAGAGGCGCGGACAGAAGTGACGTTTTGATGTCGCTTCCGCCCAGCAGTGTCATGGAGACGAGTGGGCGCCATCTTAGCCTCACTCGTCTCCAGGCACAGGAGGGAGACGGACATGATCGCCTCCGCCGCTACGACGGCTCCGGTAAGCGGCGGAGGGCACCGGATCGCGGCGGAAGGGGGGTCCCTCTCCCGCCACACGCCGATGTACATCTCCAAACTTTGAAGGGGGATATCATTGTTAAGGCAGCAGATAGCTGCCATAACCCTGGTATCCCCGTTTTCGTGCGGCGGTCCTCTTTCTGATAAAAGTGGTCCCTGCAGCGGATTCGCCGCAAGATCACTTTTATCAGTGGAGGGGGGTGGCCCTCTCTCACCACTGATAAAAGTGATCTCACGGCGAATCCGCTGCAGGGACCACTTTTATCAGAAAGAGGACCGCTGCACGAAAACAGGGATACCGGGGTTATGGCAGCTAGCTGCTGCCATAACAACGATATCCCCCTTCAAAGTTTGGACGTACATCGGCGTGTGGCGGTCCGGAAGTGGTTAAAGTATAAAATAAAACAAAAAACTGAAAACTCTATTGGCTGTAATGCCAGGCTGCAAGTGAGGATTTTATTGAAAACGTAGTAACTTACATCTAAAATGCGAACGAACAATGAATGTAGTGTGCTTCCGGGTTCGGCCGTCCCCTGGAAGCGTCGGCACCTGACTCCTCCTACCCTGACGCGTTGCGTCACACCATGTGACTTTATCAAAGGGACCCTTTGATAAAGTCACGTGGTGTGACGCAACGCGTCAGGGTAGGAGGAGTCAGGTGCCGACGCTTCCAGGGGACGGCCGAACCCAGAAGCACACTACATCCATTGTTCGTTCGCATTTTAGATGTAAGTTACTACGTTTTCAATAAAATTTTTATGTTAAAGTACTACACTATGAGACCTTTCCTTTGTCCCTAATCACTACTACTGGGATTACTGGGAACGGCGGGAGGAGATCCAGAGAGCCAGACCCATTAACACCACTCCAGGGAACCCATCCGTTCTGGGATCATACATCTATTCTACCTGGCCCACTGGGGGCCGCTGTTGGAGTGAGCGGCGGGAGGAGACCCAAAGAACCAGACCCACTGACAACACTCCAGGGAATCCATCCCCTCCAGGATCACCTATCTGCTCTACTAGGCCCACTGGGGGCCGCTGCTGGAGGTGAGAGGCTGGGGGAAACGTTTGATGGTTGCACCAGAATCTATATAAAGATTATCACCAGCTACTGCACATTTGGCACCTTATTCACAGCTCATTCCCTGTGGACATTACCCACCACTGTTGCACAGTTATACACCTTTTGGACTGTTTTGCACTATTAGCACTTTGGGACAGCATCTCTGTTGTGGGATTGTTTGACCATATATTATTACAGTTTGAGCTATTCACCTATAGTACATCAGTGCATGCATTATAGTTTTGACTGCACTGCTATCACCATTATCACTTCTCCGATTTTGCTCTAATAATATTTATGTGGAATTTCCATGCACGGTGTAGTTTATTTTAAACCACTTTATTGCACATCCATTCGTGGTATATAAATAGTATATATGATATACTTTACGAGTATCAGCACTAGGGATTTATTTGAATTTATTTGCGATTTGATGCGTTTTCATGTCATGCAATATTGTTATCTTGGTGTGCACTAGGGATTATGTGCTTTTAGATTAGCATCATTACTTTTAGTTTTTGTAATATTGTCACGTTCCTTTTAAATTAGAGTGGCCTTTATATTATTCACTTCACTTGACACTTTGGCGATTTTGATTTGTATTCCATTTTATTTATGTCCTGTTGTGGCACTTATGTTGGGATGCATTCCTACATGGAGATATGAAGATTAGAGTGTTTGGCAGTCTGATCGTTGTTCTTATTGATCCTGGTCAGTTTTTTATTTTTTATTTTCTAGTTTGGTGCTGTTTGATAGAGTAGCGCTACATATTTTACAGATATCTATTGCTTTCCTGGGGGAACTGAGTGGACCCTATCTATGCTGGCAGCTCTCTACTCAGTACCTCACTATTGAGTTTTAGTTTCGCATTCTCTATACCAGTGTGGTTTTTGCGCACTAGTCCTCTTATTATTTAATTGGATTCCTATTACTGCTAAATCAGAAAGGTCGACGTTTCGCTTTATGCTTCCTCAGGACCTTATTCCCTTGACTGTAAGTAGAGGGATTCTGTGTAAAAGAAAAAGGAGGGAAACATCATGTTCCAAAAGTGGATATGAAAAGCAGCAAAACATTTTATAATATAGTCCCCATATGTAGTATGAAGAACAATGTACTAGGAGTGCCCCTCACAGATCAGAGAGAGCCCTCATATATGTAACATGCCATGTGCTATCCAGAGTCGCCTAGATCAGTGATATCATCCCTAGATCAATCAGCCAATAGACAAAAATGCCCCATTCTATAAGGGGGAAAAAAGAAAATCAGCCTCCAATAAATAAACATAATAAACGGTAGCTTCCAATCATAACCATAGTAATACACTACTTGCTGGGCAGGAACACCCCCAATGTTACTACACCAGGATAAGGGTCAATCACTAGTATACAGTGTCAATCAATCTGGCTAGCAATCCAATTAACTCCTATAAAGAGTACAAAATACATGAGATGAATGGTATAGCAGATGGCAACGTCTTAAATCTAACCGTAGGGCAGGGGCGGATCCCGAGTCTAGTCTCGGGAGGGGCACTGCCAGAAAATACGTTTTTTTGGGGGCAATTTATCAGGAAAATGGCTGGTGTTGGCGCTTCAATCATCACCATGGTTGTTATGGTGTCATAATGATTGAAGCGCATTATTTCTATTATTACATTGTTATATAAAATAACCAACTCAACTCACCATAATGCAGAATCAGTGGGAGCCCTGAGTGTGTCACTTGCCACACGTTGCGGATTGTCACTTGCCACGTCGCCTGTCACCAGATGCAGATTGTCATCAGCATGTGGCCGTGGGACACGCTTGGCCTTTTTTTCGGCAGCTGGCCGTGTTGAGCCACAACATGCAGAAGACTTGGTCGAGTGGATGACCAAGCCGTCCTCATCCTCCTCATCCATGCTCAGGGTACTTTGTCTGGCAAAGCAGCTGCCAACGCAGCCTCTTCCCTCGGCTCAATGGCATCAGTGACTCCTTCCCTAGCCCCACCATGTCCTCCTGAGGAGTCCCTCGAACTGTTTGACCACAGTGTTGGGTACATGCTCCAGGAGGATGCCCAGCGTTTAGAAGGCTCTGATGATGATACTGAGCTAGATGAAGGCAGTAACGTGAACACGGACAGAGGGGGTGCCCAAGAAGGACAGCAATCTGGCAGTCATGCTCCCCCTGCTGCAGCATACTGCCAGGTTTGCTCCAGTGATGAGGAGGGAGGGGATGATGAGTTCACTGACTCAACGTGGGTGCCTGATAGGAGAGAGGAGGAGGAGGAGGAGGCACATCACCAAAGAGGCAGGATGTCCTCCAAGGGCCAGCCTAAAGGCAGCACACTGACTGCATCACACCCCAAAGCTCCGCATGTGCAGGGCGCTGCTGTCTCTGCGCGTTATTTCAAAAGTTCTTTGGTGTGGGCCTTTTTTGAGACGAGTGCATCAGATCGCACCGCTGCTATTTGCAACATATGTCTCAAGCGTATCTCGCGTGGCCAAAACATCTCCCGCTTGGGTACCACAAGCTTGACCAGACATATGTTGACCTGCCATGCAGTTCTTTGGCAAGCGTATCTAAAAGACCCACACCAAAGAACAAAGAGGACCTCTCCTTGCTCCTCATCAGCTGAGATCTCCAACCCCACTATACCTTCAGTCCTCTCTGAGACCTGCACTGAGAGGAATGAAGGTGTAAAATTAGGCATGTCACAGCCAAGTACTTGTGGGCAATCTGCTTTCGGTACACCGACGTCAGATTGTACCAGGCAAATTTCCCTGCCCCAGCTGCTGCACCGCTGAAAGAAGTTCGTTCCCAGCCATCCACATGCCCAGTGGTTGAATGCTAGCTTGGCAAAATTGCTAGCACTTCAACTGCTGCCTTTTCAATTGGTAGACTCTGCCCCCTTCCGTGAGTTTGTGGAATGTGCGGTTCCTCAGTGGCAGGTACCCAAACGCCACTTTTTCTCACGGAAGGCGATTCCGGCTCTCTACCGGCATGTGGAAGGCAATGACCATGCCTCGCTGGACAGGGCGGTCAGCGGTAAGGTGCATATTACCGCTGACTCATGATCCAGCAGGCATGGACAGGGACGTTACCTAAGTTTCACCGCGCATTGGGTGACTCTGCTGGAAGCTGGGAAGGATGCAGGACAAGGTGCAGTAGTGTTGGAGGTTGTTTTGCCACCACGCCTCCAAAATGCCACTACTAATGATTGTGACACACCTCTCTCCTCCACCCCCTCCTCTTCCTCCATGGCCTCTTCCTGTGCTTTGTCCTCAGAACCAGCGGTGCTCCGTAGGCGTTCAAGGGGCTACGCATGTACGCAGGCCAAAAGATGCCATGTGGTGCTTGAGCTGGTGTGCTTGGGGGACAGGAGCCACACTGGGGCAGAGGTTCTGTCAGCTCTGCAGGGGCAGGTTCAGAGGTGATTAATGCCACGCCAACTTAAGGCAGGAATGGTGGTTTGCGACAATAGCACCAACCTCCTCTCCGCCCTCCGACAGGGACAACTGACCCATGTGCCCTGTTTGGCTCACGTCCTTAACATGGTGGTGCAGCGGTTCTTGGGCAGGTACCCGGGCTTACAGGATGTCCTGAGGCAGGCCAGGAAAGTCTGTGTGCATTTCCGCCGGTCATATAATGCCAGTGCTCGGCTGGCAGACCTCCAAAAGGAATTTAACCTGCCCAAGAAAATTTGAGGAGGCCACGAGGATGGTGAGCAGTGACAGTGCATGCATCAGTGACACTGTCCCCCCTGTCCACCTGTTGGAGCACACGCTGCGTGGAATAATGGACAGGGCACTTGAGGCAGAACAGAGGCAGAAAGAGGAGGACTTCCTTAGCTCTCAAGGCCCCCTTTATCCAGACAGTGTTCCTGCGTGCCCGCTGATCACACAGGAAGAGGACGAGGAGGAGGAGGATTGTGTCAGAAACAGGTGGATCCTGGCACTCAGCATCAGCAGCAGTCTTTAAGGGATCAGTCCCAAGAAACACATGGACTTGTACGTGGCTGGGAGGAGGTGGCTGCGGACCATGTCGTCCTTAGTGACCCATAGGACTCCAGACCGAATGCCTCAGCAAACCTACGCTGCATGGCCTCCCTGATCCTGCAAAGCCTGCGGAAGGATCCTCTTATTCGTGGTATCAAGGAGAAGGACCAATATTGGCTGGCAACCCTTCTTGACCCACGTTACAAGGGTAAGGTTGTGGACCTTATCTTGCCGTCGCAGAGGGAGCAGAGGATTAAACATCTTCGGGAGGCCTTGCAGAAAGGTCTGTGCAACGCATTCCCAGAGACTGGGAGGTTACAAACTCCTGTTTCTGGACAACGTGTTGCTGAGGCTTCGGTCAGTCAAAGAAGGAGCGGTGTAGAAGGTGGCCGTCTGACCGATGCGTTCAGACAATTTTTTAGTCTGTAGCCCCAAGGTATGATCGGTTCCAGCAACCATCGCCAGCGTCTGTTTTACATGGTGCAGGAATACCTAGGGGCAAGATCTGACTTGGACACCTTTCCCACCGAAAATCCTCTGGATTACTGGGTCTTGAGGATGGATCACTGGCCAGAGCTTGCACAGTATGCAATTGAGCTACTGGCCTGTCCTGCATCCTGCGTTCTTTCGGAACGCATATTCAGTGCTGTTGGAGGCTTTCTAACCGATCACAGGGTGCGTCTGTCGGTCGATCAACTGACCTTCATAAAAATGAATCAGTCTTGGATCACCACCAGCTACCAAGCACCTGATGCTGATGTAACCGAATAATTTTTTTTAAAATCTCAGATCCCTTTAAAGGATGATGCTGAGTGACTATCCTGAGTAATTATCCTCTTCCTCCTCAATGATCATGCTGATAGCTTGTAAGAACATTTTAGGTTCTGGGCGCCGCCACCAGTGCCTAAGGCCCAACTTTTCAGCCCCTGTTTAACAGGGGCGTGTAATTACAATTTTTGATGTAATACTTTGCAGCAGGGCTTGTTCCTGCGTTCCAACTAGAGTATCTGTGAGGGGTTGCAGTGTTGTGGCACCAGCACCAGTGCCTAAGGCCCAATTTTTCAGCCCCTGTTCAACAGGGGCATGTAATTACAATTCTTGATCTAATATTTCACAGCAGGGCCCGTTTCTGCGCCCACCAAGATTAACTGTGAGGACTTACAGTGTTGTGCCACCAGCACCACCACCACCAAAGGCCCAATTTTTCAGCCCCTGTTCAACAGGGGCATATAATTACAATTCTGGATCTAATATTTCACAGCAGGGCCCTGTGAGGGCTTACAGTGTTGAGGCCACAACAACACCTAAGGCCCAAATTTCTGCTGAGTATATAGGGCAGGCACCTACTTTGAAACATCCAACTTACTTCCAAACGGAAGGAGACAACAGGAAGTGAGATGAAATCTACCCCATAGGAAGGGAAGTTTTCTCCTGTAAGAGTTAATATTGGAAAAACTTTTCTCCTTTTCAATGATGCTTTATCACCAATCCTTGTTTCACTAAAAACCCCAAATTTTCAAAAAACATTTGTCATTGGGACAAAAAGTGAGGTGAAATCTTCTGAAGAGGAGCACAGACAGCAAAACAAATGTCACAGGGGTGATAACCGTTCCCTATGTTTTCCAAAAAGCTTAAAAACAGATTTTTTGGCTGGAGCTACACTTTAAAAATGTACAAGTTCAAAATTACAAACAGATTCTACTTAACAACAAACCTACAGTCCCTGTCTTGTTTGCACCGCCTGTATACTGCTGTACAGAGTATATAGGGCCTTGGGGCCCCACGCCTTTCCTTTTTTCAATTTGGGTGCGGGGTTCGCCTTAATATCCATACAAGACCCAAAGGGCCTGGTAATGGACTGGAGGGTACCCATGCCATTTGTCTCACTGATTTTCATCCATATCGCCAGGACCCAACATTACATTAAAGCCGCAAGCAGTTTTAAATGACTTTTTTACCTTTAAAAATGTAATTTTGTGCAGGGACTGTTCTAAGCACGGGAAACACGCGCCACTTAACAGGCATACTATAGACATCCCCCAGGTACGATATTTTAAGTAATATTTCACTTTTTTTTTTTTTTTACTTTAAGCATCAATAAAATCACTGCTCCCAAAAAAACGGACGTTTTTAAAAGTTTTTTTTGCATTGATACATGTCCCCTGGGGCAGGATCCGGGTCCCCAAACCCTTTTTAGGACAATACCATGCAAATTAGCCTTTAAAATGAGCACTTTTGATTTGGAACGTTCGAGTCCCATAGACGTCAATGGGGTTCTAACGTTTGTGCGAATTTTTGGTCCGTTTGCAGGTTCTGGTGCAAACCGAACCAGGGGGTGTTTGGCTCATCCCTACTTGCCACATTGCCTGCCCCCAGATGCGGATTGTCACTTGCCCGCCACAATTGTCACTGGCTGTGTCACTTTCCTGCTGTGTCCCAGAAAGTCAGGCAGCAGATTACCAGTCAGGCAGTATAGAGATAAACTAATCTCTCTGCTGCCCCCAGGTGCCTGCACACTGAGGGAGGAACTGCAGGGATGCAGTGCGGGCAGTGAGAGATGATGTCATCACTCTGCTCCCTCACCTGCCGGCTCTCTGATTGGCCAGCCGCCCAGCTGCTCGCCCGCTCTCTCACCCGCCTGCCCGCTCTCTCAGACTCTCACCCGCCTGCACATCGATCGAGCCGCCTGGCCCGCTCTCTCACCCGCAGAGCCGCCCACGCTCTCACCTGCATTCTCAGGAGGGGCAATTGCCCATGTTGTCCCCCCCCAGATCCGCCCCTGCCGTAGGGGTCACTAAGATTAAAAGGACAACAGAATCAAATACCTTGATGGTATTTAGGTGAGAGTCAATGGTGAAGTGGCTTGTTGGAACCCAAGATATCCTCCACAGAGAAAACAGTGGATAGACTAAAATCTAATTATAGAAATCACACTCTATTATCGAGAAAATAGTACTAAATTACCAATCAGA
This sequence comes from Lithobates clamitans, assembly GCA_037952925.1. Classification (NCBI taxonomy): domain Eukaryota; kingdom Metazoa; phylum Chordata; class Amphibia; order Anura; family Ranidae; genus Lithobates; species Lithobates clamitans. The sequence continues at coordinate 2,413,587 of JBBGZY010000725.1, read as the reverse complement.
TGGTTGCAAATTAGAAAAGCTCAACCTATGAACAACATTCAGTTGCAAACTTACCAATAGGCCAGTGTCATGATTGACATCAATTACCATGCGATTGCACAGCCACAGATATAATCAACATTTACTGGTGACAACATCGGCAACAAAATCTAAAAGGTAATTATAAATGCAGATAGTCTTTAGTTACAGAGCCCAGCTCAATGACGCTGATAAGAATAATCACAATCGCAATCACAGTCTGCTCAAATAGACTCACCTAACATTATTTTCCCTGGATCATGCCACAGCAACAATCATTTATACAGCGATCAGTGCTATAGAAATGCACTGATTACTGTGTAAATGACACTGGCAGGGAAGGGGTTAAACACAAGGGGGCGATAAAGGGGTTAAGTGTGTCCTAGGGAGGTGTTCTAACTGTGGGGGGGATGGGCTTCCACTGACAGGACAGCGATCACTGCTCTCGATGACAGTGAGCAGTAGATCCCTGTCATGTCACTAGGCAGAACAGGGAAATGCCTTGTTTACATCTTCCTGTCCTTCCGCTCCATGACACGATCACGGGCCCCCGGAGGACATCAAGTCCATGGGAGCCGCGGGCACGGAGCATGGGGCGGGCGCGCGCGCCCACAATGCCGCGATATAAAGGGGACGTACCTGTACGCCCATTTGCCCAGCCGTGCCATTGTGCCAACATACATCGTCGTGCGCTGGTAGGCTAGTGGTTAAATAGGAAGAAACAGTGGTGCCAAAAAATGGCTGACTTCTATCAGCTGTAAAGGCACACACCCCGGGGGCCGGAGTGGGAGGGGTCACTCAACATGGTGTGTAAAAATACCCATACGGCGTGAATGAACAGCGCCGCCGCATGCGCCGTAGGGACAACAGAGCCTAACTCGAAAGTGCGCACATGCGCAGTGGCTAGCAGCAAATACTTGGAAAATAGACCATGGAGTGACACAACCTCCGAAAATAGCGGTACTAGACAGACAGCTGTGACCAAACGGAGGTACTTCTGACCAAATGCAAATACCACATCATCATCTAGGCTACTCACAAGGGGCTAAACTGGACAATGGCACACCAGTCTATCAATAAAAGACTTTTCCTTATAATTAATAAACAAGATGTGTATACAATAAATGCTTACAAGGGGATTTTCCCCTTACTCCAACCACCGCAACACCACCACCGTGGGCATGCAAGGGCTTATCAATAAGTCAATATGCTGCCAGATATTTGTTGGCTTATTGAATCGACTTCAGTACAACCAGGCTGTCAGATTTTTTGTATAGGATCATGATCATCTTGATTAAACATTTCAAATCTTTGTGAACGCTATTAGATAAGGCAGAAAAAATGTAATGAATGCAACAAACACTTCAATAACCCACCAATATTTCTAACCAAGTGCTATCAAGTTTAAAATAGTGTACATTATTTGTATAGTGTTCTCATAAAGCAGTTCCACCATATTCCAGTGTATGCACATGCACTTATCTTTTTATATTTTGTATGCACTTTTGTTTAGCACCCTCTCAAAAATCTGTGCTGGATGTGCAAATGTGGACATTTGTATAAACTATTTTTAACTTAGTAACAGCACTTGGTTACAGATTTTGGTGGAATATTGTTGTTTGTTACTTTTGATACATTGACACACATATTTGTTGTTTTGAGGCATCTATTCATTAGTGCACTGACAGCTGGCTTATGTTTGTGGAAATTGGAAAATCTAATACAAATCTAAAATATAATTGTTTTATGTTGTTTTGAGTAATTGTAGCACAGCAGCTTTAGTTGATTTTTTCTAAAACTGGAAAGTGCAGAATCCAGTGCAGTTCTGCATAGAAGCCAATCAGCTTCCAGGTTTTTTTTTTTTTGTCAAAACGTAATTAAACCGAAGTTTGAAGTTGATTGGCTACCATGCACAGCTGCACCAGATTTTGCACTCTCCAGTTTTAGTAAATCAACCCCACTGTTTTATCATTGGGGTTAGCACTATAGTGCAGAGAGCCTCTTAGAGCCCATAGGGCAGTGATGGCGACCCTTGGCACCCCAAATGTTTTGGAACTACATTTCCCATGATCAGTGGCGTCACTAGGGGGGGGCCAGAGGGGGCCATGACCCCCCCAAAATAATATTGTGCCCCCCCCCCCAATTAAAAGAAACAGACTCTGGGAGCAGTCTGGAATGCAGGGGACTGGGACACACTGAACCTCGGTAGCACTGGCTGACTTTATTTCTGGCCACTGGTTGTTAGAGCCGCCTGGCGCCTAGCAACCAGTGACGTCATGGCTGCGACTCCCTCTCTGCCTAGTGTTGAAAGCGGAGGAGGACTTAACTCCCTCCTCCTCTGCACCTAGGGCTGCTGGGGTCCAAAGCAGCTGTCCGGTGTGTTGTGGCCGCCTGGGTGGGAGAGGTGGCTGGGCAGCACATAGAGAAACTGAACCGTCCATGTCTCTTCTGCTGCCGCTGAACTCCCGCTTCTCCTCCTGCAGGTATTCAGCGTGGCAAGAAATACATTGACGTATTGGTTACTCTATGTGCTGCCCAGCCGCCCCTCCTACCCAGGTGGCCACGGTCATATTGCAGGGGACACGTGCGGGCACAGCTATTTATGCAACCAGGGAGCCCATAGAGAACTATAGGCTACCTCTGGTTTCTCCTGCGGGTGCAGTGAAGCTTTTGTGCTTGCAACCTCCTCTGACTGACAGACCCGATGGTCTCTCTCCCAGCCTGCAGCTACTGAGCTACACGGGCTGACCAAGCTGGTGGGTGGGGCGGGGGTGTGGCCATCTTCCCTTACATGCACAGATGGCTGCTGAAAATTGTACCGGACCTTGGAGGAGGAGCATAAATGACGACCCTGGGAGGCTTCACCTCAATCCATATGGTGAGTGACCCCTGCAGCAAGTCCCTCCATGTGCAAGTCTTCAGCTCCCTACTGTGGTTAGCACACTTTATGCTCCCAACCCTGGATACTGGTGACTGCCCCCACCCCCCCATATACTGCTTCCCATTGTATAATGGTCACTGCTCCCCCCCCTGTATGCTGTATAATTATTTATTTAGACTGTATTTTATTATTATATTTTGAGGCCCATATATTGCTCACTGCTCTCCCTCCACACTGTATACTGCCCACTGCTGTTCACCTGTATACTGCTCACTGCCCCTCCACCCATGTATACTGCAGACTCTCCGAAATATACTGCTCCCCCTGTATACTGCTCACTACCTCCCCATTGTATACTGAACCACCCCCACCCCTGTATACTGCTCATTGCATCCTCCACTATATACTGCTGCCCCTCCCCCGTATACTGCTCCCCTCCACTATACACTGCTCCCCGTATACTGCTCTCCTCCACTATATACTGCTCCCCCGTATACTGCTCTCCACTATATACTGCTCCCCCCCACATACTACTTCCCTCCACTGTATACTGCTCTCCTCCACTATATACTGCTCCCCCCCGTATACTGCTCTCCTCCACTATATACTGCTCCCCCCCGTATACTGCTCCCCTCCACTGTATACTGCTCCCCTCCACTGTATACTGCTCTCCTCCACTATATACTGCTCCCCCCCACCGTATACTGCTCTCCTCCACTATATACTGCTCCCCCCGTATACTACTCCCCTCCACTGTATACTGCTCCCCCGTATACTGCTCTCCTCCACTATATACTGCTCCCCTCCACTATATACTACTCCCCCGTATACTGCTCCCCTCCACTGTATACTGCTCTCCTCCACTATATACTGCTCCCCCTGTATACTGCTCCCCTCCACTGTATACTGCTCTCCTCCACTATATACTGCTCCCCCCGTATACTACTCCCCTCCACTGTATACTGCTCTCCTCCACTATATACTGCTCCCCTCCACTATATACTGCTCCCCCGTATACTGCTCCCCTCCACTATATACTACTCCCCCGTATACTGCTCCCCTCCACTGTATACTGCTCTCCCCCACTATATACTGCTCCCCTCCACTATATACTGCTCCTCCGTTTACTGCTCCCCTCCACTATATACTGCTCCCCTCCACTGTATACTGCTCTCCTCCACTGTATACTGCTCTCCTCCACTATATACTGCTCCCCCGTATACTGCTCTCCTCAACTATATACTGCTCTCCTCCACTATATACTGCTCCCCCCGTATACTGCTCCCCTCCACTGTATACTGCTCTCCTCCACTATATACTGCTCCCCCCGTATACTGCTCTCCTCCACTATATACTGCTCCCCCGTATACTGCTCTCCTCCACTATATACTGCTCCCCCGTATACTGCTCCCCTCCACTATATACTGCTCCCCCGTATACTGCTCTCCTCCACTATATACTGCTCCCCTCCACTATATACTGCTCCCCTGTATACTGCTCCCCTCCACTGTATACTGCTCTTCTCCACTATATACTGCTCCCCCGTATACTGCTCTCCTCAACTATATACTGCTCCCCCGTATACTGCTCCCCTCCACTGTATACTGCTCTCCTCCACTATATACTGCTCCCCTCCACTATATACTGCTCCCCCCCACTGTATACTGTTCTCCTCCACTATATACTGCTCCCCTCCACTGTATACTGTTCTCCTCCACTATATACTGCTCCCCCGTATACTGCTCCCCTCCACTATATACTGCTCCCCCGTATACTGCTCCCCTAAACTGTATACTGTTCTCCTCCACTATATACTGCTCCCCTCCACTATATACTGCTCACTGCTCTCCTCCACTATATACTGCTCCCCCCATTGTATACTGCTCTCCTCCACTATGTAATGCTCCCCCCCCCCTATACTGCTCACTGCTCTTCCACCCCATCATCTCACACCCCTCTCTTGCATGCAGGCAGGGGGAACCAAGTGGGCACTGACTAACAAGTGACAACAAGTGAGCAAGCACAGCCACTGAATCCATCCCCCAAGCACTGCCACTCATCCACCCCTACCCCCACTGATCCCATTCTCCTAATGAAGGATTACAGGTCCCAGCATGAACTCCTGCGATCTCAGGGGTTCATGCTGGGACTTGTGGCCCTTGAATTTTGGAGGGAGTCACATCCTTAGATCTGAGGAGTTCATGTTGGAACTTGTAGTCCTTCATTTTTGGGGATGTGTGACCCCCAGAAAACTGAAAGACTACAGGTCCCAGCATGAGCCCCTCAGAGCTGAGGCTGTGACATGGCCCCCCAATGGAGGGGGTAGGAATAAGGTAGGTCAGTGGTAATGGTCAGTGTAGTGGACAGGTAGGTAAGTGTAGTTGAGCATACAACAAATGTGAATTTGTAACAAGACCTCTGGAGTGCATTCTATTCTTGAAAAATAACAAACAATATATATTGCTTTTATAGTTGCCCCCCTAATTTTGTCCTTGTGCCCCCCCTAAATATGAAAGCTGGAGACGCCACTGCCCATGATGCTCCACTACACTGCAGAGTGCATGAGCATCATGGGAAATGTAGTTCCAAAACACCTGGGGTGCCAAGGTTCGCCATCACTGCCATAGGGGCTTGTTTTGGTTGTAGAAGATTTGGTGCTTCTAGGCAACAACTAGTTCACACTGCATCAATCAGATTCATGAACAGAGTCAGGAAGGTGTTAGGAAGCATAGCTTTTCTGACCCCTAAAAAGAGAAGGTTCTAGGAGTGCAGAAATCTTTCCGAAGAATTCATATATAGTGGCAGAAAAAGCTGCTTTTGTCAGATAGGCCACATGGTGCATGCCTGAGAAGGATCTAGAGTCAAATGTGTAGTGTATTGTATATACATAGGATGTGGATGTAAGCAGTTGTCCCTAGAACTGATAAAATAGATTATCACAAGGATCTAGAGCGGGGATCTGCAATTAGCGGACCTCCAGCTGTTGCAAGTCCCATCATGCCTCTGGGTGTCATGCTTGTGGCTGTCAGAGTCTTGCTATGCCTCATGGGATTTGTAGTTCTGCAACAGCTGGAGGTCAGGGATTGCATATCCCTGATCTAGAGTCAGAATAGGACATAATGGGCTACAGCAAACTTAGCTATCACCCTAAGTGGTGTTCTGTTTCCTATCAACAGAACACGTTATTTGGCCCTTGTGTCCCAGCTCTTTTGTGCCTGTGATTTATGATTCATCATTGCACTCGTTCTGGTAAAACTAGCATTTGTAATGGAGATAGCACATTCGTCACGCTGCAAATTTTAAAATCTTTTAATGCAGCGCAGTCGCTTCTTCTTTATAATGCTAGAATAATGAAGTTGTTTTGCTGCTGATATTCACACAGAGTTCTGACAACCTGATTTCTTTATTATTTCTGGTGATCTCATGAATATTTTATTTTTTTCGTCAGATCTCCTATTTTTTTTTTTTTTATAGTTATCTCCATAATTTTTTTTTTCGTTTTGTGTCAAGTTATCACAACACCATTATTATCTTGTATTTTTTAACCTCAAGGAGGTTGGTGTTGGTGTCCCTTGTTAATTTGACATTGTATTTTTGAAATGCACCTGCCTACTCACAAACAAACTGTCCTTTTTTAAGTAAAACACATAGGCAAGTATTTGTGAAAAATAAATAGCCATTTATTATGGGTCATAACAAAATAAGGAGGAAGGCAACGCTGGAGAAACTGGTAAAATTAGCGAAGCCTTTGTACCCCAGGGCAGACATCATTTATTTTACAGTCAAAATTGGTGGCCTGAGGAGTCCAAATAATAGTGAGCACAATCCGGTCCAGGACTACAAGAGATCAGGAACAGCAGCAGATGACATATCTGTCCCCAGGCTGTGGTCTTACAAGCCTGCGTCTTTTGTCAGACCAGACTGAACCCAGGCCATCACTTCCTTGTCTTCCTTCCACGCTTGCTTCCAGGCAGTGGCAGGAGGTGGAGGAGCACCATAGTTGAACTCACAAACGTGGCTTTGGCTTGTGAGTTCACCCATAACCCCTTATTTAGGGCTTGTAAGATAACTTCCTCACATAACAGGTGTTCCCCCTCCTCCATTTCCTGCATTTTGCAGGCTGCCATGTAGGCATAGTCGTCTTGATTATTGGGGGGGGTTCTGAGGGCCGCAGTAACCTTCCGAAATAGGCCAAGTGCTGCCTCCTCCAGGTTACTCCTCATCCTGGGACTTTTTTTTGGAAGGCGGAGGGGAGGGACCTGGGATTCGGGCAGGTTACTGGGCCCGGCCACCTCCTGGCTGCCACACCTTCTGGCTGCCACTTTCCACAGCCTCCTCCTGGCTGAGACTTTCCTGTGTATGAAAAAGGGACATAGTTTTAGTTTTTGGTTCATCAATCACACACAATTTTTAGCTCATGACTGTTGCAAATTGAATGTTAATAAATAGAAAAGACTATCATTCTGACCCCAGAATTTTTCATTCTTGTCCCAATCATTTGTGGCCACTACTGTCTAATGATATGTAAAACACTTTGTAAAATCAGAAATTACTGATCAATAATAACATCTAGTTAACATCATTATTTGACTAGAAATATGTTGAACAATGCTATACCTGGCTCAAGCTGGGCTCCTCCACTTCTTCCTGACTGGAAGGCCCAGGTTGGACGTCAGAAGCCTCAGCTGAGGTGGAAGGAAGCCTTGAAGGAAGACTGGAGAGTGCTGGCCTGGGTTCAGCCTGGCCTGCCAGAAAGTGCAGTCTGTCATAGTACCACAGCCTGGGTACATAATCATGTCATCTGCTGCAGCTCCTGATCTCTGGGAATCCTGGACCTTCTTGCGCTCCCTATTTTAAGTGCTCCTCATGCCACCAGTTAGGGCCTTCAAATAGGGGATGTCTTCTGTGGGGATCCCCGGCTTCACAAATTCCAGCAATTGATCCAGCACTGCCTTCCTCTTTGTTTTATTGCTATAAAAGGGGTGGTTTACCTGCCACAGACAGGGCAGCTCCCTATACATATCAATGAATATGGGGATAAAGTCCTCATCATTGAATAGATCCATTTTCTCTGCAAGACACAACACAAGACAGACCCTAATGTCAGGCTAAACTCTCCTAATCTTGTCCCAATATAGGCCTCAATCTATAAGCAGTATAGGCCACTGATGCACTAAGTTAAAATTGTACCTTCGTTCTAACGATCGGCGCTTCCGATACTCCTTCCTCCTCTCACAGATCGTATGTAGGACGCAAGCATGTTACGCTTTATATACAATGCGCATGCGTGAAACTCCACCCTCCCCTGGCGTTCTTTCTAGTCTATTCTCTGCCCCTTGTCTTTCGGCGCAGTGGGAGAGCACATGGCGGAGAAAGAGCAAGTACATGCAGACAGCAGCAGAAACGACGAAAGCCCGGAGCCACGAATGTCCCGATCCCGGAGGAGATCTAAGGCCTAAAATATGTCCTTTATAGAAATGGTGGACATCTTGAAGAGGGCCAACTATGATGGGAAGCATGGACCTTACCCAAACCCAAATGTCAGAAAGGCCAAGATCATGGCTAAAGTTGTGAGAAGTCTGCACAGGAATTTTGGGGTACGACGATCCAAGGATCAATTGAGGAAACGCTGGTCAGACCTGAAATTGAGGGAGCAGGATCAGTACAGAAAGATGAAGAGAGTTCTTCAAAAAAGTAAGTAGTTGTCGTGTGTTCCTATTATTATTATTACTTGCATGCTGCTCCATGTGATTTTCTTTACTGTTGTACAGTTTAAAATTTCAACTTTCAGGTTCGTGGGCACAGTAATCGTTCATAGTAAACATTGTTCATTCGCCCACTAATACAATGTTTTTGGCAGATACAGGTTAATTACATTTGTTCAGGCCTATTTGTATTAAAAGAAGTTCATGACATTGTTGTCTAGATGGGTTTGTACTAGAATGAAATGCTTGATTCAGTGTAAGGAGAGGAAACTCAGCAGCTGTTTACACATCTAGACGCAGGAACACTAGTGTGGGACACCAGAACAAACTTTTTAGGGTGTCCCACACTGGTGCTCCAGTGGATACTAGGGGTGTCTCTATGTGTGAAAATTGTACAAAAAAGGTAAGTATTCCAGCTTTAGCTTGGAACTCTGCCAAAAAAGACAATTGTACGACACTTCCAAGCAATATTTCATATTGCTATTTCTGGCCTCAAATATCTGTGTGCTAATTATACCTTTTTTTATTCACATAGGGGAGAAAAGAATCGGGACATCTGAGGACACCAGGGACCCCCCCACCTCCTAAAGAAAAGCAAATCCCCACAGCACAATCAGAAGATGTGGAGGAAGGAGAGCTTTATGAAGTGGGCATAATAGTGACCACAACAAGTGAGTGTATGAGACCACAGCTTCAGATAATAGATGTATGCCTGCATATTTATAATACATGGTGTGTAGATCATGGTGTGAAATCGTGATTTACAAAAGATCAAGGAAGACATCACTGATGTGGAAAAAAGACTCAAAAACATCATTGATGTTTTAAGCAAGAATCTAAAACACCCCAAAAGTATTCCAGTTTGTTTGTATTTTTATTATTTTCACACATTTTAAATATTTTTTAGAAAGCCAAATTTTGAAGATGTACACAGTGTGTCAACATGTGCTATCTGCCATCACGGGATATCAAGGTACGCGTTTTGGGGGTGCAACACCTTCCTCGCAACTAAAGTAGATGAGAGGAAGGGGTTGCACTCCCGAAACACGTTCATTGATCCCCCATGGTGGGAGCTAGCACATGTTGACATTAGGCATGGGATCAGAAGGGAAATCCCCATTTTGACTCTCAATTTGTGTGCATCTTCAAAATTTGGCTTTCACAGGGGTGACATCACCCCATCTGATGAAGGCAATATCAACACAGTTTGGACATACTAATGTCTGATATTGCCTTCACTTTGTACTTCAAGTACCTGAGTTGTGTATTGTTTTATGGTGTTAAACATGCCAGTTTTAACACAAAAAAGGCTATTTGTACTGTCAAAAACAAAAATGTTATTACTAAAATAAGTTGGATTGTTCAAAAAACATTTTCTAACGCACATGTGAATGTGCACAGAGTAAAAAGTTTTCTACTCAACAATGTGTGGCTTCTTCTTTCAATGCTCAATATCATTTTTTGTTTGTATCAAGTTTGTGTTTACACTGAAATGGGGGTTATTTACTAAAGGCAAATCCACTTTGCACTACATGTGCACTTTCAGTGCAGTTTCAAGTGCACTTTTGCAGTGCACTTGTAGTGCAAAGTGAATTTTCCTTTAGTAAATAACTCCCACAGTGCTTTATAATTTGCCACAATCATGCCATTTTCGTGACTCACCAAAATTCATTCATGGTGCTGAAAATGATGTATATTTTTAACAGTAATGCATTACATACATTAACAACAAAAACACGGTGTGTGTGTGTGTGTGTAGCAGACCCACAACATAATAATAGTTCGCTGAAGAAGAGATTGTCACCTTATGTATCAAATAAATTACGTTTGCACTTATGAAGAAAATGGCCAAGAAAAAAAACCCATTGGAGAACCTAGGAGACAGCTAAAAGAAACACAAGCATCGGATTTTCCGACGGGAAATGTTGGATGTGAGCTTGTTGGCTGAACTTTCTGCCAACAAATGTTGGCTAGCAGGTTTTCAAATTTTCCGCCAACAAAACTTTGTTGCCGGATTTTACGATCTTGTGTACACAAGTCCGTCGCAAAAAGTTTGCGCATGCTCGGAATCAAGTACGAGCCAGAAGCGCTCGGTCTTGTAAAGCTAGCGTTCGTAATGGAGATATCACATTCGTGACGCGGCAAATTATGAAATCTCTCAATGCAGCGCATCTTTATAATGCTATAATAATGAAGTTGCTTTGCTGCTGATATTCACAGAGTTCTGACAAAGTATTTTTTATTATTTCTAGTGATTTCCTGAATAATTTTTTTTTGTGTTTTTTTTCTAGTGATCTCCAGAATATTTTGTTTTTTGTTTTTTTCTAGTGATCTCCAGAACATTTTTTTGTGTGTTTTTTCTAGTGATCTCCATAATATTTTTTTTTTTTTCGTTTTGTGTGTCAAGTTACCACAAAACCATTATTATCTTGTATTTTTTAACCTCAAAAGATACAACTATGTTGATGTCCCTTGTTAATTTGACAGTAAAAGTAAAACACATAGCCAAGTATTTGTCCCTTAAAAAATGTATCATTTAATAGAGAGCACAAGCACAAAATAAAGAGGAAGGCAACGATTGAGAAACAGTTAGAGTTGGTGAAGCCTTTGTACCCCAGGGCATTTGACTGTCAAAATTGGTAACCTGAGGAGTCCATTTAATAGGGAGCACAATATGGTCCATATATGTCCCGAGGCTGTGAACTTACAACAGCCTGCGTTTTTTGCCAGACCACACCAAACCCAGGCCATCACTCTCAACACTTCCATCCACGCTGCTGTGGTGTTGGTGGAGGAGCATCGTCCAACTCACAGAGGTGTTTCAGAGGTGTGAGTTCGCCCCTCGTCCCCTTGTTTAGTGCCTTCAGAATAATCTCTTTGCATATAGTGCATTGGGCCTCCTCCATCTTTCCTAATTTATTGGCAGTGATGCATCCAAACGCCTCGTTGCCACCAAGGGTCCTGGTAAATGCCACAGTAGCCTGTTTTAGGAAAGCAGCCGCGGACTCCTCCAGGTTCCTTTGCCTTCCTGGTCCTTTTGATTGGGGGGCAGAGGGGAGGAACCTGAGATTCGGTCAGGCTGCTTGCCACGGCCTCATCCTGGCTGAGATTTTCCTGTGTATGAAAATTTTGAGCTCATGACTGTTGCAAATTGAATGTTAACAGATTTTAACTAGAATTAGAAAAGACTATCATTCTGACCCAAACATTTTTCATTCTTGTCCCAATCATTTTTGGCTACTACTGTCTATTGATATGTAAACCACTTTGTTAAATCAGAAATTTGTGATCAATAACCTCTAGTTAACATCATTCAATTTTTGACAAGAAATATCTTCAACAATGCTATACCTGGGTAAAAAAAGTAATGGTAAAGCTGGGCTCCTCCACATCTTCTTCCTGGGTGGAAGGCCCAGGTTGGACCTCAGGAGCCTCAGCTGATGTAGAAGGAAGTGTTGATAGCAATGGCCTGGGTTTCGTCTGGTCGGACAAAAAACGCAGGCTGTCGTAGTCCCACAGCCTGGGGACATATACGTCATCTGCTGCTGCTCCGGATCTCAAGGAATCCTGGACCTTCTTGCGCTCCCTATTATATGTGCTCCTCAGGCTACCAATTTTGGCCTTTAAATAGGTGATGTCTGCCATGGGATACATAGGCTTCACTAATTCCAACAGGTTCTCCAGCGCTGCCTTCCTCTTTAGCTTGTTAGAATAGTCCCTGCATTAGACTTGCCAGAGACATGGCAGCTCCCTGTATTTGTCTATAAAGTTGGGCAGGAAATCAGGGGCTGTGAATTTGTCAACCATTTTATCTGCAAGACACAACACAAGACAAACCCTAATGTTAGGCTAAACTCTCCTAATCTTGTCCCAATATAGGCATCAATCTAAAAGCAGTATAGGCCACTAACCACTGATGCCCCAAGTTACAACTGTACCTTTGTTTGAACGATCCTCCGTCCTCCACTCACAGATCGCACTACGTCGCCCACGTGTTATGCTTTATATACACTGCGTGAATCTCCACCCCTGTCCTTCTTTCTAGTGTATTCTCTACCTCTTCCCTTTCGGGGCAGTGGGAGAGCACATGGTGGAGACACAGCAGGTGTGTACTGAGAGCAGCAACGAGGAAAGCCTGGAGCAAGGCAGTTCCACATGCAAGAGGAGACATAAGGCCTCAAATATGTCCTTTGAAGAGATGGTGGACATCTTGAAGAGGACAGACTATGATTGGAAGCATGGACCGTACAGAAACCCTAATGTGAGAAAGGCCAAGATCATAGCTAAAGTTGTCTGCACTGGACTTTTGAGGTACGACGATCCAAAGAGCAATTGAGCAATTGAGGAAACGCTGGTCAGACCTGAAATTGAGGACGCAAGATCAGTATAGAAAGATCAGGAAAGTGCTGCAAAAAAGTAAGTATTTGTCGTGTGTTCCTATTATTATTACTTTTGTGCTGGTACATGTGTTTTTCTTTACTGTTGTACAGTTTAAAATGCCAAGTTTGAGGTTCGTGGCCACAGGAATCGTTCGTATTAAACATTCGTTCGACCACTAATACAGATGCAGGTTAACTACATCTGTTCATGTCTATTTTGATTAAAATAAGTTTATTACATTGTTGTCTAGATGTGTTTGAAACTATAATGAAATGACAACTTGATTCAGTGTAAGGAGAGGACACTCAGCAGCTGTTTACACATCTGGACGCAGGAGCTAGTGTGGGAGAGCATAACAACCTTGTTATGCTGTCCCAGGCAGGTGCTCCAGTGGATACTAGGGGTCTCTCCATGTGTGAAACTTGCACAAAACAGGTAAGTATTCCAGCTTTTGAAAGTGAAAAAATCATGTCTTCAGCTTGTAACTCTACCAAAACAGACAATTGGACGACACTTCCAAGCAATGTTTCATATTACTATTTCTAGCCTAAAATATCTGTCTGCTAAGTATACCTTTTTTGTATTCACATAGGGGACATCTGAGGACACCAGTAACCCCACACCTAATGAACAAAGGGAACTCACCACACAACATGAGGATGTGGATGCAGAGGTTCAGGAAGTGCTGGGTGAAGTGGTCGAAATGGTATAGACAACAGGTCAGTGTCTGAGACCACAGCTTCAGGTAATAGATGAATGCCTGCATATTTATAATACATGGTGTGTTTTTTTATTTTTAGGTGATGTGGACGTTGTGGAAGAAGAAACTCACTTCAGCAGTGCAAGTGCACAAGTACTCATCAGTGAGATCATGGTGTGCAATCGTGATTTGGAAAAGATGAAGCAAAATATCCATGATGTTCAAAAAAGATTGAGCAACATAATTGATATTTTAGGCAAAATCTAAACCAAAAACAAATTTTTAAGTTGTCATTATTTTTGTACGTGTTTTAACAGTTTTAAATGAATCGCAAAGCCAAATTTTGAAGATGCACACAGTGTGTCAACATGTGCTATCTGCCATCATGGGATATGAATGTGCGCGTTTTGTGGGTGCAACCCCTTCCTCCAAAATAAAGTAGGTGAGAGGAAGGAGTTGCAGCCCCGAAACACGTCCACTGATCCCCACATGATGGGATCTAACACATGTAGACACCGTGGCTTATTTAAAAAAAGCAAAACCACTGTGCACTACAATTGCACTTGAAAGTGCACTTGTAGGGCAAAGTGGATTGTCCTTTCTGAAATAAGGCCCAGTGTGTCAACATGTGCTAGCTCTCATCATGGGAGATCAATGTACATGTTTCAGGGTGCAACCCCTTCCTCTCACCTACTTTAGTTTGGAGGAAGGGGTTGCACCCACAAAACGTGTACATTGATATCCCATGATGGCAGATAGCACATGTTGACACATTGTGTGTTTTGTGGCTTTAACAAAATAGATGTAGGGAAAATACACACATTTTAGGCATGGGATCATGAGTGCAATCTAAATTTTGAGTCCCAATTTGTGTGCATCTTCAAAATTTGACTTTTACAGGGGTGAGATCACCCCATCTGATGAAGGCAAAATCAACACAGTTTTGACATACTAATGTCTCATATGGCTTTCACTTTAGTAAAGTTGAACTTTGTAAGTTCCTGAGTTGGGGATGTGTATGTTATGTTTTTAAACATGCCCGTTTAGCCCCAAAAAAGGCAAATTTATGTCAAACATACATGTTATACACCAAGATGTTGGTTTGTTTTAAAACCATTTATAACGCACATGTGAATGTGCTTGGAGTAAAATGTTTTATACTCAACAATGTGTAGCTTTTTCTTTCAATGCTCAATACCAGTTTATTTTTTAAGTTGGTGTACTTACAGTGACATTGGGGGTTATTTACTTAAGGCAAATCCACTTTGCACTACAAGGGCACTTTCAGTGCACTTTTAAGTTCAAAGTGGATTTGCCTTAGTAAATAACACCCACTGTGCTGTAAAATTTGCAAAAATCAGGCCATTTTAGGCACTCCAATCAATTAATTCATGGATTTGAAAATGATTATTTTTATCATTAATGCATTACATACATTAACAGCAATAACATTGTGTGTGTGTAGCAGACCCACAGCACAACATAATAGTTAGCTGAAGAAGAGATTGTCACCTCATGTATCAAACAAGTTACGTTTGCACTATTGAAGAAAATGGCCAAAAATAAAAGGCCATTTGAGAACCTAGGAGACAGATAAGAAACACAAACAGAAATTCAAATGAAATATGAGTTTAGTTTTACAAATAAAAATTATTACACAGCTTCCAGATTTTCTTGTAAATCAATTGCCCCCCTACCCACGAAGTACTCAACATAGTTTTGCCATACTTCGTGGGTGCTTTGGAGGGGCAAGCCAGGACGGCCACTTTGCTTGTTCATGTGAAAAGTCGGCCTCAGTCGCAACTGAGGCCAGATAGTTGGCTGCATTCTTCCGAAGGTAATTGTGAAAAATGCAGCAGCTCAAGACAATGTGATTAAGTTTGTATTCGGCCATGTTGTTGACTGTAAGGAAAAGCTGGAATCGGATGGCCATTATGCCAAAGGCTTTCTCAACGACTCTTCTGGCACGGGCTAGCCTGTAATTAAAAACCCTCTGCTCTGGGGCCAGGGTCCTCATGGGGAACGGCCTCATCAGATGTTCCCCCAGAGCAAAGGCCTCATCTGCCACAAAAACAAACTTGAGGCCCACATTATCCTCTGGAGGTGGCAACCCCAAGGTGCCATTTTGGAGACTCCGGTAAAATTCAGTCTGGGTGATCACTCCTTCATCAGACATACGGCCATTCTTCCCTACGTCCAGGTATAAGAATTCATAATTCACCATCACCACCAACATCACGATACTACTGAACCCCTTATATTTGAAGTAGTATGACCCCGAGTTGGGTGGTGGGACGATCCGGACGTGCTTCCCATCACACCACCACAATTGGGAAAGTCCCACTGGTGGTGGAATTGGGAGGCCATAGTCTGCCATTCCTGTGGGTTGGAAGGAAACTGTGGAGTCAAACAAGAAAAAAAATTACTACTTTTGCACATAACATTGCAAGCAGATTAGACACAAACATTCTTGGCCAACATAAGTATAACATTTATCGAAATGAGTAAAGACAAAAGTATAAGGTCTACTTATCAGATTCCTGACCCCCTCTTATTGCCCATTGTAAAAATTTTAGGGTGAAGGGGGAGATGTTTTGGACAGGTAACCCTCTCCACTTCATTGAGAGTGAATGCATAAATAATGTGTGTTACTTTGGTCAGTCCCTCCTTACTTACACTATTGGCAGCCCACTGGACATGTAAGAAGTGTCATAATCCAAAAATATAAATACACACTGTCCTAATTGAAGCACATTTTTACATTCTGCAATTACCTATCAAGATAATAGAAGAACAAAACGTTAAACAGTACCATTTGAAAGTATTCAGGCAGGCACTTGCACTACATGCTTTGGTGCATTTATCCACAAATATGAACACAAAAGAGGTAGGTATAGTGTGTATGGGTTTGGCAAAGTCAGCAAATAGAGTATATGGTATCGGTTGACTTAGCGGTGGGGAGGAGGGAGGTTTCCAAATGAGTTTGGGCCCCCTAAAAAAAAGCCTCTTACACTCTGCCTGAATTTAAGGACAATAAATAACATTTGGTGTTTAGGGTAAGCACTACAATGGAGCTGACAAAATACATTGTTAAGTGACTAGGCTAGGTGTGTATGGGACCAGGATAGCATGCTGGGGAGGTTAGTGAAGGCAAATATGCATGAAGGACAAAAAAGGAGTAGTACAAGCTTACAGCATGCATGAGGACAAAGAGCACATTCACAGCATATTACAATCATGGTAATTATGGAATGATGAAATAAATACAATACATTAGCAAACATTAAATACATGGAATGTGGTGTTAAAGGATAAAACTTACCTTAATATAGTCCTTCCGCAGGACCTGAATAATGGCAGAACAGGTCTCTGGAATAATAATTCTCAGAGCCTGGGGGGAGATCCCAGTCGTGAACTTCAGGTCCTGGAGACTTCTCCCCGACGCCAAGTAAAGCAAGGTGGTGATGAGCCTTTGCTCGGGAGTGATGGCTTGCCGCATGCAGGTGTCCTGTTTCGTAATATAAGGGGTCAGCAAAGCCAAGAGACGTTGAAAGACAGGGTCCGTCATCCAGAGATAATTCCTGAAATCATCAGGATTATTCTCCTGGAGCTCTCGCAACAAAGGCATATGACAGAATTGGTCACGATTAAGGAACCAATTCTTGGTCCAAGAACTCCTCCTCCCCCTGTTCATGGACTGGACTTGGGTCAAAGCAATAACTCCAACACCAAGCCCAACAACAGCACAAACTCTACGACGAGTACGTAAACACAACATGGCTAATAAATGAACGGCTGCTCAGAACGAACTTAAAATCAGAAAGGACCTTACAAGAACGAGCTGAAAATCAGAAACGACCGGACAAGCACGCACTGAAAATCAGAAGCGAACTATAAATAGAATGCACTGAAAGAGAAACAAACTGACAAGCACGCACTGAAGAATAGATACAAGCCGACAAGCACAACCGGAAAAGCAGGAACAAACTGAAAAGCACGAGGCTGGAACGCGCGAATCGTCTCTCACCAAACGTCTACTAACACGAGATAAACATGAGATTAGCAGGAGTCCAAAGGGTGGTGCACTGGCTATTGAACTTCCTTTTTATTGGCTGTCGTACGTCTTGTACGTCACTATGTTTGTAATTGTTGGCCGACATTTGTGTGACCGTGTGTATGCAAGACAAGTTGGAGCCAACACTCTCCGAACAAAAATCCACGGTTTTGTTGTCAGAAGGTCCGATCGTGTGTACGAGGCATAAGGCTAAAGCCTCGTACACACGATCAGATTTTCCGCAGACAAAACCTCAGACTTTTGTCCGAAGGTCTTTGGCATAGGAACTTGTCTTGCATACAAACTGCAAGGAATTGTTGGCCAACAAACACGAACGTAGTGACGTACTACGTGGTTTTTCAGCTCTTTAGCGCCACCCTTTGGGCTCCTTCTGCTAATTTCATGTTAGAATATTGGTGAGTGTTGATTCGCGCTTTTCATTTTGTGTTTTTCAGTTTGTTTCTGAACGGCCGTTCGTCAACCAGCCATGTTGCGGAATCGGAGGAGATAACGTGTTATTTATTATTGGCCTTGGAGTAATTGCTTTGACCCAAGTCCAGTCCAGGAACAGGAGGAGGATTTCTTAGACCAAAAATTGGTTGCTTTAATAATCGTGACCAATTATGTCATATGCCTTTGGTGCGGAAGCTCCAGGAGAATAATCCAGATGTTTTTCAGAATTATCTCCGGATGACGGTCCCCTGCTTTCACTAACTTTTAGCATTGTTGATCCCCTATATTAACCACTTGAGCCCCGGACCATTATGCTGCCTAAGGACCAGAGGTCTTTTTCCAATTTGGCACTGCGTCGCTTTAACTGCTAATTGCGCGGTCATGCAATGCTGTACCCAAACGAAATTTCTTCCCACAAATAGAGCTTTCTTTTGATGGTATTTGATCACCACTGCGGTTTTTATTTTTTGCGCTATAAACGGAAAAAGACCGAAAATTTTGAAAAAAAATGATATTTTCTACTTTTTGTTATAAAAAAAATCCAATAAACTAAATTTTAGTCATACATTTAGGCCAAAATGTATTCGGCCACATGTCTTTGGTAAAAAAAATGTCAATAAGCGTATATTTATTGGTTTGCGCAAAAGTTATAGCGTCTACAAACTAGGGTACATTTTCTGTAATTTACACAGCTTTTAGTTTATGACTGCCTATGTCATTTCTTGAGGTGCTAAAATGGCAGGGCAGTACAAAACCCCCCCAAATGACCCCATTTTGGAAAGTAGACACCCCAAGGAAATTGCTGAGCGGAATGTTGAACCCATTGAATATTTTTTTTTTTGTCCCAAGTGATTGAAAAATGACAAAAAAAAAAAAAAAAAAAATTTACAAAAAGTTGTCACTAAATGATATATTGCTCACACAGACCATGGGCCTATGTGGAATTGCACCCCAAAATACATTCAGCTGCTTCTCCTGAGTATGGGGATACCACATGTGTGGGACTTTTTGGGAGCCTAGCCGCGTACGGGGCCCCGAAAACCAATCACCGCCTTCAGGATTTCTAAGGGTGTAAATTTTTGATTTCACTCTTCACTGCATATCACAGTTTTGGAGGCCATGGAATGCCCAGGTGGCACAAAACCCCCCAAAATGACCCCATTTTGGAAAGTAGACACCCCAAGCTATTTGCTGAGAGGCATATTGAGTCCATGGAATATTTTATATTTTGACACAAGTTGCGGGAAAGTGACACTTTTTTTTTTTTTTTTCATAAAGTTGTCACTAAATGATATATTGCTCACACAGGCCATGGGCCTATGTGGAATTGCACCCCAAAATACATTTAGCTGCTTCTCCTGAGTATGGGGATACCACATGTGTGGGACTTTTTGGGAGCCTAGCCGCGTACGGGACCCCGAAAACCAATCACTGCCTTCAGGATTTCTAAGGGTGAAAATTTTTGATTTCACTCTTTACTGCCTATCACAGTTTCGGAGGCCATGGAATGCCCAGGTGGCACAAACCCCCCCCAAATGACCCCATTTTGGAAAGTAGACACCCCAAGCTATTTGCTGAGAGGCATGGTGAGTATTTTGCAGCTCTCATTTGTTTTTGAAAATGAAGAAAGACAAGAAAAAACATTTTTTTTTTTTCTTTTTTCAATTTTCAAAACTTTGTGACAAAAAGTGAGGTCTGCAAAATACTCACTATACCTCTCAGCAAATAGCTTGGGGTGTCTACTTTCCAAAATGGGGTCATTTGGGGGGGTTTTGTGCCACCTGGGCATTCCATGGCCTCCGAAACTGTGATAGGCAGTGAAGAGTGAAATCAAAAATTCACGCCCTTAGAAAGCCTGAAGGCGGTGCTTGGTTTTCGGGGTCCCGTACGCGGCTAGGCTCCCAAAAAGTCTCACACATGTGGTATCCCCGTACTCAGGAGAAGCAGCAGAATGTATTTTGGGGTGTAATTTCACATATTTCCATGGCATGTTTGAGCAATATATCATTTAGTGACAACTTTGTGCAAAAAAAAAAAAAAAAATTGTCTCTTTCCCGCAACTTGTGTCGCAATATAAAATATTCCATGGACTCGACATGCCTCTCAGCAAATAGCTTGGGGTGTCTACTTTCCAAAATGGGGTCATTTGGGGGGGTTTTGAACTGTCCTGGCATTTTATGCACAACATTTAGAAGCTTATGTCACACATCACCCACTCTTCTAACCACTTGAAGACAAAGCCCTTTCTGACACTTATTGTTTACATGAAAAAGTTATTTTTTTTTGCAAAAAAATTACTTTGAACCCCCAAACATTATATATTTTTTTAAAGCAAATGCCCTACAGATTAAAATGGTGGGTGTTTCATTTTTTTTTTTCACACAGTAATTGCGCAGCGATTTTTCTAACGCATTTTTTGGGGAAAAAACACACTTTTTTAAATTTTAATGCACTAAAACACACTATATTGCCCAAATGTTTGATGAAATAAAAAAGATGATCTTAGGCCGAGTACATGGATACCAAACATGACATGCTTTAAAATTGCGCACAAACGTGCAGTGGCAACAAAATAAATACATGTTTAAAATCCTTCAAAAGCCTTTACAGGTTACCACTTTAGATTTACAGAGGAGGTCTACTGGAAAAATTACTGCCCTCGATCTGGCCTTCGCGGTGATACCTCACATGCATGGTGCAATTGCTGTTTACGTTTGACGACAGACCGCCGCTTGCGTTCGCCTTAGCGCGAGAGCAGGGGGCGACAGGGGTGCTTTTTTTTTTTTTTCTTTATTATTTTTTTGCTTTTTTAATCTTACTTTTAAACTGTTCCTTTCATATTTTTTTTTTAATCATTTTTATTGTTATCTCGGGGAATGTAAATATCCCCTATGATAGCAATAGGTAGTGACAGGTACTCTTTTTTGAAAAAATTGTGGTCTATTAGACCCTAGATCTCTCCTCTGCCCTCAAAGCATCTGACCACACCAAGATCGGTGTGATAAAATGCTTCCCCAATTTCCCAATGGCGCTATTTACATCCGGCGAAATCTAAGTCATAAAATGCTCGTAGCTTCCGGTTTCTTAGGCCATAGAGATGTTTGGAGCCACTCTGGTCTCTGATCAGCTCTATGGTCATCTGGCTGAATCACCGGCTGCATTCTCAGGTTCCCTGTTGAGACAGGAGAGCCAGAGAAAAACACGGAAGACGGTGGGGGGGGGGCATTCCCTCCCACGGCTTGTAAAAGCAGTCTAGAGGCTAATTAGCCGCTAGGATTGCTTTTACATGAAAGCCGACCGCTGGCTGAAAAGAATGATACCAAGATGATACCTAAACCTGCAGGCATCATTCTGGTATAACCACTCAAAGTCGTGAATGGCGTACCTGAAGACAAAAAAATGGTTAACAATGGTTAACAATAAAGCACAGTAAACAGTAAAGTATAAATAATTACATACCTGAAAAACAAACATGATAAAACATAATAACAATAACAATAACAATAACAATAACAATAAAACATTGCAGAATAGAATACAGTAAAAAAGAGCAGAACAATAGAGAGAGAGAATAGAGAGAGAGAGAACAATAAAACGACAACTATTTTTTTTTATTTCATATATTTTTTTTTTTTTACACTTTTTTTGTAACTAACTTTTATAACTGTAACCGGTTCCAGGTTCGGGTCTCTCAAAATGCGATGGCATCTTGGGAGACCCTGTGAAAGTGTGCCTAGTCTGTGCAATGCTGTACCCTACGCTAATACTCAACTAGTGCATGGTAGCGTTCAAAACATTCACCAATGCAAAGACCAGGATTGTCAGGACAGGAGGGACAATAATAGTGGGTGTCACGCCTATATCCGCGCTTGCTGCAGACACTACCTCTTTTTTGGGGGGGTTCGTTGGGTAGGGGTACTCGGGAGGACATAAAAATGCCTCTCATGCAGCCGACTGCATTTGGTTGGGGATGTGAATGGGAGAAGTACGGGCGCTGCAGAAGTGGTGGGCTCCCAATTAGGATTGGCGAATGCAGCAGGAAGGGCATTATGGGCACGACGGGCCTGTGTTTGTCTTTTTGGTGGCAGCGGGACACTACTTGTGCTTGCCACCTCACCAGCTTGAACTGCACTTATGGGACTCGCCACGTCACCAAGTGTTACTGCAGTGCTGGTTTGACTACGACCGTGGTGTACTACGCCGCTGGTGCTTGCCAGTTCCCCAAAACGCTACCAAAAAAACTGTTAGCGATCGCAGGGATCAGGCCTGATTCTGCGAACGCTGCAGTTATGCGTTTAGTGTTTTGTAAGTGACAGTGATCGATCGATACTGCACTTGGGTGGGCTGGGCTGGGCCAGGCGGAGGGGCAAAACGCAGGTGCTAGCAGGTATCTGGGCTGATCCCGCTAACACTGCGTTTTTGGGAACCCTAAACTGCTGGGGACACTAGTATAGATCAGATCGGATCAGATATTGATCCGATCAGATACTATACCACTAAGGGAGGTGTATGCTGCGTGCGTGGGTGTTAGCGGTACTGGCGCTAACCTGACGCTGCCTGGGGCTGGTGCTTGCCAGTTCCCCAAAATGCTACCAAAAAAACTGTTAGCGATCGCAGGGATCAGGCCTGACTCTGCGAACGCTGCAGTTATGCGTTTAGTGTTTTGTAAGTGACAGTGATCGATCGATACTGCACTTGGGTGGGCTGGGCTGGGTCGGGCGGAGGGGCAAAACGCAGGTGCTAGCAGGTATCTGGGCTGATCCCGCTAACACTGCGTTTTTGGGAACCCTAAACTGCTGGGGACGCTAGTATAGATCTGATTGGATCAGATATTGATCCGTTCAGATACTATACCACTAAGGGAGGTGTATGGTGCGTGCGTGGGTGTTAGCGGTACTGGCGCTAACCTGACGCTGCCTGGGGCTTGGTGCTGGTGCTTGCCAGTTCACCAAAATGCTACCAAAAAAAACTGTTAGCGATCGCAGGGATCAGGCCTGACTCTGCGAACGCTGCAGTTATGCGTTTAGTGTTTTGTAAGTGACAGTGATCGATCGATACTGCACTTGGGTGGGCTGGGCTGGGTCGGGCGGAGGGGCAAAACGCAGGTGCTAGCAGGTATCTGGGCTGATCCCACTAACACTGCGTTTTTGGGAACCCTAAACTGCTGGGGACGCTAGTATAGATCTGATCGGATCAGATATTGATGCGATCAGATACTATACCACTAAGGGAGGCGCATGCTGCGTGCGTGGGTGTTAGCGGTACTGGCGCTAATCTGACGCTGCCTGGGGCGACGCATATCACCGCCGGGCGATCGGGGGGCTAAACCTTTATTCGGTAATAAACGGCGGGTGCCCTGACACTATAAAAAATAAACGAACTAACCAGCGTCAACCGTAATGGTTATACGGTGATCAGTGGTGAAAGGGTTAACTAGGGGGCCATCAAGGGGTTAAAACATTTATTAGGTAGTATATGGGGGTCCCTGACGCTATAAAACGCTGATGGCGAACCTAAATATTTACCTCACTAACTAGCGTCACCAGCGACACTAATACAGCGATCAGAAAAATGATCGCTTAGTGACACTGGTGACAGGGGGTGATCAAGGGGTTAAAACTTTATTGGGGGGGGTTAGGGGGGTACCCTAGACCTACAGGGGGGTAATACTAACTGTCCCACCACTGCTAACTGTCACAAACTGACACTATGCAGTAATCAGAAAAAAAAAACAAAAAACAAAAAAAAACCTGCTGGTGTCAGTTTGTGACGGGGGGGGGGTGATTGGGGGGGATCGGGG
Source organism: Lithobates clamitans (assembly GCA_037952925.1). Classification (NCBI taxonomy): domain Eukaryota; kingdom Metazoa; phylum Chordata; class Amphibia; order Anura; family Ranidae; genus Lithobates; species Lithobates clamitans. Next base: position 2,389,596 of record JBBGZY010000725.1, on the reverse strand, counting down.
GGCGATCGGGGGGGGATCGGGGTGTTTTGTATGCCTGGCATGTTCTACTGTGTGTGTGTGTGTTGGTGCACTCACATAGATGTCTTCTCTCCTCGGGCCGGAACGGAAAATACCGACCCGAGGGGAGATGACATCACTTCCTTTGCTGCTGTTTAGCATACAGCAGCAAAGGAGTGTTTTCATTGGCCGGCGGCGATCGCGAGGGGGGGCCACGAACGGACGGCCTCCCCCTCGTCTCTGATCGCCGGGGGACAGAACGGGACCGCCTCGGGCGGCGGGGGGGGTCCGATCGGACCCCCCACCCGCGGGAGGCAAATCACGTACCCTGTACGTGATTTTGCCTGCCCGTGCCGCCTTGCCGACGTACATCGGCGTGAGGCGGTCCTTAAGTGGTTAAGAAGCAGGACACATGCATAAGGCTTTTATTTTATTTTTTGGTTGAATAATAATGATTTGAGTTGTTATATTTTCTATATTTTTGGATGCAAAGAATGCACTTTTTGGTTAAGTTCTATTTTCAGATAGCATGTCTTTTTTTGTTTTTGTTTTTATGTTTTTTTTTTGAATGCACAATAAAAAAAATGGCGTAAAATAATACAGTGAAACCTCGGATTGCGAGTAACGCGGTTAATGAGCGTTTCTAAATACGAGCAATTATTTTTTAAAGACCCTGACTCGGTTTGCGAGTGCGGGGGCGCCGGTGACACTCGGAGCCGTTCCGAAATACTTGGTCACACAGAGACACTCGGTTTCCGAGTGTTTCTGAGCCTTTTTGAGGGTTTCTGAGTGCAGCTGGACAGTCTCTGAGTATTTCCGAGTGTCTCCGGCCCCCCCCCCTGCCATAGAAGTCAATGTGGAACAAATTATCTTCGTTTCTATTAACTTCTATGGGGAATCTTGCTTTGATATGCGAGTGCTTTGGATTACAAGCATTCTCCTGGAACGGATTATGCTTGTAATCCAAGGTTCCACTGTACTTGGCTATGTGTTTACTTCAAATGACAGTTTGGGAGTGGGCAGTTACATTTTAAAAAATACAATGTAAAATTAACAAGGGACACCAACATAGTTGTATCTTTGATCTTAAAAACTATGGGATAATGGTGTTGTGGTAACTTGCACCAAAAAAAAAAATAACAAGCATAATAATAATATTCTTGCTATCACTAGAAAAAAAAAGCCTTTGAAAATTAGTTTGCCATAACTCCATCAGTATCACCAGCAAAGCAGCTTCATTATTATCCCATTAAAGAAGAGAATATGCGCTGCATTTCGAGATTTCATAATTTGCCACGTCACGAATGTTAATTCTCCATTACGGACGCTAGTTTACAAGACCGACCGCTTCCAGCTCGTCCTTGCTTCCAAGTATACGTGTTTGTACTTTGGACTTTTGTCCGACGGACTTGTGTACACACGCTCGGAAAATCCAACAACAGACATATGTCCGCGGAAAATTTTAAAGCCTGTCATCCAACATTTGTCTGTGGAAAATCCGACAACAATTGTCCGAAGGAGCATACAAACGGTCGGATTTTCCACCAACAGCCTGTCATCACACAATTCCCGCCAGAAAATCCGATCGTGTGTACGAGGCTTTACTGATCTAGAAACTGCTAGATAGTCCAGAATCTAGGGCAATAGGCAGTCAGATTTTGATAGAAATATCAGAAGAAAAAATAAATGGTTAGAAAAAAAAAAAACTTCTCCAAAGGAGACAAGATCCACCCCCTAAGGACACTAGAAAAAAATGGAGTCTCATGAAGTGGGTGGAGTTATATGAGGGGCTGCCCTTGGAAGGTTTTTGCCCATGTCTAATCACCTGAAGGTAGCCTGCATAAACCCTTGGTCTATGAAAGCAAGCCATGTCCCATACAGTACAATTAAGATGCATTTTTATTTTTTGCAATATTGCTGTGCTATTCAAATGGTCACAGCATAGCATTTGGGACCAGGGTTCTCCTGCACAGCATTTATTTTAAGTGAATCTGCAGAAATGTTTTAACACTTTGGCTATGCATTTAAAAAATAAATAAATAAATGCATGTCTTTTATTCAGTGAAACTGCTGCCACCTTTATTCTGTGAGGATGGGGCAAAATCAAATGTTCTTCTATTTCCTCTACAGGTTGAACATTATTAATTCATAAAAAATAGAATGCTTTAGGAAAAGACTGCATTGTGGCCACTAGATGGACATCAAAGAAAATAAATATTGATCCTCAGCTCCATCTAGTGCTCATAGTGTGGTATTTTCACAAAGCACTGTATTTTCTTAAAATTAATACAGTAATATTTGACCTGCAGAGGAACTAGGAGAACATTCAATGTTCCTCATTTGGACAGAACAAATGTACCAGCAGTTTGCTCTATGAATAGCTATGCACTTTTGTTTTTTTTTCTTTTAAATGCATCCTTCACTTTTTTTTTTATATAGAATGTATTGTGTCTTTGCACTAACTGCAGTGAGTTTTATCCTTCACCACAGTATTGAAGTGGAGCTCCACCCAAAAAGGGAAGCTCGGCTTGTTTGCCTCCTCCTTTCCTTCCGCTGCCACATTTGGCACCTTTCAGTTTTGACAAAACCAGGTACCCACTCCCACTTCCGGCTGACTTTGTCACGGCAAACTCAGTGAGAAGTTCGGCCCCTTTCCTCCTTCCCCTGCCGCCGAGCCATTGACAAAGTGCAGCGTGCATCGCACATGTGCAATCTGTCACTGCCGGTTTCCCTTAGCCGAGATGGCAGCGGCAGTACCCGAGAGCCAATTGAAAAATCAGCTTGGATGAGAACACCACTGGATTCGTGGACAGGTAAGTGTCCTAATATTAAAAGTCAGCAGCTACAGTATTTGTAGCTGCTATTATTTTTTTTCTAAAGGAGGCTGGAGTTTCGCTTTAAGGTGGTTCTGAAGGCTGAATATTTTTTACCTTCATGCATTCAGCCCCCCCCCCCAATACTTACCTGAGCTCCTTCTTGATCCAATGATGTGCACAAAAGCATCAGTTCTCCAGGGACTCTCCCTTCTCATTAGCTCCCGCTCCTTTCAACCACCTCCACTGAGGCAACAAGGGGAGAGAGGAGGCGGGGCTGAGCTGGGGGTCCATGTCTGAATGGACATGCAGAACAGCGGCTCGGTAGTGCACTTGCCTGAGTGCCTCCACTGCAAGCTGCTTGCAGGAGTGCCAGTGTGGGACCTGAGAAGAGGAGGATCATGGCTGCTCTGTGCAAAACCACTGCAAAAAGCAGGTATGACATGTTTGTTATTTAAAAAAATAAATATGTTTTACCTTTAATATCACTTTAACCTTTTAGATTATTTCTTATGTATATATTGCGATAGTCTATGTTGTTGCAGGAATTCAACTTTTGTTGAAAAAAAAAACACATTGCCCTCTGGGTGATCTTTGCACATGGCAGTGATTTTAAAAAAATGAGTTGCAGAATCCTAACTTGTGTTATTCTGAAGAGTGGTTTGTGTGCCTGTTTGAAAGTGAATAGGAGTGACTTTATAATTATCAATCAGCTGCTGCACTTGCAGGGATCTCATGAGGAAATTGGCAAAGTCTGAATCTCTTTAGACGAGATTTCTCTTTGGGAGTATTTCACCAAAAATGAAATTTTTGTTGCCGATGATGCCCAAAATCTGACTTATGTCTTAGTGCAGGCTTTTGGGAAAATCAGTAAACAGGAAATTACATTTTTGGGAGGGGGAGGCGTTCTGTACACCATCTGTGTACAGAAGATCTTCAGTTTGCCATATTGCATTTTACAGAAAATCACAGCTCTGAATATTGAAAGCAAAAAGGTAATTTTTAATAACATTCAATTACAATATGACTTGTGTAGCAATTGCATATGTTGTATTAATTTATTTTTATTTGCTATTTTTTCCCATGAAAGTGGAGTTACTCCTTAAAGGATAGGTTCAATTTTAGTAGCATGTTACACCCTTATCTGGGGTGTAACATGTAGCACCTTACTAATGCAGGACCTCGGCTCACCCCCCTGATGACAGTGGGCATAGGTTCTTCTTCCAACAGCCGCTGTCACTGTTGAAAACAGCACAGCTGTGTGGGACTCCACCCAAACAGCCGCGTTATTCACTCATAGGAATTGGTGAATGAATAAACTGCAAGTCTTGTAGTATCAATGAACTACAAGCATGCTGATAAGCACGCTCGTAGTTCATTCACTCTGACTACTGCTCAGGAACTGTCTGCCTGTACAGAGGAATGGGCAGAGAGCTCTAGGCAGTATGTGCAGGAGCCTGACATTGCACCTGCAATCCACTGATCGTGGAAGCAATGCTCTGTAAGCTCCTGTAAAAAAAAAACGTTTCTGCAAAAAGACGTGCATTTACTATTTTTTTTTTTTTTTGGAAAGGTGAAGTTAAGTCTTGTGCTATATGGCAGGACTTGTCTAATGTGGCAGCTAGTTAATGTTACAATGGTAAACCCCATTGCATGACGTTTTGTACTTAAAGAGGAGGTCCAGCCTGGGTGAAAAAAATTAAAAGTCACCAGCTACAAATACTGTAGCTGCTGACTTTTAATTTTAGGGCACTTACCTGTCCAGGGAGCCCACGATGTCGGCACCCCAGCCATACCATTCCTGGTACGGGAACCTAATAGTGAAGCCTTTCGGCTTCACAGTGGGTTCTCTCCTGTGCATGCGCAAAGCGCACTGCGCTTTCTTATTGGCCCAGTGGTGGGGGAAGAAGGTGAGCCGAACCTTAGGGAGATCAGGCCGTGGCCAGTTTCCGGAATGGGGAAGGTCAAAAACAGGTCCCCTGTTCCCCCCTGAAAGGTGCCAAATGTGGGGGAGGAAGCATATAAGCGAGAGTTACACTTTTGGGTGGAACTCCACTTTAACCACTTGAGCCCCGGACCATTATGCTGCCTAAGGACCAGAGGTCTTTTTCCAATTTGGCACTGCGTCGCTTTAACTGCTAATTGCGCGGTCATGCAATGCTGTACCCAAACGAAATTTGCGTCCTTTTCTTCCCACAAATAGAGCTTTCTTTTGATGGTATTTGATCACCTCTGCGGTTTTTATTTTTTGCGCTATAAACGGAAAAAGACCGAAAATTTTGAAAAAAAAATGATATTTTCTACTTTTTGTTATAAAAAAAATCCAATAAACTAAATTTTAGTCATACATTTAGGCCAAAATGTATTCGGCCACATGTCTTTGGTAAAAAAAATGTCAATAAGTGTATATTTATTGGTTTGCGCAAAAGTTATAGCGTCTACAAACTAGGGTACATTTTCTGGAATTTACACAGCTTTTAGTTTATGACTGCCTATGTCATTTCTTGAGGTGCTAAAATGGCAGGGCAGTACAAAACCCCCCCAAATGACCCCATTTTGGAAAGTAGACACCCCAAGGAAATTGCTGAGAGGCATGTTGAACCCATTGAATATTTATTTTTTTTGTCCCAAGTGATTGAAAAATGACAAAAAAAAAAAAAAAAAAAAATATTTACAAAAAGTCGTCACTAAATGATATATTGCTCACACAGGCCATGGGCCTATGTGGAATTGCACCCCAAAATACATTTAGCTGCTTCTCCTGAGTATGGGGATACCACATGTGTGGGACTTTTTGGGAGCCTAGCCGCGTACGGGGCCCCGAAAACCAATCACCGCCTTCAGGATTTCTAAGGGTGTAAATTTTTGCTTTCACTCTTCACTGCCTATCACAGTTTCGGAGGCCATGGAATGCCCAGGTGGCACAAAACCCCCCAAAATGACCCCATTTTGGAAAGTAGACACTAGGGTTGTCCCGATACCGATACTAGTATCGGTATCGGCACCGATACCAAGCATTTGCCCAAGTACTTGTACTCGGGCAAATGCTCCCGATGCTTCCGCCGATACCTTGACTGTCAGCGGTGATGGACGTGTGGGGGAGTTACAAGCTTCTCCCCCCGCGGCTTTCAGCTGCTTAGTGACATACAGCAGTGATCGGTGCTTGTAATTCCCCCACACGCGATCACCGCTGACTGTCACCTCATCCCCCTTAGTCCTCCTCCGTTCCTCTGTCCCCCTCCGCTGTCCTGCTCCATTGCTGTGTCCCCCTCCGTTCCTCTGTCTCCCCCCCGCTGTCCTCCTTCTTTGATCTGTCCCCCTCCGCTGTCCTCCTCCGTTCCTCTGTCCCCCCCGCTGTCCTCCTTCTTTGCTCTGTCCCCCCCGCTGTCCTCCTTCTTTGATCTGTCCCCCTCCGCTGTCCTCCTTCTTTGCTCTGCCCCCCTCCGCAGTCCCCATGCGTTCCTCTGTCCCCCTCCGCTGTGCCCATCCGTTCGGGCTTTCCGTTGTCCCCCTCTCTCTTCGTCTGTCCCCTCCGTTGCGCTGTCCCCCTCCGCTGTGTGTATGGAGAGAGTCAGCTGACTCTTTCCATTCACATAACTGAAACATTGTAATCTCCTGTGATTACAATGTGTCAGTGTATGAATGGAGAGAAGCCGTTGTCTTCTCTCCATTCATTCTCAGTGCAGCTGACGCTGCAGAGAAAGGGACTGGGGAATCTCTATCCTCAGTCTATTTCTCTGTCTCAAGGGGGAGATATCAGAGGTCTGTTAAGACCCCTGATATCCTACCAAAGCCCCCCAACAGGGCTGATTAAAAAAAAAACAAAAAAAAAAACACACACACATAGTGCAATAAAGAATAAAAAAAAAAAAATTGTAAAAAATAATAAATGTAAATGAAAAAAACAAAAACACACACACAGACACAGTTCACTATACCCCCACCCCCCCCCCTCAAAAAAAAAAAAAAAAAACTGTCACGTGACATTAAAAAAAAGTATCGGTAATCGGTATCGGCGAGTACTTGAAAAAAAGTATCGGTACTTGTACTCGGTCCTAAAAAAGTGGTATCGGGACAACCCTAGTAGACACCCCAAGCTATTTGCTGAGAGGCATATTGAGTCCATGGAATATTTTATATTTTGACACAAGTTGCGGGAAAGTGACACTTTTTTTTTTTTTTTTTTTTTTTTTCATAAAGTTGTCACTAAATGATATATTGCTCACACAGGCCATGGGCATATGTGGAATTGCACCCCAAAATACATTTAGCTGCTTCTCCCGAGTATGGGGATACCACATGTGTGGGACTTTTTGGGAGCCTAGCCGCGTACTGGACCCCAAAAACCAATCACTGCCTTCAGGATTTCTAAGGGTGAAAATTTTTGATTTCACTCTTTACTGCCTATCACAGTTTCGGAGGCCATGGAATGCCCAGGTGGCACAAAACCCCCCCAAATGACCCCATTTTGGAAAGTAGACACCCCAAGCTATTTGCTGAAAGGCATGGTGAGTATTTTGCAGCTCTCATTTGTTTTTGAAAATGAAGAAAGACAAGAAAAAACATTTTTTTTTTCTTTTTTCAATTTTCAAAACTTTGTGACAAAAAGTGAGGTCTGCAAAATACTCACTATACATCTCAGCAAATAGCTTGGGGTGTCTACTTTCCAAAATGGGGTCATTTGGGGGGGTTTTGTGCCACCTGGGCATTCCATGGCCTCCGAAACTGTGATAGGCAGTGAAGAGTGAAATCAAAAATTCACGCCCTTAGAAAGCCTGAAGGCGGTGCTTGGTTTTCGGGGTCCCGTACGCGGCTAGGCTCCCAAAAAGTCTCACACATGTGGTATCCCCGTACTCAGGAGAAGCAGCAGAATGTATTTTGGGGTGTAATTTCATATATTTCCATGGCATGTTTGAGCAATATATCATTTAGTGACAACTTTGTGCAAAAAAAAAAAAAAAAAAAAAAAATTTGTCTCTTTCCCGCAACTTGTGTCGCAATATAAAATATTCCATGGACTCGACATGCCTCTCAGCAAATAGCTTGGGGTGTCTACTTTCCAAAATGGGGTCATTTGGGGGGGGTTTTGAACTGTCCTGGCATTTTATGCACAACATTTAGAAGCTTATGTCACACATCACCCACTCTTCTAACCACTTGAAGACAAAGCCCTTTCTGACACTTATTGTTTACATGAAAAAGTTTTTTTTTTTTGCAAAAAAATTACTTTGAACCCCCAAACATTATATATTTTTTTAAAGCAAATGCCCTACAGATTAAAATGGTGGGTGTTTCATTTTTTTTTTTCACACAGTAATTGCGCAGCGATTTTTCAAACGCATTTTTTGGGGAAAAAACACACTTTTTTTAATTTTAATGCACTAAAACACGCTATATTGCCCAAATGTTTGATGAAATAAAAAAGATGATCTCAGGCCGAGTACATGGATACCAAACATGACATGCTTTAAAATTGCGCACAAACGTGCAGTGGCAACAAAATAAATACATGTTTAAAAGCCTTCAAAAGCCTTTACAGGTTACCACTTTAGATTTACAGAGGAGGTCTACTGGAAAAATTACTGCACTCGGTCTGGCCTTCGCGGTGATACCTCACATGCATGGTGCAATTGCTGTTTACGTTTGACGACAGACCGCCGCTTGCGTTCGCCTTAGCGCGAGAGCAGGGGGCGACAGGGGTGTTTTTTTTTTTTTCTTTATTATTTTTTTGCTTTTTTAATCTTACTTTTAAACTGTTCCTTTCATATTTTTTTTTTTAATCATTTTTATTGTTATCTCGGGGAATGTAAATATCCCCTATGATAGCAATAGGTAGCGACAGGTACTCTTTTTTGAAAAAATTGTGGTCTATTAGACCCTAGATCTCTCCTCTGCCCTCAAAGCAAATGACCACACCAAGATCGGTGTGATAAAATGCTTCCCCAATTTCCCAATGGCGCTATTTACATCCGGCGAAATCTAAGTCATGAAATACTCGTAGCTTCCGGTTTCTTAGGCCATAGAGATGTTTGGAGCCACTCTGGTCTCTGATCAGCTCTATGGTCAGCTGGCTGAATCACCGGCTGCATTCTCAGGTTCCCTGTTGAGACAGGAGAGCCAGAGAAAAACACGGAAGACGGTGGGGGGGGGGGGCATTCCCTCCCACGGCTTGTAAAAGCAGTCTAGAGGCTAATTAGCCGCTAGGATTGCTTTTACATGAAAGCCGACCGCTGGCTGAAAAGAATGATACCAAGATGATACCTAAACCTGCAGGCATCATTCTGGTATAACCACTCAAAGTCGTGAATGGCGTACCTGAAGACAAAAAAATGGTTAACAATGGTTAACAATAAAGCACAGTAAAGTGTAAATAATTACACACCTGAAAAACAAACATGATAAAACATAATAACAATAACAATAACAATAACAATCAATAACAATAACAATAACAATAAAACATTGCAGAATAGAATACAGTAAAAAAGAGCAGAACAATAGAGAGAGAGAATAGAGAGAGAGAGAACAATAAAACAACAACTATTTTTTTTTATTTCATATTTTTTTTTTTTTTACACTTTTTTTGTAACTAACTTTTATAACGGTAACCGGTTCCAGGTTCGGGTCTCTCAAAATGCGATGGCATCTTGGGAGACCCTGTGAAAGTGTGCCTAGTCTGTGGAATGCTGTACCCTACGCTAATACTCAACTAGTGAATGGTAGCGTTCAAAACATTCACCAATGCAAAGACCAGGATTGTCAGGACAGGACGGACAATAATAGCGGGTGTCACGCCTATATCCGCGCTTGCTGCAGACACGACATCTTTTTTGGGGGGTTCGTTGGGTAGGGGTACTCGGGAGGACATAAAAATGCCTCTCATGCAGCCGCCTGCATTTGGTTGGGGATGTGAATGGGGGAAGTACGGGCGCTGCAGAAGCGGTGGGTTCCCAATTAGGATTGGCGAATGCAGCAGGAAGGGCATTATGGGCACGACGGGCCTGTGTTTGTCTTTTTGGTGGCGGCGGGACACTACTTGTGCTTGCCACCTCACCAGCTTGAACTGCACTTATGGGACTCGCCACGTCACCAAGTGTTACTGCAGTGCTGGTTTGACTACGACCGGGGTGTACTAGGCCGCTGGCGCTTGCCAGTTCACCAAAACACTACCAAAAAACTGTTAGCGATCGCAGGGATCAGGCCTGACTCTGCGAACGCTGCAGTTATGCGTTTAGTGTTTTGTAAGTGACAGTGATCGATCGATACCGCACTTGGGTGGGCTGGGCTGGGCCGGGCGGAGGGGCAAAACGCAGGTGCTAGCAGGTATCTGGGCTGATCCCGCTAACACTGCGTTTTTGGGAACCCTAAACTGCTGGTGACGCTAGTATAGATCTGATCGGATCAGATATTGATGCGATCAGATACTATACCACTAAGGGAGGTGTACAGTGCGTGCGTGGGTGTTAGCGGTACTGGCGCTAATCTGACGCTGCCTGGGGCTGGTGCTTGCCAGTTCACCAAAACGCTACAAAAAAAACTGTTAGCGATCGCAGGGATCAGGCCTGACTCTGCGAACGCTGCAGTTATGCGTTTAGTGTTTTGTAAGTGTCAGTGATCGATCGATACTGCACTTGGGTGGGCTGGGCTGGGCCGGGCGGAGGGGCAAAACGCAGGTGCTAGCAGGTATCTGGGCTGATTCCGCTAACACTGCGTTTTTGGGAACCCTAAACTGCTGGGGACGCTAGTATAGATCTGATCGGATCAGATATTGATCCGTTCAGATACTATACCACTAAGGGAGGTGTATGGTGCGTGCGTGGGTGTTAGCGGTACTGGCGCTAACCTGACGCTGCCTGGGGCTGGTGCTTGCCAGTTCACCAAAACGCTACAAAAAAAACTGTTAGCGATCGCAGGGATCAGGCCTGACTCTGCGAACGCTGCAGTTATGCGTTTAGTGCCTTGTAAGTGACAGTGATCGATCGATACTGCACTTGGGTGGGCCGGGCGGAGGGACAAAACGCAGGTGCTAGCGGGTATCTGGGCTGATCCCGCTAACACTGCGTTTTTGGGAACCCTAAACTGCTGGGGACGCTAGTATAGATCTGATCGGATCAGATATTGATCCGTTCAGATACTATACCACTAAGGGAGGCGCATGCTGCGTGCGTGGGTGTTAGCGGTACTGGCGCTAATTTGACGCTGCCTGGGGCGACGCATATCACCGCCGGGCGATCGGGGGGCTAAACCTTTATTCGGTAATAAACGGCGGGTGCCCTGACACTATAAAAAATAAACGAACTAACCAGCGTCAACCGTAACGGTTATACGGTGATCAGTGGTGAAAGGGTTAACTAGGGGGCAATCAAGGGGTTAAAACATTTATTAGGTAGTATATGGGGGTCCCTGACGCTATAAAACGCTGACGGCGAACCTAAATATTTACCTCACTAACTAGCGTCACCAGCGACACTAATACAGCGATCAGAAAAATGATCGCTTAGCGACACTGGTGACAGGGGGTGATCAAGGGGTTAAAACTTTATTAGGGGGGGTTAGGGGGGTACCCTAGACCTAAAGGGGGGTAATATACACTGTCCCAACACTGTAACTGTCACAAACTGACACTATGCAGTAATCAGAAAAAAAAACAAAAAAAAAAAAAAAAAACTGCTGGTGTCAGTTTGTGACAGGGGGGGGGGGGTGATTGGGGGGGGATCGGGGGGCGATCGGGGGGGGGGATCGGGGTGATTTGTGTGCCTGGCATGTTCTACTGTGTGTGTAGTGTTTGTGCACTCACATACTTGTCGTCTCTCCTCGGGCCGGAACGGAAAATACCGACCCGAGGGGAGATGACATCACTTCCTTTGCTGCTGTTTAGCATACAGCAGCAAAGGAGTGTTCTCATTGGCCGGCGGCGATCGCGAGGGGGGGGCCACGAACGGATGGTCTCCCCCTCATCACCGATCGCCGCTGGACAAACGACGACCGCCTCGGGCACCGGGGGGGGTCCGATCGGACCCCCCACCCGCGGAAGGCAAATCACGTACCCTGTACGTGATTTTGCCTGTCCGTGCCACTTTGCCGACGTACATCGGCGTGAGGCGGTCGTCAAGTGGTTAATGTCATGAAATCTGAATTAAGCACTATATTACCAAGAGTATTGGGACGCCTGCCTTTATACTCACATGAACTTTAATGGCATCCCAATCAGGGGGTTAAATGTGTGCCTAACAAGTGTTTATGTGTGTACTGTGCGCTGCTTTTACTGGGGATCTAGTCGTTTTCATTCTCTGCTTTGCAGGGGATAAAAAAACACTATATTGTCAAAAGTATTGGGACACCTGCCTTTACGCGCACATGAACTTCAACCACTTCAGCCCGAAGATTCCCCCCCACCCCCCCTTAATGACCAGGCCATTTTTTGCGATACGGCACTGCGTCGTTTTAACTGACAATTGCGTGGTCGGTTGATGCTGTACTCAAACAAAATTGACGTCCTTTTTTTCCCCACAAATAGAGCTTTCTTTTGTGGTATTTGATTTGGTATTTGCGGTTTTCATTTTTTGTGCTAAAAACAAAAGTGACAATTTTGAAAAAAACCCCCACTATTTTATACTTTTTGCTAATATATATATATATATATATATATATATATATATATATATATATATATATATATATAAAAATGTAAAAAAAGACATTTCTTCATCAGTTCAGGCCGATAAATATTCTTCTACATATTTTAAAAAAAAATCAATCGCAATAAGCGTATATTGATTGGTTTGCACAAAAGTTTTAGCATCTACAAAATAGGGAATATATTTATGGCATTTTTATTATTTTTCTTATTAGTAATGTCGGCGATCTGCGATTTTTTAGCGGGACTGCAACACTGTGGCGGACAGATCGGACACTTTTTTGGGACCATTGACATTTATACAGTGATCAGTGCTATAAAAATGCACTGATTACTGTGTAAATGTCACTGGTAGGGAAGGGGTTAACACTAGGGGGCGATCAAGGGGTTAAATGTGTTTCCTCATGTGTGTTTCTAACTGTGGGGGATGGGACTGACTAGAGGAGGAGACAGATCGCTGTTCCTGATTAGTAGGAACAGCAGATCTGTCTCTTCTCTCCTGTCAGAATGGTGATTTGTGTGTTAACATACACACATCCCCGTTCTGGCTCTCGTGCCCGGAATTGCGGGTGGCCGGCGGACATTGTGCGCATCGCCCTTAAAGTGGTTGTAAACCCTAGCAAAAATGTTTTAAAAAAACCCTGCAAGACAAAGGCATAATGAGCTAGTATGCATAGCATACTAGCTCATTATGTATTACTTACCTTAGATTGAAGCCCCCGCAGCGGTCCTTGTTCACTGCTCCGGCCGGCGTCATCGCGCTCCGGCGATGTGATTGGCCGGAGCGGTGATGTATGCATGTGGGAGCCGCCGGTAACGGCACAGTCTAACTGAAGCAAAGGCACGTACGTGCCCCTAATGCAGATGACGTTGGCACTTGCAAATACAGGGGATATCTCCTAAACCATTGAGGTTTAGGAGATATCCAGGGTAGCTACAGGTAAGCTTTATTATAGGCTTACCCGAAGCAAAAAGTGTGTTGTAAGGGTTTGCAACCACTTTAAAAGGTGCCGACGTACAACTACGGCAATTTGCGGGATCATGCCGACCTGTCGTGGTATAATGACGGCAGCTGGTCGGCAAGTGGTTAATGACATCCCAGTCTTAGTCCGTAGGGTTCAATATGGAGTTGGCCCACCCTTTGCAGCTTCAACTCTTCTGGGAAGGCTGTCCACAAGGTTTAGAAGTATGTCTATGAGAATGTTTGACCATTCTTCTAGAAGCGCATTTATGAGGTTAGGCACTGATGTGGACGAGAAGGCCTGACTCACAGTCTGCTCTAATTCATCCCAAAGGTGTTCTATCAGGTTGAGATCAGGACTGTGCAAGCCAGTCAAGTTCCTCCACCTGAAACTCGCTCCTCCATGTCTTTATGGACCTTGCTTTGTACACTGGTGCACAGTCATGTTGGAAAAGGAAGGGGCCATCCCCAAACTGTTCCTACAAAGTTGGGAGCATGAAATTGTCCAAAATGTCTTGGAATGCTGACACCTTAAGATTTCCCTTCACTAGAACTAAGGGGCCAAGCCCAACCCCTGAAAAACAACCCCACACTATAATCCCCCCCACCAACAAATGTCCCTTTGAAAATGCTCCCTACACTACTTTGGTCTGACTTTGATCCTACTTCAGCCCATTGAATATCACGGAAGTCGAATCGCCGTCTTGACTGATCCGACTTTGGCATGCGACTTGAGCTCTGATGAACTTGAAGGGGAACTCCACGCAAAATGTAAAATAAAACGGTATGGGTTCCCCCTCCAAGAACATACCAGGCCCTTCGGTCTGGTATGGATTTTAAGGGGAACCCCCCCCCCCCCAAATCCATACCAGACCCTTTTCGAGCACACAGCCTGGCAGGTCAGGAAAGGGTGTGGGAACAAGCGAGCACCTCCCCCCCTCAGCCATACCAGGCCACATGCCCTCAACATGGGGGGGGTGCTTTGGGGCCCCAAAGGACCTTGTTCCCACGTTGATGAGGACAAGGGCCTCTTTCCAACAACCCTGGCCATTGGTTGTCGGGCAAAGACAATTCCATAGCTCAACTTACCAACCAGTCTGCTGACCAACCAAATTAGCCTGTCTAACCGACTGTTAAAAGCAGGGGTTTAGTTAGCACACATTTGCAAACGCATGTGAAAGCTGCAAGGCCTCGTCAAGGCACCCTGTATTACTTGCAGTCCTAACACTACTAAATTTTTAAGTGTCTCCACAGTGGAAGCACATGCATTAAATGGATAGGTGTGAGACAGGTGAGCCTGGAGGCGGCCCAAGCCCCCTTAAAGGGACAGGAGCACACTGGACACCCAGCAAGAGCACAATGGCAGCCAAGGTGTCCAGTGTGTCCCCGACCCACATTTACGAACAGTAACAAAACACTGGCCACCGCCCACACCCATAACTGGCCTTCACAGTAAGGAGCACATGGAGGGCATATACATGCAAGACAAAGACAATTCCATAGCTCAACTCACCAACCATTGGTTGTCGGGGTCTGTGGGCTTATCGGAATCTGGAAGCCCCCTTTAACAAGGTGTCCCCCAGATCTTGGCCCCCCCACCCTATGCGAATGAGTATGGGGTACATTCTACCCCTACGCCTAAAAAGAAGTGTCAAAAATAAAACACATTAAAAACCTGTGTAAAGTAATTTATTATGACAGCTCCATCGTCTCTTCGCCCCTCTCCGGCTCTTGTGTCCTCCCACTGACGTCTTCTGCCTCTGTCGGTTCTTCTCCACTCTCTCTTCGGTTCTTCTCCCTCTGTCGGCTGTCTTCTGCCGGGTCTCCTCAGCTGTCTTCTCCCCCTTTTGCCTGGCCTTCTCTGCTGTGTTCTCCCTCCGTTCATCTTCCGATGTTGACTCGACACTTTTCACGCTCTAATGCTGGGTGCGTGGTGTGCCACTACTTATATTGGCATGGGGCGGGATCACCGGGTGATATAATCTGGAGGCCCTGCCCCTTATGACATCACCACCTGGGGCATGATGGGGCGGTGACATCATAAGGGGCGAGCCTCCGGTGACCCCGCACCATGCCAATATAAGTAGTGGCACACTGCACACCCAGCATTAGAGCGGGACAGAGCATTGAGTCAACATCAGAAGAACAGAGGGTCTGGTATGGATTTTTGGGGGGACCTCCATGCCTTTTTTTTTGGCATGGGGTTTCCCTTAAAATCCATACCAGACGGAAGGTCCTGGTAGGCTCTTGGAGGGGTACCGATGCTGTTTTGTTGCGTGGAGTTCCCTATAAAGATTCATACCACACAAACTGCCCGGTATTGTCGGGGATAAAAGTCAGATCCATGTTCATTGAAGTCGGATGGATGTAGGACCAATGGGGACTGATGTCGCAGAGCAAAGTAGGATGATAGTCGTACAGTCGTGTAGTATCAGTGTGAACCCAGCCGTAGGCTGGGTTCACATTGGTACGACATATGCTCCGACTTTGGAAGTTCATGTCGCATGACGTGTGTAAATCAATGGTTTCCTTTAAGAGCTGTCTTAACTTGTCCACCTCAAGTCGGTCCGACTTTGAAAAAGGTTCCTGCACTACTTTGGTCCGACTTCAGCCCATTGACTATCATTGAAGTCGGATCAAAGTAGGATCCTTGTCCTAACCATCCGACTTGCGACATCCGACATGGTGATTACAGCAGCAGTAAAAGGAATTTTTGTCACGCTGGGACTGTTTGATTGGTCAAAGGACAAGTCATACTATCACAAAGTCGGATCAAAGTAGTACCCTGTTCATTCAAGTTGGATGGATGTAGGACCGAGGTAGGTCTGATGTCGTAGAGCAAAGAAGGATGGCAGTTGTATGACTGTCGTGTAGTATTCTGTATAGAAGAAACCTGGGAGCCAGAAATCTTGCCGATTGATGGGGGTTCAAATACTTATTTCACTCATTAAAATGCAAATCGTTTTAGAACTTTTTTTGAAATGCGTTTTTTTCTGGATATTTTTGTTGTTCTGTCTCTCACCGTTAAAATACCATTAAAATTATAGACTGATCATTTCTTTGTTAGTGGGCAAAGGTACAAAATCAGCAGGGGATCAAATACTTTTTTCCCTCAATTGTAAAACTTATGTAGGAAGATTTTTTCATCTCTGTGTATCGACTAAAGCTATTTCCTTCATATTTATAGTAAAGTATATGAGAGGGTTAACAACCATTTTAAGGGCCAGCTCACACCACAAAAATGCACTCCAGATCCGTTCTGGATGCATTTCTGAATGCTCGTTTTTGATGCGTTCCAGGTGCCTTTTTTCCTGTTTTGATTAGTTTTACAGCATTCCAGTGCAGGAAAAATGCAGCATGTTTTACTTTTTTTTCTGGAACTGACTGCACGTGTGTGAACTATGCCATTGGAAACCATATAACCTACTTTCCATGCATTTTTAAAACCGCAGAAAAAAAAGCGCACTGGACTGCATGTGGTGTGAACTAGCCCTAAGTAAAGACGCGTGTTCCAGTGTGTTTTTTGGTGCCCTTAGGTGCGTTTGTGATGCATTTTACTGCATTCCAGTACAGTTCAGTAAAAATGCAGCATGTTCTACTTTTTTTTTTTTCTGGAACTGACTGCACTAGTGTGAACTATGCCATTGAAAACTATATGTCGCTTATCCATGCATTTTTGATCGAGAAAAAAAAAAATATAACACCCTGGACTGCATGTGGCGTGAACTGGCCCTGAAGCAGAGCTCCACTCAAAAGGGGAAGTTCCGCTTTAAGGCATCCTCCCCGGCTCCTGTTTGTGAAATGGAGCTTTTGGGGAGGAACGGTTACCTGATTTTGGCAGGTAACCGCTATCACTTGTGTTCCAAACGCCTAAGGCAATCAGAAGTCCCCCCCCCCCCCCCCCGAAGTCTTCTAGAACACATGAAAGGTACTAGAAGACTTCAGGACCAGTCACAGAGCGCCGCTCGTGCATGCGCAGTGGGCAACCGCAAGCTGTCACAGCTGTATGTCCATAGTGAAGATGCCGGTGCCGCCGAGGGAGAACACAAGGAGAAAACGGCTGGGGTGAGAACACCACTGCATTGTGGGACAGGCAAGTGTCTGTTTATTAAAAGTCAGCAGATACACTTTTTGTACCACTTTTAATTTTCACTGAAGAGACTGGAGCTCCGCTTTCAGTTGGTATATACAGTATCTTGTACCATTGTGTTATACCTCTCCAAGACTTCCTAAGTAGAAGGTGCAATAGTTTATGTTGCTACAAAAGGTTTCTGGCATTTTAGCTAATGTCTTGTCTTCGCACGGCAATACTCAATTTTTAGTTTCGTAGCAAGTTTATATTATGAGTCTTAAGTTCTTTTTCATGAAGTGTTATAATTATGCACTTTTGGTGGCATCGATCCTGTAGCCAACTGTAAAACACCTTCTACGACTTGGTAGAGCTTTAGGGCTTTTATGTAGTGTCTTTGGGTATACCCCTGTACAAAGACATGTTGTAGTGTTAAGGTCAAACAATTCAGGTTTACTATCGTCGTAACCCTTATGCATGACCATTTTATTTTGTGCTGTATTGTCAATTGAGGTTCAAATACTTTGATACTATGAACCGATTTCCTGTTTGAGCATGGCTATGTTTGTTTTCTGATTGCACTGTACGTAGGAATGCTCTCTTGCTCATTTCTGAGATGGACGATAAGATTTGTGTGCATACAGCAGTGCACGTGACCACAACTAATGCGCCCTGCTTGTTCCAAATAAATGGAAGTCAGATGGAAAAGAGGTTCAGAAGCTTGCGGTAGGTGTACAGTGGGATGTGTTTGCTGCTGAAGCACCATCACACATATTTGAAGCAAGAAGTCTGCTATTCTTACAGAGTGGGGAACAAAGGTTTTTAGATATTTTGTATGATTCAAAGCACAAGGCGGTTACAGCATTCATATGCAGAGATGTACGTAGTGAGTGGTCAATCTTGG
Organism: Lithobates clamitans; assembly: GCA_037952925.1. Lineage (NCBI taxonomy): Eukaryota > Metazoa > Chordata > Amphibia > Anura > Ranidae > Lithobates > Lithobates clamitans. The sequence goes on along the minus strand of JBBGZY010000725.1, from coordinate 2,371,215 downwards.
CGAGTGTCTGCAACAAACCCTTATTTTCTATGTGCTTTATATTCTGTGAATGGTGTGGATTTATATTGTCAGCCCATGCTTGTTCTAGTGAGGCTAGTCTATTTCAGCTTGCACTGAAGGCTTCGTGTCAGGTTTTCTTGTATAGAATACATACATTTGTATGTAATAGGTGAGCTAAATAGATGCTCAAGAAATCCTGTTCTGTTTAGTCACATGGGCTATAAGGGTTTATATACGCCCTTCATTAACCAAGCTTTTACTAGGGTCTGGTTCTACAATTACCAAAAAACTGTTTCTTTGTTGAGTCAGTTCTGTATAACGGTGTAGTCAGATTTTCTGTCATGGCACTTTTCCCTGCAGTTTAGGGCTCCTGCTATAGTTTTCCCTCTGTTGAGGGGCTCATATAGATGGGTCTATTCGATTTTTATAATACTTATGGGCAGTCTGGTTGGAGAGCTTTTTTTCCCCTCCTTAAATAAAAGGAAAGCGCATGCACCAGCCTAGTGCAACAACACTGAATGGACGACAATGTTTTTATTAAAATACTCACAAAAAAAAAAAAGGAGTCAAAAATCACAGATATATTATGTAGTTCTGGGTTCATAGTGTTTTCTCATCCACTGGACTATTGAATGTACAATATGACATCTTTTCCAGGAGATACCAGTAGGTGCAGGATATTTACATATTTAAGGGTCAAGCCCTCTTCCTCAGAGCTTGGTAGATTGTGTTCATTTTCATCACCACTTTAATACCAAGTGTGTGCACATTTTAGTTTCGGCTCTCCCTAGTCTGGTTAATTCTTGCTAATCTTCCTATATGCCCTAAAGAGGAATTAGGAAAATGCAAAGTTACACTTACAGGTAATCATTTACATGAGATTTCCAGAACAGTAAGGTAACCACACTTGTGTTCTTTTTCTGTTGCGAGTTTTGCTTTGCCAGATTCTATCTGCTCAAATTGATAAATTCCCTTTAATGTATCTTTTGGCTCTCTTCATGTTGCCCAGACCTGCTAGCTGAATATCCCAGGGCTCACAGGTGTCTTACATCTTCCTCTCAGTATACTTCTATATTAAAAACGTAAAGTGGTTGTATACCCACATTAATTTTCAGGCAATCCCCTGTGTTAGATAATGCTATGTCTCCACTGTATTTGCTTTAAAAGATACCTTATTTCCGAGCGCCGATAAGCACTCACGTGACCGCCCACCGTTCCCTCTCCTAATCTGACAGGTACAATGGGAGGGGCCGAGAATCCCCTGCCGACATCAGCCAGGAGGAGGATAAGATCTTTGCGAATACAGCTTTTCCCTGCCTTCTGTATATTGCTGAGCACATTCTACTTGTTTGCCAACCAGGCCACCATATTTAATAGGACCCCAGTTTTTATCCAACAGCAAGCCTGCACATACACAAATCAATGCATTCCATGAAAGAACATCAATCGATGCTGTAATCTGTGGTGATGGCACAAAATTACACTTAAACTGGAAAAGTTCTGTGTGTACTTTGCATCTGCATTTACTCTGTTAAAGGCCTGACTGGGTAGATCTACTCGACACTGCACTTGTAATGTGGTCTGTGTGTACCAATGGGGATTTGGGCTGGATTGTCGCATGGTTACAGGTAAGTAAAAAAAGGCTTTATGATAGGGCAACGCTTTTTTTTTTTTTTAATACAACAATTAGTCAGCGGTTGGAGGCGGAATGGAATGAGGCGGAATTTGAACTCAGAGTGGGCTGTGAAGTGGCTTAGGCTATTTCATACACCTTTTAAATGCTGCCTCCCCATTGCCCTTCATACATTTGAGCAAAAAGGCACAATTTAAATATCTTTTTTCCCTCTTTTCTGCCTATGTAGTCACATGACTGCATAGCGCTGGCTCCTATTTGCAGGGCAACAACAGGGTCAAATTCCACAGAGGGAGAATTTATGCTAAAATGTATAAAGGGCAATATGAAGGCAGCTTTTGAAGAGGTAGAGTAGGGTATAGCATAATGCTGGATTGATGGTGAAATATGCCTTTAGGTGTCAAGAACACCATGTTACTCAATGGTAAAACCCACCATTAAAGGGCCCCTTAGCCTTTTGCTATTTAATACCATATGCACCTTAACGCAGATTATGCCACGTTAACACGCATTGTATAAAGGTAGCCTATTCATTTTGAATGGGCACCAACACACCCCATTAAACTAGACCTGACCCTGGTGCATTAACATGGGTTAAGGTGAACTGCAATGTACCACAAAACAAAAAATGAATTTGCCTACCAACTCAATGGGGCTGATTTACTAAAGGAAAATAGGCCATGCACGTTGCAAGTACAGTTGCACTCATTTCCCTCAGAGCTTAAGGAATGTGGTGAAGCTCTGCTGATTTCCATCACCCAATCATGTCCAAGCAAAAATGCGGTCTTATTTTCCTTGCACCCAACTGGGTATTCTTTACCTTTGTAAAGCGAAGTGAAGTGCAGTATTTGCCTTTAGCAAATCAACCCCAATGTCTTGACTTGCAACTCAGAGAAACAGATTCATGAACTTACTGCTGCAAAATTAAAATGCGTGTGCACAATGACACAAGAATCAGTAAAAGTTCAGTAACCTGGGGATGTAAAATTGAAATACAGCAAAATGTATATTAACTACATCCTGTTTTTATATACTGATGAGAAATGGATACCCAAGAAATGGTATGGAAAAACAGACTGGAACTGTCCACACACACCCCCTCCCTTTAGTAATCATTGCAAGAAAGCTTTTTTTTGTAGTGGAACTTTTTACTAAAAAAAGGCTGCAACGAAATACAGTTCCAAGTAATAACATAACAGTGCTGGAAATTACAATTCACAAAACCGTTTCACAAATGCAAGCTTCTTGGTGACCGATGAGCAAAGAGAAGAAATTCTTCAGAGCTTGTCTGTAGACCATAACGGCGTACAATATTTAACATTTAGTTAGACCCTGCATGATATAAAAATTATGAACCAATAAATGGTGAAGGAAAGAAATACATCAATTTCTTACGTTCTGAAATGCACTACTAAATTATGTCTACAAGGAGACCAATGTACATGGCACCTTTCCACTAAAAGGGACGGGGATATGATGCCATAGAAGGCTGTTGCGTAGGCCCACCACGAAGAGCCTGGCCTACTGCCTGACCCATCAAATGAGAGAGTGCAGGCCCACTTTGAATGAGTGTGTCTAAAGCCTTCTGCACACTAGGGTTGTCAACATTTATACCAGACGATGCTCCTGGTCTTTGACCTGGAACACTGCCAGGTCCCTGGACACGATTTTGAAGTTGTCCATACAGGTTCTGCATTTGAGGAGATGGGCCAGGTCGAGGTGCTGCACCTCTAATTGCTAATCCTGCACCCATGGTATTAGAAATATGACTTGCTGTTGGCTGAGATCTTTGTGGGGCTGGACCAAGAAGTCCTGCATCCATTGATCCTGCTGGTCGTTGCTGAGTGTTGGATAGATTGCCATAGTTCTGGTTTGAGACAGCAGAACCTGCAGTGTTAACTTGGTTAGATGAAGTAGAAACTCCACTGTTGAACAGACTGAGAATTTTTGCCTGCAGCTCTTGTTGAGAGCTGCTTGTGGCCTGAGGTGCTGAAGTAGCAGAGCTTAATTGTTGATTCAGCTGGAGTGACTGACTACCCGCAAGAGAAGATTGGGCATCAAGAGAAGTTGCTGGTGCAGTTTGTCTTGAGAGTTGTGCTGCAAAATCAGGAAGATTATGTGAATTAATTTTGTGGGATTAAATCAGAGGAAAAAAAACAAAAACAAAAACACAGAGCACAAATTAAACAATGCAATAAAACTTACATGTTAAGGAGTCACCAGACATGGCCAATAATCTCTCTTTTCGTTGCTGTAAATATAGGATGACTTTGTCTATTTCCTCAGCTGTCACATATCTATTGTCTGCCAACAAGTTTATGAGAGTCATTATTCCAGGAGGGTGACCCCCCCTTACTCCCTCATCCAGAGCACCACGCTCTCTTAATATAGCTTCTGCCGACAACTTGGCAGCTTGCCGTGCAATATCTTCACGTTCCTTATCGCGCGAGTCTGTTTTGTACCGCTCGTAGCTTCTCGCCACAAGAAGCATTGCATCAGCAATTGGCATGTTCCGATGCTCTGTAAAAATAAAAATGACATTCCAACTTCAAGACAAAACCACAAAATACTGCAACTTTCAGGCACAGAACTTTTGTTTATTAAGAGAATTAAAAAAAAAAAAATTCAGGAATTCCACAATTCACATGGCATACTTTGTCTCAGGGCTTGATCATGTCAGCAGTTACATTATAGCACCTCATCAAAAAGGATTCATTAGGGGAGATTTACTAAAACTGGTGCAACTGTACATAGTAACCAATCAGCTTCTAGGTTTAAGGCCGGGTTCACATTGGTACGACAAACGTTCCGACATTGGGAGCTCATGTCACATGACATGTGAAAAATCAACGTTTCCCTATGGGAGCCATCTTAACTGGTCCGACACAAGTCGGTCCGACTTTGAAAATGCTCCCTGCACTACTTTGGTCCAACTTTGATCCTACTTCAGCCCATTGAATATCACTGAAGTGAGATCAAAGTTGGATCGCCATCTTGACTGATCCGACTTTGGCATGCAACTTGTACTCTGATGAACTTGAAGGGAAACGCCACGCCAAATTAAAAAAAAACAAAAACAAAAAAAAAAAAAAAAAAAAAAAAAAAAACACACCAACAGCATGGGTTCCCCCTCCAAAAGCATACTAGGCCTGTCGGTCTGGTATGGATTTTAAGGGGAACCCCCCCCCCCCCCCCCCCAAACCCCTACCAGACCCTTTTCCGAGCACACAGCCCAGCAAAGGAAGTGGGGACAGGCGAGTGCATCTCCCCCCCGAACTGTACCAGGCCGCATGCCCTCAACATGAAGGGTGGGTGCTTTGGGGCCCTGCGTTCCCCCCACCCCAAAGCACCTTGCCCCCATGTGGATGAGGACAAGGGCCTCTTCCCGACAACCCTGGCCTTTGGTTGTCAGGGTCTGTGGCCGCTTATCGCAATCTGGAAGCCCCCTTTAACAAGGGGTCCCCCATTACCCCCCCCATGTTAATGAGTATGGGGTACCCCTACACCAAAAAAATAAAAATAGAAAAATAAACACATTACACAGGCTTTTAAAGTAATTTATTAAGGCAGCTCCATTTTCTCTTCCGATTTCTTCTCCCTCCTCCGTTTTTTATCCGCTGATGTCTTCTAGCCCTCTCCAGTCCTTCTCCCTCTGTCATCTCAGCTGTCCGGGTCTTTTCCGCAATTTTTTCGCTCTTTTGCTGGGTCTTCTCCGCTGTTTTTCTTCCGATGTTGACGACGCTCTCTCCCGCTCTAATGCTGGGTGCGCAGTGAGCCACTACTTATATTCGCATGGGACGGGGTCACCGGGTGAGGTCATCCAGAGTCCCTGCCCCTTATGACATCACCGCCCAGGTTATGATGGGGTGGTGACGTCATAAAAGGTGGGCCTCCGGTGACCCCACCACATGCCAATATAAGTAGTGGCACCCAGCATTAGAGTGGGAGAGAGCATGGAGTCAACATCGGAAGAACAGAGGGAGAAGGCAGCGGACAGAGGGAGAAGAACCGGAGAGGGCTAGAAGACATCAGCGGAGAGGACTTGGAGAGCGAAGAACCACTGCAGCGGACACCAGCTGAGGAGGCAGAAGAGCTGGAGAGGAGAAGAAATTGGAAGAGACGTCGGAGCTGCCTTAATAAAATTACTTTAAAAACCTGTGTAATGCGTTTTATTTTTTACATTTTTTTTTTAAGGTGTAGGGGTAATGTACCCCATACTCATTCACATAGGGTGGGGGGCCAGGAACTGGGGGCCCCCTTGTTAAAGGGGGATTCCAGATTCCGATAAGCCCCCACAACTAACGGCCAGGGTTGTCGGGAAGAGGCACTTATCACGGATAAGGGTCTGGTATGGATTTCGGGGGGACCCCGACGCCGTTCTTTCGGCATGGGGGGTTCCCCTGAAAATCCACACCAGACCGAAGGCCCTGGTATGCTCTTGGAGGGGGAACCCATGCTGTTTTTTTTTTTACATTGTGCGTGGAGTTCTTCCTAAAGATTCATACCAGACACAGTGCCTGGTATTGTCCTGTAACAAAGTCGGATCCCTGTTCTTTGAAGTCGCAGGGCAAAGTCGGATCCAAAGTAGTACGACTGTCGTGTCATACCAATGTGAACCCGGCCTTATTGTCAAAGCTTAATTGAACAAGCTGAAGTGAGGAGGTGATCGGCTTCTATGCACAGCTGCACCAGATTCTGCGTGCACCAGTTTTAGTAAATCTCTCCCATTGAACCACCTTTTTTTTTTTAACTTCATTCAAAAGGTCAGTGTCAGGGCATCCATCTTTACTCACCGTAGCGGGCTGCATTGCAACATGCTGCCAAGAGAAAAAAAAAAGGCCCAAGCATATGGTGCAAGTGGGCTCACATTCAAATCCTAGCAATGTTGTCATTAGAAATTTGAAGGGTGGTATCCCCAAGGCCCCATTCACACTTATGTGAATTGTCATGCAACTTTGAACATCAAAGTCGCATGACAAGTCCTTCCCCATGTTTTCCAATGATAACCATTCATATTTGTGCGACTTAAAGCCGCAGCAACTTCAAAGTAGTTCATGCACTACTTTGGTCTGACTTTCATGCAACTTGAGGGCCATAGGACTTCAATGTTAACCCTCAAAAGTTGCAAGAAAGTCAAACCTGAATGTTATACAACAGTTGTCCATTATCACTGGTCAAAGCCAAAGTCGCATCCAAATTTTAGCAGGTCAAAACAACCAATGCAATCACATCATAGAATATATTATATATTTGCGCTGTAATGTAAAAATTCAAAACCAAAATGAGTACAGAGTAGAACTGCATGGAGCGCTTGTTCTTTCTTCCCTTTCTTGAAGTGGAGATAATGCAAACCAACACTGCAATGCCTGGTGAAAGGGTGACTTTTTAGCAGGTCTAGGTATCCTCATCTGGCCAAAGTGGTGTATATATTCTTACTTAAAAAGCTATGGGAAGGACTGCACCACACTGATTCTACTGAAACAGATAGTGCTGTCTGTTCTACTGATGTTCGTTTGTTACTTTTAGTTTACTGAAGTAACTGAAAAAAAGGTTAAGACATCCATCAGCCGAGAGTTCACATCCAATTTGTGTGGCTCATTCTCCTTTCCTGTTCCAGTGACAACAGGATAGAACCACAAAAAAAACAAAACAAAAAAAAAAAAAACACTTTCTTCCCAGTAAAAAGAGGCAGCTAGGACCTCTCAATTAGCTCTCTAATGCCTTCAGTGTTCCTGTTTATTCTGCTCACCATCTGTTCCACTGACAATGCCATCAAACAGATTGAATCAAACGCAAAACTTCCACCAATGGTAGCAGCAGAAACATATCTACCCCTCACCCACTCTGGCCAAGGTTGAGGAAAGTTTAGGTTAAAGTTCTACTTTACAGCTTTTATTCCCCCCCCCCCCCCCCCCCCCAAAAAAACAAAACAAAAACAAACATGCCACACACAAACTTGCTAGTAGCACTCACTGTAAAACATTTGTGGACATGGATCCTGTGCATCCATATGGAAACTCAGTAAACGTATGCACTTATTCTATTCTACAGGCCCTGGAAAAAGCACTATTTAAGACGATGAAACACATTGGTAGAAAAAGGCAAGTAGAGCTCTGTGTAATATACAGATATACACTCACCGGTCACTTTATTAGGTACACCTGTTCAATTGCTTGGAAACACAAATTGCTAATCAGCCAATCATATGGCAGCAACTCAATGCATTTAGGCATCTAGGACATGGTGAAGACGACTTGCTGAAGTTCAAACCAAGCATCAGAATGGGGAAAAAAAAAGTTATTTAAGGGACTTTGAACATGGCATGGTTGTTGGTGCCACATGGGCTGGTCTAAAGATTTCAAAAACTGCTGATCTACTGGGATTTTCACCTACAATCATCTCTCGGGATTACAGAGAATGGTCCGAAAAAGAAAATATCCAGTGAGCGGCAGCTGTGGGGAGGAAAATGCCTTGATGTCAGGAGGAAAATGGGCAGATGATTCAAGATGATAGAAAGGCAACAGTAACGCAAATAACCACTCCTTACAACCAAGGTATGCAGAATACCATCCCTTGAAGCAGAAGGGCTACAGCAGCAGCAGACCACACCGGGCGTTACTCCTGTCAGCCAAGAACAGGAAACTGATACTACAATTCGCTCACCAAAATTTGACAATAGAAGATTGGAAAAATGTTGCCTGGTCTGAGGAGTCTCGATTTCAGCAGCAACATTCACATAGTAGGGACATGTAGGGAAAGCATGGATCCATCCTGCATTTAAATGCCACAGCCTACCCAAGTATTGTTGCTGACTACAGTGTACCCATCTACTGATGGCTCCTTCCAGCAGGATAATGCACCATGTCACAAAGCTCAAATCACCTCACCACTGGTTTCTTGAACATGACTGAGTTCACCGTACTCAATGGCCTCCACAGTCACTAGAGCTCAATCCAATAGAGCATCTTTTGGGATGTGGTGGAACAGGAGATTTTCATCATGAATGTGCAGCCGACAAATCTGCAGCAACTGCCTGATGCTATCATGTCAATATGGACAAAAATCTCTGAGGAATGTTTCCAATACCTTGTTGAATCTATGCCACAAAGAGATAAGGCAGTTCTGAAGGCAAAAGGGGGACCAACCTGGTACTAGCAAGGTGTACCCAATAAAGTGGCTGGTGAGCGTATATGCCAAAAAGAACTTATGCACTTCTCCAAGGTTTTAAATAGCCTCTCAGGAGGCCCACTGCTCAGGTGGGGTGCAGGTCTCAGAAGCTTGTCTAGCTTGGTATGTACAGAGAAAGCCAAAAACGAGACAGCCCTCCACAGATTTCCCACTGGTGGTCATAAGGTGATGATAGGAGGTCATAGGAAGAGCAAAACACCTCAGAGGGGTAGCAGCCTAGGGGCAGGGACTGTGTCAACAGCCACCTACACACAAACTTACCAGTGGGATCTCCGTTCTCCCAATAGTGCTCTCATCCTGGCTTTCTATAAGGACTACAAGTGGCCATTTTAACACATACTATGCAGGCGTGGTCCACTATGGTCACCATCACAAAACACCCCCTAAGAAATGCCACGCAGCCCTGTATGTAGGCCTAATTGGATGCAAAGAGTTTAAAGGAGATTCAGCAGCACTGAGATGCAAAGATGAAAGGAAGGTAAAACACATTTTATTGAAAAGGCAGTGTTTTTGATACACAAAGCTTTAAACTATTTAGAATTTCTCTTTGCTCTCCCTCACGTTTTGCTACTAGAAAAAGCAAAAAATAAAAAGCATTCAATGAAATTCCAAGCAGTTTGTAGCTCAAAACACTAAGAATGGGCTGTCAACAGAATGGCCAGCTTAAGTAACTAGTAGCTCAGGCATACCTGCAATTTGTAGCTGCATACAAAAGAACATTGCAACAGCAACTCTTTAGCTAGCTACAAATCGCTAGAGAAAACAGGTGGAAAGATTTATAGCTGCTACTTTAAAATGACCAAAGTATTATCAGCCTTGAGGGTGCATGAAGTTTAAATTTGCATGGCTCACTCACATAGGCGATTAGGCTGCTGCTTTTAGATACAGGCAAGCAGCACATCTGGATGCACCAACACTGTTATGAACCCCCAAACACACAGGATGCAAGTGTGTCTAGTTTGCATGCAACCAGAGAACACTGGCCCAGAATGAAAAGTGTCTGTGTCCTGAACCTGTCAGAGTCCCTTACTGCATGTAATACCTCGAATGAGTGATGACATTTGAACAGTGTCCGCTATGGACACCGATTTATACAGGTTACAACTCTGGCCATGCAACTGCTTGCACACAAACTGTGCGTGTGGCTGAAGTTCCTCTGACAGATTCTTGCCATCGGAGAAGCTAATCGCCCATATGAATGCGCCCCAAGTGTGCAAATAGTCCAATAAAAAAAAAACCTGAGTTGTCCCTAGTAGTAACCTAATAACTTCAATGCAATTTCTGGCAAATGGCTACTATCCAAATGCTACAAAAATATAGCATTTATCCTCTTACAACTGCAAGTTTGAAGTAAATAAAACAAACACACCAGAGGGAATACCTTGCGGGGTTCCACATAAGATGTTCACAGTGCAAGAATGATGTGTCTGGTGCTGCTGGGTTATCACTATAGCAAAAGGTGAGCCTCCTCTAGAAACATCTTCCAAGGCTTGGGTCAGTGAAACTTCTGTGTTTAGAAAGATCAGATCCACCATCATACCAAGGTCACGGACCTTACGTCCCACGGTTTCTGCATATTCCCTGGAGGATAGGTTGTGGGGGGGGGATTAGATGACATATACGTTAGTCAAAGTATGCCACTAGTCTCACTGAACGCAACATGATAAACCATATTTGCAATCTTACTTTGACTGTTTGTTAACCACCACAACTGAGCAATCAACAGGGCGCTCGGCATCAACCTTTCTTTGAATTTCGTCAAAATATTGCCTGTACAATTCTTCACGGCGCCGTTCCTCGCGTTTAAGTCGATCTAAATATAAAAAACACACAATTTTAAGCATTTATCAATCAAAAGATGTTCCTTTCTATAAAATATGTATATGTCGCTTACATAGATCAATCCATTTATGAGTTAATGCAATGTAATGTAATGTTACCCCAATCACTAAAATCTCATAAGCTTTATCATGTTAATATTTCACTTTCATTAAAAGAATATCTGGTGATCCTGCCATGAAGGTCTATGTTCAGGCACTGATGACGGCGCATTGTACATGCCTCCAAAAAATTTTTGCTCCTCCATTGTCATGTAGACTTTAAGGAGACTACAACTCGCCAACATATGTAGATATGGTCCACTGTTGTCACCATCAGAAAACTGCCCTGAGAAATGCTATGCGACTTAATCATTGCTGGTTGCATGCATGTAGATTTCAGGAGACAATGCTTAAGCAAAATGTCATTCAGTTAGGGCTTACAATTAACTTTTAAAAACATTTGATACAAAGCTCCCCAAGTTTAAGACAGACAATCTACCACATTGGATGCTGCATGAGGTGTATTCTGTTACACGTTAACACATTAAAGCAGGAAAATAGGAAGAAAATTCATCCAGAACCACAGGAGGGACCCAGACGCTTTCTGAAAGACACTGTTTCTTTGAAATCTTTTACAATACCAGCTGGTAAGGTACATGAGGGAATAAAAACCAGCTTGAAACATTCAATAGTGCAGAGAAAGAAAATATACACACCTTCTGGAAACCTATCGAGGGAGTCCCTAAGCCGATCAATCAAATCATCTCTCTTTCTAGACAAATCATCAAGGCGAAATTTATCAGCGATGTCGTCGACTCTGAAGGAAATAAAACGCCAATCTGAGAAACCTTGCAACAGGAAGCATCCAATGCAACATTTATATACAACAGTAAAAGTTTAGTAGAAAGCAATGATGTTGAAAGTACAAGACACTGATGCCCAACCCACAGCCCTGTAATACTTATTGAGCAGCAGCGTTTTGTCTAGGAGCTTATTTCTGGGCAGTAAAGGAAAAGGTTTATTAAACTGATTTCCACTAGCTAAGGGCCCTTTTACACGTCAGTTTTTCAGGTGGACCTGATCAGATGCTCCATTCACTCCTATGGAGCGGCGGATGTCAGCGGTGACATGTTCGCTGACACTCTCCGCTATCCAATCCTCTCCATGAAATACAGGACAGATGGAGATCCTATTTTCCATCAGTCTGGCAGATCGGATAAAAAGACTGCAGTTATCGCTGCGATTCCCACAGCCACATGCAGAAGTGTGAACCAACCCTTATGCCCCGTACACACGGTCGGATTTTCCGACGGAAAATGTGTGATAGGACCTCGTTGTCGGAAATTCCGACCGTGTGCGGGCTCCATCACACACACATTTTCCATCGGATTTTCCGACACACAAAGTTTGAGAGCTTGCTATAAAATTTTCCGACAACAAAATCTGTTGTCGGAATTTCCGATCGTGTGTACATAAATCCGACGCACAAAGTGCCACGCATGCTCAGAATAAATAAAGAGATGAAAGCTATTGGCTACTCCCCCGTTTATAGTCCCGACGTACGTGTTTTACGTCACCGCGTTCAGAATGATCGGATTTTCCGACAACTTTGTGTGACCGTATGTATGCAAGACAAGTTTGAGCCAACATTCGTCAGAAAAAATCCTAGGATTTTGTTGCGGGATGTCCGATCGTGTGTACGGGGCATTACTGTGTCATAAGTGAATTAAGTTAGCTTTTATTTTGCAGCATTGCAATTTACAGCACAGTTCCTCGCCTGCCACCTGATTTAAAAGCAAATGAAATACAGCTGTCTAAGGACAGAATAGTTTTTGCCCACAAAGTAGTTGAAAACCCTCAGATACCCAGTGAACAGCCTCAGATGATACACATATGAAACAAATCCTCCTACATAGAAGTGACTCATGCTGATAACAGAGGAATGAAGCACCAGAGAGAAACAGCACTTAGAGCTTTGGAGAGAAAGAAGTAAACACTAGAGATATATGCTTTGCTCAGATTTCATGACTGAGGTTTATAACCACTTTAAGCCTTGCTAACAATAATCTGGCTATTTATTGGACATGAAACAATGGATGCCAAGAGGCATAAGACCAGCTAATAATAATAAATCTGAGCTGGGTGGTTGCTGTGCTGGTCTCAATATACTAGACATAGTTGCGGGAGGGGGCACTCACTGGTTTACTGGGAAGCTCAGTGTGCTGTTGCTTCTCTTCTCCGTCAGCTCGTATACAACTGAGAACAGAGGGAATGTGATCACTTATAAAAAATGTTTTTTTTATATATCTTATACAAAAATGTTTTGCCTTTCATCTCTATTTTAACCTTGGGCACAAGGCGATAGTTTACAATCACTTAAACAGTTTAATCCTCTGGAACCATCCCTTCTGGATACTCTTTTTGGCAAAAACAAATACATTTCACGCAAAAAAAAAAATTTAGATAATCACATTTTCATGTAAACCAAGTTACTTTATTTACTTTTAGTTTCTATGTTGCATCCTCCCCAATAGGGAGACTCTTGATCACAAAATTTTGCTTTGATATGTTAGGTTCTATATAGGGACATTCTCGTTTGCATGCGTTGCTCCATGGGACGCTATGCTCGACACCTGTATAATCCTACTGCTCATGTCTCCTTTTTACTATAATTCGTTTTTGTTTTGCTTATTACACAATGTAACCATCTAAATGCTGATCCGATATGTTGGATTATAGGTTAAGCCCTTAGCGCCGACCATACGCTCATATGTGGCCTCGGCTTTCAGGAATTATACATGCAGCCGCATGCATCACCCCTGGACCGTTTTTTAGAGCGGGCGGTCAGCTCTTTAGGGATAACAACCGATGTGGCTGAAAGCCGCTCGGTTCCACAGGGGCCCCCCCTCCCGCTGCTGTTCTCGGGCCTCCTGTCCCACAGGGAGACCTCGCTGTTTTTGGTGATCTGAATACTTTGAAGTGCAAAGGAGGGATTTAGGATCCTCCATAAAGAGTAACTTTCACAAGGGATGTTTACATTCCTTGTGACAGCAATAAAAGCAATCATAATTTTTTTTTTCCAGAGACCATGTAAAAAAATAAATAAAAAAAAAATATTTTTTTTTTTTTTTAAGCGCCCCTGCGAGCTCACAATGCAAAGAAAAAAAAAAAAACGCATATGTAAACGGTGTTCAAATCACACATGTAAGGTAAAAAAAAACAAAAAAAAAAAAAACACACACATATGTAATCAGTGTTCAAATCACAATTCTTTAGAAGAAAAAAAAAATTCAAACCTGTATAATGGATCCCTTGGGTCTCGAGCCTCTCTGTATCTTTCAAACAATGGATCTCTCACATCTCTTGCATCACGGGCATCACGCACACGAAGATCTCTAGCATCTCTTAGCTCTCTTGTTTCACGAAGGTCCCTGAATTCCCTGGACTCTCGATTTTCTCTTGTATCTCGGAGATCTCTAAGGTCTCTTGTATCTCGAGAATCTCTGATGTCTCTTACATCTCTGATGTCTCTTGTATCTCGCGCATCCCTGAGCTCCCTCGTATCTCGAGGGTCTCTTGCATCGCGAGCATCGCGGAATTCCCTTTCACGACCATCTCTCAAATCTCGAAGGTCACGATCTCTGGGATCTCTAAGGTCTCTTGGCTCACGTCCATCTCGCCCATCACGAACTGCTCTTGAATCTCTTTCACGTGGTTCTCTACTAGCTCTTCTTGGGCTAGAGCGCATCGGTGAGCGGGAGCGTTCACGTCTTGGCTCCTGGCCTTCTCCAAAGCCATACAAATCTCTGAAGCACCAAAAACAATTGTTAGTTTAGGTTTTAAAAGTAACAGAAAGCAACAAAAGTATAGAAAACAAGCTTCTATACTTTAGCTCCATCATATAAAAAAGAAGGCTTGAGGAGTCCTACTGTCTTTGCAGAGTCAAGTGCAGTAAAGGGGCAAGAGCAAAAAAACAGACCTGACATTTACTATACTACAGTGTCACATAATTTTAGACAGTGAATTTAAAAATTTAGATACGCGATTGACGAGTTCAATATTACACCAGTTTCAACTTTTTCTTTTTGACAGTTAAACGGTTAAGTTCGAGATCAGCCTCCAATTTGTGTTTAGGTTTCAAATGCTCAGTAAGAGGAAGAGAAGGTATAGTGTGGTTAAAACATAGTTGGAACAGAACATATTAGAATGAAGGGTTTTTGTGGTCTTTCCAGAAGGCGACAGCGGTTCTCGGTTTACTACGTTTGAAACCATATCTTTTAATTACATTGAAGAACTAAACAAGTACCACACTAACCTCAAAACAACCTCACTGAGATCAGTGGCAAAATGGTTGAGAAAGTATTCTTGATAAGCCTAAATATGCATGCATAAACGTTAAAAAAAAAAAAAACAGTAAAAAACAAAACAACGCATGCTTACTGGACAAAAAGATATGTTTCAACTGAAAGGACTCCAGAATTTTCCATCAGAATAAAAGCTGGGTACACTGCAAGTTTAACACAAGAAAAAAAAAAAAAAAAAAAAAAAAGGACACCCCAGACCAATCTCCCCAACTGTACCATAGTATTTTTGACAGGATGCTGGTCTTCCAGCATATCACCCTGCCAGAACACAAGGCACAGAGGGGGAAACCACCACACTATCATTGCGCGTGTACAGCGATCTGTCAGTTTTTTTCATTCACACCACAAAAAAAATAAGATTAAAAAAAAATAAAAAAATAAAAAACAAACCTTTACATGTGTACCAGGGTTAAGGCTACATTAAAGTGGATGTAAACCCACTCATCTTTTTTAAAGTAATGGCATAATGCTGATCTATAAGGATATACATGCCTCCTGCATGTATCCTTACCTTTCAAATAGCTCCCCCTTCTTTATTTGGAGCCCCGTAAAACTCTGGATTCAGTGGGCGGGTCTGTTGTATGGCACTCGGTGGGCGGAGTCATGACATTACCAGACTCCCCGCCCACCTCTACACTTGTGCCTGGCCAGAGTGAAAAGTGCACGCATAGGAGAAGAGCACGCTCATGGCTCCTGTCACTTCATGCGTCACTGTGTAGTGACAGTCGGGGATGGTCAGTGTGGCGGGGACAGCTGTGAGCACGGATCCCCCTGAATGGCTTTTCTGCTGAAAGCTACGGGAGGGAGAGAAGGAGAAGCGGCTGATCAAATGCCATGCAGGGAGATCAGTGCTCACGGCTGTCCCTCCGCTGCACCGATCACCCCCAACTGTCCCTTGCGTCTTCCTCATCCAGCGCCTGAGGTGTTCTCCTTCACCACCACCTCCTTCTCTGGCCCCCCTCCTGTCCTCATCCGCTTGCTGTATCTTGCTCCTCCACGCCGCCCCCCCCCCCCCCACATGCCCAGCAGCCGGCTACACTCCTCTCCCGTGGGCTCTGTCAGGATGGAGAGCGGAGGAAAGAATCGCTATACATGTCATTTACGGGTCCTTTTGGCGTCGCTATGCAGGGGCAGGGGGTGCAGTCGGCACCCGGGTGACACCATCCCTTAGCCCGAACACATCTGACGTGCGCCGAGGCTGCTCCTGGTCTCTGTCTTCCTCCTCAGAGTCCTCCCCTCTCACTACTGTGCTCTGCTAAGCTGAGCCTGTCACTTCTTTTCTCCTCCCAGGCGGAGCAGCTGCACACTGTGTGTGTCCTCACCAGCTGCCGCCCGGGTGTATGTATTGTGTACCTGAGCCACCTGCCCTGTCCCTGAGCTGGGGGTGTCCTCCCGAGGTGAGCTCTTGCAATATGGGGGGGGGGGGGGGCGCGGAGAAAAGGAGTGGGAGGGAATTAAAACCACTGATGTTCTTATCAGACAGCAGCTAATATGTCAGTAATCTGCACTTGAAAAATTTGAAATCTGCCCTGCAGATTTTCGCTGAGTCAGAATACTCAGGCTTTTTTTTACCCTTCAATACCCTATTCTTGGTGGATGTTATCCACCAAGCATCTCTTTTACCACTTTTTTAGTAGTTTTCTGAGCAGGGAGATGGAGCATAGCTGGTGCTTACCATTGTGTGCCTGCCTGAGAGGATTGAAGGCTGGAACACACACACAGCACTACTTGGGGGGGGGGGGGAGGGGGGAGATGCACTGACCCAAAGTGCATGGTACTGCGTTACAATGAGACTTTCTTCCCACAAAATGCACACTGCAGGTAACTGCACTGCCCTTGCAATCTGCATGCGGGTGACCATTAACAGCACCCCAAAAGCAGATCGCTGTTAAATTTGTCACCCGCATGCAGATCGCAGGGGCAGTGCAGTCACCTGCAGTGTGGGAAATGCGCACGGAACGCGCCTTTCTCACACCACGTTCTGGTGTGAACCGGTGTTTCGCCAGATATGGCGACCCATCACATTTGGCTACCCGCTGAAGTGCGCAAGCGCAAAGCCGCCATATGCGTTCCAACACTGTTTAAAGACACCACTTTGCCACAGGGCCGCTCCCCACGCTTCGGGCACGGCCTCGCTTTGCTCGGCATAATGATAATCAAACTCTATGTCCACTTGGATGGTGGGGCTTAAACCTGGACTAAGGGGTGTGGCCACAAAATTCTGCGCAAGTGCAGATCGCCAGTGTTGGAACGCATATGGCGGCGCCGCGCAGTCCAGCGGGTAGCCAAATGTGATGGGTTGCCATATGTGACGAAACTGCAGCCCTGAGGCAGAGGCGCAAGTGAAGTGAAGATGTGCGCATACGCTAACATCCCAGCATCTTAATAATGGATATTTTGTTCCGATATATAAAGAAATAAGAACCTCTCTCGATAAATAATAAACTTTACCAGAATGTCAGTGTCCACCTTTGACAGCTTACTGACTATTGTTAGGCCATGTCTGCAAAGAATATCAACATGAGGATGTATGACAACCAACAAAAAGAATAGCCAACATTTCAGGAGAAGAAGAAAAAAAAAAAAAAAAAAAAAAAAAAAAAAAAAAAAAAGGGGGGGGGGCGTGTATTATTTTCGCCTGCTAAACACAAGGCATGTTTGGCTGCAGGGAGTCGATCCTGGACGCAGCACTTTCCTTCTTTTCCTAAATGCAGCTAAACGTTGCTAATCGTTATGTGTGCATAACATGATTACTTTGCATTGCGAGTCCAGCTGCTTTTAGAAAAGTCTTCTAAATGCAGCTAAACTCTGAAATATAAACGTCTGTATGAATGTAGCCTAAAGATTTCTGTGCAAATGATTTTGTTGCAAAAATTACCAAAATCACAAATGGAAATTTTCAACTAAGTGAAACCATTAACCCTTTTGCTGGAACAGCCAACGTTTGTTTACTATTGCTCTGCAGGCTGCTGGCTCTCTAGTAGAAGTGATAAGGGTTGCAACACTGCTAGAAATGGGCAAACTCCATTCCCCCTGCCATGTGCCCCAGTCTTACCTGCCTCTCCTGGGTGTTCAGGACTTCCATGGCAAGCGTCAGGTTGGAGAGTGGTGGGAGATCAGTGAACATCCATTCGCTGATCTGCCCAAGGTAGTATAAACCTGGAAGTACTCTGAGCACTTTCCGGTTCAGAACCATCTAATCACGGCTGCTCTGGCTAGGGAAGAAGCTGATGGCCCACAGTCTGTGCTCCAACACCTTCAATAGAGTGCATTAGTGATAGTCACAAATCTCTTAAGCCTCCTTAAAAAAAAAAAAAAAAGAAAGAAAACCCAACACCTGCACTATGCTTTCACACAAGGCTTTTCAGCCCCCTTGCGATAGCAGTAACGTTTCATAAACACCTAGGAGGGAAAAAAAAAAAATTGTAAAAAGCCCCGACCCCACATACATATGGAAACAACTGTGCCATACACATTAGGTATCGCCGCGCATAATAGTAGAGCGCAAAAATTTTAGGCCCGTCATTCACAGTTAACTGTAAAATAATGAGCTATATGGGTTTTAATGGCATCGTCTATTGACAATTTTGCATGTCGCAGATTTTTACAATTTCACAGGCGAGTGCAATTTTTAGACTTGACATATTTGGTATTAAGTTACTCGATGCAACCTCATCTTTTAAAATTTGCGTATTTAGTCAGCCGTATCGCAATCATGTGAATGATTAACTGAAATTAACTTTCAAATTTTGCTTATTCCTAATGACTTGCCAGCAAACTGATCAGAAAAAAAAAAAGTTAAACATGCTGCACCGTATTAAACACGTGGGAAATGTTTTTAGTGTAAAACCATACTTAATGCAGCTCCTAGAACAGAAGTTATACCTTCTGCATTTAAAAGCATTTCTAATATGAAAGCTTCTCTGGCATTTGGTTTTGCGTTGTATTAGATACAGTAGCACTTTTATGGAATGTCAATTACAATAGAAATCCTGTATATTAAATGAAATAACATAACATTTGAGAGACTAAAGCAAGAAGACAGCCAGTGACAGCTCCAAATGTGGATGGGAACCCAGCTGCTATTTTTGTTAGTTCCATTTCTGCCATTTTAAGAGCATATTTATGGATATATGGTATTAAGAGCATATTTATGGATATATGGTATTAAGGATAGGAAATATTGTTGTTTTAAATGTGACGCAATCTGATGCACAGAGGCAACGAAGAAGCACCTCTTACTTTGGAAACAGCTTAACAGGAGTGCGTTTTTTTTTTTTTGTTTTTATATATCAGATCATTTATAGCTTCAAAATTTAACAGAAAGTCACTTTCCTTTACATAGATGGAGCAAAAAGCAGCAGAACGCGTACATATTTAGTCCAAGGTTGTAGTGTTCATCCGGAATATTATTTCGGCATAAATACATCCAAATGAAGGAAGAACATTTTATAGGATGAGGTCCAGGTAGATTTGCAATAAAGTGAAGTTACTGCAGGAGTTCTTCCTGGGACCACTTAAGACCAGTCCTTGAACGTCTCGCAAGTACTTTACCTTCGTGACGGGCTGGACCTGGATGGACCCTTATTCATATTTCTTCTTTCGACTGCTTTGTTAATATCTGAAAAGCACAATTAACCCATCTGTTCAATAGTGTGCAATAGGAGAAAACATTTTATCAAACAAATAAAAACAGATACTAAAAGGCAACTGATTAAAAAGAATGTTTATTTTCAGTCAGTATAGGAATGGCCTAAATCTACAGCACATGAAGTCAAGATATCGCAATAAATCGGAGTTCATCTCAAAATACTTTACCACCACTTGTCTTACAACATAGTTGTAGGTTGTCAGGAAGATCAGTTCAGCATACACCTATTAAAAATTTAGGGGGGGGGGGGGGGGGGGAATGTAATTAAATGATTAGGGCATCCAGACTGGGGATAGGGCTCCATAAAATGAAGGGTATGCATGATGAACCACATGGCATGTTTTCCTGCTTACAGTCTTGGTTATATATCGTCCAAGTTTAGAGGTTTGTCAACACAAACGTAAAAGCGTTTAAACGACGCCGATTTTACGATAACTAAAAGAACAGCAGGCACCACGATATGTATCAGACGCATGATGAGTCTTCATTGATGCAGAGCAATACGGACGGAAAATGGTCAACATGTTTTTACGATAACGTTTTGTTAGGAGGGAAAAAAAAGCCCCGTCCAATGGTTTCCAAAATTATTAGTTAAGAATCGTCTATGCTGCACGTGACCAAATTGGATGCCCCGGGGATGGAGGGGGCGAAGGTTAATCAACAGCACATAAGATTTAGTGTCGAGTAGAATATATGAATCCGTCTTACTGTAACAAAACAAGAGACTGTGTATCGTACATACGTATTTATAAAGCATACTGTAAGATTGTGAACAAAACCAGTTAAAATATTCAAACTGTAAAATTATACAGACATTAAATCGTTCCACTTTTGGAGATTTATGCCTTGTACAACGCAATTACCTTTACTATTTCACCCAATTTTTGCACCAAGATGCGGGTTGCATGAATTAAAGTTAGTGAAATTCACAAAAATATTAACAGTCTGAAGCTTCCCAAGAAACAAGGACATGATCTATAAATAGTAGTGATCATAAATTTACCACCCAGTTTTTTTAAAGTTGAATTAAAATAAAAACATGCAAATGGCCACAACACAGGATGCTGTACATACATACAGCCCAACACCATGGATAGTAGGCAAATATAAAGCTTACAAGATGCAAGCCACTATACACTTTAAATTGAGTACACCACTAGTCTAACATCCTTGGCAGGGGTAACACAAACTTGCATAGTTTGGCTCAATACTTCCTGATTATATGGGTTTTTGTTTCTGTGGAGACATCTTTAAGATCTATTAGGCAGGTAAGGCTGGGAAAATAGTAATGGAGATACAAAGAGGCTGCATCTGAACTTAGCACAACTATATTTACCCTTTGCTTGCTTTAACAAAAGCTTTGCAGGGCAAAAGACATAAGCCTAGGTAAGCCATATAAAGTAACAATTCATTGCGCTATGTCCCTTCTAGGTACTGGACGCATGCAGAGCCCCTTGGCACAGGCAGCTCATATAGGTGCCCCCTTTAGCCAAATTACAAAAAATACAGAAAAAAATAAATAAAAAAAAGGGATTAGAAGGTTATATTTAGGATGCCCACCAACCTCCATTGTTTGCTGGCAAGTACAGGTAGTTGCGAGTCTGTAGCCGAATAAATACAACCATAATCACACAGTCTGGGATTAAGCCCAGTTTTTTTCTGCCTTGTAATAAGATTACCCTATAAAGGACTCAAACATCTAAAAAGAATCTACCTGGCAGATTGCAATAAACATTAAAATGATAAAACCCACAAATTAAGCACAGGGAGACTAAAGCCCCATACACACTATCAGTTTTTCTGCTGAGTTAGTCCTTCAGATTTACCAAAAACATATAATATGAGGTCAAACCTTAGGAGTTTCAATGTGTATGCAATCAGGCAGGCCCTTGCACTACATGGTTTTGGTAAATCTGAAGGACTAAGTCAGCAGAAAAACTGATAGTGTGTATGGGGCTTTAATGTTAAAAGGCACCAAGCAAATGAATACTGAAAAAGGTTAAACCCTAAAAGGCCTAGCTACAGTAAATTCAAATGTAAAGCTCTGACTGCTCTTGAGATAATAGAGAAAGGTTTAAAACAGGCCAGGTTTTATTGCTGTGTCCACCAGAAAAGTCTGTCCCTTCACTTTGTTCCCTAAAGTCAACAAAAAGCTGACATAAAAAAAAGAGTAGAGATTAACTTTCATTAGAAATTTACAAAAACAGCAGAACAAAAACTGACAAAAAGAAAGAACAGAAGATAAACTGCCTAGCAGTGTCTTTCATATTAAAGTTTTCCAGTGATAAAGGATTCAAATGAATGGAGCGGGTATAAGGAAGAGAGCTCTGGGTATGACTGACTGGGGTGAAGACTACCTTTTTGCATATAAAAAATAAATTGAATAGAAAGCTCGATGGATTGCAGATTATGCTCAGCCACTATATCAGTTTGTACACTTAATGAACAATTGTGTATTAAAAAAAATCCTTTTCACTCAGAACAAAAAAAAGGTGGCCATACAAGGCAATATCCACACACCCTTACAGCCACAACTCTTGAATGTGCTATGCATATACTTAAAAATTACATTTGTGTTAAAGTTTTCTTTAGATTATGTAACTGAGGTCTATGGTTTGTTTTTAAAATTACTCAAACCAAAGAATGAAAAAAAATTAAACATAAAATACACAATGTTGCTAGTAAAATTGATGCACACTAGTCTTGCAAGGAAGCATAATTACATGCACTTTTTCCTACAAAATTACAAACCTCCTGAATTATCAAATGTAGCAATAAAAACGCTAGTCACCTTAAAAGCACTGAGGACTGGTATAAATTTGGCATGCTACGTGATCAATTTAAGAAAAATAAATACATTAGGAGTTTAACATTTATACTGTGAAGCAGGCAATGAAATTCAAACAAAATAACGTATTTACTTGGGTCATGATATAAAATCTTTCTCATAACTGCTGTTTTCACTGGTATTGTTGCTGTTCCAAAGTGAAATATACAAAAAAAAAAAAAAAAAAAAAAGTTTCTTTAAAATCTAGTCAGCAACGCAGTTATCCTTTTAGCTTTTTGCCATCTAAAAGATCAATTATTGAAGGAGTAAGCAGTCTCTAGTAGTTCGAGTCCTTTAAGCGACGTTTGCACACCAGCTTATTCTGCTTACACAATAACTTGAAACTAAATTCATTCCAAGGTCCAAATACACACAGTTAGCACAGAGTTGTAAAATGCCCACAACGACATCTGATCATTTGATATTCCAACTAAACCCGTCGGCATAAACAGCTTTTCTTTTTAAAATTTTAGCCTGAAATCAAAACTCTGTGGTACATTGAACAATCTCTTTATTTCACTTGACTCATGCATAATCTTTTTTAATTTTTATAATAACCCCTGAAATTTTAAAAGTGGACTGATGAAACTAAATGTTTATTTGGTTAGCAATACAGCAAATCACTGTACTGACTTGGAGGGATTTTGTTTTTTGTATTCTGCCATATTTAAAAGTGCTACAAACCACAGTACTGTAATCATCTGTAAACCCTTCCATGTGTGCTTCAGCTAAATTACTACCAAACAAGTGAATGGTGGAGGGAACAGTGTCCAATGAAAGTAGATTGTGAATATTGACTGCTTTGCGTGCCGCCCCCCACCCAATAAAATAAAAAAAATAAATCAGTCTGACACAGATCGTTCAATTGTATATACTGAAAATGTTAATATTATTAAAATGTTTTGTTCTATCAGTTTGAGAGGTATAAATACAGCTCTTGATTGCGTCAGAAATTCAAAGCCGTTGTGCAATTTTATTATCTCAAGTAGTCCTGGCTCTCATATTGGACTACAGAACAATAAATCTCTATATTGTAGAGATGGAGGAGGGAGAGATATGGTGTGGTTGAAATAGATAACTGGTGAGGACCGAAAAGGGCAAGTGGTGTCTATCCACAGAAGGAAATATAGGAGCAGATTGCATTCCTGGCACATTAACATGTATTTTTCCGCACTTGCAAGATATTAATTTAGAAACATGGAGAAAAAGTACATGTACTGCATGATTTTGTTTAAATTTAGCCCCAACATAGGCTTTTTACAACATTTTTGGTTTTCTTGCAAACAATGCATCCAAAAACAGACGACACAAGTGAATACATTTTTTTACCTTTCATATTTATTATGGAACTTAGTGTTTAGTTTGTAGAACTGAATTTTGAGATTTGCCTAGAGCCTTTAACACATTCTGTACCATGTCCGTCCACCCTCCAACTTATACATCCCAATAACAATATACTTGACTATTATTCATAACATAACATGTGAAGAGGATTTACAGATGATATGGAAATTCCTCGTTTGATTGTGAAAAATCATTTAAAAAAAAATAAATTGCAGAAAGCTGCTACCCATCCTGTAGGTTACCAATATTTTGAGCCAGAGAGGGTAGTAAAAAGGCAAAATCCTTCTCAGACAGGTAATTTCCATTTACAACGGAAAATCCCTTTAGGCCTCATGCACACAGAGAATCTGTTTAAACCCCTCTGAATGGCAGAACTCCTGGGAGGAGCAAAGTTGCCTTAAAAAAAAAAAAAAAGTGCCAAAACCTGCACATTGTACATGGATTTAAGTGTTAATATATTCCATTGGCCAAAACATGTCTTTATTCGGGCCATTGGAATGCATTAAACACTCGTTTAGGTACAATCTGCATTTTATTTGCTCTTCAGCTCCACTTCTATGGTGTTTTTTCCCCCCCCCCAACCTGTAAACACTCCTCTTCTAAAATGTGTGTGTGTGTACAGTACACACACTCAGTGCTTAAATAGAAGCACTTTTACAGGCGGGGGGGGGGGGGGACCCCACACACACGCAGCATTTAAAGCTGTATTAAACCCAAAAGCAATCATTGTTGCAGCTCACCAATTCTTAAATATGATGGCTGCATTAGTTTACATTTTTAGGCTTTCTCTCTTCTATTTTCTTTTTGTGATCCTGCCAGCAAGTCTGTTTTTAACAGCATAAGCTCTCCCACAGAATGCATCAGTTTACATTGAGGAGACAAACCACTTAACGGGGTGCTTAAAATGATCAGCTTATTTAATCATGCAAAACCTTTATCCCAAAAAGAAAACGGTTTGTAACCGATTATAATTTGTGAGCTGGAGTTTGGCTTCAATTTGTTAGTGGTTCTAAATCTGCTAATACATTTAAACACTACCCTCCCCCCAGACTGACAATGCTGCTGTCCCTCCTGTTCTCATTCCTCTAAAGTTGTGCCTCACTAATACAGAAAATGTGTTACTGGCAGATCACCACCAGAGGGAAAAAAGCCAACAAAAAGAAAATGAATGCAGCCACCACCCCTAAAAAAAGTGGTTAGCTGCAATATAATACATTTTTGGTTTTGGGTTTAATACTGCTTTAAGTCCAGTGCGCATGAGGCCTCACACAAATGATATATAGTGATATCAGAAGGCAAAAGTAAATAAAAGTTAAAAGAAACTGGCATCCTAAAAGCAAAAATGTAATAATTTTTATTCAACTTTGCAGTTTTGCCTTACCTAATCTATACCCTTTATGAAGTTGACCATTCTCACCCTTGGCAGCAGCATCTGCATCTTCTTTGCGTTCATACTGCACGAACCCATAGCCACGGAACATGGAGACGGCTGGAAAATTAACAAATGTTACAGCCAGAAGGCAAAACCATTTTGTTTCTGGCTTCAGATGAACAAAATTATATGCACCAGGGAATGTCTAAAACTGCTGGGAAAATAAATCCCCAATGAAATGTATATACAATGTGTATAATGTAACAAAATAAACTGGACACCAGTCTATGGATCTACATTCCAATTAGCACTGTCTGTTCCCACCTAGTCGGAGACTAAATGTACAGTGCATCCACAAAGTATTCACAGATCTTCACATTTGGTTAGGTTACAGCTTATTCCAAAATGGATTGAGTATTGTCCTCAAAATTCTACAAAACAAAATACCCCATAATGACATGAAAGAAGTTTGTTTGAAATATTCACTAAATTTATTGAAAATGGGGGGGATCCCATGTACACAAGTATTCACAGCCTTTGCTCAATACTTTGTTGAAGCACCTTTGGCACCAATTACAGCCTCAGGTATTTTTGAGTATGATGCTCCAAGCTTGGCACACCTATTTTTGGGCAGTTTTTCCTATTCCTCTTTGCTGGACCTCTCAAGTTCCATCAGTTCGGTACACAGCCATTTTCAGATCTCTCGAGAGATGTTCAATTGGGTTCAGGTCTGGGCCACTCAAAGACATTCACAAAGTTGTCCTATAGCCAGTGCTTTGTGATCTTGGCTGTGTGCTTAGGGTCATTGTCCTGTTGGAAGATGATCCTTCGCCCCGGTCTGAGGTCAACAGCGCTCTGGAGCAGGTTTTCTATTCAAGGATGTCTCTGTACATTGCTGCATTCATCTTTCCCTCGATCCTGACTAGTCTCCCAGTTCCTGCCGCTGAAAAACATCCCCACAGCATGATGCGGCCACCACCATGCTTCACTGTAGGGATGGTATCGACCAGGTGATGAGTGGTGCCTGGTTTCCTCCAGACCTGACGCTTGCCATTCAGGCCAAAGAGTTCAAGGTTTGTTCCATCAGACCAGAGAATTTTGTTTATCATGGTCAGAGTCCTTCAGGTGCCTTTTGACAAACTTCCGGTGGGCTGTCATGTGCCTTTTACAGAGGAGTTTCTTCCGTCTGGCCACTCTACCATAAATGCCTGATTGGTGGAGTGCTGCAGAGGTTGTTCTTCTGGAAGGCTCCCCTCTCTCCACAGAAACATGCTGGAGCTCTGTCAGGTTGACCATCGGGTTCTTGGTCACCTCCCTGACTAGGACCCTTCTGGCCCTCACTCAGTTTAGCTGGGTGGCCCGCTGTAGGAAGGGTCCTGGTGGTTCCAAACTTCTTCCATTTACAGATGACGGAGGACACAGTGCTCATTGGGACCTTCAATGCTGCAGAAAGGTTTCTGTACCCTTCTCCAGATCTGTGTCTTGATACAATCCTTTCTCGAAGGTCTACAAACAATTCCTTGGACTTAATGGCTTGGTATGTGCGCTGACATGCACTGTTAACAGTGGGACCTTATATAGACAGGTGTGTGCCTTTTCAAATCATGTCCAATAAACTGAATTTACCACAGGTGGACTCCAAATCAAGCTGTAGAAACATCTCAAGAATGATCAGTGCAAACAGGATGCACCTGAGCTCAATTTTGAATGTCATGGCAAAGGCTGTAAATACTTCTGCACATATGATTTTTTTTATGTTTAAGAAATTTGCAAAGATTTCAAAACAAACTTCTAACACATTATCATGGGGTATTGTTTGTAGAATTTTGGAGTAAGGCTGTAACGTAGCAAAATGTGGAAAAAGTGAAGCGCTGCAAATACTTTCCAGATGCAAACTCTTCCAAAATTATGAAGATTAAACACGTAACCCTCATACCATACAGCGCACATACATAAAACGTTTTGCAAAAGCCTGGCTGCATAAAGATGATATGTTAATGACTTTCTGTGCTAATTGGGTAAGATGCGTTCAGCCCCTTTCATACAATTGGACAGGCTGGGAGGGCGGCAACTCCATTGTAATCCCTCAAGTATAAAGGTTGAGAGCTGTAATCAGATCATACCTGATCAGGGTCATCTGAGGGTCCCCGTCTACGATGGGGACATGATCAAAAATTTTCCAACCAACCCAGGGAGCAGGATAAATAATTTATCTGAAAGTTATTTTTTCAATACTGTTTGTTTACACATCTTACTTTTTAGAACTTTTTTTGTAACTTTGTGCACTGCCCACCAAAGGATATTACATTTGTTTTTTTTTTACTCCTTGTGTGCGCCAGTCTGCTCAAGGGCATAGTGTACTGACGGGAGGTGTCAGGAACAAGGTTTCTTAAAAGTCTAAGTTGTGAGTGCTGGCTGCTTGGATAGTAGTGTGTGCATGTTTTCAGCTGTTTCCTGTACCCGGAGTGGGGAAATTTTGGATTCTCATAATAAGACAGGCAGCGATAAAATGCACATCATCCAGTGTCCCTGTAACCTGGATTTGTGACTATTACTTATTTTCCTCTTTTGTCCCAATAGAAAAAGTCTCCATTCCCGGTTCAAGAATTATGCAAAATTTTACGCAAAATTACAAAGAAAAACAGAGTTATAGTGGCGCTTCTAATGAAATTCTGTTAAAATGACAAACCATTACTAACCAGTGATCGCTCCATATTTAGAAAATAGGGTTTCAAAATCATGACGATTCATCTGGTCTGTTGGTAAATTGCCGACAAAAATTCTTCGGTCTAAATCGTTGGGATCTTCACTCTTTGTCAGGTTTTCTGACGCCTTCTTGCCCTTAACCCTTCGAGAAGACATGGCTGATATATCCGAAAGAACTTCGCAAAAGAGAAAAAATGGCCAGGCATATAATTTCAAAATCATACATGGCAAACACACAAGATAAGCGATCTTTCCAAAATGCAGACTTAGTAAAGTTTTCAGCAAAGCTGTGTGCATGCATTCCAAAGCAGAAGATTCACCGTAGAAAAAATATTTGCTTTTTTTTTTTCAAATAAAAATACATTTTGGTCTTCTTTGAGAGGCCAAGCTATGCATGACATTTGTTAAATTTACCAAGTAACCAATACAGAGGATGAGTACCTAGTGGTCAGAATTGTAACCACTTAAAGATATGCAATTTTTCTACTACAGCATTGTGTGATCACAGTGAACTGTAAACTGAAGTCATTTAAAAACTATTTCTTTACACATATTAAAAATGTTTACGGAAAACAAAGTCAATCCCATTATCATACAAAAGGTATCAAGGTAAAGAAAGACTGACAGCAGTCCTGATATTGGGCAAGTTTCACCATTACTTGATTCAGATAAAGGGGGACAAAAAAAAAAAAGAACAAACTAGTGAAAGAAGGTTGGAGTGTCAAAATAAAATGTGAGCACTGAACTGAATAAATAACAGCCCAACAGTCTGAGGTTATTTGGGGCACTGACTCAGAAAACTGCACTGGCTAGACTGCATCAGCTCTAGTTTCTTAGATCTGGTAAAAATTATATCTTTTTTTGTCAGTTTTTAAAAAGATCTTGCTAAACTTGTTCTCCCTAGTTTGTGTTTTTGCATACAAAATAGCAGATATAGGAAGCGAAGTTACATATCCCAACTGCAAATTTTACACTTTAGAATCTGCTGTGATTAACTGTATTATCGCTCCGATTGTGAAGAAGGTGTGTGTATATTGCAGCTCTCATGGTTTTATTCCTGCAGATCAAGAACTGTAAAGGTTATGGCCATTTTTTATTTTCAAGCTACAAGGAGATTAAATTAAACACTGCATTAAAATAACCAGATTAGGCTTGGTATATGGCATGTATCTCAAAAACTAAGAGCGGTTAGGGAAAAATTTGTACCATTTTTTGGATCAGCGGGTCAAATATACCCAGGAACAGGTTTAACATTCAGGGCACCAAAAATGTTTATTGGCCTGCGAGGCCATTTAAAGGGGAAATATATATGACCATGTAGTTAAATGGGTGAGAACTTGAAGTATTCACTTTAAGGTCATTACAAAAGACAAAGGGGCAGGCTTTGTGACTGCAAAAAGAGGTTTAATCCTCCCATGGAAAGGAGTCTCCACTGTAAGACCTGTGGAAATGTGGCTTGGACTCCCTCAGGAATTACTGTAGTTCTGGCCAGCACAGTTGATTGTTTTAAACAAATGCTGGATGCATTGCTGAATCTATGGAACATAACTGCCCATTAACATTTACAAGTAAAAACACCAAATATTTTTGATCCAGGGATCAGGAAGAATTTTTTTTGTCATGGGAAAGCAAATTGTACCATACTTTAAGTTCACCTTTAAAAACAAATACACACGTTATTGCAGTGGAAAAAAAAAAAGTGTAATTTTTTTTTTTTTTACAGGAGCCTGCAAAGTATAGCATCAGTGTGGATGAAAATGCCAGGCTTGTGCAGACTTTTCCTTCAGGAAGTGTCCATGAACTATGGGTGAAATGAAGGATATACCCAAAATATGCATGATTTTTGTATTTCCAGATCTGAATACTTTGCACCCTGAATAGCTCTAATAATCTTAGTTTCCTCAAGCTTGCCCATAACCCTCAACACGTGCAGAAATTCATCAGTCTTTTGATGCTAAATTAAATCTACCAAATTTATTAGGATTGGTAACTGGTACTTCATCCTACTCCTCTTCCTTGTGAGATATATCTTAATTTCCCTTCTGAATGTAGACACCCTGGTGTGTAAAAAAAAAAAAAAAAAAAAAAAAAAAAAAAAAAAAACACCCCACCTTCAGACTGGAATAAAAACTCTTAACCCCTTAGCGTGAGCTTTCAAGGGTTATACCGGGGTGATGCATGGGCGAGCGGGCGGTCGGCTCTTTAGGGATAACAACCGATGTGTCTAAAAGCTGCTCAGTTGTTATCCCAAATGAACAGGAGGGGATGTGTGTGTTTCTCCTCCCCTCCCCTCCACCAGGAGACCCGATGCACCACTTCCGATGGCTAGAGACTGAATGAAAAGGTGGAAACTGCTTTTTTCCAGTCTCCTATTCTGTAAACACGGAAGCCAAGTCACAACATCACTTCCAGTTTACTCGGCTGCCATATACAATATGTTTGGGGGTTCTAATTAATTTTCTAGCAAAAAATACAGATTTTAACTTGCAAGCAACAAATGTCAGAAATAGGCTTAGTCATGTGAAAGGGTTAAAGTATTTTATGTACAGAAAGAGCAAGATTCCTCCTCTTACAATCTTCTTAGAATATGAATAATAAAAAAAAAAAATTCAAGTTAGACTTACCGGTAACTTGTTTTCCATGAGTCTTTCAGGACAGCACTTGAGAGAGTGACTCCTCCCCTTGCAAACAGGAAACACCTTTTCCACCAAACTTTAAAAAAGGAGGCTCCTTTCCACACATTGTCAATAGTAGTAGAGAACCTCCGGCCCCAAACTGGAACACATAATCGAGATATGATTAGTCACAGTGTGTATATATATATATATATATATATATGGGCGGGATGCTGCTGTCCTGAAAGACTCATGGAAGACAAGTTACCGGTAAGTCTAACTTGAATTTTCCCTTATCGTCTTTCAGGACAGCACTTGAGAGGATAATAGAGACTTACTCCCCTAGGGAGGGACCACAGCCTGCAGAACCTTTCTGCCAAAAGCCTGATCCCCTGCTGATAGGAGATCCAGCCTGTAATGACGGACAAACGTAGCTTGACCACGTAGCCGCATTACAAATCTCATCTGGGGTGGCACCAGCTCTTTCTGCCCATGTAGTGGCCTGGGCTCTCGTTGAAAGAGCCCTAATTCCCAGCGGGGAAGATGAACCCATTTGAGAATAGGCTACAGAAATAGCCGTCTTAAGCCATCTAGCCAATGATCCTTTCGATGCTTGTTGGCCTTTTTTGTTTCCAGAAAAAAGAACAAATAATGAATCAAACTCTAAACCCTCCTGTTACTTCCAAATAATGTAATAGGATACGTCTTAGGTATAAATTGTGAAACTGCTCCTGCTTTGCACCCGAAGGGTTAGCACAAAAGGTCGGTAGAGTAATCTCCTGAGACCTGTTACTAAAGCTTGCCACTTTTGGCAAAAACCCTGGATCTACTTTAAAAGGACAACTCTATCAGGAAAAACTGATAAAAAAGGCTCTTTTACTGATAGAGATAACAGGCAGTGAGCTTTAACCTGCCTACCTCTGGATGATGCACTGGCCCCTAAATCAACAGATCCTGACTGAGCAGAAGATGCCAACATGGTTTGATTGCCAACTGAAGAATCGTGGAAAACCAAGCTCTTTGGCCAATATGGAGTAATCAAAATTATTGATACTCTCTCTTTCAGTATTTTTCTCAACACTAGAGGGATTAACCTGAATGGAGGAAAAGCATACCCTAGGTGAAAATCCCACGGCTGTGCCAGCGCATCTATCCCCTGAGAGCAATTGTCTCTGAAGAGAGAAAAAATTCGGGAGCTGCGTGTTTTGTTTTGAAGCAAACAGGTCTACCTGCGGAAGGCCCCAAGCACTGGTGATTAATGCAAACACCTCCCTGTTCAGACTCCACCGATTCCTGAACTTTGTCAGGTCAGATAATCCGCTACTTCGTTTAATGTACCTTTTAGATGGACTGCGGATAGAGATAGTAAGTGGTTCTCCGCCCACTCCAGAATCTCTACTGACAGTAAGTGAAGAGCCCTGCTTCTTGTGCCTCCCTGTTTGTTCAGGTAGGCTATGGTAGTGGCATTGTCTGACAAAATCTTGACATGGCAACCTATGAGGTTTTGAGAGAAGAAAGCTAATGCTAGGGCAACCGCTTTCAGCTCT
Source organism: Lithobates clamitans (assembly GCA_037952925.1). Taxonomy (NCBI): domain Eukaryota; kingdom Metazoa; phylum Chordata; class Amphibia; order Anura; family Ranidae; genus Lithobates; species Lithobates clamitans. The sequence goes on along the minus strand of JBBGZY010000725.1, from coordinate 2,339,148 downwards.
CTCCAATTTGAGGATTTTTGGGCCTCGAACTGGGACCATGTTCCCTGCGCTAAGGCCTGACCCATGTGGGCCCCCCATCCCTGCAAACTGGCGCCTGTTGTGACCACTTTTCCAGTCGGAAAAGACCAAAAGAAGACCTCTTTGCAGTACCACCTGACTTTTCCACCACCAAAGTGAACATTTGACTCTGGTGGGGATCTTTATTTTTGTATCCAAACTCTCTGGCCTGTGGTTCCATGTCCTTAGAAGGAACCTCTGGAGAGTCCTGAAATGCAGCCTTGCCCATTGGATGGCTGGCATGGAGGAGGTTAATGTCCCCAGAGCCGACATAACCTTTCGGACTGAAATCAGTCGATTTGTTTGTAGTGCCATTATTACCCTTTGGACCTTGATCTTTTTCTCTTCTCCACCGAAATCTATCAAGTAACCCAGAAACAGTACTTGCTGAGCTGGGATGAAATTCACTAACATTCACTAACCACCCTAGTGACTCCAAATGACTACGGGCTTTGTTCAAATCCTCCTGCAACTTTTCCCTGGATGGGGCAAAAAAAAGAGGAGGTCGTCCAGATATGGAATTACCGCAATCCCCTGGAGTCGAAGAAGGGCGAGAGCTTCCGCCATTATCTTCGTAAATATACGAGGAGCTGACGACAGGCCAAAGGGAAGGGCCCTGAACTGAAGATGTATAATCTCATTGCCCATATTCACCGCAAACCTCAGGAACTTCTGGGACTGAGGTGCTACAGGAATATGAAGATAAGCATCTCTCAGATCGATTGATGCCATAAAACAATCTATTGTCAGAATGTTCCTGACAGTGAAAATGGAGTCCATACAAAACTTTTTGTATAGGACTGACTTGTTCAGGGGTTTTAGGTTGAGGATAAGACGGAAGTTTCCGGATGGTTTTCTTATCAGAAAGATGTGTGAATAGAAACCCTGACCCTGTTCTTCTGGGGATACTGGTATCACTATCCTCTGGTGCCTCAGATCCTTTAAAAGGTTCTTCATGGCCAGAGCCTTTGTTAGATCCCTTGGTAGGTTTGTTACAAAGAATCTTTCTGGCGGGCGATCCGAAAACTCTATCCTGTAACCTTGGGACAGCATGTCCAAAATATATAGACTTTTTGTCATGCTGGCCCAAAGGGGAAGGAAACTTTGAAGCCTTCGCCCCACTGGTACGCACAAGTCATTGCGTTTTACCTGAGGCTGCAGGAGGATGGAAAAGGACATTTCCTTTTCCTTTACCCTTCTGCCATGCCCAATTTTTTTTTTTTTTTCTCCTGGGGTTTGGTTTGCTCTTGAGCCCTTTAGGAACGAAAAAAACGTTTAACTGGCTGTTTTTTCTTTTTGATGGGAAAAGACTTTTTTATCAGCTGTTCTATCTAGAACCGCATCTAAGTCAGGTCCAAAAAGCAAGTCATCCAGGAACGGTATCCCACACAGCTTGTTTTTGGATGCCGCGTCCCCCGGCCAAGTTTTCAACCACAGAGCCCTTCTGGCTGAGTTAGCTAGGGCAGAAGATCTAGCTGTCATTTTAATTAATTCCGCTGATGCATCAGATATAAAATGCGACAGCGGCAGATAGAGTTGAGAATGAATCCAAAATTTCTTGTTTTGGCGAGTCTGCTGAGATATGGGCCTTAAGTTGATCTAACCAGAACTCCATATTCCTGGATACCGCCGTAGTTGCCATAGCAGGTTTAAGATTTCCCATGATGGATTGCCAAGCCCTTTTTAGTAGCTGGTCTATCCTTTTATCCATGGGATCTCTCAACACCCCCATGTCCTCGAATGCCAAATCTGTTGACCTCGAGATTTAGGAAAACGCGGCATCTAGCTTGGGGTTTTTGTTCCAAAACGCAGCTAGATCTTCATCAAAAGGAAAACGCCTTTTTAAGGCTTTGGGAAAGAAAGGCTTTCTCTCTGGCTCTGTCCACTCTTTCTTAATAGCTTCAGAAATAACAGAGTGTACTGGGAAATTGCGATTTTTTTTGTGTTCGCCAAGTCCTGCATACATTTTATCATGCAGAGATAACTCCTTTCTTTCCTCCTCCAGACCCAGTGTGGTATAGATTGCTTTTAACAGGCCATCTACCTGTTCTAAAGACAATTTAAATTTTGGAGGTAAATTTTCTCCTTCCTCACCCTCATCAGAATCCTCAGATTGAGAGGGGGAATGTCCCTCTGGGGTTGGAGGTGCCTCAGTCTCCACCGCCGGGACTATGAGTGAGCCTTGAGAGGACTGTGAGGTAGTAGGCTGACTCAGGGATGGGTTTGCTAGCGAAGAGCAAAAATGATTGGATAGTCGCATCAAGTTTTTTTTTTTTTTTAACAGATGCAATCAAGTCGCTGCAAGTGGAAGAAGCTTCTTCTTTAACTAGCAAATCAATACAAGCTTGACATATCTTCTTCCATCCTTCAGGTAGCTTGGATTTACATGAAGGGCATTTCCTTTTTGCCACTGGATCGGCTCTTGGCCTGCCATGAGACAAAAGAAGAAACCATCCCAGTGAGACAACCTGTCCTATTCCCAAGGATGCTCACCACAGGTGCACAGTAAGAACTAAACTGCCTTATGTGCCCAGACAGGCCCCTGCCACCGGGGGGGGGGGGGGATTTCCAGCGGAAATGACGCCGCACGCCTGTTCCGTGGGCGCCGCCCCCTTTCCGGATGTCTCACTTCCGGCGGATGGCGGCGGTGCAATAAGCAACAGGCGGTGGACCTGAGAAAAAAAAAAAAAACACGGTAAACGGCCACCGCCTGTCTTGCCGCCACCTTTGAGCGATGCCCACGACAGTCAGACTCACCCTGAGCCCAGATGAAGAGGGAGAGGGAGCCCAGCCAGCAGCACCTAACCTCAGCTGTGGAATGGGAGGAACAGCTCTCATGAGGTAAAAAGCATTTGGTGAAAAACACAGGAAACCTGAGCTCCCAGGACAGCACCTGAGAGCCCTGACTTCCCCACAAAGTGTTCCCTCCGGAGGAAACACAAAAACTGACAATGTGTGGAAAGGAGCCTCCTTTTAAAGTTTGGTGGAAGAGGTGTTTCCTGTTTGCAAGGGGAGGAGTCACTCTCTCAAGTGCTGTCCTGAAAGACGATAAGGGAAAATTCCTATATTAAAGTGTAACTAACATTCCCCTCTAGGCATTAGTTTTAAAAAAATAAAAAATTAAATAGTTGCTAACTTCAGGAATCAGGTCTGTTTATTACTGTTCCTGCATTTAAACAGATTTAGTTACTGTTGCACATGCTCAGTTTGGTGTGTATTGCTAGATGTTCCCCCCCCCCTTTTTGTTTCCTTTGGGAGGGTGCCTATGATCAGCACAGAACCAATCAACACTGTCCAGATAGAGGGTCAGGGGTCCTGCAGGTTCATATGACAATCAGAGTAGAATGAAAAATCATACAGGCTTTAACCAGACACTGTTAGAAGTTACAAGACTGCTATATACTGCTGATGAGAAAGGGTATTGAATTTCCATGTTCTGTGTACTGTGGAAGATTATTATACAGATTATAAGATCAGATATAGTGCATGTTTATAGCAGGGTTTAGCAGCACTTTAAAACATCCATCACTGGTGGATATTCGATTACAAATTGTGGCAGAGATTTCCTGAATCTAATTTGTTGGGGAGAGGGGGAAGACTTCTAGCAACCATGGGCTGTTTTGAAGAAAACAATCTCCTAAAGCCATCAGTACCACCAGCTATCCAGAGTGCATTCAGGAAGGAAAAGGATATTTTTTTTTAAGAGGAAGAAATGCTAAAAGGTGTTTTTAAACCACCAAGCTATTGAAGCCTAATAAAGTTTAAGATGTATTTTAACTGCTTTATTTGCCACACATTTCAATTTGATTAAGACCTGGGTCTTCTGAACAGTTCTCCATTTCAAGGGGACCTCCAAAACTACTGAAAATCCAAATGCCTTAGATAAATACTTTGTCATTGCAAGGCAAACATATATCTGAATGGTAATCTGTTTCACGATTACTGTGCTCTTTTTACACCTGCCTCACCACACTTATATGGTAATAGCAAAAAATAGGCAATTTCTGGATTATATTTTATGGTCTGTGCATGTATGGTATACCAAAGCAAAAGAGCCTGCATCAGGCCATAAACATAGGTTGCTCCTGTGCCCTGTTTGGCTATACACAACACAGCACCACAAAGCTATGTTAAATTAAATATGGCACAACCACAACGATGTCTAGAGAACAGAAAAGGAATCATGAGGCTTATGGTAGCTTGGAGAAAATTATCTGCGGAATACAGGACAATGCTGGTATGAATAAAAACCCATTTAGAATTTGTCAAAAGGAATGTGGGATACACAGTACAGGTGAGGATCTACCGTAGACTAAGGCCAGGTTCACACTAAGCTGGTTTCCCGGCAGCCACGTTCTTGCACCTTCTCCAAAAATGTCAGCCCCAGGGAAACCACATAGTGATATGAAGTTTCTAGCAGGGGAGAACAGGGCAGTTTTAAATGTGTAGAATTAATGGCACCCCCCCCCCCCACCCTCTTATCTGCTTGCAGCAGCAAGTTTTTGATAAGGGTGCAGGTCACAACCGCATAGTGTGAACCAAGGCCCCATTCAAACTTGTAAATGGAGCCAGCAATTAGCTGTGGGTGACAGCTCCATTGAAAGCGATGGGAGGATGACAGCTCATGTACCTAAATCACAAATGCAGTGATTACCTGCAAATGGTTGACCCTGGATGCAGACTGTCTGCACCTAGGCTTTATGACCACGGATAATCTACAGGAACCCCTGCTGGGTCTCCCACAAGCAACCGCTAAAAACTCCATTTGTGAATGGGGCCCAAAAAGGAGATCAGAAGATACAGCATTGCCCTCCATAGTGTAGCATCAGATGCTTTTCATCACAGACTATGAAACTGGTAATTGTTCTTGGCAAGACTAATGAAGCCAAATACATGGCAATACTAAAGGAAAAAAACAGTTTGTCTACAAGCGATCCAAGACTGAAGTTAACGTTCAAACAGCAGACGGGCTCAAGACACAAAGCCTATGGTGTAAAATTGCTTGAGGCCTCATCTACACTGCTGACATTTATCAGCAGTTTGGAATTTTTTTTTCAACTGCCCCTGAACTCTCCTCTGTTATCTTATCAGTACAGTACACAGGGTCCTTTCTAGGCAGTTGAGTTTAGAGGCAAAAAAAAAAAAAACAAAAAAAAAAAAAAAAAGGGGGGGGGGTTCAGAAGCTGTTTTTAGAGGCATGTTAAGCGCCAAAAAATATTTTTTTTAATACTTTTTAAAACGCTTCTAAATGCAAACACGGCATATAAAATTGGGAAAACGGACGTTTTAGACGTAGGTTACTATCCGTCAAGTTATTAGAGGTTGTAAAAATGTCTCATGTATATGAAGCCTATCTAAAGCTTATCTATGGTCAAAATGTAAAATCAAATTAGTTTATAAATTGTATTACAATTTTTAGCTTACTCCTATTAATCTGAACAATCCTGAAATTTGTAAAGATCCCCACACATTTATTTCCTTGCATTCTGTGACAACATAGTCACTATGCCCTGTGAGTAGGCACTGCTGTATCACACAATGGAGATGAGGAGGAGTTTCAGGAGGCGGAGTCAGTAGAAGAATCACTGCTTGCAGACAGCAAGGTACCATGGGATATGTAGTCCTTAGAAATTGAAAGTTAATAGCAGAGGAGAAGCTGCAAAACATGCAGGGAAATCAGGAAGTTGTGGAAAGAGTTGGCCAGCAGACAGGCAGAATGCATGACACGAATGGAGATTTTTCTAGTAAGCTTATATTGGATTGTCAAAAATAATTGTTTATATTGCTATCACAATGCTGAGGTTATAAAACAAACAAGTGTGAATGGAGCCTTAGGCACTCTACATGTTCCTTCCATTTCAGCTTTATTTATATTATCAAAATAAAGATTTGTATATTAGACGCTAAGGCTCGGTTCACACAGGGGCAACCCGACTTACAGCACGACTTTGCAAGGCGATTTGGAGGCGACTTCAGCACGACTTTTGGCTGTGGCCAATCACAGAATAATCAGCTCTGTGAGAGGGAGGGGGTTTCCTGGGTAAATGTGGGAATTACCTGTGTAAATTCTTTTCTTTTTCCTGTAAAGTTGCTTGAATATAGATGGAGATCCGACTTGGAGGCAACTTCCAATGAAATCAATGGGTACAAGTTGCCTAGAAGTCGCATTGAAGTAGTACAGGAATCTTTTCTGAAGTCAGAACAACTTCAGTAGTGTACATTAAGACGGCTCTCTTTCACTTCAATGGAATTTCTTATGTTCAACGACTTGGGGCAACTTGGGGTCTCAAGTCGGATCCCATGTCACAGGAGTATGAACCGAGCCTAAGGTTGGGTTCACATATGAAGTGTGGGACACTGAATGAGAATTGGATTGGAATTTCACTAAACTCATATTCAAATCACATGTGATGCTAGTGCAGTGTGATTTGAGCCATTCATATGTATGGCTCAATTTGCACTGCATCCGAAAAAAAAAAAAAAAGGGTGCAGGACACTTTTTACCCTTGCACTGGAATCAAATTGCTTGGGTATACCACGACACTACCTGTCCGGAGTTTGCATATTCTCCCTGTTCCTGCATGGGTTTCCTCCGGGTACTCCGGTTTCCTTCCACACTCCAAAGACATGCTATAAGGTTATTTGGATCCTGTCTAAATTGGCCCTAGTATATGAATGTGAGTTAGGGACCTTAGATTGTAAGCTCCTTGAGGGTAGCGACTGATGTGAATGCACAATATATATGTATAGCGCTGTGTAAATTGACGGTACTATACAAGTACCTGAAATGAATACCAATAATCCTAATGGCACCCCCACGCACTGGAAACCACACTGCACAATGCAGTTTTCCTGCAGCCGTGTATTCTGAAAAGGTGCAGGTAACTTTTCCCTGTGTTCTCATTGGGTACAGTAGCCCATTCAAATAAATGGGCTGTTGTGCCTGAGCAAAAACAGCCACAGGGAAACTGTTTAGATGTGAACCAGGGCTAAAAAGAAGCTTTCAGTGGCTCAGTACAATTACTACATTTCTATTTGTAGAGATAACTTGTTAGCCTTGTAGGGAGTGTATTTTGTGAGAAAGAGCATAACTAACCAGCAAAGAAGGTAAAAGAGCCTGCGTATGTAATCAGCAAATAATGAAAATGTACATTTGATGTTCGTAAAATGACTAAACACTGTAAAAAAATAAATAAAGAAGAAGGAGGGATGTAACATGTAAATATGCAAATGACAAGACTTAGGCTTGACTAAAGGACAGAATAAAAAAAATTCAATACATGTAAAACAAAGAAATTTAAAACATCCAATAGAGAATGTGTGGATAGGCGATTTTAGTCAGGGCTTCTTATAAAACAAGTACAAAATGTACTTTTCACTTGCCCCGACAAACGGCAGGCCCTGGCCATATATCATTGGTTGGGACCCGTTGCTCGGCATGTAAGGGAGGCAGAGAGACTGCAGCCGGGTGGGTACACGCCACTCCCTACCCAGAAATGCAGAACCACCTGGTGCCAACAGTGAATGGGCTGACAGAAGCCCAAGTGCCAGGATGCAATTTCTAGTCACCATGGCGACCTGGAGTTTGTTGAGCCCTGTTATAAAGGTATCATTAAAAATATATATATATATATATATATATATATATATATATATATATATATATATATATATATATACACACACACACACATTTGAAACAGATAAGTTAGGTTTGCGAGTGTGCTGGGAACCACCTTTGTATAGTTTTGAACACTGTCCAGCCCATATGCAACTTTTATTATATTCTAGTCTCAAAACAGATAAGAGCAGCTGCCATCCTTGCTAGGAAAAAAAAAAAAAAAAAAGATTTTTTTTCTTTTTACAATATGTAAAAAAATTTGTTTGCAAAAACATTTAGCATAGGACAAAGGATTCCCAGAGAAGTATGGGTCATACCCCACCCCAGCAATTATCTCCTTTTGGTCAGACGGGCTTTCAATGAAACCTAGAAGAGTCACAGGGATAAATCATTTTGAGTTTAAAATTTCACCTGCGGCTATTTATCTCTGTTATAAAACACCTTTTTCCCCCCAGATAGATAAACAAAGATGTGAAAAGAAGGCTAAAGTTAGAGCTGCTGGCTAATAAAGAATACAGACATGAACATGCAATAATTTAACTTTTTTTGATCATTATAGAGTGTGGACTGGTGTCTGTTCCATAGGAGCGATTCCTTATTTTGTTACAACACAAGGTTTACCACCCACCCCCCCAGCTTTATGGAAATATTTTAACGTAATTTCATTCATTTCTATGCACCACAATTGAACTGCATCATGGTGATTTACAATGACTTCAAGTGAGCTCCACTGCGTTGCAGAGAAATACATGTTTACACAATGCACTGCAAACCATCTGAAGGCAGTCCTGCAGTGTGGACATGGCACATACTGTTTTTCTATATGCCTGTGCAGTGATCTGTGACAAACAGGTACAGAAAAATTCAGGTCACAGTACATGGTGTGAGGACGACCAAAAGTACATCAAAATCCAATAAACCACGCCCTCCCCCCACCATCTTAAATAGAGCAGGGAAGAGCTTAAAGGGGTTGTAAAGGTAAAAATTTTTTCACCTTAATGCATTCTATGCATTAAGGTGAAAAAACTTTTGACAGTACCGCCGCCCCCAGGCCCCCCGTTTTACTTACCTGACGCCTCGAATCTTCGCTGCACGTTCTTGTCATCTTCGCTGCAGCTCAGCCTGGTTGCTGATTGGCTGCAGTGGATGGATTGAAAGCAGCGCAGCCATTGGCTCACACTGCTGTCAATCACATCCGATGACGCGGCGCGCCGGGGGCGGAGCCAAGTGATACAGCGAGCGGCTATAGCTGCCGGCTGTATCACGGGAGCGCGCCCGCAAGCACTCACCACCATGCGAGGGAGCTCGCATTAAGATGGTGAATGCTTGCGGGGAGGAGCTGAAACAGCCGCCGAGGGACCCCAGAAGACCAGGTTCGGGGCCACTCTGTGCAGAACGAGCTGCACAGTGAAGGTAAGTATAACATGTTTGTTATTTATTTTTATTTTTTTTTAATTACCTTTACAACCGCTTTAAAGCACTAAGAAAATTTTCCTTCACTTTTTTCCCCCCTGTAGACTCAACAGGAAGTGAGATGCCATCTTGCCAATGTGAGGGAAATCTTCTCTTAGCTGTCCCAGGAACAAGTGACCCCATTGGAAGATTTCCCCTCCATTCTTGTTCTGGTGCCAACTCAGGAATTTGGATTCTCCTTCTCCATCATTTTCCGTACCCTTGGTGATCAGGACAATTAGAGAAAGTGCAAGTCTTCCAAACAGAGAGGCAGACAGCAATAAAAACCTCACCCGAGGTTGTAACCCCCTCACCAAATAGAAGAAATATTTTGCCCTTAATTATTCTTTAGGTAAAATCAAATCCTATATGAAAGGTATTTAGTTGCTAAAGCGCTTAACAGTTTGCCGATCACCGCACGAACATTTATGTTGGCAGAATGGCACAGACAGGCAAATGGGCGTACAGGTACATCCCTTTAAATTTGCCGCCTTGTGGTTGCGTGCGCGTCCCGGCTCGCGAACCTGCCGCTAGCGTGATGGCGGACTCGATATCTGCGGGGATACCCTCGATCGTCTCACGGAGAGGAAGAACGAGGAAATGCTGATGTAAACAAGCATTTCCCCGTTCTGCCTAGTGACATTGATCACAGCTCCCTGTGATCAAGAGCGGTGATCAGTGCCATCACCCGCACAGTTAGAATCACTCCCTAGGACACACTTAACCCCTGCAGCACCCCCATAGTGATTAACCCCTTCACTGCCAGTCACATTTATACAGTAATCAATGCATTTATAATCGCACTGATCACTGTATAAATGTGAATGGTCCCAAAACAGCGCCAAAAGTGTCCAATCTGTCCACCATAATGTCGCAGTCACGATAAAAAAAATTAAAAAAAATAAAATCGCTGATCACCGCCATTACTAGTAAATAAAAAAAAAATTATTAAATGAAAATGCCATAAAATTATCCCCCATTTTAAAGACGCTATAACTTTTGCGCAAACCAATCAATAAATGCTTATTGCGTTTTTTTTCCCCAGAAATATGTAGAAGAATACATAAAGGGCCTAAACTGAGGGGGAAAAAAAATGTTTAATATATATTTTTGGGGATATTTATTATAGCAAAAAGAAAAAATTATTGCGTTTTTTTCAAAATTGTCCCTCTTTTTTTGTTTATAGGACAAAAAATAAAAACCACAGAGGTGATCAAATACCACCAAAAGAAAGCTCTATTTGTGGGGAAAAAAGGATGGAAATTTTGTTTGGGAGCCACGTCGCACGACCACGCAATTATCAGTTAAAGCGACGCAGTGTAGAATCGCAAACAACACTCTGGTCTTTGGCCAGCCAAATGGGTCGGGGCTTAAGTGGTTAATAGCTAACTTTTTATCAATAATATACCTTTTTGTTGCATCTCAGTGCTGTTGATCTTCTGCAGCCACATCCTGTCTACATTCATGCATTCCATTGATGGCGTCATTTCGCCCATTACAGGATCACCAAGCATTATTTTTATTAAAGCAGTATTAAACCCAAAAATCTAATATATTGTAGCTTAACAATCATTAGATGTGGAGTCACCATTAGTTTTCTTTTCTAAGGCTCGGTTTACAATTTGAACTACATGTGAATCGCACTGGAACTACATTGCATTCCTGTGCAATTCAGTGCGGTGCCATTTATGCCGGTTTTGAATGCACTCAAATCGCACCAAAGAAGTGCATGCACATTTTTCAGCTGCACCGCAACAGGATCACGATTGCTATGTACCATGCGATCCAGTGCAGGTAAACACACTACACTTGCGACCTGCAGTTGGGCTATCATTAACTTTGTATTGACACCCGCAGCAGATTACAAGAGCAAGAACTTTATAATCAGTTACAGCAAACAGATTTTTTCCTTTTGGGATAATGGTTTTACATGGATAACTACTGTAAGCACCCCTGCCAGTGTCATCTCTGTAACCAATACATTCCACTGGAAAGCTTGATTTTTTGAAAAACAGACTTACTGGCTGGATTACCAGATGAAAAATAGATGTAACGTTGTTGCACATAATTTATTTCTTCTATGGTAACTACTAGTAAATGTTACTACAGTGGAACCTCAGATTGCGGTTTACGAGCATTTCGCAATAGGAGTCATTTTTTATTTAAAAAATAAAAATTCTGACTCTCTTTGCGAGCGTTGTCTCACAAGACGAGCAGGATTCAGGCCTCTGGGGTGTGCAGTACCACATTTGGCCAGAGGTGCGGTGGGCGCTGGAGACACTTGGTTCCCGAGCAGACTCCGGCGCCCCCGCACCTCTGACCACATGCGGTACTGCATAGACAAGCAGTGGCTGTGGAACAGATTATTTGAGTTTACATTATTTCCTATGTGGAAACTCACTTTGATATACGAGTGCTTTGGATTACAAGCATTCTTCTGGAACGAATTATGCTCGTAATCCAAGGCATTACTGTATATTGAATCGAAAACAAAATAGCGAGTCCAAAAGAAAAGCAATCCAAAATTAATAAAAGGATTAACAGCTCCTTGCGTTCTTGATCTTCCACCTGTGCTGAATAATAATTATTAAATAAATAATAATTATAATATGCTCAAACGTGATCCTCCACAGTTAAAAGATGGCAACTCACCTTATACTTAGACCCCTGTGTTACCAATGGGTCTAAGTAGGCAGTCCCCTAATCAGGGTAAACTAAGGTTCGTGCTCTGCTCCGGGTCTCCAATACCTCTTATCAGTGATGTGAGTTCCCAATCTGCAGCATATTCAAGCAAAATAAGAGATATTTAGTGCTCTCTGTACAAAAACGTTAATGACGGATAATGAACAGGTAGAAAACTCACACAAAGGCACTCAGCCATGTCGGTGTGTATCAGGCAGATATATAATCATATATCCAACGTGTCATCAGTGGGCCCCACTGATGAAGTCCATGCTTAGGACAACACACATCTGGGACTAGGAGCCAAACCCTTAGATGTTATCCCACGGTCATTATCCTTGCTGAAGCATGTTGGGACCCTTTTACACGCTGATTGGGAACTCACATCACTGATAAGAGGTATTGGGAGACCCGGAACGGAGCAGAGCACAAACTTTAGTTTACCCCGATTAGGGGACTACCTACTTAGATCCACTGGTAACACAGGGGTCTAAGTATAAGGTGAGCTTCCATGCCCTCACTGGTGGAGAATCACATTTGAGCACTGTGATTATTATTATTCATCTCAGAGGTGGATCATCAAGAACACAAGAAACGGTTAATCCTTTTATTAATTTTGGATTGCTTTTTTTGGACTCACTATTGTTTTTAGATTCACTATAGTAACATTTACTAGTTGTTACCTTAGATGTAAGGATTGTTGCACATAATTTATGTATTCATTTATATAATCTGTTTTATCACTGTGGGTTGTGCTTCACATGTTTGTTTATTATTTGAACATTCACCTTTTCACATAGGTTTCAGATTGATTCATTGGTCTGCGCTGATTAAGGCTTTGTCCTTTGAAAATAGAAGCCTTAAAAGGAAATCGAATGCAGCCATCACATCTAGGAATTGGTAAGCTGCAATATAAGAAATGTTTGCTTTTGGGTTTAAATACCACATTGGATGCAGTTTCCCACACTGCAATTTGATTAGCTGGCACATGTGCAGAATGACATTGGACAATGAGAATCAGGGATGAGCTCAGGAGAGTTGGGATCATAGTCTGACAAATGTGATTGATTGAGGGACCCGTCACTGTACTGGGCCAATCATAGTCATCCAAGGCATTGCCCACCCCACAGCTGTATGTACACAAGAACCTGGCATACATGTGGTTGAAGGGAACAATTGGCTGCAATTATTGGGCTCAGTACAGTGACAGCATCCTGGTGGGCTCACTCAGTTTCAGGCTAGGATCCCAACATGCTTTAGCTCATCCCTGATACTAATGTCCAAGGTCATTCTGCACATGTGCCCCTTCTGCATCAATGACTCCTTCAGGGGAAATGTAAACATCAACAGTGTGTAGTTAGCAGGGGCAGTGCTGTTAGCTAGTCTGCATATTTGGGCCATATGCTTTTGTGGGAGTATAGTTTGCTAAAAAAAAAAAAAACGCTACTGCAAAACTCATTGTACAGCTAACACTACTGCCATTTTTATAGCACCCAGTGCGCATGAGGTCTAAAAGTCAGCAACTGCAGTATTTTTAGCTGCTGACTTTTAATTATTTGTTTCAAGGTTAAAGAACCACTTTAATGGCTGCCTCAAATATCTAAACATGCAGTACGTTTGCAGGAAATTTCCCTGCAGCTGCGGTTTTAAAGTGAGAGTAAACTCCCTTGGTTAATTTTTACCTAAAAGCCAATAAGGCTTACCCTATAGGTACACTGCGTATTATCTAAACGTGCACGGTTTAAGAGATATTTACTTGCAAAACCACACGCGACATCACTGGCGCATATGAAGGAGTGGCATACCCGTGCAGTTCCTTCAGAGTCCTGTGCTGTGAACAGCGGCTCCCTCACACATGCACCAGATGAAGATTGAAGCACTGTCAGCGTGCCACTAGAGGGCTTAGTTTTAAAGGATAAGTTCACCCTAACACTAAAATCGCTACATCTACAATATAAGCCTAACCTATCTAGCTCTGTAAAAGAAGAAATCAGTATACATACCTTTTTTGAAGCCAATCCGGTCTCCAGCAGTGGAAGCTCTGCAGAGGACACAGCTGACAACGGCTGTGTAATTATTGGGGAGTGACGTCACCCATAGCAGTTACTATGGGGCTTCTGTTGTCGGACGTGTCCTCTGCACCCTCCTCCACAATGACGCCGCAGCTGACAGCTCAGTGTGGGATCAGGTCAGATTGGCTTAAAAAAAAAATAAAATAAAAAAGGCATATATATGGATTTTTCTTTTCAGGGTTAGATAGGTTAGTGTTAGATCATGGATGTCTGTAGATGTAGACATTTTAGTATTAGGGTGCACTTATCCTTTAGGCTGGGCTCACACCAGACATTGCACGTGATTTGTACCACATTGCTGTGCAGATCACATGCGATGTCTGTGATGTGAATTCAGCCATAGTTTGTATGGCTGAATTTGCATCTCATTCAGACCAAAATGGTACAGGATCTTTTTTGGTCTACACTGGAATCAGATCCATGGGTGTTCACAGCCATGCAATCCAATTCCTGTGCCATTTGGCAGTTCGCACTGCGATCTGATCTGGGGGGTGGGGATAACTTCCTAATATCGCAGAGAGCAGTGTGACGTGCCTTCAAGTGACAGATCTCCGTGAGTCACAGCTCTCTGCTCTTCTCCCTCATTGGAGTGCTGTGGAGGGGGCAGAGCGGCCGTCTCAGTGCAGGCACCTGGCGGATCCAGACTCCGGGATGAAGCGGTACCTGGACTGAAGTTGGTGAAGTCAGCAGAGAGCAGACTTGAAATGAATTGCACTCCTGTGATCCATAGGAGAAGTACAGCCAAACGTTTGTGTGGCACAGCAGCCCGTTCCCTTGAATGGGTTTCTGTACCTGCAGGAAAAAGGTCTCTGCACGTTTTGAAAGCAGCAGTAAACCGCTGGCTTTGATATATTTTTTTCCCCTGCAAGGCACTGTTGTAATGTGCTAGCATGCATAACATACTAGCACGTGTGAAACTTACCTTAAAGTGAAGGTCCATCCAAAATTTAAAATCCCTGCATCTATAGACACTAAGGATCTAACACTAACCTCTCTATCCCTGTAAAGAAAAGATGAGCCTCCGGAAGGAAGTGGGGTGAAGATGGACGCTCGCTGCTAGTGGGGACAGCGGTGACACCACAGGCTTCGGTTTCAGGTAAGTGACACATAATGGGCTACTATGAGATGCATACTGTATAGTAGCCCAGTGTGCTCTACCTTTGCAGGAAAATAAAGAGGAAGTAAAACCCATCAGGGTTTACTTCCTCTTTAAGAGTTTCAATTTGTATGCAATCGGGCAGGCCCTTGCACTACCTGGTTTTGGTAAATCCTAAAGACAAAAATCTGCAGAAAATCTAATAGTGTGTATGGGGTCTTTCACTAACCCCTCCATCCCTGTAAAGAAAAGACGAGTATACATACCTTTTTGGAAGCTGATCTGACCCACTCCGACTGGATCCCACTCTGAGCTGTCAGCCATGGCTTCTCTGTGTAGACAGGTGCAGAGGACACGGAGGACAATGGAAGCCCCCATAGTAACGTCACTTCCCATTCATTTCACAGCCGTTGTCGCCCATGTCCTCTGCAGAGCTTCCACCGCTGGAGATCAGCTTCCAAAAAAGGTATGTATACTCATCTTTTCTTTACAGGGATGGAGGGGTTAGCGAAAGACCCCATACACACTATTAGATTTTCGTCTTCAGGATTTAGCAAAACCAGGTAGTGCAAGGGCCTGCCCGATTGCATACAAATTGAAACTCTTAAAGAGGAAGTAAACCCTGATGGGTTTTACTTCCTCTTTATTTTCCTGCAAAGGTAGAGCACACTGGGCTACTATACAGTATGCATCTCATAGTAGCCCATTATGTGTCACTTACCTGAAACCAAAGCCTGTGAGGTCACCGCTGTCCCCACTAGCAGCGAGCGTCCATCTTCACCCCTCTGCCTTCCGGGGACTCATCTTTTCTTTACAGGGATAGAGAGGTTAGTGTTAGATCCTTAGTGTCTAAAGATGCAGGGATTTTATATTTTGGATGGACCTTCACTGTAAGGTAAGTTTCACACGTGCTAGTATGTTATGCATACTAGCACATTACAACAGTGCCTTGCAGGGGGAAAAAAAATAAATCAAAGCCAGCGGTTTGCTGCTGCTTTCAAAACATGCAGAGACCTTTTTCCTGCAGGTACAGAAACCCATTCAAGGGAACGGGCTGCTGTGCCGCACAAACGTTTGGCTGTACTTCTATGGATCACAGGAGTACACCGCTGTCCCCACTAGCAGCGAGCGTCCATCTTCACCCCTCTGCCTTCCGGGGGGCCGCAAACTCCGGCTCTGTGACTGGACGGAGTCGCCAGTCACAGAATGACCCCCTTTAGAAACGGCACAATCTGCCCTTTCTAAATCGCACGGCTATTTGGTAAATATCTCCTAAACCGTGGAGGTGTAGGAGACATTTCCAGCACCTACAAGTAAGCCTTAATATAGGCCTACCTGTAGGTAAAAGTGGTTGTACGACCAATTTAAAGTTTGACCTCACGTTATATGGTTTTGGTAAATCTGAAGACAAAAATCTAATAGTGTGTATGGGGCCTTAGATCCCTGGTGTCTATAGATGCAGGGATTTTAGACTTTGCATGGACTTCCACTTCAAGGTTTCACATAATGTGCTAGTATGTCATGCATACTAGCACATTACAACAGTGCCTCAAAATGGCGCGGGAAAAGGTGCATGTCCTGCACGCACTGCCCTTGTGAGATTGGTTAATGGCACCCCAAACGCGTTGCATCTGCGACCACCAAATTGCACGGTATCGCAGCACCATGCGGTTCATTTTTTTTGCGCGATTTTGCACATTCTGCAGCCCATTCCAACGAATAGGTTACCGAAACGTGCAGAACCGCATGGAAACGTGTGCGTTCTACCAACTTAACATGTGCTCAATCACCACACATCACAGCCACATGGCGCGGTGTGTGAGGCCGCAAACAAAGCACACATCTACATCAAAGTCCATGGCCACCCATAGTCCTCCCAGATAGTGTATACAGATATTAAATATACAACTAGAAATAAGACCACAAAAGGTCACCACTTCTTTTATGTCTGCTCATTGACAACAATGACGGATGGCCTTCACATCCCCCCAATAGCAGTATTAGGAGGACTGGGCCTTTAAGACACATATGAGGGAGACCCACAATGCTGCGTGAGGGAAGCTGGGAGGTCTCCAGCCGGACACATTACACGGCGCACACTGGAGGGGAATGTGGCGGGCTCTCCTCAGGCGCGGCCTGCAGCGCACACCAATGTACGCGAGGCACAGAGGAAGGCCCGGGCCGCTCCTGTGAGGAACATTCTGCACTCACCGGTGTCTTTCGCGGGCTTCCTTTATCTCCTTCACGGGTTCCTCGCACACCTGCCGTACACAATGCGCACACTCACGCACTCCCTTTACCGCTCTATACACGCCGCTTCACTTTACGACTAACACTAGACCCGCCTTCTCCTCTTCTCAATACTCAGCTGCTCATTGGACAGCGTGGGGCAACGTGACCGAGTTTAAAGACCACGCCCCCCCTGCTCGCCATCTTGTTTGAGGACATCGTCGCCTTCAGCTAATGGCTGCTGGTGGTGACGTCAATAGCAATACAAATACCACCGCAAATTCGTCTTTTTTCCATCCAAAATGGATGCTGCTGAATGAGTTGCTAAAGTACATAATAATTAGTAAAATCTCTTATAGGCATAAAAGAACACTGAAAATGGAGCGTCTGTCAAATACAGTCCTTTGCCCTCTAAATAAAAATTGCTCGACCTCCAGAAGGTTCACCGAATCACCCCACTTACTGACCAGGACATTTTTTGCGATACGGCACTGCGTTATTTTAACTGACAATTGAGCGGTTGTGCAACGCTGTATCCAAATAAAATTGACGTCCTTTTTTCCCACAAATAAACAGTTCTTTTGGTGGTATTTGATCACCTCTGTGGTTTTTATTTTTTGCATTATAAACAAAAAAAGAGCGACAATTTTGAAAAAAAAAATATATTTTTTACTTTCGCTAAAAAACATCCAATAAAATAAAAAAAAATCAATTTTTTTCACCAGTTTAGGCCAATATGTATTCTTTTTTCATATAATTCATATTTTTAGTAAACAACCCCCCAGTAAGCGTATAGTGATTATTTTGCGCAAAAGTTATAGCGTCTACAAACTATGGGATATTTTTTTTTCAACCACTTGCCAACCAGGCCATAGCCGAAAAACAGCTACAGCACAATCGGATAACTCTGGGAGGGCGTACTATAACATCTTCATTCATTCTCCATCCCTGGCTCATCCATCCTCGTTTATGCTCCATCCCTGGCTCATCCATCCTCGTTTATGCTCCATCCCTGGCTCATCCATCCTCGTTTATGCTCCATCCCTGGCTCATCCATCCTCGTTTATGCTCCATCCCTGGCTCATCCATCCTCGTTTATGCTCCATCCCTGGCTCATCCATCCTCGTTTATGCTCCATCCCTGGCTCATCCATCCTTGTTTATGCTCCATCCCTGGCTCATCCATCCTCGTTTATGCTAAATCCCTGGCTCATCCATCCTTGTTTATGCTCCATCCCTGGCTCACCCATCCTCATTCATGCTCCATCCCTGGCTCACCCATCCTCATTCATGCTCCATCCCTGGCTCACCCATCCTCATTCATGCTCCATCCCTGGCTCACCCATCCTCGTTTATGCTCCATCCCTGGCTCATCCATCCTCGTTTATGCTCCATCCCTGGCTCATCCATCCTCGTTTATGCTCCATCCCTGGCTCATCCATCCTCGTTTATGCTCCATCTCTTGCTCATTCATCCTCGTTTATGCTCCATCCCTGGCTCACCCATCTTTATTCATGCTCCATCCCTGGCTCAGCCATCCTCATTCATGCTCCATCCCTGGCTCACCCATCCTCATTCATGCTCCATCCCTGGCTCACCCATCCTCATTCATGCTCCATCCCTGGCTCATCCATCCTTGTTTATGCTCCATCCCTGGCTCATCCATCCTCATTTATGCTCCATCCCTGGCTCACCCATCTTCATTCATGCTCCATCCCTGGCTCACCCATCCTCATTCATGCTCCATCCCTGGCTCTCTCATCCTCATTCATGCTCCATCCCTGGCTCATCCATCCTTGTTTATGCTCCATCCCTGGCTCATCCATCCTTGTTTATGCTCCATCCCTGGCTCATCCATCCTCGTTTATTCTCCATCCCTGGCTCACCCATCTTCATTCATGCTCCATCCCTGGCTCACCCATCCTCATTCATGCTCCATCCCTGGCTCACCCATCCTCATTCATGCTCCATCCCTGGCTCATCCATCCTCGTTTATGCTCCATCCCTGGCTCACCCATCTTCATTCATGCTCCATCCCTGGCTCATCCATCCTTGTTTATGCTCCATCCCTGGCTCATCCATCCTCGTTTATGCTCCATCCCTGGCTCACCCATACTCGTTTATGCTCCATCCCTGATTCACCCATCTTCATTCATGCTCCATCTCTGGCTCACCCATCCTCATTCATGCTCCATCTCTGGCTCACCCATCTTCATTCATGCTCCATCCCTGGCTCACCCATCCTCATTCATGCTCCATCTCTGGATCACCCATCCTCATTCATGCTCCATCTCTGGCTCACCCATCCTCATTCATGCTCCATCTCTGGCTCACCCATCTTCATTTATGCTCCATCCCTGGCTCACCCATCCTCATTCATGCTCCATCTCTGGCTCACCCATCTTCATTCATGCTCCATCCCTGGCTCACCCATCCTCATTCATGCTCCATCCATGGCTCACCCATCCTCATTCATGCTCCATCTCTGGCTCACCCATCCTCATTCATGCTCCATCCCTGGCTCACCCATCCTCATTCATGCTCCATCCCTGGCTCATCCATCCTCATTCATGCTACATCCGTGGCTCATCCATCCTCGTTTATGCTCCATCCCTGGCTCACCCATCCTTGTTTATGCTCCATCCCTGGCTCACCCATCTTCATTCATGCTCCATCCCTGGCTCACCCATCCTCATTCATGCTCCATCTCTGGCTCACCCATCCTCATTCATGCTCCATCCCTGGCTCACCCATCCTCAATTATGCTCCATCCCTGGCTCACCCATCCTCGTTTATGCTCCATCCCTGGCTCACCCATCCTCGTTTATGCTCCATCCCTGGCACACCCATCTTCATTCATGCTCCATCCCTGGCTCACCGATCATCATTCATGATCCATCCCTGGCTCACCCATCCTCATTCATGCTCCATCCCTGGCTCACCCATCCTCATTCATGCTCCATCCCTGGCTCACCCATCCTCATTCATGCTCCATCCCTGGCTCACCCATCCTCATTCATGCTCCATCCCTGGCTCACCCATCCTTATTCATGCTCCATCCCTGGCTCATCCATCCTCATTCATGCTCCATCTAGGGTTGCCACCTTTTCTTCAAGCGAAACCCGAACACTTTAGTGGCAATTTTTTTTGGAGTATTAGCTATAAGATTGTAAAAGACCTGGGGCACTTTTGGTGCCCCGAAAGTGAGCAGTAATGTAGCGCGCATAGCGCGCCGTGGTGAGCAGTGCATGTGGCCGAATTATGAGTGTTCTGCACGGTATGCATGGTTCAGAAATAATGCACAAAATGCTGCAAGGGTCAGATATGTGCTGGGGAGAGGGCTAGTGCTAGCAGGGGGGGAGTTAGATATGTGCTGGGGGGAAACTATGGGAGGGGAGAGGGCTAGTGTTGTGGGGGAGTCAGATATGTGCTTGTGGTTCTTTGGGAGGGGAGAGGGCTAGAGCTAGCAGGGGGAGCTTGGATATGTGCTGGGGGTTGCTTTGGGAGGGGAGATGACTTGTGCTAGCAGGGGGGGTCAGATATGTGCTAGGGGGGACGCTTTGGGAGGGGGAAAAGCTAGAGCTAGCAAGGGAGGGTCAAATATGTGCTGGGGGTGCTTTGAGAGGGGAGAGGGCTAGTGCAAGATAGGGTTGGGGGTAAGATATGTGCTGGGGGTTCTTTGTCAGGGGAGAGGGCTAGTGCAAGGGGGGGTAGATATGTGCTGGGGGGGTGCTTTGAGAGGGATAGTGCTAGGAGGGGTTGTCAGATTTCAAATCCAAACCACACTTCTAGCATAAGTCCCTTTCTCTGCCAACCCCTCCCCCCCCCAGCACATATCCTCTTAACCCCCAATCACTACACATTTTTTACGTGGTTCTCTTTCCCAGGCACTCTCTTCCCTGTCCATCTACAGAGCATAGAAAAATTTGTGCAGACCTTGATCAGTGTGTGTCCCTGCTCCCCCCTCCTCCTGTGTGTGTTTATACAGAGTGGAGAAGGAGGAGGGCGAGCTTTGATCTACTGAGACTCGTCACTCCCAGTGCAGTCCGGTGTGAATGATGTGTCCATGTCTGAAGAAGGTGGAAACCCGAACACATCATTCAAAAACCGAACTGACGGGGGGGGGGGGGGGACCGTACAGGTGGCAACCCTAGCTCCATCCCTGGCTCAGCCATCCACATTCATGCTCCACCCCTGGCTCATCCATCAACATTCATGCTCATCCATGCTCCATCCATGGCTCATCCATGCTCATCCATCCCCATCAATGCTTATCCATGGCTCAGTGATCATCCGTGCCACATCAGTGCTCATCTGTGCCACATCCATGCCACATCAGTGCTCATCCGTGCCACATCCATGCCACATCAGTACTCATCCATGCCGCATCAGCAATCATCGGTGCCACATACATGCCACATCAGTGATCATCCATGCCACATCAGTGCTCAGCCATGCCATGTCAGTTCTCATCAGTGCTCATCCGTGCCTTATCCATGCCACATTAGTGCTCATCAATGCCACATCAGTTCTCATCTGTGCATAGCTCCCAACTGTCCCTGATTTCAAGGGACTGTCCCTGATTCAGAACAAAGTCCATCTGTCCTTCTTTCCTCCTCATTTGTCCCTCAT
Source organism: Lithobates clamitans (assembly GCA_037952925.1). NCBI lineage: Eukaryota > Metazoa > Chordata > Amphibia > Anura > Ranidae > Lithobates > Lithobates clamitans. Next base: position 2,317,308 of record JBBGZY010000725.1, on the reverse strand, counting down.
TTTGATCTAATCTATGTAGTTGTACATAAAATGCACTTTTTATCTTTCAAAAAGTGTTTCCCAGTCCTAAACCTTTGGTCCAATTTCTAAATTGCTGCATTTGTAAGCCAGTATAAAGAAATAGTAGTGGTAAAAAAAGCACTTGTGGCTTTAACTAATAATTTTTTTTGTATAATTCTCCTTTAACCACTTCAATACAGGGCTTTTATACGCCCTTCCTCCCCAGACCAATTTTTAGCTTTCAGCGCTCTCACATTTTGAATGACAATTACTCAGTCATGCTATACTGTACCCAAACAACATTTTTATCATTTTTTTTCTCACAAACAGAGCTTTCTTTTGGTGGTATTTAATCACCGCTGGGTTTTTAATTTTTTGCAATATAAGCGAAAAAAGAGAGACATTTTTGAAAAAGAACCACTTTTTTTTTTAGTTTCTATTGTAAAATTTTGCAAATAAGTAATTTTTCTTCATAAATTTGGGCCAAAATGTATACTGTTACATATCTTTAGTAAAAATAACCCAAATTAGTGTATATTATTTAGTCTCTGTGAAAGTTATAAAGTCTACAAGCTATGGTGCAAATCATTGAAAATTGATCATACCTGATCACACCTTATGTACTGAATGCCTATCTAATTTCTTGAGACCCTAACAAGCCAGGAAAGTACACATACCCCCCAAATTACCCTTTTTTGGAAAGCAGACATTCCAGGTTATTTAGTAAGAGGCATGGTGAGTTTTTTGAAGTTGTAATTTTTTCACACATTTCTTGGGAAAATTTAATATTTTTTTTTACATAAAATTGTCATAATAACAAGTTATTTCTCTCACACAGCACATGCATACTTGCATTGACACCCCAAAATACATTCTGCTACTCCTGAGTATGGCGATACCACATGTGTGAGACTTTTACACAGCCTGGCCACATACAGAGGTCCAACATTGAAGTAGCACCTTCAGGCATTCTACAAGCATAAATTACACATCTCATTTCTCAACCACCTATTACAGTTTTGAAGACCCTGGAGCACCAGGACAATGGAAACGCCCACAAAAGGACCCCTTTTTTTAAAGCTTACACCCCAACGTATAATCTATGAGGCATAGTGAGTCTTTTGAACAGGTCATTTTTTCCAGAAGTTTTTGGAAAATGTAGAAAAAAAATGAAATGAAAACGCATTTCTTTTACACAAAGTTGTCCATTTATAAGATATTTCCAAGACACAGCATGTACATAGCAAAAAGGACACCCCAAAATACATTCTGCTACTCCTCCTGAGCATGGCGATACCACATGTGTGAGACTTTTACATAGCCTGGCCAGAGGCGGCTCTAGGCTTTGTGAGGCCTTAGGCAAAACTTAGACATGAGGCCCCACTCGCTCCCATAATGGGAAAAATAATTCAAAAGATAAAAAATAACGGTGTGCCCCCCCCACAGCACTGCCAACTTCCCTCCTCTGCCCTCACGCTGACAGCTGTCTGTGTGTGTGTGTGTGGGGGGGGGCTCTTTAGGATGGAGGCTGGGAAAAGCCCCCTACCTTTTCTAAACGAACACAGTGAGTGATTGGAATTGATTTGTGTTTACTATGCTTTGGTTTATGAATTAACAGGAGCCTCTGTCTCCTGTTCATTCATCTGCAGTGCAGCTAAGGCTACAGAGAAAGGAACTGGGGAATGCGTTTCCTCATTTCCTTTCTCTGTCTCAAAAGTGAGACTTCAGGGGTCCGTTTAAACCCCTGATATCTAACCAAAGAAACCAAAAAACTCTCACCAAAAAACGTAAAAAATAAATAAAAAGATTGTAAAAAAAAAATAAAATAACACTGTAAAAAATAAAAACAATAAAAAAAAAAGACAAAAATTTCTAATCAAACTAAAAAGCCATGCCCAATAGGTAGCATAATTTAGCCACACATACAAATGTTTCTGTATGGCACGGGTCACCCTCTAACTATTAGGGGCCCCTACTGTACAATGGCGGTAAACTTGAGTAGGAGAGGAAAGTGGAGGGTATGTGGGTGGGTAGTATGTACATGAGTGTATATAGGTGGGTAGCATGTACATGAGAGGAGTGTATGGTGGGTAGTATGTACATGAGAGGGGTGCGGAGTGTATGGCGGTGGGTAGTATGTACATGAGAAGTGCGGAGTGTATGGCGGTGGGTAGCATGTACATGAGAGGGGTGCGGAGTGTATGGCAGTGGGTAGTATGTACATGAGAGGGGTGCGGAGTGTATGGTGGGTGGTATGTACATGAGAGGGGTGCGGAGTGTATGCTGGGTAGTATGTACATGAGAGGGGTGTGGAGTGTATGATGGGTAGTATGTACATGAGAGGGGTGTGGAGTGTATGGTGGGTAGTATGTACATGAGAGGGGTGCGGAGTGTATGGTGGGGGGTATGTACATGAGAGGGGTGCGGAGTGTATGGTGGGTGGTATGTACATGAGAGGAGTGCGGAGTGTATGGCGGTGGGTAGTATGTACATGAGAGGGGTGCGGAGTGTATGGTGGGGGGTATGTACATGAGAGGGGTGCGGAGTGTATGGTGGGTAGTATGTACATGAGAGGGCGGCGGAGTGTATGGTGGGGGGTAGTATGTACATGAGAGGGGTGCGGAGTGTATGGTGGGTAGTATGTAAATAAGAGGGGTGCGGAGTGTATAGAGGTGGGTAGTATGTACATGAGAGGGGTGTGGAGTGTATGGTAGGTAGTATGTACATGAGAGGGGTGTGGAGTGTATGGAGGTGGGTAATATGTAAATGAGAGGGGTGCAGAGTGTATGGAGGTGGGTAGTATGTACACGAGAGGGGTTCGGAGTGTATGGTGGGTGGTATGTACATGAGAGGGGTGCGGCGTGTATGGAGGTGGGTAGTATGTAAATGAGAGGGGTGCGGAGTGTATGGAGGTGGGTAGTATGTACATGAGAGGGGTGCGGAGTGTATGGTGGGTGGTATGTACATGAGAGGGGTGTGGAGTGTATGGTGGGTAGTATGTACATGAGAGGGGTGCGGAGTGTATGGTGGGTGGTATGCACATGAGAAGGGTGCGGAGTGTATGGTGGGTAGTATATACATGAGAGGGGTGTGGAGTGTATGGTGGGTAGTATGTACATGAGAAGGGTGCGGAGTGTATGGTAGGTGGTATGTACATGAGAAGGGTGCGGAGTGTATGGTGGGTAGTATATACATGAGGGGGGTGTGGAGTGTATGGTGGGTAGTATGTACATGAGAGGGGTGTGGAGTGTATGGTGGGGGGTAGTATGTACATGAGAGGGTTGCGGAGTGTATGGTGGGTGGTATGCACATGAGAGGGGTGCGGAGTGTATGGTGGGTGGTATGTACATGAGAGGGGTGCGGAGTGTATGGTGGGGGTAGTATGTACATGAGAGGGGTGCGGAGTGTATGGTGGGTGGTATCCACATGAGAGGGGTGCGGAGTGTATGGTGGGTGGTATGTACATGAGAGGGTTGCGGAGTGTATGGTGGGTGGTATGTACATGAGAGGGGTGCAGAGTGTAAGGTGGGTAGTATGTACATGAGAGGGGTGCGGAGTGTATGGTGGTGGGTATGTACATGAGAGGGGTGTGGAGTGTATGGTGGGGGGTAGTATGTACATGAGAGGGGTGCGGAGTGTATGGTGGTGGGTATGTACATGAGAGGGGTGTGGAGTGTATGGTGGGTGGTATGCACATGAGAGGGGTGCGGAGTGTATGGTGGGTGATATGTACATGAGAGGGGTGCGGAGTGTATGGTGGGTGATATGTACATGAGAGGGGTGCGGAGTGTATGGTGGGTGGTATGCACATGAGAGGGGTGCAGAGTGTATGGTGGGTAGTATGTACATGAGAGGGGTGCAGAGTGTATGGTGGTGGGTAGTATCAAATACACATTGATACATTAGTGACCAGTGGCAGTTATTTAACCCCTTTGTGCTGCATTAGTGGCACCGGTATCAGAGTTTGTGAACCCTTTCATGCTGCACCATATAGGGGTTAATTAACTCTGATATCGGTACCACTATTGCAGCACAAAGGGGTTAATTAGCGGCCACTGGTCACTAATGTAGTAATGCATTAACCCCCTCCATGCTGCATATTACAAATACCAATGTAAATTACCCCCCTCCCCCCCTAAAGAGTTAAACACTTCAGGCAGTTGACACATCTAAGCCTCTATGACAACACTGCCTTAGGAAAGGCTTTAAGCCTCTGCAATCTTATTTGCACTGTTGCCCGGCGCTTCACTGGCTCCTCGCAAGTCTGTGCAGCAGCAATAATCTCCTCTGCTCTTTCATCCCGGCCTGTGAATGACATCACGCCGGGCGGGACTAGGAAACCCCTGTCGGGAGGAGATCACTCCGCCTGACAGGGAAGTGAATGCGTCTGTCGGTTGGACACACAGCATACTCGCACCGCACCTCTGCAGATAGACAGTGTACCGGCGGCCGGTGGGTGTCACGGCTGTCTGCAGCGGTGCGGACTCCGGAGCGAGCGGCATTTTCACAAGGCCTCCCTGCCCCCCAGTTCAGCCCTCCTACGTCCTGGCGGGTTCAGCAGTGGCCGGCCCGGCAGCTCCGCCTCCACCCCCTCTACAATTCGTCTGCAGCAGGCAGCGCATTCACCCTGCCAGGTTGGGGACACTGACCGGGGATATTCCCTCTCATTCTCCCACACACAGCAGGCAAATTAGGTGGCTGCGAGGCCCCTGGGAGCGCAAGGCCCTTAGGCGGCCGCCTTTTTTGCCTAATTAGAGAGCTGCCTCTGAGCCTGGCCACATACAGAGGCCCAACATCCAAGTAGCACTGTCAGGCGTTATACAAGCATAAATTACACATCTCATTTCTCAACCACTTATTACAGTTTTGAAGACCCTGGAGCACCAAGACAATGGAAATGCACACAAAATGACCCCATTTTGGAAAGCTAACACCCCAACGTATAATCTATGAGGCATGAGTCTTTGGAACGATTCATTTTTTTCCAGAAGTTTTTGGAAAATGTGGAAAAAAAATGAAAGTGCATTTTTTTTTACACAAAGTTGTCTATTTATAAGATATTTCCAACACACAGCATGTACATAGCAAAAAGGACACCCCAAAATACATTTTGCTACTCCTCCTGAGTATGGCAATACCACATGTGTGAGACTTTTACAAAGCCTGGCCACATACAGAGGCCCAACATCCAAGTAGCACTATCAGGTGTTCTAGGAGCATAAATTACACACATAAATTCCTGCCAACCTATCACATTGTTGAAGGTCCTTCATATTTCTAACACATAGCATGTACTGTACATACCAATTACAAACCAAAATACATTCTGCTGAGCAAAGGGTAAAGAAAAGATTACCTGCGGTTTTAGTAGTGCAGTGGTCCCCAGAGGGGAGCATCGATCCAGGAAGCAGGCAGGAACGTGGAAAGCCACAACAAAACAGGCAGCAGGCAGGAACAGTCAGTACAGGTAGAGATGTCAGCACAGCCAAAGCATTGGTCCAGATGTGGTCAGCAGCAGCAAAAGGATCGTCCATGCAGCAGGCAGGAATACTGTCCATAGTTAGTACATGCAGCAGGCAGAGATATGGTCAGCACAGGCAGAGTATTTGTCCAGGGAGCAGGCAGGCCATCAAGCTTAGGGCATTGGTCAGGAAAGAATGGGGACAGGGGTAGAGGCTTCTCCCACCCAAATAGCTTTGAAGCCTCTGGGCAACCAGACCCTGTTCTGGGAACACAGAAAACCAAAAACTGTTTTTCTCAACTCAGAACACTATTCTGGAGCCCCTCACTGTGAAACCCCTGTGTAGCAGGGTGAAAGATCAGGCCAAGGGGCAGGCAAAAACATGGTCAACACGCAGAGGTCAGTACAGGTAAAAGGCAGAAATGGACGGTAGGCAGAGGCATAGTCAATACAGTCCAGGGTTAGTTCATGTGAAAGGCGGATAAACAATGCAGACGGCAGGCAGAGGCATAGTCGAGAAACAGGCCAGGGTCAGTTCAGATGGAAGACAATGATATGGTTGGTTGAGGCACCAGGGAAATATTCAGGACAGAAATTGAAAATGGGGAAATGGCAGTCTATTGGAAATATGGAAAGGGAAGACAACTGCGTTATATATATAGAAACTTATTACATTAAAAAAACATAATAAGAAAATGAATAAATGAATAAACCAAAGTGACAAAATCAGTGAGTGAAATAAATAAAAGCAGCCGCTAAAGGTGAGATACACACACTTCAAAACAATCAATAAGGAGCAGCACTGTGAGAATAAGCGTTTGTATGATAAAGCCCAGATAAAATTAAGTGAATATTAAACACAAGGTTTAAATAAATTAATAAAAAAAGTTCATAATAAAGTTCATATTAAACCATAGAGAATATAAAGACCTATCCAGAATCAAATTCAGATAAGTAGATGATGTGAAGAAACGTAGATACAAGCCCCAATCGACAAGTGGAAATGCAAATAAATTGAACATGTCCTTCACGGCACCACTGTGATAATAATAGGAATGCGCGATTACCAAACGGCAAGCTTGGGGGAGCTTGCGACCTTAACCCGGTCGGGGCCTTTGTGGAATGGAGACACCAACACACCACTTCCGCTTTGAGATAAACACGCTGTCCACCAAATATCAAGTAATCACTGTACTGTAGAGATATTACCTCTTTGTCCGGGGGGTTCCACCTTTGCCATTTATTTTCTTTATGGTCCAACAGAGCACAGCGGAGACTGACCAGTAACACCACCAACTGAACCACCAACTAAAGGATTCCTATTCTGACGGAGGGGAGGGCCGTTCCTTAGGAAGCCCCTCCCCTCTGTCAGAATAGGAATCCTTCAGTTGGTGGTTCAGTTGGTGGTGTTACTGGTCAGTCTCCGCTGTGCTCTGTAGCCCCTCCCCTCTGTCAGAATAGGAATCCTTCAGTTGGTAGTTCAGTTGGTGGTGTTACTGGTCAGTCTCCGCTGTGCTCTGTTGGACCATAAAGAAAATAAATGGCAAAGGTGGAACCCCCCGGACAAAGAGGTAATATCTCTACAGTACAGTGATTACTTGATATTTGGTGGACAGCGTGTTTATCTCAAAGCGGAAGTGGTGTGTTGGTGTCTCCATTCCACAAAGGCCCCGACCGGGTTAAGGTCGCAAGCTCCCCCAAGCTTGCCGTTTGGTAAGCGCGCATTCCTATTATTATCACAGTGGTGCGGTAAAGGACATATTCAATTTATTTGCATTCCCACTTGTCGATTGGGGCTTGTATCTACGTTTCTTCACATCATCTACTTATCTGAATTTGATTCCGGATAGGACTTTATATTCTCTTTGGTTTAATATGAACTTTATTATGAACTTTTTTTATTAATTTATTTAAACCTTGTGTTTAATATTCACTTAATTTTATCTGGGCTTTATCATACAAACGCTTATTCTCACAGCGCTGCTCCTTATTGATTCTATTGGAAATATGGCCTAATAGTTTACAAGAGTGTGATAGTGTCTGAAGCATTCTCCGATGCAAAGGCCAGGTTGGGAGGGACATTGGGGACCATGGAAACTGGTGTCTTTCCTAACTCCTCTTTTGGTGCACACCCGTCATTTTTTTTTGGCGTCGTCTTCCGCATCCTGATGGTGGAATATGGTCCGGAAAATGGCGATCCTGTAGTCTGCTGACACAATCAGAGCAAATGCTTTCTGGGGGAGATACTTGATCGATCAGGGCAGTGACAATGTCTTCAATAAATGTTATGAAGGTGTTGGGTGTTTCCGTCAATTTTTGGTTGATGATGAAAGAATTTAAAAGGGCCAAATGAAAAAAGTAAATTGCGACTTTTTTGTACCAGAAGAGGGATTTTCGTGTTGATAAATAGGGCTGCAACATTTTATCATTTAAATCCACACCCCCTCATAAATTTATTGTACTCAATGATACAGGAAGGCTTTCGAACGGGACCGCGTCTTCTGCGGAGTTCCACCGAGATGCCATCATGGATGGTGGACATGATGTACACATCTTTCCTATCCCTCCACTTCACAGCCAACACTTCCTCTTTCCTCAAGCTTGTCAATTCCCCCCTTTGTAGCGTTGTGGTGACTAGACTATGTGGAAAGCCCTTTCTGTTTTTTCTTGCTGTACCGCAGGCCAAAGTATTTTTTATGTTTAGGTGGCGAAAAAGGGGCAAAATGGAATAATAGTTGTCCATGTAAATATGATACCCCTTTTGGAGGAGTGGGAATGCCAACTCCCAGACAATTTTTACGCTTATTCCCATGTACGAAGGACACTCAGGGGGCTGGAGCTGGGAGTCTTTGCCTTCGTACACGTGGAATGAGTGTACATATCCGGTGGCGCTTTCACAGAGCTTGTAGAGTTTTAATCTGTACCTCGCCCTCTTATGCCCCGTACACACGGTCGGATTTTTCGATGGAAAATGTCCGATCGGAGCGTGTTGTCGGAAATTCTGACCGCGTGTAGGCTCCATCGGACATTTTCCATCGGATTTTCCGACACACAAAGTTGGAGAGCAGGAGATAAAATTTTCCGACAATAAAATCCGTTGTCGGAAATTCCGATCGTGTGTACACAAATCCGACGGACAAAGTGCCACGCATGCTCAGAATAAATAAAGAGAAGAAAGCTATTGGCCACTGCCCCGTTTATAGTCCCGACATACGTGTTTTACGTCACCGCGTTCAGAATGATCGGATTTTCCGACAACTTTGTGTGACCGTGTGTATGCAAGACAAGTTTGAGCCAACATCCGTCGGAAAAAATCCTAGGATTTTGTTGTCGGAATGTCCGAACAAAGTCCGACCGTGTGTACGCCCTATTACTGGGGATATATTGCTTGACTCTCAGTCAGCCTGTGAAATGGACCAAGGATTCGTCCACAGAGATCTTCTTGTCAGGGATATACATTTCAGCAAACCTCTTGGAGAAAAAATCAATTAGGGGGCAAATTTTATATCATTTATCTGAGTCTGGGTGACTTCGGGGGGGGGGGGGGGGGGGCACTGTGAATTATCGTTGAAATGCAGGAAGCGCATTATAATATCATATTGGAACCTGCACATGACAGATGAAAGAATTGGCATGTGGTGGATAGGGTTGGTCGACCAATATTTATGCACTTCATTTTTTTTTGTAAGCCCCATGTTGAGCGTTAGGCCTAAAAACAATTTAAGCTCCTCCACTGCTAGGGGTCTCTATTCAAAAGTGCGGGCATAGCTTGAGCTGGGGTTATTTTCAATAAATTGTTGGGCAAAAAGATTGGTTTGGTACACGATGCCGTGAACAAATTCGTCAGTGAAAAATAAATTTAAAAAATCAATTTTGGAAAAACCTTCTGTGTTGACTTGTACACCTGGCTGTGCTTTGAAAGGGGGGATCGTGGCTGACCCTGAGCTAGAAGGCAGCCACAATGGGTTTGCCAAGGCATCTGGAAGCTGGGTTTGGGCCCTAATTCTTTGGCGTGCCATTCCCGCACTTGTACTGGGCCTTTCCTCCTGGGGTCTAGCAGCACTTGTACTGGGTCTAGCACCGTTGGCACTGCTGGTAGCTGCCTGGTGTTCAGACCGTCTTCTTTTTGGACGGACTGCTTCCTCTTCTGATTCGGATCCTAATGTGCTGTCTTTGGGGGGGCTCATATTCCGAACCAGAATCGGAATCAGGACTGGGCGGTGAGAGCACCCCGTTGCTCTCATCGGTCAGACTCAGAATTTGATATGACTCTTCTGGCGTGTATACCTTTCTGGACATAGTGGCTGATGGGATCACAGGACAGGTACTCTGTTGGGATGGATGGATGGCAGGTACTCTGATGGCGGGTACTCTGGTGACAGGTACTCTGGTGACAGGTACTCTGATGGTGGGTAATTTTTTGACAGGTACTCCTGTTACAGGTACTGTGGTGACAGGTACCCCTGTGACAGGTACTGTGGTGACAGGTACTCTGATGGCGGGTACTCTGGTGACAGGTACTCTGATGGCGGGTAATCTGGTGACAGGTACTCCTGTCACAGGTACTCCGGTGACAAGTACTGTGATGACAGGTACTCCTGTGACATGTACTGTGGTGGCAGGTACTCCTGTGACAGGTACTGTGATGACGGCTACTCCTGTGACAGGTACTCTTTATTGGGGGGGGCAATCTGGACACTAGAATAATCTGTAACGGTAACTAATCTCTGTAACTCACTGTTCGCTGATCTTCTCCTCACACTGGATCGGTGTGTGAGGAGAAGAACCCAGAAACAGCCTTTACACAGCTGTTTGTTGACATTTGTGACTGGCTGTGATTGGACACAGCCGGTCACATGGTAAAAAGCCAATTTCATTGGCTCTTTACCCTGATCGGGGCTGGGCTTTGTCAGAGGGATAAGCCTCAACCCCCATCGCCGCGCTGCGCGCCCCCGGAGGTGAGCACGAGCGGCGTGTGCGCCGCTCTGCATAGTGACCGGCTGTGATTGGATACACTCCACCACCCGATCATTACCCCCATTGGTGAACGGCTGTGTCCCGAGGAACAAAGCGGATCCCCGATCGCCGCGCTGCGGGTCCCCGGGGGCCCGCAGCAGCGACCGAAAACCGAGGATGTCATATGAAGGCCGCCCAGGATGGGAGATCCCATCTGCGGATGTCATATGATTATGGCTGGGTAATGAAGTGGTTAAGGGGGTGTGACAGGGGGTGTACTTTTGCTAATAGGTGTCCCTTGTTCCCATCACAAAAAGTTGGGAGGTATGTCTGCGCCACATCCATGCCACATCAGTGCTCATCCATGCCACATCAGTGCTCATCCATGCCACATCAGTTCTCATCAGTGCCACACCAGTGCTCATCCATGCCACATCTATACCACTACAGTATCTCACAAAAGTGTAATAGGTAGTCAAATTAGATGTGCAATTTATGCTCCTAGAACACCTGACGGTGCTCTCTGCATTTTGGGCCTCTGTATTTGGCCCGGCTGTGTAAAAGTCTTACACATGTGGTATCGCCATACTCAGGACAAGTAGCAGGATATATTTTGGGGTGTAATTTTTGCTATGTACATGCTATGTATTAGAAATATCTATCTTATATATAGACAATTTTGTGTAAAAAAAAAAAAAAAAAAAGTGCTTTCATTTTCTTTACAAATTTTCCAAAAACCTGTGGAAAAAATGATATGTTGAAAAGACTCATTATGCCTTATAGAATATATGTTGGTTCGTTTACTTTCCAAAATGGGGTAATTTTTTTGGGCGTTTCTATTGTCCTGGTGCTCCAGGACCTTCAAAAGTGTAATGCCCTGTACACACGATCGCCCATTTACAAGTCTATTTACAGGTTCTGTACAATTTCCCAGTGGCGGCCCCTCCATTAGGGGCACTCGAGCACCGCTCACTCTATCCGCAGCTGCCACCCCCATGCTCTATCCATAGCCGCCACCCCCTATTCATGCGTCTGGCCCCTTTCAGGATGCCGGGCGCATGAATTACAGCGCGGGGGGGTTTGAAGCATTTGATAAGAGCCAGATGCTCTAATAGGCTACAAAATAGGGTTGGCTCGTGGCGCAGAGTGCTGCGCTCAGCCCACCCAGGTGTTACAACAGTGAATGAATATTCGCTATTGAAACATTGATCCTCAATCCGGCCAATCAGAAGCAGGTCTGAGATCCGTTTTCCGGTTGGCCAAAAAAAGAGAAGAGTTCCAATTGGTCGCTGAGGAGGAGGTAGGACACGGAAGCTTCCGTGATACCTGGGGAAGGGAAAGCCCTCTCCGCCGCCGAGCAAGGGAATCCGCCATGAGAAGTTCTGCCCACTATAGATGGGGTAAGTGCACCAGACCCGAACGACTGGAAGGGGGGGGGGGTTGGGTGAGGGGAGGTTGAGTGAGAGGGGGTGGGGGTGTTACTGTTTGCCATTACTGTTTGCCGCCCCTCCCCCCAAAAATTACCACCGGGCGCCACTGCAGTATCCACAAAAATAAACTGGGCAAAATCTCCAAAACAAAATCTTAGCAATGTCCCAGCACTCACTACAAATTCACATCCTAACTAACATGAGCAAGTCTAATGCATGTCAGGCTTTCACAGACACAAATAATTCTAAAGAAGCTTTAAAAAGCATTTTGATAAAGGAGGAATCCGAACAAAAAAAAAGAAAAAAAAAGAAGTACAATAGGGATGTTAAGGATTACAGGGACAATGTGGTTTTCAGGTGGCAGGTCATAGCCCCCTCTGACCTGACACCTGGTATAGCCAAAATTGGCTCACAACCAACTCCCGTAGCCAATGGAGGAATCATTACACATAATAGGAATGCATCTAATATTCCTGAGGTATATAGTCTTACACGCCATGCTTCCCCTAAACCCCAGAGAGGTAGAAGGGGTTTACAACAACATCCCAGTCAACCAAGAGGTGGGGGAGGAGGAAGGGCATCCTTCTCTCGTTCAACCTATCATTCACCTCCACCTTGGCGACACTGGGAGGGACAACACACTTACTATAATCACACTGGTACACGTGACCCTTGGGGAAATAATGATTCTCAGGATCAGTATATGGTAAAAACCAGGAATAGATTTCCCCCTTTGTCTAACGACATTAGGGGATCTGATCTAACAATAGGTGAAAATTATGGAGTCCCCCAGTTCTCCCTGAGCCAACGGGAGGACACAAAAGAAATGGGGACACAAGAGAGGGAGCAGAGGGGGGAGCAACCTTCACCCCAAAAAGAAGAAGAACTTAGACATCAATGGCATCATTAACAACTAGCCTACCGCCCACCGTCATATGACGGCGAGACGGTAAGCCTCTTGTTCTGGGCGGATGTCATATGACGTGAGCTCGTTTAAACAGGGCATGCGCGCGATCGTGAGCGCGCAGCACTGTACTGTCGGTTGCGGCGTGTCACCGAGACGCCACTCGTCACTGACAGGGGTGAACAGCCACTGTGCATGGCTGTTTACCACGTGATCGGCCGTGATGAAGTCACGGCCGATCACGAATGGTAAATCCCTGCATTGCACGGCGCATGCGCGCAATCGTGAGTGTGTTCCCGGGAACACTGCTCGTCACCGACGATAGTACACAGCCATTGCCCAGGGCTGTGTACCATGTGATCGGCTTTGATCCATTCACAGCCGATCACTAACTGTAAACAAAGAGCTGTCACTAGCTGTTACTAGCCCTTCTCTCCTCACACACTGTTTCCAGTGTGAGGAGAGAAGAGCCAGGAGCAGTGAGTTACAGATCTATGTTTAGTAGTGTCTGCACCAACACCACACCTGTCCCATCGCCCCCCCAATTGTCATCTGTCACCCAACAGTCACCCCATAAAAGTGCACCTGTCACATAAGAGACTGCCATCAGTGACCATCAGCGGTGCAACCGTCACCCATCAGTGACCTGCCCTGTCACCCGTCACCCATCAGTGACCTGCCCTGTCACCTGTCACCCACCAGTGACCGTGCCCTGTCACCCGTCACCCATCAGTGACCGTGCCCTGTCACCCATCAGTGACCATCAGCGGTGCACCCGTCACCCATCAGTGAACGTCACCTGTCAGTGACCATCGCCTGTCAACAATCTGTGACTATCACCTGTCACCGTCCGTGGCCTGTCACCCTTCAGTGACCGTGCCCTCTCACTCATCACCCATCAGTGACTGTGCCCTGTCACCCGTCACCCATCAGTGTCTGTGCCCTGTCACCCATCAGTGACCATCAGCAGTGCACCTGTCACCCATCAGTGACCGTCACTGGTCAACTACCTGTGACCATTACCCGTCACCGTCCGTGGCCTGTCACCCATCAGTGACCATTGCCTGTCACCCATCAGTGACCATCGCCCATCACACCATCATCACCTCTCAGTGAACGTCACCTGCCACCCATCGCACAGCCCATCAGTGACCGTCACCTGCCACCCATCTGTCACCCGTCGCACAGCTACCTGCCACACAGCCATGTCCAAAAGAGGATATACTAGTGAGGAGGTGTTCCAGATCCTCTCTATGACTGATGAGAGCCCTGGGGAGTTCTCATCAGAGTCCAATTCTGATTCCGTCACGGCCGATCACGAATTGTAAATCCCCGCATTGCACGGCACATGCGTGCAATCATGAGCACGCTGAGCGTGCACGACGGTGGCGGCGTGTCCCCGGGAACACTGCTCGTCACCGACGATAGTACACAGCTATTGGTCAGGGCTGTGTACCATGTGATCGGCTGTGATCCATTCACAGCCGATCACTAACTGTAAACAAAGAGCTGTCACTAGCTGTTACTAGCCCTTCTCTCCTCACACACCGTTTCCAGTGTGAGGAGAGAAGAGCCAGGAGCAGTGAGTTACAGATCTATGTTTAGTAGTGTCTGCACCAACACCACACCTGTCCCATCGCCCCCCCCCCCAATTGTCATCTGTCACCCAACAGTCACCCCATAAAAGTGCACCTGTCACATAAGAGACTGCCATCAGTGACCATCAGCGGTGCAACCGTCACCCATCAGTGACCTGCCCTGTCACCCGTCACCCATCAGTAACCATGCCCTGTCACCCGTCACCCATCAGTGACCGTGCCCTGTCACCCATCAGTGACCGTGCCCTGTCACCCATCAGTGACCATCAGCGGTGCACCCGTCACCCTTCAGTGACCGTCGCCTGTCAACAATCTGTGACTATCACCTGTCATCGTCCGTGGCCTGTCACCCATCAGTGACCGTGCCCTCTCACCCATCACCCATCAGTGACTGTGCCCTGTCACCCATCAGTGACCATCAGCGGTGCACCTGTCACCCATCAGTGACCGGTGCATGTCAACTACCTGGGACCATTACCCGTCACCGTCCGTGGCCTGTCACCCATCAGTGACCATTGCCTGTCACCCATCAGTGACCATCGCCCATCACACCATCATCACCTCTCAGTGAACGTCACCTGCCACCCATCGCACAGCCCATCAGTGACTGTCACCTGCCACCCATCTGTCACCCGCCACAAAGCCATGTCCAAAAGAGGATATACTAGTGAGGAGGTGTTCCCGCTCCTCTCTATGACTGATGAGAGCACCGGGGAGTTCTCATCAGAGTCCAGTTCTGATTCCGAATCAAATTCGGCATTTGAACCGATCAAGAGTAGTAATGATTCGGATGAAGAATGGGTCCCTCCTAAAAGGGCACGACACTCTGGAAACCAGGAAGCCGCCAGCAACCACAATTATATTCCCAGGCCCAGTACCAGCTCTGCCGCCAGAAATAGGCCCCAGGAAGAAAGGCCCAGTACCAGTGCTGCCGCCAGAAATAGGCCCCAGGAACAAAGGCCCAGTACCAGTGCTGCCACCAAAGATAGGCACCGCGCACAAATGCCCAGGCCCAGTACCAGTGCTGCCACATCACACCTGAGTACCAGCACAGGAATTTCAACTCCCCCAACTACTGGAGTGTCACGTCCCCCAAGAGCCAGGGCCGCTACATACATGCCAGATGGTCTTGCCAACCCAACATGGCTGCCTTCCAACTCGGGATCACCAATTATTCACCCTTTCACAGCACAGCCAGGTGTGCAGGCCAACACCCAAAATTTGACAGAGATCTATTTTTTTCACCTGTTTTTGCCCGACACTTTGCTGAAATTCATTGTGGACCAGACAAATTTGTATGCCCAGCAGTATATTGCCAGCAACCCCCAATCATCTTATGCCGTCCGTTTGAGTGGAGAGATTTGAATTTGGAGGAGTTCAAATAGTTTTTGGGCCTCACCCTAAATATGGGGCTTACAAAAAAAAATGAAGGACATACCTATTGGTCCACCAACCCCATCCACCATACGCCCATGTATTCTGCCGCAATGTCCAGGTCCCGATATGAGATGATTATGAGATTCTTTCATTTTAATGACAACACCCAGTGTCCTCCCCGCAATCATCCAAATTCCGATAAGCTATACAAGATTCGCTCACTGATAAATTTATTTTCCCAACGATTTGCAGAACTCTATGTCCCCGAGAAGAATATATGTGTGGATGAGACCATTTTCAGGCCGCCTAGGAATAAAACAATATATTCCTAGCAAAAAGGCCAAATAAGGAGTAAAATTTTACAAGCTCTGTGAGAGAGCCACGGGAAATCTATATGCATTCCGCATATATGAAGGAAGAGATTCCCAGCTCCAGCCCCCTGAGTGCCCGGCCTACATGGGCACAACTGGAAAAATCGTATGGGACCTGGCTTACCCACTTCTGAAAAAAGGATATCATATATACCTGGACAACTTTTATACCAGCCTGACCCTTTTTAGACACCTATATATCGAAAAAACCCTGGCCTGCAGAACCTCAAGAAAAAATAGGAAGGGCTTCCCACAATCCATAGTGAACAAAAAGCTGCAAAGGGGGGAAAGAGCAACACTAAGATGCAATGAAGTGCTGGCCTTGAGGTGGAAGGATAACAGGAACGTGCACATGATGTCCACCATTCACGATGACACTACAGTTGTAGTTCAGCGAAGACGAGGTCCCATTGAAAAACCGACATGTGTCCAAGACTATAATCTCCACATGGGGGGGGGGGGGGGGGGTGGATTTCAATGACCAAATGATTCAGCCCTATTTGTCAATAAGGAGGTCCCGATTCTGGTACAAGAAGGTAACAATTTATTTAATCCATTTGGCCATTTACAATTCCTACATAGTCTACACAAAATCCACAGAAAGCCCCGCCCCCTTCCTAAAATTCATAGAAGTAGTAGTCACGTCCCTCATCTATCAACAAATACCCCCCCCACAAGACCTTCGTTCTGATGCTGTTAGCCGACTTCATGAAGGCCACTTCCCGTACAACATTTCACCATCGGAAGCAGGCCGAAGACGGCAAAAAAGATGTTGCGTGTGCAGCAGAAGAGGTTTTCGAAAAGATACCAGCTTCCATTGTCCCCAGTGTCCCTCCCAACCTGGCCTTTGCATTGGTGAATGCTTCGAACTGTATCATACATCCCTAAATTATTAGCCCATATTTTCCCCCATTTTCGATGATCATTTTCCATGCTTCCCCAAATAACCATGCCACTGCCTTCAACGTGAACTGACCCTGGCCTGCTTTTTGACTATGCCTCTGCCTACCGTTTGGACTGCTTCCACATGAACTGACCCTGGTCTGTTTTGACTATGCCTCTGCCCACCGTTTGGACTGCTTGCTCGTGAACTGACCCTGGCCTGTTTTGTGACTATGCTTCTGCCTACTGCTTGGACTGCTTGCACGTTAACTGACCCTGGCCTGTTTTATGGACTATGATTTTGCCTACCGCTTGGACTGATCTGTTGCCCTGCTACTATAGTACACAGGGGTCTCACATATGTGAGGGGCTCCAGAATAGTTTTTCCGGATGGAGAAAACAATTTTTTTTTGTTTTCTCCGGGTTTTGTAATTTCCGGATTAGGGTCTGGAGTCCGGAGGCTTCATAGAGATTTGGGTGGGTCAAAGCCTCTACCCCTGTGCCCCTGTGCACAGGTCTTACCCGATTGCGGCCCTCAGCCTGCTGCTGACTTACTGCCATCACGCCTTTGCCTGCCGCATGAACGGACCACACCTCTGCCTGCTACCTGGACTATGCAAATAATTAGCTGTAGCAAGAGGCAGTATGTTTATGAAGGGCTGGAGAGCGGTACAATAATGAGTGTCGGCAGGTAACAGTGTACCAGGACCAATATTATGGCTGTGCTGGCTGTCTCTGCCTGGACAATTTCTATGGACAAATGCTTTGGCTGTGCTGACAATATCCTTGTGCTGACTATAGACAATATTCCTGCCTGCTGCCTGGATAATTACTATTGCTGTCACTAAGCACATCCCTGACTGCTGCCTGGACCAGTGCTCTCTTCTGTGGACACTACTAAAAGCACAGGTAATACTTTTTGTTTTTTACCCTTCCCACAATAGAATTTATTTTGGATTGTAATTCTTGGTATGTACATGCTATGTGTTAGAAATATGAAGGGCCTTCAAAAATGATAGGTTGCCAGGAAATTATCTATGTAATGTATGCTCCTAGAACGCCTGATGGTGCTACTTGGATGTTGGGCCTCTGTATGTGGCCAAGCTGTGTAAAAGTCTCACACATGTGGTATCCCCATACTCAGGAGGAGTAGCAGAATGTATTTTGGGGTGTCATTTTTGCTATGTGTTGGAAATATCTTATAAATGGACAACTTTGTGTAAAAAAAATGCGTTTTTATTTTTTTTCCACATTTTCCAAAAACTTCTGGAAAAAAAATAACCGTTCAAAAGACTCATTATGCCTCATAGATTATACGTTGGGGTGTTTGCTTTCCAAAATGGGGTCATTTTGTGGGCAATTCCTTTGTCCTAGTGCTCCAGGGCCTTCAAAAGTGTAATAGGTGGTTGAGAAATGAGATGTGCAATTTATGCTCGTAGATTGCCTGATGGTGCTACTTCAATGTTGGGCCTTTGTATGTGGCCAGACTGTGTAAAAGTCCCACACATGTGGTATCACCATACTCAGGAGGAGTAGCAGAATGTATTTTGGGGTGTCATTTTTGCTATGTATTTGCTATGTGTTGGAAATATCTTATGAATGGACAACTTTGTGTAAAAAAAATGCGTATTCATTTTTTTTCCACATTTTCCAAAAACATCTGGGAAAAAAATAACCGTTCAAAAGACTCATTATGCCTCATAGAATATACGTTGGGGTGTTTGCTTTCCAAAATGGGGTCATTTTGTGGGCAATTCCTTTGTCCTGGTGCTCCAGGGCCTTCAAAAGTGTAATAGGTGGTTGAGAAATGAGATGTGCAATTTATGCACGTAGATCGCCTGATGGTGCTACTTCAATGTTGGGCCTTTGTATCTGGCCAGGCTGTGTAAAAGTCCCACACATGTGGTATCGCCATACTCAGGAGGAGTAGCAGAATGTATTTTGGGGTGTCATTTTTGCTATGTATTTGCTATGTGTTGGAAATATCTTATGAATGGACAACTTTGTGTAAAAAAAATGCGTTTTCATTTTTTTTCCACATTTTCCAAAAACATCTGGAAAAAAAATAACCGTTCAAAAGACTCATTATGCCTCATAGATTATACGTTGGGGTGTTTGCTTTCCAAAATGGGGTCATTTTGTGGGCAATTCCTTTGTCCTAGTGCTCCAGGGCCTTCAAAAGTGTAATAGGTGGTTGAGAAATGAGATGTGCAATTTATGCTCGTAGATTGCCTGATGGTGCTACTTCAATGTTGGGCCTTTGTATGTGGCCAGACTGTGTAAAAGTCCCACACATGTGGTATCACCATACTCAGGAGGAGTAGCAGAATGTATTTTGGGGTGTCATTTTTGCTATGTATTTGCTATGTGTTGGAAATATCTTATAAATGGACAACTTTGTGTAAAAAAAAAAATGCGTTTTAATTTTTTTTCCACATTTTCCAAAAACTTCTGGAAAAAAAATAACAGTTCACAAGACTCCTTATGCCTCATAGATTAGACATTGGGGTGTTTGCTTTCCAAAATGGGGTCATTTTGTGGGTAATTCCTTTGTCCTGGTGCTCCAGGGCCTTCAAAAGTGTAATAGGTGGTTGAGACATGAGTTTTCATTTTTTTTCCACATTTTCCAAAAACATCTGGAAAAAAAATAACCGTTCAAAAGACTCATTATGCCTCATAGATTATACGTTGGGGTGTTTGCTTTCCAAAATGGGGTCATTTTGTGGGCAATTCCTTTGTCCTAGTGCTCCAGGGCCTTCAAAAGTGTAATAGGTGGTTGAGAAATGAGATGTGCAATTTATGCTCGTAGATCGCCTGATGGTGCTACTTCAATGTTGGGCCTTTGTATGTGGCCAGACTGTGTAAAAGTCCCACACATGTGGTATCACCATATTTAGGAGGAGTAGCAGAATGTATTTTGGGGTGTCATTTTTGCTATGTATTTGCTACGTGTTGGAAATATCTTATAAATGGACAACTTTGTGTAAAAAAAATGCGTTTTCATTTTTTTTCCACATTTTCCAAAAACTTCTGGAAAAAAAATAACCGTTCAAAAGACTCATTATGCCTCATAGATTATACATTGGGGTGTTTGCTTTCCAAAATGGGGTCATTTTGTGGGTAATTCCTTTGTCCTAGTGCTCCAGGGCCTTCAAAAGTGTAATAGGTGGTTGAGACATGAGATGTGCAATTTATGCTCGTAATCGCCTGATGGTGCTACTTCAATGTTGGGCCTTTGTATGTGGCCAGGCTGTGTAAAAGTCCCACACATGTGGTATCCCCATACTTGGTAAGAGTAGCAGAATGTGTTTTGGGGTATAATTTGTTGTATGCATATGCTCTGTGAGAGAAATAACCAGTTAATATGACAATTTTGAAAAACAAAACAAACAAAAAACAAATCTTCCTTTTGCAAAGAATTTTGGGAAAAATTTACAACTTAAAAAAACTCACCATGCTACTTACTTAATACCTTGGAATGTCTACTTTCTAAAAAGGGGTAATTTGGGGGGTATTTGTACTTTTCTGACTTGTTAGTACCTCAAGAAATTAGATTCATCTGATGTACTGAAGGCCTGATCAGATGTTTTCAATTTTCAGTGATTGGCACCATAGTTTGTAGACTCTATAACTTTCACAAAGACCAAATAATATACACTAATTTGGGTTATTTTTACCAAAGATATATAGCAGTATAAATTTTGGCCAAAATTTATGAAGAAAAATTACTAATTTGCTAAATTTTATGACAAAAACAAAGAAAAAGGCAATTTTTCACAAAATGTACGGTCTTTTTTTATTTATAGCACAAAAAATAAAAAACCCATTAGTGATTAAATACCATCAAAAGAAAGCTCTATTTGTGTGAAAAAAAGGACACAAATTTCATTTGGGTACAGTGTTGCATGACTGAGTAATTGTCATTCAAAGTGTGAGAGCACCGAAAGCTGAAAATTGGTCTGGGCAGGAAGGGGGTTTAAGTACCCTGTATTGAGGTGGTTAATCTTAGCACCAAGGAACTATCTAGGGAGGAACTTTTGACTTTGAATAAGGGATTAAAATTTGCTCCACCACGGAACCTCAACAAGTTCCAGACATTTATAGATGTACAAAAGTACACGCGTAAATTGAACATTACAAGATATCTCTTCAGCAACCAAGCCAGGCAACTGGCGAGGGAAACTTCCACTATTGTTCATTCGAACTTGTCTAATGCCTCACTTTTTAATCCTCCAGGAAAGTTGGCTCCAAATGTCAATGTTTTCCGTGATTTGATCATTAAGGATTTGGGAAGTTTGAAAACAAGGGTGGTACAACCTCAAAAGGACATTATAGTTGGAATTGAAACTTTGTGTAGTAGGAAGGATATAGTGGTATGCCCGGCAGATAAACATGGGGCCATTGTTATTCTAGACAAGGAAACTTATTCTAATGAGATGTTGAGGATTCTTTCGGATTCCGAAACATACTCTCCCTTAATGTCAGATCCCACATTTAGATTTAAACAGAATCTGAAAACACTCATTGAAAAGGGTTCAGACATGGATATTCTAAACAAAAAGGAGACAGAATATTTAGTACCTCTGGCACCACGTTTGCTAGTTGTATATACTACCTAAGATTCATAAGTCTTTAATAAACCCTCCGGGAAGACCCATCATCAGTCAAGTATTGACAACCACTGGTGATGGGGACTCCATCTTTTTTAAAAGATACCAAGCATGTTATCAATTTGCTTAGTGGGGTTGAATGGAAATCAACATATATGTTGGTAACCGCGGATGTTGCATCGCTCTATACGGCAATTTTCCATCATTTGGGCCATGAAGCGGTGCAACATTTTCCTTATCGTGACTCCAATATTTCTGTTGTGCAAAGCAAATTTGTGATGGAACTATTGGACTTTTCGATGAAGCATAACTATTTCTGGCATAATGGGACCTATTACTTACAAACGAAGGGAGTGGCTATGGGAGCAAAATTTGCTCCCAGTATGGCCAATCTTTTTATGGCCAAATGGGAAGAGGACGTGGTTCTATATGACAAGCGTGTGGAGCTTGTCATGTGGAAAAGGTTTATTGACGATGTCCTCTTCATATGGGAAGGTGATATTGAATCAATGACCACCTTTTGTCCTTTTTAAATGACAATGACAGCGGTATCGTACTTAGTTATGAATCTAGCCCTGTCCATATTCATTTCCTGGATTTAAAAATCACCACAGAGAATGAGAAGATTATTACATCTACATTCTTCAAAGCGACAGACAGGAACCGGTATATCCTATTGGATTCCTGTCATCACTGTTCCTGGTCCCGAAGGGTTAATTTTACGGCTCAGGCGCAACTGTACCAATCTAGATGAGTTTAAGCAGGATCTTTGGTCCTCAAGTCCAGATTTCTTACCAAGGCTATGACAGCCTGGCCCTTGATTCACTAATAACAGAAGTGGGTAATAAAGATCGTCAGGCTCTCTTAGGTGACAAATCACCACAAATAGAGAACAGAGAGGATTTTGGTCTAGCCTTTCTCACTACTTTTTCTAGCCAACACTGGGCTATAAAGAGAATAGTTAAAAGACATTGGCCTGTTATTAAAAATGATAGGGTTTTGGGTCCTTTGTTGACAGATAAGCCACGTGTGTTATTTAAGGGTGCCTCTAACCTTAGGCACACTATAGCACCAAACGTCCCGGATCCACCAACACGTCCTACTTTCTTCGGAGATATGAAAGGTTTCTTTCCCTGTAGGAAATGCCAGATTTGTAAATTAAATGCATTCCATGGGAGGAGATTAACAGAATTTACATCAGTTGGGGCAGGTACTACACATTTGAATAAATCCTTCATCACTTGCGCCACCAAGTGTGTTGTGTACCTTTTAAGGTGTCCCTGCGGGTTGGAATACGTAGGGCGTACTATTCGGATGTTACATGTGCAACTAGGAGAACATGTCGCTAACATCCGAAGGGGCTTCGATAAACATAACATTTTGAAACATTATGATCTCAAACATAATAGAGACCCCAAAGGCACCACTTTTTTTGCTTTGGAAAAATACATACCACACTGGCGAGGCAGTATGGTAGACGCAGTATATCTAGAAGCGAAACCAACTGGATATACAGACTTGGTTCTCATGTGCCCAATGGCCTGAATGTGGAGTGGGACATCAATTGTTTTATTAATAACTGCTGATATCCCCTCTACAAAAGTTACTATTGTTGGTGCTGTCAAAATTTTAGCCATTATGGGGTTTCTTCCCGCCCCCCTCCTTCTCCATGTCAAGGTTTCTGTTTTCTGTCTTTTGTTAATCTTAGGCATGTCAATTTCTTAAGATAAAATATTTTGGATCATGTAGCCTTTTGGTCGCCTAATATTGACTATTGCTTTATAAATGACGAATGAATTTTATGTATAGGTAATGGGGAGGTTATGCTTATGGATGGCAACAAGGATGAACTGTAGCATTTCATTCTCCCCTTTCCTCTTGTTTTTACTATTTGTTTTTTAATTTAAGGTTCAACATACCTTTTGAGGCATTATCGTGTTTGTCCACAAGATGGCACTATGAATGCCTCATTTACATGTTCACATTGTATTAGTATTGCGGACTCCCGGGGTATTCATTGGACACCTCCCCCTATTGATTCCGCTTAATTAGGTAGCGCTATACAAGTCACTCATTCATTCATTTATTCAATTAGCTCCTAGTGTCTCTTTTTGTGCAACCAATGGCTGAGCTTCTCCGTTTTGCTGTTTGGGTATTTAATGCGCACGCACGGACGTGTGTGCATGCCCCTGATGACGTCATTTCTGATGAAACGGTTGTAAGGTAGACACGTACGCAGGCACTGCGCAGAACGATCGATACTTTGGAGCCTTTTTTAAAAAATCCTTGCAAGGAACGCTTTTTGTTTTTTGTATGCCTCTGGTAATTTTTAAATAAAGAAAGGCAAAAGGTCACTCTTCACTATTGGAGTTTCTTTTTCTCTTTTTGGATATTCATCATCGCTGTATGCGGTCTTTCACTACTGGAACCCCTCTGGATACACGTGGAGTACTCTGAAGTGTACCCCTTATCCTGGAAGCGATTGTCCTGTGGTGTCGCTTGGATATCTCTGAGAGGGATATCTTCTCTGACGGCTGCGGATCGTTAGCTGGAGGAAGTGTCCAGGGTTTCCATTGTAGATTCTACCAAGCCTATATTAAGGGCTTTCTGGTAAGCCTCTAATCTCATCAAGGTGATGGGCAACGTATGCGGTGAAAGTCACATTTATATATCTGCAGTGAAGTCACCACACTATACTATGTAGCAGTACCCTCATGAGGGCTGCTGAGTTGGTTATAGCAATCCGCCAATCTGCTTCTGACCTCCCATCACCATTTGACAATAAAGAGCCACTCTGAATAACTCTTCAAAGATAGACTTAGAGGGATTATTCCTGAGAATCCAAAGGCCAGAAACCATACCCACTTCTTCCTAAAGTTTCAGGGAATTAGACACCCACATAGTCCTTGGAAGGCACAGTCATCATGTTAACCAGGCCGGAGATAACTTGGGATCCCCACACGATGACCTGACACATGACCATGAACGGACCATTGCTTTACTTAGTCAGGAATTACTAATGCTGTGTTCTTCAGTTCCAGCATTCTACACTGTACTGATTCACTTCTCTTCTGGTGTTCCATTAACCTTCTCCTTGAGAACAGTTCTATGTCCCCAGTCACAGAATGCGGCTCCAACTCCTCCGCTTTACCGCTACTTCCTCAGCTTTATCCTCTCTGTATCCAAGTCCTGTGTTCCCTGGTCACAGCAACCCGATGTCTCCATAAGATCCTCATCTTTGTCTTCTCTATTGATGGCTCCTCCATCCCTCCTCCGCGCATGGCGCGTCCCCGCATGGGGATGCCCAGGACAGCACCTGTTACTCCATGCTGTCTTTCTGTAATCCCAACTCCAGAACTCCCCTGGAAGCATGTGACCCCAGCTTATATGAGAGGCCTGCCCCTGCCAGTCCAAATTAATGATTGGTCAGAGCTCCCCACATGAGCTGCCTGCCTGTCATGAAAGACGTCTGCGGAGTACAGCTGCTGTTTCCAGGCGCATATCTGTGCGCAGGCGCCAACCAAGAATGACCAGAACCACAGACGTCTCTGTAGACGCGCATGCAAGAACGCGACCGCGCGTTCGCACACGCGTTTGTGTGTTCGTGCATGCACCTGTCACCAGAACAGGCGCTAGTCGGCCTATTTAAACAGAGCTTCAACGCTAAACTGGATGCTGCTTGGTCTACAGCGTTTACTTGAATCCTGCTTCCTGTGTGTTTGACTTCTGTTACCAATCCGGCTTGCTCCCGACTACTCCTGCCTGCTTCCTGCCCTGACCTCTGGCTTCCCACGGACTGATCTCTGTCTCCAGTTCCTGTTACTTAGCATTTGTTGCCAAACCTGCCTGTGACCCGACTACGCTCCTGCCTGCTGTTTATGCCTGATTTGCCCATCTGTTGCCAACCGACTTGTGACCTGACTACATTTTTGTCTGCTGCCTTGCTTGATCTGCCTGTCTGCTGTCTACCCGACTTGTCTGACCCTGCTCCTAGCCATCCAGCCTGCTACAAGCTCCTGCTTCCTGTGGTGCACCTATGCCTATCTGCTGCCAAGTCTGCCAGCCATCTGCCTGCTCGCTTGCCTGCTATCTGCTGTGATCCGGCTACCTGTTGTGAGTTCCTGGCTTCTACCGGTACAGACTTCTGGACTGATCATAGTGGCTCACGAGCTGGAGCTGTACGAGAGGCCTTCCTCTACACGTCAGGCTCACCAACCAGGTACGTGACACTGCCACTCAGGTCTCAAGTCCAACCCCTCTTCCAGAACAATACCTCTGAAAGCAGGGGAGGCATCTCTGAACCAGAGTGTAGGTGGCCACACCCCCCACTACACTGATCACTCCCAGTCCCCAGATCACAACAACCAGGCCCAGCCTAAAGCACAGGCCTGGTCAAATTTATCTGCTCTGAAGCCCTGTAATAGAAAAATATAACACTAGCACTTCCTGCAGAGTACAACCTGAGCAGACATGCCAGTGGTGAGACATATATGCCCGTAGGCCAATATACTTTCTGTTTGGCTCCTAAACAGAAGTCCTTTTTTTTTGTAGCAAAGGGAATGGAAACAGGAACAGCACACCCTAGTGTCAATGACTTAGTCCATGTCAGGCACCCTGAGTGCCAGTCTCCTGCTTAAACAGTCATTTGGGGAAAACCCACCCTAACTTAGCTGCCCTCTTGCTGTCATATGGGTAAACCTAACACATCTGTGGCAGAAAATATCGTGGGTCCGGCAATCTCCTGCGACTCTCACAGAGATAGAATAACTCAGGGTATGCTGTCCAGCTTTAAGCACAAGCACCTTATCCCAATAAATGGCCCTCCTGAGCTTCCACTCTCTGTGAATGTCTTTAAAATGTACCCAGACCTCACTTTCCGGTGTCCGCTTCGGTTTTGGTACATGGAGGTAATCCCAGACCAAGTCATTCTCCCACTGCTCCCGAAATTTTTCAATTATCTCCATGATGTGGTTTGAAACATATGGGTAATCCAAGCCCCACTCCTGAGCAACTCTCCTCTGTACATCCCTTTGAAAATGGGAAAGTCTCGGTAGTTCTTTGGGCCTTCCTCACCCAGGCAGAACACAAGAGTCGGTGGCCTTGTTAACCCATTGCTGGTATGTAGATGCTCTGGTAGGAAGAGCATTTGATGAATTGCTAAAGGGGGGTACTGGGGGGTTATGGGGATCTTGGTGACCCCTCCGGTGCTCTGGTGGAAGCTCCAGCAGAGGTGGAACTTTCCAAAAAACATTGCTCCTCATCACTGGATTTAGCCTCTTCTG
Organism: Lithobates clamitans; assembly: GCA_037952925.1. Classification (NCBI taxonomy): domain Eukaryota; kingdom Metazoa; phylum Chordata; class Amphibia; order Anura; family Ranidae; genus Lithobates; species Lithobates clamitans. Next base: position 2,290,437 of record JBBGZY010000725.1, on the reverse strand, counting down.
GGGATGACCATTCGAAAAGATTTTCTAAAGACCCATACTTCTCCAGTACTTCAGGTGACCCCCAATCCACAGCCCGGCCCTTGTTCACTCTATCGAGAGATCCCCCTCCCGTGACTGCGGCTCCTTCCGGACAGGCACAACAAGGGACTTACTCCCAGCTGACTCCTCAGTGGTATCTTCCAGAGACTGCCCACTGACCTGACAGTCTCCAGGTCCCTGACCAGGCTACAGGCTTCCCCGAGCGCACGTGAGGAACTGTATCTGTACATTTTCAAAGTACACTCCAGAGACACCTGGCGGCAGGCACTGTTGAACTGCAGGCTAACTTGGCAGCAGTCACCAATTACACAGGAAAATGTCTCCATTGTGATGTCCCACTGTAAGAGACTGACTCCCTGCAGTCCCTGTCCGCGACACCCCCTGTGTCCATGTTTCCAAGGGTAACAGCGACATCCACAATCTCACTCCACACTTTACACTGTGTAATGCAGGAATAAATTTTGTTGCAAACAGTGGGCAATGTCCGCGCCGTGAGCGCCGGACATATTTGTAATCCAAAAGGCATGGTTGCCACATATGACAGCACATGATTACAGTCACTGAATTGCTGGATTTGTTACTGTGAGTGTCCATTGAGGCAACTGGGTGCAGGAGGTGCGCAGGCTACGCTGATCCTGAATGGTTGACATGGGCTGCAGCACCTAGCAACAAAGTTGGATTGGTTGCTATGGGAGACGGCAAGCAGATTAGATGTGAAGGCAGATCTCGGTGGGACCTCCAAAATGTAGCGGTACCCTCGTGAGGGCTGCTGAGTTGGTTATAGTAATCCGCCAATCACCCTGCTTCCGACCTCCCATCACCATGTAGAAGAGATTAAACAGTCAATGCTGAAGTTTTCTACTAGCTTTATTAACAATAATTGAACTTGGATGGGGAAAGGATTGTATGAGATGCCCTTTGACGCATTGCAATAGTGGATAGTTGTTCAATAGCCGTGGCTTTGTAAGAACACTAATTACACCCTTTTCTTGCTTCTCATGCCTTTGATGTCATCAAGAACAATGCAAGGCCCATAACCCTGCGTTGTTTGTGAGGACGCAGAGGGCCAGTCCACAAACTGGATAAGAGATGCTAAGAGTTACACCTAACATACATGTAGCACCCTGATGTTTAGGCAGGGTTGCTCCTAAATTTACCTGCCAGGTGTAGTTACCTTGGCTCATTGTTAGGGATCAATTGAGTTCACCCCAAGTCTGGAATTCCTGCGCTTCTCTCTTCTGCCGCTAGGTGGCGAGGTACCCGGTGATATTAGATAAGACAAGGGCAAAGCAAGGACAGATTAGGAGTATATGGGGTATCTCAGCCAATGGGCAGGGATTTTCTTGATTTCCTTGGGCTGCTGGGAGAACCTATATATTTGGATGAAGTCAGGTGATCTGTGTTCTGTACCACCTGGACGGCTGTCTGGGTGGACTTGTGTTGTATTGCCCGGGCTGCTAGGCCAGAGTTTGGGCCTATCCCAGGCACATCTGGCTGCTAGGCTGTCTGAGGGCCTATCCAGAAGCAAGAGAGCAGCGTAGGGGTGGGACTGCGGCTTGCAGTCCAACCAAATGTGATGGCAGGGGTGGATCCAAGGGGGGCAACAGGGAAATTGCCCCCCCCCCCGAAAATATTAATGACTCCCGAGTCTCTCTCACATCAGCAACAGGCCAGCAGCTGCGCCGAGAGAGAGACCCTGTTCTGTTCATGCCGCGCTGGAGAAGATGGAGGGAGGAAGTGGGTGGAGCCACGCCGCTGGCCTGTGCCGCCTAGCATCTAGCAACCAGTGACGTCAGGTCAGTCACGTCCCAGCCGGTACTGAGGAGGAGGAGGAGAGCAAGGTGCTGCATTCAGAGCCTTCTTCCTCCTCCACGCCTAGTGTGAGAGTGTTGGCTCCACCCACCTCCTCCCTCCATGATCTTCTCCAGCGGTTCGAGCGCAGCATGTATGTGAAAACACTCAGGATGAAGAAGGCATGAAACAGTGGCTGTGTGTCTTGTGAAGTGATGGCGATGCTGCCTGCAATCCCGGATTCTGCTCATCTCTATTGCTCCTTGGAAGCCCCTCCCCCCACCAGAGAGCACCAAAGTATAGGAATTAAAGTGAGTACAAAAAGTAATGAATGTGTAAATTTGCAGAATACATGTGTGCCATTATTTATGAAAAAAAAAACCTGCCCTTTTAGTATTGACATTTTCATCTTGTTCAATCTTAACCACTTCAGCCCCGTTAATGATAAATGACCAGGCCATTTTTTGCAATACAGCACTGCGTCACTCTAACTGACCATTGCGTGGTCATGTGACACTGTACCCAAACAAAATCGACGTCCTTTTTTTCCCACAAATAGAGCTTTCTTTTGGTGGTTTTTATTTTTTGTGTTATAAAAGAAGACCGACAATTTTGAAAAAAAAAACCAAAACAATATTTTTTACTTTTTGCTATAATAAATATCCCCCAAATTTTTTTTAAAGAACACATTTCTTCATCAGTTTAGGCCGATATGTATTCTGCTACATATTTTTGGTAAAAAATCGCAATAAACGTATATTGATTGGTTTGTGCAAAAGTTATAGCGTCTACAAAATTTTTTTTTTTCATTTTTCTTTACTAGTAATGGCGGCGATCAGCGATTTGTAGCGGGACTGCCACATTGTGGCGGACAGATCGGACACTTTTGACACTTTTTTGGGACCATTGACACTTAGGAATGATAAACTTGTCACTGTGTTAAACAAGGTTAGGATTGTATGTTACGTTAAATACAGTACTGTAAGCAACACCTTATTTACTGGCAGTGCCCCTCCCGAGACTAGACTCTGGATCTGCCCCTGAGTGACGGTTCTGCCTGCTGGAGAACCTGTCGTGGTCAGAGGTAGAGGGGAAGCTGTCGCCACGAAGGGACTGATTACCAGGGACCCCAGTGAGTAGCTGAAACATGTACCGGAGCAGTGTTCTCACCAGCCAGGGACGATGAAGAATTGGGAAGCTTCAGCAGGTGTCAAGCCAGGGACCCAGCCAGCAGAGGTGATGCTTGCAAAGCAGCTTTGTGTGCCAAGCCAGGGACTGAGCAGGCCAGTGGGATGAAGCTTGAGAAGTATCTGGAGTGCCAAGCTAGGGACCCAGCAGAGAAGCGGGGGTGACTCTTGCGGTAGATACTAAAGTGAAGATTGAAAGAGCTCACGGGATTCAGTGGCAGTGAATCAGCAAGTCTAGTGAGAGAGACTGGGAGCTCAGTGGGTTGAGTACCTGCAAGAAGTGATTGTAGAAAAGTGAAGGAATTTGTTACGACTTGTGTTAGGAACTGTTCTAAGACTGTTGCCATAGTAGACAGCATTCCTACACATGCAGATGTGGTGTCTTGCTGGATACCTTTCGCTGCATGGCTGTCTACCTGTAAAAGTCTCGGAGTTTGCCAATTAACTTTGTAACTACCTAAGGGTGTCCTGGCCCTAAACCATCTCTCCCACAGTTCTGTTCAAGAGAAATAAAATCTCTTTGCATTCAAGAAGTGTCTGGTGCCCATGAATCTACCTTGCATTACACCCACTATGCCTTACAACCCACTCTACACAGAAGGATGTCAGCAACTCTTGGCCCTGGAGGTTCTCATTAGACTATAGGAGGCCTGGGATCTTGCTACATACAGAACAAGAAAAGTGGTACTGTTCAGCGTCCATACATGGGATATAAGCACAGATACTAATGGGGCGTACACATGGTCGGACTTTTCGACCGGACTTGTCCGACGGACCAAATCCGGCGGACAATCCGATCGTGTGTGGGCTTCACCGGACCTTTAGCGGACTTTTCCAGTCGCAAATCTGACGGACTTTAGATTTGGAACAGGCTTCAGCCTCCTATTGTTTTCAATAGGGTTTCCTGCCTGCAATTAATCGCAGGGAACCCCTCAGGGTCTCTTGCATCTAATTGCAAATGGCCCTATTTGTGAATGGGGCCTAAGTGCAATCTAAGATATGTAATACATATAATAGTGTTGTAAGTTGTTTTTCATAATTCCTCCAAAATAGCAGTCAAAACAGAGAATTTACCCCTTCCCTACTCTATCCAGAACTAAAAAAATGTCTGCCTGGAGTTGGGCTTTAAAATTCTGTTGTCCATAGAGAGAAGCAGAAGTGTATGGTTAGTAGAGACAAATGTACAGCTTTCATTAGAATCTTTCCCTCTAGTGGGCAAAAGTAGCATTGTATTCATTTAAGATGTGTTTCTGAACAGGATATTCATGTGCTTTTTTTTCCCAAGCAACTCTGTCGTGGAATTAAACATAAAAAAGAGTTCCCTGGAAGAAATTACTCAGTATTTAATTGCAAGAAAACCCTGACTATAATTGTCCTTAAAAATGTTCCCCCTCCTCCTACCTATCCTGCCTAACCTGTATATAAAAGACCCGTGTTTTTAGCTTTTTTCAATTCGTTCTGGTCTGGTTACGTGATTCTTCTGCTTTGTGTAAGGGAGCGTTCGATAATGGCTATGAATTCCAGGAGCTGTGATGTCCCATAGGTTCCCATAACTCAACCTTTGTCAGCGCTCCCTTCTCTCCCCTGCAGCAGCGGCTTACTGATACAAGGGAGTCAAACCTGAATGTGACCTGATCGGAGAGGATAAAAAGTACACACACCTTTTTACAGGTTAGGCAGGATAGGTAGGAGGAGGAAGGGAGGGAACATTTTAAAGACATGATTAGGTTGTTCTTTAAAAAATGCCACCATTATTACTTGAATCTTTGCTCTATTGCAGACTTGTGGCATACCTCCCAACTTTTTGAGATGGGAATGAGGAACACTTATTAGCAACAGCAGTGGCGGCTGGTGGTATTTTGTTTTTGGGGGGGGGGGGGGGCAAGTGCCTTAGAATGCATTAAGATTATAAAAAAAACCTTCTGCCTTTACAACCCCTTTAACCACTTCAGCCCCAGAAGATTTTACCCCCTTCCTGACATGCAACGTTGCACCCAAACAAAATTGACGTCCTTTTTTTCCCCCACAAATAGAGATTTCGTTTGGTGGTATTTGATCACCTCTGCAATTTTTATTTTTTGCGCTATAAACAAAAAAAGAGCGTCAATTTTGAAAAAAAAAGCAATATTTTTTACTTTTTGCTATAATAAATGTCCCCCAAAAATATATAAAAAAACTATTTTTTTTTCCTCAGTTTAGGCTGATATGTATTCTTCTACATATTTTTGGTAAAAAAAAAAAATCGCAATAAGCATAGTTATAGCGTACACAAAATAGGGGATAGTTTTATGGCATTTGTATTATTATTATTTTTTATTAGTAATAGCAGCGATCTGCAATTTATATCATGACTGCGACATTATGGCGGACACATCGGACACTTTTGACACTATTTTGGGACCATTGTCATTTATACAGCGATCAGTGCTATAAAAATGCACTGATTACTGTGTAAATGACACTGGCAGGGAAGGGGTTAACCACTAGGGGGCAATCAAGGGGTTAAGTGTGTCTTAGGGAGTGATTCTAACTGTGGGGTGGAGGGGCTACCTAGGATATGACAGGCATAAAACAAAAGGGTTCCCCTAGGTGGACTTTCCTGGCACTTGCAAGAGTAAAGAATAATAAAGTATGTAGAAGGTAAAGGACATTTGTAAAAAGGTTTAAATTTTATTCATAATCACAGGTACATTGAGATAAAAACAAGCAATAACTGTATGGACTAACATAGTGTGAACTACATAATAGCCATCATAAGCAATTAGGACAAAACGAATGTGATGAAAAAAGCTCTTCTCAAGCCCAACGCGTTTCAGGGTACTTAATATCTGTACAATCCTTCTTCAGGGGCATAGTCAGAGAGAGATGTTCATCTAGGCTAATTAAAAGAAAAGTGAAAGAGACAGAGAAAATAAGATAATGGGAAAATCTCAAAATAGTATGCAAAGAGAGGGTATCGGGGTGGTGAATACATCACCTACCTGAGAATGTTTACTTATTTGCTTGTGAAAACTTATTTTCTAAAAACAGGAAGAACCATGGAGGAAGGGCATGGTGTGGCAATAAATTTAGTACATATTGTAGCTGGTGTAAACCAGAGTATGTTAAATAATGATGGATGCAGGTTGGTAGGCTGCAGTCACCATGGGGGGAGTTTTTAGGCAACACTCCCGTCCCGCCCGACCAGTGCGCGTACAAACCAGAGCGGCGTGCTGAGGTCACAGGAAGGCGTCCCTAGAAAATAAAAAATGTAGACAGGACCTTAGGATGGGGTCCAAAAATGGGTAGATAAAGAGTGGTAACTGAGTGTCTGGATTAGTGGTATAGACAAAATGAGATATGTAATAGAGAAAAAGAAAATGGTATCTATGTATTGTATGTTTTTATGCGTTTTATAAGATGCATCAGAGGTGGGTCGCATCAAAAAAGGGTCGCATCCAGGAAAATCCCGCTAATCTCATACCCTAGTAGTAGCATGCAGATGTATGTATGTATGACATTGGGTTTAAAAAGGAAAAGAAAATGAAAAATAGGAAACAATATATAATATATGATTGCATGCTCAGCAGGTGAATACGTTAAACCTGCGTGTTGCAAATGTCCATAATGCATGTACTATAGCAGGTAAAATGCAAGAATTAGAGACAGTGTCATATTCTATGGGGTTTGGAAAAAACAAGTATATTGGGGCACAGCCTATGTGAAACTATTTGCAACAGTCTTGCAGGGACCAAAATAAGGATTAAATCAAAATAGGTGGTATATGGTTGGATGACTCAACAAAGGAGTAAAAAGTATTTGTAAACAGAATATTAGAATGCAAAAAGATGAAGTGAAATGGATGAAAAGATCATACCTTGAAAGGTGTGTGATGACAGGCTCACAGCCAAGCGTCCAGAGAGTGTAGCGTCTTGGTATACAGTGAGTGAGGCTGGTTTAAATAACATAGCTGCCACAATCAGCTGGCGTCAGGAATGAGGCACAGCTGTGTTGTGAGCAGCGTGGACTGGGACGCATAATGCTGACCCCCCGAGGCGAGCGTGCGCGGTGCCGCCCCAACCGCGCGTGCGCGAACTACACGGCGTTTGGGGCAGCGTCACGCACACCCGCCCCACCGGCACGGAAGTGACACTCCGGCGAGAGCGCATGCTCGCCTGGAGTGTCAACATGGAGGCAGTGGGCGTGTGTGGAAAACGCCCAAGTACCTCACTAAACGCCGCCCAAGAGACTCCTGTGGCGGCTTACCGTGCCGGGTGTAGTTCGCGCACGCGCGGTTGGGGCGGCGCCGCGCACGCTCGCCTCGGGGGGTCAGCATTATGCGTCCCAGTCCACGCTGCTCACAACACAGCTGTGCCTCATTCCTGACGCCAGCTGATTGTGGCAGCTATGTTATTTAAACCAGCCTCACTCACTGTATACCAAGACGCTACACTCTCTGGACGCTTGGCTGTGAGCCTGTCATCACACACCTTTCAAGGTATGATCTTTTCATCCATTTCACTTCATCTTTTTGCATTCTAATATTCTGTTTACAAATACTTTTTACTCCTTTGTTGAGTCATCCAACCATATACCACCTATTTTGATTTAATCCTTATTTTGGTCCCTGCAAGACTGTTGCAAATAGTTTCACATAGGCTGTGCCCCAATATACTTGTTTTTTCCAAACCCCATAGAATATGACACTGTCTCTAATTCTTGCATTTTACCTGCTATAGTACATGCATTATGGACATTTGCAACACGCAGGTTTAACGTATTCACCTGCTGAGCATGCAATCATATATTATATATTGTTTCCTATTTTTCATTTTCTTTTCCTTTTTAAACCCAATGTCATACATACATACATCTGCATGCTACTACTAGGGTATGAGATTAGCGGGATTTTCCCGCTGTCGCTTTACTGGATGCGACCCTTTTTTGATGCGACCCACCTCTGATGCATCTTATAAAACGCATAAAAACATACAATACATAGATACCATTTTCTTTTTCTCTATTACATATCTCATTTTGTCTATACCACTAATCCAGACACTCAGTTACCACTCTTTATCTACCCATTTTTGGACCCCATCCTAAGGTCCTGTCTACATTTTTTATTTTCTAGGGACGCCTTCCTGTGACCTCAGCACGCCGCTCTGGTTTGTACGCGCACTGGTCGGGCGGGACGGGAGTGTTGCCTAAAAACTCCCCCCATGGTGACTGCAGCCTACCAACCTGCATCCATCATTATTTAACATACTCTGGTTTACACCAGCTACAATATGTACTAAATTTATTGCCACACCATGCCCTTCCTCCATGGTTCTTCCTGTTTTTAGAAAATAAGTTTTCACAAGCAAATAAGTAAACATTCTCAGGTAGGTGATGTATTCACCACCCCGATACCCTCTCTTTGCATACTATTTTGAGATTTTCCCATTATCTTATTTTCTCTGTCTCTTTCACTTTTCTTTTAATTAGCCTAGATCAGTGGTTCTCAACTCCAGTCCTCGGGACCCACCAACAGGCCAGATTTTAAGTATTGCCTTGGGGAGATGCAAACTAGAATACTGCAATCACTGAGCAGCAAGTGATATCACCTGTGATGTATTTCAGTTATCTTGCAAACCTGGCCTGTTGGTGGGTCCTGAGGACTGGAGTTGAGAACCACTGGCCTAGATGAACATCTCTCTCTGACTATGCCCCTGAAGAAGGATTGTACAGATATTAAGTACCCCGAAACGCGTTGGGCTTGAGAAGAGCTTTTTTCATCACATTCGTTTTGTCCTAATTGCTTATGATGGCTATTATGTAGTTCACACTATGTTAGTCCATACAGTTATTGCTTGTTTTTATCTCAATGTACCTGTGATTATGAATAAAATTTAAACCTTTTTACAAATGTCCTTTACCTTCTACATACTTTATTATTCTTTACTCTTGCAAGTGCCAGGAAAGTCCACCTAGGGGAACCCTTTTGTTTTATGTCTATAGACTATTGGACGTGGCACGGCTCTTTTGCCTAAAACTGGTTGGTCACCCCTTCTTTGCTATAGGATATGACAGGGATCACCCAATGAAAGGGAACAGTAGATCTCTGTTATGACACAAGGCAGAACGGGGAAATGCCTTGTTTACATAGGCATCTCCCCATTCTACCTCTCCACACCGCAACCACGGGCCGCCGGAGAACCAAGTTCCCAGGACCCGCGGGCACACTCTGCACGCGAGCCCACAAGATGGAAAATTTAAGGGGACGTCCCTATACGCCCATTTGCCTGCCTGTGCCATTCTGCCGGCGTACATCTGTGTGCGGCGGTCGGCAAGCGGGACAAAATACTGCTAAATTCTGCTCCCACCCCTTTCCAGCTTAAAGTGGAGTTCCACCCAAAAGTGGAACTTCCACTCATTTGTCTCCTCTCCCCCTCCGGTGCCACAATTGGCACCTTTCGGGGGGGGGGGGGGGGAGGGTAAGGATACCTATCTTTGACAGGAATCCTGCCACCTGTTTTTGACAGGTATCCTGTTCACACTTCCGGGAGTCCATGCTACGGCCCATGATGTCACTGCGGGGCTCCTTCCTCCTCCCTCTGAGCCTCGCTAATGCGCAGTAGGGTACCGGCTGAAATGCCGTAAGGCTACACTGCCGGGTTCCCTTACACGCATTGGCAGCAGCAGCACCCGACAGCTGATGGAAACATCAACTGCGGTGCCCACATCGCTGGACTCCAGGACAAGTAAGTGTCTTATTATTAAAAGCCAGCAGCTGTAGTATGTGTAGCTGCTGGCTTTTGATTAATTTTTTGGGGGGGCTAACCTCCGCTTTAACCACTTCAGCCTCGGAAGATTTGGCTGCTCAATGACCAGGCCATTTTTTGTGATACGGCACTGCGTCGCTTTAACTGACAGTTGCGTGGTCGTGCGACGCTGTACCCAAACAAAATTGACATCCTTTTTTTTCCCACAAATAGAGCTTTCTTTTGGTGGTATTTGATCACCTCTGTGGTTTTTTATTTTTTGTGCTAAAAACAAAAGAAGAGCAACAATTTTAAAAAAAAACACAATATCTTTGACTTCTTGCTATAATAAATATCCCACATTTTTTAGAAAAAAAACAAACACATTTTTTCCTCAGGTTAGGCCGATATGTATTCTTCTACATATTTTTGGTAAAAAAATCTCAATAAGCGCATATTGATTGGTTTGCGCAAAAGTTATAGCGTCTACAAAATAGGGGATAGATTTATGGCATTTTTATTATAATTTTTTTTTACTAGTAATGGCGGCGATCTGCGATTTTTATCGGGACTGCCATATTGCGGCAGACAAATTGGACACTTTTGACACATTTTTGGGACCATTGACAATTATAGAGTGATCATTGCTATAAAAATACACTGACTACTGTATAAATGTCACTGGCAGGGAAGGGGTTAACACTAGGGGGCGAATAAAGGGGTTAACTGTGTTCCCTAGGTGTGTTCTAACTGTGGGGGGATGGGACTGACTAGGGAAGGAGAGAGATCGGTGTTCATACTTTGTATGAACACACGATCTCTCTCTTTTCCCTTGAAAGAACCGGATTTGTGTGTTTACACACACAGATCCCAATTCTTGCTCTGTCATGCGCGATCGTGGGTGCCTGGCGGTCATCGCGCCCTCCGGGCACTCGCATTGGCTCCGGGCACATGCTGCGGGTGTGCGCCCCTAGTGGCCAAAAGGCGAAACGACGTAAGGTAATGTCGTTTCGCCCAGCCGTGCCATTCTCCCTCAGTAAAACTGCGGCGGCTGGTCGGCAAGCAGTTAAGCAACCTCTGTAATCATCTGATGTCCTTAGAGTGACTTCCCAGGGTTGCCACCATCTATTAACCACTTACATAAAAAAAAAACAGTGCAGCACTAAAAACAAAAATCATAACACTAAAAATACACTAGAATAATATCTGGCAGATGAGAGCCATATAAATAGTCCCAGTTCATATAATATGAGAGCCAAGGATGACGTAAAAAGACGACACCAAAAAGGTAAGAATATTCTCCTTAGTAGTGATCAGGGTGCTCAGAAAACATTGCAATTTACGTGCGTCCTTATTAGTGCTTCCACCACGGTATACACAGGCTGCTCACCTCACACTGTAGACCTCTGAGTTAACAGATAGGTCAATCAAGCATTTCCCACAAGGGTAATCAAAGGTGAAATCTGCCTCTAAGCGGTCCAGAGATCGAAATCCAGCCTCTTTAATGCAGCAGCATGATGACACTCTCATACACAGTAAATGGGAAAGTAGTGACCATGTAAAATCAATGAAACATACATAGTGCTCTCTAATTTAATTAAAAGGATCTTTTATTAAGGTAAAAAATGTTACTCACAAACAAAGCACTGTAATCCCAGTACTAGGATGCATAGCATGTATCAAAGGTCTCATTGAGACAGAGAAGGTGGCTGCAATGACGTCAAGGAGTCCTCCCACATGCGTTTCGTCCCTGTGGGCGGGACTTCCTCAGCGATTACGGAGGCTTGTGCATCAACTTCCTTTAATATACACCACCTTGCGTAATTAGCATCCGGAGCCTGCCCCCCATTGCGTGCATTGCCATAATGACAAGGATGCCTGAGAGGTGTGAGTAGCATCCGAATATGGCCTCCTCATTGTATACGTTGCCATAGCAACAGAAATAAAGGAGTTGGGAGCCAAGTCCCAGGTTTCACCAACAAGAAGAAAGGGGGCAAATGGACTATCTCGGTACAGTGCAGTGAGGATACATTCAAATGTATGGACAATTATATAAAATAGTACAAAAGTTTATTAAGTTTAAGTTTATTAATACATAACACAAGACAAAGCAATCATTTACAAATTAAAACATGGGTGACAGTCCATGTGTATCACCAAGATAATACTCTCGAAATGGGGAAGATCACAGTGGGATAGATGATCACGGATAGCATCTCAACTAGTTTCACAGACTGAGCCGCTCCATCAGGAAGATATCTGTAATTTGATTGGCACATGATCAATAATAATGTAATTAATCACATACAGGGAAAAAACAATATTTAAGGCAATATATCAATCAAGCAATGTGCTGATATTACATAGGGGCAGATGCAAGACTGATTAACCAGATCCCGGCAAACACAAGACTTAGGGCCTCACCAGTAAAGGGGTCTCCTGCGGTGACTAGGGGAGACTAACAGTTCAAAGGGCTGGATGGAATAAAGTGCATGAAATGGGTAAACTGTGATTTCAAATGAAATTTACATGTGGGGGGAGTCGTGGGAATCAAAACTTAATTAATGGTGAAAAGACATGAAATAACGAGTGAGGAAGTCTGGGAGGTGAGATTAAATTGAAAATAGTGGACCAGGTGAGGTAAGAAAAAAGGAGAAAAAAGAAAAAAGAAGGGGCAATTGGACAAATTGAAGAGACGAAGGGGAGGCAGAAACAAAAAAGGAAAATGGGGGAAGGGAAAGAGAGGGAAGGGAGGGAGGGGAAAAGGGGGGAGGGAGGGGGGTTGGGGGAGGAAAGGGGGGGAGAGAAGGGAGGAAGGGAAAGAGAGGAAGGAAGGGAAAGCAGGAGGGAAGGAAGGGGGGGAAAGGGAAGGGGGGGCGAGAAGGGAAGGCAGGGGGAGGGGAAAGAAAGGGGGGGGAAAGGGAGAAGAGAAGGGCGGAAAAAAGGGGAGGGTTGGGGAAGGGAAAGAAGGGGGGAGGGGAAGGGGAGGGAAAAAGGGAAAAGGGTTAGGGAAGGGAGGAATGGGAAAGGAAAGCAAAAAGGGAAAGAAAAAGAGGGGGGAGGGGAGGAAAGGGGAAGGAGGAGGAAGAGGGAAAGGGGGAAAAAAAGGAAGAGAGAAGGGGAGGAGAAAAGAAGGGGGAGAAAAGCTGAGCCAGAGAGAGTGAATCAAATTAAATGTCTAGGAAGGGAAACATGGTATCTATCTAGTTCTCAAGTGGCAACAAATTGGATGTCAAGGGAGGAAAGGTCCCACCAAAGGGGAAGGGGTTACCCATATATACCAATGGACTGGAGTACTATGAAGAGAGGGTGAAGAGTGACAGTGCACACAAGCACAGCACTCCCACTCAGATATCCTGTAAAGGAAGACACAGTGCCCAAGGTATATAAATAAGAAAGCCCATGATCATATCTCTTAAATAGGGAGGGCTGCATAGTAACTACAATACACATAGCCAAATATTTAAAAAAACATTTTTTTTTAAATTTAATATGGAGCACAAGAAGGTCCTATAAAAATCAAGAGGAAGGCAGCGATGGAGAAACTGTTGGAATTGGTGAAGCCTTCGTACCCCAGGGCAGACCTCAATTATGTGAAGAGCAAAATTGGGAACCTGAGGAGTACATTTAATAGGGAGCACAAGAATGTCCTGGACTCCTAGAGATCGGGAGCAGCAGCAGATGACCAGTATGTCTCCAGGCTGTGGTATTACAACAGCCAGCGGTTTTTGACAGACCAGATCGAACCCAGGCCATCACTGTCAACGCTCCCTTCCACATCAGCTGAGGCCATTTTTTTTCTTGTGCATTAGTTAAAAAATAAAATAATATAAATTAGACATGTTATCTGTCATCCAAATCAAAATTCAATAACTTAACCAAAAAGTGCATTCTCTGCATACAAAAAGAAATAAAGTATAACAACTAAAATCATAATTTAAAACAAAAAAAAAAGCAAATTAGTAATTGTATGGCTGAAAATTCCCAGCCCAGCGGGCTTGTTGGTGGTCTTGGGGCTGGAATTGCCAATGTCCGCCATGCTGCTGTGATAGGTGGGGCGCTTGTGATGGGTGGGGTTCCTGTGGTGACTGTGGAGGTGGGGCATTCAAATCCGAGATATGGGTTTTGGAGGAAATTTGTCCCCTCCCCCCCTTGTTGAGGAGCTGCAGGATTAGTTCCTCGCACATCCTCCTTTGCTCCCCATCCATATCCCGTAACTTATTAGCTGTCAGACAGCCAAATGCCTCAGCTGCATCTGGGTCCGTACTGATTGCAGTTGTTGCGTGGCTGAGGAAGGCAGCTGTGGCCTCCAGGTTCCTGCTCTTCCTGGCCCTTTTAGCAGGAGGGCATAGGAAAGGGATCTGGGACTCCGTGTGGCTGCTGGCCACGGGCTCCTCCTGACTGACACTTTCCTGTGTATGAAAATGGGACATAATTAGTATTTTTTTTTTGGTCATCAATCACACACAATTTTGAGCGCATAACTGTTGCAAATTGAATGTGGAGAAATAGAAAAGACTATCATTCTGACCCCAGCATTTTTCATTCTTGTCCCAGTCATTTTTGGCCACTACTGTCTATTGATATGGAAACCACTTTGTTAAGGCAGAAATTTTTGAACAATAACATCTAGTTATCCTCATTCTATTTTTAGATACAAATATGTTCAACAATACTATACCGGAGTCAAGCTTTGCTCTTCCACATCTTCATCCTGTGTCGAAGGACTAGGGTGGAACTCAGGAGCTTTGGCCTCATCCGATGTGGGAGGGGGTGTTGAGAGTGATGGCCTGGGTTGGGTTTGGTTGGACAAAAAACGCAGGCTGTTGTGGTACCACAGCCTGGGGACATAGATATCATCAGCTGATGCTCCAGATCTCTGGGATTCCAGGACCTATTAAATGTACTTCTCAAAGTTCCCAATTTTGCTCTTCACATATCTGAGGTCTTGTCAGAAACCATGAAATAGACCGAGACAGAAGTACAGGTAAATCACCCTTGTTTAATAAAAAAAGTAAAAAGAACAAACGTAGTCAAAACATAACCAAAGTTCAGTAACCGTAACGGATAGTCAGCCAAGCCAGAAGTCAGGGATCAATGTAGTGGTACAGCAAGCAGGATCGGGAGCCAGAAGGGATGTCAGCAAAGCAAGTCTTTAAACAGGAACGCAGGAGATAGGCTCTGTGTTGTTGACCAAGGCAGAGATCCTCTGGTCTGGACGGCTTAAGTAAGCAGGACTGACGAGCAGAATATCATCAACAGCTGAGTAAGCGGCCAGCTCTGAGAAGGAAGGGCTGAGCCCAGCCCTGACTGTACCCCCTCCTCGATGACCCCTCCCCCTCAGAGGACCACCGGGCTTGAGGGGAAAATGTCTATGGAAATCATGGAGGAGGACAGGGGCATGTACGTCTGAGGATGAGACCCAAGAGCATTCCTCCAGACCGTACCCCATCCAATGCACCAGGTACTGTATGCGCCCACCGAACAATGGACTGTACTTCATACTCCTCATGGTTCTCAACCTGTACAGGGTGAGGACGTGGCACTGAAGTGGTAAAGCGGTTGCAGAGGGAACACGAAGTTGGAGTTTGCGAGATGACAGCCAGACCCTGTCCCCAACCTGGTAGGAAGGCACAGGCAGGCGTCTGCGGTCAGCAAGGAGTCTGTACCTATCATTAGCATGTCGCAAAGCCTCCTGGACTTGTGCCCAAGTGGAACGAAGACCACAGAGATGCTCCTCTAACGCAGGAATACTCTGCGGAACAAATGAGTCAGGCAACATGGAAGGTTGGAAACCATAGTTTGCCATAAACGGGGACAATCAGGAAGCAGAATTCAAGGCATTATTGTGAGCAAACTCCACCCATGGTAAGAAGTCTGACCAGTTGTTATGATGGTCAGAAATATAGCAATGTAGGAATTGCTCCAGGGACTGATTGGCTCATTCTGCGGCCCCATTAGACTGCAGGTGATACGCAGAGGAGAAAGCAAGCTGAATTCCCAACTGTGCACAAAAGGCTCGCCAGAACCGGGACACAAACTGACTACCCCTGTCTGATACAATCACCTTGGGTAGCCCATGTAAGCGAAAGATCTCCGGAGCAAAAATGGAAGCCAGTTCCTTAGAAGTGGGCAACTTCTTAAGTGGAATACAATGGGACATTTTTGAGAACCGATCAACCACCATAAGGATAACTGTGTTGCCCTGGAAGTTGGGTAACTCCACAATTAAATCCATAGACAGGTGGGTCCAGGGCCTCTCTCCATTGGGTATGGGTTGTAGGAGGCCCACTAGAAGGTGTCCTGGAGTCTTACTCTGAGCACACATGAAACAGGCAGCTACGAAGGCGGTTACATCAGTACGTAGACTAGGCATTGTTGGGAAATGGCCCAAAAGAGTTGATTCTTCCCAGGGTGGCCAGCAGCCTTGGTAGAATAGTAAGTCTGGAGAACGGCAGTACAGAGACTCTTTGAAACAAAGCAGCAGTCACAAGGTTTCTCAGGAGTAGCATGGACCTGAGCATCAAGAATTTTGTCACCCAAAGGAGAAGTGAGGCTGGTGCGAACTGTAGCCAGAATAGGATCAGGAGGAAGTACAGGAACCAGAACCGACTCCATCTTGGAAGTGGAGGAAAATTGTCGTGTTAGCCCTTACAGTCTTAGTACCGGTTAAGAATGAGACAATGTAATTGAAACTAGACAAGAAAAGAGCCCATCGAGTCCTTCTGGGAGAGAGACATTTAGCCTCAGACAAGAATGTGAGATTCTTATGGTCAGTAAGAATGAGACCTGGCTTAGTGGTACCTTTGAGGAGATGTCTCCATTCTTTCAGGTCTAAAATGATCGCTAACAGCGCTTTGTTACCAATCTCATAATTGCACTCCGCAGGTGACAATTTCTTGGAAAAGTAGCAACAAGGATACATAGCGCTCTCAGAGGTAGGACGTTGAGACAGAAGGGTGCCAACTTCAGCCTCATAAGCATCAACCTCAAGGATAAAAGGTAACGTACATATTAGGATGTGCCAACGCAGGAGCAGAAACAAAGGCAGCCTTTAGACTCTGAAAGGCCTTAATGGTAATGAATAAACTTCCGATAATAGTTGGCAAAGCCAAGAAAACACTGCAGAGGATGTAAACCCACGGGTCGGGGCCACTGTAGGACTGCTGAAAGTTTATCTTGGTCCATCGAAAAAACAGCAGTGGAAATGACATAACCCAGGAATTTAACCACGATGGAATTCGCACTTCTCCAATTTACAATAGAGATTATTCTCTCTTAGTTTCTGAAGCACACAACAGACATCTGTGTGGTGGCTCTCCAGGGACTTGGAAAATATGAGTATATTGTCGAGATAAATCACCACACATAACTGCAACAAATCTCAGAGGACATCGTTAATAAATTCCTGGAAAACTGCCGGGGCGTTATAAAAAGGCAAAAAGGCATTACGAGGTACTCATAATGGCCTGTTTCGGTATTAAACGCAGTTCCACTCATAACCCTCCTAAATCCTCACGAGATTGTATGGCCCTCTCAAATCAAGCTTTGTGAAAACCGTTGCTCCCTTGAGGCGGTCAAATAACTCCATAATCAACGGAATCAGGCATTCTTAATCGTGAAATGATTGAGACCCCTATAATCAATACAAGGTCTCAGTTTACCACTCTTCTTCTTCACAAAGAAGAAACCAGCATCAGCAGGAGACGAGGATTTGCAGATGAAACCTCAAGAAAGTGCGTCTGCAACATACTCCCCCATGGTCTTATCCTCCAAGACCGACAAAGAGTAAACCCGGCCACGAGGGGATACGGCACCAGGTTGAAAGTCAATTGCGCAATCATATGACCAGTGTGGAGGCAAACTACCGGCTTGACCTTTGCCAAAGACATCGCTAAAATCGCGGAACTCCTCCGGCAGGGAGGAGAGTGAAGAGGTGCACAGGACCTTGGCTACCTTCTGGAAGCATGTCTTACTGCATTGTGGCGACCAGGAGAGAACCTCAGCATGGAGCCAATCAAAAGAGGGCCTCTGTAACCAAGGATAACCAATAACCAGCGGAAACTTAGGTAAGGAAATAACTTGGAATTGGATTATCTCATGGTGTAGAGACCCTACGGCCATGGACAATGGAACAATCTCATGAGTTACATTGGCAGGCTGTAGAGGCCTTCCGTCAAAAGCCTCAATGGCAAGTGGAGTGTCACGCAGCTGCATCTCGTGATAGCATAGATGTGGCTTTTCCCATAGTGCACTGTGTCCGGTGCCCGAACACAGTGCACTTAAAGTGGAGCTCCATCCCCCCAAAAAAAATTCATTAATGTGCATGGAAAAAATAAAAAAACATTTGGAGAAAATGTTTTTTTTAGTCACCTCTTTAATGCCTGTTGCTAGGGGGTCCCTCGTAATCTGCCTCTTTCAGGCGCCTGGGCTCCTGCCGTCACTTCCCTCAGCGCAGGAAGCACCTCTCCCCTTCCCTCTAGGCAATCATCTGGGACACGTGACAGGTCCCATATGATTGCGCGGCCAGTCACGGCGCGCATGAGCAGTGGGTGCCCGGCTGCCACAGCCGGGCGCCCACAGTTAAAATGCCGGCGCCACCGAGCAGAGGGGAAGACGAGCGGGGCTTCGATACCCCGCATCGCTGGACCCTGGGACAGGTAAGTGTCCAATTAAAAGATTAAAAGATTAAAAGTCAGCAGCTGCAGTATTTGTAGCTGCTCACTTTTTTTTTTTAAGTGGAACTCCGCTTTAAGGACCTTTTTTTCTATTTTTTTTTAAAGGGCCATTTAAAAAAATAAAAAATTAAAAAAATAAAATAATATATATAAATATATATATATATATATATATATATATGAGCCTTCCCCTCCCCCTTCCATCAATGAGCCTTCTCCATCCCACCTCCAACAATGAGCCTTCTCCACCCCACCTCCATCAATGAGCCTTCCCCACCCCACCTCCATCAATGAGCCTTCCCTCCCCCACCTCCATCAATGAGCCTTCCCTCCCCCACCTCCATCAATGAGCCTTCCCCACCCCACCTCCATCAATGGGCCTTCCCCACCCCACCTCCATCAATGAGCCTTCTCCACCCCACCTTCATCAATGAGCCTTCCCCTCCCCCTTCCAGCAATGAGCCTTCTCCATCAATGGGCCTTCCCTCCTCACCTCCATCAATGAGCCTTCCCTTCCAACCTCCATCAATGAGCCTTCCCTCCCACCTCCAATAATGAGCCTTCCCTACCCACCTCCATCAATGAGCCTTCCCTTCCCACCTCAATCAATGAGCCTTCCCTTCCCACCTCAATCAATGAGCCTTCCCTTCCCAAAAAAAAAGGTCTGTCCATGACAGGAGCTCAAGGTTCGGGCGTTCCCTGGACGGGTAGGACAAGACTTAAAAAAGTGACCTGCCTGGCCACAATAAAGAAACAATCTCTTCCTCCTCCTAAGGGTTCTCTCATCTGCAGAGAGACGCGTGAAGCCCAAGTGCATGGGTTCATCTTCCCAGACCGACTCGGTACCAGGAGGCATGGGAGGTTCGGGAGGCAAGGGTATGTACGCGGCATTAGTGAAAGGTCCTCTGAAAATAAATTATATACATCAACAGGAGAAGAAGTCATATTAGGTTTATGACAGGCCAATAATAAATTAGTGGCCCACCCAGTAGTGTCAGGGGGTGGATCAAGCTCATACTTTACTAAAGACTTGGTAAATGAGGCAAGTGCTTGACTGGGACGTGGAGTAGTAGGTATGAGTTCATCTGAATTTTCTCCAAGAGTGTCATAAGTCAGTCTCTTTGGGGGACATATCTTTTGTCTCAACCGAGAATGTATGTCTTCCAGTGACTCAGGTCCCTGTTCTGCTTCCCAAAAACTGCATCCAGCTTCCGGTTCAGGTTCTATTTCGGTCTCTGGTTTACTTCAGGCTCTGGCCCCGGCTCCTGGACTGTCTCTGTTGTATTAGTAGGAGAGATGAGAATATCAGCCGTATCAGATACTTCACAGGGTTCCAGCTTGACCTCCTAATTTCCTTTAAGTGGGTAGAGAGCTACCACCTCAGTGTCTGGCAAGTGGGAGTCTGTCCCTGGACAGCCTTCTTCTTCAGCATCAGGAACAATGGAATCATCTTCCAAGGAGGGAACCCACAGCCAATCCAAAGGTAATTCCTCATCATCACTTTCATCTTCCGGAAGTACAGGTGGACAGGTTTTCCTGACCCTAGGCCTCAACATTGGGAACTGATATGTCTCTTAGCAAGGGGCTGGGGGTATTCGAACAGCCTCTGAAGTGGGCAGCAAATAGTTTAGATGCCAAGTCTTGAGGGGGCCAGTCTTCCCTTCCGGTCAAATCTGATACACAGGGAGTCCAGGCAGTCGTTTGCAAACAATTTAGGGTTGGGACCACCGCCTATCAGCCAGCTTATGTTTCCCTGGCACCCCTAGATTATGCAACAACACTCAATCCTCAGGCTGCAGATCCTGGACCCTCACTTTGAGATCAAAGTTCTTTTTATTTCTTTGTTCTCTGATGGTAGAGGCTTCCTTGGCTTTCTCATAAGCCACCTTTAAGTTCTTCTGGAGCCTGTCGACATATTCCCTATAGGAAGCTTGAGAGGTGTGATCTATTGATGTTCCGAATGCTAAGTCTACAGGTAAGCGAGCCTCTCTCCCGAACATTAATCTATAGGGGGAATACTCGGTAGAAACTTTTGAGGTACTATTGTAGGCATGAACTATTGCAGCGATATGGTCTCCCAAATGCTGTTTCTTCTCTAATGGAAGGGTTCCCAGCATGTCCAACAGAACATTGAGCAGAGAGAAACGCTCAGGTTTGCGGATCCCCTTGGGGTGGTAAGGAGTCATTCTGGATTTCTTTATGTTTAAGAGTTCACACAGTCTGCGGACCAATTTGCTCTCAATGTCTTGACCTTGATCTGAGTGTAGGCGCTGAGGCAACCCGTAATGGACGAATAACTTCTCCACTAGTGTCTTGGCCACTGTACGAGCTTGTTGATCCCTGGTGGTGAAAGCCTGGGCATATCGGGTGAAATGATCTGTCACAATCAGGACATTACTTCTTCTGCTCAGATCAGGTTCCAGGCACAAAAAATCAATGCACATCAACTCCATTGGGCCTAGGGTCTGTAGATGGCCCATTGGGGCTGCCCTGCTGGGCAGAGCTTTTCTCTGGATACACCGGACACAAGAGTGGCAGTATCTTTCCACCTCCACTCTCATGAATGGCCAGTAAAATCGATCCCTGACCAGTTTAAAAGTTCAATCTGGGCCTAAGTGACCATGAGTTAAACAATATTTCTCAGGAAGGAACTGCTGACTCACACCTTATGCCGCTTCAGAGGGACCTCTCTGGTATATGATCCCCTCTTCCAGCTTCATTCGTTCCCATTCTCTATGAATCACCTTGGTTCCCTCAATGGGGCTTTTCATCAATACTTGAGGATCTTTTTTTTTAATTGGAAAAAAAACAACTTTATTTGAATGAAAAACATTTTACAATGTAGTTACTTATGCGAAATAATAAACATTACATTTTTACAGGCATTTTGTGTGAGATTCTTCCTACGTACAAACATGTTAAGGTACAAGGTTATGATGGTGAGTATAGCCAGTATATAAGAGACTTTATATTGTTCCATTACCAATACATTTTTACTTGAAATTTACCTATTTTAGACCTTCAGTAGAACAATCATCTTTTATTTTTATCTAAGTAGGTCTGTCTGCGAGGCATTAGGGAGTTTTAAGCACATGTTTCTCCATCTTCCAACCATCTATCCCACACCTTTGAGTACTTATGTGCACATTTTCTATTGGCATAGACTAACTTTTTAAATGGCAGTGCATCATTAACATCCCTCTTCCATTGGCGCATGGAGGGAGGCTGAGCCTGCATCCATACTTTAGCTATGCCTTTACGTGCCATAAACAAAGTTTCCCTTAGAAATGTAGCATGGTATTTGTCGATTTCTAGATCTGGCAGAAGTCCCAAAAGACATAGTTTGGGGTCCAATACCACCAGGGATCCCATGTTATCATGTAAGAATCGGACAATCTGCGTCCAATATGTCTGTATGTTTGGGCAGCTCTATATGAGATGGAAAAATGTACCTGGTGCTGCGTGACACAAAAAGCATGATGGGTCGTATGTACGGAGAAATTTTGCCTTTTTAAGGGGAGTCAAGTATGCTTTATGTATAATGTATATTTGTGTCAGTCTGTCTGAAAGCTTAGGGGATGTCAATCTGGTCCCTTCCATTATTTCATCCCAGTCTTCTTCCCCTATGGGGCCTATGTCTTTTTCCCATTCCATTTTTGCCTTCTGTGCAGTAGCATTTGATCTACTGTTTCTAATCTGTAGGTACAGTGTTGAGATGAGTTTGGAGGGTTCCTCTCCTAGTATTACATCCAGGACTGGGGGAGAATCCGACACCACCTCCATATTTGGTATTTGTGTTTTTAGTGCATGGCGAAGTTGCAAGTACTTGAAAGCCATCTGGTTAGGGAGGGTATATTCTTCCTTAAGCACCTGAAACTGCTTAAGTCTAGAGTCAGATAGCACCTGATGAATGTATGTTATGCCATATGTAGCCCATACTGTTGAGTCTGACAGGTATTCTAACTCCGGGAGGTGTTTGTTAAACCATAGTGGGGTGTGAGTATGAATTTTCCCAATGTTTTGCTTTTTCAACGTGATTTCCCATATTCTTTGATGATGGAGCAACATTCCCATATTATTCCTTGGGTGTTTTTTAGTAATTTGTTTCCTTCTAAGAATAGCTTGTATCGGGGTGAATGCTGGGTGTCCCGGTTTGTTGTATACTAGGGATCTATAACGTTGCATTTCCTCTTTATTAAAGTGGTACATATGGGAGAGTTGAGCTGCTAAGTAATAATCTTGTAGATCGGGGAGGGACACTCCTCCCCTATCTGTGGGGTTCTTTAAAACATGCCAAGCCAGTTTGTGTCTGCCATCACCCCATACAAATGAGTTTAATATGGCTTCCATTTGTTTAGGTACCCCTAGGTACTTAATTTTAGATACTCTGGGTAATGGAAGGGATGGGATTGTTTTAGGGGGGGGGGGGAATGTCCAGTGGGAGAATTTGAGATTTGTCCCAATTAATACGCAATCCCGAATAGCTACCCATTTTTTCAATAATTTCGAGTGCAGCCTGCAGCGAAGGTCCTTGGTCCGCCAGATACAGAATTGTGTCATCAGCATATAGCCCTATTTTATCTACTGTATGACCTTTTCTCAGTCCCTTTATATTAGAGTCTGCTCTAATTGCAATTGCCAGTGGTTCCGCCGCCAGGGCATACAGTAGGGGGGACAGGGGGCATCCCTGTCTTGTTCCCCTCTCCAGAGAGAATTGCTCCGAAAGCCAGCCATTAACAAACACCCTTGCTTTAACTGTCTGGTAAAGAAGCTTAACCCACTGCATGAATTGTGGACCAAAGCCATAATTACGTAGACACTCCCACAGATACGGCCATTCTACGGAATCAAAGGCCTTGGCAGTGTCAAGTGCTACCACCACCCTGGTTCCAGAATTTTCATGCTGAGCCTGTATGTTCATGTATAATCTCCTAATGTTCATGGCAGTGTTTTTCCCTGGCATAAATCCTGTTTGGTCAGTATGTATTAACGTGAGTATAGCTGTGTTCAATCTATTGGCCAGTATTTTAGCTAGTATCCTTATATCCACCTGTAGGAGTGATATAGGCCTATATGACTCAGGGTAATGGGGATCCTTTTCGCCATGCTAGTACATCTGTGCTTAATTTAGGACATCCGGTGTCACATATAGCTGTCCAGTCACCTGCGCTCGATTCCTCTGTGCAAAGATGATAGAGCACGATGGGTGGGCGGAGCTACGCCCCTCCACATTTTACATCCACACTAGCCTCTTCCTTGTATGATATTGAGGCTTGAAACACAGAGAGCCAGAGCGTGGGGAGGACTTCCTGCAATGCGATGTCAGGTGGTGGTTTTGGCAGCCCGTGATTGGGCTGCTATACCACCACAAGCCACTTCTATCCACCTAGATTGTGATTGGTTGTGAGGTCCGCCCTACAGCGATCCGTCGCAGCTGATAGGACATACTCAGCTTCTTGTGATTGGATGGCTGAATAAGTGTATGTTGTTCTTACTTACTTGGTTGTCTATTGGCTGTGAGGTCCGTTTCACAACATTCTCTCACAGCTGATTATAGTCTGACAGCTGAAACAGATTTTAAATCAATCATGTGTCTATATATACAAGCGTGATACCAGACAAAGGACAATATGCCCCAGTAGAAGGACCTCCAGTCCGAAACATGTCGGGTTGCGATTGATTTTTTGTTCCTGGTACTACGCTACTTTTTATTGTGATCACTTTTATCCTGGCTGCTGTTATCTGGATTTTTACCCTATTTGGTTTAAAATAAACCTGCTTCTTTGGATTTAATCACTATGTGGAGCCTTTTTTTCCTTTTCCATGTCCCCATGATGGCTTTGTGAAAGGTGCATTCCTCCTATATACACCTGTCGGAGAAGAGCGTACAACCAGACTTGGAACATCTGATGTCTTTAGGTCGTTTACCATTGCTACAAAGGAACCAGTGGAACCTGCCGTATACGCCTCTACAACAAACATCTATTTGGATCGATTAATCCTTAGGCCTGTATGACACCTAGCCGTACGGCAAACGTGTCCTGTTCCGGTAAGCGTATTTGCTCCATTCATTCTTTGCTGTGGATACTGAGTATTGGAACACCACCTCTGTGAAACCACGTAGCACCCTTGAGATACCTCTCACTCATCTTACATTTATACTGCTCACCTTTGTTGAACATATACATGACCATAATGTTCACGTTATTGGTCATTGATGTGATCATGGACTCACTATAATAATACAATATTGTATTTGGCTTCCTGCATTTTTTATATTTAATTATATACTATCATACTGCTCAGCTGATAGTCACATTTGTGTTGATTTTTATGTATAGCACTGCATTATTTTTTCTTCTCATTTTTCTTCTTAATGGGGATCCTTGCCCGGCTTAGGGAGTACAATTATCTGGGCCTCCTGCATAGATAAAGGGAGTGAATTTGTGTCAAATATGGATTGATAAAGATCCTTGAGTTTAGGTATGAGCGTTTCTGAATATGTTGCATAGAACTCCAGGGGTAGACCATCTAGCCCAGGAGCTTTAGACTTGGCCAGTTGGGCAATCGCATCGGAAATATCCTGTGTAGTTATGGGTGCATCTAGTAATTTCACTTGCTCTGGTTTTAATCTAAGGAATTGGATAGTATTTAAGTATGCCTGAAGTTCCGTTTGTGTATGCGTTGTACGGGATTTATATAGGTTTTTATAGAATTGTAAAAACTGGGATGCTACCTGGAAGGGGTCTGTAATATTATTTCCCTCTGTGTCTATTAGGGAGACTATGGGGGCCTGTCTTCCATATGAGTTAGATAGGCCAATAACCTGCCTGCCCTGTTCATACACTCTCTGCCTACAGAAAAAAATACTTTGCTTGGCCTTTCTTCCATACGGGGGCCTGTCTTCCATATGAGCTAGATAGGCCAATAACCTGTCTGCCCTGTTCATACACTCTCTGCCTACAGAAAAAAATACTTTGCTTGGCCTTTTCAGTACATAACTGTGTTACCATGCGGGATTGTAATTTTACCCTGTCTAGGTTTTCGGGAGTGGGATTAGAGTTATAAATTGTTTCTAGTTCTTGTAGCTTGTCAGTTGTTAATTGTAGTGATAGATTGGATGTCTGTTTTAGTCTATTTATTCTGGTATTCAGAATCCAACGGGTCTGTTCCTTAAAGTCATCCCAGAATGCGTTGAGAGAGGGCGGGATTCTAGGTCTATCCAAAAAATATTTAAGCTCTCTTTCAATGGATTCATGGTCTGTAAGGGCCGACAGCCAGTGGGGGTTTCATCTCCATATACGTTTAGGGGGGGCATTCCCCAGAGATACCGTCACCCAACATGGGGAGTGGTCTGACAATAACCTTGGTGCCATCCCTGACCCCGCGACTTTAGGTAGTAGAATCTGGGATACCAGTACAAAGTCTATTCTAGACATGGTATTATGGCTTGTGGAATGGCACGTATATGCTCTGGTTGTTGGGTTTCTGTGTCTCCACACATCCACCATGGCAAACTCCGTCATGGTACGAGATAGTCTGGTCTGCGTGGGTGCGCCTAGTGTCGGTTGGTCTAGATATGGGGACATTGTCCTGTTAAAATCTCCCATCCATATTGCTGGTATTGTCGGGTGTTGCGCTATAAACGCTAGGCCCTCTGTTACAACATCAGATTTATATGGAGGGGGTATGTAGCTGGCTATGATTAGCAAGGGGGTTCCTCCAACAAGTGCATGAATAAAGATATATCTACCCTACCGGTCAGTCTCCAAAGCAATTAATTTAAACGGGGTGGATTTAGCCACCAGCACCGTGACCCCCCTGGAGAAGTTCGTACGCGTGCTGTGATATGCCCATCCCACCCAGGGGCACCGCAGCGCTGCCTGCAGATGGCCAGTGACATGTGTCTCCACCAGTGCTACAATGTTTACCTTTTGTCTTTTAATAAATGTTAGTATAGCTGTACGTTTAATTTTATCCCGCATACCTCGCACATTCCAAGTCATAAATTTAATATCTGTCCCGTTGGTCATGACTTACAGGGGACACATATACCGGCAGGGTAGTGCACCTCAACAACACACATTGCCTAATCACTTTAAGAACAGCTCTAGAATTCACACAATAACCACAAAATTTCAGGTTCTTTTTCCAACACAATAACTTGTGCACAACGGTGCAACTTTTCCCAATGCTTTGATCTACTGATCTGGCATTTTCCTTCCCACCCAGCTTTTCACCTCCCCAACTTGGCGAAAGCATACTGTACCCATGAACCATTGTTTGGATTTTCTTCCAGCCTTCCAAACTGACTGGAGGTGCTCTACTTAAACCAGCAACCGTTACATGAATTAACGTCCAGCTGTCAACATTGGCTGAAGGTGCAGTACTTGGGGTATTATGAGCTGGAACGTTCAATACAAAAAAGAAAAGAAAAAAATAAGGGTTGCATATAAAGTTGGGGCGATTATTCACTGTGTGAGGCATGGATAAGTCACAGAGGATATCCTATGTGTCTCTTGCTCTGTCTGAGTGAGTCTCTCGCTGCAAGAATGTATAGTCATCCTAGTGTGCAGGATATTTGGGGCCGCAGCCCCGCAGTATCTCCATAGATGCGCTGTGAGGGCATTACAATACACAGGTTGATACACTCTGTAGTCCAAGCATCTGTAAATCCAAAGCCGTTTATATATGAGAGTCAGCAAGCTGAGGGTTTCCCCCACCTGTCGCAAGAGGAGCTGACCCACTGACTTCAGTATAGGAAGTCTCTAGTTTCACATTCTGTATTGCTTGGGTCGTAAGAATGGGGGAGGGGGTAGAAACATGAGAGGGAGGCTTTGGAATTTGGTGTAAAAAATATATATAATAAATGATAGGGTGAAGTTACCCCCCACAGCAAAGGGGACAATTAGTAGTAAAAAGGAGCCTGATATCTTCTGCCATTGGCAACAATACTCACAGTCTCCGGCCATATATACGATCATCCGCGCCGGTCCAACCAGTGTGCTGCCGCCTTTGGGTCTTCAAAGAATATGGCCTTGCCATCCTCCTCCACTCTTAGTCTGGCCGGGAACAACATAGCATATTTAAGGTGTGCCACCCTGAGTCGTCGCTTGACATCCTGGAACTGCGCCCGTTTTCTTTGAACTTTATTAGAGAAGTCAGGGAATACAGCGACCTGACCATTGCCCAAAGTAATGTTTCCCTTCTCTCTGGTCAACCTCAGAATTTTGTCTCTATCTTTAAAGTTGAGGAACTTGGCGATGAAGGTCCTGGGGGGGCTCCCACCGGTGGAGGTTTAGCTGGGATGCGATGCGCCCGTTCCACTGCGAACATGACCGAGAAGGCTTCTCTTCCAAAGTGTTGGATCAGGAGGGATTCCAGATATTCAGCAGGGTTGGAGCTTTTAGCCTTCTCAGGTAAACTGATGAAACGGAGGTTGCATCGTCTTAAACAATTCTCCATATCGTCCAGCGTGTAGCTGGTGGATCTGGCGCTGCAAGTCCTCTGTAGTATGGCTCAGGGGATGCAGGATATCCTCCACTGCTCTGATACGTGTCTCAGCCTCGGTTACCCTATCTTTTACTTTAGATAAGTCCTGACGCAGCAGGGAAATGTCAAAATTGACCTCATCAATTTTAGCGGTGAGTGTCCCCTGCAGCGCCGCTATGGCATCCAAGACTTGCTATGTCTGCGCTTTGATGGTCCGTTGTTGAGCATGTGCCGTCGCCTTCCCTGGCCTGTGAGTCTTGGTCTTGATGGCGGTATTTTGCTAACTTATCCACCGCTTCGGAGGTCCTTTTCGGCGGAGACATGGTTCTCCGTTGCCCCAGGATATGTATCTCAGGATCTTCCCCAGGTGGAGCAAGATGGCCGCTGCACCAGTAATTAGGTTAGAGCCACGCTCCGCTGCCAAGTCAGTCGCGGTCTGTGCATATAGCTACGTTAGGGGAGCAGATGTTCAGAATGTCCCTCCGTAGTGCAGCGGATCGTAGACCAGACAGGTATGCCAGAAGAACACAATGTCCACTGCTGGGTGCAGCAAGTTGGCCGCTGCTCAGGATGGTAGGCCGAAGCCGCGGCCCTCCCCGGGTGCAGCAGACAGTGTGGGTCACTGCAACCAGGTCCCCAGGTGGTCTGGTGGTGGGTCCAGGAGATGTGCTGCTGCTGGGGTGCTAGGGGGGCCCAAAACAGCTAACCAGGCCGCTGCCGGGTGCAGCAAGATGGCTGCCGCTCCGGAGACCAGGTCAGAGCTGCGGTCTTTCCTAGATGCTCTACAGGCTCCAGACACAGGGGACAATATGGAATTTATCTCCCAAGTCTGCTTGAAGTGTCCGATGGCCAGGATAGTAACAGGGGGGCCCAGAACAACTACCCAGGCCGCCGCCGGGTGCAGCAAGATGGCCACCGCTCCGGAGACTAGGCCGAAGCCGCAGCCTTTCCTAAGTATATTACCGGTCCGGAGGCTCCGGGCAGCGTTTTGGCAGTGCAGCAGGCTCTAGAAGCTGGGGAAGAAGTTGATTGTATCCCTAGAAGGTAAGTATAGTGTCTAATGGCTAGGATGAACACAGGATGGTAGAATCGGAGTTTGGGTCAGCAGAGCTCTCTTCACCTGCGACCTACTCCATTGTGCCATGCCCCAATACTTGAGGATCTTTAGTTGACAGCGACTTCCTGATTAGATCCCGTAGCAGATCTTCCCGCTGATCCCTCCTCATGTCCTCCTTAGTCAACTGAGGCAGTTCTTGGCTGCGTACTTGGGTCAAATTGCAGAAGTGCTTTGGTACTCCCGCAGGGGCGACTCCCACTGCTTCAGCCCCTATGGCTCCCCTGTGCTTATATTCCACTCCCTGAAACACAGCCTGTACTCCTTCGGAGGTAAATGAATCCAACTCTTCTGACCATTCTGGTTGAAGTGAGGTCTTCGGGAAAGAGCGTCAGCGTCTTTATTTCCCCGGTCGATATTTCAAACTGAATTGGAACAGAGCAGCTAACCATCGATGCTCAGTTGCGTCCAGTTTGGCAGTAGATAGCAAATAAGTCAGGGGTTGTTATCAGTCTTCACTACAAAGGTGACTCCATACAGATAGTCTCGTAGTTTATCCACTACTGCCCACATTAGGGCCAAGGACTCTAACTTGTGTACAGGATTGTTCTTTTTTTTTAACAACAAGGTTGGTCTTTATTTGAAAAGAAATGGTACACAATACAAAAAATGTTTTGAAAACAATAGAGTGGGCACATAGGCAATCCATAGTCTATATACATAGGAAACAATACACACCACCAAATTAGGATATCTGTTTCATTAAAGTAGTGATGGGGGGGCAGGGAGGGGGGAGGGAGAGGGGGGGCACCAATACAATACTTAATATATCTTTTTAGACGAGAGAAAGTATACAGGTTGCATTGAACAGGTACCTAAGTGGGGTCAGTCCAAGGCTTCCACATTCTCATGAATTTTTGAGGACATCCTCTAGAGGTGTAGGTCAGTTTGTACATGGGTAAAACAGCATTAACTAAATTCTCCCATGCCCTTGCCGTGGGGGGCACATGAGAATTCCATTTGAATAAGATCTCTTTTTTTGCATAGAAGAGCAACAGCAACACAAGTAACTTAGTATATGTAGGCCTCTGGTCTTCGTCCTGTATGCCCAACAGAGCTCATTCAGGTGAGAGGGGTATGTCAAGTTGCAAATGGGCATTAATAACCTCCATTACAGCAGACCAGAAACCGGAAAGTTTAGGACAGGCCCAAAACATGTGAATGTAGGTGCTATCAGTAGACTGACAGCGCGGACAATTCGGGGGCCCTCTGCGGGTATATTCTATGCAGTCTCTGAGGCGTAAGGTATACTCTGTGAAGGAATTTTGCTTGTACTAGTTTGCCCCTAGAAGAAATCACTAGTCTAGAGCTATCCTCGAAACACTCCTCCCATGTTTTCCTATCTAGGGTTGAAATCTCATTCTTCCAATTGGTCCAAAGTGTTTCCATCTTTGGTGAATCCTTCCTAAGGAGAGTAAAATATAACGCAGAGAGAGGTTTATCTAAGGATTCCTGGCCTAGTAAGTCCTCAACCACATCCGATACAAGATCAGGCGGTGTTGGGAACTGTGCTCGAAATGCGTGACGTAGCTGCTGGTAACGGAATAACATCCATGCAGGAAGGTCGTGTCTACCAGCCAGCTCCTGAAAAGATCTAAGAGATCCTTCCGACACCGCATCCTTTAGAACTTTGATGTCATATCTGGCCCAAACTTGTGGGTCAGGGATTGACCGAAAATGTGGGAGTGATGGGTTTCCCCATAACGGGCAAAAAGAGGACAGCAGTTGGGGGAGAGAAAGCGTCTCCTAGCCAGGTTCCAGACCCTAAGGGTAACTTTAGTAGGGATTGGTAAAGAAGGGTACGCCGAGGCCCCCCTGTATATCAGGTTACCTAGTTCCCGGAGGGATCCCACGATAGCCGCCTCAAGGCAGACCGCAGTATTGGCCCTAGACTGCTCCAACCAACACCTAACCGTGACCAACATGGCTGCCCAATACTACAATAGCAGATTAGGCAAGGCCAACCCCCCACAGTCAACCGGGAGCTGAAGGGTCGACTTAGCTATACGAGGGGTAGATCCCCACCACAGAAAGGATCCAATGCAGCTATCGAGATCTTTGCAAAAAGACTGGGGTATCCACACAGGGCAGTTCCTGAAGATATAGCTAAATTTAGGAAGATAGATCATCTTCAAGATATTAATACGCCCTAGGAGATTAAGGGGCAATTTAGTCCACCTAGAGTAGTGGTCCCTGAGGCATGTCACTCTGGGCTGGAGATTAAGGCGTTGAAAGGACTGGGGATCCCGTGTATCCCTAATTCCTAGATACGTAAATTCATCCACCCAGCGTAACGCGGTCTGAGCTGCAGATTGTTTAGCTTGCACATTAAGAGGGAACAAGGCAAATTTGCTCCAATTAATACGGACTCCAGAAAATCTTCCAAACACATCAAAGGTCTCCAGGGCAGCCTGTAGAGAAGCACCCACATCTCGCAAATATAACAAGGTATCGTCCACATAGAGCGATATCTTCTCCTCCAGAGGGCCAACCCGCAGACCCTCGATTCTGCTGGATTCCCTGACCAAAACTGCCAGGGGCTCCAAGGCCAGTGCAAACAGGCTGGGGATAGAGGACAACCCCGTCGGGTTCCCCTCCGGAGGAGAAAATAATCCGAAAGGGTGTTATTTACCCGAATTCTTGCCTTAGGGGTTTTATATAACAATCTCAACCAGTGTAGGAATTTAGGTCCAACTCCAAACTTCTCCAACACCGCCCATAAATACTCCCATTCAACGGAGTCAAAAGGCTTCTCCGCGTCCAGAGAGGCTATGACTCTAGTGCCCCCTTTACTATGGGAGGTGGCTAAATTTAGGAACAGACGACGGATATTGATATCAGTGCCCTTACCCGGCATGAAACCAGTCTGATCCACATGGATGAGGTCCTCTATTATCTTACCGAGCCTACGGGCTAAAATTTTTGCTAAAAGCTTAGCATCAGCGTTAATTAAAGAAATAGGCCGGTAGGAGGCACACTCTTCAGGGTCCTTACCAGGTTTGGGCACCAAAACCACTATCGCCTCAGACCATGACTCAAGGAGTCTAGATCAATGGATTGTTTCAAAAGGGTAGTAAACTTAGGGGCCAAAAATTCCTGGTACACCGAATAAAATTCAATGGGAATGCCATCGGGACCTGGGGCCTTGCTGGATTGCATAGACGCCATTGCCTCCTGCACTTCCTCTAGAGAGATGTCCCTATCCAACTCTTCGCGCTTCTTTGCTTCTAGGGAGGGGAGCAGGATCTGGTCTAGGTAATGGAGTAGCTCAGAATTGTGAAAGGTTGCCTTGGATGAGTAATGGGTCTGGTAGAAATCTAGAAACCTAGCACTAATGTCCGCTGGAGCTGTCAGAGGACAACCATCCAGATCTCTCAGCCTACCAATATGTGTCGCAGTATGCTGGCCGCTGGCCAACCAGGCCTGCAGCTTACCGTTTTTGTCTCCAAATTCAAACACCCTCTGGGCACTGTCAAGCATAGACTTCTTAGTGAGCTCAACTCTAAGTAAGGACAACTCTCTCAGGGTGTCTTGCCAGGGCACATTGTGGTCCTGGGTAGGAGACCGAACGTATTCAGCTTCTTTCAACCTCGCCCTTGTCTCTAAATGCCTCAGAGACTGCACAGATCGCCGCTTCTTTGCAGCTATACAATTTATATATATTCCCCTGAGCCATGATTTAAGGGTATCCCACAAAACCAGAGGCCCAGCAGAATCTGCATTATCAATCCAAAAGGCACATAGTGTCTCTGGCATCTCCTCCTGTATATCCGGGTCCATTATCCAGTATTTGGACAGCCTCCATACTCCCACCCCCTCCACATCAGAGAGCCGAATCGTAACAGATACCGGAGCGTGATCCGAAATTCCCAGTGAGAGGATCTCTGCGGACTCCACCGCAGGGGAGGCAAATGCCAAGTCAATACGGGACAAGGACCGGTATGTAGTAGAAAGGCAGGTATATTCCCTATCAGAGGGATGAAAGTGTCTCCAAACATATGTCGTGTGGAAGGTGGAGGCCCAACGAGATATACTCGACTGCTGAGGACCAGAAGCATGGAGTCTATCCATCTCCAGAGAGGGAGCCATAATAAAGTCACCAATGAAGAGAACATTGTCATACAGGATTGTTCTTCCCAGAGGGGGTGAGGCTGCGATTCATGTAGGCCACTTGACGAAGTCTCCCCTCCGACTTCTGGTACAGCACTCCACCAATACCATCTCTACTGGCATCCACATGCAATTTGAATGGCTTCAAAGGATCAGCGTAGGCCAGCACCGGGGCTTCCACCAGGCCCCCCTTCAACCGCTCGAATGACCTTTCACACTTCAATGTCCATTGTTCCTTGATAGATTCCCGAGGCCTCCTGGCTCCTCCTTTCTGGGTTTTCTGCTGTTGGCCTTGCGTTTGCCTCTGCAACATCTCATTTAACGGCCGAGCAATCTGTGAGAAGTTCTTCACAAATCGTCTGTAGTAGGAGCAAAAGCCCAAGAACGACCTCAATTCAGTGACAGTAGTTGGACGAGGTCAAAAAGTGACCTCTTTCAGCTTTTGGGGGTCAGTGGCTCTTCGGCAGATACCACGTGTCCCAGGTAAGTGACTGAAGTCTGACAGAATTGACACTTCTCTAACGACAGCTTCAATATCTCAGCATGTAATCGCTAGAATTATTTTTCCAATTGGGCCTCATGCTCTTCCAATGTTCGGCCAAACACGATGATGCCATCTAAGTAAACAAATACCTCTGCCAAGTTCATATCACCCACCGTGTTCTCCATCAGTCACTGGAAAGTGGCAGGGGCTCCGGTTAATCCCTATGGCATTCGATCAAACTCAAAGAACCCCAGTGGGCTAATGAAAGCCGTCTTCACTCGGTCTTCTGAGTGCATAGGAATCTGGTAGTATCCACTCTTTAGATCCAGCACACTGAACCTTTTGGCCCCTAATAAGCATTGTAAGGCTTCTTCTATGCGAGGAGTCGTGTATTGATCGGTAATAGTCCTTCTATTTAAAGATCGATAATACACATAGGACCCATTCTTCTTCCCCACCACCACAATCGGGGAAGCATAAGGGCTTCTAGACTCCTTAATGACTCCTGACTTCTTTAATTCAGTCAGTTGCTCTCGGAGACCCTCCAAGTCACACTTGCCCTCTCTCGAAATGGCTTATCTTCAGTCAGTCGAATTCGATGTTGAGCAATTTTAGCACAGCCAACATTGAAGTCATTCTTGGAGAATTTTTCCTCCCATCGAGCTATCTGAGCTTTAATTCTTTCCTCCCAAGCAGGAGGAAGACAGTGCTGCTTCCTCCATCCCCCTTCTGGGCTACGTCATTCCTTGCTACCGGAGTGGTCGCACTCACTTTCCCGATCATCATTCGATGCTTTAGGCTGATCGGGTGGCTA
The DNA here is from genome assembly GCA_037952925.1 of Lithobates clamitans. Taxonomy (NCBI): domain Eukaryota; kingdom Metazoa; phylum Chordata; class Amphibia; order Anura; family Ranidae; genus Lithobates; species Lithobates clamitans. Next base: position 2,256,003 of record JBBGZY010000725.1, on the reverse strand, counting down.
GTGACATTCCGTACACTGACAGGAATTTGCCCTCCACTTCTTAGCAAGGCCCGAGTGGGTACAATCTCTGGAACCAATTCTATCCCAACCTCATTTTCTGTGGGATCAGCTTCCAAGGCCACATACGGCCCCGGCTGGTCCCAACTTGACTGTGGCTTTAAAACAGGCCCCCTCTCCAGGTTGCAGTACACTCTCTTCGGTGTCCAGTCCACATCCACAATCTTCCCACTCCTTTCCGCAGGTGCCTTCTTTTCTTGCAACACCCTCTGGAATGCTTGTCTCAACTGGGGGTGAATTTTCCCAACAGGAACACCCTCTAAGGCCAAGGGAGTGAGTAAATTGATAGAAAGACAGCACTTGCAAGTGAATATATTCTAAACTAATTCATATGTTGCAGCTGCTAGGTGAAAAGTGCTAATACTTTAATAATGTTATAAAGAAGAAGACCTGCGCTAGCAACTCACCAAGTGGGTAACTAAAAAAATTTTTTTGTTTTCCTAACAAACCACATATCATAAATGATTATTATACAAAACATATTGCGTGAAAATATATATAAATGTACAAAACTGTGCACAAGCACACTGCCACCACTAGGTCACTAGAGGTGGATTCAAAGACGTGAGTGAAAGATGATCTATATCAATCACATAAAACCAGATCACTTGCACTGAGACTGAAATTAATCATATAATCCTGAATTGATAAGGTAAATCTGTGTATAAACAAAAAAACACAAGAACAACATAAAGTCTATTGAGTCACCCAGTTCCTTCACATGAGGACACTCTACAGACTTCAGGCTTGTTGATTCATATGGTACGCTTGAATGGCAAATAGGCTGGTGCTGGTGATGTTTTAAGAGGAGAACTTCGGATCACAAACCTCACATTCCACCCAAGGGAGAAAAGATAAATATATAGCATAAAACCTATGGTACCGTGAGATCACCTGCGCATAAAAGCGCTACTCACGGAACCGATGTGCAGAGCAGGCATTCAGAATAAGGGCCGGTGTTCGCTGCTGGACGGCGTGCGTTCCACCAACACCAGGAAGTGATGTCACTGGTTCTCGTGTAGGCGAGCGTGGGCCGGATGTTGCGTCGACGCGTTTCGCCCCTCCCCCAGGGCGTTATCAAAGACTTAACATCCAGCTCAGGCCGTGAGTTATTTATACTGCGCTCGATGAGTGACAGCCAGTTACGGCCAATGGGTGAAGGATCACTCATTACTTCCTATGTCATCATATCCTGTTGCACTTGGGAAAAACTTTAATCAGAGACTGGAGACATAACAACTCCGATCCCCATGACAACAGATATACAAATATGTACAACCTATATAGGACATCATATTGACTCTTATTGTCCCATATAAACATTTCCAGCAGGATATTTAAATAAAAAAAAATGCTTACAAGATATTAATATTTGATTTTGCTTACTATAAACATATCTTTAATAAAAATTAATATATAATATTAGAAATTAAATGGACTATTAAAAAATTAAAAAAAAAAAAAAAAAAAAATTTTCAAAAAATTCCTCAAAGATTGGACCATTTGGAAAATGAGGTTAACTAATAGATATCAAGAATTACAAATTGTAAAATAAAGAAATAAAAATATGGCTGATTAAATAAAAATTAGTAAGAAATAAGAAATCAAATATAAGTAATAACTAGTTCCTTATACTAAAAAGGGGTATAATACCCTACTGATTGCCGAGTTCATGCCAGGAGGATTTCAATTCCGTTGTATATACATATTAGTGGGCCATTCTAAATATGAAAAAGGACCCACAAAAATATATATATAGAAACTGCTAAAAAGGATAAATGGAGCTACCAGTTGGATAGAAAACAGTTGAGGTCTAGCTCAATGTTCAGGCCCAGGGGGTGTAGAGTCCGTAATCTATGTATCCACTGGGTTTCATTTTGCGATATATTTTGCCTGAGATTGGAGCCTCGCCAGTGCCCCTCAACCCTATCAATCCCACAAAAAGTGAGCAGACTCGGGTCTTTGTTGTGGAACAACCTAAAATGATTAGAAAGGCCATGAAACTTGTACCCCTTTTTGATCCTGTTCACATGTTCTTGAAGCCTCACCCTCAATTGCCTTGTGGTTCTTCCTACATACTGAAGGTTACAAGGACAAGATAGAAGGTAAGTAACATGTGTGGTACTACAGGATATAAATTTTTTAATTTCATATGATCTACCATCTTTCAAAAAGCTAAATTGGGTGGTTTTTCGTTTGCGGAATTTGGAAGTTTTGCACATTGTACATCTCCCGCAACTGAAAAACCCCACACTGTCCAGGAAAGTACATGCCTTTTTTGGGGGGTCTATAACATTATGAGCTAGTTGGAGCCTAAGCGTAGGGGGTTTGGTATACACAAAATTGGGCTGTTTTGGCAACACCTTCCTCAGGTCATTGTCCTGAAGAAGGAGGGGCCAATGTCTTTTGACAATTTTTTCGAAGTCACGGTATTGCCTGTTAAATCCAGTGAGAAAAGACAGATTATGGTTGCGCACACCTTTCTCTCTTGGCTTAAATAGATCATTTCTATCCATTTTCTCAACCATTTGCTTCGTTCTCTCTAGGTTTTCTAGATTGTAACCTTTTTCTTGAAACCTTTTCAGAATGACACTGGCTTGGGAGTTGAAATCACTTAAGTTGCTACAGTTCCTTCTAATCCTAAGTAGTTGGCTTTTTGGGATGCCTCCTAGCCACCTAGGATGGTGGCAACTTGTCAGGGGAATATACCCATTTCTATCGACATCTTTGAAGAAGGTGCGAGTGAGTAATTTATTCCCCTCTTTGAATAATGTCAAATCTAAAAAATTGATTTGATGATAACTATAACATTCGGAGAAAGAGATGCCAAACCGATTAGTCCCTATCCTGGCCAAGAATTCCCGAAAAGAATCTGGTGATCCTGCCCAGATAATCAGGATATCATCTATGTACCTCTTGTATAATCTGAGCTCTGGTATGTTAGATTGAAAAATGGCTTCATCTTCCCAAAAGCTCATGAACAGATTGGCCACTGAGGGTGCGTACTTGGCACCCATGGCAACTCCCTTCTTTTGCCTATAATACTCTTTTTGATGCCAGAAATAGTTATGGCTCATTGCCAGGTCAAGAGCTTTCCGAATGAACTTCTTTTGTTTGGGTTTCATATCAGTGTGCCCCAAGGCCCAATCAACTGCTTGCAATGCGTGTTCTTGTTGGATATTAGTATAGAGAGAATTTACATCAATACTTGCAAGTAAACAATTCTCATCCATCATTACAGTATTGGTTAATTCGATTACTTCTCTGCTATCTTTAAGAAAGGCGGGGTATTTCCTGGTCAATGGTTGTATGAAGTAATCCAGGTATTCACCTAGTCTAGAAAAAAGTGATCCTATCCCACTGACTATCGGTCGACCGGGAGGCTTGTCACGATTCTTATGTATTTTGGGCAATTGGTATATCACGGGGACCCGTGGTGCATCAGGGATAATATATCTGGCCTCTTTTTTCTTTAAAATACCTTCCTCGGTCGCTGTTTTGATTAAATTCTTCAATTTAGCCTTGAATTTCTTGGTGGGGTTATTCTTGAGTTTTTCATAGGTTTCTTGATCTCCTACTAGTCTGTTTAATTCTTCTAGATAATCAGTTTTGTTTAATATTACTACCCCTCCCCCCTTATCGGCTGACCTAACAACTATATTTTTGTTTTTTATTAGAGACTCCAAACCTCTTTCTAAATCTTTTTTACGTCTCTGGGGTCTGACAACAAGATTATCCAAATCTTGTTCTACCAGAGATTTAAACACCCCAACAAAATGGTTATTATTGATCTGGGGGTTAAAAATAGAATTATTTTTCAAAGTTGTGTGCATGTATTCCTCTTCCGGGGAACTTTCTATGATTTCCTTACTAGAAAAATGTTTTTTGATATTAATCTTCCTAATAAACTTCTGCAAATCAATGAACACATCAAATTTGTTCAAATTGTTTTCCATGGCATACTTTAAACCTAAATCTAAAACTTTTAATTCTTCTTGAGAAAAAATGGCATCACTTAAGTTAAAAATTCCTTCCATTAAATTAGTCTTTTTTGCTTTCCTTTTCCCTCCTCTGCATCCTCTTGTTCTCTTCTTTCTGAGTTTTGTGGTTGGGGGGTGATGGGGTACCATGGTCTCCATTCTTCTGGTGGACCCTGATCCCTTCCCCAACCCCTGGGTGTTGTGGCACCTCTCCCTCTCGTAAAAGGCGGTCCCCCTGATCCTCTCCTTTGAAAATCCCCTCTTTGATTATTAGGATACCATCCTCTTCCTCGGTTGGCTGGGGGACGGTAATCAGGCTGGCCGTAATCCCAAGGCCGCCCACCATGCCCTCCTCCTCTGTTGTTATATCCCCTTTGATTGTGGGAACCCCTATTGTCATAACCACTTTGACCATAGGGCCCCCTTGGGGATGAGTAAGGGTGGTCATAATCAAGGGGTTCAAAACGATTGTAGGTGGGTATACCATACCCAGATGTCGATGCACCATAATAGTCATTGGACTGACTATTACCAATGGCTCTACCAGAATCTTTATATGAGCCATCATATTTTCTAACAGGAGTTTTGATGGTATCCAATACCCGAACTGGCTCTGTTTCTGAGGGGTTAGGTATATTATTTGGCTCCTCCCCCGTTTCTTGCCATTTGTAGACTTTATTAGATTTATAGTCATTGGTATCTCTAATAAATTTTTTAATTTTTTTCTTTTGGATATCTCTATCAAGTTTGTCTACAAATTCCTGAAGCTGTTTTAATTTATCCTTACATTCACCAGAAGTGATGAGAGGACCCAATTTGGATTTAATCCCATTGATATTAGCTTCGATTAATTTCATTTTCCTTTCTTTTCTGGCTATCAGCATTTCCAGAAGTTTCCTTTCAATGCCATTAAAAAAGGAAAACCACTCATCCTCAAGGTCCTTATCAGTGAGCCCATCATTCGGGGCAATATCCCATCTCAGGCGCCTTGGGGTCATCCTATCCTTCACATATTTTTTGAGGGAAAAGATGTCCCACCAGGTCCTTACTTGCTTATCAAGGGCCCCCCTGAGATGCTTAAAATCTGAATTGATATCTGGTTGTTCATTATTGGAAGAGAAAAAATCATCTGCATTTAAATTTCTATCATTAATAAATGTGAAAATTTCCATAGTGATCTGATTGATGATTGACTGAATATTTTTGCAGCTGCTGTGACCAAGTGATAAACTTGTAAAACATAAATTGATAGAAAGACAGCGCTTGCAAGTGAATATATTCTAAACTAATTCATATGTTGCAGCTGCTAGGTGAAAAGTGCTAATACTTTAATAATGTTATAAAGAAGAAGACCTGCGCTAGCAACTCACCAAGTGGGTAACTAAAAAAATTTTTTTGTTTTCCTAACAAACCACATATCATAAATGATTATTATACAAAACATATTGCGTGAAAATATATATAAATGTACAAAACTGTGCACAAGCACACTGCCACCACTAGGTCACTAGAGGTGGATTCAAAGACGTGAGTGAAAGATGATCTATATCAATCACATAAAACCAGATCACTTGCACTGAGACTGAAATTAATCATATAATCCTGAATTGATAAGGTAAATCTGTGTATAAACAAAAAAACACAAGAACAACATAAAGTCTATTGAGTCACCCAGTTCCTTCACATGAGGACACTCTACAGACTTCAGGCTTGTTGATTCATATGGTACGCTTGAATGGCAAATAGGCTGGTGCTGGTGATGTTTTAAGAGGAGAACTTCGGATCACAAACCTCACATTCCACCCAAGGGAGAAAAGATAAATATATAGCATAAAACCTATGGTACCGTGAGATCACCTGCGCATAAAAGCGCTACTCACGGAACCGATGTGCAGAGCAGGCATTCAGAATAAGGGCCGGTGTTCGCTGCTGGACGGCGTGCGTTCCACCAACACCAGGAAGTGATGTCACTGGTTCTCGTGTAGGCGAGCGTGGGCCGGAGGTTGCGTCGACGCGTTTCGCCCCTCCCCCAGGGCGTTATCAAAGACTTAACATCCAGCTCAGGCCGTGAGTTATTTATACTGCGCTCGATGAGTGACAGCCAGTTACGGCCAATGGGTGAAGGATCACTCATTACTTCCTATGTCATCATATCCTGTTGCACTTTAATCAGAGACTGGAGACATAACAACTCCGATCCCCATGACAACAGATATACAAATATGTACAACCTATATAGGACATCACATTGACTCATCGAGCGCAGTATAAATAACTCACGGCCTGAGCTGGATGTTAAGTCTTTGATAACGCCCTGGGGGAGGGGCGAAACGTGTCGACGCAACATCCGGCCCACGCTCGCCTACACGAGAACCAGTGACATCACTTCCTGGTGTTGGTGGAACGCACGCCGTCCAGCAGCGAACACCGGCCCTTATTCTGAATGCCTGCTCTGCACATCGGTTCCGTGAGTAGCGCTTTTATGCGCAGGTGATCTCACGGTACCATAGGTTTTATGCTATATATTTATCTTTTCTCCCTTGGGTGGAATGTGAGGTTTGTGATCCGAAGTTCTCCTCTTAAAACATCACCAGCACCAGCCTATTTGCCATTCAAGCGTACCATATGAATCAACAAGCCTGAAGTCTGTAGAGTGTCCTCATGTGAAGGAACTGGGTGACTCAATAGACTTTATGTTGTTCTTGTGTTTTTTTGTTTATACACAGATTTACCTTATCAATTCAGGATTATATGATTAATTTCAGTCTCAGTGCAAGTGATCTGGTTTTATGTGATTGATATAGATCATCTTTCACTCACGTCTTTGAATCCACCTCTAGTGACCTAGTGGTGGCAGTGTGCTTGTGCACAGTTTTGTACATTTATATATATTTTCACGCAATATGTTTTGTATAATAATCATTTATGATATGTGGTTTGTTAGGAAAACAAAAAAATTTTTTTAGTTACCCACTTGGTGAGTTGCTAGCGCAGGTCTTCTTCTTTATAACATTATTAAAGTATTAGCACTTTTCACCTAGCAGCTGCAACATATGAATTAGTTTAGAATATATTCACTTGCAAGCGCTGTCTTTCTATCAATTTATGTTTTACAAGTTTATCACTTGGTCACAGCAGCTGCAAAAATATTCAGTCAATCATCAATCAGATCACTATGGAAATTTTCACATTTATTAATGATAGAAATTTAAATGCAGATGATTTTTTCTCTTCCAATAATGAACAACCAGATATCAATTCAGATTTTAAGCATCTCAGGGGGGCCCTTGATAAGCAAGTAAGGACCTGGTGGGACATCTTTTCCCTCAAAAAATATGTGAAGGATAGGATGACCCCAAGGCGCCTGAGATGGGATATTGCCCCGAATGATGGGCTCACTGATAAGGACCTTGAGGATGAGTGGTTTTCCTTTTTTAATGGCATTGAAAGGAAACTTCTGGAAATGCTGATAGCCAGAAAAGAAAGGAAAATGAAATTAATCGAAGCTAATATCAATGGGATTAAATCCAAATTGGGTCCTCTCATCACTTCTGGTGAATGTAAGGATAAATTAAAACAGCTTCAGGAATTTGTAGACAAACTTGATAGAGATACCCAAAAGAAAAAAAGAAAAAAATTTATTAGAGATACCAATGACTATAAATCTAATAAAGTCTACAAATGGCAAGAAACGGGGGAGGAGCCAAATAATATACCTAACCCCTCAGAAACAGAGCCAGTTCGGGTATTGGATACCATCAAAACTCCTGTTAGAAAATATGATGGCTCATATAAAGATTCTGGTAGAGCCATTGGTAATAGTCAGTCCAATGACTATTATGGTGCATCGACATCTGGGTATGGTATACCCACCTACAATCGTTTTGAACCCCTTGATTATGACCACCCTTACTCATCCCCAAGGGGGCCCTATGGTCAGAGTGGTTATGACAATAGGGGTTCCCACAATCAAAGGGGATATAACAACAGAGGAGGAGGGCATGGTGGGCGGCCTTGGGATTACGGCCAGCCTGATTACCGTCCCCCAGCCAACCGAGGAAGAGGATGGTATCCTAATAATCAAAGAGGGGATTTTCAAAGGAGAGGATCAGGGGGACCGCCTTTTACGAGAGGGAGAGGTGCCACAACACCCAGGGGTTGGGGAAGGGATCAGGGTCCACCAGAAGAATGGAGACCATGGTACCCCATCACCCCCCAACCACAAAACTCAGAAAGAAGAGAACAAGAGGATGCAGAGGAGGGAAAAGGAAAGCGAAAAAGACTAATTTAATGGAAGGAATTTTTAACTTAAGTGATGCCATTTTTTCTCAAGAAGAATTAAAAGTTTTAGATTTAGGTTTAAAGTATGCCATGGAAAACAATTTGAACAAATTTGATGTGTTCATTGATTTGCAGAAGTTTATTAGGAAGATTAATATCAAAAAACATTTTTCTAGTAAGGAAATCATAGAAAGTTCCCCGGAAGAGGAATACATGCACACAACTTTGAAAAATAATTCTATTTTTAACCCCCAGATCAATAATAACCATTTTGTTGGGGTGTTTAAATCTCTGGTAGAACACGATTTGGATAATCTTGTTGTCAGACCCCAGAGACGTAAAAAAGATTTAGAAAGAGGTTTGGAGTCTCTAATAAAAAACAAAAATATAGTTGTTAGGTCAGCCGATAAGGGCGGAGGGGTAGTAATATTAAACAAAACTGATTATCTAGAAGAATTAAACAGACTAGTAGGAGATCAAGAAACCTATGAAAAACTCAAGAATAACCCCACCAAGAAATTCAAGGCTAAATTGAAGAATTTAATCAAAACAGCGACCGAGGAAGGTATTTTAAAGAAAAAAGAGGCCAGATATATTATCCCTGATGCACCACGGGTCCCCGTGATATACCAATTGCCCAAAATACATAAGAATCGTGACAAGCCTCCCGGTCGACCGATAGTCAGTGGGATAGGATCACTTTTTTCTAGACTAGGTGAATACCTGGATTACTTCCTACAACCATTGACCAGGAAATACCCCGCCTTTCTTAAAGATAGCAGAGAAGTAATCAAATTAACCAATACTGTAATGATGGATGAGAATTGTTTACTTGCAAGTATTGATGTAAATTCTCTCTATACTAATATCCAACAAGAACACGCATTGCAAGCAGTTGATTGGGCCTTGGGGCACACTGATATGAAACCCAAACAAAAGAAGTTCATTCGGAAAGCTCTTGACCTGGCAATGAGCCATAACTATTTCTGGCATCAAAAAGAGTATTATAGGCAAAAGAAGGGAGTTGCCATGGGTGCCAAGTACGCACCCTCAGTGGCCAATCTGTTCATGAGCTTTTGGGAAGATGAAGCCATTTTTCAATCTAACATACCAGAGCTCAGATTATACAAGAGGTACATAGATGATATCCTGATTATCTGGGCAGGATCACCAGATTCTTTTCGGGAATTCTTGGCCAGGATAGGGACTAATCGGTTTGGCATCTCTTTCTCCGAATGTTATAGTTATCATCAAATCAATTTTTTAGATTTGACATTATTCAAAGAGGGGAATAAATTACTCACTCGCACCTTCTTCAAAGATGTCGATAGAAATGGGTATATTCCCCTGACAAGTTGCCACCATCCTAGGTGGCTAGGAGGCATCCCAAAAAGCCAACTACTTAGGATTAGAAGGAACTGTAGCAACTTAAGTGATTTCAACTCCCAAGCCAGTGTCATTCTGAAAAGGTTTCAAGAAAAAGGTTACAATCTAGAAAACCTAGAGAGAACGAAGCAAATGGTTGAGAAAATGGATAGAAATGATCTATTTAAGCCAAGAGAGAAAGGTGTGCGCAACCATAATCTGTCTTTTCTCACTGGATTTAACAGGCAATACCGTGACTTCGAAAAAATTGTCAAAAGACATTGGCCCCTCCTTCTTCAGGACAATGACCTGAGGAAGGTGTTGCCAAAACAGCCCAATTTTGTGTATACCAAACCCCCTACGCTTAGGCTCCAACTAGCTCATAATGTTATAGACCCCCCAAAAAAGGCATGTACTTTCCTGGACAGTGTGGGGTTTTTCAGTTGCGGGAGATGTACAATGTGCAAAACTTCCAAATTCCGCAAACGAAAAACCACCCAATTTAGCTCTTTGACAGATGGTAGATCATATGAAATTAAAAAATTTATATCCTGTAGTACCACACATGTTACTTACCTTCTATCTTGTCCTTGTAACCTTCAGTATGTAGGAAGAACCACAAGGCAATTGAGGGTGAGGCTTCAAGAACATGTGAACAGGATCAAAAAGGGGTACAAGTTTCATGGCCTTTCTAATCATTTTAGGTTGTTCCACAACAAAGACCCGAGTCTGCTCACTTTTTGTGGGATTGATAGGGTTGAGGGGCACTGGCGAGGCTCCAATCTCAGGCAAAATATATCGCAAAATGAAACCCAGTGGATACATAGATTACGGACTCTACACCCCCTGGGCCTGAACATTGAGCTAGACCTCAACTGTTTTCTATCCAACTGATAGCTCCATTTATCCTTTTTAGCAGTTTCTATATATATATTTTTGTGGGTCCTTTTTCATATTTAGAATGGCCCACTAATATGTATATACAACGGAATTGAAATCCTCCTGGCATGAACTCGGCAATCAGTAGGGTATTATACCCCTTTTTAGTATAAGGAACTAGTTATTACTTATATTTGATTTCTTATTTCTTACTAATTTTTATTTAATCAGCCATATTTTTATTTCTTTATTTTACAATTTGTAATTCTTGATATCTATTAGTTAACCTCATTTTCCAAATGGTCCAATCTTTGAGGAATTTTTTGAAATTTTTTTTTTTTTTTTTTAATTTTTTAATAGTCCATTTAATTTCTAATATTATATATTAATTTTTATTAAAGATATGTTTATAGTAAGCAAAATCAAATATTAATATCTTGTAAGCATTTTTTTTATTTAAATATCCTGCTGGAAATGTTTATATGGGACAATAAGAGTCAATGTGATGTCCTATATAGGTTGTACATATTTGTATATCTGTTGTCATGGGGATCGGAGTTGTTATGTCTCCAGTCTCTGATTAAAGTTTTTCCCAAGTGCAACAGGATATGATGACATAGGAAGTAATGAGTGATCCTTCACCCATTGGCCGTAACTGGCTGTCACTCATCGAGCGCAGTATAAATAACTCACGGCCTGAGCTGGATGTTAAGTCTTTGATAACGCCCTGGGGGAGGGGCGAAACGCGTCGACGCAACATCCGGCCCACGCTCGCCTACACGAGAACCAGTGACATCACTTCCTGGTGTTGGTGGAACGCACGCCGTCCAGCAGCGAACACCGGCCCTTATTCTGAATGCCTGCTCTGCACATCGGTTCCGTGAGTAGCGCTTTTATGCGCAGGTGATCTCACGGTACCATAGGTTTTATGCTATATATTTATCTTTTCTCCCTTGGGTGGAATGTGAGGTTTGTGATCCGAAGTTCTCCTCTTAAAACATCACCAGCACCAGCCTATTTGCCATTCAAGCGTACCATATGAATCAACAAGCCTGAAGTCTGTAGAGTGTCCTCATGTGAAGGAACTGGGTGACTCAATAGACTTTATGTTGTTCTTGTGTTTTTTTGTTTATACACAGATTTACCTTATCAATTCAGGATTATATGATTAATTTCAGTCTCAGTGCAAGTGATCTGGTTTTATGTGATTGATATAGATCATCTTTCACTCACGTCTTTGAATCCACCTCTAGTGACCTAGTGGTGGCAGTGTGCTTGTGCACAGTTTTGTACATTTATATATATTTTCACGCAATATGTTTTGTATAATAATCATTTATGATATGTGGTTTGTTAGGAAAACAAAAAAATTTTTTTAGTTACCCACTTGGTGAGTTGCTAGCACAGGTCTTCTTCTTTATAACAAGGGAGTGAGTAGCCTTCTCACTAGGTTGTGGTTAGTGTCTATCAGTAGAAAGTTTCGGCCAGCTCCAGAGGTTCGAGGCCATACGAGCCAAGGTGTCAAAGGTTTCTGGTCTTCCTGCTAGAGCAGAGTCAAAGGTTATTTTGATGGGTATGTAACCATCATAAGGGCACTTCTGGGTCCCGATACCCCCAAATTTCTAGGTCGTTTAGTTTTCACAAAGGAATGTACTTCAAGTACTTGTGGTAAAAGTCTTGATATAGCAGCGTCACTTGGGCTCCAGTATCCAGCAGTGCTTGGGTATAGATGCCCTCCACCTGTACTGATACTATAGGGGAAGGCCCCACTATGTTCTTGGGTAGGTTTCCCACAGGCGACTCTATGGTTTGTGCCCTAACTGGTGGGGAATTTGGTTTAACTGCTTGTTTAGCAAAGTGTGCATTGATTTCCTGCCCCCATTTTCCATTCTCTGAGGGTTTTATGTTTGTAGCGTGCTTAGGCCCCAGAGAATTAGAAAGGACTGGGGGCTGGCATCCCTTTTTTTTTCTTGGCTCACTTCTGGTCTCTTCTCTTGTCTTTGGAGTGCAGTTTTCCCTTGGGACTCTCAAGTAGCTCCTTCACTGAGGTCCCTTGAAGTTTCCCGCCGGCATTGGAAAGATCAATTTCTGTAAAGCTCTTAGGACTTCGTTGAGGAGTTGAGGGCTGACGCTAGATTTGGGGCACTTCGCTCGGAAATGTCTGACCTCTCCACATCCGTAACATCTCATTTCTCGCTCTAGGTACAGTTTTTGTTCACTTGCACGAGTCCTGAACTTTTGCTTGGGCATCCATCACTCGCATCAGAACATAATACATTTGAGTTTGAGCCTGAGCCACCTGTGCCATCAGTTCTGTTGGCCCGAGTTCTGTGACTGGCTTAGGGATATCCGGGAGGGCCGGTCCCTTTGGCTCAGATTCGGACCCAATATCTTAATCGGAGAACTTCATTTCTGCATGGACAGCACGGGCCACCACTTTCTCTTTGTTCCCAGTAGCAGAATTCAAGTCTCTTGATAGTTGACTTTTCTCTTCCAACAGAGCCTCTTTTTCTTAGACTTCCCTTATCAACTCAGGATAGATAGGTACCACGTGAGTTCTCTTCATCAATAGGATGATTAGGCCAGGCCCCGTGCAGGACCCGATCCAGATGGGCCTGGTCAACATCTTTAGGGTCAAGGATCTTCTTCAGGATGATTTGACGTAGCATCCGGTCTACTCGGGAGATGCATTCAGAGAGACTCTCCCCCCTCTCCTGGTGAGTGTGGTTGAATTTATACATCAAGTCAGCAGTAGTTTCAACTCTTTCGAAAACAGCACACAAGGCATCAATGTAATCCATGGCAACACAAGTCCTCTTGCCCATCCTCAGGTTACGGATTACATCGGACACTGGACCTATAAGGCTCTCACTAAGCCGTTGTCGTTTCACAGCCTCTGAAACACTCCACTCTTCCATAGCCTGTAAAGCTTGACTCATCCATGTTTCAAACTCGTCTTCTCCCACAGGTGTTGGTAATTGTCCTTAGAAAAATCTTCAGTAACTCTCATTAGTATTCCCAGACCCATTCTTCAACAGACTATCGACTAAGCAACTCATATCTGTGTAGAAAGAGAGAGGAGGGGCACTGGCCCCTTGTGAATCGGCTCCCACAAGTACAGGAATTTTCTCGTGAGTTTTTGTCGAGGGTGGCTTCTTGGTCTGTCCTCTCTCGAGCTTGAGTGGGAACACCCTTGCAGTCACTTCTTCCGTCAGACAGACCTCTTCCACCTGAAAAGACACTGGCACCTCTTCCTGTCATTCTATCAGTGCCCTGACTTGATCCAACTCCTCTGAGGCTTCCAGGCTACCAAGACACCAGGTAGGCCCGGTGTCCTGGTGCCAGATTTCTCAGTCACCTTCTGATCTCTGTCTTGTGTGCTCATTTCCCGAGATCTCCAGAATGGTGCTTCTGTCGGTTGGGGTCCCATGACTTCTACCCCAAGCAACCACAGCCATAGAGGCGGCTTCCCACGCAGACTGTGGCTCCAATCTAGGCTGGCTAGGGCCAGCTGCAGATAGCATCCCGGACGAGCCCGCAAATGTAGCATGGCCCCTGAGAGGACTGCTGAGAATTACCTGCTCTTCTGCCCGCCCATGACTAAGTGAACCTTCCAATCCACCAGACACACTGGGTTCCAACATCCTTGCAGCACTATGTGGTAATAATCAAACAACTCAGTGTAATTAGGTTCTAGAGATATTTTACTTGAACCAAATAAAAGCAGAAGTTGTTACAAAGAGGAAGTAAGAAATCTGCTGAGCTTTAAACAACAGCACTATAATTTCTCCCAAAGGGACAAGACAGAGTTTTAACAATGACAATACTATATACAAATATGTACACATCCTTTAGATATAATATCACCCCCTAGTGGATGTTTCATTTAACTGCTTACACTGTGACACTATAGAAGATGGAACCCGGCCAGCCTACATGCTATTCTAGGAAGGGAGAGCGGGTCTAGGGAGGAGTAATATAGGGGCCTTTCTATAAGTGATGGCAATAAAGTCCTCGCTGCAGATCTGATGTTTTTCATCGGCTAGTTGGATCTCGTTAACTGTAATCCGTTTGGGTATAGTGAAAATGGTGGATTCCTTACAATAAAGAAAACTAAAGGTGTCTGAGCACAGTGTTGAAGTAATGCAGTAAAGTGTTCTTGGAGTAAAGATGTCTGTGCAAAGTGTCTCAATATGATGGTGGTAAAGAATAGATAAAGCTTGAGCAATTTGCCCTCTCACCAATGACCAGACAGTTCTGATGTCCTCCGAACAGGAACTCATGTAGCCGATCCGCTGTCTCGATTTCCCGATGTGAAGCTGCCACACACTGACAGGCAGGCGACCGGAATGGTCCTGGAAAGGATGTCCGACAGCGAACAACACCTTCTAAGAGGAGGTGAGCTGCCATCTAGATAAAGGAAGGTCTGTAGACATGGTGTATCTGGATTTTGCAAAAGCATTTGACACAGTTCCCCATAAACGTTTACTGTACAAAGTAAGGTCTGTTGGCATGGACCATAAGGTGAGTACATGGATTGAAAACTGGCTACAAGGGCGAGTTCAGAGGGTGGTGATAAATGGGGAGTACTCGGAATGGTCAGGCGTGGGAAGTGGGGTCCCCCAGGGTTCTGTGCTGGGACCAATCCAATTAAAGTTGTTCATAAATGACCTGGAGGATGGGGTAAAAAGTTCAATCTCTGTATTTGTGGACGACAGTAGGCTAAGCAAGGCAATAACTGCTCCGTAGGATGTGGAAACCTTGTAAGAAGATCTGAACAAATGAATGGGGTAGGCAACTACATGGTAAATGAGGTTTAATGTAGAAAAATGTAAAATAATGCATTTGGGTGGCAAAAATATGAATGCAATCTACTGACTAGGGGGTGAACCTCTGGGGGAATCTAGGATAGAAAAGGACCTAGTAGTCCTAGTAGATGATAGGCTCAGCAATGGCATGCAATGCCAAGCTGCTGCTAACAAAGCAAACAGAATACTGGCATGCATTAAAAAGGGGTTTAACTCCAGGGATAAAGCGATAATTCTCCCACTCTACAATACTTTGGTCCGGTGTTGTGCCGAGAAAGTTCCGCTCGGCGGATTAGTTCCCCCCTCTACTGCGCATGCGCAGTAGAAGCCGGCGGAAATAGCCGAAGCGGAACAGCTGAAAATCAGCTGTACACGGCGCCTGTAAGAGGGCCCCTCGCGGGCTCGCTTCGCTCGCCACGCTTCGGGCACGGCCTCGCTGCGCTCGGCACTTTTAGATTCCCCCTCTAGGTCCACTTGGATAGTGGGGAAGGAATCTGGACCCAGAGCGCAGGCGCCGTGTACAGCTGATCGAAGCGTTTGAGCTTCGGCTATCTCCGGCGGCCAACAGTAGTACGTACTGCGCAGGCGCTGCGCCTGCGCAGTACAGGGGGGGAACCTATCCGCTGAAGGAACTTATTCGGCAAGACACCGGCCTCGCCTAGAGTATGCTGTCCAGTTCTGGGCACCAGTCCTCAGGAAGAATGTACTGGAAATGGAGCAAGTACAAAGAAGGGCAGCAAAGCTAATAAAGGGTCTGGAGGATATTAGTTATGAAGAAAGGTTGCGAGCACTGAACCTATTCTCCCTGGAGAGGGATATGATATCAATTTACAAATACCATACTGGTGACCCCACAATAGGGATAAAACTTTTTTGCGGAAGGGAGTTTAAAGAATTTACCCCCTTCCTGACCAGAGCACTTTTTTGCAGTACGGCACTGCTTCGCTTTAACTGACACTGCCGCTTTAATTGCGCGGTCGTGAGATGCTGCACCAAAAAAAAAAAATTACCTCCTTTTTTTCCCACAAATAGAGATTTCTTTTGGTGGTTTTTGATCACCTCTGCGGTTTTTACTTTTTGCACTATAAACAAAAAAAGAGCATCAATTTTGAAAAAAAGCTATATTTTTACTTTTTGCTATATTTAAATACCCCCAAAAATATAGAAAAAAACACATTTTTTCCTCAGTTTAGGCCGATATGTATTCTACATATTTTTGGTAAAAAAAAAAAAATCGCAATAAGCGTATATTGATTGGTTTGCACAAAAGTTATAGTGTCTACAAAATAGGGGATAGTTTTATGGCATTTTTATTATTAATTTTTTTATTAGTAATAGCGGTGATCTGCGATTTTTATCTTGACTGCGACATTATGGCGGACACATCGGACACTTTTGACACTATTTTGAGACCATTGTCATTTATACAGCGATCAGTGCTATAAAAATGCACTGATTACTTTATAAATGACACTGGCAGGGAAGGGGTTAAACACTAGGGGGCAATCAAGGGGTTAAGTGTGTCTTAGGGGGTGATTCTAACTGTGGGGGGATGGGCTACCTAGGACATGACAGTGATCACTGCTCCCGATGACAGGGAGCAGTAGATCTCTGTCTTTTCACTAGGCAGAATGGGGAACTGCCTTGTTTACATAGGCATCTCCCCGTTCTGCCGCTCCGTGACCGATCGCGGGACACCGGCGGACATCGATGTACCTGTATGTACATTTGTGCAGCTGTGCCATTGTGCCAACGTATATCGTCGTGCACTGGTCGGCAAGCAGTTAATAAGACACGTGGCCACGTGGCAAGGATGTGAAATTCCCTTCAGCGGGGGGGCATCGATAGTTTAAAAAAGCTATTAGATAAGCTCCTGAACGACCGCAACATACAGGGATATACAATGTAATACTGACATATAATCACACACATAGGTTGGACTTGATGGACATTTTGTCTTTTTTCAACCTCACCTACTATATAACTATATGTAACAGAGCTAGGCCCCTCAGGCCACGGGTTGGAAGTATGACCCTGCATGGTAGGCCACAACTTCTCACTCTGTTGCACAGAAAAGGTCCATCTTGCATCAGGCACAGGAGGAAGAGGGCGTCCACGCGAGCTTTGTTACTTTTATAGCTACTCCCAGCAAACTTCAGATGGCAGCAAGGAACCCTGGTATATGTAGTTCTGGCACATAATCTTGCAAAGCAATTATCTGACAGGGAACTATTCGTCCCACATTCCTTTTATTGGGCACACAACTATGTCACTGGATACATTGAGCACTAGAGAGACAGGCAATACCCAGTAAAGCTAGAAGGTACGGTGCTTCATGTTTGTAGTCCATACTGCTACACTATAACAGGTCTGCAGCCCCAGAGTCGAGTAGAGCCTGTGTCGTGGTGGACAACTCAGACGAAGAAAGGGTGACCGGAACTAGAGGCTTATCCTTTAGGATAACTGGGGATGTAACAATGCCAACTAAGGTCTGTCCCCTACAGGACCTCAGGTGCAAGTGTTTCAAGGACAAGACTTCAAAAAGTGACCTGCCTGGCCAAAATAAAGGCACAATCTCTCCTTCCTCCTAAAGGCCCTCTCCTCCACAGAGAGATGTGTGAAACCCAAATGCACGGGTTCTACTTCACTGGTGGATTCGGTACCAGGAGGCATGGGAAGTGTGGGAAGTGAGGGGGGGCAAGGGTGGGACTGCAAATCTCAGAGCCAAAAGGTACAGGAGGCTTTAAAGGAAGGTCTCTCTTGGAGTCTGGAGTCAATGAGAATGGCAAACTTGATCAAACTCTCCATATCTGTTTGTATGTCTCGGGCTGCTATCTCATCTTTGATGTTATCTGAGAGACCATGAGAAAAAACAGCCACAAGGGCCTTATTGCTCCAAGCGATCTCTGCTGCCAGAGTATGGAATTCAATGGCGTAATCGGCAACAGTTCTCGTACTGTTTGATGGACATGAGGCTCTTGGCAGAAGAAGTGGAACGTCCAATACCCTTTTAAAGTAAGCCACAAACTCAGAGTAACTCAGAACAATGGGTTTTTCTCCCATAGAGGGTTTGCCCAGGCCAAAGCTCTATCAGAAAGCAAAGAAATAATCAAGCCCACTTTGCTTCTGTTCGTGGGGAATGCCTGGGTCAGTATCCCAAAGTAAATCCCAACCTGGTTGAGAAACCCAGACATACTTCTTACAGAGGTAATATTCGAGGCGGGTGCCTGCACAGAGACTGGAGCAGCAGCAGGGATGACCTGCAACACAGGTTGTACTGGAACAGCCACAGTGGGAGGATCAAGGTGAGCAGTGCGAATCAGGATCGTCTGTACGCTATGGCAAACTGATCCATGCGGTGGTCCTGCTCATTTAATCTTGAAAAAATATTCCCACAAGGTGAATTGCCTGCATCTTCTGAATTCATGGCCTTCGCCTATTGTCAGAACAATGAATCAGATGGAGACAGAAAATGTAGTAAAAATTACACCTTTTAATAAAATGGTAAAAATGGTACAGATAGTAAACATAGTTAAAACATAGCCGGGGTTCGGTAGCCAAAGCGGGTAGTCAGAACAAGCCAGTAAATCAGAAAACCATAGATCAGCGTAGTCGGAGGCAGCAGACAGGATCAGGAACCAGAAGGGACGTCAGCCAGGCAAGTCTTCAACACGAACACAGCAGAGAGTTTTCAGATATGTTTGATCAAGGCGAAAGCCCCGAAGGAATGAACCAGGCAGTTTAAATAGCCAGAAGGGGCTGGCTGTAGGCTGGACTGATGAGCAGGAGCCCAGCCCGACACAATGATAGCTGGCAGAAGAACTTAAATGACTGCCCCTCCTATTATAGGACTGCCTTTCCTGTTAAAGAAATGCCCCCCCCCCTTCTCCTTGTTTACCATTTTTTCTCCTACTGATAGTGCACACCCAGTCAGTCTAGGCCCAGCATAACCACCATTTATGCACTCTGGCAGTATAGTTCCTGTGTTTGGTAGCTTAACTACTTAACGACCGCGCCATAGCTGAATGATGGCTAAACGCGGCTCAATAACTCTGGGAGGGCGTACATTGACATCCTCCCAGAATCGTGCCCCCTGGCGTGCGCACCCGGGAATATCTGCGACCGCCAGGTCCTGCGGTCTGCAGGACCCGGTAAATGGCTGCTGACAGCGGCTGTTTACCACATGATTGCTCCGTCAAATTATGGAGTGATCACTTGTAAACAAACCGGCCATACTCAGCCAGTCTTCATACTCAGCCAGCCATCCATACTCAGCCAGCCATCCATACTCAGCCAGCCATCCATCCATACTCAGCCAGCCATCCATCCATCCATGCTCAGCCAGACATCCATCCATCCATGCTCAGCCAGACATCCATCCATCCATGCTCAGCCAGACATCCATCCATCCATGCTCAGCCAGCCATTCATGCTCAGCCAGCCATCCATACTCAGCCAGCCATCCATCTATCCATGCTCAGCCATCTATCCCTAATCAGCAATACTCATCCATGCTCATCCATACTCAGCAATATTCATCCATCCATCCATGCTCAGCCATCCCATCCACCCCCATCCATACTCAGCCATACCCAGCAATACCCAGCCATACTCAGCTGTACTCAGCCACCCCATCCATACCCAGTTGTACTCAGCCGTACCCAGCCATCCCATCTCTACCCAGCCATACTCAGCCATCCCATCCCTACCCAGCCATACTCAGCGTACCCAGCCATCCCATCCCTACCCAGCCGTACTCAGCCGTACCCAGCCATCCCAGCCGTACCCAGCTATACTCAGCCGTACTCATTCATGCTCAGTCAACCCATCCATACTCAGCCATCCCCATCCACGGCTCATCCATCGCCACTCATGCTCATCCATGCCACATCAGTTCTCATCCATGCCACACCCATGCCACATCAGTTCTCATCCATGCCACATCGATGCCACTAGAGTTCCTGCAGAAGTGTAATAGGTAGTCAAATTAGATTTGACATTTATGCCCCTAGAACACCTGATGGCACTCCCTGCATGTTGGGCCTCTCTATGTGGACAGGCTTTGTAAAGGTCTCACACATATGGTATCGCCGTACTTGGGAGGAGTAGGAGAATCAATTTTGGGGTGTAATTTTTGGTATGTAAATGCTATGTGTTAGAAATATTGTTGTCTATTTTCTTTACACATATTCCAGAAACTTGTAGAAAAAAATGACATGTTCAAAAGACTCATTATGCCTTATAGATTATACGTTGGGCTGTTTTCTTGTCAAAATGGGGTCATTTTTGGGGTGTTTCCATTGTCCTGGTGCTCCAGGGCCTTCCAAAGTGTAAGAGGTAGTCAAGAAATTATATGTGTAATTTATGCTCCAAGAACGCCTGATGGTGCTCCCTGCATGTTGGGCCTCTGTATGTGGCCACGCTGTGTAACAGTCTCACACATGTGGTATCACCGTACTCAGGAGTTGTAGAATGTGTTTTGGGGTGTAATTTGTGCTATGCATATGCTGTGTGTGAGAAATAACCTGCTAATATAACAATTTTGTGGGAAAAAAAAGAAAGGAAAAAAAATCTTGATTTTGCAAAGAATTGTAGCAAAAAAATTACAACTTCAAAAAACTCACCATGCCTAATACTAAATACTTTGGAATGTCTACTTTCCAAAAAGGGGTCATTTGGGGGGTATTTGTACTTTTCTGGCTTGTTAATGTCTCAAGAAATGAGATAGGCCGTCAGTACATCAGGTATAATTAATTTTCAGAGATTGGCACCATAGCTTGTGGACTCTATAACTTTCACAATTTTATACACCGATTTGGGTTATTTTTACCAAAGATATGTTTCAGTACAAATTTTGGCCATAATTTATGAAGAAAAATTACTAATTTGCAAAATTTTATAACGGAAACTAAGAAAAATGCATTTTTTTTACTGAATTTTCGGTCTTTTTTCTTTTCTAGCACAAAAAAATAAAAAACCCAAAAAGGTGCCCGTTTCCTTTGACAAGGTACTACTAATAAGTGCTATTTTCAGTGTTTTCTTGTTCCTACATACAACCTAGTGTGTCAAAGGGGCTGAAATTCTTGATGAGTTAGAGGAAAGGAACAAGGGTCCCATCCTATCCAGAGGCTCCTACAGGGTTAGCACTGCATGTACATAGCTTCCTAAAAACATAACAACACCCTGCCTCAGTACTCCACTTAAGAGCCCTCAGCCTTGATTCAAAAAGTGATCCGGGTTTTAGGAACAGTTATTGAAATGTCAAAATGCCTTGATGGGTGGATACCAAGGGAAGTCCCTGGGCAGAATACATTTGCATGCAGACCATCATAGACAGGACTGCTGTTAGAAATCACGGGGCCCCACACAGACTACCTGACAGGCCCCCCCCAGCCGAGAGTGATTGAGGACATCTGAGACCTCCCAGTCCCTTCCTCTACAGCCTCAGCTGCACAGATGAATGAGGAGAGGAGGGAAGCCAGCAGCTCTGTGGAGGAAAGCGGCACACAGAAGGACCCAGATAGCAGCTGTGCTAGAACCAATCCCCTTGTAGTGCAGCGGTAGGGAGGGAGAGGAGGAGAAGCTGGCAGCGCTGCAGTGGGAGACAGAAGAGGATCAGTGTCTGCAAAAAGACAGAACAACTGGCTCTGCTGCTCAACAGGTGCCCAGGCCCCCCTTTTGAACTGATGGGATCTGGGCCCAGCAGGGCTGGCTATACTAATCATAGATAACTCATACATGCAATGCTGAGCCTCCATGATTGAAAAGAACAGAAATTCAATGAATGAAGGGAGCAGGCCAGAGAGAGTCAGGCTGAGGTGGAAAGTGCTAGATGATGCTGGATGATGCAGACTCTATTTGATTTGCTGGAGCTTCTAGTGCAAACGAAAAGATTTTATAGTGAATTTAGTAATTTGCTTTAAAGTGGTTTCTTTCATGAAATCTAAACAAAGCATATATTTCTGTAGTGTTTACTTGTCTCTCTCCTAAGCTCTGAGCGTCATTTCTCTCTAGTGCTTCCTTCCTCTGTTCTCAGCATGTCCCACTTTTGTCAAGTTATCTTGACACCAGAGGTAAAATAACGGGGTGGGGGAGAGCTTCGCACACAGCTTGGCTGTTCACAACAAAGCTCTACATTGCTTCTTCGTTCCTGTGCCGTGTGTGAAGGGGTGCGTGTCCCTTTCCTCCAATCAGCTTTCATACACTGTATAAGAGCTCTAACTGAGGTCCCCCCCCCCCCACTCTCTGTGCTACAGAAAGATGCATGAGGATTTTCAGCACTTTGAAGGGATGTAGAAGACTGCAAATAAACACGTAAACCTTATGTAGGCAGATTTGTTTCATCTTTAATCAAGAGGGGGGGGGGGAGTTTGGGACTTTAAATGAGGCACACTAATACAACAACATATGTACCTCCATCCCGGGTACAAGTAGGTAAACAGAAAAAGGGAATTTGGGACTTTAAATGAGGCAATTGACTTGTTGAGGTAGAGTGGTTGGTAAACATTATTTATTTGTAACAATAATATAAAACAGATTAAAAAAGTATTTCCATATATCTGCACATACACATGGCATAGAGGTAATAGATACATATATGTCAACTTGGCAGCACATAAGAGATAGTAAATATTAATAAAGTATAATACAAGGTATTTCGTATTAAGAGCCATTGGTAACCCATATGCAAAAGAGCTGCTGTAAGATAGATTCAAGTACACATGAGTGGTTACATACTAGTCAATGAATTTTAAATGTATAAAAGATATATATGGGCCAGTGAATAGGTAGTGAGCCAGGCTTGACTGAGCACCCCATTGAAACTCGACGCGTTTCATGGCTATCTGCCATTCATCAGGAGTTGAGTACAGAAGTAAACTGTAAATACAAATGGAAATGTAGTATTAATTAATATGCCATACCCCTTTTAGGGGAGAAAAGACCTCATGGGGAGAAAGAAATCTATACTCACAGGTCGGCTAAAACACTGTACTTGGCTGGCAGCGAGAAAGATGGGACTCCAAATGGTTGTCTGTTCCAGAGCTGAGGCAATGGACCCCACCCCAGCCAGGAAAACACCCACATGGCATGCCCGACTGCCACAGCACATTCCACATGTGTGGGGAGGATTGCAAGTATGGTGTTCCGGAAAAAATATATAAAAAGATGTGAAAAACCATGTGAAAAAAGTGTAAAAAGGTGAAAAAATATGAAAAGTGAAAAAACATGATAAGTGTTTGAAAAAAATAAATATATAATGATATGTGTATGTTCTAATGAGTGTTATGTGTGTATGTAGCACCCCCCTGGGTATACTGGGAGCAAAGAGGGTACCTCCAGATACAGGGAGCGGACTTACATTCACCCCAGGGCTGAGTCCATGGCTATAATGGGGAGTTAGAACAAATGTGGGCGCCAGTCACTTTAGGTAGTTGTCAATGCTTTAATGAAGAACTTGAAAGAAGTAGTAGTATAGAGGTTGAGGGGAGGTTGCAGATACCTTTTTGTAGCAGATCACTTACAGACTCCTTAGATTAAAGGACAAAAACACAGCTTTCTTATAGTAGGTCTTGAATATCTGGGTAGGTCTCTCTCACAAAGACCTAGCAATCAGTAAGATGTCTGGATAAGTCTCTCTCACAAACTTAGCAGCCAGGGATGTATTACCTTGATTGGATTATAGAACAGTGTCACAGATAGGTTACATGTAGGTGCGTCCTCCAAGTAAGTCACCAGGCCCTTCTGAGAGACCAGCCTTCATCCTGGTTCTCTCCAGCAAAGGTCCTCCCCTGGATCTCCTCAGCTTGGCTCGGCTTCTTCCAAACAGGCAAGACAGCCTAAGGACCACCTCTGGACTAGTAGGCTCCAGACAGGCTTCTGGGTCTACTTGCACAGCTTGCAGCAGCGTAGCCTCAGGCCTGGAGGGCCACGAGGTCTGAGCTGATTAAAAGCACATGGCATGTGTCCAATAAATACCCCTTCCCAGAATTCACAGCGGCAGGAACCTCCTACTGGGCTGTTTCTGGAAAAAGAATATTCATTACAGCTTAACTTAGTTGTCCTGTGTCCTGTGGTATCAGTGACACCTACTGGCAACAGTGGGAAATGCACAACACAGTAAAATTTAGGACAGAATCAATAAACTATGTACAATCAATCTGAGCTGTTTACAGCTCAGCCAAAAACTAAATTTACAATATAGCCCCATTTTTGGGAACAGGGGGCTACATGTATAAATATACATACACACACACAATAGTACATGAGTGTATTGCATGTGTCAAAAAAAGGGGAGAAAAAGGGCTGAAAAAAGAAAAAGAAAAACATGTGCATACCTTACGTGTGTGTGTATCCAGTGAATGGGCTGTGTGTGTTGCCTTCCTCAGGGAGATAGAAAACCAGGACTGGATGGGCCGATGTAGTCCAAAGGACTTTGAAAAAGCGCAGATGTGCGAAACACGTTGTCAAGGAAACCACAAGAGCTGACAGGTCACCCAGGTCCACGAGGTGCTCCAATGACCAGTACCCCTAGAACCCCAGCAACGCTGACTGACATCCACATTGGCCCATCCAGCCCTGGTTTTCCATCTCCCTGAGGTCTTCATCGTTTTGGGACACTCCCTTGCAGCTGGGATTCACATCCATTGGGCTTCAGATGCTGTGAACGTATAGCGTCATCCACACTGCAGCAACGTGGCTTTCTTCCCTTCCACCTGTCAGTATGCTCGTGGACTTGGCGTCCCAGCCACGTGCAGCTTACAGTTCGGGTCTCCACCTTCCCGCTGTCAATCATCTTCACTTTCTCCTCCAGCACGTCCAGCCCTTCTCCACACGCTGGTGAGCATGTTCCACATTCAGCCGCAGTGCAGCAGGGGTATTGGCGCCCCCCCCCCATGCTGCAGAAGGCTTTTTGTAAACCCCAATGCCGTCAACTCTTTGTTGCTTCATGCAGTGGCGGAATTACCGGGGTCACAACAGTCGCAGTTGCGACGGGGCTCGGCATTCTGCTACTGTGGGGGGGGGGGGGCCCAGCGGGGTTGCTCTTCACACACGGCTCTGAGCGGAGATCGTGTGTCATAGAACAATAGCACAGAGACACCGGAGGCATTAACGTTCTACTTGTCCGTCCGTCCCCTCTGGCACGGATGAGAGAGGACACACAGCTGATCTCACTGCTCCCCCTTCTCCCCCCTCCCCCTCCTGTGTACTCCGCGGGCAGTCTAGTGTGAAGCTAAGGAGCTCACATTTCCCACGGAGCACACACAGGAGAGGGAGGGGGGAGAAGGGGAGCCGTGAGATCAGCTGTGTGTCCTCTCTCATCCGTGCCAGAGAGGACCAAAAAATAGAACATTAATGCCGCCGGAGTCTCTGTGCTATTGTTCTATGACACACAATCTCTGCTCAGAGCCATGCTGTCCGGCACTAAAGGAATCTAATAGCATTTACTGATGAGCACTGATAGAAAGCACTGATGAGCTCTGATAGAAGGCATTGATGAGCACTAATAGAAGGCACTGATGAGACTAATAGAAGGCACTGATGGGCACTGATGAGCACTGATAGAAGGCACTGATGAGCACTGATAGAAGGCACTGATGAGCACTAATAGAAGGCACTGATGGGCACTGATGAGCACTGATAGAAGGCACTGATGAGCACTGATAGAAGGCACTGATGAGCACTAATAGAAGGCACTGATGGGCACTGATGAGCACTAACAGAAGACACTAATAAGCACCGATGAGCACTGATAAAAGGCACTGATGAGCACTGATAGAAGGCACTGATGAGCACTAATAGAAGGCACTGATGAGCACTAATAGAAGGCACTGATGAGCACTGATAGAAGGCACTGATGAGCACTGATGAGCACTAATAGAAGGCATTGATGAGCACTGATAGAAGGCACTGATGAGCACTAATAGAAGGCACTGATGAGCACTGATAGAAGGCACTGATAGGCAGCACTGATGAGCACTAAAAGAAGGCACTGATGGACACTGATGAGCACTGATAGAAGGCACTGATGAGCAGTGATAGAAGGCACTGATGGGCACTGATAGAAGGCACTGATGAGCACTGATAGAAGGCACTGATGGGCACTGATAGAAGGCACTGATAGACGGCACTGATGAAAGGCACTGATGGACACTGATAAAAGGCACTGATGGACACTGATAGGAGGCATTTATGGGCACTGATAGGAGGCACTGATGGACACTGATAGGAGGCACTGATAGGCCACATTGATGTGCACTGATAGGCAGCACTGATAGGAGGCACTAATGTGCACTGATAGGTGGCATTGATGGGCACTGATAGGTGGTACTAATGGGCACTGAGGAACACTGATAGGCAGAACTCAGGCAGTATTGATGGGCTTTGATGGGCAGAATTGAAGAGTACTGATAGGTGGCACCGATGGATGCTGTTAGGCGGCATTAATGAGCACTGATAGGTGGTGCTGATAGGCAGAATTGATGGGCACTAATAGGCGGCATTAATGAGCACTGATAGGTAACACAATTGTAGGCGCAAGTGATGGGCACTGATAGGCAGCTCTGATGGGCACTGATAGATGGCACTGATTATCAGTGTAAACAATTTACTGACATTCTTGACAGTTAACGGCAGTCCTTTCCTCACACAGACACAGCGTGTGAGGAAAGGGCTGTGGATAACCGGCAAGTCTGTTTACATGTGATCAGCTGATCACATGGTAAAGGGCCGATATGATTGCGCTGGATGCATGTCCCAGGGGTCATGCAGGAAGCGCGGTTTTGGGAGGATGTCCATGGACACTCTCCCAAAATTGGAAGCCCGGGGCTCGGATGGAAGTGGGGCCCATCATGGTTTCTTGCACCGGGGCCCTGAAGGTTCTAGTTACGCCTCTGGCTCCATGAATCTTCTGTGAAACTGTTGATTTTTTTTTACCTTTTTTACCTACCTCATATCCCTTTCTGTCTGACAACAGGATTGTTCTTTTACATGCATTACTGAATAAACTAGGACTAATCATGTTCAACTGTCTGCTGTGAGACTGTGTTTACTCTTCAACCCATTGAGCGCTGGTCCGTTTGTTTTGTTGTACACTGTTTATCCATACCCTCCAGCGGTGGCTGCCGTCCAGCTGCACTGGGTTCAGATCCCATGTCATTAACCATGCTCTTTCCTCCCCATCCACAGATGGCCATGTTTTAGCGCTGGTGTTACTTGTTGTATATCCCTATTTTGTAGATGCTATAACTTTTGCGCAAACCAATCACTATACGCTTATTGCGATTTTTTTTTTTTTTACCAAAAAAACATATCGGCCTAAACTGAGGAAAATTTTCATTTATTTTATTGGGATATTTATTATAGCAAAAAGTACTAAATATTGTGTTTTTTCAAACTTGTTGCTCTTTTTTTGTTTATAGCGCAAAAAATAAAAAAATGCAGAGGTGATCAAATATCACCAAAAGAAAGCTCTATTTGTGGGGAAAAAAGCACGTCAATTTTGTTTGGGTACAATGTTGCACAACCGTGCAATTGTTAGTTAAAGCAACGCAAAAAAAAAAAAAATGGCCTGTTCAGGAAGGGGGCAAATCCTTCCGGGGCTGAAGTGGTCAAAAAATGGAAATTTAATTTGGTTTCTAATAAAATTTATATAATATGTGTTTCACTGGCAGCCAGTTTTATTTTGATTTGAAAATGATGTCCATGTTTCATAACCTTTGACTCAGAGTCAGAAGACTGTGATGAAATGGGGACTAAACATTACAGAACACTTATCTCTATTAGCATATATAATTTGAGAGGTTAGGCGAAAATGGCACGGTATTCTCTTTCGATAATTTGCATGGAACGATCAAAGTCCCCAGAACTGTAGACACTGTATTTGGGGGGTCAACACAGACCAAATTTATAAATGTGGAAAGGCAGAGATTTGGAACAAATAAATTGCTTATCCCTGAGATGGGTTTTGCAGACATGGTGCCTTCTGCCCCAAAGTCACAATAATCAATTGTGAAAATGACATAAAAGAATTACTTTTTGGACAGGCATTAGAGTTCACAGCAGATCAGACAACAACACTAGACCCCATCTAAATCTGTCAGATTTGCCACTCTCTATAATTATACTTTATAAACTTGAGAACTCCATCTCAGCATTTCAGTAAATTGCACAATTTAAAGCTGAACGGGTATAGATTTTATTGCATAGCTACACTGGTTTCCCTTGGGCCAATCTAAGTACACATATCTCATACCTAAGGGGAAGTTGGCACTACTACAGTGATAGCCACAATCAGATTTTCTTTGAGTGGCTGCACCACTGCACACTGACCACAAGGTGTCTCTTTCTCAGCACCACTGCCATTCACAGAATGACTTGTATTTATTTTAATTGGATAGGACAGAAGGGTGGAGTGGTGAAGTCACAATCTCACCTCATCCAATCACAGAATTCTGTGTATTCATTGAAAAAATGAAACTACTTCCCTTCTGCACACACAGACCACAGGGAGTCACAGAATCCAGGAGATCATGGCTATCACTGTAGGAACACCAACTATAACAATCATTATTAGCTCCCCCAGCAGAACATCAGGTATGGGATATGTCTACTTACACTGTGCCAAGCTGGTCCTAGTAACTACACTCACCATCTATTTTATTAGGTACACCTTGCTAGTACCGGGTTGGACCCCCTTTTGCCTTCAGAACTGCCTTAAGTCTTTGTGGCATAGGTTCAACAAGATTTTGGAAACATTCCTCAGAGATTTTGGTCCATAGTGACATGATAACATCACATAGTTGCTGCAGATTTGTCAGCTGCACATCCATGATGTGAATTTCCCATTCCACCACATCTCAAAGGTGCTCTACTGGATTGAGATCTGGTGACTATGGAGCCCATTGGAGTACAGTGACCTCATTGTCATGTTCAAGAAACCAGTTTGAGATGGTTTGAGCTTTGTGAAGTGGTGCATTATCCTGCTGGAAGTAGCCATCAGAAGATGGGTACACTCAGGACTTTTTTTCTCAGAGAATAGGTGCAGGAACTCCCCCCTTCTGAGTCCCCCCTTGTCTCTGCACCCTAAACACCTATATGCACCGTTCCATGGTTCTACCCCCTCCCAACCCCCCAGTATTGCCCCCTTTAGAGAATACAGAACCAAGTATCATTTTGTGGTACAAATAATTTGCATGGAGTTTGTTCATGACACCAAGAAAAACGGTAAAATAGAGTCCCTGTAGCTAGCGACAATGGACCCCCCCCCCCAGCAAAAATAGATCCACCCCAGCAACAATAGACTCCCAACAGCAATAGACCCCTTCCACAACAGTAGACCCCTTCCAGCAACGATTGACCCCCCAGCAACATAAGACCCACCCCTAGCAACAATTGCCCCTCGTCAGCAACAAAAGATCTCCCCAGCAACAATAGACCCCCCCTCCTCCCGCAAAACTAGACTCCCTACAGCAACAATAGATTCCCCAGCAGCAAGCATCAATAGAACACCCCCAGCTCCCCTTGCCATTACATACACTCAGTGCTGGAGGTGCAGGAAATGCGTTGCCCCACGTTCCCGCTGAAAAAAGCACTGGGTACACTAGAGTCATAAAGGGATGGGCATGGTCAGCAACAATATTCAGGTAGACAGTGGCATTTAAACGATGCTCAGTTGGTACCAAGGGGCCCAAAGTGTGCCAAGAAAATATCCCCACCATTACACCACCAGCCTGAACCATTCATACAAGGCAGGATGGATCCATGCTTATATGTTGTTTACGCCAAATTCTGACCCCACCATCTGAATGTTGCAGCTGAAATACAGACTCATCAGACCAGGCAACCCTTTTCCAATCTTCTATTGTCCAATTTTGATGAGCCTGTGTGAATTTTAGATTTGGTTTCCTGTTCTTAGCTGACAGGAGTGGCACCCGGTGCATTCAGAGATGGTATTCTGCATAGCTCGGTTGTAACAAATGGTTATTTTAGTTACTGTTGCCTTTCTAGCATCTTGAAGCAGTCTGCCCATTCTCTGCTAACATCAACAAGGCATTTTCCTCCACACAACTGCCTCTCACTGGATATTTTCTCTTTTTCGGACCATTCTCTGTAAACCCTAGAGATGGTTGTGTGTGAAAATCCCAATAGATCAGCAGTTTTTGAAATACTCAGACCAGCCTGCCTGGCACCAACAACCATGCCATGTTCAAACTCCCTTAAATCCCCTTTCTTCCCCATTCTAACGCTCGGTTTAAACTTTAGCAAGTCATCCTCACCACATCTAGATGCCTAAATGCATTGAGTTTCTGCCATCTGATTAGCTGATTAGCAATTTGTGTTAGCAAGCAATTAAACAGGTGTACCTAATAATGTGGCCGGTGAATGTATGTAATATAGATGAAATCTGGAGTTCATCTTCAATATTCTGAACATTTGTCATTAAAGTACAGTTGTACCTTGGATTACAAGCATAATCAGTTCCAGGAGAATGCTTGTAATCCAAAGCACTTGCATATCAAAGCGAGTTTCCCCATAGAAGTCAATGGAAACAAAGATAATTCGCTCCACATTGACTTCTATTGTATGCAGTACCGCATGTGGCCATAGGTGGGGGGGTGCCGGAGAGACTCAGAAATACTCGGAGACCGTTCGGAGCCGCTTGGATGCACTCGGAAACCCCTTGGAAGGAATCAGAAACACTTGGGAACTGAATGTTTCCTAGTGTTTCCGAGTGCATCCGAGCGGCTCCGAACGGATCCGAGTGTCACCGCTACCCCCGCACCTCTGGCCAAATGCGGTACTGCTTGAATCCTGCTTGTTTTGGGAGACAACAATCGCAAACTGAGTCAGGAGTTAAAAAATAATAAGCTTGTATTGTGAAACGCTCGTTAACCGCGTAACTCGCAATCCGAGGTATTACTGTATAACTAAAGGAAATCTTTTTTTTCTCCTTAGTTTTGAATAAAGTGGAGAGAAATTAGAACACTTGTCAGGTTTTCATCTGTTCCCCCAATCAGGAAGAGTCACCCTCTTTGTGTCCTGTTACCTGTTATCAGCGAAAGTGAAAGCAAACCCCAAACTTTGTGATGTCTCCAGAATAGAAATAGAGGGGAAATCTTCCAGTGCCAAAATTAGTTATGGTGACCCTGGTGGAAACCAAAAATTCCCTTACTTTGGGGGGATTTCCTTTCACTTCATTTTCTGGATATGGAACAGGGGGTGAAGGAAAATCTCCCCAATGGGGGGGACACCTGACATGTTAACCTTCTATCCAAAAAAAAATGTAAAAAATTGCCTTTGGTTCTACTTTAACCACTTAAAGAGGAACTGCAGTCTGCTCACATAATTTGTAATAAAAACATCTTTGCCATTCTGAAGCTTCCCTCCAACCACTTTGCATATTATTTTATATATACTGTG
The DNA here is from genome assembly GCA_037952925.1 of Lithobates clamitans. NCBI lineage: Eukaryota > Metazoa > Chordata > Amphibia > Anura > Ranidae > Lithobates > Lithobates clamitans. The sequence goes on along the minus strand of JBBGZY010000725.1, from coordinate 2,224,214 downwards.
ATTCTGTACTTGCCAAATATGCTGCAGAAATCTCCCTCCACTGAGTCTGGCTGCAACCATTTTAACTGTGGGCAGCTGAAGCTGCTGTCTGTTCACTTCCAGGATTTACACAGACACACAGAGGTACATCTTCAGTTCTGCAGCTTTCATTGGCCCTCTTATGACTCATCCCCCCTCCCTACCTGGCAAACTCTCACGAGAGTGAGAGAGAGCTGTGTATGATGTCATGAGCCTAGGCTTTTGACCAGAAAAGAAACAGGAAGTGGGCTGTATAAGGTATTTTCTGGCAGAAAAAAATGTTTTACTATCCAAAGGTAAAACAAGGGCAGAAGATTTAATAGACGGAAAGATGAAAAAGACTGAAGTTCCACTTTAAGGACCGGAAGGTTTTACCCCCTTCCTAACCAGGCCATTTTTTGTGATACGGCACTGCGTTACTTTAACTGACAATTGTGCGGTTATGCAATGCTGTACCCAAATAAAACTGATGTCCCTTTTTTCCCCACAAATAGAGGTTTCTTTTGGTGGTATTTGATAACCTCTGCAGTTTTTATTTTTTGCGCTATAAACAAAAACAGAGCGACAATTGTGAAAAAAAAAAACAATATTTATTACTTTCTGCTATAAAACATATCCAATAAAAAGTAAAAAAAAATCTAATTTCTTCATCAATTTAGGCCATTATGTATTCTGCTACATATTTTTGGTAAAAAAGTCCCAATAAGGATATATTGAATGGTTTGCGCAAAAGTTATAGCGTATACAAACTATAGGATATTCTTATGGAATCTTGTATTTATTTCTTTTTTTACAAGTAATGGCGGCGATCAGCGATATTTAGCGGGACTTCGACATTGCGGCAGAAAATCGGACCCTAAGTGACACTTTTTTGGGAACCATTGACATTATTACAGTGATCAGTGACACTGACAGGGAAGGGGTTAACACCAGAGGCGATCAAGGGGTTAAGCGTGTTCCCTGGGAGTGTTTACTAACTGCTTGGGGGATAGACTGACAGGGACAACACAGAGATCCATGTTCCTGCTTAGCAGGAACACAAGATCTCTATGTCCTCCCCTGTCAAAACGGCAATCTGCCTTGTTTACATAGGCAGATCCCTATTCTGCCTTTGTGGGGAATGATCGTGGGTGACCAGCGGATATCACTTCCGGTGGACCCGCTGATTTGCTCCCCCTCAGGTCAATCGACAAAACGACATACAGGTACAGTGCAGTGGCAGTGCTGGCAGGGAGTTGGGATGAGTGACGGTGCTGGCGGGGAGTTGGGATGAGTGACAGTGCTGGCGGGGAGTTGGGATGAGTGGCAGTGCTGACGGGGAGTTGGGATGAGTGGCAGTGCAGGCGGGGAGTTGGGATGAGTGGCAGTGCTGGCGGAGAGTTGGGATGAGTGGCAGTGCTAGTGTGCAGTTGGGATGAGTGGTAGTGCTAGTGTGGAGTTGGGATGAGTGGCAGTGCTGGTGGGGAGTTGGGATGAGTGGCAGTGCTGGCAGGGAGTTGGGATGAGTGACAGTGCTGGTGTGGAGTTGGGATGAGTGGCAGTGCTGGCGGGGAGTTGGGATGAGTGGCAGTGCTGGCGGGGAGTTGGGATGAGTGGCAGTGCTGGCGGGGAGTTCGGATGAGTGGCAGTGCTGGCGGGGAGTTGGGATGAGTGGCAGTGCTGGTGTGGAGTTGGGATGAGTGGCAGTGCTGGCGGGGAGTTAGGATGAGTGGCAGTGCTGGAGTGGAGTTGGGATGAGTGGCAGTGCTGGCGGGGAGTTGGGATGAGTGGCAGTGCTGGCGGAGAGTTGGGATGAGTGGCAGTGCTAGTGTGGAGTTGGGATGAGTGGTAGTGCTAGTGTGGAGTTGGGATGAGTGGCAGTGCTGGTGGGGAGTTGGGTTGAGTGACAATGCTGGTGGGGAGTTTGGATGAGTGGCAGTGCTGGTGGGGAGTTGGGATGAGTGGCAGTGCTGGCGGGGAGTTGGGATGAGTGACAGTGCTGGTGTGGAGTTGGGATGAGTGGCAGTGCTGGCGGGGAGTTGGGATGAGTGGCAGTGCTGGCGGGGAGTTCGGATGAGTGGCAGTGCTGGCGGGGAGTTGGGATGAGTGGCAGTGCTGGTGTGGAGTTGGGATGAGTGGCAGTGCTGGCGGGGAGTTAGGATGAGTGGCAGTGCTGGAGTGGAGTTGGGATGAGTGGCAGTGCTGGCGGGGAGTTGGGATGAGTGGCAGTGCTGGTGTGGAGTTGGGATGAGTGGCAGTGCTGGCGGGGAGTTAGGATGAGTGGCAGTGCTGGAGTGGAGTTGGGATGAGTGGCAGTGCTGGCGGGGAGTTGGGATGAGTGGCAGTGCTGGCGGAGAGTTGGGATGAGTGGCAGTGCTAGTGTGGAGTTGGGATGAGTGGTAGTGCTAGTGTGGAGTTGGGATGAGTGGCAGTGCTGGTGGGGAGTTGGGATGAGTGGCAGTGCTGGTGGGGAGTTGGGATGAGTGACAGTGCTGGTGGGGAGTTTGGATGAGTGGCAGTGCTGGTGGGGAGTTGGGATGAGTGGCAGTGCTGGTGGGGAGTTGGGATGAGTGGCAGTGCTGGTGGGGAGTTGGGATGAGTGGTAGTGCTGGCGGGCAGTTGGGATGAGTGGCAGTGCTGGCGGGGAGTTGGGATGAGTGGCAGTGCTGGCGGGGAGTTGGGATGAGTGGCAGTGCTGGCGGGGAGTTGGGATGAGTGGCAGTGCTGGCGGGGAGTTGGGATGAGTGGCAGTGCTGGCGGGGAGTTGGGATGAGTGGCAGTGCTGGCGGGGAGTTGGGATGAGTGGCAGTGCTGGCGGGGAGTTGGGATGAGTGGCAGTGCTGGCGGGCAGTTGGGATGAGTGGCAGTGCTGGTGGGGAGTTGGGATGAGTGACAGTGCTGGCGGGGAGTTGGGATGAGTGACAGTGCTGGCGGGGAGTTGGGATGAGTGGCAGTGCTGACGGGGAGTTGGGATGAGTGGCAGTGCAGGCGGGGAGTTGGGATGAGGGGCAGTGCTGGCGGAGAGTTGGGATGAGTGGCAGTGCTAGTGTGGAGTTGGGATGAGTGGTAGTGCTAGTGTGGAGTTAGGATGAGTGGCAGTGCTAGTGTGGAGTTGGGATGAGTGGTAGTGCTAGTGTGGAGTTGGGATGAGTGGCAGTGCTGGCGGGGAGTTGGGATGAGTGGCAGTGCTGGCGGGGAGTTGGGATGAGTGGCAGTGCTGGCGGGGAGTTGGGATGAGTGGCAGTGCTGGCGGGCAGTTGGGATGAGTGGCAGTGCTGGTGGGGAGTTGGGATGAGTGACAGTGCTGGCGGGGAGTTGGGATGAGTGACAGTGCTGGCGGGGAGTTGGGATGAGTGGCAGTGCTGACGGGGAGTTGGGATGAGTGGCAGTGCAGGCGGGGAGTTGGGATGAGTGGCAGTGCTGGCGGAGAGTTGGGATGAGTGGCAGTGCTAGTGTGGAGTTGAGATGAGTGGTAGTGCTAGTGTGGAGTTGGGATGAGTGGCAGTGCTGGTGGGGAGTTGGGATGAGTGACAGTGCTGGGGGGGAGTTTGGATGAGTGGCAGTGCTGGCGGGGAGTTGGGATGAGTGGCAGTGCTGGCGGGGAGTTGGGATGAGTGGCAGTGCTGGCGGGGAGTTGGGATGAGTGGCAGTGCTGGCGGGGAGTTGGGATGAGTGGCAGTGCTGGTGTGGAGTTGGGATGAGTGGCAGTGCTGGCGGGGAGTTGGGATGAGTGGCAGTGCTGGAGTGGAGTTGGGATGAGTGGCAGTGCTGGCGGGGAGTTGGGATGAGTGGCAGTGCTGGCGGGGAGTTGGGATGAGTGACAGTGCTGGCGGGGAGTTGGGATGAGTGGCAGTGCTGGCGGGGAGTTGGGATGAGTGACAGTGCTGGTGGGGAGTTTGGATGAGTGGCAGTGCTGGTGGGGAGTTGGGATGAGTGGCAGTGCTGGTGGGGAGTTGGGATGAGTGGCAGTGCTGGCGGGGAGTTGGGATGAGTGGCAGTGCTGGCGGGGAGTTGGGATGAGTGGCAGTGCTGGCGGGGAGTTGGGATGAGTGACAGTGCTGATGGGGGGGGGGGGGGTCAGTGGCAGTGCTGGTGGGGAGTTGGGATGAGTGACAGTGCTGATGGGGGGGGGGGTCAGTGGTAGTGCTGGCGGGGAGTTGGGATGAGTGACAGTGCTGGCGGGGAGTTGGGATGAGTGGCAGTGCCGGCGGGGAGTTGGGATGAGTGACAGTGCTGATGGGGGGGGGTCAGTGGCAGTGCTGGCGGGGAGTTGGGATGAGTGACAGTGCTGATGGGGGGGGGGGGTCAGTGGCAGTGCTGGCGGGGAGTTGGGATGAGTGGCAGTGCTGGCGGGGAGTCGGGATGAGTGGCAGTGCTGGCGGGGAGTCGGGATGAGTGGCAGTGCTGGTGGGGAGTTGGGATGAGTGGCAGTGCTGATGGGGGGGGGGATCAGTGGCAGCGCTGGGGGGAGTACTGATCAGCAAACTTAGGTCATCTGGTGATCTGAGAACTGTAGTGGGGACTTTTAATGGCAACTTTAATCACAGGTAGTGTTACTGACTGTGTCTCCGGCTTCACGGTGTCTCCAGCTCTGTGGTGTCTCGTAGCAGTGACACCTATGCCGAAATCAGGAGATAGGGTCTCCTCCAGCCCCTCCCACTTCACATTCCTCACCAGTCAGTTGACCTCTAGCCATACCGTGATCTGAATGGGCGTCTGTGAAGAGGCTGGGAGAGCTGTGCGGGCTTGAGGAACAGCCCAGGATTTGGTGACCCCTGGCAAATCGTCATTCGACCCCCGAGGGGGTCCCGACACCAGGTTGAGAACCACTGCTGTAAATGCAACTGTAGATTTTCCCAGTCACTGTTCATTGTGCACCATGGAGAGCAGCAGGTAAGCAAACAAAAACTCTAATCCAGGATCTCCATGGTGCTTTTCATATTTCTTGTTTAAGGTTTATCTACAGTAACAATTCATAGCGTATCTATGTTTATATTGCCATGCCAACTGATAATAGTTTCTTGCCGCAGGCTGGCTTATCTGTAATGATCAGTAGGAGGCAGAAAAAGAGATATGATTCAGGTTTCTCTTACACCTCATGGTTGTAAGTTATTTTTTATAATAGATATAAAACCCCAGGTAAACTGGCACATTTATAGTCAGTTTAACAGTGAAGTGATCTCTCCCTAAAATGTTTCTATGGTAGCAGGAGTCTAGGACTGTGGTACCTGGAAGTGTTCATTTTCAACTGGGTCCCTGTGGAGTCATATTGGTACCTAGGCCTAAACTGTAATGTGGGATGTACTACTTTCCAAGTCAAGATTAAAGCTAAACTCTATGCAGCTATAAAAGACACAAATAATTGTAGCTTTGTAATCATCAATACATCATTACATTTATTTTGTACATGTAAGCAGTGTAAATATCATAATTAGACCTGGTATCAGCCCCTTGCAGTCAACGAACAGCAGGGCTAAACTGTGAAAGGAATTAGCCATACAAAGAGCCAATCAGTTTATGTGCTGGCCAAAAGCATGGTGATAGAAGGAGAAAGCAGAGTGACAGGGAGATGAGCTCATTAGTGTGCTGCTTCTTTTTTCACTGTCTAGTCACAGCAGGATAGGGTATGTCCAGGATGACCTGGTAAGTGGGTTAAATGATGATGATCTACAGACTGAGGTCCTCTAAAGCAGTGGTCATCAACAATGTCCTCAGGGCCTACTAAGGCTGGATTCACACCTATACAGTTTTAGTGCTTTTTGCATTTTGCAGATTTGCACTACAGTCCATTTAACATATAACAGAACAGTGTAAAATTCGGCCTATAGTACACCACTCAGCGCCACAGAACCTCTAACCACATTCATCCAGATCCTTCAGTAGATAAAAGGACATACAAAAAGCTATCTACCAGACACTCTGAAATAAAGATATAAAAACCAAGGGTAAGGAGCAAAAGAAAAGCAGCTGTTTAAAAAAGCAAATAGATGTAAATAAACAGTATATAGGACATACATATGATATTAGATAGTCATATACTAAAACAGCGCTATGTTGAACATAAAACAGCAGTGTGGCCAACTACACACATAAAAAGTCCATTAGACTAGTGCAATATCAGTTGTGATTCAGAGAGTGTTCAAGTAGATCCTAGAGCATGTCACAGCGTGCACCTTCCACCGATCATTCCAACTCCACCATATGTGAACACACTCCCCTTCGGGGGTCAAACTCACCAGAGCTTACTTTTGTTATGGTAATCGTATGGTATGAAGTGCATTGTGTGGCTTTTTGTCCCTCTCCCCCTCCTGTTGAATGCCTTCGCTGTTTCCTTGGTGAGGTTGACGTGCACCTGTCAACCCCCTGAGGCTGTGATTGGATGCGGAGGTGAGAGATGGGAGAATTTAAGCCCGTACGTTTAGTCGTGTAGCCACGCCCTCTGTCGAAGTCAGGATATGACGAAACGCATCAGAGCGTAGCTTACACGACGCAGGAAGTGACGCTTGCGCTCCATCGAGGTCGGACCCGGACCGAGGAAGTCATCACCGCTCTGTCTATTGCGGAGACCGGTTCCAAACGGACACGGTGCGGTGCATGGTGATATTAATTTAATCTGCTATGTTTTTATTATAATCTGGTACGTTGCTAGCATTCAGGAAGTGTTTATGTTATGGGTGCTTTTCATTAATAAAACGGAATTACGCTATATATGCCTTATCTCGTTTTTTGAATGGTTTGGAGCCCCTGCATCTCCCTATTGCCCAGAGAAGTGCTGTATTGAGGTGGTCCAGAATATCTCTTAATTGGATGCTTTGATTTTTTAAAGCTCTGGTGAGTTTGACCCCCGAAGGGGAGTGTGTTCACATATGGTGGAGTTGGAATGATCGGTGGAAGGTGCACGCTGTGACATGCTCTAGGATCTACTTGAACACTCTCTGAATCACAACTGATATTGCACTAGTCTAATGGACTTTTTATGTGTGTAGTTGGCCACACTGCTGTTTTTTCAACATAGCGCTGTTTTAGTATATGACTATCTAATATCATATGTATGTCCTATATACTGTTTATTTACAGTCCATTTAACATGGTTTCCTATGGAAAACGATCTGTAGTGCAAATCTGCAAAAAGCACAAAAAATGCATAGGTGTGAATCCAGCCTAACAGGACAGGTTTTATGTATTAACTTGGTAGAGATACAGACTAGAATACTGCAATCACTGAGTAGCAAATGATATCACCTGTGATGTATTTCAGTTATCTTGCAAACCTGGCCAGTTAATGGGCCCTGAGGACAGGGTTGATGACCACTGCTCTAAAGGAAGAAAGGAGCACTCTCTAGATTGAAAAAGTCTCTGGATTGAAGGTAAATTCTGCGCCTAGTTTTATTTGATCTTTTAATGAGCTATTCATTTTTGCCTTGTGATTTTGGCTGGAGTTGTGCTGTAAGCCTAGTAGCACCCTGTTACCCCTGGGCAGATGAGGAGGAGAACCCCCAAGTGGCTTTGTGGGCTAGAATTTCAAACCTCAGGGTGTTCAAATAAAGTGCGTTCTATATTTTCTTCCAAGAGAGAGAATAAAGAATATTTTTTCACACCACATTCAAACTGCAAGAGAGCAGGATCGTACAGATTAGGCAGCCCGTAATTTAGGGTCCCACGTGTGAGAACATCTTAAGATGACCCAGGATGGCAATGGATTAACATCTAAGTATTCATACTGACCGGGAGGGAAATACACAGAGGAACACAAAAACCCCATTACAAAGAGGAAAAGCGTGGTTGACATGATGTAAATTAGGTCCATTTTGTGAGGTGAGAGGTGTATAACACTGGAGGTGGAATAAGGACAACTACAAATACAAGCAACTCTAGAATATACACTGGTGGATAAGATCATATATATACTGTATATATTATTTAAGAAGAAAGGACTAATAAAAAAAAAGAGCACATTTATGAAATGAACACGGGACACTGAATTAATTTAACAACATTTTTTGTGACATTTTGCAATATTTTTTGGTGATTTCTTGGTACTTTTAAGCACTTCCCGACCGGCGCACGCCGATGTACGTCGGCAGAATGTCACGGCTGGGCAAATGGGCGTAACTGTAAGTCCCATTTGAATTCCCCGCCATGCCATTGCGTGCGTGCCGGCCAGGGAGCTCCGTGAGTCGGGTCGCAGGTCCCGCGGACTCGATCGCCGCGGGGATACCCGCAATCGCCTTACGGAGAGGACGAACGGGGAGATGCTAATGTAAACAAGCATCTCCCCGTTCTGCCTAGTGACAGTGTCACTGATCTCTGCTCCCTGTCATCGGGAGCAGTGATCAGTGACATGTCACAGCTAGCCCATCCCCCCCCACAGTTAGAACACATCCCTATTACTGACTTAACCCCTCCCCGCCCCCTAGTGGTTCACCCCTTCACTGCCAGTGTCATTTACACAGGAATCAGTGCATTTTTATAGCACTGATTGCTGTATAAATGACAATGGTCCCAAAATGGTGTAAAAAATGTCCGATGTGTCCACCATAATGTCGCAGTCACAATAAAAATTGCGGATCGCCGCCATTACTAGTAAAAAAAAAATTAATAAAAATGCCATAAAACTATCCCCTATTTTGTAAACGCTATAACTTTTGCGCAAACCAATCGCTTATTGCGATTTTTTTTTTTTTTTTTTTTTTTTTAACCAAAAATATGTAGAAGAATACGTATCGGCCTAAACTGAGGAAAAAAAAATTTTTTTTAATTATTTTTTGGGGATATTTATTATAGCAAAAAGTAAAAAATAATGCAATTTTTTTTCAAAATTATCGGTATTTTTTTGTTTATAGCGCAAAAAATAAAAACCGCAGAGGTGATCAAATACCACCAAAAGAAATCTCTATTTGTGGGGAAAAAAAGTCAGCAATTTTGTTTGGGTACAACGTTGCACAACCGTGCAATTGTCAGTTAAAGCGACGCAGCGCCAAATCTCAAAAAGTGCTCTGGTCAGGAAGGGGGTAAATTCTTCCGGGGCTGAAGTGGTTAATATTCTTTATTCTCTATTGGAAGAAAAGATAGAATTCACTTTATTTGAACATATGAGGTTTGCACATATAAGGACTGCACATTTTTGTTCTTGTTTTGATCTGCATGTATTTCACTTTATTGAATATATGTTATTTTGCATATTTTATGATTGGTAATATATATTGCCCAGGCACAGTTTATTATTTTACTTCACTGGGTACACAGGTGCAGGTGTGAACACTGTTTTGTGCCAGCAGCAATATTTGGTGTATGCGACACTTATTCATTTTTATTTTATCGGATTTAGACCCATTTGCGCTGGAGTGATTTGTATATATCAAACCTCAGGGTACAACATTGTATGACTCTTTGTGTAGTGCAAGGAATTAGTCACTCACTTTAGTACATTTAAGAGCGTTAATATAGCACAACAAACTTAAGACAGATGGTTATGGCAAAAGATACCCACAAATAGGCAAACCAATGTCTCCAGACTTCTCTTCTAGTAACAGTCAATACAGGCTATGGACCTTTAACCACTTCAGCCCCGGAAGAATTTACCCCCTTCCTGACCAGTGCACTTTTTGCGATTCAGCACTGCGACGCTTTCGCTGACAATTGTGCTGTTGTGCGACGTGGCTCCCAAACAAAATTGACGTCCTTTTCTTCCCACGAATAGAGCTTTCTTTTGGTGGTATTTGATCACCTCTGCAGTTTTTATTTTTTGCGCTATAAACATAAACAAATAGCGTCAATTTTGAAAAAAACGCATTATTTTTTACTTTTTATTATAATAAATATCCCCAAAAAATATTTAAAAAAACATTTTTTTTCCTCAGTTTAGGCCAATATGTATTCTTCTACATATTTTTGGTAATAAAAAAATTCACAATAAGCGTTTGGTTTGTACAAAAGTTATAGCGTCTACAAAATAAGGGATAGTTTTATGGCATTTTTATTAATAATTTTTTTTTTACTAGTAATGGCGGCGATCAGCAATTTTTATTGTGACTGCAACATTATGGCAGACACATGCAGCATTTTTGACACATTTATGGGACCATTGTCATTCATACAGCAATCAGTGCTATACAACTGCACTGATTCCTGTGTAAATGAAACTGGCAGTGAAGGGGTTAACCACTAGGGGGCAGTGTAGGGGTTAAGTATGTCCTGGGGAGTGTTTATAACTGTGGGGGGGGTGGCTACGTGTGACACGTCATTGATCTCTGCTCCCGATCACAGGGAGCAGAGATCAGGGACACTGTCACTAGGCAGAGCGGGGAGATGCTTGTTTACATTAGCATCTCCCCATTCTTCCTTTCCGTGAGGCGATCGCGGGTATCCCCGCGGCGATCAAGTCCACGGGACCCGCGACCCGACTCTTGGAGCTCCTGGGCGGTGCGCACGCAAAGGCACGGCGGCAAATTTAAAGGGACGTACGGGTATGCCCATTTGCCCAGCCGTGCCATTCTGCCAACGTACATCGATGTGCACCGGTCGAGAACCGGTTATGCCAAGATCAGCCATCTGTATTGGTAGACTATCATACCTCCTAACCTTTGTGAGATGGGGATGAGGGACACCTATCAGCAAAAGTATGCAAACATAGGACATATCTCTTGCCACGCCCCCTTAAAGGAGAATTGTACAAAAAAAAAAAAAAAAAAAAGAGTGGTTAAACCCACAAGTGCTTTTTTTACCACCACTAATCCTTTATATTGGCTTTTGGCATTTACAAATTCAGCAATTTAGAAATCAGATGAAAGGTTTAGTGCTGGAAAACACTTTTTGATAGATAAAAAGTGCATTTTATATACAATTATATAGATCAGACCAAAATGAGGGACATATGAGGAGGAATGAGGGAAAGAGGGACATTGCTCCAAATCAGGGACAGTCCCTCGAAATCAGGGACAGTTGGGACCTATGGACTATTAACATAACTAAGCAGCACAAGAACCTCTATGGATGAGCAGCCAGAACTTCCACCCACAGCATATGCTCAGCTCAGAAGGACATTACCCACCATCAAAGCTTCTTCCCAAGATGCTCCATACAAGCAGCGATCTTCCTGCTCCACTTCTTCTGGATGTAGCCTCCAGCAAAGCTGCATACATTCCCTAGGTACCAGCTGAGGCACCTCTTTCAATAAAGACTCTTCCCAGACCTTGCAAGGCCTTAAAGTACAAAACACGTTTAATTCTTAGAAGAAGATATCAGCAAAAGCTACCTTCATACTTCTCTCAGTACTAGTTTATTTTAGGAGCACATAATTCTCAAAAGATTTACAAATAATGCAAGATAATTACATTTTTATTGATGTTATAATTAGGAAGAAAAGTAGAGTGTACCCAGAGAGAAGGAGCAGGTGGTATTGCTCTTCTAAAACAACAAACTGATAGTGCTTCTTTGTTCTAAAAAAAAAAAGTACATCCAAATGCTCCCTTGTGACAGTCTAAACAAGTCCCAAATCTAATTACTATGTGATTATGTGATGCACAAGCCTCATAAAGTAAAGAAAAAACGTAAGTTACCTTCCCTGACTGAGCCAAATCCTCCTTCATTTGTGTCTCACATAATTCCCCTCCCGGACACTCCAGCTCACAGTAGGAGGGTTCAGTGGCGTTGCTATGGGGGTGCGGGGGGAGGGGGGGGCTGGCAGCACTATATTGCTTGCAGCGGAGCGATGCGAGCAGGGCACTCAGCCATGCGGGGGAGGCTGCCTGTAACACTCCTCAGTCAAGCTAATATCTCGAGTGAGCCGGAGTTGGTGGGCGGAGCTGGGGGTGTGGCTGCCTCCTCCACTCCTCCCACAGACTCCTTCACTATGGCTGATCCCCCAGCTGAAGGAGATAGAGGCAAGGACACAGCAGCCCCCCCCTCCCCCCGGGTCTTCATCTGCAGGCATGAAGCATGCTGTAAGTTACTGCAGTGCACAGTGTCACTACAAAGAGTCCTAACCTGCCCTGTGCCACCCCAACCAGCCCTATACTACCCCAACCTGCCCTGTGCCACCCTAACATGCCCTATACCACCGCTTCTGATTGATTGGATTGAGGATCAGTGTTTCAACAGCGAATATTCATTCGCTGTTTTAACACCTGGGTGGGCTCATGACGCAATGCTCTGTGCCACAAGCCCACCCTATTTTAAAGCCTATTAGACCCTATGACTCTAATCAGGTGCTTAAAAAAAACACCCCCACTGTTGTAATTCAGGCGCCTGGTGTCCTGAAAGGGGCCGGACGCATGAATAGGGGGTGGCATGGATAGAGGCGGGGGCGCCCCTAATGGATGGGCTGCCACTGATACCAACCCTGATATAAAAAAAAACAACCCCCCCACCAATGGCAGATGAGCAGGGTAGAGAATACAACCCCACAAGGGAGCTGAGCTTCCCCTCCCCAAAAGGTACCCCCTACAGACAGTGGCGTAGCGTTGGGGGTGCGGAAGGGGCCCTGGCCCCGGGCGCAACATTTAGGGGGGCGAAATCCCGCGCCAGGCCAATCCGCAATCACGGTTGCTCCTGACTGGAGTCCACCCCATTGTGAACCCCGCTGATGCCTTCACCTCCTCCAGGCTCCCTCCTCTCCTCCGGACTGATGGAAGCCACAAGCTGCAGGTGAGGGGGTGGATACGGTCTGGGGAGAGAGGGAGAAGCCAGTCAGAGAGATTAGAGAGATAAGACAAGCAGTTAGATTCAGTATACATTTAAAAAATGTCTCGTGTCAGTATAAGTGTAGTGTAGTGTAGTAATCAGTGTAGTGTAGTAGTGGAAAGTGTAGTATAATGGTTAATATAGTGGACAGTGTAGTAGTCAGTGCAGTGAAGTGGGCAGTGCAGTGCAGTGTAGTGTAGTGTACAGTGTAATGGTCAGTGTAGTGTAGTGATCTGTTCAGTACAGTGATCAGTGTAGTGCAGTGGACAGTGTAATGGTCAGTGCAGTGGACAGTGTAGTGGTCAGTGTAGTGTAGTTGTCTGTGTAGTGTAGTGGTCAGTGTAATGGTCAGTGCAGTGGACAGTGTAGTGGTCAGTGCAGTGGACAGTGTAGTGGTCAGTGCAGTGGACAGTGTAGTGGACAGTGCAGTGGACAGTGCAGTGGACAGTGCAGTGGTCAGTGTAGTGGTCAGTGTAGTGGTCAGTGCAGTGGTCAGTGTAGTGTAGTGGTCAGTGCAGTTAGGGCTGGGAGATTTTCTTAAAAAAAAAAATCTTCGATTCTCTTAAAAAAAACTCGATTCACGATTCGAATAAAATTTTTTTTTTTTTTCTTCTTTGGAAACTGCGCCGGTCCTGAGGCGCCGCGGGCATGAGTTTTTAGGCGAGGCCGCGGCTTCGGCCTAGTCTGCAGCGTCCGGCCGTAGTCTAAAAAAATCGATTTGCTTAAATTTTGAATCGATTTGACCTCTCAACTCGATTTAAGGTTTAAATCAATTTTTTCCCCAGCCCTAAGTGCAGTGTAGTGGTCAGTGTAGTGGACAGTGTAATGTAGTGGACAGCGTAGTGTAGTGGTCAGGTAGGTCAGTTTAGTGTAGTGGACAGTGTAGGAATCGGGTAGTGTAGTGGTCAGGATAGTGGACAGGTAGGTCAGTGTAGTGGCCAATATAGGAAGCAGGTAGGTTAGTGTAGTGGTCAGGTAGGTCAGTGCAGGAATCAGGTAGGTCAGTGTAGAAATCAGGTATGTCAGTGCAGTGGTCAGGTAGGTCAGTGTAGAAATCAGGTAGGTAGGTTAGTGTAGTGGTCAGTGCAGTAGACAGTGTAGTGTAGTGGCCTGTGCAGTTTAGTGGCCTGTGCAGTGTAGTGGTCAGCGTAGTGTAGTGGACAGTGTAGAAATCGGGTAGTGTAGTGGTCAGGATAGTGGACAGGTAGGTCAGTGTAGTGGCCAGTATAGGAAGCAGATAGGTTAGTGTAGTGGACAGTGTAGTGTAGTGGCCTGTGCAGTGTAGTGGTCAGCGTAGTGTAGTGGACAGTGTAGTGGTCAGGATAGTGGACAGGTAGGTCAGTGTAGTGGCCAGTATAGGAAGCAGGTAGGTTAGTGTAGTGGTCAGGTAGGTCAGTGTAGAAATCAGGTAGGTCAGTGTAGGAATCAGGTAGGTAGGTTAGTGTAGTGGTCAGTGTAGGAATCAGACTGGTCAGTACTATTGTAGGAAGGGAAGGGACTCGAGGAGTGCTAAAAGTCCGCAGGTTAGGGGGCGCAAATTACTTGCCTTGCCCCGGGCGCTGACAACCCACGCTACGCCACTGCCTACAGAACACTGCCCTATCAAACACCTCTATGGCAAGATCTAGCCCCACTGCAGATGGTGTCACACCTTAAAGCTGCAATGGGCGAATGGGGCACCTCACCACAGTGCTGGCAGAGCCCACCACAGACGATACCCACCTGCAGTGAACTGCTATAAGTCAATAGTAATAGTCATGAACCATTGTCAGTAAAATGAAAAGTGCATGCATGAGTGTCCCTGGAAGCTGAGCCGAGATAATGGTAGCAACGGCTGCAAATGGGTATGTCAAAGACTAATAGGACATCCTGGAACATCAATGGTAGAAAAGCTCTTATGCAGGCAGATGTAGAAATATGCATTGTCCATGTGTAGTAATATAGCCAGCAACCAGCAGATGATTACTGTAAGAAATAATAGGTTGACAGGAGCACTGCAAGGAAAGACTACCACATAATGAATACCACTTCTGATATATATACAGGGATGGTCCCAAATCAGTTAGGTACCTCTTCAACTAATTGATTTGCATAAGTGCCAACATTGTAAAAATATTTTTAGGGACACTTTTTTGGCTGTAGGCGGAGTCGCATTATAATTAGTGGGCGGGGGCATGCATTTGTAGGCGTGAAGCGGCCGAAAAATGGGTGTGGTTTGCGTGGGAAAGTGGGTGTGGCTTAAATGGGCGTGGCTCAAAGGGGTGTGGTTAGAGTCTGAGATGAATGAGGGATGGAGAGGAAAAGGGGGAGAGGGAGGGAGGGGACAGGGATGGAGGGACAGCAGCCCCAGATCCTACACCACAATAGCAATATGTGTATTCCAAAGTTTAACAATCAGCAGATAAAGATACTCCAAACACCTGGTGTTAGTGCTTCAATCATCCCGGTGCCATGATTGTTATGGTGTCAGGATGATTGAAGAGCATTGTTTCTATTATTACATTGTAATATAAAATGAAATCATTCAACTCACCATAATGCAGAATCAGTGGGAGCCCTGAACATTTCACCTGCCACGTTGCCTGCCACCAGATGCAATCAGGTGTCCCCAGCAGAGCCCCTCCTTACATCTGTGTCTCCATCAGTCCTCCTTACATGTGTGTCCCCATCAGCAGAGTCCTCCTTACATGTGTGTCCCCATCAGCAGAGTCCTCCTTACATGTGTGTCCCCATCAGCAGAGTCCTCCTTACATGTGTGTCCCCATCAGCAGAGTCCTCCTTACATGTGTGTCCCCATCAGCAGAGTCCTCCTTACATGTGTGTCCCCATCAGTCCTCCTTACATGTCGTTGTGTCCCCATCAGTCCTCCTTACATGTCGTGGTGTCCCCATCAGTCCTCCGTACATGTCGAGGTGTCCCCATCAGTCCTCCTTACATCTGTGTCTCCATCAGCAGAGTCCTTCTTACATCTGTGTCCCCATCAGTCCTCCTTACATGCCCGTGGTGTCCCCATCAGTCCTCCTTACATTTGTGTCCCCATCAGTCCTCCTTACATCTGGTGCCCCTCTGTGACATCCAGACTATACGCCCCCCCTGTGACATCCAGACTGGCCCCCCCGTCACATCCAGACTATACGCCCCCCCCATGTGACATCCAGACTATACAGCCCCCCTCTGACATCCAGACTGGTCCCCCCTGTGACATCCAGACTATACAGCCCCACTCTGTGACATCCAGGCTATATGGCCCCCCTGTGACATCGAGACTGGCCCCCCTGTGACATCCAGACTTGCCCCCCCATGACATCCAGACTATACAGCCCCCTCTGTGACATCCAGACTGGCCCCCCGTGACATCCAGACTATACAGCCCCCCTCTGTGACATCCACGCTATACAGGCCCCCCCCGTGACATGCAGACTATACAGCCCCCCCTGTGACATCCAGGCTATACGGCCCCCCGTGACATCCACACTGGCCCCCCATGACATCCAGACTATACAGCCCCCCTCTGTGACATCCAGACTATATGGACCCCCCCGTGACATCCAGACTGCCCCCCCGTGACATCCAGACTATACAGCCCCCTTCTGTGACATCCAGACTGGCCCCCCCTGTGATATCCAGACTATACAGCCCCCCCGTGACATCCAGACTATACAGGCCCCCCCTGTGACATCCAGACTATACAGGCCCCCCCTGTGACATCCAGACTATACAGGCCCCCCCTGTGACATCCAGACTATACAGGCCCCCCCTGTGACATCCAGACTATACAGGCCCCCCTCGTGACATCCAGACTATACAGGCCCCCCTCGTGACATCCAGACTATACAGGCCCCCCTCGTGACATCCAGACTATACAGGCCCCCCTCGTGACATCCAGACTATACAGGCCCCCCCGTGACATCCAGACTGGCCCCCCCCGTGACATCCAGACTGGCCCCCCCCGTGACATCCAGACTGGCCCCCCCTGTGACATCCAGACTGGCCCCCCCTGTGACATCCAGACTGGCCCCCCCTGTGGCATCCAGACTGGCCCCCCCTGTGGCATCCAGACTGGCCCCCCCTGTGGCATCCAGACTGGCCCCCCCTGTGGCATCCAGACTGGCCCCCCCTGTGGCATCCAGACTGGCCCCCCCTGTGGCATCCAGACTGGCCCCCCCTGTGGCATCCAGACTGGCCCCCCCTGTGGCATCCAGACTGGCCCCCCCTGTGGCATCCAGACTGGCCCCCCCGTGACATCCAGACTATACAGCCCCCTTCTGTGACATCCAGACTATACAGGCCCCCCCTGTGACATCCAGACTATACAGGCCCCCCCTGTGACATCCAGACTATACAGGCCCCCCCTGTGACATCCAGACTATACAGGCCCCCCCTGTGACATCCAGACTATACAGGCCCCCCCTGTGACATCCAGACTATACAGGCCCCCCCTGTGACATCCAGACTATACAGGCCCCCCCTGTGACATCCAGACTATACAGGCCCCCCCTGTGACATCCAGACTATGCAGGCCCCCCCTGTGACATCCAGACTATACAGGCCCCCCCTGTGACATCCAGACTATACAGGCCCCCCCTGTGACATCCAGACTATACAGGCCCCCCCTGTGACATCCAGACTATACAGGCCCCCCTCGTGACATCCAGACTATACAGGCCCCCCCGTGACATCCAGACTGGCCCCCCCCTGTGACATCCAGACTGGCCCCCCCCTGTGACATCCAGACTGGCCCCCCCCTGTGGCATCCAGACTGGCCCCCCCCTGTGACATCCAGACTGGCCCCCCCCTGTGACATCCAGACTGGCCCCCCCCTGTGGCATCCAGACTGGCCCCCCCCTGTGGCATCCAGACTGGCCCCCCCCTGTGACATCCAGACTGGCCCCCCCCTGTGACATCCAGACTGGCCCCCCCCTGTGACATCCAGACTGGCCCCCCCCCTGTGACATCCAGACTGGCCCCCCCCTGTGACATCCAGACTGGCCCCCCCCTGTGACATCCAGACTGGCCTCCCCTGTAACATCCAGGCTATACAGCCCCCCTGTGATATCCAGGCTGGCCCCCACCTCTGTGACATCCAGGCTATACGGCCCCAAAGTTGGTCAAGCGGAGCTGCATGGTTACAATAGAGATTGAGCTGCGGCACCGCCCATCCCCCGCCACTTTTCATAACAGGTCACAGAGACTGGCAGAAGGGTGGAGTGGACCGGGGGGGGGAGGGGCGGCGCCGCAGCTCAATCTCTATTGTAGCCATCTGGCCAGCCTACTTCTACAGTCTTCTTGAAAATGAACCTCTAGAGGCCGGCGGCACGAACCACGGCAGCGAAAATCGTGAAAAAACGAATTTCCTGGGACATCTCCCGTGAAACGATTAAATTGGGAAAATGGTCTAAATCCCAGGAATGTCCCGGGAAATTTGGGACAATTGGCAAGTATAGCAAGTATGGATTAGAGACCATACCTGTATATATCAACAGTGGTATTCATTATG
This sequence comes from Lithobates clamitans, assembly GCA_037952925.1. Classification (NCBI taxonomy): domain Eukaryota; kingdom Metazoa; phylum Chordata; class Amphibia; order Anura; family Ranidae; genus Lithobates; species Lithobates clamitans. Next base: position 2,206,039 of record JBBGZY010000725.1, on the reverse strand, counting down.
TGGTAGTCTTTTCTTGCAGTGCTTCTATCAACCTATTATTAGGACTTATCGCATGCCCTCCATACAGTATTATCTGCTGGTTGCTGGCTATATTCCTATATTTTTCCTCAACCACAAGTCAGTCATCGCTTCTAATACAAGCCATGTTGGTAAGTTTTCAGGAATCTCAAAAGAGTGCCTTCTTATGCAATTGCTTTGATTTGTTTCAGCCCCGCATGCTCACACTCTCAAAGATCAACAGCCAGAGAGGACAGACGTTCTTCAGAGGAGCATAGCCCTAGTCGAAGCTCCCACTCTAAGAAAAAAATAGACATCATTTCTTCTCTTCTTCACAGCCACACTGGATCCCCAGTACAAAGTCCTGCTGGGCCTGTAGGGCAGTACCTATGCCCAATAAGTAGCTTGTCATTATTGTTAAAGAAGGTGGTGCGAGACTCTATCCCTGAACACACTTCTATTATCCCGGCCAGACAGCCCTCTAGCTGTGCCAGTCAGGAAGCCCCACTGGAAGATCAGCCAGGAACTTCTGTAGCACTCATCCACTCAGTGCTGCTTCTCCGGAAAGTAGGCAGCCTGCAGAACCAGTAGCTCCTACTCATCAGAGGGGGACCCAGAGCAACTTGGGTTTAGTTTTTCTTGGTGGATCCACCAAAAAAGGCAAAATCCTACCTCCCCTTGCTTCAGAAATGTCAATCCTTTTTTCCGTTTATGTAGGGAAATTAAGGATGTTATAAAGGAGGAATGGCAGTCACGTGCTCGGCCAGGGCGATGCTACACTCAGTCACAGTTTAGAGGGCTCTATGGTTAAAAACCCTGGGCAGCGGACGCTGCCTAAAAGCAAAAATGGTGTAAGATACCTTTTGACAGAAAATGTATGTTTAGTAGTAAACTGGAGACAGTCATATTAAGAGTGTCAAGAGGCAAGTCTGGTTTGCTCCAGCAGGACAAGAATGAAAAAGAGGTCAACATTTTTTTTTCCAGCAGGTTTCATTCCTCCAGCTCCAGGGAACCTAGATCCAGCCGTCAAGCCAGGGGCTCAGGTGGAGGATAGAAGGGAACACAGGCAACCCTCCTCAGGGCCCATAAGCAGAAAACCTTAAATTTTCTGCAGGAATCCAGCAAGCCCTTTTGACTGTGCAAATGCCCAGATGTTCGCAGTAGGAGCCAGGTTGATGCACTTTGCGGATGTCTTGTCAGAAAATTGCACAGATTATCAACAGTCACAGGGCCAATTCTGGAAATTACTCAATGCTCCTCCTCCGGACCACTTCTCTCACACCAAGATTCCAGATGCACCACAAAAGGCAGATATACTACTGCAGTACATACAGACACTTCAAGCCCAGGGAGCCGTGACACCGGTTCCATTTACAGAAAGATACACAGGTTTCTATTCTACCATGTTTATGGTTTGCAAAAAGGATGGGGGTTGGCATCCAGTTGTAGATCTGAAGAGGCTGAACCGCTTTATCCTCTTGGAAAAATTGAAGATGGAGTCCAATCACACAATTATTCAAATGATACAGCCAGGCGACTGGATGATTTAGTTGGATCTACAAGACGCCTACCTTCACATCCCAATTCTGCCTTCCTTCCAGAGGGATCTGAGATTTGCGGTCAGACTCATCTACAGTTTAACAGCCTTCCTTTTGGCATTTGAACAACTCCAGGGACCTTCACCAAGGTAATCATTGCTGTGTGAGCCTCACTTAGAGTGCAGGGTTTCCGGGCTCCCCATTACCTGGAAGACTTTCTTCTGCTGGCCAAGAACCACAAACAATTGTTGACACACTGAGAGATCCTCATTCATACCCTGCAAAGATTTGGCTGGATCATCAATTTCAAGAAGAGGCAACTCATTCCCACCCAACAGTTAATGTTTCTGGGGGTGCTCTTTAACACTGCCAACAATTTTGTTTCAAGTCCATCAGAAAATGCAGTGATAGTCAGGAGGAGAATCTTGAGGGCAGCAACTTCCACTCACTTGTCGGGCTCCCAGTGACTCAGTCTTTTGGGCACAATGTTGTCATGCATTCCGATGATCCGTATGGCGCACTGGCACCTGCCTCCGTTTCAGTTGAGTTTCTTAGCGCAATGGAGGAAACAGAATCTGGCACAGTTAATAACAGTGTAGCTCAGTATGAAGAGGAGTCTGCAGTGGTGGTTGAAGAAAGAGACTTTGAAGAAGTGACGCCCCTTAGGGCCATTAGACTGGTTACGACAGACGCCAGCGGGATAGGCTGGGGGGCGCACTGCGAGGGTCAGTCTAATAGGCGTGCGCAGGGAGGGTTCCGGGTGTGCTTGAGCACACCCTAATCGCCCCTTGCACTAGCACCATCCAGTGTATCATCCAGTGTACAGAAGTGTGCAGGACACATGGGTGTGACAGAAGGGGAACCCACTGTGCCCTGTCACGCACTACACACCCCAAGTAATCCATTGTATTTATCTGCAGCACTAGATCCACTCTATCAACTCCCTTGTCGGCTGGGAGGGTGCACTGTGCAGTGCCGATCCGATCAGCAGTGCCCAGTACAGTGTACACAAACAGGACGAGGAGTTTGAATCTGCTCTGCCTCCCATTTTACCCCTGCTGAGTCTGCCCCACCTCACACTCCACTCCCTGACTTGCACACGCTGCTATGAAAGGGCTTTTAATGAAGGTGGCAAATTTAAATTTAGAGGACACAGAAGCTGTAGATCCTGGCTGCCTGAGACTAGAGGAGACCAGCCTGGGGCCATGATTGTGAGTAGCAGGCATATTGAACACCCCCCCCCCCCATCTCTCACCCACCTCTCTCACACCCCTCTCTCTTTCCCCTCTCTCCCTCACCTTGGTTTTTGCTTTCTTGCTGGCTGCTGGGGTAGTTGGTGGCACTGCTCTGTTGAGGAGGGGAGACCATGGTGCTGCTTAGTTATTGTGAAAAGCTAATAGTACTGCTCTTTAGAGGTGCAGAGCTAATGGTACTGCTTTGCTATTGTACTGCTTTACTGAGATGTGGAGCTTATGGTAATGTCCTATTGAGAGATGAGTGTAACACTCTTTTGGGAAGGAGAACTAATGCTTCTGCTCTGTAGATGCATGAAAAGAGTTGATAGCGTGGATCTGCTAATGGTACTATTGCGTAGAGCTGGCAATAATCCTCTTTAAGAATTTGGATTAAAGCCATAATAACAGTCTTGCTTAGGTAAAAGCAGAGCAATAAAAGAACCAAAATACTTACCTTTTCTGAGGAAAAACCTGTATCAGAGTTCCTCCTATGTGTGTACTCCCGATTTTCTTCTTTTCTTTATCTGAGTTCAGGGGATCCATACCTAGGCCTTTTATGATGATCTACACAGTAAAGTGCTCAGAGCAGTGGTTTCTTAAGGAAAGGCCTTTTAGCACTTCTATTTTTTATTTACTTATTCCAACAAGACTTTTACGTTTTAGGTTTAAGTTGACATTTAAATTTACTCGGTCATTAAAAAAAAAAGCTGAGAGTGGACACATAGATGTGCCTGCAAATACCTGCAGACACTTTTATTGTTTACACTTTACCCTACTTCCATGCCCTTATGAAGACATAAAGCTCTAGCACTTTCATGTTTAGTTGGAGCTTGCCTGCTTCCTCCTGCCTCCTCCCCCAGTAGTCTTTGCCCATCGCAAGGATGTCTTGCCTCATTGGGCAATACAATTTGTGTGGGAGTCGGACAGGAACAGGCCGTCTCCATAACTGCCAAGAAGTGCTAGAACTTAGCTGGTATTCAGGTATAAAAAGGGGGTCATACTAAAACATTTAATGTGAAAATTGCTTATTGTAGCGTAATGTGTAATAAAGTGCCTAAACTTCAATCAATTCACACAATAGAAGACTATATCTATGCCAACATATTCTGAAAATTTCAGCTCATTTGATAAATCACACCAAGAGTTATTCACATTAAGTTATGTTTTACAATGCTAAAACATTTACTGTGAACAGCTTAATAAAAAAAGAGCTTAATGTACCATAATGTGCCTAAACCGTAATCAATTGTCTTGAAACTTTGCACAGCCTTAGTTCTCAACTCCCCAAAGCTATCCTATAAGTTTCATGCATTTCGGTGTTCTACAAGGCAAACTAGGGACATTTAAGCTTGTTTTTGAGGAGCTTAATGTGGCTTAATGTACAAAAAATACCTTAAATGTGAACCAATTTCCCTCAAACTTCACACAATAGAAGACTCTATCTATGCCAACATATTCTGATAATGTCAGCTCATTTGGTAAATCACACCAAAAGTTAATCAATGTAATATGCCTAAATGTCTTGAAACTTTGCACAGCCTAAGTTCTCAACTTCCCAAACCTATCCAAGAAATTTCATGGGTTTTGGTCTCCTACAAGGCAAACTAGGGACATTAAGCCTGTTTTTTGAGGAGCTTAATGTGGCTTAACATACAAAAAAGAACTCCACTTTTGTTATATACAAAAAAGAGCTGAAATGTTAACCAATTTCCCCCAAACTTTGCACAATAGAAGACTCTGTCTATGTCAACATATTCAGAAAATTTCAGAACATTTGGTAAATCACACCAAAAGTTTTTCACATTAAGCTATATTTTACAATCCCAAAACATGTGGCTTAGTCTAAAAAGAGCCTAATGTGCCTAAACTTCAATAAATTGTCTTGAAACTTTGCACAACCTAAGTTTCCAACTTCCCAAACCTATCCTAGAAGAGTCATGGATTTTGGTCTCCCACAAAGAAAATTAGGGTGTTAAGCTTGTTTTTTTGGGGAGCTTAATGGGGCTCAACTTACAATAAAGTGTCTAAAACTTAATCAATTGCCTTGAAACTTTGCACAACCCAAGCTTTCAGCTTCCCCAAGCATATCCTAGATGTTTCATGTATTTTTGTTTTCCACAAAACAAGTGAGTGACATTAACCACTTGAGCCCCGGACCATTATGCTGCCTAAGGACCAGAGGTCTTTTTCCAATTTGGCACTGTGTCGATTTAACTGCTAATTGCGCGGTCATGCAATGCTGTACCCAAACGAAATTTGCGTCCTTTTCTTCCCATAAATAGAGCTTTCTTTTGATGGTATTTGATCACCTCTGCGGTTTTTATTTTTTGCGCTATAAACGGAAAAAGACCGAAAATTTTGAAAAAAAATGATATTTTCTACTTTTTGTTATGAAAAAAATCCAATAAACTAAATTTTAGTCATACATTTAGGCCAAAATGTATTCGGCCACATGTCTTTGGTAAAAAAAATGTCAATAAGCGTATATTTATTGGTTTGCGCAAAAGTTATAGCGTCTACAAACTAGGGTACATTTTCTGTAATTTACACAGCTTTTAGTTTATGACTGCCTATGTCATTTCTTGAGGTGCTAAAATGGCAGGGCAGTACAAAAGCCCCCCAAATGACCCCATTTTGGAAAGTAGACACCCCAAGGAAATTGCTGAGAGGCATGTTGAACCCATTGAATATTTATTTTTTTTGTCCCAAGTGATTGAAAAATGACAAAAAAAAAAAAATATTTACAAAAAGTTGTCACTAAATGATATATTGCTCACACAGGCCATGGGCCTATGTGGAATTGCACCCCAAAATACATTCAGCTGCTTCTCCTGAGTATGGGGATACCACATGTGTGGGACTTTTTGGGAGCCTAGCCACGTACGGGGCCCCGAAAACCAATCACCGCCTTCAGGATTTCTAAGGGTGTAAATTTTTGATTTCACTCTTCACTGCCTATCACAGTTTCGGAGGCCATGGAATGCCCAGGTGGCACAAAACCCCCCAAAATGACCCCATTTTGGAAAGTAGACACCCCGAGCTATTTGCTGAGAGGCATATTGAGTCCATGGAATATTTTATATTTTGACACAAGTTGCGGGAAAGTGACACTTTTTTTTTTTTTTTTTTTTTCATAAAGTTGTCACTAAATGATATATTGCTCACACAGGCTATGGGCATATGTGGAATTGCACCCCAAAATACATTTAGCTGCTTCTCCTGAGTATGGGGATACCACATGTGTGGGACTTTTTGGGAGCCTAGCCGCGTACGGGACCCCGAAAACCAATCACTGCCTTCAGGATTTCTAAGGGTGAAAATTTTTGATTTCACTCTTTACTGCCTATCACAGTTTTGGAGGCCATGGAATGCCCAGGTGGCACAAAACCCCCCCAAATGACCCCATTTTGGAAAGTAGACACCCCAAGCTATTTGCTGAGAGGCATGGTGAGTATTTTGCAGCTCTCATTTGTTTTTGAAAATGAAGAAAGACAAGAAAAAACATTTTTTTTTTCTTTTTTCAATTTTCAAAACTTTGTGACAAAAAGTGAGGTCTGCAAAATACTGCACAACATCTTTTTTGGGGGGTTCGCTGGGTAGGGGTACTCGGGAGGACATAAAAATGCCTCTCATGCAGTCGACTGCATTTGGTTGGGGATGTGAATGGGGGAAGTACGGGCGCTGCAGAAGCGGTGGGTTCCCAATTAGGATTGGCGAATGCAGCAGGAAGGGCATTATGGGCACGACAGGCCTGTGTTTGTCTTCTTGGTGGCAGCGGGACACTACTTGTGCTTGCCACCTCACCAGCTTGAACTGCACTTATGGGACTCACCACGTCACCAAGTGTTACTGCAGTGCTGGTTTGACTATGACCGGGGTGTACTACGCCGCTGGTGCTTGCCAGTTCCCCAAAACGCTACCAAAAAAACTGTTAGCGATCGCAGGGATTAGGCCTGACTCTGCGAACGCTGCAGTTATGCGTTTAGAGTTTTGTAAGTGACAGTGATCGATCGATACTGCACTTGGGTGGGCTGGGCCGGGCGGAGGGGCAAAACGCAGGTGCTAGCAGGTATCTGGGCTGATCCCGCTAACACTGCGTTTTTGAGAACCCTAAACTGCTGGTGACGCTAGTAAAGATCTGATCGGATCAGATATTGATGCGATCAGATACTATACCACTAAGGGAGGTGTACGGCGCGTGCGTGGGTGTTAGCGGTACTGGCGCTAACCTGACGCTGCCTGGGGCTGGTGCTTGCCAGTTCACCAAAACACTACCAAAAAAACTGTTAGCAATCGCAGGGATCAGGCCTGACTCTGCGAACGCTGCAGTTATGTGTTTAGTGTTTTGTAAGTGACAGTGATCGATCGATACTGCACTTGGGTGGGCTGGGCGGAGGCGCAAAACGCAGGTGCTAGCGCGTATCTGGGCTGATCCCGCTAACACTGCGTTTTTGGGAACCCTAAACTGCTGGGGATGCTAGTATAGATCTGATCGGATCAGATATTGATCCGATCAGATACTATACCACTAAGGGAGGCGCATGCTGCGTGCGTGGGTGTTAGCGGTACTGGCGCTAATCTGACGCTGCCTGGGGCGACGCATATCACCGCCGGGCGATCAGGGGGCTAAACCTTTATTCGGTAATAAACGGCGGGTGCCCTGACACTATAAAAAATAAACAAACTAACCAGCGTCAACCGTAACGGTTATACGGTGATCAGTGGTGAAAGGGTTAACTAGGGGGCAATCAAGGGGTTAAAACATTTATTAGATAGTATATGGGGGTCCCTGACGCTATAAAACGCTGACGGCGAACCTAAATATTTACCTCGCTAACTAGCGTCACCAGCGACACTAATACAGCGATCAGAAAAATGATCGCTTAGCGACACTGGTGACGGGGGGTGATCAAGGGGTTAAAACTTTATTAGGGGGGGTTAGGGGGGTACCCTAGACCTACAGGGGGGTAACAGTAACTGTGCTAACACAGTAACTGTCACGAACTGACACCAATACAGTAATCAGAAAAAAAACAAAAACTGCTTGGTGTCAGTTTGTGACAGGGGGGGGGGGGTGATTGGTGGGGATCGGGGGGGGGGTCGGGGTGTTTTGTATGCCTGGCATGTTCTACTGTGTGTGTGTGTAGTGTTGTGCACTCACATACCTGTCTTCTCTCCTCGGGCCGGAACGGAAACTACCGAGCCGAGGAGAGATGACATCACTTCCTTTGCTGCTGTTTAGCATACAGCAGCAAAGGAGTGTTCCCATTGGCCGGCGGCGATCGCGAGGGGGGGGCCACGAACGGATGGCCTCCCCCTCGTCTCCGATCGCCGGGGAACAAAACGGGATCGGACCCCCCACCCGCGGGAGGCAAATCACGTACATGTACGTGATTTTGCCTGCCCGTGCCGCCTTGCCGACGTACATCGGCGTGAGGCGGTCCTTAAGTGGTTAAGCTTGTGAAACCCCTACCACCTTTTGGGTAGTGGCTGTAGTGTGGGACAGCCAATGTGGGAATATTATGCGTGTCAATCACTAGGGGTTTCTTGGCCAGTGGTGCATGCTGGGGAAGTGCATATATACTTAGGAGAATTGCCATGTGCTCAGTCTTCATACAGCCTACATCCAGGCTTGTCCTGGAGATGGGAATGTTCAAGTGTGGCAAAGGTTTGACTAGGTCTCACATTCTGATTGAGGAGGAGAACCAGAGACGCTGAATGGCTACTGGAGGTACCTGTTACTGGAAAGGACCTAAGGAGCAAGTCTGGTGTCTCTCCTACTGAAGATCTCATGTCTATCCTTATTCAGCTGTTGCTCTATTACCCAGCGCCAGCCTGTGCTCCTATTGATTCTGCACTGTGGAATACTGAAAGGGACTGGTGAGTCTGGAGTTCTGTTCTAATCTAGTTTTTCCATGGATGTTCTCAGCCCTATACCTTCTCCGCCAGTTAATTTGAGTTCTCCAATAAAGCATTAAAAAATGTACGCAAGATGACTGGCGCCAAACTTTTCTTTGATCGCACAGCCCTTCACCGGCCTAGGATGTGCCCAAGATCAAAATGTCAGCCTTCCCTGCCTTTGAGTGTCCATGCTATGCCTCTGGGGGTCAGGGGGTGCTGTACTTGCTTTGTTTGGGAGTTTAATGTGGCTTAATGTACAAAAAAGAACTTGGATGTTATCCAATTTCCCCAAAATTTACACAATAAAAGGCTGTATCTATGTCAGCATATTCTAAAAATCTCAGGTTGTTTGGTAAAACAGACCAAAGGTTATTCACTTTTAACTATTTTATTATAGTCCCGAAACATTTAATTGGAATAGCTTAAAGGGTAAGTTCACCTTTACAGAAAATCTGAAAACCCATATACCCGTTGTGACACATCGGGTTGCCGCTTCACTGGTCAGGGGATTTGAAATCCCTGTGGTTTGATCTCTTAAATGTACCTTGTAAATGAACGTATAGGAGGCTTTCTAATTGGTTGGTGCTTGACGCATGAATGGCGCCGATCAATCAGGGCCCGCCTAACCCGTCTTGTCAGTGCTGGAGAAGAGGAGAGAAAGCCGTGGGAATGTCAAATCCATGGACCAGTAAAGCAGCGACCTGATGTGTCACAGCGGGACTCCAGGATAGCGGGACCATGGGGGATGGGGAGGGGGTCCAGTGTAAGTTCACCTTACGGATTTTCTGTAAAGGTGAACTTAAACTTTAATATAAAAGGAGCTCTATGTGTAATAAAGTGCCTAAATCTCAATCATTTGCCTTGCAACTTTGCCCAGAATTTGCACATGTTCTTTTGTGTACATTTAACCACATTAAGCACCCAAAAAATTAAAGGGGATGTAAACCCTCAATATTTTTCACCTTAATGCATGAAAAACCTCCTGTGATGCAGCAGCCCCCCCAGAGCCCCCCTTTTCCTTACCTGAACCCGGTGTTTCCAGCGATGGGGACGATCACACCAGCCCGAGCCGGTGTCTCGGGTGCTAATTGGATAGATTGATAGCAGCACAGCCATTGGCTCCCTCTGCTACCAATCAAATCCAATGACGACTCTCCAACTGGTCACTCGAGAAGAGGAGCCAGGAGCGCTGCTGAGGGACCCCAGAAGAGGAGGATCGAGGCGACTCTGTGCAAAACCGACTGCACAGAGGAGGGGTGTATGACATGTTTGTTTAAAAAAAAAAAATGAACCTTTACATATCCTTTAAGCTAAATGTCACTAATTTGGAAACCAAAATCCATCAAACTTTAAGGATAGGGTTGGGAAGATAAAAACGTTGGTTGTGCAAAGTTTCAAGGCTGTTGATTAACCACTTCAGCCCCAGAAGGATTTGCCCCCTTAATGACCAGGCCATTTTTTGCGATACAAAACTGGGTTGATTTAACTGACAATTGGGCGGTTGTGCGACATTGTACCCAAAACAAAATTGATGTCCTTTTTTTCCCACAAATAGATCTTTCTTTTTGTGGTATTTGCTCATTGCTGAGGTTTTTTTTTTATTGCGCTATAAACAAAAAAAAGAGCGTCAATTTTGAAAAAAAAAAAATATATATATTTTTTATAAATATCCCCCCCCCCCAAAAAAAATTTCTTCCTCAGTTTAGGCCAATATGTATTCTTCTACGTATTTTTGGTAAAATAAATCGCAATAAGCGTATGTTGATCGGTTTGTGCAAAAGATATAACATCTACAGAATAAGGAATAGATTTATGGCATTTTTATGGAATTTTTATTATTTATTAGTTTTTTACTAGTAATGGCGACGAGCTGCAATTTTTAGTGGAACTGTGACATTGTGGGGGACAGATTTGACACTTTTTTGGGACCATTGACATTTATACAGTAATCAGTGCTATAAAAATGCACTGATTACTGTGTAAATGTCACTGGCAGGGAAGGGGTTAACACTAGGGGCCGATCAAGGGGTTAAATGTGTTCCCTATGTGTGTTTCTAACTGTGAGGGGATGGGACTGACTAGAGGAGGAGCCAGATCGCTGTTCCTTAAAGGACATTTCTTCAGTGTTGTCCCATGAAAAGATATAATCAAATATTTACAAAAATGTGAGGGGTGTACTCACTTTTGTGAGATACTGTACCTCCTTTTGTGCAGTGGTTTTTCACAGAGCAGCCCTGATCCTCCTCTTCTCAGTTCACTCCTGGCCGCTCCCTCCTGCCAAGTGCCCCCACAGCAAGCAGCTTGCTATGGGGCACTGGAGCCGAGCTGCAGCTCTGTGTGTTCATTTAGACACAGAGCCATAGTTTGGCCCTGCCCCTAATCTCTCCTGATTGGATACCTGACTTTGATTGACAGCAGAGGGCATCAATGGCGCCACTGCTGTGTCTCAGCCAATCGGGAAGGAGAGTCCCAGATGGCCGAGGCACTCATGCACATCGCTGGATAGAGAGAGGGCTCAGGTAAATATTAGGGGAGCTGAGGGAAGTTGCTGCACACAGAAGATTTTTTATCTTTTTATCTTAATGCATAGAATGCAACTTCTGCCTTTACAATCACTTAAACCAGGGGTCTTCAAACTGTGGCCCTCCAGTTGTTCAGGAACTTCAATTCCCATCATGCCCAGTCAGGTCTGTGAATGTCAGAGTTTTACAATGCCTCATGGGAAGTGTAGTTCGGCAACAGCTGGAGGGCCGTAGTTTAAGGATCCCTGACTTAAACCATTCTATGCATTAAGGTGAAAAAACACCTCTGGCAGTGACCGGCTCCCCAGCCCCCCCCCGTTTTATTTACCTGAGCCCTGGAACTTGATCCGCTGGGGACGCGCTGTCTCTCTGCCCAGGGTTCCCTGCTCTTGATTGGATAGATTGATAGAAGCACAGCCATTGGCTCCCGCTGCTGTCAATCAACTCTAATGACGCGGGCGCCAGAGTCATACATACGGCGGCTATGGACGCCGAAAGCTGGACTTGCCCGCAAGGTAACCCCCTCAGGGAAGCGCATCTCCGAGGGGGTTATCCGATTTGGGGAGTGTAGTGATTTATATTATAGTGGGTAGATAATTAATTAGTAGTTATTATAATCTTCCACAGCATCCCAATTCTTCCAGAGAGATGCACTTTATTGACTTCCAACACAGAACAAAGTCTTGCAACAGATGACAAACTCCAACAGAGTAAATGTGACAACGCTAGTAAATATACTAGCCTTCAGAACCCCATGTTTCCTAGACCTGTGCCTTCATAATCACACAGAGTGAATAGACTGAACGCCATATTATATCCTCTATAAAAAATAACCGCGCTAAATATAAGTGAAACACGTGAAGCAATCTCAAAGACTTCCGTGAGGAAGTACATATATATATTAATATATATATATATATATATATATATATATATATATATATATATAAATACAAAAATGTTGAAAAATATTAAAAATTAAATTATGAAAAGTACATGGGTCAACACATGTATGTATGAATCAAACATGAGTGTCCATATGTAATATTTGTGAATAAAAATAAGTGTCCATATATAGTAACAGAAAATAAAAATGTGAAGTAATGATCTGAAATCAGTCCAAGAAAGACCCCTTGGGTGAATCCAACCAGAGTCAATGGTGTAAAAAATATGAGTGACAACCCATACAGTATCCGCAAATACCCAATAATTGCGCTTACCGCAAGGCAAGCGAACACCAGCCTGTATCACGTCTTGGTGTGGAGAATCCAGATGGTGCTCTTAGACTGTATACATCGTAGCTGAAAGGATGTAATAAGGACACCAAACTTCCAACTCATAGACATGTAAATAAAAAGAAACTGGCCATAGTGTAATACTGCCAAACTAATTAAAGTTTAGAAAAGGTAGAAAACTTACACTAGTGCATAAAGATACAGCAGGAAAAAAAGGGAACTTAGAGTGAACACTAGCAAACTCCGTAGTGAAGATGAGACCCCACACTCCGTGCAAATATTGCGCTTACCACAAGGCAAGCCAACAACAGCTTGTGTTCAGTATCAGTATACCACACCACACTACGTGATCCACCACCAGGCAAATAATGCGCTTACCGCAAGGCAAGCCAACCACAGCTTATGTTCAATAGCAGTATGAGAGATCCATTGGCGTTCTGGACTGCTTGCGGCAGGAACCGGGGGATACAGCAGAGACTCCAAAATGACATCTCACAAACATGTAAATAAAAAGGAACTGGCCATAGTGTAATACTGATAAAAACGATTTAACCACTAGGCGTCCGCGCTATAGCCGAAAGACAGCTACAGCGCGGACTCCAATTGCCGGGAGGGCGTCCCTGGACGTCCTCCTGTTCACTTCCGCGTTGCGCGCTCCCGCGGGCGCACATCAGGGAAGTTTTGTTCTGGCCGTGTCCCTCGGACACAGCCAGTCACAGATCGCCATAAATGGCCAATGACAGCTGCCGTTTACAGTGCGATCGCTCTGCCAATGAGAGAGGATCTCATATGTAAACATATGAGATCCTCTCTCATCGCCGGCTCTCCCTCCTCACACAGAGACAGCGTGTGAGGAGGGAGAGCGAACCGCTGCTGTGGTAAGTAAACAGAAAAAAAAAACGAAAAAAAAAAAGTGTCAGCACTGTTATCTGTCCTGCCATCTGCCCCTGCCGTCATGTTCCTGCTGTCATGTCCCTGCCATCTGTCCCCACTGCCATCTGTCCCCAGTGCCACGTATAAGTGCCATCTGTCATCAGTGTCACGTGTCATCACTGCCACGTATCAGTGCCATCTGTCATCAGTGTCATGTATCAGTGCCATCTGTCATCAGTGTCATCAGTGCCACGTATTAGTGCCATCTGTCATCAGTGCCACGTATTAGTGCCATCTGTCATCAGTGTCACGTATTAGTGCCATCTGTCAGTGCCATGTATTAGTGCCATTTAATAAGGGGGCTCCTGGATTCCGATAAGCCCTCCGCCCGCAGACCCCGACAACCAACGGCCAGGGTTGTCGGGAAGAGGCCCTTGTCCTCATCAACATGGGGACAAGGTGCTTTGGGGTGGGGGGCCGCAGCGCGCCCCCTACCCCAAGGCACCAACCCCCCCATGTTGAGGGCATGCGGCCTGGTACGGTTCAGGAGGGGGGGGGGTCCCCACCCCATTCCTGTCCGGCCAGGCTGCGTGCTCGGATAAGGGTCTGGTATGGATTGGGGGCGACCCCCCACGCCGTTTTTTCGGCGTAGGGGGGTTCCCCTTAAGGTCCATACCAGACCCAAGGGCCTGGTATGCTCTTGGAGGGGGAACCCATGCCGGTTTTTTATTTAAAATTTGGCGCGGAGTTCCCCCTAAAGATTCATACCAAACACAGTGCCGGCATTGGCGGGGATCCAAGTCGGATCCCCGTTCATTGAAAGTCGGACACATGCCGGCTTCATGTCGCAGGGCAAAGTCGGATCCAAAGCAGGACGGCTGTCGTGTCGCACCAGTGTGAACCCAGCCTTAATGTGGCCAGGCTGTGAAAAAGTCCCACACATGTGGTATCGTAATACTCAGGAGGAGGAGCAGAATGTATTTTGGGGTGTCATTTGTGGTATACACATGCCATGTGAGAGAAATAACCTATTACAATGACAATTTTGTGGGGAAAAAAAATAAATAAATAAATCTTCATTTTGCAAAGAACTGTGGGAAAAAATGACAACATCAAAAACCTCCCCATGCATCTAACTACCCTGTTTCCCCAAAAATAAGACCTAGCGTGATTGTCAGTGATGGCTGCAATATAAGCCCTACCCCCCAAAAAAGGCCTTCCCTGGTTCCCCGAAAATAAGCCCTACCCTATAAATAAGACCTACAAGGACTTTAACTAGGGCTTATTTGGGGGGTAGGGCTTATATTGCAGCCGTCACCGACAGTCAAGCTAGGTCTTATTTTCGGGGAAACAGGGTAAATACCTTGGAATGTCTACTTTCAAAAAAGGGGTCATTTGGGGGGTATTTGTACTTTCCTGACTTGTTCGGGTCGCAAGAAATAAGATAGTAAAAAAATAAAGAATGCGCTGCGCCTGGGGATATATCTGAATAATTAAAATCCTAAGTGTGAATTGAAAATAATAATAATATAAAGTGCAATTTACAAAGAGTATAAAACTAAAATCACTTGCTGTATCAATTTTATAACCATGTACACCAAAGTGCTGTGTACATTAAATCACAAAGTGCAATGTGCATATAAAGCGTACCTAAATCATGCGATGTAACTATGACAATATAGATCTAAAACCATCTGTGAATAAATGTACGAAATAACCAAAAATCCTTGAATAGGTGTGCATACTGAAAAAATGTTATACATATAACACATAAAAAGTCCACTGTGATTATAAAAGTGAGGGTGAAAAAATAATAAAATTTAAAATAAATAAGAACACATATAAAATAAATCACTCGTGTAGTAAAATGGAACTATAATTGTCCTTATTGTGGTATTGAAATCACAGTTGTGAAAAAATCTTCCAATCCAACAACGTGAAGTGACAAAGTTCCAGCAGAAATCAATATACTAGTGGTGTTTCAAAGAAAAAGTTCCAGTACTGAATCAAAGGTGCCCAAAACATGCGGTGAAGTGCCTTGGTGACCCCCAATGTGATTGCGCTCACCTTAGAGCGTGTGACACAGTGTTCAGCTGTGTCAATTCACGCTTTTGGAGCACCCCTGGGTTCAGTGATTAGTACAGCTGATTCCCCAAACAGATTCGTTATGGCTCCACTCACATCATATCATAGAAAAGAGAAAGGCAGTTCTTTCAATATTTCTTCTGAATTCTGATTATCAGTGGAGACCATTTTCATAGAATCAATGTCTGGTGATCATAGTATGCGTTTGTCCGTGCTCTGGTATCCCGGGCCAGTCACTCAGCATCTCCGGCGTCCCTCTCCCGGGCTCACACACCCGCAGTGACCCGTCACACCTCCAGGCACAGGTTGCGTTCGTTGCCCTGGACACAGTTGCCGAGACGACACCGCCCGCCCACTTTAATGGCAAGAAATAAGATAGGCCACCAGTACGTCAGGTGTGATCAATTTTTTATGATTTGCACCATAGCTTGTAGACTCTCTAACTTTCACAAAGACCAAATAATATCCACTAATTTGGTTATTTTTACTAAAGATATGTAGCAGTATAAATTGTGGCCAAAATTTATGAAGAAAAATTACTAATTTAAAATTTTTATCACAGAAACAAAGAAAAATGCGTTTTTTTTTCAAAATTTTTGGTCTTTTTTCATTTATAGCGCAAAAAATAAAAAACCCAGAGGTGATCAAATACCACCAAAATAAAGCTCTATTTGTATGAAAAAAAGGACAAAAAATTCATTTGGGTACAGTATTACATAACTGAGTAATTGTCATTCAAAGTGTGAGAGCGCTGAAAGCTGAAAATTGGTCTGGTCACGAGGGCGGTTTAAGTGCCCAGTTGTCAAGTGGTTAATAGATAAAGGTAGAAAACTCACATGAGTATGTAAAAATACAGCAAACAGCGGGCCGGCATAGCGAGCACCCGTCCACACTGAAAATGGCGATGACGTCAGAGCGTCAACCTCCCGACGTACGTTTCACCACAAATGGCGTCGTCTGGGGAACGGGCGACGCTCTGAATCATCGCTCTAAATAGTGTACAGCCAAACCACGCCTTGTTCTGAGATCTCAGCAGCAGAAGGAAAACATACGAGCCACCTCTCTCTACTCACAGCTCACATTGCCATATGAGACGCCTCTCTCTAATCACAGCTCATATCAGCAAAAACAGGAACAAGAACAAGACTGAATGTTCTTGTTCCTGTTTTTGCTGATATGAGCTGTGATTAGAGAGAGGCGGCTCGTATGGCAGTGTGAGCTGTAATTAGAGAGAGGCGGCTCGTATGGCAGTATGAGCTGTAATTAGGGAGAGGCGGCTCGTATGGCAGTGTGAGCTGTGATTAGGGAGAGGCGGCTCGTATGGCAGTATGAGCTGTGAGTAGAGAGAGGCGGCTCGTATGGCAGTATGAGTTGTGATTAGAGAGAGGCGGCTCGTATGGCAGTATGAGCTGTGATTAGGGAGAAGCGGCTCGTATGGCAGTGTGAGCTGTGATTAGGGAGAGGCGGCTCGTATGGCAGTATGAGCTGTGATTAGGGAGAGGCGGCTCGTATGGCAGTATGAGCTGTGATTAGGGAGAGGCGGCTCGTATGGCAGTATGAGCTGTGATTAGGGAGAGGCGGCTCGTATGGCAGTATGAGCTGTGATTAGAGAGAGGCGGCTCGTATGGCAATGTGAGCTGTGAGTAGAGAGAGGCGGCTCGTATGGCAGTATGAGCTGTGATTAGAGAGAGGCGGCTCGTATGGCAATGTGAGCTGTGAGTAGAGAGAGGCGGCTCGTATGGCAGTATGAGCTGTGATTAGAGAGAGGCGGCTCGTATGGCAGTATGAGCTGTGATTAGGGAGAGGCGGCTCGTATGGCAATGTGAGCTGTGAGTAGAGAGAGGCGGCTCGTATGGCAGTATGAGCTGTGATTAGGGAGAGGCGGCTCGTATGGCAGTATGAGCTGTGATTAGAGAGAGGCGGCTCGTATGGCAGTATGAGCTGTGATTAGAGAGATGCGGCTCGTATGGCAGTGTGAGCTGTGATTAGGGAGAGGCGGCTCGTATGGCATTATGAGCTGTGATTAGGGAGAGGCGGCTCGTATGGCAATGTGAGCTGTGAGTAGAGAGAGGCGGCTCGTATGGCAGTATGAGCTGTGATTAGGGAGAGGCGGCTCGTATGGCAGTATGAGCTGTGATTAGGGAAATGCGGCTCGTATGGCAGTATGAGCTGTGATTAGAGAGAGGCGGCTCGTATAGCAGTATGAGCTGTGATTAGGGAGAGGCGGCTCGTATGGCAGTATGAGCTGTGATTAGGGAGAGGCGGCTCGTATGGCAGTATGAGCTGTGATTAGGGAGAGGCGGCTCGTATGGCAGTATGAGCTGTGATTAGGGAGAGGCGGCTCGTATGGCAGTATGAGCTGTGATTAGAGAGATGCGGCTCGTATGGCAGTGTGAGCTGTGATTAGGGAGAGGCGGCTCGTATGGCATTATGAGCTGTGATTAGGGAGAGGCGGCTCGTATGGCAGTATGAGCTGTGATTAGAGAGAGGCGGCTCGTATGGCAGTATGAGCTGTGATTAGGGAGAGGCGGCTCGTATGGCAGTATGAGCTGTGATTAGGGAAATGCGGCTCGTATGGCAGTATGAGCTGTGATTAGAGAGAGGCGGCTCGTATAGCAGTATGAGCTGTGATTAGGGAGAGGCGGCTCGTATGGCATTATGAGCTGTGATTAGGGAGAGGCGGCTCGTATGGCAATGTGAGCTGTGAGTAGAGAGAGGCGGCTCGTATGGCAGTATGAGCTGTGATTAGGGAGAGGCGGCTCGTATGGCAGTATGAGCTGTGATTAGGGAAATGCGGCTCGTATGGCAGTATGAGCTGTGATTAGAGAGAGGCGGCTCGTATAGCAGTATGAGCTGTGATTAGGGAGAGGCGGCTCGTATGGCAGTATGAGCTGTGATTAGGGAGAGGCGGCTCGTATGGCAGTATGAGCTGTGATTAGGGAGAGGCGGCTCGTATGGCAGTGTGAGCTGTGATTAGAGAGAGGCGGCTCGTATGGCAGTATGGGCTGTAATTAGAGAGAGGCGGCTCGTATGGCAGTATGAGCTGTGATTAGGGAGAGGCGGCTCGTATGGCAGTATGAGCTGTGATTAGGGAGAGGCGGCTCGTATGGCAGTATGAGCTGTGATTAGAGAGAGGCGGCTCGTATGGCAATGTGAGCTGTGAGTAGAGAGAGGCGGCTCGTATGGCAGTATGAGCTGTGATTAGAGAGAGGCGGCTCGTATGGCAATGTGAGCTGTGAGTAGAGAGAGGCGGCTCGTATGGCAGTATGAGCTGTGATTAGAGAGAGGCGGCTCGTATGGCAGTATGAGCTGTGATTAGGGAGAGGCGGCTCGTATGGCAATGTGAGCTGTGAGTAGAGAGAGGCGGCTCGTATGGCAGTATGAGCTGTGATTAGGGAGAGGCGGCTCGTATGGCAGTATGAGCTGTGATTAGAGAGAGGCGGCTCGTATGGCAGTATGAGCTGTGATTAGAGAGATGCGGCTCGTATGGCAGTGTGAGCTGTGATTAGAGAGATGCGGCTCGTATGGCAGTATGAGCTGTGATTAGGGAGAGGCGGCTCGTATGGCAGTATGAGCTGTGATTAGGGAGAGGCGGCTCGTATGGCATTATGAGCTGTGATTAGGGAGAGGCGGCTCGTATGGCAATGTGAGCTGTGAGTAGAGAGAGGCGGCTCGTATGGCAGTATGAGCTGTGATTAGGGAGAGGCGGCTCGTATGGCAGTATGAGCTGTGATTAGGGAAATGCGGCTCGTATGGCAGTATGAGCTGTGATTAGGGAGAGGCGGCTCGTATGGCAGTATGAGCTGTGATTAGGGAAATGCGGCTCGTATGGCAGTATGAGCTGTGATTAGGGAGAGGCGGCTCGTATGGCAGTATGAGCTGTGATTAGAGAGAGGCGGCTCGTATGGCAGTATGAGCTGTGATTAGGGAGAGGCGGCTCGTATGGCAGTATGAGCTGTGATTAGGGAAATGCGGCTCGTATGGCAGTATGAGCTGTGATTAGAGAGAGGCGGCTCGTATAGCAGTATGAGCTGTGATTAGGGAGAGGCGGCTCGTATGGCAGTATGAGCTGTGATTAGGGAGAGGCGGCTCGTATGGCAGTATGAGCTGTGATTAGGGAGAGGCGGCTCGTATGGCAGTATGAGCTGTGATTAGGGAGAGGCGGCTCGTATGGCAGTATGAGCTGTGATTAGGGAGAGGCGGCTCCTATGGCAGTATGAGCTGTGATTAGAGAGAGGCGGCTCGTATGGCAATGTGAGCTGTGATTAGGGAGAGGCGGCTCG
The DNA here is from genome assembly GCA_037952925.1 of Lithobates clamitans. Lineage (NCBI taxonomy): Eukaryota > Metazoa > Chordata > Amphibia > Anura > Ranidae > Lithobates > Lithobates clamitans. Next base: position 2,186,370 of record JBBGZY010000725.1, on the reverse strand, counting down.
TATGGCAGTATGAGCTGTGATTAGAGAGAGGCGGCTCGTATGGCAGTATGAGCTGTGATTAGAGAGATGCGGCTCGTATGGCAGTGTGAGCTGTGATTAGGGAGAGGCGGCTCGTATGGCATTATGAGCTGTGATTAGGGAGAGGCGGCTCGTATGGCAATGTGAGCTGTGAGTAGAGAGAGGCGGCTCGTATGGCAGTATGAGCTGTGATTAGGGAGAGGCGGCTCGTATGGCAGTATGAGCTGTGATTAGGGAAATGCGGCTCGTATGGCAGTATGAGCTGTGATTAGAGAGAGGCGGCTCGTATGGCAGTATGAGCTGTGATTAGGGAAATGCGGCTCGTATGGCAGTATGAGCTGTGATTAGAGAGAGGCGGCTCGTATAGCAGTATGAGCTGTGATTAGGGAGAGGCGGCTCGTATGGCAGTATGAGCTGTGATTAGGGAGAGGCGGCTCGTATGGCAGTATGAGCTGTGATTAGGGAGAGGCGGCTCGTATGGCAGTATGAGCTGTGATTAGAGAGATGCGGCTCGTATGGCAGTGTGAGCTGTGATTAGGGAGAGGCGGCTCGTATGGCAATGTGAGCTGTGAGTAGAGAGAGGCGGCTCGTATGGCATTATGAGCTGTGATTAGGGAGAGGCGGCTCGTATGGCAATGTGAGCTGTGAGTAGAGAGAGGCGGCTCGTATGGCAGTATGAGCTGTGATTAGGGAGAGGCGGCTCGTATGGCAGTATGAGCTGTGATTAGGGAAATGCGGCTCGTATGGCAGTATGAGCTGTGATTAGAGAGAGGCGGCTCGTATAGCAGTATGAGCTGTGATTAGGGAGAGGCGGCTCGTATGGCAGTATGAGCTGTGATTAGAGAGAGGCGGCTCGTATGGCAGTATGAGCTGTGATTAGGGAGAGGCGGCTCCTATGGCAGTATGAGCTGTAATTAGAGAGAGGCGGCTCGTATGGCAGTATGAGCTGTGATTAGAGAGAGGCGGCTCGTATGGCAGTATGAGCTGTGATTAGGGAGAGGCGGCTCGTATGGCAGTATGAGCTGTGATTAGGGAGAGGCGGCTCGTATGGCAGTATGAGCTGTGATTAGGGAGAGGCGGCTCGTATGGCATTATGAGCTGTGATTAGGGAGAGGCGGCTCGTATGGCAATGTGAGCTGTGAGTAGAGAGAGGCGGCTCGTATGGCAGTATGAGCTGTGATTAGGGAGAGGCGGCTCGTATGGCAGTATGAGCTGTGATTAGGGAAATGCGGCTCGTATGGCAGTATGAGCTGTGATTAGAGAGAGGCGGCTCGTATAGCAGTATGAGCTGTGATTAGGGAGAGGCGGCTCGTATGGCAGTATGAGCTGTGATTAGAGAGAGGCGGCTCGTATGGCAGTATGAGCTGTGATTAGGGAGAGGCGGCTCCTATGGCAGTATGAGCTGTAATTAGAGAGAGGCGGCTCGTATGGCAGTATGAGCTGTGATTAGAGAGAGGCGGCTCGTATGGCAGTATGAGCTGTGATTAGGGAGAGGCGGCTCGTATGGCAGTATGAGCTGTGATTAGGGAGAGGCGGCTCGTATGGCAGTATGAGCTGTGAGTAGAGAGAGGCGGCTCGTATGGCAGTATGAGCTGTGATTAGAGAGAGGCGGCTCGTATGGCAGTATGAGCTGTGAGTAGAGAGAGGCGGCTCGTATGGCAGTATGAGCTGTGATTAGAGAGAGGCGGCTCGTATGGCAATGTGAGCTGTGATTAGAGAGAGGTGGCTCGTATGGCAATGTGAGCTGTGATTAGAGAGAGGCGTCTCGTATGGCAGTATGAGCTGTGATTAGGGAGAGGCGGCTCGTATGGCAGTATGAGCTGTGATTAGAGAGAGGCGGCTCGTATGGCAGTATGAGCTGTGAGTAGAGAGAGGCGGCTCGTATGGCAGTATGAGCTGTGATTAGAGACAGGCGGCTCGTATGGCAGTATGAGCTGTGATTAGGGAGAGGCGGCTCGTATGGCAGTATGAGCTGTGATTAGAGAGAGGCGGCTCGTATGGCAGTATGAGCTGTGATTAGGGAGAGGCGGCTCATATGGCAGTATGAGCTGTGATTAGAGAGAGGCGGCTCGTATGGCAGTATGAGCTGTGAGTAGAGAGAGGCGGCTCGTATGGCAGTATGAGCTGTGATTAGGGAGAGGCGGCTCATATGGCAGTATGAGCTGTGATTAGAGAGAGGCGGCTCGTATGGCAGTATGAGCTGTGATTAGGGAGAGGCGGCTCGTATGGCAGTATGAGCTGTGATTAGGGAGAGGCGGCTCATATGGCAGTATGAGCTGTGATTAGGGAGAGGCGGCTCATATGGCAGTATGAGCTGTGAGTAGAGAGAGGCGGCTCGTATGGCAGTACGTCGGGAGGTTGACGCTCTGACATCATCGCCATTTTCAGTGTGGACGGGTGCTCGCTATGCCGTCCAGCTGTTTGCTGTATTTTTACATACTCATGTGAGTTTTCTACCTTTTATCTATTAAATGGTTTTTTATCAGTATTACACTATGGCCAGTTCCTTTTTATTTACATGTTTGTGAGATGTCATTTTGGAGTCTCTGCTGTATCCCCCGGTTCCTGCCGCAAGCAGTCCAGAACGCCAATGGATCTCTCATACTGCTATTGAACATAAGCTGTGGTTGGCTTGCCTTGCGGTAAGCGCATTATTTGCCTGGTGGTGGATCACGTAGTGTGGTGTGGTAAACTGATACTGAACACAAGCTGTTGTTGGCTTGCCTTGTGGTAAGCGCAATATTTGCACGGAGTGTGGGGTCTCATCTTCACTACGGAGTTTGCTAGTGTTCACTCTAAGTTCCCTTTCTTTCCTGCTGTATCTTTAATGCACTAGTGTAAGTTTTCTACCTTTTCTAAACTTTAATTAGTTTGGCAGTATTACACTATGGCCAGTTTCTTGTCTATGAGATGGAAGTTTGGTGTCCTCATTACATCCTTTTAGCTACGATGTATATTGGGTATTTGTACCCACTAACAGCAACATAGGGCAACCACATTTCCAAACTGCCATTCAGGGACATCCCCCCTTCCCAAAAAAAAGATGAGGGGGGGGTTGTAGTCTCGGGGGTTATGGGAAAATAGGTGGCGGGGGTGATTTTTTTGGGCAAATGGCTGGTGTTAGCACTTAAAATCATCCTGACACTATGCTTTATATGGCATCAGGATGATCAAATTCCATTATTTCTATTACTACATTGTAATATATAGTGAAATAGTTCAACTCACCATGATGCAGGATCAGTGGGAACCTGAGCTTGTCACTTGCCACCATCGCCTGCCGCCAGATGCCACCCATAGCCTGCCATCAGATGCAGTGTGCCACTTGCCACCAGCAGCCTGCCACCAGATACGGTGTGCCACTTGCCACCAGCAGCCTGCCACCAGATACAGTGTGCCACTTGCCACCAGCAGCCTGCCACCAGATACAGTGTGCCACTTGCCACCAGCAGCCTGCCACCAGATACAGTGTGCCACTTGCCACCAGATACAGTGTGCCACTTGCCACCAGATACAGTGTGCCACTTGCCACCACAATACAGTGTGCCACCAGATACGGTGTGCCACTTGCCACCAGATACAGTGTGCCACTTTCCACCAGCAGCATGCCACCAGATACGGTGTGCCACTTGCCACCAGATACACTGTGTCACTTGCCACCAGCAGCCTGCCACCAGATATGGTGTGCCACTTGCCACCAGATACGGTGTGCTACTTGCCACCCACAGCCTGATACCAGACACACAGTGTGCCACTTGCCACCAGCAGCCTCCCACCAGATACAGTGTGCCACTTGCCACCAGATATGGTGTGCCACTTGCCACCAGATATGGTGTGCCACTTGCCACCAGATAGTGTGCCACTTGCCACCAGCAGCCTGCCACCAGATACAGTGTGCCACTTGCCACCAGCAGCATACCACCAGATACGGTGTGCCACTTGCCACCAGATACAGTGTGGCACTTGCCACAAGCAGCATGTCATCAGATACAGTGTGCTACCTGCCACCAGCAGCCTGCCACCAGATACAGTCAGCAGCCTGCTACCAGACACAGTGTGCCACTTGCCACCAGACACAGTGTGCCACTTGCCACCAAACAGTGTGCCACTAGCCACCAGACAGTGTGCCACTAGATACAGTGTGCCACTTGCCACCAGCAGCCTGCCACCAGATACAGTGTGTCACTTTCCACCAGCAGAATGTCACCAGATACAGTGTGCCACTTGCCACAAGCAGCATGCCACCAGATACAGTGTGCCACTTGTCACCAGCAGCCTGTCACCAGATACAGTGTGCTACCTGCCACCAGCATCCTGCCACCAGATACAGTCAGCAGCCTGCTACCAGATACAGTGTGCCACTTGCCACAAGCAGCATGCCACCAGATACGGTGTGCCACTTGCCACCAGATACAGTGTGCCACTTGCCACCAGCAGCCTGCCACCAGATACAGTGTGCTACTTGCCACCCACAGCCTGCCACCAGACACAGTGTGCCACTTGCCAACAGCAGCCTGCCACCAGATACAGTGTGCTACTTGCCACTCACAGCCTGCCACCAGATACAGTGTGCCACTTGCCACCAGCAGCATGCCACCAGATACAGTGTGCCACTTGCCACCAGCAGCCTGTCACCAGATACAGTGTGCTACTTGCCACCAGCAGCCTGCCACCAGATACGATGTGCCACGTGCCACCAGCAGCCTGCCACCAGACACAGTGTGCCACTTGCCACCAGACAGTGTGCCACCAGATACGGTGTGCCACTTGCCACCAGATACAGTGTGCCACTTGCCACCAGCAGCCTGCCACCAGATACAGTGTGTCACTTTCCACCAGCAGAATGCCACCAGATACGTTGTGCCACTTGCCACCAGATACACTGTGCAACTTGCCACCAGCAGCCTGCCACAGACACGATGTGCTACTTGCCACCCACAGCCTGCCACCAGACACAGTGTGCCACTTGCCACCAGCAGCCTGCCACCAGATACAGTGTGCCACTTGCCACCAGCAGCCTACCACCAGATACAGTGTGCCACTTACCACCACCAGCATGCCAACAGATACGGTGTGCCACTTGCCACCAGATACAGTGTGCCACTTGCCACCAGCAGCCTGCCACCAGATACAGTGTGCCACTTGCCACAAGCAGCATGCCACCAGATACAGTGTGCCACTTGTCACCAGCAGCCTGTCACCAGATACAGTCAGCAGCCTGCCACCAGATACAGTGCGCCACTTGCCACCAGCAGCCTGCCACCAGATACAGTGTGCTACTTGCCACCCACAGCCTGCCACCAGACACAGTGTGCCACTTGCCAACAGCAGCCTGCCACCAGATACAGTGTGCCACTTGCCACAAGCAGCATGCCACCAGATATGGTGTGCCACTTGCCACCAGCAGCCTGCCACCAGATATGGTGTGCTACTTGCCACCCACAGCCTGCCACCGGATACAGTGTGCCACTTGCCACCAGATACAGTGTAGCACTTGCCACCAGCATCATGCCACCAGATACAGTGTGCCACTTGCCACCATCAGCCTGTCACCAGATACAGTGTGCCACTTGCCACCAGCAGCCTGTCACCAGATACGGTGTGCCACTTGCCACCTGCCACCAGATACAGTGTGCCACTTGCCACCAGCAGCCTGCCACCAGATACAGTGTGCCACTTTCCACCAGCAGAATGCCACCAGATACGGTGTGCCACTTGCCACCAGATACACTGTGCCACTTGCAACCAGCAGCCTGCCACCAGATACGGTGTGTTACTTGCCACCCACAGCCTGCCACCAGACACAGTGTGCCACTTGCCAACAGCAGCCTGACACCAGATACAGTGTGCCACTTGCCACAAGCAGCATGCCACCAGATACAGTGTGCCACTTGCCACCAGATACAGTGTGCCACTTGCCTCCAGCAGCCTGCCACCAGATACGGTGTGCTACTTGCCACCCACAGCCTGCCACCGGATAGTGTGCCACTTGCCACCAGATACAGTGTGTCACTTGCCACCAGCAGCATGCCACTAGATACAGTGTGCCACTTGCCACCAGCAGCCTGTCACCAGATACAGTGTGCCACTTGCCACCAGCAGCCTGCCACCAGATACAGTGTGCTACTTGCCACCAGCAGCCTTCCACCAGATACAGTGTGCTACTTGCCACCAGCAGCCTTCCACCAGATACAGTGTGCCACTTTCCACCAGACACAGTGTGTCACTTGCCACCAGCAGCATGCAACCAGATACAGTGTGCCACTTGCCACCAGCAGCCTGCCACTGCCTCCAGGACTCTGCCCGGACGGATAGGAGGGACAGGGCCTGCATAGTCAATCAAATACCTGGAGCCCCCACCCCTCCTGAGCTGGGATGGTATGGCCGTGTGTGTGTATGCCAGGAGTATTGATCAGACCAAGTTCTACAGGGGGTTGTGTGTACAAGCCTTTGGGCTCACACTGGTGTGCTGCAGTCGGCCGCACTGCTTGTGTATCTGCAGTTTTAGCTGCAGTCCTATTGATATACATCAGGTTGCAGGTTTTTGCTGCATTTTCTGAGTGTGCCTAAGATAAGATGTAGCATGCAGGAATTTTGGTGCGCTTTCAGAAAAAAACACACAACCTATTAGAAATCAATAGGACTGTGGGTAAAACGCAGGAAACCTGTGGATACACCAGCAATGGGCCAAAACATAGCAAACCAGTGTGAACCCACCTAAAAGCACAAGGGACCGAGTACTACCACAGGCTGAGGACACAATTCTAAACACTTTGGCTGCAGTTATAAGATCTACAGCTGGAGGAATAAGTTAAAAACGAGGGGAAGGAAGATAAGAGTCACTGAGCTCACATTTGGATGGTCCCTGGAGGCTGATCACTCAGAGATATCAAGCCTGCGTTCTGTTCATAATTTCCCACCCACACGGCTCCTTCTTCACTACACAGCCACAAACTTCACAGAGTGAGAGAGGGGAGGGGAGGGGCAGAGCCGACTCAGCCTCTCCCATTTGTGTAGGGGGGGAACTGTGCACTGTGACATTGTAATAAACACACTGAGCAAACACAGATGCAGCCAGACACCCCTACATTTACACACAGCTTCTCCTGTCCCATAGAATTTTATGGACAGGAGAAAATCGGGCTTATACTGCTGCCTGGGCGGGCCGATTTTAAGGCAGGGGCCTGGAGCTGCAGCTCCATCAGCCCCTATGTTAATCCGGCCCTGCCTGTCCTCCACTCCTTATCCCCATTACATAGGGAGGTGTTGCATTGTAGTTCACAAAAAGTAACTGAGAAAACTGATAAGATTGTTTTGTTATATTGTATCTGTTCAGTGCACTGGAACGTTTGAATTTTGGCAAGTTATTTTTCAATACTTACAGAAAATGTACTCATTTTTGGGTTCAGATATCCTTAAATGACTCTCATGTTCAATATGTCTTAAAGTACTGCAGCTTTTGAAGTCTTAGCCCTCCTGTCGAATGTCTGCTCATCCTTCATTAACTCTTGGCTTTCATAATTAGCTTTGGATTTTTGAAGGTTTCAAGTCTACAATGTCGTCTATATATCTTTTCTTTTAGCCTATTGATACCTCTTCTGCTTTATCGTTTTCCTTTTATAAATTGTCTTAGCGCGTCTCTCCTCTACCATTCTCCTACATGCCCTATCCTTATCGGTCTATTCATCTTATTGTATGCTACAGTGTCTGGTTTGCTATTTCTTCATTTGATCTTGTTTTCAATAGCCCATTCTCTCACTCTGATCTGTAGACATTCTACAACACTTTCAGTTCTCACACTTGAAGGCCTTTTTCATTTGCTGGTGTTAATGACCATGTTTCAGGTCTGTATGTTACACTGACTCTAATTATAGCTTTTATAAAACTTTATCTTTTTTTAGTTTTTATTATGTTTGATTTTAATACTGAGTTCATACCGGTAGCATTTTTACATTGTTTTCTATTTTTATTCCAGCTTTACTTTCATTATTACTTTATTTTTCTCTGTATTTATAGATACTAAATATTTTTCTCTGTATTTATAGATACTAAATATTTAAACTAATTGATTTGCTACAATTAATATTTTTCTATTTAATGATATGATTTTATTTTATTTTATTTTATTTTATTTTTTTTCTCTTAATGATTTCCAAGGCTTTTTTTTTTTACTGTTCAAATCTAGGATAACCTTTTTTTATTAAAGTAGAACAGCAGCCTCCCAAAAATGTGTTGCAGCAAAGAATTATCAGTGCATTTACAGTTAGTTTCTTCTTATTACTCCTGGAAAGTCACACAAATACCCATTGACCTGCCAGTGAAGTCCATCTAATGCAGCATGGTGGGGTGGCAACCATGCTGCACTGCTTTGAAATCAGAGCAAAGTTGCTACTTTTACGTAGGCTATGGATGAGAAAAATGTTGCAGTAGGCATGGCTATTGGCATTATCACTGCAAATCCACAAGCCTGTAGCTTGTCAATCATCACCTGACCACACCTAGTAGTCTCCTGCCCACTGCTCTTTGGACTGACAGCACTGCATCTGTTACTGAAACTCTCCCAATGTGAGCTGCAGTGTCTGGGAGGGGGAAGGTGTGAGATACAAATGAAGGATGATTTGTGCTCAGTCAGGGAGGGTAAAAGTAAAGTAGGGATGGGTTAAAACTCCTATCAGTTTATTTTTTGCTGTCTGTTTCCTTCAATTACTGTCTTGGCCAGTGGCGGCTGGTGTTTTTTTTGGGGGGGGCACCAAATAACCCCCCCACTCGCTGTCTGCTGGTCCGGCACTTACCCCATCTAGGTGGCGGGCATCCGTGCAGCAGGCATTTGGGCAGCAGGCATTTGGACAGCAGGCATCTTGGGAGCATGCATTGGCTCCTGTGTCCTCTCCTCCTCGCTTCCGCCATGTGGCTCCTCCCCTCCTCCTAGGCATCCAATAGGATCGCCTGTTCTTTCAGCCAATCGTGTGACACGTCTCATATCCGTTTCCTGATTGGCTGAGAGGAGGACCAGTGTTAGAATAGCGAATACTCATTCACTATTCTAACACACCTGCGTGAGCTGTGAGCGCATTCTCTGCGCCCGGAGTCCACTCTAATTTGAAGTCCACCCCCCGCCACTGTAATTCATGCGCCCGGCGTCCTGCAAGGGGCCGGACGCATGCATAGGAGGGGCGGTGGCATGGTTAGGGGAGCCGGCGCCCGTGCGCAATGGATGGGCCGCCCCTGGTCCTGGCGACACAACAGCAAAGGAGTATAACTTCTGAAAACTGCGGGAAATTCCTATCTAAGAGTCCGCACACAAAAACAGTGCCAGCCTGAGGGCTGGTGTCTGTTATCTATGTTTTTTTTTTTTTTTTTATTAGGACATCACAAATTACATTTTATTCACTTACAAGCTGCATAGAAGTGTGGGGAGATTCAATGGCATGAGGTCAGGTGTGAAAAAATGCAGTATGTCTGAATTTTTATGAACTGCAACCCACTTGAATGCATACTTGTGGTATAATCAGGGTACATTTTGTTTTCTATGTGCTTTGTTGTCCTGATTTGTCATCAGGACAAATATCCTCATTGGAATTTATCCACTCAAATCTTGTTCTGGTGACATCTGTATGTTTTTGGATAACTTTTTTTGTCTTGTATACAAATGGTCACCTGAACAAATAGAGAGTGTAAATCTCCCCAGCAATGACACAGACAGCAGGTAAAACTAATGCCCCGTACACACGGTCAGATTTTCCGATGGAAAATGTGTGATAGGATCTTGTTGTCGGAAATTCCGACCGTGTGTGGGCTCCATCACACATTTTCCATCGGATTTTTCGACACACAAAGTTTGAGAGCAGGCTATAAAATTTTCCGACAACAGAATCCGTTGTCGGAATTTCCGATCGTGTGTACACAAATCCGACGCACAAAGTGCCAAGCATGCTCAGAATAAATAGACGAAAGCTAATGGCTACTGCCCCGTTTATAGTCCCGACGTACGTGTTTTACGTCACCGTGTTCAGAATGATCAGATTTTCCGACAACTTTGTGTGACCGTGTGTATGGAAGACAAGTTTGAGCCAACATCCTAGGATTTTGTTGTCGGAATGCCCGACCGTGTGTACGGGGCATAAGAGCGGTGCTAATCCTTTCCTAATCTTTCCAAGAAAAAAAAAAGAAATCCGTAGAGAGAAAAGTGCTATTTAAACAAATGAATTATAAAAAGCATTGGGCAAAGAGAAAACAGGACCTGCATTTTATGAATGGCATGTAAAATGCAGGCCGCAATATGTAATGCTGTATCTGCTCTAGACAGTAAATAGGCCCCTCATAATCCCTGATTTGGATAAACATGAAGCAGCTGAAGTCAGAGCTCCTGATTTGAAAACGTATTCTGGATCGGTAATTGTGAAGAATTAAAGCATGGAAGAAACTAGTGTTTGTAGAAGGAGATATAATTAATGGCAGCCTATATGTTCCTTTAGTGGTGGATTTAGTGTTACTAAACCCAGGACCTTACATTCATTATATCAGATCTCCCACAGTACACAAAACATAGAAATGCAATTACCTGAGCAAATATAAGTTGCTAAATACCTTTTCTCAGTATATAGCAGTTATGACTTCAATTAGGGTCTGGTTAAAGCTTGTAGGAGGCGATTTCATTCTCGTCTGACTGTCCTATGAGGCTACATGGCCTCTGACCCTGTGTCTGGACAGTGCTAATTGGCCCTGTGCTGATCACATGCACCCTCCCAAGGCTCTCTACTATCAGATGGATTAGGGACAGTAAAAGAAGGGGAAGATCAGAGAAGACAGGATCAAACAGCTCCTTACACAATGCGGAGGAGCACAGTGAGTATAACAAGCATGCTTTACTGCATATACAGTACAGGCTGATTTTACTGTTGTGGGTTTAGTAACACTTTAGGGCTGCATTTACAACTGTGAATGGGCCCAACACTAATTACATGTGAGAACCCCAGCTGGACGCTGTCTTAGACCAAGGCTGATCACTCGCAGATGATCGCTGCATGAGAGATTATGTGCAAGCGGTGGCAATTAGCAGCGGAAGCCACTCGTTTCCAAATGAGAAGGCAGGGTTACACCTCTCCAGGTGAGAATAATCCTCCCTCTAATAAAATAGCTGCAGGTCCAGTCCGCGATCTGAGCAAGTATCCAAGCAAAAAAGTATTGACCGCACTCCAAGACGTAGAGAATCAATCGAATTTAAATTTTAAACAATTCATGACAACACCGATACAGACAAACCACAGCAGGAGTTGACGCGTTTCACAAATTAAATTTGCTTAGTTATAACCTAAAATGCACCTCTAGATATAACACTTAAATAGTATAAAATCAGCTGAACATAATGGGTGCTAAATTGAAGCTGTTTAGCATATTCATCAGGTTTATATAGTTGGTTAAAACAAACCTCATGATGAGAAATAACAAACAACAATTATATTAAAACCAACATGTATATACACAAAGTGTAGGAACCTTGGTATATTCATCGTGGGAACAAGGGTAAATAGATGAGGATGAAACTTTGATATATATATATATATCTATATCTATATCTAGATATATCTATATAGATAAATATCCTTAATCCATATAATAAATAAAAAAATGAAAAGTAAACCAATAGACCCTCGATGAACAATCAATATCAATCGCACAAAGGAGATAATTGTATACATTTTAATGTGATCACGATTTCTTTAACCACTTCAGCCCCGGACCATTTGGCTGGGAAAAGACCAGAGCACTTTTTGCGATTCGGCACTGCGTTGCTTTAACTGACAATTGCGCGGTCGTGCGACGTGGTTCTCAAACAAAATTGACGTTCTTTTTTCCGCACAAATAGAGCTTTCTTTTGGTGGTATTTGATCACCTCTGCGGTTTTTATTTTTTATAAAAAAAACAACAAAAAAATAGCGACAATTTTGAAAAAAAAAAAAACGCATTATTTTTTACTTTTTGCTATAATAAATATCCCCCAAAAAGATATAAAAAAACTCTTTTCCTCAGTTTAGGCCGATACGTATTCTTCTACATATTTTTGGTAAAAGAAAATCGCAATAAGCGTTTATTGATTGGTTTGCGCAGCGGTTTTGTAGCATCTACAAAATAGGGGATAGTTTTATGGCATTTTTATTAATACATTTTTTTTTTACTAGTAATGGCGGCGATCAACAATTTTTATTGTGACTGCGACATTATGGCGGACAGATCAGACACTTTTGGTGCTATTTTGGGACCATTCACATTTATACAGCGATCAGTGCAATTAAAAATTGATTACTGTGTAAATGTGACAGGCAGTGAAGGGGTTAACCACTAGGCGGCGCTGTAGGGGTTAAGTGTGTCCTAGGGAGTGATTCTAACTGTAGGGGGGAGGGGCTATGTGTGACACGGCACTGATCAACGCTCCCGATTACAGGGAACTGTGATCAGTGTCAGTGTAACTAGGCAGAATGGGGAAATGCTTGTTTACATCAGCATTTCCCTGTTCTTCCTCTCCGTGAGATGATCGCGGGTATCCCCGCAAACATTGAGTCCGCGGGACCCGCCCGCCTGCAAACCGCTTCTTAAAGGGCAACATACAGGTACGTTAAAATGCCTGTACGTGCCCGTCTGCCAACGTATATCGGTATGAGCCGGTCGGCAAGCAGTTACACAATCCCTAATCTAGATTTGGAAGTAATGAACAAAGTGTATCCAATAGAATCCTTATACAGAAAAATTAAAACAGACTGTAAAATTGAAAAATTTTAAGAAAAATAGTAAAATAGTAATAGTAAAATGCTTTCAATGGGGCTGCCTCCCACAGCTAATCACTAATAGGGTTCGTGCATGTAATTGGTGTTGGGTCCATTGACAGGTGTGAATGTTACTTTAAGTTTCTTTTTTATCTCCACACAATGCTGTGTATTTACTATTTGAACAGATTTCTAACCTTCTAACCATACTTGTTACAATCCAATTGTACATTCACCTTTAGATCGCTCAAAAACTTTGTAGTAGTAGGACTTGCCTGCAGTGTTAATTTAGTCAACAAAAACGTTTTCGTCAAAGATTTCGTCAGTGGCATTTTTACAGTGGCGAAAACGAAGCTAAAAGTACAACACATTTTCATCCACTGACAAAAAAACTATGACGAAAATCAAATCCGTTTTCGTTCCTTAACGAAAACGGGACAAAAATGACAGAGGGACATTTACCCTCATCAACTACCGTATTTATTGGCGTATAACACAGTGTGTGCGTGTTATACGCCGATATTTGTTTTAACCAACAGGGAGGTGGGGATTGGGTGCCCCGGGTGTCACACATTGGGGGGTGTCAGGCCGTTTTCCCTGCCTCTCCTGCAAGGCCGGACTTACAATTGGGCTTGACTGGGCTCAAGCCCATGGGCCCCGTCCATTAGGGGGCCCCGCGGACAGGGCTGGATCCACGGCAAACACCCGCCCGCTAGCCAGCCCGTTTAGTCGGTACCGCTGCTTATTTCACGGCGACCAATCAGGCTTCTGTGTACTCCCACTTCCTGGTAGCGGTGGAACGCACCATAGGGCGGACGTGATGTCATCAGCCAGAAATGATGGCCGCGTTGCCTCCCATGTCTTGCATCATTTCCGGCTGATTACATCACGTCCGCCCTATGGTGCGTTCCACCGCTACCAGGAAGTGGGAGCACACAAGCCCGATCGTCACCGTGAAATAAGCAGTGGTGCCTGCGAAACGGGCTTGCTAGCGGGAGGGAGTTTGCCACCCCCTGAATGTTAGAAATCATGGGCCCCCCGTACATCCTACCTGACGGGGCCCCCTTCCACCCGGTGGCAAGTGACACCCTGCATCCGCTGACAAGTGACACCCTGCATCGCTGACAAGTGACGTGACAAGTGACACCCTGCATCCGCTGACAAGTGACACCCTGCATCCGCTGACAAGTGACGTGACAAGTGACACCCTGCATCCGCTGACAAGTGACATGACAAGTGACACCCTGCATCCGCTGACAAGTGACACCCTGCATCCGCTGACAAGTGACACCCTGCATCCGCTGACAAGTGACACCCTGCATCCGCTGACAAGTGACGTGACAAGTGACACCCTGCATCCGCTGACAAGTGACACCCTGCATCCGCTGACAAGTGACGTGACAAGTGACACCCTGCATCCGCTGACAAGTGACGTGACAAGTGACACCCTGCATCCGCTGACAAGTGACACCTTGCATCCGCTGACAAGTGACGTGACAAGTGACACCCTGCATCCGCTGACAAGTGACACCCTGCATCTGCTGACAAGTGACGTGACAAGTGACACCCTGCATCCGCTGACAAGTGACGTGACAAGTGACACCCTGCATCCGCTGACAAGTGACACCCTGCATCCGCTGACAAGTGACGTGACAAGTGACACCCTGCATCGCTGACAAGTGACACCCTGCATCCGCTGACAAGTGACATGGCAAGTGACACCCTGCATCAGCTGACAAGTGACGTGACAAGTGACACCCTGCATCGCTGACAAGTGACACCCTGCATCCGCTGACAAGTGACATGGCAAGTGACACCCTGCATCAGCTGACAAGTGACACCCTGCATCCGCTGACAAGTGACGTGACAAGTGACACCCTGCATCTGCTGACAAGTGACGTGACAAGTGACACCCTGCATCGCTGACAAGTGACACCCTGCATCCGCTGACAAGTGACATGGCAAGTGACACCCTGCATCAGCTGACAAGTGACACCCTGCATCCGCTGACAAGTGACGTGACAAGTGGCACCCTGCATCCGCTGACAAGTGACACCCTGCATCCGCTGACAAGTGACACCCTGCATCCGCTGACAAGTGACGTGGCAAGTGACAATCCGCAATGTGTGGCAAGTGACAATCCGCATCTGAAGGCAGGTGACGTTGGCAAGTGACACGCTCAGGCTCTGACTGATTCTGCTTATGGTGAGTTGAACTATTTTATTTTATATAACAATGTAATAATAGAAATATTGCACTTCAATCTTTTTTTTTTGCGATACAGTACTGCGTCGATTTAACTGACAATTGCTCAGTTGTGTGATGCTGTACCCAAACACTCGGCTACTCTCAGCTCCGCTGGGGACTGCGAGAGGACCCGAGAGCCGCCGAGATACACAGGACTCTGTATCTCGGCGGCGCCATTTTTAAATTTCAAGACTGCAATGACAAGGCTGCAAATGACACTGGGGCAAGGCTGCAAATGACAAGGCTACACTGACAAGGCTGCAATGACACTGGACAAGGCTGCAGATGAACACTGATGAGGCTGCATTAATGGGCATTTAAATGTAAGTTTTTTTTCCTTAAACTTCCCTCCTAAAAGAGTTTTTCCTTAAAATTCCCTCCTAAACTTGGGGTGCGTGTTATATGTCGGCGCCTGTTATACGCCGATAAATACGGTAATGTATAGAAGGTAGGGCCCGAAAGTGACTCAAGTCCAGGGGCCCCCACCACCCTAAGTCCTGCCCTGCTCTCCTGGTCCTGGGATAGCATTGCCAGCATAGTCAAACGTTAGGAAAAAAATCACTGCCAGACCCTTCTCCTACACCGATCCTCCTGTGTCACTCTCAATGTAATACAAAGCTTCTAAATACCGAAATTGCTCTGTTCTTGTCGGCCGCTCTCCTCCTTCTCCTCCTCCTGCTCCTCCAAGTGTTGCTTTAGATTGGAGGAGGAGAGCGGTCACATGACCATCCATGAAACGTCAGAGGAGAGCAGTCATGTGACCGGGTCAGTGAAAGAACGGAACTATTGAGGTATTTAAAGACTTTGATATACAATGAGAGTGACACAGGAGGAGCTGTGTATGAGAAAGGACTGGCACTGGCAGTGATTTATTCTTAACTTTGGAGTATGCTGGCAGTGCTGTCCCAGGAGACTGGGGGTCTCCTGGGAGTGCAGGGGGGCTGTGTATTGTGCAGAGGGTGGGGGTCTGTGTGCTGTGCAGAGGGTGGGGGCTGTGTATTGTGGGGGTCTGTGTATTGTGGGAGTCTGTGTACTGTGCAGAGGTTGGGGGTCTGTGTACTGTGCAGAGGGTGGGGGTCTGTGTACTGTGCAGAGGGTGGGATCTATGTATTGTGGGGGTCTGTGTACTGTGCAGAGGGTGGGAGTCTGGGTACTGTGCAGAGGGTGGGGGTCTGAGTACTGTGCAGAGGGTGGGGGTCTGAGTACTGTGCAGAGGGTGGGGGTCTGAGTACTGTGCAGAGGGTGGGGGTCTGAGTACTGTGCAGAGGGTGGGGGCTGTGTATTGTGCAGCGGGTGGGGTCTATGCATTGTGGGGGTCTGTGTATTGTGGGAGTCTGTGTACTGTGCAGAGGGTGGGAGTCTGTGTACTGTGCAGAGGGTGGGAGTCTGTGTACTGTGCAGAGGGTGGGAGTCTGTGTACTGTGCAGAGGGTGGAAGTCTGTGTACTGGGCAGAGGGTGGGAGTCTGTGTATTGTGGGAGTCTGTGTACTGGGCAGAGGGTGGGAGTCTGTGTACTGGGCAGAGGGTGGGAGTCTGTGTACTGGGCAGAGGGTGGGAGTCTGTGTACTGGGCAGAGGGTGGGAGTCTGTGTACTGGGCAGAGAATGGGAGTCTGTGTATTGTGGGGGTCTGTGTATTGTGGGCGTCTGTGTACTGTGCAGAGTGTGGGGGGCTGTGTATTGTGCAGAGTGTGGGAGTCTGTGTACTGTGCAGAGGGTGGGAGTCTGTGTACTGTGCAGAGGGTGGGAGTCTGTGTACTGTGCAGAGGGTGAGGTCTGTGTATTGTGGGGGTCTGTGTATTGTGGGAGTCTGTGTACTGTGCAGAGGGTGGGAGTCTGTGTACTGTTCAGAGGGTGGGAGTCTGTGTACTGTGCAGAGGGTGGGAGTCTGTGTACTGTGCAGAGGGTGGGAGTCTGTGTACTGTGCAGAGGGTGGGGTCTGTGTATTGTGGGGGTCTGTGTATTGTGGGAGTCTGTGTACTGTGCAGAGTGTGGGGGGCTGTGTATTGTGCAGAGTGTGGGGGGCTGTGTATTGTGCAGAGTGTGGGGGGCTGTGTATTGTGCAGAGTTTGGGAGTCTGAGTATTTTGCAGAGGGTGGGGGGTCTGAGTATTTTGCAGAGGGTGGGGGGTCTGAGTATTTTGCAGAGGGGGTCTGTGTATTGTGGGGGGCCGTGTACTGTGCAGAGTGTGGGGGGCCGTTTACTGTGCAGAGTGTAGGGGGCCGTGTACTGTGCAGAGTGTGGGGGGCCTGTGTACTGTGCAGAGTGTGGGGGGCCTGTGTATTGTGCAGAGGGTGGGGGGTCTGTGTATTGTGCAGAGGGTGGGGTCTATGTATTGTGGGGGTCTGTGTATTGTGCAGAGGGTGGGAGTCTGTGTACTGTGCAGAGGGTGGGGGTCTGAGTATTTTGCAGAGGGTAGGGGGTCTGTGTATTGTGCAGAGTGTGGTGGGCCGTGTTCTGTGCAGATTGTGGGGGGCTATGTACTGTGCAGAGGGTGGGGGGCTATGTACTGTGCAGAGGGTGGGGGGCTATGTACTGTGCAGAGGGTGGGGGGTTGTGTACTGTGAAGAGAGTGGGGGCTGTGTATTGTGGGGGGGCTGTGTACTGTGCACATTCGATTTTAGTTTAGACTGGGACTAAAACTAAAATGGCATTTTAGTCAAAGACTAAGACTAAAACGAATTCGAAATTTGCTGCCAAAATTAACACTGCTTGCCTGATTGAATACAAATAGATCCGTTTTGTTCATTTTGATGCAGAGGGTTCACCCTTGAAAGGCATCAGTGTCTGTAAGACAGTATGACATCAATCTAGTCTACCTGTAGGTGTGTACACTGGTCCAATTTAGAGATTTTGTGATGAGCGTGTTGTGTTCTACCATTTGTGAGTATATTACCTACTTTTACCTTTGGAAATAAATGTTGTCTCAGTTAATGCACAAGGCTGGTGTGCCCTCTTTTTGTTCTTTTGAATAGATACATTGTATAGGTATATACTTTTGGCAAATCTAAAGCAAATTGTACACTCAGATTGTAAGATTATAACCAGCTTCTGTCAAACAGCTATTCTCTTTCTCTCAAGCTTTTCTATTTCCTTTTTAGTTTTCTTATTTCTGCATATTTCATCCTTTTGTTTCCATGAATTCATCTTTATTAGCGTTCTAGTGTTTTAGACATGTCTTTATTCCTTTCTTCTATAGCCTTTCTACAATCCTCATCAAACCAATCTCCCTTCCTTTAAAAAGTTTGATAACCAAGATGTGTTTCTGCAAAGTCTGTTATCACTTTAATATTTCTTGTTCATTACCTACATTTTCTGTTTTCATATTCTTTATAATCTCTTTCTGATACTTTCATCTACATCAGTGGTTCTCAACCTCTCTAGGGCCGTGACCCCTTGATAAAATTTCCCAAGTTGTGGAGACCCCTAATCGTAAAATTATTTTCATAGCGTGGGTTATCAGCACCTAAGGCAAGACAAGTAATTTGCGTCCCTAACCCATGGTCATTTAGCGCTCCCTGAGTCCCTTCCGCTCATACAGTATTAAAACCCCTTATGGTACATTTTAGGATGTACCACTCTTTCTCTTTGTTCTCCTTTCTTTCCCTTTTACCTCTCTCTATCCTAATTTCTTGATTTTTTCCCCCCATCCCTCTTTCTAGCCGTCTTTCCTGTTCTTTCTCTCCCTTTTTCTTTGTTCCGCTCCCCTCTTTTCCTCTCCCTTCCATGTATCCTCTATTTTTATTCCTTCTCTTACTCGGTGGTGGGGGGGTGGGGTGGTGGGATGAGTGGCAGTGCTGGCAGGGAGTTCTGATCAGCCAACTTAGGCGATCTTGATCAAGGTCATCTGCTGATCGGAGAACTGTAGTGGGGACTTTTAATGGCAACTATAATCACAGGTAGTGTTACTCACTGCGTCTCCGGCTTCACTGTGTCTCCAACTTTGTGGTGTCTCGTAGCAGTGACACCTATGCCGAAATCTGGGCTGGGAGAGCAGTGCGGGCTTCAGGAACAGCCAAGGATTTGTTGACCCCTGGCAAATCATCATTTGACCCCCGAGGGGGTCCCGACCCCCAGGTTGAGAACCACTGATCTACATGCAGTGTATTAACATCAGATCCCTGTCCTTTCTCTCCTTTCCTTATCTTAATACGTGACATTATTTGTATTTAACTAAGTACCATACAGTGGTCTGAATCACAAATTGGTTTTGGGTTTTACTATCAGTTAATAGCCACATTGTTGTGTATATATAGTAGATTTATTTATAAAATGCTTATTATTACACATTTTCTCTAGTGCTTGGCACAAATTATGCAGTTCATTTCCAGAGAAATGCCGTGTAAATACAGAAAACAATGTGAAAAGATACCTTTACAGATATAAAAAAAGCGTCTTACAAAAGTTATAAAATGTTATTAAATTAGGAAATATGGTACAAAAATAAGAAAATCCAGTTAACAGGTAAAAATGGAACATTATTTAAAGTGAAACTTGTTATTTTTAAAACATTTAACCCCTTCGCTGCCAGGCCCAGCCAACAATTTTTTTTGTATGATTTTTGCTATTTTTCAATTTTCTGTCATTTTCTACTATTTTTCACTTACACCTTCGAAAGTTAGTAAAATACCCCCCCCAAACCATACAGTTTCTAAAAAGCACAGGGCCTGTAGGATTGAAAGATGGTGTTACTGATTTTATTTTATGTGATAGCTGAACAAATGTTTATCAAAACTACATTTTGAATAAAAAACTCTAAAATCATTATAAGCGCGCACAAATACAACATAACTTCCAAAATTCTTACTAAATCTAGGATAAACTGTATTAATGTTAATAAAAAACAAATATTCCTATGCGCTGCCACTTAGTGCTAAGAAGTAATGCTGCACTCTGTGTTACAGATACAGAAAGATACAAATAATGTTAAAAAAAAAGAGATGCACAAAACCCAAAAACAAACAAATAATTATAAAGTGCTTCACTCAGGATTTATTAAAATGAAATGACTTGTGTTTAAACCCACCATACGTATGTGCGTATTCAACAACAAAAATGTGATGATAACCAAATAAATCTTAAACCAAAATAAGTATATACTGCAAAGAAATAAACACAAATCCAATCCCAGTGAGCAAATTAAGGGCTTCAAGGGCCAGTACAAAATCTGTATATGTTTTAAGTGCCAGAATCCAGCATGCATAATTCCAGAACCGCCTCAGAACCAAGAGTGCCACTCATTTACTGGATCACAATGATCTCCCGTTTATAAGAGATCAAAAGTGCATTGGACATAATCTCCTCAAGGGTATAAGCAGGGCCAGATTAAGAACCTAATGGGGCTTGTTGCTGAGGATTTTGGTAATTTTTTTTATAAAAAATAAAAGGAAGGATGAGAGGGAGAGAAAGGGGATGAGAGGGGTAAGGCAGGATGAGAGAGAGAGGATGTGCATGATCATGTGTGGGGATCACAGCAACGCAGCCCGGCCAAGGCAAATGAACGAAGGCCCAGAACCTGGAAGGAAGACCAGGTAAAGATGGAAGCGTCGGGACCCGCCAGATTGATCAGAGTAGCGCTGGAGGGCTCAGTCTGACAGGTAAGTGTACCCTAATGGGCTAATATGCTGTGCATACTTGTACATTATGGCATAACCTACCTCAGGGCCTCTAAAAAGTAGTAATGTTAGTGAAGTTTACTACCGCTTTAATATCACAGGATCCCAGGAGCCTCTCATGGGGCCCCTTACTGAACCGGTGGCCCTTGGGCAGTGCCCAAGTTCATAGTTGTCAACATTTCAAAAATATTTTCAAAGACACTTTTTTTTTTACCAGTGGTATATTTAGAGTAGCTGACATCCCCTATGTTCCTCTATAGATCACAGTAGTAATCACAAAATTAAAATGAGTACTACTAATGGGCAGAACAAATATGAGGACTGAGAAGATTTCCTTTAGTTGAAGAGGCATAGGGGAGGAGTATGGATGATATAAAAGTGGGAAGTATGTGCAGGTGAGGGAGAGGAATGTGGAGAATATAACAGTGGGTGCTATGTACAAGAGAGGAGTGTGGAAGGTATGCCAGTGGGCAGTATGTACAGGAGAGGATTGTGGAGGGTATGATGGGGGCAGTATGTACAGGAGAGGTTAGGCAGACCAAACACGGATTAAAATTAAGCCAATTAAGCAGAGACCAGCCATAGTTGATCTATGTATGGGCTGGCTGGTTGTACACAAGTCAATCTATTAATCTACTTGAGTACAACCAGTCTGCCAGGTTTTTCCCAAAACAAACAGTGCTGCCAGCTACTGGCACAACACAATAGCACTATGGGAGTGATTCCCCCATCCACAGGTCAGCAGGTGAGAGGGTGTGTGGGGACAGGCTGGGCAGAGAGGTCTGTCAGCAGGGGGGTGTCAGGTGGTAATGGAGGGGTATCAATCAGCAGGTGGGGGGAGTAACTGGGAGTGATATCTTTAGGAGTAAGATCTGTCATTGGTGTAAACCTAGCCTCAAAGTATATTTATAGCCACAAATATGTTTATCTTTTTATACACTTTAACTTGTTGTTGCTGACTGTACACATATTGTGTATGTGGTAGTGATGCCACATATATGCATGATGGCTGGCTCAGTCATGTGCCCCCCAGCAGTGTGACCAAGCTGTCACTCACAGTCCTGGTCTCTGTTTACATCGGGAACTGGTAGGATGGACTCCTGATCATGTGTCCACCGTGAAGCCAATCACAGTGATCACATGATTGGGAAGCCCAGGAAATACCTCCGTCATTAGGAACCCCATCAAGGACTGGAGGAAGCTGGCGGTAAGGAAGTAAGCTACAAAACTTGATGCAACGTGCCTTAACACATGTGCAAACATTCTGTGTGTACGAGGGGGTGTTTATATATTTTTTATTTTTCATTCTTTTTTTTTTATTTTAGTATTTCCACCAGGGGACAAAACCCCAGGTGACAGGTCCCCTTCAACATCGGGGGGTCTAACAGAGCACTTCAGATTTAGCTGTAGCAATGGCGTAGGGAACATAGAAAACTAAAGGGGTCATTTATGAACGGCAAATCTACTTTGCACTGCAAGTGCACTTAAAAGTGCATTGAAAGTGCACTTGGAAGTGCAGTCACTGTAGATCTAAGGGGTAGATCTGAAATGAGGGGAAGCTCTGCTGATTTTATCATCCAATCATGTGCAAGCTAAAATGCTGTTTTTTATTTTGCTTGCATGTCCCCCTTAGATCTACAGCGACTGCACTTCCAATTGCACTTGCAGTGCACTTGTGCAAAGTGGATTTGCCTTTAGTAAATAACCCCCATGTTACTTTACTTTATTGTGATCCGTGGCTTGTTAGTCATCACATTAATTCATATTTGCAGGTAGTCCTATGCAACAGATGGCTGTAAGGTTTTGATTGGTAGACTTACAGGGGTTGATTTACTAAAGGAAAATGGACTGTGCACTTTGCAAGTGCAGTTGCAATCATGTGCAAGCAAAAATGCTGTTCTTTTTTTCCTTGCACTTGATTGGATATTCTTTACAAAGTGCAGCTTTACCACATTTACTAAGCTCTGGAGAAAATGAGTGCAGCTGCACTTGCAAGCTCCGAAAACCCATCAGTAAAAACTACGCTTAATCAATCTGTCTTCACGTTTACTTACTCCCAAGGAGATGGATGTCTTTGCACGTGGCCTCACCTTCTGCCCAGAATTTAACCTGGACAGATTTGGAGCCTTAAAGGACGTCCACCTCTTTATTTGTAAAATTTTACTCAAAAGTTTATACGCAAAAAATCCTAACCCTGAGCTTGGGTCTTCCAGTTCAGACAAGCAGGCACTAGACAATTTGATCACTCTACTCGAAGAAAGTGAATCCATGGATACCATGGATCCATCGAATGAAATGAGCTTTTCAGCCACTGCTGATGATACCCCATTTACTTTATTGGAGGAAAGCCAACCTGTGGATCTGATCGACTCAGTTGACCTAGAAGCCCTTCTCGCTACAGTCAATGATACTCCCAATACACAAACACAGTCCTATGTTGTCGATCCTTCACTAAAAAAGAAATCTACCCTGTACCCTTCACCTAGTTCTAACCGCAATGCGTCACTCTTTCTTAAACTCGTGACAACAGACATTAGGAACTTAAAAAACTTTTCTAAATCACACGGCAATCTTGATCAGGATGAAAAAGCAGCCCTCGATGCGTTGGCCCGTGACCACAACATTGTAATCAAACCATCTGACAAGGGTGGCAATGTCGTTGTCATGGACAATGCCCAATACATCAAGATGTGTAAAAACATACTTGGTAACCCTGACTGGTACCGACCGATTCATCGATCGGTACTTGATAAATTTACCTATGACTTCTACTCATTGGTAGACTCAGCTTTCCACCAAAATGCTATAATCAAACAAGTCTGGGAGTACGTTAGAACTAGCTATCCTAGAGAAGCTACTTTCTATGCGCTGCCAAAACTACACAAACAATTAGACAAGCCACCCGGCAGACCCATTATCTCTGGTTGCGGCAACCTTACGGAAAATTTGAGTCAGGTTGTAGACAATTATCTCAAACCACTCATTACCTGTCTTCCATCTTATGTACAGGATACTCTACATTTCTTACAGACCCTCCAGGACCTGCACATCACAGATGGTGCCTTACTAGTGACCATCGATGTTGAGTCCCTATACTGTACTATATCACACATTAAAGGTCTTGCCACAATCTGCCATGTACTATTACAATCAAGCAAATGCCAACCTGAGTACACTGAATTCATTTTGAATTCTTTAGAATTCATATTACATCATAATGTCTTTTGCTTTGATGGTTCCCACTACCTCCATGTGCAGGGGGTGGTGATGGGGACCTGCTGTGCCCCATCGTACGCCAACCTGTACCTGGGGGAGTGGGAACTCTCACTGCTTACCAGCGATCACTCGTCTGTCTATGTCAGCCATATACACTCTTGGCGACGCTACATAGACGACGTGTTCTTAATCTGGGACAGCTCAGTTGAGCTCTTGCAGGAATTCTTGGTTTTTATTAACCAGAATGAATTCAATCTCACCTTCACCATGTCCCACAGTCAAATTGAAATCACATTCTTAGATGTACTAATCAAAAAACAATTAGACGGCAGCCTCTCTAGTCAACTGTATCGCACATCGACTGCAGGGAACTCATTGCTACATGCAACTAGCTTTCACCCCAAGCCACTTCTAGCATCCATACCCTACAGTCAGTACCTTAGGGTACGTAGAAATTGCTCAGATGAAGCTACATTTAAAGACGAAGCCAACAAGTTATGAGCTAGACTCCTCGAAAGAGGATATACCACCTCTAGCCTTAAGAAGGCGTATAAAAAAAACTATTAGGCAATCACGTTGTGACTTACTTAACACAAAAAAACCTCCCTCTACCGATAATACCACGAGGATTATTACTACCTATACAACACAACATAAACAATTAGGCGTATTCTCAACAAATATTGGCATCTACTTACAACAGACCCTTTATTGTCTCCATTTGTGCCAGGTACTCCTGCTATTACGTATAGGAGGGCCCCCTCCGTAGGTGACAGATTAGTCACAAGTGAATACAGATCTTACAGAGGCGATCCCTGTAAAACCATGGGCACCTTCTCATGTGGAGGGTGCCCATACTGTCAATACATGGATAGGCGACACAATATACTCCTACCAAATGGACATTATTTTCACCCTAAGCACTACATCAATTGCAAGACTCCTGCCGTAGTATACCTACTCACTTGTGAGTGTGGTTGCTACTACGTCAGGAAGACAATTAACGAGTTTTGGAAGAGAATTTACCAACATACATCTACAATTTGCAAACGAGACCCTGAGGTACCTATCGGTCGACACATGGCCTTGGCACATCCAGATTCACTTCCCAGGATCTTTTTCCTAGGTCTGGATCGCATCCACCTTCACTCCAGGGGAGGCGATTTTAATAAACGCCTCCTCCAATGTGAGTTACACTGGATATTTAACTTACAGGCCACTGCCCTACCTGGGCTAAATGAAGCATTTAATTTTCGTTCATTTCTTCCAGGGTTCACTTTTGGGGTCTGTGAACTGAATCTTTAGACGCCTTATTTATCATTATATTTTTTTCACCAGCACTCAAGATAATGTTACTGTTTTCTGTACTCATTCTTGACATATATATATTCTCCCAGATACCCAGTGTCAAGTCTCCTGGGATTTCTGCCTCCTAACATGTATTCTCTTTCTAAAGATGTACATGTATGATTGATCTTCTCATTTTTCCTGTTTAATTTGCCCAAGATTTTCTATCTAAACAAATAACAATTTCCTTATATGATTTTGTTTGATAATATTTTTATTCTATTTCTTTACAGTATAGTACTAATTTGAAACATGTGAGATGCCCATTTCATAGTCTATATATGTCCTTTCATGTATGTATTTTAGTTTTCTTTATTGTTATTATCTCCCATGCATTTAATTTCCCCACTTTTTTGCCTGTAAACACGCTGACTGTCTACTTCCCTTTAACCACAAGGTGGCCTCCTAGCATACAATAGAAAAAGTTTGACCCCTATATTGCTACAGGGATCAAAAAGTGGCTACTTGAAGCAACAATAAGTCAACACCAGGGTATGTATATATAAAAAATAATTGTATTTATTATTTAATTTAAAACTGCTTCAACACGCATCAGTTGCATCCATATGCAGGGCATGTAGCTCATGCACATGGTGTGCACCACCAGGTGCAGCAATAAGACACTGTCCTGGTGGGCACTGTGGTTAGTGAATACACATCAAGCAAAAGGAAAAACACATACACCTGAACACATAACAAGACAACAGATAAGGGACACATATATAACACAACCACAATACAGACAGTCCGGACGCCGGCTAGATGCCTTTCACAGTGAGGCTGGATACCTGACCCCAGTATAACTACCATAACCACCCGGGGAATGGGTAGGAGACATAGGGGTACATCCCATATGTTAAATTCAGACCAGGGTATACCCAGTGTCACTGGGAAGGCTCCCCCTAGGAAACCATATGGCCATAGATGATACTGGTGAACTGGGGCTAGTTAAACATGTATTGCTGGGTAAGGGGTGCTATCGCCCAAATAAACCTGGAATCAATAGATTATTCCCAGTCGGGAATTCCAGAGGCTCTCACCAAAGTCCCTCACAAAGTGTAACATGCCGCAGCTGATAGCTGCAGTTGTCCACCAGCTAATTTATTCAGGCACGTAAGGCAGTCCAATCCCCCCCGCTGGAACATCAATCAGTCCATGTATCACTGGGCGTGATGTGCCCTTAGTGCTGGCATAGACTGAAGCTGCACCTACAGGCACAGATGGACAAGTATCTACGAACAAAAATGGCAAGTGGAGAATGTGGGGGGTATGGAGGCAAGATCTACATTACCACCCAACCGGTCAGCATACACGGATCACTTTGTTCATGTCTTGATCCCTTTCGCCACACATTGGTGTTATCCTTGAAGCTTGTGTGTGGTGGTGCTGTCTTTGCTCATAGCCGTATGTTCGTTGGAGGCGCGGTATTAATGGGATTAGTCCGCCGTGGCCCCGGTATGGCAGTGGAGCAATAGGACCGGTGAGGGTGCTTGTCCACGCTCGTCTCCTTCTCCGTGACGGTAACCAATGGGGGAGTAGTAGGCGTGACGTCAATGCGTTTCGCTTGACCAATCAGCGTAGCTTCGTCTGTCTACTTCCCTTTAACCACCAGGTGGCCTCCTAGCCCCGCCCTGGGCTGTGTCATGGCATGCAGACACCCGGCGGGTGGGCTCCACTGGAGCAGGGCGGGCACTGGAAAACCTGTCCATGCCCTGCTATGCTGTCTCTATGGGAGTCTATATGCGCATCCGCTGCCGGCGCCTGATTGACGAGCGGCGGGCACTTCTCATCACGTCCCCAGGGGCGTGGCTACGCCGCACGCCCCTGCGTCAGAGGGACGCTCTGATCTCCGCAATCAGCTGTACTACATACAGCTGATCTGACGGAGCATACCACACGATTGGCTCCTGCCAATCTTAGTAGGTACATTTAAACTGACGTCTGGTTATCCAGTGTCAGTTCACCGGCTGTAGCTTGGACGCTACTCATGCTTCTCATGTCAAGGTAAACTATTTTAGCCTCCACACGGACTTATACATTTTTTGTCTTTGTGTTTATTGGGCCTTACCTCTAACCCTCCATCTGCCTATTCACTTTTTACTTTACTCATCATTTATGTGAACCTCAATATGTAAACTTTATCTTTACATTAGCCAGCACAGGGACATACTTCTGTCTCTGTGTTTATCTAGCCTCACTGTTAACCCCTCATTTACTTAGTTACCTTTCACTCCATCGATTATCATGTGAATTTTAATACCCTCTTTACTCTGATTACCCCCACAGTGGCTATACTGTTTTGCCGCTCTGATACCAGGCATCCCTTGTGTATGCATCCCATTCTCCCAGCCCATGGCCACACAGTGAATTTCCCCACCGTGTTTGAGGATCTATGCAGCCAGCGTGTATCTTGTTTCCCTCTCTGTTTTTACCGTCTGTGTGTTCAATGAGTCAATGACATATATGTAAGTATTTTACATTATTTTCCTTTGATAGTATCAGGCTCCAAACTATGTTGTTGATGCCTATATTGTAACAAATTTTATACACATATACATTTATGTTATAGATACAACTATAGTACACCCCTCTATAAAATCTCCCCTGAAGAAGGAAAAATACACTTCAATGCGATTTTCCGAAACATGTCGGGATAGAAGCTGTGCAATTCAAACTGGGTTTAACTCGTCCTGAGCAAGACTTTTGATTACCAGCTTTGGGTGATACATATATATGTGCAACAAATTGTTATGTTTATCATTGATGTACCCTTGTATTGTATTTGACCTCCAAAAAACTTTCTACACTTTTAAAATTTTTGTATACTAATAAAGTTGGCATTTTTTTGCCTTTTTTACATATTTACCCTTTTTATACTTACATTTTTCCTGTCCTTAAAAGTCCAAAGGGGCGTCCATTTAATGCATTTTCATGCATTTTTCTCTTTCTAACAGCTGCACTTGCAAGCTACAGTCTATTTGCCTTTAGTAAATTAACCCCACAATCTCTAAACCTGGCAATAATGTAAGGATTACTGAATTGGCCAGCTGGAAGCTGTTTTTTTCCAAACATAACCCTTACATTCATGGCAGTAAAAGGGTTAAATGAATACTGTCTTCCCAGGAGCAGACACCACAAGATACCTGCTACAAGATACCACAAGATATCTTAATTAAAGCGGTTGTATACCCGCAAAAAAATTTATTTTTTTTCTACCCCTGTAAAGCAAAAGGCATAATGAGCTAGTATGCACCGCATACTAGCTCATTATGAAATGCTTACCTTAGAACGAGGCGTCGGTATCTTACCTGGTCCACGCCGAGGGAGCTGTCATGTTGCCTCGGCGTGTCGTCCGGGTATCGCGGTTCCAGTGCTGTGAGTGGCTGAAACCGCGATGTCGTCACTCCTGCGCATGCGCGCGGGAGATTTCTTACTCGGCAAGGTCCGGCAGTTGCCGGCCTTCAGCCGAGAATCCCCTGTGTGCATGCGCCGCTGCAGTCAGCGGCTCATAGCAAGGGGAATATCTCCTAAACTGTAAAGGTTTAGGAGATATTTTTTTTTACCTACAGGTAAGCCTTATTATAGGCTTACCTGTAGGTAAAAGTAAAAAAAATGACTATACAACCACTTTAAGTGTAACACCCTCTAGTTAGGTAGGTGCTAGAGGGAGGATTTTTTCTGGCAGAGTAGATAAATTTAGGCAGGCCTAGCTGGTTTCTAGGCCTGTTTGTTTTCATTCTGGGCTGGGAGTGGCTCAGGGTAGCAGCTGGTGACTTACAGGCAGCATCACTAAAACCTCCCTCTTCCTTCTAGAACTTGCTAGAAAGACCTGGAAGAAGAGGAAGAGAGGAGAGGTGGAGCTGTCTGGGGTGTTTTAGGGAGCTCTGACCAATCCCCAACTTGGATTGGCCAGGGGAAAGGCCTCTTTAAATACCTGGGGTCAGCCCAGCTGGGGAGGAGTTGTTGGGTGGAAGAGCTGGAGTGAGAGAGTGTGGAGGCTGTCGGGGCACACGGGAAGCTCCCCAGTGTGAGGGGTGGGTGTGATCCTGGGCCGGGGCTTGGGTGCATCCAAGAGGAGTGATGAGATCCTGGAAGGAGAGGCACATGAGAGAGCAAGTAAAGGACAGTAGGAGAGAAAACTTCTAAGAGTCTCCAGGGAGGACTACCGGTTGCAGCCGGGAGGGCTGGTGAGTGAGGACAGTCAGGAGGACTGGGGAGGTACGCCTGAGAGAACTGGGGGATTGCAGTTTGAGATTGGTGCAAAACCAGAAGAGAGGACTGTGGAAAGGGCAGTGGAGAAAGGTCATTGCAGCCAGTCTGGCTGGTGGAACCTGAAGAGAGCTATCTGGGAGCGGTAGCTGAATAGAGGATAGCTAGCACCTGAACCATTTCTACACCACAGGGGCCTGAGGTTCCTGCCTGCAAAAGGTAGTTCATTGAGGCCTGGCTGAAGCAGTGTCAAGCCTACCAATGCAGTACTAGCTAGTCTGGAGTAGTAACAGTCTGCAGCAAGTGAAGTGCTGGAGGAGAAACAGTGTGCAACAAGTGTTTGTCCTGGAGAGAAGGTTGGAGTGTATACACTGGAGTGTATATAGTAGTCCCAAGCAATTTTGCTCTTAATCTTCCTGGGCATCCCATAATTCCCAATTTCCCATCCAAGTTTAATCACCTCAAAAAAAACAAAAACAAAGCTATGGACTGGTCTATGTCTCTGAGTGAGTGACTGAGGATGGATGACTGACTGGGCAGGGTAAAAGGTGAACCACTACATTCAGCAACCCTGCAGGGGCATGGCTACATAAGAGAAGCCCTTTCTGTGCCCGTCCCAGATTTAGTTTTGCTTCATTGATGGGTCTTGAATTTTCTTGACCTAATGGCTAAGCTCCACCTACTGCTGCTATTCCACCATCCAGTAAGGGAGCCTTTACCGGCCGCTGAAGTAGTAACGTTGGACATTGGAATGACAATCTGTGGAACTTAGATAAAAAGGTAAATCTGGTCTCAGTATCAAACTAAAGGCCCGTACACACGATCAAAAAATCATACTAAAAATACCACTTTCAAATTGATTTACGATAATCTGATCGTTATTACACAGCTTTCTTCTGAAATTTTCCAAAGAGACAAACACAAAAATTATTCTCGTACGATACCAGATAGTAAGATTTTCGTGTAATCCGTACAGCTTTGGTACAAAAATACAATACAAATACACTACATCACATAAAATCACTTCTGAATTTTTATTTTGTCATATGAGAATTTTCATACTTTAGTAACCTATTTGTTTTCAATATGGACATTAGCATGCAATAAAAAAAAAAAAAAAAAAAAAGGATGATTTGTCTGATAATCTCATTGTGTGTACTAGGCTTTAAACTAATTCAGGGAGGGCAAAAACGTGTTTTTCGGGATGATGAAGGTAAAAGCATCATGTCACCGTTGTTAGGTAGAATGTATAACTTTAACCACTTGCCGACCACTGCACGCCGATATACGTTGGCATAATGGCAGCAGTGGGCAAATGGGCGTACCTGTACGTCCCCTTTAAGAGAACGACGATAGCAGGTGCGCGCCCGCCACGTACAGCGTGGCCGCGCCCGCGGGACCGCGAACACGATGTCCACCGGTCTCCCGGCGATCGCGTCACGGAGCCTCAAAACTGGGAAGTGCCTATGTAAACAAGGCATTTCCCCGTTCTGGCTTGTGTCATGACAGAGATCACCGCTCCCTCTCACTGAGTGATCGCTCTTATGTGACTTGAAGGCCACCCCCCCACACTTAGAATCACTCCCTAGGACACACTTAACCCCTTCATCGCCCCCTAGTGGTTAACCTCTTCACTGCCAGTAATACAAAGTACAAAGTAATTACAAAGTAATCAGTGCATTTTTATAGCACTGATCGCTGTATAAATGACAATGGTCCCAAAATAGTGTCAAAAGTGTCCGCCATAATGTCGCAGTCCCGATAAAAATCACAGATCGCCGCCATTACTAATAAAAAAATTAAAATGCCATAAAACTATCCTCTATTTTGTAAACGCTATAACTTTTGCGTAAACCAATCAATATGCGCTTATTGTGATTTTTTTTTTTTTTTTTTTTTTTTTTTACCAAAAATATGTAGAAGAACACATATCGGCCTAAACTGAGGAAAAAAATAGTTTTTTTTTTATATATTTTTGTGGGATATTTATTATAGCAAAAAGTAAAAAATAATGCTTTTTTTTCAAAATTGTCGCTGTGTTTTTGTTTATAGCGCAAAGAATAAAAACCGCAGAGGTGATCAAATACCACCAAAAGAAAGCTCTATTTGTGGGAAAAAAAGGACGTCAATTTTGTTTGGGTGCAACATCGCACGACCGCGCAATTGTCAGTTAAACCCGAATCGCAAAAAGTGCTCTAGTCAGGAAGGGGGTAAAATCTTCCAGGGCTGAAGCTGTTAAAGTAAGGTTCACTTTAACTTAACCAGTTATTTTGTCAGTAGAATGCTCTGTGACTTATACATGATTCCCCTATTGAAAAACCTTGCTTTTCAAGATATGCTTTGAGGAAAACGAGTGCATCTTCTTCAATTTCCTGCACAAAATGTGTCCACTTCCTTTTTTCCCCATCTTCATCCATACTAACCATCAACTTCATGCTTAGCCTGATGGATGCATTTAAATTCCTTTATATGTTTATTTTTTGCCAGAAAAATCTCTAACTATAAGTATGTAACCTGGCTAGCCTGTTGACTTTGCCTGATCATGCAGGCTTCTTGAACCCATTGGGAAAGAGAGCCCTGACTGTTGGGGGCATAACCAGGGCGGAGATGGTGACTAGGGGTCACGGTGGATTGGTGGGGGGACGGAGTGGGGTTGGGCCTGAGCTCACTTAGGTGGTTGCCCCAGGGGATTCTGGGCCTTTTTGGTGAAGAAGATCGGTAAGAGCTGAACCCCACCCTGTCCCTCCAACCATGGATACCGAGCTCCTTCTGGCCAGGGTCCGAGAGATGGCTCTTCAGGGTCAGGCGGGGTGGCTTTTCTCCCTCCTGACTCCTGGGGATTCCTCTCCTATTCCTAGACCTGATCCCCCTCAGGATCCCCCCCCCAGGGTTAGAAGGCGAACTCGTCCGCCTTCCCGCCTCAGCCCCAGCCCCTCTAGGGCCTCCTACTGCTCTCCTCCACATCCTTCCTCTCCCTCTCCCCCCCCTCCTGCACCTGTCTTCCCCCTGCCTGCCCCGACGGGGAAGGGCCCTTCCTCTGTCACCCCCCGTAGCTTGCCGGCGCGTCGGAGGTCCCCTGCGCGGGCTAAGGCCTCTACTCGGGCCTCCTCGCGCTGTCCCCGCTCACGCAGCCCCCGCGCCAGTGTCTTCATAATGTACCTTCGTTCGTGGATGGCGGGGGGGTACTGAGCGGCCGCTCCGTTTTCTCCTCCGCCGGGCAACCCTCTAGAACGAAAGGGAGGGGGAGGCGGATTAGTCGGCCGGCCGCTGCTGCGTCCTCTGCAGCTGTCCTCGGCGCTTGTGATGTTCGCTCCGCCGGAGACTTGGAGCGGGAACGGCGCCATCTGGTGGACACAACGCTCCCTGCGCCTGACAGGGCGGGAGATTTGAATCTCCACACACCACAGCTGGATACTAGGTACGTTGGGCAGCACAGCAATGTGGTGTGTGGAGAGGGACATGATTGGCCTCAGCACGGTCCCCCTGCGCCCGCCTGGGCGGGCATGAGATCACTGGTGCAGGATCTATCCTGCGGATTTCCTTCTGTGCCCGGCAGGGCAGGGGACAGGTTTCTTCCCTCCACGTCCCAGGCTGCGGGGATTGGCGCACGCCACATTTCCCCTGCGCCCGACAGGGCGGGCAATGTGCAGTTAACCCCTCCCCCGCTGATACCCCGTGCACACCGGCAGCCTCCCGCGCCCCGCAGGGCGGAGGCTAGCCGGGTGCGTTTGACCTCCACCCCGGGGGGGGGGCAACCGCTTCCCTACGCGCCCATCCGGGCTGGCGGTCCTGATGGGATGCCTGCATCGGTTGCCCAACCTCATCCCCCTGCGCCCGCCAGGGCGGGGGATCTCAACTCCAGACCCGGGCTGGCGGCGGCATCCGCCCCGGGTCAAGCAAGAGGAGCAAACAGGTGTACCTGCCGTTGCTCAGCCTCTGTCCATAATCAGTCGGATTCGACCGGGTCCGTGGTTGGACCCCCGCCCTTGGACCTTTCCCTGAGTCGGGACAGCTCAGCAGATTACGCGGCCCGCCTACGCTTACAGTCCTCTGGGATCGCCTTGGAGCCGGATTCGCTGCCGGGCCCGGTGGCCGATCGTCCATCACCCGCAATGCCTCCTCGTCCAAGTGAGTATGACTGTGAGTTAATTTGGGGTAGAGATGCTGATGCTTCCGTATCGGGCCCGGAGGACCGCATAGCGTCGGTTGTGAAATCGGTTCTCTCTAGTATGGGTGTCTCGGGATCTCCCAACCCCACATCCGCTTATGGAGGTGCGTTATGGGCAGTGTCGCCGACGGGTACCCACTTGGTGGACGAGACGAAAGAAAAGATATGGCGTCGCGAATTCGTCGACTTTCTTACCCTCGTTCCGCCAGATAGGGAGACGATCGACAAATCTCGACGGGTTGATGTATCGGCGCAGGGTGACAAACCCAAACAGCTTCCTAGGACGTTCGGGAACTGGCTGCAGGGGTTTTGTGCCTATGCGGGAGTGCTCAGTGAGCGGTTCCCGGAGTTGGCCACTTCGTTATTTTGCTATTTGGACCTTATTTGGGGTGCATACAAGGTCTATGGGGGTCAGTGCTGGTTTCATTATGACACTCAATTTCGGCAGAAAATGGCGGCACGTCGGGAATTTCGTTTTGATTGTCAGGACGGTAGCCTGTGGTTGCTGCTTATGTGCCCTCACAGGCCTTCGTCCTTTCAGTCCGCGGTCGGCGCCCCTCAGTCCGGAGCGTCGGCCGCTCCAAAGAAGGGTATCTGCTGGCTTTTCAACGAAAGCCACTGCAAGTGGTACTCCGCCTGTCGTTTCAGGCATGAGTGCTCCAGTTGTGGAGGGGCTCACCCCGCCAGTAAGTGTTTTCGAAAGGGAAAACAGTCGTTTTCCAGACCCGGAACCAAGACTGACCTTCTTAAGCCGGAGGACGCCGGTGAACGTCATAAGGATGCTTCCCTGGCTAGACCGGTACCCCCTTCATAGAGAGGCCCTGATTCTGCGGGACGGTTTGGACCGAGGTTTCTGGATCCCCTTTACCCCGTCGGACGCCCCGACCATGTCTCATAATTTAAAATCAGCGGAAGAATTTGAATCCATCGTGGCCGAGAAGCTCTGGAGGGAATTGGAACTGGGAAGAATGGCAGGCCCCTTTGATTTCCCTCCTTTCCACAACCTGAGGGTATCTCCTCTCGGGGTGGTCCCAAAAAAGGCGGAGGGTAAATTTCGCCTCATTCATCACCTTTCCTACCCTTCTGGCTCCTCGGTGAACGATGGCATTGACCGGGAGGAATCCAGAGTGCACTATGCGTCCTTTGACAGAGCGCTTCAGCTGGTCAGGGCAGCGGGGCAGTCTGCCCTTCTGGCAAAAGCGGACATTGAGTCCGCGTTTCGCCTCCTCCCAGTCCATCCGGACTGTTTCCACCTCCTGGGTTGCTACTTTCAGGGTAACTATTTTTTCGACATGTGCCTCCCTATGGGTTGTGCCATATCGTGTTATTTTTTCGAGCTATTTAGTAGCTTCCTTGACTGGGTGGTCACCCAGGAGGAGGGTATTCAGTCCATTCTGCATTATCTTGATGACTTTCTTTTTGTGGGTCCAACGGGCAGTGGGCAGTGTCTGCGGCTGCTCACCGTTTTTCAGGATACATGCCGGCTTTTCGCCGTCCCACTGTCCGCTGACAAGACTGAGGGTCCCAGCACTGTCCTGTCATTTTTAGGTATTGAGATAGACATAGTGGCGATGGTTTTTAGGTTGCCTAGTGACAAGTTGTCCAGGCTCCTCTCGTTGGTCCGTTTGGCGAAAGGGGCGAAGAAATTACAGCTGAAACAGCTACAGTCATTGCTGGGTCATCTGGTTTTCGCCTGTAGGGTCATCCGGATGGGTAGGGCCTTCTGTAGGCGACTGTCATGGGCCACGAAGGGCATAACTGCCCCTCACCACTATGTCCGGATCACCAAGCCTATGAGGGATGACTTGGGGATTTGGCTGTCATTCTTGCAGACTTACAATGGACAGTCATGCTGGTTGCGGGAGGAAGTACCGAACCCATAGCTGGAGCTGTATACCGATGCTGCAGGCTCCTGTGGGTTCGGCGCTTTCTTTCAAGGGGAATGGGCTGCTGAACGCTGGCCGGCCTCATGGGCCCGCATGGATTTGTTGCGCAACCTCACCCTGCTGGAGCTGTTTCCAATTATTGTTGCTGTTGAGCTCTGGGGTGAAAGGTTGCGCAATCACCAGGTGGTCTTCTGGTCGGATAACATGAGTGTGGTGCAGGTAGTGAATAAACAGTCAGCCAGTTCTCCTCCGGTCGTTTTGTTGCTACGGTTTTTAGTTTTAAAATGTTTACATTTCAACATCTGCGTTAGGGCTAGGCATGTGCCGGGTACCTCTAATGATATTGCTGATGCTCTTTCTCGTCAACAGTTTTGCCGTTTTCGAACACTGGCTCCGATGGCTTCTTTGGAGGGCCTCCCCTGTCCGGCCCACTTATGGAACCTCGTTTTCGGCGTTTGACTGAGCTCCTCCGGTCGTCACTTTCTCCGCGGACGTGGGCGGCGTACTGCCGGGTTTGGCATGAGTGGGTCCAGGCGTCGGGCGGTGAGTTTAACATTTATTCTCCGGATGACCGTCGTTTAATCTTATTTGCCTATTTATTATTTCTATCAGAAAAAGGCGTTTCCGGGTCTACGGTTTCATCCGCGTTGTCGGCCCTGTCATTTTGGTTCCAGCTCTTAGGGTGGGAGGATGTAACAAAAGCTTTTCCTGTCCGACGGGTTATCCGGGGTTGGAAGCGGGTTACGCACCTCCCGGATACCAGACGCCCTATATCTATTCAGATTCTTTTGGGCATCTTGTCTCTTCTTCCGAATGTATGTTCATCGGAATATGAGACTCTCCTTTTCAGGGTAGCCTTTTCTTGGGCTTTCTTTGGTGCCTTTCGAATTGGCGAATTGGTGTCAAAGTCAAAACTGATCTCGGGGGGCATCCTATGGAAGGATGTGGCGTTGTCGCACCGCAGTGTCACGATTTTCTTGCGTTCATCTAAGACTGATTGTTTTGGCAAGGGCCGCTGGGTAGTCTTGCATTATTGCGGCGGCCCCTTTTGTCCGGTGTCTCTGGCCCTCTCTTTCGTGCCTTCGCGCCCCCCGTCCCCTACATTTTTTGTCCATGCTGATGCAACTTCTCTCAGCCGTTTTCAATTTTTGCGCGTTTTTCGTCGTTGTCTGGAGATTTTGGGTTTTCCTGCGAAGGAATTCTCCACCCACTCTTTTCGCATTGGCGCAGCGACCACCGCGTCGGGTTTGGGTTTCTCTGATACGGAACTTCAGCGTTTGGGTAGATGGGAGTCTTATCGTTTTTCTCTGTATGTCCGACCACATCTGTTGTGTTGATTTACAGGTTCTTTTCCGGCACAGATTTGGATCCTCGGGGATTCTTTCGTATACTGAGCCGCTCGCCGGGCAGAGATCAGAACTTACGGCAGGAACTTGGGATTTTCATACGATGTGGCAAGGATACGATGGATCGGGTTGCGTGGGTTACGTTGGACGCAGGTTCTTCAGGAATGTCAGCAACTTCGTGCCCACGTTTCTGGTCCCATCATCCTGGTCATACATGCGGGTGGGAATGACGTTGGATATATGCGATCCGTGGACATCATATCTGCGGTAAAAAGTGACATTGCCCAATGTTGTTCTTTCTTTACTAACCTGACCGTTGTTTGGTCAGAAATCGTGCCCCGCTCGGTATGGGCGCGTGATGTACCTGGCCCCCTTCTAGAACGTTTTCGTAGGAAGGTCAATGCCCAAGTGGCTAAGTTTGTGCGCCAGATAGGGGGTTTAGTGGTACGCCACAGGGACCTGGAGGGTAATAAACGCGATTTGTTGCGGAGGGATGGAGTTCATCTGAATGACATCAGGCTGGATATTTTTAACCTGGGTCTCCAGAGGGGCGTGGAACAGGCGCTGGCTGCGGTGGGGCGCCAGTCAGTAGCTTACTGACAGGCTGGTGGCGGTTTTTGGTGACCTTGCCAGCAAAACACGGCGGTAAGAGGTACGCCCTTCAAGCTAATTGGGAGATAGACGGCAGTCCGGCACTTTTGGTAAGGACAGGCCCCTCAGTTATCTCCCTTTCCACCAGTCGGAACTGAGTGCTCACAGTGCTACTGTGACTGGCACTGTGGAATGTTAAATGTATGTTTAAGTTGTTAAGAGTTGAATTTAATAAAAGCTGTGGCCTTGCCCTTTCCAACATGAATGGTGGTAAGTGGTCTTTATTGATGGGAAGAAGGGGTAAGGTCTAAGTTGGATGGATCATGGTATGGACCTGGGTTTATTGCACCTCAGCAGTCATGCAGGCTTCTTGAACCCATTGGGAAAGAGAGCCCTGACTGTTGGGGGCATAACCAGGGCGGAGATGGTGACTAGGGGTCACGGTGGATTGGTGGGGGGACGGAGTGGGGTTGGGCCTGAGCTCACTTAGGTGGTTGCCCCAGGGGATTCTGGGCCTTTTTGGTGAAGAAGATCGGTAAGAGCTGCCCACCCTCCCGCCCTTTATATGGTTGGTACGTCACAGCTTGCTGCGGTTTTTGGTGACCTTGCCAGCAAAACACGGCGGTAAGAGGTACGCCCTTCAAGCTAATTGGGAGATAGACGGCAGTCCGGCACTTATGGTAAGGACAGGCCCCTCAGTTATCTCCCTTTCCACCAGTCGGAACTGAGTGCTCACAGTGCTACTGTGACTGGCACTGTGGAATGTTAAATGTATGTTTAAGTTGTTAAGAGTTGAATTTAATAAAAGCTGTGGCCTTGCCCTTTCCAACATGAATGGTGGTAAGTGGTCTTTATTGATGGGAAGAAGGGGTAAGGTCTAAGTTGGATGGATCATGGTATGGACCTGGGTTTATTGCACCTCAGCAGTCATGAGTTCTTCATTACCTGATCTCTGACTTGTTTTCTAACTCCGCCTGTTGCTTATTGTTTTGGTACCTTTTCACGCCCATGTGATACTGAGCTTGGCTTTGTTTCCGTTTCTGCCCTTGTCTCCCGAATCTGCATCTTCACTGCCAGATTGCTGCAAACTTTTGCTTGCTGGCCTCGGTTCTGTCTTCTGTACCTGCAAGTTCCTGTGAGGACATCCTGCATGAGTGCCTGCTCAGCATCTTCTGCTATGCTGCATGACTGAGATCTTCTTCTGGCCAGGATTTACAACGGGCATCCGTGCTACTCCATGTCCTGTCACACCATGTCATCAACCTCGGGTAGGAAAACAGGACTGGGGGTGTAAGGGAGAGCCCCACTCATCAGTTTGGCCTCTACCAGGTACATGACAGGTTCTCACTAGAAGACTTGCATCTACAAGCAGCATGACATTAAAGTGGTTGTATACCTTTTTCTTTAACTTTTACCTACAGGTAAGCCTATAATAAGGCTTACCTGTAGGTAAAAGAGAAAATTGAGTACTGTCCGTGATACTTTTTTTTATTTATATAGGTAAAAAAATTTATGTAGGTAAAAAAAATATCTCCTAACCTGTACGGTTTAGGAGATATTCCCCTCGCAATGAGCCGCTGACTGCAGCGGCGCATGCGCACAGGGGATTCTCGGCTGACAGCCCGGCAAACTCCGGAGCTTGCCGGACAGAAGTCTCCCGCGCGCATCCACCGCATACTAGCTCATTATGAGATACTTACCTTAGAACGAGGTGCCGGCATCTCATCCTGTCCACACCGGCGCTGTGAGTGGCCGGAGCCGCGATACCCGGAAGACACGCCGAGGGGAAATGTCAGCTCCCTCGGCGTGGACAGGATGAGATACCGGCACCTCGTTCTAAGGTAAGTATCTCATAATGAGCTAGTATGCGGTGCATACTAGTTCATTATGCCTTTTCCCTTGCAGGTGTAGGAAAAAAAAAAACCCAGCGGGTATACAACCGCTTTAGGTAAAAGAGTTGCTGGTTCTACAAGCACAGTGGTGTTCACTAGAAAGGTTGCTGATTTATAACAGTGGTGTTCAATAGAAAATCTGCAGGATCTACAAGCACAAGAGATACTGGTATTACAAGCACATTGGTGTTCACGAGGAATGCCAGCCCTATAAGCACAAGTATCAACACTTAAAGTGGAACTTTACCCATAATAACTTGATAAAAAATAATGTTCTTTAGCAAGAAACATACATTCCATAATAATAATTATGCTACACTAAAATTAATGTGTGCTGTAAATTGCCTCCAGCATTGCTCCTGCTTATTCTTTCTGGAGGCTGCCATTTTGCTAAAACCCAGAGCCCCTGAACAGCAGTAAATCATAAAGCAGGAACTAAACCCATCGGTTTAACAGTTACATTCCTAAAATACTGTCACATTTGCTTGTGTCCTCAATCAAACTTTCAAACAATCGAATAGCTGGTTTCATAAATGATCACATGTGCAGCACGATGGCAGTTGCAGATAAAACAGAAGCAGCTTCCTTGGCTCTAAAGGACAGGAGGGTTTAATTTCTCTTTAAGGCTGTCAGCACATCAGCCTCTACAATATCGGCATTGCCTAAAAATGCCTAATGCCCCCTACACACGGTCGGATTTTCCGACAGAAAATGATCGATGAGAGCTTGTTGTAATTCCGACCGTGTGTAGGCTCCATCGGACATTTTCCATCGGAATTTCCATCACACTAAATTTGAGATTTGTATCTCAAATTTTCCGACAACAAAATCCGTTGTCGTAAATTCCGATCATGGCTATTGAACTTTCTTTTTCTCGGCTCATCGTACGTCACCGCGTTCTTGGCGTTCGGACTTCCCGACAAGATTTGTGTGACCGTGTGTATGCAAGACAAGTTTGAGCTAACATCTGTCGGAAGAAATCCATTGATTTTTTTGTCAGAATGTCCGATCATGTGTACAGGGCATGAGGATGGAAAATAACTGAGTATGTGCAGAGCAGGGTGAGATAGTGTATTACTGGATTTTAAACAGTATGGACACTTACTTTTAATGTTTTACATAGTAATACCTGCAAAAGGGGCCAGCCTGAAGTGATCTAGCAAAACTACATTTTCTGACTGAAGTTCCACTTTAAGTGCTCACACAGTCCTACATCTGATGGTGGTGGTAATGCATTACCACCACCAATGCTGCCCTCCTTGAGCAGGGAAACTCCAGACAGAACTGAAAAAAAAGACACAGGAGGGCGCTAACGCATAATGCATTACCACCACCAAATTGTATTAAATACAAGAGCCAGAAGCATTCTCGCAAACATGAGAAGGGTCAAGCATTACAAAGCTCAACTCCAGCTTTAGGTGATGCCATAATCACTATGGTTGGAAAGGGGGACATGCCTCCTTCCTCAGAGACATGCCAGTTTTCCAATAACAGTGATTATGGCATAGCCTAAAGCTGGAGTTGAGTTTTGAAATGCTTGTCCCTTTTCCTGTTTGTGAGTATGTTTTTGGCTCTTGCATTTAATAAAATTTGGTGGTGGTAATGCACTATGCATTTGCACCCTCCTGTGTCTTTTTTCATGTTCACTAGAAAGGTTGCTGGATCTACAATTGTGTCTATTAGATTATCTGTAGGTTTGACAAGCATATTTGGATTCACCGAAAGGGATGCTGGTTCTAAACAGGGTCAAGGAAAAATTTTAATCTTACCTACGGACCAGCCCGCGGACAACCGAATCAACCTGTCTAACAGTATGCGTTAAAAACGGGTGCCTTGACGTGGTCTGTAGCTTACGAATGTATTTGCAAATGTGTGCAGATTAAACCCCTGTTTTTAATGCATACTCTTAGACAGGTTGATTCAGTTGTCCGTGGGCTGGTCGGTAAGTAAGCTTGGAATTTTAGGTGTGGGTAGTGAACGTCTTTTTTGCTGGTTCTACAAGCACAGTGGTGTTCACTAGAATGGCCGCTGGAACACAAGCACAGTGATTTTCACTAAGTTGGTACTGGTTCTACAAGCTCAGTGGTGGGCTCAGGTAGAAGTGCTGCTTAAAGAGGAAGTAAACCCTGGTGGATTTTACTTCCTCTTTATTTCCCTGCAAAGGTAAAGCATAATGGGCTACTATACATCGCATAGTAGCCCATTATGTGTCACTTACCTGACACCGAAGCCCGCGATGTCTCCACGAGCGTCCATCTTTGCCCCTCTTCCTTCTGAGGCCGCAAACTCCGGCTCTGTGACTGGCTGGAGTCGCGTGACATCACTCCTGCGCATGCAAACGACATGACCCCTATTAGAAGGGCGCATGCGCTGTAGTCATCGGCGCTCGGGTCTTTCATAAATATCTCCTGAATCGCGGAGGTTTAGGAGATATTTCAAGCACCTACAGGTAAGCCTTAATACAGGCTTACCTGTAGGTAAAGTGGTTGTACAGGGTGTACAACCACTTTAATCTATAGGCACAGTGGTGTTCATTGGAAGAGGTATTTATTCTATAAGCATAATGGTGTTCACTAACTCAGATACCGATTGTACAACTAGATTGAGTTCCATGAAAGAGTTGCTGGATCTATAAGCATAGTGGTGTTCAATATAAGAGCTGTTGGGTCCTCAAACACTGTGGTATTCAATAGGACTGTTTGTTCTACAGGCACAGTTGTATTTACTAGCAGAGGTGCCAGGATTACATTTATATTTAAGTTTATTCTTATTTCTCAGGGTCAAACAGTATCACACAGGAGTTTAATAATACCAGAATAAAAAGATTCAAAAGATGAAATGATTGTTTCAAGTTAGCATTTAAGTTAGTAAATAGAATGAAACGGATGCTGCAGATGTGCAGCTTATTCTAGGCAGGTGTAATGCCTCTTCTCAAATTATGGAAAAGGGAATATTTATGAAGCAGCAAATTATTCATTTGCCAACCAATTACTGCAAAGATTTTCCCATTTATATTATATAACACATACAGTGGGGACGGAAAGTATTCAGACCCCCTTAAATTTTTCACTCTTTGTTATATTGCAGCCATTTGCTAAAATCATTTAAGTTCATTTTTGTTCTCATTAATGTACACACAGTACCCCATATTGACAGAAAAACACAGAATTGTTGACAGTTTTGCAGATTTATTAAAAAAGAAAAACTGAAATATCACATGGTCCTAAGTATTCAGACCCTTTGCTGTGACACTCATATATTTAACTCAGGTGCTGTCCATTTCTTCTGATCATCCT
The DNA here is from genome assembly GCA_037952925.1 of Lithobates clamitans. Taxonomy (NCBI): domain Eukaryota; kingdom Metazoa; phylum Chordata; class Amphibia; order Anura; family Ranidae; genus Lithobates; species Lithobates clamitans. The sequence goes on along the minus strand of JBBGZY010000725.1, from coordinate 2,143,780 downwards.
TGAGATGGTTCTACACCTTCATTTGAGTCCAGCTGTGTTTGATTATACTGATTGGACTTGATTAGGAAGGCCACACACCTGTCTATATAAGACCTTACAGCTCACAGTGCATGTCGGAGCAAATGAGAATCATGAGGTCAAAGGAACTGCCTGAAGAGCTCAGAGATAGAATTGTGGCAAGGCACAGATCTGGCCAAGGTTACAAAAAAAATTCTGCTGCACTTAAGGTTCCTAAGAGCACAGTGGTCTCCATAATCCTTAAATTGAAGACGTTTGGGACGACCAGAACCCTTCCTAGAGCTGGCCGTCCGGCCAAACTGAGCTATCGGGGGAGAAGAGCCTTGGTGAGAGAGGTAAAGAAGAACCCAAAGATCACTGTGGCTGAGCTCCAGAGATGCTTTCGGGAGATGGGAGAAATTTGTAGAAAGTCAACCATCACTGCAGCCCTCCACCAGTTGGGGCTTTATGGCAGAGTGACCTGACGGAAGCCTCTCCTCAGTGCAAGACCCATGAAAGCCCGCATGATGTTTGCTAAAAAACACCTGAAGGACTCCAAGATGGTGAGAAATAAGATTCTCTGGTCTGATGAGACCAAGATAGAACTTTTTGGCCTTATTTCTAAGCGGTATGTGTTTAGAAAACCAGGCACTGCTCATCACCTGTCCAATACAGTCCCAACAGTGAAGCATGGTGGTGGCAGCATCATGCTGTGGGGATGTTTTTCAGCTGCAGGGACAGGACGACTGGTTGCAATCGAGGGAAAGATGAAGGCGGCCAAGTACAGGGATATCCTGGACGAAAACCTTCTCCAGACTGCTCAGGATCTCAGACTAGGCCAAAGGTTTACCTTCCAACAAGACAATGACCCTAAGCACACAGCTAAAATAACGAAGGAGTAGCTTCACAACAACTCCGTGACTGTTCTTGAATGGCCCAGCCAGAGCCCTGACTTAAACCCAATTGAGCATCTCTCGAGAGACCTAAAAATGGCTGTCCACCAACGTTTACCATCCAACTTGACAGAACTGGAGAGGATCTGCAAGGAGGAATGGCATAGGATCCCCAAATCCAGGTGTGAAAAACTTGTTGCATCTTTCCCAAAAAGACTCATGGCTGTATTAGATCAAAAGGGTGCTTCTACTAAATACTGAGCAAAGGGTCTAAATACTTAGGACCATGTGATATTTCAGTTTTTCTATTTTAATAAATCTGCAAAAATGTCAACAATTATGTGTTTTTCTGTCAAAATGGAGTGCTGTGTGTACATTAATGATGAAAAAAATGAACTTAAATGATTTTAGCAAATGGCTGTAATATATAATACTTCCCGTCCCCACTGTATGGCTTTCCTATTCATCCATTGAGTATTTTTTATTGAGTCACCTGAAAGTCTCATTCATTGGCATTTGCCCAAAATCTGAATTTATTTTTTAGCCAGTAGACATTCCAGGCCTTGGTAACATTTTCCATATTTATAAATAAATAATAATCATTAGGCCTGATTGCCTTTAGACATACTTTATTTACTTTAATACTATAGAAGGCCCACTGCATTCAATGCTGCTTGCTTGTACACACATGGCTTTTCTGACAAACTGCAAATAAGGGTTTTAACTAGAAATAGACAAGGGCGCACTTCCCTATGCACCAAAAGGCCACTTAACTAAAACGTAACCTTTATTGTGAATCATAAAAGGTATGTAAATGACCATAACAGGTATATCTATAGATGGAGGTCAATGCCACTATATATGAAACAACATTCTATCTGTATGTGGTAATATTTCTCTTGATGTATACATATAGACAATATGAGGGTTATTATCTCCTCTTACATCCAATATAAAGGCTCCAGGCTGTTTAGAGGATATATAAACTCAAGGTGTACTCACCAACACCAACTGGTATAAAGAGATGGGAGTACATCTGTCTCTCCTCCCATCTATTGGCCACATATAAAATGAGATGAACAGAAAAAGAGAAAGTATACTAGTAAATACTGTCTTACTGAAGATGTGGGTTATCTGTCTTCTGCCCTATGAAATTATCTCTCGGTTATGTAATACGGGTACACTCATCCATGTAGACACAAATAACCACTGATGGACAAGCCCCATATATCACCATATCCACAAAAAAAGCTTCTCTATAAATCAAGACTGCATTGACACAAGGCATATCTCACCCCACAAAAATGAATAAGGGTTTTAGTTAAAAGCTCAACTCCAACATTTTAACAATTGCCTCCCCAAAGCCTACCCACAATTACAGTCAGGTCCATAAATATTGGGACATCAACACAATTCTAATCTTTTTTGGCTCTAGGTGTGCTGCAGAGTTTCAGCTTTAATCTGAGGGTATTTACATCCAAATCCGGTGAACGGTGTAGGAATTACAACAGTTTGTATATGTGCCTCCCACTTTTTAAGGGACCAAAAGTAATGGAACAATTGGCTGCTCAGCTGTTCCATGGCCAGGTGTGTTTTATTCCCTCATTATCCCATTTACAGGAGCAGATAAAAGGTCCAGAGTTCATTTCAAGTGTGCTATTTGCATTTGGAATCTGTTGCTGTCAACTCTCAATATGAGATCCAAAGAGCTGTCACTATCAGTGAAGCAAGCCATCATTAGGCTGAAAAAACAAACAAACCCATCAGAGAGATAGCAAAAACATTAGGTGTGGCCAAATCAACTGTTTGGAACGTCCTTAAAAAGAAAGAACGCACCGGTGAGCTCAGCAACACCAAATGACCCGGAAGACCACGGAAAACAACTGTGGTGGATGACTGAAGAATTACTTCCCTGGTGAAGAAAACACCCTTCACAACAAATGGCCAGATCAAGAACACTCTCCAGGAGGTAGGTGTATGTGTGTCAAAGTCAACAATCAAGAGAACATTTCACCTGAGTGAATACAGAGGGTTTACAATAAGATGTAAACCATTGGTGAGCCTCAAAAACAGGAAGGCCAGATTAGAGTTTTCCAAACAACATCTAAAAAAAGCCTTCACAGTTCTGGAACAACATCCTATGGACAGATGAGACCAAGATCAACTTGTACCAGAGTGATGGGAAGAGAAGAGTATGGAGAAGGAAAGGAACTGCTCATGATCCAAAGCATAGCACCTCATCAGTGAAGCATGGTGGTGGTAGTGTCATGGCGTGGGCATGTATGGCTGTCAATGGAACTGGTTCTCTTGTATTTATTGATGATGTGACTGCTGACAAAAGCAGCAGGATGAATTGTGAAGTGTTTCGGGCAATATTATCTGCTCATATTCAGCAAAATGCTTCAGAACTCATTGGACGGCGCTTCACAGTGCAAATGGACAATGACCCCAAGCATACTGCAAAAGCAACCAAAGAGTTTTTTAAGTGAAAGAAGTGGAATGTTATGCAATGGCCAAGTCAATCACCTGACCTGAATCTGATTGAGCATGCATTTCACTTGCTGAAGACAAAACTGAAGGGAAAATGCCCCAAGAACAAGCAGGAACTGAAGACAGTTGCAGTAGAGGCCTGACAAAGCATCCCCAGGGATGAAACCCAGCGTCTGGTGATGTCTATGTGTTCCAGACTTCAGCCTGTAATTGACTGCAAAGGATTTGCAACCAAGTATTAAAAAGTGAAAATTTGATGGATGATTGTTAATCTGTCCCATTACTTTTGGTCCCTTTAAAAAGTGGGAGGCACATATACAAACTGTTGTAATTCCTACACCGTTCACCTGATTAAATGTAAATACCTTCAAAAGAAAGTGTGCAGTTAAAGCACATGTTGTTTGTTTCATTTCAAATCCATTGTGGTGGTGTATAGAGCCAAAAAGATTAGAATTGTGTTGATGTCCCAATATTTATGGACCTGACTGTAGGTTTTTCTTTAAAAATACTATTATATACTGTATACCTTAAAGCAAAACTGTATCTGACAGTTTTTATTCCTGTCTGTGACCTTGTTGGGCATAGTTCCTCTCGCTTCCTGTTACTGTAATGAAGATACAAAAAATGGGGGTTGTGATTGTTACCAGGACAGAAAGGATTTTGGGCCAGCCTTGGGTGACGTGATGGGTTCTTTCTCTTCTCCTCTGGCAGTGTCAGTGGACAGTTCTTACTCCTGGACATTGTTGCAATCATGTTATGAAATATGAACGCTGCTCTGTCCAGAGCTAAGGCCGACAGGATGACCCTCTCACAGGGGGTATGTCCACTATGGCCTGGGCTCACAGGAAGCAGGTTGCCAATGCTGGGTGCCAATTAGTTAGTTAATCTTCAGGGATTAGAATTACAGAGGACCTGAGTATTGTGGCAAAAGCTGCTTTTTTAATTTTTTACACTGCTGGACTGTACAGATATTCCTAACAGTCATCAGAGGGTTTCATCTTGCCATCATCAAAGGAGAAGTATGGCCAAAGCTATTTTTGTCAAACTTCTCCTATGGATTACAGGAGTACAAATCGTTCTGCACTCCTGTGATGCATTTTCAGCTGACAGCGGGCTGAAGAGGCGGTCCAGGCTCTAAAAAGATCCTGACCATATGGTTGGTATCCACCCAGAAGCCTGGATCAGTACCTGGCTCAGCCTCTCAGCGAGCCACTGAAAGACTGAGCCAGCCCCTCCCTCCCATCCACAGCCCAGTTTTCCAGTGAGTGCTGGAGGGTAGAGCTGAGAGCTGCTGACTGATAGTCATGGCTCTCTGCTCAGAGTGGAGGGGAAGAACTGAGCGATCATTGGTGTTTGATCGCTCAGTTCTCACTACAAATCCTAAACTTCTCTTTTTGAAGTGGTTGTAAACCTCAGACATGAAAAATTAACATAGCATATCTCTCTATAGTGTGTATTTGTCTCAAGTGTCATGTCTGTCTGTCCCTCTGCTATCAATTGTTTCTAACACCAAGAGAAAAATGGTGGTAAGGGAGGAACTTCCAGCAGATTGACAGCCTCAGCTCTGTTACTGTGAACTGTGTGAAAGGGGGTATGTCCCTTCCCTCCAATCAGCTCTCAGAGCTCTCTTCACTGAGCTCTGCAGAATGTAACTTCAGCTCTCCTCCCCTTTTTTCCGAACTCTCACACAAGCTTATAAATTCAGCACTTTGAACGAATGCAGAAAATAGAAGACTACAGATAGACAGGTATAACCTATGTTGGAGGATTTGTTTCAACTCTGTATCATCTGAGGATAATCCCTTCACTGGGTGTATGTAAGGGTTTACAACCACTATAAGGGCTGGTTCACACCTGTGCGTTTTGCATCGCATAAAAACATATGTGTCATGAAAATACATAATTTCCTAAATGCCTGTTCACATCTGTGTGCTACATTGGGCTGCAATGTAAAAAATGAGACATGCCTGATATTTTTCCAGGCAAATGAAGTCTATAGAAGTGCATGAAAATGCACACAAAAAACACACGTAAAAATTCATGTAAAATGCACTAAAAACACACGTTCAAGATCAAAAGCAAAACGCAACATAAAATGCATGACAGCAGAAGTGGAGTGATGTAAGTTTGTACATAAGCCTTTAATATTTTATCCACACCCACTACTCGATTGGCATCCCACACTTATTAACTACTGACCTACAGAGAACTTTCACCCCCTTCCTGCCCAGGCCAATTTTCAGCTTTCAGCGCTGTCACATTTTGAATGACAATTACGCTGTCATGCAATGCTGTACCCAAATGAATTTTTTATCATTTTTTTCCCCCACAAATAGAGCATTCTTTTGGTGGTATTTAATCACTGCTGAAAAAAAGGATGAAAATTTTGAAAAAAAAAAAAGGTCTTCTTAGTTTCTTTTAGAAAATGTTGTAAATATGTAATTTTTCTACTTCACTGATGTGTGCTGATGAGGCTACACTGATGGGCACTGATAGGCTGCACTGATGGGCACTGATAGGCAGCACTGATATGTAACATTGATGAGCACTGATAGGTGGCACTGATAGGCAGTTATAGGTGGCATGGATAGACGGCACTAATGGGAACTGATGAACGGTACTGATGGGCGGCACTAATGGGCATTGATGGGCGGCACTGATGAGCAGGCACTGATGGGCATTGAAAGGCAGCACTGACTTGCATTACTGATGGGCACAGAATGGCATCACTGATGGGCACAGATTGGTGTCACTGATGAGCACAGACTGGCATCACTGCTGGGCACTGTTGGGGCTGCACTGATAATCAGTGAGGCGAGGAGAGCTAATTACGGCACTTCCGTGTTTACATGTGGTCGACTGTGATACGTGTCATCGGCTCTTTACTGAGATCGGGGTTGCGCCCGTTCCCAGGGACATGGCGCACCCCCCGATTGACACGCGCTGCATGCCCCCGGGGGCGCGCGATCGCCATGAGACTGGACATCATCATATGACATCGGCCCAGAATAAGAGGGGATCCTGCCCGCCATCATTTGTCTATACGATGGGCAGGAGGCGGTTAAACAGGTTTGCTTTGTAACTAATTAGATTCTTCCTGAACGAAAACCGCTTTCACAGAATTTAATTTGTTTGAGAAAATATTTCCATCCTACTTCTTCTAATTTTGTTTTTACTACAGTTAACAATCATCTGACCTTATCAACCATTAGGAAATCGATTGAATGTTCAAAGAATTAACTTTATTTTGTTTCAATTCTGTTTTTATTGAAAATTTTTTTAAATTTACATATTTACATAACAAAAAAAGGAAGAAGAAAGACAAACATTAATCTCATCCAATAGGTGCCAATAAAGAACATACCACATTATAATAATATATAAAACATAGAACATAAACATATACCAACATACTGCAGGGGTCTCTGACACAAAAAAAAACAAAATAAATAAATAAGCAAGGGAAGGATAACCCATGGTGATACTCCCGACCCGTGATGGTGGACCCCGGAACCCCAGACGTCCCGGCCACACTCCCCTACCGCCCCCGCACTCAAGGGAGGTGCGGTCCCAAAACATCAAGGGCACCAAGGTCCGCCACCACCGCCCAAGATCACACATCCTTAAACCCTAATAAAAATATCCCTGCCTTATCTTCCTTCATCTAACTAGATAAAATAAAATATATAATTTCCTACTCCCTTTCTTCAACTCCCACAGTAATGTTAGATATATCACACAAAACACACGCACATACACAGCATAAAAAATAAATGAAGAAAAGGAGAGAAAAAAAAAAGACCATAATACTCAAAATAAATAAACTACCCGAAATAGCAACTCAAACCAGGATCGCCTCACTCAAACCGACTCTGCACTAGTTTCATATCCTACCTCCCAACCACATACAGATTCCGTAGTTCAAGGGATTCCCTTAGTAGACATGTGCACACTGAAATATTTTGTTTCGTAATTTTGTTTTCGTCCGAAAAATACATTTATTTAGTTACTCCCGAAATTCGTTTTTATTTATTTTGTTTTTCGTTAAAAATTGCATTCGTCCGAAAATCCAAATTAAGGTCTAATCTGTCATTGAAGGCTTATGGTGTCTGTCGAATGTTCAAAGAAGATTTGACGGAGCAGCTAAACTGTACGACGCCGTATAGTTTACCTGCTCCGTCGAATCTTCTTAGAACTTTCAACAGACACCATAAGCCAAAGTATTTGTGTACTTAGTTCTAGCTATTTTACTGCTCCTCCTCTTTGGTTACAATCAGCCAATAACATTCATCATCATCATTATTTTTATTCATCTTTTCTCCCCTACGTCGAATCTTTTCTCTCTATGTAGAATAATCTTGGACTAATAGAGTTAAGGTTAGGCACATTCGACCACAGGTTTGATGGACACAGATTGTTATTGTCATCATCATGTCGAATCTCCTATCTATATCGAACTGTTGTAGCAACGAAAACTAAAATAAAGCATTTGTTTATGTCCGATCTTTCCTTTTTTGGATTCTGCACTTTCGTTATCGTTTGTTAAAACGATAACGAAAATACCTGAAATTCGGACGAAAATGCATTCGGACGAAAACTAATGCACTTGTCTATCCCTTAGCACTTTCCAAGGAAGCCAAATTTGACCACATTGTTCATACGTGTCCAGCTCCGGTGACAGAAGATTCTCCATCCTTTCAATATGGTCCATCCTTGAAACCCACTCAATCAACGATGGAGCATATGCCGACCGCCAGTGGCGTGGTATTACTGCCCTTGCAGCTGTCAACCAGTGCCTTAAAAGGCCTTTTTTAATGCTTTTGTACGAGCCAGGTAGGATGGATAATAAAGTAATTTGTGGTGTGTTGGGAATAGTCACCCCAGTTGCACGAGTATGAAGCTGGAGTATCATGTCCCAAAAATTATGTACAAAAGGACATTCCCACCAAATATGTAATAACGAACCTTTGTCAGAATGACAATGCCAACACAGGTCTGAGACATTTGGATATATCCGGTGAAGCAACAACGAACATCTATGCCACCGAGAGAGAATTTGTCTCGTGAGCCTTGGTTGCTAACAACATACTATGTGTAAGGATAAACGCTTTTTCCCATTCCTCTGGTTTAATTTGAACATTCAAGTCCATATTCCACTTATTTGTAAACTCCGGGAGACATGTATGAAGTCTAATGCCCCATACACACGGTCGGACATTGATCGGACATTCCGACAACAAAATCCATGGATTTTTTCCGATGGATGTTGGCTCGAACTTGTCTTGCATACACACGGTCACACAAAGTTGTCGGAAAATCCAATCGTTCTGAACGTGGTGACGTAAAACATGTACGTCGGGACTATAAACGGGGCAGTAGCCAATAGCTTTCGTTTCTTAATTTATTCTGAGCATGCGTGGCACTTTGTATGTCGGATTTGTGTACACACGATCAGAATTTCCGACAACGGATTTTGTTGTCGGAAAATTTTATAGCAAGCTCTCAAACTTTGTGTGTTGGAAATTCCTATGGAAAATGTGTGATGGAGCCTACACACGGTCGGAATTTCCGACAACAAGGTCCTATCACACATTTTCCATTGGAAAATCCTATCGTGTGTACAGGGCATTAGAATGGGAACCCTATACACTGCAGGCAGAATATGTTCTGGTACAGTTTGTTGTAACAGACGAGACTCAAAGGTATCTGACTCTCTATTAAACACATCTATAGAAGGAAAGGAAGAAAGAAAAGACGATAATTGCCGATATTCTAGCCAGTGTTTAATTGATTGCTGCTGAGTAGGGATCAAATCTGATAGCAATGGGAGATCTCCCTGATAAATAATTTGGGATATACGACGATTTGACTCCTTACTCCATACCAGAAAATGTCTCCGTGCCATTGCCGGTAAGAACCCTGGGTTACCAAACAGGGGTGTCATTAATCTCACTTTAGGGGAAAGTCCTAATTGCGTTTGTAATTTATCCCAGGTACGCAATAAATGTAAGAAAGGACAAAGAAGGAGGTGGACCCCGGGCAGAGATATCTAGCCGGGGAAGCGCCTGGAGATCCGAGGGGGCAATTGACTGTTCTATGTGTACCCATTGTTTAAGATTGGAGTGATGGAACCAGTTTACTAGTCTAGTTAACACCGCTGCAACGTGGTAGTAATATAGGTCGGGTGCCCCTGCGCCCCCCTTTGCTTTAGGGAGAGATAAAATTCTCCATTGCAATCTAGGTCTATTACATCCCCAGATAAACCTTGTAAAGGTAGATTACTGTAGAGTAGTAAAAAAGGAACAGGTATCTTTTGGAAAAGGTAGAGAAAGCGCAGTATTATATCCATTTTTAAAATATTAATCCTCCCAAACCATGAATAATGGGCTCGATCGTACTTCTTAATGTCCTGTATTGTACGCTGCATAAGAGGGTAATAATTTTCTATATATAGCTTAGTGAAATCTTGTGGAATTTTTATGCCCAAGTCTTGAAGTGTCGAGGTACAGATCTTAAATGGGAAATTATTCCCAAGAGCCTGAACTTGATGTGGTGACAGAAAAACATTAGGAATTTCTGATTTGGACATATTTACTTTAAAATTGCTCAGAGCTTCAAAACGCTGAAATTCATACAGAATAGATGGCATGGAGACATGAGGGTTGGTGATGTAGAGTAGCAGATCATCAGCAAATACTGCCAACTTCACCTCCTGCCCGTCTAATGGTATGCCTGAGATACAAGGATTTTGTCTAAGAGCAGTTACCAGATGTTCCATTACTAAAACGAACAGGAGAGGAGACAGCGGACATCCCTGACGTGTACCATTTTGAATAGGAAAGTTAGGAGATAACGATTGATTGATCCGTATTCTTGGTATAGAGTTTAAAGGCTTGGTATGGAGTGCCATAATTTTCCTTAACAGGATTGGTCCTAGTCCTATTTGCATCAGAGTTTGTTCCAAAAACGGCCAACCAACACGATCAAATTCCTTCTCTGCATCCACAGAGAGAAGGCAAGCTGGTATTTTTTCTGACTGGGTTTGATCGATGAGTAAAAGTGATTTAAGCGTGTCATCACGTGCTTCTCTCCCCTGTACAAACCCAACTTGATCTGTATGTACCAGATTTGGAATATGGGATTGAAGACGTGAGCAATCAGTTTGGCATGTATCTTGATATCTACCCCGATTAAAGATATAGGACGATAGCTAGAACACAAGTTTAAATCCTTATCAGGTTTAGGAAGTAATGTGATGTGCGCCTCTAGTGTCTGGGGTGCAAACCCATTAATAGCAGATATGCTATTAAACACTTGAAGCATAAACGGTGTGATAGAATCCTTATAGATCTTATAGAATTTCGATGTAAAACCATCAGGGCCGGGACTTTTACCCGATGGTGTATTCGTAATCACTTCCAATAGTTCAAGTAAAAACGGGGAGTCCAGAGAATTCCCACTATCTTTGTCTAATATTGGGATAGCAGTTTCAGACACATACTCCTGTATACGACGGCCAAGAGAATCTAAGTCGCAAGATGGTGGGGGAGTAAGATTGTACAAAGCTGTGAAATGATCACAAAATGCCTTTTGAAGAAGGATTGGATCTGAAGTAATTTCCCCAGATGGTAACGCAATTCTAGGTATAAAAGTCGCTGGGGATTGGGGATGCAAAGACCTTGCAAGTGGTCTCCCAGATTTGTCTCCATACCGGTACTTTCCCAGGGCATATCTATATTGACTTTTACAGTGAGAAACCTCTAGAGACTGTAGTACCAAAGATATATCAGCCAATAGCTCCTGGGTTGGGGTCTTTTTGTGTGAGATCTCCAAAGCCCGAAGCTTTGACAAATCATCCTGTATAGTCGCTGATCCTTTTTTTAAGCAAGCTCCATGTTGTATAAATAGTCCTCTTACTACCGCTTTCAAGGCTTCCCATTGTATAGGTGCTGGGGTCTCATCGTGTTCATGGTCAGCGATAAAATTCCTAATCGCTGCCAAAATTACCTGATTACATAATGGATCTAGCATAAGGGTTTCATTTAAACGCCATGACCAATCGGAACGTGGGGTCTGGGGAGGTTGTATTGTCAAAAAAAGAGGTGAGTGATCAGACCAGATGAAAGACCCAATGTCCATTATTGGATTCCATCCCAATAGCTGTGTTCCCGTGAAAAAATAATCTAGCCTACAATAGGATTGGTGGACTGAGGAATAGTATGTATAATCCCGCTTTTTAGGATTTAAAGTACGCCATAAATCCAGCAATCAGTCTCCAAACAACTCTCTTTTAAGAGCTCTCAACCGACTGTAAGAGATATTTGATCGCTGAGAGATGGTGTCCAGATGGGGTTCTAGAGCTATATTAAAATCTCCAAGGATTGTGCCCTCTGCAAATTCTGTCAAGAGGTGAAGATATTGTGTAATTGCTGTTATTTGATCATAATTAGAAATATAGAAATTGGCGATTGTAAAAACTCTATTCCACAGCCTAAATTTAAGAAAGAGATACCGGCCATTGGGGTCAGTTACATGCTCCAAGACCAATATTGGTAAACGTTTATGGATAGCGATGGAGGCTCCCCTACTTTTGGATGAGGACAGTATACTATAAAACCAACTTGAATAGTATCTTCGTGAGCATGCTGGAATATAATTTGCTTTAAAATGGAAAAAGGAAAAAAAAGACTGCGCTAGAGATCAGTAAAGTGTTCAAATGCGGCTCCATCCACGGTCCTCGCTATCAGATCACAGAGTGGAGATATAACCTCAAGCACCCCAGAAATTGTACAAGCCTTTAGGGGGTATTATAAAAAACTCTACTCTTCGCAGAAAAGGGGCAAGGAGGCGTTGATGGAGGACTTTTTGGAAGGACTAACCATCCCTACTATTTCGCAGGAAGAAAGCGCCATATTAGATGCCCCAATAACGATAGCAGAACTGCAACAAGCAGTAGCGGGCATGGCATGTCTTAAGTCACCCGGACCCGATGGCCTTCCAAGCGAGACATATAAGCAGTATGGTGAAGTGTTGATCCCTGAACTACTGAAAACCCTGGAGGGGTCACTTGAGGGGGGCCAGCTGCCTGCCTCAATGCTAGAAGCAACAATTACGGTACTACAGAAGGAAGGGAAAGACCCTCTGGATGTAGCTGCCTATAGACCAATCTCTCTACTTTGTACTGATGTAAAAATTCTTGCCAAGGTACTAGCAGTAAGACTGAACGGAGTTATTCACAAATTGATACATGAAGACCAGGCGGGCTTTATTGCCAACAGATCTACGAGCCTGAACATTAGAAGAGCGTTTCTGAATCTACAATTACCATCGGAAAACGCAGGCCCGAGAGCGTTAATGACCCTCGATGTATCTAAGGCTTTTGATAGCGTGGAGTGGGGCTATATATGGCGCGTGTTGGAAAAATTCGGATTTGGCACGTCTTTTATAAGGTGGATTAGAATGTTATACACCCGCCCTAAGGCAAGACTAAAAATTAACAACGAACTCTCAGAATGGTTCGAGCTGGAAAGAGGGACTAGGCAGGGGTGCCCACTATCTCCTTTGCTGTTCGCATTGGCAATGGAACCCCTGGCCATCTCTATAAGGGAAAGTAGAGCGATAACTGGATTCCTGCGAAAATCGGGCGAGGAAAAAATCGCGCTTTATGCGGATGACATTTTGTTATTCCTGGGGGACTTGAGACACTCGTTACCGAGTGCGATGAGGATAGTGAAGGATTTCGGCAACTTTTCTGGCTTAGAGATAAACTGGGAGAAGTCCGAGTTTATGCCGATAGATCCCATCAGCGAGTTAATAGCGGGCGATATATCCCAGATGGTAATGGTGGATGCCTTGAAATACCTGGGAATAGTCCTGACGAAGGACCCAACCCGGTATATCAGCATAAACCTCGCTCCCCTCTTAACAAAACTGAAACAAAAAATAGTAATCTGGAGGCGTTTGCCTTTGTCCGCCGCAGGAAGATGTAGCTTAATAAAAATGGTTTGGATGCCACAACTGCTATACATCCTGCACAACTCGCCAGTCTGGATAGGCAAGAAGTGGTTTAAAAGAATTGATAGTCTCTTTAGGGAGCTGATTTGGAAGGGGAAGCAAGCCAGAATTCGACTTCGAGTGCTTCAGCTGCCCACACGGGAGGGGGGCTTTGCCCTCCCACACCCCGAGCGCTATTTCTTAGCAACGCAGCTGCAGCAGCTGCTAGGATGTGGGATACCGAAAGGCGGCACCCCCAATGGCAAACTGCTATTGCTGAGTACTCCACATAATAACCTAGTTGAATCACTAGAGGCGGATATGCTCCACGGTAACTATCCAACTATTAAGCTGCTAACTAAACTCTGGAAAACTGTCAAGAAAACGATGGGATATGAAGATCCAACAGTTTATTCCCCTATTTGGAACAACCGTAATCTACAGGAAGTTCTTAAAATAGGTACCTCTGGGGAATGGGCGAATCTCGGCATTAGAAGGTTAAGCCAGCTTTATAATGACACTAAACTAAAGAGTTTCCCGGAATTAGTAAGGGAATTCAAGCTACCTCAGAGCTCCTTCTTCTTATATCTCCAGCTAGAACACGCTCTTAAAGCACAATTTAAAGACCAGACTCTATGCTGGGAAGAAATGCCTCTATTTCAGTGCATAATGCAGGTAAACCCTACTAGAGGTCTAATCTCTAGAATTTATGACCAATTAAGTAAACCAGACAACAGCGGGGGGATACTCCAGGGACTAAAAGCCAAATGGGAAGAGGATATAGGGGGAATGACCCAGGAACAATGGGCAAAAACCTTGGAACTAAGTGTACAGGTCTCGGTGTCCCCTTCACAGAGGCTCTCTCATCTATTTTTGTTGAATAGATCCTACTATACACCTAAAAGACTTTTTAAATTTGGGGGAAGGCCTAATGACAACTGCCCCAGATGTCAGAGGTCGGGAGACCTCATCCACATGTTGTGGAGGTGCCCCAAGTTATTTAGATACTGGGAAGAAGTGACCAGAAACCTGGGAAGTATCTTCGGCACTATAGTAGTAAAAGAGGCCATAACCTGTATCCTGGGGTATAGAAGAGCTCAGGGGGAGAGACTGGGCACTACATTGGCCATCACGCGGGCCTTGTTCCAGGCTAGGAAGATGATAACATTAAGATGGCAATCAAGAGACCCCCCCTCGGTGAGAGAATGGATCTCCACTGTCAATGATACCCTGAGTAGGGAGAGGGTGGAGTATATAAAGAGAGGCAACCTTCAGGAATTTGAAGACATGTGGAAGCCATGGCTAGAGAAAGTATGTGCTCCCTAGTAGGCAAGGTGTAGGATTTAGTCCCTTCCAAGTTGCCATATTAAAGTATCCGGAGAGACGTTATAAAGGGAATTAGAGTGAATGCATTATCCACGATGATGTAAACCGGAGAAGGCGACCAGTCAATGAACATCAAGCTGATTTAGCCCTCTGATTATTGGTTTCTGAAGTGGAAAAAAAAAAAAAAAAAAAAAAAAAAAAGAGATCAGTAAAGTGAAGCTGCGGCTATAAGTGGGGCACACATTGAAAACGTCACCTTATGACGAAACGCGTCTGGGAAGTACGTGCTGGCGTCACCACGTCGCCCCATTGAGTCTGATTGAGTGCCGGCCGGCATTGTTTTTTATGCTTCGTTTTATTGTAAGTGTTATTTAGTTTTTAAAATAAATAGTTTGAAACGTTATCACACTATTTGCCACTATTCTTTATAATATATGCACTGAGGAGCCTGTGACATGGATGTCATGATGGATCTACGCCGCTCCATGCCAGGAAGTTGTTCCTGTGGTTGTGTCAGTCTGCTTACATAAAGTTTGCCATCTGGTAAGCAGGATCTTTATGTGGTTTGCAGCCCTTTTGATATCCCTTTTCAATATAATCCGGTGGATAGTTATATGCTCATTTGTTTTATAATATCTGGTAAGCGGATCTTTTGTAAGGTATATGCACTAGTTCTCCTAATGGAGATTATTCACTTTATTGCGTGAATTGCATGTCACTCACGCAACGACCCTATGTGTGCCTATAGGCACTGGGTGGTCTTATGATTTTTCATGATTTTGTCACTGGTGGAGTGTCACACTTTTCTTCTTTTTCTTTTGTTATTCAATTTTTGTCAGTATTACGCTCTGTTATTTAAAAAAAAATTTTTGGGGTAAAATCTTTGTGGATCCAATTCTGTGTTACGAGTGCGATTTGTCCAGTGCACACCGGGATTGGTTCCCTAAAGACCCAGGCTGGGTTTAAAGCTACCTGCTTGACTTGGCTTACTATCTGGTAAGCATTTCATCTAACAGATTATTTGTTTCACCTGAACCTCTACTATCAGCAATTGGACTATTGAGGATTTTTTATTCACTTGTTTTGGCTGTTGGACATTCTTTCATTAAGGAACATATTCATTTACACTAAGGCTGGCCATACACTATACAATTTCCTTGTTCAACTTTCCTTTAGATTTACCAAAACCATATAATATGAGGTCAAACCTAAACCCTTTCAATTTGTATGCTATCAGGCAGGCCCTTGCACTACATGGTTGAAGGTAATTCTAAAGGAAATTGAATAAGAAAATTGTATAGTGTATGGCCAGCCTTAGTCCCTTTTTTCTCAACCAATTTTTTGTTTTTATTTATTGTATCTTTAATGCGCGGCTTTTCTATTGCTTTAACCACTTGAGCCCCGGACCATTATGCTGCCTAAGGACCAGAGGTCTTTTTCCAATTTGGCACTGCGTCGCTTTAACTGCTAATTGCGCGGTCATGCAATGCTGTACCCAAACGAAATTTGCGTCCTTTTCTTACCACAAATAGAACTTTCTTTTGATGGTATTTGATCGCCTCTGCGGTTTTTATTTTTTGCGCTATAAACGGAAAAAGACCGAAAATTTTGAAAAAAAATGATATTTTCTACTTTTTGTTATAAAAAAAATCCAATAAACTAAATTTTAGTCATACATTTAGGCCAAAATGTATTCGGCCACATGTCTTTGGTAAAAAAAATGTCAATAAGCGTATATTTATTGGTTTGCGCAAAAGTTATAGCGTCTACAAACTAGGGTACATTTTCTGGAATTTACACAGCTTTTAGTTTATGACTGCCTATGTCATTTCTTGAGGTGCTAAAATGGCAGGGCAGTACAAAACCCCCCCAAATGACCCCATTTTGGAAAGTAGACACCCCAAGGAAATTGCTGAGAGGCATGTTGAACCCATTGAATATTTATTTTTTTTGTCCCAAGTGATTGAAAAATGACAAAAAAAAAAAAAAAAAAATATTTACAAAAAGTCGTCACTAAATGATATATTGCTCACACAGGCCATGGGCCTATGTGGAATTGCACCCCAAAATACATTTAGCTGCTTCTCCTGAGTATGGGGATACCACATGTGTGGGACTTTTTGGGAGCCTAGCCGCGTACGGGGCCCCGAAAACCAATCACCGCCTTCAGGATTTCTAAGGGTGTAAATTTTTGCTTTCACTCTTCACTGCCTATCACAGTTTCGGAGGCCATGGAATGCCCAGGTGGCACAAAACCCCCCAAAATGACCCCATTTTGGAAAGTAGACACCCCAAGCTATTTGCTGAGAGGCATATTGAGTCCATGGAATATTTTATATTTTGACACAAGTTGCGGGAAAGTGACACTTTTTTTTTTTTCATAAAGTTGTCACTAAATGATATATTGCTCACACAGGCCATGGGCATATGTGGAATTGCACCCCAAAATACATTTAGCTGCTTCTCCTGAGTATGGGGATACCACATGTGTGGGACTTTTTGGGAGCCTAGCCACGTACTGGACCCCGAAAACCAATCACTGCCTTCAGGATTTCTAAGGGTGAAAATTTTTGATTTCACTCTTTACTGCCTATCACAGTTTCGGAGGCCATGGAATGCCCAGGTGGCACAAAACCCCCCCAAATGACCCCATTTTGGAAAGTAGACACCCCAAGCTATTTGCTGAAAGGCATGGTGAGTATTTTGCAGCTCTCATTTGTTTTTGAAAATGAAGAAAGACAAGAAAAAACATTTTTTTTTTCTTTTTTCAATTTTCAAAACTTTGTGACAAAAAGTGAGGTCTGCAAAATACTCACTATACCTCTCAGCAAATAGCTTGGGGTGTCTACTTTCCAAAATGGGGTCATTTGGGGGGGTTTTGTGCCACCTGGGCATTCCATGGCCTCCGAAACTGTGATAGGCAGTGAAGAGTGAAATCAAAAATTCACGCCCTTAGAAAGCCTGAAGGCGGTGCTTGGTTTTCGGGGTCCCGTACGCGGCTAGGCTCCCAAAAAGTCTCACACATGTGGTATCCCCGTACTCAGGAGAAGCAGCAGAATGTATTTTGGGGTGTAATTTCACATATTCCCATGGCATGTTTGAGCAATATATCATTTAGTGACAACTTTGTGCAAAAAAAAAAAAAAAAAAAAAAAATTTGTCTCTTTCCCGCAACTTGTGTCGCAATATAAAATATTCCATGGACTCGACATGCCTCTCAGCAAATAGCTTGGGGTGTCTACTTTCCAAAATGGGGTCATTTGGGGGGGTTTTGAACTGTCCTGGCATTTTATGCACAACATTTAGAAGCTTATGTCACACATCACCCACTCTTCTAACCACTTGAAGACAAAGCCCTTTCTGACACTTATTGTTTACATGAAAAAGTTTTTTTTTTATGCAAAAAAATTACTTTGAACCCCCAAACATTATATATTTTTTTAAAGCAAATGCCCTACAGATTAAAATGGTGGGTGTTTCATTTTTTTTTTCACACAGTAATTGCGCAGCGATTTTTCAAACGCATTTTTTGGGGAAAAAACACACTTTTTTTAATTTTAATGCACTAAAACACGCTATATTGCCCAAATGTTTGATGAAATAAAAAAGATGATCTTAGGCCGAGTACATGGATACCAAACATGACATGCTTTAAAATTGCGCACAAACGTGCAGTGGCAACAAAATAAATACATGTTTAAAAGCCTTCAAAAGCCTTTACAGGTTACCACTTTAGATTTACAGAGGAGGTCTACTGGAAAAATTACTGCACTTGATCTGGCCTTCGCGGTGATACCTCACATGCATGGTGCAATTGCTGTTTACGTTTGACGACAGACCGCCGCTTGCGTTCGCCTTAGCGCGAGAGCAGGGGGCGACAGGGGTGATTTTTTTTTTTTTTTTTTTTTTCTTTATTATTTTTTTGCTTTTTTAATCTTACTTTTAAACTGTTCCTTTCATATTTTTTTTTTTAATCATTTTTATTGTTATCTCGGGGAATGTAAATATCCCCTATGATAGCAATAGGTAGTGACAGGTACTCTTTTTTGAAAAAATTGTGGTCTATTAGACCCTAGATCTCTCCTCTGCCCTCAAAGCATCTGACCACACCAAGATCGGTGTGATAAAATGCTTCCCCAATTTCCCAATGGCGCTATTTACATCCGGCGAAATCTAAGTCATGAAATACTCGTAGCTTCCGGTTTCTTAGGCCATAGAGATGTTTGGAGCCACTCTGGTCTCTGATCAGCTCTATGGTCAGCTGGCTGAATCACCGGCTGCATTCTCAGGTTCCCTGTTGAGACAGGAGAGCCAGAGAAAAACACGGAAGACGGTGGGGGGGGGCATTCCCTCCCACGGCTTGTAAAAGCAGTCTAGAGGCTAATTAGCCGCTAGGATTGCTTTTACATGAAAGCCGACCGCTGGCTGAAAAGAATGATACCAAGATGATACCTAAACCTGCAGGCATCATTCTGGTATAACCACTCAAAGTCGTGAATGGCGTACCTGAAGACAAAAAAATGGTTAACAATGGTTAACAATAAAGCACAGTAAAGTGTAAATAATTACACACCTGAAAAACAAACATGATAAAACATAATAACAATAACAATAACAATAAAACATTGCAGAATAGAATACAGTAAAAAAGAGCTGAACAATAGAGAGAGAGAATAGAGAGAGAGAGAACAATAAAACAACAACTATTTTTTTTTATTTCATATTTTTTTTTTTTTTTACACTTTTTTTGTAACTAACTTTTATAACTGTAACCGGTTCCAGGTTCGGGTCTCTCAAAATGCGATGGCATCTTGGGAGACCCTGTGAAAGTGTGCCTAGTCTGTGGAATGCTGTACCCTACGCTAATACTCAACTAGTGAATGGTAGCGTTCAAAACATTCACCAATGCAAAGACCAGGATTGTCAGGACAGGAGGGACAATAATAGTGGGTGTCACGCCTATATCCGCGCTTGCTGCAGACACAACATCTTTTTGGGGGGGTTCGTTGGGTAGGGGTACTCGACTGCATTTGGTTGGGGATGTGAATGGGGGAAGTACGGGCGCTGCAGAAGCGGTGGGTTCCCAATTAGGATTGGCGAATGCAGCAGGAAGGGCACTATGGGCACGACGGGCCTGTGTTTGTCTTTTTGGTGGCAGCGGGACACTACTTGTGCTTGCCACCTCACCAGCTTGAACTGCACTTATGGGACTCGCCACGTCAACACGTGTTACTGCAGTGCTGGTTTGACTACGACCGGGGTGTACTAGGCCGCTGGCGCTTGCCAGTTCACCAAAACGCTACCAAAAAACTGTTAGTGATCGCAGGGATCAGGCCTGACTCTGCGAACGCTGCAGTTATGCGTTTAGTGTTTTGTAAGTGACAGTGATCGATCGATACTGCACTTGGGTGGGCTGGGCCGGGCCGGGCGGAGGGGCAAAACGCAGGTGCTAGCAGGTATCTGGGCTGATCCCGCTAACACTGCGTTTTTGGGAACCCTAAACTGCTGGTGACGCTAGTATAGATCTGATCGGATCAGATATTGATGCGATCAGATACTATACCACTAAGGGAGGTGTACAGTGCGTGCGTGGGTGTTAGCGGTACTGGCGCTAATCTGACGCTGCCTGGGGCTGGTGCTTGCCAGTTCACCAAAACGCTACAAAAAAAACTGTTAGCGATCGCAGGGATCAGGCCTGACTCTGCGAACGCTGCAGTTATGCGTTTAGTGTTTTGTAAGTGTCAGTGATCGATCGATACTGCACTTGGGTGGGCTGGGCTGGGCCGGGCGGAGGGGCAAAACGCAGGTGCTAGCAGGTATCTGGGCTGATTCCGCTAACACTGCGTTTTTGGGAACCCTAAACTGCTGGGGACGCTAGTATAGATCTGATCGGATCAGATATTGATCCGTTCAGATACTATACCACTAAGGGAGGTGTATGGTGCGTGCGTGGGTGTTAGCGGTACTGGCGCTAACCTGACGCTGCCTGGGGCTGGTGCTTGCCAGTTCACCAAAATGCTACCAAAAAAACTGTTAGCGATCGCAGGGATCAGGCCTGACTCTGCGAACGCTGCAGTTATGCGTTTAGTGCCTTGTAAGTGACAGTGATCGATCGATACTGCACTTGGGTGGGCTGGGCGGAGGCACAAAACGCAGGTGCTAGCAGGTATCTGGGCTGATCCCGCTAACACTGCGTTTTTGGGAACCCTAAACTGCTGGGGACGCTAGTATAGATCTGATCGGATCAGATATTGATCCGATCAGATACTATACCACTAAGGGAGGCGTATGCTGCGTGCGTGGGTGTTAGCGGTACTGGCGCTAATCTGACGCTGCCTGGGGCGACGCATATCACCGCCGGGCGATCGGGGGGCTAAACCTTTATTCGGTAATAAACGGCGGGTGCCCTGACACTATAAAAATAAACGAACTAACCAGCGTCACCTGTAACGGTTATACGGTGATCAGTGGTGAAAGGGTTAACTAGGGGGCAATCAAGGGGTTAAAACATTTATTAGATAGTATATGGGGGTCCCTGACGCTATAAAACGCTGACGGCGAACCTAAATATTTACCTCACTAACTAGCGTCACCAGCGACACTAATACAGCGATCAGAAAAATGATCGCTTAGCGACACTGGTGACAGGGGGTGATCAAGGGGTTAAAACTTTATTAGGGGGGGTTAGGGGGGTACCCTAGACCTAAAGGGGGGTAATACTCACTGTCCCAACACAGTAACTGTCACAAACTGACACTATGCAGTAATCAGAAAAAAAAAAAAAAAAAACTGCTGGTGTCAGTTTGTGACAGGGGGGGGGGGTGATTGGGGGGGAATCGGGGGGCAATCGGGGGGGGGGATCGGGGTGTTTTGTGTGCCTGGCATGTTCTACTGTGTGTGTGTGTTGGTGCACTCACATAGATGTCGTCTCTCCTCGGGCCGGAACGGAAAATACCGACCCGAGGGGAGATGACATCACTTCCTTTGCTGCTGTTTAGCATACAGCAGCAAAGGAGTGTTCTCATTGGCCGGCGGCGATCGCGAGGGGGGGGCCACGAACGGATGGTCTCCCCCTCATCACCGATCGCCGCTGGACAAAAGACGACCGCCTCGGGCACCGGGGGGGGGTCCGATCGGACCCCCCACCCGCGGAAGGCAAATCACGTACCCTGTACGTGATTTTGCCCTCCGTGCCACTTTGACGACGTACATCGGCGTGAGGCGGTCGTCAAGTGGTTAAAATGGGTCTCTTGAAAAAGTATAATATCTACCCTAGTTTTATGTAAAGCATATAGAATTTGACCTCTTTTTGATTGTTTGATACCCTTACCATTATATGAACAGAGTTTCAATGAGAATGGCAAGGATTGTTTGGTTGCCACTTCCTGGCTTGCGAAGAAAAAAAAAAAAACAAAAAGAAAAGAAAAAACAAAAGAGGGAAAAGGTGGGAGGAAAAAACAAAAACAAAATGATGAGAGAGATAACTCTCTCTTTAGGTCTGGTCCTGGTCAGATACCAAATCTAAGTAAAAAAAAAAAAAAAATTTAAAACCCTTGATTAGACTATGGGGGGGGGGGGGATTCCTGATCTACCGGGGTACTCCCCCAATACAGGGGCTCGACGCCCTTCACCCCGAAACAAAGAATATGACTTTGTCCACTCTAATGCCTCGTACACACGGTCGGATTTTCTGATGGAAAATGTCCGATCGGAGCGTGTTGTCGGACATTCCGACCGTGTGTGGGCTTCATCGGACATTTTCCATGGGATTTTCCGACACACAAAGTTTGAGAGCAGGCTATAAAATTTTCCGACAACAAAATCCGATCGCGTCAATTCCGACCATGTGTGGCCAGGTCCGACGCACAAAGTGCCACACATGCTCAGAAGAAATTCCGAGACGGAACAGCTCGGTCTGGTAAAATTAGCGTTCGGAATGGATATAGCACTTTCGTCAGGCTGCAATGTTTGAAATAGTTTAATACAGCGCACTCTCTTCTTCTTTATAATGTGAGAAGAATGAAGTAGTTTTGCTGCTCATATTCACACAGACTTCTCACAAACTTCTCTCTTTATTATTTATTGTGATTCCCTCAATATATTTAGATTTGTCACATCTGACCAATTTTTTTTTGTTGGTTTTTAAATATTTCTTTTTTTTGGTCAAGGCTTTTTTTTTTGTGTTTGTATTTTTTCCAAGACTGATGTTTTTTTTTTTGTTTTTTTTGTGTGTGTTTTGTGTGTCAAGTTACCACAACACCATTGATATCTTGTATTATTTAATCTCAAGGAGGTTGTTTGGTGTTGGTGTCTCTTGTTAATTTCACATTGTATTTTTGAAATGTACCTGCCTCCTCACAAACAAAATGTCCTTTTTGAAGGAAAACACACATAGGCAAGTATAATTGAAAACAAAAATCCTTTATTATAGGGCTCAGAACCAAATAAAGAGGGAGGCAACGCTGGAGAAACAGCAGAAATTGGCAAAGCCTTGGACCCCCAGGGCAGACATCAATTATTTAACATCAAAATTGGTGACCTGAGGAGTCCTTATCTAAGGGAGTGCAGTCTGGTCCAGAAGTCCCAGAGATCTGGAAAGCAGCAGATGTCATCTGTGTCCCCAGGCTGTGGTACTACAAGAGGCTGCATATTTTGCCAGACCAGACTGAACCCAGGGTTATCACTTTCTGGTCTTCCTTAGACGCTTCCTTCCACGCTGTGGCTCTGGTGTTGGAGATGTGGCAGGAGGAGGAGTAGGAGGAGTAGGACCTGGAGGAGGAGGAGTAGGACCAGGAGGAGGAGGAGTAGGACCTGGAGGAGGAGGACTATGTGTGAACTCACACAGGAGTCATTGGCCCTCCTCCATCTGCATCATTTGCAGGCAGTTATGCCAGCAAAGTCCTCCTCCACAGTGTGGGGGGTTCTCAGGGTCTCTGTAGCCTTCCAAAAGAGGCCTATGGCAGCCTCCTCCAGGTTACTCCTCTTCCTGGCACTTTGTCTTTGCAGGTGTAGGGGAGGGACCTGGATATCAGGCAGCCTGCTTGGCCCGGCCACCTCCTGGCTGAGACTTCCCTGTGTATGAAAAAGGGACGTGGTTTTAGTTTTTGCATCATCAATCACAATCATAAATTAGTACTCCAAACTAACATCTAGTTAACATCATTGATTGGACAACCAGAAATATTTAGAAGAATGCTATACCTGGCTCAAGCTGGGCTCCTCCACATGTTGCTGCCTGGAAGGCCCAGGTTGGGCGTCAGAAGCCTCAGCTGGGGGGGAAGGAAGCGTGGAAGGAAGAGTGGAGAGTGATGACCTGGGTTCAGTCTGACCTGCCAGAAAATGCAGCCTGTCATAGTACCACAGTCTGGGGAGATAGATGTCATCTGCAGCTCCAGATCTCTGGGAATCCTGGACCTTACATAGTTACATAGTTAGTCAGGTTGAAAAAAGACACAAGTCCATCCAGTTCAACCTTAAAAACAATAAAATAAAATATATCGTACAATCCAATATACCCTATTCTATACCCACAGTTGATCCAAAGGAAGGCAAAAAACCCCAGCAGAGCATGCTCCAATTTGCTACAGCAGGGGAAAAAATTCCTTCCTGATCCCCCAAGAGCCAAAATCGGATTTTCCATGGATCAACTTTACCTATAAATGTCAGTACCCAGTTATATTCTGTACATTTAGGAAAGTATCCAGGCCTTTCTTAAAGCAATCAACTGAGTTGGCCAGAACCACCTCTGGCGGGAGTCTATTCCACATTTTCACAGCTCTTACTGTGAAGAAACCTTTGTGTATTTGGAGATGAAATCTCTTTTCCTCTAGACGTAAAGAGTGCCCCCTGTGTCCTCTGGGTTGACCGTAAAGAGAATAACTCAACACCAAGATCACTATATGGACCCCTTATATATTTGAACATGTTGATCATTTCCCCCCTTATTCTCCTCTTCTCAAGAGTGAATAAATTCAGTTCCTCTAATCTTTCCTCATAGCTGAGCTCCTCCATGCCTCTTATCAGTTTGGTTGCCCTTCTCTGCACTTTCTCCAGTTCCCCGATATCCTTTTTGAGAACTGGTGCCCAAAACTGAACTGCAAATTTCAGATGAGGTCTTACCATTGTGCTCCCTTAGATAAGTTCTCCTCAGGCCACCAATTAGGATCTTCAAATAGGTGATGTCTGCCGTGGCGATCACCTGCTTCACAAATTCCAACAAATTATCCAGCGCTGCTTTCCTCTTTGTTTGGTTCTTATATTTAGGGTGGTTTATCTGCCATAGACAAGGCAGCTCCCTGAACATATTAATGAATATGGGCATAAATTCCTCATCTTTAAATAGATCCATTTTCACTGCAAGACACAACACAAGACAAACCCTAATGTCAGCCTAAAGTCTACTAAACTTGTGCAAATACAGGCCTCAATGTATAAGCAGTATAGGCCCAATGTTAAATCTTACCTTCGCTATCACAATCAGCGCCTCTGTTACTCCTTCCTCCGCTCACATATCGTACGTACTACGCATGCGTGTTACACTTTACAGGCACTGCGCATGCGTGAAACTCCGCCCGCCCCTGACGTTCTTTCTAGTCTATTCTCCGCCCCTTCTTGTTCGTCGCAGTGGGGAAGAGCACATGGCGGAGTCAGAGCAGGTGTCAGATAATTACACCAACGAGGAGGAGGAGGAGAAAAGCCCGGAGCCTGAAACATCCCGATCAAGGAGGAGACGATATAAGGCATCAAATATGTCCTTTGGGGAGATGTTGGAGATGGTCGACATAATGAAGAGGGCCGACTAGGACGGGAAGTATGGACCTTACCCCAACCCCAATGTCAGAAAGGCCAAGATAATGGTGAAAGTGGTCAAGAGTCTGCACCGGAATTTCGGGGTACAACGATTGAAAGATCAGCTCAGGAAACGGTGATCAGACCTCAAATTAAGAGAGCACGAGCAGTACAGAAAGATCCGGAGAGTGCTGCAAAAAAGTAAGTAGTTGTGCTGTGTTCCGATTCTTTATGTTTATTACATTCGTGCTGCTCCATATGCTTTTCTTAACTGTTGCCCAGTTTAAAATGTCAACTTTCATGTTCATGGGCACATTATTCGTTCGTATTAAACATTGTTCGTTCGGCCTAGAAAACACCATTGTTTTGGCCATATGCATTTCACCACATTTTTTAGGGCCTACTTGTCTGAAACTAATTTGGTTGTGTAGATGGGTTTGTTACTAGAATGAAATGCTAACTAGATTCTGTGTAAGGAGAGGACACTCAGCAGCAGTTTTCACATCTGTACGCTGGAGCACTAGTGTGGGACACAAGAACACCCTTTTTATTAGGGATCCCACACAGGTGCTCCAGTGTATACTATAGGGGTGTCTCCATCTGTGAAGCTTGTACAAGACAGGTAAGTATTCAAGCTTGACAAAGGCCAAGACAAATGCAACATCTTTGAACTTTGCCAAAACAGACAATTGTACCCCACTTCCGAGCAATGTTTCATATTCCTATTTTTGCCATCAAATATCTGTGTGCTAAGTACACCTATTTTTCTTGTACATAGGGGATAAAAGACTCGGAGGACACCCCTCATCCGAGGAGACCACAGACCCCCCACCTCTGGAAGAAGGGGAAATCCACCTAAGACCAGCAGAACAGGAGGAGGAAGACGTGGTGGAAATTGGCACCACAACAGGTGAGTGTCTGCAACCACAGGCTCAGGTAAGAGATGGATGCCGCCATATTTATAATACATTGTGTTTTTTTGTTTCTATCTTTTTAGGGGATTGTGATGTTGTGGATCCAGATCCTTTCACCTCGGAAAGTGCCCAGATCCTGATCGGGGAGATCATGGGGTGTAATAGGGACTTGGAAAACATCGTGAAAGCCATCAATGATGTTCAGCAAAAAATGAACAACATCATTGATGTTTTAGGGAGAGTTTAAAACCCCGCAAAATCCCTTGGGTTTTTGTTGTGCCAAAATGTGGAAATTTGTGTGCATCTTCCAAATTTGGCTTTTCCTGGGGTGACTTCACCCCATCTGAACGCAATATCAAACACAGTTTGTAAATACTCAAGTCATATTGCCTTCAAGTTCTAACAAATGTGAACTTCTAAATTTGTGTATTTATTGTGGGTTTTACACATGCCTGTAATATCTTAAATGGACATTTCTACTTTTTCTAATGTGACCCCAAAAATTGTTAAACATGTTGGTTTGTTTTAAAAACCTTTTGGAAATGCACATGCGATTGTGCTGTTATTAAAAAGATTGTTAATCAAGATTGTGTGGATTATTGTCTCAACGCTACAACACTTTTGTGGTGCTCTAATTGGTGTTTTCTGTGACAATGGGGGTTATTTCATAAGGGAAAATACACTTTGCACTACAAGTGCAGTTTCAGTGCAGTTTCAAGTGCACTTGTAGTGCAAAGTGCCTTTTTAGTAAATAACAGCCAACAGTGCTTTGTAATGTTACACAATCACGCCATTTTCAGGACTCACCACATTTCTGTCAGGGTCAGCTAAAAAAACCAAAAGCAGTAAATGTCAAAGATTTGAGTTCTTTTTTTTTATTTTAAAAAGGATTTAGACATTGTCTGGCATATTGATAGCCCCCCTACCCGCAAAGAATTCAAGGTATCTTAGCCGGACATCATGGGCACTCGGGGGGCAAGCCAGGACGGCCACTTTCAAGCGCCGTCAGGGTTGATTCATGTTAAATTACGGCCTCAGGCCCAACTGAGCCAGCATAGTTGGCAGAATGTTGCCATAAAAAGTTGAGTAGAACACAGCACGCAAGGATGATGTGATTCAGTTTGCACTCCGCCATATGTATGGGTGTAAGAAATAGGCGTAACCGGCTGGCCATGATTCCAAACATGTTCTCCACCACTCTTCTGGCTCTGGCCAGCCGGTAATTAAAAACCCTCTGGTCCGGGGTGAGGGTCCTCATCGGGAATGGCCGCATAAGATGGTCCCCCAGCGCAAAAGCTTCATCCGCAACGAAGACGAATGGGAGTCCTTCCACATTGTCTTCTGGAGGTGGCAAGTCCAAGCTGCCATTCTGGAGATGCCTGTAGAACTCGGTCTGGGTGATGACTCCACCATCGGACATCCGGCCATTCTTCCCCACGTCCAAATACAGAAATTCATAAGTAGCCAACACCACCGCCAACATCACAATACTATTGAACCCCTTATAATTATAATAGTACGACCCCGAGTTGGGTGGTGGGACGATGTGGACTTGTTTCCCATCAATTGCCCCTCCGCAGTCTGCCATTCCTGTGGCGTGGAAGGAAACTGTGGAGTCAAAACCAAAAAAAAAAAATTAGTCTTTGTGCACATAAACAGGGAAAGCAGATTAGACACAAACATTGTTGGCCAACATCAAGATAACATTTATTAGAGGAAATTTTTAAAAACCAAAGTATAAGGTCCAACTATCAGATTCCCCCTCCCCCCTCTTCTGGGCCATTTCTAACATTATAGGGGGGGGGGGGACTCTGGGACAGGTAACCCTCTCCACTTCATTGAGAGATGAATGCCTAAATAATGGGTATTACTTTGAACAGCCCCTCCTTAGTTACACTATTGACAGCCCACTGGACAGGTAAGAAGTGTCATAATACAAAGATATAAATACACACTGTACACATTAGGACATTCTGCTATTACCTATCAAGATAATAATAGTATACAAAAACTTGAAACAGTACCACAAAAACTTGAAATAGTACCACTTGAAAGTATACAGGCAGGCCCTTGCACTACATGCTTTGGGGAATTCATCCATAAATATGACCACAAAAGAGGTGGGTATAGTATGTATAGGTTTGGCAAAGTCAGCAGATAGATGATTGAGGATAGATAGAGAATTGGTATCAGCAGTTGGGGGGAGGGAGGATTCCAAATGATTTGGGGACCCCCCAAAAAAAGCCTCAGGCACTCTGCCTGAATTTTAAGCACCAATCACATTTCAAAACATTTTAGGGGTGTTTGGGGTAAAGCACTACTATGGAGCTGATAAAATACATTGTTAAGTGACTACATGAGGTGAATATAGGGCCTGTAGACCATGCTGGGCAGGTAAGTGAAGGCAAATATGTATGAAGGAGCAAAAAAATAATTACATAAAAATCCAGCATGCATGAGGACAAAGGGGACATTCACAGCATATTACAATCATGGTAATTAGGGAATGAGGAAAGAAATACAATTTATTATCAAACATTATATACAATAAAATGTGATATTAAAGGATAAAAATCTTACCTTAATATACTCCTTCTGCAGGACCTGGATGATGGCAGAACAGGTCTCTGGGATAATGATCCCCAGAGCCTGGGGGGAGATGCCTGTCGAGAACTTCAAGTCCTGCAGGCTTCTCCCCGTCGCCAAGTACAGCAGGTTGGCGACGAGCCTCTGCTCCGGAGTGCTGGCTTGCCTCATGCAGATATCCTGCCTGCTAACGTAGGGGGTCAGCAAAGCCAACAAACGGTGAAATACGGGTCTGTCATCCTGAGAAAGTTCCTGAAATCAGGATTATTCTCACGGATCTCACGGAGCAAAGGCATATGACAGAACTGGTCACGCTGAAGCAACCAATTCTTGGTCCATGAACTGCTCCCCATCCTGTTCATGGACTGGACTTGTGTCAGGACCTCAACACCAAGCCTCCGCACAGCACGACTGAGGAGTACGTATACGCAACATGGCTAGAAAACGGTCGGCTGCTCAGAACGAGGTAACAGAACGCACTGAAGAACAGCAAGGCCTGTGAAGAGCGACCTGAAAAACAGTAACGAACGAACAAGAACACAATGACAAGTCAATGGTACTCGCTGCACGCACTGAAGAGCAGATACAAACCCACAAGCACAAACTGAACAGCAGAAAACGATCTGAAAACCACGAGTCTGAAAAAGCACGAATCGTCTCTCACCAAACTTTTACTAACACGAGATTAGCAAAAGGAGCCCAAGGGTGCCGCACTTGGTTCTGAACTGGCCTTTTCTAGTCTCGTTGTACGTGGTGTACGTCACCGCGTTCTTGGCGAGCGGAAATTCCAACAACTTTGTGCGACCCTGTGTATGCCAAACAAGTTTGAGCCAACATCCGTCAGAAAAAAATTGATGGTAGCTCCAGGGCTGTTACCACAGCCGGGATATCCGATGGACCACGAATACTTAACCACTTTCCCTCCTTCTGGATCTGTAGCTGGAATGGAAAATTCCAACGGTAAGAAATATTTAGGTCTTGTAACAATGCCAGGAGAGGTTTTAATGCCTTCCTCTTTTCTAGGGTGAAACGGCACAGATCTGACAACAATTGTATCATATTCCCTTTATAATTGATTAGGCCTTTGCTCGCGCCTTCCTCATAATGTCCTCTTTTACATGGAAGTAGTGTATTCGGCATATAATATCTCTTGGTTTAGCTGGGTCGAGGTTTCGTGGCCCCAAAGCACAGTGAACCCTATCGAGTTCCAAATTGACCGGCTCAATTGTCCCCAATATAGAGATAAAAATGCCTTTTACCATTTTGGGAGATCCTCAACCCCCGTTGCTTCCGGTAACCCTCCAACCTGAATATTATTCCGCCGATTGCGATGATCTTGATCCTCTATAAGAGAGTACAATGTTTGTATATGAGATTAATGCATATCTAATCGTTGGTCCTGCACATGGACAGCATCAGCCTAAGTTGTAACAGAGCCCTCTAACTCTGATATTTTAACCTGGGTTGCTTGTAGATCTGTTTTAACCGCCTGGATATCAGTGCGATATCCTTGCTCCAAACGCTGTACAAATGCCTCCATTTCACTCCGTGTTGGTATAGCTTTTAAGAATTCTCGCAAATCCCCCCCCTTCTGCCCCATCCAATCCCTGGTCCATGCCTGGTGTTTGTATAGGCTGGGAAGGCAAAGGCGGAGGGGGAGGCAGAGGTGGAGAGGGGTGAGGCGAAACACTCTGCGAAATACTCTGCGATTCTTGTAGAGCAGCTGCAACAACAGACTCAGATTGTTGGATAGCAGGGCTATATACTGGAGAGCAAGATGGAGTATAAGATGGAGTGGAAGCAACCCCTATATGCTGATCTGTATCTTGACTTATAGACTGACTCGCTTGACTCGCTTGCCGGGCCTTCTGCGGAGCCATCTGTTGCCATCATTGCTATTATGCTAGAGGAGCGAGTCAGTCTACCGACGGAAAAAAAGTCCTGAACACCAGTTTGCGGGGATACAGGTGTAATACCAGATAGGCCATTAGGAGCACCTAGTCTCCTCCTTCCCATGAGAACCAGGGACAAACCAGGGAATCCGGAAGGGGAACCGGGGGGGGGAGGGGTCTGTGCAAATATTGATGCAAATGCTGAAGCTAAGGGGACCATTGTAGGAAAAGCAGGAACAGAGGTAGAAGCAGGAAAGTCCTTGGATACCAGAGGATTCCAGATTATGCAGAGGGCAAAAAAAAAATGGAGCACAAATAATACAAGCTCAAGGCAATGTTGATACAACACAATGCATTGCAATGTTAATGCAGTACACTGTAAGCGGTGACAACAGTGATGAAAGCAGGGACAAGCAGAGGTTAAGCAGAGTTAAGCAGGGGTTATGCAGGTTATGCTGGGATGCTGGGAAGCTGGAATGCAGGGGGTATGCAGGTTATGCTGGGATGCAGGGGTTATGCAGGTTTATGAAGGTTAAGCAAGTTAAATTGAAATTATGCAGAGATTATGCAGATTATGCTGGTTAGGTTCATGCAGGTTATGCTGGTTATACTCAGGCTCAGAGGAAGTGGGTTGAATGACGCTGGCTATTGGACTAAAGGCATATTGTGGGAGAAAAGAATTACTTAGGTGGAGAGCTCTGGATTAAAAATGAATATTGCAACATAAACTCTACTTTTATTGTATTTTTTAATGGCCTGCAAACTATTACCATGTTATTTTTGGCTAGCGTTTTGCTTTAATATGCTTCTTTGCATATGCTTCAGAAAGGTGGAAGTACAGGAGCGCCCCGGTGTCCAGTAAATGCAGGTTTAAAAACGTTTTATTTGGAGTAACAACAATAACACGTGAGGCAGCAGCCCAGGCCCCAATACGGCCCACCACCTTCTCCTCAAGCCGGGCACTAATGTCTGGAAGTAAATCCTTCCCACCTGCCCACACTTCCTCACATCCACAAGCAGTAATTGATGAAGTCAGTCCAGCATGATCTTCACCCCCAAAGAGCATATTTGCATATGCTAGCACTCCAGTACCACCAAAGGTACAATGATGGCAGATAATATGCAGATTTTATTGCTGCAGTGTCGGAGAGATTTTCAGGTTTTTTATTGGTCAAATAGTGAAGAAAGAGTGAGCATATCAGCCTTGGATCAAGTGCCTTAATAACAAGTTAAAAAACACAGATTTTATTTTTCTACGCTGACGGGTTTCTTTTAGAACTGTTAATTTTTTTAAACTATATTGTTATTTAATTAGCCAATGAGAACAGAAGTATTTCTCTTTATTTCCTTGGGCTATGCAGTATCACAGTCGATGTGTTAGCTAAGGAGTTTAATACTACCAGAAGAAAGAGATTCAGAAGATGAAATGATTGTGCAGTGTTTAGTTCAGTAAATAGAAAAAAGTGATGTTATAGGTTTTGCAGTCTTTTTGGCAGGTTACATTTTGCTTCTACTGTTATCTGAAATGATATTTTTTCTAGATGTCTGGTCTGGTAATGTACTACTGCTAAAAGACTAAAACAGAATTTCTTTTTTGGGATATTTTTTTATCTGTGGAAACATGATCCGTTAAAATGATTTGGATGGTCACTGTGACCTGTGAATTTTTTACCACCATATCAACATCTTTTGATATGGTGTCCATGGAGATGGCTAGCAAATTGCTAGTGAAAAGCACAGTTTCTGGGTTGAAAGATGAAGTTATATTAAAGGATATTTTTTTCTCTTTTTGCCTTACATGACATGTTGCTTCTCAATGTCCTCACCTTTTCCTCTCTATCTTCATGGGGTTGCACGTTCCTGGCTCACACCTATAGATACTGCATGAGTCTGTAGTGATGACCCCCGATGTGGCCGCTAGAAATGAGCTGGATCCCTCTTACCTGTTCTGTTTGCAGTCCTATTAGGAATCTGACAATCTCAGACTTCATAAACATACAGGGAGGGCTGAGGGTGCAGGATACCCAAGGTACTCACAAATCTCGAAGGACGTCTTCCTGAATATCTTATCCCAGCAGTTTTAGGCCCTTTAGTAGCAGCCTCAAAATAATGATCATAGAAGAGGGGGCAGCCAGTAAGTCATCCGTAACCCTATGTGAGCAGTTGCAGTCCTTAACCACTTGACAACTGGGCACTTAAACCCCCTTAATAACCAGACCAATTTTCAGCTTTTGGTGCTCTCACATTTTGAATGACAATTACTCAGCCATGCAACACTGTATCTATATGAAATTTCTGTCCTTTTTTTCACACAAATGGAGCTTTCTTTTGGTGGTATTTAATCACCGCTGGGTTCTTTATTTTTTGCGCCGTAAAAGAAAAAAGACCGAAAAATCTGTAAAAAAATGCATTTTTCTTCATTTCTGTTATAATATTTTGCAAATTAGTAATTTTTCTTAATATATTTTGACCAAAATTTATACCGCTACATATCTTTGGTAAAATTAACCCAAATCGGTGGATATTATTTGGTCTTTGTGAAAGTTATAGAGTCCAAAAGCTATGGTGCGAATATCTGAAAATTGATCACACCTGAAGTACTGACGGCCTATCTAATTTCTTGAGACCCTAACATGCCAGAAAAGTACAAATACCCCCCAAATGATACCTTTTTGGAAAGAAGACATTCCAAGGTATTTAGAAAGATGCATGGTGAGATTTTTGAAGTTGTCATTTTTTCCCACAATTCTTTGCAAAATCAAGGTTTATTTTTTACTTTTTTTTTTTCCCCACAAAATTGTCATATTAGCAGGTTATTTCTCACACACCACATATGCATACCACAAATTACACCCCAAAACACATTCTGCTATTACTCCCGAGTACGGCGATACCACATGTGTGAGACTTTTACACAGCGTGGCCACATACAGAGGCCCAACATGCAGGGAGCACCATCAGGCGTTCTGTAGCTTCCAGGCCAATTCTGACATTTCTCTCCTACATGTAAAAATCATCATTTATTAGCTAGAAAATTACATAGAACCCCAAAATATTATATATGTTTTTTTAGCAAAGACCCTAGAGAATACAATGGCGGTCATTGCAACTTTTTATCTCGCACGGTATTTGCGCAGCAATTTTTTTAACGCGTTTTTTTTGGGAAAAAAACTGTTTTGTGCTTTACAAAAACCAAAACAGTAAAGTTAGCCTAATGTTTTTGCATAATGTGAAAGATGAAGTTATACTGAGTAAATAGATACCCAACATGTCACCTTTCAAAATTGCACGCGCTTGTGGAATGGCGCCAAACTTTGCTACTCAAAAATCCCCATAGGCGACGCTTTAAAATTTTTTACTGGTTACATGTTTTGAGTTACAGAGGAGGTCTAGGGCCAAAATTATTACTCTCGCTCTACCGATCGCAGCGATACCTCACATGTGTGGTTTGAACACGGTTTTCATATGTGGGCGGGACTTACGTATGCGTTTGCTTCTGCATGCGAGCACGCAGGGACAGGGGCACTTTAAATTTTTTTTTTTTTTTTTATTGTTCATTTTACTTTATTTATTTTAGTTTGATGCTTTTTTCCAAAAAAAAAAAATTTGACCACTTTTATTCCTATTACAAGGAATATAAACATCCTTGTAATAGGAATATGGCATGACAGGTCTTCTTTACAGTGAGATATGGGGTCAATAAGACCCCACATCTCACCTCTAGGCTGGGAAGCCTGAAATAATAAAAAAAAAAAAAAACGATCCTGGCTTCGATCGTAGCGGTGAGTCGGTAGAAGCGCGGGAGGGGGGGACATCCCCTCTCGCCTCCCGTAAGAACGATCAAGCAGTGGAACAGCTGCTATGATCGTTCTCATGGTGTAGGGAATCGCCGGCTGAAAAAGCCGATATCTGAATGATGCCTGTAGCTGCACCCATCATTCAGATATCTCCGCACAAAGTCAAGGACGTTGTATGACGGCCGGTGGGCGGGAAGTGGTTAAAACGCATTTTTTTTTTTAACACAAAGTTGTCCATTTATACAATATTTCTACCACATAACATGTACATACCAAAAATGACACCCCAAAATAGATTCTCCTGCTCCTCCTGAGTACGGCGATACCACATGTGTGAGACTTCCACAGCCTGGCCACATACAGAGGGCGAGTACAGCTGAGCATGGCAGGGTATGGCGGGGTATTGCGGAGTATGGCGGAGTATGGCGGGGTATGGCGGGGTATGGCGGAGTATGGCGGGGTATTGCGGAGTATGGCGGGGTATTGCGGAGTATGGCGGGGTATGGCGGGGTATGGCGGGGTATTGCAGGGTATGGCAGAGTATGGCAGAGTATGGCAGAGTATGGCAGAGTATGGCGGGGTATTGCGGAGTATGGCGGAGTATGGCGGGGTATTGCGGGGTATGGCGGGGCATGGCAGAGTATGGCGGGGGGCATTGCAGGGTATGACGGGGGCATTGCAGAGTATGGCGGGGGCATTGCAGAGTATGGCGGGGGCATTGCAGAGTATTGCGGGGGAATTGCAGAGTATTGCACAGCATTGCAGAGTATTGTGGGGGCATTGCAGAGTATGGCGGGGGCATTGCAGAGTATTGTGGGGGCATTGCAGAGTATTGTGGGGGTATTGCAGAGTATGGCGGGGTATTGCGGAGTATGGCGGGGTATGGCGGGGGCATGGCAGAGTATGGCGGGGGCATGGCAGAGTATGGCGGGGGCATGGCAGGGTATGGCGGGGGCATTGCAGAGTATGGCGGGGGCATTGCAGAGTATGGCGGGGGCATTGCAGAGTATTGCGGGGGAATTGCAGAGTATTGCACAGCATTGCAGAGTATTGTGGGGGCATTGCAGAGTATGGCGGGGGCATTGCAGAGTATTGTGGGGGCATTGCAGAGTATTGTGGGGGTATTGCAGAGTATTGTGGGGGTATTGCAGAGTATTGTGGGGGCATTGCAGAGTATTGTGGGGGTATTGCAGAGTATTGTGGGGGTATTGCAGAGTATTGTGGGGGTATTGCAGAGTACTGCACAGCATTGCAGAGTATTGTGGGGGTATTGCAGAGTATTGCAGAGTATTGTGGGGGTGTTGCAGAGTATTGTGGGGGTGTTGCAGAGTATTGTGGGGGTGTTGCAGAGTATTGTGGGGGTGTTGCAGAGTATTGTGGGGGTGTTGCAGAGTATTGCACAGCATTGCAGAGTATTGTGGGGGTATTGCAGAGTATTGTGGGGGTATTGCAGAGTATTGTGGGGGTGTTGCAGAGTATTGTGGGGGTGTTGCAGAGTATTGCACAGCATTGCAGAGTATTGTGGGGGTGTTGCAGAGTATTGCAGAGTATTGTGGGGGTGTTGCAGAGTATTGCACAGCATTGCAGAACGTTAGGGATGGCTGAGCAGGGATGGATGGATGCCTGGATGTCTCTGTGCAGCGCTATAGGCACTACACATACAGCCCACAGCGCTGCAGACATCCATCCATCCGCCTCTCCGGTCACTGTGTACCGATCGGGGAGGAGAGGGGGAGGAGAGGAACCGGCGTCATCAGATGACGCCGGTCTGTTTACATGTGATCGCGCCGTCATTTGACGGCGCGATCACATGGTAAACGGCCGCGATCAGCGGCCATTTACCGGGATCCGTGATGCGCCGGGTCCTCTGGACCCGGCGGTCACGGATGTGTTCGGGTGCGCGCCCCAGGGGGCGCGCGAGAGGGGAATTCTGGGAGGACGTCATAGTACGCCCTCCCAGAGTTATCCAACCACCCTGCAGCCGTCATTCGGCTATGGGCCGGTTGGTAAGTGGTTAAGCATCACCTTCTGGTGTCTCATGCTAAAGGAGTACTTCCATACTTGGAACTATAAGTGAATGGTCCCACCCCTCCAACCCAGATTCCACAGGCAAGTTTCCTCAGAATCTCAGCCCATAGCACCTGCTGAGGCCTAGTAGTAGTAATTCTTCTGGAACACACACATACTTCCTCCAAGGAGAGAAGTCCCAGGAGAGAGAGAGACCAATCCAATCCCCGCAAATATTTATCTTATCCCCAGCCACACTTTCTGGGTCAGCCTCCCAGGAATTGGCTAGGATGCAATAAACATTCTCAACCCCAGTGACTGATCCTCCCACACTATTGCTTGAATATGGAGCAATCAAACACTGGGTTTAGGGAAAAACCTGATGTGACGGACCACCTGGCACCCCGACTGGGTGCCACCGCCAAACGGTGCCTCCTGCCCTCCAAACCCTTCCAGCAGACTGATAGCTAATACCAGCCCTTTACCCCAACCATCATATGCAGACAAGATGTTGAGGCAAAACCAAAAGGAACTGTTTATTGAAACCCAGACACATACTTTATACCTTCAGGAGGACAGTTGGTAGTAGCTGGGGCAAACTGGTCAAATGCTGCATTATTCAGCTCTCGAGGACCATCCGGGGCAATATAAGAAATATACCCAAGAAAAACTACATGTCCCTGGCTGGTAAAGGTGCGTCTGCACAATCTGTCCGGCACAATGTTCCTGCAGACACACCACTGTTCTGGGGACTTCCAGGCTCGAAATACTCCCAGACAGTCAAAGGGTTTTAGGACCTGACTCACCTCCATGCTCTGACCAGGAGAAGCAGACAAAATCCCCGGTCTCCTCCATGGGTCATACTCAGTGGGTAGAAGGCTAGCCCATTCTTTCCTCCGAAAGCCCCTGTCTCGGTTGGGTCTCTTACACCCAAGTAGACCTAAAAAATAAATTGCAGCTCAGCTGGCTACAGCAGAGCCATATACTAAATTTAGCCAGCCCAGGGCTACACATCCAAAGAGACACAGGGGTTGATTTACTAAAACTGGAGAGTGCAAAATCTGGTGCAGGTGTGCATGGTAGCCAGCTTCTAACTTCAGTGTGCTCAATTAAGCTTTGAGAGAAAACTGGAAGCTGATTGCTTTTTATGCAGACCTGCACCAGATTCTGCGCACTTCAGTTTTAGTAAATTAACCCCACAGCTGGGTGGCAACTCACTCCCCTGCTACCCCACCTCCCTGCTCCTGAACTGTTCCTTCACAACAGTGCGTGTCAGATACTCAAGTGAACTCCCCTTTTCTGAAGCTTGAAGAACTCTATGATATGTTTCTGCGCACATAATAAACTGTACACAGCAATGTTTAATATGATGTAATTATTGCATTCATTAAAAAAAATGCATTTAATACCACTTTAAATGATTAAAAAAATCCCTTGTGTTATACTATACTAGATCTAAATAATCTACATCCGCACCTTTGAAGCAATAGAACAAATATGCTTGCTGAATTTTCCATAGGGGTAATCCATCAAACCTTTATTATTTCGGACAGCTCACGTTACCCACCAGTAACTGCTGCTCCCCTGGTGCTATTCGCCCTCCTGCAAAGCCTAGGCCACTCTTGACAATTAGGCCTCATGCACTATGGACGTTATAGTATGCCTTGAATGATACTCGTGACTCTTTAGAAACGTGCAAACCATGTCTAAAACAAACAATGCTGCTGCTACAGATAAGTATATTAGCAGGTTTCACTTACTGATAACACTCCTGTTTTGCTAAAAGGTCTGTCTGAGAAAAAAAAATGATTGTCTGCAGGCTCTAATGATATCAAACACCCACAACACACTTGGTAGCCAGAGAATATGTCACTTTTACCTAGGCTATAAGTGACACAGGGAACCAAGGGAACCAATCATAGTGGTTCATGATTATGTATCACTATGTCAGATGACACAGTGGTCACATGAAGACTGGAGGTTTCAGTGAAAGCCTTCAGGTGGCAGTGTTCATCTGTGGTTTTACTGTATCTCTTTAAAGTGGAAGTAAATTCATCGATTCAACAGTTTAAAAAAACAGTTACATTACCGGCACGTGTCGGGAATGTAACTGTCACATTGGTTGCGCTCTCAACCAAACTGTCAAACCATCCAATGGCTGGTGTCATAACTGATCACATGTTCAGCATCATGGCAGTTGAAGATTAAACAGAGGCCAAGATGGCAGTTTCCTTGGCTGAAAACGATAGGAGGTTTTACTTCCACTTTAATAGTGTAACTGTTAGATACAGTTGTTTTATTTGAAATAATAAATCACTTAAAGGGGCTGTAAACCCTAATGTTTTTTCACCTTAATGCATCCCATTCATTAAGGTGAAAACATTTCTGGCAGTGACCCCCCAGCCCACTGTTTTACTTACCTGAGCCCCTTCATCCCCTTGGCAGAGACGCGCTCTCCCTCACTCCACGGGGTCCTGGCTCTTGATTGGATAGATTGATAGCAGCGCAGCCATTGGCTCCCACTGCTGTCAATCAAATCCAATGATGCGGGTGGCGGGGCCGAGTCCAGCATTCGTGTCTATGGTTGCAAATGCTTGACTCAGGAGCACGCCTGCAAGGTAACCCCCCAGGAGACCGCTTCTCCTAGGGGGTTATCTGATGCGTGTAGGAGCCGCAAGAGCCACTGGGGGATCCTAGAAGAGGATGATCGGGGCCACCCTGTGCAAAACGAGCTGCACAGTGGGGCTAAGTATGACATGTTTGTTATTTAAAAAAAATACACAAAGCTTTACAATCACTTTAAAAATTTTACTTTTTTACTTGACATTTTTGCGCATTTGTCAGCCTATGATAAAAAATAGAGCAGGGAATTTTATTGATAAAACAGTATCCAAAAACAAAGCCAAATATGTTCTTTAAAACATATATAAAAATATTAACCGATTGCTGACAGGCTCACACTGATATACGTCGGCAGAAGGGCACGTACAGGTAGATTAATGTACCTGTACGTTGCCCTTTAAGAAGCGGTTTGTGGGAGCGCGCGGGCCGCTGCGACCTCCGTGAGTGTGATCGCGGGTCCCGCAGACTCGTTGTCCGCGGGGGATACCAGCGATCGCCTCACGGAGAGGAAGAACAGGGAAATGCTGATGTAAGCAATAGAAATTTAAAAACCATGCTAGACTTAATAAAATTAAGACAAAGGCAGCGACGCAGTAGTGGGATACACACAAATAGATGAATTGGAAAAGAGCTGCGCTCAAAACGTGAATCATAAATGATGAAATCAGTCTATAAATTAATAAATCAGTAGTCCAGTAGCAACAAACAAATGCTCTGAAAATTTTCGTATGAGTTTTCCTAGGACTTTTCCCAAGAATTTTTATTTGAAATTCTATCCATCTATAGTCACCTTTATAATTATATACTGTACACAAAATGCTCTTACTTTCCTATGTATAAGAACCGTTTAAGGCTATTCATTGCTACCAGATAGAATCTGTATTCTTTTTTCTGTAACTGTTATTTTTTTTTTTAGCCCCAGAGCTGAAACGAATAAATTGCCCTGGATTTCCAAGAACAGATTTTCCCAAAAAAGTTTTATAAATAGGACTCTTTTTGGTTAATCATTATGTAAAGGTCATGATGACTATTATGTATCACTTGTCATTTCGTAGTGGTAAAACCCTTTCAATCTGTGTAACTGGGAACAAGCCACAATTGTATATCCTTAATATGGAAGTGAAAGAATGGAAGTTTCTGAAAGGGGATTTCCATTATTGGAGACAGAATAAGTGCTTTCCCAGTATTCCTAATCAACTATTTTCAAAATTCTCAGAAAAAGTAGTCAAATTGCAAAGAATTTTTATTTGAACTTTCCACAGTACCACATACAGTATACTTCCAAAATGTACACATTTGATGTTATTGATGTAGCATCATGCCTTAAGCTAAATTTAGTGTTTGGACTCTACTGTACTCAGTGGAGTAGTGATCTGTTTTTTGGTCTGGTCAGGTTTCCCTAAGTTTGGTGGCTGATTACCCCTGCTTGCTTCTGTAGGAAGTTTCCAGAAGATAGAATAGGAGGATCAACCACTGAGTTATCAATATTTATCGGACCTCAGACCGAGTAAGAGGCACCAAGAGGGTGGAGAGATGATAAATATTTGGGAGACTTGTTCAGAGTGCTTTTGTCCTGGGGCAGCTACCCATGGGATGTAGTCTGTGTATTGGAGGGGCTATTAAGCCTCAGTTTGTGCTTAGCTAAAGACTCAAAATAAGTTTGACTAAGGATAATTGCTGGAGGGTATCTCCTTTGTGTCAGAAACCATCAATCAGACCGAGACAGAAGTGCAGTCAAAATCACACTTGTTTAATAATAATAATAGTAAAAGGTAAACAGAGCAACGTAGCCAAATCATAGCGAGAGTTCGGTAACCAGGATGGATAGTCAGACAAGCCAGGACATCAGGGAGCCAGAGATCAGCGTACTTCAGGACAAGCCAGGAAATCCGGAAACCGGAGAATCAGTGTAGTAGAACAGCAAGCAGGATCAGGAACCAGAAGGGACGTCAGCAATGGCGACCCTAGGGGGGGGCCAGAGGGGGCCCTGACCCCCCCAACATTATGCTGTGCCCCACCATGTGCCCCCCCCAAAAAAAAAAAATTTTATTGATTTTTTGTAAAAAAAAAAAAAAAGTCTAAGAGGGAGAGAGTCCCCAGTCAGCTCCTGCGGGTGATTCCTCCCCTCTCCCCTGCTCCCTGACACTGCATAATGCGAGCGTTCACACAACCACGGCCGCCCGATCTGCTCCTTCACCTGCATCCTCATTGGCAGGGAGAAGAGCGAGTTGCAGGAAGGACTCCACCAGGACTCTCAGTTACTGAAAAAACAGACTGATTTCTCCCGTCCTTAGGACAGGAGGACCAGCCTGTAAATTCCAAGAGATGCCAGACCAGCGCTGTCAATAGCAGGGGCAGTACAGCAAGAGGAGGCTGGGGAACCCCACAGTGACAGAACACCAGGGCCCGGAGGCAAGACAACCTTTGCAACCCTGATAGTTCTCCCACTGCTTTGGATCCTTATATTTTCTTGATATGCTGGTGACATAAATCTCTTGTTTTCTGCCACCCTGGGGGACCCCAATACAGTAGGAAGGGAGCTCACTGCAGAACATGTGAAAGGGCCCGTTGTGGGGTTGTAGTAAAGGGCCCAGGGAGATATATATATATATATATATATATATATATATATATATATATATATATATATATATATATGCATTTTATAGTTGCCCCCCTACTTTTGTCCCTGTCCCCCCATGTGCCCCCCCTAAATTTGAAAGCTGGATACGCCACTGGACGTCAGCCAAGCAAATCTTCAACAGGTACACAGGAGAGAGTCAGAGAGTCTCTGGATGTGTTGACCAAGGCGAAGGCAGAGAGGGACCGAACTGAACAGCTTAAGTAACCAGCAGAACTTATGAACAGGATATCATCATCAGGTGAGTCACCGTGGAAAAGATTGGAGGTGGCAATTAACCGACAGCTGAGCGGCCTGCTCTGAGAAGGAAGGGCTGACTCTGACCGTAGATCCCAGGTGTGAATGTGCTTGGGGAAGTAAGTGCCAGAGGCTGCTGTAAGGACTGGGGCTTCTCACATAGAGTTCTAGATTCACTGGCCATTCCTTCTTACCCCCAGAAAATAATAATATTACAAGAGGATTCTATCTAGAGTTTGTTCTCCTGATAATTACTTCTAACATTTTGGAGTATCCTATACCCTTATACTCTACTGATCAATTTCTTTGCAGTAAATCGAAAAACAGATATTCCCTGGACTGAGCCAGAGTTGTTGGTCTGCTGGAAGTGTGCCTGCCTGGGTATGGCAGCCTCTGTACGAACGAAGTCCTTGGGTAATCTACAGCGGCCTTTTGGGGCCGGGTGCTACATTCTTTTTAGGATAATTGGGTTCAACTAATCAAATTTTGCCATTCATTTAATGAAAACAGTGTATCCATAGGCAAAACCTTTTATTTTAGATTTGACTGAGTTAGACCCAGTCTGTGTTCCTACTGAGGAGCTTCACCCCCTATTGTACTGGTGACTACTGTCACCTCTGGCAGCAACATAAAAAGGTTACGTAGAGAGATAAAGGGAGGGGTGGAGGAGCTGGGCCTGCACCAAGGATAACTAGACAATCCCAGAAGAGAAGAGGACTGTGACATGCAAGAATGGAAGGGGCAGTGGTAGGGAATTGACTCTCCTGGAGTAGTCAATTTTGAAGGCACATTGTAGGTAAAAAAAACAATTTGTGAAAAAAAACCCTGAAAGTAATGCCCTGTACACACGGGCAACAAATGACCAACAGTCTTTCTGACGGACTTCCGATGGACTTTCCAACGAAAGGACTTGCCTACACACGATCACACCAAAGTCCGACGGATAAGTATGATGATGTACACCGGACTAAAATAAGGAAGTTCATAGCCAGTAGCCAATAGCTGACCTAGCGTCGTTTTTCGTCCGTCGGACTAGTATACAGAGCGCATTTCACGATAGGAACTGGGTCCGGCGGAGTTCCGACGTAAAGATTTTAAACAAGTCCGTCAGATTTTTGACAGAAACAGTCCGCTGAAGCCCACACACGGTTGGATTGTCTGCCGGATTCGGTCCGTCAGACCAGTCCAGTCGAAAAGTCCGCTCGTGTGTACAGGGCATAAGAATTTAAAATACTTAATTTTTCTGTGCTTTTACCTGCAATTTTTTGAGTTGGTGACAGGGTCTAAGTCTTACTCCAGTTAACACTTCAATAGTTACAGCAACACATTTATTTTTTATTTTTTGGGAAAAACATTTTAGGGCTCATGCACACAGGCGTATGGTTTTTCAGGTGGCTCTTGCCACATATTGTCCTTTGTTTCTGGGATGCAGACAGCTATTGCCACCTAGTGTCCCTCTTGCTAAGAAACAGGCGGCTCTTGCCACCTAGCTCACTTTGATTCGAGGATGCAGGGGGCTCTTGACACCTAGCATCCTTCATTTCTAGGATTCCCGCAACTTAGCATCTTTTTTTTTTTTTTTTTTGAAAGATTTAATTTACAGCAGGGACTCCTAACGGGGGTTGGTTATATAACTGTTTTCCAATAATTTTTTTTTTTTTTTAAACTGTAGATATAAAATGGTAAAGTCTGATGTTTAACAAGACCCAAGAGATCATTTCCAAGACAGCTGAATATTTTTTTTTTTTTTTTTTTTTTGTTAGTTTTCACACACATATGGAACACACAAAGAAAAAAAACCCCCAACAGATCAAGACGATGAAATCCAAGGTGTATATTGAGGTGTGTTTGTCATACATCCACACACATACATATATGCGTTTATCCACATCAACACCTAATGGGGCGTACACACGGTCAGACTTTTCGTCTACAAAAGTCCAACGGACGCCGACGGACTAAAGCTGGCTGGTAATCCGATCGTGTGTGGGCTTCCCCGGACTTTCAGCTGACTTTTTCAGCCTCAAATCCGACGGACTTTAGATTTGAAACATGCTTCAAATCTTTACGTCGTAACTACGACAGACCCCGAAATCCGCTCGTCTGTGTGCTAGTCCGACGGACAAAAACCCACGCTAGAGCAGCTATTGGCTACTGGCTATCAACTTCCTTATTTTAGTCTGGTGTACGTCATCACGTACGAATCCGTCGGACTTTTGTGTGGTCGTGTGTAGGCAAGTCCGTTCGTTAGAAAGTCTGCCACAAGTCCGCCGCAAGTCCGCCGGAAGTCTGTCGGACAGGCTGTCGGACTTTTGTAGACGAAAAGTCTGACCGTGTGTATGCCCCATTAAGGTCACCTAAACAATAAAGTCCAAAGATATAGTTAGCGTGGGGTAAACGACTAACAATGGAGCTTTAGGTGGAATTAAAGGGGCTGTGAAATAACGCAGATTCCTTCCAACACTGAACGTTAGTAAACTGCCAAAGTGGAAATGGAGGGGGGAGGCAGAAACTGATTTTTTTTATTTATTTTTTTTGCTCAAGTGCTCTCATGTACAACCAAAAACACAAAATGAACAAGCAGCATGTAATCTGATCCTAAGAGCACTACAAGTCTAGCATACATACTACTGGCTGGCCTTGCTGCTCTCCACAAACTGCAGATGCCCCTACTTTTACATTTCAATCTGGCACATTGTATACTTCCAGAATGCAAGTTGGGGGACCCAGTGATCTACAAGTACCTGGTCTCCCCGAAAATAAGACCCAGCGTGACCGTCGGCGACGGCTGCAACACAAGCCCCA
Source organism: Lithobates clamitans (assembly GCA_037952925.1). NCBI lineage: Eukaryota > Metazoa > Chordata > Amphibia > Anura > Ranidae > Lithobates > Lithobates clamitans. The sequence continues at coordinate 2,098,792 of JBBGZY010000725.1, read as the reverse complement.
CCCCCCAAACAACCCCTGAACTTCCAGCCTGTCCCCTATGGACCAATTTGCTCAGCCCTTCATATCTCCTGTTATATATGGACTTGTGTGTTTGCGCTTACAGTTACCAATACTCTGTTTATCTGTTCCCCAAATAAGCCCTAGTTAAAGTCCTTGTAGGTCTTATTTTCAGGGTAGGTCTTATGGTAGGTCTTATTTTCAGGGTAGGGCTCATATGGGGGGCAGGGCCCACACCGCAGCCATCACCGACAATCAAGCCAGGTCCCACCCCCGGGGAAACGGGGCATGCAGAGTTGTGAAAACGCCAAAAAAAAAGAAAAACGACGAACACTAAGGAGGAAAAAAATAAATAAAAACACATCTGCTCGCCATAACGCTAAGTCTTGGCCTTAATGGTCACCTACAAAACTCCTTTAAGAGGTATTGTGAAGAACTGATGAAACTTAAAGGATGACTATTTTGGGGTTCAATCAAGAGTATACTGTTGGTGCTTTAAGAAATACTTAGTGAAGCCTAAAAATTCTTCCACCTCCCATAACCGACCTGTTTCTGTGACTTTAAATGCACCGTGGCAGTCAAGCAACCCCCCGAAAATGTGTGCATCCACCACCATCTGCCTATTTGCCAGCATGGGCGCCCATCAACCTAAAATTATGAGTTTCTCGGTGAAATACTCTGAAAACAAAATACTCGCTAAGGGGCAAGTGCCGGCTGGCTTAATTCATTCATCGACCTTGAATCTCGGTAAACATTTCGCTCCCAGCTGTGCCCACCAAGTGAGATACTCATAGGTCCGCCCTTCTGGACCCTCCGAGGGCATGACTGGTAAACCCAGCACTATATTTAGTAGTGAATATATTTAATGCACTTAATTGCTACTTCTACTTCACCTAGCCAGACAGTATTAATGGACGGGAGGAAAGGGAAGCAGAGCCGGGATTCTCAAGCACTGCGAGGAAAAAAAAAAAAAAACGCCACAGGATAGCACAAACTAACATCGGCCCAATCTCGAGACTTTTTTTTTTTTGGATGGACTAGCCTTTATATGTTCATCAGACAGCCTAGAAACAACTATTCTTGAGTCTACCACTTGGTCCCTTTTCAGATACAGTTCTGTAGCACCCCACGCTCAATATAAGAGACAGTATTAGATACTAGAGGCAATCACTGTACAGCCTTCATCTATTAGTAGGTACTGCCAAGGAGGACTGCATGCAACCAAAGCAACAAAGCTCTGTACTAACACGACCTTGGCAATTGCAATGCCCAACAGGTTCCTGAACTGGATGACCTACCCTACCGGGAAGAAAAAAACAAAACAAAAAAAAACACGATGGGCTTTGTGCAAATCCAAGCAGGCGCAAGATGGGCTGGACAACTCAGGAACACTGGCACATGGGTTTCATTAATCATGAGCAGCAAGAAAGATTATTTTATTTATATATGTATATATTTAAAGAAAGTGAATCGCCCCTCTGACCCCCCCCTCCCAAACCCCAACTACTGAACACTGGAGATGCAATGGCACCACCTAGAGAGATCATTCATAAGAGATTGACATTTTTTTCAGAACTTTTTTTTCTTAAAAGAGGTAAACCAGAAACACTTATCCGGAACTTTAAAAGTGTTTTTTTTTTTTCTTTAAAATGACATTTTACAGTACGACTTTTTTTTGTGAAGAATTAGTCGTGACATTACAGAATTGATCATGGTCTTGCTAATGAATTGTTCTGTACAACTGATCGGACCCTAGAAGCGAAAAAAAAAAAAAGTTAGCGGGAACGAACGTAAAAAGGCAGGACCTGTGAAGTGTGGTACGGTTTGTTTTTTCTCTCGTTATGAATAAATTTAATTTTCTTGCTAAACCATCAACAGTATGATTTATTTTTTTGTACATTTTTATGTTTTGTTTTCTCTCTCGTTAAAGCATGCTACGTCTACAAGACCACTTTCCCTACAATGACACCGATGATAAAGAACACGACGATTATAGCGAGTATCCGGTTATTTAGGCCTTCCTCTTTTACAAGGCTAGAGGATGTAGACCCGAGGTTACTGGAGATCGGGCTCTTTCTCATCCTTGGACCTTCTTCCTCCTTAAACGGTTTGTTCTCCTCCCGTAGCCTCTGGATTTCAGCCTGCAGTCTTTTGTTATCGTGTAACACCTTCTTATACTCGGAGTCGTCCAATTTGGAGCTAAAGGATTTGAACATGGTAGTGGATTCTGTCTTTGTTACATTGCTAGATACAGCCTTGTTTATTTCCCTTCATGAGGTTTTTCATTCTCAGTGGACAGCTCGCAGAGACACCGGAGTTTGGAGTCCATGAGGTCGTCCGGCTTTGCGTCTTTCCATACAGCTTCCATATCGGTAATGTCTGATGGAGCAAAGATGGACTGCACCATAAACTTATGCTTGCTCTTCTCATTGGGGTCGTAGTCAAAAGGTTGGAGCATAACAGACACATTGATGGAGGAGCCGCCTTCAATGACCCCGCTGTTGGGCCTCACACAGTACCTACGCGGGGCGGTGGTCTTCACTTTGAAGCAGATGTTTTTCTCTGTGGGGTTCATGAGTTTCTGGTTTCTTGTAACGACATCTGTGAAAGGACCTTTGAATTTGAGTTCATGCTGGGGCTCCAGGATGAGGACCTGCTCGGATTTGGCCATGTCTCCTCCGGTGCGGGCAGTGCATGCAGTGCTGGGGGTGCTCGGGGCCAGGGGCTCTCAGCTGGTGATGCAGCCAACTTAGCATCTTTTGTTGCTATTACGCAAGAAGCCATTCAGGACCAACATGTCAACTCAATAGTGTGTAATCAAGTTGATTTATATTGTTAATATTTACATGTCAGCCTCGTGCAGGTCAAAAGAATACATTTGAGCTGTACACTGTACTTATACAAGTGTAGCAGTTGCCCTACCAAGCTGTCCGCGGCCGGAATTACACAGGCTATTCACACAGGGACAGCGCACCTGAAAGCTCCTGCGGGGAATTACCCCCCTCTCCTCTCACACACACACACAGGCATCCGGCCGCTCTGCTTCCTCCCCTGTGTCTCTATTGGCAAGGAGGGATCCAATGAAGTAGAAGCATCAAGGAGCCAATCAGCAGCAGCCCCAGCAGCAGCAAAGGACCGTGGGACATGAAGTCTCATCACCAGATGGCCCAATTTGCTCTTAAAGGGGACAGAGCTACAAACCCCAGCCTGCTCTGCTACAGAGGGGCTGAGGAAGGACTCCATTTTTAAAGGCTGAGGAGAGTTCTCCATGGGGCATAGAGGAAGACAGACGTGACCTGAGGGGCTGCTGTTACCCACAGAGGTGACCACCCTGTCATAATTCCAGAGGTTGGTGTGCTAATCCTTTGGTCCTTTGGTTGCAGGACTGGTAAACGGGCAACCTGCCCACTTTTAAAGACAATGTATGCAGGCAACATTGCCTTACCAGTGCCCACATTTTTAGAAACAGACATTTCCACTTTGCCTTACCAGGATACTGCTAGCATCCTACAATCCATTTTACCTTACCAGGATACTTTTAAGTACACTTTGTTTATCCTGCTTAACAGGACACCAAGCGCACCAACGCCAGGCTAGTTGAAGATCCTGGATATCTCTATTGTGGGGACCCTTTCTGTTACTCTTTCAGTATCAGTAATGATGTAGTGATTCCAGTGACTACCTTTAAAGGGTAACTCTCACGTTAATTGTTAAAGTGATAATTTGCATTAGCGGCCTATTGCCTCACACATTCATTGCCTGGGTCTGTGATTTCAGGATTTGAGGGAAACTGACCGTTGTTAAGCCAGATCTGTCCCCCTTTATGCCTGAGTGTATAAGCCACTTTAGAGTAATTTAACCGCTTCAGCCCCAGAAGATTTTACCCCCTTCCTGACCAGAGCACTTTTTGCGATTCAGCACTGCGTCGCTTTAACTGACAATTGCGCGGCCGTGCACCGTTACACCAAAACAAAATTGACGTCCTTTTTTTCCCACAAATAGAGCTTTCTTTTGGTGGTATTTGATCTTGATTTGATTTTGCGCTATGAACAAAAAAAAAAAAAAGAGCATTCATTTTGAAATAAAAGCAATATTTTTTGCTTTTTGCTATAATAAATATCCCCAAAAAATATATAAAAAAACCACAAATTTTTTCCTCAGTTTAGGCCGATATGCATTCTTCTACATTTTTTTTGGTAAAGCAACGACGCAAGTAGACCATGGTGGGAGTCCCAACCCTCTGAGGGCTCCCGTGGTTGTCTGAGCGACCCAGTGCCCCGCTTCCTTCGACAAGTGCTACCTGGCGTCGGAGGGTCAGTGCACACCAGACTCAGAGCTCAACGGAGACTCAAGCCGGATAAGAACTTTTCAAAGAAAGGAGCATGGATACAAGCCACTGAACAGGCCCAGGCTACCACTTCCCACAAGTTAGTGGGACCTTCTCCGGTTGTCTCTATCCAAGTAGAGGGAATCTACACCAAGGCCGTCCTGGATACTGGAGCTCAAATGACCCTCATCTACAGAAACTACTATGACAGGCACCTTAAGCACCTGCCATTGCAGAAGTTGAAAGAGTTAGAGATATGGGGCATTGGGACTCAGAACTTCCCCTATGATGGCTATCTATCAGTCAAGCTGACCATCGATCCCTCCGTGGCTGGGAAAGCAGGGACTTGACACACTGGCAGTGATCTGTGCTCCCCCGCCGGGGGACAGCAAGAGTTCCCTGATCATTGGGACCAATAGGGATCTTGTCAGACGACTGTTGACACCTCTTGTTCTGGAGTCTAGCACCTCGACTACGAGTGTACACCCCATGCTGAGACAAGCCTACCAGCAGTTGGTGCAAGAAAAGAAAGCCCCAGCTATAGGAGTGGGAAAGATCTGGCGCCTGGACCTGTGTCAGAAAATGTTACAGCCTGGTGAGGCAACTAGTCTACAAGCATCGGTCAAGCCAAATTGGGAGCAACCAGGCCCTTTCATTGTCTTTGAAGCAGACAGCCAGAGAGAACATATGGGAGTGGAGATAATTCCCAGAGTAGTTTCAACTAAGGCGTTGCACAGAAGTCACAAGGAAATCTTGGTTAGTGTCCACAACATAACAGCGTCGCCTGTGAAGATGCCAGCTCGGATGTTGCTGGGCAAAGTGAATCCTCACCATCTAATTTGGTGGGGGGGAGCGAAGGATGGAATCCCTGTCGAGGAGTTCTATCCGAAGAATACTCCTCTCTCGCCTGAATGGAAGGAAAGGGCCAAGACTCAGCTCCTAAGATGACAGGCTGCATTCTCCAAGAGTGAGTTCGACGCGGGGTGTGCAAAAAGCGCCGAACACTGGATCCGTCTTCAAGAGCACAAGCATTTCAGAGAGAGTCCGACAGATTCCTTTAGGGGACTTGGAAGGCCCTCTCTGTAGTTTGGCACTGTAGGCCTTGGAGGGCTAGCGCCCTGACTTGCTCCTCACTGACTCCCCAAACGAAGCCCGTCTACTGCACCAAGTGGGATTGGTTGCAGCTGCATCAAGGGGTGGTCTACCGATTGGGCCCCTCTGACGATTCCAAAGAAAAATCGCCCTTGTTCCTACCTTAAAAACACAGGGAGACAGTATTAACTGCCCTGCACGACAGTCATGGCCACTTAGGGCCTGAAAGGACCTTCCACCTGGTGAGGGATCGATTCTACTGGCCCAGCATGCGAGCTGAAGTCAAGGGTTATTGCCACTCTTGCATCAGATGTATCCAAAGACTCTGCCTCATCGAGCTGCCCCAATGGGCCACCTTCTTAGTCAGGGACCCATGGAGCTGGTGTGCATTGACTTTGTGCTTTGAGCCTCATCTGAGTGGACAGGGAAATATCCTGGTAGTACCTTACCACTTCACTAGGTATGCCCAGGCATTTCCCACGAGGGATCAACAAGCATCTACGGTGGCCAAGATCCTAGTGGAGAAATTCTTTGTGCATTATGGTCAACCTCAACACATCTGATCAAGGGAGAGACTTTGAGAGTAGCCTCATCAAGAGACTTTTAGACCTGTTAGGCATTAAGAAGTCCAGAACCACCCCGTACCATCCTCAAGGGGATCCTTAGCCAGAGAGATTCAACCGAACCCTCCTGGATATGCTTGGGACTCTGACTTCAGAACAAAAGCAGCACTGGAGCAAGCATAAAGCCGCTATTGTGCATGCTTATAACAGCACTGCAAACTATACCACAGGATACTCTATCGGCTGATGTTCAGATGGGAAGCTCGGCTGCAATAGACTTGGCACATTCCTCGACCATACCTCAGCAACTTCCCACAAGGGTTATGTGGATTGCCTATGGAGAAGTCTGAAGACCGCCTATGATAAGGCTCATGCTGCCTCAGATGCCTGAGGACAGAGAAACAAAAGAAACTTTGACCTCAGGGTATGAGTGCAGGACCTACAGCCAGGTGACAAGGTAATGCTAAGAAACCTGGGTGTCTCATAAAAGCATAAGTTGGCTGACCATTGGAAGTCGCAGCGCTACATTATTTGCAAGCAGCTGCCAGGACTCCCAGTGTATCAAATCCGGACAGAAGGGAGCACAAGTCCGCTGAAGACTTACATAGTTACATAGTCAATGCAACCATCTGTTGCCTCTGTCAGAAGCATTTTGTTTGCCACCAGTGACTAGATCTCAGTCTGTGCCCCTTGCTGAAGAGCATGAGAACAGCGAGGATGAAGAAATGGCAATAGATTCGCTGTGGCCATCTCAAATGCCAGGGCCTGCCAACCCCCCTTCTCCTCCCATGGTGACTGACAACGGAACTCTTAGGCCAGAGGTTCCTGAGTTTGTGCCTCAAAGTCCACATTTTGAAGAGTTGGAAGACCCTCCATCTTCCCTGCTGACAGCAGATCCTGAAGACTTTCCATTCTTCATTGAAGAGGAAGCTGAATCTGACATGCAGGAAGAAGAAGACTGCTGATGCAGAAGAGACCAGTGGGCCTGTAACCTCAGAGCCTAAAGAACAGCGAGAGTGAAGGGTTATTCACCCGCCAAAGACGGACATATAAGGCTCTGGGTGAAAGCTCTGAGGAGGTCGTTCTCACTGCAAAAAGGACTCTTGAAGCACCTGATCCTTCCACCACAGATTTGGTGGTGGACAATCCCAACTCACCCCCTGGCACATCTAGCTGGGCCATACCAATTAAGGTGGCCTGAAGGCAGGACAACATCCCCTCCTATGCTAATTGGTGGGAGGTTCCTCTGCCAGGGATTTATGCAGATGTAAATTGTCTGGTTTCCTGTGCACACTAACCTGCTTTCCTCCATTTGTATATAGAAGGCATGTAACAGGTCATGGACTCTTTACCTCCTTTGGGGGACCAAAGGCTCTTTTGTGGGGGGAGTGTGTAGTGGTTGCCTTACCAAGCTGGCCACCACCGGAATTACACAGGCTATTTACACAGGGACAGTGTGCCTGCCAGTTCCTGTGGGGGATCCCTCTCCTCACACACACACAGGCATCTGACCGCTCTGCTTCCTCCCCTGTGTCCCTATTGGCAAAGAGGAATCCAATAAAGTAGAAGCATCAAGGAGCCAATCAGCAGCAACCCCAGCAAAGGACCATGGAACATGAAGTCTCATCACCAGACGGCCCCATTTGCTCTTAAAGGGGACGGAACTACAAATCCTAGTCTGATCTGCTACAGAGGGGCTAAAGGAAGCCGAGGAGAGTTCTCTGCGAGACAGAGAGGGAGACAGACATGACCTGAGGGGCTGCTGTTACCCACAGAGGTGACCACCCTGCCACAGTTCCAGAGGTCGGTGTGCTGATCCTGCCACAGTTCCAGGAGTCGGATGGTGACTGACATCCCATCCGAAAGGGAGCCCGGGTGCATCACCAGGGGTTCCTGAGGGCGTGGGTCCTTCCAGTTATGAGGTGGCCAGTCGGGCCTTTTGGGGAACCTGTCGCTTGATCCTTTGGTCGCAGGACTGGTGAACGGCAACTTGCCCACTTTTAAAAACACTGTATGCAGGCAATATTGCCTTACCAGTGCCCACATTTGTAGGAAAACGTAAACCCTGCTAAACAGTCACTACATTCCACTTTGCCTTACCAGGATTCTGCTAGCATCCTACATTCCACTTTGTACTTGAAAGTATCCTGGTAAGGCACTTTGTTTATCCTGCTCAACAGGACACCAAGTGCACCAACACCAGGCTAGGCGAAGATCCTGGATATCTCTATTGTGGGGACCCTTTCTGTTACTCTTTCAGTATCAGTAATTTAGAGATTCCAGTGACTATCTTTAAAGGGGAACTCTCACGTTAATTGTTAAAGAGATAATTTGCATTTACGGCCTATAGCCTCACACATTCATTGCCTGGGTCTGTGATTTCAGGATTTGAGGGAAACTGACTGTTAAGCTAGATATGTTCCCCTTTATGCCTGAGTGCATAGGCCACTTTAGCGTAAGTTTAGTTGTTTGACTGTGCTATTTTGTAGTCTACATTTGGTTTTGCTTTACACCGTTAAAGATCACAGTTTGCTATTCTTGACTATTGAGTTACCAGATCACTGTTTGATTGTGGAAAGTCTCCCAGTAAACAAACTTCTTGTTCACTACATTTGTGCCTGTTTTACTGTGTTTGCAAGTACACTGTTTTCTAGGTGTTGAATGGGTGTGTGGACAAGGGATTATAGCGGTGCTAGGGTCAGGAAGATTAGAGAAGAAAAGATAAAACAAAGAATACTAAAATTACAGATTTTATTAATAGTCTATCATAAATACAATGTACATTATAAACAATTCAAACAGTAATTATACAAATTTTGTGGATACATGTACTGTAAGTGACCCTAAGAATGGTCAGGTGGGCCGGATGGCAAGTGGCCGTTGAAGGAGGGGGGGCTCGTTTTCCTACATGTTTCGCCAAAACATTGGCTTCTTCAGGGAACAGGAGCTCATAGGGTGGATATATATAAAAAATTCTGTGTGGTGGACATGAAAACACATGTTAGAAATAGTAATTTGACCAAACACTGCATAGTAAAAACAATAACACATTGCAACTGTGGCTGGACATTCATGCGACCCTAAGCTCCACACCACTAAACGGAACTGCGGACATACCTGGGGCGTCAGTGCCCAAGACGGGAGGGAAGAGAGGGAGAGGGGGAACACAGCCACCCAAGGAGATCCCCACAGGGGAGCAGGCAGACCGCGCCGTAAATTATGCCTGCAGGGGGCATACAGTAGACCTGGCAAGGGAATGTAAAGATAGTCATGTGTCATAATGCACTGTGGTAGTTATTCCAGGAATAGAGGGTTGCGCATATGTGTATTGTATTAAAAAGAGAACAAAAAATATATGTATAAAAATAGGTATAAATGTATCTATATCTCTGGAAAAGGTGCAGACTTACATGTATATCTAAAAGCTGTGGAGAGGCAAGGTCAGGAAGTGCCTGTGATATATGTATGCACACAGCAAGGAAAGGACATCAAGGTTGAACCATATCTGCAGACCACTTGAAGCAGGCCTAATTAGAAAAATGGATAGTGTTAGGGGTCTTGTTGTTGTTAACTGGAGCCAGATATGGTAGTTTATGCCTATACTTACTTGATGGTATCTGCTGTAAGAAAAGATTCTCATAGCGGTACATTCACAGGTATATAGTACCGGTGCTGGGATGAAAAAGGGATAAAAGTAACAGTAGATCCTATATGAAATAAAAAGGAAAAAAAGAGGATCAGAAAGGTAGGGAAATGGAAGCTTTAAAATGTACTTAGGCACAGGTGAGGCTAGTGAAAAGGAATCTGTTACCTAATTCATCATGAAGCACACCGTGTTGCTTGAGAAAATCAGTGTTAGCCACCAGAGTAAGAGGCCGGTCCAAAGTACGTTCTAAAAGGTATGTAAGGGAATAATAAATAATTCATGTAAACAACATGAAGTCAGGGTGTTTTGAAAGGCAGAAGTTTACCTTGTAGCTGTGTGCAGAGCGAATGCAGGCACGTCCCTCGTCCATGGGAACTGAGGGACTGGCCGGTTACTCATATACCCCCCACACCTGATCAGATGATGATCAGGTGTGCGGACGCTAAACGAGGGGTAGCCACGGCTGTGCACTGCACGGTGCCTAGGAACTACGTGTTCGATCATGCAACGCGCGCGCATGCTCAGATCTCACGGACCGTGTGGCGATTGGAGAGGCGAACATCCCTGGAATGGGAAGTACCAAGGTGTCGTCTCACCCAATCTGCCGATGGAATAAAGGACCAGAGGGTCTGAGAACAGACGTGGGCACCCAGGGGCAGACAGTTGTCTGCGCCTTGGCGTCCGTACAGGCAAAGACAGCGCTAGCCATGTCACCCCCAATCCGGGAGAGCCCACGGGGCCGCCGCCCACCACCCACGCCACAGACAATCCCCCCAGTCGTGGGGCTAGCCAAGGCATCAGGGACAACCGCAGTCCAGTGGTGGGGAACAACGGGGCACGAAGTGTAGTGCGCCGAGACACAGGATGGGAGGATATCCCAAAGGTTGCCCAACGATCCACAGGGGCCACTGGAGAAGGTGGAAATTACTGTGTGTCAGCACACGACATCCAGCCACAATGTGTGCAGTGTGCATAGAGAACCACTGGGTCCCAGTACGACAGTGAGACCTGCAACCAAAAATTGAAAATACAATGCAAAAACAATATATAGAAAAGAATATATAAAAAAGGAAACACACAGTATATGTATTGCAACAGTTGTGTCGAGAAATATTGTTCAATAATGACAAAAAAAAGAGTTTTAAGTCGCAAATAAATACAAGCAATATACACTTATAGAATATACAGGGATATAAGATATATTGAATCAATTTGCCAGCTTGTCTCAGAAAAGGAAAAAGGCATTTGTAATCAATGTAGAGAGCAAGGTATTGGTCCATGTCAAAAAAGAATTTTATGGATGAAATACCGGGTGGAGCCATGGCAGCAAAGGGAAAGAAAGACAGGGAAAACAGGAGAATGAGAAACTAAGAAGGGAATAGAGGGGGGGGGGGGGGGGGAAAGGGATGGAGGAGGATAGGGTAGAGAGGAAAAACACACAAACGACGTTGTCTGGGGAAGGGGCATGGAAAAGAAAAACTTAAAGGAAGGGCTTAAAACTAATATATTCATTGAGTCCTGGGAAGATGGTAGCATTTAATTTATGAATCCATTTGGTTTCGAGTCGTAATAGTGAATTATCAGTACTACCGCCTCTTACATGTGAGGGGATATGTTCAAGTGCGGAAAACAAAATAACATGGGGATCGGAGTTATGTTGGGCAGCGATATGCCTATTAATGGCCGTAGTGGTGGTGTTCTTGTATAGTGGTTTGATATGGTCCCGGATACGGGTCTGAAAGGGGCGCTTGGTTTTGCCAACGTAGAATGCGCCGCATTGGCATTGGGCCAGGTATACAACCCCAACAGTGGCGCAGGTGACATAGTGTCTGATGGTATGTGTGTTTCCATCAGGTAGATTAACAACCTGAGAGTTGGCAACAAATGTACATATGTCACATTTGCCACATTGATAGGTACCGGTGGCAGTGGGCCTATGTGCAGTGTCAGTAGAATGATGACTATGAATCAGACGATCACGGAGAGAGGGAGAGCGTCGATAGGTAATATCAGGATAAGTGTTAATATATTTGGCAATAGTAGGATCAGATGTGAGTAAGGGCCAAAATTGTTTGAGGACGTCTTTGATTTGGGTATGCTGATTGGAGAATTGGGTGATGAGTCGTGTGGGTTGTTTAGAATCCAATGGTTTGTCGGAGAAAACCAGGTCTTTGCGGTTGAGTTTTTTTGCCTTATGGAATGCTTTCTTTAAGAGAGAGTGGCTGTAGCCTCTATCTAAGAGTCTATTATAGAGGTCGTGTGCCGCCCTGAAGAAATCTTCATCGCGGGTACAGTTACGTTTAATCCTGACATATTGACTATATGGTATACTTCGAAGGAGGGGCTCAGGATGGGCACTCTGGGCATGTAGGATTGTATTGCCCGAAGAGGGTTTACGGTATAGAGTAGTATAGACTTGGCCATTGGGTTGTACACCAATCTGGAGGTCCAAGAAATGGATCTGAGACTGGCTGCACTCCATGGTAAATCTTAGATTGTATGTGTTGTCAGTAAGGCTTTGTACAAATGAGGAAAGTTCTTCCTTAGTACCGGCCCAAAACAGAAGTATATCATCGATATACCTGTACCAGGATATAATCCTGGACAGGTAGGGGTTGAAGTGAATCGAGTCAAAAAGTTCCCTCTCCCACCCCCCCAGGTACAGGTTGGCATAGGCAGGGGCACACTTGGTCCCCATGGCCACACCCTGCACCTGGAGGAAGTGGGAGGAGCCAAACATGAAATAATTGCGTGTGAGTATGAACCTCAATAATTTGAGGACAAAGTCCCCGTATTCATCATATTGGGGGCCTCTGGCACGAATGAGTTTGCTGATAACTGAGATACCTCTATTGTGGGGGATTACGTTGTATAAGCTTTCCACATCTAGGGCTACCAACCATGTGCCACTGGGCAGGGATTGGCCATCTAATATACGAAGGAGATGGATAGTGTCCTTTATATATGAAGGCAAAGCTACAACATGGGGTGCCAGATATTTATCTACCAGAGCACTGGCAGATTCTGTGAGGCATTGACGACCAGACACGATTGGTGTGGGGGGGTATATGAGTAACCGGCCAGTCCCTCAGTTCCCATGGACGAGGGACGTGCCTGCATTCGCTCTGCACACAGCTACAAGGTAAACTTCTGCCTTTCAAAACACCCTGACTTCATGTTGTTTACATGAATTATTTATTATTCCCTTACATACCTTTTAGAACGTACTTTGGACCGGCCTCTTACTCTGGTGGCTAACACTGATTTTCTCAAGCAACACGGTGTGCTTCATGATGAATTAGGTAACAGATTCCTTTTCACTAGCCTCACCTGTGCCTAAGTACATTTTAAAGCTTCCATTTCCCTACCTTTCTGATCCTCTTTTTTTCCTTTTTATTTCATATAGGATCTACTGTTACTTTTATCCCTTTTTCATCCCAGCACCGGTACTATATACCTGTGAATGTACCGCTATGAGAATCTTTTCTTACAGCAGATACCATCAAGTAAGTATAGGCATAAACTACCATATCTGGCTCCAGTTAACAACAACAAGACCCCTAACACTATCCATTTTTCTAATTAGGCCTGCTTCAAGTGGTCTGCAGATATGGTTCAACCTTGATGTCCTTTCCTTGCTGTGTGCATACATATATCACAGGCACTTCCTGACCTTGCCTCTCCACAGCTTTTAGATATACATGTAAGTCTGCACCTTTTCCAGAGATATAGATACATTTATACCTATTTTTATACATATATTTTTTGTTCTCTTTTTAATACAATACACATATGCGCAACCCTCTATTCCTGGAATAACTACCACAGTGCATTATGACACATGACTATCTTTACATTCCCTTGCCAGGTCTACTGTATGCCCCCTGCAGGCATAATTTACGGCGCGGTCTGCCTGCTCCCCTGTGGGGATCTCCTTGGGTGGCTGTGTTCCCCCTCTCCCTCTCTTCCCTCCCGTCTTGGGCACTGACGCCCCAGGTATGTCCGCAGTTCCGTTTAGTGGTGTGGAGCTTAGGGTCGCATGAATGTCCAGCCACAGTTGCAATGTGTTATTGTTTTTACTATGCAGTGTTTGGTCAAATTACTATTTCTAACATGTGTTTTCATGTCCACCACACAGAATTTTTTATATATATCCACCCTATGAGCTCCTGTTCCCTGAAGAAGCCAATGTTTTGGCGAAACATGTAGGAAAACGAGCCCCCCCTCCTTCAACGGCCACTTGCCATCCGGCCCACCTGACCATTCTTAGGGTCACTTACAGTACATGTATCCACAAAATTTGTATAATTACTGTTTGAATTGTTTATAATGTACATTGTATTTATGATAGACTATTAATAAAATCTGTAATTTTAGTATTCTTTGTTTTATCTTTTCTTCTCTAATCTTCCTGACCCTAGCACCGCTATAATCCCTTGTCCACACACCCATTCAACATTTGATTATTTAGGGGATGAGGTGCTGTATCCTCTGGTACCATCTAGCCATTTTTACTGTTTTCTAGGTGTGTCAGAGGAGCTGGGACAGTTCTTGGGGTTGAGAGGCAGAATACGGAACCAAACATACTCAAGCTGCTCCTATGGGGGTAGCGCTACACGTGTTAAAACAACATGTACCCAAAGAAAAGATTGCACCTGCATTTAGATCCATTACAGTCATGAGCATGAGCTCTTAAATTATATGATCAAAATCTGACCGTTGTAAGCATCCATGTCAGTATAAAAGTTTGTCACAACTGTCACTTTTTCTGGACAGCTTGGTCTGTGTGTAAAGGTGGGGGAAAAAAAAAAAAAAAGACGTGCCCGTGGATTAAAACAAGGAATTCATACACTGAACACTATCATTACCATTATTAACCTCATACAGTTACCAGAATGCACTTTCACTTTAGTAGGCCTTTTTCCTTGTGTTACAGCTGAAGGTTTTTTTTTTTTATTATTATTTGGGGTACAGCACCAAACACATACTTACCAACTGTCCCGAATTTCTCGGGACATTCCCAGGATTTAGACCCTTTTCCCGATTTAATCATTTCTCAGGAGATGTTCCGAGAAATTCGTTTTTTCACGATTTTCGCGGCCGAGGTTAGCGGAGACGGCCGCCATTTTCAAGGAGGGGCGGTCTGGATGTCACAGGGGGAGGGGCGGTCTGGATGTCACAGGGGGAGGGGCGGTCTGGATGTCACAGGGGGAGGGGCGGTCTGGATGTCACAGGGAGGGTGCCGTATAGTCTGGATGTCACAGGGAGGGTGCTGTATAGTCTGGATGTCACAGGGGGGTGCCGCATAGTCTGGATGTCACGGGGGGGTGCCGTATAGTCTGGATGTCACAGGGGGGGTGCCGTATAGTCTGGATGTCACAGGGGGGGTGCCGTATAGTCTGGATGTCACAGGGGGGGTGCCGTATAGTCTGGATGTCACAGGGGGGGTGCCGTATAGTCTGGATGTCACAGGGGGGGTGCCGTATAGTCTGGATGTCACAGGGGGGGGTGCCGTATAGTCTGGATGTCACAGGGGGGGTGCCGTATAGTCTGGATGTCACAGGGGGGGTGCCGTATAGTCTGGATGTCACAGGGGGGGCTGTATAGTCTGGATGTCACAGGGGGGGGCGTATAGTCTGGATGTCACAGGGGGGGGGGCGTATAGTCTGGATGTCACAGGGGGGGGGCGTATAGTCAGCCAATGCACACAACACAGATGAAAATAAATATACAAAGATTTAATACAAGTGTAATGGGGCGTACACATGGTCGGACTTTTTGGCTACAAAAGTCCGACAGCCTGTCCGACAGACTTTCGACAGACTTTTGGCGGACTTTAAATGGACTTTCTAACGACCGGACTTGCCTGCACACAATCACACCAAAGTCTGACGGATTCGTATGTGATGATGTACACCGGACTAAAATAAGGAAGTTGATAGCCAGTAGCCAATAGCTGCCCTAGCGACGTTTTTGTCCGTCGGACTAGCATACAGACGAGCGGATTTCTGGGTCCGGAAGAGTTACGACGTAAAGATTTGAAGCAAGTTCCAAATCTAAAGTCCGTCAGATTCGCGACTGGAAAAGTCCGCTGAAAGTCCGGGGAATCCCACACACGATCGGATTGTCCACCGGATTTGGTCTGTCGGACTTTTGTAGCCGAAAAGTCAGACCGTGTGTACGCCCCATTATACATCAATGGGCAATAATAAAACTTGAAAGTTGCTAGGTCAGTAAATACACATACACAATAAGAAAATAAAATGTACATACATATGGACAGGAAAGTAGACATAATGCAGACATCAATAATACCCAGCATGTACTGGCATTAAACAAGCATCAATAAAGCCCTATGCATTTCGCGAGACCCTGCTCGCTTCTTCAGGGGCGGATGCATGAATGTCTAGAATATAAGTGATAAGATCAGTAGATGTATATTAGTGATACATGGGGGGAGGTGGAATGATTGGCAAGAGAGGTCTGAAACAGACCTCATGCTTACCGAATGGCTAAGATAAATCGCCAAATGCTGGATATCAAGACGGTCATGTAGTGCATCCAGCTTGGGGGCTGAGGAGGCGGAACAGACAATAGCCACAACAGGGGAACTACCGGAGGATCAGCACGGTCTGGATAAGGGTATTTCACACTGCGGTCCCCACTTAGCCCCTTGAAAATCACGTCTGGAAAATGTCTGCAAGGATGCACATATATAAGGGGGCATGATAATTGCAAAATAAGTTTAATGTATAAGGTTCTAAAATTTAATTTATATATACATAAAGATGTAAATAAATGAATTAAGCTTATTAGAGTATGTTGATATGAAGGACTATCTGAAATATGGAATATGGTAAATACATGAATGCAGACCAACATGGTTATAAGGCTGGTATGGGCAGAGAGACTACGGGGCAATATAGAAATGATATAAGTATTACATGTGTATAAAGACAATGTAACAAACCCAATAGGTGTCAAGAAAGTAACAAAGTTGTGCCTCAATGGAGTGTAAAATATCCAATGGTTGTCAGTTTGTTCTTAGAGATGTGACCGCTCTATCCAATCATCAATTAGTGAATCAGAATCCCAGCCGTGCTGAACGTCCAGATATACCCACAAGGGCCCGAAGGCTATGCCCCCAGCGTCGTGTACGGGCGGTGACACATGGCCATCTGTAAGACATCCACCATCAAAGGGGGTGCACAAATGCAACAACCACCCAACCGTTCAGGATGACCCACACAGCCCACACCTCAGTTACGTCAGGGAGACGTCAGTGTATAGGCGTGGAAAACATGGCGCCGATGTGTAGGTGGCCACCCCCGTCAACAGACAGGGGAGGACAGCAAGAGATCAGGAACAGAACTCCCCTATGCACATTGCAGCCCCCGAGCTGGATGAAAACCACCACCATGAAAGACAAACAGTGAAAGAGGACACAGCTCAGCCCAGAAAGGCCCCCTGGGAACAGTATGCAAATATAACTGGCCAAAGGGTGATAACACACTAGATGTAATATGGACAACAGCTAATGGTAACAACAGACCAGTTTGTGGGCTGAATGGGTGTCTTTCACCCGGGTTCAATCAAAAAAAGGAGACTAAGGTCTGGTGTGACCCCTCTGACACCTCCATCCCTAATAGTGCACAAAAAAACAAGAGAAATAGCCCTGGGACTTTAGATGAGGTAAGAGAGGTTTAACCAATGTTCTCAGCGAACACTGAGACAAAATCAATGTATTCATTTCAAAATGTTATGTAACGGTGTGGCAACAACAATGATTGTGAGTTACCCGGCATAATAGCCATTGCACACAACACAGATGAAAATAAATTTACAAAGATTTGACGGGGGTGGCCACCTGCACATCGGCGCTGTTTGTCTTTCATGGCGGTGGTTTTCATCCAGCTCGGGGGCTGCGATGTGCATAGGGGAGTTCTCTTCCTGATCTCTTGCTGTCCTCCCCTGTCTGTTGACAGGGGTGTCCACCTACACATCGGCACCATGTTTTCCACACCCATACACTGACGTCTCCCTGATGTAACTGAGGTGTGGGCTGTGTGGGTCATTCTGGACGGTTGGGTGGTTGTTGCATTTGTGCACCCCTGTTGATGGTGGATGTCTTACAGACGTCCATGTGGCACCGCCCGTACACGACGCTGGGGGCATAGCCTTCGGGCCCTTGTGGGTATATCTGGACGTTCAGCACGGCTGGGATTCTGATTCACAACTTGACGATTGGATAGAGCGGTCACATCTCTAAGAACAAACTGACAACCATTGGATATTTTACACTCCATTGAGGTACAACTTTGTTACTTTCTTGACACCTATTGGGTTGGTTACATTGTCTTTATACACATGTAATACTTATATCATTTCTATATTGCCCCGTTGTCTCTCTGCCCATACCAGCCTTATAAACATGTTGGTCTGCATTCATGTATTTACCATATTCCATATCTCAGATAGTTCTTCATATCAACATACTCTACTAAGCTTAACTCATTTATTTACATCTCTATGTAAATATAAATTAAATTTTAGAACCTAATGCATTAAACTCATTTTGCAATTATCATGCCCTCTGACATATGTGCATCCTTGCAGACATTTTCTAGACATGATTTTCAAGGGGCTAAGTGGAGACCGCAGTGAGATATACCCTTATCCAGACCGTGCTAATGCTCCGAATGTTCCCCTGTTGTGGCTTTTGTCTGTTCTGCCTCCTCAGCCCCCGAGCTGGATGCACTACACGACCGCCATTTTGATATCCAGCGTTTGATGATTTATCTCAGCCATTCGGTAAGTATGAGGTCTGTTTCAGACCTCTCTTGCCAATCATTCCACCTGCCCCCCATTTATCACTAATATACATCTACTGATCTTATCACTTATATTGCAGATACAACATTCATGCATCCGCCCCTGAAGAAGCGAGCAGGGTTTCCCGAAATGCATAGGGCTTTATTGATGCTTGTTTTATGCCGGTACATGCTGGGTATTATTGATGTCTGCATTATGTCTACATACTTTCCTGTCCATATGTATGTACATTTTATTTTCTTATTGTGTATGTGTATTTACTGACCTAGCAACTTTCAAGTTTTATTGTTGCTCATTGATGTATAACACTTGTAATAAATCTTTGTATCTTTATTTTCATCTGTGTTGTGTGAATTGGCTATTATGCTGGGTAATAGGGATGAGCTTCGTGTTCGAGTCGAACCCATGTTCGACTCGAACATCGGCTGTTCGACCGTCCGTCGAATTGCGAACGATATGGGCCGTTCGCGCCAAATTCGTGTGGCGCGTCACGGCCCATAATTCACTGCGGCATCGCAGTGCATTGCTGGCTGATGATTGGCCAAGCATGCACTATGACCCGCATGCTTGGCCAATCACAGCGCCGTCAGTAGAGAGAGCTGTAATTGGCCAAAGCCAGGGTGGCTTTGGCCAATTATGGCTCAGGGGATTTAGTACACACCCCACACTATATAAGGCCGCCTGCACGGCGGCCCTGTGTAGTGTGTGTTCCGGTGTGCTGAGCGATAGAGAGAGAGAGAGACAGTGTCATTTGATTTGAGTTAGATAGATTAGGCAGAACAGTCAGTCAGTTAGCTGCACTTACAGTGTATTGTGTATATATATGCATCCCAGGTGTTGCATATATATATATACACTGTATTCAGTTTAGCTAGATCCGTTCCTGTTATCTTCTATCTAGACTATTTACATTCAGTGCAGTGTGTCCTGCTCACAGTGTTCAGCTAGATCCGTTCCTGCTATTTACATTCAGTACAGTGCTTCCTGCTCACAGTGTTCAGCTAGATCCGTTCCTGCTATTTACATTCAGTGCAGTGCGTGCTGCTCACAGTGTTCAGCTAGATCCGTTCCTGCTATTTACATTCAGTGCAGTGCGTCCTGCTCACAGTGTTCAGCTAGATCCGTTCCTGCTATTTACATTCAGTGCAGTGCGTGCTGCTCACAGTGTTCAGCTAGATCCGTTCCTGCTATTTACATTCAGTGCAGTGCGTGCTGCTCACAGTGTTTAGCTACATCCGTTCCTGCTGTTTACATTCAGTGCAGTGCGTCCTGCTCACAGTGTTCAGCTAGATCCGTTCCTGCTATTTACATTCAGTGCAGTGCGTCCTGCTCACAGTGTTCAGCTAGATCCGTTCCTGCTATTTACATTCAGTGCAGTGCGTCCTGCTCACAGTGTTCAGCTAGATCCGTTCCTGCTATTTACATTCAGTGCAGTGCGTGCTGCTCACAGTGTTCAGCTAGATCCGTTCCTGCTATTTACATTCAGTGCAGTGCGTCCTGCTCACAGTGTTCAGCTAGATCCGTTCCTGCTATTTACATTCAGTGCAGTGCGTCCTGCTCACAGTGTTCAGCTAGATCCGTTCCTGCTATTTACATTCAGTGCAGTGCGTGCTGCTCACAGTGTTCAGCTAGATCCGTTCCTGCTATTTACATTCAGTGCAGTGCGTCCTGCTCACAGTGTTCAGCTAGATCCGTTCCTGCTATTTACATTCAGTGCAGTGCGTCCTGCTCACAGTGTTTAGCTAGATCCGTTCCTGCTATTTACATTCAGTGCAGTGCGTCCTGCTCACAGTGTTCAGCTAGATCCGTTCCTGCTATTTACATTCAGTGCAGTGCGTCCTGCTCACAGTGTTCAGCTAGATCCGTTCCTGTTATCTTCCTACTGACAGGCAGGCTTGTCTGGTTACAGTATATAAAGCTACCTGAAGAAAATTACAGGTGTTCTTTTTGATCCTATTAGTACCACGGTCAGGCAGCTAGACTATTTACATTTAGTACAGTGTGTCCTGCTCACAGTGTTCAGCTAGATCCGTTCCTGCTATTTACATTCAGTGCAGTGCGTCCTGCTCACAGTGTTCAGCTAGATCCGTTCCTGCTATATACATTTAGTGCAGTACGTCCTGCTCACAGTGTTCAGCTAGATCCGTTCCTGTTATCTTCCTACTGACAGGCAGGCTTGTCTGGTTACAGTATATAAAGCTACCTGAAGAAAATTACAGGTGTTCTTTTTGATCCTATTAGTACCACGGTCAGGCAGCTAGACTATTTACATTTAGTACAGTGTGTCCTGCTCACAGTGTTCAGCTAGATCCGTTCCTGTTATTTACATTCAGTGCAGTGCGTCCTGCTCACAGTGTTCAGCTAGATCCGTTCCTGCTATTTACATTCAGTGCAGTGCGTCCTGCTCACAGTGTTCAGCTAGATCCGTTCCTGCTATTTACATTCAGTGCAGTGCGTCCTGCTCACAGTGTTCAGCTAGATCCGTTCCTGCTATTTACATTCAGTGCAGTGCGTGCTGCTCACAGTGTTCAGCTAGATCCGTTCCTGCTATTTACATTCAGTGCAGTGCGTCCTGCTCACAGTGTTCAGCTAGATCCGTTCCTGCTATTTACATTCAGTGCAGTGCGTCCTGCTCACAGTGTTCAGCTAGATCCGTTCCTGCTATTTACATTCAGTGCAGTGCGTGCTGCTCACAGTGTTCAGCTAGATCCGTTCCTGCTATTTACATTCAGTGCAGTGCGTCCTGCTCACAGTGTTCAGCTAGATCCGTTCCTGCTATTTACATTCAGTGCAGTGCGTCCTGCTCACAGTGTTTAGCTAGATCCGTTCCTGCTATTTACATTCAGTGCAGTGCGTCCTGCTCACAGTGTTCAGCTAGATCCGTTCCTGCTATTTACATTCAGTGCAGTGCGTCCTGCTCACAGTGTTCAGCTAGATCCGTTCCTGTTATCTTCCTACTGACAGGCAGGCTTGTCTGGTTACAGTATATAAAGCTACCTGAAGAAAATTACAGGTGTTCTTTTTGATCCTATTAGTACCACGGTCAGGCAGCTAGACTATTTACATTTAGTACAGTGCGTCCTGCTCACAGTGTTCAGCTAGATCCGTTCCTGCTATTTACATTCAGTGCAGTGCGTCCTGCTCACAGTGTTCAGCTAGATCCGTTCCTGCTATATACATTTAGTGCAGTACGTCCTGCTCACAGTGTTCAGCTAGATCCGTTCCTGTTATCTTCCTACTGACAGGCAGGCTTGTCTGGTTACAGTATATAAAGCTACCTGAAGAAAATTACAGGTGTTCTTTTTGATCCTATTAGTACCACGGTCAGGCAGCTAGACTATTTACATTTAGTACAGTGTGTCCTGCTCACAGTGTTCAGCTAGATCAGTTCCTGTTATTTACATTCAGTGCAGTGCGTCCTGCTCACAGTGTTCAGCTAGATCCGTTCCTGCTATTTACATTCAGTGCAGTGCGTCCTGCTCACAGTGTTCAGCTAGATCCGTTCCTGCTATTTACATTCAGTGCAGTGCGTCCTGCTCACAGTGTTTAGCTAGATCCGTTCCTGCTATTTACATTCAGTGCAGTGCGTCCTGCTCACAGTGTTCAGCTAGATCCGTTCCTGTTATCTTCCTACTGACAGGCAGGCTTGTCTGGTTACAGTATATAAAGCTACCTGAAGAAAATTACAGGTGTTCTATCCCAGCTTAGTGCAGCTACAGGCCATTAGTATGTCTGGAAGGCCAAGAAGGAGAGGCAGACAGTCACAAGCCAATAAGAGAGGGCAAGCAGGCTCTGTGTCTAGTGCTGGTCGTGGAGACGGTGCATCCTCATCAGCACGTGGCCATGGGACACGCTTGGCCTTTTTTTCGGCAGCTGGCCGTGTTGAGCCGCAACATGCGGAAGACTTGGTCGAGTGGATGACCAAGCCGTCCTCATCCTCCTCATCCTCTCTCACCCATGCCCAGGGTGCTTTGTCTGGCAAAGCAGCGGCCTCTTCCCTCAGCTCAATGTCATCAGTGACTCCTTCCCTAGCCCCACCATGTCCTCCTGAGGATTCCCTCGAACTGTTTGACCACAGTGTTGGGTACATGCTCCAGGAGGATGCCCAGCGTTTGGAAGGCTCTGATGATGATACTGAGCTCAATGAAGGCAGTAACATGAGCACGGACAGAGGGGGTGCCCAAGAAGGACAGCAATCTGGCAGTCATGCTCCCCCTGCTGCAGCATACTGCCAGGTTTGCTCCAGTGATGAGGAGGGAGGGGATGATGAGGTCACTGACTCAACGTGGGTGCCTGATAGGAGAGAGGAGGAGGAGGAGGAGGAGGAGGAGGTGGCACATCACCAACTAGGCAGGATGCCCTCCAGGGGCCAGCCTAAGGGCAGCACATTGACTGCATCACACCCCAAAGCTCCACATGTGCAGGGCGCTGCAGTCTCTGCGCGTTATTCAAAAAGTTCTTTGGTGTGGGCCTTTTTTGAGACGAGTGCATCAGATCGCACCGCTGCTATTTGCAATATATGTCTCAAGCGTATCTCGCGTGGCCAAAACATCTCCCGCTTGGGTACCACATGCTTGACCAGACATATGTTGACCTGCCATGCAGTTCGTTGGCAAGCGTATCTAAAAGACCCACACCAAAGAACAAAGACGATCTCTCCTTGCTCCTCATCAGCTGAGATTTCCAACCCCACTAGACCTTCAGTCCTCTCTGCGACCTGCAGTGAGAGGAATGAAGGTGTAGAATTAGGTGTGTCACAGCCAAGTACTTATGGGCAATCTGCTTTGGGTACACCGACGTCAGATTGTACCAGGCAAATTTCCCTGCCCCAGCTGCTGCACCGCCGAAAAAAGTTTGCTCCCAGCCATCCACATGCCCAGCGGTTGAATGCTAGCTTGGCAAAATTGCTAGCACTTCAACTGCTGCCTTTTCAGTTGGTAGACTCTGCCCCCTTCCGTGAGTTTGTGGAATGTGCGGTTCCTCAGTGGCAGGTACCCAAACGCCACTTTTTCTCACGGAAGGCGATTCCGGCTCTCTACCGGCATGTGGAAGGCAATGTCCATGCCTCGCTGGACAGGGCGGTCAGCGGTAAGGTGCATATTACCGCTGACTCATGGTCCAGCAGGCATGGACAGGGACGTTACTTAAGTTTCACGGCGCATTGGGTGACTCTGCTGGCAGCTGGGAAGGATGCAGGACAAGGTGCAGTAGTGTTGGAGGTTGTTCCGCCACCACGCCTCCAAAATGCTGATTGTGACACACCTCTCTCCTCCACCCCCTCCTCTTCTTCTTCCTCCATGGCCTCTTCCTCGGAACCAGCGGTGCTCCGTAGGCGTTCAAGGGGCTACGCAAGTACGCAGGCCAAAAGATGCCATGCGGTGCTTGAGCTGGTGTGCTTGGGGGACAGGAGCCACACTGGGGCAGAGGTTCTGTCAGCTCTGCAGGGGCAGGTTCAGAGGTGGTTGACGCCACGCCAACTTAAGGCAGGAATGGTGGTTTGCGACAATGGCACCAACCTCCTCTCTGCCCTCCGACAGGGACAACTGACCCATGTGCCCTGTTTGGCTCACGTCCTTAACTTGGTGGTGCAGCGGTTCTTGGGCAGGTACCCGGGCTTACAGGATGTCCTGAGGCAGGCCAGGAAAGTCTCTGTGCATTTCCGCCGGTCATATAATGCCAGTGCTCGGCTGACGGACCTCCAAAAGGAGTTTAACCTGCCCAAGAACCGCCTAATCTGTGACATGCCCACCAGGTGGAACTCGACGTTGGCCATGCTGCAGCGGCTGCACACGCAGCAGAGGGCCATCAATGAGTACCTGTGCGACTATGGCACCAGGACAGGGTCAGGGGACCTTGGTTTTTTTTCCCCACGCCAGTGGGCCATGATCAGGGATGCATGCACTGTCCTGTCACCATTCGAGGAGGCCACGAGGATGGTGAGCACTGACAGTGCATGCATCAGTGACACTGTCCCCCTTGTCCACCTGTTGGAGCACACGCTGCGTGGGATAATGGACAGGGCACTTGAGGCAGAACAGAGGCAGGAAGAGGAGGACTTCCTTAGCTCTCAAGGCCCCCTTTATCCAGACAGTGTTCCTGCGTGCCCGCCGATCACACAGGAAGAGGACGAGGAGGAGGAGGAGGAGGAGGAGGAGGAGGAGGAAGATTGTGTCAGTATGGAGGTGGAGCCTGGCACTCAGCATCAGCAGTCTTTAAGGGATCAGTCCCAAGGAACACATGGACTTGTACGTGGCTGGGAGGAGGTGGCTGCGGACGTTGTTGTCCTTAGTGACCCAGAGGACTCCGGACCGAATGCCTCAGCAAACCTACGCTGCATGGCCTCCCTGATCCTGCAAAGCCTGCGTAAGGATCCTCGTATTCGTGGTATCAAGGAGAAGGACCAATACTGGCTGGCAACCCTCCTTGATCCACGTTACAAGGGTAAGGTTGCGGACCTTATCTTGCCATCGCAGAGGGAGCAGAGGATGAAACATCTTCGGGAGGCCTTGCAGAAAGGTCTGTGCAACGCGTTCCCAGAGACTGGGAGGTTACAAACTCCTGTTTCTGGACAACGTGTTGCTGAGGCTTCGGTCAGTCAAAGAAGGAGCGGTGGAGAAGGTGGCCGTCTGACCGATGCGTTCAGACAATTTTTTGGTCCGCAGCCCCAAGGTATGATCGGTTCCAGCAACCATCGCCAGCGTCTGTTTTACATGGTGCAGGAATACCTAGGGGCAAGATCAGACTTGGACACCTTTCCCACCGAAAATCCTCTGGGTTACTGGGTCTTGAGGATGGATCACTGGCCAGAGCTTGCACAGTATGCAATTGAGCTACTGGCCTGTCCTGCATCCAGCGTTCTTTCGGAACGCACATTCAGTGCTGCTGGAGGCGTGGTAACCGATCACAGGGTGCGTCTGTCCACCGACTCGGTCGATCGGCTGACCTTCATAAAAATGAATCAGTCTTGGATCACCACCAGCTACCAAGCACCTGATGCAGATGTAACCGAATAATTTTTTTTGAAATCTCAGATCCCTTCAAAGACTGCCTATGCTGATGCTGAGTGACTATCCCTGAGTAATTATCCTCTTCCTCCTCAATCATCACGCTGATAGCTTGTAAGAACATTTTTGGTTCTGGGCGCCACCACCAGTGCCTAAGGCACAATTTTTCAGCCCCTGTTTAACAGGGGCGTGTAATTACAATTTTTGATGTAATACTTTGCAGCAGGGCTCGTTCCTGCATTCCAACTAGAGTGTCTGTGAGGGGTTGCAGTGTTGTGGCACCAGCACCAGTGCCTAAGACCCAATTTTTCAGCCCCTGTCTAACAGGGGCGTGTAATTACAATTTTTGATGCAATACTTTGCAGCAGGGCTTGTTCCTGCATTCCAACTAGAGTGTCTGTGAGGGGTTGCAGTGTTGTGGCACCAGCACCAGTGCCTAAGACCCAATTTTTCTGCCCCTGTCTAACAGGGGCGTGTAATTACAATTTTTGATGCAATACTTTGCAGCAGGGCTTGTTCCTGCATTCCAACTAGAGTGTCTGTGAGGGGTTGCAGTGTTGTGGCACCAGCACCAGTGCCTAAGACCCAATTTTTCTGCCCCTGTCTAACAGGGGCGTGTAATTACAATTTTTGATGCAATACTTTGCAGCAGGGCTTGTTCCTGCGTTTCAACTAGAGTGTCTGTGAGGGGTTGCAGTGTTGTGGCACCAGCACCAGTGCCTAAGACCCAATTTTTCAGCCCCTGTCTAACAGGGGCGTGTAATTACAATTTTTGATGCAATACTTTGCAGCAGGGCTCGTTCCTGCGTTCCAACTAGAGTGTCTGTGAGGGGTTGCAGTGTTGTGGCACCAGCACCAGTGCCTAAGGCCTAATTTTTCAGCTCCTGTTCAACAGGAGCATGTAATTACAATTCTTGATCTAATATTTCACAGCAGGGCCCTGTGAGGGCTTACAGTGTTTTGGCCACAGCAACACCTAAGGCCCAAATTTCTGCTGAGTATATAGGGTAGGACCCTACTTTCAAACATCTAACTTACAAACGACTCCTACTTGCAAACGGAAGGAGACAACAGGAAGTGAGATGAAATCTACCCCTAAGGAAGGGAAATTCTCTCCTGTAAGAGTTAATATGGGAAAACAATTTTTCCTTTCCACTGATGCTTTCCAATCCTTGTTCCACAAAAAAACACAAATTTTCAAAAAACATTTTTCATTGGGACAAAAAAGTGAGGTGAAATCTTCTGAAGAGGAGGAAAGACGCAAAACAAATGTCACAGGGGTGATAACCCTTCCCTATGTTTTCCAAAAAGCTTAGAAAAGATTTTTTGGCTGGAGCTAAACACATTAAAAATGTTCAAAATTACAAACAGATTCTACTTAACAACAAACCTACAGTCCCTGTCTTGTTTGCACCGCCTGTATACTGCTGTTCAGAGTATATAGGGACCTTTCCTTATTTTAATTTGGGTGCGGGGTTCCCCTTAATATCCATACAAGACCCAAAGGGCCTGGTAATGGACTGGGGGGTACCCATGCCGTTTGTCTCACTGATTTTCATCCATATTGCCATGACCCGACATGACATTAAACCCGCAAGCAGTTTTAAATGAGATTTTTTCCTTTAAAAATGACATTTGGTGCAGGGACTGTTCTAAACATGGGAAACACGCGTCACTTTACAGGCATACTATAGACACCCCCCAGGTACGATATTTAAAGGAATATTTCACTTTTTTTTTTTTACTTTAAGCATCATTAAAATCACTGCTCCCGAAAAAACGGCCGTTTTTAAAAGTTTTTTTTGCATTGATACATGTCCCCTGGGGTAGGACCCGGGTCCCCAAACCCTTTTTAGGACAATACCATGCAAATTAGCCTTTAAAATGAGCACTTTTGATTTCGAACGTTCGAGTCCCATAGACGTCAATGGGGTTCTAACGTTCGTGCGAACTTGCGGTCCGTTCGCGGGTTCTGGTGCGAACCGAACCGGGGGGTGTTCGGCTCATCCCTACTGGGTAACTCACAATCATTGTTGTTGCCACTCTGTTACATAACATTTTGAAATGAATAAATTGATTTTGTCTCAGTGTTCGCTGTGAATATTGGCTAAACCTCTCTGTCAGAGGGGTCACACCAGACCTTATTCTCCTTTTTTTTTTTTTTTGCTTTAGAGAAGTAATACAAGCAATATGAAACATGGAGGGGCAGGGCTGTCCTATCACATGGGCACGCTAGGCAATTGCCTGGGGGCCCCACTTGCCTGGGGGGCCCCACCTGCCCAGCGACCCCAGCCAAGCATCATTCAGATGTCACAAAGTTTGCTGCCGCATTGTACCAGTGCTGTGCGGTGCGGCTCCCTCACAGAGAGAGTGCCGCTCGATCAGTTTCGATATCAGTCAGCGACTCAGCGGTGGGCAGTGTGCAGTGGGAGTCAGCTGTCACTGTGAAGAATGGAGCCGATGCTTTTTGTGTAGTTCCGGCTCTTCACAGGTAGAATGATATGAAATGCACTCCGCCTGTGACAGATACAGGAAGCATCGGCTCTGCTCTCTACTGCAGCCGCATGCTGCAGCTTCCTGTCACACTTCCTGTCACTTTTTTTTTTAGTTGTATGATTTAGTGCTTAAAGTTATTAGTGCCCGGGCACTAATATCTTGTGTCCCCCTTATATATCAATCTTAGAGTTGCCACTAGTTCGAGGAAGTGTAAGAAAGGTAAGGAAAAAGAAACTTTATTACGTGTTGGTGAAAATAACCTTTAGAGCAGAAATGAAACGTAATGTTTTGAGTGGAGCACAGAAGAGGAAAAAGGCTGCAGAGGAGAAAGAGAAAATGTGCAAACTTTGCGCAATCGTGCGTGATTGTGTAGACAGGGCCCCAGTGCAGTGTATTGCCCGGGGGCCTATAATGCTCTTAAGATGGCACTGTGGAGGGGGCAGAAGTGGGTGACTAAGTGATGCAACTTTTCTCAGTAGCAGCGGCTGTTAACTTTCATAATGCAGGAAAATAGCCAAACATGGCAGTATCTGGTAGCTCTGAAGTAGGCACTGAATGTAAGATTTTTAGCAAAAGCAACTGTATGCAGGTGTAGCACTAACTCTCGGTGGAGCTGCTGGTTTAAAGCGGGCTTGTTACCTTCACTCTCGATACCTCTGTTTCACCGGCACCGGGTCTAGGGTTCCGTTGAGTTTACCTCTGGACGATATAAGCACCAGACACTTGAGTAGATTTTCCAATGCTTTAATGAACAAATAAAGGAAGTAGCAGGAAAGAGGCAGAAGGAAAGCTGCAGGGAAGCTCAAATACCTTTCCTTAGTATTCTCCAGAACATTCTTAGTAATTGAACACTTGCAGTTGAATGCACTCCCCTTGTGGGATTCAATCTTTGCCCGCCTGGATAGACCTCTCACTTGTCTAGCAGCCAGTACGTAGCACGAACAAAAGTCTGTGCCACAGACTTGTTTGGAATAAAACCCGTACGATCCTCTGCCACAGGATGTATTGGTTTGCGATGAATGTCAGACACAATACTTGAACCTTTAAGCCAACCCGGCAGTACTATGCGGTAAAACTACTTCAGCCGCGTCACCAGGCCCCTCTCCAGACCAGCACTCTGCATGATCCTTCCATGACTGGTTCTCCCCTGGGATCTCCTCGGTTGTCCAGCTTCTTCACTCAGGATAGACAGATCAGGACCGTTCCTCTGCTGCTGTGGTAGGCCCCAGACAGGCTCCTGGGCCCACCCACACGCCGCAGCGACGTGGGCCTCCGGACCGGAGGACCATGAGCTGGTACTCTTAATGCATGCCTGTCGGCCAGGAGGGCCAGCAGGGGGCTGGAAAATGAACCCCTAAACATGGCGTCTGTCCCATAAATACCCTCTCCCAGAATGCAACTCGGAGGACTACCTTCACCGAGTTATCTCCGGGAAAGAGGAGCACTCATACGCTTCAACATGTTGCTTTTCCAACACTGGCCCATGGTGACAACGACACCCACCATCACAGTGTGGAACTACACGCAACGTCAGCCAAGCTGGAACAGAGGCAAATACAACTTCCTATAATAAGTGACCCACTAGATTTATCTATCAGCAGTAGATAAAAATCTACCAGCGCTACACAGGTAAGGAGATACACACCATTATGCATAACTAATGTGTTTGGTGCTGTATCTGAAAAAGACTGTTGTTTTAAAACTTGAGCCTAATGTCTTCTGAACATGCATAATCAAATAACATCATAAATATTCTTTTTTATTTTTCCCATAGTTACACTAGTTGCAAATAGGGCCGTTTGCGATTAGATGCCTTATTGTGAGATGCCTCACAATTACCCATGAATGATCGGCCCTGGACACAAACTGTGAGTGGTCACCAATAGCTGTGGGAGTTGTCAGCACCCCCTTTTATTCTCAATAGGGTTTGCCACCTGCAGCTAATCGCAAACCCCGCGCTGGGTCTCCTTCATTTAAACACAAATGGTCCCATTTGCAAAGTGTTAAGCCAGTTAAATTCAAGCATCGTGTGCTTTTAAAGCCAGTTTTTATAAGCTTTCCTGTCCAAAACTTCAACAGAACACCAGTTATCAGCATATCAGATTCTACAGAGCATTTAACTGAAACGTAAACTCCACAGTTTTCAGTAAAAAATTTTAATATGATGCTGATATTGTAGTAGTACTCAGCTTTTGTCTGTTATGCTATTTTGCCTTTCTAAATTCATACACCATATACTACAGGATGCCACTGCCCTGTACTAATTATAGCAACAGACTGTGCAAGAAAATTATATAAGTGCTGCTAAGTCTCTTCTGCCAGCAAGGATGCCAGCTCATTGCTCTGATTACTGACACACAAGAATTGCAAAGATTTTGTAGCTGATTAAATGTAGATAAAGCACTATGTGAATCAATTTAACCATAGAGCCTATATAACTCAGATGTGTCAGTAAATAAAGGGTCGGTTCACCAAATCCTGTATTCCAACCTTGGTTCATGCAAGATACCAAAGCAAAGCAAACAAAGTGCCTAGAACTGGCATTTCACAGCACAAGGCTCCTGGCACTGAGATCCAGATCCAGTATGAATAGTATAGCTGGTAAGTATGTTACCCTCTACATTAATGTACCCCCCCCCCCCCCCCAACAATTAAAGTTTTTTTCCTTTTTGGATAGAATTAAGAGATTAGAACATCTGTCTGTTTTTATTATTGTCTGTGCATGCCTCTATTAGGGAGATTCACTCTCTCTGTTTGTCCTGGTGGCCATTATCACCAATTGTGAAAGGAAAAAAAAATCCAACATTTTGGATCGTCACCAGCACAGGAATAGAGGGGAAATCTTCCATGGGGGTCTCTAGTTTTGGTGACCTTGGTGACAATGAGTAATTCCCCAATTTTGGAGGGATTTCCTCTCAATTCCTGTTTTGGCTATGGGACAAGAAGTGAAGGGAAATCTCTCTAATGGGTTGCAGGTAGCAAAATAAAAAACAGAAAGGGATTAAAACCTTCCCTTAGGCCAGCCATACATGGGTCAAATTCCAAAATAATTTTCCTTCGAAAATTGTAACTAAGAATTTTCATTTGATTTTCGCACCATTAGTGGGCCGCAGCAAAGGCCAATTTTCGCGTGGCCATCGAATTTGAGTGATCGGGCATGTTGGAAGTTTTTTGAAAAACAAATTTCTGATCAATGATGGGAGAATTGTGCGAGAAATATAATCAAAAAAGAAATGCGGATGAGCTGTGACCTGGAAAGAAAAGACTCCCGGCCACAAAAGATCTTTTCTGTAGCAACATGAGGTGAAATTCAAGGCTTGGTTGGTCGAATTTTCGAAATCAACAGTGGCAGCAAAATGCACGAAAGTTTTAATTTTAGAAAGAAAATTTATTCGGAATTCGACTCCTGTATGGCTTGCATTACTCTATCCAAAATGAGTAAAAGTTTTGTCTTTAGTTCTACTTGAATTGTCCAATGAACCCTCAGCACTGAACTCCTCCAACCCTAACAATTTAACTTACCTCTAAAACAAGCCCTGAGCATTTAACCTCCTTTCCAACTCTCAACTTCTCATAACCACTAAATTGAGCCAGAAGCCTGATTGTTCGTGAAGTGATAACTGCCAGGTGGCTGCTGGAGTTATACAGGTTTTCCTTACTAGCCATGGTGCCAGCTCCAGAAGCATACTGACAAAATTCAGTCTAGGGGTGTCTTTTTAAGTTTTATTGTAGATCTTTAACATAGGTAGGAAGGAGGGATGAGGGTGCAGGATACTCAAAAGCACACAAAGGTATTAGAGGACAGATTCTCAAAGTCCTGTCTCAGATTCAGACTTTGAGGGTACTTCTAGTATTGGACCCTAAAGTAGTGTCCTCAAAAAAATAAATAAAAATAATGCTGATAGTGGAGGGGACAGCCAGTCAATCTGAGACCCTATGTGAGCAGTCACAGGCCTTAGCAGCAACCTCTGGTTTCTCACCCTCAAACATTTCCATACCCGGAGCTGTAGGCGTAAGGTCGTACTCATAATGCCCAGGGGCAGCTCCCAACCAGCTCCCCTCAACACTGTTCAGTGAAAGGGTTCCCTTTCCAGCCCAGCTTCTACAGGTAGTGTCTCACAGCAATCTAAAGTTTTACTAAAGTTAATTTTTTTTTTTTTTTAATTAAAATAACAAACATGTTAGGCCCCCTTTCACACTATCGGACCGATCAGGTCCACCTGTCAGTTTTGTCGGCGGACCTGAACGGGCGCTCCATGTTAGTCTATGGAGCGACGGATGTCAGCAGGGACATGTCCGCTGACATCCGACCCGGTCCGATCCGCTAAAATCAGACGGATGGCCCTACGTTCGCATCCATCCCTGGCGGATCAGATCGGGTGAGATCTGATGAAAATGGACATGCTGTCTGTTTTCGTCCGATCTCTCCATAACAACCAGCGGCAGTCGACAAGCCCCTCCCACCGCTCAGTGAGCAGAGAGGGACCTGCCATCCGCCGGCTCAGCAGAGATCAATGGAGAGATCTTCCGCTGAGCTGGCGGACCGAGGCGGACTCCGTGGAAGCAGAGTCCGCCTCGTGGGAATGAAGCCTTACACTCACCTACTCTGTGCAGTGGTATTGCACAGAGCGGCCCCAATCCTCTTTTTCTCAGGTCCCCCAGCGGCGATCTAGACTCCTCCTCTTTCTAGTATGTCCCCATAACAAGCTGTTTGCTATGGGGGCACATGGTGTCCGCTCACTCCCAAGCTGTGTGTCTATGGAGCTGCGCCTCCTACTTTGTCCTCACTGCATTAGATTGACAGCAGCAGGAGCCAATAGCTCCTGAAGTGCTCAAGTGCTGTGTGATGTGGAAGAGAGGGGAGAAGAGATGTAGCAGTGCACAGTGCTGGATCTATTCTCCCCTCTCTTCCCCTTCACACAGGGAAAGGTGAGGACAAAGGAATAAAAAATGTTTTTTACCTTAATGCAAGGAGTGCATTAAAGTGATTGTAAAGGCAGAAGGTTTATCTTATTGCATCCTATGAATTAAGATAAATAACTTTCTGTGTGCAGCAGCGCCCCTCAGCCACCTTAAGGCTCCATGCACCCTGAAGCTCATTGGCCGTTTTTGGGAGTTTGGGCGTTTTTTTAACAGCCCATAAACTCCCCTCTATGTTATCCTATGTGTCCATGCACAGATGGACGTTTTTGGATGGTTATAAGCAGTGGAGTTTTTGGGCTGTTGTCTGAACGCCCTAAAATCACATTCAAGAGCTGTTTTTCTGACCACAAAAAGGATTTAAAACGTTAAACGCTGATAAACATCGATAAACGCTCAAAAACGTGGCTCACCAGCATGTTTTAACATTTTTGATCCATTCGAAAAAAAACAAAAACGCTAAAACCCGCCA
The DNA here is from genome assembly GCA_037952925.1 of Lithobates clamitans. NCBI lineage: Eukaryota > Metazoa > Chordata > Amphibia > Anura > Ranidae > Lithobates > Lithobates clamitans. Next base: position 2,065,443 of record JBBGZY010000725.1, on the reverse strand, counting down.
ATGCGGAAAAACGCTAAAAACTGAGCAAACGTTAAAAAAACGTTCAAAAACTCACTGCAAAGCTACTGGCGTTTTTATAATGTTATTTTAACGTCTAGTGTGCATGAGGCCTAATACTTACCTGAGCCCCATCTCTATCCAGCGATGTTGTAGGAGAGACTCCGCTGCCCGGGACTCTCTTCCTCATTGGCTGAGACAGCAGTGGAGTTCCATTGGCTCCCACTGCTGTCAATCAAACTCAGTGAGCCAATGAGAGAGAGGGGGCGGGGCCCAGCCGGAGCTACATGTCTGACTGGACACACTGAGGTGCGGTTGTGCTTGGGTGCCCCAATAGCAAGCTGCTTGCTGTGGGGGCACTCAACAGGAGGAGGAGCCAGGAGAGCCGAAGAGAGACCTGAAAAGAGAAGGATCTGGGCTGCTCTATGCAAAGACCACTGCACAGAGCAGGTAAGTATAACGTGTTTGTTATTTTTAGGCAAAAACAAACAAGACTTTAACCACTTGCTTACTGGGCACTTAAACCTCCTTCCTGCCCCGACCAATTTTCAGCGCTGTCGCTCTTTGAATGACAACTGCGCGGTCATGCTACAGTTTACCCAAATGAAATTTTTAGCATTTTTTTCACACAGATAGAGCTTTCTTTTAGTGGTATTTTTTTGCTGCTGGGTTTTTTTTTTTTTGCTAAATAAAACAAAAAAGGACCAAAAATTTTGAAAAAAAAAAACAAACTGTTTCATAGTTTGTTATAAGATTTTGAAAACAGGTAATTTTTCTCCTTCATTGATGTGCGCTGATGAGGCTGCGCCAATTGGCACTGATAAGCACTGATGAGGCGGCACTGATGAGGCGGCACTGATGGGGTGGCACTGATAGGGCACAGGTACTTTATTTCAGCAGGGAAGGAGGGGGGTGAGTGGAGGCAGTGGCGTTGTTATGAAGGGGTAGGGGGTGTGGGCCGCATCTGGGTGACACCTGTGAGAAGCAATAGTCATATAGACTCTACAGATTCTACAATAAAAACCTATTTACTAGAAATGTTTTAAAACACTAAGGGCTGGATCACAGGTTTGCATTGCCATGTAATAACACTCATGCATTGTAGCACTTCACAACACGCATACTAACATTCTACCATAGGGTGTGCTGCACTGGATTGGAGAAAATGCCGTATGTATTTTTTTTTGTTCTATTGCATCAAAAACCCATTTAAAATCAATGGGCTGCCTCAACGTAATGCAAGAACTTCACAGTGTGAAGGGACCCTAACTGAAGTTCTGCTATCTATTTCTAAGATTGTCCCAGCGACAACAGATCTAGTATCTATGTCATGACAGTTCCACTTAAAGTGGTAATAAACCCCAAATCAAAAACTGGAAATATTGCACACCTTAAATCTGGTGGCTGCATTTGTTTTCTTTTTTTTTTAAGCATTGTCACCTGGTGATCCTGTCAGTAACACACTACTTATGCCGTGTACACACGGTCGGACTTTTCGGCTACAAAAGTCCGACAGCCCGTCCGACAGACTTTCAACGGACTTTTGGCGGACTTGCGGCAGACTTTCTAAGGACCGGACTTGCCTACATACGATCACACAAAAGTCCGACGGATTCTTACGTGATGACGTACACCGGACTAAAATAAGGAAGTTGATAGCCAATAGCTGCCCTAGCGTCGGTTTTTGTCCATCGGACTAGCACACAGACGAGCGGATTTCTGGGTCCGGAAGAGTTACGACGTAAAGATTTGAAGCATGTTCCAAATCTAAAGTCCGTCAGATTTGAGGCTGGAAAAGTCCGCTGAAAGTCCGGGGGAAGCCCACACACGATCGGATTGTCAGCCAGCTTTGGCCGTCGGCGTCCGTCGGACTTTTGTAGATGAAAAGTCCGACCGTGTGTATGCAGCATTAGGGTAAAATCAGGAGCAATGGAGACACCTTTGGACTGCAGAATGATTAATCTGAGGAGAGCATAGTGTTAGGTTTACTAACAGATTTATTGACTAACAAATTAAAGCTGAACTCCAACTAATGCGTTTTCAGCAGTTACAACAAGTGTTTCCCCTTAGGCTGCATTCACACCACAAGCGATTGTGAGCAGGAGACACGGAACAGGGACGATTGTGTGTAAACATACACTTCCGTGTTCTGTTCTGACAGGAGTGACAGATCGTGTGTTCTTATTAGCTAGGAACCATGATCTGTCACTTCCTCCAGTCAGTCCCCTCCCCCTTCAGTTAGAATCACCTCCTATAGTTAACCCCTTCACCGCTCCCTAGTGTTAACCCCTTCACTGCCAGTGACATTTTTACAGTAATCAGTGCATTTTTATAGTACTGATCGCTGTATAAATGCCAATGGTCCCAAAAATGTGTCAAAATTGTCCGATGTGTCCGCCATAATGTCGCAGTCACGATAAAAAAACGCAGATAGCTGCCATTACTAGCAAAAAAAATAAATAAATAATAAAAATGCTATAAATCTATACCCTATTTTGTAGACGCTATAACGCTATAACCAATCAATAAGCTTATTGTTATTTTTTTACCAAAAATATGTAGACGAATGCATATCGGCCTAAACTTAGAAAAAAAATTAGCTTTTTTTTAAAAAAAATGGGGATATTTATTATAGCAAAAAAATTGTCGCTCTTTTTTTGTTTATAGCGCAAAAAATAAAGAGTCAATCAAATACCACCAAAAGAAAGCTCTATTTGTGGGGAAAAAAGGACGTCAATTTTGTTTGGGTGCAACGTTGCACGACCGCGCAATTGTCAGTTAAATTGATGCAGTGCTGAATCGCAAAAGATGGCCCGGTCATTCAACAGCCTAATCTTCCGGGGCTGAAGTGGTTAAAGCGGAGTTCCCACTAAAAAAAAAAAAAAATTAAGTCAGCAGCTACAAATACTGCAGTTGCTGACTTTTAGTAATTAGACACTTACCTGTCCCAGGGTCCAGCGATGCGGGGGATCGAAGCCCCGCTCGTCCCCCCCTCTGCCCGGCGGCGCCGGCATTTCAACTGTGGTCGCCCGACTGTGGCTTCACAGCCGAGCACCCGCTGCACATGCGCGAGCTGCGCCGTGCGCCGTGACTGGCCACGCAATCATCTGGGACCTGTCACGTGTCCCAGATGATTGCCTAGAGGGAGGGGGAGAGCTGATCAACCTTCCTGCACTTAGGGAAGTGACGTCAGGAGCCCAGGCACCGAAGGAGGCAGATTACGAGGGACCCCCTAGCAACAGGCATTAAAACGGTGAGTGGTGGGGAGGAGGAGGAGGTGGGTTTCTAAATGTTTTTTTTATTTATTTTTTCATGCACATTAATGATTTTCTTTTTTTTTTTGGGTGGAACTCCACTTTAAGGTAAGGGGTAAGAGTTAATGTTAGGGTTATTTAATATTTATTTTTGGTAGGGTTATACTACGACTACTACATCATGAATAAAAAAATAAACAAATAAATAAAAATAATCATAAATAAATACAGAAAATAATACTGTGCAATAATAAATAATTAACCCCTATCCTTAACCCCTAGCCCTTAAATAATAATAATAATAATAATAATAATACAATAAGTAACTAAACACCCTAACACAAAATAAATACATTAATAATAATAATAATAATAATAATAATATATTCATATTTTTTGTTTGGGTGTGTTATTAATATTTTATTATAAATACTACTCATAATAATGTATTCATTTAATTTTTTTTAAGGTTAGGGGTTATTTATTATTTATTTATGTATTATTAACTTATTTGATTTTTTTTTTATCTATTTATGATGATTTTTATTTGTATATTTATTTTACATTTATTTACTCATAAATAATTATTTTTTTCATTTGAACAGAAAATTGTGCAAAAACATGTGACAAAACATGCAAATGCGCACAAAAACACGCAAATGGCGAGTTTCCATTAATTTCTATGGGAATAAAATCTGCCCAATTTGAGCTACAAGAAAAGAAAAACTGCAAGCAGGCAGGCTGTTTTGTTGGCTTCAACGATCTGATGTCCATAGGGCCCCACTCCGGCATCCTCTCCCTTGCTTCCTCCAAGTGCTGGTAGTTGGCCATCTTCATTGGTATGCGCAGGAGTTCAGTCATCCTGCCACACAGGCACATCACTCGAATGTATGCTGCGCATGCGCAGCTCAGTGTACATTTTAAGAAAGGCTGCGAGCAGACAGGCAGGTTTATTTTACTGCAAAAAAGACTTTGTCATTTCTACAATAAAAAGAATACCTGCTCGCAATTTAAAAAAAATATTTTTTAGGTCCACTTGAACCTCTTGCCGACCGCCCCACGTATATGTACTGCTGGGTGGTGGCTCTTCTGTACAAAATCACATACAGGTATGCGATTTTGCACTTCTGGGCACTGATTGGACACAGCGGGAGCCTATCAGCGGGTCCGGCGGACCCCATGCCTGCTGGGACCCGTGGATTGTTCCCAACAGAGGCAGATGTAAACAAGGCAGATCGCCATTCTGTTAGTAGGGAAGACAGAGATCCTGTGTTTGCTAAGCAGGAACATGAATCTCTGTCTTCCCACAGTTAGTAAGCACAGCCAGGGAACACATTTAACCCTTTGATTGCCCCTTATGTTAAGCCCTTCCCAGCCAGTGTCATTAGTACAGTGACAGTGCAAATTTTTAGCACTGATTACTGTATTGGTGTCACTGGTCCTCAAAAAGTATCAAAAGTGTCCTATTTGTCTGCCGCAATGTCGCCGTCCCGCTATAAGTCGCTGATCACCGACATTACTAGTAAAAAATATAAAATAAATAAAAATTCCATAAAAATATCCCATAGTTTGTAGACGCCATAATTTTCGCGCAAACCAATCAATATACGCTTATTGGGATTTTTTTTTACCAAAAATATGTACCATATTGGCATAAGTTGATGAAGAAATTCGATTTTTGACATTTTTTATATTGTTTTATAGCAGAAAGTAAAAAACATTATTTTTTTTTCAAAATTGTCTTTTTTTTTTGTTTATAGCGCAAAAAATAAAAACCACACAGGTGATCAATTACCACCAAAAGAAAGCTCTATTTGTGGGGAAAAATGAATGTCGCACGACCACGCAATTGCCGGTTAAAGTTACGCAGTGCCGTGTCACAAAAAATGGCCTGGTCCTGGAGGAGGTAAACCTTCAGGAGCTGAAGCGGTTAACTGGCAAAGGTAGTCTGGTGGGGATGTATTCTGTCCACTGAACATGACCCATTCAAGGACTTAAAAATAGAAAAGGAAGGGGATCAGCCACCAGAGTGCTGGTCTTTTTTTACAAAGAGGATTCTGCCAACTTCCCCAGCACATTTAATTGTAAATAATGATTAATCCAATTGGGACTTTTAAGGCAGGATGTGAAAAACAGTAAAGACATATAACAAAAATTTAACAAAAAAGTTGGGTTGCTCGGTGAACATCCACAAGAATTTTGGCCCTTCACCTTATCGGGGCCAAAATGATGTTATAATTGATCCGAGGTTTAGGGTGCTCTAAGTATATGTATCTTTGATGTCCTCATGTGATGGATTTTATGATGTGATGTAGTTCAGACCATGTGGTCAACCTTAGTTTATCAATACTACTAAAAAAATTAATTTTATACTTTTTGCATTTTTGTTATATATCTTAAAGTGGAGTTCCACCTCAAAAAAAAAAATTATGTGCTTAAAAAAAATTAAAAAAAACATTTGGATACATTTTTTTTTTTTTTTACTCACCTCTAAATGCCTGTTGCTATGTGGTCCCTCGTAGTCTGCCTCCTTCTGCGCCTTGGCTCCTGACGTCACTTCCCTCCGCGCAGGAAGGGAGACCAGCTCTGACCCCTCCCTCTGTCAATCATCTGGGACACGTGACAGGTCCCAGATGATTGCGTGGCCAGTCACGGCGGGCTGCGCAGCGCGCGCATGCGCAGTGCGCGCATGCGCAGTGGGTGCCCGGCTACGAAGCCACAGCCAGGCGCCCACAGTTAAAATGCCAGCGCCGCCGAGCGGAGGGGGAAATTAGCGGGGGATCGTTCCCCCGCAACGCTGGACCCTGGGACAGGTAAGTGTCCAATTATTAAAATTCAGCAGCTGCAGTATTTGTAGCTGCTGACTTTTATTTTTTATTTTTTTAAGGGGAACACCGCTTTAAGGCCTCATGCACACTGGACTTTAAAATAACGTTATAAAATGCCAGTAGCTTTGCAGTGAGTCTTTAGTTTTTTAACGTTTTTGCAATAGCGTTTATTAGCGCTTTTTAAATATTTTTATTGTGTTTTTTTTTTAATGGATCAAAAACGCTGGGGAGCCATGTTTTTGAGCGTCTAGCGATGTTTGTCAGCATTTATGAGCGTTTGCCATTTTTTGTGGTCAGAAAAGCGACTCCTGAACGCCAAAAAATCGCGTTCAGGAACCATCCCATAAACTCCACTACTGATAAAAGTTCAAAAGCGTCCATGTGTGCATGGACACATAGGATAACATAGAGGGGAGTTTATGGGCTGTTAACAAAAAACAAAAACGCCCAAACTCCAAAAAACGGCCGTTTATGAGCTCCAGTGTGCTTGGAGCCTTACTGTTTTTCACATTCTGCCTTAAGGCTCCATGCACACTGGAGCTCAAACGGCCGTTTTTTGGAGTTTAGGCGTTTTTTTTTTGTTTTAACAGCCCATAAACTCCACTCTATGTTATCCTATGTTTCCACGCTGATAAATGTTGATAAACGCTCAAAAATGTGGCTCACCAGCGTTTTTGATCCATTGAAAAAAAAAAAAAAAAAACGCTAAAAAATGCTAATAAATGCTATTGCAAAAACATAAAGGCTCGATGCACACTGGAGCTCAAAAAAGCTTTTTCTGGATACCAGATTGCTGGCAGAAAATGCTGCTTGAAAAACGCGCTTTTAACAGCGTTTTGTACTAGCGTTTATGAGTGTTTTTTAGCATTAGCGTTTATGGCTGTTTTTAATAAAAATACACAGAGGACACTCCAAAAATCCCACATTGCATTCCCAAACTCCCACAATGCATTGAAAAAATAGAACGTCGAACGCTATTTAATGCACGTTTTAGCATCTTTTAGCTTTTTTTGTGGTCAGAAAAACGGCACTTTGAATGTGATTCCTTCAGAGAACAGCCCATAAACTCCACTGCTGATAAAAGCTAAAAAACGTCCATGTGTGCATGGACACATAGGATAACATAGAGTGGAGTTTATGGACTGTTAAAAAAAAACGCCCAAACTCCAAAAAATGGCCGTTTATGAGCTCCAGTGTGCATGGAGCCTAAAATCGCGTTCAAATTCTGTTTTTCTGACCACAAAAAAATGCTAAGACGCCAAATGCTGATAAACGCGCATAAATGTGCGTTAATTAGCGTTCGGCGTTCTATTTTTTCAATGCATTGTGGGAGTTTGGGAATGCATTGTGGGATTTTTGGAGTGTCCTCTGTGTATTTTTATTAAAAACGCCCATAAACGCTAACACTAAGAAACGTGCATAAACGCTTGTACAAAACGCTGTTGGAATTGCGTTTTTCAACCAGCATTTTTTGCCAGCAATCTGTTGTCCAGAAAAAGCTTTTTTGATCTCCATGGAGCCTCACTGCAAAGCTACTGGCGTTTTTATAACGTTATTTTAACGTACAGTGTGCATGGAGCCTACAAAGTCCCAATTGGGGTAATTTTCTACAATTTTAGGAGTTAAAGCGGAGTTCCGCTTAAAAAAATAAAAAATAAAAGTCAGCAGCTATAATTACTGCAGCTGCTGAATTTTAATAATCAGACACTTACCTGTCCCGGGGTCCAGCGATGCGGGGGATCGAAGCCCCGCTCGTCTCCCCCTCCGCTCAGCGGCGCCGGCATTTTAACTGTGGGCGCCTGGCTGTGACTTCACAGCCGGGCACCCACTGTGCATGCGCGCGCCGCACGCCATGACTGGCCGTGCAATCATGTGGGACTTGTCACATGTCCCAGATGATTGCCTAGAGGGAGGGGGGAGAGGTGATCTCCCTTTCTGCGACGAGGGAAGTGACGTCAGGAGCCCAGGCGCTGAAGGAGGCAGATTTCGAGGGACCACATAGCAACAGGCATAAAAAGTAAGGCAAGTAAAGAAAAACAAAAAAAAAATTTCCCAAATGTTTTTTTTTTTTTATTATTTTTTTTTTCATGCACATTAATGACATTTTATTTATTTTTTGGGTGGAACGCCACCTTAAAATAGGCTGTGAGGATGCGGCATAATGCCTCCTGTCAATGTCAAACAACGCTTATGTAAACGTGTCCTAACAGGCAGGATCGTTGACAGAAAATAAAGGAAAAAAAAAAAAAAACAATAATAATGCAGTCATCACATCTAATAATTGCTAAGCTTCAATATTTATTATTTTTGCTTTTGGAATTAATACCCCTTTAAAAAAAACAACAAAAACCTTAGTACATAGGAATGGTTACAATAATGTGCTTTCTTTTTCTCTTTCTTCTAAATGGATCATGGGACAGCTGTGTGAGCGTCTCTAACGGAAATCCCCTATGCTGGCTTCCCTGTGGTTCCCTAGTTTCACTTTCGGGAATCTGGGCGGGTCCTTATAAGCAGGAGCTTTGGTGACACAATAACCACGCTGACAGCTTTCATTCCAGGTCTGTGCTATAGGTGATCTCTGTGTTCTCTTAGTACAATAGCTGGTTGTGTGTGTGTATACTAATGAACCTCTTCTGTGTATTGCTGCAGTCTTCCATTCCTGTAACCAGACCCTTTAACTCCTTGTGATTCTGGGATTATACTGTTGTAGGAGTTCCTGGGTCTTCTGTCTTCCTACCGCCACGGGACCCCGTGTCACAATGACTTGGTGGATGTTACTGCTTGTCCTATGTAGCCGTTACTACCAGGTGAGACATGCCAATCATGCCTTATTGTCATTTCTGTAGTTATTTTATTGTGAACAGTTAAGAACTGCAAACCTGTTCTGTAAGACAGTAAAGTGTGTATATAGTGCTGATTGTTGCTATAAAGGGTTAAGTCTTATGTTTCTTCCTCATTTCTGAATGGGGTAGTTTCCAGACACCTGCAATAGATTTCTAAAGAATTCGCAGAAGTGCAGTGTTGCATGTCATATGATTGTGAGCTACGCGGGTCTGAATGAATAAATTACATGTCATCAGAAGAAGCAGAAGTTTAATTATTTTTTTTTAAATTGGCACATACATTGAATGCAAAGTGTCCCTTGTGCTGGTGGCTGCTCCCTTCAAGTCTTCAGTCCTCTAAACCACCAGTATTTCTCAACCTTTTTTTCAGTTAAGGAACCCTTTAAAATGATAGAATATCTCAAGGCACCCTTTAAAATTATGGACAATCTCAAGGCACCCTTTAAATTTATAGACAGTCTCAAGGCGCCCTTTAAAATTATGGACAATCTCAAGGCACCCTTTAAAATTTTAGACAATCTCAAGGCACCCTTTAAAATTGTGGACAATCTCAAGGCGCCTTTAAAATTTTAGACAATCTCAAGGCACCCTTTAAAATTTTAGACAATCTCAAGGCACCCTTTAAAATTATGGACAATCTCAAGGCACCCTTTAAAATTATGGACAATCTCAAGGCACCCTTTAAAATTTTAGACAATCTCAAGGCACCCTTTAAATTTATAGACAATCTCAAGGCACCCTTTAAATTTATAGACAATCTCAAGGCACCCTTTAAAATTTTAGACAATCTCAAGGCACCCTTTAAAATTATGGACAATCTCAAGGCACCCTTTAAAATTATGGACAATCTCAAGGCACCCTTTAAATTTATAGACAATCTCAAGGCACCCTTTAAATTTATAGACAATCTCAAGGCACCCTTTAAAATTATGGACAATCTCAAGGCACCCTTTAAAATTATGGACAATCTCAAGGCACCCTTTAAAATTATGGACAATCTCAAGGCACCCTTTAAATTTATAGACAATCTCAAGGCACCCTTTAAATTTATAGACAATCTCAAGGCACCCTTTAAATTTATAGACAATCTCAAGGCACCCTTTAAAATTTTAGACAATCTCAAGGCACCCTTTAAAATTATAGACAATCTCAAAGCACCTTTTAAAATTATGGACAATGCTAAGGCACCCTTTAAAATTATGGACAATCTCAAAGCACCCTTTAAAATTATGGACAATCTCAAGGCGCCATTATATATAAATATTTATTATAGCAAAAGGTTAAAAAAATTGCGTTTTTTTTATTCAAAATTGTCGCTCTTTTTTTTGTTTATAGTGCAAAAAATAAATAATCACAGAGGTGATCAAATACCACCAAAAGAAAGCTCTATTTGTGGGAAAAATAGGATGTCAATTTTATTTGGGTGCAACGGCGCACGAGGGCGCAAATGTCAGTTAAAGCGACGCAGTGCCGAATCGCAAAAAATGCTCTGGTCAGGAAGGGGGTAAAATCTTCAGAGGCTGAAGCGGTTAAAATTATGAAAAATCTCAAGGCACCCTTTGAAATTATGGACAGTCTCAAGGCACCCCATTCTAAAATGTAAGAAACTATTCTAATAGCTTTACACAAGGCAGCAACATCCACACGTAGGACACCCAACCTTAGGCCCCTTTCACACTGGGGCGCTTTCCAGGCGCTAGAGCGCTAAAAATAGCAGCTGCATAGCGCCTGTAAAGCGCCTCTACTGTGTCTCGGGCTTTCACACTGGAGCGGTGTGCTTGCAGGATGTTAAAAAAAATTCCTGCAAGCAGCATCTTTGGAGCAGTGTATACACCGCTCCTTCACCGCTCCTGCCCTTTGAAATCACTGGGGCAGCGCGGGTGTGCCGTCGGCAAAGAGCCGCCGCATCGGCGCTTTGCGGGCTGTTTTAACCCTTTTTCGGCCGCTAGCAGGGGTTAAAACCACGACGGTAAAGCGGCGCTAAAAATAGCACCGTTTTAAAGACAGTGCCCGCACCTCCCCAGTGTGAAAGGGGCCTTAGAGGTGATTTATTCTTCCAAAGCAAATACACTTTTCCTGACGCCTCCATGGCAGCACACACTGGGTTGTGACTCCGCCCCCACAACCTGACAGGATTGGTTAGCTATAAATTTGAAGGGGAGACACCCCGCTGCATTCTCTTTTTTATCCTCACCTGACAGATTGGGATATGCAGCTTGCTCCTGTTGTCAAGATAAAGAAAAAGAAAAAAGCCTCTTACCGCACTCGCCCCAGCAGGTTCAAGCCTCTCCTGTTTGGAAGTCCCTCCTGTACAGTCTCTAAAGGAGCTTCTATGGAGGGAACCCCCGGTCTGGTGGTCTCAGGGGGCGTCTGGACATCTGGCACAGTAAGCTTTAAAGAAGCTTCATATTTTTGCAGTGGTCTCCTTTTCCTTTTTGCCTGTACCTTTGTCTGTAGTTTACTTATGGTGTTTCTCTGCTTAGAGGTCTGCTGGCACTTGTTGTCCTCCGTTGTAGGAACTGTCATGGCCGCCGAGGCCGCCTCCTCCGCTCTGCAATTGGCCTCAGGGCCTAGTTCTGCCTTGGGAAGGTAATGCCCTTCTCCAAGATGGCGCCGAGGCGCTCGGGACGTTCTGCGCATGCGCGGGAGCGTCATTTTGCCGCGACGGCGGCGGCAGATTTAAAAACACAGGCATTTCTGTGATTTTTGCTGAGCAGTATCACAGATGCCTGAATGTTCACCGGCCTTCAACTGCTTTGCCAGAAAACGACTCAGCAAGACCAGGTAAGTCAATTTATTCGATTTAGCCTTTTTTAAATAAATAAATAATATATTAAAAGAAAGAGTAAGTTTTAAAAAAAAAAAAAAAAAAAAAGTTTTTTTCCTTTCTCTTAATTTCCTTCAGTCTACACTGTCTACTATCACTATGGAGACCACTGCCCGCGCAGACCACCATCAGCAAACGAGGTAAGAGGCTATTCGTCATTGGTAAGTATTGAAGAAGGGGAGAGAAAAAAGAGAGCCAACCACTAACGCTGCGTTTTTGGCAGCCCCACCAGGTCAAGAGCCGCAAGTTCCAGGCGTGAGAGGACATCAAGCCATGGGTCAAGCAAGAAGTCCCGCAGAAGCCGCTCAAGATCCTCTTCTCGCCACCGAAGACATAGCCGCTCACGTCACAGCCGCTCAAGACGCAGCCGCTCCCGTCACAGTCGGTCACACCGCAGACGGTCACCTTCATCGCACCGCCAAAGCCGCCACACCCGTCCTGCAGCAAACGCTTGCTGGGTATGCGGCGCACCAGCCTTGCCAGATAAACTAGTCTGCAGATCCTGCTTCAATGAGGCAGCAAAGGACAAAGAGCTAGACGCAGCAATGGCTACGGAGCTCATAAGAGAATCTGTGCGGGAATCCATAAGGGAGACAACAGCACCTCTAATCGATAGGCCTACGCCTAGCACATCGGTGGCGGATGACAGCCAACCCCAGGCATCAGAACCCTCCTCAGGAGATGAGGAACAGGACATGTCAGGAAATACAAACTGATAGTTCCCCCAGATCCGATAATAGTCACCTCGGACGCCTGTCAGAGCGGCTGGGGAGCTCACTGTCAAGATCAAGCAGCGCAGGGCCGATGGCAGTTCCGGGGCCAGGATTTAGTATCGAATATACTGGAACTCAGAGCAGCTTTCCAGGCCCTCATGGCATTTGCACCAGTCCTCAGAGGGAAGAACGTGCTTATTCGGATGGACAACAAGGTGGCAGTATCCTACATCCAGAGGCAAGGGGGTACCAAGAGTCTCACACTGATGGAGGAAGTCCACCCTATCTTGGAATGGGCACAGGCACACCTAGCAGATCTAAAAGCAATATATGTTCCTGCGGCACAGAACATGTTAGCCGATTACCTGAGTCGAGAAACTCTTTCGAACAACGAATGGTCCCTGAGTCTCCAGGTCTTTTCTCTTCTTACGGAGACATGGGGAGTACCAGAGATCGACTTAGCAGCTACTCCGGCGAATACGAAGTGTCGGAGGTTTCTGTCCAGAGCATCTTTCCCTTCAGCCGAGGGGATAGATTGTCTAATCCATCCCTGGAACTTCAAGTTGGGGTACATATTCCCGCCAACTCCGCTAATTGCGAGATTCCTGTCCAGGCTTCGGAGATCTTCAGCCACGGTAATCGCGATAATTCCTCTTTGGCCGAGAAGACCATGGTTCACGACACTATTGCAGCTCAGCCTTCAACCTCCAATCCCCCTTCCGATAACTCCGGATCTGCTATTTCAAGGCCAATTCCTACATCCAGCTCCAGAGAAACTACATCTGACAGCATGGAAGTTGAAAGGGTTAGGTTAAGGGAACAAGGCTGCTCACAGGAAGTAATATCGACTTTGATGCAAGCCAGGAAGAGCACCACCAACACCACCTATACAAGAATTTGGAACCAATTCTTTAGAATGGCGCAGCAGAAGGGATGGGATCCTATTGCTCCAGAACCTTCTCAAATCCTAGAATTCCTCCAATCAGGAATCAACAAAGGTCTAAGTTCAAGTACCCTTAAGGTACAAGTATCTGCCTTGTCGGCCAAAACAGGCACCAGATGGGCATTACATCCGCTGGTTATCCAATTCCTGAGAGCCTGCCTGAAAATCAAACCTCCTAAGAAACCAGTTTTTCCATCATGGGATCTCTCAATAGTTCTTGAAGCCTTCACCAATCCTCCTTTTACTCCATCTGAATCAATATCTCTATGGGATCTGACTCTAAAACTATCCTTTCTCATTGCAATCACATCAGCAAAGAGGGTGTCTGAGATCCAAGCACTGATGGCATCAGAACCTTACTTGGTATTCTTTCCTGATAAGGTAGTACTAAGACCTTCAGACCACTTCATCCCGAAGGTAGCAACTTCCTTCCATTACAACCAAGATATTGTCTTACCATCCTTCACTAATGATCAGGGTGAACCTCATCCTCTGGATGTTAAAACTACCATCATTAGTTACCTGACGGCTACGAATTCTTTTAGAAAGACGGATACCCTCATGGTCATCCCACATGGAAACAGACGAGGTCAAGCGGCTACTTCACGTACTATAGCCTCCTGGCTAGTCAAGTCCATCAAGAAGGCATACTCCATGCGGCATATGGCAATTCCTGAAGGCATCAGGGCTCACTCGACCAGGGCAGTGGCTACCTCCTGGGCAGCGTATTGCAGGGTTTCACCGGAGACTATTTGCAAAGCAGCAACTTGGTCCTCCAGACATACGTTTATTTCTCACTATAGAGTAGATTCTGCTCATTTGGCTATGGCAGACTTCGGTAGATCCGTTGTTAGAGCCAATTCTTCCGCATTATAAGGAATAAATATTATTTTCTTGCACCCACCCGACTGGCGAGTTATTTCCCAGTGTGTGCTGCCATGGAGGCGTCAGGAAAACGGAAAATTGTATACTCACCTTTCCGTAATTTTCCTTTCCTGACGCCTCTCCATGGCAGCACAGATTCCCACCCCGTTTTTTTGGTGATATATTTACAGAGAATGCAGCGGGGTGTCTCCCCTTCAAATTTATAGCTAACCAATCCTGTCAGGTTGTGGGGGCGGAGTCACAACCCAGTGTGTGCTGCCATGGAGAGGCGTCAGGAAAGGAAAATTACGGAAAGGTGAGTATACAATTTTCCGTTTTGCACACTGGTACTGACTAGTATGCCAGTGTTTCTCTTCTCCCTCAATTTTCTCCATCAGTCAGCTAATGTGACCTCAGTGCTGAGGGAGAGGGGCAGAGGAGGGTCAAACAAATATGCTGTAGAGGCAACAGACATCTTCCTTATCAACTGATGATGTCATTGGTTGTTGGGATGCCAGTGTCTAGAAAGTCATAATGGTGCATAATGAAAACCCAGGGCTTTGTGTAACTAACAGGCAGGCTTAATCCACCTGCTGGCTTGTATACAAGTTTTGATCAATTTTTAGGCATTTTGCCAAGGCACCCCTGAAGAAACCTCAAGGCACCCTGGTTGAAAAAGACTGCTCTAACCCCCCCCCCCCCTCCATACCCCCAGAGAGATAAAGTTTTAGTACAGCGGAGGTTAACCGCTTGCCGACCGGCTCACGCCGATATACGTCGGAAGAATGGTACTCCTCCGCAAACTTACGTAACTGTACGTCAGTCTGTAAAAGCGAGATAGCGGGCATGTGCACGCCGCAGGATTATGCCCGCAGGTCTCCCGCAGACTCAATCACGGCGAGGAGCGGCAGAATGGGGAACTTCCTATGTAAAACAAGGCATTTTCCCGTTCTGCCTAGTAAAAACAAGTAGTTTGTTGACGCAATAACTTTTATGCAAACCAATCAATGTACGCCTTTTGAGATTTTTTTTTTTACTAAAAATATGTAGAAGAATATAAATCGGCCTAAACTGATGAATAAATTAGTTTTTTTGGGGGATATTTATTATAGCAGAAAGTCACTTCTTCAAAATTGTCACTTTTTTTTGTTTTTACCGCAAAAAATAAAAACCACAGAGGTGATCAAATTCCACCAAAAGAAATCTCTATTTGTGGGAAAAAAAAGGACATCGATTTTGTTTGGGTACAATGTCGCACGACCACGCAATGGTCAGTTAAAGCGACGCAGTGCCGTATCACAAAAATTGCTCTGGTCATTAAGGGGGTAAAACCTTCCGGGGGGCTGAAGTGGTTAAAGAATATGTAAGCATTTCATATTCCTGATATGTACCTGCTGTACCATGTACTTGTATGAAAAAGTATGCTGTCCTCTTTGTAATGCTGCTTTGTGTGAAATCTCTGGTGTTGCTGTCAGTCTCTCTGTTTTCCTATTAAAAACTGACCACACTAGGCAGGAGAGCACAGCATGGTCAGTTCTCTAGCTGTGCTGGAAACTCGGCCTGCTCTCCTCCAATGATCAGACTTGTCCTGCCTCACCCCCCCCCCCCCCCCTTGTACAGCCATTCACTGGGAAGATGAGTATGCTGCTGTTTCTCCTCCCTGAGCTTCTTATGCAGAGGTCATGTGATCACTTAGGGAAAAAAAGGTAATTATAATGCTTTTTTTATACATATGTACAAATGTTTTCATTTCTATTTTAAACTGAATGAGGTGTTTTACAAGATGAGGGTTTACATATACTTTAATATGAGCCGCTGGAGCTGTTATAGGCACTCTCAAGAGTGACAACTATGCCTGCCCTTCTCTTTCATTCATACAAGCTGTACTGTAGCTTCCTGCAATGAAACGTGCTCTATCAATGGAGGAATAAGCAGAACATTCATTTGTCTGCCCATCCTTCATTCATAGAGCGCTGCCCATTGCTGGAAGCTACATTACAGCTTCTATGAATGGAGCAGGGACAGAAAGGACAGGCATTGTTGGCACTCTTGACAGCACCTTATTGAATCACAAGGGACACTTCTATTCGAGATGAAACTTGTACATTGTGCTGGTGTGCAGGGACACTGTAGTGGGCACTGCAGTATCATTTAAGGTTGGGGGGGAACCTCGAGGAGGTTGTGTGGAGGGAGTTTGTGCTGGGAGGGGCAATTAGGGGGGGGGGGGTCAGGGGGTAAGAATTGTTCTAGGAGGGGAAATTTCAGGAGGTGTGCTAGAAGTGGTGATTTGGGGGGAGTTGTGTTGAGAGGGGGGATGGAGGAAGAGGTTTTGTGCTAGGAGGGGGGATTTGTGCTAGAAACTGTAATATGGTGGGGGGGGATTTGTGCTAAGTGAGGACTTTTTTTGGGGTGGGGGATTTATGCTAGTAGAGAAAATTCAAGGGGGGGGGGGGTTGTGCTAAAGGGTGCGATTTGGAGTGGGGTGGAGAGGATTTGATCTCGGAGGGGAAATTTGAGGGGTAAAGGATTTGTGCTAGGAGGGGAAAGTTTTTTTTTTGGGGGGTGGGGGGATCTGTGATTTGTGCTGGGGGCATGTGAGATTGGAGAGGATTTGAGCTGGAGGGGATTGGGGGCAGTAATGCAGGTCCAGCTTAAGGCTGCATTCACACCTGAGCGTATCATTTTCAGGCAGAAAAACGCATGATTTTTGTCGCGATTTTTTGCCACGATTTTGCCGTGATTTTACTGCGATTTTTGCTATGATTTTGTACAGGTCAAAAGGTCACCAATGTAAATGCCTGTAAT
Source organism: Lithobates clamitans (assembly GCA_037952925.1). Lineage (NCBI taxonomy): Eukaryota > Metazoa > Chordata > Amphibia > Anura > Ranidae > Lithobates > Lithobates clamitans. The sequence continues at coordinate 2,048,369 of JBBGZY010000725.1, read as the reverse complement.
CTGCCAAAAAAGAAGCTCCTGTACTTTTTTGAGCTATGGGCGTTTTTGCTTCAGGTGATAGAATGCTCAGATGTGAACAGGGGCCATTGAAATAGATGGGATTTGTCTTGTTAGGCATTTTTAGAGGTGAGGCTTACAGCAGAAAAACACCCAAAAACGCCTAGGTATGAACAGAGCCTTAGGGTTAAGCACAGTAGACCTGAGCCACCCCCATAAAATCATTCTCTGCAGCTATTACCTTTTGTACCACCACCCCCTCCCTTTAGAATGTAAGCTCTACGAGCAGGGCCCTCATGTACCTTTTGTATTGAACTGTACTGTAATTGAGTTGTCCCCCTTATACATTGTAAAGCGCTGCGTAAACTGTTGGCGCTATATAAATCTCGTATAATAATAATAATAATAATAATAATAATAATAGACCTGTACCTGTAATCAGCAGGGGCAAAGAGGCAACTTTTCTATGTTTTAGTTATAGGCCGCATATTTCCCCATAAACAGTAGAAATATAATTTCTTATAAAAGGTTTATTTTAAAGCAGGGTTCCCCAAAGTGGTGAATATTGACCTCAAGAGTCAATGGGACTATCCAAAGGGCAATCAAATGTGGGTCAATACGTAGTCAATAAATGACAGAAGGTAGATTGAGCTCAATTAATATTTTGAGGTCTCTGGAGAGCTCCATGCTAATCCCTAGTCTCCATAACGATATCAACATTTTCAGTTATAAAGGAATGTTAAATTCTATATTTTTCATATTTCAAACATGACCTATTTTTTATGAAGTCTTATATAAGGCTTATTTTAATGCAGGGTTCCCCATAGTGTTCATTATTGACTCCAAGGGTCAATGGGACTATCCAAGGGGCAATAAAATGTGGGTCATTAGGTAGTCAATTAATGATGGAAGGTTGGTTGAGATCAATTATGCTGTAAAATGTTTAGGTCTTTGAAGAGCTCCACTAGTCCCTAGTCTCATTAATGATATCAACAGTTTCAGAATGTGAAAGGACTGTTAAATCTTATATTTTTAAAGTCATTATTTTTATTATTGTTAGTGGTACTACTATTTAAAGTAGTATTCATTTATTTTCATGTAATAAATGTTTGGGGTGGATGAACAATCTAAATCCTATAAAGTCGATGAGCTGAAAGGTTTCGGGAACCTTGTTTAAAGTGTATGTAAAGGCAAAACTTTTTTTTTCTTCTTTTGGATAAAGTGGGAAAGAGTACCGTATTTTCCGGCATATAAGACGACTTTTTAACCCAGGAAAGTCTTCTCAAAAGTCGGGGGTCGTCTTATACGCCGGGTGTTGCCTTATAGGGCGGGTGCTGAAACTTCCGAGCCGGACTGGAGAATCTGAGGTTGCTGCATACGGTGGGGGGAGCTCAAAAACGGCCGCATCCCCGCCGTATGCAGCGACCGTATGAAAGCAGCAAGGGCGGCGCTGTACAAGTATGGTAGAAGAACCAGGATTCGTGGAAAGAAGTGACTTAACGTGAGAGATAGCGGCGCGGTGCCCAGAAAAACACACCTCTTTCACCCGTCTGGCCCGCCCTTGTATCCTATTACCTCCTTCTCTGCCTCTCAGATCTTGCTCCTGAGGACTGCAGTGAATCGGTGCGGGCACGCATGTGCAAGATCTGAGAGGCAGAGAAGGAGGTAATAGGATACAAGGGCGGGCCAGACGGGGGAAAGAGGTGTTTTTCTGGGCACAGCGCCGCTCTATCTCTCGTGTTAAGTCACTTCTTTCCACGAAAGAGGTGTGTTTGCGCTACCGCTCTGATAGTCTTGGAGACAGGGAGGGCTGTCCCAAATATCCCAAACTCTATATTTTAACTGGAAAAGTTGGGGGTCGTCTTATACGCCGGAAAATAAATCTGTCCATACACAGAGTGAATTTTGGCCAGTTCTTCTGGCCCCATTGGCTCCCGCTGCTGTCAACCAAAATCAGTTAGCCAATCAGGAGAGAGAGGGGGCGGGGCCAAACCGCGACTCTGTGTCTGAATGGACAAATGGCTCGGGTGCCCCCATAGCAAGCTGCTTGCTGTCGGGGCACTCAACAGGAGGGAGGGGTCAAGAGAACCGGCAAGGGACCCGAGAAGAGGAGGATCTGGGCTGTTCTGTGAAAAACCACTGCTCAGAGCAGGTAAGTATAACATGTTTGTTATTTTTAAAGAAAAAAAATGAGGCTTTAGTATCACTTTAAGGTTTATATACTGTGTCAGTGCCACTTTGTTAGTAGGATTAAAGATCACATAGGGTTCTAATGTATGCAGATTGAGAGGCTCCAGAGTGTTGGTAAAGCAAAGAAACTTGGGTTTTCAGTTTTCTCTGGGTTTTGTAACTCGCAGATTGGGTTCAGAAATCTGGATAATTCCTAGAGAGGGACAAAGCCTCTAACTCTGGGTCTAGGTTTTACTGGGGAGCAGCAGGCGGTGCGTGCAGGTGCACACAACCTTTGTAATCAAGGGGCTGTTTTTAGTTCAGGGCTCCACCTGGGAGACAGGATGTGCCCTGCCCAGAGTTCAGAGCGTGGGCCAATGCAGCAGGGAGCTGCGAGAGAGAGTTGCAGAGGTTGTGTGTGAGCACAGTGGTCCTGTGGGACAGTTTGAAGGAACAGACAAAGGGCCTAGGCTTGAGGCCAGAGCAGTGATACTGCAAGAAGAAGCCATCAGGCTTACTACTGATTAACTTTTGAAATGTTGCTGCAAAAATAAGAGTAAGTTGCTTTTGAACTTTTTCTTTTAATAAAAGTGGGCCACCAAGCCCTAAAATCGCAGCTGCAGGGAAACCACATAGTGCTATGCGTTTCCCAGCATGCAAAAACGTATTGCAGTTTTCAGTGCGTGTGGGCACCATTAGGAATTAATGGCACCTCTAAGCATCTGCTAACAGCAACATGTTTTTTGGTATGAGTGTGAGAAAGTGTGCAATTTACACATAGCCCCGCACCTGCATGCAAGTGAACCTAGCCTAATGCCGTGTACACACACGATTGGACTTCTCGTCGGAAAAAGATATGATGGCTTTGCCGACGGGATTCCGCTCAAGCTTGCCTTGCATACACACGGTCACACAAAAGTTCACTGAACTTTCGACCGCCAAGAACGAGGTGACGTACAACACTACGACAAGCCGAGGAAAAGAAGTTCAATGCTTCCGAGCATGCGTCGAATTGTTTCCGAGCATGCGTAGGAATTTGAGCGTCGGAATTACCACAGACGATCGCATTTTCGGATAGGAACTTTTTCCAACTGAAAAATTAAGAACATGCTCCCAATCTTTTGCTGGCTGGAATTCGGCCAGCAAAAGTCCGACGGAGCATACACACAGTTGCATTTTCCGACGAAAAGCTCTCACCGGTCTTTTGCTGGCCGAAATTCCGATCGTGTGTACGCGGCACTAGTGGTGTTTTATCGGATAGGTGTAATTTTCTCCAAAAGCCAAACGAGAATATTACATACACTGTATGCTTGTATATCCAGCTTTCAAGTTTTGCATCTGCAATATCAGAGAATGTAGTTGTGGAGGGGAGAAAAGAGGAAGGCACCTGAATAGTGTATGGCGTGTTTCTGTGTGCTGGCTCTTGGTGGGCCTAACTTAGGCCGGAGGAGGGTGTTGTCAGATCACTCCACCCCTCTTGCTTCTGCCCACTGAGACCAATAATTTGCAGACTGTGCTTGTACTGACTAGTGGCACTAATGCCACGTACATGCGACTGGACTTTCCGGCATACTTGGTTCGGCGGACCGGAGTCCGTCGGACAATTCGATCGTGTGTGGGCTCCAGCGGACTTTTTTCCCCCAAAAGTTCGACGGACCTAGAAATGAAACATGTTTCAAATCTTTTCGACGGACTCGAGTCCAGTCGAAAAGTCCGCTCGTCTGTATGCTAGTCCGACGGACAAAAACCGACGCTAGGGCAGCTATTGGCTACTGGCTATGAACTTCCTTGTTTTAGTCCGGTGTACGTCATCACGTACGAATCCGTCGGACTTTAGTTGATCGTGTGTAGGCAAGTCCGTTCGTTTGGAAAGTCCGTCGGAAAGTCTGTCAAAGTCCGCAGGACAAAGTCTGCCGTAAAGTCCGCTTGTGTGTATGTGGCATTAGTGACACTAGGTAAACAAAACAAGCAGGATCAAAAGAAAGAAATTCTGGCCATGCCAGCACCTCCTGGATTGCAGTACCCAGTGCAGACCGCACCTCTTCATCCCCCTACATAATCACAGACCACTGCGCCCTCCTCTGCTATTATTGGAATGTGCAGGGCAGGTAGGGTTTTGTGCGGGCTGCTGGGAGAGCAGCACTGTCACTTGTAGACATAGAAGCCAGGCTTATGTGTTTACAAGTGGCAGCAGAGAGCAGCAAGTACAGGTCCAGTGCTGGAGGTGGCAGAACTCCATTCCACCATATTCTGCCTGGAAAAAAAGCCCTGGTTGTAATATTATTTATAATATAATTATAAGGTAAGGGTTCACATACTTTACTACACAAGAAAAGCTGTTCCCATCCAGCAGTGCTTGGCAGGTTGTTAGATTATAAAGCCCAGAAGAGGTAAGAATTTAAAGACACCCAAAACACACTGGAATGTTTACAGGGGGTCCCCGGGTTACAAACAAGATAGGGACTGTAGGTTTGTTCTTAAGTTGAATCTGTTTGTAAGTCGGAACAGGTACATTTTTTTTAAGTGTAGCTCCAGCCAAAAAAACTATTTTTAAGCTTTTTGGATATCATAGGGAAGGGTTAACACCCCTGTAACATTTGTTTTGCTGTCTGTGCTCCTCTTCAGAAGATTTCACTTCACTTTCTGTCCCAATGACAATTGGATTTTGAAAATTTTGGGTTGTTGTGGAAACAAGGATTGGTCATAAAGCATCAGTGGAGGTACCTTTTCCCCATAATAGCTCTTACAGGAGAGAATTTTCCTTCCTAGGAGTAGATTTCCTCTCACTTCCTGTTGTCTCCCTCCGTTTGTAAGTAGGAGTCGTTTGTAAGTCGGATGTTTGTAACTAGGGGACCCCCTGTATAGGCATTTGAACAAAGAAAAGGACAATATTTGAAAATGTCTGGTCCCCAAACGGTTTAAATTTGGTGCTTTGATTTCCTTGAAATGATAAACAATAGAACTTTTAAGATTTATGCAAATCTTAACATTTCAAATGGTGAGATACCCATGTTATAGTACCAATGTGTGGGAAGCCTTCCTCAATGTGTAAAAACCCCCTCACATGCCCAATGACTCATAGTCATTCCATAAAGTATAAAATCTTATATAGTTACATAGATAGTCAGGTTGGAAAAAGACACAAGTCCATCCAGTTCAACCATAAAAAAAATACAATACCATATACGTACACAATCCTTCACCCACAGTTGATCCAGAGGCAGGCAAAACCCACAAGCAAAGTATGATCCAATTTGCTACAGCAGGGGAAAAAAAATTCCTTCCTGATTCCCCGAGAGGCAATCAGATTTTCCCCAGATCAACTTTACCTATAAATGTTAGTACTCAGTTATATTATGTACATTTAGGAAAGAATCCAGACCTTTTTTAAAGCAATCTACTGAGCTGGCCAGAACCACCTCTGGAGGGAGTCTATTCTACATTTTCACAGCTCTTACTGTGAAGAAACCTTTCCATATTTGGAGATGAAATCTTTTTTCCTCTAGGTGTAAAGAGTGCCCCTTGTCTTCTGTGATGACCTTAAAGTGAATAACTGAACACCAAGTTCACTATATGGACCACTTATGTATTTGTACATGTTGATCATCTCCCCCCTTAATCTCCTCTTTTCAAGAGAGAATAAATTCAGTTCCTTTAATCTTTCCTTCATGCTTCTTATCAGTTTGGTTCCCCTTCTCTGCACTTTCTCCAGTTCCCCATAATCCTTTTTGAGAACTTACTAATCTTACTAATATCTGACATCTCCACCCTCAAATGCTCCTCTTCCTCATATCTAATCTAAATAATCTCTTTATTCAAAATTCTTATAATTGTAAAAAAAACCTAACATTGTCATGTATTACAGGTATTTATTTAGTGTTGTTAATTTATGCAACACTTTACATATCATACATTCACATCAGTCCCTGCCCTCAAGGAGCTTTCAATCTAAGGTCCCTTTTTAAAATGCATACACATACTAAAGCCAATTTACCTACCAGCCAGTCTTTAAATGGTAGCATAAAAGCAGAGTACCCAGGGAAAAGCAAGCAAACACAGGGAGAACATGCAAACTCCATGCAGAGATTTAAACCAGGGATCCTAGTGCCACAAGGCAGGAGTGCTAACCATGAGGCAGTGTTGCCAACTGTCAGTATTTTTACTGGCAGCCAGTAAAAAAGAGGCAAATTTCTCCTGCCAGTAAATGCCAGTAAAAGGAAAAGGTTGCCAGTAAAAAATACAGTGGCTTGCGAAAGTATTCGGCCCCCTTGAACTTTTCAACCTTTTGTCACATTTCAGGCTTCAAACATAAAGATATAAAATTTTAATTTTTTGTGAAGAATCACCAACAAGTGGGACACAATTGTGAAGTGGAACGAAATCTATTGGATATTTTAAACTTTTTTAGCAATTAAAAAACTGAAAAGTGGTGCGTGCAAAATTATTCAGCCCCTTTACTTTCAGTGCAGCAAACTCACTCCAGAAGTTCAGCGAGGATCTCTGAATGATCCAATGTTGTCCTAAATGACTGATGGTGATAAATAGAATCCACCTGTGTGTAATCAAGTCTTTGTATAAATGCACCTGCTCTGTGATAGTCTCAGGGTTCTGTTGAAAGCGCAGAGAGCATCATGAAGACCAAGGAACACACCAGGCAGGTCCGTAATACTGTTGTGGAGAAGTTTAAAGCCGGATTTGGATACAAAATGATTTCCCAAGCTTTAAACATCCCAAGGAGCACTGTGCAAGCGATCATTTTGAAATGGAAGGAGTATCAGACCACTGCAAATCTACCAAGACCTGGCTGTCCCTCTAAACTTTCAGCTCAGACAAGGAGAAGACTGATCAGAGATGCAGCCAAGAGGCCCATGATCACTCTGGATGAACTGCAGAGAACTACAGCTGAGGTGGGAGAGTCTGTCCATAGGACAACAATCAGTCGTACACTGCACAAATCTGGCCTTTATGGAAGAGTGGCAAGAAGAAAGCTATTTCTCAAAGATATCCATAAAAAGTCTCGTCTAAAGTTTGCCACAAGCCACCTGGGAGACACACCAAACATGTGGAAGAAGGTGCTCTGGTCCGATGAAACCAAAATCGAACTTTTTGGCCACAATGCAAAACGATATGTTTGGCGTAAAAGCAACACAGCTCATCACACTCAACACACCATCCCCACTGTCAAACATGGTGGTGGCAGCATCATGGTTTGGGCCTTCTTTTCTTCAGCAGGGACAGGGAAGATGGTTAAAATTGAGGGGAAGATGGATGCAGCCAAATACAGGACCATTCTGGATGAAAACCTGTTGGAGTCTGCAAAAGACCTGAAACTGGGATGGAGATTTATCTTCCAACAAGACAATGATCCCAAACATACAGCAAAATCTACAAAGGAATGGTTCACAAATAAACGTATCCAGGTGTTAGAATGGCCAAGTCAAAGTCCAGACCTGAATCCAATCGAGAATCTGTGGAAAGAGCTGAAAACTGCTGTTCACAAATGCTCTCCATCCAACCTCACTGAGCTCGAGCTGTTTTGCAAGGAAGAATGCGCAAGAATTTCAGGTTCTCGATGTGCAAAACTGATAGAGACATACCCCAAGCGACTTGCAGCTGTAATCGCAGCAAAAGGTGGCTCTACAAAGTATTAACGCAAGGGGGCCGAATAATTTTGCACGCCCCACTTTTCATTTTTTTATTATTTAAAAAAGTTTCAAAAATCCAAAAGATTTCGTTCCACTTCACAATTGTGTCCCACTTGTTGGTGATTCTTCACAAAAAATAAAAATTTTATATCTTTATGTTTGAAGCCTGAAATGTGGCAAAAGGTTGAAAAGTTCAAGGGGGCCGAATACTTTCGCAAGCCACTGTATATAACTGTGACACTCGGCTCGGTGCGGAGCCAGCCAAGACCATCCGAGTGCCTCCTACAGTGTGTTCAGGTGGCTCTGGTGGAGGCGGTGCATGAGCATGTCGTGTGATTTATTGTCTACCTTAAATCGCATTGCTAATTGCATATTGTACTTGTTTGTAGCCTAAATACTTACATTTGCGTTTAAAACAGTAATTTTTAAACTTTTGGAAATGCCAGTAAAAACTTGGCTGTGCCAGTAAATTTTAGGTGTCGTGTCAGTAAATTTCAATCTGATAGGTTGGCAACACTGCCATGAGGCTGCTGTTATGCCTATCTTAGGCAAAGAATATATCAAATTTTCTCAGATTCTAACTTCCAAATACTGTATGCAAAGCATTGTAAATGTAACACTAGACTCAAGATTTGCCTAAATTGGTTTTCCATTAGATGATACTCACTTTAATCCTTTTGTATTTGTACTGCTTTTTAAGTTATTACAACTTAGATCCAACAAGTATGACTTACTGTAGCATATATGCTACTATATTTTCCTCAATTGTGTTAGATATTTAGATATTTGTAATACTTGATATACCATGGCCTTTTTCTATGATGATGAAGTTGAGTACTGATTATTGTTTGATAAAGATCTGAATGTATAAGGTATTTTTAGCACTATAGCGCCTGTAAAGCGCCTCAGTGTGAAAGCAGCCTTAGGTTTAGGTCTGGAGACATGCTTGGCCAGTCCAGCACCTTCACCCGCAGCTTCTTTAGCAAGGCAGTGGTTGTCTTGGGGGTGTGAATGGGGTCGTTATCATGTTGGATTACTGCCCTGCAGCCCAGTTTCCAAAGGGAGGGGATCATGCTCAGTATCTCACAGTACATGTTGGCATTCATGGTTCCCTCAATGAACTGTAGCTCTCCAGTGCCGGTGTCTTGTCGAATTCAGTCCCCTATCATATAGTGTCCTCCCTGTACTGCGCAGGCGCAGTACAGGGAGGACAAGGAGACGCCGAAAGTCTCCGAAGTTCAACAGCTGATCGTCAGCTGTACACGGCGCCTGCGCATTTATTCTTACCCTATGTCCAGGATCATTCCCCACTATCCAAGTGGACATAGAGTTAGAATAAATATTTGCCGAGCGCAGCGAGGCCGTGCCCGAAGCGTGGCGAGCGAAGCGAGCCCGCGAGGGGCCCTCTTACACTGCCATCGCTAACAGGTGCCCGAGCGCCGTGTACAGCTGATGGTCAGCTGATCAACTTCGGGCATTTTCGGCATCTCCTGCTCCTCCGTACTGCGCAGGCGCTGCGCCTGCGCAGTACGAGGCGGACACTATTTGATAGGAGGACTCTATATGGCAGAACACCGGCAGCACTCATGTAGCCCCAGACCATGGCACTCCCATCACAATGCTAGACTGTAGGCAAGACACACTTGTCTTTGTACTCCTCACCTGGTTGCCGCCACACACGCCTGACACCATCTGAAGCAAATAAGTTTCTCTTGGTCTCATCAGACCACAGGACATGGTTCCAGTAATCCATGTCCTTAGCCTGCTTGTCTTCAGCAAACTGTTTGCGGGCTTTCTTGTGCATCATCTTTAGAAGAGGCTTCCTTCTAAGACAGCCATGCAGACCAATTTGATGCAGTGTTCGGTGTATGGTCTGAGCACTGATAAACTGACCCCCACCCCTTCAACCTCTGCAGCAATGCTGCCAGCACTCATACATCTAATTCCCAAAGACAACCTCTGGATATGACGCTGAGCACGTGCACTCAACTTCTTTGGTTGACCATGGCGAGGTCTGTTCTGGGTGGAACCTGTCCTGTTAAACCGCTGTATGGTCTTTGCCACCGTACTGCAGCTCAGTTTCAGGGTCTTGGCAATCTTCTTATAGCCTAGGCCATCTTTATGTAGATCAGCAATTCTTTTTTTTCAGATCCTCAGAGAGTTCTTGCCATGAAGTGCCATGTTGAACTTCCAGTGACCAGTGAGAAGAGAGAGTGAGAGCGATAACACCATATTTAACACACCTGCTCCCCGTTCACACCTGAGACCTTGTAACACTAATGAGTCACATGACACTGGAGAGGGAAAATGGCTAATTGGGCCCAATTTGGAAATTTTCACTTAGGGGTGTACTCACTTTTGTTGCCAGTAGTTTAGACATTAATGGCTGTGTGTTGAGTTATTTTGAGGGGACAGCAAATTTACACTGTTATACACGCTGTACACTCACTACTTTACATTGTAGCAAAGTGTCATTTCTTCAGTGTCGTCACATGAAAAGATATAATAAAATATTTACAAAAATGTGAGGGGTGTACTCACTTTTGTGAGATACTGTACATAGCAAAACATCAAATAAAGAAAGTAAATTTATAATGTAAACATATAATAAATTGCATCAAAATAAAAATAGGCTGCTGAAATAGGGTTAGTGCCTGCTAGAACAAGTACTAATACACACAAAGAGATCAAGCTGCTGAAATAAAACAAATTCGCTCCTAAAATAGGTACCAAAAAAAAAAAAAAAAACACTGAAAGACCAAGCTGGTGAAAAAAACGACCTTTGCATATGCAAAAAAAAAAAATTCTATTTTTTGCCAACCCCAATGGCACACAACTTCATGTTGATGACAAGACTGTATGGTGCATCTGGGCTACCTGAGAGGAAGAAATATGCTGAGAATTATGCTGAACGGATTCAGGTGGCCTTAAAATCTAGTTTTAGAGATGTTGTTATTCATAAGCGCAGCAGGTTCAGTATATACAGAAGAAAATTTAAAAAAAGAAAAAAAAAAACAAAGAGGAACTTGATATGTGAAAGAGGAAATAAAAGTATATTTTTCTTCTCAGTTGTGTAAAAACAAGATAATGAGGTGAGCTACGTTTACTACCCTGGTCTTTGAGAATGAGCATATCACTTTATGAAGAAATTTGATACAGATATCTGCACAGGACACGTCCTTCAATTGGCGGGACTGCTCCTCTTTTGGAACCATATCCCTGTGACCAGGGCCGGATTAACATAGGGGATATTGGAGCTGCAGCTCCAGGCCCCTTACCTTAAGATAGGCCCATTTGCCAAAAAAAAAAAAAAAAAAAAAATCACAAAAAAAAACAAACAAAAAAAACTATCGACTTCGAGGGTCGTGGCTCGGCGACCAGGGCTCACAGGGGTAGCTGAAGACCTACCCCACCACTGGTCAAACTTTGGGGCTCCTATCATCTATGGGTCCGGAGATACGAGACTCCTTGTGCAGCCTGTCAGAAGCTACATACAGAGCGGCCAGTTTAAATACAAGCTGACACACTCTGTTTGCAGCAGACTGAGAGGATGAGCCCACAGAGTCTCTCCTCACTTCTTGTCAGAGGCACTGAGCTCAATGGACAGCTTGGCACCTGCAGAGTATGACAGGCAGCACCGCCTGTCAAACTCGCCTATTGATTTCAATGGGGCCACTCTGCAACTGCAGGCCAAACTCGCTTGCGGTAGCAGCATAGTCCAACAATGTAAAACTACCATTCAACAATGTAAAAAAAACAAAAAAAACAAGGAGTGGCAGTAGCACCTCATGAATGCCTGTCAGCTGCTGCTATACCACTCGTTGAAAAGCAATCTACCAAAGATCACTTTTCAGAGGGCAGTAAGCATTACCGCAAATGTGAACGAAACTTGAAACACATCATCCATTTCACACTCCTCACCAACCAGGTCACTCCCCAGCCACTTCCCATGTTAGCCACCTCCCAGTTACTCCCCCCACCCGCTAATTGATATCCCTCCATGACCACCTCACACCCCCCTGCTGACAGACCTCTCTCCCCAGCCTGTCCCCACACACCCTCACACCTGCTGTCCTGTGGATGGGGGAATCACTCCCGCAGTGTTATTGTGTTTAGCCAGTGGGGAGCCTTCCCTACTCACAGAATACAATGATCAGTGTTGCTAACTATAGCTGGCAGCACTGATTGTTTTGAGAAAAACCTGACAGGCTGGTTGTACTCAAGTTGATTAATAGATTGACTTGTGTACAACCAGCTAGCCCATACATAGATCGACCGGGATTTCCCGGATTTCTTCATCCTTCTCACCTGTACATAGTGCCCGCTGTCATACCCTCCACACTCCTCTCCTGTACATACTGTCCACTGTCATACCCTCCACACTCCCCTCCTATACATAGTGCCCCTTGTCATACCCCCACAATCCTCCCCTGTACATACTGCCCACTGTCATACACTTCTCTCCTGTACATAGTGCCCGCTGTCATACCCTCCACACTCCTCTCCTGTACATACTGCTCACTGTCATACCCTCCACACTCGTCTCCTATACATAGTGCCCCCTGTTATACCCCCCCCCACAATTCTCTCCTGTACATAGTGCTCGCTGTCATACCTGCCACATTCCTCTCCTGTACATACTGCCCACTGTCATACACTTCTCTGCTGTACATAGTGCCCGCTGTCATACCCTCCGCACACTCTTCTCCTGTACATACTGCTCACTGTCATACCCTCCACACTCCTCTCCTATACATAGTGCCCCATGTCATACCCCCCACAATCCTCTCCTGTACATACTGCCCACTGTCATACACTTCTCTTCTGTACATACTGCCCCCATAATATCTTCCACACTCTTCTCCTGTACATACTGCCAACTGTAATACCCTCCACACTCCTCTCCTGTACATACTGCTCACTGTCATACCCTCCACACTCCTCTCCTATACACAGTGCCCCCTGTCATACCCCCCACAATCCTCTCCTGTACCTACTGCCCACTGTCATACACTTCTCTCCTGTACATACTGCCCCCATAATACCTTTCACACTCCTCTCCTGTACATACTGCCAACTGTCATACCCTCCACACTCCTCAACTGTACATACTGCCAACTGTCTTTCTCTCCACATTCCTCTCCTGTACATACTGCCCCCATAATACTCTCCACACTCCTCTCCTGTACATACTGCCCCCATCATACCCTCCACACTCCTCCTGTACATACTGCCAATTGGCATACCCTCCACACTCCTCTCCTCAGAGGCGGCTCTCTAATTAGGCAAATTAGGCGGTCGCCTTAGGCCTCGCACCCACAGGGGCATCGTGGCCGCCTAATTTGCCCATACCGCAACCTCGATTCGCTGGGACCGCCCTGCATTCTCAACCTGGAGTCCCGGAAAATCACATTCCAGCAATGCCCACGGCTTGTGCAGGGTGTCTCTGTTCCCGCACGCTGCGAGATCCACTACACTCTACTGTGCATTGCAGCCGGTATCTCTCCCCAGCTGCCTGACACACACAGTGCACTGCGGAGCGAACTGAACCTGTCCCTCCTCCTCCTGTGCTGTGATGTTTTCCTGTGCACAGAGGAGAAGGAAAGGAGTCACACCACTGTACCAAGAGGCGCGCTGGTCTGAGGTCAAGACTCTAAAAGTGAGTCTTGAAGGGGAGGAGGGCATGAAGAAGAGGGCGAGGGAGGGGGGACATTCTGGCTCAATACATTCCCCCGATCCCATTCCAGCTCTATGCCCCCCCAATCCCATTCCTGCTCCATGCATTGTGGTGGATTACGGAGGGAGAGCCACACCAACATACTAGCCTGCTAAGTGCAGGGGGGTGACACCATGTTCTACCGCATCAGTTGACACCAACCCTAGTGACGACACTGTGTGCTAGGGGGCACTTTAGGACTTGTGCTACAAGGGGTCTTGGATATGAAATCCACCCCCCCCCAGCACATATCTTCTCCCCTCCCAAAGCCCCCCTATCTTCCCCCCAATCAAACAGATGCTGTCTGCCACAAAGGGGGTGGCATCCATTTGATGGGCACAGTAGCTGCATTTGATGGGCACAGTGGCTGCACTTGATGGGCACAGTGGCTGCATTTGATGGGCACAGTGGCTGCACTTGATGGGCACAGTGGCTGCATTTGATGGGCACAGTGGCTGCAATTGATGTTTTGTTTTTTTTTAGAATTTTTCAGTTTGTTTGCACCCCCCCCCCCCAAGAATTGTGAGCACCAGCCGCCACTGATCTCTTGTATCCTGTCTGCAGCATCTGACCATCTCCTGTATCATGTCTGCACAGTCTCTGACCATCTCCTGTATCATGTCTGCAGTCCCTGATCATCCCCTGTACTATGTCTGCAGTCTCTGATCATCTCTTGTACTATGTCTGCAGTCTCTGATCATCTACTGTAGTATGTCAGCACAGTCTCTGACCATCTCTTGTACCATGTCTGCAGTCTCTGACCATCTCTTGTACCATGTCTGTAATCTCTGATCATCTCCTGTATCATGTCAGCAGTCCCTGATCATCTCCTGTATCATGTCTGTAATCTCTGACCATCTCCTGTAGTATGTCTGCAGTCTCTGACCATCTCTTGTACCATGTCTGCAGTCTCTGACCATCTCTTGTACCATGTCTGCAATCTCTGATCATCTCCCGTATCATGTCTGTAATCTCTGATCATCTCCCGTATCATGTCTGCAGTCTCTGATCATCTCTTGTATCATGTCTGCGACTCTCTCACTCTGCGGAAGGTGCTCCAGAGCCCCCTCCACATTAGAGTGCAAGTTGGAACTCTGTGATGTAAAGGGGAATGCAGTGGACTCTGATATAAAGGTAATCTTTGCTCACCAGAGCTCCCCCCTCCCTTACATTAGAGTTCCCCTTTACACCAAAGTCTGCAGGTTCCCCCTTAGATCATGATCCGCAGCATTCCCTTTTATATCAGAGTTCCCTTGCATTGTAAGTGGGAATCCTGCAGACTCTGATATATGGGGGAAATCTGTGCTGGCTGGGTTATATTAACCTGACCTTCATGTAAATGGATAAATATGCGTGTAATATATAATATATATGTAATATATAAATATTTGATTAAAGAATAATTGTTTAGAGAAAATTCTATAAACTATGAATTCATAGTTCATAGAATTTAAAACTCTTAATATATGCAATTTATACAGTTAATTTTTATCACTTTAATTATTTTTCCCATTATGGATGTGAATGGGCCTCATGTCTCAGATTTGCCTAAGGCCTCACAAAGCCTAGAGCCACCTCTGCCTCTCCTGTACATATTGCCCACTGTAATACCCCCCACAATCCTCTCCTGTACATATTGCCCACTGGCATACCCTCCACACCCCTCTGCTGTGCATACTGCCCACTGTCATACCCTGCACACTCATCTCCTGTACATAGTGCCCACTGTTATACCATCCATACTCCTCCCCTATGCCTCCTACGCACAAAAAGGCTCCTGGGATCCTGTGATATTAAAACGGTAGTAAAATTACTACTTTTTAGAGGCCCTGAGGTAGGTTATGCCATAATGTACTAGTATGCACAGCATACTGGCACATTACGGTACACTTACCTGTCAGACTGAGCCCTCCAGCACTGCGCTGTGATCAATTCGGCGGGTTCCGGGCGCTTCCATCTTCACCAGGTCTTCCTTCTGGGTTCTGTGCCTTTGGTCACTTGCCTTGGCCGGGCTGCGTTGCTGTCACTCCCACGCATGCTCATGCGCATCCTCTCTCTCATCCCCCCTCCTTTACCCCTCACCCCTCTTTCATCCCCCCTCTCTCTCTCTCTCATCCTCCCTCTCTCTATTTAATATAATTTGTTATAAGAAAAAATTGTTTGCATATTTATTTATTTTTTATAAAAAGCCCTACCAAAATCCTCATCACCAGGCCCATGATGTTCTTAATCTGGCCCTGCCTGTGACCTCTTTCCTCCTCAGTTGTTTCTCTTTTTGGTCTGATGTATAGATCTTTAAAAAATTCATTATTTAATTACCAAAAGTGTTATACTATACTAAACCTTTCATTCTACCTCTAAATCAGAGCTCTCCAAACTACGACGTTGGTTAAATCTGGTCCACTGCAAGATTTTATCTGGCCCTCTGATGTAAGAGGGGATTCTGATGTAAGGGGTATAGGTGGGGTGCAGCGTGGTGCTGTGGCAATAATTCACTCAGTCACATACAATGGAATGATATAATAAATTCAGCGCTGATTAGTTTGATAATATAAATGCAAGCAGGCACTAAGGTCAACTCAAAAAATACCTCAACAACATGTATATAATTAAAAGGTGCTGCGCAAATAAAAGTTCATAAACAACTAATGACAAGTTGTAATGTAGTAGCAGTATGAAAGAGCAGGAACCACCGGTGACAATAAGTATCTGGATGGTGACTTTATCCCTCCACCACTCTTAGATGGCCCCTCACCTCAGATATTCGACCTGAAACAGGTCACACCGCTTTAAAGATTAAATGGATCAGTCTTTGGTTACTCCTTCACTTCCTTCAGCTCACAACGCTCAGTAAAGCCAGATGGTAAATATAAAATAAGATAGAAAGCAACAAACCATAGTGTTCTCCGTATGAAGTTTTATTTAAATGAATAAAAAAGCACATCAATATCACTCACATATCACCGGCACTCCGATCCGAGTGCCGGCCAGCGGGCTTGTGATTGTATCTGTCGGATGACCGCGGGTGACGTCACACGCTCCTTACCCCCGTACGCGTTACGTCCTATGGGCGGGACTTCATCGGCGTGGGGCGGGATGCGTAGTGACGGCCTGCATTGTTGTTAATATACTCCATGGTGACGGCGGCACCAATCAGAAGATCACTGCTCCTGTCCTTCTGATTGGTGCCGCCGTCACCATGGAGTATATTAACAACAATGCGGGCCGTCACTACGCATCCCGCCCCACGCCGATGAAGTCCCGCCCATAGGACGTAACGCGTACGGGGGTAAGGAGCGTGTGACGTCACCCGCGGTCATCCGACAGATACGATCACAAGCCCGCTGGCCGGCACTCGGATCGGAGTGCCGGTGATATGTGAGTGATATTGATGTGCTTTTTTATTCATTTAAATAAAACTTCATACGGAGAACACTATGGTTTGTTGCTTTCTATCTTATTTTATATTTACCATCTGGCTTTACTGAGCATGGTGAGCTGAAGGAAGTGAAGGAGTAACCAAAGACTGATCCATTTAATCTTTAAAGCGGTGTGACCTGTTTCAGGTCGAATATCTGAGGTGAGGGGCCATCTAAGAGTGGTGGAGGGATAAAGTCACCATCCAGATACTTATTGTCACCGGTGGTTCCTGCTCTTTCATACTGCTACTACATTACAACTTGTCATTAGTTGTTTATGAACTTTTATTTGCGCAGCACCTTTTAATTATATACATACAATGGAATGTTTGTGTTGAAGTAATACAGCAACTGTTCACAACAAACCCAGTGGGACAGCTACCCAGCCGGGCACACTCACAGTTCCAATAACATGAAGTAAATTCCAGCCAAACTGACAGCGTCTGTTGACAGGGGGTAGATTGCGGCCTGGCCTTCTCGTACCCAATCAGGAAGGTATCCAGAGAAATACGAACCTACAATTTCCCTTCTGGTCAAGAACCTTTCCCTATCACTGGTGCTGTCACTCACAGATGGGGTACCTTTCCCTACTCTACCCACTCGCATAAAGCACGCCAAACCCAGGGGCCAGGGTCTTAAAGCGGTTGTATACCCGCTGTCATTTTTTTTTTTTTTTTTACACCTGCAAGGGAAAAGGCATAATGAGCTAGTATGCACCGCATACTAGCTCATTATGAGATACTTACCTTAGAACGAGGCGCCGGCATCTCACCTGGTCCACGCCGAGGGAGCCGACATCTCCCCTCGGCGTGTCTTCCGGGTATCGCGGCTCCGGCGCTGTGAGTGGCCGGAGCCGCGATGTCGTCACTCCCGCGCATGCGCGCGGGAGACTTCTGCCCGGCATGCCGGGCTGTCAGCCGAGAGTCCCCTGTGCGCATGCGCCGCTGCAGTTAGCGGCTCATTGCGAGGGGAATATCTCCTAAACCTTACAGGTTTAGGAGATATTTTTTTTACCTACAGGTAAGCCTTATTATAGGCTTACCTGTAGGTAAAAGTTACAAATATAGGTATACAACCGCTTTAAATAGAATCTGCCATTCCTAAGATGGCCACCAGAGTCACATGGGCGGCCAGCATCCAGTTGGATCGTGGCCCCAGTGACTCAGGAAACCATAGAGAAGCCCTGTTCCCCATGACTTCTTCTCCCTCTGTATTGCCGCTGCAGTTGAGCGCCACCTGCAGTGGAGACAGAAAACTGCACCTGCTTACAGGGGGACTCTGATGTAAGGGGAACTTTTATGAGGATTCTGATATAAGGGGTCCCTTCTAAGGACTTTGAAATAGGCAATAATTCTGACGTAAGGGTAATTCTCAATGTAAGAGTGGATTCTGACGGGGATCCTAATGTAAGGGGGACTTTGATGGGGAGTCTGATGTAAAGGGTCTCTGATAGGGACTCTGATGTAAGCAAGGAGTCTGATGTAAGGGTGACTTTGGTTGAGATTTCGATGTAATGGGGGACTCTGATGGGGACTCTAATGTAAGGAGTGACTCTGGTAAGAACCTGATGCATATTGAACCCTGAAGGGGACCCTCATGTAAGGGGGGACTCTGATAGGGACTCCAATGTAAGGAGAATTTTGATGGGGACTCAGATATAAGGGGTCTCTGATAGGAATCCTGATGTAAGGAGCCTCCAAGATTGAACTGTACTGTTTGTGTGGCAGGATGGGGGGAAAAAATCACACCAGAACAATGCATGTGACTAGTTTCTACATACAGGAGGCATCTTGAAGCTGTCATTACCAACAAAGGATTTTATTTAAGTACTTAAGTATTAAATACATTTCTGTTAGCATGTTCAATACTTTTTTCCCTGTGTCATTTCATTTTATTATACTTATTATACTTATAACTTTATTATATTTAGGTATACACCGCTCCTTCACCGCTCCAAAGATGCTGCTAGCAGGACTTTTTTTCCCGTCCTGCTAGCGCACCGCTCCAGTGTGAAAGCCCTCGGGGAGAGACTGGAGAGACAGCAGCGGCTGTTTCGGATTGGTTTGCAGGCGCTATTTTTTAGCGCAATAACGCCTGCAAACCGCCCCAGTGTGAAAGGGGCCTTAGAAATATATTTACCTAGAAAAATGGAGACGTGTTCAATACTTATTTTACCCGCTCTATATAGAGAACAATCCTTGTGCTTAGTTCCAAATTAATAATTGAACTGCTGCAATTAGATATCCTGGACTAATAGATTGTGCTATATAAATAGTGCGCTGTCCTCTTTGGTACTGCCTTTACCTGGAGGTATTCCCGAGTGTGGCTCGGGGTGCATTTTCATTACCAAAATCGGTAACCCCAAGCCACACTCCGGATTGCATCGCAGGATCCAGGCAAAGTTACTTACCTTGTCCCAAGGATCCTGCGATGTCTCCCCGCTGTGTTCGCGGGCTGTGTACTTCGCTCGATCTATCACAGTGAAAGGCTCCATTCCCTGCGAGCGTTGCAACGCAGGGGGCGGAGCCCGGCGCCAAATTCAAAAATTGAAAAACACATTACACATACAGTACACTGTAATCTTACAGATCACATTACTGTATCACATTATTTCACCTCCCCTTTTTCCCCAGTGCTTTTTCCAGTGTTCTGCATGCAGTTTTATATTATATATCCTGCTCTTTCTGTCTGGAAACTTGAGATTGTCCATAGCAACCAAAAAGTGGCCCTTTACGTCAAAAGCGGTTTCAGACCAGCTAGAAAACAGCGATAATAAATTAGAATCACTTGTAGAATTGAGCGATAGTGATTTGTGGGGAGATCCGTCATCAAAAACTGAAAGTAATGACAGCGACAATTCTGCAACTGAGCAAATTTCAGTGTTTTTGATTTGATTACATTGTTGAATAAATGTTGTTATTTTTATCATATTATTATTTGTTATAATTATTTATAGTTTTTTATTATATTAGAATTTATGATTTCATGTTTCAAACTTTATCATACCCGGGATGTCTACTAGACTCTTGTTTGGACAGATTTAAGTGAGTTATTCCTAAGAATTACAGACCTACAATATAAAACGCCAAATTTCCATGCGAAACATTGTACCGCTTTGAGCATCAAAAATCTGACATAATCATACCGCCAGGGAGGTTAAGCCTGTTCTATATTAAAGCGGGATTCCGGCCTGAAAAAAAAAAAATTAAGTCAGCAGCTACAAACACTGTAGCTGCTGACTTTAAATAAGTACTTACCTGTACTGGGTGCCCGCGATGTCGGCTGCCCAAGGCCGACCCGTCCCTTGGCTCTCGGGTCCCGGGACCGCCATCCTAGGTAAGGGAAACAGGCAGTGGAGCCTACTGCGCATGTGCGAGTGGCACGGCGCTCCGTTCTGTGAATGGCCCCGTGGTGTTCTGGGAACACACACAGTTCCCAGAAGACAACGGGGCCGCTCACCGAGGAGAAGAACACGCTGCGGAATAGGAAGAGGCAGATTAGAAAGACCGCCTAGCAACAAGGGTTTAGGTAAGTTTAAAAATTTTTTTTTTTTTCAAATGTTTTTATTTTATTTATTTATTTATTTTTTTTTAGGATTTTTGGTGATTTTTTTTTTCAGGGTGGCCCTCCACTTTAATAGTGCCCTCATTGGTAATGCCTTAAATTAGAAATAAATACCTAATAACCAAAAATACATATAGTGATCATTTATATAGTGATTATTTCATATGCAAAACCAGCATTGCAATTATATGTAATAGTGAACTATCCCTTTTAAAATCTAAACCCAAAAAGCGAATAAATGTATAAATGTATAGATAATAAAATACATCCTTCAGTGCTCATATATAGATGCATACCACATAGTATACCAGTGCAAATACACAATATAATAATGTACACATCTTAAAAATACAACTAATAAAAAAGAATTTTAGATGACAATAAATTCCATATGAAATTCCAGTGTGATTAAAGAGCTCTGTGCTCATAAATTTCATACAAGGTGCTCCTCAAGCAGAAATGGACTCTTACCAGAAACCAATGATCTCTAGTTACTGTACAGAATTCAAAAAAGCTGATTAGCTCCAAGGCAAAAAACTGACACTACCAGACTCTCAGATGAATGGACTTCCTCCAAAGAGAATGCCTCATGCAAACCTATCACTTCCAGAACGGATACTGCTCACCCGCAGTGTAAATAGGGAAAAGTCTCACGGTGCAGTATATAAAAACTCTTTTTTTTATTAACCGTTGCCCGACCGCTGCATGTACTTATACGTCGACAGAATGGCACGGCTGCGCAAATGGGCGTACCTGTACGTCCCTTTGAATTTGCCTCCGTGCCATTGCGCGCCGCCGACGGCGGCGTGTGCACCTGCCGCAAGCTCTGTGAGTAGGATCGCGGGTCCCACAGACTCGATGTCCACGGAGATACCCGTGATCATCCCACGGAGAGGAAGACCGAGAAAATGCTAATGTAAACAAGCATTTCCCCATTCTGCCTAGTGACACTGTCACTGATCACAGCTCCCTGTAATCGGGAGCGGTGATCAGTGATGTGTCACATGTAGCCCCCCCCCCCAGTTAGAATCACTCCCTAGGACACACTTAACCCCTACAGCGCCACCTAGTGTTAACACCTTCACTGACAGTCACATTTACACAGTAATCAATGCATTTTGCATCGCACTGATCGCTGTATATATGTGAATGGTTCAAAAAATGTGTCAAAGTTGTCCGATGTGTCCACCACAATGTCGCAGTCACGATAAAAATCGCTGATCGCTGCCATTTAAAAAAAAAAATTAATAAAAATGCCATAAAACTTTCCCCTATTTTTTAAACGCTATAACTTTTGCGCAAACCAATCAATAAACGCTTATTGCGATTTTTTTATTTTATTTATTTTTTAACAAAAATATGTAGAAGAATACGTATCGGCCTAAACTGAACTTAGACTATATTGGTGGTATTTAACGTATAACCAAAAGAAAAACTTTATTTTTATTTTCAGATAGAGTGGTGAGGATTTAGAACTGTCAGGTCGTTATTGCTCCTGTTAGAGAGACCCACCCTCTTTATCTGTCCTTTTTACAGTTACTGAAGTGAAAAAAAATCCCAAACTTTGGGTTGTCCCCAGAACAGAAATAGAGGGGAAATCTTCCAATAGGGACACTAGTTCTTGTGACCCTGGTGACATCCAGAAATTCCCTTTCTTTGGTGGGATTTCCTCTCAGTTCCTGTTTTGTATATGGGACAGGAAGTAAAAATGGAATCTCCCCAAAATAATCTAAGTATTATATTATGCTTACCACATGTCTTGTTTTTTAAAGGACGGGTCTTTTTATATTATGACCAGAACCACTTCTGGATTTCATTCACACAATCTGTCCACCTTGTAGCCCTAAGCCTCGTACACACGGTTCGATTGTTGGAAGCAATTGTCTGTTGACAGACTGTTGTCCTAAATTCTTACCGTTAGTACGCTCCTTTTAGACAATTATTTTCCAATTTTCAGGCCAACAAATGTTGGATGACAGGCTAGTTAATTTTCGGCGGACAACAGCTTGACGTCTGATTTTCGTATGGTCAGTACACAAATCCGTCACACAAGTCGAAAGTACAAACACGCATGCTCGGAATCAATGCTCGCCAAACGCAAAATTAGCAGAAGGGGCCCAAAGGGTGGCGCTCAAGAGCTGAAATTGCTCGTAGTACGTCACTACGTTCGTGTTTGTGGCATGACAATTGTGTACCGTTGGTATGTAAGACAAGATCCTGGCACACATCCTTTTTACAAAAATCAGATGCTCGGTTGGCCATCAATCATACCGTGTGTACGAGGCTTTAGTGTATCTGAGACAAAAGCCAACCCACAGCTATTATCCGCCGGGTGCTGCCTAAAGGAGAATCCCTTCTTTACTAGAGAGAGTATTTTACAACAGGGGTCTTCAAGCTACACCCACGGGCCACATCTGACATTCTACAAGGTTTTATCTGGCCTGCAGTTCTCAGATGAAAGAGGGGACTCTGCTGGGCGCTCCCGGATGTAAAAGGGGGATTCTGATAGGCATTTTAGGGCGAAATGGGGGGGGGGGTCTGATAGGCACTCCTGGATGGAAGGAGGGACTCTGCTTTGTACTCCTGGAAGTAAGGGGGACTCTGATAAGCACTCCTGGATGGAAGGGGGGCACTCTGATGAGCACTCCTGGATGGAAGGGGGCACTCTGATGAGCACTCCTGGATGGAAGGAGGGACTCTGCTGGGCACTCCTGGATGGAAGGGGGCACTCTGATGAGCACTCCTGGATGGAAGGGGGCACTCTGATGAGCACTCCTGAATGGAAGGAGGGACTCTGCTGGGCACTCCTGGATGGAAGGGGGCACTCTGATGAGCACTCCTGGATGGAAGGGGGCACTCTGATTAGCACTCCTGGATGGAAGAAGGGACTCTGCTGGGCACTCCAGGATGAAAGGGGGCACTCTGATGAGCACTCCTGGATGGAAGGAGGGACTCTGCTGGGCACTCCAGGATTTAAGTGGGAACTCTGTAAGGCACTCCTGGATGGAAGGGGGACTCTGCTGAGCACTCCTGGATGGAAGGGGGACTCTGCTGAGCACTCCTGGATGGAAGGGGGACTCTGTTGAGCACTCCTGGATGGAAGGGGGACTCTGATGAGCACTCCTGGATGGAAGGGGGACTCTGCTGAGCACTCCTGGATGGAAGGGGGACTCTGCTGAGCACTCCTGGATGGAAGGGGGACTCTGTTGAGCACTCCTGGATGGAAGGGGGACTCTGATGAGCACTCCTGGATGGAAGGGGGACTCTGCTGAGCACTCCTGGATGGAAGGGGGACTCTGTTGAGCACTCCTGGATGGAAGGGGGACTCTGATGAGCACTCCTGGATGGAAGGGGGACTCTGATGAGCACTCCTGGATGGAAGGAGGGACTCTGCTGGGCACTCTAGGATGAAAGGGGACACTCTGATGAGCACTCCTGGATGGAAGGGGGACTCTGATAAGCACTCCTGGATGGAAGGGGGACTCTGATGAGCACTCCTGGATGGAAGGGGGCACTCTGATGAGCACTCCTGGATGTAAGTGGGAACTCTGTAAGGCACTCCTGGATGTAAGGGGGACTCTGATGAGCACTTCTGGATGTAAGTGGAACTCTAATGAGCACTCCTGGATGGAAGGAGGGACTCTGCTAGGCACTCCAGGATGAAAGGGGGCACTCTGATGAGCACTTCTGGATATAAGGGGGACTCTGATGGGAACTCCTGGGTGTGAGATTTGGACTCTGCTGGGCATTTCTGGCCCATAGGGGCTTAAATGGGTCAGCGTTTCTGTGCTGGATTTTACCTCCCCTATACTGTTTGATCTTCAATAAAGATTGTCTAACTGCAATACAGTGAGGTCCTGGCTCCTTTAATCATATCTACAGAAGTGGTTTGCAGAGGTTATGAGCGGGGCACTGGTGTGAAAAATAACCTCACACATATCGGCATACTCAGGAAGAGTAGCAGAATGTGTTTTCGGGGTGTAATTCTAAGTATGCCTATGCTGTGTGTTAGAAATATCTTAACTGACAACGTTTTGTAAAAAAAATACATTTTCATTTTGTTTCCTACATTTTTCATAAATTTGTGTCGAAAAATGAAATTTTCAAAAGACTCACTATGCCTTTCAGAAAATAATCTGGAATATATCATTTCCAAGATGGGGTCATTTTGTGGATGTTTCCACTGTCCTGGTGCTCCAGGGTCCTAAAAAATGTGATCAGTGATCTGGAATTTAGATGTAATTTATGCACCTGGATTGCATGAAGGTTCTCAATGCAATTTGGGCCCCTATATGCGGCTAGCCTGTAAAAAAAAGTCTCACACATATGGTATCCTCATACTAGAATGTGTTTTGGGGTGTAATTATAAGTATGCCTATGCTGTGTGTGAGAAAAAACTTTGTGGGGAAAAAAAAATGTTTTTCATTTTCTAAAAAATTACAACTTCAAAAACCTCACTATGCCCCTTACTAAATACCTTGGACTGTCTACTTTCCAAAAGGGGGTCATTTTGCGGTTATTTGTGCTGTTCTGTCATTTTAGGACTTTAGGACCTCAGGAAATGGTCAGTACATTAGGACTAATATATATATATATATATATATATATATATATATATATATATATATATATATATATATATATATATATATATATATATATATACATACATACATACATACATACATACATACATACATACATACATACATACATACATACATACATACATACATATACTATAAATTGTAGACTCAAAGTTTCACACAGAATAAATAATTTACAGCGACTTAGGTTTTTTTTTTTGTTTTTTTGTTTTACCAAAGAAATGTAGCAGAATACATTTTGGTTTACGTTTATGAAAAAAGATTTATTTGAAACATTTTATAACAGAAACTAAGAAAAACATTTTTTTTTTTTTTCATTTATATAGCAAAATAAAAAAAAACTATTTTTGTGATTAACCACTTGCCTACCAGGCCAGGCCAATTCTGACATTTCTTTTATCATTTTTTTGCTAGAAAACTACACAGAACTCCCAAACATTATATATGTTTTTTTAGCAGAGACCCTAGAAAATAAAATGGTGGTTTTTGCAACTTTTCATCTCACACGGTATTTGCGCAGAAATTTTTCTAACGCTTTTTTTGGGGAAAAAAAGTTTCATGCATTAAAAAAAAAAAACAACAAAAAAAAAAAAGTAAAGTTAGCCGAATGTTTTTGCTTAATGTGAAAGATGATGTTACGCCGAGTAAACAGATACCTAACATGTCACGCTTCAAAATTGCACTCGTGGAATGGCCACAAACTTCAGTACTTAAAAATCCCCTTTAAATTTTTTTACAGGTTACATGTTTTGAGTTAAAGAAGAGGTCTTAGGCTAGAATGATTGTACTCACTCTAGCCATTGCGGCGATACCTGACATGTGTGGTTTGAACGTCGTTTACATATGTCGGCGCAACTTATGTATGCGTTCACTTCTGCGAGCGAGCACGCAGGGACAGGGGCGCTTTAAATTTTTATTGTTCATTTTACTTTTATTTTTATAGTTTGATGCTTTCTTTTTATACTTTGTTTTTTGATCAGTTTTATTCTGATTACAAGGAATGTAAACATTCTTGTAATAGGAATAGTGCGTGACAGGTCCTCTTTACAGTGAAATATGCGGTTAATAAGTCCCCAGATCTCACCTCTAGGCTGTGAAGCCTGAAATAAAAAAAAAACGATCCTGGCTTTCCACCCAAGGCGGCGGCATTTTTTTAAATGCAGAGGCCGGGCGTGATGTCATAACCTCGCGCATGGCCTCTGAACGATCATAGAGACTTCGGGGACCATCTGGCCCGCTGGAAGTCTCTATGGTCATCATCCGGCGCTGGTTGGTTCCTTTTCTGGCTTGCCGATCGCAGGGGTGAGCTGGGAGTAGCACCGGAGCTGAACAGCTGCTATGATTGTTCTTATGGTGAAGGGAATCGCCAGCTGTAAAAGAAGATATCTGAATGACGCCTGTAACTGCACCCATTATTCAGATATCAGCGCTCAAAGTCAATGACGTCATATGACATTGGGCGGGTGGGAAGCGGTTAAATACCACCAAAATAAAACTTTATCTGTCTCAACAATAAAAATAAAAAGATAAAAATGTAATTTGGGTACAGTGTTGCATGCCTGAGCAATTGTGTGACAGCGCTGAACGCTGAAATTGGCCTGGGCAGAAAGGGGGTAAAAGTGTCTGGACTTGAAGTGGTTAATGTAGAACTGACATTTTTCTTGCATGTAATGAATTGATGCGCAGATGTAAGATTTTCCCATTTTATGTCTGCAACACGGTAACTAGCCCAGCAAAATGTGGTGGCTTAACCACTTCAGCCTCGGAAGATTTGGCTGCTCAATGACCAGAGCATTTTTTACGGCACTGCGTTGCTTTAACTGACAATTGCGCGGTCATGCGACGCTGGACCCAAATAAAACTGATGTCCTTTTTTCCCCACAAATAGAGCTTTCTTTTGGTGGTATTTGATCACCTCTGCGGTTTTTATTTTTTGTGCTATAAACAAAAAAAGAGCGACAATTTTGAAAAAAACACAGCATTTTGTACTTTTTGTTATAATAAATATCCCCAATTTTTTTTTTAAAAAAGCACATTTTTTCCTCAGTTTAGGCCGATACGTATTCTTCTACATATTTTTGGTAATAAAAATCGCAATAAGCGTATATTGATTGGTTTGCGCAAAAGTTATAGCATCTACAAAATAGGGGATAGATTTATGGCATTTTTATTATTATTATTATTTTTTGTACTAGTAATGGCGACGATCTGCATTTTTTATCATGATTGCGACATTATGGCGGACACCTCAGTCACTTTTGACACATTTTTGGGACGATTGACAATTATACAGCGATCAATGCTATGAAAATTCACTGTATAAATGTCACTGGCAGGGAAAAGGTTAACACTAGGGGGCGATCAAGGGGTTGACTGTGTTCCCTGACTGTGTGTTCTAACTGTAGGGGGAGGGGACTGACTAGAGGAAGTGACAGATCGTGGTTCCTAGCTATTAGGAACTCACAATCTGTCTCTCCTGGCAGAACAGAACAGGGATTTGTGTGTTTACGCACACACGTCCCCTGTTCTGCCTCTCATGCGCGCAATCGCTCGTGGCCGGCGGTCATCGCAACCGTCGGCCACGAACATCGGCACCCCCGCAGTGCAGCGAGCGCATGTGCGTGCCTGCTATCCCGCCTAAAGGAGCTGACATATAGCTACGACGGTTCGCGGGAACGTGCCGACCTGCCGCAGTATAATGATGGCGGCTGGTCGGCAAGCGGTTAATTGGCACTTGAGCCCAATAAAATAGAGACACAGACAAGAGTATAATATGCTAGAACAGCAGATGTGTGTAGAAGCACAAATAATGATTCAGCAAGAGGTAGGGTTGCCACTTTTTCTTCAAGCCAAACCCGAACACTTTAGCGGTGCACAGCAAAAAAGAAAAATATTTTTAATATACATGATAGGATTGTAATAGACCTGGGACACCTTTGGGAACTCCAAAGAGAATAGTAATGTGGTACACATGGTGCCCGCTCACCCTCCTGTCAGACCCCGTTCCGAGCCACATTCCTGTCTGAATAATGTGTCCAGGTTTTAGGTGGACTGTAAACCTGAACACATGATTCAAAAGCCGGACTGTCCGGGTGAATCCCGGACAGGTGGCAAACCTAGCAAGAGGCTATAGGAATATCACTTCTCGTGTGGCAGTTGAACAATTTACCGCTCTTTCAATGGTCATGCAATTGCTGTATGTGTACAAAGGAGCACGCCATTATCAGATGTTTGAAGGTTTAGCGAAGGTCTTCTACATTAAAATAATTTGTGCTGAATAAGTATCTATTAAGGGACCCATCTGACAACACTGCAGCATTAATCCCCTGCATATATGGGCCATAACAAAAATCTTTAACAACATGGTGCCATTTAATTCTTCTAAAAATGAGGTCACACAATGCGTTAACCTACAGAGGGATATATTGCGATGGCGCTCTGTCATACACGAGTATGTGGAGTAAGGGACATTTGACTTTGGAAATCCGTAGTGTTAGGCTACTTTCACACTGGGGGCGTCGGCGGTAAAACAGCGCTATTTTTAGCGCTGCTTTACCGTTGTTTTTGCGGCTGTATTCGGCTGCTATCAGTGCGGTTTTAACCCCCGCTGGCAGCCAAAAAAGGGTTAAAACCGCTCGCATAGCGCGGCTATAGCCGCGGTATTGCCGCTGTATAGCCGCGCTGCCCCATTGATTTCAATGGGCAGGAGCGGTGAAGGAGCGGTGAATACACCGCTCCTTCACCGCTCCTTCACCGCTCCAAAGATGCGGTTTGCAGGAGTTTTTTTTTTCTCCTGCCAGCGCACCGCTTCAGTGTGAAAGCCCTCGGGGCTTTCACACTGAACAAACAGTAGCGGCTGTTTTAGGTCGGTTTGCAGGCGCTATTTTTAGCGCAATAACGCCTGCAAACTACCCCAGTGTGAAAGGGGCCTTAATATAACACTTTGGCTGCTGTCCTCATTCAGCTATTTGTGGTGTTCTAACATTAAAGCCCCATTCTAGGCTAAAATGATTTTTTTCATATCCCTCCTACCCCCTCTAACCCATCTTCCTGGTGTTCATTTTGACGTCAAATTTCATTTTCACTTTTAGTCATAGCCTTCTGACCAAAATGCCATTTTAGTTTTAGTCCTGTTCTAGTCTTTTGACTAAAATGCAATTTTAGTTTTATTTTAGTCATCTGAATTGTTTTAGTTTGAGTCGTATTTTAGTCGGCTAAAATCTCCAGTACATTTAGGCTTCATGTACACGGGACGTTGTTTCAACCTCTCCTGAACGATTTAACTTGACAGCTAGAAACCAGCGTCTAAAAATGGCCATTTAGCCACGTTTGGCCCCGTTTTGCGTCTAAGAAGCGTTTGAAAAAAATTTTATTTTTATTTCAAATTAGCCAAAAATGAAAAACGCCTGTAAACGAAACAAGGCTAAACTCGAGTTACCACTTTTAGCTGGGTTTAGCCGCGTTTGCGTCTAAGAAGTGTTTGAAAAAAGTGTTTTGTTTTTTTTTCCAAATAGCCAAAATTGAAAAACGCCTGTAAACGAAACGCAGCTAAACGCGAGTTACCATGTTAATTTGAAATGCCTCTAAACACAGCTTCTGAACGCATTTTTTTGGGTTCCAAAAAAGCCTCTAAACTGCCTAGAAATGACTAGAAATGACCCTGTGTACTGTACTGATAACATAACAGAGGAGAGTTCAGGGGCAGTTGAAAAAATGCCCAACTGCTCCTAAACGTTCGTTTATCAGCAGCAGTGTACATGAGGCCTTAGTCGACTAAAATCAAATGGGTTTAGTTAAATTGTAATGCATTATTTAACCAGCCCTGGAAGATTTGGCTGAGGAATGACCGGGCAACTTTTTGCGATTCAGCACTACGTCGCTTTAACTGACAAAAAAAGAGTGACAATTTTGAAAAAAGAAACAATATTTTTTTACTTTTTGCTATAATAAATATCCCCCAAAATTATATAAAAAAGCGATTTTTTTTTTTGATTTTTTTGATTTTTTTTTTCCTCAGTTTAGTCTGATACGTATTCTTCTACATATTTTTGGTAAAAAAAATCGCAACAAGCATATATTGATTGGTTTGCGCAAAAGTTATAGCATCTACAAAATAGGGGATAGTTTTATGGCATTTTTATTATTATTTATTTTTTTACTAGTAATGGCGGTGATCTGCGATTTTTATCGTGACTGCGAAATTATGGCGGACACATCAGACACTTTTGAAACTGTTTTGGGACCATTGTCATTTATACATCCATCAGTGCTATAAAAATGCACTGATTACTGTGTAAATGACACTGGCAGGGAATGGGTTAACCACTAGGGGGCGATGAAGTGGTTAAGTGTGTCCTAGGGAGTGATTCTAACTGTGGGGGGAGGGGCTACCTAGGTTATGACAGGGATCACTGCTCCCGATCACAGGGAGCAGTAGATCTGTCATGACACAAGACAGAACGGGGAAATGCCTTGTTTAGAAAGGCGTCTCCCCGTTCTACCTCTCCACACCGCAATTGCGGGCTGCCAGAGAACATCGCGTTCCCGGGACCCACGGGCACGCTCCTGCGGCGTGCGCGCCCGAAAGTCGGCAAATTTAAAGGGGCGTACCTGTATGGTATTTGTGTGCGGCGGTCGGCAAGCGGTTAAAGAAGTTGTAAAGGCAGAAGGTTTTTTATCTTAATGCATTTTTTTTGTATGCTGTTCTCCATATCAAAAACGAAGAAAAATTCTCGTACGAAAGAATAAAAATTTGAAAGTGATGTAATGTATTGTATTTGTATTTTATTTTTGGACAATTACTGTTCTGATTAAACGAAAATCGTACGATCTGGTATCATACGAGAATGTTTTTTGTTTTTCACCTTGTGGATAATTTTGGATAAAAGCTGTGTACTACAGATAAACGTTTGCTTCGAAAGCGGTATTTTTTTTTGTACGATTTTCTGATTGTATGTACGTATGTACGGGGTTTTATTCTTATGTGGTAGTACAGTGTTAATTTTGACATCAAATTTTTATTTAGTTTTTGTCATAGTATTTTGACAAAAATTTTAGTCATCTGAATTGTTTTAGTTTTAGTTTTAGTCGTATTTTAGTTAACTAAAATCTCCAGTACATTTTAGCCGACTAAAATCAAATGGGTTTAGTTAAATTGTAATGCTTTATTTAGGCACTTCTCTAGAATTGCCAAACTCTTTATATACTCCTGGAGTAAAAATCTAATAACATGTTATTATTTATGGTATTGAAAGGTTTGAACATGTACAGACACAGATTTAGGGCTCTTTCACATGGATTTGTCCGTGTACGGAGCCCGCTCTGCTCAGCGAGGGATCGCTCTGTCGATCTTCACTGAGCAGGCAGATGACAGGTCGGTCTCTGCACACTGTGCATGGAGGGACCTGTCAGAGCGTCGCTCTCCTCTATGGGGGATCGGATGAAGATGGACTGTAGAGTCCGTCCTCACTCGATACGATCCGCAGACGGATGGAAAAATTGATTTTTCCTCCATTACACTTTTTCGGATCGGAGCGGGTCGGATGTCAGCGAACATGTCACCGCTGACATCCGTCCCTCCATAGACCTCTATGGAGTGTCCGTTCAGGTCCGCCTAAAAAACTGACAGGTAGACCTGAACGGTCTGCTCGTGTGAAAGGGGCCTTAGCATACATAATACATACATAATGTCTTTGTTTATGAAATTTGGTTTTATTTATAAACTGAAATATTGTTTTTTTACAAACAGAAAAAAAACAAACAAAAAAAAACCTGTAAACTCTATTGGCTGTAACGCCATTGCACATACATGGAATATATTACCAACATTAGATATTAAGAAAAGCCTTTTTCTTTATTTTTTTTTTATTTTTTTTCCTTTTAGCAGTTTAGTAGATGCCCCCTACTTATTCTTATGTGGTAGTGCAGTGCTAATTTTGACATCAAATTTTGATTTAGTTTTAGTCATATTTTAGTTTTAGTTATATTTTAGTCATCTGAATTGTGTTAGTTTTAGTCCTATTTTAGTCGACTAAAACAATGTTAATTTAGTTGACGAAAATATTTTCGTTGACTAAATTAACACTGCATCTTACTAGCCATTTTTTCCCACCCTACACTTTGAAGCCAGATATACTCACCTAAGTCCCCTCTCTAGGTCCCTCGCTGCTGGTTTCTAGGTTTGGGGGGATGCAAATCCAGCAGTGTGAATGGAGTTCTAGATTGCTAGTCCCCTACTGTCTCCCTGTGATGATGTTGCTCTCTTCTGTATCCTGAGAGGACCTCACTGCTGGACATCTGATTGGTTGACCTACATGCCGCTACAGGACACAGTAGAGAAATGGAGGTTTGCAGGTGGAACCATTGCGCGCAGTGGGGAGATAGATATTCCCAAAGTGTCCGTTTTTTAACATACATTAAAAGGAAGATTTGTCTTTTACAGGCTGGTGTTTGCTGTGGTGTTCAATTTTAGGGGAAGACCATTCAGCTCCATATTATACAGCTGTGTGACTCTGGAACAGCAACAATGTTATACTGTCCATTCACACCAGCACTGCCCTATATAACATGTGGCTGCTGGGGTGTGCTATGAAGGGATGGTGTGATGGGTTGTTACATATCACCCTGTTCACCTTTTTTCTTTGAATTGACAGTTCATATATTTCCATTTCATTAGGATTTATTGTGTTTTCAACAGTTTACATGTTGCATTTTATATAGAGAAGGCCTCACAAGGCTATTGTTCAACATAACGATACAAGTTATTAGGCTAATTCAGCTTTTCAGGATGTGCACTGACAGTTAGGTTTGCCACCTTTTCTTCAACCAAACCTGAAAACACTTTAGCGGCGGGTAAACTCTGATATAAGGGGGTTTCTGCTCATCAAAGCTCCCACTTACATCAGAGTTTCCAGCATTCCCTTTATTCAGGGTTCCCAAAGCCTGTCTTACATCAGAGTCCTCAGAGCACCCCTTACATCATGGTCCCCCCTACCTTAGTGTACTCACTTGCTCTGAGGCAGGAGAGAGAAGGGAGGGAAGGGGGAGACTTCATTCACAGACAGTGAATGGTGAGCTCACTCACCCGAGGATGGAGGCTCAGGCATTGGCACCTTTCATCCACGATGTATCTGCCAGCCGCCGGACTGCCTGGCACCCCACCTGGGTGCCTCTGCCAAACGGTGCCTTTTGCCCTCCAAATTGTTCCAGCAGACCAAAAGCTAATACCAGTCCTTTACCGTAAGTATCATACACAGACAAGAGGTTGAGGTAAAAACCAAAGGAACCACTTTATTGAACAGAAATACATTTTTTTTACACTTCAAAAACAGGAGCAATCCCCACAAAAACAAATATTGTACATTGAGGTAAACATCCCATAATAGTTAGGTAACAAGGTAAAGTTAACACAAGACTAATCACATGAGGAGGATTAGCAAACAGACAGAAACAACTTAACAGTAAACACATAACACCTTCATACATAGATTACAGCAGGAGACCTCAACATCAGGCTGCTTTGAGTCTCTGAGTCTAGGAGAGGGTTAAAGCATTCAAGGCTCGTTTGGGCTGTCTATACCCCAACAAAACACTTAGGTCCCAAATCTGTACCCAGGTCCTCCAGTTCTCAGAGTCTGTGTGTTATGCGGAGACACAGACTTGAGTCTGACGTAAAACTACTCCAAAGGTTCATCAGGCACACACCTTCCAAAGACTAGAGCTCCCTCAAACGCCAGGGCCCATAGTCAGTAGGCAAGAGGCTAGCCTGCAGTCCCTTCCAAAAGCCCCTGTCCGAGTTGGGTCTGTCACATTTCTCACCCTCAAAGGCAGACTATCCAGGTCCCAGACCAGTTTAAGACCTGCGTTAGTGGGGCAGAATGAACCCACATAGTTGGTCCATATGATCTCCATTTTTGGCCACAGGAAAGAGTTGTCATCGGTAGGTCTGGCTGCCAGCGCTTCAGCTGGGAGGTCTGCTGCTGGGAAGAGGGGCTGACTGCCTTGACTCCCTGGAGCTGTGGAGGAACTATAGGCGCTAGGCAATGGCCAGAGGCTCTCTGCCCTACTGCCAGTGCTTCAGCTGGGACTAGAGGCTTCACTACAGCAGCCTGTCGCTGGGGAGAGGGGCCACCTGCTCAGGCTTCCTGGAGCTCCATAGTTGTTGCCAGTGCTGGGCAGAGAGGTTGTTGGAACTCTGCCCTGATGCCAGCCCTTCTGCTGAGGAGCCCACATTATCCGCTCAGGCTAACTGTTGGGGAGAGTGGATGGCTTCCTTTGCTCCCAGACTGTGGATCTGCCGCTGGGAGGGAGGATAATCACCTCTTCTCCCAGACTGGGGAACTGCCACTGGGGAGGGAGGACAATGTCCTCCTTTCCCGTGTTCTTGAACTGCCGCTGGGGAGATCTTGTTGGTTTGGGCTGTACATACTCCAGCAAAACACATAGGCCCCAAATCTGTATCCAGGTCCTTCAATTCTCAGAGTCTGTGTGTTTTGGGGAGATATGGACTTGAATCCGAAGTAAAACTACTCCAAAGGTTCACCAGGCACACATAGAATTAAGTCCTCTCAAATGCCAGGGCCCATAGTCAGTAAGCAAGAGGCTAGCCTGCAGTCCCTTCCAAAAGCCCTTGTCCTGGTTGGGTCTGTCACACCCACTCACTCATCCCTTTTCTGAGGCACAGCATGCGGGGGATAGGAGTGTGGGTGGGCAGATACAGAGGGGTAGGGGAAAGAGGTGTAGGAGAAGATCAAGCCCTCTCTCCTCCCCTCATAAACACTTGGCTTAGAGTGTCAAATGCCTCCGGGTGTTTGGCAACCCTGGTGATTAGGGTCTGCCCAGGCACATGTCTATGCACTCGGCGGTTGTGGTTGCTTGGGGAGCCACAGTCTGGTCTCCGTAATTTGTCTGGTCAAAAAGCCAGACACATGATTCAAAAGCAGACCTGTAAGAATTCATCCTGTCCTTCTTTTTTCCAGCGCACACCAATGCAGAACATGGAACTGAACTAACAGGAGATAGGGCACATTGCCTAGTCTATGCATTGGGACTGCATTGGGCAAAGCTACCTGACACAGCCTAAAACATATTGTGTGAATGGGCCCTTATACCATGTTTCCAATACATTGCTAAAAGCATTGTTTACACAGAAGATTTATAAAGCACTGTGTATGCCACATGCCAAATGACACACTTAAACATACATACCATTCTGAATTAAAGTGATCTAATCAAACATGTTTTTCTAGTTTTGGATAGAGTACAGAAGAGTTTGGAACACCTGTAGGATTTTTACTAGGGTTGCACCGATATTGGAGCTGGAGGAGAAATTCCAGAATCCTGTGGGTATTGGGCGGAAGTGATGTCTTGGGGGGGCGGACCTCCTATACATCTCCTCCAGCCCTGAGAGCACCTCAGCGGCCGTGATTTGCTATGATCGGCGGGACCAGGACACCTATGCAGATTTTGCATTTGAACTGTACATAGGGTGGTTGTAAAGGCAGAAGTCTTTTTATCTTAAAGTGATTGTAAAGGCTCATTTAAAAATAAAAAATTACATGATATACTTACCTCCTCTGTGCAGTTTGATTTGCACAGAGGGAGACGGATCCTCCTTTTCTCGGGTCCCTCTTAGCTGCTCCTGGTCACTTCCTCCTATTGAGTGTCCCCACAGTCAGCAGCTTCCTTTGGGGACACCAGAGCCGAGTCACAGCTCCGTGTGTCCATTCAGACACAGAGCCCCGACCCAGCCCCGTTCCCTCTCTCCCCTGATTTGCCGACTGACTTTGATTGCCAGCCGCGGGAGCCAATGGCGCCGCTGTTGTGTCTTAGCCAATCAGGAGGAGCGCCCCGGATGGCTTAGACATTCGCTGGAGAGAAATGGAGCTCAGGTAAGTAATTAGGGGGTGCTGGGGAGGCTGCTACACACAGAAGGTTTTTTTATTTTTATTTTAATGCATAGAATGCATTAAGATAAAAAAACCTTCTGCCTTTACAACTCCTTTAATGCATTCTATGCATTAAGATAAAAAACCTTCTGTGTGCAGCATCCCCCCTAATACTTACCTGAGCCTCATCTCGATCCAGCGATGTTACACAAGAGGCTTGGCTGTCTGGGACTCTCCCTCCTCATTGGCTGAGACAGCAGCTGGCGCAATTTGCTCCTGCTGCTGTCAATCAAAGTCAGTGAGTGAATGAGGGGAGAGAAGGGGAGGGTCGGGCCACAGCTTGGCGTTTTGAATGGACACACATAGCAGCGGCTCGGCTTGGGTGCCCCATAGCAAGCTGCTTGCTTTGGGGGCATTCGGTAAGAGGGAGGGGCCAGAAGGGCTGGTGAGGGACCCCAGAAGAGGAGGAGAGGAGGATCGGGGCTGCTCTGTGCAAAACCATTACACAGAGCAGGTAAGTATAACATGTTTGTTATTTTTAAACAAAAAAAAACCTGAGACTTTAGTATTGCATGCGAGTCAAACAGGTATCGCACCGTATTCCTGTTCAAATCACATGCGATTCTTTTCAGTGCGATTTGTGCCCATTCATTCTGGTGCACCCCTAGTTTTTACTGATATCTGGGGCTCTGTTAGAGGCCTTTCACACAAGCGGCCAGGTTTTACCACCCTCTTGTCACTCATCTGAATCCTAACAATGCAATACAGCCACACAAGGCTTTACACATTCCATGGTTGCGATACTTTGCTTCATGGCCGTGCCATTTTAGATCAGTCTGCAGAGTTTGACAAATGGCGCCACTTGTCAAAATCGTCCATTCAGTTTAATGGCCGCACCACAACTGCGTGCAATGCATGCGATTGCTGCTCAGTATTGGGGCATACAGTGTTAAATGAGGCAGTGAGAAGGCGATATAACCGCCTGTTAAATGCGTTCTGAAAAGCAATCTGAATGTGGATCACTCTTCAGAGGGCACCACAAGTGTGAAAGAGCCCTTAGAGGGATTTGCCCTCCCTTCCTGTTCTGCTGATATGTTTTCCAGACAGGAAGTGAGGGGAAGGGAAACCTGCAACAGAAACAGCAATAAAAATATTACTAGGTTCTCCTGCTCTGCTAAACAAACATTTTTTTTCTAGACATGTGCAATTTGTTTAATTCCAAATTCGTTAATTAGGAAATATCCGAATTTTTAAATTTTTCTGAATATTCGAAAATTCTAAATTCGAAAATTCGGACATTCGAAAATTCAAAAGTTGAAAATCTAAAAATAAGAATGAAAATCTGAAAATTCAAAAACCCAAAAAATCAAAATAACTAATAATGACTTAACTATTACTAACTATTAAATTATAGGTATTCGAACTTCCTTTCAAATTTTGCTGTTAGTGAACATAACGAATACGAATCTATTCAAAGTTACAAACTATCCATAATAACGAATGGAACGTAACAAATTAATAATAAAAAATAACAATAATAATAATAAAAACGTTATTATTATTATTATTATTTGTTATTATTTTTTCCATTCCATTTGTTTTAATTCGTAACTTAAGATAAATTTGTTTTCGTTACGTTCATTAACAGCCAAATTTAAAAAGAAATTCCATAATTTAATAGTTATTATTAGTTAGTTATTTAGAATTTTAGAAATTTTGGATTTTCGATCTTTCTAATATTTAGATTTTCTTTTCTTATTTTTGGATTTTAGAATTTTCAGATTTTC
Source organism: Lithobates clamitans (assembly GCA_037952925.1). NCBI lineage: Eukaryota > Metazoa > Chordata > Amphibia > Anura > Ranidae > Lithobates > Lithobates clamitans. Next base: position 2,010,579 of record JBBGZY010000725.1, on the reverse strand, counting down.
GAATTTCCGAATTTTCGGTTTTCAGAATTTTCTAATTTTTGAACTTTCTAATTTTCGAATTTCCGAATTCTGAATTTTCTAATTTACAAATTCCGAATTTTCGAACTTATGAATTTTCCGCAAAAACCCCAAAAAACGAATGAAAAGGAAAACGAACAAATTTTTCGGCAGTGCACGTTTTTTTTCTGTCCGCATTGCTGTTAAAGGGTTCCCCAGACTTCCTGTGTAAATTGTCAGCAGGGCAGAAATGAGGATAAAAGCTCTGGATAGCTGTAAAAACCTGAGAGTGGTTCTAATCTTTACACCGCTCCATCCATACAATGCCTTGAAAAAGTATTCATACTCCTTTAAATTTTCCACATTTCGTCATGTTAAAAAACATAAATGTATTTCATTGGGATTTTATGTGATAGACCAACACAAAGTGGTACATAATTGTGAAGTGGAAGGAAAATGATAAATTATTTTCAAAATGTTTTACAAATATGTGAAAAGTATGGCGTGCATTTGTATTCAGCCCCTCCGAGTCAATACTTTGTAGAACCACCTTTCACTTTCAATTACAGCTGCAAGTCTTTTTAGATATGTCTCTACCAGCTTTGCACATCTAGGGAGTGAAATTTTTGCCCATTCTTCTTTGCAAAATAGCTCAAGCTCTGTCGGATTTGATGGAGAGCGTCTAAACAGCAATTTTCAATGTTTGCCACCTAAATCAATTGGATTTAGGTTTGGACTTTGAAAGGGCCATTCTAACACATGAATATGCTTTGATCTAAACCATTCCATTGTAGCTCTGGCTGTATGTTTAGGGTCGTTGTCCTGCCGGAAGGTGAACCGCCGCCCCAGTCTCAAGTCTTTTGCAGACTCTAACTGGTTTTCTTCAAAAATTGTTCTGTATTTAGCTCCATCCATCTTCCCGTCATCTCTGACCAGTTACCTGTCCCTGCTGAAGAAAAGCATCCTCACAACATGATGCTGCCACCACCATGTTTCACAGTGGGGATGGTGTGTTCGGGGTGATGTGCAGTATTAGTTTTCTGCCACACATAGCGTTTTACTTTAAGGCCAAAAAGTTCAATTTTGGTCTCATCTGACTAGAGCACCTTCTTCCACATGTCTGGAGAACAAATAAACCTCAATATGGGATTTTTCTATGCCTTCTTCCACATGTTTGCTGTGTCCCCTGCATGGCTTCTCGCAAACTGCAAACTGGACTTCTTATGGCTTTCAACAATGGCTTTCTTCTTGCAAAATATTCCATAAAGGCCAGATTTGTGGAGTACACGACTAATAGTTGTCCTGTGGACAAATTCTCCCACCTGAGCTGTTGATCTCTGCAGCTTCTCCAGAGTTACCATGGGCCTCTTGGCTGCTTCTCTGATTAATGCTCTCCTTGCCTAGACTGCCAGTTTAGGTGGACAGCCATGTCTTGGTAGGTTTTCAGTTCTACCATACTCTTTTCATTTTCGGGTGATGGATTGAACAGTGCTCCGTGAGATGTTCAAAGCTTGGGATATTTTTTTTATAACCTAACCCTGCTTAAAAACTTCTCCACAACTTTATCCCTGACCTGTCTGGTGTGTTCCTTGGCCTTCATGATGCTGTTCATTCACTAAGGTTCTCTAACAATCCTCTGAGGGCTTCACAGAACAGCTGTATTTATACTGAGATTAGATTACACACAGGTGGACTCTATTTACTAATTAGGTGACTTCTGAAGGGGAATTGGTTCCACTAGATTTTAGTTAGGGGTATCAGAGTAAAGGGGGCTGAATACAAATGCACGCCACATTTTTCAGATAGTTATTTGTAAAAAAAAAATGTGAAAAAAATTTATAATTTTCCTTCCACTTCACAATTATGTGCCACTTTGTGTTGGCCTATCACATAAAAATCCCAATAAAATACATTTACATTTTTGGTTGTAACATGACCAAAAGTGGAAAATTTCAATTGGCATGAATACTTTTTCAAGGCACTGTACCTAACAGAAATAAGTTTTGTGTGGATGTACACTTTAACTGTTCAAGACACAGGCAACCTTTGCTAGTTATATTATTCAGGTGTTTATTTAGTATTTTATAGTGTTTATTATTACTATTTTGCAGGTGTCAAGCTAGTATGGGTAACTATAACACCATATTTAGTATTACTTCTTACAGGTATTTATATATAACCGACAATTTACTTATTGCCCTGCTCCGCCATGTCTTTGGAGTGTGGGAGGAAACCAACAGCAGCTCAGAGTGGCCTGGTTGGGATTTGAATCAATAACCTCATTACTGCAAGGCAGAAGTGCTAATCACTAAGCCACTGTGCTGTTGATGAACTACTAATGCTGATAATTCGCTGTACCATACTTAACAGATGCTCTGTTTTTTAATCTATTTCTTTTTTTAATTATTTTTTTTAAATCTGAGAATGCAATTAGCAATAAAGGTAGCGGCAACATTTGCCCAATATGATGATAGTGAAATAACAGTTTTTTAATAAGTGCTCTGGTGTTTTAAAAACAGTATAGTAAATATGTTGTCGTGGTTTAAATAGCGCAATAAGCTCTTGCGGTTTCCAGGTAGGATTGTTAAATAGTATGTTACGAATAATTACACTCATTCTTCACTACACAAATTTGGAAATACCCTTTTTATGAACTTCCCTTTCTTCTGCATAGGTAGCCCCCTTAGGGAAAAGGTGTTATTTTTTTTTCTTGTACGTCAGTGTCTATCGAGTTTAGTCATTGTGCAGTTGGCAGAAGTGGGAGTGGGAGAGGAGTTGTTCATGTGAGAAAAAGAGCTACTTGATGACTATTGTTTGAGATAAGGGCTTGTTATTTATTTCATATTTTATTTCAGTGGAGCAGTCTCATTCTTTAATTCTTAAATGATCTTATGCGATATGACAGATAGCTTCCCCTCTACCTCCGACCATGACAGGTTCTCCGGCCGGCAGAACCGTCACTTTTGGTTGGACTGCAAGCCGCAGTCCCAACCCTGCTCTGCTCTCTTGCTTCTGGATAGGCCCTCAGATAGCCTAGAAGCCAGATGTCCCTGGGATAGGCCTCAGGCTCTGGCCTAGCAGCCCAGGAAATACAACACATGTCCAAAAAGACAGCCATCCAGGTGGCACAGAACCCCGATCACTTGACCTCACTCAAATTTATAGGCTCTCCCAGCAGGCCAAGGGACCCAAGAAAATCCCTGCCCATTGGCTGAGATACCCCATCTATTCCTAATCTGTCCTTGCAATGCCCTTGTCTTATTTAATACCACCAGATACCCGGCCATCTAGTGACAGAAGAGAGAAGTGCAGCAATTCAAGAATTAGGGTGGAATCAATTGATCTCCTAGCAATTGGCCAAGGCAACTATCACTTGGCAAATAAATTTAATAGCAACCTTGCCTAAACATCAGGGTGCTACATCGACTTCATGGAAAACAGCGAAAAGTGAAAGGTAGTGTGCTTTAGGGGAAATTACCGTATTTATAAGAGTATAACACACACTTTTTTCCTTTGAAAACAGAGAGTAAACTGTGCCTGCGTGTTTTACGCCAATATTTTTTTCTTTACCAATGGGGGGGGATCGGGCAGTGTGCCTCATTGGGAGGGTGTCTGGCCAGCTGCCCCGCCCTTTCTGGCCCTGAGACAGCGCTGCCATACTTCAAAATACCACTGCCAGCCCCCTCCCACACACCCCCCCGTCACCCCCCAATGCATACGGAGCCTATACCTCAAGCAATGCTGCTCGATCTGGCCGCTCTCCTCCTCAATTGTAGCTTTTGATTGGAGGAGGAGGCTTCTGTGTGCCTCAATTGATGTGGCTCTCAAGTGGACCCTGTCATGTGACTCTCCTCTGCCTTTTCATTGATGGTCACATGACCGCTCTCCTCCTCCCACTCCTCCTCCTCCTTGATTGTAGCTTTTGCTTGGAGGAGGAGAGCGGTCATGTGACCATCAAAGAAACAGCAGAGGAGAGTCACATGACCGGGTCCATGAGAGAGAGCGGCATCAATTGAGGCACACAGAAGCCCCCATCCACAATGAGAGTGACACAGGAGGAGTGGCGCACGAGAAAGGGCTGTCAGCAACACCTTCTCAACCCCTAAAGGTATGCTGGCAGCGCTGTCCCAGGAGGCTTTATAATGAAAGGAGTCTGTGTGCTGTGCAGGGAAAGGAGTCCGTGTGCTGTGCAGGGAAAGGAGTGCAGGGGGTCTGTGTGCTGTGCGGGGCGTCTGTGTGCTGTGCAGGGCGTCTGTGTGCTGTGCAGGGGGTCTGTGTGCTGTGCAGGGGGTCTGTGTGCTGTGCAGGGGGTCTGTGTGCTGTGCAGGGGGTCTGTGTGCTGTGCAGGGGGTCTGTGTGCTGTGCAGGGCGTCTGTGTGCTGTGCAGGGCGTCTGTGTGCTGTGCAGGGCGTCTGTGTGCTGTGCAGGGCGTCTGTGTGCTGTGCAGGGGGTCTGTGTGCTGTGCAGGGGGTCTGTGTGCTGTGCAGGGCGTCTGTGTGCTGTGCAGGGCGTCTGTGTGCTGTGCAGGGCGTCTGTGTGCTGTGCAGGGGGTCTGTGTGCTGTGCAGGGGGTCTGTGTGCTGTGCAGGGGGTCTGTGTGCTGTGCAGGGGGTCCATGTGCTGCGCAGGGGGCTGTGAAAAGTTTTTTTCCTGAAACTTCCCTCCTAAAATCAGGGTGCGTGTTATACGCCGATAAATACGGTACTTGCTTTTATATTGCTATGTCATTGTTTTTGTTTTAACAGCTTCCCGACCATTGTGGGCATAAATATGCCCCACAGAAGTGGATCTTTATCTGTGGGGCTTCATATATACAATGCTGTGTTTGTACTGAGAGTGCCCTGCACATCACGCTCCCAGCACGGAGAATGAGCTCTCATCAAGAGCTCAAGGTCTCGTACTAACGATCAGGAACTGCAAGGCCTGGTTCCTGATCATCTGATCACTGATTGGCTATTACAGTGATCAGTCACTTAACAACCCACCCCTGTGTTGTTTTCTCCTTTTGAATTGAGATTACATTGTACCCTTTTCTAGAGGAGAAAAGTGTAAACTAAGAAAAGTGCGTGTGTGTAAAATATCAAACCGTGATGAAGCTATTTTATCTTTTTTTTTTTTTTTTTTTAAGTCAGTGTCAGTGTTATAGTCAAGGTAAAAGTCAAGGTAAAGATCATGGACAGAGTCAAAGGTCAGGGTCAAAGGTCAGGTCCTGTTTATTTTAGGTAGGATAAAAAAATGTTTTTTTTTATTTAGTATTTTTGTGAGTTAAAGGAGTTATAAACCCTTGTGTTTTTTCACCTTAATGCATCCTATGCATTAAGGTGAAAAAACACCTGGCAGTCACCGGCCCCCCAGCCCCCCATTTTACTTACCTGAGCCCTGGAATTTCACCTGGCGGAGACACGCTCTTCCTTTGACAGGGGTTCTCGGCTCTTGATTGGATAGATTGATAGCAGCGCAGCCATTGGCGCTGGTGTGCCGGGGGCGGGGCTGAGTCTGGCATTCGTGTATATGGATGCAAATGCGGGACTCGGGAGCATGTCCGCAAGGTGACCCCCTGGGAGAGCGCTTCTCCTAGGGGGTTATCTGATAAGAGGAGGAGCTGCAAGAGCTGCCGAGGGACCCCAGAAGTCGGTGTTCGGGGCCACTCTGTGCAAAACAAACTGCACAGTGGAAGTAAGACATGTTTGTTATTAAAAAAAAAAAATCTTTACAACCACTTTAACCACTTCAGCCCTGGAAGATTGTACCCCCTTCCTGACCAGAGCATTTTTTGCGATTTGGCACTGCGTCGCTTTAACTGACAATTGTGCGGTCGTGCAACGTTGTACCCAAACAACATTGACGTCCTTTTTTTCACACAAATAGAGCTTTCTTTTGGTGGTATTTGATCGCCTCTGTGATTTTTATTTTTTTGCGCTATAAACAAAAAAAGAGCGACAATTTTGAAAAAAAAGCAATATTTTTTACTTTTTGCTATAATAAATATCCCCAAAAAATATATAAAAAAAGAATTTCTTTCTCAGTTTAGGCCGATATGTATTCTTCTACATATTTTTGGTAAAAAAAAAAATCGCAATAAGCGTATATTGATTGGTTTGCGCAAAAGTTATAGCGCCTACAAAATAGAGGATAGTTTATGGCATTTTTACTATTCATTTTTTAATATAAAAAAACAAATGTCTTTCTCAGTTTAGGCTGATATGTATTCTTCTACATATTTTTGGTAAAAAAAAAAAAAAAAAAATCGCAATAAGCGTATATTGATTGGTTTGCGCAAAATTTATAACATCTACAAAATAGAGGATAGATTTATGGCATTTTTTATTATTATTTTTATTTTATTAGTTATGGCGGTGATCTGCGATTTTTATCGTGACTGCGACATTATGGCGGACATTTTTGACACTATTTTGGGACCATTGTCATTTATACAGCGATCAGTGCTATAAAAATTCACTGATTACTGTGTAAATGACACTGGCAGGGAAGGGGTTAAACACTAGGGGGAGAACAAGGGGTTAAGTGTCTCCTAGGGAGGTGTTCTAACTGTGGGGGGGATGGGCTTCCACTGACATGACAGCGATCACTGCTCCCGATGACAGGGAGCAGTAGATCTGTCATGTCACAAGGCAGAACGGGGAAATGCCTTGTTTACATAGGCATCTCCCAGTTCTATCTCTCCACACCGCAATCGCGGGCCGCCGGCGAACATCGAGTTCCCGGGACCCGCGGGCACGCTCGTCTGCATGATAGGCGGCAAATTTAAAGGGACGTACCTGTACACCCATTTGCCTGCCTGTGCCATTCTGCTGACGTACATCTGTGTGCGGCGGTCGGCAAGCGGTTAAGCCAGCCATTAACGGCCCGAAATCCAGCGGGGTCAGCAGGGACTGCCCGAACATCGATCCATGTATGGGCAGGGTGCTTGTACAGAAGCTGATCTGTAGATCGACTGTTGGAAAATTTCTGCTCGATCAGCGACTGCAGGCTTTAGCTTACCTGTAAGTACAAGTTAAAAAAGAGTTAACTACCGCTTAAGTAGTACCCTCTAATGCTTTCTCCCTTACAATGTTTCCAACATGTTTTATCTTTCTTTCTTTCTTGCTTTTTCCCCCATGGTGTGTATGGTGATTTAAGACACGGAGAACTTTGTCATGGATGAAGAGAAATAATATGCATGAAAATTTGAGACAATTAAAACTAATGGGCTTGTCGTGTTTTATACTCATTAATTATGTAAATACATGTCGGTGGTATGAGCAAGAGCGCTCCCTGTTAGGGGGATTTAACAAGTCTATTATGACAGATTTATTCCTGGGAGCTTCTCTGGAAATGTATTTTTACCTGAATACATCTCAGAACGTAGCAAAGGACAAAGCTCTGTGTGATTGCAGGAATGTGATCTCAAGCAATTACAACTAACTGCCTTAAAGGGGAACTTTACCATAAAAAAAAATTACATACCAAAATTGCCAGACCGATATTGTTACAGTGTACATTAGGGTGATTGAAAAGGAGCACCCAGTGTCCAGAAAAACATCTCACCTGATGATTTAATATGATTGCTTATTGTAGATAAAAGTATACAAGTAGAGCCAACACGTTTTGGGGGAATTGCCCCTCTACCCCCTTCTTCAGGGCTGTATTTCATGGAGAATGGTTAGGCTCTGAGAAGGTTGAATACATTTCAACTGTTCTGCAGAATGCCGGCGTTTGAGAAGGCAATATACAGTACATGACCCTATAGTGCAAAACTGCCTGATAGTTTATTGTCTGTTTCTGCTGCCTCATTTTCTGTCTATATAATATTAATCATTTAATAACCTTTTGAAGAGAAACAGGGGACTTTAAGGGTACCTTTATTCAGAATATTTCACCAAACGGTATATATAAAATATATCTCTTTAAGTCTTAAGTATAGGGTAATCATCCCCTAAAAGACATAAAAAAAGTTGAGTACATCCTATTAGCTAATACAACCCCTGAGAGGAGGTCCTACCCTATATTAAATAATCACACATACAGTAAAATGATCAACCTCACATATATTGTAAATAAGAAGGGTTCAGGGGATGTAGCTGAGGATGATTACTAAAATCAAAATACACATATACTGTAATAAAATAGATTTAAATAAACACATAACAATACACACAATGAATATAGAAGGTACTGCTGCAGTGGTCCTTCTGCAGGACCAAGGCCTGAGGCCTGAGCAGTAAAGCTGCAAAGAGAGCCACGAGGCTAAATATTGTTCATTTGTTGTGTTGAGGATGAGAACTCCTGCGTGGAAAGACTTTTGTTTGTGAACGTTGCTTTGTTTTAAATTAAATGCCAGAAAAAGCCCTGAAATGTACTTCTAGCGTGGAGTTAAAGTTGCTGGTAAGTTATTAAAGACCATTACTGGCAAGATATACTGTGCAGTGTCTTTGTTGTTTTAAAACCGTGCAGCTAAAAAGCTTATTTCACACTGCCGCTGTACAATCACGTTCTCCTTCCCCGATCTGAAGACTGCAGCGGGTAAAGCTGATATTCCCCTTTGATGTCAGCCGGGAAGTCACATGACCACACATTGGTGATGTGAAATAAGGTATTTAGCTGCATTATTTTAAACAAACAAAGATACTGCACAGTATATCTTGTTGTTATAGAGGGTCTGCCAGTAATGGTCATCACTAATTTTAAAGACAAATTCAATACCGTCAGGAGAGGAGGGGAGGGAAGGAGATGGCTCACAGACTAGGAACTGACAGGCGGAGAGGGAGAGAGGGGAGAGACTCTGAACACAGAGGGATGATGGATGCACGTAAACTGACCACGGTATCATGGATCAGCAGCCATAATTACTGTTGTCAGTTCACATAAGGGGACACAAACAGTCAGGATCAACCAGGTATTTTACAGCATAGAAAGGAACAAATAACAGTGTACAGGCACTATGCTATTTAACATGCTTTAGGGTTTCAACTTCTTTAACTAACTGTTTTGCACTACCAATTAGTTATAAAATCCCCAACTTGTCACAATACATATAAAAAAACATTATAAATACCTTTTTCCCCCTTTTTTTTATAATTGATCACATACCCTCTAGTATCAGCTGCATAAGGATCCTAAAGAGCTGGGGGAGGAGAACAACCATCTTCCCAGTAAAGGGCTGTGCAGGGGCGACGTGTCAAGACAAGTCTGATCATTGGAGAGCAGGCTGAGTTCCCAGCACAGCCAGAAAACTGGCCACACTATGCTCTTATGCCTAATGAGTTTCATACTTTAGGCAAGCAGAAGGATTGTCAGGAACACCATTGATTTCACACAAGGGAAGCAATACAAAGAGAAACAGGATCATTTTTCATACTAATACATGGTACAGGAGGCAAATATCAGGAATGTTAAAATTTAGGTTGACATATTCTTTAACCCGTCTCATTATATAATAATTTTCATTGTAATTGTTGCTATGTTATCACTGCTTTGCTATAGTAATCATGTGTTTTTCTTGCAGAGTGAAGCAATTTCATGTAGCAGCGCAGAGTACGAGAAAGATGGCAGATGCTGCTTACTGTGCATGCCAGGTAGGAAGCTGTCATAATAAATTCTGTTAGCTCGGAATTTGGAACTGTGTTTTGTATAAAAAATGTATGAAATTTTCAAGATGTTCCACAGTGCACCACTTTATTCTGTTGCACAAGTCAATTAAAGTATTCCCGTTTTCAATGATTGGCCCTGTCTAGACCATGTGATCACTGTGACCAATCACAGAGATCAAAACCATAGTACACAATGGATGGTGAGAATGGAAACCATCCATTGTGTACAATTGTCATGTGATCTGCTGTGACTGGTCACAGCAATCACATGGTACCGGCAGCGGCCTGGTACACTGATCTGTCATCCGCTGTTTGTGGTGGACGCAGTGGGTGGCAGATTTTCCCGCAGCGCTCATGAGGCACAATTCTGGGAGAATGTGATATGATGTCCACCCAGAATGAGAGAGCTTCCCGCCAACCTATCATTAGTCTGTAGGCTGGGTGAGAAGAAATTAAAGAATATTGCTTCCCCCCTTCAAGAAATTGCAGTTCCACATTTTTTTAGAGGGTATATTTTCTGCCTTTCTCGCCTAAATGAGAATAGCATCCCCAGCTGCCTATGATACACATATCATGTATTTAAAGAGGGTATTTTTCAGCAATCTAGAACAACCTGCACAAGTGCCGCCACACATCTCAGGGGCCACCTGCAAAGAATCCGGAAGGGACAGCTGGTTCCCGATATAAGCAAATACGGTTTTGATGAATGATAAAGGTTGCGGCAACCTTTCAGGGGGCTAAAGCAGGATGATGCTGGATTAGTTAAGTGTAATGCTGTGTACACACGGTCGGAATTTCCGACAACAAATGTTCGATGTGAGCTTGTTGTCGGAAATTCCGACCGTGTGTAGGCTCCATCGAACATTTGCTGTCGGAATTTCCAACAACAAAAATTTGAGAGCTGTATCTCAAATTTTCCGACAACAAAATCCGTCCTTGTAAATTCGGAGCGTGTGTAAACAATTCCGACGCACAAAATTCCACGCATGCTCGGAATCAAGCAGAAGAGCCGCACTGGCTGGTGAATTTCATTTTTCTCGGCTCGTCGTATGTGTTGTTTGTCACCGCGTTCTTGGCGATCAGAATTTCCGACAACATTTGTGCGACCATGTGTATGCAAGACAAGTTTGAGCCAACATCCGTCAGAAAAAAATCCAGGATTTTGTTGTCGGAATGTCCAATCGTGTGTACGCGGCATATGTGTATGTGTATGTGTATGTGTTTTGGTAAGAAGGGGGAGAAAAAAATAACACAAGGGGATAAAGTCCCTCTTAGAGCTTTAGAGGAACCTAGTTATTTTGAATATCTGTAGGAAGGAAATAACCAACAACAATTTAGAAACTAGTGTTCATCGGGTTGTGTCTTCTATAGAATCAATGCTTAATAGACTGTGATTTCTTTGGAAGTGTATTTAAAGATGTGGGCTTCTTCAGCCACTTCACTACCATGCTCAACATCTTAAAGTTTATTAGGTTTTATTTAAAAAGAATAATTTATTGTTTTTAGCTTTTTCAGGTTTAGAATAGAAGATATTTGGTACTGAATAACATTGATTGGTAAACAACTTGTGTAAAAATATAATCCATCCAGACCACCAACGAATCACCCCACTCGTGCTCCCCCCCAATGGGTATAGGCTCACCTCTGGTAATGCGACCCCCCCCCCCCCAATAACACTTGTGAGCCACCCCAGGGCTCAACGAGACATCCAACACAGCTGGCTCTCATACTTCTCCCATAATCTCCTCCTCAGTATGTCAGCAGCAGAGTGCATGCAGAGAGAGAGACTCCAATAGTGCTTGAATTGTTTTAAACACTACCAAAATGTATTTAAAAATGTGTACAGGGTACTCATAATGTGTGGGTGCTTCCAGTGCACAACACTGTAACGGACATGGGTTTAAAATGTGTAACACAGAGCCGCACATGCAAAATATCAATCAGCTCCTCAAACCACTGTAGAGCCCGAGTGACTTCACCGTCCTAGCCCCTGCACTACGCATTTCGACACAGGGTCACGTGTCTTCCTCAGGGAGATCTTTTTTTGGTTTATGCAAGTAATTCATGACTCAGTGCTGCACTTTCTATATCAATTTTGCATTTGTAGTCCATCCAAAATATTTCAAGTTTATTTGGGAAATGATTTAAGTAGCCAGTATTGTAGCATATTTTGATATAAATATCTATATCTATGTAGATCTATATATCTAGATAGATAGATAGATAGATAGATAGATAGATAGATAGATAGATAGATAGATAGATAGATAGATAGATAGAGAGAGAGATATATCTATATACATACAGTATCCCACAAAAATGAGTACACCCCTCACATTTTTGTAATTATTTTATTATATCTTTTCATGTGACAACACTGAAGAAGTTACACTTTGCTATAATGTAAACTAGTAAGTGTACAGCTTGTATAACAGTGTACATTTGTTGTCCCCTCAAAATAAATTGGGCCCAATTAGCCATTTTCCCTCTCCGGTGTCATGTGACTCATTAGTGTTACAAGGTCTCAGGTGTGAATGGGGAGCAGGTGTGTTAAATTTGGTGTTTTCGCTCTCACTCTCTCATACTGGTCACTTGAAGTTTAACATGGCACCTCATGGCAAAGAACTCTCTGAGAATCTGAAAAAAAGAATTGTTGTTCTACATGAAGGTGGCCTAGGCTTTAAGAAGATTGCCAAGACCCTGAAATTGAGCTGCAGCCAAGACCATACATCAGTTTAACAGGACGGGTTCCACTCAGAACAGGCCTCGCCATGGTTGACCAAAGAAGTTGAGTGCTCAGTGTCATATCCAGAGGTTGTCTTTGGGAAATAGACGTATGAGTGCTGCCAGCATTGCTGCAGAGGTTGAAGGGGTGGGGGGTCAGCCTGTCCGTGCTCAGACCATACGCTGCACACTGCATGAAATTGGTCTGCATGGCTGTCGTCCCTGAAGGAAGCCTCTTTTAAAGATGATGCACAAGAAAGCCCGCAAACAGTTTTCTGAAGACAAGCAGACTAAGGACATGGATTACTGGAACCATGTCCTGTGGTCTGATGAGACCAAGATAAACAACCCCAAACACATCACCAAGACGACCACTGCCTTGCTAGAGAAGCTGAGGGTAAAGGTGATGGACTGGCCAAGCATGTCTCCAGACCTAAACCCTATTGAGCATCTGTGAGGCATCCTCAAATGGAAGGTGGAGGAGCACAAGGTCTCTAACATCCACCAGCTCCGTGATGTCGTCATGGAGGAGTGGAAGAGGACTCCATTGGTAACCTGTTAAGCTCTGGTGAACTCCATGCCCAAGAGGGTTAAGGCAGTGCTGGAAAATAATGGTGGCCACACAAAATATTGACACTTTGGGCCCAATTTGGACATTTTCAGGGATGTACTCACTTTTGTTGCCAGTGGTTTAGACATTAATGGCTGTGTGTTGAGTTATTTTGAGGGGACAGCAAATTTACACTGTTATACAAGCTGTACACTAACTACTTTACATTGTAGCAAAGTGTCATTTCTTCAGTGTTGTCACATGAAAAGATGTAATAAAATATTTTCAAAAATGTGAGGGGTGTACTCACTTTTGTGAGATACTGTATATATATTTACACACAGCGGGTAAAATAAGTTTTGAACACGTCACCTTTTTTCTAGTTAAATATATTTCTAAAGGTGCTATTGATATGAATTTTTTTACCACATGTTAGTAACATCCCATGCAACCCATACATACAAAGAAACCAAAACAAATAAGTTCAAAAATTAAGTTATGTGTAATAAAATAGAATGGCACAGGGAAAAAGTATAGAACATGCTTACTGAAATGTATTTAATACGTCGTATAAAACCCTTTGTTGGTAATGACAGCTTCAAGACACCTTCTGTATGAAGAAACTAGTCCCATACATTGCTCAGGTGCGATTTTGGCCCATTCTTTCACACAAATAGTCTTCAAACCTTGAAGGTTTTTTGGGCCTCTTCTATGAACTCTGATCTTTAGTTGATCTAGACATGTGCATTCGTTTTCATCCGAATGCATTTTCGTCCGAATTTCAGGTATTTTCGTTATCGTTTTCACAAACGATAACGAAAGTGCAGAATCCGAAAAACGAAAGATCCGACAAACAAATGCTTTATTTTTGTTTTCGTTGCTACAACAGTTCGATATAGATAGGAGATTCGACATGATGATGACAATAACAATCTGTGTCCATCAAACCTGTGGTCGAATGTGCCTAAAGGCTAATTTACATGGTATTGTCCTAGAGAGTGTTTGGGGACCGGGTCCTGCCCCAGGTGACATGTATCAATGCAAAAAAAAAGTTTTAAAAACTGCAGTTTTTTCGGGAGCAATGATTTTAATAATGCTTAAAGTCAAACGATAAACGTGTAATATTCCTTTAAATTTCGTACCTGGGGGGTGTCTATAGTATGCCTGTAAAGGGGCGCATGTTTCCCGTGTTTAGAACAGTCTGACAGCAAAATGACATTTCAAAGGAAAAAAGTCATTTAAAACTACTCGCGGCTATACTGAATTGCCGACCCGACAATACACATAAAAAATTTCACAGGCTTGTCTAAATGTTGTGCAGCAAACTTTAAACGAGTTTCAACATGCTTTTTCTTCAGCAATGGAGTCTTGCGTGGAGGGCATGCATACAGGCCATGGTGGTTGAGTGCATTACTTATTGTTTTCTTTGAAACAATTGTACTTGCTAATTCCAGGTCTGAATTTCTCTATCATTCAAAATACAATGTGATAAAAATTAAAGACCCTTCATTTCTCTGTAAGTGGGCAAACTTACAAAATCTGCAGGAGATCAAATAATAATTTTCCCCACTGTATACTGTATATATCTCATCCAAGAAAAATAATTTTGCACAACCTAGTGGCAAATCCACACAGTTAATCTCATCGACATCCATATACTGCAAATCATTGTGATGCTTTCCAGTAAAATATCTGGAAACAGGTAGACCTGTTTTTTGTGGCTTATCGAGAACTTGTGTGGAGCCACTTGGTCTTTGATCAGTTTCTCACACATAAATTAAACCACACAAGCAAATGAGAGCATAAACCACAAATGATGACTGACAAGTAAAGTTATTCTTGATGTTGTACTGGTTCCCTGTTGAGGGACGTGGGAATACATTCCCTTTCAGCATTAAAGAATACTGGGTACAGCTTAATCAAGTAAATGAACCATAACGTTTAGATCCTAAAAAAAGTCCAGCCCTGGTTATTTCTCAACCGATTTAAGCGGTAGTAAATGCCAAAACCAATTGTAATATACAGTACGGCAGCTTGCCGATTCTTAAAGCGAACGTAAACCCATAGGTTTAACAGTTGCAAAAATAGTTACATTTCCGGCAAATGCCAGGAATGTAACTGTCACATTGGATGAGCTCTCAACCAAACTGTCAAACCATCCAATGGCTAGTGTCATAATTGATCGCATGTGCAGTATCATGGCAGTTGAAGATTAACCATTCGTTGACCGCCATATAGTATTTTTACTGCTACAGGGCAGCATCTGTGCTGCTAAATTTTATTTGGGTACAGTGTCGCACGACTGCGAAATTGTTAGTTAAAATAATGCAGTGTTGTATCACAAAACATGGCCTGGTCATGAAGGGGGATAAATCTTCTGGAGGTAAAGTGGTTAAACAGAGGCCAAGATGGCAGCTTCCTTGGCTGAAAACAATAGCAGGGTTTACATTCACTTTAAATGTGGTGGCTGCATCAGGTTTCTTTTTTTTTTTTTTTCTTTTTTTTGAGAAAGTGGTGATCTGACCAGTAACACACTTCTTGTCGTATGGTGTCTCCACCCTGGATGGAAGAGCAAGGGAAACACTCTTGGACAGCAGCATTGTCAATCTGGGAAGAGAGTAGTATTAGATGTACTATTAGATATACTGTAGATAGATTTTACTAATTAAAGTGATTGTAAAGTCTCATTTTTTTTTTCCTTTAAAAATAACAAACATATACTTAACTTACCTGCTCTGTTGCAGTGGATTTGCACAGAGCAGCCTGGATCCTCCTCTTCTCGGGTCCCTCTTCTGTGATCCTGGCCCCTCCCTCCTGTTGGGTGCCCCCATAGCAAGCAGCTTGCTATGGGGGCACCTGAGCCAAGTCACAGCTCCCTGTGTCCATTCCGACACGGAGTCCTGACCTGGCCCCGCCCCCTCTCTCTCCTGATTGGCTAGCTGACTACTGCTGGGTCTCAGCCAGGAGGGAGATACTTGGACGGCTAAGACATTCATGGACATCGCTGGACAGAGAGGGACCTCAGGTAAGTATTAGGGGGGCTGAGGGAGGCTGCTGCACACAGAAGGCTTTTTATCTTAATGCATAGAATGCAATAAGATAAAAAAAAAAACCTTCGGACTTTACAATCACTTTAAAGTGGTTGTTAAGCCACTCTAACCTGTATACACCATCAGAACTGCCTCCTATTGTAGTATCCTCCTCTGTGTGTTATTTATAAAAATAAATGCTGCAAATACCTAATTTTACTGCCAAGATTGCGATCACATGACTGGCCAGCTTTCTACTTTCCTCCTCTGAGAGATACAGTGGGTGGGGCTGAGATTCCTCTGCTGATGTCAGTCTGGAGGGGAGGAGAGAGCTGGTCATGTGATCGCAATCTCAGCTCCTAAATTAGGTATTTACAGCATTTATATTTATAAATCATTCACAGAGGGGGACACTGCAATAGGAGGGAGTGATGATGGTGTATACAGGTTAGTGTTATGAGAGCAGCAGGAGGGGCGGCTCACACACAGACAGAGGGGGGAGGAGGACACAGGAGCAGAGAAGAGAGCAGATAGCAGGCTGCTGATGACAGAGGCATGTAAACTGACCATGGTGTCAGGGCTCAGCAGCCATGATACACTGTGGTCAGTTTACAGAGGGGTGGGGAGAAACTGGCAGGATCAGACAGGTTTTTTAAGTGTTACAGGGGGCCAAATGACACAGGACAAGCACTGTGTCATATAACATGCTTTAACCCTTTCACTGCCAAGTCCGTACGCCGGACAGACCTACAAAAGGGCCTGCAGGTGGCCAGGTCAGTACAGCGTACGGACCTCTTTTCTCCCTCTCCTATAAGCTTATGGTCACTTCAATGACCATAAGCTTATATCAGAATTGTTCAGCAGACTCTGCTGAATAATTCTATAACTCTGATCAGCAGATTACAACCCGCTGATCAGAGTTATTAACCCCCAATGTGACCCCCCCTCCATGCTGCCGCTTCCCTGTCCCCAGCCTCTACCTCCCGCAGCTCCCTTCCACCTAAAACTACTCCCCCCCACTCTCCTCTCCTATCCCCTTTAACCCCCTTCTCCCCCCCCCACACCCAATCCGACCCCCCTAAATTCGATCCCCCCCGCAGCCAACATCATAAGCCAGCATCTCTCCTCTGCCGCTCCCGTTGGTTTCAGGTGCTGCTGGGGGCTTGGGGGGGTCCAGACATGTCACCCCCATCACTTAGCCCCCCCCAATACCAGCCCCCGCACCCCTGTTCCATCCCTGCTCCGACGGCATCCCTACATCCCCTCTCGCAGCCTGCAGCTTCTGCTCCAGTAAACTGACAGGCTGGGGATCGAGGTAGGGGAGCGGTGTGGGTGATGTTTGGGCTTAGGGGGGCTTGGTAAATATGTGTTTACCACCCACCTAAGTGTGGCACCCTGGGCGCATGCAGCGATCACTGTGATTGCTCCTATATGCCCACTGACATCTGATAATGGTGTGGGTGTTACTATGTATCAGATTGTGAGTTTATGAATGAATGGAATCTCTATACAGATTCCATGCATTCACTCAAGTAAAGTGATACAGAGAAAAGGACTATCTTCAGTCCCTTTCTCTGTCTCAAAAAAAGAGATATGGGGGTCTGTTTAGACCTCTGATTATATATATTTATATATATATATATATATATATATATATATATATATATATATATATATATATTGACTAAAAAAAAATGTAAAAAGTAAAAGTGTTTTTAAAAAAAACACAGTAAGGCCCCCCCCCCAGGTTCGCCCGAACTCACCCCTCCATGGTGACAGTCCCCCCCCGCACTTGCCCCTCCACGTATGCCTCAGCTTCTCCTCCCGGCCAACCTGATCTTTCCTGATTGGCCAGGAGGAGAAGCCTGAAGACGATAGCGAATATTCACTATTGTCACAAGTGGGTGGGTTGGGGGTGCAATGCTCTGCGCCAGTTGCCCAACCTTTTTCAAGACAATTAGAGCCTCAGGCTCTAATCATGTGGCTTGAAAAAAAAAAACAACACTCATACAAACGTATGAGTCCGACGCCCTGCAGGGGAAAGGCCCCCCTGCGCCCCCAATGGAGCGGCCGCTCCTGGACATGGAGCGGACTCTGTCAAGCAGATCTGCTTGTGTCTGCTGATCCCTGCTGAGCAGGCGGATGACAGGTCCGTGTCCGCTCCGCTGATGCAGAGCAGACACGGACACAGCCCGCTGTTCTCAATGGGGTGGTCAGATGGAAACGGACCGCCTGTCCTTTTCCATTGGATGCCATCCGATCCGATCTGGTAGATGGATGGGGAATGGAATCTCCATCCGTCTGTTTTTAGCGGACTGGATCGGATGCAGGCGGGTGTAAATGGACACATGTCCATTTACATCAGTCTCTCCATAGAGAACAATAGGTGGTCTGATATGGGCCACCTGAAAAATGGACAGGCAGACCCAATCAGTGAGCTTGTGTGAAAGGGGCCCAAGGCCTTGTTCACATGGGGCATACAGAGCGTACCTTTACAGGGATGTTCCTTGCATCTCTGTGCAGGCAGCCCCATTAATGTCATTTGGGATGTAGCAACTGCATGAACAGAGCCGTTGCGCCCAATTTTATATCCATGTAGGCCCGCATGCATGTCCCCAAACTCACACTGTCTGTGTTGGGGGTCATGTACACACACCCACATGGATGTCAGATTGGGAACAGCAGCTATGCCTGTGCAGCCGTTGCATCCCAATTGACACAAATGGGACTGCCTGTACAGGGATGCATGGAACACCTGTGCATTCCTGTGTGGGTAAACATGGCCCCCCATGGGCGTACACTTTAGTATGCCCCATGTGAACCATGCTTTAGTACTAATTTTTAAAAAGACAGTACAGCGCTACAAGAACAAGTCCATAAATCAAACACAAGCCAATCCGTGAGGTCTTCAGTGATGATATACAGACCAAGCATGCAGGTGACTTCGTGGGAAAACGGAACCTCCACCAATGATAGAAATGGCAGCTCACCTCACAAAGTGGACCCTTTAATTATAGAGGGTCTGATACACTTTCCCACTCGGGGCATAAGATAATGAATCAATGAATGATGAATTAAAGATACAGCAAGCCAGTCCGGGAACTTCCCCTCTGCATCAATAATGCATCCATGTTCTATTTTTGCTGCAGTTTTTGAGTCACATGACTCATTGCTCCAACTAGGAAGCTTATGGACTAGTGAGAAGGGGGTCTGCAGTCCCAGCTCACAGGGGGGGCACACTCTCCTCATCAGTGGACGCTCAAATGACCCGAAACACCACAAGACACATGCAGAATATCCTTGCAGGCACCTCGATTGATGGACAACCTGTTCTATTAAAGGAAGTAGAAAAATAACACATTTACTGGTAGAATAACCAGGTGAAAATAAAGGAAAATACAAATAAAAAAAATACAAATAAAAACCAACGCAGACACCACATCTAAAAACAGGGGCGTAACTAGAAATCACAGGGCCCCATAGCAAAAAGTTGTATGGCCCCCCCCCCCCCCCCCGCAAACAGCCCCTGCAAACAACTAATGCCATTGAACAACAGATTACCACACCC
Organism: Lithobates clamitans; assembly: GCA_037952925.1. Lineage (NCBI taxonomy): Eukaryota > Metazoa > Chordata > Amphibia > Anura > Ranidae > Lithobates > Lithobates clamitans. Next base: position 1,991,122 of record JBBGZY010000725.1, on the reverse strand, counting down.
ATGTGGCACAGTACCCAGGCAACAGCTTATATTAATTTTGAATAACAAAGTATGCAGTATACTGTATGGAGCCCCTGAATTACACACATTGCTGACCTCCATGCCTTCTAACCAATTTCTGTTCTGTTATATAAAATGAAATACCCTATTTATCGGCGTATAACACGCACTTTTTCTCCCTTAAAATCAGGGGAAAATCGCAGGTGCGTGTTATACGCCGATCCCCTGCGATCCTGAGCTGTCAGATCCAAAAAATCGCCGACCGGCCACCGGCGCCGAAATACACAGTGCCGGTCCTCGGCTCTTCTCGGCCACTTTCGACTTCACTCGAGCGCCGCCCGAACCTAGCCGAGTGTACTCGGCTAGGTTTGGATAGCTCAGCTCACAGTCACGCCAATCCCGAGTGGAGCCGAAAGTGAACGAGAGCCGCCGAGAAGAGCCGAGGACTGGCTCTGTGTATTTCGGCACCGGCGGCGCCATTTTCAAATCGCGGTCGGCGATTTTGAAGCTCAGTGAGCTGCAAGGCTGCACTGGGACAAGGCTGCACTGGGACAAGGCTGCACTGGGGCAAGGCTGCACTGGGGCAAGGCTGCACTGGGGCAAGGCTGCAATGGACACTGGGGAAGGCTGCACTGGGGCAAGGCTGCAATGGACACTGGGGAAGGCTGCACTGGCAAGGCTGCACTGACAAGGCGGAACTGACATGGCTGCACTGGGGCAAGGCTGCACTGAGAAGGCTGCAATGATGGGCATTTAAATGTAAGTTTTTTTCCCTTCAACTTCCCTCCTAAAAGTTTTTTTTTCCTTAAAATTCCCTCCTAAATTGGGGTGCGTGTTATACGCCGGTGCGTGTTATACGCTGATAAATACGGTAGTTCAACTCACCATAATGCAGAATCAGTGAGAGCCCTGAGCGTGTCACTTGCCAACGTTGCCTGCCACCAGATGCAACTTGTCACGGAATGTCACTTGCCACATCACCTGCCACACGTTGCGGATAGTCCACTTGCCTGCCTTGTTGCCTGCCACACCAGATGCAGATCGTCACATGTTGCAGAATGTTACCTGCCACGTCACCTGCCACATGTTGCCGATTGTCCACTTGCCACGTCCTGGATTATCACTTGCCACGTCACCTGCCACTCATTACGGATTGTCACTTGCCACGTCCACGGATTGTCACTTGCCACAAATTACGGATTGTCACTTGTCACGTCGCCTGCCACATGTTACAGATTGTCACTTGCCACGTCCCGGATTGTCACTTGCCACGTCACCTGCCACACATTACGGATTGTCACTTGCCACGTCACGGATTGTCACTTGCCACGTTGCCTGCCACACCTTACGGATTGTCACTTGCTGTGACACTTTCCTGCCGTGTCCCAGGGTCAGGTAGCAGATTATCAGTCAGGCAGCAGAGAGATAATGTCATCTCTGCTTCCCAAGGCTGCCTGCACAGTGAGGGGGGAACTGCACTGCAGGGATGCAGGGAGGGCACTGGGCGGTGAGAGATGATGTCATCTCTATGCACCCCCACCTGCCAGCTCCCTGATTGGCCAGTCCGCTCAACCACGAGCCGCCCAGCTGTCTCACCAACTGAGCTGCCTGACAGCCCTCTGAGCCACCTGCGCGCTCACCCGCGGAGCCGCCCGCAGAGCCGCCCTTGTAGCCGCCCGCTCTTGCCCGCGGAGCCAACTGTCCTCACCGGGCCTCACTCAGCTGCGGGCCCCATAGCGCCCGCGTTTGTCGCTATGGTGGTAGTTCCCCCCACTGTCTAAGAATGAGTAAGCTGTAATATATTACATTTTTGTTTTTGAGTTTAATACCTCTTTAGGGTCTGATATTACCAACTGATTTCTCTTAAGCCTCGTACACACGATCAGATTTTCGGACGACAGAACGTCCGTTTTTTGTGGCATGCTAGTCACATGTCGAAAGTGAGGAGGTTACTCACAATACGAACATTTTCGTATGACCGAATACAACGTCAGAAGTGACATATTGTGTTGAAAAGTTTTGTATGTGTTCTTTCGTTTCTGAGCATGCGTAGTCTCGCTCTTATGCCCTGTACACACGGTCGGACATTGATCGGACATTCCGACAACAAAATCCATAGTTTTTTTCCGACGGATGTTGGCTCAAACTTGTCTTGCATACACACGGTTGCACAAAGTTGTCGGAAAATCCGATCGTTCCGAACGCGGTGACGTAAAACACGTATACTATAATTGGGGCAATAGCCAATAGCTTTCGTCTCTTAAATTATTCTGAGCATGCGTGGCACTTTGTCCGTCGGAATTGTCTAAACATGATCGGAATTTAAAGGATCGGATTTTGTTGTCGGAAAATTTTATAGCATGCTCTCAAACTTGGTGTGTCGGAAATTCCGATGGAAAAAGTCCGATGGAGCCTACACACGGTCGGAATTTCTGACAACAAGCTCCGATTGCACATATTCCGTCGGAAAGTCCGACCGTGTGTACAGGGCATTACATTTTTTTTCTTACAAAAACCGTACTAATGAAACGAAAATCGGACGTTGAGTTCACATCCGGCAAAAATTTTATAGTCTGCACATCCAGCTTTTGTCTGACGAAAAAAGCGAAATCGGCTGTCGAAAGCACGAAAGTACTAATGATCCGAAAATCGACAGACAGCTCGTCGTACAATTTTTTTCCATCCGATTTTCGTATTGTGTACTGTGGTCGCCTAAATTGCTTGGTTCGATCAGATCTTCAGAGAAGTAACCAGTGCCAGACTTTTTTGGGACCCAAATATTATTGCTCATTTCTTTTTTTTATCCACATGCAAAACAATTTGCAATTATATTACTTTAAAATAAACCAGTGCTGAAATAGAATTAATAAAAATAAATAAAATAAAAATAAAAATTGAATTAATCAGTGCCTGCTACTCTTACAATAGGAGAGCAGCTAGGGATTAACTGCAGTGGATATAAAGAGTACAATTGCCACTCCATAAGGTCACTGACCACAGCCCTTCGGCCTTTATTTACTGGTCACTTTCTTCAGAGAATAAAGTTGCATTTTAGTGTCCTTTATATGTCTTTTATTGTTCTGTTATTTCCTATTTGACCCTCTAACTTAAAGGCTTATTAGGCAAGTTCATCTTATGTCGATTAAAACTAATTGCAGATTGGTTGCTGCACACTAGTGTTCTTTTGGGGTGCTAAAAAGCACCTAGCCAGCAATTAAGATGAAGAAAGAGGAAGAAAAAAAGAAAAAGCAATAGAACGCATAAAAACGTATATCTAAAGCTCAATTTTTTTTTTATAGTATAAGATTTTGGTTAGAACCCCTATCAGGTTTTTTATTGGCGTCTATGTCTGCGCTAGTGTGATTTACTTTCTGATGTCTTGTCTTGGTGACCATTGTCACTGGGACTTAAACTGATGGGATCCAAAATTTAGAGTGATCACCAGAATAAGAATGGAAGAACACTTGTTCTGGTGACAACTAAGTGCCACATGATAGCTTAGATTTTTTTTAAAATCGCAACCCATTTAGGTGAATGGGGCTATGCAAGCTCCCTGCAACCGCATGCGATGCTTTTGGTTGCAACGCGCTAGTGTGGGGCTCAGGGGGTTTAAGCAGGAAGCAATTCAACGCCTCCTATCAAATACTCTCTTAGGAGCAATCTGAATGCAGATCACTCTTCAGAGATCAAAGTGGAACTAAACCCATCAATTTAATGGTTTAACCACTTCCGCCCCAAAAGGTTTTACCCCCTTAAGGCAGAGTTCCACCCAAAAATGGAACTTCCGCTTTAATGCAGCGTACACATGGTTAGACTTTTCGACCGGACTGGTCCGACAGACTTTCCGACACTTTCAACGGACTTCCGACGGAATTTTTAACAAACGGACTTGCCTACATACGATCACACCAAAGGCCGACAGGTTCGTACGTAATGACGTACACCGGACTAAAATAAGGAAGTTGATAGCCAGTAGCCAATAGCTGCCCTAGCGTCGGTTTTTGTCCATTGGACTAGCATACAGACAAGCGGATCTCTGGGTCCGGCGGAGTTACGACGTAAAAATTTGAAGCATTTTCCAAATCTAAAGTCCACCAGATTTTCGTCTGGAAAAGTCCGCTGATGAAGCCCACACACGATCGGATTGTCGGACCAGTCCTGTCTAAAAGTCCGCCGTGTGTACGCGACTTAAGAGAAGGTGACCCCCTGACATGCCACATTTGGCATGTCATTTTTTTGGGGAGGAAGCGGAAACCCTTTTTTTAGAGGGTTCCAGCTCCCACTTCCTCCCGACGCACCACGGTGCCGGAAGCAAGTTAACCTCTCCCCCTTTCCCTTTCGGCAATCATCTGGGACACGTCACAGGTCCCAGATGATTGCCCAGCCTGTCACCGCGCGCCGTGCGTCTCGCGCATGTGCAGTGCGTGCCTTACTGTGAAGCATTGCCCACAGTGACAATGCCGGCGCCTCAGAGAGGAGGGGGAGACGAGTGGGGCTTCGTTCCCCCACATCGCTGGACCCTGGGACAGGTGAGTGTCCGATTTATTAAAAGTCAGAAGCTGCAGTATTTGTAGCTGCTGACTTTTACATTTTTTTTTTTTTTTAAGCGGAACTCCACTTTAATGACCACACCATTTTTTGCGAAATGACACTGCATCACTTTAATTGACAATTGCGCAGCCGTGCCACGTTATACCTAAACAAAATTGATGTCCTTTTTTTCCAATAAATAGAGCTTTCTTTTGGTGGTATTTGATCACCTCTGCGGTTTTTATTTTTTGCGCTATAAACAAAAAAAGACCTACAATTTTGAAAAAAAATATATATTTTTTTTTTACTTTCTGCTATAATACATATCCCCAAAAAAATATAAAAAAACAAATGTATTCATCAATTTAGGCCAATATATATTCTTCTACGTATTTTTGGTAAAAAAAAACGCAATAAGCGTATATTGATTTGCGCAAAGGCTATCGCGTCTACAAACTATGGGAAAGATTTATCTACTTTTCATTTTTTTTATGATTTTACTGGTAATGGTGGCGATCTGTGATTTTTAGAGGGACTGTGACATTGCGGCGGACAAATCAGACCCTAAGTGACACTTTTTGGGGACCAGTGACATTATTACATTGATCAGTGCACTGTTAAATGTATAAATGACATTGACCGGGAAGGGGTTAACACTAGGGGGCGATATGGGGTAACTGTGTTCCCTGGGTGTGTTTTAACTGTAGGGGGGCTGGGCCCACTGGAACACCACAGAGATCGCTGTTCCTGATCACTAGGAACAGCAGAGCTCCATGATATCTCCTGTCAGAATGAGGATCTGATCCCTGTTCTGCCTCTGTGTACCGCAATCGCAGGTCGCCGGCGCCCACAGTGTCACATGCACATACCGCTGTACTGGTACAGCGGTTTGCACAATAGAGCCGCCCTGCCGCCGTATATATACAGTGGCTGGTCGGCAAGTGGTTAAAAAAACTGTTAGCATTCCTGGCATGACGGGAATTTAACTGTCACATTTGCTTGGGCTGTCAAGCAAACTGTCAAACCATCAAATGGCTGGAGTCATAACTGATCACATGTGCAGCACCATGGCACTTGCAGATTAAACAGAGGCCAAGATGGCAGCTTCCTTGGCTGAGAAGGATAGGAGGGTTTAGTTCCACTTTAAAGACCACTGAAGCTGCTGTAATTCGGTGTGCAGCGCGCTGTGCCCTAGAGATGATTTGAGGCCTGGAAGACAGTTGTTCTAAAAGAAGGTTTACCTAATTTTAGAGAGATTTCCTTCTCAATTCCTGTTGTATCTACAGTATAGGAAGTAAAGGGAAATCTCTGGAATGGGACATAGGTGGCAAAAAAAAAAAAAAATGATGGCGTTTTGACCTTTTCCTACTCTAAAGTGAAAATCATTCTGTGTGAACAACATGAATGAATGATATCAAATAGCCACTGGCTGGAATTTGTCCAGTGGAATTAATATAAAATATAGTGATTTGAAATGTGTTTGCTTTACAGGACACAGACTAGATAAAGATTGTACAGAGAGCAGTGAAACGGTATGTGTGGCCTGTGAAAATGGGGAGTATCAAGATAAGATGAACCGATTAGCATATTGTCTCCCCCACCATAATTGTGATGAAAGTAAGTGAACTCTCTATATGTTCTTTTTTTTTTTTTTTACAAAAACATTGTCTAGATCACGCTTGCCTATGATTTCTGCAAAATATGTCATTTGTGGAACATACTGTAGGTGCTCAACCTTTTCACACCGGTGCCTCCTGGCCCTTTAACAGGTTTTTGATGGCGGGAGACGCGGCGTGGCTTTAGAGAATGTGAACGCTGTGATTGGCTGTCACGGCAGTCACGTGATCCCAAAACTCTTTGTTAAGCGCTGTGTTGGGAGAGCGCACAGCGCATGCTCTCGGCACAGCTGTATTGACAGCAATTCATGCAAATATGCGGCCGGTGCCAAGGGGTTAAGAGGATATTTGAATCCAAATACCTCCACCCAGTAGCCACACACAAGGCTTACCAGAAGAACCCAGAGTATACTACCTATGGTGATCTGTTATCCATTGAGAGACGAAGGGATTGTCATACAATATGCCCAAATTGACCTATCTGTAGTGGATGGTGAATTTCTTTGTGTGTGGCACCTGGGTGGATGTCTTTGGACTCTAGCACATCACACCATATGATTTGTGCTGCACTCTTGATCTTCTACTAATCACATTTTCGGACTGAATCACTTGAATCTTTGTGGACTTTTTTTAAATATTACTATTTATTTCAATTCTTTTATCGTATGTTCTCAATGATTTTCCTTATTTTCATGTGATAGGTGGTCATTTTTGTTTTAATATATTTGGAGACATTAGCGCAACAATTTTAAATCATATAAACAAAGAAATATAAATAGAAAGAGAGGCGCTTCTAACTGCATTAATACCAGTATTTATTAAACAAATGTGGTTAAAAATACTCATAAAAAAGTAGTAGATGTGGTGGTAGGTCTCCTGTCACGATGGTGCTTCCCTAGTAAGTTCTACATGAAAACTGACTCTCTTCTTAGTATAATTGGGATATACTGGTATATACCTCCTTTTTTTTTGTTTGGTCTCCCTGTTCCCATTACAAAATTATATTGATTGACTAAATATAAATTTATATTCTCTGGGCGAGAAGTGAGCCAAGGCACCGTTGTTGGTGGCACCATGACTTTTCTGCATGGAAGGAGAAAGTATGGCGCTTTCCTTTGCCGACGTACTTTAGGCGCATGCGTTCCACATGCACGGCTTGTGTTCCATCGTGGTCCTGGAAGAGCAGCGGCCATCTTGATTGGGAAATCCAACCCTCACAGCTGCTGGACGGCACAAGGAGACAGATCAACAGTGACCGGAGCCCCACCAGGAATTGCACACCATGATAAGCCGGTTTTATGCTGACTTCTTGTATAACAAACTGACATTCTGCACTTGGAGGCGCCTTCTCTCTCCTTCCCTTTTCTGAAGTGGCTTCTGGTCCTGCCATGAACAGCAGCTGCTGCTTGGACACAAAGGGGTTGATTTACTAAAGTCAAATAGGCTTTTCACTTTGTAAGGGAGGCTTAGTGAATGTAGTGAAATTTTACTTTGCAAAAAATACCCAATCACGCGCAAGGAAAAAACAAACAAAAACATTTTTGCAGGTGATTGGTTGGTGGAAGTCAGCAGAGCTTCAACTCGTTCACTAAACTCTGGGGCAAATTTCCTTGTGTAGTGCTACCTCCTAAGGGTGGCTGGAAGTTGCTTGTCCTCAGTGGTTGCCCTCACCTTGCAAGCCCCCCAACACCTCTGACACTCTGGGTTCCAACATACTTCAAGCAGAACATACAAATGCAGAGACACCAATTATTAGAAAGAGTTGTAGGCAGTGGCGTCGCTAGGGGGTGGCTTTTGGGGCTATAGCCCCGAATCTGGGGCCCATAGCCCTGAGTCTCTGCAGGGGTCCCCAAGGGGAGGGGAGGCTTTCTGGGGACCCTGATGTAAGTGGGGGGCTCTCTGGGGACCCTGATGCAAGAGGGAGGCTCTCTGGGGACCCTGATTTTAAGGGGGAGGCTCTCTGGGGAACCTGATTTTAAGGGGGAGGCTCTCTTGGCACCCTGATTTAAGGGGGGCTCTCTGGGGACCCTGTTGTAAGTGGGGGGCTCTCTGGGGATATATATACACACACGTATATTACTGTATATACATGTGTATGCCCGCCCAAGCGTATGACTTTCTTTACTACGCTGCTATAGGCTCTAGCCCCAGATCTTTTGTAGACCTAGCAACGCCCTTGTTTGTAGGTCAACACTTTACTGTAAGATTAAGTCAACAAGACTATAAAGGCTACAGGTATATCCCAATTTGCGTAATATTGCAGTAAACCAAAATCACCAGAATATACAGTGAAATAACAATAGCAATAGGTCAAATGGCTATAATAAACAGGCTGTAACAGATTTATGACCCCAGAAGCAAAAGGGGGAAGAGAAGACTTTTAATCAGTCAGCTCCCTCTAGGGCCTGATGCCATAGGAAATTGAGTAACAATCTATGCAATTTGTGTATAAGGGGGTTTTAATCTGCCACAGGTTCTATCAGCAGTTTCTTTGATGAGAGAAGGTCCTTGGAGTATGGGTATCTGTGATATTCAGCTGGCTATGGTGGGTCCCAGAGATGTTTCTGTGCAGTAGCAGGCCAATAAAGGTGAATGGAATAGATGTTGTATTTTCTCCAGCAAAGGCCCTCCAACTAAGCAGGTGTAAAGGTGTCTGCATGCAATGTCTTTAAGTGAAGTGTCAGAGATAAGAATGTCACCAATCCGACCAATACACGGATCCTGGTAGACAGGATGTGAAATGAAAGAAAAGAGGGCTGGCCTAGTGCATTATTCTACAAATATTTATTAGAAACGAAAAACTAACAATAACTTCTCACAAGCAGAGGTGTAAAATTGTTCGTCAGGCCACACGCGTGGCTAAATTATCCCAGACTGCCTGAAGCATCAAGCATGGGGGGGGACCGGACTAGGTCCTGGCTGGCTAACGTGTTTCGAAGGACAATCCTTCTTCTTCAGAGCCTGTCCCTGCGCAGGCTTTTGAATGTCTCTGCAGTGGGTTGTGAGGTGCCCGACTGGCAACCTGAAGGCCCAGAAGTCCCGCAACGCAGCGGATGCAGTGACAGCGACAGAAACCCTGCGCCCAGCGATGCAGCCCTCAGGGTTAGTTGCCCACCAACAGCACCCGGAGTGACAGCCCCTTGTATTCGAGGCTCTAATTCCCATTTTCCAAGAAAGCGAGCCTGCTCAGGACAGTTCAATTTATCTGCTTGCCCAGAATTCTATCAGAGTTTCAACACACTGGAACTTGATGTTTTTTACTGTATTAGGTCTAGTATAAATCCAGGTGACAAGTGTCCACTATATTAAGTCGCTTTCTATGGGGCACCCATGTGGGCTCACTCCCAATCAGCCCTGTCTGCATCTATAGACACACACAGTGTGGCTCGGCCCTACCCCTGCTCCTTTGTCACAGGATTTGATTGACAGAAGCGGAAGCCATTGGCAATCTGCCCAGTGAGGAGGGAGAGAATGGAGAGAGCTGCTTGTAGGCAGGTGCAATCTTTTTACTCCACTACAGGTGGTGCTCATCCACAGTAGCAATGCAGAAAGGGGAGGAAGAAGAGAGGAACTTAGTTCCTCTATGGTTTTTTCGATCACAGGGAGGCAGCTATCCTACTGGATGCAGGCACTCTATGTGACTTTGGTGGCCATCTTGGGTCAGGCAGAGTCTATTTAGGACCCGGCTCCCAAGTTTGGTACACATTTTGTGAGTGGTCAGAGCAGGGACAGGTAACCCATCTGTCAGGGACAGTGCTTAGCATCAGGGAAAGGTTACGGAGGAGTACGGAAAGTGCATAATCCTTCCTGGAAGCCTCCCCATTTGGGTGCAGACCGGCCAGGCTGTATTCCACTCCTTGAGACAGACGCTGTCGGCACCTCTGAATCATCAGTCTGCCGTCCCATTGCCATTACTACTTGTGAGTACTACCAGTCAGGTCTTATTATATTGCTGGACTTCTGCTTCAATATATCACTGTTACTGCACATGGACTCCATGTGTTTTCTGCCTGCCACATCACAATGAGCCTACCCACACGCTGCTGTCATGCACGATGCTGGATCAAGTTCAGGCTCAGGTACGGGGGCTGGGGGGATTCCCTGGCACAGAAGGTTTTTTTACTATAATGCATAGAATGGCAAAAGCTCCAATTTTCTGCAAACCACCTCTGACATTTCTATAACTAGGGGATAACTAGGGGATTAACAATTGCCATTGCTGCAGGGAAATCCACTACTCTATTTACTACTCTATGCATGGGTAATGTTTGTGGGCTATTTTTGAAAACTTAAAAGAGAAGTATGGGAATGAAAAAAAATTAACTTTTATACTTACTGTATCTAGGTGGATGCAGCATCGGTCTAATGCTGCATCTGTCCCCCGCCGCCTCAAAGACTGAGAACCGACCGAGAAATGAGCAGTGTAACAGAAGTCACTGGCTCTCTGTTCTGCCCCTCCAGTGCTCACTGGAGTGCAGAGCTGTGAAGGGAGAGGGAGCGGCTGGCTCAGGCTCTCAGCGGCATGCTGAGAGTCTAAGACAGCTGCGGGTCCAGGCATTTGGGTGGATCCCAACATTAAAGTCGGGATCCCTCCAGAACCTGGACTGGCTAAGTGACATCAGCCTACAGCAGACTTTAGCCTACTGTCGGCTGAGTACAGGTCACAGGAGTGCAGAACTATGTGCACACCTGTGACCCACAGGAGAAGTATAGCCAAAATACCTTTGGCCCTACTTCTTTTAAGTATTAGAAATTTAGTTCCATATGTTTGTTATCATGTAAAGTACATTTAAAAGAAGCAAAAGAAAATCCCAAGTTTTGAGTTGACACACTACAAGTAGTAGAAGAGAACTCCTCCAATGGAGACACTAATTCTGTTGACCCTGGTGACACATCGGGATTCCCTCACTTTAGAGGGCCTTTCTCTTCCTTCCTGTTTTAAATATGGGACAAGAAGTGGAGGTAAAGCCCCCCAATAGGACACAGATGGCAAAACAAGCCTGACAGGGGTTATAACCCTCCCTTACTGTATCCAAAATGAAAAATAAATATTTGCCTTTAGTTTCACTTTTAATACGGCTCTCCTGTTGTTTTTTCCTGTACTTTATGTTTATCCATAGTAGTGTCAGTCATGTTACCCTTATCACAGCATGAAGGGCAAACCAATTAGCCCTTTCCTCTTGAATTCCACAGGGTAACTGGAACACAGCATGAGGAAGCAAGCTGACCATAATTATTCCCTGGATGAGGTTATTTCTTTAAATCCCAAGTTAAGTTTTATCACCGGAACATTTCTGTACACTCTTTCACTACCATTGCTAACCTTTTTGATGCCAGTTCACATCACTGTGCCCTTCTGACTCCATTCACCCTGCCGACCTGCTTGTCAGAGCAACTTACAAAAGCTTCAGCGATGAAGCAGCAGGAAAACCTAAAACTGTAAATCCAAAATTGTATAAGGAATACAAAATATTGGCAACATTAAGTCATTTTTTTAAGAGTTTAAAATAAATTGTATAAGCTAAAAGGAAGTATCTGTGTTTTTAACATTTTAAGGCAATAATTTTCCCGTAAAACCGTACAAAAGGCATTGATAATGGTAAAAGTGGTCCAGCTGCCAGTGGTTGACATTGCATCAGGAAACTCTTTTAATTTAAGGCACCTCTATGGCACAATATTTTGCATTCTTGGCAGATCCTTGTGGCCTAATGGGGAAGTATAATAGTTTATGGTTATTTTTTAAATCTTTTAAAGGTTTATTACTTTTTAAACAGATATTTTTACCTCTCTTTCTATTCTAATATTTACTGTATATATTATTTGTATATTATAATAATAAATATATAATAATACAATATAATATATTATATTATAATAATACATTATATTATGTTTCTTATAGTTACATAATTAGTCAAGACATAAGTCCTTCTAGTTCAACCAAAAAAAAAATACAATCCCATACCCACATTTGATCCAGAGGAAGGCCAAAAACCCCAGCAAAGCATGATCCAGTTTGCTAAAGTGGGGGAAAAATCCTTTCTGATCCCCCGAGAGGCATTTAGATTTTCCCTGGATCAACTTTACCTATAAATATTAGTACCCAGTTACAGTATATTATGTACATTTTGGAAAGTATCCAGGCCTTTTTTAAAGCAATCTACTGAGCTGGCCAGAACCACCTCTGGAGGGAGTCTATTCCACATTTTCACAGCTCTTACTGTGAAGAAACCTTTCCGTATTTGGAGATGAAATCTCTGTGACTAACTCAAAGTGAATAACTCAACACCAAGTTCAGTATATGGACCACTTATGTATTTGTACATGTTGATCATATCCCACCTTAATCTCCTCTTTTCAAGAGGGAATAAGTTCAGTTGCTCTAATCCTTCCTCATAGCTGAGCTCCTCCATGCCTCTTATCAGTTTGGTTGCCCTTCTCTGCACTTTCTCCAGTTCCCCGATATCCTTTTTGAGAACTGGTGCCCAAAACTGAACCTCCTATTCCAGATGAGGTCTTTGACATGATTTGTACTGGGGCAAAATGATATCTCTCTCTCTGGAGTCCATACCTCTCTTAATACAAGAAAGGACTTTGCTCGCTTTTGAAACCGCAGCTTGGCATTGCATGCTATTATTGAGCTTATGATCTACCAAAATCCCCAGATCATTCTCCACCATTGATTCCCCCCATTGTACTCCCCCTAGTATATATGATACATGCATATTCTTAGCCCCCAAGTGCATAACTTTACATTTATCAACATTAAACCTCATTTGCCACTTAGTTGCCCAATTAGACAGTGAATTGAGGTCGACTTGTACATTGGAGACACCCTGTAAGGACGTTATTCCACTGCAAAGCTTAGTGTCATCTGCAAAGACAGAAATGGTACTTTTAATCCCAGACCCTATATCATTTATAAAGATGTTAAAAAGGGTCCCAGCTAGGGTTGCCACATCATCCCTTTAATCCAGGACACACATTAATTACACAGGTTCTGTGGCTGATTAAGGTTGTAATTAAACTCACTTGGTGCCTTATCTGCATTAAATCAGCCTCAGAACCTGTGTAATTTATATGTGTCCCAGATTAAAGGGATGATCTGGCAACCCTAGTCCCAGCACTGAACCTTGGGGTACACCACTGATAACCTTAGACCATTCAGAGTAAGAATTATTAACCACTACTCTCTGAATTCTGTCTTTTAGCCAGTTTTCTATCCATCTACAAACTGATATTTCCAAGCCTATATACCAGGGGTAGGCAATCTCGGCACACCAGCTGTGGTGAAACTACAAATCCCATCATGCCTCTGCCACTAGGAGTCGTGCCTGTGATTGTCAGAGTCTTGCAATGTCTGATGGAACTTGTAGTTTCACCACAGCTGGAGGGCCGAGGTTGCCTACCCCTGCTGTAGACTTAACCTTACACATGAGCAGTGTGTGGGGAACTGTGTCAAACACTTTAGCAAAATCCAAGTATAGCCACCCCTCTGTCCAAGGTTTTACTTACCTTCTCATAAAAAGAAATCAGGTTTGTTTGACAACTTCTGTCTTTCATGAATCCATGCTGTCTGTTGCTTAAAATATTTTTTTTCCAGCAAGAATTCGTCTATGTGGTCTTTTATTAAACTCTCCAGTATCTTCCCAACTTACTTTATTATATTTATATTATTTCTACTAATATAACATTTTGATTTTCCAAATAAACATTTATTACAGGGTAACCAGAGACACTGTTATGACACAGCATAATGGTTTTCTAAAGAAAGAGCACAGTGTTTCTGGCTGTTAGACCCTGGTGCCGTATCACTTGGTTTTGTTGCTGAAAAAAAACCCATTAATGTCAGATGACATACCGTATTTATCGGCGTATAACACACACTTTTTTCCTCTTAAAATCAGGGGAAAATCGTTGGTGCGTGTTATAGGCCGATCCCCGCTATCTGTGATCTATCGAAGCGATCGCCGCAAACGCAGCCGACATTCACATAGCGTGTAGTTTTAAATATGGCGCCGTGGAGTTCGGAGGGACTCGACGGAGCTGAACGAGCACCGCCGAGATACACATAGTCAAGTGTTCTGGGCTCTTTCCGGCGCCGCTCACAGTCACGCCCAGTCCCGCCATTGGACCTGTGTTATGTCCATCATAGGGCGGGACTGGGCGGGACTGTGAGCGGCGCAAGATTTTGGACACTGGGGGCAAGGCTGCACTGACCACTGGGGGCAAGGCTGCACTGACCACTGAGGGGCAAGGCTGCACTGACCACTGGGGGGCAAGGCTGCACTGACCACTGGGGGGCAAGGCTGCACTGACCACTGGGGGCAAGGCTGCACTGACCACTGGGGGCAAGGCTGCACTGACCACTGGGGGCAAGGCTGCACTGACCACTTGGGCATAGATGCACTGACAAGGCTGCACTGGGGCAAAGCTGCACTGACAAGGCTGCAGATGGACACGATAAGGCTGCATTGATGGGCATTTTAATGTAAGTTTTTTTTCCCTTAAAATTCCCTCCTAAACTTGGGGTGCGTGTTATACGCCGGCGCGTGTTATACGCCGATAAATAAGGTAGTTATAGAAACATAGAAGAATTACCGCAGAAAAAGACCAAGTGATCCGTCAAGTTTATTCTATTTTTTTGGGGGGGTTTTGCCAATTTTAGTATAGATCTAGGTTTGTCCCAAGCATGATTTAATTCACTTACGCTCCATTCACACCTGGGTGTTTCGGAAACGCGGGCAGAATTGGTGCAATTTTGCCTTGGTTGTGGCGTGATAAATTGTGCTGCAAATGCTGCAAACTGAAGTGCGTGTGATGTGCTGTCACCCAAAAGAAGCTCCTGCTTCTTTTTGAGTGACAAGCTTTGCACGCTGTGCTTTTGCCACCATTTATCACGTGGAAAATCGCACCACATTTGAGGTGCCATTCAGAAAAAATGGCATCGCAAACATGTTCTGCCATAATTCTGGAATTGTGGGCTGAATGGCCCGATTCTGGCCACAATTTCGGAATGCCCACGTGTGAATGCAGCCTTAGGCCCCTTTCACACTTATACGACTTCAAAGTCGCACGATTTTACAGCGATTTGGCGCGATTTGGCGCGATTTTACCGCGATTTGGGAGCAGTACTACTTTGCCACGTTTTTGGCATTAACAAATGAAAACATGCAGTAGTTGGTATGAATCATAAGGGGGAACTCCATGCCAAGTTTTAAATAAAAAACTGGCGTGGGTTCCCCCCAGGGGCATACCAGGCCCTTAGGTCTGGTATGGATTGTAAGGGGAACCCCCTACGCCGAAAAATCGGCGTGGGGGTCCCCCCAAAATCCATACCAGACCCTTATCCGAGCACGCAGCCCGGCCGGTCAGGAATGGGGGTGGGGACGAGCTAGCGCCCCCCCCCCTCCTGGACCGTACCAGGCTGCATGCCCTCAACATGGGGGGTGGGTGCTTTGGGGCATGGGGGGGCGCATACTCATTCACATAGGGTGGGGGGCCGGGATCTGGGGGCTCCCTTATTAAAGGGGGCTCCGGATTCCGATAAGCCCCCCGCCCGCAGACCCCGACAACCAACGGCCAGGGTTGTCAGGAAGAGGCCCTTGTCCTCATCAACATGGGGACAAGGTGCTTTGGGGTGGGGGGGGCCCGGCAGGGTGCCCCCCATGCCCTAAAGCACCCACCCCCCCATGTTGAGGGCATGCGGCCTGGTACGGTCCAGGAGGGGGGGGGGGCGCTCGCTCGTCCCCACCCCCATTCCTGACCGGCCGGGCTGCGTGCTCGGATAAGGGTCTGGTATGGATTTTGGGGGGGACCCCACGTCGATTTTTCGGCGTAGGGGGTTCCCCTTAGATCCATACCAGACCTAAGGGCCTGGTATGCCCCCGAGGGGGAACCCACGCCGGTTTTTTCATTTAAAACTTGGCGCGGCGTTCCCCCTCTGGATTCATACCAGACAGCTGTCAGCACTGCCTGTCGCTCATCGGGAAAGGAAAGAAAAGTTTTTCTTTCCCGAATAGCGAGGCCAGGCTTGTGCTTACAAAGTCGTACTGAAGTCGTGTCTATATTATTCAGGCACGACTTGCATGCTACTTCAGGGTTTAACATTGAGGTCTATGGAGTACAACTCGCATAGAAGTTGGACCAAAGTAGTGCAGGGACTACTTTCAAGTCGGCACGACTTAAAGTCGTGCCAATATGAATGGTAGTCATTGAAAATCATGGAGAATGACTTGTCATACGATTTTGCAGTACAAAATCGTTGGACAAGTCGTATAAGTGTGAAAGGGGCCTTATTGTTGACTGACTCACTACCTCTGCTGGAAGTCTATTTAAAGCATCAACTAAGCTTTGTTTATTATCAATTACTTTGCCTACAATAATATGACTTTGTTGATAAAGTCACATGATTACTATGATAGTGCTTACAAAGTAAACAAAAGTAAAATAAACAAAGTAAATATAAACAAATAGTCAGAGTATCATTTTACATTTCAGGTTAGAGTTGGTGTTGAAGTTAACTCTAGGGTTAATATTAGCATTAGGGTTTGCACTTTTGAAGCAAGAACAGGTCATAAGATAATGCAATGCAGCGTTGTTAACGATCAGGAGTCATTCAGAGACCTTTAAAACAACCAAAAGCCATCTAAAAAAAAAAAGGCCACCTAAATGATGCCTTCAACATTAAAATGAACCTGAGTTTACTAAAAACTTCCAATTTCATTTCACTTCAATTCAATTTCTATTGGTGCTGTGTATGGAAACCATGGCTTTTATGAGGACTTGGAGACTGACAAATTATAACCAAACAGGTCATGGCGAAATGGGCTTAAATGAGCCACAGAGCCTTCCACTGAACCAGTGTGAAGTCTTCTGAAAAACGGTGACAAGGACTTAAAGAGGAGCTCCGGTCTTCTGTGTAAAAAGTCAGCAGCTACAAAATTGTGTCTACAAAACTTTTAATAAACAGTCACTCACCTGTTGCAGGATCCAGCGATTTGCTCACCTTAGCCATTTTCATCTTTTTCATCTGTCCTCGTGCTGGAATGTTAACCGTGGGCACCCAGCTGTGACAGCTTGCAAGTCGCGATGCGCAATGTGAATTGTGCTGTAGTCTTCTGGGACCTGTCCCGTGTCCCAGAAGACTGCGGGGAGGGAGGGGGGAGGAGGTGATCAGAGAGGAAGTGGGAGCGGGTACCTGTCAAAATCAGGTACCCACTCCCTAAAAGAGACATTTCTTTACCAGGAGCAGGGGAGGAGGCCTTAAAGCGTAACTTCCCCTTTTGAGTGAAGCTCCACCTTAAGTCCAAATTCTAGGATAGTAGACAGAGCCATGCAAATCATTACTTTAAGCTACTGGGCCAACTGTGTAATCAGTTCATAGAGCAAATACATTCACGTAGGAAAGAGTTGCAGTGCAGCCCCTGCTGCCCCTCCCCCAAGTGATGATGCTGCTCAAGTGGATAAGAGCACAGCAAGTGAGGCGGTAATTTGCAGCTCTAATTTCCTAAAACTGGAGAGTGCATAATCAGGTGCAGCTCTGCATAGAAATCAATCAGCATCCAGTTTTTTATTTGTCAAAGCTTAATTGAACAAGCTGAAGTTAGAAGCTGATTAGCTACCATGACCAACTGCACCAGATTTTGCACTCTACAGTTTTAGTAAATAAACCCCTGTGTGTACCAATTTTGGTAAATCTCCCCCTATGTGTTTTTTTAATTATATATGTTCATAGTGGAATCAGGGCCGGCGCTACAGCTAGGCGAACTAGGCACCCGCCTAGGGTACACTGTCACCTAGGGGCGCAGCCACAGCCACTGGTTGTCATGCAGAGTCCTGGCTCAATGGCGGCGGGAGAGGGACAACAAAGTGTCCTCCGGGTGCAAGCATCTCCACGAGGTGAGCGGGAGGCAGCAGGGAAGGTGAACAGCTAGGCCTGAGAGTCTGGGAGGGAGAAGAGCTCCATTGCCTCCTTTTACCCCTGAAAAGGCAAGCAGCAGTGGGCACAGCATCTACTGCACGGGAGCGCCTCCCAGAGCCTGGATTCCTTCTCCGACCTTCTCTCCGTTCCATTATCTACAGTGACAGCAGCCCAGAGCCTTGGAGGACAGGCTGACTGGGGGCCTGGAAGACAAGGACAGGCAGGAGGCGCAGACAGCTGGCAGGAGCAAAGAACCCCCGGATCAAGAAGACTGGGCCCTGCCCGCTGCACACATACACCAGGCTCTGTCCATCCATCCAGGAGACCGCTCAAGTCATCTTATTGTGGTCGTATGGAGCTCTGTGGCTGTGCTTTCAATCGATGGTTGTTCGGTCCTCTGACCAGTAGGGGCAGTGTGTCAGTGGTGTACAGATGAAGTTGAATTTGTAGTCGGGTCCCCTGTGGCTGTGTGCACTGGACAGGTATGGGGGTAATCTGTGTTTAGAGGAGATGATTGTTGTGTTATCAGGAGGTCCCATAGAATATGAAGAGTCAGTGTGCAGCAGGAAGGAAAGGGGGGGGGGGTGCTGTGGAAGCACAGGGCTCAGCATGTCATCATCACAGCTTAAAATCCAACCTTCATTTTACGGTGTTCTAGATAGAGTCTGGTCTTTACTTCCACTCACTTTTTATCCTGTGATCCCACCAGAGAGATTTCCTGTCTTGTGACCCCACTGGAGGGACACCCCCCAATTCTTGACCATGGCACAGGAACAGCTTTAAAAATATTGTCAGAGGTTTAACCCCTTTCTTGCTGTACTCTAAATGTGTTCTTGTCTGTGTCCCCATGTAATATGTTTCACATCATCTCTTGTACTATGTCTGCAGTCTCTGACCGTCTACTGTAGTATGTCTGCAGTCTCTGGCTGTCTCCTTTAGTATGTCTGCAGTCTCTGACACTCTCCTGTAGTGTATCTGGTGTCTCTGATCCTCTCCTATACTATGTCTGCCGTCTCTGACCATATTCTGTAGTATTTCTGCAGTCTCTGACTGTCTCCTGTAGTATGTCTGAAGTCTCTGACACTCTCCTGTAGTATATCTGCAGTCTCTGACTGTCTCCTGTAGTATATCTGCCGTGTCTGACACTCTCCTGTAGTATATCTGCAGTCTCAGACCATCTCCTGTAGCATATCTTCAGTCTCTGACCATCTTTTGTAGTATGTCTGCCATGGTGGTGACCTTAGCAGCAATGGTCCATAGTGCACTTTGTCTTGGCAGGGTACCAGGTAGTCAGACTGGGAGCACCTCAGAAAGTAAGGCCTGGCACTCCCCACAACAGGCCCAGGATGTGAGAACCAGTTGTCATGGCTCCGCACTCAGGACATACAGAGATCAGGGTTTCTGTGATCCCAGGTTGGCACACCAATAGACCCCTTCTGGGCATTACCCAAAGTCCAGTGTCCAGAGAAACACCAAGGATATCTTGTGATATAAAGCGGGTGGCGTGTCACCCAAGCTAAAGGCTGTTAAATTATTTTTTACTGTTTTTAAAAATGTTTACATTTTATTATTTTTGGGGGGTGGGGATGCAAGTAGCTGGTCTCGCCTAGGGCGCAAAATAATCTAGCATCGGCCCTGGGTGGAATCCATCTTTGCTGATTACATATGCAGGTTTTGCTTCTTACGTTATGGTTTTGCAAAGCAGTTGTGGTAGTCAGATATAGCATACTGAAAGCAATACACACTCTGTATGGCTATGTGAGGTTTTGTTAAGGGCGGCTGATAGATTACAGTGAAATACACATCGGTGACAGAATAGAAGTTTACAAAATGGTATATAAAATATGGAACAGCAACTATGCAAAAAACGTGAAAGCCACATCAGATAATGCTTCCAGTCAAACGTTATAATTCAGAATGTGTACAATCTATGAAAGCACTACACATTCACTGCTGCTCATATAATACATTTTAGTGTAAGCCTCGGTAAAACATGACAGCTCAGATCCTGTGGGCAGTCATGTTTTACAGAGATTTACAATAAAACATATTATCCATGAGCAGCAGTGAATGGTGCTTTCATGCATTATGAATTCTTCCGACTGATGACAGACTGTATCCTGCACTCTGAGGCTGCTGTTGGTGCATTAAAGGAGTTCCAAAAACTGCAGCAGTTTGCTTTTTTTGCCAAAATTTTATAGTACACAAAAATGTACTAAATACTAAGGCCTCATGCACACAGGGCATTAAAAAAAATTAGCTGCAAAGCCACTACCAACTACCAATGTCCTGCATAGCAATCTTGCAGGTGGCAAGGTCTAATCGGCACCAGGAAGGCTAGTTTTAAACAAGCCTTAAAGCAGAGTTAAACTTTAAAAAAATGCCGACAGGTAGGATTTTTTATCACCGAGGGAGCTGGAGTCTTGAAATGATGCTTGGCAGCTAATGGTCAAGAGCTGTTGCCACTGAAACTGTAAAGGGCTTCCCTGATCTTCACAATTCTCCCAATATGTACCAGTTCTTTAAAATATTCAAAGCCAAGTGGTATAGAATCCCTGTAAGTTCTAGCACCATTTCCTTGCCCACTCAAAAAGGTTATCACTACTGTAGGTAGCAATGGTAATGGGAAAGAGCTGCCCATCGATCCACATGTGAGAAGCTGCTGACACATCTCCTCCCAGCTTGAGTGGCAGCCAATCCTTCCCATTAACATTGCTGCCTAAAGTGAGAAAAAAAAACGTAATTCTGCTCCCATCTGTACACAGAACAGCTGCTGACATGCCCCCTTGAATGGCATTAGTTCTTCGTACAGGTGGAAGCAAGAGGACTCCACAACTTCATAGGCAGTAATGAGGAAGAGCTCCTGCTACTCAAGCAGGGAGGGGGCGTGCCATCATCTACAGGAGATACAGGCATGCCGTGGGTCAGCGCCATAGGCCTGCACAGCCTATTATATTAGGGTGTGCACCCCAAAGCTCAAACACATATGCGTATTTATATTTATATTATATATTTATATAATATGATATATATATTTATATACATACATACACAGACACACACTTATGGCAGAGCTGGCACAGTGAAAGAAGTACGGTAGCACTTCATTAATGGCAGAACTGGGCAGAGGGAGATATTTTTAGGGTGTGCCCTGGCACACCCCCTGCGCACGCCTATGGTCAGCACAGCGTCCTATAACTCCTAGCACTGGTCCAAGAACACAAAGTGACCATGCAAACACGGATCTGCTTCTGTGCTTTGCATGATCAGTTTGAAACAGAAACCAAGGGGAACTGGCAGGATCACTAGGTATTTAGCAGCTACATATTAAATTCAAATATTACAGGCTATGTTTACTAAAAAGTATGTGAATTTTGAATCTGAATTTTTGGGGTAGCATACACTGGGTTTTCATGTAATATTACAATAAAAATTCTGATAATTTTATTTCCTTTCGTGTTAAAAACAGAGAATGTGATAGAGTGCTATGGCATTGTCATCATCCTTTCCATATTATACAAAACAAAAATAGGATTTAGTGTATAGAGTCAGGCTTAAATGCATGCTTTGCGAGAAACATTTTTATTTGCCTTCAAAAGCATTTGTAGCTGTATCATTACTTTTCAGAGTTCCTTGATCTGATACATAACCTACATAACTGTTTATCCTTAAAATTATGTTTGGCTCTGTTTTTTTTTGGGTTACTGCATTTATTTAGTGCAAAGACTTTTTTAACATCTGTATTTATACATCTATCTATCTATCTATCTATCTATCTATCTATCTATCTATCTATCTATCTATCTATCTATCTATCTATCTATCTATCTATCTATCTATCTATCTATCTATAAACAAAACATGGCAGATGTTTTAGATGTGTGCAATTTGTTACCTGGTAAATTTTAATTAATACTTTTCTTGTACACTAGAATTAGGATTTCAGACGATAAGCGAGGGGACAGATACGAAAGATGTAGACTGCCTTTGTCAAGATGGCAAGCATTGCTCCAGCCAACAGTGTGAGACTTGTGTGTTGAATAAGCCCTGCAATCCAGGATTCGGAGTCACACGGAAAGGTGAGAGAGTGCTGATTATTGTGGCAGGAATTTCCTGGCCACATGATAGGTTTCAAAAGAAACCTGTGTTGAGAAATATGGAAGCTGCGATTGCGGCCCTATCCTTCTCAAAAGTCTTGTTGCCTGGCTCCCATATTAAAATAAAAGATTGTTTTTTTTTGTTTTTTTTATTATGTAACATCTTTTAACAAAATGAACATTTAAAATATTATGCACAAAGTATTGTGGGTTTTCTAAAGAGAAAGCACCGCAGAAGCTGTTTTGCTTTCAGACTCTCTTTTTCTGATTGAAACATTGCAAGTCTTCCTTTGAAGAGAGAAAGGAAGGCAAGAGGACTTAAGTTCTTTGTTTAAATTTTGGTTTGAAATATTTAGCTCAGTAAACAGCAGCTTTTCCTTACAGAGCAGCCAGAAGCAGAGAAATGTGAAGATGAGTGAAAAGCTCCACCTGCATGTGACCTATTCCACTTGATAGCATTAGTTCTTGGTGACTGGCCCAGCACTGTTACATGGAGTTCTGTGCCATATGTATGCTTTGATTAGGGCGGCTCTGATCTTACAAGGGGCTTCCTTTCTCATTCCTTGCAGTTGAACAGAATTGGTGGTGGCCTGTATATATCAGGATAATGCTGACCGCCCAGACAATAAGATGCTTTGCATGCCTTAAGATCAAAAGCATTTTTGGTGTCAGCATATACAGTATCTCACAAAAGTGAGTAGACCCCCTCACATTTTTGTAAATATTTTATTATATCTTCATGTGGCAACACTGAAGAAATGAAACTTTGCTACAATGTAAAGTAGTGAGTGTACAGTTTGTATAACAGTGTAAATTTGCTTTCTCCTCAAAATAACTCAACACACAGCCATTAATGTCTAAACCGCTGGCAATAAAAGTAAAAGTGAGTACACCCTTAAGTGAAAATGTCCAAATTGGGCCCAATTAGCCATTTTCCCTCTCCAAGGTGTTATGTGACTCGTTCGTGTTACAAGGTCTAAGGTGTGAATGGGGAGCATGTATGTTAAATTTGGTGTTATCTCTCTCCCATACTGGTTACTGGAAGTTCAACATGGCATCTCATGGCAAAGAGTTCTCTGAGCATCTGAAAAAAAGAATTTTTGCTCTACATAAAGATGGCCTAGGCTATAAGAAGATTGCCAAGACCCTGAAACTGAGCTGCAGCATGGTGACCAAGACCATACAGCGGTTTAACAGGATAGGTTCCACTCATAACAGGTCTCGCCATGGTCGACCAAAGAAGTGGAGTGCACGTGCTCAGCGTCATATCCAGAGGTTGTCTTTGGGAAATAGACGCATGAGTGCTGCTGCCAGCATTGCTGCAGGGTGTCGGGAACCATGAATCAGACTGAGACAGAAGTGCAGTAAAAATCACACTATTTAATAAAATGGTAAAATGGTATAAACAGAGCAAACGTAGTCAAAACATAGCCAGAGTTCGGAAACCAGGATGGGTAGTCAGAACAAGCCAGAGAAACAGGAGTCCGGAGATCAGCGAAGTTGGGTGCAGCAAAAGGGTCAGGAAGCTAGTAGTATTAGTGTCAGGAAGCTAGTTGTTGGGTAATTTGGACATATCCCCAATCCTCATTAAATTAGTAGGTATGATGCCCGGTGGTTGTGGAGATGTGACTCGGTGTACATCTTGCAGCATGTATGCGTTCCTTGATCATCCGATCGAGGGTGAATACTACTGTGCAAAATGTAACCACATTGTTTCCCTAGAAGCCCAGGTTCTGAATCTGGGGATACAACTGTCAGCACTGAGAAGTCCCTCCATACTAAAGGAGAGCCAGGAACGTACATGGCAGATGCCTGCAGGGGCAAGCACAGAGGCGTTTGGAAACAAAGAGGTGCAGGCACTAGGAAAGAGTAGATGGGTGACAGTCAGGAAGGGTAAAGGGGGAAGTGCCAGGGAGGCCGATCCAGAGGTGGAGCATCCCAATAAGTACACTCCATTAAGTGACATTGGTGAAACCAGTCAGGAGCTGGAGCTGAGGGACTCTCCTAGCTGCCGGGGGAAGAACTCCTCCAGTGAGAGTGGGGGGGAAGCGAAGAGAAAGGAAAGACAAATTCTGGTGGTAGGGGACTCAATTCTTAGAAGGACATCTGTAACAAAGACCTGAAGCGCCAAACTTTATGTTGTCTACTCGGGTTCGGCACATCACGGATCTGGTGGACAGATTACTGGGAGGGGCTGGGGAAGACCCAGCTGTCATGGTGCACGTTGGCACCAATGACAAAGTCAGAGGCAGATGGAGTGTCTTAAAGAACGATTTTAGGGACTTGAGAGCTAAATTGAGCACAAGGACCTCCAAGGTAGTATTCTCAGGAATGCAATCTCGGAACACCCAATAAGAGGATAGTATGCGACCGGTCTAAACTACGTGGCATGTTCACCAATGCCAGGAGCCTGGCGGACAAGATGGGTGAACTAGAGATACTGTTACACAAGGAGGATTTGGATTTTGTGGGGATTTCAGAGACCTGGTTCAACAGCTCTCATGATTGGCTGGCAACCATTCAAGGGTATACCCTTTAACTCAGGGATAGAGAGGTTAAAAAAGGGGGAGGGGTATGCCTATATAAAGAATAATTTACAAGTGAATGTGAGAGATGACATCACTAAGGGGGCTGGGGAGGAGGTGGAATCCTTATGGGTAGAGCTCCAAAGGGATGAAGCTAAGGGGAAAATATTACTGGGAGTATACTATAAGCCCCATAACCTGAGGGAGGAGGGGGAGACTGATCTCCTATCACAAGTTGGATTAGCAGCAAGGGTGGGAAGTGTTATCATAATGATGGATTTTAATTATCCAGACATAGACTTTTGTAAAAATGCATATAAAAGCAAAGGAGAAGGCCTTCAAAAAATCCAAGGTTGAGGGATCATCAGCAAACAGACTTTATAAAGAATGCAACAAGAAATGTAAGGATGCAATTAGGGCGGCTAAGATAGAACACGAAAGACACATAGCGGAGGAAAGCAAAAAAAAGTCCCAAGAAATTCTTTATGTAAGTATGTAAACAGTAAAAAAGGGAGGACAGACCATATTGGCCCCATAAAGAATGAGGAAGGACATCTGGTTACAAAGGATGGGGAGATGGGGAGATGGCGAAGGTATTAAATTTATTCTTCTCCTCAGTCTTCACGAGGGAATCGGGGGGCTTCAGTAACCAAAACTGCAGTGTTTATCCTTATGACACATCACAGCAAGCACCTCCATGGTTAACAGAGGACAGAATTAAAATTAGACTTGTAAAACTTAACTTTAATAAATCACCGGGACCAGATGGCTTGCATCCGAGGGTACTTAGGGAACTCAGTCAAGTAATTGCCAGACCATTGTTCCTAATTTTTACTGACAGTCTACTGACTGGAATGGTACCAGGTGATTGGAGAACAGCCAATGTAGCACCAATATTTAAAAAGGGCCCAAAATACATCCCTCGGAATTACAGACCAGTTAGCCTAACATCAATAGTATGCAAGCTCTTGGAGGGGATGATAAGGGACTATATACAAGATTTTAGTAACAAGAATGGTATCATTTGCAGTAATCATCATGGATTCATGAAGAATCGTTCTTGCCAAACTGATCTATTAACCTTCTATGAGGAGGTGAGTTGCCATCTAGATAAAAGAAGGCCCGTAGATGTGGTGTATCTGGATTTTTCAAAAGCATTTGAGACAGTTCCCCATAAACGTTTACTGAACAAAATAAGGTCAGTTGGCATGGACCATAAGGTAAATACATGGATTGAAAACTGGCTACAAGGGCGAATTCAGAGGGTGGTGATAAATGGGGAATACTCGGAATGGTCAGAGGTGGGTAGTGGGGCCCCCCAGGGTTCTGTGCTGGGATCAATCCTATTTATTTTGTTCATAAATGACCTGGAAGATGGGGTAAATAGTTCTATCTCTGTATTTGCGGACGATACTAAGCTAAGCAGGGCAATAACTTCTCCGCAGGATGTGGAAACCCTGCAAAAAGATCTGAAGAAATTAATGGGGCAATTAATACATGGCAAATTAGGTTCAATGTAGAAAAATGTAAAATAATGCATTTGGGTGGCAAAAATATGAATGCAATCTATACACTCGGGGGGGAGAACCTCTGGGGGAATCTAGGATGGAAAAGGACCTGGGAGTCCTAGTAGATGATAGGCTCAGCAATGGCATGCAATGCCAAGCTGCTGCTAACAAAGCAAACAGAATATTGACATGCATTTAAAAGGGGATCAACTCTAGAGATAAAATGATAATTCTCCCGCTCTACAAGACTCTGGTCCGGCCGCACCTGGAGTATGCTGTCCAGTTCTGGGCACCAGTCCTCAGGTAGGATGTACTGG
Organism: Lithobates clamitans; assembly: GCA_037952925.1. Taxonomy (NCBI): domain Eukaryota; kingdom Metazoa; phylum Chordata; class Amphibia; order Anura; family Ranidae; genus Lithobates; species Lithobates clamitans. The sequence goes on along the minus strand of JBBGZY010000725.1, from coordinate 1,964,606 downwards.
AAATGGAGCGAGAACAAAGAAGGGCAACTAAGCTAATAAAGGGTCTGGAGGATATTAGTTATGAGGAAAGGTTGCGAGCACTGAACTTATTCTCTCTGGAGAAGAGACGCTTGAGAGGGGATATGATTTCAATTTATAAATACCGTGCTGGTGACCCCACAATAGGGATAAAACTTTTTCGCGGAAGAGAGTTTAACAAGACACATGGCCACTCATTAAATTGAGAAGAAAAGAGGTTTAACCTTAAACTATGTAGAGGGTTCTTTACTGTAAGAGCGGCAAGGATGTGGCATTCCCTTCCACAGTCGGTGGTCTCAGCGGGGAGCATAGATAGTTTAAAAAAACTATTAGATAAGCACCTGAACAACCGCAACATACAGGGATATACAATGTAATACTGACATATAATCACACAAATAGGTTGGACTTGATGGACTCAGGGGCGTAACTACCACCATAGCGACCCATGCGGGCGCTATGGGGCCCACAGCCGAGTGGGGCCCAGTGAGGATGAGAGCATCGCCGGCACACTCTCCCAGCCAGGGGAAGAGAGAGGAGAGAAAGAGGCGAGCTGTCCTTATCAGCAGAGAGCTGAATTGCCCGAAGTAATAGCTTTCATTAGAACTTCCAGTGTTCCCGGGGCTCACGTCACATAGCTCCACCTCTTGGCCCAGCGCCTTTGATGGACAGAACGCCGATCCAATGCAGGACATGTGACGTCATCAAAGGCGTCGGGCCAAGAGGTGGGGCTATGTGACGATGAGCCCCGGGAAGACGGGAAATTCAAATGAAAGCTATTACAGCGGGCAATCCCGCTCTCTGCTGATCTGGGTGGCTTGCCTCTTCCTCTGCATAGGTGAGACTGTATGGGGCACAGGCAGACCAGGCTGTATGGGGCACAGGTCACGCTGTATGGGGCACAGGTCACGCTGTATGGGGCACAGGTCACGCTGTATGGGGCACAGGTCACGCTGTATGGGGCACAGGCAGACCAGGCTGTATGGGGCACAGGTCACGCTGTATGGGGCACAGGTCACGCTGTATGGGGCACAGGTCACGCTGTATGGGGCACAGGTCACGCTGTATGGGGCACAGGTCATGCTGTATGGGGCACAGGTCACGCTGTATGGGGCACAGGTCATGCTGCATGGGGCACAGGTAGACCAGGCTGTATGGGGCACAGGTCACGCTGTATGGGGCACAGGTCACGCTGTATGGGGCACAGGTCACGCTGTATAGGGCACAGGTCACACTGTATGGGGCACAGGTCATGTTGCATTGGGCACAGGTCACGTTGCATGGGGCACAGGTCATGCTGCATTGGGCACAGGTCATGCTGCATTGGGCACAGGTCACGCTGCATGGGGCACAGGTCACGCTGCATGGGGCACAGGTCACGCTGCATGGGGCACAGGTCACGCTGCATGGGGCACAGGTCATGCTGTATGGGTCACAGGCAGACCAGGCTGTATGGGGCACAGGCAGACCAGGCTGTATGGGGCACAGGTCACGCTGTATGGGGCACAGGTCACGCTGTATGGGGCACAGGTCACGCTGTATGGGGCACAGGTCACGTTGCATTGGGCACAGGTCACGTTGCATTGGGCACAGGTCACGCTGTATGGGGCACAGGTCACGCTGTATGGGGCACAGGTCACGCTGTATGGGGCACAGGTCACGCTGCATGGGGCACAGGTCACGCTGCATGGGGCACAGGTCACGCTGCATGGGGCACAGGTCACGCTGCATGGGGCACAGGTCACGCTGCATGGGGCACAGGTCACGCTGCATTGTGCGCAGGTCACGCTGTATGTGGCACAGCTCACGCTGCATTGACACTAGGGCAGCTGTGGGGGGGGGGGGGGCTGTTTGCAGGGGGGCCCCATACAACATTTTGCCCTGGGGCCCTGCTATTTCTAGTTACGCACCTGGATGGACTTGTGTCTTTTTTCAACCTCACCTACTATGTAACTATGTAACACAGAGCTCTGAGAAGGAAGGGCTGAGCCCAGCCCTGACACAGGTTGAAGGGGTTGGGGGGGGGGGTTCAGCATGTCAGTGCTCAGACCGTACACAGCACACTGCATCAAACTGGTCTGCATGGCTGTCGTCCCAGAAGGAAGCCTCTTCTAAAGATGATATACAAGAAAGCCCGCAAACAGTTTGCTGAACACAAGCAGACTAAGGACATGGATTACTGGAACCATGTCCTGTGGTCTGATGAGACCAAGATAAACTTATTTGGTTCAGATGGTGTCAAACATGTGTGGCCGCAACCAGGTGTGGAGTACAAAGACAAGTGTGTCTTGCCTACAGTCAAGCATGGTGGTGGGAGTGTCATGGTCAGTTGCTGCATGGGTGCTGTCGGTGTTCTATCAAAATAGCCAACTCTTGAGAAACTCCAACTACTTAACTTCCGGTTTCTTTAAACAATCAGTAATTGGAGATTTTGACGAATTGCAAACACCGGCGACTGAATACAGTCTGGTGCATGATATTATGAGTAGAGATTGTTACTCATTTGCATCAATACTAGTCAACAAAATGGCTGCATCTGAGTTGGCGACAACTTTGTCCTCATTAGCTGCTGTGGTGTCAAACAGCAAAATCTTCCTGTACCAGAGTGTATTTGGTTGCCTTTGTTGTGTCCAAACAGCAATTCATCAACATCTCCAATTACTGATGGTTTAAGTAACCCAGAAGTGACATGGTTGGAGTTTCTGACGGGTTGGCTAATTTGACAGAACACTGGCACTGGGGAGCTACAGCTCATTGAGGCATCCATGAATGCCATGTACTGTGACATACTAAAGCAAAGCATGTTCCCCTCCCTTCAGAGACTGGGCTGCAGGGCAGTATTGCAACATAACGACCCCAAACACACCTCCAAGACGACCACTGCCTTGCTAAAGAAGCTGAGGGTAAAGGTGAAGAACTGGCCAAGCATGTCTCCAGACCTAAACCCTATTGAGCATCTGTGGAGCATCCTCAAACGAAAGGTGGAGGAGCGCAAGGTCCCTAACATCCACCAGCTCCGTGATGTCATCATGTGGAAGAGGACTCCATTGGCAATCTTTGAAGCTCTGGTGAACTCCATGCCCAAGAGGGTTAAGGCAGTGCTGAAAAATAATGGTGGCCACACAAAATATTGACACTTTGGGCCCAATTTGGACATTTCCATTTTCACTTTTGTTGCCAGTGGTTTAGACATGAATGGCTGTGTGTTGAGTTATTTTGAGGGGACAGCAAATTTACACTGTTATACAAGCTGTACACTCATTACTTTACATTGTAGCAAATTGTCATTTCTTCAGAGTTGTCACATGAAAAGATATAATAAAATATTTACAAAAATGTGAGGGGTGTACTTACTTTTGTGAGATACTGTATATACCGATCGGCCAAAGAATTATTTCAAAATACTAACAACTACGTACAAAGCCATCCACAATTTCGCCCCCAGCTACATCACTAGCTTAGTCTCTAAATACCAACCTACTCGTTCTCTTCGTTCCTCTCAAGACCTCCTGCTCTCTAGCTCCCTCGTCACCTCCTCCCATGATCACCTCCAGGACTTTTCCAAAGCCTCTCCAATCCCCTGGAATGCCCTACCCACACCTAACAACTGTATTTTCATTTTCTCCATCAGCTCATCCCCCACATTATTACCTTTTGTTTCCACTTGACCCTCCCTTCTAGATTGTAAGCTCTAAGTGTATATATATATACACTGTATACACAGTATCTCACAAAAGTGAGTACACCCCTCACATTTTTGTAAATATTATATTATATCTTTTCATGTGACAACACTGAAGAAATGACACTTTGCTACAATGTAAAGTAGTGAGTGTACAGCTTGTATCAACACATAGCCATTAATGTCTAAACCGCTGGCAACAAAAGTAAGTACACCCCTACACTCACTTTGAGCTTTTTATTAATAAAAGTATATAGGTTTTTTGTACTTGAGAATTTGTCAAATTATATGTGTAATTTACAGTATGCTGACAGTAAAATCCCTTTGACCTTAAGGTGTATGCAAAGGATAACTAATGAGGCTGAGAGCAAAGGAAGACCCTACCTAGTATTATTATAGTGTTCCTAATAATATAGTACAGTAAAGGTGTTTGATTAAATATGTCAAACTGAAATACATGGTTTAGTTATTACGCTTGCAATGTACTAATTAATGGAATATCAATCAAAATAATTGTTCTGTTTAATAAAACTACAGAAGCAATTAGCTATCTGAGTTAAGACTGCTGTCAGTAGCAAGGCAGCCAGGTTGCTAATATTAGGGTCTCTGGCATAGCAAATATAAGACAGGAAAATATGTTATGTATTCATTTAGTTTACTATGTTTAAATATGATGTTCTTGTATAAGGAGACCTATACAAGGTCACAATATTAGTTTGCATCTGTGAAGGTTTTTTTTTTATATATATTTTGCATCATTAGAAAAATATACAGACTTAATAATTAGTAGTCAAGTGTAGTAAAAGATGAGAATTTAGATCTTACCTTAATACTGCTAGTTTGAGAAAAAAGAAGAAAAAAAGACTGGCAGTAAGACAGCCTTGTCACATGGCCATTCAAAGTCATGCCAATAGGCTTTCCTTCTATCACAAATTGTTTTCTGCCATGTTATGCATTTTGTGTCTGCACAGTGTGCCCTACAACATATACATAGAAAAGTGCCTACAGTTCATACAAGATGCTGTAGGGAATTATTGGATTGTGCCACTATACCATCATAAGGAAATAAAGATCCTGCCCAGCACACATTGGTATGGTGCCTTGAGAAATGGATCCCAAAATTCGACTTATGATCCCTTTTGCTTTAAATTAGTAGGAGAAGACCACCACAATACCAAGATGCGTGTGAATGACTTTTCAGTCGTAGTTTGGAATAGTCACTGCAGTGTCCATCAGATACGGACGTCTGATTTACATTTTTAATGGTCCCCCGTGTATTATACAATCATTCTCTGTTTTTTTAACAAAGTCCTTTTGTTTTCTTCAGCTGAAAGATATTCAGACACTGAGTGTGCACCATGTCAAAATGGAACCTTCTCGAATGTTTCATCGGACACAGAGCCCTGTAAGGATTGGCAAAGGTAAGACATATGCACAATGACATATACATATCAGGCAGAAAGGATTTTGGAACCATTCACATCTTAAGCCTCGTACACACGATCGTATTTTCCGACGGGAAATGTTCGATGACAGGCTGTTGACGGAAAATCTGACTGTGTGTATGCTCCATCGGACAATTGTTGCCAGATATTCCACGGACAAATGTTGGATAGCATGTTTTAAAATTTTCCGCAAGAAAATGTCTTTTGTCGGATTTTCCGATCGTGTGTACACAAGATCGTCGGACAAAAGTCCAAAGTACAAACACGCATGCTCGGAAGCAAGGAAGAGCCAGAAGCGGTCGGTCTAGTAAACTAGTGTTCATAATGGAGAATTAACATTCGTGACGTGGCAAATTATGAAATCTCGAAATACGGCGCACATTCTCTTCTTTAATGGGATAATAATGAAGCTGCTTTGCTGGTGATACTGATGGAGTTATTGCAAATGAATTTTCAAAGGCCAATCACAGCTGATCACATCGTAACCAGGAAGTACCGTTTATCGGCTTTTCCTCTATTTGCGCTGACAAGACGCGGGTAGTGGAGAGCAGATCATCTGCTCTCCTGACGGGGGCGGGGGGGGGTTTTCTGTGCTGATAATCATTGCATTGATTATCAGTGCAGACCCACCAAGGATGCCCACTAGAGCCCACCAGGGATGCCAATCAGTGCCCATTAAAGATGCCAATCAGTGCCCATTAAAGATGCCAATCAGTGGCCATCAGTAACGCCTGCCAGTGCCTCCTCATCAATGCTGCCTATCAGTGCCACCCATCAGTGCAACCTATAAGTGCCCATCAGTGTCGCCTATCAGTGCCCATCAGTGCCGCCTCTCAATGCCCCCTCTGTGCCGCCTATCAATGCCACCCATCAGTGCTGCAAATTAGTGCCTCATCATCAGTGCCCATCAGTGAAGGAGAAAACGTACTTATTTACAAAATTTTATAACAAAAACAAACTTTAATTTTCAGTCTTTTTTTATTTGTTTATCAAAAAATAAAAAACCCAGTGGTGATCAAATACCACCAAAAGAAAGCTCTATTATAAAATTATAAAAATGTTGTTTGGGTACAGTGTAGCATGACCGCGTAACTGTCATTTAAATTGCGACAGCGCTGAAAATTGGCCTGGGCAGGAAGGGGGGAAAGTGCCCTGTATTGAAGTGGTTAGTTTCAGGTTGGAAAATGTATGTTCATATATTACAGAATTTACATAAAGACTGTGCATGCAGCTTCTAGTAACCTCATTAATCGCAATACAAATACTTCTTGTGACAGTGCATTCCCTCCCACTGTATAAAAAGAGGTAAATGGCATGCAGGGTTCTCAGGGATGCAGCTTGAGGGGCTCCAGAATGGATATTATGAGAAAGTTGTTTTTTCGGTTTTCTGCGTACACACGAGCGGACTTTACGGCAGACTTGATCCGACGATCTTTCCGACGGACTTTGTAGTGTAGCTGCGCCGGACTTACAAACGGACGGACTTGGACACACACGATCACAGACGGATTTGTACGTGATGACGTACGACCGGACTAAAATAAGGAAGTTGATAGCCAGTAGCCAATAGCTGCTCTAGCGTCAGTTTTAGTCTGTCGGACTAGCATACAGACGAGCGGATTTTCGACTGGACTCAAGTCCCTCGAAAAGATTTGAAACGTGTTTAATTTCTTTATAATCAACAAGCTGTCTGCAGTTCAGGGCTCGACCCGGGAGACAGAAGGTCCCCTGTCCAGAGGTCAGGGCATGGGCCAGTGCAGTAGGGAACTGCAAGAGAGCCGAGAGAGGTGCAGAGATGCACATGAGCGCAGTGGTGTTGAGAGACAGTCTGAAGGACCAGGCTAAAGGCCTAAGTTGAGGTTTGAGCAGCGGCGCTGGGAGAGGAAGCCAGGAGGCTTGATGTCATTTTTACTTTGGTGCTTGAAGTGATGGTGGAAAGCCCTTTAAGGGCTCTTTTACTTTCCTTAGAAACAAAACTGGGCCAGCAAGTCCTGAAACATAATTCCTGGCTGGTTTTGAACTCATTGGAAAGCACTAAACTTCAGTGAAACCCCATAATATCACAATATATTAGTGGAATGTTTAGTATTCCAGAATCATCTTCCCATGTGATATGCTACCAGGCTATTGTTTGCTCTATGAACTAAAGCGTCAAAGGGCATGTCTTACAGATCCTGAATAAGCTGGTTTCATAGCTGTGACTAAGGAAATAAACTGGCAAAGTGTAGAAGTTGTAAGAGGAAGGGGGTGGCTAGCTACTGATCACAGCCAGTGTTTACAACATGCGATTACTCTGATTAGTTCACAGCGATCACAAGGCATGGAGCCACTCTGACTGATTTTGCCTGTGATCTGCGCTGTCTAATGACAGCTTGATCACACGCATGTGATTGCATCTGGCTTGCGCATGAACAAAACAGATGAAGATGTCTTTAAATGTCCACTTATGCCCCCTACACACGATCAGAAATTCCACCAGCAAAAGTCGGATGAGAGCTTTTGGTCAGAAATTCTGACCTTGTGTATGCTCCTTTTGACTTTTGCTGGCAGAATTCCAGCCAGCAAAAGATTGGGAGCAGGTTCTCAATTTTTCGGTCGGGAAAAGTTCCTATCCGAAAATGTGTTTGTATGCAATTCGGACGCGCAAAAAATTACGCATGCTCGGAAACAATTCGGCACATGCTCGGAAGCATTGAACTTCATTTTCTCGGCTCGTCGTAGTGTTGTACTTCACCGCGTTCTTGACGGTCGAAAGTTCAGAGAACTTTTGTGTGACCGTGTGCGTGCAAGGCAAGCTTGAGCGGAATTCCGTCGTAAAAACCATTCGAGTTTTTTCTGACGGAATTTCTGATCGTGTGTATGGGGCATTAGAGAAAAAGGTGCTCTGATGGTCCGTTTCATTGCAATGACTGGTCGTGAAGAGGTTGAAAAAAAAAAAGTGTTGCAAGTACAGCCTGATCCTGCTACCGTATTACTTAATATGAGACCAGGATCGCTAACTTTGATTCAATTTAAACTATTTGTACAACTTCTAACAGTAGCTAAGCAAACTTTGGCAAAGGCATGGCGGTCCCCGACATTAGTAGTGGCTGAGACGAAGAATAGGATGACTAACGCCATGATTCATGCCAACATGGTAGCTATTGACAACGCTCTGCTTCCCAAATTTGAAAAACAATGGCACCCATGGATAACACATCATTTACCATCTAACTTTGATGAGAATGTTCTACTGCCATGGTAGCTGAGTTGCAATGATTTAGGCTGATATATAAAAAACGCACAGACTTCATGATGGATCTCAATCCAACCCTGTGGACCCCCTCTTTTCTATGTTCTACTCCTTCTCTCCTTTCTCTTTCTCCCTATCCACATTCCGATCCTGAAGCTCTTTTCCTAGTAGATTGTAGTCTCCTTCAGACATTTCTGACATAGCTTAAGTTGTGGGCACAAGTACCATTTAAGAATTTACTTACTCTTTAACAGCTCCTACTTAGGTATTCTACCCCTTTTCCAGGTTATACCCAATTACCCCTATTTATGTTATGTAATAATCTATTATTAACTAATAATTTTAGCATTTTATCTTTACCACAATATGTTTACTCATGTATTTGTTATCTACTTCTTTATATATTCAATAAAATTTTTTGACAAAGAAAAAAAAAAGAGTGAATACAATTGTTAAAATTACATTAGCGTGTTTAAGTTTAAATATGATTTTAGTAATTAGGTTTAGATCTACTGTAAGCGCAGTATAGCCAGCCAGGATCCAACAGGTATAAGGGAGCAAATGCAAGTGCAACCTATGCTTTTGGTAATTGTAAAAGACAATTGTTTACATATTTTTAATAATTTATAGATAGAGAAATTTTCAGCGACTCTTAATGACATTCTGCTATCACATTGGTAAATGGAAGGCAGTATAATAAATATAAATTATAAATAGTAGTTTCCATTTCATTTATTAATAAAATGTTGTAGCTACAGGCAGCATTAACTTTGAAGAACTCAATCAAGATAGCTCTTTAATTGCAAAGTGTTGAGTAAATAGGCTGTTTGATATAAATGCGTATGTGTGTGTGTTTTTTTTAATGAACAAAACCTGTTTCAGCTACATAAATTAAATCTGCTAATTTCCTTCAAAGGAATTCCAGATGAACAAAAATGCATAAATTGCACCAAACAGTATTGCTGCTTGCTTTAGGCCTACTGGTTAATAAAACATCAGTCGATTAAAGTTATTCCCGTCACAAATTAAGATGGAGGCAGAGTGTGTGTATGTGTTTTCATGGCTGTAAAGCATATATCAGTTTGATTAGCTTTAATGTCTGTTACCCTTATTTGGTGTGGTATATGTACGGTGTGCTGATCACGTTCTAGTGCAGCAATGCTGGTTAAGTGCAATGTTTTAAATTTTTATGTGATTAGAATAGACCAGACTTTCTAAACCCTTTTAACATGGAGGAATCCTTGAAATAACTTTTAGGTCTTTGGGAGCACCTTACAATAGCTACCGCTTAGCATGTTTGTAAGCCGGTTGAAATAGCCAGAATGTTGCTGCCCAGGAGGGGAGGAGGTATTGCTTTTCTTGATTCTTTGGTTTTTGGAGGGTTGTTCTTTGTGTGTCCGGCCCACTAATCCTGTAATATATAAATATGGGACAGTGGTCCAGTACATGGTGAACCCCCAGAGAGCTATAATAGGGAGAGTTTGGGGATTTCCCCGGCCCCCCTCCCGTGGAGAGCCCAAGAGAGAGAGCTGAAACCGATGCCTGTAAGGGAGAGAGACAGAGAATGTTACTCGCGAGGAGCAGAAGGAGTCCATCTATTACCAACAGGATGTAAAGTCATCTGAACTTAAGTTTCCCCCCCAAAGACACTAGAACTGGAGCATGCCTCTAGAGGACTTACATCTGCATGAGAGTGCCTCTGAAGGACTATATTTGCTGGACCTCTTCTTTGCAGGTATACCAGGGCAGCACAAGCCTGTAGCTAGGAGTAGGAACTTAGGAAAGACCCTATACTTGTATGTTGGACATTTACATTTTAATTTTGCACTTTGAAATGTTGTCCTTGCCTGGTCGGAAGTTACTGATCGAGGTGTATTGCAAGTAATCGGCATTGTTCACCGAGTGGGTCTTAACACACTGGGGTATGAAGACTTTTGTATGGAGTGAAGTAATAGGAAGACAAGTTGTACCAAGGGTAACAGGTGTTTAACAATCAGCCTGTCGGTAGCGTGTACCCATTATAGGTGGAAGGGCCTCTAACAGCGGGGGAAATGTTATCAGCACTCCTTCCAACGGCGGGCTGTCTCCCAATGCAACGAAAGCAGATTTGCACCGCAGAGGTTCCCATCCTGTACAGAGATACAGAAGCTCAAGAGTTAAGTTATATGCACATGTGGAGCTTGTGCAGAATGTACGGCGGGGCCCAGTATGCTATTGGGGAGTAGTAGTGGAAAACGCTGGACAGGTGGATGTGAACAAGGTTTAGCATGTCCCTCCTAAATGCAGAATACAGAGAAGGTGTAGATTGACGATTAACATGGAGACCGAAGAGTTAACTGGAGAACAGTTTCAGTGCAAGTGTGCATAGTATATGTTTAACTCTAAGATCCAAAATTAGAGGTCCGTATTAGGGTTGAGCATTCCCCCACAAGAGCATCAGCCTTGTCCCAGGGCATTGATGAAGAAGACGGCACAAAGTAAAGGTACCCCATGTGAACAAGGTGACCCTGTACAAGGTGTCTAGCATAGCCCAGAAGAACCCGCTGTCAGGTCTCTCACTTACCAGACCGGTGAGTCCGCTTGGGCAGAGGGTAGGCTCCCTTACGTATCTGACTCGGGACCCCTGATAGAGTAGACAGGGAGCCCACGAGTGCAGAATGGTATGAGAGCCTGGTGCAGGGATCCGGATGCCGGAAGAGAAGTGGTCCTCCAAACAGCAGGTAGTAGTCAGGAACACCGGAAACAGATGCTGAGCAGGAGCTGTTTAGTCTGGTCACACACAGGCAGAGGTCGGCAACAGGCAGGCAGCAGAGGTACAAGAGGAGCAGGCATAAGTGGGTTCAAACAAGCCGGGGTCAGGTTCAGGCAGCAGTCAGGAAGGTCCAATAGGCAAGCCGGGTCATAACAGATCAGAACTTAGGAACACGGGAACACAGAGAGAGTAACGGAACTTTGGCACAGGAACTGTTGATCAGGCAGCACTGAGCAGAGATTGCAGCAAGCCTAAATAGGCTGATTGGCGCCAAACGCAGCGCACGTGCGTGCGCCGATACACACAGACGCCCGCACACCCGCCCGAGCGTGCCCCCCGGGACCTCACACAGGAACGCGCACACCAACGGGACCCGGCGCGCACTGGCGCCCAACCAGGTAACCTCTCTGACACCCGCCCTGGAGTAGGCCTCTCATGTGACCCTGCTTGGTGCCCAACAGGGAGGGAAACATGAAGGGCATGACAACCACCTTGTTGCCCTTACCCTGCATGTTGGTCAGTGGAAAGGATGGTCCTTACATTCGTAGTCATTGGGAAGAATCCTCCTTACATTGGTGGACAGTGGGAAGAATGCTCTTAGACTGGTGAACAATAGGAAGAATGAGCCTTACAACTGTGGTCAGTGGAAAGACCTTCTTTTTACAGTGTTGGTCAGACGGACCTAGAAATAGAACATGTTTCAAATCTTTCCGACGGACTCGATTCCTATCACAAAATTAGTTTGTCTGTATGCTAGTCCGACGGACCAAAAACGACGCAAGGGCAGCTATTGGCTACTGGCTATGAACTTCCTTATTCTAGTCCGGTCGTACCTCATCACGTTTGAAACAATTGGACTTTGGTGTGATCCTGTGTATGCAAGTCCGTTTCATTGAAACTCTGGCACAACTCGGTTGAAAAGTCTTTCGGAGTTTAGGCGGACGAGAAGTCCACTCGTGTGTACGCAGCATTAGAGATAGCTAGACATAACTGGTATCAGTGGTTACTTACAGTATAAGAGGCCGAAGTTTCCCATTGCTCAAGAATCTCCAAGAAACATCTGGAGGAACCCAAATTGAGAAAACCTTGAATAGGAAGGAGCAAAGTTAAATCTGAACTCCAGGCAAACGTAAATACACACATGAAATATAAATGTGGGAACCTACCACAGGATTTTCATTTCTATCCATTCATTCCTGAGATTTACACAGCCCTGTCACAAAGAACAGCCAGGCAAATTACATCACTTCACAATTAAAATTTCTGTTAGTTATACTCTGTTGGAGGGGTACAGTGGGGTCTGCTGTATAAGCCTGCTCATTGGACAGTGAAGGAGAAGCAGCAAACTCATAAAATCATCCCTCTGCTCATTCTGTTCCCTCCTATCAGCTTTTTCCTTTCAGCACATTTTTATGAAGCACACTTAATTGACTATTAGAACCACCCCTTCCTCTCTCTGAATATCTGAATGCCGCTATACAGGGGATTGCAATAGGTTGGTACCAAGTCAAATACTTACAAGAGTTAAATTTAAAACAAAAAATGTAGCACTGATGACTAACTTGCGGTAGTTTTTTTACATACCACATTTATCCTTTGACTATTGTTGGTTAAATGCAATAAATCCATATGTGGAATATATCACAACTTGTTATGTCTTCGTTCTAGCTGTGGTAGATCACAACTACAAATCCGTCCAGGAACTGACAGAGCTGATGTTGTCTGTGGTAAGTTATTATTCATTGCCTACATACACAATTGTGTTATTCAAACTGTGGATTTTAAAGGGAAACCATAATTTATGTATGTGTATGTGTGTGTGTGTGTATATATATATATATATATATATATATATATATATATATATATATATATATATATATATATATATATATATATATATATATATATATATATATATATATATATATCCACACACATACACACAGTACCTTGAAAAAGTATTCATACCCCTTGAAATTTTCTACAATTTTCTTATGTTACCACCAAAAACGTGAACTAATTTTATTGGGATTTTACGTGATAGATCAACACAAAGTGGCACACAATTCCACTGCAATTACAGCTGCAAGTCTTTTTGGGTATATCTCTACAAGCTTTGCACATCTAGAGTGAAATTTTTGCCCATTCTTCTTTGCAAAATAGCTGAAGCTCTGTCAGATTGGATAGAGAGCGTCTATAAACAGCAATTCATGTCTTGCCACAGATTCTCAATTGAATGTAGGTCTGGACTTTGCCTGGGCCATTCTAACACATGAATATGCTTTGATCTCTGGCTATATGCTGGAAGGTGAACCTCTGCCCCAGTCTCAAGTCTTTTGCAGACTCTAACAGGTTTCCTTCTAAGATTGTCCTGTATTTGGCTCCATCCATCTTCCCATCAACTCTGACCAGCTTCCCTTTTCCTGCTAATGAAAAGCATCCCCACAACATGATGCTGCCACCACCATGTTTAACTGTGGGGATGGTGTGTTCAGGGTGATGTGCAGTGTTAGTTCTCAGCCACACATAGCGTTTTGCTTTTTAGGTCAAAAAGTTCAATTTTGGTCTCATCTGACCACCTTCCTCCACATGTTTGCTGTGTTCCCCACATGGCTTCTTGCAAACTGCAAATGGGACTTCTTATGGCTTTCTTTCAACAATGGCTTTCTTCTTGCCACTCTTCCATAAAAGCCAGATTTGTGGAGTGTGCGACTAATAGTTGTCCTGTGGACAGATTCTCCCACCTGAGCTGTGGATCTCTGCAGCTCCTCCAGAGTTACCATGGGCCTCTTGGCTGCTTCTCTGATTAATGCTCTCTCTGCCCAGCCTGTCAGTTTAGGTGGACGGCCATGTCTTGGTGGGTTTGCAGTTGTGCCATACTCTTTCCATTTTGATGGATTGAACAGTGCTCCGTGAGATGTTCAAAGCTTGGGATATTTTTTTTATTACCTAACCCTGCTTTAAACTTCTCCACAACTTTATCCCTGACCTGTCTGGTGTGTTCATGATGCTGTTTGTTCACTAAGGTTTTCTAACAAACCTCTGAGGCCTTCACAGAACAGCTGTATTTATACTGAGATTAAATTATACACAGGTGGACTCTATTTACTAACTAGGTGACTTCTGAAGACAATTGGTTCCACTAGATTTTAGTTAGGGGTATCAGAGTAAAGGGGGCTCATAATTTAGTTATATATAAGGATCACATTAAATGTCTGTTTGTAAAAAAAAATTCTTATAAATACTTAAACAATTAGGTCAAATATTTGTCAACATAAACATAGAAATTCTATAAAATTGACCCAAAACCAGCTACACACAGAACAAAGAACATTATACAACCCTATTGCATGGGAACTCTGGGACAGCCGGCTCAGTATGTAGCTCCTATGATAGCACTCAAAATCTCAAACGGTAGGATACGAAAATTGTTTGGTCTCTAAAAACCTCAGGATTTGTTGCATTCTTTATTACTGGTATCGTGATTTTAGCATCTGCTATGCTACAAAAGCTGGCATTATGGAACTAGAACAATCTTGAAAGCAAATTGTCTTGGAAGTTGATTTGATCATTTAGATTCTATTAACTTTTAACAATGATCACTTACAATTAGTCATTATACATTGTAGACGTTCCATCTGCTAAAAACGAGGTAAATGACAGCAAAAGACATTTATATACATTTGTTTTAAAGTGGAAATTTTTCTGCATCTTGTTTATACTCTGGACCCATTCTGTTTTCATTTTACTATAATAAAGAAAAGGTTAAGAGTACAAGGATGCTATTAGTTCCTCAATTATGCCCCCAAAATTAAGATTGATTGCAAACAAATGAACCAAATGACCCCCTATGCTGTAAGCTACACCGTAGACTGACTGTAAGGCCTTTTTCAAACTGGAGGCAGTTTCTCTTCTTCATCAGAGCAGTGGCGTTTAGGTATTTAGGAGGTGACTCCGGCACCTCCTGAAAATGTTTCCTTTTTTTTCCACCAGCCAAGGGATTTTGTATAGAACCATTATTCCACACCCATGGGCCAAGTGTTTTGGCTTGCAGTTTCGGCACAGCCCCATTGACTTCAGTGGGTGAGAATGATAGGCAGTGTCACCTGTCAAATTTGCATGCCTGAGAATGCTACAAGCTTTGCGTGACCAATTTCACAAAGTTTTAACATAATACCATCAGTGCAATAAGCTACTGCATACTGCTGTGCAGCACATACCATTGGCTATTGGCTACTTGTTCCATCAGTCTGTACTACTCCTGCCCTTAGGGCCCACTCAGACTTTTGTGGTGCATTAATGAAAATATTTTAATTAGCACTGTTACACGCTTTAACATGCATTGCCTTTAAACTTGCCAGACAGTTTTAAAAAAAATCAGATGCAAGGTCCTTGCAAGAAAAAAGCCCTTATACTTACCTTTCTGGCAACCCATGTCTCCTACCTCCCATCCAGTCCAGCGATGCAGACTCCTTTAGGCTATATTCCAATGGCCTCACTGTAGCAGCCAGGGTGGCCAATTAGTAGATTCTGAACCCACCAAACTATCCCCTGCTATTTGGCCATCTGAATGTAGCCTTAAGAAGCCCATAGATGATTCGATTTTCTTTCCTTCCACCACAGGTGGAAGGAAATAAAATCAATCAATTCTCCCATCAACACAGTCAGTGTTGATGGGGGAATGTCTCCCACAATGCTATTGTGTTCTCTGTGGGGTGGGGGTATCACTGGGAGCTCTCTCGTCTGGCAGAACACAATGATTACTGCTAGTGGCTATAGCTGCTGGCAGTAATCGAATGTGAAAAATTTAACAGGCTGGTTGTACCCAAGTCAATTGATGGATCGACTTGGCTACAATCAGCCTGCCCATACAGGCCGAATTTGGATCCGGGTATGGCTAGCTTAAGACTTCACCATTAAACATTTCCAGGAGTGTTAATTGCCTGTGTCCCCCACCGTGCGCTATGATTTCTTCCCCAAATCCCTGTATCATTGCTGTGTAGTGACGGGAGGGGTGGGGTAGATGATGGAACCACAGATAAGTAGGCTATCAATGCACTGCAACACACCTTTTAATGAACCTACACCATTTTTCCTAATGCAGCACCCCCACACCACAGAAAGGGTACATGCAGTGCCCTGGCTAGGTGCTTTGGGATGCCATATAAAGTGAATGGCACTTAGTTCTGTGTTTTAAGATGCTTTGCGGTTTTACCCGTTTTACCACAATGCACAGATGTGAATAGAGCCTTGATTAATAATTGCAGGGCATTTTGTTTGCCTGGCTGAGCCAGTAAAATCATCCATAAGTACTTAGACTTAAGAGGTTAGACTGATGTTAATTGCTATGTGAAGACACAGTAGCTGCCGAACTTCCCTTAAAATTCAACTATTTGCAGATATTAAAGGCACAAATCAATGCAATGTAATCATTAATACATCACTAAATGTGTTCTGTGTAAATGCAAGCAGTGTACCTGAATTTAACCTGATATCAGTCTCTTGCGGTTCGCAATACAGTCTGTACAGCAGAGCTCAGTGATGGGGAGGGAGAAGAAGCACATGGAGCCAATCCGGTGTGTGCTGCAGTGTAAGGAGGATATGATAGGAGGATAGGATAGAATGACAGAGAGTTGAGCTCATTAGTGTACTGCTTCTTCTCCACTGTCCAGTCACAGAGTGGGACAGGGAAAAGACCTGTAAGTGAAAATGTAACTGCAGCAAAGAAAAAACAGGTCCCCTTCCCAGACAAGATTGCGCTGTGTAATGGAGACCAAATACAGTTTGATTTTTTTTTTAATCTGATCAATGTGCATTTCAATCAACCTCCTCCAGATTTTGCTCTATAAAGAGTCATACTGCTGAGTGAGGGAACAGAATTGTGAATTGCGAATAGTATTCTGTATCTTGATTTTGTTTTATTTATTTATTTATTTATTTATTTATTTATTTATTTATTTTGTGCGGGTACTTGGAAACTCAGATTTGTGAGTTATTATTTACCCAATTTCACTGAATTTCCTCAACCAACAATTACGTTACTAATGTGGACTTTTTATTACGCTCATTGTATTTGGCTTTTTGTTACTATTGTAATTCTTTACAAAACATTTCAATAAAATATTATGGAATAAAAAACAAAATAATCGAATCAGCAAACAACCAAACAGCCAAAACCTCCTACCAATCAATTTGCAATTAGATGCAATTTCGATCAGATTTGATTGGCCAGTATGGTATATTGTTGATCGTTTGCATCAATCGACAGCACTGAGATACTTTGTTCATGAATATGATCATATTTTGATCAATCAGATTATGAGATGACATAGTGGAAACAAATGCAAACGATAAGATACAATTGTAATTTACAATTGTATCTTAAAGTGTAGCTCCACCCAAAAATGGAAGCTCCGCTTGCTTGCTTCCTACCCCCTCCGCTGCCACATTTGGCACCTTTCGGGGGGGGGGGGGGGAGTAGATAACTGTCAAAACCAGGTATTCGCTCCCCCCCTTCTGTTTCTGGCCCCTCCCCCCCCACCCCGCTGTCTTCTGAGAGACACAGAGGTCCCAGAAGACAGCAGGACCATTCAGAAAGTGCAGCACGACTTACGAATGCGCAGTAGGAAACAGGCTGTGAAGTTGCAAGGCTTCCTTCCCGTTTCCCTTAGTGAAGATGCCAGCACCTGCACCCGGAGCCAATGGATGGATCAGCTTGGGGTGCCGACATTGCGGGTTCCCTGGACAGGTAATTGTCCCTATATTAAAAGTCTATACAGAATTTGTAGCTGCTGACTTTTAATTTTTTTCCCCAGGCTAGACCTCCTCTTTAACTATCAATCAAAAATCCATTACCTGTGTGTTCCATAGCGATGTAAGGGGTTGTTGACTATAGATCAATTACTTCTAGGAGAAGAGATCAATCAGAAAAAAAAATAAAAAATTGATTTTGCGAAGCGTGTATGACCACCATAAGTCTCAAGACTGGACGGACAGAATTACAAATCCTTTGGCTGCTAAAACAGTTACTTCATATGCATCCCATCTTCAACATTACTTAGCGTTTGTTGGGTGGTGTAAATGTTTTGCTAATTTATATATATAGTGTGGCATTTATTTTTTGCAATACATAGTAACATTATTTTTTTTTTTTTTTGCTACAGGTCCTCTTCCAAAAAAAAACAGTACTTGGATTTATATTGTGGTGGTCATGTTAGTAGTCATCATTGGTCTAGTACTATTCTTCTTTTGTAAGTCCAGAATATTGATTTCTTCTTATTGTGTACAGTGTGTTTGATGGCTAATGGAATCGCATGTTGGCTTTTTCTGTCTCTCAGAGATTCTCTTTGACAGGCAAAATTGGTTGTAGTCACCCACAAGTCTTACTAACTTCTGGACCAAATGTGTTGGAGCTTTGATAGGTTCACCTTGGTGGATGTTTACGAAAGGCAAATCCACTTTGCACTACTTGGAAGTGCACTTGTAAGTGCAGTCACTGTAGATCTGAGGGGAAGCTCTAAAATGAGGGGAAGCTCTGCTGATTTTATCATCCAATCATGTGCAAGCAAAAATGCTGTTTTTTATTTTCCTTGCAGGACCCCCTGGTCTCCTACAGTACACAGACTATGGAAATACAATAATTTTAGTAAATATAAATGGCTAAATACCTTTTCTCATCAGCAGTATATAGCAGTCTTGTGACTTGTATCAGTGTCTGGTAAAAGCGTGTAGGAGGAGTTTTCATCCTACACTGGCTGACCTATCAGGATGCAGAACCCCGACCCTCTGTCTGGATAGTGCTGATTGGCCCTGTGCTGATCACATGCACTCTCTAAAAAAAAAAAATAAAAAAAAAAAGAAAAACTCTCTAGTACAAACCAAACTGAGCATGTGCAGCCTTACTCCAGTAACTCTGTCTTATCCGGACATGTTTTGGAGACAGTACAGGAAGGGGAGGATCAAAGAAGACAGGATCAAACAGTCTTTTTACATAATGCAGTGGAACCGCTTCAGTTCCACAGGGAGTACAACAATCATACTTTACTGCATATACAGACTGATTTTACTGTTGTTGGTTTAGTAACACTTTAAGTAGTTAGCATTTGGCTGAACTTCCACTTTAAAGTGGTTGTAAAACTTTACATATACCAAGTGAAGTGACAGACCTCAGGTGATACACAGAGAGGAAACAAATCCTCCTACACACGTTGCGCCTGTCTATCTGCAGTCTTCTCTTCTCTACACCTGTTCAAAGTCCAGACTGTCAGAAAAAAAGGAGACAAAGAGATAAAATTACACCCTATAGAGCTCAGTGAGGAGAGCTCTGAGAGCTGATTGGAGGGAAAGGACACACCCCCTTCACATAGCACACAGGAACAGAGGTGAGGCTGTCAGTCAGCTGGAGCTCCCTCCCCTGTCACCATTTTTCTCTTATGCCCTGTACACACGACCGGTTTTGCCATCAGAATAAATTCTGAAGGTTTTTCCAATGGAATTCAGACGGAATTACGCTCAAGCTGTCTTGCATACACACGGTCACACCAAATTCCGACCGTCAAGAACGCGGTTATGTGCAACACGTATGACGGCACTAGAAAAAGGAAGTTCAATAGCCAGTGCGCCACCCTTTGGGCTCCTTCTGCTAATCTCGTCGGAACAGCGTACAGACGAGCGTTTTTTCCGATAGTAATTTGTTCCGTCGGAAAAATATAGAACATGTTCTCTGTCTAAGTCCGTTTGAATTTTCGACGGAAAAAGTCCGATGGGGCATACACATAGTCGGAATATACGATGAAAAGCTCCCATCTGACTTTTTCTGACAGAAAATTCCGACCGTGTGTACGCGGCATCAGTATCAGGAAAACTTGTCAGAAGGGGTTCATGCTGATAGCAGAGGAATGAAGCAGTAGACAGAAATGACACTTAGTGCTCTAGATTGAGACAAGTACACACTATGGAGGGATATGCTTTGTTCATATTTTATGCCTGAGGTTTAGAACAACTTCAAAGTCTAGCCCCCCAGCAGCACATACCATTCAGTGGTTGCTTGGTGATTGGCACAATGCTGTTACATGTAGATGGAAAAGGAATCAGCCCCATGAAATCTGACTTTAGTTTACACAAGCATGTCTCTCCTTGGCCCCCAAAAAGGAGCATCAGGGGAGCAGTGGCATCACTAGGGTTGGTGTCACCCGGTGCGGTAAAACATGGTGTCACCCCCTCCAACTATAGTCACCCCTCAATACAGACCCCCCTCCTTCAGTACATTTCCCCTTCCAAGTATAGTCCACCCTCAGTAGAGACCCCCCCACACTTAGTACAGACCCCCCTCCCTCAGTATAGACCCCTCACTAAATATAAACCCCCTCCATCAGTACAGCCCCCCAGGGAAAACCACCCCAATCCATTAGTACAGCCCCCCCAGGACAAACCACCCCCTCCAACAGTACAGACCCCCCCCCAGGAAAAACTACCCCCTCTATCAGTACACCCCCTCCCCCAGGCAAACCACCCCCTCCATCAGTACAGCCTCCCCAGGGCAAACCACCCCCTCCATCAGTACAGTCCCCCCAGGGCAAATTACCCCCTCCATCAGTACAACCCCCCCAGGGCAAATTACCCCCTCCATCAGTACAACCCCCCCAGGACAAATTACCCCCTCCATCAGTACAACCCCCCCCAGGACAAATTACCCCCTCCATCAGTACAACCCCCCCAGGACAAATTACCCCCTCCATCAGTACAACCCCCCCCAGGACAAATTACCCCCTCCATCAGTACAACCCCCCCAGGACAAATTACCCCCTCCATCAGTACAACTCCCCCCCAGGACAAACCACCCCCTCCATCAGTACAGCCCCCCCAGGACAAACCACCCCCTCCATCAGTACAGCCCCCCCAGGACAAACCACCCCCTCCATCAGTACAGCCCCCCCAGGACAAACTACCCCCTCCATCAGTACAGTCCCTCCCAGGACAAACTACCCCCATCAGTACAGCCCCCCCAGGACAAACTACATCAGTAGTACAGCCCCCCCACCTGTCAACACCACAGAGGACATCCTCCCCCCCCCCCTCATCGCAAGCCGACACCCCCTTCCCCCCGACCCTTACCGCACTAGCACGGGCGGCACACATGAAACACCCGGGCGGCAGCTGGAAAGGAAAGGACAGTGTGCAGCCACGCCGCCCGGGTGGAGAATGGATCGTCATGTGACAGCAGCGCCGTAGTGAGAGACACAGAGGAGGAGAACACTCACTGCCGCTGCGCTGCTCCGGATGGTGTCACCCCTGTAGCGGGTGGCACCCGGGTGCGGACCGCACCCCCCGCACCCCACTAGCAACGCCACTGCAGGGGAGCAAAGGTGAGTATGTAAAGGTAGAGGGAAGGGGGCATTATCCCAGATAGCAAGGATAACTTGCCACAAATTTGTGACAGTGTTGAATTGTAAGTCTGTTAACTTGCTGCACATTTTCACTGGCAAGTTGTACACTTGCAGAGCACTTGAAGTACAAGTTCTAGTTGAAACTTTTCCAATTTGTAGCACATTTGCGTGGCAAGTCTCTAGCAAGAGAAAAGTTGTAGTGGTGAGTCTACAGCAAGAGCTCTGCAAGTCTATAACATGAAAATTCAGTCACAGTGCCCCCTGTGGTGGGATGACTATTGCACAACATAACTGAACCAGAACTTGCAGCAGACTTGCAGAATGTTTGCAAAGAAAGTTCATCTGGAGTCAGGCTATGCAGACTTACTACAATTGTGCAAAATAACTTGTGAAGCCTGGCAAGTCTAGCAATAGCTTAGCAAGTCATTTTCAAACTTGCAGCACAATAGCCTGCTATCTGGGTATAGTGAGCCTATTTCAAAAGCACAGGTTCACTTTAAGGAAACCTGCACTTAGAGCAACGTTTTCAACCTTTTTCAGTCATGGTACCTTCCTAAATCCTAAGCACTCTAAAATGTACTAAAATGAGAAAATAATTAAGACTAAAATGTAAAAAATGTAAACATTTGTAAAAAAACAAAATAAATCTGCACTAGGTAATGATAATCAAAATAAAAACTTATAAAATTACACAGTACAGAAGCAGCACTCAGTAGGCGTCCAAATACAAAACAACAGAAAAATGTATATACATAAATCCTGTTGAGCTTCCTTAAAAACCAGCAAAAGTGCAGGAAACAACCAAATTATACCATAACTCAATATATAATGTTGCATTAAATATATACTGGTGAACACTCTTTTTCCTCTCTCCATGGTCCATTTATGATGTTTTGAGGAGTTGTGATGCCTGCCTGAAGGGGTTCATCTGACAGTTACCCCGGATAGCCCTGATGCTTTTATGACCTTTATGGTAAAGGTGTGATATCTCCGGGAAGAGGCTGTGTTTAGTGTTGGAGCACAGGAGTGTTCACATGTGACCTCCAATCAACATTTCTTCACCTGTAGATTGACTTTGTTTCTATTGTGGAGTTCTCTATTTATATTAATATATTTGTTTGCAATTGTGGGATATTATTTTATATCATTGCACTTTTATTCACTGATTTGTTCGCCAGTATATATTTTCTGACACATTATATATTGAGTAATGGTATATTTTGGTTGTTTATTGCACTTTTGTTGGTTCATATATTTAAGGCTGGGTTCATACTATTGCGAAATGGTTGCGGATTTCCCCACATCCAATTCGCACGTCAGGAGCCTGTGACCGGCTCTCAATGGAGCCGGTTCACACATCTCCGGGACGGCTGTGGAGCGAATTGCACAGGAGTTCTGTGCGTCATCTGCTCTGTTTCAGGTCCAAATTCAGCCAAAAATTCCGACCTAAATCAATCCTGAAATGGTGAACAGGGACGCACCGGATCCCTGCTGTGAGCCGCTCCACATGGAGGTGTGAACCCAGCCTAAAAGGGAAGAAATGTAAATATTATTTAGCAATGGGTTTCCTTAGCCCGGGCTGATGCACACAATAACCTTAATGAAATTGTCTTCACATAAGAAGCCCCACTTCCTATCATAGGCCCCCATCACTAGCATTGCCACCTCATCCCTTTAAAACCAAACACATATTAATTACACTGTGGCTGATTAAGGTTGTAATTAAACTCACTTGGTGCCTTATCTGCATCAAATTAGCCTCAGAACCTGTGTAATTAATATGTGTTCGGGTTTCAAAGGATGAGGTAGCAACCTTACCCATCACATCAGAGCACCCCCATACATTAGAGTTCCCACTATACATGAGAGCCTCCTATCACATCAAGGTACCCCCTTAACTGAGTCCACCCAACACATCAGAGTCCATCCATTACCACAGGGTGTCCCCCTCACATCACAGTCCTCCCAACAGAGTCCAGTCATCACATCAGTGTTCCCCATCATAGAGCCCCCAAATCACACAGTCCCTCTCATCCCTCTCATCACAGAGCCCCCAGTAAGGATGAGCTCCAGGGTGTTCGCATGCTGAACGTGCCAAGCCCGCCAGGAAGTCGGCATGGCGCAGCGCTAATCACAGGTAGGGAGACATTTCCCGATCTCTGCAGCCGCACATCAGGAAATGTCTCACTGATGTCCCAAAACTTTTGCTAATATAGTTTATCAGAACCCTACCTTTTGACTCCAGCAGCATAGTGGAAGGTGGGAGGTGGAGCTGTTCTGGAGGAGGCAGATTTCGGTGCTCTACTGAATGCTGGGAGCGGCCCTACATGCCATCTGCCCTGGATCTGCGTAGTGCATTGCCATGGTAAGGGTGGGCCAACACCACAGCAACAAATGATGCCTTGCATCCTAGCCCCAGAGCATCTTTGGTTTTTATGATGCTGATCCATGGCAAATTAGGCCCCATGCTCACCATCTTGAGAAACAAAGACTTAAAGGAATATATGGACTGCTGTTGCTGACTCGCTTTTTAAAAATATCGTTTTAGCCTGTCATGCTGACAAGTGGCTTCCAGAATTTCCAAGTCACTAACCTGCAATAAGTATAGAATTTAGGGGCAGGGTTGCCAACAGTCAGTAAATTTACAGACAGTTTGTAAAAATCAGTGATTTTTTACAACTGTCTGTAAATATCAGGGGCTGATAATTTGTCATGCTGTGTTGACTTTTTAAGTGTAAACTAGACAAATTACTTGTTATGGGTATTGTTATTGTTTTAATATCATGTTTATAGTGTTTAAATATCAGTTTTCTTTGTTTAGTTCTGTCATTTTTCAGAATGTCAGTAAGAAAATTTGCCATGTTTTGTCAGTAAAAAAAAATGCTGTGGGAAGTTGGCAACACTGTTCAGGGATTCAGATTTTATTTGCTACATAATTGTTCCAGGTCGATGATTCAGAAAGTATTGAACCCAAAGATAGCCAGGCAACTATTTTTTTCTTGGGGATGTAATCAATGGTGGCCTTGTTTTTTAGTACAAATTTCCTTGAAAGAACGAATAAGGTAAAAAAAGGTATACTATAACAGTAAACCTAGGTCGGACTTTAAAGGCATAGGAAACAACAAAGAGGTATGAGAATAAACACTATTTATTGAAAAATACACAACATGAATAGAACAATACAGAAACATTTAAAATCATGTATACTGATACATAATGTGCAGTGAGCCCTTGTGTATCTACGCGTTTCACCGTTAGGCTTCTTCAGGATACAGTCAAGGTTCTACAGTTAGCAAATAAAGAGAACGGACCTCACTGTCTGAAAATAGAACATTTAGGTTTTAAAATGGTGATATACCACTGTACATTTAAAAAATTGATTTTCGTCAACAGGAAATAACCATAATGTAGGTGGATATATACAAGATAAAAAAATAAAAAAATAAAAAATCGATAGATACATTTAAACAGACAGCCATACCTTGCAGAGAGATAAGTCTCAATTATAAGTGTCCAGAAACTGGTTCAGAGGGTACCATCCCACTAGAAACAGGTTCTACTACACCACCGTCAGGATCTATGCACAGATTGGGCTGGCCTGACCTATCTGTGCATAGATCCTGACGGTGGTGTAGTAGAACCTGTTTCCAGTGGGATGGTACCCTCTGAACCAGTTTCTGGAAACGTAATTTTTTTTTTATCTTGTATATATCCACCTGCATTATGGTTATTTCTTGTTGACGAAAATAAATTTTTTAAATGTACAGTGGTATATCACCATTCTAAAACCTATATGTTCTATTTTCAGACAGTGAGGTCCGTTCTCTTTATTTGCTATCTGTAGAACCTTGACTGTATCCTGAAGACGCCTAATGGTGAAACGCATAGATACACAAGGGCTCACTGCACATTATGTATCAGTATACAGTGGAACCTCGGATTACGAGCATAATCCGTTCCAGAAGTATGCTCGTAATCCAAAGTGCTCGCATATCAAAGTGAGTTTTCCCATTGAAGTCAATGGAAACTAAAATAATTTTGTTTCGCATTGACTTCAATTGGAATGCAATACCGCATGCGGCCAGAGGCGGGGGGCGCCGGAGAGCCTCGGAAACGGCCGAAAAGGCCCGAGCACACTTCGACTGACCTTGGCAAACCTCGGAAAGACTCCGTTCACAAGCCTTTCCGAGGTTTGCTGAGGTCAGCCGAACTGTCCTCGGGCCTTTCCGTGCATTTCCGAACACAAATGACCCACCTCAGGCCACCTCAGGCCTAAAGCGGTACTGCACACTGCTTTTGGCCTGAATCCTGCTCGTTTTGCGAGACAACACTCGCAAACCGAGTTAGGATTTTTAGAAATACAGTGCTCGGTTTGCGAAACGCTCGTTAACCGCATTACTCGCAAACCGAGGTTCCACTGTACATGATTTTTAATTTTTCTGTATTGTTCTATTCATGTTGTGTATTTTTCAATAAATAGTGTTTATTCTCATACCTCTTTGTTGTTTTCCTACACACGGTCAGATTTTCCGACGGAAAATGTGTGATAGGACCCTGTTGTCGGAAATTCCGACCGTGTGTAGGCTCCATCACACATTTTTCATCGGATTTTCCGACACACAAAGTTTGAGAGCAGGCTATAAAATTTTCCGACAACAAAATCCGTTGGAATTTCCAATCGTGTGTACACAAATCCGACGCACAAAGTGCCACGCATGCTCAGAATAAATAAAGAGATGAAAGCTATTGGCTACTGCCCCGTTTATAGTCCCGACGTACGCGTTTTACGTCATTGCGTTTAGAACGATCGGATTTTCCGACAACTTTGTGTGACCGTGTGTATGCAAGACAAGTTTGAGCCAACATCCGTCTGAAAAAATCCTAGGATTTTGTTGTCGGAATGTCTGATCAATGTCCGACATTGTGTACGGGGCATTATAGTACACCTTTTTTTTTCCTTATTCATTCCCTCAATTTACGGATGTGGCTATGTGAGCGCGTTCCTTTTCTGTTCCTTATTCCAAAGAACCCCACGCTGTTCTGCAAATAATGTGTTGTGTGAGTCCAGAGAGGTTTTAATATTACATAGAGCTGCACGATTAATCGCCAAGAATTGTTATTGCGATTTTTTTCCCGTTGCGATCTTGACAAAAGAAAGAATTCTCTCTGCTCTTCTGAAGCCACAGCTGTCAAAAGAAAAAAAACGGGCAGTCTGCCAATAATCACAACATTCTTTAGCAGTGGAACTAAGTATAAACATTGTAACAATTTGTCAAAGGAATAGACTTTGTGTGTAAACGAGGAAAGTTTAACCACTTAAACACTAAACCTTTTTCTGGCATTTGTTGGTTTCAAGTTAAAATCATTTTTTTTTTTTGCTAGAAAATTACTTAGAACCTCCCAACATTATATATATATTTTTTAATAGAGACCCTAGAGAGTAAAATGGTGGTTGTTGCAATAATTTATGTCACACTGTATTTGCGCAGCGGTCTTTCAAATGCAATTTTTTTTGGAAAAAATTACTTTAATGAATTAAAAAAAAAAAAAAAAAAACTAACCAGTGAAGTTAGCCCAATTTTTTTTGTATAATGTGAAAGATTTTACATCGCGAGAATCGTGATCTTTTCATCCTAAGCAAAAAAATTGTCATTCTCATTTTGGCCAGAATCGTGCAGCTCTAATATTACATGACCAAAATAAAGATCCTTGTCACTGTGATAAAGATTTATAACTGCAGGACTCAGCCTTAGTTTTTTTGCCAGTAACAAACTGAGAGGCATTTATATAACAATGGCGACACTATGTAGACAATGTAAAGCTCTATGCTTGGCAAAGGCTACTAGGAATTTATTTCAAGGCCTATTTCCTAATGTGCAGTAGCTGAGCCACTGAGCTTTGGTCTGACTGGTGCTGTTACACTGTCTTTGCATGTACTGTGCTGCTGAGTCTGTTTTCAGCCTGCAGGTGGCACTGTTGCTTGCTCTGTCCAGGAACAATGCAGCTTGTTGATGAAAACACTCCATGCACAGCAATATACCAAAAAGAGGATCTGCTTACAGCTTCATACATCAACATTGTGCCACTGTTTCAAAATACACTATAGTCAGCTTTGAAAATTAGGCCCCATACACACTATTAGATTTTCTGCAGATTTTTGTCAGATTTACCAAAACCATATAATATGAGATTAAACCTTAAGAGTCTCAATTTGTATGCAATCAGGCAGGCCCTTGCACTACATGGTTTTGGTAGATCTGAAGACAAAAATCTGCAGAAAATCTAATAGTGTGCGGGGCCTAAGCTTTGAATTGCACACAGAAGATTAGGACTACTTTAATTTTATCCAGGCATAGATAGCCACGGTGCACCAGACCACCTAATTTCTTTAAGTATCTATCCCCACTATATGTTATCTAATATGACGATATTGAATAGAATGCATCCCCTCTTAAAGAGATGCTAAACTCATAGTTTAGTGTCACTGTAACCTCTTGGCCGCCCCACGTACATATACTACTGACACTACCGGATCTGGGGCACGCGTGTGCTGCCGGCAAACCACACCCGCTGTGATTGGACACAGCGGGAGCCAATCAGTGGGCCTGGTGGACTCGATGTCCGCTGGGACCCGTCAATCGTTTGGGACACAGGCAGAACGGCAGTCTGCCTATGTAAACAAGGCAGACCACCGTTCTGTGAGAGGGGATTGTACTGGTCCTGTGTTCCTGCTAAGTCAAAACACTGTACTGATCCTGCTAGTCAAAACACCTCCCCCACAGTCAGCAAGCTTAACTTGGGCATACATTTAACCCTTTGACCTCCTGATGTTTTTTTTTTTTTTAAAGATTTTTATTAGCAGAAAATATAGTTCACATACAAAATGCCAAATAAATGTAAAACAGGTCAAAGAACATTATACATTTCAAAATAACCAGCTTGAAGGGCCAGCATCTCACATCATAAAATACTCCTACCAGAATCACATATCCGACAACTGTTATCTACAAAGTCTGCTTCTTTTTTTAAATTAGGAACAAACAAAACTGTATACCCAATCCAATACTCAAGAACCCAACCCCCCCCCCCCCACAAGGGCCTCCGAACACCCTAGAAAAACCAAGGAGTCACCTGACCATCCCCTTGTTTAGGACAAACTATATACATAAAACCATGGGCAATTGCAGATGGAGTATACTACTACAGAACCCCATAATTTATAACTGTGTGCAGTACTTTTACCCTAACTTCAGGTTAAGGCTTACAAAAGAACACATTCACATGCAGCATCTCCTCCCCTCTTTTACCACTCATGGATCCACTCCCCCCCCCCCCCCCCTCCAGCATATCTTTTGAGTCCACCCACTGAAACCACACCTTCCTAAACTTCTTGGGAGAGTACGGCGCGTCATACGTCATATGATACTAAATAATGTCATCATTTATTACCTTCATCCACATCCCTAACGTCAGTTTTTCCATATGTATCCACCTCCTTGCGATGAGCTTCCATACCCCAAAATAGAGAATCCTAAGGATTAATTTGGTATACACATCCGACTTGTCTTGTTCAAAAATACCCAAGAGGCAACGCAAGGGGGAGCATATATTACGAAGGTTAAATTTGTCAGCTATAAATTCAGTCACCATAGACCAAGGCCTGATCTTGGTACATTCCCATACCATATGGAGAAAAGTCCCTTCATCCCCCTGGCATTTGTGACAAGTCATTATGTATCTCTTATGCATACGCACTAATCTAACCGGCGTATAGTACATCTGATGGAGGTACCTAAGCTGAATCATCCTAGCCATCGAAGATATAACTGTAGCAAGATAAGGCTAAAAAGTATCAAGAACCTCCTGCCACAGCTCATCCGACAACTCAGGTGCAAAGGCTATCCATCTAGATCTCACCCTACCTATCAACCCATGATCCCCAGATCCCACCACCTGGTAATACCTAGAAATCCTCTTAGCTGTATCAGGGTCCAATAGAGTAGTTTCCAAAGAGGTATTTTGAACCTGAACCTCCCCGCCCCCAAACTGCACTACTGCTGCATGATGCATTTGAGCATATCTGAAGCGCCAGGTCCTGGGTATCCCAAACTGGTCCCTCAGTTGATCAAAAGTGCATATCTTTCCTTTCTGATATACATAATGTAGGTACTTTATCCCAAATTGGGCCCACACATAGCCACCCTCAAATTTGTGCAACAGAGACTTATTATAGCGAACTATTAGGAGCGAGCCCTAAAGGCGCATCTCCCGCCTGCTGGAACAAATGTGAAAAATCCTACCAGGAAGTGCCATCAGAGCCCACCCTCCTACCCGTGACACCCCTCCTATAAACAATATTTAAAAGGGTCTCCTGGGAAGTGGCCACCGCAGCTTCCAGCAACGTAGTTTCTGGGGAAGAAATCACTAGTGTAAGAAGGACAGTTGAGAGGCAAATTAGTATGAATGTATATCCGGGAGGGCTAAGCCCCCCATAGTAATGGGCAGTTTCAACACAGCTATAGATACCTGAGGAGAGCAAGATCCCAACAAAAAACCAACCACAATAGAGTCTTTGCCCCGGAAGACTTGCTTTGGTACAAAAACGGGAGAATTCGAGAGAATGTACAAGAATTTAGGAAGAAAAATCATTTTAAATAGATTTATTCGACACATCATCGTAAGTGGTAGTCTGCCATGTTTGTACCTTCTCATAAAAGGCCCCTATAATCACTGTCAAGTTGACCTCCAAAAACTTAGAGATGGGGATGAACTTGGATCCCCAAATATTTGAAAGTCCAAGATAATGGGATGGGACAGTCTTCAGAAACCGTCACATTATCATCAATAGGAAAAGGGATAACTTAGCCCAATTAATGTGAAAACCAGAGTAGTCTCCAAACTCCTGGATCAGCCCAAAGGCAGCCAAAAGTAAAAGTACAGTAGCATGACATCCACATATAATGAGACGCGTTCCTCCAACCGCACCACCCGAAGGCCAGAAAACTATCACTTGACTGCAAACTAGCAGCGAGGTACTCTATGGCTAGGGCAAACAGGAGGGGCAACAGTGGGCATCCCTGACTAGTGCCCCGAAAAATAGGAAAGGGTCCTAAAGTAATGCCGTTCACCCGTAGCCTCACCATCGGCTCAATAGTCTCACCCAGGAGATAAAAACAGGTCCAAACCCGTAGGATTCCAACAAATAGAACAAATAAGGCCACTCTACCAAGTCTAATGCCTTCTTAGTATCCAAGGAGGCCACTGCCCTAGCCCTGGAGTTGTCATGCTGAGTTTGAAGGTTTACAAAGGATCGTTCCTGATTTTAACCCCTTTCCTTCCAATGTCATTAGTACAGTGACAGTGCATATTTTTTTAGTTTATTTTTTAATATTTATTAGTGTCACTGGTCCCCAAAAAGTGTCAAAAGTGTCATTTAGGTGTCCGATTGGTCCGCCGAAGTATCAAAGTCCCACTATAGGTCACTGATCGTCGCCATTGCTAGTAAAAACATTGCTGTGACATGCATATATATATATATATATATATATATATATATATATATATATATATATATATATATATATATATATATATATATATATATTGTGAGGGGGTTAGCTCGGTAGCGGGTGTGTGTGACCCCCTGGATGGGTTCACCACACAAAATCAGGCACAGCAGACAGCGTTGTAGGTGAAACAAAAACAAAGGTGTGGTTTATTTAGACTATATGCATTGAAAAATAACAGCAAAACAAAAAGAACAATGAAAAGAAATCCTGGTCAACTTGACCGCTTACTACACACGTAGATTCCCTATCTAACAACTGGGTGCAGCTTTGTGCTGCCCCAGTCCCTATCTCTCATTGAGAAGTTTTGCCACACAGGCGTTAACTCACCGCACAAGACAGATACCACACTCCCCAGTCTACACAAACACAGAACTGGTTGCAGGATGGAGCATCTCCCTAAGCATGCTGGGGTGTTTTCTATAGGTCTTAATGAGCCCACTTACTTCAGTTGGGCTCATTACCTCTTCCCCTGCAGGACTCCCAGTACTCCCCCTAGTGGTAAAGGTCAGCATAAAGCCTGAATCTAGGGCATACATATTTTCCATCCTGGATGCAACCAGGTGTTTTTACCTGCCTGCTGTCACAATATATATATATATATAATTTTTTTTTTTTTTTTTTTTTTTTTACCAAAAACATGTAGCAGAATACATATTGGCCTAAAGTGATGAAGCAAATAGTTTTTTTTTTCTTTATTGGGTATGTTTTATAGCAGAAAGTATAAAATATTGTTTCTTTTTTTCAAAATTGTTGGTCTTTTTTTGTTGATAATGCAAAAAAAAACCTCAGAGGTGATCAAATACCACCAAAAAAAAAACTCTATTTGTGGGAAAAATTTATTTGGGTACAGTGTCACACGCAAATGTCAGTTAATGTAACACAGTGCCGTATTGCAAAAAATGGCCTGTCATGAAGAAGGGGGGGTAAATCATCTGAAGGTCAAGTGGTTAAGTAGTGGTAGTGTATGGATGATTTTTGGAGAATAAGGATATAGTTTAGTGTTACTTTAAATGCCTCTGTCTAACTTTTATTATATACATAAGGACCCTGGTAACTTCGGAAACCTGGGGTACTGTAATGTGCAAATTTACCTGAGAAGGTTATAAATTGACCCACCTTTTTTCACGACTCCCTATTAGTTCCTGAAAGTGACAGACAGGTTAATGGGTGGTTACTAGATATGTAATAAAGTTCCTGGTCTACCCCCCTCCTTCATCAACAAAATAAAAAATAAAACATATATTATAATTGACTTTATATATTTTTTTTTTTTGTTTAGTTAGAAAAAGACGAAAAGGAAAGAAGGTCAAGGTGAATAATGAAATACAGGTAAGATTTTATTAACATAAGTAGTATCTATACTTTTAGGCAGACCTGCCAACTGTATGGACATGGGTTAGTTGAAATATATCAGAATGGGGCTTGGTTGGATAAAGACACTGGCTGTATGTAATGCTTTATAAGAATCCAAAGTCTTTCTGACAAATGAATACATTGACAGAAGTGAGGGACAGAAGAAATGAGTGTTGGGCCTGTGGAGGAAAAGGATAGGTAAGAGGGACGATGGTGTAGTCAAGCCTAGAGACCAGTAGGGACAGAATCCATTCCAGACAAAAGAAAGTGAGAAAGAAACCAGGGGTACCAAACAGCAAGGTATTTTTACATTGTATCAGACAACTGAGCCTCTACTTTTTTGTGCAACATAGACTGCGTGATCCTTGATTTAGTTTCAACTATAGAAAAATTGGGAGATTTCCACGCTTTACCAATCCTCTGCTTAGCAGCAGTATGGACATGGACCATAAGTTTAAATTGTACTTTAAACACCCCAGACGGTCTGACACAGAGAAGGGCATACTTTGCTGTGAGAGGGACTTCCTGGCCTATCAATGTAGTTAAAAGTGAAAAGATAGCAGTCTAGAATTGCTTGTTGGCAGGGTTTACTGAGGGGCCCTGGAGAAGCGGAGTGCTCATGCCCTTGCAAGTGAAGGCAGCCCTCTCCATTATGAGTGGCACTACTTCTGAGCAGACATTTAAGTAACTTTAGTGTGGATCACTCTTTTCTAGAACTAAACACCTCACATACCAGTTCATTAGCACACTTCTCCTTTATGTGCAGCACTTCTGAGTTGGTGCCGTGTAGCGTGCATTGAACTCCACCAACCCAGCAAACTTTCACCTCATCCCAGTGACATTGATACACATGTTCAACTCTTCTTCTCCACTTCTAAATCTGTATCCCAGGAAGCTCTCTAGCATTACTGACTTGTGCTTTAATATTCCGAGGCCTTACAGGCCTTACCCCATCTTCCGTGACTTCCAGGCTGGGTCCTTAGGATGCCCCAGTACTGCAATCGGACCCAAGTTGGGCTACCAATCTTTAGGGAAGGAATCAAGCACACAGGCTCCTTTGTAACTGGGGACCTCCGTCACCTGTGCCAAGTCACCTCAGGTTCCTGACTGGCTAGCTGCTATAATGCACATAGGCACTAGTACTGTAGTCATTTGAAATGATAGCCCATGCTATACAATTAAACAATATTAGGCACCTGCCTACAAGCTTGGGGCATAACCACCATGTGTGATAGAAGATTGTCATTGCTTATTTTATTTTTGTTATAACAGGCTCCACCCAATGAGGTTCTACTGGAAGGCAACGTTCCTGTAGAAGACGTGGATGATCAGGATATCACTATGCAAGGACTGCCTGTGGCTCAGGAGCAAGGGAAAGACTATCACATGTCACAGGAGGAAAAATGATGGTACATGATGCTCAAGCAGAAGTTAAACGGATGCCTATGTTTTTAATACTATTACAAAGGCGTCACTCATAAGACTGGAGCCAAATCAAGAAGTAATGTAAATAGATGGTTATAGTTGAAAAATATTGTTGGCTTCAGGTCAAGATGAGATTTGTCTGCATGTGAGAGACTAGCACGACCAGGGCAAAATAAAAAAATTCTGTGTGTAAATACTAAACTGCTCATAAGGTATCTATACACATGAAGGATAAGACAGTGTTTCTACGTAGGGC
Source organism: Lithobates clamitans (assembly GCA_037952925.1). NCBI lineage: Eukaryota > Metazoa > Chordata > Amphibia > Anura > Ranidae > Lithobates > Lithobates clamitans. Next base: position 1,930,486 of record JBBGZY010000725.1, on the reverse strand, counting down.
TTTGGATTTCTCACGTATCCGGTTGTATGCATATCTACTGCATAGAACATCCTGTCTATTTAATATCCAGGTAGACATATAGCAGCCTCTGAAGTTATCTATGTCCCGCAACCAAGCCATGCATGTGCAATAAGTACTTTCTGAAGCTCTTTTTGAATTCTGAAACTTCCCTTTGATAGGATGTAACTGATAGGGGAAGCTTCCTACCTACAGCAAAGAGATAGGTCTAGGATTGCAAGCATTAAATGTTATTGCCTGAGAGGTCAGGTAGGACTGCCGGCTCATCTTGAAACTTATGAGGTACACAAGCTTTTTTAAAAGTTAAAGTCCACCTTTTACAAAATAATAATACATTTGCAGAAAAAAATGTGCTATTATTATTATTATTATTATTTTTTATTTTTTGCAAATGAGCATTTGCAACCGCAATCAGTGGACTGCGGGCGAAATGTCAGGCCCTTGTAGACTCTACTTAAAGCTTTGTCTGTACTAAGGTATGCACTTTCAGTTAGATAGCTAGAGAAAGTATCAATGGACCTTGAGTGCACCACACTTTAGTTCCATTGAAATTACTTTTGTCCGCCAAGGAGATTGCGATGTCACCGCCACGTCTCTTCACCTCGTCCAATCAGAGAGCGCAGCCACTGTGCCATCAATTGCTGCCACTGTGCCATCAATTGCTGCCACTGTGCCCATCAAGCGCAGCCACTGTGCCCATCAAGCGCAGCCACTGTGCCCATCAAGCACAGCCACTGTGCCAATCAAACGCAGCCACTGTGCCCTCAAATGCAGCCACTGTGCCCTCAAATGCAGCCACTGTGCCCTCAAATGCAGCCACTGTGCCCTCAAATGCAGCCACTGTGCCATCAATTGCAGCCACTATGCCCATCAAACGCTGCCACTGTGCCCAAACGCTGCAACTGTGCCATCAAATGCTGCCACTGTGCCCATTAAGCGCTGCCACTGTGCCCTCAAATGCTGGCACTGTGCCATCAATTGCAGCCACTGTGCTTAAACGCAGCCACTGTGCCATCAAATGCTGCCACTGTGCCCTCAGATGCTGCCACTGTGCCCATTAAACGCTGCCACTGTGCCCATTAAACGCTGCCACTGTGCCCATTAAACGCTGCCACTGTGTCATCAAATGCTGCCACTGTGCCCATTATATGCTGCCAGCGTACCCATCAAATGCTGCCAGTGTGCCCATCATATGCTGCCAGTGTGTCCATAAAATGCTGCACTTACCTTAGTAAGGTGTCCTCTTCTCCGGCGTCTCCTCTCCAGTGAGCTTCTCTGTCCCACTTCTGCCAAAGCGCTGAGCATCCATCCTGGCACTTTGGCCAATCAGGAAACAGGTCTCACTGACCTGCCTCCTGATTGGCGAGGAGGCAATGCAGTGTGAAAATAACGAATATTAATTCGCTATGGTCACACAATTGGGTGGGATCAGGGCACAATCTCTGCCCCCTGAGCCCACCATTTTTTTGGCTCCAGTCAGGTGCTTCAAAAAAATACACTTGCACCCGCCATAGGAGTCCATGCATCCAACATCCTGATTGATAGGGAGGCGGCAGCAGGAATAGGGGGGGGTGGCGCCCGTGCGCCCACAATGCACAGCCCACCACTGGCAGAGCTAGCAATCCCCTGTGTTCACTAATCTGCAGGGCAACCACTTGGCACAGGACACGGAAGCTATCAGTGATCGCCGTAGTAACAGTGCCTACTACAGTGATTTCCACCGGGGATCAGCCAGATATGACACATGCATACTTGCATTGGTTGACACTGGACCAATGTAACTGTCCATAAATATGCAAACATAAACTTTAGCTTTTAAGCAGGTGTATTGAATTAAAATTAAAGGTGTAGTCAGTAAACCTTTTTCCAGCTGAAGTCCAAATCTCATATCTGGGCTATTATTCAGTATATACTGTATGTAGTCATTGTACATCTATCAAAAAATAGACCCTCATCACTGTCCCCCCTTATATCAGGTGTTCCCATTACAGTACCCTTTTACACCAGGTGTCCCTATTACAGTGTCGTCTTATATTAGGGACGCCTCCTTACATAGGTGTCCCCATCACAATGCCCCATACCTTTTGGTGCCAGGCAAGAGCCAGGAGGCAGAGGTGGCTGCATGTAAAGGTGGAGGAAGTTCCACTTCCTTCCTCATGTTATGTTGGCGGCCAGCCATGCATATGACATCATTGGTTGTTAGAATGCCAGCCATCCTAGCAACCAATGATTACAGAGGAGGGGGAACCTGCGGTCAGGATTGTCTGGCAGTCCAGATAGGACTGTCACTCGGTTTGGGTCTGGACCTTGGTCCGCCATTTAGTGATAGGTGTACCTATGGTCAAAATTTAAAATATATTCATTTCCACATAATATTTCAATTAGGTCTAGCCTACAACTATTAATCTGATTGACCTTGAAATTTGAAAACATACTTTTTGAAGAATTCCACACATTTACTTCCTTGAATTTGGTGATATGTATTCACTATGCCATGTCAGTAAGCACTTTTGTGTCACAGATTGCACAGAGCCTGTCTTCGGAACTACAGAGGATAGTTTCATGAGGCCCAGTCCGTACAGACACCAGATCACATCTGCTTGCAGATACCAAGGTACTATGGGACATGTAGTCCTTACAAATGGAAAGTAAACAGCAGAGGAGAAGCTGCAAAGCATGCAGGGAATCCAGGAAATTGTAGAAAGATGTACAGTAGATAGGCAGAACTCACAATATTAAAGAAGATTTTCATATAAGCTTATATTGGATTGTCAAAAATAACTGATTGTATTGTATTGATTCTATTGTTATTACAATTCTGATGTTATAAAATAAAAATGTATGCTGTGACGATAGATATCCTTTAAATCATCCCTTCCTTTCAGTATCCTCTCAAAATTGTGTTTGAGTATAAATAACTAATATCAGTGGTTTGGGTAATTTATGCAATTCATGAAGAAATGTAAGAAATAAATGTGTGTGTACCTTAACATAACGAGTTAAGTGATATTTTTATTGGTTAATTAAAGAGGACCTTTCAGTAACCTTTACAAGTCTGCATGAGTAAATTCCTGACTTATCACAATATACAGCTGTGCAGATAATGAGGTCTGCGGAACCCAGAACTGAACAAGAAACACAGGACAGCATTATTGCTCTGAAATTTGCAAGCCCAGGCAGAGGCATTTTTAAAATACTTTTTTTTTTCTCTGACCCCAGGACACAATTAAAAGGGTTCTAAAGCCTTGATGTTTTACCTGAATGCAAAACTTCCCGGTAACTATTTCCCTCCCCCCTTCTCTAAACATATACCTGATGCTGTCAGTGATCCAGTGCTGTGCCCGGCTGCAGTCTTCTCTCCCCCTCTCTTCCTCTTCTCACAGGGACACAGACAGCAGAAGGAGTTATTGGCTCCTGCTGCTGTCAGTCAAATCCTGTGAGCAGAGAGAGGGGAAGGAAATAATCCTGGACAGCCGCACACCAATACAACACCTTTAATTGTAAATTAAAATCCAAAACAGTCAGTCCATATGATGCAGGGGCAGAGGCGAATAACTAACGCGTTTCACACCGTAGGTTTTGCTTAATCACAGCTGAGAGAGGGGGGTGGGCCGAGCTACAGCTACACTGTGTGTGTCTATAGACGCACACAGAGCAGCTCGGGATCAAGCCTGCAGGTGTGCCAGAACAGGAAGCGGCTTCCTATGGTGGCATACCGAGAAGAGGAGGAACAAGGATCACTGACGGGGGACCCCAGAAGAGGAATATCAAGGCTGCTCTGCAAAACCATTGCACCGAGCAGGTAAGTATACCATATTTATTATTTTAGGAAAATAAAAATTGAGCATTTACAATCACTTAACCTACATCCTTTTCAGCAGAGACCTTCCCTTAAGCTTCACAGGACTTTCGGCAGTGCTATTAAGACTTTTAACTACAATGTAAACAGTCATTATCAGCACCTAAACATAACATTGCAACCCAGAAATTTGTAATGACATATTGTAAAACTAATAACAGGTTTCTAGTTTATAACGTCCTTGACACGATCCAGGCGCAAGTAATTAAATCCATTAGCAGAGGCTATATGGCATAAACTAGTCTACCCTGCAGTTAAAGCAGGGCTCCACCCAAAAGGGGAAGCTCCACTTGTTTGTTTCCTCCCCCCTATGCTGCTGCATTTGTCACTTTTCCGGGGCGGGGGGGGGGGGAGCGGATACCTGTTTTTGACAGGTAAGCGTCCCAACTTCTAGGAGACCCTGCCGTGGCCCCCGGAAGTTCGGCCCCCCTCCTCCTTCTCCCGCCTGCGGGCCATTTACAAAGCGCAGTGCACTTTGTGCATGCACAACACCCGAGAGCCGTCAGCTGGGGTGCCGACATTGCGGGATCTCTGGACAGGTAAGTGTCCTACTATTAAAAGTTAGCTGATGCAGTATTTTTATGTAAGGGCTGGAGCTCCTCTTTAAAGAGTAAGTTCACCTTTACAGAAATATTTGTAAGGTGAACTTACACAGGATCCCCTCCTTGCCCCCCCTCCTCGGTCCCGCTGACCTGTACCATGGAAATCTCTCGTTCTGAGCCCTGGTATAGTAGCGTCAGGAGTCCAGGGCTTAGAAATCCCCTCAGCTGAATGTCCAAAACGTACCTCGTCAGGAAGGACGTTTTGGAGCATTTTAATTGGTCGGCAACGTCACATGGGCGCCGCTGACCAATCAGCAGCCGCATAACTCGCCCTGTCAGCTGATAAGACGCATGGATGCCGAGGGGTTTTCTAAGCCTCCGGACTTCTGATGCGGATATACCGGGGCTCAGAACGGGAGATTGCCGCGGTCCAGGTCAGCAGGACCGGGGGGGGGGGAGGGGGCGAGGAGGGGGTCCTGTGTTTACCTTACAGATTTTTCTGTAAAGGTGAACTTACCCTTTAAGTGATAAACATTTTGAGTACCTTGACCCCAAAATGCTCCATCCTAAACTACCATAACCAAAATCTACACGTAATTCAAAAATACTGATAAAATAAAGCTATGGTAATAACAAACACCTACATTACTATCAAGCAAATACCAAACACCCCTATATCACAAAGTACCGGAATGGGGCACCTTACTTCCTCTGGGAAATCCACTTGTACGAGATCCCTCATGATTGGTCTCTCATGAACCCTTTCACACTGGGGCGGTTTGCAGGCGTTATTGCGCTAAAAATGCCGCCTGCAAACCGACCCAAAACAGCCGCTGCTGTTTGTTCAGTGTGAAAGCCTGAGGGCTTTTACACTGAAGCGGTGCGCTGGCAGGAGAAGAAAAAAACTCCAAGCAAGCCGCATCTTTGGAGCGGTGAAGGAGCGGTGTATTCACCGCTCCTAAACCGCTCCTAAACCGCTCCTGCCCATTGAAATCAATGGGGCAGCGCGGCTATACCGCAGGAATATGCGAGCGGTTTTAACCCTTTTCCGGCCGCCAGCGGGGGTTAAAACCGCACCGCTAGCGGCCGAATACAGCCGCAAAAACGACGGTAAAACAGCGCTAAAAATTGCGATGTTTTACCACCGACACCCCCACCGCCCCAGTGTGAAAGGGGCCTTAAAGCGACACTAAGATCTGGCAAAAAAAAAAAAAAATTCTATTGATAAAATTATAAAAGTGACATTAAAGAAGTGCTTGATGAAGTATGATCAAACATTTTAGAACTCCTAATTCCCCCAATTGGGTCGGCGATGCCGTCTAGAAATTCCACTAAAAACTGGTGCAACTGCAGCTCTGGAAAAGACGCACATATGCCAAGAATAATTCTGAAGGCCAATGACTCTGATAATCCAGTTCAGACTTATCCTACATTGAATTAGACTCTGCCACACCTAAAGACCAGGAAAATGTCATTTGTATTCCCATTTATTTTACTGTTAATATCTTTTCTGTAAAGTCTTTGTCTGTAAATATTTTGTCTGTACCATTTTTCTTGTCTTTTCATTAAATTATATCTAAAATCATTAAGTCTTATTCTTATTGTCCTACACTAAAACTTAAAGAATCCTATACTTTATATTTTAACCTCTGTTTTATCCCTGTCCAGCTTGACAGCGTGTATTACAGATGTTTCCTTAAATTCCGAATTGCTATGGCAGAAGTGCGTGTTTCTGTGAAAACATATGGTGGCAGCTGTTTTGTGTGTGTGTGTAAAGGGCTAACTGCAGAGTCACCTGACCTCAGTGTCGATTGTTCTCAGTCTGCTGGTACTTAGATTGTTAGCTAGAAAATCTATGTGCAGGCTGAGAGTGCCATTGTCATATACTGGTGACAGCAGCAGGTTAATTACCTGGCAATCGTCGCATATTCATGGCTGTAGCTGGAATTTGACACCACCATTGTTACAACAGTGACAGTATCATTTTTTTAAACGCTGCACATTTTATTATTCATCAGTTCTCCATTTTTGGCTAGAAAAGTATTTAAAACAGTAGGATATTCTATATTTTCTGATAACAGAGACCCTGTTGAATAAAAAGACGATAGTTGCAATTCTTTATGCTGCACAACATTTGCATAATTGTAATGAATTTTATAATCCCCAATTTTTTGTACAAAATAAAAAATGAGATGTGTTGAGTAAATAGATGCAAAATGTATCAGGCACACTTAGGCTACCCAAAATAATCAATGTGCCTTTACAGCGCATCAGTTTAGAGCAGGGGTCTCCAAACTTTCTAAACAAAGGGCCAGTTTACTGTCCTTCAGACTTTAGGTGGGCCAGATAGTGGCCATTGGAAGTAGAAAAGGTCCCGTCGACAGTGGGAAAAAAACAATGCCCCATGGTTAGTGTCAGTGGGGGGAATTGTGCCTCATCATTGGTATCATTGGGAGGCATTGTGTCCCATCATTGCAGCCATTGGACCCCATTGTTAGTGTCATTGGGAGAAATTGTGCCCCATCTTAGGGGTCATTGGGAGAAATTGTGCCCCTTCATAGGTGTCATTGGGAGGAATTGTGTCCCATCATTGGTGTCATTGGGAGGAATTGTGTCTCATCATTGGTGCCATTGGGAGAAATTGTGCCCCATTATTGGTGTCATTAAGAGGAATTGTGCCCCTTCATTGATTTCAGTGATCATGGGGCGTGATCCTCGAGATCAACAGAAGATCAGTGTGAGCGAGGAGGATATTCATGGTTTAGTCCACTCCCAGAGCCAGCAGAGAGAGTAGGTGGGTGTAGAGGTGGGCAGGATATCTTGTGACATCACGACTCTGCCCATGTACTGTGACAAATGGATAAAAGACTTCAGTTCTGATCCACAGCCAGGTGACTGGCGTAAAATGTGGGAGGCCCTGTTCAAATCCTTTCGCAATGTCCTCGCTCTTGGAAATTATTTTAAAGTTATGTGTCATTGGTACTCTACCCCAGCTAGGATCACAAAATGTCTACCATCCTACCTGTCCAATTGCTTCCGAGGTTGCCCAGATTTGGACGATTTGAAACTTATATGGTGGACCTGTCCTAAAGTCTGGAGGTTTTGGATCAGGGTGTACACAATGGTCAATACGGTCCTCCACGTGAATTTGCAGAGAGACCCATAGGAGGCACTTTTACATTAACCTATCACAGATGCTACCCATCAGGAACGTAGTCTAATCACCCATACTTTTATGGAGATGAACCAAACTATAGCGCAGTCTTGGAAGACACCGCTTCTTAGCGCTGAAGAGGTTAAGAACCAGGTTCACGGTATGCTCAGCTTAAGAATACCCTGTGGTACCCTTCTCCTTTTTCCCCTCCCCCATCCTGTTCTTTCTTTCTCTGTTTTCTCTGTAGCTTGTCCTTATGTGCTTCCCTCTCCCACTGCTGAGCTCATGTAGGGTCCAGATGTACAGGGTAGGCCATGGCCGCCTAAATTATTATTATTTTTTTCCCTTAGGCGAGGCCCTCCACCCATATCTTTAATTTGTGCTATAGAATTGTAAAGACATTGTGGTTTTGACTGCACAATATTGCCACCATATTCTGGGTGCCGTTTCCTCTCTGGAATCTTTTTGTGCACATATGATCCTTAAGTCTTAGATATTCATCCCATTTTTACAAATTGATGCTTTGCAAGTTTTGTATTACCCATTTTCTATTACAGTATTAGACTGTTGTTGCTCTCATTTTGCATTCAGAGAGGAATGTTTGTACAATTTGTACAATTTAAGTGCACACTTAGTTTTTGTAATGCTTTATTTCTCTTTTTATATTGGAAAACTTAAAAAAAAACTTAGTAAAAGAAAATCTGCTGCTCAACATCAGCAAAACGAAATAGTTGATAGTTGATCTTAGAGGAGCGATATTAAGGTCCATGCCCATCTGTGTTTATAGAGGATGCAGAAGTTAAAGTGGGGGTCCACCTATCTATCGTTTTTTTTTTTTTTTAGTTCATTCACAAACTTTTCTTCTCAGCATTACATACTCACATATTGTGTGTAATATGTCTGCCTGTGTCAGATTTCGTCAGAAAGAATAACTTATATTATTCACTGCAGGCGGTTTCCATCTTCATTGTGGGCATTTGAAGCCCACAAGCATTTATTTCCTGGATGTGGTGAATGCTGTGCTCCCAGCATTCACTGCTCGTTCCCGCACATGCTCAGTGGCATCCTGGGAAGCCTGAGACTAGCTCCCAGGAGTCTGGGAGAGGCTAGAAACACACCTACTCCCACGGGAGGAGAACCAGGAAGTGCAAAGAAGAATAGAAAAATAAAAGGTAATTACGGCTATTTAAATTTTTTTAAACGGCATGTCAGCATCTAGGCAAGGAAGAGAATACACACAGATATTGTTCAAAATATCTGTATGTATTCTCTTTAAGCGAGTGAATCCTTTTTGGTTTTTCGAAACATGTATTACATAAGATCTTTCATGGACAACACATATATCCACCTTGGTGGGAAAGGAACAACAATATCTGCACTTTCTGAGGACACATAAGAGGACCAAACCATTAAGAACTCAGCTTTAAGATATAATGGTGCAGTAGAGGGTATTGTGATGGTGTGCATGGTTCAGGACAGTGAAGTACTGGGTTCCAAAAATTGCACAGGACATTATAGAAATCAAGATGCTCAGTATCAAAGATATTGATATTGAAGATATTGAAGAGAGGAAGTGTCTTTGCAGAGCTCATGGCATTTTTGATGGATAATATTCATTCCAATTATAGCTTATTTAATTTGTTGCCTTCAGGCAGCTATTATAGAAGTATTAGTTGCCATACCACCAGATTGTAAAGTGTTTTTTCCCTAGGGCTATGAGACTTTTAAACCAAGTTTAAATATCATAATTGCTTATAGTAGTGCATTGAAGGAAGCTGTATATATATATATATATATATATATATATATATATATATATATATATATATATATATATATATATATATATATATATATATATACAGGTATTTGAACAGAAAAGGTAATTAGCCAAATGATCAGACAGGAGGTAACTAAAACTTGCAGTTTACAAAACAGGTGCAGTTGGAATCAATAATGCACAATAGGTTTGAGATGGCAAAGAGCATGCATACAATGCAGAATAATACAAAACATTATGAAAGTTTCACAAACATGGATTCCTCACAACAATGCAGCTCAACCAAGGTAACATTTGGCTGCATAGCAGGACTCTAGCTGAGAATCACTATTTAAGCATACCTCCTAACTTTCTGAGCTGAGAAAAAGGGACACTTTTATGCACAAAGTATGTAGGTAAAGAACATGCCTCTGCCACAAGGCCTGTTACGCAGACCACAGATAATAATAATATTCAATACAATCATTGGTTTATCCAAAATTTGTTTTTCAAGATTACTTTTACTTTAAACAGGCTTTTAAAATAACAAATGCAATAAATTAAAGGTTGGGTGAAAGGTTTAGTGTAATAGGAAATTTTCATAGTCAAATAATGCATTTTTAGTTATCTATAAAAAGAGCAATGACTGGGGAGGAAAGAGGGAACAAGAGATTTGGTTTCAAATGTGGGGCCATTGGGAATTATGCCTATGTAAACCAGTTCAGAACACAAATGGCTACTGCAAATAACCTCATATACAGTATCCCACTCATTGAAGTCCAAGGTAGCTCTGGTAAAACAGGTGGACAAAGAACAAAGGGCCACCCCACTAGAAATGGAGTACTCTAGTAGCAATTGGCAGTTGGAGGAGGTTGCTGCCAGCAGGAGCTGGGTCTGCTTGAGAAGCTTCTTGCTATTAGGCTCCAACCCAGCTGCCCACATGCCAGTTAGTGGAGAGTCTCTCAACTGGCTGCATATAACTTGCCCAGCTACATCTGTCTTTTCTGGTGTGGCCTGTCTGAGCAGCTAGTTGGGGAAATCTGAAACATTTATCTTCCCTGTGCATGTCCAAGGACCCAGAGAGTTGTGTGAGAGTTAAAGGGCCTGTGCCCACACCTGAGCTACACCCCACTTGGAACTTGCTGTCCCTTTACAAATTTTCTAATCATTTAAATTCATTTTGCTTAAAGTGTACAGGGGGTCTCTCGCAGTTAGTCTTTGGGAGTGTCCCAAGGACTGAGTCTCAGTTCCATCTTCTGGGGCAAGAGGTGACATGTCTCTATCATCAGGTACCTTAGTAGATGCTGCTTCAGAGGGCTGCAGAGCCGAGCATGGACTTGAACTGGGTGACCATTGGGTTGTGTAATATTGTCAGGATTCATGGCTTCTCCTGGGAGTCTTGGAGATAATAGTGACAGAGCAGGCGGCAACAATTATTGACCTTCTGGTGAGAGAGAAATTTGTGGCTCATGAGCTTGGACAGATTCTTCAAAAGCCCCTTATGGGCCTCTCTCTTGGTCTCAATGAAGTTGAGTACTTTGGGGTATAGGCATTCCAAGTTTTCTTGGATTTCTTCCCCACAGATATTGTAGACTGTCAAAGTTTGATGCTTCTAACTCGACTTACTACACCCATGACTGTTTTTTACCAATATGTTGTACTTCGGACAGAAGTCACTTCTGAATACAGGAAGTCAGTGTGTTCAAGTTCTTCTATGGGCACTATGGGCCATAGGTGTTTGGGCCCCCCTGAAAGTATGGCGAAACATAACAAGGTAGAGTGAGTGGCCTGTTGAGGAATGCACTTTATGTTTGTATTTTTAGCAATTCAGCTTAGTAATAGGTCCATTGTCTTCATTTTTCATGAGCTAAGCCTTTTAGCACTTGCAATTGAATCTCTCACATGCCTCATTGCCTTATGGATCATACAAGGTACTGCACAACGTCTTAATGTCTAGTTAGTGAAAATAGGGTCTCTGGTTTAAATGTATCTACTGTGGACGGTCATAAGGAAGGCAGAAGTGCTTTCACACCATCTGGGTGGCAGTCTTGGTGGTCTGATCGCAGATTGGTACTGCCAATGCAAACTTGGTAAAGTGGTCCACTGTGACTAGAACATGATTGGTATCCATCTTCTAATATGTTGAGTGTAAGAAAGTCAATGGTCAGTATTTCCAGTGGGGCAGACAGACGTGTTCCAAGTCAAAGGTTTACTTTATTAAAAAAATGTACGCTAAAGGGTAAAATCCCTAAACCAGCAGCTAGAATACCATTAGATACAAAATGGTAATCTCAAATAAACCCAAACTCAAGTGCAGTGCTCATGAAACGAAACCAAAACAAAACTCATATCTGTCCAGTTTATGTGTCTAAAGTAGAATGTCTATGCAAACAAAGGAACTCAGCCGTGAATTGTAAATTAAATGATCTTCATAAAATGTTAAAAACTCCTCCAGGTGAAAAAAAATAACACATTCCGTGCTCCCATACCAGTGCCCAGATCAAAGGCATACCGCACTTGATAAGATATTGATAAGATAGGAGTCCATCCCCTGTGAAAATGAATAATATAGAAATAGGGCAGGTAAGATGATCCACATAATACTGGGCTTGGAAAAGCAATAATGGTAAACAGAAATTCTGGGCGATGTAGTCATAATGAAAAACATTGTTGTCATCTTCTCATTCCCCCATGCTTCTCTCTCCTATCTGTATTCTCCCTCCCTCTTCCTTCTTCGGAATCTCTGCTTTATGGGTCTCTGAGGCCTCCTCTGATTAAATGATTTCTTCCTTTTCAGCAGAAAAACTAATAAGAGCCTCGAAGGATTTTTCTTTTGACTTGAAAAAAAAGAACAAATATCTTAATTTGCATCCACCCTGCAAACTAATTGGTGGAAAATGAAACTGGTGAAGCCGCTTAATTAAATGAGGACAGAGTGAAATCCGACCAGATCCTGATTAGCTAGCACATTAATTCAGTTTGTGTGAATTTAGATGAGGAGGGAGCGGAGGAGAGGAGGGAACGTTAGACATGGGATGTAGAGAGGTTAGTAGAGGCCGCAGAACACAATCCACAAGTCATCACACAGCTAAAGTGACATGGAACAGCAGGAGGAGATGTACGTGTTTTGACACCATCATAAAATTAGAAGCCGGGTTTCAATTGTTTTAACTCTTTGGGTTCTTAAGATTTCCCTGGCTGGTGAAGGGCTTAATAGATTACAAAAACTTAACTGTGATTCCCAGTCTTCATCAACTTGGCAGCTGCAGTGGATTTCCTCAAATAGGAACAGCTGTTCTGCTTAGAAATCCATTGATGATAATTATCATCTGCATATTTTCACTTGAGGAGGCGCTATAACGGGCCTGTTTAGTGGAAGGAATCAGCGAGAGAACATTATCAAGCACGAGTAATTAAACTGTATGCTGTTAAAGGAGCCCATGTGGGAAAGAACTTCTTATGTGAGCAATCTTAAGACCTACTTTCTCAAAGGAATATAGTATGGATCAAGAATAAATATAATGGGAGGAATTTACTAAAATGAGAGTAGCTGTGCATAGTAACCGATCATCTTCAGCTTGTTCAATTCATTTTTTGAAAATGAAAGGTAGAAGCTGATTGGTTGCCATGCACATGCTCTATCCAGATTCTGTCTGCTTCAGTCTTAGTAAATTCTTCTCAATGCATGAAGGGCTCCTGTGTGAAAGTCTAAACGGGTTCCACAATAGTTACTATGTGAGGCACAAGCCTCAAAGTAAAAGAGTTAGCCAAATCCAGAAAGCAGTGGGCAGGACTGAGTGTGGTCAACTGCTGATTAAAAAGCTACAGGCTTGCGAATCAACGTTCGCATTACTAATAGCCACACTCCCTGCACTATCCTCTCACCCCACTGTGGCACAAGCAGTAAATCTATGCTGTCACCCCATCACAATAAGTTGCATGAGATCGACTTCAATGTGAGGATCAACAGGTATTTGTGAGTCTTTGCGAGAGGAGAGCTGAAAGTGCACATTAATTAACATTTAAAGTGGTTTCAAAGTCTCAAGGTTTTTTTTGCTTTGGGTAAAAAACCTGCTACAACCAGTCTCCCCCTCCAGCCCCCAATACTTACCTGAGCCCCATCTTGATTCAGTGATGTGCATGAGAGCAGTGGTTCTCCTGGGTCTCTACCTCCTCATTGGCTTAGACACAGCAGAGAAAGCCATTGGCTCACGCTGCTGTAAATTACAGCCAGTGAGCCAATGAGGAGGGCGCGGGCGGGGCCGAGTCACTCTCTGTGAGTGAATGGACACTCAGATCATGGCTTGGGAAGGGCCTGCATGAATGCCTCCATAGCAAGCAACTTTTTATTGGGGCAATTGGCAGGGAGGAACCAGGAGTACCGGCGGGGGACCCTAAAAGAAGAGGATCGGAGATGCTCTGCTCAAAACCATTGCACAGAGCAGCAGAATATCACATTTGGTATTTTTTTTAAATATATTTTTGTTTTAGAATCACTTTAAAGTGAACTTATGACTAAAGTTAATTTACATATTCTGAACAAGTGGTAAAAGCACTTTCAAACGAGTGCTCATTCACCTCTGTGGCTATAGGAATTGTGCAGAGTCATTATCAAAGTTCAAAATAGAGGCACTGAAATCTCAGCTATTTCTATATCTCAGCAGATCTTGGCAGTGGATAATTTTCTGTTTTCAGAGTCAGTTCACGCTGCCTCTGGATGCAATAACAATCTGTGCTATGGCCTCATACAAACAGGCTGATTAGCTGCAGGCAGGTTGCGTGCTGCCAAAACTCAGCAGAAACGTCGACCCTGTCTGCGTCCAGGGTTGGTCAGAAGCTCTATTAGCATGTAGCCTCTCAGATGATTGGTTACATCATGCGAATAGCGACGGTGCTGGTTATTGATTTGTACACATTACAGACTAGATAGCTGAAGCACACAGCCAGGATGAAGCACTATAGAGTAAAACGGGTTGAGCAGAGTTAAGAGTGCTGACATCACGCTGCCACATGGTTTGTTGTGTGGCGGCCATACTTGTAAGTGCCGATAATTGCTATTTGCCTTTTCAGTGTTTTATATTGTATGCTGGATTGCTTATACTAATAAATACTACACTATGAGGACTATACCTGGCTCAGTTTGGTGAGCATTTGTTCTACACAGTTCTGTAATCTACCTCTCCGTTTTGGGTGGTGAAACTTGGCCAGTGGCACATCCAGTGTAATAAGGGGACTGCTTCCAGAGGAGACGTGGAGTTGCCTGGGTGACCACATTAAGCGTATTTGCTGCTTATGACGCAGCCATGTGCTCTGGTGAGTCTGGAGTGTTGGTGGTGAATGCACAGTGGAAGTTTACGGTTCACTTGTTGGATTCAGACAAATACCAGGGGAGAAGCACTGCACTTTATTTATAATATTTAGTGATATCACTTGTATGTGTAGTTGTACGGACTGATCATTCTTACCACGTAGAAGATCTTTGGACTTTATGAATGAATTATACACTTTTTATTTTTAACTTGTATCTATTTTTGGGTGGATTTATATTGTTTTTATTGTTTATTACATCATTTTAGAATTAGATTCCTTTAGGCGCTGCACTTTATATTTATTTTATTTACTTAGGCATGTTTAGCATATTGACCTCTTGTGCTAGCTGCTACTGTCTCCCCCTGAGCAGATTTAGTACATCACTGTCTATTGTTCCTGTTCCTTTTTCCTCTAAAGACCGGCAGTTAAGGGAGGCAGTACTGAGACAGCAGGAGCCAGCAGTATTGAAAGTTGTAAACTGCAATTGCTGAGGTAAGAATTTTATCAAATAGTGAAAAAGAGTTTTTTGTCAGCCAGAGATCTGGGGAGCAAGGCACCCAATCCCAAAAGTTACAAAGTATATGAAGTAGCAAATTGGGAGATTTTTAAAGGTGCCAGACACACCTTAATGTGTTCTTCCTGTTTTCAGTGAATATCTTGTACAGTAATTAAAAAAGGCTCCTGAAGAAGCCATCTTCTGGCGAAACATGTTGAGCAATAATCGCTGTACCATATACCTGGATCACATGTGATCTTTATTCTTAGTCTTTTTTACTAAGTATTTTAAAAATATTCTAAATAAAATTTAATATGAATTTGAAATCATGATGTAGTTCATTGTCTGTGTCTGGCACCTTCAAAAGTTTTGCTTTTTCATACATTTTATCAAATAGTTTACAGAGGAATGTGTATTTTAATAGCCTCATAAAAAATGCTGAGCGTTGAATGCTAACAATAACCATTTTATGCAAGGGCTTTTCTGATTGGAAACAAATTGAATGACTTGTTTGGGTTTGTCCCTACATTGCATAGTTTGGGTAAATCTTGGGGTAAGTTCACACGGCCAGCTGGTGGGGTACAAAACGGACAGTTCATCATTTTTACCGAACATGACCATCCACCTTCAAGTAACATGAGGAATGTGGAAAGTCCCATGGGAACTATATCTACTGTATCTCACAAAAGTGAGTACACCCCCACATTTTTGTAAATATTTTATTATATCAATACTAAATAGAGCCAAAAAATGGGGTTGAAAGAGAAGCAAAAGCAGGGACTTCTCCAACAGAGTCTTGCCTCTTTCAGGAAAAAGAAGGACTGTTGCGGTACCATAAGGAAAAGACTTGTTTTTATTAAAAATATATAAATTTATTTCATAATAATAAAAAGTCCTACAAGGGACATATATTGTACAAAATCAACATTTTTACATTCACAAACAATAATGGTTGTTTACAGCATTGTTGACACTCTATTGGTATAGCTAATGCCTACACAGATGCAGAGGCGAAAGTTGACTAATGTAATACTTGCAGACGTGACCTCTACAGTTTCGCGGTCACAGCCGCTTCTTCAGGAGGCGTCTGATAGTATATAGTCTATGAAAGGGAGAAGGCGTCTCACAGTATTGCTCCAGAGAACCTTTGCGGTTACAGCTTGGTGAGTGCAATCTTTAAATCTAAGTATGCTCTCCAATATTAAATCTGTATACCCTTTTTGACAATCATTTATATATTGTTGCCTGTCACGTTGATACTATACTGTTTTCTCCCTTTCATAGACTATATACTATCAGACGCCTCCTGAAGAAGCGGCTGTGACCGCGAAACTGTAGAGGTCACGTCTGCAAGTATTACATTAGTCAACTTTCGCCTATGCATCTGTGTAGGCATTAGCTATACCAATAGAGTGTCAACAATGCTGTAAACAACCATTATTGTTTGTGAATGTAAAAATGTTGATTTTGTACAATATATGTCCCTTGTAGGACTTTTTATTATTATGAAATAAATTTATATTTTTTTAATAAAAACAAGTCTTTTCCTTATGGTACCGCAACAGTCCTTCTTTTTCCTGAAAGAGGCAGGACTCTGTTGGAGAAGTCCCTGCTTTTGCTTCTCTTTCAACCCCATTTTTTGGCTCTATTCATACTCAGGATGATGGTACCTATTTACGAGATTATACCCCCTCTTGTAAACTTTGTGGCATATTTGTCAATTCCATCAATACTAAATAAATTACACTTTGCTACAATGTAAAGTAGTGAGTGTACAGCTTGTATAACAGTGTCAATTTGCTGTCCCCTCAAAATAACTCAACACACAGCCATTAATGACTAAACCGCTGGCAAAAAAAGTGAGTACACCCCTAAGTGAAAATCTCTAAATTGTGCCCAAAGTTTCAATATTTTGTGTGGCCACCATTATTTTCCAACACTGCCTTAACCCTCTTGGGCATGAAGTTCACCAGAGCTTCACAGGTTGCCACTGGAGTCCTCTTTCACTCCTCCATGACAACATCACAGAGCTGGTGGATGTTAGAGACCTTGTGCTCCTCCACCTTTCGTTTGAGGATGCCCCACAGATGCTCAATAGGGTTTAGGTCTAGAGACATGCTTGGCCAGTCTATAACCTTTACCCTCAGCTTCTTTAGCAAGACAGTGGTCATCTTGGAGGTGTGCTTGGGGTCATTATGTTGGAATACTGCCCTCTTGCCAAGTCACAGTACATGTTGGCTTTCATGGTCCCTCAATGAACTGTAGCTCCCCAGTGCCGGCAGCACTCATGCAGCCCCAGACCATGACACTCCCACCACCGTGCTTGACTATAGGCAAAACACACTTGTCTTTGTACTCCTCACCTGGTTGCCGCCACACACGCTTGACACCATCTGAACCAAATAAGTTTATTTTGGTCTCGTCAGACCACAGGACATGGTTCCAGTAATCCATGTCCTTAGTCTGCTTGTCTTCAGCAAACTGTTTTTGGGCTTTCTTGTGCATCATCTTTAGAAAAGGGTTCCTTCTGGGGTGAAAGCAGACCAATTTGATGCAGTGTGCGGCATATGGTCTGAGCACTGACAGGCTGACCCCCCACCCCTTCAACCTCTGCAGCAATGCTGGCAGCACTAATACGTCTATTTTCCAAAGACACCCTCTGGATATGATGCTGAGCACGTGCACTCAACTTTGGTTGACCATGGCGAGGCCTGTTCTGTGTGGAACCTGTCCTGTTAAACCACTGTATGGTCTTGGCCACTGTGCTGCAGCTCAGTTTCAGGGTCTTGGCAATCTTCTTATAGCCTAGGCCATCTTTATGTAGAGCAACAATTATTTTTTTCAGATCCTCGGAGAGGTCTTTGCCATGAGGTGTCATGTTGAACTTCCAGTGACCAGTATGAAAGCGTGAGAGCGATACCACCAAATTTAACACACCTGCTCCCCATTCACACCTGAGACCTTGTAACACTAACGAGTCACATGACACCGAGGGGGGAAAATGGCTAATTGGGCCCAGTTTGGAAATTTTTACTTAGGGGTGTACTCACTTTTGTTGCCAGTGGTTTAGACATTAATGGCTGTGTGTTGAGTTATTTTGAGGGGACAGCAAATTCACACTGTTATACAAGCTGTACACTCACTACCTTACATTGTAGCAAAGTGTAATTTCGTCAGTGTTGTCACATGAAAAGATATAATAAAATATTTACAAAAATGTGAGGGGTGTACTAGCTTTTGTGAGATACTGTATGTACAAAATCGTATACACTTATATACTGTTATTAATGTTATGTTGTACATGTACAAATATGCCGGCAATGTTGTAAAATTCAATAAAAATGTAATATCCCCTTTTTTAAAACTGATTTTATAAGGATTGTGAATAAAGTTGATATAATTTTTTAGTGGAAGATGTGTACGATTTTGCACATTGCTCAAAAAGTCCCATGGGAACTATATGCCTACAAATGGACATGGGAGCCAATCAGGTTTTCTTACATTATCATATGCATGATGCTTTGCGGTGCAACAAATTTACTTTGCATGTTAAACCGTCCATTAATATCAATATATGCTGCAAAAGCATTCCAAATGTGGCTTTGGTGACTGCAACATAGTAGTTCAATGTAAAACCCCCATAGGGACTAAAATAAAACCTGGCATTTAGGAGTCAGCAGTATTGCCTCCTGATTTAAACCACCTCTGAAAAAGTGATCCACTATGGATCGTAAAAGAAATTGTGCAGACTAAACACGTATTGTATTCCTAAAGGAGATTGTACAAGCAGACTGAAATGTATATAACCATCGTAAAGGCAATTGTGCTTTGTAAATTGTATGGTCAGTGTAAGAAGCTATTGGGTCACTCCACATGCTAGCAGGCACCCAACATTCCAGTAGCATAATCAGATTTAAATGGACAGCCATCTAATATACCCTCACTGGCCACTTTATTAGGTACACCTGTTCAATTGCTTGCTAACACAAATTGCTAATCAGTCAATCATAGGGCAGCAACTCTAGACGTGGTAAAGATGGATTGCTAAAGTTAAAACCGAGCATCAGAATGAGGAAGAAAGGGGATTTAAGTAACTTTGAACATGGCATGGTTGTTGGTGCCTAACGGGCTGGTCTGAGTATTTCAAAAACTGCTGATCTGCTGAGATTTTCACACACAACCATCTCTAGGATTTACAGAGAATGGTCCGAAAAAGAGAAAATATCCAGTGAGAGGCAATTGAGTGGATGAAAATGTCTTGTTGATGTCAGAGGCCAGAGGAGAATGGGTTGAGCTAGAAAGGCAACAATAACTCAGATAACCACTCGTTACAACCAAGGTATGCAGGATACCATCTCTGAACGTTCGACACATTGAACCTTGAAGCTGATGAGCTACAGCAGCAGAAGACCACATCAGGTGCCACTCCTGTCAGCTAAGAACAGGAAAAACTGAGGTACAATTCGCACAGGCTCACCAAAATTGAACAATAGAAGATTGAAAAAAATGCACTGGTCTGAGGAGTCTCGATTTCAGCTGTGACATTCAGATGGGAGGACCAGAATTTGGCATAAACAACATGAAAGCATTGCTCCATCCTGCCTTGTATCAACGGTTCAGGCTGGTGGTGGTGGTGTAATAGGGTGAGGGATATTTTTTTGGCACACTTTGGGCCCCCGTAGTACCAATTGAGCATTGTTTAAACACCACGGCCTACCTGAGTATTGTTGCTGACCATGTCCATCCCTTTATGACTACAGTGCCCCATCTTCTGATGGCTCCTTCCAGCAGGATAATGCACCATGTCACAAACTGGTTTCTTGAACATGACAATGAAATCACGCTACTCCAATGACCTCCACTGTCACCAGATCTCAATCCAACAGAGAACCTTTGGGATGTGGTGGAACAGAGATTCACATCATGTGCAGCCGACAAATCTGCAGCAACTGCGTGATGCTATCATGTCACTATGGACCAAAATCTCTAAGGAATGTTTTCAACGCCTTGTTGAATCTATGCCACAAAGAATTAAGGCAGTTCTTAAGGCAAAAGGGGGTCCAACCCGGTACTAGCAAGGTGTACCTAATAAAGTGGCCAGTGAGTGTGTACAAATCATAAAATATTATTTCACCAAACAGAAGAATCTCTGCCTTCCCCTCCCATTTCTGCCAACAATAAAAAATATACTGCAATAAAATTAGTAGAACAACAGTTTATTTTTGTCCTTTGAAGAATCATGATAAAGTAATGAATTCCCTGTTAGAAGGTGTTGTAGTGCATTGTGGGAGACTGAGATGTTATAACTGCACTGGGTAGACAAAATGGATGGGAAAGCACAGGTTCAGATGTGAATATCATGAAAAGTGACAGAATTTACATTGTCAATGACAGCTAATACTGCAGATCTGACCTCTTGAGGACTGTGTGTTAATCCAAAGAGGGTACCCTGTTAAGTTCAGCTGTGGTCGGAGTCTGAAAACATTGCTCTGTTGGCAGGAAAAATTACAGCTGGTGTTAATAGAAGTAACATCATCGTGTACAGAATATAGAAAAAAAAAAAAAAAAAACAGCTGAAAAATGGTGGGTAATGGCCATGATAGTGAAGGGCAGGAATACAAACAGGGACATGTATAAATCTTACAGTTTTAATGGAAGAGCCATTAAATCTAGAAACACAAGTTGTATTGTGGACATTTCAAATACACAAGTATATATTTAAATGGATTGTGAAGTGGTTTTATATATATTTTATTTATTATGGTCAGGACTGAAAATATATATATGCGCTTCTGCAGAGGAAGGTCTCGAAAACCAAAACCTCCTCCACAGACCAGATATATATATAAACTCAAAGATACAAGGGTTGCGGCACTCAGTTGGAGATATATTGTAGCAAATGGTACATATACTGATCTGTATACATGCACTATATGGCTAAAAAAAAGGAAATATTGAGTTCCAGTAAAGGCTTATGTTATATACAAAGACATTTTAGGCAATTATGAGCTTTCAACCTTGTGGCACAGTCTAGGGAGGCCCTTTACAGTTTCTGCATGACTGTGCTCCTGTACATAAATCCAGGTCCATAAATCCAGGTACATGGGTTGATGAATCTGGTGTGGAGGACCTTAAGTGGTCTGCAGTAAACTTGATCAAACCCCTACAGAACACCCTTAGGAAGAAAATAGAAAACCAGTTGCAAGTCAGGTCTATTCATCTAACTTCAGTGCATGGCCTCACAAATGCTCTTTTGGCTAAGTGGGCTAAAATTCCCACAGACAGACTACACCATCACATGGAAAGCCTCCTTATGCCGCGTACACACGATCGGACTTTACGGCATACTTGGTCCGGCGTACCAGATTTCGTCGGACAATTCGATAGTGTGTGGGCCCCAGCAGACTTTGTTTTCTTAAGAGTTTGACGGACTTAGATTTGAAACATGTTTCAAATCTATTCGACGGACTCGAGTCCGGTCGAAAAGTCCGCTCATCTGTATGCTAGTCCGACGGACAAAAAACGATGCTAGGGCAGCTATTGGCTACTGCCTATCAACTTCCTTGTTTTAGTCCGGTCGTACGTCATCACGTACGAATCCGTCTGACTTTGGTTGATCGTGTGTAGCCAAGTCCGTTCATTCGGAAAGTCCGTCGTAAAGTCCGTTGAAAAGTCCGCCGGGCAAAGTATGCCATAAAGTCCGCTCGTGTGTACGCGGCATAAGAAAGGTGGAGGCTGTTAGGCTACATTTACATGGCTACATGGGTGCAAATATTTTCTGCATTTAGAAGCGGCTAAATGCTGCCTTTGGATGCACCATACAAACTGGGCAATTAACTGCAGCCAGTTTGTGTGGGACCAAAATCTCTGCAGAAACGTCGACCCTGACTGCACATCGGCTGAGTCCAGGGTCAGTCAGGGGCTCTAGCCATATGTAACCGCTCAGTTGACTAATTACTGCTGGTTGCGGGTTTATATCGGGTGGTGATCCTCGCTGGCGGCTCCCCTGTCTGCCCCAACAGTTCGGCTGTGTGAATATAGCCTTATAGGGTCTTACTCCATATTACTGCCCATGGTTTTGCAATGCAAATATCTAACAAGCCAATATATTTGTTATGGCAGGGTGCCCTAAACTTTTGGCCATATACTTTGAAATACGGTAAATTGTGGATTTACTGGCTGGTTCCTGGCAGCATCCTTTGAAATTGCCGCATTTGGATTAGTGGTGACCAGAGCACACTTGATGTTAGTGAACATTTAGGACATTTGCTTCACTTGCGGCTCATGTTGGTCATATATAAAATATAAAACATTGCATACACATAAAGTCTCCTTTTCACATATGTACACATCTATACTTCACTGCTCTGCTGAAAAATAAAATGAATCTATTACAGAGACCAATAGTTTAAGCTTGAATTTATACACACAACTGAATTAAATTGAGGAATGACTCCAACCTCTTCTTTTACCCTCCTGTTCTGTTTAGCGTGTGGAAGCTTCTGCTGGGCTCTACCTTGAAAATCCCATAATGTGAACTTTGTGTCATGGAGGCACCCTGTAATTTTTATTTTTAAGATAAGAATCATTATATACTAAATATAAAGGATTTTTATATTTATTTGTATAAAAAAGATAATTAGTTTAAAACTTAATGATCGGTTAAAATTTTTTTTAATAACTTTCTTTCTCCTTTAAATTGGCGAACTCAATAGAATCTGCTGTTAAAGTTTGAAACATAAGAATATCAAATTCCTGCAGCATTTGAGTGTTCATTTTACCACACCCTCTTAAGTACCCTGGTAAATGACTGTTTAGAGATAAGCCCCTACTTGCTTTTACAGAGCTGGACAGTAATAGACAATAATATAGTGGGGCGTGCGTTTTTCCTTTATAACATGGTATTTTGCTGGGATAGGAGAGATAAGACGATGACATGTTGCAAAAATAAGTGGGATTCTAAGGTTGCGGAAAGTCATACAAAATGATTGCATGGTGTGTAAATAGTGTTAAAAATATGCTACTTAAAGTAACTTGGCAAAGTTGGCATTCATCTTAAATACTATCAAACCTTCATATAGTTGGACATACAGTATTTAATATTGTTCTAAGATCTGCAGACTGGCTGAGGGCAACCTGTTGCATTGTGTTATCAAGCATTTTTCCAACAGGAAGTCAACTATGTTTTGGATGCAGCACTGTTTAATGCTTTATACTTACAATACTATTAAGATTCTGAAACATGTATCACTTTAAACATAACTTTTTTTTTAGGTAAGACAACTTGTGTTTTAGATTTATAAATTTAGCCCTTAACAATAGTTTTTTGAAAAACAATAAAACAGCCTAAAACGAATGAGACATTCAGGACCAATGTATATTCACATATACGCTTAAGTGAAACCTTCACTGGTGGGAGCAATGGCTTCAATCTATGGTTCCTTGTATCAGTTAAAGGGGTTTCCTGGTCTCTTCATTTCAACATACTACAGGTCAGCTTCTCCATCCATGACCCCATAGGAACATATTGTAACAAGTCTATAAATCTGATAGAGTCCTACCCTATAGCATTCTCTTTTTATCCTTGTTCCATGGTGGATAATCTTTGTCCTTTTTTAAAGGCTGAAGAGGGGAATAGCTGCTTTTCCAAACAGGATTTCTTTCTAGTGAAGTAGACATTGTGGCTAGGATCTCTGCACTTTGTGTCCTCAGTTTTATCTTCCGCCTCTATCTCATTAATAAATCCTTTTCACGTTCAAGCTGGAATTGTAGTTTTGTTGGTTTCCATTCTTGTTTCCTGCCCTTATTTATTGTTATTGCTTGCTAGATTCCATAGTTAGTGGACATGAAACCAGGAATACAAAAAACTGTTATGAATACTTACCTGTATTTTTATTTCCAAACCTATCCTCATCTCAGCATAGGCCTCCCTTACCTGTTGGTTCTTTTGTGGGTCTGGTGACTAAATGTGGTTAGGGAAGAGAATCTGACCCGTAGTATATAGACATGGGGATAGACCAAAAAAGTAAAATTACAGATAAGCATTGTTAAAAATGTTCCACATTTTCATTTTTGTTACTTTTGCTACTAGTGACTCAATCAGCTGTGGAAGTCACTTGAGAGTAGCTTAGATATGGTAGAAAATGCTTTGTTACTTGTTTTTTTCCAGACACCCATTGAAATAAAAAAGGTTTTCAAGCCTGCGGCTTGTGACAGAGAATTCACAATGTCCTGACTCCTGAGCACTCAGACTGACACAACTATCTGGTGTCTAAAGAAGGCAACTGCCAATTGTTACAATGAAGGGATACTACTACCATTTTGGCTGAAACATCTGAAGACCTGTTTTGAGGCCACAATATTTTAGTATATTTTGCTGCTAGTTTGGCCATTTCACAGTGTAACGCTTCTTCGGTATAACTTTTCTTTTAAAAATGAACATATTCCAACAGTTCTTGTTCTATGAGTCTCAACATATTCACAGATTTGATACTGTAATTCAGTCCGAAGGCTCATGCCAGAGTGTTTTATAATCAGTCTAATATGCTTAATTGTTCAACTGGTTCACAACCAATTTTAAAAAAAAATACTGTACAGAATAGTGATCTCCAACCACTGGCTCAGGAGCCACATATGATTCTCCTCTATAGAACAGTAATCTCCAACCACTAGTCTAGGAGTCACATATGGCTCTCCACTATACAGCCTAGAAATCCAACCTCTAGCAATTGACTCAGGAGCCGAATTTATCTGTCCACTATAGGACAGTGACCACCAAACTACTGGCGCAAGAGCGACATATGCATCTCAACCTTTTCTGAGACAGCTTGAAGCAAGTCTTCAACATGTACTTGGCTTTCAATAATTTGATTTGTTTAAGTATATTCTATACCATATAATACTCAAAAGTATAAAGCTCATTAGAGACAATCCACACTTTCTTATATTGAAATGGGGCTATGAACTTGATGGGGTAAAAAATAATCTCCTGTTCTTGTGACCTCTCTGTATTCCTCAGCTCTACCACTTTTGGAAACTTAAATGAGATATTTCACTTGCAGTACCACTTTCTAGTAAAATCTAGTATTGAAGAACAACCATAATATATAAGGCCTGCAAAGATTTTAATTTCTCTAGGTCATATATAGCTAGTAGAAGTTAGTGACATTCAACTGTACTTGTTCTGGTATGTTGAAGGTTTTTCACCAGTAATTCCAGTGGATACCCCAGCATTTGTAACAGGTAATAATTAACACCTGTCCCAGACACCATAGCTTCTTGGTGATTGGATTATGTACATTAAAACACATTATTCATGTTCCCATACAATCAGTATCTATCTTGACATACTTCATAACACTTTGGTAATTGGGTTAAGGTGACTTAGTTGTCCATGTGGTTATAAATTCTGGGTTGTGGTATAAATTCTTGATGCTTATTATAACTGAGGAAGCCACATGGATGAATGATGAAACATCTTCAGCATAACAGAACAAGGCCAATTGATTGTAACTAACTTCTATGACCCATAGTAGTAAGACCATCATATGTCACTTGTCAGACATAAATTGGGCAAACGCTGCAAACAGCAGAACAAGAATATTAGACCCTTTGGAAAGGGGAGAATAATATGTTATTATAATTATTAATTATGTTTGGTGAGTCAGCGTGATCACTGTACAGTTACAGTTATTGTGTTCATTAGATTTCCCTTTCTTTAGAGATGATTGGATGATTCTCTCACCTTTGTACTCACAGATAATGACCAATATATTTGAGTGCAATATTGGTAGATGATTTCTATTTATATATTCAATGAGCAGACAGTTTGAACTAATGGCACATGGTTATTTACTTTATGGATTGAACTGTGTTGAGTAGAAATAGAGCAGGATGACAATGATAGGAGGTAACTGTGGTTAAATGAGCTGCCATGTAATGATGCAATGAATGGGCATAGAAGAGTCATGTAATATGCTGCTTACATACTGAGATGTAATAAATATGGAGCAGTTTTGCCCCAGAATTAGAACATAAGGTCTTGGTACCCTGAAAACAGAGGGATTGAGTAGGGCTAGGACCCCTGGCTTTCTTCCTGCCCCTTGTGTCCAGCATATAGAGCAGCCAGTTGGCGAAACCTGGGGCCCCAAGAGCCCAATTGAGAAAAGTCTTGCTCTGAAGTTGTAGACCAGGTGCTTATGGAACTGAGAGAGGCTGCACTGGAGCCAGATCCCTCAAAGGCATAAGTCTGAAAGGAGTCATAAGGAGGCACTGTCGAGTCCTGATCTGCCATCCTCACTTTTCTACTGATGTAGTCTCTGAAGAGTGAAAAGTCCATTTCAGCCCCTGGAAACCACTGAGGCAGTGGGTGACGCTGGGAAGCAAGTGAACTGTCCCCTCCAGCCTCGCTCCCTTCACTGAAGTTGTATAAGCTTCGCAAGGCTGACATATCGTAAGCCTCTGTATCCTGTTCTCCGCCGCCCTCATCATTGTATTTGATGACGTTATCCCTCATATCTTCATCCTCATCTGATGCCAGGTGACCCTGGTGGTGTCGCTTTAGAGCCAGAATAAGAAGAATCAGCACTGCAGAAGAAAACATAGAGTATGTTTTATAATGAATAATTGTGTGTAGGCAGGAAAATGGAGACTGTTTACTTAAAAGGTTATTGCCCTTATAAAACGCAATGACTGTGACTACAACAGTTCAGTTAAAAGGTTATTATCCTTATAAAACCCAGTGAACTTCATACTAACTTTGTGAATATTACCCTTTATTTGAAAATGAAAGATCTATTTTTTATGAATCAACAAAGTACATTGATGAACTTCTCTTTATGATAGCAGAATAATATATAAGAATATATACAGAATACTATGTGTATATAGTGACAGTTCTAAGCCCTGCCACTGTGTAAGTATAAGGAAAGCAACACAGGGTCCACATTAATGAGGAGTGTGGGGCTTCAGAGTATTGTGCCTGAGCAGAAAAGACTGAGTTTTTAATCCCAGATCAGGGTCTAGAGTCTGGAGGCTTCAAAGAGTCTTGGATAGGAAGAAGTCTTCATTCCAGTGTCCAGGTCTTATTGGAGACCTGCAGACTTTGGGAGTGTGCATCTGTGCACACTTGCTATAAGCAAGGACCTGACCATAGCGCAAGGCTCCCATAAGGAGCCCACAGGATGCAGAGTATTATTATTATTTATTATATGAGATTTATATTGCGCCAACAGTTTACGCAGCGCTTTACAATGTATAAGGGGGACAACACAATTACAGTACAGTTCAATACAAAAGGTACAGGAGGGCCCTGCTCGTAGAGCTTACATTCTAAAGAGTATCTGGACAGCTTACAGCTGAGTGAATCTGGAGGACTGGGGGAACTGAAGCGACTCGGCTAGTCCATTGGACTTAGGGAATCTTTGAGTCTCGGAGGAGTGGGAGAGCCTGGAGTGCTAGGAGATCCCCTATTGAGAGTCCACGGAGTGGGGCCAATACAGCAGGGTGCTGTAACTACAAGATAGCTGAGCACAGAAGAGCCAAGAGAGCTGGGGGAGACGGTCTGTGGGACCACTGAAAAGATTAGGGCGCTGTTGAGGCGGGAGCCAGGTGCCTTGCCATTTTTTATATCTGTTTTGTTGTGTGAAACTGAAAACCCTGTGAGGGAAATTATATAAAGGACTTTACTTTATCTAGATTTTGTCTAATAAAAGTGGGCTGGCAAGCCCTGAACCATAGTTCAGACTGGCATGGACTCAATAAAATGCTTTTAACCACTGAGCTGAATTCCCCAATATCATAATATACACAGTATATAATGTATATGTTGTTTGACAGAATAATAATATATTGTATGGAACTCTGGATGACAGGACTGCGGTCGGTGTACATGGTTTCTCAGTTACATATGGAGATTGGCTCCAGGGTTTATCAAAACAAACTTGTATTTTAGAATGTTAATCCTGTTCTGGGTCCTGGAGCCCCAGGACTTTTTAGAGCTTTGAGTGAAATAAAGCCACCATTTCTAGGTCCACATCTTATCTGGTAGCCAGACCTCGTTAGTAGTCTCAGCTTGTAACAGTGTGTAAGATCCTTTAAGTTAGAGTTCTGCCTAAAAGTTACTTGGCAACATTTTTCTGCCACTCATACTTGTTTACCCATGGATTTATGAGCAGTGGTGGGTGGGACTATTGGTTCTTTTGGTCAGCTGAACAGCAGAAACAGCTAAAGAGGGACTCTTCTCATACAGAGGAGACACCAAAGAACACCATGTAAGTACTCCTAGTGCTGCATTGTGCCCCCCCCCCCCCCTTCGACGGAACGTCAAGTCTACTCCATAATGGGGAGGGAAGGGAAGCAGTACTTGTTGCCCTTTTGTTGGGATGAGGATGTGAAGAAAAGTCAGAGGAACTGTGTGAACATAGCTATCTCCATCGGAGCTATGCTAATTGGACAAGTTATAACGTGTTTAACCACAGAAGTACTGAAACTGTGTAGTAACAGCTGCCTCTGTTTTGTGTTGCTGAACATGTTTACATGTGGCTGAACATGTAAAAATAAAAACCTATTCTGCAAAGGGATTTATTTTCTGTGGGAATTCTCTTGAAGATTCTGTGTTGTGTGAAAAGGACAAATACCGGTGAAGAGTGCAGGGCTCTACAGCGTCACTCTTAATCTGGCTCTCCCAGGTTGAATCCTGCCATGTGTTTCCAAGAGGATGATCCTGTAGAGTTGGTGATGATCCTCACTCCCATTAGTGCCAGTGAGTCAGGACTATGGGTCCCTTTGTTGGAAACTTTGGGGAAAACCAGCAAAGAGTTGAGAATTCAAGGAACAGGTTTCTGACTGCCCTAAACTGAAGGTAAACGGTATGCACTGATTGAAGGGGTTAACGTCTCATCAGGGTAACTGACTGGAATTTAGGGTTCTCTTTCTCTGTGCTCTCTGGCGTGGCAGCTTTCTGCTGGGTGAAAAGGCTGACTGATGATAGAAAACTAAAAAGATACAAGAGCTGTCTGTTGTTTGGGAGAAACCATTAGTGGGCACCCTGTTAGTCAGAAATGGACCCATTTTTTTATGTAGTGACTTGGAAGACAAGATGTTTTGTTTGTTTTATGCTATAGACTTGCTGTACAAAGCCCTCCTGCATTGAAACTGTGTTTGTTTGCTGCCTTGCTGAACAAACGTGCAGGACAAACCTGCTTGGGCTGTTCCTGGAAGTCCCTATCTCCTGCATGCAAAAAGTCTCTGAGAAGGTGTGGGAAAGATTGTTGGGAGGGTGTTTTCCCTACAAAATAACAGCCAATACAGCCTGCAAGGGTGTGTAAGCAGACGCTAGGAGAGTGTCCGTTTAGGCCTCAAAGATAGGGGCTCTGACTAGGCTTTCGTCTGAGAGAAGAAATTCCTGCCTGTGCTGAAATGGACTGCCATCTAAGCAGAGCACCTTAGACAGGAGGCTCACAAGTCTGTCTTGTTCTGTAATATGGTGAGAACCCCCGTGAGTGGTAAAACAAACTTCTGCTGTTAAATAAAAGTAGGCAGGAGCCCTAAAATGAAGTTGGCGAGTGGTCTGAGTCCTTGAAAGCTCTACCCTTGACGCTAAATACTCACAATTTTAATATACCGGTATATATGCTCAGTCATGAGTTGAAATCATGTGTGCATTAGTGTTCCCTAAGGGCACAATCAAGCATGTGTTAATGCACTTATTATGTATTAACATTATGGTAAGTCAGCCTATTTTTGAGTGGGCTGCCTAAGCACCACAACACATATTTTAGGGAAGCACAATGTACAAATGGGTCATATCTGTGCATAGTGGTGTATTAAAATGCAGTGCTATGTAGTTAGTGTAGGTGAACAGGGGAGCAAAGTTAATAGCACCACAATGCACCATAACATGTATGGTGCTACTGCATTGCATAGTGATTATAAGAGCTTAAACAGCTAAAGCCATTGTCAGTGTTGTTGGGGGAATGCCTCCCGCAGCGCTATTGTGTTCTGCCAGTGGGGGGGGGGGGGCCTTTCCGATCAGCAGAACACAATAATTACTGCCAGCAGCTATAGCCACGGGCAGTAATCACATGTAAAAAATCCAGCAGGGTGGTTGTACCCAAGTTGATCGATGGATCGGCTTGGGTACAATCAGCCTGACCACAGATGGATTGAATCTTGGCTGGTCCCTGCTGAACCAGCCACATTTTCAATACATGCACAATGGGTTTGGGCTACTAAAGCAGTAGGGGATGTTAAATTTGTGTTCACTCAGCGCTTTATCTAATCATGTGCACATGCTTGCAGGAAGAAAGTGAGCAGAGATATCATAATTGTCTAATTAGCAAGTCAACAGTGGGCTCTTGACCAAACTGTGCTACTTAATTGGTGCAAACGGGTGCCATTCAAATGAGAGACACCACAATGCACCACATTATAGGGTTGATTTACTAAAGACAAATAGACTGTGTACTTTGCAAAGTGCAGTTGAACACTGCATGTGCAGTTGCTCCAGAGCTTAGTAAATGAGCAGAAGCTCTCCTGACTTCCATCATCCAATCATGTGCAAGCAAAAATGCTGTTTTTCTTTTCTTTGCACGTGATTGGGTATTCTTTGCAAAGTGAAGCTTTACCTCATTTACTAAGCTCTGGAGCAACTGTAATCAATGCGAAGTGCAAAGCGTATTTGCCAAAGTGTATTTGCCTTAAGTAAATCAACCCCTAAGTATCGTGCTACAGCACTGCATAGTGTGAATGGGATAATCACTATTGAACATAATAAAAAAAGTCATTTTTGCCAACTGCACAATGGGGTTACGTTACTTATGGAGTTGGGAACTTTTACTTTGTGTTCAGTTTGCAAATAAGGCAAAGCTGTGTTTACATGGGTGATAGAAGAGAATGCAGCTTTCCCTTACTCATCCAACTAAGTGGGTGAATAAGGGTTCAGCGGGTCACCGTGCTACCTAATTAGCTGGAACACAAGATAAAAAGAAAGCTGCACCCTTAAGAGCAGCAGCAAAGTGAGTTTCCAGCAGCCAAAACAGATTGTACCCACCTTTGGATATAACCGAGAAAAAACATGTGTAACCAGGGCCCGTCAGCCAGGCTGACTGTTCAATTCCCAAATAAACATAGAAAGGACACAAACAGACAAACATCAAAAGTTTTCCAGAGCAAAGAAAAGAAAAACCAAGAATGCATGAGAAATACATAAAAGAATGACAAGTATCCATGTCAAGGTGGAATGAGAGGGGTCTTCAGCCAGTTTATTTGACTCTGGCGCTCTCATTTGTTGGTGGACCACAGGGAGGACTTGGGCTTCCTGTACAATTCATAGAAGATCTTTAGACATGAGACATTTACAGAGACAAAAACACAGTAAAATTGTGTGAACTCACCAACAAGAATCAGGACACACACCAGCAAGGCGATAAGGGCTCCAGGACTGAGACTCCCAGCCATCACATAGGCAGTAGTGTTACATGACTGCACAGCGCCAGTACTGTCACAGCCGCATACTCTTATAGTAAGGGTTCCTGTACTGCTTAGCGCTGGTGTACCTCCGTCAACAACCAGTATTGGCAGGATATACATGTCTTGCTCTCTCCTGTCAAACGGCATCCGGTGTGTATGTACTGATGCTGTGTTATCTGCAGATGGAAATACAGTCATGTCATAAATAAAGAATATTACAAAAACAATTCCTTGGGAAAGGGCCAAGTTTGATCAGGTCTGGGTGAATTATTGAGAGCACTGAGTCTTTTCTGATACCTATTAGACTGACCAGTCATTATAAGACTTGTAAAATGGAAATTGTTGATATAATTAGAAAAATCTCTCGATCCATGAAGAAGCACGGACGCGTTCGAGCTTCTTCATGGATCGAGAAATTTTTTTTACACAGAGGAGCTGCTTGGAGGTGCAGAGTGAGCCGGGGACTTGCAGGTCCCCCTTGCTGAGTATCTCTACCCACTGGACGGAGCCTTCCTGCCTGTTTTCCTTTTCCGGTGAGGTCGAATGGGTTGTTTCCATCGAACGGATATCCATATGCAAACACAAGCTGTCTTGTAGCTTGCCTTCGGTAAGCGTGTATTACTACAGGTGGTGGATTCTTCACTGGGTGCCATTTGACAAATTTTACATAATCACTATTGGATACCAATTCGGATTTTGGGACTTTTTTTCTTGCATTGATATTCACTTTATTTTTATTATGTCACTTTATTTGACTTCTATTGATTACATTTATTTATTTAATTTTGCTAGATTTATTGTTTGATACTGGTTGATATACTTTCATAATACAATATTTCAATTCTTTAGCGCAGTTCATTTTTATATTTTTTGACACATTTAAATAGTGTAGTACTGGATTCTAGCTTTCATTAGTAGCTGTAAAGGGAATATGCATTTACATTTTCCCTTTTGTCTGGCTGATGTCCTGGCTGTTATCACTTATCTCATGTGATCATTTTCATTTTATATATCACCAGATTGTTACATGACCACTTTGGAGCCCTTTGGATTACTGTGCTTATTTATGGTGATATCTTGTATATGGGATAAAGGATTTTGCAAGAACAGGTATTAAACAGGAAAATACAGTTTGATAGTATAATGAGACATAAGATATAATGAGAGACAGAAAATAAAATGTAGTGAGGAAAAAAATGAGTGTCCTGCAAATCAAAACCAAATGTCAGCTGACAACATTACGGGACTATTCTGCCAACATAAATTACAAGATTCATGGCTATTTGAGAATAAGTTAGAAAACAGGAAAATAGAACTGGCAAGTCATTCTTGAATAGCACCACAATACACCATAATGCCGCGTACACACGGTCGGACTTCCTGGGAAGCTAGGTCCGACTTACTTGCCGCCAGACTTCCGGCGGACTACCGCCGGACTTTCTGAATGGACGGACTTGACTACACACGACCGGACTTTCCGGAATCCGCTTTTCCCAACGGACTTCTGCCGGACTTTCAGAATGAACGAACTTGGCCACACACGGACAAGTCTGTTCATTCTGAACGTGACTCGGGTACAACAAGACTAGAAAAGGAAGTCAATCTCGCTGCTTCTATCGGCGAGATTGAAACCTTGCGAGCCCCTTCGCGGGCATCCCAGGTCCTTAGGTCTGGTATGGAACTGTAAGGGGAACCCCCTATGCCGAAAAACCGGCGTGGGGGTCCCCCCAAAATCCATACCAGACCCCGATGCGAGCACGCATCCCGGTCGGTCAGGAAATGGGGTGGGAATTAGCGAGCGCCCCCCCTCCTGAACCATACCAGGCCGCATGCCCTCAACATGGGGGGTTGCTTTGGGGGAGGGGGCGCCCTGCGGGCCCCCCCACCACAAAGCACCTTGTCCCCATGTTGATGAGGACAAGGGCCTTTTTCCAACAACCCTGGCCGTTGGTTGTCGGGGTCTGGGGGCGGGGGGCTTATCGGAATCCGGGAGCCCACTTTAATAAGATGGCCCCCAGATCCCGCCCCCCACCCTATGTGAATGAGTATGGGGTACATGGTACCCCTACCCATTCAAATAGGGAAAAAGTGTCAATAATAAAACACACTACACAGATTTTTAAAGTAATTTATTAGACAGCTCCGGGGGGGTCTTCTTCCGGCTTCGGGGGTCTTCTTCCGACTTCGGGGGTCCCTCCGGTCCCTCTTCCCCCGGCGTCCGGTTGGTTCTTCTCCACTCTCTCTGGCCTTTGTTCTCGGTGTCCCAGTTCTTCTGCCGGCTCCTCCGCTGTCTTTATGCCGCTCTTTTTGCCAGCGGAGGCCCGGACTTCTGGCTTCTTCTCTTCTTCCGATGTTGACACAACGGTCTCTCTGGCTGGAATGCTCTCTGGGCGCTCCGCTCTGACTTATATAGGCGGAGACCCCGCCCCCTTATGCCGTCACAGTCTCTGGGCATGCTGGGACTGTGACGTTTCAGGGGGCGTGGTCACCGGGTGATGTTGACCACGCCCCCTAAAACGTCACAGTCCCAGCATGCCCAGGGACTGTGACGGCATAAGGGGGCGGGGTCTTCGCCTATATAAGTCACATCGGAACTCTCAGAGAGCATTCCAGCCAGAGAGAGCGTCGTGTCAACATGGGAAGAAGAGAAGAAGCCCAGAAGCCGTGAAGCCACAGGCACCTCCCCCAAAGCACCCCCCCCATGTTGAGGGCATGCGGCCTGGTACGGTTCAGGAGGGGGGTGCTCGCTCGTCCCCACCCCCTTTCCTGACCGGCCGGGCTGCGGGCTCGGATCGGGGTCTGGTATGGATTTTGGGGGGACTCCCACACCGGTTTTTCGGCGTAGGGGGTTCCCCTTACAGTTCTATACCAGACCTAAGGGCCTGGGATGCCCACCCACGCTCATTGCAATAGGAAAATTTGTTTTTCCTATTGCAGCGAGCGTGAGATGCAGTACTCTGCTCCTTCGTCGTATCTGGTCCATCGGACCAGCATACAGAAGAACGGGCTTTCCGTCAGGAACTGAGTCCGGCGGAGTTACGATGTAAAGATTTGAAGCAAGTTTCAAATCTAAAGTACGTCAGATTTCGGACCGAAACGGTCCATCAGAAGTCCGATGGAGACCACACACGGTCGGATTGTCCACCAGATTTGGTCCGGCGGCGTCCGTCTGACTTTTGTAGCCGAAATGTCCGACCGCGTGTACGCGGCATAATAGTTTGTGGTGTGAAGTGGCAAAACTTTTTTGAAATGTCCAACAACGGGCACATAGTGCTCACTAATGCATGTGCATTAATACGCCACGCAAATGTAAATGGGCTCCAAAACACCCTACAATAGAGCACATTATATGCCTTTAAGAAAACATTCAAAAGGATGGTGGTTGTATATTAGGGAGAGGGGGAAGTGGTTCAACTAAGTGATCAGAGGTGACCTTCATTAAGCAAGTCACTAATTAATAAATAATATTGGACCTCCAAAAACGTCTGTGTTACCCTAAAGTGATCATTTACAATGAAAATGAGAAAAAAAATTGCATCTACAATCTGTCCAGTTCTTATTTTTTGATAAATGGAGAGGGCAGACTTGGAGGACAATGAAAACTGGTGATATTTAATAAAGAAATGGTTCTGTATGTTTTGCTTGCTAATATTGCTAAACAGGCTGTTGAGAATGTGACCGTCACATGACAAATGGTATATTAAAATACGTGCATGTTTTGGCTGTTGTCCGTGATTTCATATGATGAATAAGGATTACATAATTATGGATGACTTTGAAAGATGGAGGATGGGATATCAGGTGACCGATAGGAGGCTCACCCTTGACATTGAGCAGAGTAAAGTGATGCTCCGCACTGGGGTCAGGTGCAAGTCTGAAGTAGAACCGATGGCCCCCCATTGGCTCATCTCGATCCACCACACTGATAGTCTGAATGAGCTACGGTACAATGAGCAGACATTATTTGTAGAAGCGTAGGATATTTACAATACCTCTGATGTACACAAATAGTAATGCAGTGCTTACATTCAGTATAAGTCAGATTAAAAGTTATTTTATCTGGCAATACATGTATAGACATGAAGCTACCCATTTTCTAAAAGCGTAACTCCACTTTTGTTGAGAAAAAAACATTCCCCTCTGGGTAATCTATGTACATTGCTAGGAGTATAACAAACTTTGTTGCAGATTCCTACCTTTTGTTATTCTGAAGAAATCCCTGTGTGTTTGTCTGTGCCTCTGTACTGAGTGGGTCTAATGGGAGTGGTTTAATAATTAACTGTCAGGTGTGCAGCTGGAAAGCACTAATGAGGAAATCTGCAGGGCCTGCATCCCTTTAGACGTGCTCCTATTGAAAGTATCTTTCCAAAAATTACATTTTTTTTTTGCAGGAGATGCCTGAAATCTTACTTGTATCTTAGGCAGACTTCTGGGAAAATTGGTGAGCCAATCACAAAAGCAGGAAATGATGTTTCTGGGGAAGGGTCAGTATACACTCTGTGTACAGAAAAACTCCAGGTAGCCATATTGCAATGCATTCTCAATAAATTACATTGGCTAGAGATTGAAAAGGAAAGGTAATTTTTAATTACATTCAATTACAATATGATTAGTGTCGAAATTATATGCGCTATATTAATATTTTTTTATTTGCTTTTTTTTTTCCCACGAAAGTGGAGTTACCATTTAAGTGTATCTAAAGCCAAAACATTTATCTTTTAGTTTTGGATTGAATTGAGAGTTAGAACCTTTGAGGATTGTATTACTGTCTGTGTCTTACTAGGGAACTAAGCCTTTCTATATGGAGGGTGCCATTGCTGACCTATCCTTCTAAAAATGCTACATCCCTGAAATCAGTAGTTTCTAGGGCCTTGACTTGGAACACGTAAGCAGATCAGGAAATCTGACTTCACCCAACTTTCACACCCATGTTTGTTTCTGGTCAGTGACTTTTTTTGAAGACAGATTGAAGAAAGACAGCCAGGCATCTAGTATACTTAGGCCGGCCATACACTGAGCGAATTTCTGTCCTGCAGGAAAGAAATTTGCTCAATTCACCCATCAACACAGACAGTGTTGATGCGGGAATCCCTCCTGCTGGGCCATTGTCTTTTTCTAGTGGGGGGGGGGCAGCCATTTCCGCCAGGAGAAGAAAGTGATTATTGCTAGCGGCTATAGCGGCCACTAACGATAATCGCAGGAGAATCCGGCAGGCTGGTTGTACCAAAGTTGATTGCTCGATCAACTTGGCACATTCAGCATGCCCCTTAATGGTTTGAATCTCGGCCAGTTTCGGCAAAGACCACCATAATTCTCTCTACAATTTTCCTTTAATGCAGTAGTCTATATATCGGGTTTCCTTCACTTCCTGTTTTGGAGACACAGCAGTAGGTAAGAATAAATCTCTCCAAATCTCTTCTGTACCAGTGACCAGGGCCAGGACAAGCGGTGGGCAGGAAAGGCGGCTGCCCTGGGCATGTGGTATCATGTGAGGTTTGGGGGGGCACCACGAGGAGATGGGGGGGGGAGGACATGGTTTGTGAAAGTGATTTTGGGGGCAGAAGGGGGTAAGAATTTTTCTAGAAGGGGAAATTTGTGGGTGTGTGCTAGGAGCGGTGATTTAGGGGGATTTTGGAAGTTTGTGTTAGAAGAGGTGATATGGTGGAGGGGGAGGTGAATTGTGTTAAAAGGGAAACATTTTTGGGGGGCAATTTGTGCTAGATGGGGATTTTTTTTTGGTCAGGGGTGTTTCCTAGGAGGGAGATGTGGGGGGGTGGGATTTCTGCTGGGGGGGTGAAGGGGGGAGGATGTGTATTTGAGGGATGTGTGGAAATTTGAGGGCTATAAAGGGTAGAGGATTTGCTAGAAGGGGTGATTTTTTGGGGGGGTCACATTTGTACTGGGGAGGATTTCAGCAGGGGAAGCAGATTTGTTCTGGGAGTAGGGATAATTTATGCTAGAGGATATACGTGCAGATTAGGGCTCAAGATTTTTTTTTTTTTGAAGGGGGGTGGGGGTTTGCTGACACATAATGCTCATAAACCTTGGGGGGGTGCAGTTTGGCATGTTTGCCCTGGGCTCTAGAAGACCTTGACCGAGCACTGCTGGTGACAATAGTCCTCAGGACAAATAGAGAGGACTAATCTCCCTGGCAGGGACACAAAAAGCAATACAAATCTGTCAGAGGTCCTAACCCTTCCACACTCTATCCAAAACCCAAAAAAGTTCTGGTTTAATGTACACTTTAATATGTTGGTTGTATGTAGGTAATCACTAAACTAGACATAAGTATGTGTGCTGGAGTGGTTATAGGATTAGATCTCTTCTGGATTTTTACCTGACATTCTTCTCATATTCTCAGAAATGTGCACAGCAAGATTTTTAATTCAAATCCTAACTATCCCTAAATGTATTTGTGCCGAGTAAAAATATTCTTAAAATGAAACCTCAAAGCTTGTTGGTGTATACAAGTGATCATTCAATTTCATTTCTGGGGTTATGGCGCATTACCTGCCCAGGTAGAGCGTCCTCACAAACAGAAGACTCATGAGGTGTAGCCAGCTCAGGAGGATTATCGTTTACATCCAGGATACGAATTTGCAGGGCGAGCGATGAAACCTTCTGAGGATCATCTGTAAAGATTACACATAGCAATGATGAGTGATTCTCCGCTACAGATGGGTTATTTTCCTAGAATTTAATTTGCAGACTATTCACCCAACATGCCCCTTTGATCCTTTAGGGCGGAAAAAAAAATCTCCTACTATTTTAGTACAATGCAATTATGGGCTTTGATAAATGTCTTACCTACAAAAAAAAATCATAGAAATAATGCTCCTTTTTGAGCTTTCACACATTTCTCACTTTTTTTGAACTGAACACAGCTTTGAAAACTGTCAAAATTAAATCTGACCTCCAGGCATATATAGAAGACACAAATTATTCAGCTCTGTAATCATTAATACATTATTGAAGAGGAACTTCACTCCGTTTTAAAAAATACTGTAGCTGCTGACTAGGAAACAAACACTTAACGGCCCAGTCCAGCGCTGTTCTTCCCATAGCTGATTTTTTGCCAAGCTTCTGCTCTCTGGCTATGCCATCCTGGATTTGGAAGCCGGATGTGAATTCCTAATGCATCACAGCTGGCACCCCACTGAGCATGTGCAAATCACAGCAGAGCTATGGGAGTGGTCCTGCATCACAGCTGAATGGGACAAATGTCAGTTTTGTGACACCCATGCCCCTTCAGTTTGTGCCCTCATTTTGACAGGGCACGGTCCGCTGCAGCGGACCAGTGATGGTTTTGGATGGAAACAAGTCTGTTTACATCTGCCTGCCCATAGACCTGCATGGAGCTTCTGATGAGGCCTGCCTTAAAAACTGACCGGCAGACCTGATCAGAAAGCATACCTCCCAACAGTCCTGGATTGGGCGGGACATTCCCACATCTGCAAACTTGTCCCACGATCCCGCTGTGAGGGAGGTATGTCCCGCATAATTGTTTTCATCCAGGGATACCTTGAAATTTCCCTGCCCTTTGTGACCGCTTTGAACTGCGGCTGCAGTGGGGCGCGATCATGGACACGGAAGTTAACATTCCTCAGACATAGAAGTAAACTATGAATAATTTGTAAATCGATCCTATTTATTTAGGGGAGAGGGGGAGTGCTCTCTTCTCTCTCCTCACCTGCTACTCCTCCTCTGCCCAGTCATCTCACCTTGCTCCCCCCCCCCTTTTTTTTTTCTTCACAGGGTATACAAGTGGGTGGTTGTTAGTAGCCCCTTACTATAGAGAGGGGGGGCTATCATTATCCCCTTATCTCATTTAGTTTTTTGAAGGGATTAGTGTGGTTGACAAGGGCACTTCACTTTCCCTTTGGTTTTTTTTTCCTGTTTTTTCTTTATTATATTATATGGCCAAGAAGGCCTCATACACAACTTTTTAACCCCCTTTTTAAAAATTTTTTTCACAGGGTTAATGAGCGGGTGGTTGTTAGTAGCCCCTTGCTATAGAGAGGGGGTTATTATTAAGCCCTTACCCCATCTAGTTTTTTGAAGGGATTAGTGTGGTTGATAAGGGAACCTCGCTTTCACTGGGTGTTTTCGTCTTTTTTTTTTTAAATGTAAATTAAATGGCCACGGAGGCCTCATACACAATTTTTCAATCTTCCTTTTTTTTTTTGAAGAGATCAGTATAATTGATAAGGGCACTTTACTTCACCGGGTTTTTTTTTTTTTTTCACAGGGTTAATGAGCGGGTGGTTGTTAGTAGCCCCTTGCTATAGAGAGGGGGGTTATTATTAACCTCTTACCCCATCTAGTTTTTTGAAGGGATTAGTGTGGTTGATAAGGGCACCTCACTTTCACAGGGTGTTTTTTGTCTTTTTTTTTAATATACCGTAAATTAGAAAGGCCATGAAGGCCTCATACACAATTTTTAATCCCTTTTTTTTTTTTTGAAGAGATCAGTATAGTTGATAAGGGCACCTCATTTCACTGGGGTGGGGGTGGGGTGGGGGGGTTTGGGGTGAGGGGGGCGGGGTGAGATGAAGGGTAATTTCATTTGTTAACTTTTGTTCAACAATGAAGGAGTGAGGGGTGAGGAGGGAGAGAGTTGAGGAACCTCCCCCCCCCCTTCTTTTGTCTTTTTTTTTTCTCTTTCCTTTCTCTATTTAAGGTGAAGGGTTATTTAAGTGAGATTGAGGAATGAATGTATTGTAACTGTATAGTTTTCATCAATGGTTTTGTCGAATGTAAAGCTGTATAAATGGACAAATTGTATTTATAAAAGGAAAAATAAAAATTTTGATTACAAAAAAAAAAAAACATTCCTTAGAGTCCTCCTCTCCCTCCCTCCTCCTCTCCTTCCCTGCTGCTCTCCTCTCCAGCGGCGATCTCCCTCACTATCACTCAGCTTTGCTCTGAAATGCTCAGCGGCGCTGTATTATGGTCTCGCCTCCTAGACTGATGGCTCCCATGACAGATGTCACACTGATCCAATGCCGGGAAATTGGATCAGTGTGACATCTATCATAAGAGCCATCAGTCTAGGACAGTGATGGCGAACTTTGGCATTCCAGATGTTTTGGAACTACATTTCCCATGATGCTCATGCAGTCTGCAGTATAGTTGAGCATCATGGGAAACGTAATTCCAAAACATCTGGGGTGCCAAGCTTCGCCATCACTGGTCTAGGAGGTGGGACCTGAATACAGCGCCACCGAGCGATTCAGAGCAAAGCTAAGTGATAGTGAGGGAGATCGCTGCTGTGTGTGATCATCCACGTGGGCACAGGTAGGCGGCATTGATGGGCACTGGTAGGCTGTATTGGTGGGCACTGGTTGGCGGCATTGATGGGCACAGGTAGGCAGCATTGATGGGCACTGGTAGGGAGCATTGATGGGCACTAGTAGGGGGCATTGATAGGCACGGGTAGGCACCATTGATGGGCACAGGTAGGCGGCATTGATGGGCACAGGTAGGCGGCATTGATGGGCACTGGTAGGTGGCATTGGGGGGCACAGGTAGGCGGCATTGATGGGCACAGGTAGGCTGCATTGGTGGGCACTGGTAGGTGGCATTGGGGGGCACAGGTAGGCAGCATTGATGGGCACAGGTAGGCTGCATTGGTGGGCACTGGTAGGCTGCATTGGTGGGCACTGGTAGGCTGCATTGGTGGGCACTGATGAGGCTGCATTGGTGGGCACTGATGAGGCTGCATTGGTAGGCATGGATAGGCTGCATTTGGTGGGCACTGATGAGGCTGCATTTGATGGGCACTGATGAGGCTGCATTTGGTGGGCACTGGTAGGCTGTATTGATGGGCCTTGCACCCTGTAGGCAGCTCATCCCAGAACCCTGCACTCTGTATGCAGCTCATCCGAGAACCTTGAACTGTATGCAGCCCATCCTAGAACCCTGCGCCCTTTTATCCCTTTTAAAAAAAAAAATGTGCTGGGGTTTGTATGTATCCATGAGACTTTTGCTTGTGGAACAATAATAAAAGCATATTTTATAGGTACAAGGAAGCCCGAGTTTTGTTTAATGAGGCCCTTTAAGCACCTCCCACTGTCAAGAGTTTGACCACACCCACATTTGCCACGGCTCGCTATGCAAGGTTACTTTTTTCCTCAAGTGTCCCTCATTCTAAAGTTCAAATGTTGGAAGGTATGAGAAAGCCTGTGTGAAAAGGGGCTTACTCTGCTGCAAACAGGTCTGAAACTGTGTAGCCCTTTTCTACTAACACTGAAGCTGAATTTACTTTTGGTACCTGCCATTGACATCTTTAGTGCGGGTTTGAGGCATCATTGGGATTTCTCAGCGCTATCTCCATTCTTTATAGATAATAATACGTTTTAAAATGGCCAGCTGCTTCTGAGTGTCACATATAATTTCTATTTTATTTGACAGTCTGTGCAAAACATTGGATATCTGATTGTTACAGAAATCCAAGAGGTATCGTACACACGATCAGAAATTCCGCCAGCAAAAGTCCGATGTGAGGTCTTGGTCGGAAATTCCGACCGTGTGTATGCTCCATCGGCCTTTTGCTGGTGGAATTTCCGCCTGCAAAAGATTGAGAGCAGGTTCTCTATTTTTCCAACGGAAAAAGTTCCTTTTCAGAAATTCCGATCGTCTGTAGCAATTCCAACGCGCAAAATTCCTACGCATGCTCGCAAACAGTTTGACGCATGCTCGGAAGCATTGTACTTCATTTTCTCGGCTTGTTGTAGTGTTGTACATCTCCGCGTTCTTGGCGGTCGAAAGTTCAGAGAACTTTTGTGTGACCGTGTGTATGCAAGGCAAGCTTTGGCGGAATTCCGTCAGAAAAACCATCCTGACGGAAATTCTGATCGTCTGTACAGGGCATAAGAGTTTTTTTTTCTTCACAGTGGCCTATCATACTTGCAGAATGACATATGTTTACCGTGCGTTAGAATAAGTTTAACAGTTTATGACAGGTCCCCTTCCCCCACGTCTGGGCGATGGGCCTGCGCCTGCCCGCCCTTCCCCCGCTGCCGGGCCAGTTAGAAAGCACAATGTGCTT
Source organism: Lithobates clamitans (assembly GCA_037952925.1). Classification (NCBI taxonomy): domain Eukaryota; kingdom Metazoa; phylum Chordata; class Amphibia; order Anura; family Ranidae; genus Lithobates; species Lithobates clamitans. Next base: position 1,887,828 of record JBBGZY010000725.1, on the reverse strand, counting down.
CGTGCATGCGCAGTAAGGCACCAGCAGTGAAGCCAAAAGGCTTCACTGCCTGGTTCCCTTACCAGAAATGGCTGTGGCAGCACCCAGGAGTCGATCCGACATCGCGGGCTCCCTGAACAGGTAAGTGCCCTAATATTAAAAGTCAGCAGCTGCAGTATTTGTAGCTGCTGACTTTTACATTTTTTTTTTTGACTGGACCTCTTCTTTAACTGTTCTAGGGACTCCGGCATGGAATGTCAGTAATGGGGAAGACATCAGCTGCAGGGAGACTACAGGAAATACCGCGACTAGTTCTTTACCCTCTTCCTTTTTGGCAGATTTTCCAGAGTTCAGTTTCTCTTAAAAGGCTTACCAACTGCTTCTTAAATTATAAGTTGCCCTTTGTAACATGCTTCAATATGTTACAGCCCTGGCCAAAAGTTTTGAGAATGACACAAATATTAATTTTCACGAAGTCTGCTGCCTCAGTTTTTATGATGGCAATTTGCATATACTCGAGAATGTTATGAAGAGTGATCAGATGAATTGCAATTAAATGCAAAGTCCCTCTCTGCCATGAAAACGAACTTAATCCCAAAAAAAATTTCCACTGCATTTCAGCCCTGCCACAGAAGGACCAGCTGACATCATGTCAGTGATTCTCTCGTTAACACAGATGTCAATGTTGACTAGGACAAGGTTGGAAATCACTCTATAACGCTGATTGAGTTAGAATAACAGACTGGAAGATTTAAAAGGAGGGTGGTGTTTGAAATCTTTGTCCTTCCTCTGTTAAACATGGTTACCTGAAAGGAAACATGTGTAGTCACCATTGCTTTGCACAAAAAGGGATTCACTGGCAAGGATATTGCTGCTACTAAGATTGGACCTAAATCAACCATTTATTGGATCATCAAGAACTTTAAAGAGAGAGTTTCAATTGTTGTGAAGAAGGCTTCAGGGCACCCAAGAAATCCAGCAAGCGCCAGGACCGTCTCCTACAGTTGATTCAGCTACAGGATTTGGGCATCGCCAATGCAGAGCTTGATCGGGAATAGCAGCAGGCAGCAGGGGAGGGCTGGCAGCCTTAGGCCTGGGGGGCAAGTCCAGTCAAGTGGCCCATAGAACTGGTGGTGGCAAAGTGATGGATCAGGAAAATGGTCTCTAAGGTTTTTCATGATCACAAAGGTGGGGGGGGGGGGGGCAGGGAGGACAATGTGGCCCTCCAGGGCCTGTGGGGGACTTGTACTACCATGGCCTTCAGGAACTAAATTGCAAGCAAGTCCCTGTATGAATCCCTCAGAGCTGAGGATCTGACCACCCCCCCCTCCGCAACTAGTGACAAACTACAAGTCCCAGCATTAACCCCTGAGATCTAAGGATGTGTCCCCTTAGATCCCACGGGTTCATGCTGTGCCCTGTAGTCCTTCACTAATTTGGGGGGGGGGTGACACATCCTCAGCTCTGAGGGGTTTAAGCTGGGACAGTGGGACTTGTAGTCCTTCACTGGTTGGGGGGGGGGCAGGGGTGTGTGACACATCCTGAGCTCTGAGGGGTTCATGCTGGGACCTTTAGTCCTTCACTTTTGGGGTGTCACATCCCCAAAAGTAAAGGACTACAAGTCCCAGCATGAACCCTGGCTGAGATTTAAGGATGTGATCTCCTCCTCTGCTGCCGGCTCATGCTCCCATGACACACATATGTTCTAAATTCACTCACTGCTCCTAACCTCACCTCAGGCAGCTTGACCAGAGGCTCTAATAGGCTTCAAAATAGGGTGGATTGCGCTCAGAGCCCACCCAGGTGTGTTAGAAAAGCAAATGAATATTTGCTTTCCTGTCGTATCTTCATGGCAGCATACACTTTGGGTTGTGACTCCGCCCTCACAACCTGATAGGACTACATAGCTATAAGTTGTAGAGATGGCCCCTGCCCAGTATTCTCTTATTTTTCCTCACCTGAAGGACTGAACATATCAGAAGCACCCCCTTACCGAATTCGCCCCAGCCAGGTTCTAGCCTCTCCTGGGTGGAAGTCCTTACCTGTACAGCCTCTAAACGAGCTAGATGGAAGGAGCCCCGCTCTGGTGATCTCGGGGGTATGTTGCGGTCTGATATAAGCCTTAAACAGGCTTAGTTGTTGTGCAGCGGTCGCCATGCCTCCTTTCCTCACTTTTCTGGTCTTTTTCCCTCTATGCTGGGCTCTGTGGTCCCTCTGTGCTCCCTACAGGCTTCCCGAGCGTCTCGGCACTTCCGCGCATGCGCAGTGCGCGCCGTCAGGGCGTACTTTCGTTTTTGCCAGTTTCCAAGATGGCGCCGGGCGCTTCGCGCCGCTACTGCGCATGTGCGAGCGGGTCGTGACCTCGGCGGCCATGGCGGCAGATTTAAAAGCCCTGTTTGTCATTTCTGAGCTCTCCTTGCTCCCTGGAAGACTTTTGACTGCTGCTGTTTTGAACTTCTGCATTCCTAAGCTACCCTCTCCCTCTGGGTAAGTGTCTAATACTTATACACTGTTTTTTGGGACCTGGCTGCATGCTCTTACCTTCCTATACCTTTCTCAGGTATTCACCTTCTTCTCCTATGGAGGCCGCTGCCCCAGCAGATCACCACCAGCCTAATAGGTAAGGGGGGGGGATTCCAGCGGTAAGTAGAGAAGATTGAAAAAGAGAGCAGGACCGTACTAATGCTACCTAATTGGTCAGCCCTGTCAGGTCCGCAAGATCATCTAAATCACGAAGAGAATCTTCGCACAGGAGAAGCCGCTCCGGCCATAGACGCAGCCGCTCACGCGGAAGAAGCCGCTCAGGCCGCAAGGGGAGTCGCAGACGGAGTCGATCCCACTCAAGGCATAGCCGTTCCCACCGCAGAAGATCCCCTGCACGAGGACACCAATCCTCTACGCACCCTTCCCGTCCAGCCGGGAACGCTTGCTGGGTATGTGGGGCCACGGCCCTCCCAGACAAACTAGCCTGCCGCAAGTGCATAGATGAAGCCACCAGGCAGAAAGAGCCGGATGCCATAGAACCCACTGGAGTCTCTACTCCCCAGGTCTCAACTCCTGATGTGGAGTTTACGACCTATAGCACCTCACCCACCATTCCCAGTGCTTCAAGAGAGCAAGACCTACCGTCGGATGATGAGGAGCCGGAAGCTTCAGCTGGCTTTGATTTCGCGCTCATAGAACCGTTCATCAGATCGGTTAAGGAAGCGATTAACTGGGAGGAGCTTGAGGAGACACAGCCTAAACAGAGGAAATATTTCCCAAACCTCAAGAAGGTTCCGGAGGCCTTCCCATTCATCGACGAGTTAGAAGAGCTCATTAAGGAGGAGTGGCAGAATCCGGAAAAGAAGTTCAGTCTGTCCAACAGACTCACCAAACTGTACCCTCTCAAGGAACCCAAAGTTTCTCCTTTACTTTCTCCTCCAGTAGTGGATGCATCTTTGATGCGTCTAGCCAGGCATGTGACGCTCCCCATTGAAGATGCAGTAACGTTCAGAGACGTGCTTGACAGGAAGGTGGATACAGACCTTAAGAGAGCTTACCTGTTCGCAGGAGGCGCCTGCAGGCCAGCGGTGGCATTAGCGGCGGTTGGAAAAGCTATCTCCAGCTGGTCCTCAGCTACAGCGAGGCTCGTCACTGAGGGCGCAGATCAGGAACAGATCACTAAGGCCTTACAAGAACTTAGCCTTGCGGGAGATTTCGTGGCGGAGGCTTCCGTAGATACCATCAGATCCACATCAAGGTCCATGTTAGCCTCTGTAATGGCCAGAAGGGCGCTATGGCTGAAACCTTGGTCGGCTGACCCCGCCTCAAAGTCAAACTGGTGCAGGATTCCATATGATGGGGTGAACCTCTTTGGAGCAAAGCTGGATACCGCAATCTCTAAAGTAACAGGCGGGAAGTCGGGTCTCATACCATCGGACAGAAGGCCGAAGCAACAAAGGCCACCTCCCTTTAAACGTAACCTTCCGGAAAGATATAGGGATGCGAAATCCTATAGACCCGGGAAGGAATACAGAAGGAGCTGGAAGAACCCCCAGACGTCCTTCCTTAAGTTCCAGAAACCCAAGACCCCTGCCTCCAATGACCAGAAGTCCTTTTGAAGGTTCGCCCGCCCAACCAGCGGTAGTGGGGGCCAGACTCACAAAGTTCAAGTTGGTCTGGGCGGGAATGATAAAGGACCCATGGACGGTGTCCACCATTCATTTCGGACACAGGTGGGCATTCAGAGGTCGTCCTCCAAGAGACCAATTCTGTTCAACCAGACTTCCTCCCTCTCAAGAGAAAAGGCTATCCCTAGTCCAGTATGTCCAAGAGTTGCTCCAGAAACAAGCAATAGTGGAGGTACCACCATCCCAAAGAGGCAAAGGTTTCTACTCCCCACTTTTCTTAGTAAAAAAGAAATCAGGGGACCTTCGTCCAGTCTTGGACCTAAAAAACCTCAACCGGTCAATACGGTTGGAATCATTCAAGATGGAAAGCCTTCAATCAATCCTCCAAGCAATAAACTTGGGAGATTGGATGCTGTCGATCGACCTCCAGGACGCGTATTTGCATATCCCTATCCATTCCGAGTTCCAAAAATTCCTCCGGTTTACCCTAAATCATCGGCACTTCCAATTCCGAAGCCTTCCGTTCGGGATCTCTACCGCACCCAGGACGTTTACAAAAGTCCTATTACCTGTAATAGCCCACCTGAGAGAAAACGGGCTGAGGGTCCACCATTACCTGGACGACATCCTACTTCTCTCAGACAGCCAGGACTCTCTTGTCCTTCACAGGGAAATCCTGGTCTCCACATTACAGTCCCTAGGGTGGCTGATAAATTGGAGGAAGAGCAACATCCATCCAACACAAAGAATGGTCTTTCTGGGGGCCGAACTGGACACAAGGGAGAATACGGTGGAACTTCCGGGGGAAAAAATCCCTCCTCTAATCCAAAAGGTGAAAAGGGCGATCTCCGCTACAATGCTCCCGGCCAGGACCTGTCTCAGTATCCTGGGCTCCCTAGCTTCCACCATTCCAATGGTCCAATGGGCGCAATGGAATTCGAGGCCTCTCCAGATCTCCTTCCTACGTCAGTGGAAGGGCACATCAATGTCCCAACCAATCCTCATCTCTCAGGAGGTAAAGCAATCATTGATGTGGTGGGTACGTCCTCACAACTTGGGAAGATGCAGGCAGATAGTCACTCCCTATCAAGAAACCGTGACCTCAGATGCCAGTCTACAGGGATGGGGAGCCCACTATCAGGACCTTGCGGCTCAGGGTCGTTGGCCTTTCAGGGCACAGGATACAGTGTCGAACGTTCTGGAGATGAGAGCAGCGTTCCAGGCTCTCCTGACCTTCAGTTCTCACTTGAGGAGGAAGCATGTCCTCCTAAGGATGGACAACAAGGTGGCCGTTGCCTACATCAACAGGCAGGGGGGCACCAGAAGCAGGTCCATGTTACAGGAGGTCCGTCCTGTTCTGGAATGGGCGCAGCTGAATCTACTGGACCTGAAGGCGGTTTATGTCCCGGGAGTCCAGAACACCTTAGCCGACTCACTAAGCAGAAATTTCCACTCCAACAACGAATGGTCTCTGAGTCCACAAGCCTATGCTCTCATATCCCGAACCTGGGGTCCTCCAGAGATAGACCTAGCAGCAACTCCGGAGAACACAAAGTGCCAGAGATTCCTATCAAGGACACCGTTTCCTTCGGCAGAGGGGACGGACTGCCTCCAACACCCCTGGAACTTTCACCTGGGGTACATTTTCCCCCCGACGCCTCTCATAGCGAGATTCCTCTTGAGGCTCAAGAAGTCAACAGCATTGGTGCTAGCAGTGATCCCTTTCTGGCCGAGGAGGCCATGGTTTACTACCCTCATGCAGCTGAACACGGCAGAGCCTCTGCCTCTCCCATTGACGTCAGACCTACTCTCCCAGGGACATCTTCTTCACCCGAACCCGGGGAAGCTACACTTGATGGCCTGGAGACTGAAAGGGCTAGGTACCTAGAGCAGGGCTGTTCCCAGAAGGTGGTGGATACCTTGCTCCAGGCCAGAAAGCCTACTACCAACATCACGTACAGGAGAGTTTGGGAAAAATTTGTCTCCTTCTCCCACCAGCAAGGTTGGGACTCGTCCTCCCCGTCGGTGTCTCACATCTTGGAGTTCCTTCAATCAGGCCTAGAGAAAGGCCTTAGGTCAAGCACCCTGAAGGTCCAGGTATCGGCCCTGTCCGCCTTGACAGGAGTTAAATGGGCGCAAGAGCCTCTGGTGGTTCAGTTTCAGAGGGCCTGTCTAAAACTGAGGCCCCCCAGAAAACCGTCATTCCCGGTCTGGGATCTCTCAATTGTTCTGGAGTCATTATCCAAGGAACCCTTTTTTCCAATGCAGAGCATATCCCTCTGGGATCTGACGCTGAAGGTTTCATTTTTAATAGCCATAACATCGGCGAAGCGAGTGTCAGAGATGCAAGCTCTAATGGTTAGCGAACCATACTTGGTTGTTCTTCCAGACAGGCTAGTCCTAAGGCCTTCGGACCGATTCATCCCCAAGGTGTCCTCATCATTCCATTTTAATCAGGAGATTAATCTTCCAGCACTCAGCACGGATCAGGGAGACCCTCATCCACTAGATGTTAAGGGTACCGTTATAGAATACCTCTCAGCAACAAAATCCATTAGAAAGTCGGAAAACCTCCTAATTATCCCACACGGTTTCAGGAGAGGTCAAGCGGCATCCTCACGCACCATTGCTTCATGGCTAGTAAAGACCATCAAGAGATCTTACTCACTGAGTAACCATCAAGTACCTGAGGGCTTAAGGGCACACTCCACCAGGGCAGTGGCAACCTCCTGGGCGGCATATTGTAGAGTCTCGGCGGAGACGATTTGCAGAGCGGCTACCTGGTCCTCCAGGAACACCTTCATGTCCCATTACAAGGTGGATTCCGCCTGCTTATCCACGGTGGATTTCGGAAGATCCGTTATCCAGGCCAATTCCTCTATTATTTGATTAATAAACTTAGTTTGAATTCCCACCCAGTCTTTGCGAGTTACTCCCCAAAGTGTATGCTGCCATGATGCGACAGGAAAACGGAAAATTGTATACTCACCTTTCCGTAATTTTCCTTTCCTGTCGTATCTTCATGGCAGCATACAATCTCCCACCCGTCTAAGGTGAGATATATATATACGGAGAATACTGGGCAGGGGCCATCTCTACAACTTATAGCTATGTAGTCCTATCAGGTTGTGAGGGCGGAGTCACAACCCAAAGTGTATGCTGCCATGAAGATACGACAGGAAAGGAAAATTACGGAAAGGTGAGTATACAATTTTCCGTTTTTCTAACACTGAACTGCCTCTCTGCCAATCAGGAAGAGCGGGTCTGATACCTGTCACCTGATTGGCTGAAAGGAAAGGCGCTCCATTTGGATGTCTAGCAGGAGGAAAAGCATGGAGGAAGCATAGAGAACACAGGAGCCGCTGCCTGTCCCACAGCTCCCCGCCGCCACTCGCTGCCTGACCCACCAACAAGATGGGGTAAGTGCCGGTCAGACAGCGGGCGAGGTGGGGTGCTGGTTAAATGCCGACAGGGGGGTAACATTGGCTGCAATTGATGGGCACAGTGGCTGCATTTGATGGGCGCAGTGACTGCAATTGATGGGCACAGAGGCTGCATTTGATGGGGCACAGTAAGGCTGCATTTAATGCCAGAGTGAGGCTGCAATTGATGGGTTTTTTTCAGTATTTTTTAGTTTGCACCCCCCCCCCCCAAAACATTTTGAGCACCAGCCACCACTGACAGAGAGAGACATCGCTCCAAATTGTCCACAAACAGAGAGACCACTACTCAGGAAAATTGCTTGATTCCTTTATCAACATAGTAAAGCCTTGTACACACCACTAGTTTTTTTTTTTTTTTTTTTTGCTCAATCCAGCGAGTTGAACAAAAAAACTGACAGCTCTGGTTGGAGCCGCTGAGCATGAGCAAAAGTGACCTGAGCATTGATCACTTTTCAGAGTGGCAGTGCCTGCTGCAAGTATGTAGAAGCCTTTGAGCACACACTGGTGTGCTGCGGTTTGGCCGCAGTGCTTATGTACAGTTTTCCTTAGCCGCAGTCCCATAGGCTTCTTTTAGGTTGTGCTTTTTTGCTGCAGTTTTTTTTTTATAGCGCACCTAAGATGCAGCAGTTTTTGTGCACTTTCAGAAAATGCAGCAAAAATGTGCAAACTAATAGAAGTCTATGGGACATGCAGGAAGACAGTGAGATCACCAACACTGCAGCAGATCAGTGTGAGCCCACTACATAGTACATAGGAGCAGGTACTGCACAGGCTGCTAAAAGAAACTTCCTTCCCGCCCACACGTTCTATTCACAGAAGCAGCCCACAGGCTGCCCGGAGTGTGGGCGGGCACAGTGAGAGAGGGGGCTGGAGGAGGCACAGCGGATCCACCCTCTTCCATTCGGCTGTGCTCAGTCTGAATGGAAAGGACACAGAACTGTCAGCTCAGAAGCCAAGAACAGCACTGTGACAGGACAGATGTCCGATCACAGCACAAACGTTCCTGCAGCTTCTGGGCTGTTATCCAGCCCTGCCAGCCTCCCTCCGGAGTCACCCGAGCAGTAACACTGGGCCAACTGCACATGCTCAGTTCCCAGCTGGCAGCACATCGGCCTTTTTACTGGGAATCAGAGCGGCCTGGGGGGAGATTGCATCCCTGCCCCCCGGCCCAGCCCGCCCCTGGCAGGCAGATGTGAGTACATCTGTACGCACAGTGAGGAGAAGACTTTTGGAGGATGGCTTGGTGTTAAGAAGGGCAGCAAAGAAGCCACTTCTCTCCAGGAAAAACTTCAGGGACAGACTGATATTCTGCAAAAGGTACTGAGGACTGGGGTAAGGTCATTTTCTCTGATGTTCCAATTGTTTGGGGCATCCGGAAATAACCTTGTCCGGAGAAGAAAAGGTGAGCGCTACCATCAGTCCTGTGCCATGCCAATAATAAAGCATCCTGAGACCATTCATGAGTGGGCTCACTCACAATTTTGCAGAACACAGCCATGAATAAAGAATGGTACAAAAACTTCCTCCGAGAGAAACTTCTCCCAACCACCCAAGAACTTTTTGGTGATGAACAATGGATTTTCCAGCATGATGGAGCACCTTGCCATAAGGCAAAAGTGATAAGTGGCTTGGGGAACAAAACATTAAAATTTTGGGTCCATGGCCAAAAAACCCCACAAGTTCTGAAAAACTCCAAGCATTGATTATGCAAGAATGGGCAGTCAGGATGTAGCCCAGAAGTTGGTTGACAGCATGCCAGGGCGAATTGCAGAGGTCTTGAAAAAGAAGGGTCAAACCTTCTGGAAGGAAGTCTTCGTGATTGCATCTAAAATATTTAAAAAAATAATACAACCAGATCCATATATAACTTTACTTAATCTAAAACCGGAATGGTTAACACTCTCTCAATTCAAACTTATGATCCAACTAATAACGGCTGCAAAACAAACAGCGGCCAAGGCATGGAAATCTCCTACATTGGTACTAGCAGAAACAATTCACAGAATGAATAATACAATGTCCCATGCTAAGATGGTAGCCATCGATCAAAATCAAATTTCAAAATTTGAAAAACTTTGGCATCCTTGGATAAAACAACAGTTCCTGTCAAATTTCAATGACTCTGTCCTGTTGCCATGGTAACAGATTAAATGACTTACAGAGATACCCATTCTAAGGCTTCAAAGAGAACTAAAAAGAATAATAAACTGACGAGCGGGACAACCTTGTGGACCATACCTCTACCTTTCAACCCTTTTTCTTCTTTCTCTTTCCTTTTCTCCACCTTACAATTAAAGCTCATTATCAGAATTTATTTGACCTATATACACTCTACTTGTAAACAATATGTATAGTAGGTATAAATCATTTAAATACCTACAAAAGTAACTAAGGAAATGATATATATCTTTAATTTAGGTTTTTGTGAACCCAATGTTTAATATTTGAAATTTCATGATATTTACCTATATAAACCCTACTGTAAAACAATGAGCTTACTTTATAGATCCTTGTAAACTTACTTTATGTATCTTTATAACATTGTATACTCAATAAACTTCTTTTGACAAGGAAAAAGAAGGGTCAACGCTGCAAATATTGACTCTTTGCATACACTTAATGTATGTATGTCAATAAAAGCCTTTGACGTTTCTGAAATGCTTGTATACTTCAGTATACCGTAGTAACATCTAACAAAAAGATCTAAAAACACTGAAGCAGCAAACTTTGTGAAAATTAATATTTGTGTCATTCTCAAAACTTTTGGCCAGGGCTGTACAGTACAGCACCTGTCCGCATTCCTCTCACCTCCCACCCCCATACTCCCTGTACCCTTTGTCACAATTCAAAAACAGTGTTGTTGTGCAGGGCTCCGCCCACACCGCTGCGTCATTCACAGCTTCCTGTGAATGAATGAACTACAAGTACCATTGGCCACAGTGGCAGACGGCTTGTAGTTCTCAATGAATGGCAAAGGTGACGGTGAGCGCTCTCATAGCTTTTTTGACTCTTCCTGCAGTTCAGTAACGGTCTGCCCATATGGGAGGTACTGAGAGTCTGCAGTATCCTGGCATTGCACCCGCGATCTGCTAATCATGGTTGCAATCCTTTACAGACTGCAGTGTAAAAAAAAATAATAAATGCACATTTTTTTTACCTGCAAAAAGATGTGCATTTATTATTCTTTTTTACGAAAAGTGAAATTATCCTTTACCTAGTAACTGGAATAGGTTTTTGAATACAGTCAATGCTCAGACAGAAACAACGATTTGTGAATTTTTACCCTTAACCTGAAAGCTTATATTTTGTATTTATTGCAGTACGATGAAAATGTAACCCATCTATGACCAACAATAGTTAGACCGGACTGTAATAAGCACTAAATTCGTGATGGAAGCAGACCATTAAAATGGATACATGACACTGACTGGTACGCGAACAGAGGTAAAATAAAGACGTAAGAAAACCTGCTTCCATTGCCTGAACAGTCAAATTGTGCCAGCCAGAGGTCTCACGGTCCAAGGGTTTGGTTATTCTAACTTCACCTGTCTCTTCATCAATTTCGAAAATTCCATCGTCTGATGATTTGTCCAGTGAATACCTGGGGGATTGAACACATTTAGATGTAAGTTATACTTTTGAGAGAATGAGAGAAAAGATAAGGCTTTAAAAAGGAAGTGCAGAAAAAATCTGACCTGAAAATATTTTCTAACACCCAGTGCCTACATGGCTAAAGGCTTCTGGCAATGAGCAATCAGTCATTGGCACTACCATGTCTCCCTGAAAATAAGCCCAGGTCTTATATTCATTTTGGCAACAAAAGACACGGTAGGGCTTATTTTTAGGGTAGGTCTTACCATGTAATGTGCGGTCTTCTCTCCCCACCTCCCTCCCTGCCTGTCAAGAATCCCCAGTGTGAACCAAGTTAAAATGCTTGTAAAATCCTATAATCCACTGTATTACAGTAGTATATAATGTCCAATGTGTGTGTTTCTGTAATATAATTGTGCCAAATACCTTCGTTATATCTCCACTCTGCGATTCGGTGACACGCCACAGCTCTCTTCCCCGCTCCGAGCACTGCGGGGGGGGCGGGGGGCAGAGATCCCCCACTGATTGCTGGGAGAAGAGGAGGAGAGCAGAGGGAGGTTTAGCTGAGCGCCGAGCGACGCTGTTCTGAAGGTATTTGGCACAATTATATTACAGAAATAGTGTGGATTATGGATTTTACAAGCTTTTTAAACTAGGGCTTATTTTCGGGGTAGGGCTTGTATTACAGCCCTCCTGGAAAATAATGCTAGGTCTTATTTTCGGGGTAGGTCTTATTTTTGGGAAAACGCGGTACTTGGGTCACCATACACGTAACAATATGACCATATGGTTTTTGTACAATCAACTTTAGATATACCAAAACTATGTAATATGAAGATCGGGCCTTTGCACTACATAGTTGCTGGTAATTCAATGTACACAATGAGCTTTTGTTTCCCTTAACAGAAATAGCTAACTTTGCTTATACTGCATGACCACAATTACTGAGCCTGCAGTTACTGTGTGGTCACTGTCTAGTCTCTTGACATATGTGTGAACTTCTCCTATGCATTCCTATCAACACAAACTTCACCCATCACCCCAAAGGTCTAGATGTCCAAAAATAACAAAGATAATTATTTCACCATAATAAAAAAAACAACGGAGTTGATTTACTAAAGGCAAATCCACTGTGCACTACAAGTGCACTTCAATTGCACTTGAAAGTGCAGTCGCTGTAGTTCTGAGGGGAGGATCTGAAATGAGGGGAAGCTCTTCTGATTTCTATCATCAATCATGTTCAAGCAAAAATACTATTTTTTATTGTCCTTTCATTGTCCTTTCATGTCCCCCTCAGATCTACAGTGACTGCACTTCCAAGTGCAATTGAAGTGCACTTCAGTGCACAGTGGATTTGCCTTTAGTAAATACGGTAACCCCCAATTTGTTCAGGGGTTGTGGCATTTATGAGGGCTGTAAGGAATACAAACAATGTATGTAAATAACAACAATAAAACAATACCATGTTATTATTTATATACACGTAGTTTATATTCCTTTTAACCCTGATGAAGGGGAAGGGCTATAGCCCTGAAACGGCTAGACAGTTACCTATGGACTTACCCTATGGTAAATGGGATTATTTTTTTTTTCATTTTTAACACTATATATGGTATATACATGTTTGATAGTTGCTGATTATTATTGAGTATCATACACGGCTGCTCAAAAGGATTAGGGAAATTAAGGGAAGCACAGAATATTGAGACACCTGAACTAATTACAAGGTAGGTCATTAAAACCAAGGCTCCGTCTCATCCCCAGTAATGTCTAGATATTTTAAAGAAACTACACTACACTGAGTTGTTTTAGACAAAGTCCACTTACTGTGTGATGTTATACCCATAGGTCTTCCTGACCAATAAAAACAAACTACAGACAACTGCATTTGAGTTTATCCGCCATGGTGCTGGAGATAAGTCAGACTCACCTCTACCCCTTCTACATTATTTTCATACTTCCTCATCATGAAAGTTTTTATACAGGGTCAGCTGTGTTCAGAAGTGACATTTGGTTTCTCCTACCTCAGTGCATTAATATCAGTGACATTGTGTCACCACACCACTTTATGTAGACAGTCAGGCTCACATGGTTTCCAACACCATAATTTCCAATCTCACTGCTTAACTCTCCCACATGCTCATTCTCATTCATCATATCTTCACTACACCACTATTACTGTCTAACCCTTATTTGCATGTTATGGTTGCACATCTGTATCATTCTAAAAAAAGTGTGTATATATCCTTTGATGCGATTTAGTGTGTATACATTCATATACATGTGGTTGGCTCTATGTACACATATACATAATCGTGGGGTTCCAGGTATGTTTCCATTTTTTACGCCCATTACATTCCACAAAAGAGGACACGCTAGTTTTAGTGGTTCGGCTATAGTGGCTCATGATCAAAGCAATATATGGTAATTACCAATATTTTAATCTATTTACACATTTTTTTTAAACTTACTTTTTTCATTTTGAATTTATATGTCCTACGCTTACTTTCAGTCAAACTACCAATGAGGCCTCCTCTATTGCATGTGCATTTATTTGTTGTGTATGTATATTTGTGTGTGCACCTTGGGCACATGTGCGTTGCATGCACACTCAGTGTGCATGAACATGTGTGTTTGTATACATGTGTACATGGGTGTATACACATGTGTACTGTATGTACATATGTATGTATATATATATATATATATATATATATATATATATATATATTTACATATATACATATGTATATATGTATATGCATTTTTTTACACTCTGGGTAGATTTTAAGATTTTATACTGTTCTCCATAGATATATACATATATATCCATAATCCAGATTTTTTATATATATTACGATTCTAATATTTGTATTATCGTCTGCAATTCTCTACATATGTCTATTTGGCGTCTGTTTAATATAGAACACTGCGATGTGGAAGGATAAATCCCAAAAGTGAAGGATATTTCACTCATATGGTTACACCACTCAACTAGAGTTACACCACCCTTCCAGTTGTCTCTCTATTATAACACGCAGACCAAGGCTCTGATGAAGAGGAAAACCCTCGAAATGCGTTAGCCAAGTATTCATCTCATTTTAACCCTTCTATGGGTATTATTTTATGTCAATCCATCTAGTGACAACATTGTCGTTAGCTAGTATTATTACTATTTTTATTTTGAATACGTAGTATCCACCCCTGTATTAACTCATTTGTTTATTGGAATAAACTGTTTACTATGATTCGTGCATCAGACCACGAGCCTTCCTTTCTTTTTTCTACATAGCATTTCGGACTTCCCCTAGCCGGCCTAGGCAGCGGGGTATGCATGATCACTTCACTACCAGGAAATACTACCATTTGTACTAAGGCCCTCTGTACTAGCACGGGAGAATAACTTTTCTAACTATACCTTTACAGAATATGGTTTGCCTGCTCTACGATCCCTAAACCTTTGGTGTGGATCTCTCATTTTATTTACAACTTACTATACTCAACAGGGGCACCCTTGAGGCCTCTAATTGTTAGAGGGCTGCCTAACTATAGACCTCATACACACTGGACCAAGACATTTTGGACAATTTCATGCTCCCAACTTTGTGGGAACAGTTTGGGGATGGCCCCTTCCTGTTCCAACATGACTGCACACCAGTGCACAAAGCAAGGTCCATAAAGACATGGATGAGCAAGTTTGGGGTGGAGAAACTTGGCTCGCCTGCACAGAGTCCTAACCTCAACCCAATAGAACATCTTTGGGATTAATTAGAGCGGAGACTGTGAGCCAGGCCTTCTTGTCCACATCAGTGCCTGACCTCACAAATGCGCTTCTGGAAGAATGGTCAAACATTCCCATAGACACTCCTAAACCTTGTGGGCAGCCTTCCCAGAAGAGTTGAAGCTGTTATAGCTGCAAAGGGTGGCCAACTCATTATTGAACCCTACAGACTAAGGCTGGCCATACATTATACAATTTTCTCATTCAATTTCCTTTAGATTTACCTTCAACTATGTAGTACAAGGGCCTGCCTGATTGCAAACAAATTGAAAGTGTTTAGGTTTGTCCTCATATTATATGGTTTTGGTAAATCTAAGGGAAAGTTGTACAAGAAAGTTGTGCAATGTATGGCCGGCCTAAGACTGGGAGGCCAATAAAGTTCATGTGCGTCTAAAGGCAGGTGTCCCAATACTTTTGGTAATATAGTGTATGTTCATTTCTGATTCTATGTGGCTCTGGAACTATTGCTCCTGTTATCTCCATAATGATCTTGGGTGGTTAGAACCTTTCACAGAGCCAAATTTGCTATTGATTTGAATACCAAAAGGGAATATTTTGAATGATCTGATCGGAGTATGTACATAAGGCATTTCCATAAAGCGCAGTATTATCAGAAAATATTGTCACGTTTTGTCCAAGAAAAATGTTCTGTACATTTACAAGCTTTTTAAAAGCCCAGCTCCAGTTTTATAAAGAGATTTTAACTTTATGTTAAAACCCTTAAACAATAAATTGAAAATCTAACGACAGCAATTACTATATTAAAACAGTATAATTATTTCCAATGAAATGAACTTCAAGGTTCAGTTAGAGACATTATTAAAATGCACATTATGTTCTTTTTATAATCAAAATATATACCATATAAGAACACACAGCCAAAACGACTCCAGAAATAAATTAAGTTCCTTTGGATACAGAATAAAGACTGTCGGAGAGCTTGCTTTGGATATCATTGGTGGTTATTAAATAAAAAGCTATTCCAAAAACATACAACTTCTTTTCACCATATTAGATATGTAATGCAATGGAAATAATGTGTATAAAAATATGCACAGTTCAGAACAAAATATGCATTGTGGATTGGTTCTCAGCGTGCAAAAGCTTCCTAAATGCATACATTTTACACACGATAAGCCATGTATGCAATCATTTTATACAGCATTAGACTAGGTTGCTTTCACCCCTCTACTTTACCTCTCTATCATATTTCTGTAATTAACATAAAAAACCTAAAAGAATTCTTTCTTTCTAAATGTCCATTAACACTTATTGCACTGTGGCTACATAGACATCACAAGGCACAGCAAAGCGCATACCACACTGGGTTGAGGGGCCATTAATTTTGAATGTCACCCCAACACACTAATGCCCCGTACACACGGTCGGATTTTCCGACGGAAAATGTGTGATAGGACCTTGTTGTCGGAAATTCCGACCATGTGTGGGCTCCATCACACATTTTCCATCGGATTTTCCGACACACAAAGTTTGAGAGCAGGCTATAAAATTTTCCGACAACAAAATCCGTTGTCGGAAATTCCGATCGTGTGTACACAAATCCGACGCACAAAGTGCCACGCATGCTCAGATTAAATAAAGAGATGAAAGCTATTGGCTACTGCCCCGTTTATAGTCCCGACGTACGTGTTTTACGTCACCGCGTTCAGAACGATCAGATTTTCCGACAACTTTGTGTGACTGTGTGTATGCAAGACAAGTTTGAGCCAACATCCGTCGGAAAAAATCCTAGGATTTTGTTGTCGGAATGTCCGATCAATGTCCGACCGTGTGTACGGGGCCTTACAAAACACACTTCCACTGCAGTGTACCACAAAACTTGTGTGTTGTAGTATGCTTCATTTAAAAAAAAAATGGCGCCTGTCCAATTTTGTCTGTGATGTGATGTGTTGGCAACCCATTTAAATTAAGGGCTGCCTTAAGGCAATACTCATAGCGAGTGGCACAAAACACTTTACCATGTGTTTGTTATTGCAACACAGAAAAAGATGTGAATGGTTTCTAAAAGAAAACCTCTTCCTGTAATGCCCCTAGGTTGATTGGCATTAAAAGATTGAAAAGATCACCTATGTATTTATGGCAATAAAGCAAACCATTGTGCGGGCTTGGAAAATGCCATTGGCGTGTGGGCGATGACGTCACACCCGGCGCAGCCTGCTACCCAGAGATGACAGCGGGGGATAGTGGAGACACCTGTCTCCAACAATCAGCCTGTTCGCTATAGGATTACCCTCATGTGTTTTCAATTATTTTGGTGCCTGTTTGCTCCCCATTGACTCGCCCCTGCAGTCACATGATGGGGCTATTTCTTGTACTTATATTGTTGGGACTCCATTGCTGCCTATGGCTGGTACAACATAGAGGAGATCCCTGGGTTGTGAAGAACAGGCTTACAATTTTGTGAACTGACAGACCCTTATAAGCTCAGGTCTTGGGAATTTATTAATTTGCTTCCTGGCCTCTGTATAGCCATTTTGTAAATCACTTTGAGTCCCTAATGCCCCGTACACAAGGTCGGATTTTTCAGCGGAAAATGTGTGATAGGACCTTGTTGTCGGAAATTCCGACTGTGTGTAGGTTCCATCACACATTTTCCATCGGATTTTCCGACACACAAAGTTTGAGAGCAGGCTATAAAATTTTCCGACAACAAAATCCGAATTTCCGATCGTGTGTACACAAATCCGACGCACAAAGTGCCACGCATGCTCAGAATAAATAAAGAGATGAAAGCTATTGGCTACTGCCCCATTTATAATCCTGACGTACGTGTTTTACGTCACCGCGTTCAGAATGATCGGATTTTCCGACAACTTTGTGTGTATGCAAGACAAATTTGAGCCAACATCCGTCGAAAAAAATCCTAGGATTTTGTTGTCGGAATGTCCGATCAATGTCCGACCGTGTGTACGGGGCATTAGACTTGCTTTTAAATTTTTTTCAGATCTCATAAGACCATTTTAAGTATACCTCTCTGCTTAGGCAGGGGATATGCTTTCTTTTTTTTGAGGTCTGAATTTCTTTCATGGGAGATGTAGATATTTAACTTCAGGTGTGGACTAATAATTTTTTATATTAATTTGTTAGGAATATACCAGTTATCCAGGCTGATTTTCCAATATCCCTTGTGCTTTGGACTTATGGCCGCAGACCCATGGCACTTTTTCCCAATGCCTTTGTGAACCTCCAACATAATATAGGATGGTTGTAATCTTGATCACGTAAATGTACTTTGATAGTTCTGCACCCCTGAATGTGTGTATTCTCAGTTTTGAGGAGGTCAAAAGTTGGGTTCATGGAACGCTCATGAAAAGCTGACCGCCATCCTTAGTGACACGCATGACAAATTCCTATGGGTTTGGCAACCCTGGCTTGACCACTTCCCTCTATCACAAATGACCTCCCACTTCCTAAAACCATAGCCACTCTTTATTGGGTTGACAAGAGCCCCTGGGGTACTCTACCCTACACCCCCCCTATTATTCATGTTTCTTCCCTAATTTCCGGACCCTCCTCCCTCTCTTTCGCTTTCTTTGATCCCCCTTTATACCCCTCTAAGCCCCTGATGTGCTCTTCTTCCTAACCCTGCCAGTGGATGATCACCCCTCCCCCGTGTTTTTTTTTTCTCTAGCCGGGCCTTCCCATGATGGGCTTTACTAGGCTCCAGTGCTATCAGTATGGCCATGACTAATGAGTAGGATATTGTTCCAATTGCCCTGTTGTTGGTTTTCTCATCCTCGTCAACAGTTAATGCGTTTCTACACAGCAAGACCATCTTTCACTCTCTATAAAATATTCTATTGCCAATTAAGCACCTAGGTTGTACCCTACTGTTAAGATGTTGTTTCTAAGGTGCCTTATCAAGGGTGGATAATTTGTACAATTGTTCATTGGAATGTACTCTTTATTTGCACTGTATGCATACTATTCCTTTTGTTAAAACTTCAATAAAAATTAAGTAAAATAAAAGATTGAAAATAGAAACCCTTCAACCAGCAGCCGCAGTATCTATTGTTTAAAACGCCTATGACATGCAATGAGCACAGATAGAGGGTTGTAATCACTATCCTTACATCTGTTTGGGAAGTCAATCACTATCTGTCTAGAAACAACAGGGTTAGATTTACCAGTAGGCACAATGTCATGCCTAAGGGGGGGGGGGGGGCAGCTTCCCCCTGTACAGTTATTTGCCACACACTTTCATCTGGGTGCCAGGGGCTGTGTATCTATGGGCTCCACTGAAGGAAATCTGGCCCTGAGTGACAGGAAGTGTGCTTTATGCTACCGAATGGCCAACTGTGTCTATCAATAAGAAAATGTGAGCCCCACTTTAGTGTACTTGACAGATTAGGTAATTAAAATTAATTGTCCACATGCATTTATTGACTGCCTGTCTGCTTAATAAAATGACAGATTGATGCAAGAAGTATTCTGGGTGGTTATTGTGAGCAATGCACTTAAAACCTTACTAAGTAAGGCTGTTTTACAAAATCACAGTCTCATTAATAAACAGATGTAGATGGATTAAGTATTTGACCATGATATACCTTCTGATAGTAGGACGTTTCTAAAGTTCTTTGCCATCTCTATATACTATATAATTCTACTTAAACATAGTAAAACTGGGAAAACCAAAGTTAGTGCCTATCTGTCCTATCTATTCTATACAGTTTTACTGTTCCCACAACTAACATAGAAGTTACAGACAATTACAAGAGCTGTTAGCAGTATGTGACTTTCTAACCTTTCCAATCATGTCTGTGCCTGAGAAGACAGTTGGGACAGAAGTTTTTAGACTATCAGGGATATTTCTGTGAGGACAAACTATAGCAGAATGTAATATTGCCCTGCAAGAAGCTGCATCTTAGGCAGCAGACATTTTTGCCTTGCCCGACTTGCTTACAGAATCACAAATTGGAAACTCCCACCCTCAACTTCCATGTTTATTTATGCCATAAGGCTGAAGGTTTGTGACCATGACACATATTTGAGCTTGTTGAACATTTGATTAATAAACCATGTTCATTTCTATGGTTTTGGTACTCTTTATGGCTATACCAGCCTCCAGTCCTCTGGGAAGGCTTTCACAAGATTTAGAAGCTTGTCGGTGGAGATTTTTAAACATTTAGGCAAAAGATCTTTTGTGGGGTTAGGCATTGATTTTGGACAAAAGTAACTGGCTTGCAATTAACATTCCAATTCATTCCAAGGGTGTTCCATAGGGATGAAGCCAGGGCTCTATGCAGGCTACTCAAGTTCCACCACACCATGTCTTCATGAATTTGGCTTTGTGCACAGGGGAACAGTCATCCTGGCAAAGAAAAGTGTCCTTTCCAAAACTGTTGCCACAAAATTGGAAAGAAGCAATGGTCTAAAATGATGAGGTATGCTATAGCATTACCCTTCTCTGGAAACACCTGAATCAGTAATTTGAGGGGGGTGGTGTTCACAACAAGAGCTGCATTGACAAATACAGGCACCATTAATATAAGCTATCACAACAACCCACAAGTTACCTGACTGAATTGTTGGCTTTATCTGGATCGCTAGCTGTAATTACTACAACCACTAATCCAATGTGTGCATCCTCAGAAACTTCAATGACCCCACTCAGTGGGTGAAACTTAGGAGGTTCATCCACATCCTGGACTGACACCTTCACAATTGCTTGATCCCGAAAGGTGCCCAAATCCGAGAAGCGGGGATCCACAAAGCGGTTTTGAGCTTCTAAGACCAGAGAGTGCTCTTTCTGCATCTCGAAATCCAGAGGCTGCAAAACAAAGACAAAGATCTAATGGTAAACCCAACATTCTGAGACCCAGTTTTGCTAATAATGTGAATAAAAATAAACGGGTCAACAGGGCAAGAGAAAGTGAAATGGAAATACCAGTTAGTGTATAAGTAACTTATTTGAAAATGAATGCTCTGCAAATTCCTGCAAACATTAAAGAATATGCTTATTAATGATAGCTCTGTAATTACTTTTAGATAGGAGAAGAAAGTTCTTTAGCAGGGGAATTTTAAATGATGTGTGATAAATAGAATGGAGACTCACAAGCTCTGTTCTCTTGACCATATCTAAGAAAGTTAATAATGGTAATTGTGATCGCATTCATTAAGTTCAGTATCTAACACATTGCACAACTTAAAGGGAAAGCATAGTGGATTTCAGGGAGCACATTTTTTATTTATTGCAGTGTGCCTCTTCCATATAATTATTACTGTATTAAATGTAGAGATTTGTAAATTAGCCCCTAAAGGGAGCTCTCAGTGGTTCACTGTAGTCATTCTGTCTCTCTAATAATATCTGTTGACATACCATATCAGCCATCTAGGGTGTGCTTTATTTTTAAATAATGAGCCGACTTTTAGGGGTCATACCACAACTATATTGCTGTTCTAAAAAAAAAAAAAAAAAAAAAGATTTATGAAGCATAATGATGTAGTTTACAGATGTGCTTAGAGCTCCACTGGCTTTGGAAGTCAGAAACCTGTGGAGCAATAATGAATAAATGGAAGGTGCAGTAAAAAAACAACCTGGGAGAAGAGTCATGTGACTGGTCCAAGTACGTTATATATATACGTAATATAATCAGCTCTCCTCAAATCTTGGATTTTTCTCTGCTCCATTAAGCATTGGTAACTTCTTAAATCACAGCAGGCTCCACACTGCAGCCTATACAGTATTTAATGAATGGTCTGTAATATGAAGGCTGTGATATGCGGAGCCCCATGGAGTATAGAAAAATCCACTGCCTTTTATAAAATGGCCCTACAGACTTAGATTGTGAGAAAGAGCAGCAAGGGGGCTCTATGGTAATATACACGGTGACACATGCTTTGCTGAAGTGCATAGAAATGCATTGGAAATGTGTGTTGCCATTCATTTTGAAAAGCACATGCGCACAACTGCGCACCCCAATTCACAATGTGCTTTGCTGTGCACTGCAAGTGAAAAAACAAAGATGGAGCATAAGGATTTGGAATTTCAGAAATTTCTGTAATGTTGGTGCTTTAAGCATAAAATTCAGTATGATGTCATTAAGTTAAAAGCTGGTGCAGGTATGCATGTGGGTGCGGTCTACTGGGCCCATGCAGGTGGGATAACACTCATGTTGAGTGCGCTCATCAATGCTGGTACCAGGCGGAGACTGCGGTCATGTGAAGAGTCAAAAAATAAGGCAGTTCCCCCGACTCAGACTCATTACTGTGTGCAGTAATAAGTTCCTTTGAAAAGTGACTTGACCCATGTCAGTACACACTGTAATTTGCATTAGGAGGGACCTGCTGAGCCTGCACCCACTCCACCAATCCAGCATACATCTGTTACCTCACTCCCAGGAACAGAATGGGGTCCCACAGAACACCTAGCATGGACTTCAAGCATGCTATCACTTACCTTTGTCCTTCCCATACCATGTGACTAAGCCATAGATCTCCCTAACGCTAGTCTGCTATGCTAGTCTGTTACCATGGGAAATGGACTGCTAGGGAGGGAGCCAAGACATCAATCCCCTCACTACCGGAGGACCTGTCACCTTTAGCAGGTACCATGCTTAATGGCAGGTTGCTTTTAGCTTACTTCTAAACCTGGTTACCCATAGTGACAACACTTCTACTCCTTGTCTTGCTGAGTTAGTCCCTTGTAGTGGTGTTACTTCATACCCCATAATGCAATTCCAGACCCAGGTTCTTTGGAATACACCAGAACCAACATGAACCCCTGTGAATAACTGCAGACCAGACTTAGAACGGTTAACAAACTCCCCAAAAGCCCAGGAACTGAGTTGAACGTGTTAAACCCCTTCCCCAGCCGGGGCAGGCTGCTGGACTAACTACATACTTTTCACCCTGCCTACACTCACCAGCTGGCCTCTGCCTTGCACCCAACTATGGGAAAGTCCCGCTACAGGCCAGTACACTAGGCCTGTATCCAGCATAATAGGCTTCTTCCATGGATATATGGTAATGCTGAGGCGTAGCAAACCACGTAAAGATCTGGGCAGCTTCTGGGTTTCAAATGTTATATATGCCCTTATCAAAATTCCAACCAATCTGGGGACAGTGCCTGACTTAAGAGCCAATTTGGAGCACATCACAGCAGTCACATTTCAAGTCTCTAGACAAGCCTGGGCAAGTTCTAGAAACAAACTAACTAAAACAGCCATGGTCTCTTTTGGGATGGTCTTCAGGTGCATGTTGTGGGCATAGCTTGCTGACTATGCCAAGTGTGTGTGTGGGGTCTACTGCGCTCATGCATGTGGGGTAACACTCATGTGGAGCATGCTCATCAATTCCCCTGGACCAGGCAACCTGCCTACATGTACCTCTAGGTACCTGTCACATCAACTGGACTTGTTCTGCAATGTTGAAGATATTGAGTAGCTTATCGAAGCCCCTTCTTCAGTTTTAATGAGTGTCAGGAAAATACCCCAACATTTATGTCCACCCAGGTAGCACCAACGCCTTGACCCAATCACCATGGAAAGGCAGATGTTATTGTCCAAGTGTAGGATGAGAGGAGTATAAATTGTGAAACTACACTGTTCTTGTTAAATATCCCATCCTTGGTGTCAGGATGGCTTCACAGGTTTTAGTGGCTTAATAGTCTAGGAAAAAACTTCAACATTACAGAATAAGTCCAGTTTAATGTGATAAACTGCTACTAGATATACCTGGATAAATGAGAACCTTCACAGGCTCTTGGTACCTTTACGTTATACCTGCAGAGTCTCTCTGAGGGCATTACCATAAAGTGAACTCTCTGTAATACCAGGCACCTGTGTTCAAGACTTCACCTGCAGTGCCTACTGTTGTTAAAATCTAGTTTTGCAATCTTATTCCCCATACACACGATCGGAAATGCTGCCAGCAAAAGACCGATGTGAGCTCTTGGTAGGAAAATGCGACCGTGTGTATGCTCCATCTGACTTTTGCTGGCGGAATTCCAGCCAGCAAAAGATTGAGAGCAGGTTCTCTATTTTTCGGTCGGAAAAAAGTTCCTATCTGAAAAAGCGATCGTCTGTATGCAATTCGGACGCACAAAAAATCACGCATGCTCGGAAGCATTGAACTTAATTTTCCCGACTCTTCGTAGTGTTGTACGTCACCACGTTCTTGACAGTCGAAAGTTCAGAGAACTTGTGTGTGACCGTGTGTATGCAAGACAAGCTTCAGCGGAATCCCATTGGAAAACCCATCATATCTTTTTCTGACCAAAATCCTGATCGTGTGTACACAACATAACTTTTGTATTTGATGGTGTACCATTATAGCTCACTTTGTTATTACATCAGCAAACATAAAAGACAGAATTATATTAATAAATGCGGGTAGAGTATTCCAATTTATTTTGATTGACGCTTTGGTAAACCTGTCATCATGTTTCTGGAAGTTTTGCAGACATTTTTTAAATATATTTGTGCTGAAAGGATCATCTCTTTTTATGTGGGAGAGTGGCAATATATGCTTGACTGTATGTAGTCTTAAAGGGATAGGAAACACTCTTGCCTTGTAGCTTTACTGTCCTGGGTTCAAGTTCGACCAAAGACATGATCTGCATGAGATTTGTATCTTTTCCCTGTCCCTGCAATAGTTTGCTTATGGTGATCCAGTTTCCTCCCATTATCTAAAGACATACTTTAAGGTTTCTGGCTTTAACCAAAATTGGACCTACAGAGTGCGCAAATATGTATGTCACTGACTTTATATTGTGACGTTGTGGGGGCTGGGACTGTGAATAGTTCAATGTTATCTGTAAATTGCTGCAAAAAAGAGAGCATGATATGTTTAACCCTTACAAAACCTAATGCTCAAATGTTTTGTATTAATAAAGATTAAAGAAATGATGTTGCCAGCATTCCTTACATTCAGAATAATATAACATAATATAACATAATATAACATAGGAGGCTACACTTAGTTTTATAGTTTATACATGTAGCACTACCCCCTTAAGAGCCGCTGGATTTTTGGGTTCTTCACATGCACAGCCAGGCAACAGGAATTTTCCAACATTCACTCTGTAGTGAAAAATCAGTCCAGGGTGCTTTGTTTTTGGTTAATTAGGGGATAAACTTGGGATGGAAAGGTATGGGATGCCCGGAACTGTAGCTTGAATTCAACTTGATGACTTAAAACTATCTCTGCTACCAAAAATCACTAGGCTGTCCTCCCATAGGATAACTGGATCAGCTTAACGGGTAAATAAAAGATTACAAACACTGACAGCAGATGCTTTCTCTCCGTAAATAATGCCAAGACACCTGGCTAAGGCCGTTGTACTGGCTTTGAATAGCTTTAAGCAGTCCCTTGTTAGAAGGCTAGCTGGGTTTAGCACCTGGCTGCTTCTCCTCTATAGTTTCTGGGGTGTAGTGGTTGAAGCTACTCACTCAGATCTTTTGGTGGCACATGTGACTGCTGAACAGGCCTCCTGCTTGACAGGTCCCAATGGCTTCCAGGGTGGCTTCGACTAAGCCTAGCTGAGGCTGAAAAGGTGTGAAGCTTCATCTGCTATTCTCTCTCACTTGTTCTCCTCTGGCTCCTTCCTTCTGCCCAGGGGCAGAGCCCCTCAGCATATGGGTCCCCTCCAGGCAATTGGACTCTGTACATGCCTAGTCAGGCTCCAGGATATTTATGACCTGTCCCTCCACTTTCTGGGCCTCACCCACGGATTGGAGGAGACACCATATATATTCAGGCCTCATTTCTGCTCCTCCGCCCTCTAAGTTCTAGAACTCTCCAGCAGTTCCAGAAGTCAGGGGAAGGTAACAGAGGCTCAGCCCTTGGAGCTTTGCCAACTCTAAAAAAAATTAACCCTGGCTCCTCTGCCTACAGAGGAGCCCAACTAAATTTTCCTACTGTACATAGAGGGTGCTTCATTCAACTAAAATTAGAGCATAATTGTTTTGTAGCGATACAGGAGCTCACTTTTTGTCCTTTTCAAAGCCAACATGATCTGGCTCTGTAATACCAGGCTGACAGGTAAAGGCAGAGCACATGAGATTAATACTTTGGCACAGAGCTCATGGCAGAAAACCTGGAAAGTCTCGACGAGAGACTTCTAATAGAAGCTCTCAAAATCATGTCCAAAGAAAGCCCTTCACAACATTATCCTCTTTTTGTCATTGTCTATGTTGCTTGAATACGGGACATGTATGATCAAATTAACTTGCCTTCACTTGTTCTTCAAGAAATGTCAGCTTTTAGAGTCCAGGCCATATAAAGAAGTATAAATATTACCTTAGCATATTGCTAAGGGAATGATGTTTCCAGAAGAATGACTATATGTGATGTGGTACTATGACATATTGTATGTAATGCAAGATATATATATATATATATATATATATATATATATATATATATATATATATAAGAGCCTCAGCTATGAAGCAAAATTCTTGTACGGGAAGGCTCTGATGGACATTTCTTGACTCTAATGCCCACCATAATTAATACTTTTAAAAATTCAGGCTCATCATAAAGCAGAGCTTTTTTTTCTCAGAGAATAGGTGCAGGTACTCCCCCCCCCTTCAGAGTTTCCCCTTGTCTCCCCCTCCTACCCACTTCGGAGTACCGTCCTTTGGTTCGACCCCCTACCCACTTCTCAGTTCTGCATCTTTTAGAGAATACAGAAGTAAATACCATTTTATCCTGCTAAATAATTTGTATAGAATGTGTTAGTGATAGCAAGAAAAGCAGTAACATAGAGCCCCTGCAGCCAGCAACATTAGACCCCTCCAACAACAATAGATCTTCTCAGCAACAACAGACCCCTCACAACAAAATACCCCCCAGCAACAATAGATTCAACCAAACAACAATAAACCTACGCCAGCAACGATGATCTCCCAGCAGCCAGCATCAATAGAACCTCCAGCATCTGGCAACAATGGACTCCTTCAACATTAGATCCCTCCCACAAACAATTCACCCCCAAGCATCAGTAGATCCCTCTCAGTGACAATAGATCCCCCAGCAGCCAGAATCAATAGACCCTCTAGCATATCCCAGCACCCCTTGTCATTACATACCTTCAATGCTTGAGGTGCCAGAAATGCGTTCCCCCAGGCTCCTGCTGAAAAAAAGCTCTTATTATAAGTAAATGTTCGCCTCCTGCTGAATGTTGCTCTATTGAAGTGAAATGCCCGTCTGAAGACTCTTCAGAAATCTGTACTTCTATCAGTGTTGGATTCCTGGTCAGCTTGGTGAGTCCTTCCTCCTCCTCGCTACCATGGCCTCATCTCTATGATTGCTCCAATGTAGTGACAACATACTGAAACCAAACTAAAGGCATAATAGCCAGGTAGCTAGCATTTTCAAAACATTGTTCTGAGTATAGTAACTTTCTAGCTGTCTCTGACTTCATGAAATTCATTGGTCTGGAAAACAAGCATGCAATCAGTAAAATCAAAGTTTAGACACTTGATCTGGATACTAGTTCCAGGTCAGTAATTCTTTAGGCATTAAAGCCAGATGATTAGCCAGGTATGTAGCCTTTTCAGATGTAGAGGTCAGCAATGGCAAGCATATATAGTATATCTGTGTGAAGAAAGCTGTGCCATTTGGAAGAACTTTTGAACACTGCACAGGCAACCTGGGAATTGCTTTCTTTTAGCTTTAGCCTCAATTATTTAAGCCAGGCCAGGTCAGTGGAGCCGAAAATTAGAGCACAGAACTGCATATAACAAGGTGAAATTGATCTTGTTGAAACATGGATTTACACATATAAATTAGTAAAGCACAAACAAACAGATATTTTATTAATTGCATTGCTCCCCTGGGTGAAGAACACATCTTCTGAGTCCAGGTATATGGATTTGTTTGGAATAAATACACCATTTTTTATGTATTTCACAGTAATCAACCATACAGGCCTCCATTTGGGATTAATATTTTAGAGAAAAAAACCTCAAATTAGAATCTTTTCGACAGGAAAGACTACATTTAAAAGTGAGGTTGGATTTAGTCTCTTTCCTTCTTTGTAGATAGCTTCCCTTGCCCCACTGCTCTCAATATTTTTTGTACTCTATTGACCAGCCCTGCAGGGGAGCTCCCTTGATGACCATCAAATATACTGTCAATAGCTTCATGGATATGTACAATATATACTCCCACGGGTGATTTTTCACAATAATGACCATTGACTCTGAACAGAATCTGGGGCCTATTGACCCCAGTTCAATTCAGCATTGCATGTCAATTGATAACTATATGTGCAGAAATGTTTATAAAAGTTCATTTAACTTTTAAAGTCTAACTCTAGGCGGATATAAAAGACTCAAGTTAATGCAGTGCTGTAATCAATACAATAAATACTTTCTATAAAAAATATATTTTTTAAAAGCAAGCAGTATAAGCTCTTGAATATGGCCTGTTATCGGGCCTCTGATGTGATGGGGGGGGGGAACCTCTGATGTGAAGTTAATTTCATTAAAGTGATACTAAAGTCTGTTTTTTTTCTTTAAAAATAACAAACATGTTATACTTACCTGCTATGTGCATTGGTTTTGCACAGAGCAGACCCGATCCTCCTCTTCTCGGGTCCCTCGCCGCTCCTGGCCCCTCCCCACAGCAAACAGCTTGCTATGGGGGCACCCGAGCCGAGCTTTATGTCCATTAATACACTGAGCCATTGTTCGGCCCTGTCCCCTCTCTCTCCTCATTGGCTAACTAATTTTGATTGACAGCAGCAGGCGCCAATGGTGCCGCTGCTGTGTCCCAGCCAATCTGGAGGGAGAGTCCCAGACATCCGAGGCACTCGTGCACATCGCTGGAACGAGATGGGGTTTAGGGTAAGTATTAGGGGGACTGAGGGGGGCTGCTGCACACAGAAGGTTTTTTATCTTAATGCATGGAATGCATTAAGATAAAAAAAACCTTCTGCCTTTACAACCACTTTATAGTGGTTGTGTGCATCATCCCAGACTCAAATTTCCTATTGATAGGCAACATTTATGATTTTTACATTTTAGACTGGAGATTGCATACCTTTGAAGGGTGCAATGATTGAAAAAGGTTGAGAGACATGTAGGTGACTGCAGTAAATAACCTACAAACCACTAGAGGACCTCTCTTAGGCCAGGGGTACCCATCAAGAACCCATCAATTACTGTACTGTATTTCTTTTCAACTGTCAATTATTACCATTGAGACCTTGGTACTTTAAGATTGACAAGAAGAGTTTCTAGGGCTATTTTACAGTAGTTGTGTATCACTTTCTGTCCCCCACAGGACTTTGATGTGAGTAGGTGGCAGCTCTGGATTGCTGGTAGCACTTAGAATAACTCATGTCTGGTTCCAGATTTTACTACATATAGATAAGACAGCTATTAAGCTTTTAAGTCAACACGATGAAGGGTGAAACCTCGACTGTATCTAATGGAGCTTGACACTTTTGCGTTATATCATAAGGATATATATCCAGTTGTTCTATCTAGTGTTAGTAAATTACCAAGAAATTCCTTTGCCAGTTTTAAGCTACAGTGCAATATGATTTTTATTGACGTCTTGTGCCTGCCGAGTACACAATACGATCATGATCTTTATCTGCATTTAGTTCTCTGTAAGGATGCCTTAGAGAGTAGTTTAGCCTCTTTGGGCTTTAGTAATATAAAATTTTATTTACAGATAATTGTTTGATAGAAACAACACTATTATTGCTGTGAAAAAATTAGAATATATAAATACATTTAATTTAAAGCTCTACTTAAGGCACGCATAAAAAACAATTAGTGCAATTGTGCTTTAACTATAAATGTATTTTTTACAAAAAAAAAGAAGAATTATTTAAAAGAGAAGTATGGCTTTCTGAAAAAAAATAAAACAAATTATACTTACCTAGGTGAATGCAGCCTCACTCTAATGCTGGTGTAAGTCACCGGCTCTCTGCTCTCCCCTTCAGTGCTCACTGGAGCGCTGGGCTGTGGAGGGGATGGAAGGGGCTAGCTCAGGCTCTCAGCAGATTGCTAAGAGCCTGAGCCAGGTGCCAGTCAAGGCTTCTGGGTGGATCCCAACCATATGCCGCCCTCTGTCGGCTGAAAACTGGTCACAGGAGTGCAGAACTAACTGCACTCCTGTGAACCATAGGAGAAGAATAAAAATAAATATTTGGCTATACTTCTCCTTTTAAGTGCATGAGTTTGTCTTGGCATCATACTCCAACAATCCCTGAACAGAAGTACTCTTATGCTGTGTACACACGGGCGGACTTTTCGACGGAACAAATCTGTTGGACAATCCGACCGTGTGTGGGCTTCATCGGACCTTCAGCGGACTTTTCGAAAATCAGACGGACTTTAGATTTGGAACATGTTTCAAATCTTTCTGATGGACTCGAGTCTGGTCGAAAAATCCGTTCGTCTGTATGCTAGTCCAACGGACAAAAAAGGACGCAAGGGCAGCTATTGGCTACTGGCTATGAACTCCCTTATTCTAGTCCGGTCGTACGTCATCACGTTCGTACCAACGGACTTTCGAACGGACTTTAGTCCGTTCGTGTGTGGGCAAGTCCGGTCGTCCAAAAGTCCGTTGAAAGTCCGTCGGACGTTTGATGCTGAAAAGTCCGCCCGTGTGTACACGGCTTTAGTGAGAAAGGGCCAAGAACTATTAGCCATTCCACTGCAATATGTTTTTTTTTTTTTCATTTGTAGGCCTCCTTATGCACACAAGACATTTTACTAACTCTCCTAGGCTCCTTTCCCCCTGGCAGCTGAGTTTTGGCAGAAAAAAAAACGATCGATGCTTGTAAACTCGTACCGCATTTAGGCGCATCAAGCACTTGGGCATTAATTAATATTATTGGCCAAAATATTAAATTATTCTGGCCAGTGAAATAAATGAACGCTCAAGTGCTAAAGCAGTTAGGTGCATATAGACACGTTTAGCCACGTCAGGTCTTGTTTTTCTGCTAAAACTGCTACTCCTGGACGCTCTGAATGTGTTTTTTTTCTGCCTCTAAAAGCCCCTTCCTCTAAATGGCTTTGTGTGCATTGACACAAATGCAGGGGCGTTTAGAGGCAGGAAAAAGAATGCAAAATGCCCCTAGCAGCAGCAGAAAAAATGTCCAGTGTGCATGAGGCCTAAAAAAGATCTAGAATTATCATTTTTATTTTACAATTCTGTTCCCTATGGGACAAAGTACATATAGTTAATCAATGCAAGTTTAACACAAAAACACAGCTGATAAAAGGAAGAATATCCTGAGGAGTACAACTTGAGTGATGTGGGGTGTTGGGGAACATCACAATCACATGTATGTCCCTGATCTTTCTCATGCTGGCCATATACAGAAACAGATAATCATTTGTAATGATAATATAAATTGTTTGCACTAAATGGGCAGAGGGATTAGTAATCAATCTTTTTTTTTTTTTTTTTTATAGCGAAGTTTGGTCTTGATGTAAAATCCAATTGAATTTGACCAACTTGGTCTATTTGTTGTTTTGAAAGGGACGTCTATCAAAAGATCAAAAATGATCAAACCTAAGCATTATTGTAACATGTATTGGCAGACCAGTGGCGGTGCGTCCATAAAGGGCACAGGAGCACCGCCCCCTCTCTCCTGTCACCTCTCTCTCACCATAGATAGATTCATGCATTGCATGAGTCTATCTATGGTCGCGGCTCCCGCCCCCTATTGAGGTGTCCGGCCCTCTGTCGGGCACCGGGCACGTGAATTACAGTGGCAGGGTTTTTTTTTAAGCACCTGATTAGAGCCATGGGCTCTAATAGGCCTCCTGATTAGAGCCATAGGCTCTAATAGGCTTCCAAAATGGTAAACAACGGGCGCAATGCTGTACATTCGCTGTTTACTCAGTGTTGTGTTAGGAACACTGACCCGCCTCTCAGCCAATCAGGTGCTCGGGTCTGGTTACCTGTCACCTGATTGGCTGAAACAACAGGCGCTGTGATTGGACGCCTGATAGAGAGGACCGGAGACATCGAGGAGCGTGGACTTGGAGGACGCCACCATGACCCGCTGTGAGACAGGTAAGTCCCGACTCCCGGGCGATGCACACTGGCAGCATCTGATGGGGCACAGTAGTGGCAATTGATGGGCACACTGGCAGCAATTGATGGGCACACTGGCAGCAATTGATAGGGCACACTGGCAGCAACTGATAGGGCACACTGGCAGCAATTGATGGGGCACACTGGCAGCAATTGATGGGGCACAGTAGCGGCAATTGATGGGGCACAGTAGCGGCAATTGATGGGGCACAGTAGCGGCAATTGATGGGCACATTGGCAGCAATTGATGGGGCGCACTGGCAGCAATTGATGGGCACACTGGCAGGAATTGATGGGGCACAGTAGCAGCAATTGATGGGGCACAGTAGTGGCAATTGATGGGCACATTGGCAGCAATTGATGGGCACACTGGCAGCAATTGATGGGGCACACTGGCAGCAATTGATGAGCACAACAGCAATTGATGGGGCACACTGGCAGCAACTGATGCGCACACTGGCAGCAATTGATGGGGCACAGTAGCAGCAATTGATGGACACGGTGGCAGCAATTGATCGGTACAGTAGCTGCATTTAATGGCACAGTGGCGCCAATTTATGGGTACAGTGGCTGTGTTTAATGGCACAGTGGCTGTGTTTGATGGGCACAGTGGCTGCGTTTGATGGGCACAGTAGCTGCATTTGATGTTTTTTTTTTTTTCAGTATGTTTGCATCCCTCCAAAAATTTTGAGCACCAGCCGCCACTGTGGCAGACTAATAGGTAAAAGGCCTGTGTATATCATGCTACAGAAGCAGATCCTACTAATATGGGATTGTTCCTAAATAGATCACTTGTAAGGCCATATATACAATATTGGTATTAGTTTTGGACGTAAAATTTTAAATGTAACATAAGTCTTGGGAGGGTTCAAAGGTGGTAACTAAACACACAAGAGGTTTAGTGTCACTTGAAGTTTTAGTTTTGGATAGGGAGTGGAACCCTGTCAGGTTTTAATTACAGTTTGTGTCCCCACTGGAAAGATTCACCCTCTTAAATTGTCCCATGGACCATTCTCAGCGTTTTGATTACTGTCTGTTTCCCCAACTGGGGAGATTCATCCTCTCTCTCTGTGTCCTGATGACCATTGTCAATAGGACAGAAAGTGAGGGGAAATCTAGAATTTTATGGAAAAAGAGGGGAAATCTTCCAATGGAGACATGAGTCCTGGTGACAGCTGTCTAAAGCCTCGTACACACAATCAGATTTTTGGACGACAGAACGTATGTTTTTTGTTGCATGCTGGTCTCACGTCAAAGTGAAGAGGTTACTCATCATACGAAAATTCTGGTAGGACAAAATACAACTTGAGAAGTTACGTAATGTGTTGACTAGTTTTGTATGTATTCTTTCATTTCTGAGCATGCGTAGTCTTCCGATTACGATTTTTTTCGTACGAAAATCGTACTGATTAAACAAAAATTGGACTTTGAATGTTAAAATAGACTAAAACTTACATTTTGAAAATAATTATGTACATAGTCCGTTCCTAAACCTCCTTCATAGCATAAGCTTACTGTTCAAATACAGGAGTGGAGCCTTTAAGAGTTTCATCCAATATTTATTACTGATAATGCCTCATTACAACTGTTCTGTATATTTCAGCTTCATCTTTCATCTCTCTAAACCATACCTGAAAAATGCTGAGGATGGCCTCCTGGGTGACTGCATCAGTTGTAACGCTGAACAATGCTGCCATCTCTTGTTGTTGAATCTGATAAAACATGTCTGTGTTCTCTCCCACATCAGCATCTTCAGCTTTCAGTCGTCCAATCACTGAGCCCGGGGGAGCCGTCTCCAACACACTGAACCGGTAGAGCTCTGAAAAGTGGAGAGGTGGTCTGTAACATATTAATGTCTCCTTTGATTTCATTTTTTATTCAATTCCTTTGCTATATGTAGCAGCTAAATGAATAGACCTCCCAGCAATGTCATTACTAGGCTGCAGCTAGGGGGAGCTCTAATGGGCACATTTTAATTACGTTATCCATGTTCACTTTTAAAATATGTTTGCTTTTACATCCAGTATGTCTGCCTTTTTATTCTATAAGATAGTACACCTCTGTAAAATAAATTGGTGTGTTTTTTTTCTTGTGACCTGCACTGCTAGTATATTGAAAGTATTTATGTGTATGTAGTGCTCCATTTCTGCAAGTGAGCAATAAATGGTGCATGCTTTTCTTTGCCCCAGGCCTCAGGAAGGTGGGTGCCTGGGGCTGAACAATAGAAAATATGGGTGTATTTCCCCACCCGGACTCCACAGGTGCTGCGTACAGCCGCTCATAGAAATCTATAGCTGTGTGTAGCTGTCCACAGGTATAAACTGGTACTTGTGTAAATATGTGCATGCATATGGATGCATGTCCCTGGATGCAGACAGTCTACATTCAGGGTTGTATTTTTGTGCAGTCCTCGATTTCTATGGGTGGTTGTATGCGGGCAGCTGTGATAGCCAGGCGAGGAAATACATGTGAGTTTTACATTATACAGCCCCAGACACTCCTGTGTCAGGGTCAGCAATAAAAACTCCCATCAATAACCCCTAGCATTTATTAGGGTCTACAATCATACCCCTTAGCAAGTTTCAATGTAAGCAATAAGTCCCAGCATGTGTCAGGGCCAGCAATGATAACCCTCAGCAAGTGTCAGGGCTAGCAATGATAACACACATGAATAACCCCTAGCATTTGTTAGGGCATGCAATAACTCCTAGCAAGTGTTAGGGTCAGCAATCAAAACTCCCAGAAATAACCCCCAGCAAATGTCAGGGCAAGCAATAAACCCCAACACAATAATAAACTGGAAGTAGTATTTATTGATGGGGTAGGAGATCACTCCACCCAGCAGAGCAAGGTGTCGGTGACAAGTGCTGGAGGGCATAGTGTTCCCAGCATTTTTTTTCTTAAGAATGGGGCTATAGATGGAGATTCTATGGGACTGCTTAAAGCAATTTTGGGGGATACTATAGCATACTAAAGTATCTTCCTTGCAACGCATTAATAAAAGAAAATATGAAGATCCAAAATATTAATCGTGGAGACAAGAGTGCTATTGCTTCTTGCAGTATGAACTATGAACTACATGCAGATACAAAATTGATTTATAAGTACCTTAATGGCCTTATAAATTCACCAGTGTGCTGCTGAATTTTCAAGGACACACGACAGATAGTGATAGCTTGTACATCACCTGGCCTTCCTTGTCTCTGTACCCTCTGAATACTCCTCTGACAATAAACAAGCCACAAACCTAAACAGTTCAAGCTCAGCATATGATGAAAAAAATGCATAAGCAACCTTTGAAAACTGTCGAAATGATCTTTAGATCTAGAGATGTAGGCATCTGAACATATATCTAAATGTCAGCTTTCCCTGTAAAATTTGGGCATGCCCCACACTTTCCTGAGCCTCCATATTAGTCAATGAGGTCACTCGTCTCACTAATGGATCAATTAAAAAGCTCAGAAGGTAAGAGGCAGCATGTTAAGCAAAAGTCAAAATTTGCATTTTTTTTCTGCATGTATAAATTAAAGTGAACCAGTTTGTGGATATTCAAGTATTTACATATTTTTAACACGCATTATTAAAAGGGCCTTAACAAACCTTCACTGACCTCTGAAGCTGCAAGCACTGTGGAACAATTTGTTCTTAAAGTTCAAAGCAAACATGCTAAAGTTATTCCCTCACCAGCTCAGTTGGCTCTTCTGCTACTTTCCAATAGTGGTTGAGCAGTCTTCATTCAGTTTTAATTAATTTGCGAAAAAAAGTTTTCTTGGCGGTGGAAACTTGTCATCTAGCCTATTATGCAGAGAACACAATGCAATGCATTGTATGCTCCACACAATGCTCAACATTTTTTAAAAGAAATGTAAAATGCAGGAGCATTGTGAAGCATTTCCAGTGATGTCCTGTGGTGTGCAGAAAGTGCATACCACAGGTCTTTATAAATACGCCTCTTAGTGAAGTACTTTAAACAGCTGGTGCAGAACCTAGGCAAGATGTCTTGGCTTCCAGCAATCCTTCAGGATGTCTACTGTGATTAGAACAATTCAGAAAACTTGGAGATTATGTTACCTGTTCTCTCTTTCGTTATTCCCAGCACTAAACCATATGCCTCCTCTTTATTAGTTCTTTATATTGTTTCTGTTTCTTCTAAACTGCACTGTAAAGTCTACATTTAATAATCTATAATACAAGCTTATTTCAGTGTAATTTCTGCCTTCAAGCATTACCTCTGTTGGAAACTTTGACTGCTAAATTGAGCTTACAATAGCGGATTTCAGAAATTGCTAGTACTATGATAAACAGAATGACAGACATCTGATATTGGTAAAGCTAAAATATATTTTTTCATCACCTAAAGGGTAATTGATAAAACTTAAAGTGAAATTATTTTTGACATATTTAGCGCACACCATATCCCATATCAACCTACATACAACTGTACTTATCTCAAACCTACCATAGCAACCTCTAGGTATTACATGAATTAATTTCTTCATAAAGATTTAATTAAAGACAGTTCAAATTACACTTTTGTATCTAAAATGAAACCCCTCTTAAAGTGGCAGTAAGCTCTACTTTTGAACCTGTACCCACAGGTAAGCCTATAATAAAAATAATAAATACATTCAGTGCAAAATAATATTACTAAATTATGAATACAAATTAATTGTGTGTTGTACAGCCAGACACTGTTCACACCACCAAAATGTTAAATTGAAATAAATGCAGTGTAGTGTCCAACAACTGATTTAAATAAATGTGTTCAATTACTTCCAAATAATTAAAAAAACTTTTAAAAGACTGTGAAAAATAATAACGTGAAAAAATATATATATAATAAAACACCCAGTGTCTTCACTCTTCATGCGCAGTGTGTATCCTTCACCAGATAGAGTGCCCACTCACCTCAATACAATGAACAGAACGCTCATTGCACCCCAACCCAGATAAATCTCATCTCCTCCTTGATTCCCAATAGACCAGTCCACTGCCCGAAGCACTCCTCCAATTCAGCTCACATGTCATATAAGGCAAAAGGGCATCGACATAGTGTACTCGGTTTGATTTCTTTATTAAAATTCCCCGCAATAAAATTACTCTTACAAGATAGCAAAATCTACAGCGCTAAAATATTCTTTCCAGCGGCTCACCACCATGTACATCGTGATCCCGGTGTGATGTCACGGGCTCAGGTCCTCCCTAGACGCTTTGCGTCCCATAATTGGGCTTCTTCAGTAGGCCTACTCTGTAAGTGTAATTTTATTGCGGGGAATTTTAATAAGGAGATCAAACAGAGTACACTATATCTATGCCCTTTTGCTTTATATGACATGGGAGCTGAATATGCCTCTTCTACCTTTCCAATCCCATCTTTTATTGTGGGGCTTTCTGTTTCCTGCCAGTATGTTGGTATCTGACTTTTAGAAAGTAAAATAGTGATGGTATTTGCGCTGTGAAAAATAAAAATGTGGGAGGGGCTAAAAATAAAGTGTAATGGTGGAGCCTAAAACGTTATGTGATGAAGACAAACATCAAATCGAAATATGTCAAATAATGCCTAGTGCAATAGGATAATCCAAAGACTATATGTATATAGAAATAAACACGTGTAGACAGAAAATGTATAGCAAACATATGTGTCATAGAACTACATAATCGCTTATATGAAAAATAAATCCAAGAAGACTGTTAAAGTATATGAAAAAATTACAGAAAAAGTTCATATGATAAACCAGTCCGTGTAAAAAATTGATCAATCCCACCACCAGGAAACAATCGTGTACCAAATGTAGTCTTCAGTGATAACACCTCTGTGTCTGCAAGCAGCTCACCTTACTGCTGTAAGGTGTACATCATAGACTGGTCGCAGATCACAGGTAAGGATGGTTGCTGCAAAGGTGAAGTAATATCCAATATGTTGCTTGGACGGTCCCAGTGGTGGATGTGAAGACGATATATAAAAAGGGTATAGAAAATATAGCGTAACACCGCAATGGGCACAGTGGCAGAGGGACGGATCAGAAAGCAATGCACTCACTTTTTAAAAAGGAGCATAGGCGTCAATCCACGAACGCCAAGTTCGTATGCCCTTGTTGTGAAAAGCTTCAGTCCGCTTCTGCTCCCCAGTGCCCATCAAGTAGATATAAGTAAAACATGAAGAGAGAATATACATAGCATAATCCCGTATGTAAACGCCGGTTTATTGGTAAAAGATAAAAAAAACAAACTCACATGTAAGATCGTATACCAAGTGGAGCATCTACGAGCACTGAGCTCTTCTCCTGCCGTCAAACTGTGAGTGGACCCAGCACTGGGTACACACACAGAACTTTTTCTGTAATTTTTTCATTTACTTTGAGTCTTCTTGGATTTATTTTTCATATAAGTGATTATGTAGTTCTATGACACATATGTTTGCTATACATTTTCTGTCTACACGTGTTTATTTCTATATACATACAGTCTTTGGATTATCCTACTGTACTAGGTATTATTGACATATTTCGATTTGATGTGCATGCACTTGTTTGCCTTCATCACAAAACGTTTTAGGCTCCACCATTACACTTTATTTTTAGCCCCTCCCACATTTTTATTTTTCACAGCGCAAATACCATCACTATTTTACTTTCTATCTATTTTCTGTTTGGATCAGAATCATAGGTTTTTGCAGCAGTGTTCCTTAGTGTAGACCCTTTGACAGCGTGGGAGTCATTTATATATATATATGACTTTTAGCTGCATTGATCAGGTGAGGTATCACAGATTCTTTATATTGTTTTATTGAACTTTCTATCCCATGGAGCAAGCATGTCCAATGTTATTCTAATATTTTCTCTGTTAGTAATTTCTTTTATTAACTGCAGAAATAAATATATATGCTGTGCTTTCAAATATACTCTTCACATTATATATATGTGATGACCAAAGTGCAAATATGCGTGTGAGTCACACACCGTGATACATCCAGTAACTAGTGACTGTAAAAAGTGACAATAGTGCAACAAATAGTTATGAATACTTAAAAATGAACATATAAATGAAAATAAATAATCACACTAGTAAAAAGTGCTATAACGTGCATCCATATGGTGATTGGTTGTATCAAAATTATTGTTCATAAAATCATATAGTGTTCATAAAATCATATAATGTTCATAAAAATATATAGTGGACTCAATCCACTAAAACATATAGATTAATAAATTTTATTAACGGTAAGATCCCTTTCCAAAAGCTTTTTATTTTTGGGCAATCCCACCATAAATGTGCCATCATTTCCACTACTTTACATCCCGGCCAACAGTATGGTGATTTCCCTGTTTGATATTTACTTATTTTGTCTGGGGTTATACCTTGTAAGGCATTTAGAGTTCATCTCTGCTGTGTTAGAGTCAATTGCAGAGCTATGTACCAATCTCAAAATGTTTCCTAATTTTTGTTTATTCCCTCTTGTTCCCAATTCTTTTTCCCATTTTTTTATGTATGGCAGGGCCTCCAGCCCTTCCTCTGCCATTAGCATTTTATAAATCCGTGATATACCATTTTTTGTATTTGATGCCATACTCAGCCGCTCTAGCGGCCTTAGATCTTCTGCTGATCTTATTGGTTGTGGCAAAGTTCTGACAAAGTGTTTTAACTGGAGGTACCGCCATTCATTAATCACCATCAAATCTGTCGTGTTTTAGTTCTTGAAATGTGCATATTTTCCCCTTTTCTGTTATATCCTTTAATTGGGCATTTCATTTTTTAGCCAGTGTCCAAATAATTTCCCTTTTCCTGGTCTAAAGTAATTTGTTTCTTTCAGTGATATTATTGGAGAATTATATTTCCATTTAACTTGTTTATGTATTAGATCCCAGATTCTAAGGACATTTCGTGTCATTGCATGTGTATTCTCACCCAGTGCTCTATATTGAGGTGGGATCCAAATGATTCTACCCAAAGGTGTATCACTCATTATGTTCTCAATTTGTACCCATCTTTTTTCATTTTTCTCCCTTGTCCACTCCATTACTCATGATATTAATACCGCATTATAATATTTTTTAAAGTCTGGTACCTTTAGCCCACCTTGCGTTTTATCTCTCCTTAAAACTGAGAATGAGATTCTCAGTTTCCTATTCTGCCAAATGAACTTGGTTATTATATTTTTTATTGTTTTAAAATATGTCTGAGGTAGGGGAATAGGCAACATTTGAAATTTGTACATAACTTTTGGTACTATTACCATCTTTATGGTATTTATTCGTCCTATCCATGAGAAGGACCTTGTTGCTATTTTTCTTATTTTTATTTCATTTAATAGTGGGATGTAATTTACCTGGTTTCATTTCCTTGGGGATGATCTTAATCTTATTCCTAAATATTTTAATTCTGCCTTCCATGTAAAGTGAAATTCTTGCTGTAGGCACCGTTCTTCCTGTTTATTTAGGTTTAAAATCTCTGAATTAGAAAGATTTATTTTTAAGTTTGATAATTCTCTGTAATATTTCAGAGTCTTCATTAGATTAAGAATTGTAATCCTAGGGTTTTTTTGCTAGAAAATAACTTAGAACCCTCAAACATTATATATTGTTTTTTTTCTAACACCCTAGAGAATAAAATGGCAGTCATTGCAATACTTTTTTTCGCACCGTATTTGCGCAGCGGTCTTCTAAGCGCACTTTTTTTGGAAAAAATTCACTTTTTTAAATAAAAAATAAGACAACAGTAAAGTTAGCCCAATTTTTTTATATTGTGAAATATAATGTTATGCCAAGTAAATTGATACTCAACATGTCACGCTTCAAAATTACGTCCGCTCGTGGAATTGCGTCAAACTTTTACCCTTAAAAATCTCCATAGGTGACGTTTAAAAAATTCTGCAGGTTGCATGTTTTGCATTACAGAGGAGGTCTAGGGCTAGAATTATTGCTCTTGCTCTACCGGTCACGGCAATACCCCACATGTGTGGTTTGACCACCGTTTTCATATGCGGGTGCTACTCACGTATGCGTTCGCGAGTTCGTCGGGACAGGGCGCTTAAAAAAAAAAATTTTTCCTTCATTATTTTAATTATTTTTTCACAGTTTAAGAAAAAAAAATTTGGATCACTTTTATTCCTATTACAAGGAATATAAACATCACTTGTAATAGAAAAAAGTATGACAGGTCCTCTTAAATATGAGATCTGGGGTCAAAAAGGCCTCAGATCTCATATTTACACTAAAATGCAAAATAAAAAAAAAGACAAAAAAAAATGCCTTTAAGACATATGGGTGGAACTGGCGTTATGACGTCGCTTCAGCCGTCCTATGGTATGGAGACGGGTGGGCGCCATCTTAGCCTCACTCATCTCCAGACCGAGGAAGTGACAGGTCCCGATCTCCTCCGCCGCTACCGACGACTCTGGTAAGCGGCGGAGGGCGCGGGAGAGTAGCGGGAGGGGGGGTGGCACCTCTCCCGCCGCCGATAACAGTGATCTTGCGACGAATCCACCGCGAGGACCACCATTATCGGAAACACGACCGGCTCCTGTAAAGATGGATACCTCGGTTGTGGCAGCAGCTGCTGCCGTTACCGAGATAACCCTCTTCAAAATGCCGACGTATATGTACAGGAGCCGGTCGGTAAGTGATTAAACCGCCCAGGGGTCCACGTATTTTTTTTAATCAAAGAGTTTACTACAACTTTGTGTGACCGTGTGTGTGCAAGACAAGTTTGAGCCAACATCCATCGGAAAAAAAAAAAAACATGGATTTTGTTGTCGGAATGTGCAATCGTGTGTACAGGGCATAAGAGTTTGACTTTTCAGCTAAGCTATTTTTCACTTGCCTATGGGATTGATTTACTAAAACTGGAGAGTGCAAAATCTGTTGCAGCGCTGCATAGAAACCAGTCAGCATCCAGGTTTTTTTTGTCAAAGCTTAATTGAACAAGCTGAAGTTAGAAGCTGATTGGCTACCATGCACAGCTGCACCAGATTTTGCACTCTCCAGTTTTAGTAAATCAACCCCTATGTGTTCTACATATATTCAAATGCAGATGCCACTAGAGAGTGCTATGTAGTATATTTTCCATCATGGCTCATTTACACCTGCATTGCCCTCGTTAAAGTGATCAATGGTGGATTATTTTTCAGTAGGCATTGGACAGGTGGCTGGGAGGCAATTTTCCATCTCCTCACTGCCTGTTTTTACCCTGTAAAGACCATACCGCCACGCCGCAATTGCCTGTATTGCACACAGTTGCAGTGCTGTTGCGTCATGGCCCCATTCACTTGAAGGTGACAGAGATATGATTTTTGTAGTGGCCATGGCAAGTGTACAAACCCCTCTAACCACTGTGTTAGATTAAATGGAGATGGGGCAGTAGAACACAAAACATTGTGATCCATGACTGACAAAGAGGTCCTGTGTGGCCCTGAAACTTTGCACCTTACCAATGTTATGTGATCCTCTGAATAAATGTTTGTACAATATCTTAAAGATCTGTGGCCAGCATTATTCATATAACCAACTTGCAAAGAACTGTGATAAGGATATTAGCTTTTGTTATTACAACCTCTAGCTCAATGTCAATCATAATGTATTTGGTAGAGTGGCTACAACCTTGCAAAAGCTGCTACGTGAAGTAGATTCATACCTATAAAACCAGATTCATTCTTGTTCTCTCTGACTTACTCTGGGGGAATCTTGGTGGATTGTCATTCACATCAGTGATCACTATAGTGACTGTTGTTGACCCCGAAAGTCCTCCCAGTTGACCAGCCATATCTGTGGCCTGGATCACAACGTCATAGCGGTCCTGAGACTCTCTATCAAGGTCTGACACTGCCGTCCGGATCACACCTAGATAAAAAAGGAATAAAGGAATATAGGAGTAAAAAGATGCAAGATACATTCACAGCTCAGCATCTCAGCAGTGATGTCGGAATCAGGAGAATCATCCATTCATCAGTATTTGATTTGCCCGAGTATTTCCATGTTGGTGTGTCTGATGTGTGGGAGATCACACAATAAAAGAGGCCA
Source organism: Lithobates clamitans (assembly GCA_037952925.1). Taxonomy (NCBI): domain Eukaryota; kingdom Metazoa; phylum Chordata; class Amphibia; order Anura; family Ranidae; genus Lithobates; species Lithobates clamitans. The sequence goes on along the minus strand of JBBGZY010000725.1, from coordinate 1,844,873 downwards.
GGCAATCATAATTCATGGATTGTACGAGTCCCTGCAGGTTGGACAACTCTTCATGCATACATTCAGAGAAAAGCAGTTGGTCTGGATTTTGAATCAAACTCAACATGACTTCAAGGCAGCTGAATAATGCAGCCAGTTTTAATAGCAGTGACCAGAAACAATTCAATGTGTCCCTCCAGGTCATGTTTATTGTGCTCCCCACTATGACCACATATGTTGTGGCTGCACGGTCCCACACCATTCAACAGACATAATTGTATTTTACACTCAGTAAAATGTTAATCTCTAAATACATCAACATAATAAAGACATAAAATAATAAAGAGCACCAGTCTAAGAAATATTGGGCTGCCATTGCTGCCACCCCCCCCCCCCCCCACCCGCCATATGAAAATGCTAGTTGCATGCTTGTATGTTCTATATTTCTAAAATATGTAAAATAATTAAAGTATATGTAAACCTTCACCTTGTAAATCAACCCATTCAGTTCAAAACAGAAATAAAAGTGTATATATATATATATATATATATATATATATATATATACATACATATACACACACACACACAGTGGGGATGGAAAGTATTTAGACCCCCTTACATTTTTTACTCTTTGTTATATTGCAGCCATTTGCTAAAATCATTTAAGTTCATGTTTTCCTCATTAATGTACACATAGCACCCCATATTGACAGAAAAACACAGAATTGTTGACATTTTTGCAGATTTATTAAAAAAAGAAAAACTGAAATATCACATGGTCCTAAGTATTCAGACCCTTTGCTGTGACACTCATATATTTAACTCAGGTGCTGTCCATTTCTTCTGATCATCCTTGAGATGGTTCTACACCTTCATTTGAGTCCAGCTGTGTTTGATTATACTGATTGGACTTGATTAGGAAAGCCACACACCTGTCTATATAAGACCTTACAGCTCACAGTGCATGTCAGAGCAAATGAGAATCATGAGGTCAAAGGAAGTGCCTGAAGAGCTCAGAGACAGAATTGTGGCAAGGCACAGATCTGGCCAAGGTTACAAAAAAATTTCTGCTGCACTTAAGGTTCCTAAGAGCACAGTGGTCTCCATAATCCTTAAATGGAAGACGTTTGGGACGACCAGAACCCTTCCTAGATCTGGCCGTCCGGCCAAACTGAGCTATCGGGGGAGCAGAGCCTTGGTGAGAGAGGTAAAGAAGAACACAAAGATCACTGTGGCTGAGCTCCAGAGTTGCAGTCTGGAGATGGGAGAAAGTTGTAGAAAGTCAACCATCGCTGCAGCCCTCCACCAGTCGGGGCTTTATGGCAGAGTGGCACGACGGAAGCCTCTCCTCAGTGCAAAACACATGAAAGCCCGCATGGAGTTTGCTAAAAAACACCTGAAGGACTCCAAGACGGTGAGAAATAAGATTCTCTGGTCTGATGAGACCAAGATAGAACTTTTTGGCCTTAATTCTAAGTGGTATGTGTGGAGAAAACCAGGCACTGCTCATCACCTGTCCAATACAGTGCCAACAGTGAAGCATGGTGGTGGCAGCATCATGCTGTGGCGGTGTTTTTCAGCTGCAGGGACAGGACGACTGGTTGCAATTGAGGGAAAGATGAATGCGGCCAAGTACAGGGATATCCTGGACGAAAACCTTCTCCAGAGTGCTCAGGACCTCAGACTGGGCTGAAGGTTTACCTTCCAACAAGACAATGACCCTAAGCACACGGCTAAAATAATGAAGGAGGGGCTTCACAACAACTCTGTGACTGTTCTTGAATGGCCCAGCCAGAGCCCTGACTTAAACCCAATTGAGCATCTCTGGAGAGACCTAAAAATGGCTGTCCACCAACGTTTACCATCCAACCTGACAGAACTGGAGAGGATCTGCAAGGAGGGATGGCAGAGGATCCCCAAATCCAGGTGTGAAAAACTTGTTGCATCTTTCCCAAAAAGACTCATGGCTGTATTAGATCAAAAGGGTGCTTCTACTAAATACTGAGCAAAGGGTCTGATATGGGGTGCTATGTGTACATTAATGAGGAAAAAATATGAACTTAAATGATTTTAGCAAATGGCTGCAATATAGCAAAGAGTGGCAAATTTAAGGGGGTCTGAATACTTTCCTTCCCCACTGTGTGTGTGTGTGTATATATATATATATATATATATATATATATATATATATATACACACTCATACTTTTATTTCTGTTTTAAACTGAATGGGTTGATTTACAAGGTGAAGGTTTACATATACTGTACTTTAATTATTTTACATATTTTAGAAATATAGAACATACAGCAATGGCAGCCCAATATTTCCTAAAGACAGGTTCCCTTTATTATTTTATGTCTTTATTATGTTGATGTATTTAGAGATGAACATTTTACTGAGTGTAAAATACAATTATGTCTGTTGAATGGTGTGGGACTGTGCTGCCACAACATATGTGGTCATAGTGGGTAGCACAATAAATATATAAAAACATTATAAATACCCCTTTTTATAAGTGATCACATAATCTCCGTTCTCAGCTGCATAACAAGCTCAGAGAGCTAGGGAAAGAGAAACATCATCACGCTTGTCTTCCCAGCGAATGGCTGTCCAGGGGGTGGGGGGGCGTCAAAACAAGTCTGATCATCGGAGGAGAGCAGGCTCTTCTCAGCACAGCCAGAAAACTGACAGCGCTGTGCTCTTATAGGGCGTACACACGGTTGGACATTGATCGGACATTCCGACAACAAAATCCTAGGACTTTTTCCGACGGATGTTGGCTCAAACTTATTTTGTCTACACACGGTCGCACAAAGTTGTCGGAAAATCCGATCGTTCTGAACGCGGTGACGTAAAACACGTACGTCGGGACTATAAACGGGGCAGTGGCCAATAGCTTTCATCTCTTTATTTATTCTGAGCATGCGTGGCACTTTGTCCGTCGGATTTGTGTGCACACGATCGGAATTTCCGACAACGGATTTTGTTGTCGGAAAATTTTATCTCCTGCTCTCCAACTTTGTGTGTCGGAAAATCCGATGGAAAATGTCCGATGGAGCCCACACACGGTCGGAATTTCCGACAACACGCTCCGATCGGACATTTTCCATCGGAAAATCCGACCGTGTGTACGGGGCATTAGTGTGGTCAGTTTAAAATAAAAATAGGAAAGCAGATGGACTGCTAGGAACACCAGGTATTTCACACAAAGGAAGCAATACAAAAAGAACAGAATACTTTTTCATACAAGTACACGGTACAGCAGGCACATATCATAATTATGAAATGTTGGGTTTACATATTCTATAACCACTCTTTGACCGCCCGTTAGCAGAAGTACTGCTACAGGGTGGCTGTTCTATGCATAATCACACATATATATATATACACGATGCTGCACTTCCGCCTAGGGGACAAGTGCCGCTCCTGCTGTGATTACTCACAGTAGAAGCCGATCTGCGGGTGCTGGACGATGGATGCACCCGCTGATCGTCACGAAGAGACACAGGATGTAGTTCTGTCTATGTAAACAAGCCAGAGCTTCATTCTAACATGGGGGAAAGTAATGGATTTTGTGTCCCTTAGTAAAAGCACCATAAACAGTACACAAGAACACTGGCTAGGCATACAAATAACCCTTTGATTGCCCTAGATGGTTACCCCCTTCCCAGTCAGTGTCATTAGAACAGTGACAGTGCATATTTCTAGCACTGATCAGTGTATTAGTGTGACTGGTTCCCACAAAGTGTCAAAAGTGTTAGAATGTCTGCCGTAATTTTGAAGTCCTGCTATAAGTCACTAATTGCCAGCATTACTAGTATATAAAAAAAAAATCGCCAAAACTTTTGCGCAAAATAATCAATATACACTTATTGGAATTTTTTTTTAACCAACAATATGTAGCAGAATACATATTGGCCTAAGTTATGAAGAAACGTGTTTTTTTTTTTTATTGGATATGTTTTATATCAGAAAGTAAAAAAGTTTTGTTTTTTTTAAATTGTCAGTCTTTTTTTATTTATAGCACAAAAAAATAAAAATGCAGAGGTGATCAAATACTACCAAAAGAAAGCTCTATTTGTGGGAAAAAAACATACATTTGGATACAGCGTTGCCTGACTGTGCAATTGTCAGTTTAAGTAACGCAGTACCGTATCGCAAAAAAATGGCCTGGTCATGTAGGGGGTAAATCTACTGGAGGTCAAGTGGTTAAAGTGTATATAAACTCATATAATCTGTAACATGATAATGTAATAAAAGGCATTTACAGCTTTCATAAAATACCCGGTGATCCTGCCTTTATGGCCCTGGTCAATATATGTCTTGGTATAGGGTGACAATGCTCTGTCCCTGCCTTCCAACTACTTCTACATTGTCACTCCCACAGGGCTTCTAATGGAGACTACAAGTGGCCATTTCAACACACATTAGGCAGACATGGCCACTGTTTTATTTATAGGTGTATGTAAACCCCAACAATGAATGCCCCTTATTTGCTCCCTTTTGGTCTATTAAATGCACCATTGAATGCATTTTGTTATATCTGTTGGATAAGTGCAAAAAAAATAAATACCTGTTATAGGGTGACAACATACTGTCGCTATCTCCCAACTGTGCTCCTAGGTTGTCACCTTGTCAGTTAGCTTCTAATGGAGATTCAACTCGCTCTTCCAAACACAGTAGGCAGGAATGGTCACGGTTTTATTTTTTTATATAAAGGGTATGTTAACCCTAACAATGTAACGTAGCACCCTCTAGTGTACTAGAATAGGTAGTGTTCGGTTTTCGTTAGTGTAGGTAAATGGTTTTGGCTTGGCTGGGAGCCAAGCCTGTGTTTAATCTGGGTTGGGTGATTGATCCAGGGAGGCTGGTATGACTCATCAGGCAGCATCTCTGGTACCCCTCCCCCCCCCCACTTCTGGAACTTGCTGGAAACTTCCAAACTTCCAGAAGAATGGGAAGGAAGTTAGGAGGAGCTGCCTGGAGTATTCATGAGGGCCCTGACCAATCGCAAACAGACAGGTTGGCAGGGGACAGGCCCCCTCAATACTCTGGGTTAGCCCAGCTGGGCAGAAGAGTTCTGGTGGAAGTTTGAGATGTAGTGCTAGGAGGCTGTTGTGGGCCCTTGAGGGTAACCCTCTAGTCTGGGGGAGGGGGGGGGGCGTTGACCTCGAGTCTGGCAGCTCGTGGGATCCTCCGATATCCCAAAGAGGAATCCTGTCCAGTAGCATGGAAGCAGGTGTGAGGTTCAGCAGGAGCCAAAAAGCACACCTGGGAGATCGCCAAGGAGAAGACAGCCAGTTGGGCTGATGAGTTTTACAGTCAGGGAGGACTGAGAGGCAGCCTGGGAGGACTGAGTGAGAGCAGTCTGAGATGGATGCAGAGTCAGTCTGGAAGGACTGTGGAAGCTTAGCTGGGAGGACTAGAGAAAGGGGCAGCTGTAGCCAGGTGGGCTGGCAGTGCCTGAATAGGTGGTGGTGGGATCAGTAGTCAGAGAAGGACAGCTGGGGACTAGGACTTTGCCACACTACCAAAGAGGCCCACGGTCCCTGCCTGTAAAGGGCATTTGCTAAAACCTGACTAAGCCCTATTGTCAGATCACCTAACAGTGTGTCAGAAATACATATATATTCACAAGGGTGTACTATAGCCATCGCAGCCCATGTAACTGCTATGGGACTCAGAGGCACAGGGGGCCCAGCGCTGTCTTGGTAAACAGTGGTCATATGCAAGAAGCGATACATTTGGATGAAACAATGTTTATTTAGTTCACTACCTACAAATATTATGGAATTGCTATTCTGTATCACTAGAGGCATTCCCTTTGAAATGGAAATTAGGGGAGGAGAGAGGAACTGTCTAAACCCAAGAATAAAAATGTCATATATTTCAGCTTACCAGACCATACATATGCTGCATGCAGTTCATTTTTTAAGGCTAGGTACAGAACTGTCTCAATCACTGCTATCAGCCTTCCTAGTGCTCTCTATTAACAGAACACCCCCATATTGTGAAGGTAAAGAGAAGTATTCTGTAGACCCCTTACACTTACCGTCCTAGGATGACAACGCTGCTCCTCCATACATACAGTAGAGTGCATGAGCATTGCCATCCTAGAACAGGGAGTGTGTTACTGGCAGGATCACTAGGTTGAAAATAGAGGAACCTTCTCAATGACTTACACCCTAAATTTCTTAAGGTTGCCCTTACTCCAGCCGGCTTGTTTGGGCCTCATCTGATTGCTCCTGTTGGAGATTCCGAGTCTGAGTTGTCCTCTTCCCTTTTCTCTCCTTTTCTCTAGACTTTGAGCCTCTCCATTGATGTGCGCAGCCCATTGCATTAGGGTTTGCACTCCAGAGCACAAACACACATGCGTGTATATTAGCAGAGAAGTGGTCGGTGTCAGGAGAGTCATGGTGTCAATAGGGCAGTGGGGGGGGGGGGGGGGTGTCTTTATTTTTATTATTTTTTTTTTACAATTTTATGTTTTTAAATAATTTTTTACAATATGTTTTTTCTTTTTTTTTTTTTTTCAGGAGCTCCATTGGGGGGGCTTTGGTGAAATATCAAGGGTCTAAATAGAGAGAAAGGGACTGAGGACAGAGCTTCCCCAGTCCCTTTCTCTGCAGCTCCATAGTAAATATAATTTACTATGCTTAGTTTACTAGGCTTCAGTTAAGAATGAACACAAGAGTGGTACAGATTGCTCACTGTGTTCATTAATTCATCCATCCTGAAACAAACCCCGCAGCAGTGGGCGGGAGAGGAGAGAAAGAAAGCTGGAAGCACTGCAGGGGGGAGACAGGGGGCACCAGGAAGCGGGGGGGAATCGGCACCACACAGGGCGATTAGGGTGTGCCCAGGCACATGTGGCACACCTTGTGTGCATGCCTATGATCCACTCTTATTCCCCTCTACTCCCTTTCCTTGCTCCTCTTTATTCTTGTTTATACAGTTGTTGTCCTCTGGTGTTGGTTGCAGGAGATGAGACGCCCCTGGGGTGACTGTGAGTGGGCCGTGAGAATATGGCCTTTTTCTTTTTTTGCATTCATTACTTATTGATATCATTCCAATGGTTTGGAGTTAACATTGATTGCTATGATCGTAACCCTTGCGGATTATTTTGTAATTGATAAGAGAGAGAGCGCACCAGCCTAGTGCATTATCCTAGATAAATGTATTAGTTAAAACCAAGATTAAAATCTACTCACAAAGGTAGGAGAAAAAATCGCATTGTATACAGACACAGAAGGGATTGGTCCACTGGTAGCAGTTTTCCAGGTCCTAGGAAGAGGACGTACAGACTGCTGCTGGCTAACGCGTTTCGAAGGTGTCCCTTCTTCATCAGAGCCTTTTTCATCAGGGCTCTGATGAAGAAGGGACACCTTCGAAACGCGTTAGCCAGCAGCAGCCCGTACGTCCTCTTCCTAGGACCTGGAAAACTGCTACCAGTGGACCAATCGCTTCTGTGACTGTATAAAATGCGATTTTTTCTCCTACCTTTGTGAGTAGATTTTAATCTTGGTTTTAACTAATAAATGTATCTAGGATAATGCACTAGGCTGGTGCGCTCTTTCTCTTTCTTATCATTTACCACTAGGATAATCCCATCCTGGAGAGCAGCAAGGCCGAAATCCATAGTTCTTCCTGAACCCTTGGGATCATTTAGCCAATACACCTGTGCGCAAGAGTATTTTGCTTTTATATACTGATTATTTTGTAATGCCTGATCATTCTTTAGCCGCTGCATAGGAGATTTACAGTTTATGCTCGCTTTTGATTTCCTACGCCGATTTATAAAACCAATAAATACATTGAAACAGAAAATAAAGAAAAATAAAATGAAAAAAGAAGGCTAATTCAGTCACCACATCTAGGGACTGATACGCTGAAATATATAAAATGTTTGTCCTTGGGTTTAGGCATGCTTTATGGTCTAAGTCCTGCATATTCATTTTAATTTTAGTTCCCCTTAAGGGCCGGTTCACACCACAGAAATACAGTCCAGATGCGTTCGATGCGTTTCTGCATGCTAATTGTTTATGCATTTTTAATGTATTCCAGAGCATTTTTTCCCCGCTTTTATTTCCAAAGTTTCCTGTGTTTTTTATTCTTTTTTGCTTTTATGTGTTCTGGTGTGTTTTTGATGCATTTTGCCATGTTCCAGTGCAGTTCCTTGCAGAAAAAATGCAGCGTGTCCAACTTTTGTTGACTGTACTGGAATGCACTGCAGTAGTGTGAATTTTCTATTGAAATCCATGTAACCAACTGTCCATGTATTTATGATGCAGTAAAAAACATGGACTGCGTGTGGTTTGAACTGGCCCTAATACACACAATCCGAATATCGTACAACCTTTTTCGCTTAATAGTCGCAAGTAGAAATTGAATAGGTAAATAAAGTCACGAAAATTCTCGTACGACAGAAAAAAAAAATCGGAAGTTACGTCATGTGTTGTAATGTATTTGTATTGTATTTTCGGATGACAACTATACTGACTACACGAAAATCGTACGATCTGGTATCGTACGAGGAAAATTTTCGTGCTTGTCCGGTTGAATAATATCAGATGAACTGTCATGATCGGCTCTCGAAAGTAGTGTACACACGATCCGAAAATCGTACGATCCTTGCTCTGACGACAGTTTTTGTAGGATATTTGGATCGTGTGTACAGGCCATTAGTCTGCCTCAAAAACGCATGCACAGTGTTTTCCATGTATTCCAGTGACCCCAGCTCACACCAGTGCAGTGCGTTCCAATGCAGTCAACAAAAGTAGAACATGCTGCATTTTTTCTGCATGGAATGCAGCAAAAAGCATCAAAAACGCACAGAACGCAGCAAAAATACATTTGAATGCACATGTCCTAAGTTGAGATGAAAAAAAGGGGAAAAACGCACCAGACCGTATCAAAAACGCACATGTAGAAAAGCATTAGGAAGACAAATTGTGATGTAAACCGGCCCGTAAAGTGTACCTGTCACATTGATAAATGTTTTGTAAGCCGGATGGTTATGCTTCCGAAAAGCAACTCATCAATTTCCTAAGAATAAAAAAAGAAATAAAAAAAAAACGTTGTTTGCTGCACACATCTTGTTTGTGTGCCAACATACTCCGGCAGTTGTCAGATTTACACATGTACGATCGTAAGCCGCGCACGAGTGGTGTGACTGAAATTGCTTATGTTTGCACCTGTAATGTGTAATTAAAGACTGGCAGCTTGTTGTATTGAGCTGTGATGTAGGTTTTATAATGTTAGTGCTGACTTATGAATTTTCTACCATCGCCAATAAACATTCGTGACAGCTACCTATTGTTGATTGAAAGACATCAATAACTGGCAAATGTCGTGTAGTGCTGGCCATGCTGTAGGAAGGAAGCTTTAACCACTTCAGCCCCGGAAGATTTGGCTGCAGAATGACCGGGCCATTTTTTGCGATACGGCACTGCGTCGCTTTAACTGACAATTGCGCGGTCGTGTGACGTTGCACCCAAACAAAATTGACGTCCTTTTTTCCCCACAAATAGAGTTTTCTTTTGGTGGTATTTGATCACCTCTGCGGTTTTTATTTTTTACGTTAAAAACAAAAAAAAGCGACAATTTTGAAAAAAACACAATATTTTGTACTTTTTGCTATAATAAATATCCCCATTTTTTTAAAAAAGCTAATTTTTTCCTCAGTTTAGGCTGATATGTATTCTTCTACATATTTTTGGTAAAAAAAAAATAAATCGCAATAAGCGTATATTGATTGGTTTGCGTAAAAGTTATAGCGTCTACAATATAGGGGATAGATTTATAGCATTTTTTTTATTTTTTTTACTAGAAATGGCGGCGATCCGAGATTTTTATCATGACTGCGACATTATGGCGGACACATCGGACAATTTTGACACATTTTTGGGACCATTGGCATTAATACAGCGATCATTGCTATAAAAATGCACTGATTACTGTAAAAATGTCACTGGCAGTAAAGGGGTTAACACTAGGGGGCGATCGAGGGGTTCATTGTGTTCCCTGGGAGGTGATTCTAACTGAAGGGGGAGGGGACTGACTAGAGGAAGTGACAGATCGCGGTTCCTAGCTAATAGGAACACACGATCTGTCACTCCTCTCAGAGCAGAACACAGATTTGTGTGTTTACACACACACTTCCGTGTTCTGTCCCTCGTGCTCGCGGCCGTCGGCCACGAGCATCGGCACCACCGCTGTGCAGCGTGCGCGCGCCTCCGGCGACTCTCTCGATCCCTTAAGCCGACATATAGCTACGACGGTTCGTGGGATCGTGCCGAGCTGCTCCAGTATAATGACGGCGGCTGGTCGGCAAGCGGTTAAAGGAAACCTGTACTGAGAGAAATACAGAGGTGGCCTTCACTGGCTTCCCTCAAAAAATGCTAGTCACCTGGTTTTCCTGCTGATCCAGTGGCTCGGCTTTAAGCCATTGACTAGGAACAAGTGCAAGTGTTGGAAATGATAGAGTGAAGTCAGAACTCCTGTCCTGCTGCATGCTTGTTGTGGGTCATTAAGTCAGGACAGCCAGGTGACCAGCATTTTCACAAGGAGAGGTTACTGGCAATTGCAGCCTTCATATATTCTCCTTCTGGTAATTTTTTCAGGCTTCCCTTTCTAAATTCTTACCTAGTGATCCTGCCAGTAACGTATTTTATATCCAAGAATGGCAACTAGGACTAGGGCAGGAGGTGAGTTAGGACTATAGAATACCTCCTCCTTTGCTATCTGTTCACAACTGATCACATTGTTTGTGATTTCGGTTCTGTACACAGAAAATTACAAGGACACTGGATTTTTGATAGGATCCACAGGTATTTTTCTTTATCTGCAGAAAATGTACTTTGCTTAACCACTTACACCCCATTTCGGCCCAGGCCATTTTTCAGCTTTCAGCGCTGTCACACTTTGAATGACAATTGCGCGGTCATGCTACACTGTACCCAAACAAATTTTTTTATCATTTTCTTCAACAAATAGAGCTTTCTTTTGGTGGTATTTAATCACTGCTGGATTTTTTATTTTTTACAAAAAAAAAAGATCAAAAATTTTGAAAAAAAACATTTTTTTTACTTGGTTTCTGTCAGTAAATTTTGTAACCAAGTAATTTTTCTCCTTCACTTATGTGCGCTGATGAGGCGGCACTGATGGGCACTGATAGGCTGAACTGGTGGGCATTGATGAGGTGGCACTGATGGGGTGGCACTGATGAGGAGGCACTAATATACCGCACTGATGGGCACTGATAGGTGGCACTGATAGGCGGCACTGGTTGGCACTGATAGGCGGAACTGGTGGGCACTGATAGGTGGCACTGGTGGGCGTCACTGGTGGGCACTGATAGGCGTTACTGATAGGCACTGATGGGGATTGGTGGGTAGCACTGATGGGTGACACTGATGGGCATTGATGGACAGCAGTGATGGGCATTGATGGGCAGTACTGATAGGCGGCACAGATAGCTAGTACTGACTGGCATCGCTAATGGGCACTGATTGGTGGCACTTGTGGGCAGTGGTGGGCTTTGATTGCTGCCACTGGTGGGCACTGATTTCTGGCATGGGTGGGCAATGGTGAGCACTGATTGGTGACACTATTGGCGCTAAATTGTATTTAGGGCACTGATGATCAGTGCCCTGATTACATGTGTAGATGTCTCCCTGCGTGGAGATGCCACTGATCGGCTCTCCTCCCTACACACTCTGGAGCGCCAATTACCGGCATCTCTGTGTTTACATGTGACCGGCTGTGATTGGACACAGCCGATCACATGGTTAAAGAGCCGTAGATGCGCCTCTTTACAGAGATCAGGGTCGTGCCAAGTCCTAGAAACACAACGCGGCCACGTGAGAGCGGGCGTTCTGGGACGCCGTCATATGACGGCGTCCCAGAATGAGAGAAGAAAAGCTGATCATTGTAAGCACCCCTGTCATTTGTCTCATTCCTGTAACAGCAAGAGAGCTTGTTCTTTTGAAAAACAACAGACTTACTGGTACGCATATGCAATTCGTTTTGGTCCAAAGATAAATTCGGACAAATTTTTGGTTATTCGGGGACTCGTATGTATCCGAATCTCCGAATTAAATAGTAATTAATTTAATTGAAAATCATTTAATTACATTTCGTATATTCGTTTGCTAACAAATTCCAAATTTTTCAGAACGATTCAGATTGGTTAAAAAGTCATCGACCAATTCAAAATTGTGTGTGAAGAATAGCTGGTTGTTAAGGAGCGGGCCGGGAAGCAGGCTGCCGTGTCCCTACCAATGACTGATCAGCTGTCAGAGGATTTTCCCACTGACAGCTAAATGTAAAAAAAAGAATTGCTGATACCAGACCCTTTTTCTAGCATGTAGTCCGGCAGGCCAGAAAAAAAAGGGGGGGAGCCCCTACTATTTCACCAAAAAAGTGTACAAAGTAAATAAAAGCAACACAAGTTTTTGTCAATTCCTTTATTGAAAAATAAAAAAATGTCCCCAGTGTAGCTCCAACGTCAATCACGCTGCCCACTACCGACCCGCACAAAGAAAAAACCCTTCCGGTTCCGTCGAAGGCTCCCGCCATCTGCCAGCTCCACCGTCTGCCAGTTCTTACACAGCTAAAGGCCAGGGCCTGATATGGATATGAGGGGGGCGACTGTTTATTTTCTTTATTTTTCATTGCCGGCATTCTTTTGTTTACACTTCAGCTGTCAGTCGGGAAGCCCGCTAACGGCTAACGAGTCCTCGGTTGTTAAAGACGTGGCAGCCGGCTTCCCGGCGCGCTTTTTAACAACCAGCTATTCTTCACACTGAATTCAATCAATCATTTTTCAACCGATCCGAATCATTCTGAAAATCTGGAATTAGTTTGAAAATTAACAAATTAAATTAAACTAAACTAAACTAAACAAATTCCGAATCGAAATTAGTAACATAATGAATCTTTCTGAAACAAAATACATTTTTCAGTTCTGAACATGTCTACTTACTGGCATCACCAGATGAAAATAGAAGAGAAAAAGCCTAAAGATTGGTAAGCTGCAATATAATAAATGTTTGCTTCTGGGTTTAATATTGCTTTAAAAAAAAAAAGAAAACAAATGCAACCACCACATCTAAGGACCATGTCAAGGATAATATCTCATTTGGTATAGAATAGCAATTTCTTCCATAACAATTGTAGATTTACAATATTATCTAAACGTGTGTTAGGACTACAGAGCGCCTCCCTCGTGTTATGGGTGTAAGGACAGCACTACAGTAGATTTCTGGCAGGACCAACAGGTATGTTTTGCATAACAAAATACTTGTATATTTAACAGACCAAAAGGGAGCAACACCCTATTTATTGCACACACTCGTAAAGAAAAGCTGTCTGCCCACAGGCAGATTTGGCCTATCAGACCAACACCTTTACAAACACATTGCAATCTGCACGCAATTTCAACTATTTTCAACCAGTTTTCATCACAAAAATAACTGAATAGATCAAAACAGCATACTGTTCACGGATTTGAGAGATTGGAGCGGCAATCTTTTGCTTAGCATACTGTTCACGCTATAAAGCTGAACTCCTGACACAAACCTTCTCATTGAATTATATTTATTTATAGCCAGATATAAAACCACTTTGTATGCGCTGTGTGTGCACTAAATGATCTGCAAAAGTGGTAGTGACGTCACCACTGTGTTGTACATACAGTGGCGAAAAATAATTATTTAATCCCCTGCAGATTTTGTAAGTTTGCCCACTTACAAAGAAATGAAGGGTCTATAATTTTTAATATAGGCGTATTTGAAATGATAGAGACAGAATATAAACCAAAAATACAGAAAAAATACATGATATGTTATAAAGTGAGTTGCAGTTCAGTGAGTAAAATAAGTATTTGATCCCCTACCAACCCAGCCAATAATAATTCTGTCTCCCACAGACTGGCTACAGTCAGGCATGTACTGGCCATCTGGACTACTGGGAGTTTCCCGGTGGGCCGATGGCTCAGTGGGCCGGTCAGGCGCAGTCCTGGAGCCGCACCTTACTGACAGTGAGTGATCGTGATTTCCCTCCTGTCACCAAGGAGCAGTTGCCGACACTTGCTGGAGAGAGGATTAGGCTTTCTGCTCCCTACAGCCTGCAGAGGGAGATAGACAGCCGGTAGACCTTTCTTCCTCTCTCGCCTTATCACTTGTCACTTATCATATGACTGGAGAGAGGAACGAGAAGCTGCCTTCAGAACTGAGAGTACACATGGGAGGAGAGGGGGGGCACTCTGATGTAAGGGGGTGCTGATAGGGACACTCTTAAGTAAGGGGGTGCTGATGGGGACACTCTGCAGTAAGGGGGTGGTGATGGGGACACGTTGATGTAAGGGGAGTGAGGATGGGGACACTCAAAATTAAAGTGGGCCGGTCTGGATTAAGTCCAGGGCCAAATTTATGTCCCAGTCCAGCCCTGGCTACAGTATGGGCTCATGTGGTACACAGATTAGTCCTGTCAAATTAAGAAGGTGCTCCTAACAACAACTCGTTATATGTACAAAAGACACCTGTCCGCAGGAACTCTTTCTTCCATTCAAACTCACCATCATGGGCAAGACCAAAGAGCTGTCAAAGGCCGTTTGGGACAAGATTGTAGACCTGCACAAGGCTGGAATGGGCTACAGGACCATCAGCAAGAAGCTTGGTGAGAAGGAGACAACTGTGGGAGTGATTATTCGCAAATGGAAGAAATACAAAATAACCATCAATCGTCCTTGGTCTGGATCTCCAGGCTTTCTACTCCCTCCCTGGAGGGGGAGATAGACAGCCGGTAGACTTTTCTTCCTCTCTCCCCTTATCACTTATCATATGACTGGAGAGAGGAACAAGAAGCTGCCTTCAGAACTGAGAGTACACATGGGAGGGGGGAGGGGGGACACCCTGATGTAAGGGGGTGCTGATGGGGACACTCTGAAATAAGGGGGTGCTGATGGGGACACTCTGAAGTAAGGGGGTGCTGATGGGGCCACTCTAATGTGAAGGGGGTGGTGATGGGGACTCTCTGATGTGAAGGGGGTGTTGATTGGGACACTGATGTGAAGGGGGTGCAGATGGGGACACTCTGCTATAAGGGGGGTGCTGATGGGGACAATCTGATATAAGAGGGATACTGATAGGGACAATCTGATGTGAAGGGGGGTGCTGATGGGGACACTCTGATGTGAAGGGGGTACTGATGGGGACACTCTGATGTAAGAGGGTGTTGATGGGGCCACTCTGATGTAAGGGGGTGCTGATGGGAACACTCTGAAGTAAGAGGGTGCTGATGGGGACACTCTGATGTAAGGGGGTGCTGATGGGGACACTCTGATGTAAGGGGGTGCTGATGGGGACACTCTGATGTGAAGGGGTGCTGATGGGGACACTCTACTATAAGGGGGGTGCTGATGGGGACAATCTGATCTAAGGGGGATGCTGATGGGGACAATCTGATGTAAGGGGGTGCTGATGGGGACACTCTGATGTAAGGGGGTGCTGATGGGGACACTCTGATGTAAGGGGGTGCTGATGGGGACACTCTGATGTCAGGGGGTGCTGATGGGGACCACTCTGATTTAAGGGGGTACTGATGGGGACACTCAAAATTAAAGTGGGCCATCTGGATTAAGTCCAGAGCCATCATGGGCAAGACCAAAGAGCTGTCAAAGGCCATTTGGGACAAGACTGTAGACCTGCACAAGGCTAGAATGGGCTACAGGACCATCAGCAAGAAGCTTGGTGAGAAGGAGACAACTGTTGGAGCGATTATTCGCAAATGGAATGAATACAAAATAACCATCAATCGCCCTCGGTCTGGAGCTCAATGCAATATTTTGCCTCATGGGGTAAGGATGATCATGAGAAAAGTGAAGGATCAACCCAGAACTACACAGGAGGAGCTTGTGAATGATCTCAAGGCAGTTGTGACCACAGTCACCAAACCATTGGTAACACAATACGCAGCCATGGATTGAAATCCTGCAGCACCCGCAAAGTCCCCCTCCTCAAGAAGGTGCATGTACATACCTTTCTGAATTTTGCCATTCGCCAATGAACATCTAAATGATTGAGAGAAGGATTGGGAGAAAGTTCTGTGGTGAGATGAGATAAAAATTAAGCTCTTTGGCAATAACTCGACTCGCCGTGTTTGGTGGGAGAAAAATTCTATGACCCCAAGAACACCATCCCTACAGTCAAGCATGGAGGTTGAAACACTGTGCTTTGGGGCTGTTTCTCTGCTAAATGTCAACTTTGTCGCATCGAGGGGCCAATGGACGGGCCATGTATTGTAAAATCTTGGATAAGAACCATCTTTCCCCAACCAGAACACGGAAGATGGGTCGTGGATGGGTCTTCCAGCATGACAATGATCTAAAACATAGCGTCAAGGCAACAAAGGAGTGCCTCAAGAAGAAGCACATTAATGTCATGGAGTGGCCTAGCCAGTCTACAGACCTTAATCCTATAGAAAATATATGGAGATAGCTGAAACTTCGAGCTGCCAAGCGCTAGCCAAGAAACACAAAAAATTTAGAGAAGATCTGTAAGGAAGAGTGGACCAAAATCCCTCCTGAGATGTGTGCAAACCTGGTAACCAACTACAAGAAACGTCTTACCTCTGTGCTTGCCACCAAGGGTTTCTCCACCAAGTACTAAGTCATGTGTTGCTAGGGGATCAAATACTTATTTTACTCACTGAACTGCAGCTCAGTTTATTACATTTGTATCATGTGTTTTTTCTGGATTTTTGGTTGATATTCTGTCTCTATCATTTAAAATACACCTATGATACAAATTATAGACCCTTCATTTCTTTGTAAGTGGGATCAAATACTTATTTTCCCCACTGTAGCCTGTGCAGAGAACAGAGCTGTGGGTGGGACAAAAATATAGGAGTTGTCAAAGTGCAGGTGTTGTTTTTTCTTGCTGCCCAGACCTTGAAGAGTTATACAAGGGACTCCAAGATTCTGGTAAAAATATGTATGGCTCTGACATTTGAATTTTTAATGGCCAACATGTAGCCCTAGAGCCCTGGTCTTCAGGGGCTGCAGTCCTTAGTGATCCTGTAAACAATAGCCTATGTCTTCTTTACCTAGATGCTCACTAAAGCCACTGAAAGTAAGATATCCTTTAGATTAGATTCCACTAGTTGAAGCGTATTAAACGCTTGTTTTTTTCCTTTTTTTCTTACATGAGCACCCAAGGTGTTTTGTGCACCGAATATTAGCACATTATGACAGATTTAAACTTTCAAACTGTGCCCTCCAGGGCAACGCTGTGACCAATCCTGTGGGTACCGAATGCTCCCATCTTCACCCAATTGTCCTTCAATTCCTATCTGTTTAGCCGCTTGAATGGCTGTGCCTTAATGACGTCACTCTTGCGCATGCACATGGGAGTCACATCACCGCGGCACAGATCAGGTGCCGTAAATGTCCGCTGACATCATACATGACAGCTGAAAGGCAAGAGGAAGCATTTACGACAGAAGAGACCAACATGGTCTCTTCTGTCATAAAAAGCCTGCCTGTCAGTAAATGTTAAAAAAAAAAAAAATTAATACTAGATTAAAAGGGGTCTGTAGAGAGTACAAATAAAGTACTGTAAAAGGTCTGTAATAGAAGTGATCTCCAACAGTCTAAGGTAGCCTTCAGCCTACCCTTTGACTGTCTACTGAAACATGTCTCCAGTCTCCAAAAACCCCTACATCAGGTTGGTAATGCATTGTCTCCCACCATCTTCTGTAGCATGTCTGCAGTCTCTGACCATCTCCTGTAGCATGACTCCAGTCTTTGACCATCTCCTGTAACGTGTTTGCTGTCTTTCACCATCTTGTTAACACGTCTGTGGTCTTTGACCATCTCCTATAGAATGTCTGCAGTCTTTAACCATTTCGTGTAGCATGTCTGTAATTTTTGACCACCTTCTGTAGCAAGTTTGCGGTCTTTGGCCATCTACTGTAGCATGTCTGAAGACTCTGACTATTTCTTGCAGCATGTCTGCAGTCTCTGATTATCTCTTGTAGCATGGCCATAGCCTCCACTTTTGCACATCTGCAGTCACTAACAGATTTCTGTAGTATTACGTTTGATGATTATTCTGTCAGGGGCTGCACTTGAGGGCTCCCATTTCAAGTAAGTTTACCACCATTAATTAGGATAATATTTGTTTTGCCTGGAGTTCAGCTTTAAATACAGTATCTCACAAAAGTGAGTACACCCCTCACATTTTTGTATATATTTTATTATATCTTTTCATGTGCCAACACTGAAGAAATTAAATTTTGCTACAATGTAAAGTAGTGAGTGTACAGCTTGTATAACAGTGTAAATTTGCTGTCCCCTCAAAATAACGCAACACACAGCCATTAATGTCTAAATCGCTGGCAACAAAAGTGAGTACACCCCTAAGTGATAATGTCCAAATTGGGCCCAAAGTGTCAATATTTTGTGTGGCCACCATTATTTTCCAGCACTGCCTTAACCCTCTTAGGCATAGAGTTCACCAGAGCTTCACAGGTTGCCACTGGAGTCCTCTTCCACTCCTCCATGACGACATCACAGAGCTGGTGGATGTTAGAGACCTTGTGCTCCTCCACCATCCCTTTGAGGATACCCCACAGAAGCTTAATAGGGTTTAGGTCTGGAGACATGCTTGGCCAGTCCATCACCTTTACCCTCAGCTTCTTTAGCAAGGCAGCGGTCGTCTTGGAGGTGTGTTTGGGGTCGTTATCATGTTGGAATACTGCCCTGCGGCCCAGTCTCCGAAGGGAGGGGATCATGCTCTGCTTCTGTATGTCACAGTACATGTTGGCATCCATGGTTCCCTCAATGAACTGTAGCTCCCCAGTGCCGACAACACTCATGCAGCCCCAGACCATGACACTCCCATGATGCTTGACTGTAGACAAGACACACTTGTCTTTGTACTCCTCACCTGGTTATTGCTACACACGACTGACACCATCTGAACCAAATAAGTTTATCCTGGTCTTGTCAGACCACAGGACATGGTTCCAGTAATCCATGTCCTTAGTCTGCTTGTCTTAAGCAAACTATTTGCAGGCTTTCTTGTGCATCATCTTTAGAAGAGGCTTCCTTCTGGGATGACAGCCATGCAGACCAATTTGATGCAGTGTGCGGCGTATGGTCTGAGCACTGACAGGCTGACACCCCCCCCCCCACCCTTTCAACCTCTGCAGCAATGCTGGAAGCACTCATATGTCTATTTCCCAAAGACAACCTCTGGATATGATGCTGAGCACCATGGCGAGACCTGTTCTGAGTGGAACCTGTCCTGTTGAACTGCTGTATGGTCGTGGCCACTGTGCTGCAGCTCAGTTTCAGGGTCTGGGCAATCATCTTACAGCCTAGGCCATCTTTATGTAGAGCAACCATTCTTTTTTTTCAGATCCTCAGAGACTTCTTTGCCATTTGGTGCCATGTTGAACTTCCAGTGACCAATATGAGAGAGTGAGAGCGATAAAACCAAATTTAACACACCTGCCCCTCATTCACTCCTGAGACCTTGTAACACTAAGGAGTCACATGACACCAGGGAGGGAAAATGGCTAATTGGGCCCAATTTGGACATTTTCACTTAGGGGTGTACTCACTTTTATAATTAATGGTTGTGTGTTTGGCTATTTTGATGGCACAGCAAATTTACACTGTTATACAAGCTGTACACTCACTACTTTACATTGTAGCAAAGTGTCATTTCTTCAGTGTTGTCACATGAAAAGATAGAATAAAATATTTACAAAAATGTGAGTGGTGTACTCACTTTTGTGAGATACTGTATTTTCCTTTTTTCAATAGACATTATTGGTGATAGGGTGCATTAATCTATTTTGTTGTTTTATAAGATCAAAAGCTGGTTGAAAGCGACTGAAACAGCTAAAATGTGCTCTGCATGTTGCCAACTTTGGGTCTACTTGAATTGATGTTAAAGTGACCCTGTCAATATGGCATCTGAAAAGAAGTCAACGCCGTTACAATGACAAACTAGTTTTTCAGCACCTTCTTAAAGATATGACTGTTATTGCCTTGTGGCAGAAGATTATAAAATCACACAAATATCAGTTTTACCAAGCTATACATCATGCGTTTTTTCATGTTAAGAATGCTACAGATACTTGTACCTCCATACACTAAGAGATGCATTTAAAAAATATGCAGAGCTATTCATTCTGTGAAACTACATGTACATTTGAACGCTACAAATGGGGACAACTGTTATTAAGTTATTTTCTCTCCAAGTCGAATGGTATTTTTTATATAGAATAGGGTGAATCAGGATAATATCCCATTACGGCCACTAGATTTAGCTGACGATCATAGTAAATAGGTATTTATTTCGGATGACAATCAGCTTCATCTTATGATCATAATGAAGAGCTACTGGTACTTTGTAGTGAGACAGGCACCAACAAAAAGGACTTACCTGACTTGCTGTCCACAGTGAAGTGCTTCTCTCCTTCTAGGACGCTGTATACCACTCTTGCACTGCTACCATAGGCTGGGTCATCAGCATCAAAAGCCGATACAGCCATCACAGATGTACCTGTACAAAGCAAAGACACAAGTTCTAAAACATCTACCCATCTTGTCTTGGCCATCTTACTTTGGCAAGAAGACTTACCCACAGGGGACAGCTCTGGAACACTTCCAATGTAAGGTGCCTGCAGGAATCGAGGCTCGCTGTCATTAATATCCTGAACCTTAATGATGAATTCAGACTCAGGTTCAAGTAATCTGTCTGTGTGTCTGTCTCTGGCCTGGGCACGCAATGTGTAAAAGGTCTTGTGCTCCCGATCCAAACGCTCAGTGGCATGGATGTCTCCAGTGAGCTCATCGATGATAAAGATGGATCCAGCGCCCTCTCCAGAAATTGTGTATTTGATGGAGCCATCACCTTCATCTGAATCCGAATGAATCTGAAGGATGGAGAGAGAGAGGGAGAAAGGGGTTACATTCACTGCTTGCATACAAAAAAATAGTAATGTCCATGCTTTTAGTTTTGAACAGGGTAGTAAAGGGTTAAAGCCTTTTTATTCACCCTGTCTCTGATAGTCACCACTAAGTGATGGGAAATATAAAATTTCTCTGGGGTCAACAGAACAGGAGATGGGGTAAAATGTTCTAAAGATGCCACTTGGTACAGTGAACGCTATCTATGAGGGGTTTTCCCTCGTAGATTGGCAGAGAGGGGTAGCAGACGCTGAGCGATTAGTAAGGTGGATGAGTCTGAAGCAGCAGTCATAATGGACTGAATAGGGGATAGCCTATTTAAATAACACCCATAATGTTTGTAAGATATGTGAAATGCCAGCTTCTATTTGTTACTTTTCATAGGGCAAATGTAACATTCAATCATATGAAGAAAAGAATATTCGAACATAAGAGTTAAAGAACATTTGAGCAATAGAAAAAATAGCCTACAGCCCTGGCCAAAAGTTTTCAGAATGACACAAATATTTATTTTCACAAAGTCTGCTGCTTCAGTTTCTATGATGGCAATTTGCATATACTTCAGAATGTTATGAAGAGTGATCAGATGAATTGCAATTAATTGCAAAGTAGCTCTCTGCCATGAAAATGAACTTAATCCCAACAAAAAAAAACATTTCCACTGCATTTTAGCCCTTCCACAAAAAGAACCAGCTGATATCATGTCAGTAAATCTCTCGTTAACATGAGACACGCGTCAGTGTTGACGAGGACAAGGCTGGAAATCACTCTGTAGTGCTGATTGAGTTAGAATAACAGAGTAGAAGATTTAAAAGGAGGGTGGTGCTTGAAATAATTTTTCTTCCTCTGTTAACCATGGTTACTTGCAAGGAAACATGTGTAGTCATTATTGCTTTGCACAAAAAGGGATTCACAGGCAAGGATATTGCTGCTACTAAGGTTGCACCTAAATCAACTATTTATCGGATTATTGAGAACTTCAAGGAGAGAGGTTCAATTCTTGTGAAGGCTTCAGGGCTCCCAGAGCTTGCTCAGGAATGACAGCAGGCAGGTGTGAGTGAGGCGAAGACATTTGGAGGGCAGCAAAGAAGCCACTTCTCTCCAGGAAAATCATCAGGGACAGACTGATATTCTGCAAAAGGTATAGAATTGGACTGCTGAGGCCTGGGGTAAAGTCATTTTCTCTGACAAATCCCGTTTCCGATTGGGGCATCCGGAAAAAACCTTGTCCGGAGAAGAAAAGGTGAGCGCTACCATCAGTCCTGTGTCATGTCAACAGTAAAACATCCTGAGACCATTCATGTATAGGGTTGCTTCTCAGCCCAGGGAGTGGGCTCAGTCACATTTTTGTCTAAGAACACAGCCATGAATAAAGAATGGTACAAAAACATCCTCCAAGATCAACTTATCCCAACCATCCAAGAACAGTTTGGTGATGAACAATGCCTTTTCCAGCATGATGGAGCACTTTGCCATAAGGCAAAAGTGGTAACTAAAAGTCTTGGGGTACAAAACATTTAAATTTTGGGTCCATGGCCAGGAAACTCCCCAGACCTTAATCTGATTGAGAACTTGTGGTCAATCCTCAGGAGGGGGGTGAACAAAAAAACCCCCCACAAATTTTGCCAAACTCCAAGCATTGGTTATGCCAGAATGAGCTGTCATCAGTCAGAATGTGGCCCAGAAGTTGATTGACAGCATGCCAGGGAAAATTGCAGAGGTCTTGAAATAGAAGGGTCAACACTGCAAATATTGACTCTTTGCATAAACTTTATGTAATTGTCAATAAAAGCCTTTGACGCTTGCTTGTGTTCACACTTCAGTATACCATAGTAACATCTGACAAAAAGATCTAAAAACACTGAAGCAGCAGATTCTGTGAAAATTTTTATCTGTGTCATTCTCAAAACTTTTGGCCAGGGCTGAAATACTATAGGCTAAAATCATTTGACCAGAAGAAAAAATAATATGAGGAAGACCTCTGAACTGTGTACAAGTTAATGGAGATTCCTGTGCTCACCACAACAATTTAATGAACCCGCTACTGCAGAGAATGAACTGCTATACAGCAGTATTTCTCAACCTTTTTTCAATCACGGCATCCAAAGTAAAAAAAAAACATAAATGTTACCTATTAATAGGAAACCTGAGCCTGGGAGAATTCACACAACCACCTTGATGAAAATAACTGCACATCAGAAGCCCCTTTAGCATCAGAGGTTCCCCCATCATATCAGAATACCCCCTTCACATCAGAGATCCCCTATCACATCAGAATCCTCCCTCCACAACAGAGACCCCCCCAATCACATCAGAGTTCCCCCTTTAAATGGGCGTCCATAAACACATCAGAGGCCCCCTATATATGAGAGAGTCTCTTCATCACATCACCACAGAGTCCCCCCGTCATATCCAAGACACCCCAATCACAGAGCCCCCAGTCAAGCAATCCTCCCATTATAGTGCTCCCAATCATATAGTCACCTCTTCATATCAGAGGCCTACCTCTGGAGGGTAGGTGGGGAGGTGGAGGAGTTCTGTGGGAGGTTGACTTCAGTCTTCTCCTGAATGCTGGGAGCACCCTGCTTGCAGCCCGCCCTGGGCCAGAGTCATGTGTTGCCATGGTGTTGATGAGCCAGCTAGTCTACAATTACCATAGCAATGAGTGATGCCTTGTGCCCTCACCATGGCATCACATGATGTTGATCCAGGGCAAACTGGGTCCCATGCTTGTGGCACCTCGGAGGAAGCCAGTTGAGAAACACTGCTATACAGAATCGATACAATGTTGCAGAGATGGAACTACCTTAGGTGATCTGTTGCTTATCTTTTGAAGGGTTTCAACCTGGGAAATGTCAATCAATGGAGTTCTATTCAGGTTACAAGTGTATCTGTAGTTCTTGAATTGCAGCTTTACAGCTTGCTTTGTGTACTCGGCCTATTTAAATGTCTACAGACATGCATGTGGGTTTTCTGCCTTTTTTGGCTGGGGTGTGGCTATAGGTTAGTGCTGATATGAGGAGAGAGCAGAGTGATTAGTCCATCAGTCTGCTGCTTCATTGTCCAGTCACAGGCTGGGTCAGGGAGGTGATCAAGCTCTAAAGTCAGTCAAGAAAAGTGAGGACACTAATCTGGCTGTGCTATGTTGTAAGGACTGTGTAAATCCCAGGAGTGCCAGAAATGAAAAATAAATGAATTTAGGCCTAATTTAGAAAATGATACACCACTGCCTTGCACCTTAGTCTAATGCCCTGTACACATGGTCGGATTTTCCGATGGAAAATGTCCGATCGGAACGTGTTGTCGGAAATTCCGACCGTGTGTGGGCTCCATCGGACATTTTCCATCGGATTTTCCGACACACAAAGTTGGAGAGCAGGAGATAAAATTTTCCGACAACAAAATCCGTTGTCGGAAATTCCGATCGTGTGTACACAAATCCGACGGACAAAGTGCCACGCATGCTCAGAATAAATAAAGAGATGAAAGCTATTGGCCACTGCCCCGTTTATAGTCCCGACGTACGTGTTTTACGTCACCGCGTTTAGAACGATCGGATTTTCCGACAACTTTGTGTGACCGTGTGTATGCAAGACAAGTTTGAGCCAACATCCGACGGAAAAAATCCTAGGATTTTGTTGTCGGAATGTCCGAACAAGGTCCGACCGTGTGTACGCCCTATAACACTGTGAACACTGTAAGAGAAGAGCAGAGAAGAGGGATGATCTCATGTGTATGCTGCTGCTCCTTAAACATTATGGGGGTCAGGGGGTTCAGAACAAATCCGTAATGCCTGGAAGAGGTGCCTGGATCACAAAACTGGCTTGATGGAATTACAAATCCTTTGCCTTTAAAAAAATTCACATTTATGCATTTTAACTCTGCTTTTAGCTGTTTGCCTAAAGTTCCACTTAAATTGAATACTTGCCAGATAATTGGGGCCATTATTTACACTGTTTTAACATTTACACGAGGTGGCTGATTAATATTGATTTTACTGTAATTACAACAAGGTGCCAGAGTCAAAAGTGGGAATTAAAAGAAACCTGTCATGAGAGAAGTATAGGGGCTGCATTAGTTAACCTTTCTGAAAATGCTAGTTGCCTGGCTTTTGTGATTACTAGCTTATATGCTTCTTGAATCACTAAACTAGAAATGTATGCAGATTAGTAAAGTTCCCTTCTGCATACATGAATGAGGGAAGTGGCTCAAAGTTTTGAAGCTAAACAACCAGCCAGCATTCTCAGTAATTGCAGACTCAGTATTTTACATTTGACAGGTTTCCTTTAGAGTATGAAAGGGTAAGCTATTTTTATAGGGCTTTTCAAATCCCCTAACCCACAGTCTCAGTAGCACAAAAATATATTTGAATCCAAGAACAAAAATTTTAAGGACAGCTTTAGATTTCGCACATGTATACCCCTTATGGACTAGAGCAATTTTGATGTTTTAGCTATGGGCCTAATAATTCAGCAAAAAAAATATAATTACCGTATTTATTGACGTATAACACGCACTGTTAGGGGGAAAATCGCGTGTGCGTGTTATACACCGATATAGGCTGCCACCGAGGGGAAGGAGGGGACGAGCGCTGCCGAAATAGAGCCGGATCTCCTGTGTACTTGGCTCGGCTCGCAGTCACGCTCAGTCCCACCCCCTGGACAGCTCCTAGCATTGACATCCCGGCATTGGACCGGCGTTATGTCCATCATAGGATCTGGGCCAAGGGGTGGGACTGGGCGTGACGCTGAGTACACAGGAGATCCGGCTCTATTTCGGCAGTGCTCGTACCCTCCTTCCCCTCGGTGACAGCTTATATTTCGGCAAGGCTACAGAGGGACACTAATCAGGCTGCAGTGTGGAGCAATGCTTCAGATGGGCACCGATTAGACTGCAGTGAGGAGCAATGCTTCAGATGGGCACTAATCAGACTGCAGTGAGGAGCAATGCTTCAGATGGGCACCAATCAGACTGCAGTGAGGAGCAATGCTTCAGATGGGCACTAATCAGACTGCAGTGAGGAGCAATGCTTCAGATGGGCACTGATCAGGCTGCAGTGAGGAACAATGCTTCAGATGGGCACTAATAAGATTGCAGTGAGGAGCAATGCTTCAGATGGACACTGATTAGACTGCAATGAGGAGCAAAGCTTCAGATGGGCACCAATCAGACTGCAGTGAGGAGCAATGCTTCAGATGGGCACTGATCAGACTGCAGTGAGGAGAAATGCTTCAGATGGGCACTAATCAGACTGCAGTGAGGAGCAATGCTTCAGATGGGCACTAATCAGACTGCAATGAGGAGCAATGCTTCAGATGGGCACTGATTAGACTGCAGTGAGGAGCAATGCTTCAGATGGGCACTGATCAGGCTGCAGTGAGGAGCAATGCTTCAGATGGGCACTGATCAGACTGCAGTGAGGAGCAATGCTTCAGATGGGCACTAATCAGGCTGCAGTGAGGAGCAATGCTTCAGATGGGCACTAATCAGGCTGCAGTGAGGAGCAATGCTTCAGATGGGCACTAATCAGACTGCAGTGAGGAGCAATGCTTCAGATGGGCACTAAAAAGATTGCAGTGAGGAGCAATGCTTCAGATGGACACTGATTAGACTGCAGTGAGGAGCAATGCTTCAGATGGGCACCGATTAGACTGCAGTGAGGAGCAATGCTTCAGATGGGCACTAATCAGACTGCAGTGAGGAGCAATGCTTCAGATGGGCACCAATCAGACTGCAGTGAGGAGCAATGCTTCAGATGGGCACTAATCAGACTGCAGTGAGGAGCAATGCTTCAGATGGGCACTGATCAGGCTGCAGTGAGGAACAATGCTTCAGATGGGCACTAATAAGATTGCAGTGAGGAGCAATGCTTCAGATGGACACTGATTAGACTGCAATGAGGAGCAAAGCTTCAGATGGGCACCAATCAGACTGCAGTGAGGAGCAATGCTTCAGATGGGCACTGATCAGACTGCAGTGAGGAGAAATGCTTCAGATGGGCACTAATCAGACTGCAGTGAGGAGCAATGCTTCAGATGGGCACTAATCAGACTGCAATGAGGAGCAATGCTTCAGATGGGCACTGATTAGACTGCAGTGAGGAGCAATGCTTCAGATGGGCACTGATCAGGCTGCAGTGAGGAGCAATGCTTCAGATGGGCACTGATCAGACTGCAGTGAGGAGCAATGCTTCAGATGGGCACTAATCAGGCTGCAGTGAGGAGCAATGCTTCAGATGGGCACTAATCAGACTGCAGTGAGGAGCAATGCTTCAGATGGGCACTAAAAAGATTGCAGTGAGGAGCAATGCTTCAGATGGACACTGATTAGACTGCAGTGAGGAGCAATGCTTCAGATGGGCACTAATCAGACTGCAGTGAGGAGCAATGCTTCAGATGGGCACCAATCAGACTGCAGTGAGGAGCAATGCTTCAGATGGGCACCAATCAGACTGCAGTGAGGAGCAATGCTTCAGATGGGCACTAATCAGACTGCAGTGAGGAGCAATGCTTCAGATGGGCACTAATAAGACTGCAGTGAGGAGCAATGCTTCAGATGGGCACTAATAAGACTGCAGTGAGGAGCAATGCTTCAGATGGGCACTAATCAGGCTGCAGTGTGGAGTAGGGATGAGCCGAACACCCCCCGGTTCGGTTCGCACCAGAACCCGCGAACGGACCGCAAGTTCGCACGAACGTTAGAACCCCATTGACGTCTATGGGACTCGAACGTTCGAAATCAAAAGTGCTCATTTTAAAGGCTAATTTGCATGGTATTGTCCTAAAAAGGGTTTGGGGACCCGGGTCCTACCCCAGGGGACATGTATCAATGCAAAAAAAACTTTTAAAAACGGCCGTTTTTTCGGGAGCAGTGATTTTAATGATGCTTAAAGTAAAAAAAAAAAAGTGAAATATTCCTTTAAATATCGTACCTGGGGGGTGTCTATAGTATGCCTGTAAAGTGACGCGTGTTTCCCATGTTTAGAACAGTCCCTGCACCAAATGTCATTTTTAAAGGAAAAAATCTCATTTAAAACTGCTTGCGGGTTTAATGTCATGTCGGGTCATGGCAATATGGATGAAAATCAGTGAGACAAACGGCATGGGTACCCCCCAGTCCATTACCAGGCCCTTTGGGTTTTGTATGGATATTAAGGGGAACCCCGCACCCAAATTAAAATAAGGAAAGGTCCCTATATACTCTGAACAGCAGTATTCAGGCGGTGCAAACAAGACAGGGACTGTAGGTTTGTTGTTAAGTAGAATCTGTTTGTAATTTTGAACATTTTTAATGTGTTTAGCTCCAGCCAAAAAATCTTTTCTAAGCTTTTTGGAAAACATAGGGAAGGGTTATCACCCCTGTGACATTTGTTTTGCGTCTTTCCTCCTCTTCAGAAGATTTCACCTCACTTTTTTGTCCCAATGAAAAATGTTTTTGGAAAATTTGGGTTTTTTTGTGGAACAAGGATTGGAAAGCATCAGTGGAAAGGAGAAATTGTTTTCCCATATTAACTCTTACAGGAGAGAATTTCCCTTCCTTAGGGGTAGATTTCATCTCACTTCCTGTTGTCTCCTTCCGTTTGCAAGTAGGAGTCGTTTGTAAGTTAGATGTTTGAAAGTAGGGTCCTGCCCTATATACTCAGCAGAAATTTGGGCCTTAGGTGTTGCTGTGGCCAAAACACTGTAAGCCCTCACAGGGCCCTGCTGTGAAATATTAGATCAAGAATTGTAATTACATGCCCCTGTTGAACAGGAGCTGAAAAATTAGGCCTTAGGCACTGGCGCTGGTGCCACAACACTGCAACCCCTCACAGACACTCTAGTTGGAACGCAGGAACGAGCCCTGCTGCAAAGTATTGCATCAAAAATTGTAATTACACGCCCCTGTTAGACAGGGGCAGAAAAATTGGGTCTTAGGCACTGGTGCTGGTGCCACAACACTGCAACCCCTCACAGACACTCTAGTTGAAACGCAGGAACAAGCCCTGCTGCAAAGTATTGCATCAAAAATTGTAATTACACGCCCCTGTTAGACAGGAGCTGAAAAATTGGGTCTTAGGCACTGGTGCTGGTGCCACAACACTGCAACCCCTCACAGACACTCTAGTTGGAATGCAGGAACGAGCCCTGCTGCAAAGTATTACATCAAAAATTGTAATTACACGCCCCTGTTAAACAGGGGCTGAAAAATTGTGCCTTAGGCACTGGTGGTGGCGCCCAGAACCAAAAATGTTCTTACAAGCTATCAGCGTGATGATTGAGGAGGAAGAGGATAATTACTCAGGGATAGTCACTCAGCATCAGCATAGGCAGTCTTTGAAGGGATCTGAGATTTCAAAAAAAATTATTCGGTTACATCTGCATCAGGTGCTTGGTAGCTGGTGGTGATCCAAGACTGATTCATTTTTATGAAGGTCAGCCGATCGACCGAGTCGGTGGACAGACGCACCCTGTGATCGGTTACCACGCCTCCAGCAGCACTGAATGTGCGTTCCGAAAGAACGCTGGATGCAGGACAGGCCAGTAGCTCAATTGCATACTGTGCAAGCTCTGGCCAGTGATCCATCCTCAAGACCCAGTAACCCAGAGGATTTTCGGTGGGAAAGGTGTCCAAGTCTGATCTTGCCCCTAGGTATTCCTGCACCATGTAAAACAGACGCTGGCGATGGTTGCTGGAACCGATCATACCTTGGGGCTGCGGACCAAAAAATTGTCTGAACGCATCGGTCAGACGGCCACCTTCTCCACCGCTCCTTCTTTGACTGACCGAAGCCTCAGCAACACGTTGTCCAGAAACAGGAGTTTGTAACCTCCCAGTCTCTGGGAACGCGTTGCACAGACCTTTCTGCAAGGCCTCCCGAAGATGTTTCATCCTCTGCTCCCTCTGCGATGGCAAGATAAGGTCCGCAACCTTACCCTTGTAACGTGGATCAAGGAGGGTTGCCAGCCAGTATTGGTCCTTCTCCTTGATACCACGAATACGAGGATCCTTACGCAGGCTTTGCAGGATCAGGGAGGCCATGCAGCGTAGGTTTGCTGAGGCATTCGGTCCGGTGTCCTCTGGGTCACTAAGGACAACAACGTCCGCAGCCACCTCCTCCCAGCCACGTACAAGTCCATGTGTTCCTTGGGACTGATCCCTTAAAGACTGCTGATGCTGAGTGCCAGGCTCCACCTCCATACTGACACAATCTTCCTCCTCCTCCTCCTCCTCGTCCTCTTCCTGTGTGATCGGCGGGCACGCAGGAACACTGTCTGGATAAAGGGGGCCTTGAGAGCTAAGGAAGTCCTCCTCTTCCTGCCTCTGTTCTGCCTCAAGTGCCCTGTCCATTATTCCACGCAGCGTGTGCTCCAACAGGTGGACAAGGGGGACAGTGTCACTGATGCATGCACTGTCAGTGCTCACCATCCTCGTGGCCTCCTCGAATGGTGACAGGACAGTGCATGCATCCCTGATCATGGCCCACTGGCGTGGGGAAAAAAAACCAAGGTCCCCTGACCCTGTCCTGGTGCCATAGTCGCACAGGTACTCATTGATGGCCCTCTGCTGCGTGTGCAGCCGCTGCAGCATGGCCAACGTCGAGTTCCACCTGGTGGGCATGTCACAGATTAGGCGGTTCTTGGGCAGGTTAAACTCCTTTTGGAGGTCCGTCAGCCGAGCACTGGCATTATATGACCGGCGGAAATGCACACAGACTTTCCTGGCCTGCCTCAGGACATCCTGTAAGCCCGGGTACCTGCCCAAGAACCGCTGCACCACCAAGTTAAGGACGTGAGCCAAACAGGGCACATGGGTCAGTTGTCCCTGTCGGAGGGCAGAGAGGAGGTTGGTGCCATTGTCGCAAACCACCATTCCTGCCTTAAGTTGGCGTGGCGTCAACCACCTCTGAACCTGCCCCTGCAGAGCTGACAGAACCTCTGCCCCAGTGTGGCTCCTGTCCCCCAAGCACACCAGCTCAAGCACCGCATGGCATCTTTTGGCCTGCGTACTTGCGTAGCCCCTTGAACGCCTACGGAGCACCGCTGGTTCCGAGGAAGAGGCCATGGAGGAAGAAGAAGAGGAGGGGGTGGAGGAGAGAGGTGTGTCACAATCAGCATTTTGGAGGCGTGGTGGCGGAACAACCTCCAACACTACTGCACCTTGTCCTGCATCCTTCCCAGCTGCCAGCAGAGTCACCCAATGCGCCGTGAAACTTAAGTAACGTCCCTGTCCATGCCTGCTGGACCATGAGTCAGCGGTAATATGCACCTTACCGCTGACCGCCCTGTCCAGCGAGGCATGGACATTGCCTTCCACATGCCGGTAGAGAGCCGGAATCGCCTTCCGTGAGAAAAAGTGGCGTTTGGGTACCTGCCACTGAGGAACCGCACATTCCACAAACTCACGGAAGGGGGCAGAGTCTACCAACTGAAAAGGCAGCAGTTGAAGTGCTAGCAATTTTGCCAAGCTAGCATTCAACCGCTGGGCATGTGGATGGCTGGGAGCAAACTTCTTTCGGCGGTGCAGCAGCTGGGGCAGGGAAATTTGCCTGGTACAATCTGACGTCGGTGTACCAAAAGCAGATTGCCCATAAGTACTTGGCTGTGACACACCTAATTCTACACCTTCATTCCTCTCACTGCAGGTCGCAGAGAGGACTGAAGGTCTAGTGGGGTTGGAAATCTCAGCTGATGAGGAGCAAGGAGAGATCGTCTTTGTTCTTTGGTGTGGGTCTTTTAGATACGCTTGCCAACGAACTGCATGGCAGGTCAACATATGTCTGGTCAAGCATGTGGTACCCAAGCGGGAGATGTTTTGGCCACGCGAGATACGCTTGAGACATATGTTGCAAATAGCAGCGGTGCGATCTGATGCACTCGTCTCAAAAAAGGCCCACACCAAAGAACTTTTTGAATAACGCGCAGAGACTGCAGCGCCCTGCACATGTGGAGCTTTGGGGTGTGATGCAGTCAATGTGCTGCCCTTAGGCTGGCCCCTGGAGGGCATCCTGCCTAGTTGGTGATGTGCCACCTCCTCCTCCTCCTCCTCCTCCTCCTCCTCTCTCCTATCAGGCACCCACGTTGAGTCAGTGACCTCATCATCCCCTCCCTCCTCATCACTGGAGCAAACCTGGCAGTATGCTGCAGCAGGGGGAGCATGACTGCCAGATTGCTGTCCTTCTTGGGCACCCCCTCTGTCCGTGCTCATGTTACTGCCTTCATTGAGCTCAGTATCATCATCAGAGCCTTCCAAACGCTGGGCATCCTCCTGGAGCATGTACCCAACACTGTGGTCAAACAGTTCGAGGGAATCCTCATGAGGACATGGTGGAGCTAGGGAAGGAGTCACTGATGACATTGAGCTGAGGGAAGAGGCCGCTGCTTTGCCAGACAAAGCACCCTGGGCATGGGTGAGAGAGGATGAGGAGGATGAGGACGGCTTGGTCATCCACTCGACCAAGTCTTCCGCATGTTGCGGCTCAACACGGCCAGCTGCCGAAAAAAAGGCCAAGCGTGTCCCATGGCCACGTGCTGATGAGGATGCACCGTCTCCACGACCAGCACTAGACACAGAGCCTGCTTGCCCTCTCTTATTGGCTTGTGACTGTCTGCCTCTCCTTCTTGGCCTTCCAGACATACTAATGGCCTGTAGCTGCACTAAGCTGGGATAGAACACCTGTAATTTTCTTCAGGTAGCTTTATATACTGTAACCAGACAAGCCTGCCTGTCAGTAGGAAGATAACAGGAACGGATCTAGCTGAACACTGTGAGCAGGACGTACTGCACTAAATGTATATAGCAGGAACGGATCTAGCTGAACACTGTGAGCAGGACGCACTGCACTGAATGTAAATAGCAGGAACGGATCTAGCTGAACACTGTGAGCAGGACGCACTGCACTGAATGTAAATAGCAGGAACGGATCTAGCTGAACACTGTGAGCAGGACGCACTGCACTGAATGTAAACAGCAGGAACGGATGTAGCTAAACACTGTGAGCAGGACGCACTGCACTGAATGTAAATAGCAGGAACGGATCTAGCTGAACACTGTGAGCAGGACGCACTGCACTGAATGTAAATAGCAGGAACGGATGTAGCTGAACACTGTGAGCAGGACGCACTGCACTAAATGTAAATACCAGGAACGGATCTAGCTGAACACTGTGAGCAGGACGCACTGCTCTGAATGTAAATAGCAGGAACGGATCTAGCTGAACACTGTGAGCAGGACGCACTGCACTGAATGTAAATAGTCTAGCTGCCTGACCGTGGTACTAATAGGATCAAAAAGAACACCTGTAATTTTCTTAAGGTAGCTTTATATACTGTAACCAGACAAGCCTGCCTGTCAGTAGGAAGATAACAGGAACGGATCTAGCTGAACACTGTGAGCAGGACACACTGTACTAAATGTAAATAGTCTAGCTGCCTGACCGTGGTACTAATAGGATCAAAAAGAACACCTGTAATTTTCTTAAGGTAGCTTTATATACTGTAACCAGACAAGCCTGCCTGTCAGTAGGAAGATAACAGGAACGGATCTAGCTGAACACTGTGAGCAGGACACACTGTACTAAATGTAAATAGTCTAGCTGCCTGACCGTGGTACTAATAGGATCAAAAAGAACACCTGTAATTTTCTTAAGGTAGCTTTATATACTGTAACCAGACAAGCCTGCCTGTCAGTAGGAAGATAACAGGAACGGATCTAGCTGAACACTGTGAGCAGGACACACTGTACTAAATGTAAATAGTCTAGCTGCCTGACCGTGGTACTAATAGGATCAAAAAGAACACCTGTAATTTTCTTAAGGTAGCTTTATATACTGTAACCAGACAAGCCTGCCTGTCAGTAGGAAGATAACAGGAACGGATCTAGCTGAACACTGTGAGCAGGACACACTGTACTAAATGTAAATAGTCTAGCTGCCTGACCGTGGTACTAATAGGATCAAAAAGAACACCTGTAATTTTCTTCAGGTAGCTTTATATACTGTAACCAGACAAGCCTGCCTGTCAGTAGGAAGATAACAGGAACGGATCTAGCTGAACACTGTGAGCAGGACGTACTGCACTAAATGTATATAGCAGGAACGGATCTAGCTGAACACTGTGAGCAGGACGCACTGCACTGAATGTAAATAGCAGGAACGGATCTAGCTGAACACTGTGAGCAGGACGCACTGCACTGAATGTAAATAGCAGGAACGGATCTAGCTGAACACTGTGAGCAGGACGCACTGCACTGAATGTAAATAGCAGGAACGGATCTAGCTGAACACTGTGAGCAGGACGCACTGCACTGAATGTAAATAGCAGGAACGGATCTAGCTGAACACTGTGAGCAGGACGCACTGCACTGAATGTAAATAGCAGGAACGGATCTAGCTGAACACTGTGAGCAGGACGCACTGCACTGAATGTAAACAGCAGGAACGGATGTAGCTAAACACTGTGAGCAGGACGCACTGCACTGAATGTAAATAGCAGGAACGGATCTAGCTGAACACTGTGAGCAGGACGCACTGCACTGAATGTAAATAGCAGGAACGGATGTAGCTGAACACTGTGAGCAGGACGCACTGCACTAAATGTAAATACCAGGAACGGATCTAGCTGAACACTGTGAGCAGGACGCACTGCACTGAATGTAAATAGCAGGAACGGATCTAGCTGAACACTGTGAGCAGGACGCACTGCACTGAATGTAAATAGCAGGAACGGATCTAGCTGAACACTGTGAGCAGGACGCACTGCACTGAATGTAAATAGCAGGAACGGATCTAGCTGAACACTGTGAGCAGGACGCACTGCACTGAATGTAAATAGCAGGAACGGATCTAGCTGAACACTGTGAGCAGGACGCACTGCACTGAATGTAAATAGCAGGAACGGATCTAGCTGAACACTGTGAGCAGGACGCACTGCACTGAATGTAAATAGCAGGAACGGATCTAGCTGAACACTGTGAGCAGGACGCACTGCACTGAATGTAAATAGCAGGAACGGATCTAGCTGAACACTGTGAGCAGGACACACTGCACTAAATGTAAATAGTCTAGATAGAAGATAACAGGAACGGATCTAGCTAAACTGAATACAGTGTATATATATATATGCAACACCTGGGATGCATATA
Organism: Lithobates clamitans; assembly: GCA_037952925.1. Lineage (NCBI taxonomy): Eukaryota > Metazoa > Chordata > Amphibia > Anura > Ranidae > Lithobates > Lithobates clamitans. Next base: position 1,809,784 of record JBBGZY010000725.1, on the reverse strand, counting down.
TATACACAATACACTGTAAGTGCAGCTAACTGACTGACTGTTCTGCCTAATCTATCTAACTCAAATCAAATGACACTGTCTCTCTCTCTCTCTATCTCTCAGCACACCGGAACACACACTACACAGGGCCGCCGTGCAGGCGGCCTTATATAGTGTGGGGTGTGTACTAAATCCCCTGAGCCATAATTGGCCAAAGCCACCCTGGCTTTGGCCAATTACAGCTCTCTCTACTGACGGCGCTGTGATTGGCCAAGCATGCGGGTCATAGTGCATGCTTGGCCAATCATCAGCCAGCAATGCACTGCGATGCCGCAGTGAATTATGGGCCGTGACGCGCCACACGAATTTGGCGCGAACGGCCCATATCGTTCGCAATTCGACGGACGGTCGAACAGCCGATGTTCGAGTCGAACATGGGTTCGACTCGAACACGAAGCTCATCCCTAGTGTGGAGCAATGCTTCAGATGGGCACTAATGAGACTGCAGTGAGGAGCAATGCTTCAGATGGGCACTAATGAGACTGCAGTGAGGAGCAATGCTTCAGATGGGCACTAATAAGACTGCAGTGAGGAGCAATGCTTCAGATGGACACTAATAAAATTGCAGTGAGGAGCAATGCATCAGATGGGCACTGATTAGCCTGCAGTGAGGAGCAATGCTTCAGATGGGCACTAATGAGACTGCAGTGAGGAGCAATGCTTTAGATGGGCACTAATAAGACTGCAGTGAGGAGCAATGCTTCAGATGGACACTAATAAGACTGCAGTGAGGAGCAATGCGTCAGATGGCCACTGATTAGCCTGCAGTGAGGAGCAATGCTTCAGATGGGCACTGATTAGACTGCAGTGAGGAGCAATGCTTCAGATGGGCACTGATCAGGCTGCAGTGAGGAGCAATGCTTCAGATGGGCACTGATCAGGCTGCAGTGAGGAGCAATGCTTCAGATGGGCACTTATTTAGACTGCAGTGAGGAGCAATGCTTCAGATGGGCACTAATCAGACTGCAGTGAGGAGCAATGCTTCAGATGGGCACTAATCAGACTGCAGTGAGGAGCAATGCTTCAGATGGGCACTGATCAGGCTGCAGTGAGGAGCAATGCTTCAGATGGGCACTAATCAGACTGCAGTGAGGAGCAATGCTTCAGATGGGCACTGATCAGACTGCAGTGAGGAGCAATGCTTCAGATGGGCACTAATCAGACTGCAGTGAAGAGCAATGCTTCAGATGGGCACTGATTAGACTGCAGATGGGCACAGATCAGGCTGCAGATGGGCACTGAGTAGACTGCAGATGGGCACAGATCAGGCTGCACTGAAGCTGCAGATGGGCACAGATCAGGATGCAGATGGGCACAGATCAGGATGCATTGATGCTCACTGACTATTATTTTGCTTTAAAGTGGTTTATTTAAAAAAAAAAAACATTTCCTGAAACTTTCCTCTTAAATTGGGGTGTTACACGCCGACACATGTTATACGCTGATAAATACAGTACTTAAGATAACAAATGATTACACCTAGTATAAGGCTTTCTATTGGCAATATTGCCTTGCATTTTTTTTCAGACATAACTTTAGGCTTTAAAGCAAGGCTAGGCAACCTTTGAGAGCTTGGGATCTACCTGAACAATATAAAATGTTTTATGATCACCGGAGTTATTTTTTTTTAAAGAAATTAACTAGCAAGGCCTAACTAAATAGTAAGGAAAACTTAGAAAGATATAATAAAACAAATATCACTGCTAAAATAAAAACGTACACTACCTTTAGACCCCTTTCACAAGGGAAGGTTTTCAGGCTCTTTAGCGCTGGAAATAGCCTCTGCCTGAACACCGCCTCCCATTCATTCAAGTGTGACTTTTCACACTCGGGCGGTGCACTTGCGGGACGTACCGAAAAGTCCTGCAAGCAGCATCTTTGGGGCTGGTTAGGAGCGCTGTATTTAGCTCTCCCAAAACGCCCTACTCATTGGAATGAATGGGCAGCGCTTCCGAAGAGCCTGAAAAGCGCTTTGGAAGCGCCACAACAGGGGAGCTTTTAACCCCTTCTTTGGGGTTAAAAGCGCCCTGCTAGCAGCTGAAAAGCACCGCTTAAACAGCTGTAAAGCGCTGCTAAAACGAGTGGCGCTTTAACGCGGCCGTGGCCCCAGTTTGAAAGGGGTCTAAAAGTGGACAGTGTCAGTCAGTAGAGCAGTGGGCAGTATCAATAGGGTACTGGTACGGATTGTTTCCTATGTGTCCCATTCACACTGCAATGCAGTATACGGCTGTGCTTCAGCATGCTGCAATAAAACACAGACATGCTGCATTTTATCGCAGCACACCGCGCCGAATTGCTTGGCAATGTACAGCAATGCAGCACTTCTCATTGTTGTACATTGCTGTTAATGAAGTATATGTTTTTTTTACAATAAAGTCTGTGCAAAAAAAAGGGGCCATGTCATGCATTGAATCACGCACCACATTGCCCCCACCACAGCCAGCAACGCAATGCTGCAGGGCTGGTGAATCTTTCCAACAGCTCTGCATTATGTGCAAATACAGCCTTCAAAAAGGCAGCCTCTCCTCTGAATAACAATTCACCCATGGATTTCTTTTCAGGGGCATTTGTTAGGCAGTGAGGAAGTGATGTCGCCTCCTCACCACCAACTAACTAAATGCTGCACCACCCCAGCACACAGTGGCAAAACTTTTACGGTCACAGCAGTCGCACTTGCGACTGGGTCCTGACGTTCTGCCACTGTGGGGGGGGCCCCAAGACCCGGCATCTCCCCCTGCACCTCTGGCTGTCCGTTTAGAATGCAGAGGGGAGAGGTGGGAGGCGACGCTTAGCAGCTCTATGTTGCCCGTGGGCGGCGGGATCTCCCTGGGGCTTGTAGTTCTCTTCCTGAGTGTCAGTGTATACAGTGGAGGGGGGGGGGGGGCCTCTGACCCGGGCAGGTATCAGTTTCACTCTTCACTGTACAAATGAGTCGCTCTGCTTGTACATTCTTGCTGATACATGCTCGGGTCAGAGGCCCCTCCCCTCTCCACTGTATACGCTGGGGAAGAGAACTACTAGCCCCAGGGAGATCCCGCTGCCCATGGACACCATAGAGCTGCCGATCGCCATCTCCCACCTCCCCCCAGGTGGGGGGTACAGAGATGTGCTGGGAGTTGGAGGTGCACAGAGAGCAGAGACCAGCCAGGTATAGGGGAACCTCTGGAAGGGGGGGCGGCTGTCTGGGGACCCTGATGTAGAGAAGGGGACCTCTGGGGACTCTGATGTAAGAGGGGGGCCCTCCGGGGACACTAATGCAAGGGGGGCTTTTCTGGGGACACCAATGTAAAGGGGGTTCTGTGGGGACACTGATGTAAGGGGGGGCTCTCTGGGGACACTGATGTAAGGGGGGGCTCTCTGGGGACACTAATGTAAGGGGGGGCTCTCTGTGGACATTAATGTAAGGGTGGCCCCTCTGGGGACACCAATGTAAGGGTGGGAGGCTCTCTGGGGAAACTAATGTAAGGGGGGCTCTCTGGGGACACTAATGTAAGGGGGGAGCTCTCTGGGGACACTGATGTAAGGAAGGGGCCCTCTGGGGACACTGATCTGATGTAAGAGGGGGGCCCTCTGGGGACACTAATGTAAAGGGGGCTCTCTGGGGACACTGATGTAACAGGGGGCTCTCTTGGATCACTGATGTAAGGGGACCTCTCTGGTTACTCTGATGTAAGGGGGGGGCTCTCTGGGGACACTGATGTAAGGGGAGGCTCTCTAGGGACACTGATATAAGGGGGGGCTCTCTGGGGGCACTGATGTAAGGGGAGGCTCTCTGGGGACAGTGATGTCAGGGAGGCTCTCTGGGGACACTGATGTAAGGGGGGGCTCTCTGGGAACACTGATGTAAGGGGGGCTCTCTGGGGACACTAATGTAAGGGGGCTCTCTGGGGACACTGATGTAAGGGGGGCTCTCTGGGGACACTAATGTAAGGGGGGAGGCTCTCTGGGGACACTGATGGGGACCCTGATCTAAGGGGGGGCTCTCTGGGGACACTAATGTAAGGGGGGGCTCTCTGGGAAAATTGATGTAAGGGGGGCTCTCTGGGGACACTGATGTAAGGGGGGCTCTCTTGGGACCCTGATGTAAGAGGGGGGCTCTCTGGGGGAAACTGATGTAAGGGGGGAGGCTCTCTGGGGACACTGATGTAAGAGGGGGGCTCTCTGGGGACACTGATGTAAGGGGGGCTCTCTGGGGACACTGATGTAAAGGGGAGGCTCTCTTGGGACCCTGATGTAAGGGGGGGCTCTCTGGGGACACTAATGTAAGGGGGGCTCTCTTGGGACACTGATGTAAGGGGGGCTCTCTGGGGACTCTGATGTAAGGGGGGCTCTCTAGGGACACCAATGTAAGGGGGGAGGCTCTTTGGGGACACTGATGGGGACCCTGATCTAAGGGGGGGCCTCTCATGGGACCTTGATGTAAGGGGGCTCTCTGGGGACCCTGATGTAATGAGGGGGGCTCTGCGGACCCTGTTGTAAGTGGGGGATCTCTGGGGACCCCGATGTAAGTGGGGGGTCCACACTCAGAAATGTAACGATTATATATATATATACACTGTATACACACACACACATGTATATTATATACATGTGTATGCCCGCCCAAGTGTATGACTTTCTTTACTTCGCTGCTATGGGCTCTAGCCCGAGATCTTTTGTAGACCCATCAGCGCCCCTGGTGGGGGCCCTTCATAGTTTCTTACACCGGGGCCCTGAAGATTCTAGTTACGCCTCTGCCACCACAACAATGTGCATTGCACACGGTTGTGGGGAAGTTGATGCACAGACCTATCAAATCTAATAAGCTATAAATCTAATAACAATTTTAATAAATCTATCAACTATTTATCCTTTAATTCTTGAGAGTAAGTGCATAAATTGGGGCAGGCTCGTAGGAGCCTCAGTGCATTACTTTGCCCAGGGGCCCATGCTTCTATTAAAATGGCCCTGGGCCCAGGCTCACTGCCCGGGGATGGTAACTCACATGGAGACTGGTTGATGCAGCAAAGTATATTTGTAGGTAGGGTGCAGCCACACTCTGAAAGCGTGCCAAACCAAGGGGCAGTGCTTTTTATAAGCCCTGCCTACCTCAAACATGACCGCCAGGTCAACCAGGTCAGCAGCGTCCAAATGGAGCTTCCCTCAAGAGAGCTACGGAGGCCTCAGAGGGAGCTGGTTCCCCCTTGTCCTTTGCCCTCCCTATGCAGTGGCCGCTGAATAGTGCCACTCTTGCAAGGAGGCTGCACTGCACCTGCCTACAAGCTGCTCCTTTGGGGGTAGTCCTACATTTTGAATCAGAAATAAGGATCAGGATCTTGGGATCAGCCTCTGAAGCCAACCATCTGACAAGTGAGTATGGGATTATCGGTTAGGCTCCATGCTTCTGTCCCATCATAACTGTTACTTTAATATATACTTCATTTATGTTTACAGACATCAGATATGCACATCAGCCCCTGAGGAAGTGAGGAAAGCTTGCGAAACGCATCAGATTAGAGATGTACTATGCATATCTGTACTATTTATACTTTGTGTTGTTATATGGTTATGGCTATGTTTAGAGGACTGCTATGCGATGTTGCTTTTTATGAACCTGTCACTCATATTCATGTTCTGTATTGGATGACATTGCTACCAATCTAATAAATTGTTACTTTTTTACTCATGCATTTGTTCACCTATTGATTACCATGAACACTTCAATTAAAGTCCCACGGGCGATTGTTGTTTCTCTACATTTTGAATCAGTGTCTCAGGACAAGTACCCAGATAGCAAGTAATTGTGCTGCAAGTTTAAAAATGACTTGCTAAGCTATTGCTAGACTTTCCAATCTTCACAAGTTTGTTGCACAATTGCAGCAAGTCCGCTTTGCATGGCTCCAGATCAACTTTCTTTGCAAACATTCTGCAAGTCTGCAGCAAGTTCTGGTTCAGTTATGTTGTGCAATAGTCATCCCACCACAGGGGTCACTGTGGCTGAATTTTCATGCTGTAGACTTGCAGAGCTCTTGCTGTAGACTCACCACTGCAATTTTGCTCTTGCTAAAAACTTGCCACACAAATTTGCTACAAAATTGGAAAAGTATCAACTAGAACTTGTGCTTCAAGTGCTCTGCAAGTGTACAACTTGCCTGGGAAAATGTGCAGCAAGGTAACAGACTTACAATTCAACAGAGCCACAAATTTGTGGCAAGTTATCCTTGCTATCCGGGTATGCAGAAAAGGACTTTTCTCTGACTCTATACTAGTCAGTGGGTCAGCAAAACAGCCAGTCAGCCAGCATTTTCAGAAGGCAGTCAGCCACTACAGCCCCACATTTTACTCAAGACAGATGTATTTTAGGATAGAAATGTTATCTTCAGGTGAACAGAGGTATTTCTTTTTATTTTAATATTCACCACCTAAAACAAAGTTATAATTCTTTTCAGAAAACTTGTTTGGCTGGGGCTATATGTAACTGGCATTGTATGAACATAAATACAGTAAAATGATACTAGGCCGATGGCACCTGAATTACTCATAGTATAGGCATATGTTTTTTTAATCTGTCTTGTCCTGCTCATTTGTTGGCAGTTTTTCCTTACTGCCAGCAACATTCTCTGCTCAGTAAAAAGAGCGGATACTGATCCAGTAAAGAAGCATCTGCCAAAACAGCTTTGCTGAAGGGGATGAAAGTTGTGTTTAGAGCTTTATATATAACTAAATGCACAAAGTGAAGACATTTATTGGAATATTCGCACATGTAAAAATGAAAAACGAGCATCAGACTTCTAGGAGCTTCACTGGTTTTATTGTTTGCATACCGAAAGTTGTAATGCTGATATCTCTCCAAAAATGAGGTATCACTTTTCGTCAGGGAACAACATCTGTGAGACTGAAATCTTCTGAACTAAGTCATTATGCAAAATATATGCGTGCACTGCTGCTTAGAGGGATACGCTGCTTTACCAATAGTTTACTTATGCCGCGTACACACGAGCGGACTTTACGGCAGACTTTGCCCGGCGGACGGGATTTCGTCAGACAATTCGATCGTGTGTGTGGGCTCCAGCGGACTTTGTTTTCTCAAAAGTTGGACGGACTTAGATTTGAAACATGTTTCAAATCTATCCGACGGACTCGAGTCCGATCGAAAAGTTCGCTCGTCTGTATGCTAGTTCGACGGACAAAAAGCCACGCTAGGGCAGCTATTGGCTACTGGCTATAAACTTCCTTATTTTAGTCCGGTCGTACGTCATCACATACGAATTCGACGGACTTTGGTTGATTGTGTGTAGGCAAGTCCGTTCATTCAGAAAGTCCATCGTAAAGTCTGTCCGGGCAAAGTCTGCCCTAAAGTCCGCTCATGTGTACGCGGCATTATAGTTCTACTCATGATCAGTTTAGCTAAAGTGTATTTAACCAAACCTTTTTTAAGCTTGGGAGAGAGTGGGGAAGGGATAAAACCCCTGCCAGGTTATATTCTGCCATCTGTATACCATTGGAGAAACTTCTATCCATTTTCTGTGCCAGAGGGACAACAGGATGTTAGAAGACATTCCCCAAATTGAGGGGAATTCTCACCTTTGAAGTTGTCCCTGGAACAGGGATCCATTGGAATATTTCCCCTTAATAGACTAGGCTGAAATCTTTTTGGGGGTGACCCAGGCAAAATGCCTGAATTAGCACCTAGCAGGAAAGCGTTAGGTCATTGAGTTTGGGATACTTTTACAATGGTCGCCTGGAACTTAGGCAGGGCTTTTAGTATGACTGCAGCCTCATTCCAGTGTTCCTCTTCTCTGAAAACTTCCGTAGTATTAACCCTGCTTGCACATACTGGAGACAGTTATCAAGCAAATTATTATCAACAAAATTACTTCTATTGCAAATTTGCCTACCTTGCATTTAGCAAAGTATATTTAGCACAGACCTGGGACTGGTCTGGCTGTTTGGTTCCAGGTTACATTCTCCGATAGGTGCATAGCAGCCAGTCACACAGTAGCTCACAGTCACTCAAGTGAGAAAACAGGCCATGCATGCCTTTTTGCAGTTTATTTGCAGAGAGAAATGGGATAGGGTGAGGAGTCTGATCTGCTTCTTCATGGTGGGAACCACCATCTTGGATGTGAAGGGTAACTAGATTCCAAACAGGGACTCCTCAACAGGAGTATAGTCCTGGTTGTACTGTAGTAAGAAAATCCACATGGCAGGTACTCACTGTGCTCTGTGTACTGCAATACCGATCAACTTTTGTACTTGTTGCCTGTGACCTCGATCCTCAGTAGAGCTTTCTGCATGCTTTCAGGATACTAGGCCAGAGATACCCAAGCCCTATTAGAAGCTGAGACACCAAAATAATTTCTTTGGTGTTGCAGGTAGAGTGCCAGGGATGCTTCATCTGTCAAATTGGGTCTCACTCCCCCAGAAACAAGAGGAAGATATTCCAGGCCCCAGCTTATTTATACCTCCCTCAGCCTCATGCTTCTGACCAGGGATTGACTAAAGAAGCATGAATATGCAAGCCAGGTTCCATACACACCACCCACTTTATCCAAGAGCTCAGTGGGATGCAGGGGAAAGTAGCTGAGCATGCACCAGCAGAACCTAGAACAGACACTAACAAACAATTACTGCTTTCTCTGATCACAGCTGGGGAGGAATGGTGATTGGGTGGAAGATGGGGATGGAGTGTTAGGCTGTCAGGGCCTTTGAGGGAGCTCCCCAGTCTGGAGGGGGGGGGGGTGACCTTGGGCCTGGGCTCAGGTGCGGACTCTTACAACCCACAGAGGTGTCCTGATCAGGAGGCACAGGAGGAGCAAGAGAGGACAGCAGGAGAACACTGCCAGGCTAGTCTCCAGGAGTTCCACAGAGGCAGCCAAGAGGACACAGTCAGGAGGATTGGGAGGCACGATTGAGAGGACTGGGAAAGTGCAGTCTGGGATGGGTGCAGAGCCAGTGGAGTGGACTGTGGTGGCACGGATAGTGGAAAGAGGCAGCTGCAGCCAGGAGGGCTGGCAGGGCCTGAAGATATGGTGCTGGGATCAGTAGCCACGTGGACAGCTAGCACTAGGACTACCACCATTCTTTTTTTTCTACACCAAAAAGGCCCGCTGTCCCTACCTGCAATGGGCTATTTCTAAGACCTAGCAGAGCCAGTGTCAGTCTTGAACTATAGTGCTAGCTGGTCCTGGAAGTGAGGAAGTCTAACTAAGTGATGTGCTGGAGCTGGAAGTAAGGAGGTGTATATGCAAGTAGTGTATATAGTTGAAGTCCCAATTCTTTATTTCTTCAATCAAGTGGGCATCCCATACTTACCCTTACTCCATCCATGTTGAATTTCCCAAATAAAAACAAAAACCATTGAGCAAGGACTGGTTTTCTGCCTAAGAGTGATTGGGATTTTGAGTGCCTGGCTGTGCAGGGTGAGAGAAGAACCACAACTACCAGTAGCCCCTACAGGGGTACCGCTACACAGATATTAGTACCTATCCTGGGCAGCCAACTTTACCAGCTTTGCAAAGGTATGTGATGGATTTAGAATTGTAGAGCAGATAGTTTTTCAAATAAACACATGCACAATTGACAAATGATCAGAGGCAGGCTTTATTTTGTTGCAATGTTACTTGAAGCAGCCCATACACGGAGCAATTTTTTTTCCTGCAGCCACGGGCTGTGGTTGGCAGGCAGTGTTGACAGGGGATTTCTGACCCGCCGAGCCATTGTATTCTCCCAGCAGGGGGAGAGGGGAAGCCGTCCTTGCCGGGAGAAGACGGTGATTATTGCTAGCGGCTATACTAAATAATCGCATGCCAAATCCGGCAGGCTTGTTGTATCCAAGTTGATCTATCAATCAACTTGGTTCATTCAGCCTGCCCATTCATTGTTTCGAATCTCGTCCGGTTCCTGTTGAACTGGCCAAGATTCAAACTGTCTATGGCTGGCCTTAGAGTAGCAAGGGGGAATTCATGACTTAAACATAAGCCCTATAGTAAATCCGTCTTATTATCTGCACTGCTCCTTAGTTCTGCCCTGCTATGTGACAGAATTGAGAAATGTCCGCACTGTGTCCAGTAATTTCTAAAAAAGTTCCATATATAATTTATTTATATATACGCACACACAAAAATGGAAACCCTAAAAATTATATTCTGTGCTGCTTTTGTGCAATAATATTAAATGAATAATTTTGTGAATTACATTTTAATTGAATGCTAAATATAAACATATGTGACATATATTGCAAGCTATGAGCCAAGTAAGTAATCTTTGGTGACAAGCTTTATAATTCACTTTTTTTTTTTTTTTATTATGTTACATAGCATCCATCATTTATTCCTAGGCATTCATCAGTCATTACTTATCGGGCATTTTTATTCTGATTTATGTTAATGTTTATATATACACAATAAGCAATAAAGTCCTGTCTAAACTGAGGTTTCACACTGATATATATACTGTATATGATGAACAGTATATGTGTACTTAAAGTGGAGTTCCACCCACTTTTACAACTCTTCAGCATCCCTCACTAAACTGTGCACTGTAAACAAATTGGATATTTTTTTTATTTTTTTTCTCAGCACCTACTGTATATCTGCTGTATTCATTTTTCACTTCCTCCTCCCTGGCCGCGGCCCATCGCATCACTTCCTGTTTGCGAAGCCTTCTGGGAAGGGGCGGCAACTTCCTCTGAAACTGCCGTTGCTATGGAAACCTGACCTGAAACCTATTACACTATAGATCGGGAAGGATGAGATCCAGGAAGAAATACAGTCTGGCTTCAGATGCCCACACCTAAGATGGCCACGGCCTGCTGTAAGTTTATAAAATAACAAACTACTGCTATAAACTAACAAAACAGACCTTAGTTTACAGACTAACTTTACTAGAATACATTAGGCTTGTGTATTATATGGGTATTTTTATGTAAAAGTATAATTTTGTCCGGAACACCACTTTAAGTAGAACCCATGGCTCCCACCTTTGTATGTATTTTACAACCAAAGGAAGTCACACTGTGCATGCTCGTTGAAGTGGAACTCCAGCCAAAACTTTTTTCCTTCATTTTAAACAGAGTTAGTTTTGTTTTGCTGTCTGTGCCCTATAGAGGAGATATGGCCTCCTGTTCCAGACACAGAACAGGAAGTAAACGTAATGCCGCGTACACACGAGCGGTATTTCCAACAGAAAGAGTCCGATGGGAGCTTTTCATCTTATATTCCGACTGTGTGTATGCCCCATCGGACTTTTTCTGTTGAAAATTCAGACGGACTTAGATAGAGAACGTGTTCTAGATTTTTCCGACAGAACAAATTACTATCGGAAAAAAACGCTCGTCTGTATGCTGTTCCGACGGACCAAAAACGACGCATGCTCTGAAGCATGTACGAGACGGAAGCTATTGGCTACTGGCTATTGAACTTCCATTTTCTAGTCCCGTCATACGTATTGTCACCGCGTTCTAGATGGTTGGAATTTGGTGTGACCGTGTGTATGCAAGACAGCTTGAGCGGAATTCCGTCGGAACTCCGTCGTAAAAACCTTCAGAGTTTATTCCAACGGCAAAACTGGTCGTGTTTACAGGGAATTAGAGTAAATATCCAAAAAGTTGGTAATCCCAACTTTGACAGTTTTCACCGGAATAATTGCCCCCCACCTCCCAATCAAAGAAATACCTTCTATTCCTGTTCCAGAAAAGTAAAAAACTAAAAAGAACCCCACCTCCTTAACTTTTGCACCCTCATTCCTCCATCACTTTATACAGTGTCATTCACAGGATGCATGTGGACTGAGTTTCTGTTTTGGGCATTTTTTTGAAATAAAATGCGGTTCGGTGTATTAAAAAAAAAAGAATTTCCACTTTAAATACTTTCCCAAGTTTTTTCAGTGCCAATATTTTAAAAATGTAACCAGTGCCAATCTTTTCCAAACAGTTTAGTAGCAGAATAGTTTGTGCATCATAAATATCTTATTTACAAGAATTCGTCTCTTTGCTGCTAAATATGTATTGAGTGCTTCTTTCCATTTTTCACTGTGACAGTTGCTGGAAAATCTCTTTTCTGTCCTTCCCATACCCTGACAGCTGGCCAATGTTTGGATTCTAGCAATAAATAGTAATTGCTAGAAATCAGTTTTTGTCACTTCCTTCATTAGCAGCCGGTCTCATATGGTATTCGCTACAGTAAATGTATCCAGGCCATAGAGCCTAGATGTAGGAGCTGGACTTCGTGGTAAGCTCTAAGCTGTTAGCAATACCGAACTTGTTGTGTAATTACAGTAATGCCTTAAACTTTGTTCCATTATATAAATGCTGTACTGTACATAGTTAATTCTATATCTGATCCATTAATGGCCTTCAGGGACAACACGGAGCTAGGTTAAATAAAATTAGGTTGTTAGAGGATCTTGAGAGATTTTCATCTGGGAGTAGTTTTAAAGCTTTCCTAAAGATTTTAATGAGGTAATGTGGGTTATACATTTAATGATTATGAGGTATGATGCAGGATAGAGAAATAATGCCTATTCTGGATGTGAATTAAAGTGGCATTAAAACCCTCCATTTTTAAGCATTTTCAGCAGCGGATTTAATTGTTTACTGAGTAGGCAGCGTCTTCATCTTTAATGCTTGCCCATGTTCCAATTTAAGCTGGTGTATTTCCCCAGGTTTCCTGTTTCGGGGTGGCTCCTTTCTCTTGCACGATCTTATGGAGTCACCCTTGCATGTAGGGACTAGAATTGTGTCTCCCCACACTGTGTGCATCCATAGAAACACACAGTCCCATAGCCTAGGATGGCATGCCCCTGCTCCAAGCTAGCAGACTGACTCAAACTACACTCTCCACTGTTAACGTTTTCCTGCGAAAACTTGAAGTTCAGGGAAGCAGCACTGAGAAAGCAGGAGCCAGCAGCATTGTAGGTTTTAAACTGCTAATGTTGCATTAAAATTTTACAAATAGTTCACCAGGGAAAGTTTTTTTATTGTCTTCAATGTGCTAGGCTGGGTTCACACCCGTGGAGAGGGTGTATCTGCAGTTCTTATGCTTTTTATCTGCATTTTCAGCCGCAGTCCCATAGACTTCTACTAGGCTGCACAATTTTGCCACATTTTCTTACAGAAAATACAGCAAAAACACGCTGTGATAGATCCAACCAGGACAGGGGCTTTAGGAGGGGACTGCAAGGTGGCCTCTGGCATACTGGCTATGGGCCCTGGCTTTTAAGGGAACTCTATTCTTTGGGAAGTCTTGTTTCTGATTCAAGTCCACGTCTCCCCAAAACACACAGACTCTGGGGACTGGAAGACCCAGATACATATTTAGAGCCTCAATGACTGCTTTAGATTGTGATACACAGATGTTGCGTGCCTCCTAGGTGTGCATTCCCATTGTTAATTGAGTTACCTATTGTTTCTGTCTGTGTGATGATCTCTTGGAGATCTTGGAGATGAGAATAATATTGTGCCCACTTTACCTTGTTATAGAACCATTGTGGGATGTTATGTGTTAATGCTTATAATAATGTGTAATGTACTTTGTATCCAGGATTGTGGGCTTGGTTCTGGGCAGTCTGGTTACCTAGGCTGGTTTAAGTGGCTAGTTGTTAATTTGTTTATGTTAATTTAATCACTGTCAGCTATCAGTTGCTAGAGATGAATTAGCATACTGTTTATGTTGGCTGTTCCTTAGCTATGTTAATTATATTTCTGTATACAGTTTTCTTTGCTTATGATAACGTAATTAGGCCCTCAACTGATCTGGTATGCTATATATTCTGTGTGATTTTACAATAAAGAAAGTTCCAGTTTGTACCTGAGCTAGTGCCGCCTAGTATCTTGGGTGCAATTTGCCACTGTAATACCTGATTCCTAGTTCCAGACTGGAGGAAGCTATATCTTGACGGAAGCATCCAAGCTGGGTGCTGGACGGTTCCATCACACACACTGCCTAATAGAAGTGTATGGAACAGAGGCTAAAAATGTGGTAAAAACGCACTAAAGCCGCAGATACACTATTGCTGTAGCCAAACTACAGAGCAACAGTGTACACCCAGCCTTAAACTTCCAAATGGTTTAATAGTAATTTAATGAGAAAGGACCCTAGGAAATTTCCCCCGAAGCTTTAATTTAACATTGTAGTTTTGTTTCAAGCTTTGGTGATTGAAATATCTTGTATGGAAGACTTATGCAATTTGAGAGTTATTTTCAATACTGTGCAAAGAATGGCATGAGCCAGCCCCACATCTCCCAGCTATCTGTAGCAAATGTTGAGAAACCAGGGCAGACATAACATTTGTGCAGACTCTGCAGATGCACAAGGGCTCCTCTGGGACTACATGGTCCATTACTAGTGTGGGCCAGAAGAGTGCTGGGTTGGGACCCCTCCTAATATCCTTTAGACCTGGACACGGGTCACTTTGTTTTCCAGCTGTCAAGTAAATAATAAGTGACCAAAAACATTGGTTTTGCACGGTCCCCCTGGACTGCTGGAGTCGTCCCACAACAGTCCATGAAGAAAAAAAAAGCAAAACTGAAGCGGAGACCTGGAGGATAATATGTTGGGCTGTCTGTGTCCTAGATCGGAAGATCCATTCAAATTTTTTGTCCTAAACAATATTACTATAATACTATAGTGACCACCTAGTGACAAAGTCACCAGAAGAGAGGGTCAATCTTTCAAAGGGGGTATCTGTTTCAGTGACAGATGTATACTAAAGGAAAGTGAACAGAAATCTCTCCAATATGACATAGACAGCAAAAGAATAACTGACCTGGGTTTCAACTCTTCTCTAATCTAAATCACTCTAAAATACTCTTATACAGCCTGTGGCATCAGAACTCCCAGTCAGCATTCTTACTTGAGTTGGTGAATCAGTAAATGCTTAAGCCAAAAAGTTCTCTTATACTCGAAGGTATACAAAAATTTAACATCACCAATCTTGTCTCCAAATATCACCCAAATAGTCCTCTCCGCTCTTCTCAAGACCTCCTCCTTTCAAGCTCTCTCATCTCCTCCTCCTCCCATGCTTGTCTACAGGATTTCTCCAGAGCCTGTCCCATCCTCTGGAACTCGCGTCCTTCATCTATCTGGCTATCCCCTACTCTTGCTACCTTCAGGCGATCCCTGAAAACTCATCTCTTCAGGAAAGCCTATCACGTCTCCTACCACTTCCAACAGCTCATTCCCCACAGTTACAACCTTTTGTACCACCTGCCCCACCCTATTAGATTGTAAGCTCTTCTGAGCAGGGCCGTCTTAATCCCCTTGTATTTTATTGTATTATAACTGTATTGTCTCCCTTTTATATCGTAAAACGCTGCGTAAACTGTTGGCGCTATATAAATCCTGTATAATAATAACAATAACAAACTGGCCCTTACAGTATGTTTAATTGCAGGCTCCTCCAAGAACTTGTATTTAATTTCCCCCCAATTGCCCTCTCCAATGTTTTAATCAAGATCAATACCACATCAGTTCCTCCACATATACCAGGGTACTAGGGATAATCTTTGATTTTGACCTCTTCTTTGGGCCTCACATGCAGTCACTGACTAAATCTTGCTGCCTTAACCTTCATATTTCAAAAATGTGCCCCTTACCTAATGATACCACAAAGCTACTAATTCACCTCCTTATCTCCCACTCTGACTATTGCAACTTATTTCTTGTTGGCGTACCTTTACCTTCAGTCTATCATGAAAGTTGTTGCTAGACTCATCTACCTTTCTAACCACCCCTCTCTGTCAATCCCTCCACTGGCTTCTGCTAGTTCAACATATAAAATCCAAAATATTAACAACATACAAAGCCTACAACAACTCTTACCCCAGGGATTGTACATTACCAACTTAATCTCAAAATATCATAAACCGTCCAGTCCGTTCATCCTAAGACATGCTCTCTAGACTCCTCGTAACCACCTCTCAAGCTTGTCTCCAGGCTTTTTACAGAACTCCTCCCATGCTCTGGAACTCCCTACCCCAATCTGTCCAGTGTTCTACTCTTTCCACCTTTAGGCGATCTGTGTAAAATCATCTCTTTAGAGAAGCCTATCTAAACTCGCCCTAAAAACTGTACTTCTACTTTCTCCACAAACTCATCTCTCACAGTTATTACCTTTTGTTCCACTTGCCTCTCCCTTTTAGATTGTAAGCTCTCACAAACATGACCCTCCTAATCCTATTATATCAAATTGTATTATAACTGTTCTGTCTTTATTTTGTAAAGGGCTGCACAAACTGTTGGCACTATATAAATCCTATATAATTATAAATTCAGATTATTTCAGACTCCTTTTTTTTCAAATATCCTGTTGCAACTGTCCTATGATGCCTTGCTATATTTTCATTTTGTATTAGAAGTTACATTGTACAAGGGTGATGTTAATCTCCTGTGAAAATTGAACCATGTGCTGGCAGTCACATAATTAGTTCAGAGTTACACAGTGGGCTATTAAGTAGCCCAACTGTGCCACTAAAATTGCTAACAATTAATCAGTAGGAGTAACATTTGATCACTAAACAGATTGAGTAAAGAACTTCAAATTAAGTACATGAATAACATGTAGTAGCATTTTATAATGATTGCAATGATTGGAGCATTATAAGATCGCACAAAAGACTACTGAATACTACGCATGCTACTTGTGTAGTTTTCTCCATAGAAAGCCATGTGTTCCAATTATTGTTACTCCTGGTAATTATTCTCTAAGTATTTTAGTAGCACAGATATGCACTAATATATTCCTGTATAGATCTAGCCAAGGTGTCTCCAAACTTTCTAAACAAAGGGTCCGTTTACTGTCCTTCAGACTTTAACAGGGCTGGACTGTGGCTAGTATGACTATAAAATTCCCCAGCATCAGTAGGAATAGTCGATGTATCAAGTTGGTGGTCAGTGGAAGTAAATAAATTACATAGCACCTGTGGTCAGTAGGCAAAGGAATAGTGCCCTATCATTGGCATTAGTTGGGGGAATAGTGCCCTGTTATTGGTAGGAATAGTACCCCATTGTTGGTATCAGTGGAAGGAATAGTTTGCAATCATTTATATCAGTAGGAGGAGTTATGCCCCATCATCTATATCACTGGAAGGAATAGTGCCCCATTTATGAGGTGTTCTATACTCTGTACGGCTTTTCTCTTTTTCATCCCTTGTTAGTTATTTCCATTTTTTTTTTTATTTGTCATAACTACTGCTGCTTTGCTAATCACTACACAGTCTACATGGCTTCCTCGTTCTGTCTGGCACAGCTGTCTTTAATTTATGCAGGGCTTTTTCTTTCTCTGCTTAGCTGCTTACCTTGTCTTCCTGTCTAGATGATTTAGTCCTCTGGGTTTTGCTCTATTATTTTTTCCTTTTCCAATTTGACTGCTTTTCAACCTCACACTTCACTACTTCCTACATGTTGTTTAGCATAAAGTCATCCAGAAAATGGTGCCTGGAACCAATGCTACTGACACAGCATCAAAACATGATGTTTGACCCCTAACTCTAAAATGTTTAGATGGAAGCCACAAAAGTGAACATCTACTGGCCCACCAACATCAATTAAACTACTCTCTTCAGCAGACTATGATGGCCAGCTAGGGACCAACTGACACCTGCTCTCAAACAGCCAATAGTGCAAGGGCAATGGACATAAGGGAGGACTAAAAATATGTACCCAGTAGCTGTCTCTCACTGCAAGTCTCTGATCAATTTCTGAATGGTAAAGTATCTTTGCTCCGAGTCACAGCCCAGCAAATCGCGTTAGTAATGGCCCTGGGTGCAAATTTCCTCCCTACCCCCAGATACTCCTGTCCTGAATAGACGTCTTCTAACTTACTCTCTGTAGTATCCAAATATCACTGCAATGTTTAGCAATGCTGCTCAGGAATGAATGGTCTCTTCCAAGCCAATGGTCATACAAGGATACTCACTATACTTGCCTCGTTAAGCTTAGATCCAAAAATACAATGCATGAAGTGCTTTAATTCTGTCAGGAACAGCTATTAAGAGACAAAATGGGAATTTCTGTTGCTTGTCTTGATGTTGAAAAAGCTTCCATTACAGTTATTAATGGGAATACAGGCTAGCTGCTCTTTATATAACAGCTTAACCCCTGAAATGAATGGTGGGTCATATGTGCTCATGACTTCAATAAATAAAGTGCTTGACAGTCAAAGGCTTTAAAGTTGTCCGTTGTATGTAACCATTGCTCTTTTCCCTGCATTTTTATAAGGATACTGCAAATTTTAGGAGAGCCTTCTAATTTTAATATCGGCTCAGCTGTTTACGGTTTGATCTTCACTAATAACTGATTCAACATGATGGCCAATACAAGAATTTTCACTTCCAAGATGGGTCTTTATTAGTCACAGTAGAATGAATCCTAACCAGTATTTCATATCAGCACAATTAATGACTCATGCATAGAAGAGGGAGATATTTTGAACGATTTGACAGGAAAATCATATAGGTCAGGTGTTGTATGTGCCACAAAGCCAGTGATAACAGAAAATATCTCTTCCTCGGTTACAGAGGAGGCTAATTCTATCATCTTGTTGTCTTTGGGTGATTAAGGTCAAATATAAGGATAATTCATCTTGTGTATTTTGCAATTCGAAATGGTAATGGTGGCTACACAGAGAGGCAAAAGCTCATGTACTCTACAACATTACATTGTAGAGGATGAGGGTTCTTTCCTGGGTGCAGCTACACACAGTGCACCCACCAATGTTTTGGAATCCAGGACTTCTCATGTGCACGTTCTGTTCTCTGGAATTCCCTTTGCTACTCCCGCTATCATGTTAACAATTTCTAGACCATTAAAGTGGAAACACCCCCCCCCCCCCCCCCCCACACCCCCACACACACACCCAAAAACTCACACACACATCAACCACCACATCTCACCTCTTCAGGGGCAAGCATACCATGTGAACCATTTTGTTCTCTTCAATCACTTGTATCATTGTCTCCATAACTTACAAACTCATGGTCCTCTTTCCAACAGTTTTTTTATTGCTATCAACTACTGAATATGTACAGGCTTTTTTTAACATTTTATGTATTATTTTGCTTGTACTATCCTACTTTGCTATAGCAATTACTGAATACAAAGCACAGCAGATGATGGTGCTATGCAAATTATATTACTACTATTCTCCTCTCAGGACCTAAGCTAACTACTTGAAGTTGACTTTTCAGAAGGAATAGGCTTGAGACATTGGATCCAGAATGAGTTTACTCTTCCAGTGTGGAGTGAAATATATGAAGTGGAGGGCAGTTTTTCGAGTTTGCCCCCAACACCACCACCTCATTAGGGCTCAATATACTGGTGAAAATTTGACTGGAGTGATGCCAAATTTAAAATGTATAAAAGGTTAAAAAAAAAGAGAAAGCAGACGATTTACTTATACACTACTCTGAAACTTTTAACCTTTTCAAATGTGTCATCGCTGCAGTCCAATTTTCACCAGTATATTAAGCCCTGATTTAGGGGTCCCTTAGAACTCCTGAAACACAATGGCTTGTTACTTTCAGTGCTTCTCATCTAAATCTCTAACTTTTTATGTACTAAAAAAAAAAACTGTCTCCAAGTTGCCATCATGTCAACATCTCTTGCATAAATCTTACTTCTCTTCACTCATTCACTTTGTACACTCATCAAGGATTAAAAATAACATGGACCACATGTAAGGACTGCTGGAAAACGTTACTAATCTTCATCATTAAATGTTTTAGCAGTGTAACAGAAACATGCTGTGTCTGTTTGAGCTGCCATCCCAACAGTGTGCACACCTTGCTTTGCAAGAAGCAAATACACACAGATAAATAGGGAGCACTGAGCACTTACATGATGCTTTCTAAGCTTCCCAGATGGGCCTGTTGCTAGGAGAGGGTGCCTTAATGCTGCTGTGGACCGAGCTTTGCCACTGGATCTTCTTTAGCTTAATACATGCTAAAGAACAGTTATCAGTCCAACCTATCTCCTTTTCCACCCTGGTACTGTACCTCTCTGACTGGCCAAGAGAGGACTTCAATGACGTAAGAAACATTCAAGAGGAGCTGGGACTTTGATATGAGTTTATACAAAGTAACGAGAAAGAGCTCACTGGCTCAGGTTTAGATGCTCACAATAGACAGGACTACTTTCCAGTGGGTACTCAGTAGGTTACCAGAAGAGTCCAAAGTCATAATTTGGTTTAAACTAATACAACAGCATACATGTTTTGGGGGTCAGACCCCCCCCCCACATTCATCAGGGGTTCAGTTAAAATAAGGACCTTTCCTGAGGTAATCTATGTAGGGAAGCTAATTGTTGGATCAGGAGAGCTACTGGCAGCAGTATTTGCTTGCAAATCAAGAGGCCAGCAGAGGACCCCACTGTATGCAATAATTTGAATTTGGATCGCTTGAAAAATGATTCAAATTCTGTGCAAAAAATAAATGGTTGTTAAGGAGCGAGCAGGGAAACCAGCCACCACGTCTTTAACAACTGATGACTTCCCAATAAAATGTCCCCCAAAGTAGATCCAACATCATTTACCATGCCCACCGCTACCGCCAACCGAAAAAATCTACACCTGTGGAAGGCTTGGTAATTGAACCAGCATGCCCCGATTGATGAACGGTTAGGCGGCGGAGCTGTCAGACAGCAAGAACTTTTTTTTTCTTCAGGTCAGCGATGGCGGTGGGCATCGTGATTGACGGTGGATCTACTTCAGGGGAAATTTATTTATTTTGTTTTTAATAAAGGACTTGTCAAAAACTGTTGTGTTTTTATTAACTTTTTACACTTTTTGATGAATGAGTAAGGGTACTCCATACTCATTTACATGGGGGGGGGGCAGGATCTAGGGGATCTTTTGTATACATTGAGCTGTCAGCGGGAAAGTCCGCTGACAGCTGATGGGTCATCGGGTGTTAAGGAGGTGGCAGCTGGCTTCAACAAAATTTGTTACTATTTCATTCGGCGATTCGGATACATCTGAATTTTCAAATAACCAAAAGTTTGTCTGAATTTATATTCGGACAGAAACAAATTGCACATGTCTAGTATGTCTATGAGTACTGTCAGAGTGCATTGATATCTGATGCCTCCTCTGTAGTTTTGGCTCCTGTGAACTCACGGGATGGCACCACGAAGAGTGGAGGGAGAGGAAGCACAACGCTGAAGCACACTTCTGGTGGTCAGATCTCTGCAGTGGCTCAAAATCTCTTCTCCATGGAATAGGAGTGACTGTATCACTGCAACATGATACTACTGGAGAAAAGTCATAGAGAACCAGTAATAAGGTCATCTCAGTTTTATGTCCTGTGAACTCAGAGGGCAGCACTGGGAGGAGTAGAGAGAGCAGGAGCATGTTGCTGAAGCAGCAGATAAAATGCCCTGTATGGGGCGAGATATTGTGTATGGCAGCACTGAATACAGACTACAGAAAGAGGGAGCAGAGAAACGTGAGGTGAGATGCTGTGTATGGCAGCACTGAATGCAGAATACGGAGAGGGGGAGCAGAAAACGGGACCACGTGGCTGAACGTAGCAGGGGATGACATCCTGTGTATGGCAGCAATAAGTGCAGACTGCAGAGAACAACTGCACATGGCTAGATCAGACTGAACGTAGCAGGAGGTGAGATCATCACAATAGCTTTATGTTATACCATAACATAAAGATATTATGATCTCACCTCCTGCGACATTCAGACTGATCCAGCAGTGTAGGAGTTACCCATGAAGATGTGGTGGTAAGTTAGCTAAATGCTTCCTCTCAGCAGGCCCCAGTTTGAGTAGAGTCCAGTGTCCCCCTTAAAGTGTCATTATACCCACATCTTAAAAACCTCTCAGTAAATAGTGCTGTTCATAATCACTCAGTCACAATGAGATTCATTTTCTGTATCCTGCAAAAAAACTGGTTGATCCTGCTGTTCTCTATCTCCCCCTTCTGTCCAAGTCCCTAATTCAGCTGAGAATTTTGCAAAGCAGTGCTGGCAGTCCTGCACATACTTGTTTTCAGTAAGTTTCTATCCTGAGCATTTCTTCCCTATCACATCTGAGCAACCCATGTGACTATAGAGTCACACATGTGGGTGTATACACAGTGGTAAATGACAGCCCACTCTCTCCCTTCTATTCCATGCTCACTAACCTGCTAAACACAATAGGGGCGTGATATTACATGTAGATTGATGGAGGCTTCACCTCCCTCTTATTCTAAGACACAGGCTTGACGGGTGTGACACAGCCTGTGACTAGCAGAAATCCGCCCACACCATGTTATTGTCAAAAAATAATTAAGATTTAAATATTTGTATGACAATTTAAAACAGTTTAGTGATATTAATGATTTATTTCTACTCTGTATTCGAAAGGCTGTTTTTTTTTTATTTTGAACACGTGACCAGCAGCAGAGAACTAGAAGTGCCTCCTGCTTATGTTT
Organism: Lithobates clamitans; assembly: GCA_037952925.1. Taxonomy (NCBI): domain Eukaryota; kingdom Metazoa; phylum Chordata; class Amphibia; order Anura; family Ranidae; genus Lithobates; species Lithobates clamitans. The sequence goes on along the minus strand of JBBGZY010000725.1, from coordinate 1,787,346 downwards.
CCCTGCACACAGGCTGGAAAAGAGCTGGAACATTTGAAAGCTGTATATCAATTATTATTATTATACAGGATGTATATAGTGCCAACAGTTTCTGCAGCGCTTTACAAAATGAAGGTGGACATTACAGTTACAATACAATTTGGTACAAGTGGAATCAGAGGGCCCTACTAGTTAGAGCTTACAACCTAAGAGGGAGGGTCAATTGATACAAAAGATAGTAGCTGTGGGGGATGAGCTGATGGAGAAAGTAAAAAACATTTAAAAAACAATGTATTAGTTAAAGAGAAGGGATTTCAGGGATCATCTAAATATGGATAGATTAGGAGATAGCCTGACAGATTGGGGTAGGGAGTTCCAAAGGATGGGAGATGCTCTGAAGAAATCCTGGAGGTTGAGCATGGGAGGAGACGACAGGGGAGCTAGAGAGCAGGAAGTCTTGGGAGGACTGAAGAGAGTGGCTTGGTTGGAATTTTGAAATCAGGCTAGTGATGTAGCTGGGGGCAGAGTTGTGGATGGCTTTGTAAGTTACTATTAGTACTTTGAATTCTATTCGTTAAGGGTGAGTGGAAGCCAGTGAAGGGATTGGTAGAGAGCGGTGGAGGACACAGAACAGTTAATCAAGTAGGAAAAAGATACATACGTGGTCCATGTAGTGAACTTGATGTTGAGTTATTCTCTTTAAGGTCATTACAGAGGACAAGGGGGCAGGGACGGACTGACTATTGAGCCACTCGGGCATTGCCCGAGGGCCCTGGGCCACTAGGGGGCCCCATCAGGGTTGCCAGCCTCAGTAAAACCAGGAACAGTATGTATAAATCGTTTTTTTTCATCTGTCTGTGTATACTGTGTGTACATGTATGTGTATACTGTGTGATTGTATACTGTGTGTGTGTATACTGTGTGGCCCCATAATCTCTGATTGCCTGGGGGCCCCATAATCTCCTATTGCCCGAGGGCCCCATGAGTTATCAGTCCGCCCCTGCAAGGGGGCACGCTTTACGTCTGAAGGAAAAGAAGTTTAATCTCCAAATACAGAAAGGTTTCTTCACAGTAAGAGCTGTGAAAATATGGAATAGACTACCTCCAGACCTGGTTCTGGCCAGCTCAGTAGATTGCTTTAAAAAGGCCTTGATAGTTTCCTAGACATGTGCATGACGAAAAAATTTGTTTTGTTTTGTTTAGATTCATTAATCTAGTTATTAATTTTGCTTAATTCAGTTGATTCGTTTTCGTCTTTTTTCAAATTTTCTTTAATTTGTTTTCGATTCAACACATTCAAATCGATAAATTTCGAATCAGTCGAAACAAAAATTGTATTATATATATATATATTATTTTTGTGGCACAGTAAACAAACAAAAGAAATTTTTCATTAAATGATTACGATGACTCTTTAAATCACGATTGGCTTTATAAAAACAGCATTATTTCAAAATGGGACTCACACAACAAACAGTCTTTGATTTAAGAAGTATGTTTACAGTCCAAATTCAAATAGAATTCGATGTAAAATTTGATTCGAATTTCAACTTCAATGTTGGAAATTCTGACAAATTTTGTTTCGTTATTCAAAGCATTCGGTAAACTTCATTTACACTGTAATACGGGTATTTGGATACATCCGAATCTCCGAATGACGAAAAATGTGTCCGAATATTAATTTGGAATGAAACGAACCGCACATGTCTATTGTTTCCTGAATGTACATTTTATAACTGGATACCAACATTTATAGGTAAAGTTTATCCAGGGAATATCCTATTGCCTATCAGGGGATCAGGAAGGATTTTTTCCCCTGCTGGAGCAAATTGGATCCTGCTTTTCTGTTTTTTTTTGCCTTCCTCTGGATTAACTGTGGGAATAGGATTGTGTATATAATATTGCGTGATTTTTTGCGTGAACCCCCACCCCTTCAACCTCTGCAGCAATCCTGGCAGCACTCAAATATCTATTTCCCAAAGACAACCTCTGGATATGACGCTGAGCATGTGCACTCAACTTCTTTTGGTCGACCATGGCGAGGGCTGTTCTGAGTGGAACCTGTCCTGTTAAACTGCTGTATGGTCTTGGCCACCGTGCTGCAGCTCAGTTTCAGGGTCTTGCCAATCTTCTTATAGCCTAGGCCATCTTTATGTAGAGCAACTATTTTTTTTTTCAGATGCTCAGAGAGTTCTTTGTCATGAGGTGCCATGTTGAACTTCCAGTGACCAGTATGTGAGAGTGATAACACCAAATTTAACACACCTGCTCCCCATTCACACCTGAGACCTTGAAACACTAACGAGCCACATGACACTGTGGAGGGAAAATGGCTAATTGGGCCCAATTTTTACATTTTCACTTAGGGGTGTACTCACTTTTGTTGCCAGCGGTTTAGACATTAATGGCTGTGTATTGAGTTATTTTGAGGGGACAGCAAATTTACACTGTTATACAAGCCGTACACTCACTACTTTACATTGTGGCAAAGTGTAATTTTTTCATTGTTGTCACATGAAAAGATATAATAAAATATTTACAAAAATGTGAGGGGTGTACTTACTTTTGTGAGATACTGTCGGTACAATGCCTAATAATATATGCATGAATTTGAGAGAAGAAATGCACAGCTAAGTACAGAACATTATGTATTAATAACAGCTTTCTATATTATTTTTCACATATTGTTTATGGGATTACTGCTGTAATAACATGATGGGATTGTGTACTGTACACAAGAAAGAATGCATGTCCCCTCCATATGACAGAATATTACAATGTTACTGCTGTGTATAGCACCCGTCAATACAAAGTCAATTATACTCGCTGAAGTGCCTTATTGCAATCAAAAGGAATGTGATTTGCTATCGCCGAAGCATTGTTTCAAATCACACGTAATCCAACTTAAGCTTTTTAAATAAGCAGAATTTAATATTCAGTTGTTTGGCATCCCCAGAGAAAGAGAAAACTTCAGCACTTTCCTTTAATTCTCTGCAAGTTAATTAAACGTGTGAGCTTTGTGTTTAATCCCTTTTATATCTAAAATAGATCTCTCCGTATTCTGTCTTCCATGGCAGGCTCTGACCCTATAATCCTATTAAACAAGCTAGATCTGTACTGGAAGAACATTGTGCCTTTATACCAGCAGGGGGCACTACTGTCATCTGCAAATACAATGTGTGCTGCAAGGTATGTGTGTAAGTTTGATTAGTTTATGTCTGGGTAACAGGTTTTTTCAAGTGAAATTGAGATTGTGCTATATTGATGTGTACAAGCACACCGTCACCCATTATAACACACAGAATTAAATGCAATGTGGTTGAGCCAGCTAAGGACGACAGGGAACATACAAAACACCAGAGCTGCAAATCAGGCAATTTAAAGTGTTTCCAAATGGCATGGTGCCCAATTTTATCTCCTATCTCTGAGTAACTTGGCAGCTGGGAGCCCTGGAGTTAGCGTGGTTGCGGCTCTGGAGTCTTCAGGGTTTCACGAAAATGGAAGAGATTTCGAAGTTTCTGTTAAATGTTTGGCAGTACAGTACATAAGCACAAACCAAGTTCATTGCATGCCCACAGCTTGACAAATATAGATCTGGTTCAACTCTACATGCTAGAGGCATATATGCTACGAATAATGCCAGGAACGGCCATAAAGTCATTAGGAACTGATTTAATCCTACAATGGGAAATAAGCCTTTATGTACCAGGAATTAGCAGTAGAAAGGTCTACCAGTCATGAATTTTGGTAACTGTGGCCATACCTTGTGAAGATTTGAGACCTGTTCTGCACCAAAATTTCTGTTTGTGGAAAGCAGGCAGGCCTGACTATGCCCCAGTGCCATTGCTGGGACATGGTCCTTTAGAACTCAAGGCCAAAGCATAACCCCCAATAAGCTGTGCACTACCTCAGTGACATAGACTGGGGTCCCTGACAACTAAAGTTTCCACTCCTCTGCTGTAGTGACTAAGGTGGCCTCCTCCTCTGTCTAAGCCTTGGCCTGGCTTTGGTAGCTTGTAAATGGGTTTAACAAATTATAATGCTACTGTTGTGCCCAAGGTTGACTTAAGCTATTGTCCTTGGCTTTTGTTGAGATGTCATAGCATCATGACATAATCAAACTGTAAATAATGAAATTGACATCTGGATCCTCTCCTGTAGTACACCGCTGGGAGTGCTGGCAAGGACAGAGTTCATCCCATCTTTAAAGACACAGGTGACAAAAAAGGTCCTATGTACCGCACATCACTGCAAGACCCTGTGGATATGTGAAATAACAGCCTCAGACTGGGCTCCAGCCAAGCCACACCCCTGATGCTTTTCACTCCACCTCGGGAGCTTAATCATGAGGATAGAGACTCCATGAAGAGGGGGAATATAATTTTATTATTAGCTGGCAGGGAAGGGCAATGCTCACTTGACTCTTACTTACTTAATTGCATGGTAGCTAATGATACATTTATATTCCCCCTCTTTATGGAGTCTCTATCCCCATGCTTAAGCTCCATGGGCGGAGTGAAACTCATTGGGGGTGTGGCTTGCTTGAGCCCGGGCTGAGGCTGTCATTTCACATATCCATAGTTACATAGTTAATCGGGTTGAAAAAAGACTCAAGTCCTTCTAGTAAAAAAAAAATTGTATATATATATATATATATATATATATATATATGTATATATATATATATATATATATATATATATATATATATATATATATAACAATGCAATCCCATATACACAATACTTCACCCACAGTTGATCCAGAGGAAGGCAAAAAAAATGCAAAGCATTCTCCAATTTGCTACAGCAGGGAGAACAACTGATCCCCCCAGGGGCAATCAGATTTTCTCTGGATCAACTTTACCTATAGATGTTTGTGGTGGTGCCCCTTTACTTAGCCCAACCGAGCCACAGGGTCTTGAAGTGATGTGCAGAGCATAGGACCTTTTTTTTTTCTCTTAGTTTGTTACCGTGGGACTCAGAACCACTTGTCATGACTATCTAGCTGCTAGTGGCTAGTTAACTGACTGGACATTCTGTTATTGGGCAAGCTTGGATGTATGTAATGCCTATCATGGTGTGGAGGGTTCTCACACCCTGGTGGGCCTGGTGCACAGCAAGAACAGATGTCAGGTTTTATTTCCTGCAGTCCTTTGGGTGAAAGACAGTGAGTGAGAATTCCACCACCCATGGACTGTGAGGTTGCATTCACTAGGGGCCAGATGGCCATGAGCAGCCTGGTATACTGTGGTCGAAAGATGGTGTGTGGTAGTGGTGTAGTCGTAGTCCAACCTCTTGTGTTCCATGATCTACGGTAGGCCCCCTGGCACAGGAACTTCATTATCAACCCTGCTAGGGGGCGCTACATGTGTGCATTGAAGGCCCATGCACACCTTTTATCTGTTGAAGCATGTTGCACTAAGGCAGCCCGATTTTGAATGTGTTCTAAACATGCTTCTTAAATATGATTTTCTTAGCTTAGGCCAGCCTTTCTTAACCTCTTTACCCTACAGGAAATCATTTTCAGGTCTCTGAGAACCCGTTCTAAAACTTTGCCAAGTGGAGTTTGACTTGGAACTATGCAGGCACGATAAAATGGAAGGACAGTCAGCCACGGCCTGAGGAACTCCTAACAACCTCTGGAGGAACCCTAGTTGAGAATGGCTCAGTTGGGCTAAGTAAAGGGGCAACACCAAAAATATGTTAACTTAACCACTGACCACATGGAGTGGGGCGGATGGTCACTTTGTATCTGAACTATATTGAACTTCTTTGGTTGTTTTCGTTAGCATTTTTAGACCATGTTGATAACAAGTCTAGGCCATGTACAAGTTGTGGGCGAAACTCTGGGGAACTCGATAATGATGGGTGCGAGTCTGCTGTTTGGTAACAGATACTGTCAACTTTTAAAAAAATGTTTTTTGTGTATGTATTTTTTTTTAAACTAAAATGTGAATTATATGGATATAGGGTGTATACATTTTGTTTCACAACAGAATATATTGCTCCTTAGTTGAATATAGGGTATAAATAAGGAAAACAGAATATTAGGGATCTCCTATTGCTTCTACCCTATAGAAGCTGGACTGAAAGAGGGAACTGATGAATTTGCGTAAATAAATCAAAATGGCTTCTGAATACTCTCAGTTTTAGATTGCAGACACATCTCACTACACTCTATAGTGTGGCTGCAGACAGGTGAAATGTAAATAAAGCAGTATGATGAAAAGGCAAAAGGAAAGAGGAGACAATGCTAAGACTTTATATCTGCCAAATCACTGGATTGCTTGATTTGTTTTAAAGCTCTTGCATTAATAGAGAGTGTGACATACATTTTTTTTAAAACAGGTAAATTCCGTTTATTCTTTTTTTTTTTTTTTTATTGGAAACTGTATTTGCATTTTTTGTCTTACCTTTTAAATGTAAGTGTCAGGGACTGAAAGGCCCTATGTGGTAACACAGGAAAATAATTGACATCTTCTGGCAAGCAGGACATTCCCATGCTCCCCCTAAGCTGTCTGCTGGCATCATATTGCCTTCAGCTCCTTCCTAACGCCCACACTCTAAAAAAGATTCTTTCACAGAGCTATAAAAAGAAGCAAGTGAGCTATAAAACACACTTGAACATAGTTCACCAATGCCTGACACAGATTAGCCCCTGACCTCCTACCTCATGGCATGCTACGAAGCTACAAGTTTGCAATCGGATTACTTGAGGAGAGTGAGGAAATGCTAACTTCCGCCTGCAGCTACAGCTTGTTGCTGTACATTGTTACATGTCAGGAACTTATTGTGCAGATTTACTGTTACACCTTTATCCATGAAGGACTGTGTTTAAAGTGTGCATGTGACTTTTTAAATGCCACTGTAATTCTTATACCTTGATCACCACTTCATAGCATGCACTGTTCTTAGTACTTGTTTTAGGTAACATTTTGCTTAATTATTTTACATGTGTAACACTGTGCATTGTTACTGCAATGCAGATTTGTATTTAAAGGATAGGTTCACCTTTGGGAACATGTTCCATGTTCCACCTGTTTTTAGGGTGGAACATGTAACATGTTCCCTCTCTTGCAGCCGCTCGGGGATCTGCTGCCTCTGTGTGACAGCAGTATGGGGAGACGATCCCCATACCAGCTGTAATTTTTTGAAAAGTGAATGAATGAACTACAAGTATGGACACCTTTGCAGCTGTTCGTTTGTACTGTAGTCCTCAATGAACTACCACCACGCTGTTGAGTACTAATAATGCGCAGAACAAATATGAGGATTGAGAAGATTTCCTTTAGTTGAACTAACAAAAGTGTGCCCATTCTAGAGCTGGTAACATTGATGATATTCAATACAATTTGAAAGAACTGTTTTTGTGGGTAAGAGGCATAGGGGAGGAGTATAAATGGTATAAAAGTGTGAAGTATGTGCAGGTGAGGGAGAGGAACGTGGAGGGTGTAACAGTGGGCACTATGTACAGGAGAGGAGTGTGGAGGGTATGGCAGTGGGCACTATGTACAGGAGAGAAGTGTGGAGGGTATGACAGTGGGCAGTATGCACAGCAGAGGAGTGTGTAGGGTTGACAGTGGGCACTATGTACAGGAGAGGAGTGTGGAGGGTATGCGAGTGGGAAGTATGTACAGGAGAGGAGTGTGGAGGGTATGATGGGGGCAAGATGTACAGGAGAGGAGTGTGGGAGGTATTATGAGGGCAGTATGTACAGGAGAGGAGTGTGGAGGGTATGACAGTTGGCAGTATATACAGGAGAGGAGTGTGGAGGGTATCATAGTGGGCAGTGTGTACACTGGCCAACCTGGAATTCAGGTGGAAACAGTTGATTTTACGTCACTTGATTTTTATTTATGGTTTTTCACGGAAGATCTCTATAGATTTATTATGGACCAAAGCAATTTGTATGCTGGTCAATTAATCGCCGCTAATCCCCAGTTGGCCCTTGCCAGAGATTGGAAACCCATTATGGTTTCCAAATTTAAGACCTTCCTGGGCCTATCCCCCCTCATGGGCATAACTAAAAAAAAGTGTGTTGCGCTCCTATTGGTCCACTGACCCAATTCATCATATGCCCGTGTTCTCTGCCTCCATGACCAGGACGCGATACGAGCAGATTTTGCGGTCCATGCATTTTAATGACAATGAACTCTGTCGTCCTCAGGGTGACCCTGGATTTGATCGGCCCTACAAAATTCAGCCCCTCTTAAACCACTTTAACCAACAGTTTGCAGCTTTGTTTACTCCCCATCAAGTTGTCTGCGTTGATGAGTCCCTGATTACATTTTCTGGCAGCTTGTCTATCAAACAGTATCTTCGCAGCAAGCGTGCCAGATATGGGGTCAAGATGTATAAGCTCTGTGACAGGGCAACAGGCTATACATATAGTTTTATGGTTTACGAGGGAAGAGGTAGTCACGTGGAGCCGGAGAACTGTCCAGACTACATAGGGAGCGCTGGTAAGGTTGTGTGGGACTTGGTTTCACCCTTATTCGGAAAAGGGGACCACTTGTAAGTGGACAGTTATTACACAAGCGTGCCACTTTTTAGTCACCTTTTTGTTCGTTCAATCGCCGGGGCTTCCCCAACGGCTTGTAGAGTCCTGACTTAGACGGGGGGGGGAGAGCCTGCTTGAGATGTAATAATTTGCTTGCAGTGAAGTGGAGGGATAATCGGAATGTTTTTGTTCTTCACGCAGATATGACAATCGAAGTTCCAACGGCGACTGGAATTGTGGAAAAACCCCTCAGTGTCTACGAATACAACCTTTACATGGGAGGGGTGGACCTCAACGTCCAGATGTTGGCGGCGTACTTAATTGCCCTTAAGGCCAGACGCTGGTACAAAAAAGTGTCTGTATATTTATTCCAATTGGCTCTGCTGAACGCTTTTGTGCTATACAAAGCTTCAGGACGAACTGGATCCTTCCTAAAATTCCAGGAAGAGATCATCACAGCCCTTCTGTTTCCAGACGGTGCTGTGCCCCACCTTCCCAGTGTAAATGCTGCATAAAAGGCATTTTCCGTATGTCCTCCCTGGTACCCCTGCCCAAAGAACACCCCAAAGAAGATGTTGTGTCTGCAGAAAACACGTATTTAGGCATGACATCCGCTTTTATTGTCCCTCCTGTCCTGACCAACCTGGTCTCTGCATCGTGACTGTTTCAAACGCTACCACACACTAGTGGAGTATTAGCGTAGGGTACAGCACTACACAGTCCTAGGGCACAATTACACAGGGTCTCGAAAGATGAGATGGCCATCACATTTTGAGAGACCCTAATCTGGAACGTTTACAGTTACAGTTTACAGTTTATATAAAAGTGCAAAAAAAAAGCCAAAAAGAGTTGTCGTTTTATTTTTGTTCTCTCTCTATTGTTCTCTCTCTTATGTTCCCTCTATTGTTCGCTCTCTATTGTTCTATATCTATTGTTCTCTCCATTGTTACTGTATTTTAGAACTGTAATGTTTTTTTTTTACTGTGTTTTATTGTATTTGCTTTGCAGGTATGGTATGTCTTACTGTTATACAGTAATGTTACTTTGTTTTATTGTTAACCATTATTTGCTTAGCAGGTACGCCATTCAGCTGCAGCGCGGGTTTATTTATTCTGACAGCAACAGCGTTTGCTCCCACGATACGTAAAGCCGTGACTCCAGCACTGTAGGAGGTGATTTCACCACCACAGTTAAAAAAAAGAGCATATATGCCGAAGCATGGGGGCAGGGGTGGAGGGACGATTTGCTCCTAACCTTAGGGACAGATTGCCCCCATGCTTCGGCATATATTTTTTAGGCACAGATTGCGATAAAAAAAATACATTGTTTTATTGAGTTAATGTTTTATTGTTACCATTGTTTGTTTTCCAGGTACGCCATTCAGCTGCAGCACTGATTTATTTGTCTTGACAGCAACAGCGTTTGCTCTCACGATATGTAAATTAGCGGCTCCAGCGCTGTAGAAGGTGATTTCACCACCACCGTTAAAAAAAAAAATCATGCATGTATGCCCATCATTAGAAGTGGGTGGATGAAGGGCGGTATTCTAATGGTGGGCATACTCACCGATCAATCTTTTTTTTTCGTTCAGCCCACAGGCTGCATGAAAAAAAGAACATTACAATATATGCCCAACAAGGACCAGCAACGTACTGGTATGTTGCTGGACTTTGAGTGGTTATACCAGAATGATGCCTGCAGGTTTAGGTATCATCTTGGTATCATTCTTTTCAGCCAGCGGTTGGCTTTCATATAAAAGAAATCCTAGCGGCTAATTAGCCTTTAGACTGCTTTTACAAGCAGTGGGGGGGAACAAACATCCCCCCCACTCCCACCGTTTTCCATGGTTTTCTCGGGCTCTCCTGTCCCACTAGGGAACCCGAGAATGCAGCCGGTGGTTCCGCCAGCTGACCATAGAGCTGATCGGAGACCAGAATGGCTCTATGGCCTAAGAAACCGGAAGCTACGAGCATTTCATAACTTAGGTTTCGCCGGATATAAACAGCGCAGCATTTTATCACACCGATCTTGGTGTGGTCAGATGCTTTGAGGGCAGAGTAGAGATCTAGGGCAATGATGGCGAACCTTGGCACCCCAGATGTTTTGAAACTACATTTCCCATGATGTTCATATGATGTTCATGCATTCTGCAGTGTAGTTGAACATCATGGGAAATGTAGTTCCAAAACACCTAGAGTGCCAAGGTTCGCCATCACTGATCTGGGGTCTAATAAACCCCAATTTTTTTCAAAAAAGAGTACCTGTCACTACCTATTGCTATCATACGGGATATTTACATTCCCTGAGATAACAATAAAAATGATTAAAAAAAAAAAAAATGAAAGAAAAAAAAAAGAAAAGCAAATTAAATAATAATAAAAAAAAACAAAAAAACATCCCTGTCCCCCCTGTGCTCACGCACAAAGGCGAATGCAAGCGTTGGTCTCGTGTCGTATTTAAACAGCAATTGTACCATGCATGTGAGGTATCACCGCGAACGTCAGATCAAGGGCAGACATTTTATCAGTAGAAAAACCTTAAAGTGGTAACCTGTAAACCTTAAAGTGGTAACCTGTAAAGGCTTTTAAAGGTTTTTAAAAATGTATGTAGTTTGTCGCCGTTGCATGTTTGTGCGCAATTCTAAAGCATGATGTGTTTGGAATCCATGTGCTTGGCATAAGATCATTATTTCATCAAACATTTGGGCAATATAGTGGGTTTTAGTGCATTCAAATTTCAAAAAGTGTTTTCTTTTCCCAAAAAATTGTGCTTGAAAAATCGCTGCGTAAATACTGTGTGAAAAAAAAATTTGTGACACCCACCTTTTTAATCTGTAGGGCCTTTGCTTTAAAAAATATATTTAGTGTTTGGGGGTTCAAAGTAATTTTCTATCAAAATTTTTTTTCATGTAAACAAAAAGTGTCAGAAAGGGCTTTGTCTTCAAGCGGTGATTTTAATTCTCACTACCTATCACAGTTATGGAGGCCCTGAAATGTCAAGATAGCACAACCCCTTCCCCCCCCCCAACTGAACCCATTTTGCAAAGTAGACACCCCAAGGTATTTATAATGTAAGTAAGATCCTTTGCGCTATCAAAGTGAATATATGCTAATCTGATAAGTTGCAGCTAAAGTGTATAAATGCACTTAAATGGTATAAAGTAAATAATGATCAATGCAGCTTGATGGTATATATAAAATATTAACAATAAACGATAAATGATGTGCAAAATCGCTAATTGCGATTATGTAAATTGCTAATGATGCTGTGCAAAATAACTGAAGCAACAGAAATGCATGATGCTGCTATGTAAAATCCCTGAGTATATGTTAATCAGATAAGTTGCAGCTAGATCCAAAGTGTGTAAATGCACTTAAATGGTATAAAGTAAATGATGATCAGCGCAGTTTGATGATATATATGAAATATTTAACAATAAGCGATAAATGATGTACAAAATCACTAATTGCGTTTATGTAAATAAACAAATAAATAATAATGCTGTGCAAAATAACTGAAGCAACAGTAGCCTTATGTTCAGTGTAGATGAATACTAAAGTGCTTATGTTGTAACTGTGCAAAAACGCATAATGGTGCTGTGTAAAGATACCAATAAACAGTGCTGAACAAACCAATCTGGGTATGTGCATGTATAATAGTAATTCTGGATATTAATATACTAATATGAACGCATAGTATATATTTATGTACAAAATAGCTAAAGTGCCAATAGCCCTATGTTTAGTGTAGACATTAAATGACTATGTAGCAACTGTGCAAAAACGCATGATGCTGCTGTGTAAAATCGCTGAAAGCAACAATAAGCAGTGCTAAATAAAACAATCAGAGTGCGTGCGCTAAGCGCTGTGCAAATGCAATAATCATCCTAGATAATAATGCCCTAATTCCAGTGTAACCACAATATATGTAAAATAAATAAATAACGATGTATAATACCAATAAAACAATGCTTGTGCTAAAAATTGTAACTGTGTGCTGACAATTCCCAATACCACACAGTTACCGCAATACAGATGCGAAAGTTCACTTTTTGAAAATGATAAAGTCTATGATAAATGAAAGTGCAAATAGAGCACCAATGTGCTCTTCAATACAGCCGCTGTTGTATCACTCTTCGTGTGTAACACTCAGTGTGTACTGGCCTCTTACCTCCATGGAAATGGTAAACAGCAATGGAGATGGGTGTGGCTGGAGATCTTTGCTGGGTGTTGTAATGGATATCATACTTACCAACTGTCCCGAATTTCCCGGGACATTTCCGGGATTTAGACTATTTCCCCGATTTTATTGTTTACCAGGAAATGTCCCGAGAAATCATTTTTTCCCCAATTTTCCGCCGCCGCCAGAGGTCTGCGGCCGGCAGCAGAAATTGTCTCTGCCGGCCGCCATTTTTAAGAAGACCAGGAACACGGCTGGGCGGCTAGACGGAGCTCCTGTGTCTGGGGGAAACTGATGTAATGGGGGCTCCGCTGGGGACATATGATGTAAGGGGGGCTCCACTGGGGACACCTGATGTAATGGGGGCTCCGCTGGGGACACCTGATGTAAGGGGGGCTCCGCTGGGGACACCTTATGTAAGGGGGGCTCCGCTGGGGACACCTGATGTAAGGGGGGCACCGCTGGGGACACCTGATGTAAGGGGGGCTCCGCTGGAGACATCTCATGTAAGGAGGGACTCCACTGGGGACACCTGATGTAAGGGGGGCTCCGCTGGGGACACCTGATGTAAGGGGGGACGGCTGGTGGCAGGCGACGTGACAGGTGATACTTTCAGGGATCCCACTGATTCGGCATTATGGTGAGTTGAATGATTTCATTTTATATTACAATGTAATAATATAAATAATGCACTTCAATCATCCTGACACCATAACAACCATGGTGCTGGGATGATTGAAGTGCTAACACCAGGTGTTTGGAGTATCTTTTCCTGCTGATTGTCAAACTTTCTGGAATACACATATTTCTATTGTTGTGTAGGACCTGGGGCTGCTGTCCCTCCATCCCTCCCTCCCTCTCCCTCCATCCCTCGTTCATCTCAGACGCTAACCACACCCCCTTTGAGCCATGCCCATTTAAGACACACCCACTATTTTGCATAAACCACGTCCATTGTTCGCCGCATTTTTACTTTCCCCCTGTGCCACACCTACAAACGCATGCCCCACCTCCTAATTATAATAAGACTCCGCCTTCAGCCAAAAAAGTGTCCCTAAAATTTTTTTTACAATTTTTTTTTTTTAAGATATCCCTCTTAAACTGTGGTATGGAGGATGGTGGCTTAGCATGTGTTCATTTCCAGCAGATATATGCAAAGGATAAAGAAGAATCTACCATAGTGTAATACTGAATAAGCTAATAAATTTATTTAAAGCCAAGTGGGTACTTACATTAGCAATTTGCATAATCGCAATTAGCGATTTTGCACATCATTTATCGTTTATTGTTAATATTTTATATATATCATCAAGCTGCGCTGATCATTATTTTTGCCCCAGGGTATTTGCTAAGAGGCATGGTTAGTATTTTGCAGCTCTCATTTGTTTTTGAAAATGAAGAAAGAAAGGATTTTTTTTTTTTTTTCAAATTTCAAAACTTTGTGACAAAAAGCGAGATCTACAAAATACTCAACATGCTTCTCAGCAAATAGCTTGGGGTGTCTACTTTCCAAAATGGGGTAATTTGGGGGGGAGGGGGGTGCTATCTCGGCATTTCATGGTCTCCTAAACTGTGATAGGCAGTGAGGAGTGAAATCAAAAATTTACGCCCTTAGAAAGCCTGAAGGATGTGATTGGTTTTCGGGGTCCTGTACACGGCTAGGCTCCCAAAAAGTCTCACACACGTGGTATCCCCGTATTCAGGAGAAGCAGCAAAATGTATTTTGGGATGTAATTTCACATATGCTCATGACATGTTTGAGCAATAGATCATTTAGTGACAACTTTGTGCAAAAAAAAAAAAAAAAAAGTTTGTAATTTTCCCGAAACTTGTGGCACTGCACTGCACTGTATTAGAAACTGTACTATGGCTGCACTGTATTGTGTAATGTGTACACCACCAGAAGTGTAGTAGAAACTGTACACACTGTATTAGACACTGTGTACATCACCTGCACTGTATTAGAAACTGTACTACAGCTGCACTGTATTGTGTACTGTGTACATCACCTGCACTGTATTAGAAACTGTACACACTGTATTAGATACTGTGTACACCACCTGCACTGTATTAGAAACTGTACTATGGCTGCACTGTATTGTGTACACCACCAGAAGTGTAGTAGAAACTGTACACACTGTATGAGATATGGTGTACACCACCAGAAAAGTAGTAGAAACTGTACTACGGCTGCACTGTATTGTGTGCTGTGTACACCACCAGAAGTGTAGTAGAAACAGTATACAATGCTCACTCTGCCTTTTCACGCAGGGTCAGTGTATTGATACAAACTGTAAGTCCTTAGCGTATCAGGAACTGGACTCTCTGATAGACCCTTTAGGGCGGTATGTGTTTTTGCATTGTAAGCTGTTTACTCTGACTCTTACTATGGCTTTTGTGTATATTACTCCTCCGTTGTCTAGAGAGATATTACAGCTCCTTCTATCTTACCTGGTTGTCTAGAGAGATATTACAGCTCCTTCTGTCTTACCTGGTTGATAAGCCCCAGTTTCCCACCATGATTGTGGGGGACTTCAACAGCTATCTGGACCCTCGATTATACAGACATCCTCCAGCTCAGCCTCCTTCTGGCGGAAGGGGCACTGTTCTTAGTTGCCTGCTGGTGGAGGTGGGCTGGCCAGATGTATGTCACCTGAGGTACACTCTGACTAAGCAGTTTTCATGTTTCTCCAAAACCCATGGCTCCCTTTCCTGCATAGATTTCTGTGTGGGCTCTTCCCCTGTCCTTAACTATGTCTCTAAAATAGAGTACTTCCAGAGGGGGGTGACGATCACTCCCCCCTGGTGGTACATCTTGTTACTCGACTTTCTAGTTCCCTGCCAAAGGCCCCTTTGGGCCTTTTTTGTTAAAGCTTTTCCCCTCACACAAATGTGTAGCTCGCCAAATTGAGAGTTTCTTTTATGACAGATGGAGCTCTTATATCTTACAGATCCTCTGACTCTGTGAGGGAGGCATGGATATCAGCCCAGGATTCCCTGGACAGGTTGAGATCCTCCGCCGCAGAACAAAAAAGTTTTTTTTACCAAAATGGCTTTTTATGAAGAAGGGGAGAAAACGGCCACCTATTAGCAAAGATTGCCAGATACCAACAATCTTCCCTGGCTATAGGGGCTGTCCACTCCTCCAACGGGCAGGTAGTAAATGACTCAGAGTTGATGTGCTACTTACAATCCATACCATTTTGACTCACCAAGCCCGCTCAGATTTAGATGCACCACTCACACTGGATGAGCTGAGAAAGGCGGACGGTTCTTTCCCTACATGTAAAGCACCAGGGGATGATGGTATTCCCATGGAGGTATACACCCAATATGGGAAAGTCATTTTACCTAAACTATTGAAAGTGTTTAATGCCTCCTTGAAGGTGGGGCAGTTACCTATGTCTATGTCTAATGTGAATGTTATTCTGTTGCTTAAGCCAGGGAAAGATCCAGTAGACCGGAGTTCTTACAGACCCATTTCTTTATTGCAAAGTGATGTCAAAATACTGGCAAAAGTACTGGCCTTAAGGGTGAACCAGGCAGGTTTCATGCCCCGTAAGTCCACAGCTACTAACCTCAGAAGGCTCTTTCTGAATATGCAGACACTAGCTGATAACACTGGACAGAGAGCCCTGCTATCCCTCGACGCCAATAAGGCATATGACAGTGTAAGCTGGCGGTATCTCTGGGCAGTCTTAACTAAATTTGAGTTTGGCACCCGTTTTATTGCTTGGACACGCTTGTTGTATAGCTCTCCCCAGGTGGCCATACGAGTGTCTGATAGGATGTCACCTGTCTTTTCACTGGGCAGGGGGAGTAGGCAGGGATGTCCCCTGTCCCTTCTGCTGTTTGTTCTTGCCATTGAGCCCCTTGCTGCTCAAGTTTGTGATTGTTCACGTGTCACCGGATTTAAATGAATGAAAACTGAATGAAAAGATCATGCTCTAACTGTGGACATGCTACTTTTCCTGGGGGACATAAATATCTCATTACCTGAGGTTATGTCCATTGTTTCAGATTTTGTCTATTACTCAGGCCTTACTATTAACTGGTCCAAATCCACTTTGATGCTCCTGGATGATGCGCCTGGGCAGCCGGTTGTGCTCTCCTGCCCTATTCTTATAGTCTCCTCCTTCAAATACTTGGGCATCCAAATTTCTCCAACGCTCACAGCTTATTGTAGTTTAAACTTATACCCATTACTGACCTGATTCAGAGACAAGATTAATATATGGAACAAACTTGTCCCTGGCCGGGAAAACTAACCTCATTAAGATGATCCTAATGCCTCAATTTCTATACTTGCTCCATAACACACCAGTAGTCATCCCATTAAAGATATTGCAAGTGGTGAACTTTCTTTTCAGATTGCTACTATGGAATACCCATCCCCCCCAGATTAAACTGGAGCAGGTGCAGTATCCTAAAGACGGGATCCTAAAAGTTCATTAAGGGAACCATGAATGCCAACATGTACTGTAACATACTGAAGCAGAGCATGATCCTCTCCCTTCGGAGACTGGGCCGCAGGGCAGTATTCCAACATGATCATGACCCCAAACACACCTCCAAGATGACCACTGCCTTGCTAAAGAAGCTGAGGGTAAAGGTGATGGAATGGCCAAGCATGTCTCCAGACCTAAACCCTATTGAGCATCTGTGGGACATCCTCAAACGGAAGGTGGAGGTGCGCTAGGTCTCTAACATCCACCAGCTCCGTGATGTCATCATGGAGGAGTGAAAGAGGACCCCAGTGACAACCTGTGAAGCTCTGGTGAACTCCATGCCCAAGAGGGTTAAGGCAATGGTGGCCACACAAAATATTGACACTTTGGGTCCAATTTGAACATTTTCACTTAGGGGTGCACTCACTTTTGTTGCCAGCGGTTTAGACATTAATGACTGTGTGTTGAGTTATTTTGAGGGGACATCAAATTTACACTGTTATACAAGCTGTACACTCACTACTTTACATTGTAGCAAAGTGTCACTTCTTTAGTGTTGTCACATGAAAAGATATAATAAAATATTTACAAAAATGTGAGGGGTGTACTAATTTTTGTGAGATACTGTATATACTGCTAAGAACACATTATACTCCTGTGAAACTTCATAGAATGGGTAGACTACTTGACCCACTATGTGGTAAGTGTAAGCTGGTGCCTGGTGACCTAGTGCATCTCCTCTGGCGGTGCCCCAAGCTCCATAGATATTGGAGTGGGGTTCCAGCCACACTCAATGGTGCTTTTCAAACCAATGTCCCCCTTGACTCGATGTGTTGTTTGCTAGGTACTCTGGAAGCGGTGTTCCCGGAGGAGTTGACGAGAGTTGCTTTCTCCTGAGCCCTGTTCCAGGCTACGAAAATTATTCTTATGGGATGGAAGTCTGCCACCCCACCATCTGTTAAATCATGGATACAGCATATGGGGAATACTCCTATCCTTGAGCGATACATATATCAACATAGGGGAAGGCCTGCTAAATTTGACAGACGGTGGGCCCCCTGGCTTGATACACCGGGTCTAAACCGTAAAGAGCTTGTCCAGATAGGGCTTCTGCAATGCCCCTAAGGCTCGGTTCACACGGGGGCGACTTGTCAGGCGACCTAGCCGCCTGACAAGTCGCCTCCCGTTCTGTACAATGGAACCGTTCTAATCGGAGCGACGCAAGTCGCTCCGACTTAGAAGAAAGGTTCCTGTACTACTTTGGGGGCGACTTGCATAGACTTCTATACAGAAGTCGTCTTGCAAGTCACCCCGGCAGTCGTGTGCAGGTCGCCTCAGTGAGGCGACCTGCAAGTTGTGCCGCATCTGGTGTGAACCGAGGCTCAAACTAAAGGTTAGTGTGGGCCCTGAAAGTATAAAGGGTATTATAAAGATAGGGGAAAATATGCAAGAGGGGTATAAATGCTTGTATAATTGCTTATCATGGTACTATCATAAGACTGGAGGTATGCTTAGTTTTACGCCACAGACGCTCAAGAGCGTGGCTACGTTTTTTGAGGCTTCTGGTATTGTCTGTCTGCCAGGGTTGTAGCGGTCGGGGCCTGATTCTGTGCGTAGTGAGGTGGGTTTGGTGACCTTTTCATTTTCTTTGTTTTTTTTCATTAAGATACTTGTAATTTTGTTATGTGCTTGTTTGTAATGTGACAATCTGAAGTGTATTGTGGTACATTTGTTTTGCTTCTATGTTCAATAAAACCTTTTGAAAAAAAAAAAAAACATTATTTAATATGCATTATGTTTGTTGGACTAAAAGATATATCTTACAACAGGAAGACACTTCCATCAAAGCTTCTTGCTCACTATTCGTTGTATGTGCATATTTTTTAATAAAATCTCAGTTAGACTTTGAAGCTATAAAAAGGTCCTTGGAAATCAGTTCTGCAAAGCTATAACGTTATATTTCAAAACTTACATTTATGTTTGCAATGAATTAACATTTGATACAACTGTGATATCACAGAACAATATAGGTACAGTTCAATGTCTGGTATTGTCTTTGGGATAATTATATTATAGGCATTGTAGCAATATGAGGACAGGAGTGCTGACTAGAAGCCATTTCCTAGTGTACCAATATAACTTCAAACGGCTATTGTATCGTTCAACTAGGTAGACAGCTTTTCATCTACCAAGGACAACTGTATTAACCATGGAGCTAACTGGAAATCTGATGTACCGATGGTGGGGAACAATGAAGGTTGTCTACTAATGTGGCTCTGATTTTTGTGGTTTCATGGCCTACTATTCAAGAATTTCACTTCTCATACTACTTGCCAGGACATTTGATGTGCTGACTTTTCTACCATTCTGTCATTGTTTTCAGTGCAATCTTCTCTCCCCTCCATTGTTCTCTCTATGTATCCTTGGGCTTTAGGCATGCAATACTTTTATTCTTCCCTTCTCTTATCTCTGTTTCTCTCTGGGTGCCATCTAAACAGAAACTTCAGTTTTTGTTGTCTACACATAAATGAAACAGAAAGGAGAAAAGACACTGACAGAGATGTCAATGGGCAAAAACTTGCTTTTCTCTATTTTATTGTTTCTTAGCTTCATGCCCCTCTCCTTCAAGTACTTAGATATCTGTCTCTCCTCTGTATCGGCCCGCATATTCTGTTGCTCTATCTGTTTCTGTCTCCTTTCACAGACTCTTTTCACAAACTCCTTGCTAGATTTTTATTATATTCCCCCCTCTGCGCCAAACAATG
This sequence comes from Lithobates clamitans, assembly GCA_037952925.1. Lineage (NCBI taxonomy): Eukaryota > Metazoa > Chordata > Amphibia > Anura > Ranidae > Lithobates > Lithobates clamitans. The sequence goes on along the minus strand of JBBGZY010000725.1, from coordinate 1,767,473 downwards.
TGTGTATTTGGTCTTCAAGCCTAAAGTGTTAACTTCAAACCAATGCAGCCAGCAAACACAGCAGGTGCACTTAGCACGGTCACCAACCTATAGAAACATAACAAGATATCAATGAAGTAGATGTAAACCCTAGCTGAATGACATTTAGGGGCTCATTATAGACAGAGAATGGATATTGCTATCTGTTCTCTGTTACACTGCTTGACTATGCTCATCGAGGCTCTACACATTTATAAAAATTGGACCAAGCTACCTAGCTGGTGAAGCCACAGCGAGAACTGTATGACTGGGGAGAGCTGGTCTGTATATTCTCTACCAGTTTTACAAATCCAACCAGCAAAGCCAGTAGAGCACAGAGAACATTATAAAAGCTAAACTCTAGGGATGATTAATTTTGCATACAGTACTTCGAGCCAGCTTGCCACAATGTAAATAAGCATATGTAGTGCTCACCCCCTAAAGGGTCCACTGATTTGGTCCCAAGATTCTTTCCTCAGTAGGTACTCTATTAGCTAGGCACACAGTCTCAGTCACTCCTGGTTCGATGGTTAGTTTAGGGGTATTCTTTTTCTTGTTTTATTGAAATGAATTTGAGCTTGGATGGATTCAGCAACAGTAAGTAGTAACTTGAGGACACCTATCTTCTTCTTAGAGATTATGAGCACAGTTCTTGCAGCAGCAAATGATAGACTGAGCTACGCAGGTATACCATGAACAATGTCCACTTTAAGTACAGGCTGACTGTTACACTGGTCTGTACTCACTAATGTCCTTGGATATTTGGATGCCTTCTTCCAATGTGAATTTTCTAGACAAGATCCTAAAAGAAGTCCCTCAGACAGCTTCAGCAATGTTCAGTAGAGTAGGCCCCCCAGCTAGCATAGCTGGGGCCTCAATGAGCAGTAGATACAGTTCAGCTGGACAGCCCAGAAGGGCAGCAGCCCTTCAGGCTGGAATCTCCTCCTCCTGGACAAGAACCCCTCTCTTCCAGGCCCCACACTATTTATGTTCCCTCCCAGCTACCATCTGGGCACCCTCCCCCAGGGATTGGTTGAGACTGCATAAATATTTAAATATTCAGCTGCTGATTTGACACTCTCAACCCAGGATCTTCCATAAGGGAGGGGGGAAGCAGGCTGAGCTAGTACAGTGATGGCCGTGGTTTATTTGGGTGCCGAGCAGTTTCCCTTCTACATACTAACCACATGGGGTCACTTGTTTGGCAAGCCCACAATTCAGAGAACATCTTTCATTATCCTCAGTGAGTGCAAAGCATTCTCTGATTGCATGTGATGGAGATTATGATTTCACCAACCAATTTGGAGAATGTATTGCATTAATTGAGACAAATTATTCCTTTAAAGGCAGTCATGCTGAATGAGTGAACCCCTGTGGCTACTATGGCGAAGGTAAGGCACTTGGCACAGCATCTGCAAAAAGCACAGCCATCATAGTAGTAGATCAGGCTAATACAAAGATTTTCAGCTTCCACAAAGGCCAATCAGGTATCACATGTGCCTACTTACATTGTGCCAAACTGGTCCAATGTAAATATAATAAATATATGATTCCTGGAGTTAGCTTTAAAATATATCGATGCGGTCATATTGCTGCTTTTTTGATGAGCCCCTAACTTTAGTGTATCATAAACAAGGGCCATTTTTTATTTTAAAAAAAGGGCAATTTTAATTTTTCTTCTTACTTCTGTACCTTTTTTATCCTCTTGTCTCTGTAATCCACTGATTTTCTTTAGCCTCTTTGCAGCCATTCCCTGTCTACATCCATGTAATCCATCATGAATGCGTAGCATTTCTCAGGGTGGGTGTCCTGACCATGACAGTGGACCATACTTGCATTTTGTGTGTTAAAATTACAGTTTGCAATCTCGATTGGAAGCCTGTGTAACAGGGTGACAACACGGGGGGGGGGGGGGGAATAAGCACTATCACCCTATAACAGCAAGTTCCAAAACAAAGACTTTTATGGCAGGATTACCAGGCATTGTTTGAATAAAGACTGCAGAATAAAGTCAGTTTTGTTGCCTTAATAAGAGGTAAAAATGAATGCTCACTGCAAAGAAAAGAATACTCACTTTTCCCACCACCTGTGCCACCAGTCGTCACTTTCTTGTACGGCTAGGGCATCTGAAGAACTGTTGGCGTCCAATACTTCTGATAGTGTTGGATACCTGGTCTTCCACTACACTCTGTAGTTCCATCAGCTGGCCCTTTGTCAATGTAGGACACAGTATGCGGGTGAAAACACAGCATCAGTGGAGTATCAGGCGCCTGTGTGCCGCCTCCCCTATCCATCGCCGCCACCACCCCCATTACCATGCGTCCGTCCCCTTTCAGGATGCTGGGCACATGGATTCCAATGCGGGGGGGTATGTTTTCTTGAAGCACCTGATTAGAGCCAGAGGCTCGAAGAGCTTGTTCTTGCTCAGGGCAGGGATCTCGAAACTACGGCCCTCCAGCTATTGTGAAACTACACATCCCATGAGGAATTGTAAAACTAACATTCACAGACATGACTAGGCATAATGGGAATTGTAGTTCCTGAATAACTGGAGGGCCATAGTATGGAGACCCCTGGCCTAGGGGTAGAGGCATAAGGTGTAATACATCCAACAGTGTGGTCAGCCCCATGACGCCTCCTCTCTATGGCGCATCCCAGCTGCAAACACACTCCTGCCTCCTCCAAGGGATTGAAGGACCACCCACAGCCTGGAGTGCCAGAGGGGGAGGAGGACAGCAATGGAGCCAGCTGGGGCAGGGGTAAGATAAGCAATGCTGCCTTTTCATCTCCCCTAGATGTAACAAGCATTTAACTCTTATGCCCCGTACACACGGTCGGATTTTGCGACGGAAAATGTGCGATCGGAGCATGTTGTCGGAAATTCCGACCATGTGTGGGCTCCATCTGACTTTTTCCATCGGATTTTCCGACACAAAAAGTTTGAGAGCAGGCTATAAAATTTTCCGACAACAAAATCCGTTGTCGGAATTTCCGATTGTCTGTACACAAATCCGACGCACAAAGTGCCACGCATGCTCAGAATAAATAAAGAGATGAAAGCTATTGGCTGCTGCCCCATTTATAGTCCCGACGTACGTATTTTACGTCACCGCGTTCAGAATGATCGGATTTTCCGACAAATTTATGTGACCGTGTGTATGCAACACAAATTTGAGCCAACATCCGTCGGAACAAATCCTAGGATTTTGTTGTCGGAATGTCCGATCAATGTCCGACCGTGTGTACGGGGCATAAGAGTGGCAAGGGCTCCACTGCAAGATTTTTTACTTCCACCCAGAGTTGGGCTTTAAAGGAAATATGAGATTTCTATTCTAAGGTCATTTGTACACTTTTTGTAACTTCTCATTGCATTTCATCTCTGTAAGTCCTCTCTGCTGCAGCCTACCCACTTCCCCTTTAATGGCCATGTTACTAGCTGTAGTATGCTCCTACTTTTAGCCAGGTCATAAAGCACCAACAGTTACAGAAATAGACCTAGAAAAGTTGTGCTTATTGTCTGCCCAGACAGATTTTTTTTTTTCCCGGAACACAACTTGTAATTTTGGGGGTATTTTAAAGCCAGGAACAGACAAGTGAAAATCTTAAAATCTAAAAAAAATCATCTTTTCACCCTAACTCCCATAGCATGTGTAAAGAACATACATCCTGTATCTTTCCTGAGGTTAACTAAAGCATGTAGGATGAGAAGCAATGTCTTGTTTAGGCCCCTTTATCTAAAGGAGACCCCTTCTAAAAGGAGACTATATGTATATGTTTAAAAAAATCATGTTTTTGTGCTCCACTGGTAGCACCCTCCTAGTATACAGCAGGCTGTTGGGTACATTTAGTATGGCTCCCCTGTAATCAGTGGGCTAATCAGTGTTTCATAGGCTGTTGTTCTATTATTTCCCCTAGTCTTCTAGAAGTATAGTGGGAGGAGGGACAGAATAAGCAGCCTGAATATTTATGGAATTCCAGCCAACCCCTTGAGAGGTGTTCCCAGAAGGTGGGGAGAGAGCTCATAAATAGTCTGAGGCCTGAGCAGCAAGTGCAGTGGTCTTGGGTCCAGTCTTGCAGGAGGAGACCTCTGTGAGGGGGCTCTGCTTCCTAGTGCAGGATCCTAGTGGAAGCTTTTGAGGAAGACACAAGGTCTCAGCTAGGCTTAGCTATTTACAGATCTGTGTCCTGGGGATCAAGCTGGGTCTGGAGAAGCTCACTGGAGAGAGCAAGGGCAAAGTTAGTGGGGAAGAGTCCATCTGTCCTATGGTGGTGAAGGAGTGGAGGAGAGAAACATTGTTCCTCGGCAGATCACATAGGTGTCACCAGGAGAGCAGTAGTCCAATTGAATATTTCAACACTGGGTGACCTTGGCGGCCATCTTTAGTGTGCCCAATGCTAATAAATAGCAGTGCCCCACTGTATTTGCCAAATATTTGCAAGTGGCTAGAGTAGGGAAATTAAACACATTTGTCAGTGACAGAGAATTAGCCCTAAGGAAAGTTTCAGGAGGGACAGATGAAGGACGCTGTTGTCTACTCTGCCATCCACTGGTTCCCAGTGCTGTGTTATAGGGCTTGCACCGCTCTTCTCATGCCGTGTACACACGACCAGACTTTCCGGCAGAAAAGGTCCGACGGAATCATTCCATCGGACATTCCGATCCTGTGTGGGCTTCATCTGACTTTTTCTTTAGAAAATTCTGACGGACCTAGAAATAGAACATGTTTCAAATCTTTCCGACGGAATCAGTTCCTATCGGGAAAACCGCTCGTCTGTATGCTGTTCCGATGGACCAAAAACGATGCATGCTCTGAAGCAAGTACGAGACGGCAACTATTGGCTACTCGCTATTGAACTTCCTTTTTCTAGTCCCGTTGTACGTGTTGTATGTCATCACGTTCTAGACGGTCGGACTTTGGTGTGATCGTATGTAGGCAAGATAGTTTCAGCGGAACTCCGTCGGAAAGCCCTTCATAATTTATTCTGACGGAAAGACCGGTTGTGTGTACGCGGCATAAGTGCCATTTACACAGCCACACTGCCAATGTACCACTAGCATTGCTGAGGACATGACTACTTGCCTTTCCGCACTTGTTTTGCCAGTATCACTGTGTTTGCTGACACCATACTGTTTGGAACTATTTTGTCACCGTTACTGCAGACACATTACCGGTGCTGGTGATTGCCAGTTGTTACTCCACTTGTAATCTGTTTATCTGAATTTCAACAAATATAATAATGGTGCAACCATTCCTTGGGCTCTGTGTGCCATTTTTCCAATTTGGGTACCGACCGATTGGCCCCACCCACATGCCAATGTTGAACAAGGACCTTCATGGCAGGATCATCAGCTATTATTTTATTAAAAGCTGCAGATTTAAAAATATTGAAAATACCTTTCTAAAATGACATGAACATGTTAAAGCTTACATGAGATTGCTGTATAGTGATAAGGTGCTATATATAATTCATAAAAATATCTATATTGGGCCCCTTCTTGGTGTTACTTGCTTTGTCTCATGCACCTAACACTTACAAGGAAGTCAGGGTCAGAGGTCTGACAGGTACTGCTCTATTAACTGCCTGACCTCACACACTGGTTCCCTGCTTCAGAGTATACATGACTGCGCATAAAGCCAGTAGTTAATTGCACTTTTCTTAAAGGAAATGTCTAAAGAGAATGCGTAAATCATAAAGGGAATGTTTAAAGTGTGGGAATGTTTAAAAATGCTTTTTTCTATAATTTGCAATCTTTTATACCTTACGCTACTCAAAAATTCCCAGAATAAATGTATAAACAGCTCCCTCAGCTGTACACCTATAAATTTGTGTAACACATTGAATAATATAAAAATGAAACAAATAACAAAGTGTCAACAAGGGTATCTTCAAAGCTAACACATATATATCATTAAAGGATTCACCTAAAATATAAAAATACAGTATAATAAATTTCCGTAATAATCTTTCACCATTCAGGTGTCCTGAAGGGCCTCTGAAAAATTCCAAAGACAAGAAACACATAAGGTACGACAGAAGCATGCCATCCTGTTGTGTAGATCACTGGATGGAAAGACATGGAGGGCAGTGGTTATGCATATTGTATAGTGCTATGGGAAACTAAAAATGTATATGTTATATTGTTTTTATGATTTTTTACCATAATTAATGGTATTTTAAAAGTCAAAATCTGTTTTCTTTTCTATCTGTGACTTAATGGGATGGTTTGGAGACATGTAGACATAGCAGCATTGAGTTAGAAGAAGAAAATGTAGATTGGGCCATATTCCCATTAAATCAGGAAGTAGAGAAACTCTATATTATAATAAAGTTAAATATACTCCTCAATAGCCAAAAAATATATACATTTTTGTGTGGACTAAATGCTTTATTTATTACTTGATAAAAGGAGCAGTAACATTGTAAGCCTGTGCACAGAGCAGGGCTGTAGGAGGGGCCCCACCCACTACAGGCTCCCTGCAGAAAACTACAGGAGGGGGCGGATACAAGACCAGTCACCCTGCAAAAGGGGAGAGAACAGCATGACCGGTCTTTATAACAAAAAGCTCATGCACAGAGGCAACCTTTCACACAGGTTTACTGCACAGATCTGGAAAAAATCTGGAAGAAATACATGATTCCAGGGCTATTTTTCTCAGAGACTAGGTTCAGGAACTCCTCCCTTCTGATCACCCCTTGACTTCGCCCCCTACCCACCTCCGAGTTGTCCCTTGGTTCCACCCCTTACCTACCTCCCAGTACCACCCCTTTTAGAGAATACAGAACCAAGTATAATTTTGTAATGCTAAGTATATTGTATGGAATTTGTTAATGATAACAAGTAAGTAAAATAGAGCTTGCAACAATGGACACCCCAGGGACAATAGATATACCCCAGCAACCATAGACTCCCAACAGCCAGTAACATTAGACCCCTTCCAGCAATGATTGACCCCCTGCAACATAAGACCCTCCCAGCAACAATAGATTCCCCACCAGCAACAATAGGCCTACCCAGCAACAATAGACCCCCCTTGCAAAAATAGATCCCCTCCAGCAACAATAGATTCCCCAGCACCTAGCGTCAATAGATCCTCCAGCACCCAGCAACAAAGACCCCCTCCATCAACAGTAGAGCCCTCTCAGCAAAGATTTACCCCCCAGCAACATAAGACCCACTCCCAGCAACAATAGTCCTTCCCAGCAACAACAGACCCCCCCGCAAATATAGATCCCCTCCAGCAACAATAGATTCCCCAGCAGCTAGCAACAAAGACCCCTCCATCAACAGTAGATCCCTTCCAGCAAAGATTGAACCCCCCCAGTAACATAAGACCCACTCCCAGCAAGAATAGATCCCCACAAGCAACATAAGACCTCCCCAGCAATAATAGACCCCCTTCCTCCACAAAAATAGATTCACCCAGCAGCACCCCTTGCCATTTCATACATTCAGTTCTGGAGGTGCCGGAACTGCATTCCCCCTCCTTCCCGCTAAAAAAAACTCTGCATGATTCAAGGAAGAATATACATGCCTCTTGTATCTAGATGGTATTTACTTTTCCCAAGGTTCAGCTTTAAAGGAGTGATTCTTAACAAGCTCTGTCTGGCCTTCCTATCTCTAAGAGGTCATTCATTGTGTTGAGCTTGTAGGCTGTAGGAGCTCAGGTGGTTGGCACCCCAGAGAGAAGGCATGACACACACGGCGGTTAAAGTTGCAGGAATTGTATTATCAAAAAACTTCCAACTTACAGTAACAAAGTCTATGCAGTAGCTTAGAACTGGCAGCAATACTCACAGAAGTTTATAGTGATATGTACAGAGACCAGTAGCATCTGCCACAGAAGGGGTAGCTGGAAGGCAGATGCAGCAAGGAGTAGTAGCATTAAGGTTCCTATTTTGAGCTCTGGCGACAGTCCCTATGCTGTCCTTTTCCCTCTGGAACCTCTTCCTATGCTGGGCATGCTCTTTCTGTCAAGTGGGTTCCTGGCCCTAACCTAGGCACATACAAAATGCACGCCATCTGCAGTGGGACAGTGCTTTTTATAAGCACTGACCTCACTAAAGGTGGCCACAGGGGTTGTCCAGGTGGCAGCTTCCAACCTGACAGCAGTCCACCCAATAACACGTATGGAGGTCCAAGAGGAATGTGTATTCCTCCTTCCTCCACTCTCTCTGCTGGGCGGCTGCAAGAGCACCACCTGTGCAGGGAGGTCATACTGTATCTGCCTACAAGCTTCTTTCCTAATGTGGTGGTGGACATCACAGATTGTGGAATTCACTTTTCACCGTTTTTTATAAACGCTTTAATGATCGAAGATTATGTTATGGGCCTTTGTTAATATTGTTTTAGGTGAATTATTTATTGATATACATGTATTATGTGTGAATAAACACATACTGCCGTTTACATTTATTTGCTTTTTTGTTAGAGGTGACAACGTTTTGCCCCTTACCCTTCAATCGTGTACCTGTGTTGTCCTCCTATCACACTGCCTTTTGATGGAGACTTTAAGTGACATATTGCACAGGCATGGTCTATTGTATCGCTATCAGGAAGCCAACCCTGAGAAATGCCATGCAACTATTGCTAGAGTACATATAGACAGAAAATGGCTGTAAGGTGACTGCAGGAGATCAGCATACCTTTAAACTTGCTGGCTTTCACTCAGAGATGCGACTAGATCTTGGGGCACTGGGCTCAGTTGTCCGGCTGCCTGTTGACTGACAGATGTGACAGCAGTGTCACTCCTGTCAGTCAAAGCAGAGACCAGAATAGATGTTGGAGCATGGATTCTTCTCCTTCTGCAAAGGAAGCTTAGTCTAGGCACTGAGAACAAACCTCTCTTTAATTATGGATCCCCACCGGGGAGTAACAGTAGACTGCCATTCTTCCTGTTTTCCCTATTCATATGACATATCTCATGACAAAAGTAGAGGAGCAACTCAGCGCCAAAAATTTCCCTTCCCCCTGTAAACCCCTAAAAGACCTCAGTCATCCTCCCTCAGACTTCTTCAACCACCCCTCCCATATTCAGAGCCCAAAATGCCCAAGTTTCATGCACCTCATATACTGTACCCTCTTAAAGCGGACCTTCACCCATGGAAGTAACTGTCCTAGTCCCCACCCCACCACCTATACAACTTTTTGTTTGTGTTTTCTCACCTAGGCAAGATGACTTAGGGCCCCTCCCCGGGATGTTCACATCACTCACACCAGGAGACGGTGTTTTGCAGACATGTCCTGTGGTATACTGCGTATTTTAGGAACTGTCAGAGACCCAGCACGCATGGCACAACCAGAGCTAAGCACCATGCAGGAATCTCCCATGTATGCAGATGTGTTGCAAGTCTCCTTGGAACCTGGTAGAGACCTGCGGCGTGGAAGAGAAGTGGCTGGAGAACACCATGGCCAGGTGAAGTTCATACTTAAATTCACTGCAGTGCACAAAGTGTGCCACAACCATTGCAACAATGTCAGCATGCTGCAACTATTATGTCTATTTTGGTGCAGTGTACTGCTATTAGCCTTGACCCTTGCCCTACCACCAATCTCAGGCCCACTGATTTCCAAAAATTTCCAAATCTAGGGATCAGCAGCACTGAGATGCCACAAAGGATGAAAAAAAAAAGTTGAAGTGGTTCTAAAGGCAGGACAATTTCTATGTTGATGCATTTCCTGCATAAATGTAAAAAATGTCCTCTTGGTTATATAGGCCCCTCTCTCTTCCTCTCTCCACAGTACTTAGTGAAAGCAGCAGGAGCCATTGGTGCACCTGTGGGTTTGCTCCTGAGCTGGGCTGTGTGCCGCTTGGCTTCCACTCCCTCCTCACAGGATTGGATTGACAGCAGCAGGAGCCATTGCCAATCAAATCCTGTGAGGAGGAAGTGGGAGGTGGGGCCAAGCTTCACTGTAAATGTTTATAGACACACACAACCAGGCTCAGGAGCGAGCCCACAGGTGCCCCCATAGGTCGCGACTTCCTTTAGTGGCACACCGAGAAGAAGAGAAGCCAAGAGGAGCGTTGGCAGAGGACCTGAGAAGTGTGGGGGCCATTGGGGGCTGGGTTGGGGGCCGTTCTGTGCAATACCATTGCACAGAGAATGTAAGTAGAACATGTTTTTATTTTATTAAAATACAATCACTTTAAAGCTTTTTGTTTTTGTTTTTTTATTAAAAAATTGAGATTGTATAATACACAGTGCTTTAACCATTTCAGCCCCAGATGAATTTACCCCCTTCCTGACCAGAGCACTTTTTGCGATTCGGCACTGCGTTGCTTTAACTGACAATTGCGCGGTCATGCGACGTGACTCCCAAACAATATTGACGTCCTTTTTTTTCCACAAATAGAGCTTTCTTTTGGTGGTATTTGATCACCTCTGCGGTTTTTATTTTTTGCTATAAACAAAAAAAGAGCAACAATTTCGAAAAAAAAACCCATTATTTTTTACTTTTTGCTATAATAAATATCCCCCAAAAATATATAAAAAAAACATTTTTTTTCTTCAGTTTAGGCTGATACGTATTCTACATATTTTTGGTAAAAAAAAAATTGCAATAAGCGTTTATTGATTGGCTTGCGCAAAAGTTATAGCGTATGCAAAATAGGGGATAGTTTTATGGCATTTTTATTAATATTTTTTTTTTTACTAGTAATGGCGGCGATCAGCGATTTTTATCGGGACTGCGACATTATTGCAGACACATCGGACAATTTTGACACATTTTTGGGACCATTGGCCACTAATACAGCGATCAGTGCTATAAAATTGCATTGATTACTATAAAAATGACACTGGCAGTGAAGGGGTTAACCACTAAGGGGCGGGGAGGGGTTAAGTGTGTCCTGGGCAGTGATTGTAACTATGGGGGGATGGGCTGGCAGTGACATGACACTGATCGCTGCTCCCAATGATAGGGAGCAGACGATCGGTGTCTTGTCACTAGGCAGAACGGGGAGATGCTGTTTACATCGGCATCTCCCCGTTCTTTAGCTCCGTGACACGATCGCGGGTATCCAATGGCGACCCTAGGGGGGCCAGAGGGGGCCCTGACCCCCCCAACATTATGCTGTGCCCCACCATGTGCCCCCCAAAAAAAAAAAATTTTTTTTTTTTTTTTTTTACAAAAAAGGCAATGTCTAAGAGGGAGAGCGTCCCCAGTCAGCTCCTGCGGGTGATTCCTCCCCCCTCCCTCTGCTCGCTGACACTGCATAATGCGAGCGCTCACACAACCACGGCCGCCCGATCTGCTCCTTCCCCTGCATCCTCATTGGCAGGGAGAAGAGCGAGTTGCAGGAAGGACTCCACCAGGACTCTCAGTTACTGAAAAAACAGACTGATTTCTCCCGTCCTTAGGACAGGAGAACCAGCCTATAAATTCCAAGAGATGCCAGACCAGCGCTGTCAATAGCAGGGGCAGGACAGCAAGAGGAGGCTGGGGAACCACACAGTGGCAGATTACCAGGGCCTGGTGGCAAGACAACCTTTGCAACCCTGATAGTTCTCCCACTGCTTTGGACCCTTATATTTTCTTGGTGTGCTGGTGACATATATCTCTTGTTTTCTGCCATCCTGGGGGGGCCCAAATACAGTAGGAAGGGAGCTCACTGCAGAACATGTGAAAGGGCCGTTGTGGGATCGTAGTAAAGGGCCCCAGGATATATATAATTGCATTTTATAGTTGCCCCCCTACTTTTGTCCCTGTCCCCCCATGTGCCCCCCCTAAATATGAAAGCTGGAGACGCCACTGCGCGTATCCCAGCGGCGATCGAGTCGGCGGGTCTCGCAGGCACAGTCACGGAGCTCGCGGCAGGCGCGCGGGCGCGTGCACGGCGGGAAATTCAAAGTAATGTACAGGTACGTTACTTTGCCCAGCCGTGCCATTCTGCCGACGTATATGTGCTGACAGCGGTTAACAAACTAAATGTCATTAGGGTTTACATCTTTATAATTAAACTAATTTAAGATGAAATATTCAGATGTTTGCATTAACCTGGTTGTGACTGCTTTGCTAAAGTAAAATCCACTTCTGGCAATGAAACGGCATCTACCCTGTTTCCCCGAAAATAAGACCTAGCGTGATTGTCAGTGATGGCTGCAATATAAGCCCTACCATGTTTCCCCGAAATAAGCCCTACCCTGAAAATAAGACCTACAAGCACTTTAACTAGGGCTTATTTGGGGGGGTAGGGCTTATATTGCAGCCATCACCAACAATCACGCTAGGTCTTATTTTTGGGGAAACAGGGTAGCAGATAGAACACATTCACAGATACAGTGATAGCACCAATGTCTAATATGGGCTCACCAGCCATCACTATCATTGTGTATAGCATTGCACATTCAAATGAAACATTAAATTGGTGGGATCAGCTAAAAATTAAAAGGGTTATTTACATTTAAATATCATGTAGTCAGCATTAGGAGGAAAAAAAAAAAAATCTTTAAACGTTGAAAGGGCAGTATCAGCTGAAAATGAAAAGGGTTATTTACATATAAATTTCTTGTAGCCAGCATCTGATGAAGGCAAAGCTTCTCCCATTAGAAGATGATTCTGTATGTCTGTCACCAGCAGGCTCTCTACCAGTCTTCTACTAGGAGCTGTACAAGTCAATTATACTTTGGTTTGGTTATAAGAAACTGTCAAGGTTTATTTACACCTATCTGGTTTTAATGTGAATTCCATGCATTAGTCAGTGAAATAAAAGTGACTATGAATGATGTTGTTTATCCGATTTAATCGTAGCATACAGCTGAACGCCCGGCAGATACAAAAGACACAAATTAATGCAGCTCTGTATTCATTAATAAATCTTGACATGTATTTTTTTTTCTTTTTTATGCAAGCAGTGTATCTACCTGAATTTGACTTGATATCAGCCCCTTCAGGCCTTTTTTTCTCAGGGAATAGGTGCAGGAACTCCCTCCTTTTCGAATCACACCTTGTCTCCGCCCCCTACACACCTCTGAGCACCGACCTTGGGTTCCACCCCCTACCCTGCTCCCAGTACCCTCCCTTCCAGAGAATATAGAACCAAGCATAGGCATGCGCACAGGGTGTGCCAGGTGTGCCCAGGCACACCCTAATCACACTGTGCAGCACCGATCCCACCTACTGCCCTGGCTCCCCTCTTCCTTCCCCTCGAAGTGCTGCCGGCTTCCCAACTCTCCTCTCCCTCCCGATGTTGCTGTGGGGATGTTTTAGGATGAGCAGGGGAAGGGGCCGGTAAATATGGAACTTACCGGCCCCTTCCCTTTTATCGTGAGTGATTGGTATTATGTGTTTGAGCTTTGGGGTGCACACCCTAACGCGCACACCTATGGAACTAAGTAATTTGTATACAATTTGATATTTATAACAAGAAAAGCACTAAAATAGATCCCCTACAGCCAACAACAATAGACAACCCCCATTCAATAACATACCCCCAGTAACAATAGACCCCCACTAGCAATAATAGATCTCAGAACCGTCAGCAACAATAGACCCCTCCATTAACAGTAGATCCCTTCCAGCAACAAGTAACCCCCCCTCCCACAACAATAGATCCTCCACCAGCAACAACAAACATCCCCAGCAACACTAGACCCCCCACAACAATAGATCCCCCCAGCGACCATAGATCACCCAGCATCAGTAGTCCCTCCAGCATACTATAGTACCCCTCGCCATTACATACATTCTGTGCTGGAGGTGCCAGAACTGCGTTCCCCCGCGTTCCCACTGAAAAAAAAGCCCTGAGCCCCTTGCATTTCCCTGTACAAGCAGAGCTCAGACTGGGAGAGAGTGGGGCAGGACTGGGAGCAAATCAGGAGTGCTGCATTTGAATGTGCTGTCAAGGAACAAGCTGATGGGGAGGGGGGGGGGATAGATTGAGTAGAGGGATGACCTCATCAGCCTGCTGCTACTCTTTCACTCTCCTGTCAGCAGGTTGGGGTGAAGAGAGGACATCAATGTGTTCATTAATGCTAAACATCAGGGAAAGGAAAAATGCTACCTTGCAGTGGGACTGCCCCAGCACTGCGAGGGGTAAATACTTGTTTATGTGTAGGAGGCTGCAAAAATCACTCTTATCCGCTCGATCCCCTTTTCCTACAGACTCCTCCAGGCTGTAAGACCAGCCTCTTCTTCCCTTTGCTCCAGCAGTCTCAGGTCCTTTGATGTCATGAAGTTCAGTGCAGTGCCCTTAGACCTGCATTGGATGTGAGGATGAGGAGGGACAATCCACTGCAGAAGGGAGTAGAGGAGCTGCTGGGGGGTGGCGGACCAGGTAAGTAAAACAGATTTTTTGCAGCCCCCTAGACCAGGAGTCTCCAAACTCTCTCAACAAAGCACCAGTTTACAGTCCTTCAGACTTTAGGGGGCCAGTGGCAGTCGAAAACACCCTAGTGTCAGTGGGAGGAAACAATGACCCATTATTGGTTTTAATGGAAGGAATGATGGCACAATGTTGGTAGCAGTGGGAAGCTTTGTTGGTATTCAAGGAAGGAATAGTGCCCCATCATTGGTGTCTGTGGGAGGAATGGGCCCCATCATTTTTTCGTTGGGAAGAATGGTGCCCCATTCTTGGTGTCAGTGGGAGGAATGATGCCCCATTCTTGGTGTCAGTGGGAGGAATGATGCCCCATTCTTGGTGTCAGTGGGAGGAATGGTGCCCCATCATTGATATTAGTGAGAAGAATGGAACCTCATCATTGGTGTCAATGGGAGAAATGGTGTCTTATCATTGATGTCAATAGGAGGAATGGTTCCCCATTTTTGATGTCAGTGGGAGAATGATGCCCCATCATTGAAGTTGGTGGGAAGAATGGTACCCTGTCATTGTTGTCAGTGAGAGGAATGGTGCCCCATCAATGATGTTAGTGGGAAGAATGGTACCCCATTATTGGTGTCAGTGGAATGAATGGTGCTCCATTATTGATGTTAGTGGGAAGAATAATACCCAATCATTGGTATCAATGGGAGGAATGGTGCCCCATTTTTGGTGTCAGTGGGAGGAATGGTGCCCCATCATTAAAGTTAGTGAGAAGAATGGTGCCTCATCATTGGTGTCAATGGGAAGAATGGTGTCCTATCATTGGTGTCAATGGGAGGAATGGTGCCCCATTTTTGGTGTCAGTGGGAGGAATGGTGCCCCATCATTGAAGTTAGTGGGAAGAATGGTACCCCATCATTGTTGTCAGTGGGAGGAATGGTGCCCCATTTTTGGTGTCAGTGGGAGGAATGGTGCCCCATTTTTGGTATCAGTGGGAGGAATGGTGCCCTATTTTTGGTGTCAGTGGGAGGAATGGTGCCCTATCGTTGAAGTTAGAGGGAAGAATGGTACCCCATCATTGTTGTCAGTGGGAGGAATGTTGCCCCATTTTTGGTGTCAGTGGGAGGAATGGTGCCCCATCGTTGAAGTTAGAGGGAAGAATGGTACCCCATCATTGTTGTCAGTGGGAGGAATGGTGCCCCATCAATGATGTTAGTGGGAAGAATGGTACCCCATTATTGGTGTCAATAGGAGGAATGGTGCCCCATCATTGATGTTAGTGGGAGGAAGAGTTCACCATCACTGGTGTCAGTGGATGCCCCGAGGACTTAATAAATGGCCACATCTGGTCCACAAGCCACAGTTTAGAGACCACTGCCCTAGATCTAAATGCGCATTTAACCCTTGTAGTTCGGGGGAAGCATTTTTATTTTCACCAAAAATAGGCTTTTACGTGTATCTAAGCTCAAACACTTTAAACCGAATATATTGTTGCACATGTTCTGTAATATCTAAAAATGTATTCCTATTTATATCCTGGCAGCAAGGTGTATGCACAGACACTTCCTTTCCTAGGGTCACAACGCTTACCCATTTCAGCTGCAGCGGAGACACCCTTTCCTGCACAATGCTTAGTTGGACTACCAGCAGAGTTGGACTAAGGCTCGATTCACATCTTTGCATGATGCTTTTGAGCGTTTCTGCAGTGCATTTTGCGGTGCTTGCCGTGTTTCTGGACGCGCGTTACAGCGATTCTACCGCGATTTTGCTGCGATTTGCGGTTCTTTTTTACACTGTATATAACTGGTTGCTAAGGAGGGGGCCAGGAAGCCGGCAACCATGTCCTTAACAACTGATGAGTCACCAGCTGTCAGCTTCCCCTCTGACAGCTGAATGTAAAAAAAAAAAAAAAAGAATTGCTGGCTAAAAAAAAAAAAAAATGAGAAAAAAACCAGCATGCAACCGCCCCCCCCCCCCCCCCCCCCCCAGGTCTATACCAGGCCCTTGAGTCTAGTATGGATTTTTGGATCCCAAGCCAAAATTTAAAAAGAAAATAGCTTGAGGTCCCCCCAAAATCCATACCAGACCCTTATCCGAGCATGCAGCCTGGCAGCTCAGGAAAGGGAGGGGACGAGCGAGCGCCCCCCTTTCCTGAACAATACCAGACCGCATCCCCTCAACATGGGACCTTGCCCCCATGTTAATGGGGACACGGGCCTCTTCCTGACAACCCTCGCCCGGTGGTTGTCGGAGTCTGTGGGCGGGGGGCTTATCAGAACAAGGGGGCCCCCAGATTCCACCCCCCCATGTGGGGGGCCCCCTACCCATTCTCAAAAAAAAAGGAGTGTAGTGTGACAAAACACGATAGACAGTTTTTGACAAGTCCTTTATTAAAAATGTCTTCTTCCTCCTCCAGACTTCTCCCTCCGGTCTTCTCCTTCCTCCGGTCTTCTCCTTCTCCGGCTTCTTCTTCTGGTCTTCTTCTTTCTCCTGTCTTCTTTGTCTGGTGTTTTTCTTCCTCTGCCGCTACTCCCGCCGACGACCCTTCTCCAATGCTGCATCCCGCTGATCTGTCTGCGCCGATGTCAAGCATTTCTTAGACAACATCCAGAGACCCCACCCCCTCGTGACGTCACGGACCTATCATGTCCCAGGTGGTGACGTCACGAGAGGGTGGGATCTCCAGGTGATGTCATCTGATGCCCACCCACCCACCCATGCTGGGGGCATGTGGTCTGGTATGGTTGGGGGGGGGCGCTCGCTCGTCCCCTCCCTTTCCTGACCTGCCAGGCTGCATGCTCGGATAAGGGTCTGGTATGGATTTTGGGGGGGAACCCATGTCTTTTTTTTTTACATTTTGGCATGGGGGGTCCTCTCCGAATCCGTACTAGACCTAAGGGCCTGGTATGGACCTGGGGGGGGGGGTCCCCACACTGTTTTTTTTCACGATTTCTTTTTAACTGGCAATTTCTTTCCTTTTTACATTCAGATGTCAGCGGGGAACCCCGCTGAAGTCTATTACATGCAAAACGTTGCATTTTGCAGGAAAAAAAGTCCCCGATGACCCTTTCTGAAAACGCAGAGGCACAAAAATGCATTGATGTTAAAGTGTTCCATAGGAGCCCATGTTAAAAAATGTCCCTGCATTTCTGCAAAATACAAAATGCATCAAAAAACGCATTAGTGTGAATGGAACCTAATAGCACATTTTAGCACAGCAGTAAATCTTTGGTTTTCAGCCATTGCTGGAGCATGCACACACAGAAGTTCTTACAAAGTCTACAGAATGCGCACTGTGCATGGAGAGAAAACATGGAAATTTTTTTAAAATCAGCATGAATGATGAGTATCCTGTGCGTTGGCGGTTGCTCTCTTCCTTGAAATCTTCCATCGTCAGCTTCCCCCCCCATACCCCCAAAAGCTGTGATCTTGTGGTGCTGCAGGGGATAATATGAGTAACTCTGCCTGTCACAGGCACTTGTCAAAAGTAGCCGTACTATTGGTTCCCGCAATGAAAAGTGCTCTATAAATGGAGGCAGACCTTTCATTCATCTACCCATTCTCTATTCATAGAGGGCTTATCATTGCAGACTGCAGCACCAACAGATCAGAGCTGCAGGGGTATCTGGGGGGTAGAGGATGGAAAATTTTAAGGAAAAGAGCTGCCACCAGCACAGGGGACTCTTATCAGTCATGTACTGTAAGTACCATCTCTGGTGCTTACATTAAAAAAAAATCACTGAACTTCAGCTTTAAAACACAAATGGGATTTTTTAATATTTTTTTTCAACAGGCCTTTTTTTTTGGTTACGACCCTTTCACACGGGAAATTTGATCAGGTCCGCCTGTTTTTCAGGTGGACCTGATCAGAAGATCAATGCATTCCTATGGACTGGCGGGACCGTGGGAGTAAACGGACTTGTGTCCATGTACACCTGCCTAGTTCCGAGTCTGATCAGGCCCGCAAAAAAAAACTAGGACTATTCCGTTTGGGTGGAGCGGATCAGAGGCAGCTTGCTGTAACCATAAGCGGAGTCTGTTTACTGCTAAACTGAGCAGACATGTGCCTGTCATCTGCATGTAGCGCTGACATTTTTTGTTTCCTAATGCCATATAATGCAAAACAATAGACAGTGTTATAAATGGGTATTTGGCACCATCTAGTGGCTAAAACGTAAAATGGACTTCATTTATTTTTCTGTTTCAAGAGCATGGTGAAATGTTACAGGAAGTGACTGTTTGTTTACATAATACAAGAACTAACCTACCCACAATGCCAAGTGACCTATCCATGAGCACCAAAAGACTAAACTGCATGCTGGGTAGGTTATAAAAGGACCCCGCATGGCCATCTTAGGTCCCTTCTGGACGGGTGGTCTGCCTGTGGGGACCTGTGAAGAGGTCTCCTGAGAGCACGGCCTACACCAGCTGCGGAGCAGCCAGCGACTCTGCTCCACACCTGTGTGCTGGAGAGACTGTGTGACCAGATCGGGAAGAACCCAGAGGCCCTTGACGGAGGTAACTGAGGACTCCCGGTCATCTGGTGGAGCTGAGCAACGTGACGGCGTGGCCGCAGCAAATAGACTGAGATCTTGTGGAGCGGAGGCATCCAGCTTTTCAGGCCTGTTTGGGTGAGAGGGCTGCCGCCCATGGTTATTAACGCACCTTCTCACACTTAGAGTCTAAACACAGTGTTGCTGGGACCTGTAATTCCACAGAGGAGATCTTATCTAAAGGACTGAGTTTAAACAGGCCTCAAGTCTGCACTCCATTGATTACTGACACTATGCGGTTCAGAACCAATTACACCAAAGGCAGTTGTAAGTGTGCTGCATGGCAAGTACAGTTCTAACACTCACCCTACTTTAATCCTTGTTTGTTCAACTGTGTTGATTACAATTACTACAACACAAATAGCTAGCAGAAGACTAAAGACTGCATCTCTTATTGCAAGGCTTTCATCCTATTGGTATTAAGAGGGACTGCATCGTAAAGTAGGGGGAGCTCCCTAGTAATTATATTGCACTGTACTGATAACTTTGCATTCCTGTGGTTACCTAGGCGTGCTGGAAGTGGGAAGGTGCCCAGAGTTGAGGTGTTGTCACACTGAGCACTGGTCCTACTTGGAGATATGCATGCAAGGGGTCAATGAGGGAAGTTATATATTGTTAACAAATTGTGGATACTTATCACCCTGTCACATTATGTTAGTGTAGCAGTGTAGTTATTGTAATTACCTTTTCTACCAGTTTCAGTAAAATCATATTCTGGTTACCGTATATACTCGAGTCAAGCACTTTTCTGCAGCAAAAAATGTCATTTTCCGAACCGACTTTGGGGCCCTGTATCTCAGGGCCACTTGGTGCTAGGAACCCCAAATTTGGTGTGCAAACCCAGTGGCACTGGTACTATAACATATCTAAAGATGGAGTTCCTAGCACCAAGTGGCCCCAAGATACGGGGCCCCAAATCCGGTTCAGAAAATGTCATTCTCTGCTATAGAAAAGTGCTTGACATTTTCTGAACCGATTTTTGGGGCCCTGTATCTCGGGGCCACTTGGTGCTAGATACCCCAGCTTTGGATATTTTATGGTGCTAATTCCACTGGATGTGCACACCAAATTTGGAGTTCTTAGTACTAAGTGGCCCCAAGATACGGGGCCCCAAATTCATTCAACTGTGTCCATCTGCAGCAATGTCATTTTGGGACCCCTTGGGTTCAGAGACCCCAAATTTTGGTTGCAGCTAGGGGGCATCTAGGAACCCGTAACTACCGAGTTTGAAGTTCAGGGGACCTATGGCTGCAAATGGGCACAGTGAGGCATGCAAATGGGCGCAGTGAGGCTGCAAATGGGCATTGTTGACCCTCTTTTCCACTTACAGTAGCTGTGCATTTCTCACCCTCGTCTTATACTCGGGTCAATACGTTTTTCCCATTTTTTGTGGTAAATTAGGGCCTTGACTTATACTCGGATCGACTTATACTTGAGTACATACGGTAATTGCAATTGGTGTGAAATGTTGTCCATTACCCTACAGGTGGAGCAACGGATACCCAGGTAAAGGTACAGCATTGGTACATTGCTATTATGGGATTGTCCTGTGTTGTTTAGCTTCACACCAACACTACACCACAGCTGTGTCAAGGGGGTTGAGCCAATTCATTGGGGGTGGAAAAGCAGAGTACAGACCCGATCAAAAATCAGCAGCTCCTTCGGGGGGTAAGTGCTACACGCACAATGCAGGGAGTCAGGCAGGGGATCAGCTCACAGATCCCCTTTTAATCGGAATGGAGGTTTCCCCATGTGAAAGGGCCCTTTGCCACCCCGGTCACACCAAACATTACATTGAAATCGTGCTACTTCACTTGAAGTATCACGATTTCAAAGTAGTACTATTTCAAGTGCTACTTGGAAGACATCTGTGATTTCATACACAGATGTCTATGCAAGTCGTACCTGAACTGGCAAAAAGTAATGCAAGAACTACTTTCAAAATGGGTGCGGCTCTGATGGAGTTGCACCGATTTGACGGCTTCCATTGCGGACAAAAGGAAAACTATGAAACTATCAAATTGCATGACAAGTCACACCGGTGTGACCGGGGGCTTATGCAGACCTCTCTAGTGACGAATTAAAAAGATTCAATGTATCTTTCTCCTCACAGAGGAGAAAAAAAGTACAGGGGTGAATTCTCACTGTGATTGGCTATTACAGTGATTGTGTGATTCGGTGCTGGTCTTACCTTAACTCTCAATAGTTACTCTAAGACCAGGAGTTAATTGGTGATTGGTGACTTACTTCTTGCTGGGGGCAGCGTGTATCTGCACAACGACATATACACCAATCAGCTATAACTTTACGACCACTGACAGGTTAAGTGAATACTATTGATTATCTCATTACAATGGAATCTGAAAGTGAGTAATATATATTAGGCAGAAAGTAAACATGTTGTTCTTGAAGTTAATGTGTTGAAAGCAGAAAAAAATGAGTATTACAGTTTGTTGTATATGGGGCTGTGTACCCAGACCGGTCAGGGTGCCCATGCGGACCCGTGTCCACAAACAAAAGTGCCTACAAAGTAGGGTTGCCACCTCATCCCTTTAAAACCGAACACATATTAATTACACAGGTTGTATGGATGATTAAGGTCGTGATTAAACTCACTTGGTGTCTTATCTGAATTAAATTAGCCTCAGAACCTGTGTAACTCATATGTGTTCTGGTTTAAAGGGACTGAGGTGGCAACCCTACTACCCTGTTTCCCTGAAAATAAGACCTAGCGTGATTGTCAGTGATGGCTGCAATATAAGCCCTACCCCCCAAATAAGCCCTAGTTAAAGTCCTTGTAGGTCTTATTTTCAGGGTAGGGCTTATTTTCGGGGAAAAAGGGTAGGGCTTATATGGGGGGTAGGGCGTATATTGCAGCCATCACTGACAATCACGCTAGGTCTTATTTTCGGGGAAACAGGGTACAATGGTCACATGATCATCAGAACTGGACCACAAAGCAGTGGAAGAAGGTGGCCTGGTCTGATGAATTACATTTTCTTTTACATCATGTGGATGTAAAAAGAGATGGCACCAGGAAGCAGTATGAGAAGAAGGCAAGCCAGTGGAGGCAGTTTGATGCTTTGGGAAATGTTCTGCTTGGAAACCTTTGATCCTGCCATTCATGTGGTTGTTTCTTAACACATACTATCTATCAAAACATTGTTGCTGACCAAGTACACCCCCTTCATGGAAAGGATAATGCACCCTGCTATACTGCAAAAATGGTTAAGAAAATTTTGGGGGTCACAAGAACAAGTTTGAGGTGTTCACTTGGCCACAAAATTCTCCAGATCTCAATCTAATCGAGCATTTGTGGGATGTGCTGCAAAAACAAGTCAGATCCATGGAGGCCCCACCTCGCAACTTACAGGACTTAAAGGATCTGCTACTGATGGCTTGCTGCTAGATACTAAAGCATACCTTCAGAGGTCTAGTGGAATCCATGTCTCGAAGGGTCAGGGCTGTTTTGGCAGCAAAAGGGGACCTGCTCAATATTAGAGGGGTGGTAATAAAGTTGGCTGATCAGTGTATGTTGCGCCATGCATATACTGTATGTGTTACACTGTCATTAGGGGTGCTGTCACTTGACGACACCCCTGACAAACCCAGACAGCACCCCAGGGTGCCAAGACACACTGGTTGAGAAAGTCTGCCATAGGTAATGTGTAGATTTTAATTTTGCATTGAATATATGCAAAACTGTGTTTCTTATTTTTATTCTTTTTTTCACCTCCTACATCTACTTGGACTCGGTGAGTATTACACTTGCTGCTGATTAAACAGAGGAGGCCACTTAGGATTATGGAGCAATAGATGAGAGGAACAATGAGAGGTCGCATGACCCATTTATTGCTGATGTTAAGCGATGTTAAGCGATCACACAACCATTTGTATTCTTTGCTTCTGTACATCATCCAGAATCTGGCCAGCAAATGATAATAATGGGTATACTTAGCAGAGGGCTACAATTAGCAAAATATGTCATTTTAAATTAAACGTGCCTAACAGGTACATCCGATTGTCATTATTTAATAACATAATGTAAAAAGAAATTATATTCAGTGACCCATGGTAAATGACAACAAATTAGATAGATTTGATCAGTTTAGTGTTATTCAAGTAATGAAAGATGGTATCTGGATGTTTCAGCTTAACTTTCATTGACTGAACCTTGTATTTCACCTTGAGGGGAAACCAGAAGTCTGAGAACTGCTGCCTTGTCAACCTATTGGCATCAAACATCGTTACCTTTGACCCCTGACACTCACCAGAAAGGTAAATCAAAAAGTGTTGCGCTAAATGGTACATCAATACACATATACTGTATAGGTGAATATATAAATAAAATATCGTTAGTGTCCATACAAAATATTCAAAATCCATGTGACATACTGTATATGCAAAAGTGCTTAATTACTGATGAAACAATATAAACAACTAATTAAATAATCAAAAATACACCAAAATTATTTCAATCCCATGTAATATACATGCAATAAAGTGCTAATGTGCTAATAATATATTTCATTGTGTCCCATGTGAACATTACGTGCTCAATAGGCAAAATAGAAATGGATTGAATTCTTGTGTTGCATGCTCCAAACTTAATAATAGGTGCCAACACTCTCATGCTCCCCCCTATGTGATTATCCTGACCTCGGGGCATGTGACCGCACAATTAAGTTTGGTCTATACACGCAGTTGAACCACCCCTGGGCTCTGTGTTAGGTGGACTTTGCAGGTTCCTGGATTGTTTTGAACATGTATCCACCAGTAGAGCAGAGCACAAAACACACTGCAAAAGTGGGCATCAAGGGTTAATAATGATATCCACAAATCTGCAGCGCTCCTTCATCACAGACAGTGCCATTCAATGAACGCACACAGTGCCTGAACTATAGATCTACAGTTCAGGCACTGTGTGCGTTCATTGTATGTTCATTGTATTGTGTGGACGTAAACACGGGCATGTGCGGGAAGATCTTAGCAGCTCCTCCATCTCTTGGCCCATCATTAATTTTGACAGGATAGTTGCATGGAACACCTCTCATTCCCTCAGGACATAAAAATTACCTGGTTCTCTGATGTATGGGTCCATGCCCTGTGTGAATGAACCTTTATGCTTGTTTAATCTACAGGGCATGTAAAAGACAGAATTGCTTACCTGATGCCTTTATATTGCCAGCGTCCCTCCCTGCCATATGACCAGTCCTGCAAAGTCCCACCATCCCTATGGACATCATCATGTGCAATGCAGCACCAGTGGTCCTGCAAGGTATGTGAGGATGTCAAGAGTCCATGTACATTTGGTGGCTGGGGCAGAAGTATATGTAGCACCCTGGGGTTTAGTCAGGGGGCTCCTCACTAAATTCCTTGTCAGAATTAGCTACTGCAGTTACTTGCTAGAGATCCATTGATTTTTTTCCCTAAGTTTGGCCTTGTTGCACTTTTCTCTTCTACCACTAGGTGGTGGGGAACTTGTGGTACTAGATATGAGAAGGGCAACCCAAGGTCAGGTTATGGGTATATGGGGTATCTCAGCCAATGGGCAGGGGTTTTCTTGAATCCCTTGGAGATTGC
Organism: Lithobates clamitans; assembly: GCA_037952925.1. NCBI lineage: Eukaryota > Metazoa > Chordata > Amphibia > Anura > Ranidae > Lithobates > Lithobates clamitans. The sequence continues at coordinate 1,743,058 of JBBGZY010000725.1, read as the reverse complement.
TGGGAGAACCTATATATTCGGGTGAGGTCAGGTGATCTCTGTTCTGTGCCACCCGGACCGCTGTCTGGGTGGACGTGTATCGCACGCCCGGGCTGCTAGGCTGGAAATTGGGCCTATCCCGGGGGCATCTGGCTGCAAGGCTGTGTGAGGTCCTATCCAGAAGTAAGAGGGCAGCGCAGGTTGGGATTGCGGCTTGCAGTCCAACCAAAAGTGATGATTCTGCCAGCCGGAGAACTTGTCGTGGTCAGAGGTAGAAGGGAAGCTGTCGCCACTAAGAGCCCAAGCGCCTTTACCAGGGACCACAGTGAGTAACTGAAGCAAGTACCAGAGCAAAATTCTCACCGAACGGGCATGGTGGAGAATCGGGAAACTTCAGGCGGTGATCAAGTCAGGGACCCAGCCAGTGGAGATGACGCTTGCAGAACAGCCTTGTGTGTCAAGTCAGGGACCGAGCCGGTTGGCAGGAGTGAAGCTTGAAGAGTATCTGGAGTGCCAAGCTAGGGATCCAGCAGGGAAGCGTGGGTGACGCTTGAGGGAGATACCACCGTAAAAAGCTTGAGGAGCTCACGGGATTCAGAGTCAGTGAATCAGAGAGTTCAGTGAGAGACCAGGAGCTCAAGGGTCTGAAGAGCTACAAGTAGATGTTGTAGCGAAGCTGAAAGAACTGTTGAACTATGTGTTAGAAACTGTTAAGTAATGTTGCCATAGGGGACAACAATCTTGCACGTGCAGAAGTGGCACCTTGCTGGGGATTTTCCCTGTACAGCTGTCCTCCTATTGAAGTCTCGAAGTCTGCCCTAACCCTCTTTCCCTTCAAAATATAAAAAGGACTGTTAAAAGAAATAAAACCTCTTTTGCATCCAAGAAGTGTGTGGAGCCCAATGACTTTTGCCATCTTTGCACACACTATGCCTCACAATCCACTATATATTGAAGGATGGCAGCTGTCTTTGGCCTGGATAGTTCTCATTAGACTGGAAGAGGTTAAAGAATTTGCTACATGTAGAAAATCACCAGCTTCTTGGACAGCAAGGATTAGGGATTGTATTCCCTTGAGTTAAGCGTTGAGATTACATATTACATTTTTTTGAATAATCCCAGACTGGTTCTAGATTGGTTTCCTTAGATCAGCCTTTCTCAACCTTTTTAACACAGAGGAACCCTTGAAATAATGCTCCGGTCTCAGGGAACCCCTGCTAAAATTACTATATCTGCAACTCATGATACATTAGCGTGATGGTTATTGGGAAGAATGCTCCTTACATTTGTGGTGATTGGGAAGAATTACCTCCTTACAGATAGGTAAAAAGATCCTTGGTACCAGTGGAAACTTACAGTTGTGCTCATAAGTTTACATACCCTGGCAGAATGTATGATTTCTTGGCCATTTTTCAGAGAATATGAATGATTACACAAAAACATTTCTTTCACTCATGGTTAGTGTTTGGCTGAAGCCATTTATTATAAATCAACTGTGTTTACTATTTTTAAATAATAATGGCAACAGAAACTACCCAAATGACCCTGATCAAAAGTTTACATACCCTGGTGATTTTGGCCTGATAACATGCACACAAGTTGACACAAAGGGGTTTGCATGGCTATTAAAGGTAACCATCCTCACCTGTGATCTGTTTGCTTGTAATTAGTTTGTGTGTATAAAAGGTCAATGAGTTTCTGGACTCCTGACAGACCCTTGCATCTTTCATCCAGTGCTGCACTGACGTTTCTGGATTCTGTGTCATGCAAAAGAATTGTCAAAGAATCTGCGGGAAAAGGTAGTTATCCAAAGAATTGGGAATGACAATCAGCAGTGTTCAAACTCTAATCAAGAAGTGGAAAATGAGGGGTTCTGTTGAAACCAAACCACGGTCAGGTAGACCAACTAAAATTTCAGCCACAACTGCAAGGAAAATTGTTCGGGATGCAAAGAAAAACCCACAAATAACTTCAGGTGAAATACAGGACTGTTTTAAGATGCACAATAAGGAAGCACTTGAAGAAAGATGGGCTGCATGGTCGAGTCGCCAGAAGAAAGCCATTACTACGCAAATGCCTCAAAGTATTCCGCTTACAATATGCCAAACAGCACAGAGACAAGCCTCAAACCTTCTGGCACAAAGTCATTTGGAGTGATGAGACCAAAATTGAGCTTTTTGGCCACAACCATAAAGGCTACATTTGGAGAGGAGTAAACAAGGCTTATGATGAATGGTACACCATTCCTACTGTGAAACACGGAGGTGGATCGCTGATGTTTTGGGGATGAGTGAGCTACAAAGGCACAGGAAATTTGGTCAAAATTGATGGCAAGATGAATGCAGTATGTTATCAAAAAATACTGGAGGAACATTTGCATTCATCAGCCAGGAAGCATGGGATGTACTTGGACATTTCAGCATAACAATGATCCAAAACACAAGGCCAAGTCAACCTGTCATTGCCTACAGCAGAATAAAGTGAAGGTTCTGGAGTGGCCATCTAAGTCTCCTGACCTCAATATCTTGGGAGATCTCAAACGTGCAGTTTATGCAAGACAGCCGAAGAATTTACAGAAACTGGAGGCTTTTTGCCAAGAGGAATGGGCAGCTTTACCATCTGAGAAGATAAAGAGCCTCATCCAAAATACCACAAAACTCCCAGTGTGAACTCCCAATGTGACACAGGGTAACTACAATATAAGTGAGCCAAAATTATTCAAGTTTTAGCTCAAACTCTCACTTGCATGAGAATTCTATTGTGAATTTGAGAACATTCAGCCAGCCGGTTACTCATGGTCTTTTTGCCAGCCACAAAGGTTATTTCAAATATTGCAGCAAACAATGGATTTATCAGCCGTTTTCCAGGAATAATCTCAATTTGAAGCTTGTTTTACACTCTGTTTAGCACATAGTGAATGAAACACAATGCACACTTGGCTGAAACATCCATTTCCAAGTAAAGAACTTTATTACCCGAATGATAGATGGGAATTGTGTAACACCATGCAGGGAGACTGCTGAACACACCGCCAGCAAATTGTTCTCTTTCATCTAAGGCAAGCTTTAAAAAATCTACCTATTAGAAAAGCCACACAAATAATTTACAGGTAACACATCTAAGCAGCAACTGGACTCAGAAATAAAAGCCGGCCTTTGTGAAAAGGCAGTAACAGGAAAAAAAAAGCAATTAGGATCTCTTTGTGACAATTGAACTTTTCCCTGGACCAATAACTGTGCTAAAACAGTTCACGCTAAAACAGTTTTTACTGCTATCTTAGTAGCGCAGTCTACATCCCTTGGGAACAAATAAAAGGAAAAAACTAACTAAATAAGAGAATAATGGGGATTACAATTTTTTTTTCTGAATAGCAGGCTAAATATACCCATGCATGTTATAATTACATAAGGAGAGTAGAGCCTTCTAAAAACAGGCACCACTGTCATGTTTCTATCAAAAATCCCTAAAATAAAAGTTGAATTCTTTATTTTAAAATAGTGGGGAAAAGCCATAAGTACCATGGCCAACTGTATAGTATATCAAGAATTGATGGTTTATAGTACAGAATACAGCCCAATATTATACTGTGGGCCCATTTATTCCAGACTGCATGCAGGCATGTTGGGCATCATCCGTGCAGTTTATGGGTTCTATGAAGTAGGGCTTGAGGAGCAAATTATTAATGTACCAGACAGCATGGGGTGGATTTACTAAAGGCAAATAGACAGTGCACTTTGAACGTGTAGTTGCATTCTGCAAGCGCAGTTGCTCCAGAGCTTAGTAAATGAGGTAAAGCTTCAATTTGCAAAGAATACCCAATCACATGCAAGGAAAATTTAAAAAAAGGATTTTTGCTTGCACATGATTGGATGATGGAAGTCAGCAGAGCTTCCTCTCATTTACTAAGCTCTGGAGCAACTGCTCTTCAAAGTGCACAGTCATTTTTGCCTTTAGTAAATCGACCCCATTATGGTGAAGATAGACAAAAAGAAACAAAAAGCAAGTGGCGGTGCATCCATTAAGGACCCACAGGCGCAGCACCCTCTCTCCAGCCACCCCCTCTATGTAGAATAGATAGATTGATGCATAGCATCAATCTATCCATGGCCGCCGCCACCACCCCCTATTCAGGCGCCCGGCCCCTTTAAGTAAGCTGGGCGCCTGAATTAAAACGGCGGAGGTGTTTTTTTGAAGCACCTGATTAGAGGTGGACTCGGAGTGCAGATCATTGCGCTAGGAGCCCGCCCAGGTGTGTTGGAAAAGCAAATGTATATTTGCTTTTCTAACACTGAACCGCCTCTCCTCCAATCAGATAGCTCGGGTCTGATACCCGTCACCTGATTGTCAGAAAGGACAGGTGCTGCTTTTGGACACCTAGCAGGAAGCAGAAAGATGAGACACACGGAGGACACAGCTCGTCGCTGCCTGTCCTGTCACCAAGATGGGGGAAGTGTCGGTTAGACCGCATGCGGGGCGGGGGTCACAGTGGCTGCTTTTGATGGGCACAGTCTTAAAACAAAAAGGTATCTAGTGTACATGTCTCACACCCATCACAAATCCCCAAAACAGGAGTTTCATCTCATTTTAAGAAAGTCATTGTTTGTAATGCATCAATACATGAGGTGCACCGAATTGAAATTTTGGTGCCGAAACCAAAAATTCAGGATACACTTGGCCGAAACTGAAACCAAAAATGACAGTAAAAAAAAAAAAAATTATATATATACTGTATTTATTGGCATATAACACTCACTTTTTCACCATGAAAATTGGGTGCAAATAGCGCGTGCGTGTTATACGCCAATACTTCAATTTTAGCTGCCTTGGAGGGGACAGGGAGGGGGGCGAGACGAGCGCTGTCAGATTACATACAGTGAGAATCTCCTGTTTACTTGGTGGCCTCTGTAATAGGAAGTCCCGTCTCCTGGGCCACCATTGTACCACTGTTCTGTCTATCATAGGAGATTCTCACTGTACGTAATCTGTCGGTGCTCGACCCACCCCCTCCCTGTCCACTCTAGGTTGCAGATGGGCATCGATCAGGCTGCACTGATGGCAATGGTGAGGCTGCATTGATGTGGACTGATGAGGCTGCATTGATGGCACTTGTGAGGCTGCAGATGGGCATTGATCAGGCTGCATTGATGGCAATGGTGAGGCTGCAGATGGGCACTGACCCAAAGTTCCTTATTTAAAATTAAAGTTTTTTTCCTGAAACTTCCCTCTTAAAATGAATGTGCATGTTATAACGACGACAAATACGGTGTGTATATATATATATATATATATATATATATATATATATATATATATATATATATATATATATAAAATATACACACACACACACATATATATAAATTGTATTATACTCCACTTTTAATATTAATTTAAATGAATATGCATGCATGTATTGTGGGCTGTTACTGGCACCTTTAGTGCAAGAAAAGCTCAGGAAAAATGCATCCCTTTAAACTCTATGTATGTCTTCACACTGATCCGTTGCGCTTCCGTTGTGGTGTTAAAAATCTTGCTGCATTTTTGGTCATTTAAAAAAACACACCAGCCTGTTGAAATGCATTGAAAATGAAGCAAGAACGCATCAATAACACACCTGTGTAACATTATTGATGCGGTTTTTGAGTCACATGACCTGAAAAAAAACACACCATAACCACAGTAAAATCATGGTAAATTGCAGTAAAATCACATGCGTTTTCGCCACCATTAGCAGCACCTTTTCTTTATTGGCAGAATGCCTGATATGTTTCTGCTGTCGAATTTCTGGTGCATCTCTAGCCAATACAATGCATTGATGATGGCTAACAAGTCTAAAACAGCTTAATGCAGTTTGAAATAAGTGGCTATAAAATAATAGGAGTTCAGTCCTGGAATCTAGTGGTTCTGGGTGTACAGCTGGCCCAGAAACATATAAGGTTAGCTCACCTTAAATGAAATTTTCCCCCCAAAAATTCAATGCATTACAGCATTCATATATAGTCCTCTGTTTTATAAAAGAATTCTTACTTTTCAAGCTGCTTATTCTGTTGCCATCCCCTCTTCATCCTGCAGATGGCAGGCTGTACAGAGCGTTGGATGCTTAGCCCCACCCACAGTCTGCTCTCTCGCAGCTGAGCATTCTGTGAGAGTGAAAGAGTAGCAAGATGTAACTCGCTTAAGGGGCCGATGTATAGCTACGACGGTTCGCGGGAACATGCCAACCTGCCGCAGTATAATGACGGTGGCTGGTCGGCAAGCGGTTAAGGTTAAACCTCTTTTCTTCTAAATTTAATGAGTGGCCACAAGTCTTGTTAAACTCCTTTCTGCGAAAAAGTTTTATCCCTATTGTGGGGTCACCAGTATGGTATTTATATATTGAAATCATATCCCCTCTCAAGCGTCTCTTCTCCAGAGAGAATAAGTTCAGTGCTCGCAACCTTTCCTCATAACTAAGATCCTCCAGACCCTTTATTAGCTTTGTTGCCCTTCTTTGTACTCGCTCCATTTCCAGTACATCCTTCCTGAGGACTGGTGCCCAGAACTGGACAGCATACTCTAGGTGCGGCCGGACCAGAGTCTTGTAGAGCAGGAGAATTATTGTTTTATCTCTTGCGTTGATCCCCCTTTTAATGCATGCCAATATTCTGTTTGCTTTATTAGCAGCAGCTTGGCATTGCATGCCATTGCTGAGCCGATCATCTACTAGGACCCCCAGGTCCTTTTCCATCCTAGATTCCCCCAGAGGTTCTCCCCCCAGTGTATAGATTGCATTCATATTTTTGCCACCCAAATGCATTATTTTAAATTTTTCTACATTAAACCTCATTTGCCATGTAGTTGCCCACCCCATTAATTTGTTCAGATCTTCTTGCAAGATTTCCACATCCTGCGGAGAAGTTATTGCCCTGCTTAGCTTAGTATCGTCCGCAAATACAGAGATTGAACTGTTTACCCCATCCTCCAGGTCGTTTATGAACAAATTAAATAGGATTGGTCCCAGCATAGAACCCTGGGGGACCCCACTACTCCCCACCCCTGACCATTCCGAGTACTCCCCATTTATCACCACCCTCTGAACACGCCCTTGTAGCCAGTTTTCAATCCATGTACTCACCCTATGGTCCATGCCAACGGACCTTATTTTGTACAGTAAATGTTTATGGGGAACTGTGTCAAATGCTTTTGCAAAATCCAGATACACCACGTCTACAGACCTTCCTTTATCTAGATGGCAACTCACCTCCTCATAGAAGGTTAATAGATTGGTTTGGCAAGAACGATTCTTCATGAATCCATGCTGATTACTGCTAATGATATCATTCTTATTACTAAAATCTTGTATATAGTCCCTTATCATCCCCTCCAAGAGTTTACATACTATTGATGTTAGGCTAACTGGTCTGTAATTCCCAGGGATGTATTTTGGGCCCTTTTTAAATATTGGTGCTACATTCTACTGTATTAGAATGCCCCCACCTTTGGACTGCAGCATTGTCATCCTGGAAGGGGAGAGGAGTATTAAACGTACTAGGAGATTTAAATTACACTAACGAATTGAAGCTAAACTCCAGCGAACACTCCAGATAATCAGTTACAGACCTTTTGGGATAAAGGTTTTAAATAAAAAAAAAAAAGCTGATCATTTCTAAGCACCCCTGCCAGTAGTAAATAATTAGTCCCATGCCTGTAAACTGATACATTCTGCTGGAGAGCTTGTTCTTTTAAAAAACAACAGACTTATTGGCCAGATCACCAGATGAAAATCGAAGAAAGAAATCTGTAAAAAGAAAACGAGTGCAGCCAAAACATCTAAGAATTGGTAAGCTTCAATATAATAAATGTTTGCCTTTGTGTTTAATACTGCTTTAACCCTTTCGTTGCCAGGTCCGTGCAGTGTACGGACCTGACAGCGGTGATTTTGTGTAACTATGACAAGCAAGCTCCACACATCCCCCCCCCGCACGCACCCCCTGCAAGGTGGGCTTCTCTCGTCCATCTGCAGGCCTGGGACTAACATATCCGGGTAGGGGGGTGGGAGCTTATTGGATTCACGTCTTCTCTCCTACTCCCCTTTATTGCTGACCCGGAAAGCTCCATCATCTAGACCCTGGATGTCTTCTTAAGGAGAACTTGTCACCAAAACAATCATCACATAGGGGACTTTTTGTCTCCTATGTGATGAAAAAAAAAAAAAGTTAACTAAAAAAAAAAAGTAACACCCAAGCATATAAAATCCCCCCCCAAATAAACCTTTCAGGCCCTCCTACCCCCACATATACGCACATACAACCATAAACACACACATGTCGGGGGCGCCTAGGCATTATAATGTTGATTGCGATACACATGTTACATTTTGCCTCGCAGTGAGAACAATAATTCTACCTCCAGACCTCCTCTATAATGCTAAATTGATGACCTATTGGGGGCTTTTAAAGCATTGCCTATGGGAAATATAGGGTACTGGAGTTTGCCGCCATTTCACAGGCGGATGCAAATTTAAGGTTTGACATGTTGGGTATCTATGTACTCGGTGTATGCCCTAAAATCAACTAATAGTGTATTTTTTACCTTTATGGTAATATCACGTAAAATAAAATAAAAAACTACCACTATTTTATTCTTTAGGGCAGTGGTTCTCAAGCTCAGTCCTCAAGTACCCCCAACAGGCCATGTTTGCAGGTTTTCCTTTATCTTGCACAGATGCTTTTAATGGTTTGATATTTTGGACAGCTATTTTATCTAAGAGAAATTCCCAAAACTGTTGGGGGTACTTGAGGACAGGGTTGAGAACCACTTCTCTAGGGTGTCTACTTTCAGAAAATAGATAATGTTTTGGTGGTTTTATGTAAACTTCAGTCCTAAAATAATTTTAAAAAATGTGTGCAAAAATGCATAAATGGCTCTGGCAGCAAAATTATTAATGTAATAAGGATGCTGTACTGCAGAGATTTTTATTTATTTTTTAACTGTCATTTAAGGGGAACTAACTCTTTAAAGGAATGGTTAGAATGGCCCTTACCTGTCTCACTTCCTTCCTTTTGATATACATATTGCCTGCTTTAAGATACATAATTGCCTCTTAGAGAAACAATCATAATACAGATTATATAAACAATTGTTTTTAATAGATCATTTAGATAAATCATATTTTTGATCGATAGTTTGTTAATTGCAAAGTACGGAACAATACCATGTATGCTGCATCAGTCGATATTTTGTCAATGAGGAATTGATTGTTTGCAATGATTCTTACTTAGATCAATAACAAATTGCTACATGAATGTCCACCATTATCGCTGGAAATACCCTTCATGTATATAGACCATGACCCAGCCCCCTTGCAAAATTGCATCTGATCTTGCGCTTGTGATCTCACATCTGATGAGTGATGATAGGACAGAAATGGCTAAAAAAACGAGAAAAAAAACAAAAAACTTGTCAGTGTTTAACCATTCCCTACCAGTGATGAGCTAGGCTCAGTCCAGACTCATTGTAACCCAAGTTTGCCGGAACCCTTTGGAAGATGTCATATAATTAATCGCATCCCTGCTGGCCCAATCAGCCCGATCATGCATTCTGTGTCCCACAGCTGCACATTCACAAAGGGGCGGCTTGTGACATTGATGACCTAATGTGGTCACAAGTCCATCCCTGCCCCTTTGTGTATGCACAGCTGCTGGGCACAGAATGCATTGGCCCCAGCTGATTGGGCCAGCAGTGATGCGATCATGCGACAGCTTCTCACGGGTTCTTCCAAACTGGATTCAGACCGAACCCAGCTCATTCCTGTTCCCTACTCTATCCAGATGGAAGAAAAAAAGCTTTGGCTTTAGATAAACTTTAAGGGCTCATTCAGACAGCATAGTGTGCTTTTTGGTAGGGGGGAAATTACACTTTAAAAATCATCCACAGCCTATGAAGAAAAACCTGTCGCCTGCCATCATACTGCAGAATGCGTCATCTCTCTGCATAGGTCCAGAACACCTCCTGTTGATCCAGAACTCTCCAATCAGCAAGAAGCATGAGCTATGCTCACTGCAGCTATAGGCCAGATACAGTGGGGGGGGGGGGGTGTCGGACCTCTGCAATTAGAGCACTGCTTCCCCCTAGAATACAAAGGTCCCACTCTGCATTTGTTAGCATGGGGCGGGCTTTTCTTTTTAGGCTGTAGCTGCTTAGAAAGAAAGCAAACTATAAGACATTACAGTGAAGTTCTGCCCCACCCCCCTCCAAAAATTAAAAGTCAGCAGCTACAGTATGAATATTAGGACACTTACCTGCCCTGGAATCCAGCGATGTTGCCCCCCCTCCGCCAATGTTTCCATCGGCTGTCGGGTGCTGCCGCCTCCATTGCCAGTAAGAAAACCCTACTGCGCATACGTGAACCATGATGCGCTCTCTTACTGGCTCAGCAGAAGGAGGGGGCTGAACTTCTGACGTACCTCGCCGCGGTGAGGTCCGACTGAAGTGGGGACAGGGTACCTGTCAGAAACAGGTACCTGTCCCCCCCCCCCCCCGAAAGGTGCCAAATGTGGCACTGGAGGGGGGGGAGAAATCAGATAAGTGGAAGTTCCACTTTTGCATGGAACTCCACTTTAAGGTAGAATTCCAGGACAAACTTAAAGTGGGGTTCCACCCAAAAAAAAAAAAAACTACATGAAAAATTTAAAAAAAAAATACAAAAAAACATTTGGATATATATATTTTTTTTTTACTTACCAGTTGCTAGGTGGTCCCTCGTAGTCTGCCTCTTCCAGTGCCTGGGTTGGTGACATCACTTCCCCCTCGGCACAGGAAGGGCTCAGCTCTGCTCCCTCCCTCCTGTCAATCATCTGGGACCCATTACAGGTCCCAGGTGACTGAGCGGCCAATCACGGTGCGCGGCACCGCTCGCGCATGCGTAGTGGGTGTCAGGCTGTGAAGCCACAGCCCGGCGCCCACAGTTGCAATGCCGGTGCCGCTGAATGGAGGGGGGAGACGAGCGGGGCTTCGATCGGCCATATCGCTGGAACCTGGACAGGTAAGTGTCCAATTAAAAGTCAGCAGCTGCAGTATTTGTAGCTGCTGACTTTTAATTTTTTTTTTTTACTGGACCTCGGATGGAACTCCTCTTTAACTACTCTTAAAAATGCTGCCTCCCCTCTCCTAACATCTATTCTTACTAAGCTGTGTAAGAAAGATACTTATCTATATTCAGGTGCTTTGATGCTCTTGGAATGTATTTTGCTGATTTAAACTAATAGTTCAGTTGGGCTTTAAAGTGGTTCTTCAGTCATTTCTTTAAAAATATAAAAGTCAGCAGCTACAAATACTGTAGCTACTGACTTTTAATAAAAGGTCACTTACCTTTCCAAAGATCCAGTGCCATCCTCACCCGGGTCAGTTTCTTCAACAGTCTTTGGTCCCCAGCACTGGCATATTAACTGTAGGCAGCCAGCTATGATTCCCTGCAGCTTTACAGCTGGCTGCCCATGGCGCATATGCGAGCTGCAATGCACTTTTTGAATAGTCCCGCAGCCTTCTGGGACCTATGGCATGTCCCAGAAGGTTGGGGTGGGGGAGAGAACTTCTGCTTGGATTGGCTAGGGGATCTGAGCGGTAGTGGGAACACGTACCTATCAAAATGATATGTTCCAAATATGGCAGAGCAGGGGGGGGCTGAACTTCCCTTTTGGATGAAGTTCTGCTTTAAAGTGGAACTTCACCCAAAAGTGGAAGTTGCACTTGTCTGCCTCTGCCCCCCCATTTAGAGTCTTGACAGCGACCCACTCCTACTTCTAATCAGATCCTGCAGTGATCCACGCGGAAGTTCAGTCTCCCCCTCCTTCCCTCTCAGCCTCATGGGACACATCAGGTCCCAGAAAGCTGCAGGACCATTCACAAGGAGCAGCACAGCTCGCACATGCGCAGTGGGAATCTGGCTGTGAAGCCATAAGCAATCACAGCCGGCTTCCCATAAGAAACATACCTGCGCCTGGACCTGAAGATGGCTAAAGAGCCGGCACAGGTGAGGACAGCGCTGGATCCCTGGACAGGTAAGTGTCCTATCATTAAAAGTTGGCAGCTCCAAGGTTTGCAGCTGCTGACTTTTAATTTTTTATTTCTAGGGTGAAGTTCTGCTTTAACCCCCCCCCCCCCCGCCCCCGCCCGCACTATAGCCAAAAGACGGCTTCAGCATGGGCTCACATTGCCAGGAGTATGTCTATGGATGTGATCACACTATCCCCTTCAGCAGGCATCGGCACGTATCTGTGATCGCTGTGTTCTTCGGACATAGCTGATTGCAGATCAGGGTAAAGAGCCAATCACAGCAGCTCTTTAATATGTGACCAGCTGTGTCCAATCACAGCTGATCACAATGTAAACAGTATTTGTTGGTTATCAGTAGTCCTCTCATGCTGACCGTGCGTGAGGAGAGAAGAACTGATAACCAGCAAATCCACACAAGGGGCATCTAGACTGATAATCAGTGCACTGATCATCAGTGTTTTGATCATCAGTGCAGCCCCAACAGTGCCCATCAGTGCTGCCAGTGGCCACCAGTGATGTTGATCAGTGCAGCCTCATCAGTCCCCCTTCACCAGTGCCCATCAGTGCAGCCTATTAGTGCAGCCTCATCAGTGCCCCTTCACCAGTGCCCATCAGTGCAGCCTATTAGTGCAGCCTCATCAGTGCCCCTTCACCAGTGCCCATCAGTGCAGCCTATTAGTGCAGCGTCATCAGTGCCCCTTCACCAGTGCTCCTTCACCAGTGTCCATCAGTGCAGCCTATTAGTGCAGCCTCATCAGTGCCCCTTCACCAGTGCCCATCAGTGCAGCCTATTAGTGCAGCGTCATCAGTGCCCCTTCACCAGTGCTCCTTCACCAGTGTCCATCAGTGCAGCCTATTAGTGCAGCCTCATCAGTGCCCCTTCACCAGTGCCCATCAGTGCAGCCTATTAGTGGAGCCTCATCAGTGCCCCTTCACCAGTGCTCCTTCACCAGTGCCCATCAGTGCAGCCTATTAGTGCAGCCTCATCAGTGCCCCTTCACCAGTGCCCATCAGTGCAGCCTATTAGTGCAGCCTCATCAGTGCCCCTTCACCAGTGCCCATCAGTGCAGCCTATTAGTGCAGCCTCATCAGTGCCCCTTCACCAGTGCTCCTTCACCAGTGCCCATCAGTGCAGCCTATTAGTGCAGCCTCATCAGTGCCCCTTCACCAGTGCCCATCAGTGCAGCCTATTAGTGCAGCCTCATCAGTGCCCCTTCACCAGTGCCCATCAGTGCAGCCTATTAGTGCAGCCTCATCAGTGCCCCTTCACCAGTGCTCCTTCACCAGTGCCCATCAGTGCAGCCTATTAGTGCAGCCTCATCAGTGCCCCTTCACCAGTGCCCATCAGTGCAGCCTATTAGTGGAGCCTCATCAGTGCCCCTTCACCAGTGCTCCTTCACCAGTGCCCATCAGTGCAGCCTATTAGTGCAGCCTCATCAGTGCCCCTTCACCAGTGCCCATCAGTGCAGCCTATTAGTGCAGCCTCATCAGTGCCCCTTCACCAGTGCTCCTTCACCAGTGCCCATCAGTGCAGCCTATTAGTGCAGCCTCATCAACGCACATCAGTGAAGGCGAAAAATAACTTATTTCGAAAATTTTATAACAGAAACTTTTTTTTTTCTTCACAATTTTCAGGCTTTTTACATTTGTTTCGCAAAAAAAAAAAAAAAAACACACAGGGGTGAATAAATAACACCAAAAGAAAGCTCTATTTGTGTGAAAAAAATGATAAAAATTTTGTTTGTGCACAGTGTAGCATGACCGCGCAAATGTCATTCAAAGTGTGACAGTGCTGAAAGCTGAAAATTGGCCTGGGCAGGAAGTGCCCAGTAGGCAAGGAACTTCACTCATTTTGTCATCTTTCCATCTATTAAATCTTCTGCCCTTCTTGTTTTAACTTTGGATAGTACAACTTTTTTTTTTCTGCCAGTAAATACCTTATACAGCCCACTTCCTGTTTCTTGTCTGGTAAAAAGCCTAGGCTTATGACATCATACACAGCTCTCTCTCTCTCTTCTTTGCCAGGAAAGGGGGGGAGTCTTAAGAGGGCCAAGGAGAGCTGCAGAGCTGGAGGTGTGCCTCTGTGTAAATCCAGTAAGTGAACAGGCAGCAGCTTCAGCTGCCCACAGTTAAAATGGTTGCAGCCAGGCTCAGTGGAGGGAGATTTCTGCAGCTTATCTGGCAAGTACAGAATCACAGTATATATAAAATAATATGCAAAGTAGTTGGAGGGAAGCTTCAGAATGGCAAATACGTTTTTATTACAAATTATGTGATGCAGTTCCTCTTTAATTACTGACTTCTTTAAGTTTCTTTAGATTGTTACAAATCTGCAGTGCATTCAAATCTTCACAACCCCGAACGCTCATTTTCACTCCAATTCCTTGTCATCAATGAAAGTAAACAATGAATAAGAAACTCTGACACTTGAAATGCTTCGCCCCTCTGCCCAGACAGAGAGGAAATTACCATAAAGGGAAAATAAAAGAGGTTTGTTGTGGCTTGTCTAAATGTATGGCTGTAAAGGAATACATTAAACTGATATGAAAATGGAACTCAACACGGGGAAGAGAAGATTTAAAGGCATATTTGATTGTAATGAAATCTCCAAGTAAAATGTTTCCAGCTTTGAAAAACATGAGAGGCACCAAGAAAAAAAAAAAAAAATGCATGAAATTGAATTGGAATATCCTCAGCTTCCTCCATGTCACGGCTATCCCCTCTACGGCTTGCAGCAGTGTGATTACCCAGAGGTATTACACATGCCGGCTTTTCCCTTAGACCTCATCTCGTGAGGATCTTCTGTCTGTGTTTGATTCACCCACGTGTTCCCTAAGGCTATTGTCTCAGTTTTCTCTCCTTCAGGCACATAATTCTCCCTTGTGATGTCCCTCAGACGTTGCGTCCTATTTGCACTCTTCCCTACAGGCATTGTTTAGTGTGGTGTGTAACGCAAGCCCACCACCCCCTCCTTCCACCCCCCCCCCCATATGCTTCTGTCACATCTGAAAGACGCTTGCCTGTGTCGTGTTTTTTTTTTTTTTTGCTTCTTACCTTCCCCACATAAAGTGGTTCTGTTCCCGTATACTCCTCCACCACAAAGAACTGGTTCCACACCCAGCCACGCTTCACCCGACCAGACACCTCCAACGACAATCCCGTCTCCATGGAAACCATTCCCAAGAGCTCCGGGCTGCAGAATATCAGCACCACAGTCCAGGCTAAGCCTTGTGCAGCCATCCCAAGTCCACTGGATCCTTGGGGCCTCACATCACGCAGGGAGGATAAGTACGCCAACTGTCATATTGACGGGAAAGGATCAAGCTTCTTGTACTACTCATTCCTGGGGCATTCAGCTGGGACCTTGTCCAAGGGATCTCGAACACACCGGCTGGAGCAATAAAGTCCCAGGTTAGCCGAGGCTGCAGTTGCGTGCAGCTCGATGTAAAGGCATTGACTGAGTACGGTTTAAATGTCTTGGGAACTGCAGCCGTGTAATGTGATCAGGGCTCTAACAGGTGTATTGAGCTCTACCGGGTAGTCTACAACTACAGTTCTCTGATTCCACCGAAGAATAATCCGTAGAGCCACCGGTATGCTGCACTCTTCTGCTAAATCCTGTGTTGTCCTCAGGCATCCCTCGGTTTCTTGCAGCAGGGGAATGTTATAGACAAAATGCTGTACACAGTAGGCTTATTCCTGGGGTCCTCTCATGCTAATGAACTTATAAAGAAATAGGTGGGGGGGGGGGGATCAGAATCCAAAAACCAGCTGTGCTTCAAGCTTCCTTCTTATGCACACCCAAGATAAGCTCTTCTCCGTTGTCCTATACCGTACTTATATACAACCCTTCTTTGAGCATGCTTGACTATGTTCAAATAGATTTGGCTGTATAGGCAACACTTTGGTGTAATTAGGATATGCTAGAAGTGCATTAAACTGATAAGCACAGCTGGCGGAGGATATGCAAAAGATGTCAAACACTCTAAATGATACATGAGGTTAACGTAAAGAGCTTAGCCTGGCATCCCGGGAGGTTATATTGAGATAATATACCAAAATCCCATAGAGGGTAGAGCTGGGTATGGCAACGATGCTCTGAGCTGCGTTGTAATCCCACCAAAGTGTTAAAACCCATCCATACGTATATTGATGCTCAATCGTATAGTCATTAAATGGGTTCTGCTGATGTTAAGCGGTAGGAGCTGAATGTATAATGTTGTACACCACAAAACACACGTGGTTGACTATACTATCTATAGGGAATATAATGAGGTGGTGATCTGATAAACCTGATGCAAATATTATTGCACGGTATGCACTATCATACTTACAGCTTTAGTGCAAATATGAAAAAGGTGGCATTATAGGATTGTATTAAAAAAATCTCTGGTTTGGAATGGGATGTATAAGGCGCTAAATAAAAAATTATAGAAAAAAAAAACGTTGCAGTATATAGAAGTGTCCAAAGGATTGACAGATTACTAAGCATGAGCGCTGCGTGTTGCATCAGTAGTCACAACCTTATAATGAAGCATCCAGGCCTTCCAATTTAGATGCCGCTCTGACTGTGGCTCCTGAAGGCCATATTGAGTTCAGTGTCCAGAAAATGGCAAGCTTGTATCTCTCATCTTGACCCGAATGTAGGATACATCAAGACCTGTCCTTGGTGCTGAACGTGTCCTGGAGTGCAAAAGGGACCTAAACAGAGAAACAAAGACATTTATTTCTAGAACTAGAGATGTGTTTTTGCTCTTTTTTTGACAGTTATGACTGTTTTTATCACTTTACAAGAGGCAGCAAGTGAGAGAACTATGTCAGCGACCATTGCTGGACTCCTTATGTGAATGCCTAAGTGCCTCAGCTGCTTCTATCAGCAATAATTTGGGGTTCATTTACTATAACTGGAGAGTGCAAAACCTGGTGCAGCTGTGCATGGTAGCCAACCATCTTCTAACTTCAGTTTGTTCGTTCAGTTAAATATGTAAACCCAACATTTCCTATTCCTAATATGTGCCTGTTTTTATCATGTACTTGAAAAGTATGAAAAAGTATCCTGTTCTCTTTGTATTGCTTCCTCTGTGTGAAAGGTCTGGTGTGCCTTTCAGTCCCTCTGCTTTCCTATCAAAAACTGACCACACTAGGCATGAGAACACACTGTAGTCAGTTCTTTAGCAGACTTTTGCTGACATGCCCCCCCCCCCCATTTCCCCTCACAGTCAATCACTGGGAAGACCAGCATGCTTCTGTTTCTACTCCCCCTAGCTCTTATGCAGAACAGTGGGTATGTGATCACTTAGGCCCCTTTCACACGATCGGACCGTTCAGGTCTGCCTGTCAGTTTTGACAGGCAGACCTGAACGGGCGCTCCATGTTAGCCTATGGAGAGACAGATGTCAGCGGAGACATGTCCGCTGACATCCGACCCCGTCCGATCCGCTAAAGGCAGACGGATGGCCCTACGTCCGGATCCGTCACTGGCGGATCGGATCGGGTAAGATCTGATGAAAACGGACATGCTGTCCGTTTTCATCCGATCCCTTCATAGGCAGCAGCGGTGCCTGACAAGCCCCTCCCCTCTCAGTGATCAGAGAGGGACCTGTCATCCGCCGGCTCAGCGGAGATCAACTGAGAGATCTCCCGATGAGCCGGCTAACTGAGGCGGACTCAGTGGAAGCGGATCCGCCTCGTGGGAATGAGGCCTTATTAAAAAAAGGAAAACATGTATTTCCCCTTTTTAACAAATGAAACCACCAAGCTCCTCATTCACTCCCTTGTTATCTCTCGCCTTGACTATTGCAACTCCCTTCTCATTGGCCTACCTCTCCATAGGTTATCCCCTCTTCAGTCTATCATGAATGCTGCTGCCAGACTTATCCACTTTACCAACTGCTCAATGTCTGCCAACCCTCTCCTCCAATCCCTACACTGGCTCCCAATCACCCAGCAAATTCAATTCAAAATACTAACCACAACATACAAAGCCATTCACAACTCTGCCCCGAGCTACATCACCAATCTTGTCTCCAAATATCACCCAAATCTTCCTCTTCGCTCTTCTCAAGACCTCCTCTCAAGCTCTCTCGTCTCCTCCTCCCATGCTCGTCTCCAGGATTTCTCCAGAGCCTCTC
The DNA here is from genome assembly GCA_037952925.1 of Lithobates clamitans. NCBI lineage: Eukaryota > Metazoa > Chordata > Amphibia > Anura > Ranidae > Lithobates > Lithobates clamitans. Next base: position 1,724,915 of record JBBGZY010000725.1, on the reverse strand, counting down.
CCATCCTCTGGAACTCGCTACCTCCACCTGTCGGGCTATCCCCTACTCTTGCTACCTTCAGGCGATCCCTGAAAACTCATCTCTTCAGGAAAGCCTATCAAACCTCTAACTAATCTTTTACCACTTCCAACAGCTCATTCCCCACAGTTACAACCTTTTGTACCACCTGCCCCACCCTATTAGATTGTAAGCTCTTCTGAGCAGGGCCCTCTTAATCCTCTTTTATTGTATTATAACTGTATTGTCTCCTTTTTATATTGTAAAGCGATGCGTAAACTGTTGGTGCTATATAAATCCTGTAAAATAATAATAATAATGTATTTATTCTATTTTAAACTGAATGTTTTTTTTCTTTTTTTCTTGTTTGTCTTTATTTATTTATTTATTTATTTGTTTGTTTACAAGGTGAGGGTTTCCATGCATTTTAAGCTTTGACAAAAAAAAATGGAAGCTGTATGGTTTCTATGCAGAGCTGCACCAGATCTTTGTACTCTCCAGCTTTAGTAAATCAACCCCTTTGAGTTACTCTTCTGCATGCAACAACTTAAGACTTGATTTTCATACTTGTTCCAGCTTAGTGCCTCTATAGTGGATTTACTATAGGCAAATAGACTGTGCACTTTCCCAGAGTTTAGTAAATGTGGTAAAGCGCTGCTGATTTCCATCATCCAATCATGTGCAAGCAAAAATGTTTTTTTTTTTTTTAATCTTTCTTGCACCTGATTGCATCTTGACAAAATTATGTTTTAGCACTTTACTAAGGAAAATGAGTGCAACTGCACTTGCAAATTGCACAGTCTATTCACCTTTAGTAAATCAACCGCTGTGGCTCTGTTCAGATCTGTGTGTTCTATGAACACGTGCAAATGCAAAAATGCGGTGCATACTAGCACATTATGATATTGCCTTGCAGGTGGAAACTTTTTTTTTTTTTTTTTAACAGAGTTTACTAGCACTTTAAAAACAAGTAAAAAATGGTAGTAGAACTTGTATCTATTCTGAAATGTTCTACTCCAGGCAGATATTAAAGTCAAATTAATTGTATCTACTGAAGCATAATTAAAGCCCAGCTCCAGGAAAAATAAAAACCATTCCTTGCACTAGGGCTGTGCCTGCGTTGCAAGGGTTAAATGATTATTTCTGCCTAGGCGATGGAAAAGCACTTCTACTTAGCTGATCCTCTGCTCCCCCAGCAGATGGCGCTCCCCTAGGCTATGACAGTGGACTGTCTCTTGATGTCCTCATGTTCAATGCAGGGCTATGGTCCCTGCATCGGTCTTGATGACATCAGAGGACCTTGGACAGCTGGAATGCAGAGGAGAAGAGTCTGCTGGGACTGGTTTATCAGAGCGGAGGAGCCTGCAGTAATGGAGGACCAGGTCATTAAAAAATATTTTCCATCCCCTAGGCAGAAACAAGCAGTTTGTACGCAGCCCCACTGCAGGAGCATTTTTAATTTTTACTAGAGTTTAGTTTACATTTTTTTTTTTTTTAGATGCAGTTAGTGTAAGTACCTAAACTTTTTCTTGATATCAGTATCTTGCAATTCCCTGCACAGCATCACTCAGACTCAGAAGAGCAGCACTAGAAGCTACTGCTAATGAGGTTTTCTGCATGCAAATATTCCGACAAGAAAAAGGAAAAAACCCCTCAAAAAGTGGTGGGACTTTGAAGGCAATGGAATAAGAATAAAAAAACGGTTTTATTAATACAATTATACAAAATTATACATATCAAAAAGGATTTTGGCAAATACAGTCGTGTAAATCAGTTTAACAATAAAAACAATGTTATGCTGGTGAGCGAACCAAAGATGTGTTCATGTAGTTCTCTACCTGAGCCTACGCGTTTCGGGACTACTGGGGTCCCTTCATCAGGGGCAAATGGTAAGCAGACTTTACACTAATGAAACATGAAATATCGTAATTAGATACAATTGCATTGAACATGTTTACTGCATTTAACATCATTCTAGGATAAGAAAGAAGAAGAAAAAAAAAACATACCCAAGCATGAACAGGACGAGAGGCCAACTGTCAGAACAACTCTCAGGGGCAAACACACACACAGTTAGTTTGCCCCTGAGAGTTGTTCTGACAGTTGGCCTCTCGTCCTGTTCATGCTTGGGTATGTTTTTTTTTTCTTCTTCTTTCTTATCCTAGAATGATGTTAAATGCAGTAAACATGTTCAATGCAATTGTATCTAATTACGATATTTCATGTTTCATTAGTGTAAAGTCTGCTTACCATTTGCCCCTGATGAAGGGACCCCAGTAGTCCCGAAACGCGTAGGCTCAGGTAGAAGACTACATGAACACATCTTTGGTTCGTTTACCAGCATAACATTGTTTTTATTGTTAAACTGATTTACACGACTGTATTTGCCAAAATCCTTTTTGATATGTATAATTTTGTATAATTGTATTAATAAAACCGTTTTTTTATTCTTATTCCGTTGCCTTCAAAGTCCCACCACTTTTTGAGGTTTTTTTTCCTTTTTCTGTATGTTAGGGATGGCGGCAACTTCTGTGACACCATTGGATGGTACCTTCCCCCTTTTTTGATTCAATATTCCGACAAGGAACAAACCGATAGGAAAAGAGAGCAGGGTGTGCAAAGAGATAACCTCATCAGTCTCCTGCTGCTCTAACACTGTCTCATCAACAGACTAGGAGTAGAAAAGAGAGACCACTATATCCCTTCTACAGACTATAACTGTAATAGATAAAGTGTCATCATCTGCCTGGCTGTGCTAGCACTCAGAGCAGTGTAAGGCTACATTCACAGCAGCACAGGGGTGGCTGCGAATGAAAATCAACAGATGCTTGCCAGCAGTACTAAACGCTGCCTTCACACACTGTGTGCGAACAGCAGCGACTTTCACATTCGTACTGCGTACAAGTCAATAGCCAGCGCCGCCCTTGTTCACATGTAACCCGCTTCATGCGAATAGAGCCTCCGACTATCCACCTCTGCCCGTCTATGTAAATCTGTTTTTTAAAATAAATAATTAAAAATCCCCACGCTATTAAATATCACAAAAGACAGAAAATATATCACACCATAGAGCAATAAGTAGAGTCGCTACCACCTATACGTGCAATCACTATACATATGAAAATCAATTAGATAAAAGTGAAGCACTCCACACTACAATCATACAAATAGATAGACACAAAACACAAAAATGCAAATAAAAATAGGTCCTAAAAAAAATGTCCAAAATGTCACACCTGTGAAATATGAAGTCCCATACACAATCTAATTTAAATCTATAAGCAATCTTGATCTGAAAAATAGTTCCAAACGTAAAAGTAAAAGATACATCAAAATTACATAATAATAATGCCATAATGCATACAATAATGCAAATAAAAATAAGTCCTGAATAACTGGCGATTTTGAATATTTTCGATTTTTGAAAACTGGCGCCGTCGGATCCCGAGTAAACCGGAAGTGACCTTGTGTTGTCGCATCCGGTTTACTACATCCGAGACCCGATTAAAGCTGATTCCGGCTTTCTTGGGGTCTCCGGCCAGCTTTGAATACTTTCAAGTTCACAGGAAGGGTTTGGGGTCTTTTAGAGCCCAGATCCCTTCATAAAGAGTACCTGTCACTGCCTATTACTGTCACAAGGGATGTTTACATTCCTTGTGACAGCAATAAAATGATAAAAAAATAAATAAATTAAAGGGACTGTTAAAAAAAATAAAAAAAAATTTAAAAAGCACCACATCCCTCTGTGCTCGCACACCAAAGTGAACGCATACGTAAGTCGCGCCCGCAAATGTAAACAGTGTTCAAACCACACATGTAAGGTATCGCCGCGATCGTTAGAGCGAGAGCAATAATTCTAGTTCAAGACCTCTGTAACTCTAAACAGGTAACTGATCATTTTTATTTTAAAGCATCGCGTGGACCCCTGGCCCCAAGCCGGACTATTAGAACCCTGCTAGGATTACTACTTTATTATGCCCGTAAGTCGATAGTACTCAGATGGAAGGCCTCATCCGCACCCTCATTACAATTTTGGAAGAGGTTAGTGAATGTGGCTCTACCACTATACAAGGCTACCTACCTGTCACGTGGATGTGCCAAAAAATTCCACAAAATATGGGATATTTGGACGGATTCCCTGTCCACTAATGCAGACTCGATGGACGATTAGTAACGTTCTACTAAGTACCGTGAATGACCCAAGAGGCATCTCCGATCTCATAACACCCCTGAGATGCTCGGTCAATAGTCAGGGGGAGGGGGGGAATGAAATTATGTATCTATAATGTACACTTTATTTCACAAGAACCTAAAGTGAGCTTTGTGGGATATATGTGGAATTGAAGAATTGCTTTGAATTTTCTACACAGGTGGTCGAGCGTACAATGGTTTAGGTAGTTTATGTGTGTTTTTTTTTTTTTCTCTCTCTCTTTTTTTTTTTTTTTTTTTCTCTCATCTTATATCTAGTTTTGTAGTTGTAGTGAATGAGCCTGGGTATGCCCAATAGGCTCTGTATTGTTTTGTTCTCACTTAAAATTATAATAAAGATAACTTAAAAAAAAAAAAAAGCATCGCGTGGTATAAAAAGCACAATAGGCTATATACCTGACATGTTTTGAACGAGAGTTCTTCGACTGGGGCATTTTATACTACGCTGTTCTTTTTATTTCATGTGATCACTCCATGTACGCATCGTGATTGATGGTCTGTATGTTTTTTATCTTTGGTTTTCATCTGCACTGTGTGAGGCCTTTTTTTCCCCTTCTCTTCTTTTATGATTTGTGCGGCTGAGTGGATGTCATTTGGAGGACTACAAACACCTGTCAGCTGGATGTCGTCTTGAGGACTAGGTACACCTACCAGCTGGAGTCCCTGGTGTGAAACATTCACCATCCTCTCTGATACAGATGTGGGTATATACCATCGTACCATAAAGGTCCCAGTTGGAGAGCCTGCTGGAAACGACTTTCTGGTGCCTGTTTGACCCAACGCCGTATGGCGTGTGTGTCCACGCTTTGGGGGTAAAAGTATCCATTCCCTCTGTTGTTCTATATGCACACCTGTGATTGCTGTAAGGAGAAGTCTGCTTTTTCACAGTTACCACCACCAGAAGAAACATCTTTTAAACTTTTTCCAATAGACTATACAGCATCATATAGAGGAGCTCTCAGATGTGCTCTTTGTCTATCACGGACCCTTCACCATGACTGCTGAGGTGCAATAAGCCCAGGTCCCAAACCATAACTTACCATGACAACTTATAACACCTTACCCTTTCTTCCCATCCAATGAAGACCACATACAACCATTAATGTTGGAAAGGGCAAGGCCACAGCTTTATTAACTCAAAACATAACATTAAATATTTAAACCGTGCCAGTCAAGGTTGCACTGTGAGCACACAATTCCAAATGTAAAAGGGAGATGAAGGAGGGGCCTGTCTTTACCATAAGTGCTGGACCGGCAGTCTATCTCCCAATTACCATCAGGGCATAACCAATCTTCCATGTTTGCTGGCAAGGTCACCAAAACTGCAGCACGCTGTGACATACCATCCGAAATAGGGCGGGAGGGTGGGCAGCTCTTCCATGCTTCCATTCGAAAAGGCCCAGAATCCCCTGGGGTGCCAAACTCCTGAGCTCAGGCCCAACCCCTGTCCCCTCCTGTACCAATCCCAAGTGACCTAATATTCACCTTAACTCCTCCCTGGCCATGCCCCCATCAGTCAGGGCTCTCTTTCCCGAGGGGCTCAAGAGGCCTTCATTTTTAGCGTTTGTTCTATTTTCACATGCATTTGTCAGTATTGGTTCATGACATATTTGAATCTTTTTTGTGATCATTTATGCACCCATTATTTTTAGTGCGTATTGGCATAATATTTTCTTCACTATTTATGACTCACCAGCTGAATACTTACCCCTAAGGGTCATCCTGGGGAGTTTGTGTTCTCATAAGCGCTGCTTTTTATATCTTTTAAAAAATATACATAATGTTTGGGGGTTCTAAGTAATTTTTTAGCAAAAAATACAGATTTAACTTGTAAGCAACCAATGTCAGAAAAAGGCCTGGTCTTCAAGTGGTTAATGAATAAAAATTGTCCTGTTTTTTTTTTTTTTTTTTTTCAATAGTTCACGTGTATATGGGTGTCCTTAGAGTCAGATTTTTAAAGTTACAGACATGAACGTAGCACGTTTACATACTTGTGTGAACGTCTCCATTGAAAAAAAAATGCAGCTGCATTTAAAACCTTAATAAAATACACTGGTAATTTTTTTTTTTCACAGGCATGTAAATGAGGCCTTATATGTATTTCATCTGTGTGTTTTTGTCTGGAACCCAGCTTTAAATCCGAGTCTCAGCAGAGCGGAGGGGTATCTCATGAATACAAAGTCCTGGATTCAGTGATTGAACCGCAAATGTTAATAAAGTGACAACAATAAAATCAGACACAGAAGTGTTAGATGATAACAAGATTTCCAGTTATTATCTATGGGTTAGTGACATCCTCAGTAACTGCACCTGCTGCCCAGTCATTTATTGTATCTCCTGCCTCTGATGGGGTTTTCAGAGTATTCCAATAACTGCATTTTTTTTTTTTTCTTTTACCAGTGGTTCAGCTATAGTGCTCAGCAAGATAATAAATATTCAGCTCTGGTCGCAGGTGTTCCATTCTTCAATGTATTTGGGAGTTGAGCCCCCACTTTTCTAACTTCCATAATGCAACCTCACTTTTCTCCAGTCACAGCTCTCTGTTTGGCTGAGCGCTACTGTACATCATGTTGACAATAAAAATTACATTCGGGCTTCTGTTTTACACAGCCTCCTGTCAGAATGACTGCAAGCCACTGATCAGGACAAATTGAATACATCCCGACCGTATCAATATTTATTTCATTCTACAAATGGCGATGACGCAGGGAGACGCGGCTACAGGAAAAAGTAACTCTATTTATCAAAGGTGGATGTTAATCATGAGGATGAAAGCATGTATTGACCTGTACCTAAACTCTTAGCCAGTGTACATAGATTTACACTTAAAGAATACTGGAAGTTATGGGGAAAAAAATAGAGTAATGGAATGTTACACAAAGCGACCAATCAGATCCAGGGCTGGATCTGGGGGATGCTGGGGCAGGCTGCACCCCTCCAGATTTTAGTTGTGCCCCCCCCCAAGGTCTATAAGAGTGTCTCCATTGAGCTAGGACACTCTTGATGTAAGGGAAGACTCTATTGGGGACACCTGATGTAAAGCAGGTGATGGGGACACGTGATGTAAGGTGGCACTCTTGATGGGGACACATGATTTAAGGTGGCACTCTTGATGAGGACACCTCATCTAAGGGGGCACTCTTGATGGGGACATCTGATGTATGGGGCCACTCTTGATGGGGACACCTGATATATGGGGACACTCTTGATGGGGACACCTGATGTAAGATGACACACTTGATGCGGACACCAGAGGTAAGGGGCCCCTCTGATGGGAACACCTGATATAAAGGGGCACTTTGATGAGTAATCATGATGTAGAGGGGGACTCTGATAGGGACATCTGATATAAGGAGGCACAGGTTCAGTTTAATAGTGTTTCCCAGGTTGCGACACTGTGTGATAAACTGTCAATGATAGTCACACACACACTGTTGACATTATGACCCCTGACTTTTTTACTGCGCCCCCAGATTATATGGGCTAGATCCAGCCCTGATCCGATCCCTTCTTTCATTTTCTAACTGACTCTAGAAAGATATTGGAACAGCTTTTATAGCTAAGGGTAACACAATGGTGTTCAACTTCCTGCCCACCCAGGCATCTATTTAAAGCAGAACTAAACTCTCCATACTTACCTGTCTACCAATACTGTGCCGGCTCTGGCATCTTCTTCTGAGTGCTGGTCTTCATTGGTTAGCAAGGGATGACATCACTTCTGCACATGCTATAAAATGTGCTTACACACAAAAAACAGCAATATAAACAAGTAAGTAGAAAGAGCTGCTTGTCATCAGATCCAGAGTCCAAGCATGTAATCAAAATATTCAAAGGATAAAATCCTCAAAATTATTGACCACAGTCTAATATATCTTAACAACAAACTCAAAGTTGTTACCCCAAATATTATCAGTACAAATACATAAATACTATGAATGTAAAATATCCGTGCAGATCCAATGAGTGCACTAAAACATTGTGCTCATTGAAACTAAAGTTTAAAAGAATGTAAAAAATGTATGGTGAAACCACAATGCTCTTCCTCTGCTCCCACGGTTAGCACACGACACTCACCAGAAGTTGTTGACTCCTTTCATTAAATAGGAAGTCAAATGCGCTTATTATATAAGTTGACAACTCTCGCTGGCGATTAATAAACTCCCATCAACCTCTGATTGATCTCCTGGTTACCTTGTACACTGCTGATGAAACACGTAGGGCGGAACTTCCGGAAACATCACTTCTGCTGTTTGGAACACAGGCTTACGTTGTAGCGTATCATGTACATGCAATTTTACTGCTTTTCTTTATTAAACTCATTTTACTACACTATGAGAGCCTTCCCTATCTCTTCACATATGGATTGTCTGGCATACCATCAAGCTTCTTAAGGGGGCAGAAGCACTTAAAGGTGCAGTTGATCGCAAATGTATCCATGTGTACATGGTAACCAGGAGATGAATTAAAGGTTGATGGGAGTTTATTAATTTCCAGTGAGAGTTGGCAGCTTATGCAATAAGCTCATTTGACTTCCTTTTTAATAAAAGGAGTCAACAACTTCTGGTGAGTGTGGCATGCTAACGGTGGGGGCAGAGGAAGAGCACACTGGTGGCACTTTACATTTTTCACATTCTTTTGGACTTTCATTTCACTGAGCAAATTTTTTTTTTGAATTAGTGCACTAATTGGATCTGCACAGACATGTTCCATTCATAGTATTTATGTATTTGTATTGATAATATTTTATGTATTTGAGGTACAATTTTGAGTTTATTGTTGTTAAGATATAATAGTGCAAGGTCAATAATTTAGAGGATTTCATCCTTGAAATATTTTATACACTTATGCACATGCACAGGAGGCCGTCATTCCAGCACTCAAAAGACCGTCCTGGCATTATAAGCTGATCTGCGCATTCGCAGCTCAGTTTATATTGCTGGAAGAGATGGAGAGTAGGCAGGTAGGGGCATTTAATGCACTGTTTCCGCTGCAATAAAAGCCTGCCTGCTCACAGTTTTATAGTTTTATAGTTAAATAGTTCAGAATGCCCAGGTGGCGGAAAAATTGGCGATCATGTGACAGTGGTCACGTGATCAGAAGTTGGTCCCGCTGGCTAACGATCTTTACCCCAAACCGAGAGCCTTGACAGCTCTGTATTTGTGCTGAGGGTGAGCACTCTTTCAACACAAACATCGACCAGCCAGTGACAAATATGTGTGTCATGTGGGCATTAAAGCCTCGTAAAAGAGTTAAATTTTTGTCTTTACACTTGTGGCTGGGGGGGGGGGTTAAAAACATTCAGTTGAATCGCATTTTTACTGCCCCCAAACTTCTTCTCCCTAAGCTGCAAAGGCAGCAGACAGGGGTATACATATGCTGCAGCTGTGATGTCTTGCATAACAGTGCGGCAAAAAAGATCTCCACTGTCACACACTCGGCAGGCAGTACTACCACTACGTGACCCATCTAACTCAATGGGGGGGACCCTGCAAAGGTTTTCTTTTGGAGATATTGTCTTGCAAAAAATATTTGATTTTCTATGCAAGCTATAGACAAAATACTAAATATACACATCCATCGCCAAAAATACATACTTTGGTGTTAAAACAACATCTGTCATTGTAGATAAAAAATTTAAATTTTATTCTGTAATTTTTTCTGCTTAATAGGGCATTAAAATTACGATTTTGACACAAAGCATTTGCTTCTTTTTTTTTTCATTTTTAAAAGGGAAGCTAAAAAATGTACAAACAAAATAATAGAAAAATCATTTAAAATGTAATGGCTACAAATAAAATAAATGCAAAAAAATTGCAGCTAATGCCGCGTACACACATGCGGACTTTCCGACCGGATTGGTCCGACAGACCAAATCCGGCGGACAATCCGACCGTGTGTGGGCTGCATCGGACTTCCGACGGACCGTTTCGGTCGGAAATCCGACGGACTTTAGATTTGAAACTTGCTTCAAATCTTTACGTCGTAACTCCATCGGACTCAGTTCCTGACGGAAAGCCCGTTCGTCTGTATGCTGGTCCGATGGACCAGATACGACGCAAGGGCAGGGTACTACATCTCGTGCTCGCTGCAATAGGAAAAACAAATTCTCCTATTGCGGCGAGCGCGAGGCGACGATGTTCCTTAGGTCTGGTGTGGATTTTAAGGGGAACCACCTACGCCGAAAAAACGGCGTGGGGTCCCCCCAAAATCCATACCAGACCCCTATCCGAGCACGCAGCCCAGCCCGTCAGGAAAGGGAGTGGGGACGAGCGAGGCCCCCCCTCCTGAACCGTACCAGGCCACATGCCCTCAACATGGGGGGGTGGGTGCTTTGGGGGAGGGGGGCGCCCTGCGGCCCCCCCACCCCAAAGCACCTTGCCCCCATGTTGATGAGGGCAAGGGCCTCTTCCCGACAACCCTGGCCATTGGTTGTCGAGGTCTGCGGGTGGGGGCCCCCAGATCCCGGCCCCCCACCCTTTAATAAGGGGGCCCCCAGATCCTGGCCCCCCACCCTATTGAATGAGTATGGGGTACATGGTACCCCTACCCATTCACCTAGGGAAAAAGTGTCAATAAAAAAACACACTATACAGGTTTTTAAAGTAATTCATTAGACAGCACCAGGGGTCTTCTTTCGATTTTGGGGGTCTTTTTCCGACTTCAGGGGTCTCTCCGGCCTCTTCTCCCGGTGTGCGACCTCTTCTCCCGGTGTCCGGTTCTTCTGCCGGCTCCTCCACTATCTTCTGCCGCTCTTTTGCTAGCGATGGCCCGGACTTCTTCCCGCTTCTCTACTTCCGATGTTGACGGCATAAGGAGGCAGGGTCAACATCACCCGGTGACCCCGCCCCCTTATGCCGTCACAGTCCCAGCATGCCCAGGGACTGTGACATCATAAGGGGCGGGGTCACCGCCTATATAAGTCATAGCGGAGTGCTCAGACAGCATTACAGCCGCAGAGAGCGTCGTGTCAACATCAAAGAGGGAAGAAGGCAACGCAGAAGTCCGGGCCACCGCTAGCAAAAGAGCATCAGAAGATAGCGGAGGAGCCGGCAGAAGAACCGGACACCGGGAGAAGAGGTCGATCACTGGGAGAAGAGGCCAGAGAGAGCGAAAAAGAACCGGACGCCGGGAGAAGAGGCCGGAGAGACCCCCGAAGTAGGAAGAAGACCCCCAGAGCTGTCTAATAAATTACTTTAAAAACCTGTGTAGTGTGTTTTTTTTATTGACACTTTTTCCCTAGGTGAATGGGTAGGGGTACCATGTACCCCATACTCATTCACTTAGGGTGGGGGGCCGGAATCTGGGGGCCCTCTTATTAAAGGGTGCTCCTGCATTCCGATAAGCCCCCCGCCCGCAAACCCCGACAACCAATGGCCAGGGTTGTCGGGAAGAGGCCCTTGTCCTCATCAACATGGGGACAAGGTGCTTTGGGGTGGGGGGGCCACAGGGCGCCCCCTCCCCCAAAGCACCCACCCCCCAAATGTTGAGGACATGCGGCCTGGGTATGGTTCAGGAGGGGGGGCACTCGCTCATCCCCACCCCCTTTCCTGACCAGCCGGGCTGCGTGCTCGGATAGGGGTCTGGTATGGATTTTGGGGGACCCCACACCGTTTTTTCGACGTAGGGGGTTCCCCTTAAAATCCATACTAGACCTAAGGGCCTGGTATGCCCCGCGACGGAGCTCGCAAGGTGTCAATCTCGCCGATAAAAGTGGCAAATTGACTTCCTTTATTAGTCCCGTTGTACCAGAGTCACGTTCAAAATGAACGGACTTGTCCGTGTGTGGGCAAGTCCATTCATTCGGAAAGTCCACCGTAACTCCGTCGAAAGTCCGTCGGAAAGTCCGGACGTGTAGACGCTGCATTAGGAGTGGAAAGGAGGGTGGAGTTAATTAGGGTTGATTAGGGTTAACTAAGTGTTAATATGGGGTTAAAGAGGAGCGTATTTTATTTTAAAAATTGTATTGGTAGGGTCGTTTTACTTGACATCATGCACAGATCAAACAAACAAAGTAAACACCATGGGGTGTATTCATATACAATTTGCAGAGCTTTCCATCCTGTAAAACTGCATATATGTGGTGTGACTAAATCAAATATTATTAGGCAATTTTCTCTCCAGGTCAAATGTTATTCATTCATAAATAATAGGTGCCAGAAAATACTGTATTATGACCACTAGATTGTGTTGATGATCAGGATATTTATTTCCTGTCATGATCAGCTTAGTCTAGTGGCCATAATGCTGTGATTTGCTGATTCACTCTTTACTGTATGAAGAGAAAATAGCCTAATGACATTTGTGTTTGCCCCCATTTACACAGAACACATGTACTGTACATACAGTTTCACAGGATAAATTACTCTGTTGCAGTAAATTCTTTCAAAATGTTCCTCAACCTGTGCTAACAGTAAAGAATCAAGTTTATCCGCACACAATAAAAACTATTAAATATATAATGAAATTCTGGAATGCTGTGAATGGGACTGGGTGTCACTGTAGGATGAAGAGAGCTGTGGATTGGGTTGGCGGGCTCTGTAGCAGACTTGGTGGCCTTGTAGGGAATGAGGTTTCTGGAGAGTACTGGGGAGCACTGTGGGAGGTTGGGGGCAGTGTGGGACACTGTTGTAGAGTGGGGGATCTGTTAAATGGCTAGAGGCACTGCAGCAGGCTGAGTGGCACTGCAAAGGCTGAGGGCTCTCAGGGGACTTGGGGGGTACTGTAGGAGGGGGGATAAGAGATCTGCAGCTGACTGGAGGTCTGGGAGAGGGGCACACAATTAGTGATCTCATGCATCAGAGCATGGTCAATTTAGACATGGGCAGCAATGATGCCCTTTTGTTCAAGCTCTGTTCCTCTTGTCACTGTGGAAGACTAAACCCCTGCTTTTAAGGCATACTGTTAGACAGGTTATTTGGTTGTCTGCGGGCTGGTGGTAAGTTAAAGCGGAGTTCCACACAAAAATGGAACTTCCGCTTTTCGGAACCCTCCCCCCCTCCGGTGTCACATTTGGCACCTTTCAGGGGGGTGCAGATACTTGTCTAAGACAGGTATTTGCACCCACTTCCGGCATAGACTCCCATGGGAGTCTATGCCTCTTCCCGTCCCCACCGCACTGTCTGCTGGAAACACACAGCTCCCAGGAGAGAGCGGGGACCACTTGGGACGCGCAGCGCGACTCGCGCATGCGCAGTAGGGACCGGGAAGTGAAGCCGCAACGCTTCACTTCCTGATTCCCTCACCTAGGATGGCGACGGCAACTGCCGAAAACCGAGCAGGTTCTCGGCGTCCCCTGCCGACATCGCTGGACCCCGGGACAGGTAAGTGGCCATGTATTAAAAGTCAGCAGCTGCAGTATTTGTAGCTGCTGGCTTTTAATATTTTTTTTTTTTTGGTGGTGTGGGTGAACCCCCGCTTTAAGCTTGGATTTTCCCTTGGATTTATTATTGGCCTTGTTTGTACCTGTTAGCCTTCCAATGCTTCTTACTGCAATAGCCAGCTATAGATGGGAGCAAGTGGCATATTTTTTGCATTTTTTTATGTAGAACCCTCTAGTGCAGTGTTTCTCAACGCCAGTCCTCAAGGTGCACCAACAGGTCATGTTTTCAGTATTTCCCTCAGATGAAATGGCTGTGGTAATTACTAAGGCAGTGAAAACTGATCAAATCACCTGTGCAAAATAGTGGAAATCCTGAAAACATGACCTGTTGGTGCGCCTTGAGGACTGGAGTTGAGAAACACTGCTCTAGTGTGCTACTAGTTTCAGAGTAGGTAAACCATAGTTTGACTCAGGGTTAAGTCTGAGTCATGAAATCTGGGCAGGGGTTTACTGGAGTTCAGGGCTAGATGAGTCATGCAGGCAGCTCTCTGGTATCTCCCCTGATTCTGGAAAGTTGGAGAACACTCTGGAAGCTGAAGGGCGGAGGCTAAGAGGGTTATTCTGCATATTTAGGGGAGCTTAGTGCTCTGCCTCGGGCCAGGGCTCAGGTGCTGGCCTGGTAGGATCCTGACAACAGGAATATCTTGGAAGGAGCTTTACCGGAGAGGCAGTGGGAGCAAGGAGGACAGTGAGTACTAAAGCACGGCACAGGGACTTACAAGGGGAAAGACTACCACATGTAACAGGGCGCTCTGGAAGAAAGCGGTGTGCCTAAATCTTCCCTAAACTTTCCCTGGGAGCTCTCTGGAAGAGTCAGTCGGGTAGACTGGTGAAGAGAGTCAGTTGGGTAGACTTGTAAAGCTAGCATTTCCTGCAGTGGTAGAGCTGGGATCAGTATATACAACCGAGATGGATGTGGTCCAGAATGCAGTTCACAACACATTGTTCTACTTTGTAAAGCGACTGAGAATTCCTAATCTGTAGGGGACTGTTGCATTTCTAACAGAGACTGTTAGCTACCAAAAGAGGAATCATTTAGAGCTGTACAGAGTAAAGGAGAAGAATCAATTGGAGTTGTACATAGGGAGGAAGTTGTCCCTGGTTTTGTTGCTATCAAGTTGGGCATCCCATAATTTCTATTCCCCATCTAAGGTATTAACTCAGAAAAAAGCATGGAAATGACTTGTAGCCTGGCTGTTCAGCAATGGGGAACCCTGTTATCTGCAACCCCTAAGAGGGTAGTGCTACATTTAAAAAGCCACTGCTAGAATGCATGACTGGGAAAAGTCAGATCAGTATTTTCTGCATCTCCTTCTGCCTTGAATTTCTTGTTGAATTTAGCCATAAATGTCCAGAGAGAGGCAGAAATGGGACAGAATTAAAGCGGGGGTCCACCTATACCGCCAAAAAAAAAAATATTAAAAGCCAGCAGCTACAAATACTGCAGCTGCTGACTTTTAATAAATGGCCACTTACCTGTCCCAGGGTCCAGCGATGTCGGCAGGCGACGCCGAGAACCCGCTCGGTCCTCGGCAGCTGCCGCCGCCATCCTAGGTGAGGGAATCAGGAAGTGAAGCGTTGCGGCTTCACTTCCCGGTTCCCTACTGCGCATGCGCGAGTCGCGCTGCGCATCGTAACTGGTCCCTGCTCTCTCCTGGGAGCTGTGTGTTTCCCAGGAGACAGCACGGAGGGACAGGAAGAGTCTATGCCGGAAATGGGTGCAAATACCTGTCTTAGACAGGTATCTGCACCCCCCTCCCCCTGAAAGGTGCCAAATGTAACACCGGAGGGGGGGAGGGTTCCGAAAAGTGGAAGTTCCATTTTTGTGTGGAACTCCGCTTTAAGGGGAAAGGTTTTCACAATCTAACTTTGGAGGCTTTGTGATGCCCCCTCTAACCCTTCTGCTATAGACATGCCCATGACTGCCAGTATAGCTATGAAATGTAGGCTTCTTGATACACATTTAGAAAGGCATCATACATATTCAGAGACATGATTATACATTGTGTAGATCTGGCATGTTTTCACAGGTTGGAAATCAGCAATCATCTTTTTCACATCCTGTCCCTTGTTCCATACATATGCAAGTATAGCGGAATGTGCAGGTGAGCCCTTTTCCGGCTTGCCTACAACAGAGGGAACACTGTTGCTTCCATTATATTGACCACTTTAAGTCATAGTCATTAGTCTAATTACCTCAGCATGTAAGGGGAAATTGACGATGTGCGATCTAGTAAAAAAATTCAATCAGATCCTGTCACACTAGTCTGATTGAATTGTTTGATTATATCACAAATGTTTTGGACTAAATGGTTCATAGACATAGCTTGATTTCAGTAAAGCATGTGATACAGTAATTATAAGATCATTATGGGGAATGTAAGTTGTACCATCTAGAACTGAACCATTAGGTGGCTCAGTGGATATGCAGTTGGCTAAAGGATAGATTTCAGAGTGTGGTTGTAAATTAGGTTAATTTTCAATGGAGATCAATCACTAGTGGTGTACCACTAGGCACTTGACTATGTTTGTAAGTGATATAACTAAAGGCTTGGTGGGTAAGGTATGTTTATGGCTAATGACACAAAGATGTACAATAGGGCTGATAATACTGGTGGTCTCTGTAACATGGAACATGAGTTGGCATTGGTGAAAGATTGGTCAAAGCAGCAGAAACTACAGTTCAAGGTTTCTAAATATAAAATGAGGGAAGAAGAAACCTTCGTCGGACACTATATTAGCCAGAACTACAAAGGAAAAATATTTGGGAGAGTTTATTTCAGATAATTTGCAAAATGAGCAAACAGTGTGGCCAGGTTGTGGGGAAAGCAAATGGGATTCTGGGTTGTATCTCTTAAGGGGTCACCAGCAGGAGGAATTCTCCTATATTACATATGTAAAACACAAGGCCCGTGGGCCGAAGGCGGCTCTCCAGGCTTTGTCATGTGACCCTCACATTCAGTTTTGCACCTGAAGCATGACGGAACTCCATTCCTCCACATCCAGCTCTCTCCCTCCACTCCCGCTGTCACTTGTAAACACAGAAGCCTTCTGTGTTTATAAGGGACAGCTTTGCCCTCAGCAGCTCCCAGATCTAACAGATGGGGCACAGCAGGGACAAATCTCCAGAATCTGAGAGAAAGAATTATCTCCCTGCAAGGCAAGGCAGAGCTGCATACACAGGGAGGTGCTAGAGCCAGGCTACATAGGTGAAAAAGATGCAAGGAAGCTTTGGGGGGGAGGTTGACATAGCAAACTGTGAATAATGCACCTCTAAACCCTGCACTTTCTACACAACACACCCCTGAACGATGCACACTGTACATACCGCACCCCTGGACCCAGCACTCTGTACATAGTGCACTCCTGAACTCTGCACTCTGTATGTAGTGTAGTCCTGAATTCTGCACGTAATGCACTCCTGAACCCTGCACCCTGTACAAAGCTCACCCCAGAAACAACAGGCCCTTTGAGGGCAAACATACTGCTGATGCAGCCCGCAATGAACTTGAGTTTGACACCCCTACCCTTTATGGATAATTAATTATCGCTAAAGGGAGCAGGAAAAAGAATGTCTGAATTCCCCTATTCAGATATTTAGTTACGACTAGAGGGGTTGGCAGCAGAATGTAGGAGGACCTTATTCTTCTATATAGATATTTCGTTTATCACTAGAGGGATCACCAGCAGGAGGAAGGAAGTCTTGATTCCTCTTTAGCGACCATTAGTTATCACTACAAGGATCACCAGAAGGAGGAAGGAGATCCCGATTCCTCTATATAGATCTTTAGTTATCACTAAAGGTATCACCACCAGGTGGAAAGAATGTCTTGATTACCCCATATAAATCTTTAGTTATCACTAGAGGAATCATCAGTAGAAGGAAGAAGATCCTGACACCTCTGTACAGTACCTGACCGCGAGATTGTGTTTCCAGCGCGATAGCATCGCGCTGGTTCTCGGCGACAGGGTACTGTGCATATCGCGCTGGCTCACTCATCGGGAAAGGAAAACTTTGTTTTCCTTCCGCGATGAGTGACAGGCAGTGCTGACAGCTGTCTGGTATGAATCCTGAGGCGGGAACACCGCGCCAAATTTTAAATGAAAAAACCGGCGTGGGTTCCCCCCCAGGGGCATACCAGGCCCTTAGGTCTGGCATGGATTGTAAGGGGACTCTAGCGTCATAAGAGGGCATGACCCCAGAGTCCCTGCGCATGCTGGGACCATGACGTCGTAAGGGAGCGGGGTCACCGCCTATATAAATGGCTCCGCAGCTCGCACACAGCATTCGAGCCGGAGAGAGCGTCGTGTCAACATCGGGGAAGAAGGGAAGGAGAGACAGCGGCGGCGAGACAGCGGCGGCGAGACAGCGGCGGCGACAAGACAGCGGCGACAAGACAGCGGCAGCAGAGACCGGGCCCCTCGCTGGCAATAGAGCTGGAAGAAGATAGCGGCGGGGCCCGGAGAAGAGGCCGAACACCGGGAGAAGAGGCCGAACACCGGGAGAAGGCGGAAAGAGACCCCCCGAAGTTGGAAGAAGACCCCGGAGCTGACTAATAAATTACTCCCAAAACCTGTGTACTGTGTTTTTTTTTTTTATATTGACACTTTTCCCTAGGTGAATGGGTAGGGGTACCATGTACCCCAAACTCGTTCACACAGGGTGGGGGGCCGGGATCTGGGGGCCCCCTTATTAAAGGGGGCTCCCGGATTCCGATAAGCCCCCGCCCGCAGACCCCGACAACCAACGGCCAGGGTTGTCGGGAAGAGGCCCTTGTCCTCATCAAAATGGGGACAAGGTGCTTTGGGGTGGGGGGCCCCGCAGGGCGCCCCCTCCCCCAAGGCACCCACCCCCCCATGTTGAGGGCATGCGGCCTGGTACGGCTCAGGAGGGGGGGGGACGCTCGCTCGTCCCCACCCCCTTTCCAGGCCGGCCGGGCTGTGTGCTCGGATAAGGGTCTGGTATGGATTTTGGGGGGACCCCCACGCCAATTTTTTGGCGTAGGGGGTTCCCCTTACAATCCATGCCAGACCTAAGGGCCTGGTATGCCCCTGGGGGGGAACCCACGCCGGTTTTTTCATTTAAAATTTGGCGCGGTGTTCCCGCCTCAGGATTCATACCAGACAGCTGTCAGCACTGCCTGTCACTCATCGCGGAAGGAAAACAAAGTTTTCCTTTCCCGATGAGTGAAGCATCTCGGCGCTGGCTCCTGCGAAGGGGCTCGCAGGTGTCAAATCTCGCCGAGAAATGCGGCGAGATTGACAAAATCTCGCGGTCACCTACTGTAAATATCTTTGGTTATCAATAAAGGGTACACCAGATGGAGGAAGGAAGTATAGAGATCTTTAATTATCACTAGAGGAGTAGACTAGGAGGATGTCCCGATTCCTCTATACAGATTATTATTTTTCCTAGAGGGATTGCAAGCAGGAGGAAAATCCAGGAGGAGGTTTATGCAACTGGTGCATGCTGGGGGGATATAAATATTTAGGGCAGGCCATGTGCTTGCTCTCTTTCCCTGGACTGAGGCCTAGGGAAGTGCTGTCAGCCGGACCAATAGCCTGTTTTGGGGCCTATCTTATGCTGAAGTGGTCCTGAAGCTGTTCTGGTCTGGAAGAAGCTGGAGGAGAAATACGCAGGAGAATGCCCCTTGCTGGAGAGAGAGGAAGAAGGCTGATCTCTCAGAAGGGCCTGGTGACTGACTTGAAAGATGCAAATTTGGGAACGTGCTTACAGTGTTTTACCTAAAAGTTCTGTCACTGTGAAGCTGGGCATTGATCTGGAGAGTCTGTAAGTGATTTTCTACAGTATCTGGGACCTCTAACCCTTACTTCCTTAACCAATCTGCAAAAAAAAAAAACGAGACTGGTGCCCAATATCTTTTCTCAGACTGCTCATTTTAGACTTGGGCTCAGCCCTAGGATGAAATGTTAGTCACCTCTGCCTCTGGAGGTGCTATCCTGCCTTTGGGGTGTCAGAGGGGTTCTACAATTGGAACAGCAGTAGTAGCCAGTCATTTTTAAATGAATTTAAAAATGCACAGGACAAACCTAGATGTATATTTAGACAAAAAAATTAAAAAAACTGAAAAAAAACAAAAATTAAATAGAAAAGGGCATACTCAGTAGACTTTTTTCTGCCCTCACTGCTATGTTTCTACTCAGAATACACACAAAGACAGACATACCCGCCTTCTGCCTCACCGTCAACACAGCTCGCCTCTCAGAAATGTGTAGAATTAAATAAACCACTCCAGTCCAGTCCCCGTGTTGTGTGATGGAACCAATTCATTATGGTCGGAGAATGTTCTCTTGGAGTCAGCATGAAGCTTTATAGGATAAATCATAGCAACTGGATAGGTTTCAGTCAGCACTGCAGGTTGTTACGAGTGCATGTGTAATCATCAGTGTGTACTGAAAGTGAAGATCAAGCTTCTGTTTTTTTTTTTTTCTTTTTTCAATTTTTTTTTTAAATGAAAACAAGCTAACCTAAATGCAGAAAGTGACATTTCATTTTGTAATACAAATACTTTCTGTCTCTGGATTAGCAGGTAGCTGCTCAGATTTTTCCCGCAACAGATGCTTTAGATTTTTAAGGCTCGGTTCAAACCTAATGTCGATGCGGCTCACAAGTAGGGTGGTCCTGTGTGTCCTGGTTCACCGTTTCAGGTCCAATTTCAACCCTGAATTCGGACCTGAAACGGACCAAAAGACACTCAGGGCTTCTGTGCAAATTCGCACTGGAGCCGCATCAGAGATATGTGAACCGGCTCCAAAGAGAGCCGGTCACAATCTCCTGCTATTGCGAATTAGATGCGGAAAAGCCGCATTCCAATTCGCAATAGTGTGAACCTGGCCTAAGTGTGTGTGATGATAGGAAGGATGTTTATCCATAAGCTATACCTTTAGTCAGATTTTTTTTTATTGCCTTGCAGGCTCCCTTCATAGTGTGAAGCATATTTCTACACATATAAGTAAACTCTGATTGAGAGTATGCTGATAATAACTGGCATTGATTTAGGGTCTGTTCACACCTCAGCGATCCGGATCGTGGGCAGAATTGCCGTGACTCCCACCCGCGATTCCAGAATCGCGTCAAAAAGCGGAGCGTGTTTACAATGCCATTATCTCTTATGCCCCGTACACACGGTCGGACTTTGTTCGGACATTCCGACAACAAAATCCTAGGATTTTTTCCGACGGATGTTGGCTCAAACTTGTCTTGCATACACACGGTCACACAAAGTTGTCAGAAAATCCGATCGTTCCAAACGCAGTGACGTAAAACACGTACGTCGGGACTATAAATGGGGCAGTAGCCAATAGCCTTTATCTCTTTATTTATTCTGAGCATGCGTGGCACTTTGTCCGTCGGATTTGTGTACACACGATAGGAATTTCCGACAACGGATTTTGTTGTCGGAAAATTTTATATCCTGCTCTCAAACTTTGTATGTCGTAAAATCCGATGGAAAATGTGCGATGGAGCACACACACGGTCGGAATTTCCGACAACACGCTCCGATCGGATATTTTCCATCGGAAAATCCGACCGTGTGTACGGGGCATTAATGTTACCACAAACGTGGGGTGATTTTGCCACGACAAATTGTGCTACAATCGCGCCACAAATTGCAACCGCAAATGCTCCTGGCTCTGTGCCAAGATTTGGTACATGAGCTTCTTTGGAGCATTTTTGGATTGGAGGGAGGCCCATTCAGATTAATGGTGTCGCTCCAAAAATGCTCCACTAGAAAACAAGAAAAAGCTAAAAAAAAAAAACTGTCTCTGCAGATCGCTCAAGTGTGAATGGAGCCTTACTAAAAACAAATAGACTGTTCACTTTGAAAGGGAATTTTCCTTGGCTTAGTAAATGAGGCTAAGCTCTCCCGAGTTTCATCATTGATCATATGCAAGCAAAAATACTGTTTTTTTAAATTATTTCTTAGGACATAATTGTTTTTCACTAAGGTACATTCCTTGCAAAGCGAACAGCCTAATAGCCTTTAGTAAATCAACCTCATTGAATGCAGAGTCTACTAGAGTACAGAGTCACTAGAGTACCCATATCTATTGAATCTTAACATGCCGCTTCTCTCCCTGAAAAAGCCATAAGCAAATACTTTTTTTTTTTTTTTTTTTTTTCAAATAGCTCTTCCGCAACCATGCGAAACAAGCCCCGCATTCCATTTTTACTGTACTTTATGCTTTTTCAGCAAAAAAAATATAACACAGTGGTTTAAACAGGCCCTAAAAGTGATTGGAAACATCAACAAGGAGCAAAACAGCCTTAAAGCGGGGTTCCACCCAAATTTTGAACAATATCTGTATGTATTCTCTTCCTTGCCTAGATGCTGACATGCCGTTTAAAAAAATTTAAATCGCCGTAATTACCTTTTATTTTTCTAATCTTCTTTGCACTTCCTGGTTCTCCTCCCGTGGGAGTAGGCGTGTTTCTAGCCTCTCCCAGACTCCTGGGAGCTAGTCTCAGGCTTCCCAGGATGCCACTGAGCATGTGCGGGAACGAGCGGTGAATGCTGGGAGCACAGCATTCACCACATCCAGGAAAAAAATGCTTGTGGGCTTCAAATGCCCACAATGAAGATGGAAACCGCCTGCAGTGAATAATATAAGTTATTCTTTCCAAAGAAATCTGACACAGGCGGACATATTACACACAATATGTGAGTATGTAATGCTGAGAAGAAAACTTTGTGAATGAACTAAAAAAAAAAAAAAACGATAGATAGGTGGACCCCCGCTTTAAATATCAACAAAATAATTTTCTCTGTAGGGTGTGTAGCCAGGTGCCGGCTATGATATGGTGAAACTCAGTGACGCTTATAAGTGGGACTGTGGATTAAGCCTCTCTCTCTAGCACCCAGTATTAGAAAAACAACATCACTTCCAGAGTCAGAGCAAATTCTCCTGGATAGCAGAGGATCTTGGGACTTATAGTCCCTCTGTCAATACATGCTGTGTTCCTGAGTGCTGACTGGACTACACATACCAAAGGGATGGTGAAGCAAGAAGGATTCTGGGGAAGCAGATACATTTAATTGTGAGCTGCGGGCTCATACCAAATACTTTGGTATGCTTGTTGAAACTTTAAATATAGAGTTCAAACTTTAATATAGAGGTGTCACCAAAGAATTGTTCCACTAGGCACCATGCCCACTAGACGCTCAAAAAACTCTGGATAAAAAAATGCTAAAAATTTGTGTTTTTTGCCACCGTTCTTGCAGTGTTTAGGAAAGGTAGCGTTTTTTTTAAGGAGAGGGTGGATGCTGGAATCCTTAACTACCAGTAAAACGCTGCATGTTAAGGAGTGGGCAAACAAACTGGCTGCTGCGTCCTTAACAACAGATGGCTTATCAACTGTCATTTGGTTTCCCAGCTGACAGCTGAATGTAATGAAGCAATTGCCACAAAAAAAAATCCATACCAGAGCCTTATCTGAGCATCTAACCTGGCAGCCCAGGAGTGCATATTAAACAAGGCACAGGGCTCAGAGTGTGCATCACAGAGGCCACAGGAGTGGGCAACACAGGCCAGTGAGCAATCCCTCAACCCCCCTTCCCACAGAGTTCTTCCCAACCCCTCTTCCCTCCCAGTACAAAGCTCTCCCCCCACCCCACCCCCAGTGCAGCACTCCCCCACATAGTACAGAACACCACACAGAATACAGAACCCCCTACACAGCACAGAGCCCCACTTCAAACACTACAGAGCTCCCCCCAATGTTCTGCCATACCCTGGCTGAAAAAAATGGTTATAACTGCATACTTTCTGCTGTTTTATCGAATTGTAAGATGCTATTGGTACAGTATATGATGCTATATTGGTCCTGGATATTAATTTTTGTAATTTACATATATATATATCTATATATAGATATTTTGTGAATTGATTAAACTTAATGTAACCCAGTGTGAATACAAAAAAAAAATAAGATTCGATATGTTTTTATGTCTATTTTATAGCCTTGAAGAAGGGGGAGATCTAAAGTGTGTTGGTGGTTTGGTATAGGAAACACCAGGGCCGGTGCACCCACTAGGCGAATTAGGCAGCCGCCTAGGGCGCACTGCCGCCTAGGGGCGCATCTGACCCTTGCCTTCTCCTTCTTGTCGCCCCCCCAAGCTCCCGGCAGAGCCGCTGATAGGGGACCCAGACAGCAAGGAGTTCGGTGCGGCAGGCGGGCGGGTGGTAGCCTTGCAGTGCGGTGTGCAGCTTCTCCCCTCTCCCTCCTATCGGCTTTCACACATGCTGGAGGGAGAGGGACGTCTGTGTAACAGGGCAGGCAGCCAATAGCACTGCTCTTCTGAGTGGGAGGGCGTGACTGCTAAGTTGCTCCGCCTCCCACTACCTCCTTAGCCAATCAGATTGCCCAGCCCGCCACATTTGACTAGAAGATGCTAGTGGCCAGAGCAGGGCGGGATGGAGAGATCCGACATACCTGAGTATGAAGAAGAAGGTATGAGATCAAACATGTCACAATGCATAGTTAGCTGCAGAAATGGATCAGTGTGTTCTCCTTCTCCCGTCCTGTGTGTACAATATGCGGTGATCACACTGATTGAGGGATTCCTCTGTCTTCTCACACTGCTTCTTATCTGTGTTTTTATTTACACTGAACACAGGACAGGAGAATGATGATTAGACTTCTGCAAGACGCTGCAACTTCAGCTCTTTCTATTGCTATGTAGTCCATCTAGGTTTTGTTTGACCTTTTATTTGTTATCTTTGAAGGCATTGTCTGGTCAGGCTGGGAGGAGCTTTTCAGACCTGTTAACCATTTACTGTCCTCCTGTGCTTGAGAAATGACTTTTGTCTTTTTGGCACTTATATCTTGTAAACTCCTGTTTACACAGTGCAGTGATCAATGTATTTCCACACTGGTCACTGCTAGCCTAGGAAACACTTGTACTATGTTTGCAGTCTCTGATCATCTCCTGTACCATGTCTGCAGTCTCTGATCATCTCCTGTACCATGTCCGCAGTCTCTGATCATCTCCTGTACTATGTCCGCAGTCTCTGATCATCTCCTGTACTATGTCCGCAGTCTCTGATCATCTCCTGTACCATCTCTGCAGTCTCTGATCATTTCCTGTACTATTTCTGCAGTCTCTGATCATCTCCTGTACTATGTCTGCAGTCTCTGATCATCTCCTGTACTATGTCTGCAGTCTCTGATCATCTCCTGTACCATGTCTGCAGTCTCTGATCATCTCCTGTACCATGTCTGCAGTCTCTGATCATCTCCTGTACTATGTCTGCAGTCTCTGATCATCTCCTGTACCATGTCTGCAGTCTCTGATCATCTCCTGTACTATGTCTGCAGTCTCTGATCATCTCCTGTACCATGTCTGCAGTCTCTGATCATCTCCTGTACTATGTCTGCAGTCTCTGATCATCTCCTGTACTATGTCTGCAGTCTCTGATCATCTCCTGTACCATGTCTGCAGTCTCTGATCATCTTCTGTACTATGTCTGCAGTCTCTGATCATCTCCTGTACCATCTCTACAGTCTCTGATCATCTCCTGTAGTATGTCTGCAGTCTCTGATCATCTCCTGTAGTATGTCTGCAGTCTCTGATCATCTCCTGTAGTATGTCTGCAGTCTCTGATCATCTCCTGTGCTATGTCTGCAGTCTCTGATCATCTCCTGTGCTATGTCTGCAGTCTCTGATCATCTCCTGTACTATGTCTGCAGTCTCTGATCATCTCCTGTACCATGTCTGCAGTCTCTGATCATCTCCTGTAGTATTTCTGCAATAAAGGAGGGCTACAGGCACGGTAGGTGGTGAGGGAAGAGGGCTGTGGGTGCAGTGGGTGGTAAGGCAAGGGAGGCTGCAGGCACAGTAGATGATGAGGAAAGGGGTCCCAGGTGCAATGGGTGGTGATGGAAAGAATGCCTAGGCACAAGTGATGGTTAAGGCGGGGCTGTAGAGAAAATTTTAATGTATCATACAGGGCAAGGGGCTTCATGATCCAGAGCCCACCAAAGACCAAAGTCCTCAGCACCAGGCCCATGATGCTCTTAATCCAGGCCAAACGGCCAGGGTCGCAAAGGTCGCACTTGCAATCAGGCCCTGGTGTTCACAGTGAAATAATTAGAAAGTGCACTGTCATATTGTCACACAATACACACTGGGATCTGTGATCAAAGAGTGTGTTGTGCTATTATTTAATGACACTGCACAAAGCCATTCAGTGTGTTTTTTTTTTTTGGGGGGGGGGGGCGCAAGTTGCTGGTCTTGCCTAGGGTGCAAAATAGTCTAGCACCGGCCCTGGGAAACACTATCAGTCAGCACTTGCCTTGAGAATAAAGAAGCTATACATACACATATTAATCAATAAACCTGTACAGCTCAAACATTCAGCTGAGAAGATTCCACACTATAGTAATCCATCCGACTCTAACTTTAGATAGGGGTTCAAAAAGATGCATATCTGAAAAAAGTGCTTGTTAAAATCCTGTAAGACTCAGATCTTAAAAACAGGGGCAGTGATGCTGTAAATAAAGTACAATACACTATCAAAACCCCAGCCGATGACAAAATGACTGGATGCGCAAAAAACTCCCCTACATATTCCATTTCATTCCATGGGTGACATTACTTAAAGCGGTAGTAAACAAAAGAAAAAAGGAATCCTCCTGAAAGGCAATGTTATAAGGTGCTTGTATGCATCACATACTAGCACATTATGTGATACTTACCTTAAAACGAAACCCTCCAGTGGCACGCTGTCACCGCTGACAGGGCTTCCATCTTCACCTGGTCTTTGTCCTGCGTTTGCGGGCTCCAATCCTTTAAATGGACGATCTGAGGTGACGTCACTGTGCATGCGCGCGAGAGTTGCTGTTCACGGCACAGGGCTCTGAAGGAACAGCACAGGTATGCCGTTCAGAGTTTATGTGCCGGTAACGTCACTGGCGGCTTCACAAGTAAATATCTCCTAAACAGTGCACATTTAGGAGATATTTACTGTAACCGTTAGGTAAGCCTTATTATACCACTTTAATTCTACAGTGTAAACTTACAATGTGTTTTGCTAGGTCCACCTATCTTATTCAAGGAATACTGAGGATACACAGAGGGTCTCTTACATCACATTCTGCCTCCTTTGTGAGAAATGAATCCTTTGGTAATATGTCCATACCAGACCTCTCACAAATAACCACACTTTCTCAAAATGACAGGAAATCATCTGTAATATGAAATTGCATTAGGCCAGGTTGGAATACGTAAGAGCTTCTTCATGTTGCATACTGGAGATACAAGTTACTATAAAGTCTGTGCACATAAAGGGTCAAGAGAAAATGAGCCTGATAGCTATATCTCCTTGCATGCTAAAAGATTGACAGTTACCATGGTCTCCATGGTTGCAAGTAGTATAAAACAGTTATATTATTGGCTTGTACTATTTTAAAAAGTAAAAAGTATTAAATGGGTAGGCCTTCAATGTTTATTGGTCTAAGCCAGTGTTTCTCAACCTTTTTTCATTTAAGGCACACTTTACAATTATGGACAATCTCAAGGCAACTGCTATAATTTGGACAATCTCAAGGCACCCCATTCTAAAATGTACAAACTATTCTAATAAATGCAGCAACATCCACACTCGTAGGACACCTAATGTTAAAGATAATTTATTCTTCCAAAGCAAATACACTTTTGCAAACTGGTACTGACTAATATTACAAAGTTTCTCTTCTACCCCGAGTTTTTCTCCATCACTCAGCTAATGTGACCCCAAAGCTGATAGAGGGAGGAAAGGGAGGGTCAAACAAGAATGTTATGCGGGTGACTGACATCCTCCTTATCAACTGATGCAACTGGCCGTTAGGAGGTCGGCAGCTAGAAGGTTGTAAAGGTGTACAATGAAAATCTGTGGCTTTGTGTAACTGAAAGGTAGGCTTCATCCACCCGCCAGCTTGTATACAATTTTTGGGCAATTTTTAGGCATTTTGCCAAGGCACCCCTGAAGAGACCTCAGGGCTCCCAGGGTGCCTGGGCACACTAGTTGAAAAAGGCTGGTCTAAGCCACACGTTTCCAGCCAGTGGTACATTTAGGCATTTAGAAAAGTAAAAGAAATGGGGGTTGATATGTTTCAGCCTCCTGCACATCCGCACATTGTGCTAACAGGCACTAAAATGTATGTTTTGCGTCGCTGACGCACAAATCTGTTTTGGGTTTTGTTGCCATTCATTTTCAGACTGTTGCTGTGGAAAAAATATAAAGAATGGTTCACTGTTAAACTATTAGGCTACTTTCAAACTGAGGTGCTTCACAGGCCCTATAGCGCTAAAAATATAAGTGGGGGTAGTGACAGTGACCTTGTGGAGGAAGACAACTTGCCCACATCCCTATGAGACTATATAATAAAACATTGTTTTCCTCTGGTGGGACTTAAGGCAAGAGTCTTCAAACAGTAAATCAAATATATATAGTTTATTTTATATAAAAAAACTAAGAGCATAACAAACATATAAATACTAGAATGAGAAGGGAGGATGCTACAAAAAAATGAGGACAATAGCAATGTGCTTGTGAGGGTACAATGGTAAGCATGATAAAAAAAATGTTTGAAGACTCTTGCCTTATAAAGTCCCACCAGAGGAAAACAATGTTTTATTATATAGCGCTAAAAATAGCGCCTCTCCTGTCACTCCAGTGTGAAAGCTTGAGGGCTTTCACACTGGAGCAGTGCACTTGCGGGATGTTTAAAAAAAAGTCCAGCGAGCAGCATCTTTGAGGCGCTTTAGGAGCGGTGTATAAACCGCTTCCAAAGCGCCCATGCCCATTGAAATCAATGGGCAGCGCAGCCAAAAGGGCCTGCAAAGCGGCGCGGCAGCAGCTCTTTGTGGGTGCTTTTAACCCTTTTTCCGGAGCGGTGCACTTGTGGGATGTTAAATAAAAGTCCTGCAAGCAGCATCTTTGAGGCGCTTTAGGAGCAGTGTATACACCGCTTCCAAAGCACCCATGCCCATTGAAATCAACGGGCAGCGCAGCCAAAAGGGCCTGCAAAGCGGCGCGGCAGCAGCTCTTTGTGGGTGCTTTTAACCCTTTTTCCGGAGCGGTGCACTTGTGGGATGTTAAATAAAAGTCCTGCAAGCAGCATCTTTGAGGCGCTTTAGGAGCAGTGTATACACCGCTTCCAAAGCACCCATGCCCATTGAAATCAACGGGCAGCGCAGCCAAAAGGGCCTGCAAAGCGACGCGGCAGCAGCTCTTTGTGGGTGCTTTTAACCCTTTATTTGGCCATTAGCAGGGGTTAAAGGCGCCACGCTAGCGGCCGAAAAGCACTTCTTAAATGACGGCTCAGTGTGAAGGTGCCCTTATGGTTGTCCATGAGTTTACTTTTTATACGTTTAGAAATTTTTATACTGCTTGTAACCCACTGTCTGTGAATATACTGAATATAAATTTTAAAAAAATTACATAGTTATTTCACCTGTACTCATCTTAAAAAAAAATCAATTAAAAAATTTTAGAAGTAAATCAAAAAATAAAGGAAGAAAGTATGTACAAGACAAAAATACATCCTCTATAATTACAAACACAAGAGATTGCTTGGAAAACAAAAATATTTTGTTCTTCATAACTCATAAGATGTATCTCAAAGCAGATTTTTTTCTATTTAATAAATTACTTGTGTTTGCTGTAATAAGTACAAAAATAGCTAAATAAATTAGAGCTATCACATCATGAGATGCATATATTGTATCCACAACAGAATTGCAAGGGTAGCAAAAAAAAAAAAAAGGAAAAAAATCCCTGTGTTACCCTCCCTCTGCTCTCTGGCGTTCCCTTTA
This sequence comes from Lithobates clamitans, assembly GCA_037952925.1. Taxonomy (NCBI): domain Eukaryota; kingdom Metazoa; phylum Chordata; class Amphibia; order Anura; family Ranidae; genus Lithobates; species Lithobates clamitans. The sequence goes on along the minus strand of JBBGZY010000725.1, from coordinate 1,695,509 downwards.
TAATTACTGTGACCTTTACCATATACCGACTGCACTATGGGGGCATCCAATGATATAAAGGATAATTATTGTGTGTTACCTCCTACAATAAAGGTAGCAGAGCTGCAGAGCATATAGGACACATTTCTTCTATAAATGCTAGTCTTTCCTGCTGCACTGTATTATAATTTATAAATTCTAGCTTTACTTGCTGCACTTTATAATTTAAATATTAGATATTATTATACAAATATAAAACATAATAACACTATAATGATGTAATTTATAGCGCTATTTAACTAAAATCCATCAGTACACTGGTAAACTAAACTAGTATCACTGAAATCATCTTGTGGAATTCTTATTCACCGCCACACCATAAATCAATATCCACTCCATTTTTTATTTTATTAATGCCTGACTTTAGCTACATGTATTTTTTCTGTTCATTTTTTGAATATAGCAGGCAAGAGTTGCAACTTCTGTCAGATTCTTTTTTTTATTGCTCTCAGTATCCTCAGAGCAGCCTGCTAGAGTGAAAATAGTAGTAAAAATGTAGATCTAATGCTTGAATGCGGGTTTAGCTAATATAATTGAGAGGTTTGTGTACTATATGGTACTCTTCATTATGTATAGGTGACATATTAGAGAGAAGGGAACAAGGGAAGTGCATAGACTAGTGCAATAAATCTCATTATGAAGAATATGTCTCTTTAAGAGATTTGAGAAAGTGGGGACAAGCCCCTAAAACCCGTTGTTAATATGGAAACCTGCCACGCTCATCCAGGAAGTGCTTTGTGAATCAGTAAATTCCCTCATAGCCATCCATGAGCACTGTGTATCCAGCTGACAGGTGCTACGGATCCATGCAGCTTCTTCCGGTTTACCAGCAAAGAAGCACTCAGCAGTGTATGCGAGAGGAAAAAACAATTCTGACACCAAAGACAAATTTAAAAAAAACAATCTGCCCCTTTAAAGCAACAAAAAGTAGTGCCGAGGTCTCTTTCTAAAGCTGTACCTCCACTCAGGCTAGGTGCAGACACGTCCCTCAGCTACTTAGCTAGCCTATGCCCATTTTTTTACTCAATTAAAAAAAAAAAAAAAAAAAAGCAGTTCTACTGAGGTCACATCCACTCCTTAATCCCACTATTAAACTTTTTTTGTTGGGTATTTACAGCTCTCTTGCTCGGTGAGCATCAGTGGATGGTGAGGCACTGGCTAGCATGAGAGCCCGATACACACAGGTTGCATACGCCACGAACGTTAGTGAGAGAAATAATTCTAGCACTAGATCTCCTCTGTTAAGCCCCATACACACGATAGGACTTTGTACAAACTTTCCTGTGGATTTTTGTACAAAGGGCGTTGGCCATAAGTTTGTATTGCATACAGACGGCAGGACTTTTCCAGTCAACTTTCACCAAATCACGTAGTTTTTCAGCTCTTTAATAGGGTTGTCGGGAAGATGCCCTTGTCCTCATCAACATGGGGGGTGGGTGCTTTGGGGGAGGGGGGCGCTCTGCGGTCCCCCCACCCCAAAGCACCTAGTACCCATGTTGATGAGGACAAGGGCCTCTTCCCGACAACCCTGGCCGTTGGTTGTCGGGGTCTGCGGGCGGGGGGCTTATCGGAATCCGGGAGCCCCCTTTAATAAGGGGGCCCCCAGATCCCGGCCCCCCACCCTATGTGAATGAGTATGGGGTACATCGTACCCCTACCCATTCACCTAGGGAAAAAAAGTGTCAATAAAAAAAAAACTACACAGGTTTTTAAAGTAATTTATTAGGCAGCTCCGGGGTCTTCTTCCAACTTCGGAGGTCTTCTTCCGACTTCGCCGCTCTCTCCGGCCTCTTCTCCCGGTGTTCGGCCTCTTCTCCCGCTCTCCGGTTCTTCTGCCAGGCTCCTCCGCTATCTTCTGCCGCACTTTTGCTAGTGGTGGTCGGACTTCTGCGTCGTCTTCTTCCCTCTTTTCTTCTTCGGATATTGACACGACACTCTCCCCCACTGTAACGCTGTGTGGAGGGCTCCGCAATGACTTATGTAGGCGGTGACCCCGCCCCCTATGATGTCACAGTCCCGGGGAATGCTGGGACTGTGAGGCCATAAGGGGGCGTGGTCATCAGATGACATGACCACGCCCCCTATGACCTCACAGTGCCAGCATGCCCCGGGACTGTGACGTCATGGGGGGCGGGGTCACCGCATATATAAGTCATTGCGGAACGCTCCACACAGCATTACAGCGGGAGAGAGCGTTGTGTCAACATCGGAAGAAGAGAAGAGGGGAGAAGACAACAAAGAAGACCGGGCCACCACTAGCAAAAGAACGGCAGAAGATATCAGAGGAGCCCGGCAGAAGAACTGGAGAGCGGGAGAAGAGGCCGAACACTGGGAGAAGAACCGAACATTGGGGGAAGAGGCCGGAGAGAGCGGAGAAGAACCGGACAACGGGAGAAGAGGTTGGAGAGAGCGGCGAAGTCGGAAGAAGACCCCCAAATTCGGAAGAAGCTTCCTAATAAATTACTTTAAAAAACTGTGTAGTGTGTTTTTTTTATTGACACTTTTTTTCCCTAGGTGAATAGGTAGGGGTACGATGTACCCCATACTCATTCACATAGGGTGGGGGGCCGAGATCTGGGGGCCTCCTTATTAAAGGGGGCTCCCAGATTCCGATAAGCCCCCCGCCCGCAGACCCCGACAACCAACGGCCAGGGTTGTCGGGAAGAGGCCCTTGTCCTCATCAACATGGGAACAAGGTGCTTAGGGGTGGGGGGCCCGCAGGGTGCCCCCCTCCCCCAAAGCACCCACCCCCCATGTTGAGGGCATGTGGCCTGGTACGGTTCAGGAGGGGGGGCGCTCGCTCGTCCCCACCCCTTTTCCTGACCAGCCGGGCTGCGTGCTCGGATAAGGATCTGATATAGACTTTGGGGGCGCCCCCACGCCGTTTTTTTGGCGTAGGGGGTTCACCCTAAAATCCATACCAGACTTAAGGGCCTGGTATGCCCCCACAGGGGAATTCCCTCTCGCACTCGCCGCAATAGGAAAATGTGTTTTTCCTATTGCAGCCAGCGCGAGATGTACAGTACCCTGTCGCTGAGAACCAGTGCGATGGGTTCGCGCTGGAAACATTCTCACGGATGCGTACTGTAGTTTGTACAAAAGTCCGATGGTTTTGTTTACACACGATCGGACTTTGCTCCATTGGACTTTTGTTGCCGGAAAGTTTGTGCGTTCGCACAGCCAACAAAAGTCCGTGGAAGTGGAAGCAGAAAAAGTTTGTCCGATGGAGCGTACACAAGATCGGATGTTGCTCCAAAACAGCTAATTTGCATGTTTGTTGTCAAAAAGTCCGATCGTGTGTACGGCCTTAACTAAACATGTAACCTGTAAAAAAATTTTAAAGCATTGCCTATGGAGATTTTTAGGTACTGAAGTTTGGAGCCATGCTACAAGTGTGCGCAATTTTAAAGCGTGACATTTTAAGTATCTATTGACTCGGCATATCATCTTTCACATCATACAAAAAAAATTGGGCTAACTTTAGTGGTTTTTCATGAAACTGTTTTTTTCCAAAAAAAACGCGTTTGAAAAATTGCTGCGCAAATACCGTGTAAAATAAAAAGTTGCAATGACCACCATTTTATTCCCTAGTGTGTCTGCTAAAACAAAATATATAATGTTTGGGGGTTCTGAGTAATTTTCTGGAAAAAAAAATATGATTTTTACATGTAGGAGAGAAGTGTAAAAATTGGCCTGGGTGGCAAGGGGTTAATTACCATAAGTAATACACAAATAATTATTATATATTGTTTTATGGTAATTTACTGTATTTTCATAATCTGTACTCAAGCAGGTGGCTTCACGGACAAATTTCTAAAGTTTGAAGTTATAACTTCAAACCAGTAATTTCACAGTAAATAGATAAATAATAAATTATTATGTTATAATTATAACATATAGCATTATAATATATGATTTAGCTTGATTATAACACTACCTTTTCAGCAGCAGAAGAGTCTTATTCTCCCTCTTAACTGTGTGAGAAAAATGGGATTGTGGGTAAATTACCCATAAACCCATGTTTTTTCCTTCTAGTTAAGAGGGCTCGGCTCGAAGGGAATATGTGTCTTTTAGACACACGCCCCCTTCTATGACACTGCAGTGAGAGGACAGCCTCCACTGTAGCATTTTTATTGGACAGCTGGGGCCAATGGTACTTTAATTCAAGGCTCCAAGCTGTCCATTGAGCTCAGTGCTTCTGACAAGAAGTGAGAGGCTCTGTCAGCTCATCCTCTCAGTCTGCTGCAAACAGAGTGTGCCGGCTTGTATTTAAACTGGCCGCTCTGTATGTAGCTTCTGACAGGCTGAGCAAGGAGCCCCGTATCTCCGGAATTAACATTGGGGAATAGGAGATTGGTAGGTAGCCATTATTTTGTTTACACAGGGTAGAAGTTCCATGCTGCCAAAAGTAATGTATAGAAAACCGCTACTTTAATATGAAAAAAAAATTAAGCCCTTTGAAAATCCACTTGAACATGGCTATTATACTTTTTCAAATCTTTTAAAAAGCCGGTGGTATTTGCAGTAAGCTCCCCAATTACCCCACCATACTAACTGCTTTGTTCTTAAATGTTTTTAAACAAAGCAGCCATTAAGATTAATACTTCTTTTGATAATTTGTTACAATCCTGTAGCTTGCATGGTTATTGCAATATGGGATTATAAATCATATTTATATTGGTGCGCGTCGTTCTTTTGAGAGTAGAGAAGTGTATTAAATTTTAAATGTACTTCCCGCACTTCAGTCAGTATTAAGTTTGGCAAGGACTGCTTTTTTTTTGTGTTGCAGTTGACAGCGGTCCCTACACATGTGAAGCAATTAAACAACAAAGCCATTCTCAGTAATTCAGTCGTCTTGAGTGTCTTCTTTTCACAATGATTCTGGTCGCAGCTCGAATAACAGAGTGCTGCTGTGTGCATTTGCAACAATATTATGAACAGTACTTTTGGTTTAACTGGGAATACCTCTACTTGATTCATAGCATGTACTTACCCAACTTTTATCAGAGTTAAACTATAGATTTAGGAATTTACACATTCAAAAAATAGTATAATTTCCATATACATGATACTGTATGCTCTTTGAGTGCAGTTATCTTTAAGGGCTAAGTTACTTTAATACTTGCTACTGAGATAGTTAAAGACTGACTCTGGGCTTCCCCCATTCTACATCTTAGGGCCCCCTAACCCCAGGAGTCCCCTCCCAAATGAATTTTTTTAATTTATTTTTTTACTAACCTCTTTTATACACTCACTAACCACTTTATTAGGTACACCTTGCTGGTACCAGGTTGGACCCCCTTTTTTCCTTCAGAACTGCCTTAAATCTTTGTGGCATAGATTCAACAAGGTGTTGGAAACATTCCTCAGAGATTTTGGTCCATAGTGACATGATAGCATCGTGCAGTTGCTGCAGATTTGTCAGCTGCACATCCATGATGCGAATCTCCTGTTCCACCACATCTCAAAGGTGCGCTATTGGATTGAGATCTGGTGACTGTGGAGGCCATTGGAGTACAGTGAACTCATTTTCATGTTTAAAAAAAACAGTTTGAGATTATTTGAGCCATCAGAAGATGGGTACACTATAGTCATAACGGGATGGACACAGTCAGCAACAATACTCAGGTAGGCCGTGGTGTTTAAACGATGCTCAATTGGTACTAAGGGACCCAAGATATTTTCTGTGCCAAGAAAATATCCACCACACCAAAGCTCCACCACTACCAGCCTAAACCATTGATACAAGGCAGGATGGATCCATGCTTTCATGTTGTTTATGCCAAATTCTGACCCTACCATCTGAATGTTGCAGCTGAAATCGAGACTCATCAGACCAGGCAACGTTTTTCCAATCTTCTACTGTCCAATTTTAGTGAGCCTGTGCGAATTGTAGCCTCAGTTTCCTGTTCTTAGCTGACAGGAGTGGCATCGGGTGGGGTCTTCTGCTGCTCTAGCACATCTGCTTTAAGATTCAATGTGTTGTGCATTAAGAGATGGTATTCTGCATATCTTGGTTGTAACAAGTGGTTATTTGAGTAACTGTTGCCTTTCTATCATCTGAAACCAGTCTGCCCATTCTCGTCTGACTTCTGACATCAACAAGGCATTTTTGTTTACACAACAGCTCTAGTGTGGTCTGTTTGAATAAGGAAAGCAGAGGTACTCGCAGGATCACCAGGAATTTCACAGTAAGTAAGAACTACAAAGAGAACAGGATACTTTTTAATACAAATATATTGCACAACAGACACATATCTGGAATATGAAACGTTGGGGTAACATACTTGTTGATTTGTTATCATGATTAAGCTAAAAAAAATAACAACCTTTTTTTGATATGTGAATATAGTCTTTTGGGGAAAAAGCAAGACTTTATTTCAGTTTAATGACTTCCAATAATTATTTAATTTCATATTTATTTTAAAGGCAAAAAGAAAAAAGGCAAATATACATCTTTTTTTTTCAGTTTTGACGCCTAAAACCTATAGATACAAGAATGCATTTTATCGTAGGACTTGCTCTGTTAATTACAACACAAAATTATATTCCTTGTACAGCATGCAGAAATTATTTACATAAACAAAATAAGTATTTGAGTAAAATAGGCAAAAATGTTTAAGAAATTTTGCCATTTTTCGCTTATGCCAATACAACCGGTTTAAAATGCACGGCATGTTTGACACATATTTTCAGCAACTGATATTTACATTCAGCAAATAAATAATGCTTGTGATTTTGATTTGTCATGTTTAATGTGAATCCGTGCTTTGCCTATGAAAAAACAACAGGTTTGTTTAAAGCAGGACTAAACTCTCATTCAACATCTAATCCTTATGCTGCTAGCGTTAGTAAATAGATAGGTAAGTATATCATATTTACTTGTTTTAAACATTTCCTCAGTTGCTTCCTGATTTCTGGCCTAGGCCAAAATCATGTCCTACATCCAAGAAGCCTGCATAGGCATTTTTTTTTCTTTCGTCTGGAAGAGGGGAGGAGGGGCTTTCTCAGCTAAGCACCCTCCTACATGCTTGAGCAAAGGGCAGATGAATGCCAGGAATTAAATGCTGCATGAATCATCTGCTCTTTTCCAAGATGGTCGTGGCTAAAAAATGCTAGGGGGTGATTTTCAAAGTCATTTTTCAAAAAATAAATCATGGAGACATTGATGGATAGGTGAGTTTGCTTTGAAAACTAAAAATTAATCAAGTAGCATTTTCAGGTTCTGGTGCTCAGATACAAAGCTTTGCTTTAAAGCCCCCCTAAACACCTTCCTGTTCTGGTGCACTGCGCATATGCAAATTATGTTGTGTATAAATATGGATTGTCCTAAAGTAACCCACTCATTTAAATAAACTGACAATGTGCTAGACCAGACACAAAACTGCACCTGCACCTAATTGTTCAACATAGCACACTGCAACCCACAGCACAACTTTACTGTGCTTGCAGTGTTTTTCAACACAAGTGCATTGGGGTGCCACTGAAACTGAATAGATGGTTGTGAACTAATGTGAAGGGCCCCTACTGTCAGCCCCTGCAGCTGTTAATACATACATGTCCTTTGGTTCCCCACTGTTCCATTCACCTAGTCTGGTGTGACTTGTGTTTGAGGATAGGCCACTCAGGCATCCAGCACTGTCACATGGGTGGGTGGGTAAAGAGACTCTTTAGCCCTGTAGGCTTAAAGCTTACCCTGTAGGAGGTCTTTTCAAACTCGTGGGTGAACAGAATGGCAGGGGAGCAAAGAGAAGGATTGGACTTTCATGGACAAAGCACAGTTTCTCTTTTAGTTTATTCAATGCAGGGGTCATGTTCTAGCAAATCAACAAAATGTGTTTTTTCAGGGTTTTTCAACTATTTGTATTATTTCAACAAATTATTTCTAAGCTTTGGCTTGACCATGATTTTGCTTGTGTCCTCTTTATCAGAACTATGTCTCAAATATATTCATTTTTGAAAATCCCCTTTTTTACATTCATATTTGTAAGATTTTTGAATAGTTATTTTGCATAACCAAATTTTAGTGTAAAGTCCCAAGCCTTTGAAAAAACACACATAGCTAGAAGTCCTCTGCAAGCTTTTTTTAGGCCATCAACAATATCATTAATAAAAAACTGAAGGACAGGGCCAAACAGAGATCCCTGTGGTACATCACTAATAACTCTATTCTAGCCTGAATATGTTCCATTTACTTATTTTGTCTCCTACTCCGTCTGAAGCGCTCTAGCCTGGTACAAGTTCTTTTCCCACTAGACCTGGAAATCTCATTTTATGTACCTGTCTTTCATGTGGAACACCGCTGAAATCTTTTACCCTGTACAGATATTATTTATACTACTAAAATGTAGTCTGAAAGTCAACTCCACATGAAAAGAAAACATACTGGCTTCATACAATTAGTCCTTAATTAAATCATACAAAATTACGATCAAATTATGTTGTATTTCTTTCTAGGGACTTCAGCTGAACGCCTGACACAAATAAAATGAAAAAAAAAAAACACACACACAATTTTAAGTGTACGTGCACCTAAAACCATGAATTATATGTTTGCCCATACCCCCGTAACAACGAAAAGCATGTTCAATTTTTAATTTACCTTCTAAATTACAATCTAGAATGACTTTCCTTAAGTCATTAGAAATTGTTTTGTATTTTTATCAATAAAGGCTTCCTCTGATTGGCTATGGTGGAGATACTGACACTTTAAAGTGGTCTTCAAATTTGAAGATCTTTTATTTGTAGCCAATGGCGATGAAACATATACAGTGTACATTGGTATATTATTACCAGTGTAGTGGTATACCCATTTACTCATCATGCTCAGATGTAAACACAGGTCCCTTTATCTCCTTTTCTCACCATTCCCTGGTTTCCTAGACATGCCTAGGGGCGATAAGTTTCTCAGTTTCCCTACCTCAGGTTAGATAACCTTCACTGTCAGATTACATCTGAATAAGGCCATACTCAGCATCATATACCCTGTATGTATACAACCAGTATGCACATACAATCCAATGAGAGCTCCAAACAAATGATATAACTGATTCATAGCAGAATAGAGCCAATGTGTTTCAAGGGGCAAATACACACTCTATTCATCGGGGCTTAAGAATTCTGATTGTGCTCAAATGAGCAGATACCAAATAAACTTCTTGGAAAGTTTCAGGAGGGTTGGTCGAATTCATGTGTGTGGATTCTCAACACTTGGTCCTTTGTCTTTTTCCTGAGGGTGGTCCCCATTTTGTGGAGTGCTACAGAACTGTATCCAGTGTGTACAGTGACAATTTCAGTAACTCCAGAAAATCTAAAGCCAGCGCCCCATGTGTTCTTGTGTTACAACGTAGAACTTGCATGTTGGCAGCTTGCAATCCTAATCGCTTCTCCAGAAGATCCAGATAATGTGGGAAGCTCCTCCACAATTGTTACCAGGATACTCTAGTTCCAGTGGGGTGGCTCCCTTGTATCTTTGAGGCTTGGATCCCTCCAATTGTTTGCCTATATTGCCAGAGCTACTCGGGACTGCACTTATGAAGATAAGTAGCTGTTTGGTTGAGAAAGACTGCTCTATAACAAAAGAGAGTCTAGCTGGGAATCACTACTTCAGGTAAAACATTTTACAACACAGAGTCCTGTGGAACCATAAGGTTCCTTCAACATTTGTTAGGGCTTTCTTGGGAAATTAGCAATCTCTGCCTCGCAGATAAGTAACCACTGACAACAATGATCTTCTTAGCCATGTGTAAGCAGCAATATTTCCACAAACCACCAATGTAAGGGCATTCCTACCTCTGGCCACCAATGTATTGGGAACTTTCTTCCAGTGACCACCAATCTAAATTGGCCCTTCTCCCACTTTTAATCAATCTACAGTGCCTTGCAAAAGTATTCACCCCACTTGGTATTTTTCGTGTTTTGTTGCCTCACAACCTGGAATTAACATGGATTGTTTGAGGATTTGCATCATTTAATTTACAGAACATGCCCACAACTTTAAGGATGTTTTTTTATTGTGAAACAAACAACAAATAGGATAAAATAACAGAAAAAGTCAATGTGCATAACTATTCACCCCCCCCCCCGCCAAAGTCAATGCTTTGTAGAGACACCTTTTGAGGCTATTACAGCTCCAAGTCGCTTTGGATAAGTCTCTATGAGCTTGCCATATCTTACCACTGGGATTTGTGCCCATTCTTCCTTGCAAAACTGCTCCAGCCCCTTCAAGTTGGATGGTTTGCGCTTGTGAACAGGAATCTTTAAGTCTGACCACAGATTTTCTATTGGATTGAGGTCTGGGCTTTGACTAGGCCATTCCAACACATTTACATGTTTCTCCTTAAATCACTCAGGCTTTCTTCTGACCACTCTGCCATAAAGCCCAACTCTATGGAGGATACAGCTTATTGTTGTCCTATGTACAGATACTCCAGTCTCTGTTGTGGAACTCTGCAGCTCCTCCAGGGTTACCTTAGGTCTCTGTGCTGCCTCTCTGATTAATGCCCTCCTTGCCTGGTCCGTGAGTTTTGGTGTGCAGCCGTCTCTTGGCAGGTTTGCTGTTGTGCCATGTTCTTTCCATTTGGTTATGATAGATTTGATGGTGCTCCTAGGGATCATCAAAGATTTGGATATTTTTTTATAACCTAAACCTGACTTGTGCTTCTCAACAACATTGTCCCTTACTTGTTTGGAAAGTTCCTTGGTCTTCATGGCAGTGTTTGGTTAGTAGTGCCTCTTGCTTAGGTGTTGCAGCCTCTGTGGCCTTTCAAAAAGGTGTGTATATGTAATGACAGATCATGTGACACTTAGATTGCACGCAGGTGGACATCATTTTACTAATTATGTGACTTCTGAAGGTAATTGGTTGCACCAGAGCTTTTTATGGGCTTCATAACAAAGGGGGGTGAATACATACGCATGTGCCAATTATCAGTTTTATGTATATATTTTTCTATTCTACTTCACAAACTTAGAATATTGTGTTCTGATCCATCACATATAATGCAGATTAAAAAAAACATTGAACTAAAGGCTGTAATGGAAAAGATAGGTAAAAGGCCAATACTTCTGCAAGGCACTGTAAATGAGCCCTTCTCTGCTGATCACAAATGTAATGGAGCTCTTCACTGTCCCTCGGTGTTGAGGGCACTTTTCCACAAACCACTAATGTGAGGGAATGCTACAATTTTTACTATCTGGATTTTCTTTCTGGTCATTTTTATTATTTGTTTTGTTATTATTACTAAAAATAATCATGTGTTATATAGAGCAGCCCTAAGTATGTATTCTATTTAATACACAGAACATAATGATATTTCACTTTGTGCAATTAGGAGGAAAATAAACAACGGTTTTGGAACTTTCACAATGGGGCCCCAAGGCCAGAGTCCAGTACTGGCTGCAGCCTTGTCGCCCCTTGTTACTACACCACTTTGTTCTTAGCAGTCACCATTTCTGTAATGCCCTGTACACACGGTCAGACATTGATCGGACATTCCGACAACAAAATCCTAGGATTTTTTCTGACGGATGTTGGCTCAAACTTGTCTTGCATACACACGGTCACACAAAGTTGTCGGAAAATCCGATCATTCTGAACGCGGTGACGTAAAACAGGTACGTCGGGACTATAAACGGGGCAGTAGGCAATAGCTTTTGTCTCTTAATTTATTCTGAGCATGCGTGGCACTTTGTGCGTCGGATTTGTGTACACACGGATTTTGTTGTCGGAAAATTTTATACCAAGCTCTCAAACTTTGTGTGTCGGAAATTCTGATGGAAAATGTGTGATGGAGCCCACACACGGTCGGAATTTCTGACAACAAGGTCCTATCACACATTTTCCGTCGGAAAATCCGACCGCGTGTACAGGGCATAAGACATGCCGAGTCCTCAGTATTAGATGCTTGCTGTGAAAAGGCTGAATCTTCTTTAATCCAGGCTAGTAGTAACTACACCTCCTCCTGTGTTAAATATGTAACAATTAATGCTGTGCATAGGTTATTACTACACAATTATTTCCATTTTTCTCCTTTGTGATTAAAACAAGGCAAAAAAAACTAGGTCATATTACCCTTTATCTTACATAATTACTGTTTCTACAATTATTTTTCCGAGTTTATCTTTTAATGGTCCTGAAATTATCAGTGTTATTGTCTTGTTGTTTATAAAGTTGACAGAAATCTGGAAATGGATCCCTTGTCCTTAGCAATCCATTTTCAGTTTAAATGTTTTCTAATTTAATTTTCTTCTTATAACCTTGTATATTGCAACATTCCTTATATTTACATATTGCCTTATAGGCCCTTCTAATTTTAGTAGTTTAAATCTTCTCTTTTCTGGTTTTCACCACTACCGTTAGCCAAATCGGTTTCTTTCTATCCATAAAAATGTTGTTATAAATAATGTATGTACCTATAGTATTTTTAACATCTAATTAGACATGTTACTATGTACAGTCTTTTTCATGCTATTTGATTTTTTTTTTTTCATTTTAGTTGAGGGCTTATTCTAGTCCAACCTTTCTCAACCTTTGTAAAGTGGATGACATAATATTCTGGTCTCAAGTAACCCCTGTTGATAATGACTATATCTAAAGCTCATGGTACAGTAGTGTGATGGCTACTGGGGAGAATGTTCCTTACATTTGTGCTCATTGAGAACACCCCCCCTTACAAATAGCTAAAAAGATTATTGTTGCCAGTGGATAAATATCTGAGAGACAGAAATTGCTGATTGCTCAAGGAACCCCTAGCAACCTATAGAGGAACCCCAGGTGTTCCATGGAGCCCTTGTTGAGAAAGACTGGTCTAAACTATGAAACGCAAAATATATCTAACCTCAAGAAAAAAAATTATTCTGATGTAGTAGCTGCATTAGTTTTGTTTTTCTGTCTTTTTCCTTTATTTTTACAGGCTGTTCTTGCTCTTGATTTAGACCACAAAACGTCTCCTCCACTACTTTTCTTTATAAGTTGGGGGTGGGTTGGATGGGCTGTATTCTGAAGTTGACAGAGGTAAGCCAGGCAGGTCTGATAATGATGCCTGAGATTCCAGTGCAGCACAGACAGACATCTCAGAAGGTTTCAATCTCATTGGATTTCTAACAGAATCAGCAGATATTGTTGGACTTATCGAGCAGATATATCAAAATGATATTTGATCAAAATCAAAAATGCTAGCCACCTGTCGGTAATGCTGCAACCTATAGAGGAACCCCAGGTGTTCCATGGAGCCCTTGTTGAGAAAGACTGGTCTAAACTATGGAACGTAAAATATATCTATGTATTCTGATGTAGTAGCTGCATTAGTTTTGTTTTTCTGTCTTTCTCCTTTATTTTCACAGTCTGCTCTTGCTCTTAATTTAGACCACAAAACGTCTCCTCCACTACTTTTCTTTATAAGTTGGGGGGGGGGGGAGGAGGTTGGATGGGCTGTATTCTGAAGTTGACAGAGGTAAGCCAGGCAGGTCTGATAATGATGCCTGAGATTCCAGTGCAGCACAGACAGACATCTGAGGAAGTTTCAATCTCATTGGATTTCTAGCAGAATCAGCAGATATTGTTGGACTTATCGAGCAGATATATCAAAATGATATTTGATCAAAATCAAAAATGCTAGCCACCTGTCGGTAATGCAGACTTTATGGTTGCAATACTTTCTAAGTCACAGACCCTTAACAAGTATACAACAAGCTGACTTAACTTCTGTCTGTGCACATTGATGACACTAATGGTCAGCTACTAAACACCATTATTTTTTCACATATCAATCAACATGAAAGCTGGCTTACTAAACATCAGTTCGTTTTGAACAGGCCAGCAGAGATGATGTGGATGTTTTTTTCTTCAAAACTGCACCTAGTATTCAACAATTTTAAAGTGAAGTTCACTAGTGTTGAAAACATACTATAGACTCAATAAACCAATAAATAATCACATTAGTGAAAAACATACAATAGTGCAGTTACACCACAATAATAAATAAAAATCATAAAAGTTTTATTCTCCAAAATTATATGATGCTGTCCCTTTAGAAAATGTGACCCAAAAATATACAATGTCCTCTTCAGTGCTCAATCTTGATATGCTGTTCCACGTGAATCCCGCATGAAAATCATTGGTGCACACCACCACTCTGTGTTCCTTTTCCAATTTAAAAATAAGATGGGATGTTAAACGGTTGAACCTGGTTAGCATGGGTCCATCCTGGTCGCAATTTGGTGATGTCATCAAGCTCCACCCGACATGTTTTGTGATCAAGTCTTTGTCCAAATGAGAACACATACTTTTGTGTCACATTTTGAAAATGCGCATAATTATGCGTATAATTTTGAAGAGTAGGAATCTTATGATTTTTATTTATTATTGTGGTGTGCTGGCCCGGCTTTTCACTAAGGTTTATTGGTTTATTGAGTTTATTGTTTTATGGTTTATTGAGCTTAAATTACGTTCAACCTAACAGAAATCCATTGTCAGGACCTCTGCTATATATAACACAGCTCGACATCACTAATCACTCATTCATAAAACTAAAAGAAAGATCACTTAGAACTGTCCCATCCCTTGGCCTGGTTGTGTATGTGAAAAAGCAGATGCTGATAGACATACATCACTACTGGCAGTGCGATATCTTTTGTGGATGGCAGCACTGGTCTCCAGAGTGCCCCCTGCTGTCAGAGACCAGATGTCAGGGAAGAAGCCGGAGGATAGTTATCCACAGACCTAGCAGAGTAGCCAATTCCCAATATGGCCACACCCACACAAATACACGCACACATATTGGGAATGCACATTTACAATGGCGAACATGTCTGCATGTTGGTGCACGCAATGCACGTCAGATCCTGGCATCCTCAGGCCTTTAACCACTTTAATACCAGGCACTTTCGCCCCTTCCTGCCCAAGCCAATTTTCAGCTTTCAGCGCTGTCACACTTTGAATGACTATTGTGGGCGGGAAGTGGTTAAAGGGATGTCTGTGGCACATGGATATTGCTGACTGGTCTTCAGCTTCCTGTTTTCTGTTCCTGTGTTTGCTGCTGTTTCTGATCACCTGCTACTGACCTGGCTTCCCCTTGATACCTCTTGTCTCACTTCCAGCTCTGTCCTGTGTATGACCTGGGTTGACTGACCATGATTCTGATACCTGATCTGCTGACCACTGGCTTCCTGACCTCTGCTATCATCCCAGACTATGTCTTCTGCTGCGCCCTGTCTGCTGTGATCCACCTTGGGCCTACCTGCTGTACCATGCCTGCAGTATCTTTGAATGCACCACTGTCACGCATATGTTAGTGGTGCTTCCACCTGAACCAGGGGTCCCCATGCCAGAACGTTTCTCTGGGGACTGAAGAAAATTCTGTGCTTTCAAAAATACATAGCTCTGCAACCACTGACTTTCTCTCTTGAAATCGTCAAGGTTGGTATCATTATCTCTCTTGCTCACAGATGAACCACAATCTTGGGCTGATGATCTTATAGAACAAAAGAACCCGGTCCTTGACTTAGTCTCAGCCTTCTTTGAAGCCATGTCACACCTTTATGATGACCCCCAGTGAATGGCTACGGCCGAGGCAGCCCTGCACATACTCCAACAAGGGCACCAGCCCGTACAGGATTATGCGGTCGAATGCCGCAAATGGTCAGCAGATACAGGATGGAATGAAGCTGCACTCAAGAACCAGTTCCAGCTTAGCCTATTCGAGGCATTCAAAGATGAACTGCTGCCACCCTTGAACACCTTATACAGCTGGCCATATAGCTCGACCCCCGATTACGGGAGAGGCCATCTGAATGGATTCAATCTTACAGACCCACTTGGGTAATGCCAAAAGTAGCTCCAGTAACGACCGCGTCACCCATCTCCACTTCAGCATCTTTTGAGGGCTAACCCATGCAGATCGGTTTGATGTCGTCTACTCTGACCCCCGAAGAAAGGATGCGCCGACAGCAAGCCAACCTTTGCCTGTACTGTAGCGGTACTGGACATTTTCTTCTAAACTGCCCAGTAAGACCCAGTATGTTCCTGTCCTCTCGTCAACATATGCCTGGATCCTCTCCCGCTCGTATCAATCTGCCCATCTTGATGCAGGTGGCGGAAGGGGAGGTCAAGTTCCAATCCATAGTTGATTCTGGTGCCTGCAGTTGTTTTCTGGATCTTACATTAGCCAAGAAATTAGGGCATCCACTGAGACCTAAGAGACTGTGTCTTACCATTCACCTGGCAGATGGCACCATTCCCAAGTCGGGGCCCATTACGAAAGAGACTGAACCAATTCTAAAGATTATTAACTCTGGACATCAAGAGTTCCTGTGTTTCGATGTCCTCTAGTCCCCCATGTTTCTGGCAATCCTGGGTATTCCCTGGTTGCAGGCCCATAATACCAAGATTGACTGGTCTAAAGGGGAAATCATGTTCTCTTCAGTATACTGCCAGCAGCACTGTTTCGTTCCTGAACCCATGGACTCTCCTAGTTGCCTGACTGTTTAGTCAGTTTCAGATAGCAGTCAGTGGCTCCTGCTGCTGCCAATCAAATGTTGTACTGAAGGAGTGGGGGCGAGGCTAAGCTACCCGATCTGTGTCATTGGGCCTAGACAGTGTGGCTTGGGAGTGAGCATGCATGGGTGCCCCATGGAAAGCCACTTTCCATTGGGGCACTGGGTGGGGGGAGGTGCTTGGAGCGCTGGCGGGGGGGAGGACTCCAGAAGAAAAGGATCGGGGCTTCTCTGTGCAAAACCATTGCACAGAGCAGGTAAGTATAGCATGTTTGTTATTTTAATTTAAAAAAAGAACAAAAACCTTCCTTGTGCGGATGGGAAAATCTGTATTTTTTCAATCAGACTGCTGCCAGTTTGAAAATGAAACAATCCATCTACGGGCAGCCTAAAGTGTGCCTTCTTGAAGATGAATTCCAGGTATGACAATTTTTACATATTTTGGACCAATATAAGTATGTATGTATGTGAGATACCTATGAGATGTGTGGAGATTGGAAATCACTCTAGTGGATACCACCACAGTGATCTCTACTAGCTTCTGGGCCCTGTGCCGAACAGCTGCCCAGCTGCATTGCAAACACAGGAGATTGCTCTCTGGGAAGGTATGCCATTCAGGGAACACTTTCCATTTTCTCAATAAATGCAAATCATTCTCTGATTGGACAAGGTAGAGCGGCAAGGCAGAGATGTCACAATCTCCAACTTCTTCGAGAAAATAGAAAGCGTTCTCCGAAAATAGTGCTCATGCTGAGCAAGCACCCTCCTGTTCAAGAGTGCAGCCACTTAGCATGGGACCTGAATCTAGCGGTAAACAGTGTAGTGGTGGTGCCTATTACAGTGGTCTTCAGATCCACAAACATACATACAGTACATTGGTCCAAGCTGGATGTAAAAATTGCCAAAGTTCTATAGTTGGTAAGCATGAGTATAGTGATTAAGTCTTGTCATCCTAGGACAGGAAATTGACAGGATCATCAGGTAAAAATGAAGGAAAAAATGCCTGAAAAAGTAAAATAACGCATCCACCACATCTAAGGACCAGTAAGTTGGAATATATTACATTTTATTTTTCTTGGGTTTAGATTCACTTGAAGAATAAAAATCATCCTAGCAGCTGAGAGAGAATATGGAAACTATTGCTTCCTTTTCTGTGCAAAGCCATGGAAGACAGTGCATCCAAAAACAAAAGGCAATAGGAGTCATTTCCATATGTATTACGGAAATATATTGCAGGTCTCCTTTAAGTCATATTTTAATGTGCACATGTGCTTATTATTTATATATTCTATTGTCAAAGCTGCAACCCAAACCCCAATATTAATATGACATTATTCAATTACAGTTATCTTTTAATGTCTCATAACAATAATAATAGTGAACAAGGCTTGGAAAATTAGATCTCCACATTTAAATGTCTTATTTAATTTGTATAGCGGGATGAAGCATCATAAGGTGACATTTACATCTCAGTGACAGTACCCTACTTAATATCAGAGCAGTAACCTTTCTGAGAGAGTCAATAGAATGTTATTCAGTGCAGGACGGTTTCTGTGATGGGTATTGAATTTAATTTAGTGGAGGGCAGTCCCCCCTGATCAGCGGCGAGTGTCATTCAATGGGAGGCAGACTGACTGATCGGTGGTGTGCAGCACAGTAGAGGACAGTCTAATTGATCTGTGCTAAGTGTTATTCATTAGATGACAGTCCCTTTGGTCAGTATTGAGGAGGTATATTGAATTGAGTGCTTGGGGTCTGTTCGTTTAACATTTTCATGGTTGTATGTTTAGACTTGTTGAAGACGTCAAAGTGTAGGAGAGTGAGGCAATAAAGACAATGGCTCTTATCTAAATGACTGTATTACACTTTTTTTTGATCTGTAATGTGAGTTTATATAACCAAATTATGTTGTCTGTAAAACCAGCGCTGTTTTTAGATATAGACACACTGGTTGGTCTCATGGAGTCTGGATCCACCCGCCAGCGTGTTGCTAGTTTTAGGGCAATTTTTAGGCACCTCCGAAGAACCTATAAGGACTTTTTAGCTATCTGTGAATTGCAAACACACTGCCCGCTAAAGCATATCTAAACCAAAAACCAAGCATTTAATATATTACAGGTTTCCAGCTCTTACACCTGGTGGCTGCATTAGTTCACTTTTTCCAGGTTTTTTTATATTCATCTTGTAATCCTGTAAATAACACACTTCCTGTTGCTTTGCATCAACACCAAACAACGTGGTTTGCAGAAAAAAGATAACATTGTTTTAAAATTTTAGTTAAAGTGGAGTTCCGCTTAAAAAAAAAATTAAAAGTCAGCAGCTACAAATACTTCAGCTGATGACTTTTAATAATCGGACACTTACCTGTTAGCATAGCGGGGGAACGAAGCCCCGCTCGTCTCCTCCTCCTCTCTGCGGCACTGGCATATTCACTGTGGGCTCCCGGCTGTGGCTTCACAGCCGGGCACGCACTGCGCAAGTGCGGGCCGCTCAGTGCGCCGTGACTGGCTGGGTAATCATCTGGGACCTGTGACGTGTCCCAGATGATTGCCGAGAGGGAGGGGGGAGAGGTGATCTCCCTTCCGGTGCCACGGTGCGCGGGGAGGAAGTGGGACCTGGAACCCTCTAAAAAGAGGGTTTCCGCTCCCCCCCCCCCAAAAAAAAAATGACATGCCAAATGTGGCATGTCAGGGGGTCACCTTCCTTTAAAGTGGAAGTTCCATTTTTGGGTGGAACTCCGCTTTAATCTCACAGGAAGTGGCAAGGCCTGCCTTTCTTGTAGGATCAGCGGGTATTTGATATACTTGCTGAAAATGGAGGATAAAAATCTTCATCTTATGAAAAAAAAACAAAAAAAACAACTAAGCAGCCATCACATCTAAAGACCGGTATACTACAGTTTTATTCTTGGGTTTAGTTATCCTTTATTAAAGATTTAAGCTACTTTCACACTGCTCTGTTGCACCTGTGAAATAAGACTCAATGTGACTCAAAAACCACTCCAAAATTCAACCGCGAGTGCGCAGTGTGGCTTCAGACACTTGGGGGATCAGGGATGTCAGTCCCTTGGTCATGTGGCCATGCTTGGGTCTAGCACTTGGCTGCCATGGTTGGAGGCCAAATACTCCCCATATGCAAAAGCACCATGTATTGCCATCGGCTGAATAGACAGCATCTCTTTAAACCCTAACTAAATAACATTTAGGGGGATTTACTAAACCTGGATCACACAGAATCTGGTGCAGCTGTTCATAGTAACCAATCAGCTTCTAGGTTTAAGCCCACATTCACATCAGGCTGATTGCTGACAATAGCACTGTCCGAATCGGTGCAACGTCAACTTTGCGGCACCGCACCGATTCCCAAAAGTAGTTCCTGTACTACTTTTGGCGACTTCGGGGACGATTTGAATAGACATCTGTGCATCAACCCCTGAAGATGTCTATCAAATTGCCCCCGAAGTCGGACTTTTGAGAGCCATTTCCTGTCTACGTGGACTCATTCCAATCGTATCTGCATGTCATTGCTCAGGGCAGGCGTTTTGATGCTTACAGCGGTGGAACATCAACATGCAAGGGTGTTTATAGTCTCCAATGGAAGCATTTGTGACAATGCAGGAGAGTAATTGGGACAGAGGAAAAAAGTGTTGTCACCCTCACCCTTTTGAATTGTTACTTGTCAAGAAAAGAGGGGAAATGTTTTAATAGGGGCATTTGTCTAAGAGGGAATTTACTTTAAAGTAGAACTATAGGCAAAATTTTTTTCTCATTTTAGATAGCGTAAGGGAAGGTCATTTATTTTTTGCCATCTGTGTCCCATTGGGGTGATTTAGCTTCACTTCTTGTAGCCAAAACAGGAAGTGTGAGGAAATCCCTGCAAATTAAGGGAGTCCAGTGGGAACCCCCGGATCATCAGAAATAGTGTCCCCATTGGAAGATTTCCTCTCTATTACTTTTCTGGGGACAACCAAAAATTGGGACTTTTTTACTTTCACTTTCAATGTTGAAACAGGACAAATAGAAAGTGTAAGCCTCCGGAACGGAGGCACAGACAGCAATAAAAACTCAAAGGTGTCCTAATCCATGCCCACTCTGTCCAAAACAAAACAAAAAAGTTTTGCCTTAGTTGTACTTTAACAGGGAGAGATCTCAACTTCAGGTTGTGTCTGGAGACAGGGAAAAAAAGGAAATTTCCCCAAAGGACATGGTTTAAAAATATGACAGGTTTTTAACGATTCCCACACTATTCAAAAGTTGTAGCTTTATATATGTATACTTGAAGTAGCTGAGGACGCTGTAAAAATATGATTTGTCTATGGGTGAGGCATGTAAGGTGATACATAGTTAGTCAGGTTGAAAAAAGACATAAGTCCATCTAGTTAAAAAAAAACCCAAAACATACAATCCCATATACACAATCCTAAACCCACAGTTGATCCAGAGGAAGATGAAAAACCCCAGCAAAGCATGATCCAATTTGCTCCAGCAGGGGAAAAAATGTCTTCCTCATCCCCCGAGAGGCAATCTGATATTCTCTGGATCAACTTTATCTGTAAATGTTAGTATCCAGTTATTTTATGTACACCTAGGAAAGAATGCAGGCCTTTTTTAAAGCAATCTACTGAGCTTGCGAGAATCACCTCTGGAGGGAGTCTATTCCACATTTGCACAGCTCTTACTGTGAAGAAACCTTTGCATATTTGGAGATAAAAAAAAACTATTTTTCTCTAGACGTAAAGAGTGCCCCTTGTCCTCTGTGATGACCTTAAAGTAACTAATTCAACACCAAGTTCACTATATGGACCACTTATGTATTTATACATGTTGATCATATCCCCCTTAACCTCTTTATATCCGCGCTATTGCCAAATGACGGCAACAGGGCAGACCTACATTGCCGGGACTACGTCTATTGACGTCGTCCCGTGCACAAGCGGCCTGCGCCTGCAGGGCGTGCGGCTCGCTCAGTGATCAGACGAGTCTATAAGACTCGCCTGATCACAGATCGGAGAAAGGGGTCGGTCCTGACCCCTTACCACATGATCAGCTGTCAGCCAATGACAGGTGATCATGTGATGTAAACACCGGCGGCCGTGAGAGGGACATCAGTCCCGATCACAGCGATCATCTGTGCCCCCTGCCAGTGCCGCCTACCAGTGCCCACCAGCATCACCCATCAGTGCCCACAGTGCCACCCATCAGTGCCACCCATCAGTGCCCACAGTGCCACCCATCAGCGCCCACAATCAGTGCCACAACAACAACAATGCTGCACATCAGTGCCACCTATCAGTGCCTATCAGTGTCACCTACCAGTGCCCATAAGTGCCCATCAGTGCCGCCCATCACTGCCCATCAGTGCCACCCATCAGTGCCCCCCATCAGTGCCCCCATCAGTGGTACCTATCAGTGCCCATCAGTGTCACCCATCCGTACCACCCATCCGTGCCACCCATCAGCGCCCATCAGTGGCCATCAGTGCCGCCTTATCTGTTCCCATCAGTACCGCCTTATCTGTCCCCATCAGTGCCGCCTTAACTGTGCCTATCAGTGCCGCCTTAACTGTACCTATCCGTGCCCATCAGTGCAGCCTATCAGAGCCCACCAGTGCCGCCTCATCAGCGCATATTAAGGAAGGAGAAAAATTACCTGTTTGCAAAATTTTATAACAAACTATGAAACGTGTTTTTTTTTTTTTTCAAAATTTTCCATCTTTTTTTTTTGTTTGTTTAGCAAAAAATAAAAATCCCAGCTGTGATTAAATACCACCAAAAGAAAGCTCTATTTGTGGGAAAAAAATGATAAAAATTTCATTTGGGTAAAGTGTTGTATGACCGCGCAATTGTCATTCAGCGCTGAAAGCTGAAAATTGGTCTGGGCAGGAGGGGGGTTTAAGTGCCCAGTAAGCAAGTGGTTAATCTCTTCTTCTCAAGAGAGGATAGATTCAGTTCAGCTAATCTTTCCTCATAGCTGAGCTCCCTCATGCCTCTTATCAGTTTGGTTGCCCTTCTCTGCACTTTCTCCAGTTCCCCATAATCCTTTTTTAAGAACTGGTGCCCAAAACTGAACTGCATATTCCAGATGAGGTCTAACTAATAAATTGTACAGGGGCAAAATGATATCTCTCTCTCTCTCTTGAGTCCATACCTCTCTCTCTTAATACAAGAGAGGATTTTGCTCACTTTGGAAACCGCAGCTTGGCATTGCATGCTATTATATTATTGAACTTATGATCTACCAAAACCCCCAGATCCTTCTCCACTATGGATCCCCCAGTTGTACTCCCCCTAGTATGTATGATGCATGCATGTTCTATCAGGTTTCTATTGGGTAAAGTTGACTTATGCAAAATAAATCACAGTGGACCTGATTTACTGAAAGGTATTGATACGATTTACTGAAAGTTATTGATACCATTAAAACAACTGAAAAATACTAATAAAAGTAAACAAGCCATAGTACATTCTGTGAAATAAAGTGATTTTGCGCAGATTGTAGTAATAAATATACTAAATAAATATTGTACCAAATGGGGTATATAAATAAATACAAATGTGTTCTAAAACATCTAAATACAGTGACAATGTATAATATGCGATAATACACATATAGACCATATATCTAATAGTCCTAAATCAAACCCCAGATGAAGTTGCAAGAGGCACGTAACGCGTAGGGATTGGCCGGGATAGCCGCAACTGGAAGTAACGCGAGAAGGCGAGGAACAGTGACAAAATTGTTTCCCGTGTTGTTTTATTGTTACTGTGTAAGAGTCCACTTTACTCTGTTTTAATAAAGACGTTTTTAGCCCCGACATATTGCACTATTGGAGGTTTCTCCTTTTTGTCCCTTATCTCACACTGAGGTACCCCCTCATACCACTGCGATCTTGGAGCAAATCATTGCGCCCTTAGGAGGAGCACTGTTACATCTGCTTACCCAGGGAGGCCAGTGGAGATCTCAGATGGTGATTGCTTGTTATCCATAGCATTGAGGTGAGAGTTTTGGGAGACTTTAACATTTAAGAGGCCACAGCAGTATTACTTATGGACAACTTTCTCTATCAATTCTGATTGCAACAGAATCATATTCACTTATTCATTCACTTAAAGAGGTCTTGGAGATTTATTAACACTTGTGCAATTTTTCATTATATGTTATTTATTATTCTCTATTCATTTCATGTTTATCTTTGACTTTCTAAATAGCCATTTCGATTTCATAGCTGTGTTGGAGCTTTTTGTTTTTTCCTCACGGAAGGTGTCACACACTTTCTTTCACATGTTTATATAAGGACACTTTTGAACTATAAATTATATGATTTAGGACTATTAGATATATGGTCCATATGTGTATTATCACATATTATACATTGTCACTGTATTTAGATGTTTTAGAACACGTTTGTATTTATTTATATACCCCATTTGGTACAATATTTATTTAGTATATTTATTACTACAATCTGCGCGAAATCACTTTTTTATTATTATTTCACCTTTATTGTTCAGTGTTATGTGTTACACTTAGAGATTTTGCTGCACTTTGCATGTACTTTTTATTAGTTTTGTTTACTGTCCTTGAGTAGCGCAAGAGATTTTTTTGAACACATACCCTGTTTCCCCGAAAATAAGACCTAGCGTGAATGTCGGTGAAGGCTGCAATATAAGCCCTACCCCCCAAATAAGCCCTACCCTGTTTCCCCGAAAATAAGCCCTACCCTGAAAATAAGACCTACAAGGACTTTAACTAGGGCTTATTTGGGGGGTAGGGCTTATATTGCAGCCATCAATGACAATCACGCTAGGTCTTATTTTCGGGGAAACAGGGTAGTACATTCTGTGCTAGGGGTATTACAATGCACATGTGCGGATATGCAGGATGTGCCCACACTACACTTAATATGCTGCTGCTTAAAAAAAAGATTTCAAAGATACATTTGGAACCTCTATAAATTAATAAATAGCTTCAGGATACATACCTATACATCCCTATTTGTTCCAATAGCAGTTTTTTTACTTGTTGCTTTGCTCTGTGTATACAAATTTCTTTTCTCAGCAAGCTTGTCACAATTATGTTTATTTTCAGGCTACATGTTGAAATGTGTATTCTTTGGTGGACCTTAGCAGAACAGAAGGCACAAAAGCAGAATATTTGGTTGTTCAATTCAAACTAGGACTGCACTGTATGCTTTAAAGTGACTCTGTCTCTAAAATCAATATTGAAAAGAATTTATTTGCAAAGAAAACATGTACTACTCACGTCTCCTGGTAGGGATCACTCCTGTAGTGACGAGAAAGTGCCTGCTGAAGATTGTGCATAACACAACAATGGGATTGTTGGGTTCCTGGTTTCCTACTGCTCTCAGTGGCTTGATTCATGTGCCCCCATGTCTATATTTTATCCTGTAGTAATGCAGAGGCAGGTGGGAGGAATCACAGTGAACTGCAGGGGACCAGGAAATCAAAACTCCTAGAAGTGTGGGGTTTGGCAAAATCTTCCACCATCAGTTTCTCTTTATTGCTGCAGAGATCAGCAAGGCAGGAAGTAGGAGAAAAGACTATTCTATGTCTTCTTTGCAGGGAACACAGTCTTTAAACATTTATTTTAGCAAGAGTTGCTTTAACCATCATTGTACAATGTGCTAGTTAGGTGCTGGTGCTTTATAGTGTTGGCTCCCTAGGAAGCTGCTGTATTAGCTGGGTTCTCCTATCTGTTCCTTTTCTACCTGCCCTATAAGAGCTTCAACAGCTCAATGACAAACCTCTGGCAATAATCAGGCTCTGGTCACTATGGTTTTCTCACCATTTATTGCAGTACTCAAACTGGAGTGAGGATTTGGGGTGCAGGGTACCCAAAAAAACTCAAAATGGGAAGACAGATATACTGGATCAGCAGTAGGTTCTAGGAGAGCGACCACTAATAGGTGCCAAAAGACAGAAGACCTTTCGGAGCAGTCATAGTGTTTTCTTGCTTCTAAATCTAAAGTCCATGGGCAAAGATTCTTCTTCCAAGGTCCAGAGGATAGCTCCTACCCAGCTCCTCTGCCCCCCTCTCAAGACTTCAGACGTGCACTTCAGCAACTGATTTGATATGCAGGTCTCTCAGCTCTTGGCTCGTACTGAGGCCAGACCTTGACAGCATTTCTTTACAAAGCCCTCAGGGTAGAGAGAGTTCTGGAAATAAATATTTATCATCTCCCCAGACCATACTTCTGAATGACACCATCAGAGATAAATAAATGAAATGAATGAATAAATGTTCATGACCTAATAGTTAATCCATCCCACACTGTAGCCTCATACCAGCAAAAGGCTGAGGCAATCAGCCCATTAGACTTAGGGGAAATGTACAGAACCCAGAAAAGCTAAACAGCTCAAGCTGGTTACAGCCCAGCCACAACACAACACACACCGAATTTAGAGAGACAATTGCACAGGCAGGGTCACTACACCAACAATGTGCTATTTAGTATGTTCATGTGATTCTATAATATAACAGTTCCATAGCAGATTTTTTCCTACTTTCTTCATTGTCTCTGTTGTTTCTCAGGCTCGCTGTGAGTACATTTGACAAGCAAATTCTTTTTTCTCAATATCCCCTGAATCTTAAAAAAAAAAAAAAAAAAGAGCTGTTACCCTCACATGAAAATACTCTTTGTATTCAGTTTGGGGCTGACACAAGAGGCTGGGTTTGGGACATGATACATACATAAGAAAGTAGAAGAACAGACAATGCAGGAGCAGACACTGAAGCATTGATTAATTTGAAAAAAAGGCGAAACAAAAATTCTTTTATGTCTGCGTAGTTGATAGTTGAAAGGATAGTTGAAAGGAAGAAATTGTGGTTACTCAGCAACTGGTTGAAAAATTGACACAAATTGATTTTTTTTCATTACCAGAAAAATTGTTCTGTATGACCAGCATTACAAAGGTGGTAAAGCTACACTGCACAGTTGCAAAGTGCAGTCCCTCAGCAGATATGTGAACTAGATGTACATAGTCAAGCACAGTAATCAGTAGAAAAAACACGCAGACAGAAGATGGAGCGAAGGGAAATTTTGTTCCTAATGTGGCAGATAATTAACATTTGCAAAGAATTAGGAAATTGTCGGGAGGAGATTTGATTTCTGTCTAAACCAGATAATACTGTTCACATATTTTAGAGTAGCACTGTATTTTGGTAATATGTTCCCTGTAGGATTCATTTTCTCAAGAATGAAAAAAGCCAAATTTCACGAAGGTGGATCAGCTGTTGCCCAAATGGGGTGGGGTATAGGACCACCGTTTTTTAAATTCAAAGAGAACATTAGCTTTAGTACCAAAAGCAGCACACTAGGTAAGTGGTGAAAAATGTTATCAGGTTCACTATGGACAGATTTATTCTTCATGCACCTGTAGGTATAGAGCCTCTGCCCGCCCATTAAGAGTCACTATCTCAAGTTATAATCTGACTGTACAATCTTTGTACAATCAACTTTAGATTTACAAAAACTTTGTAATATGAGCTATCCAATCAATTTGTCTCAAATCAGACAGGGGCTTGCACTATATAGTTAAAGAGAGAGATGTTGGGGGTGTGGCCTGGTGGGAGTGCAGGCTGAGGTTGTCATTCCACTGCTTGAACACCTACGTGGATGTACGGCATCAGGCATTTCTTCCTCTCTCTCTCTCCAGCTACCACAGGAGCCAGGATGAGCTCCACTCCCCCGCCAGCACTCCCATAGGAGCAGATGCTTTCATCTTCCACACCACTACCCAAAGCAGCTGAGCCTGAGCTGCACACCATTCTGCCTAAAAGTTTTTTTTATGTTTTTTTTTTTTTTTTATATTGTTTTCACCTTTAAAGTTTCATGACTGTTTTTTCACCATTGGAAAAATGTCCCTCTAATTAGCCTGTTTGTCTTACAAAGTGAGAGGTAATGCCACCACTGGCAGTTGCAAAATTGTTGGGTAAGCTAAAGTCATTTTCCCAATGAGGAAATCTGTACTGGTGGCTGGTAAGATTCCCTCTCACTTCCTGTATTGTCTGTCAAAAAAAGCTGGCAGAGGTTCTAGCCATTCCCCACTTATCCCTAACCTGAGAGGTTTGGCTGGAGTTTCATTTTAGGGGACAAATACAAATGTGAATTGTAAGTATACCTGTTGTAGACCAACTGATGTTAAAATAGAAGGTCTGGATTAAAAAACAAAAAAACAATTAAACTCACCTAGGTAAATGCAACATTGATCTAATACTGCATCTGTTCCCGCCAGCTCCGCAGTGAGAACAGAGCGATCAAACACCGCTGATTGCTCAGTTCTCCCCTCCACTTTGAGCAAGAATATAGAAGACTGACACCTTTCTGACTCTGTAAAAGGAGGGGGTGGGGGGTGGGGAGCGCTAAACAATTAATAAAGAAACTACTATATAAAAAATCGTTCCGTGTGAACTACAGATAATACATTCAAGTAGTGAAAACCAGCCTGCCTGTGTAAATGAAAATTGAATAAACAAAATCATAAACCTAAAGGCAATACAAGATAATTGTGTTCAATAATAATTGTGCAACCATAACATATGATGTCAAAAAAATTATGTAAATCAAATAAACAATATAGAAAAAAAGTCCATCAAAGGGGAAATTAATTATAACAGAATCCTGATGTGAATCTTGATAACAAGGCGTGAGCAGCAAAATCCCTTCACCATCACTAAAAAACACCTATGTGCTCATGGAAATGGATGTCTGCTTACCAGATGAAGTTGACCAATTTAATGAAAAAAAGGTCAAATAGGCTTTAGCAAGATAATGCTTGCTGCAATGGAGAAAAAATGAACCAAACTCTTGTCCTCATATCACAGGGTCTCACGCATGGGACATAAAATAGATGGAAAGGAACCAAACATAGTGTAACACCATTTATTTAAAAACTTGAATAAAAACAAAGCTTAGCCAAGTGGCTACTCACATATAAAGTGCCATCGCCCGGCACTGAGGCTAGGAAGCGTATCTTTTGAGTGGGGGAATCTGCTCTGTAGGAGAAGTTCCCAGATGATCGCGGCAGCAGCGTGCGATATGAGGACAAGAGTTTGGTTCATTTTTTCTCCATTGCAGCAAGCATTATTCTGCTAAAGCCTATTTGACCTTTTTTTTATTAAATTGGTCAACTTCATCTGGTAAGCAGACATCCATTTCCATGAGCACATACTTTTTTTTTAGTGATGGTGAAGGGATTTTTCTGCTCACGCCTTGTTATCAAGATTCACATCAGGATTCCATTATAATTAATTTCACCTTTGATGGACTTTTTTTCTATATTGTTTATTTGATTTACATAATTTTTTTGACATCATATGTTATGGTTGCACAATTATTATTGAACACAATTATCTTGTATTGCCTTTAGGTTTATGATTTTGTTTATTCAATTTTCATTTACACAGGCAGGCTGGTTTTCACTACTTGAATGTATTATCTGTAGTTCACACGGAACGATTTTTTATATATTAGTTTCTTTATTAATTGTTTAGCGCTCCCCACCCCCCTCCTTCTACATTTATGCATTAATGAAATGTATTCATTTTTTGTTTAGGGTGTAGCTGCTTTATTAATTATTTTTAATTAATTTTTTTGTGGCGCGGAATATTCATTATTTATTCACCTTTCTGACTCTACCCACATTGTCTAGGCAGATGTCAGGACAATCCTTCCCATTCTGGACATACTGCCAACTCCGACATTTCCTCACGCATCCACAAACATGCCTCGACTATGCTAGACAACGCACACCTTTAGAAGAACTTTGTACCAAAAAAGAACTGCAAAGACACGTGATCTCTGACATATATTCTATCCTATTCTCGGATCACAACCCCAAATCCAATATCGCAAGCCGCAGCTGGGAAAGGGAACTCTCGATTGACCTCACCGACGGAGGATGGGGAAACATTTATTCCTATATTCAGAAGAGGTCAATCAATGTATCCGCAAAGGAAAATGGCTTCAAAGTCTTTTCTAGATGGTACAAGACCCCCCTTAGACTACATAAAACCTCCCCCTCCATTCTCCCCAACTGCTGGAGATGCTCTGACGAAGACGAGTCACTCCTCCACATATGGTGGTCATGTCCTTTAATCCAAAAGTTCTGGAAAGAGGTCCACCTCTACCCCTTCCCATTATCTGGAGGCCGAAAGGAGCCTCCCTACACTAGGTCCCCTCTCCCCACCGACTCAACTAACTTACCTGAACGTGGAACGTGCCCAATAGATCCACTTTTAATTTGTGGATTGCTAGTGGTCCGGAGACCGCAACCCCACAGGAATTCAACTGCCCTAAAGTTATTAGACACCTAAACAATGGACAACACCGGGCATCCAACCCATAACATACAAATATTTCCAAAAGGGAAGCATGACCACTAAGCCTACACTCACCCCTTATTATTGCCAAAGCTCCCTAAAACGTATACCCTCGACCAATACCGAGATAATGAAAATACCCCAAGAAGCTCGAGGGCTCACAGCTACCCTAACAGTCAAGCACACTGTTAAGACAGGGAAACTCCAGTATGCTAACCGAACAGGGTAACAGCTCTGATTATAAAACGAACAGGTCGCTTTCAGGGCTAAGTGCCCATGTTGTTCACCTTTTACTGTTTTTTCATTGTCATTAATGTTCACCCTACTAAAAACGTTGTACTATTCCCAGTAATATATTTGACAACTTATAACATGCATTGTACTACAATTTTGACATTCTACACATGTATTCCTATTGTGCAATATATCTTTTGTATACAATAAACTTTGATTTTGGGAAAAAAAAGAATATAGAAGACACTCATAAGGTAGGACTATAGCGGCACAGACTAAAAAAAAAACAGATATAAAAATACAAAAAAAGCGGTACAAAGATTCATGAGAAAAGATAAAATCCACAAAGTAGCGGCTATACATATTAGATATCTCACAATAATAGGATACAACTGGAGAAGCCAGGAGAGAGTAGACAGCTGACGTGTTTTGATTCTCTTCTTCAGAGGTGTCTAAAGGTATAAATAATACCTATAATATAAAAAATATCTAATTGTGAGATATTGAAGGAGCACGGAGAGAGATAGTCGCCATAAGGTTAAAAACAAAAAGTCTGCTGTTGCCACCTAGGTGGTCCTACTCAGAACAGAGGGTTGTTGAAAGAGCCTGCATAAACCACGGATGCTGAAGCCGCCAAGTGAAGCGACAAAAGACTAGGGACCAAACAAAGGTCACATAGGAGTCGCTGATATCGTTTCATAGAGAGGAAGGAAAATCTAAGGCTGCAAAATTCTGGGTGGTAGGTTACAAGATGTTGTGTAGGAAAGACATATGGAGTCACCATAAAGGTGGCCAATGGGGCCATATAATTCTTGCTGGTGATATATAGGATATACAGTTGTGTGAAAAAGTATTTGCCCCCTTTCTGATTTTTTATTTTTTTGCATATTTTTCACATATAAATGACTCAGATCATCAAACAAATTTTATTATTACACAAAGATAACCCGAGTAAATACAAAATGCAGTTTTTAAATGATGGTTTCTTTTATTAAGGCAAAAAAGCTGTCCAAACCTGCCTGGGTTTATGTGAAAAAGTAATTGCCCCCTAAACCTAATAACTGGTTGTACCACCATTAGCGGCAACAACTGCAATCAAGCGTTTGCGATAACTGCCAATGAGTCTTTCACATTTTGCTATGGAGCAATTTTGGCCCACTCTTCTTTGCAGAATTGTTTTAATTCAGCCACATTGGAGGGTTTTCCAGCATGAACGGCCTCTGTAAGGTCATGATACAGCATCTCAGTTCGATTTAAGTCCGGTCTTTGACTAGGCCACTCCAAAAACCTACATTTTGCTTTGTTTTAACCATTTGGAGGTGGACTTGCTGAGGTCTTGCGGATTATTGTCCAGCTGCATAACCCAAGTACACTTGAGCTTGAGGTCACGAACTGATGGCCGGACATTCTCCTTTAGGATTTTCTGGTAGAGCTCATGGTTCCATCAATTATGGTAAGTCGTCCAGGTCCTGAAGCTGCAAAGCAGCCCCAGACCATCACACTACCACCACCATGTTTGACTGTTGGTATGATGTTCTTGTTATGAAATGCTGTATTAGTTTAATGCCAGATGTAACGGGATGCACACCTTCCAAAAAGTTAAATTTTTGTCTCATCATTCCACAGAAAATTGGGGATAAAAGTCTTGGGGATAATCAAGATGTTTTTTGGTAAATGTGAGATGAGACTTTGTGTTTTTTTTGGTCAGCAGTAGCTTTGGCCTTAGAACTCACCCATGGATGCCATTTTTGCCCAGTCTCTTTCTTATTGTTGAATCATTAACACTGATCTTACCTGAGGCAAGTGAGACCTGCAGTTCTTTAGATGTTGTTCTGGATTCTTTTATGACCTCCTTGATGAGTCGTCGTCATGCTCTTGGAGTAATTTTTGTAGGCAGGCCTCTCCTGGGAAGGTTCACGACTGTTCCAAGTTCTCTCCATTTGTTGATAATGGCTCTCTGCGTGGTTCACTGGTAGGGATGAGCTTTCTGTTTGGGTCGAACATGAGTTCGACTCAAACATTGGCTGTTCGCCCATTCGCCGAAAACTGAACACTATGGGCCATTCGCAAGTCGAGCGGCACGTAACGGCCCATAATGCACTGCGGGAGCGCAGTGCATTGCTGTATGATGATTGGCCAGAGCATGCACCATGACCTGCATGCTTTGGCCAATCACAGCGCCCTCAGCTAAGAGAGCCATAATTGGCAAAAGGCAGGGTGCCTTTCGCAGCCTCCAGCAGCACTGAATGTGCGTTCAGAAAGAGCGCTGGACAGGCCAATAGATCAGTTGCATATTGAGCAAGTTCTGGCCAGTGGTCCATCCTCAAGAACCAGTAATCTAGTGGATGCTCTGTTGGAAAGGTCTCCAAGTCTGCTCTTGCCCCTAGATATTTCTGTACCATGTAATGCAGACGCTGGCAATGGTTGCTTGAACCAATCAGACCTTGTCCCTGAGGACTGAAAAATTGTCTTAAGGCATCAGTCAGCCGGCCACCTTATCCACTGCTCTTCCTCTGACTGAATGAAGCTGTCATGGTTATGCAGTAATCTTTGCCTGTCAGCTTACCTCTCCTTCATGTGTTCACCTTTAGAGGCCAGCCATTATCACCTGGCTACCTAAATAATCTCTCCTCAAAGCATGGCTCCACCTCAGCCCCTATCAGGGAACTCTATATTAACCTGTGCACTGCAAGCCTGCCTTGCTGATCAACCTTTGTGTGTTTAGATTCTGTATGTATCTTGCTGTGTCTTCTACGTCTGATTCCAGTTACCGATCTTGGCTTGTTCTCGACTATCCCTGCCTGCTTGTCACCCTGACCTTTGGTGTGTTCATCGTGCCCGGCGAGGACGTGTTTATCCTTGTTTGCTAGTCACCTGCTGGCTCTTAGTCTCTGCGCCCTGGGAAATCTTACACTCTAGCCCCGGTGGGATCCGTGTTGGTGTTCCAGCGGACCTGCCTTCCTTAACCACCTAGACTCCCATCCGCAACAGTCAGTCGTAGGGTCCACTACCTTTGCAGTGCACTCCTGACCCCAACGGTGTGCATCTATCACCTGGCCTCAGGTGACCTGACAGAAGTCTCAGCAACAAGTTGTCCAGCACCAGGAAATTGTAACCTCACAGGGTCAGGAAATGCATTGCACAAACCTTTCTTCAAGGCCTCCTGAAGATGTTTCATCCTCTGCTCCCTCTGCAAAGGCAGAATGAGTTCTGCCACCTTACCCTTGTAACGTGGATCAAGAAGGGTTGCCAGCCAGTAATGATTCCTTCTCTTTGATACCACGAATCATAGGGTCCTTACGCTGCTTGACCTCCCTGATTCTGCAAAGCCTGCAAAAGTTTGCAGAGGCATTCAATTCTGAGTCCTCTGGGTCACTAAGGATCACATGATCCATAACAACCTCCTCCCAGCCACGTACAACTCGTTGGGTTTCTGGGGACTGAAATGCATCCCTTGAAGACTGCTGCTGAGTGTTATCCTCCATGTCCATTCTGACACAATGTTCCTCCTCCTCTTCTTTCTGTGTGTTTGGCGGGCCTGCAGGAATAATATCTGGATAAAGGGGGCCTTGAGAGGTAAGGAAGCCCTCCTCTTCCTCACACTGTTCTGCCTCAAGTGCCCTGTCCATTATTCCATGAAGCGTGTGCTCTAACAAGAGGGACAGTATCACTGATGCATGCATTGTCGCTGCTCACCATCATCATGGCCTCATCAAATGGTGACAGGACAGTGCATGCATCCTTAATCAGTAGCCACTGGTGTGCCGAAAAGAAGCCTAGCTCCCCTGACCCTGTCCTGGTGCCATACTCACATAGGTACTCATTGATGGCCCTCTGCTGCATGTACAGCCACTGCAGCATTGCCAACATTGACTTCGACCTGGTGGACATGTCACAAATGAGGCGGTTGGTGGGCAGGTTGCATTCCCTTTGAATGTCAGCCAGCCGAGCACTGGCATTGTATGACCATTGGAAATGACCACAGACTTTTCTGGCCTGCCTCAGGAGATCTTGTAAGCCTGGGTACCTGCTCAAGAACCGCTGCACCACCAACTTCAGGATGTGTGCCAAACATGGAACATAGGTCAAGTGTCCCTGTCGGAGGGTGGAGAGAAGGTTGGTGCCATTGTCACATACAACCATTCCTGGCTGAAGTTGGCGTGGCGTCAACCACCTCTGAGCCTGCCCCGGCAGAACTGACAGAATCTCTGTCCCGGTGTTGCTCCTGTCCTCTAAGCAGTGGTTTAACCTTAAACTACGTAGAGGGTTCTTTACTGTAAGAGCAGCAAGGATGTGGAATTCCCTTCCACAGGCGGTGGTCTCAGCAGGGGGGCATCGATAGTTTCAAGAAACTATTAGATAAGCACCTGAACGACCGCAACATATATACAATGAAATACTGACATATAATCACACACATAGGTTGGACCTGTTTCTTTTTTCAACCTCACCTACTATGTAACTATGTAAATCATGGCATCTTTTTGCATGAGTGCTTGCATACTCCCTTGAACGCTTACGGAGCACCGCTGGTTCAGAGAACACATCTGCAGAAGAGGCCATAGAGGAAGATGAAGAGGAGGGGGTGGAGGAGAGAGCTGTGGCAGAATCACCGCTAGCATTTTGGAGGCGTGGTGGCGGAACAAGCTCCAACAATACTGAACCCTGTCCTGCATCCTTCGCAGCTGCCAGCAGAGTTACCCAGTGTGCCGTAAAGGAGAGGTAACATCCCTGCCCATGCCTGCTAGACCATGAGTCTGCAGTAATATACACCTTACTGCTGACCGCCCTGTCCAACAAGACAAAAACATTGCCATAGCGTTTTGGAACCTGCAACTGAGGTACAGCACATTTCACAAATTCACGAAAGGGGACAGAGTCTACCAGCTGAAAAGGCAGTAGTTGCAGTGCTAGCAATTTGGCCAAGCTGGCATTCAAGCTAGCATTCAGACTGTGAGCATGTGGATGGCTGGGACCGAATTTCTTTTTACGGTTCAGCAACTGGGGTAGGGAAATTTGCCTGCTAAAATCAGATAGTGGTGTACTGCTAGCAGATTGGGTGCAAGTACTTGGGACACCTATTGCTATACCTTCATTCCTCTCAGTGCAGGTTTTCGAGAGGCCTGGAGTAGGGTTGGAGATCAAAGATGAGGAGCAAGGAGAAGTCCACCTTTTTCTTTGATGTGGGTTTTTCAAGTTCTGTTGCCAACAGACTTGTTGCCTTATGAGTTTATGTGAAATCTACATTAATAGCTGTAAAATATTGGAATTATGAATATATTTAATTCATATTTAATTTATATTTAATTTATATTTAATTTATTTTTATTTAATGAATATATTTAATTTAGCTTTTATGTATGTAGGGCGGAACATATTATCTTCACAGAAATCTCTGGTAGACCAGACATGTCGGTGCCTAGGCTTGTGTATTAAAACAATGGGATCCAAACCTCATTGTTTTACACGTTGTAAGAGAAGTCCGGCTAACAGACGTGCACCTGCGCACAAGCACGGGCGCACCAGTGTAAAGAAGGACTTCTATTGGCGCATGTGCAGGCGCGCACAGGGGTGCACGCAAATGCACGCACACACGCGCACGTATGGGTGCCAAGTAGCCTATTTAAACTGAGCACTTGCACATGAACTTTGCTGAGTGGCCTTTCAGCTAGTGCTTGTTTACCCGATCTGTTCCAGTTTCAACTGTCTTGATCCGGCTTCACTTGAACCTTCTCCTTGACCTCCGCCTGCCTACCTGATCCCGGCTTGTGTTTGACTCTGCTACTGCCTGAGGCTTCTGTACCTTGCTGCCCGTCTGTACTGAACCCGGCCTGTGTTCTCTGCCTCTTGTCTCGGTACCTGCTCTGTCCAGCTGTTGATGACCTCTTGGCTTACGTCCTGAC
This sequence comes from Lithobates clamitans, assembly GCA_037952925.1. NCBI lineage: Eukaryota > Metazoa > Chordata > Amphibia > Anura > Ranidae > Lithobates > Lithobates clamitans. The sequence continues at coordinate 1,659,499 of JBBGZY010000725.1, read as the reverse complement.
TACACCTCCATCTGCTGACCCAGCGATACGGAGCTCCGATCCTCAGAGCCTACTCAGAGCTTTTCAGCCATCTGGTTCCTGCCAAGGACCGGCCAGCACCATCCACTACATCGGCCCTCGTGCCACTCTGTGTTCCTCACTCCCTGTCATCACTATCAGGGGTGTTGGACAGGAGGTGCAAGAGAAGCCCCCTCTCCAGCTCGATCTCCACCAGCTACGTGACAGTACCACTCAGCCAGATGTCGGAGATCGAGAAAGGGGCTTCACCTCTTGAGTCACTCTGCTCGCAACTTACATCTCTTACCCTGGCAGCCTGCACCCTGCAAAAGAGCTACCAGCAGCTAGAGGATCGCATTTAACTCATGGGTCCTACTTTGGCAACTCTTACCTCTAGAAACTATGCCACCACCTGAACCTCAAGTTCCTGTACCAGAGTGATTCACTGGAAACCGACACAAATTCTGTGCATTTAAGAACTCTTGCGAGCTCTACTTTGCCCTACAGCCCAGAACCTTCTCACTAGAAACCACCAAGGTGGGGTTTGCCATATCCCTACTTCTCGGAGACTCACAGTCTTGGGCTCATCAGCTTCGGGAACAGAACAGGGCAATCTTGGACTCGCTCTCTTAATTTTTTAACGCAATGTCGCAGCTCTACAATGGCCCCCCAGTGCACAACCACTGCAGAGTCAACCCTTCATGCCTTACGCCAGGGTCACTGACCTGTTGAGGACTATGTGGCAGAATTCCGCCTGTGGGCCGCTAATACAGGCTGGAATGATGCAGTCTTATGGCATCATTTTCGCCTTGGCCTGTCCGAAGACCTTAAGGATGAGCTTGCTCGTGTGGGGGTCCCCAGTTCCCTTGAAAACCCTGCTAATCTTGCCATCCAGCTTGATCAGAGGTTCAGAGAAAGGAGGGCAGAGAAGGCTGGCATCTCCATTTACCAACGAATCGGCAAGCACGTCCCATGCAACTCAGACTTTTACTTTCACCACTCTCTAGTGAGGAAAAGTTGCGATGACGACGGGAGGATTTGTGTCTATACTGTGGGGTAGCGGGCCATTATCTTCAAAATTGCCCTGTGAGACCTACCAGAACCAGGACCATACCCTCTGCCTATCTTACCAACTGTTCCATAGGGAGTAGAGCTACACATCACCTTGTCCCTGTCACTTCAGATTCCCGGGAAAGACATCCAAGTGTCAGCCATAGTCGACTCCGGAGCTTGCAGTTGCTTCATAGACAAGGACTTTGCTCTACATCGTCAGATCCCTTTGCAAGCAAAGACACACCTGTTGTCCATCCATCTGGCCGATGGATCCTGTCTCAGATCTGGGCCTATAACGCATGAGACCTACCCATTACTGGCTGTATTGGATACTGGTCTTCGGGAATACTTGTGCTTGGGCATTATTCCATCCCCTCTGTTTCTCGTTATCCTGGGCATCCCCTCTTTGCAAGCCCACAACCAGCAGATAAACTGGGAATCAGGAGAACTGACCTTCTCATAAGCCTACTGCCGGCAGTCCTGCCTTCACCCCATTCCTATAAAACCTGCACCCCTTCTTGGGGTACATACTGACTCTCCTAAGTCACAACTCATACCAGCCGCTTATCATGAATTTTTGGAAATTTTTGATAAACAGAAAGCAGACATCCTACCACCTCACCACCCGTATATCTGCCCAATTAAACTGTTGCCAGGTGCAGAAATCCCTTTCGGGCGCATCTTTCCTCTCTCTGAACTAGAACTCAAAGTACTACGTCAGTATATTGATTAGAACTTGGAGAAGGGTTTAACCGGCCTTCCCCCGCGGGTACTGGAATCTTTTTCGTAGACCATACCTTGCGGCCCTGTGTTGACTACAGGGATTTAAATAAGATCACTACCAAACACAGATATCCTTTGCTTCTTGTTCCAGAACAGTTCCAATGCTTCAAGAGGTCCACAGTATTCACAAAACTTGACTTGGGGTGCTTATAACTTAGTCCGGATACGCAAAGGGGACGAGTGGAAGACGGCTTTCCGCATCAGATTTGGACACTACGAGTATCTCGTCATGCCCTTCGGGTTGTGCAATGCTCCTGCAACATTTCAGCATTTTGTCAATGACATTTTTAGAGATTTTCTTGATCTGATCCTGATTGTCTACTTATGCCCCGTACACACGGTCGGACATTGATCAGACATTCTGACAACAAAATCCTAGGATTTTTTCCGAGGGATGTTGGCTCAAACTTGTCTTGCATACACACAGTCACACAACGTTGTCGGAAAATCCGATCATTCTGAACGCGGTGACGTAAAACACGTACGTCGGGACTATAAACGGGGCAGTAGCCAATAGCTTTCATCTCTTTATTTATTCTGAGCATGTGTACACACGATCGGAAATTTCGACAACGGATTTTGTTGTTGAAAAATTTTATAGCAAGCTCTCAAACTTTGTGTGACGGAACAACCGATGGAAAATGTGTGATGGAGCCTACACACGGTCGGAATTTTCCGACAACAAGGTCCTATCACACATTTAACGTCGGAAAATCCGACCGTGTGTACGGGGCATTAGACGACATCCTGATTTTCTCAGATTCCCTTTTTGCACATCGTGAACATGTGAAGAAGGTTCTTGGCCAGCTAAGGGATCATGGACTATTTGCAAAAGCTGAAAAATGCGAATTTGAAAAAGAGCCAATTCAGTTCCTAGGACTTATTATTTCCACCACAGGCATCTCCATGGATCCCCAAAAGGTTAAATCTATCCTCGAAGGGCCCACTCCTACAGACAGGAAGAGCACACAGAGATTCATAGGATTTGCCAATTTCTATTGCAAATTTATTAAAAACTTCTCTGCCATCATCTCTCCTATCACTCAGCTTACAGGACAAAACACCCATTTTTCATGGACACCTGCAGCACAAGCAGCTTTTGACCAGTTAAAGACTCTGTTTACCTCAGCACCTATTCTGCAGCACCGAGACCCCGTATCACCTTACGTCCTCGAGGTGTACGCTTTAGAGAATGCCGTAAGAGCCATCCTATTTTAGCGTCGAGGATCAAAGTCCCTGTTACATTCCATCGCCTTCTTCTCAAGGAAACTCAGTCCTGCAGAGAACTACGATGTGGGTGACTGAGAATTACTAGCCATAAAGACAGCCCTAGAAGAGTGGCGTTACCTACTGGAAGGAGCAGCACACCCCATTTTGATTTTTACCGATCACAAGAACCTTGAATATCTTAGAACTGCCAAATGACCGAGGCCACGCCAAGCCAGGTGGGCACTGTTCTTTTCCCATTTCTCCTTTCACATTACCTTCAGACCGGGTTCCAAGAATGGCAAACCCGACGCGTTATCACGCATGTATCCAGAAGAGGAAGGACACCACCAGACAGACACAATCCTGCCAGCCCAAAATTTTCTGTTGTTACAAGCAGATCTAATCACCCAACTTAAGCAGGCATCCACAAGGGATATTCTACCACCGGGTATCTGTTTCCAGGAACAGGAGGGGCTATTCTTGCACAACCAAAAGGTATTTGTACCTCCAAGCTTACGTCCCAAGATCCTCAGCCTGTGCCATGACCACCCCTTTGGGTAACCAAGACTGTAGGGCTTGTACAGCGGACCTTTTGGTGGCCTAATCTAAGATCTGATGGTAAGGATTATGTCAGTACCTGTGGGGTCTGCAACAGAAGCAAGACTGATAAAACCAAAGCCTGGGGCCTGTTAAGGCCACTGCCCATTCCCAAGAGACCCTGGGAGATGATCAGTATGGATTTCATCGTTGAGCTTCCACCTTCTGAAAGATTCACCACAACCTTTGTGATCGTGGACAGACTAACTAAAATGGCCCATTTCATCCCCATGTTAGGAACCCTGTCTTCAACAGAGACCGCTTGTGCTTTCATCAAGGAAGTAGTGAGACTCCACGGTGTACCCAGCAGTATCACTTCCGATCGGGGGGTACAGTTTGCATCGAAGTTCTGGAGAGACCTCTGCAAGATGTTAAAGATCTAGACCTGCTTCTCATCGGCCTATCACCCCAGATGAAAGGCCAGACCGAATGCACAAACCAGACCTTGGAACAGTACCTTCGGTATTTCTCGTCCTTTGCCCAGGATGACTGGGCATCTCTTTTACCCCTGGCGGAATTCGCCTACAATGATGCTGTTCACTCGGCCACGGGACAAGTCCCGTTTTTTGCAAATTACGGGTACTTTCCAGCTTTCCTGCCCGATATCGTGCCTGATTCCTCGGTTCCTGCAGTCCAGAATAGGATAAGTATGCTTCAGTCAAACAACAAAATTTAGCAAGAGGCCATTTCCAAAGCACAACTGGACAATAAAAAGTTTTTTGACAAGAAAAGAAGAGGAGACCTAACACTTCAAGTAGGAGACAAGGTCTGGTTATCCACAGCCAACCTAAAGTTGTCATGTCCTTCAAAGCAACTCGGACCTAGATACATCGGCCCTTTTCCTGTCAAAAGGCAGAATAATCCGGCTGCCTATGAACTCTTGCTCCCAGAGACTTACAGGATTCATCCCGTCTTCCATGTCTCCCTACTAAAGACCGCAAGGGTAGATCTTTTTCCTGGCTGTGAGTCAGGTCCACCCACACCTACTATCGTCAATGAGGAATACAAGGTCGAAACAATTGTGGATTGTAGGAAGAGAAGGAACGTGATCCAGTTCTTAAGTTGAGGGGCTACGAGCCTGAAGACAACTCTTGGGAACCAGAGACCAATCTTCATGCCAAGAAGCTGATACAGGCGTTTTTCAAGGCTCACCCCGAGAAGAGGTTACAGATAGGCATCCAGAGGTTGCCTATTGAGGGGAGGCAATGTAAAAGAAGTCCAGCTAACAGACGTGCACCTGCGCACAAGCACGGGCGCACCAGTGTAAAGAAGGACTTGTATTGGCAAATGTGCAGGCATGCACAGGCGCGCGCCAATGCGCGCACACAGGTGCGCGCACATGGGTGCACACTAATGCATGCACGCATACGTATGGGCGCCAAGTAGCCTATTTAAACTGAGCACTTACACATGAACTTTGCTGAGTGGTCTTTTAGCTAGTGCTTGTTTACCCGATCTGTTCCAGTTTCCAGTGTCTTGACCCAGCTTCACTTGAACCTTCTCCTTGACCTCCGCCTGCCACTATCACTATCAGGGTTGTCGGACAGAAGCCCCCTCTCCAGCTCGATCTCCAGCTTGATCTCCACCAGGTACGTGACACACATACTAACTTCAAAGGATCCCATGCTGGGATATGCAATGAAGGGAGGTCAACCTGTAATCAATACTTAACTTCTCGGTAAAATTCAAGTTAAGCTCCTGCTCAGAATAGTCACAAGGATTTGCATTAAAGGGGGCTGACTTATGCAAAGTATAGGGATTGGAGATGTAGCCAGTCCTTAACCAGGAATAGGGAAGCTCACCAATCAGAGCCATGCTATGCCAACCAATGAGGCATCAGCATGTAATGATATACACAGACTAGATGGGAGGGAAACACACACTTTTATGGGAGAGCAACCATCAGAATGGAACCTTGGTGCAAAGGGTAATTATGGGAAAGGTCTGCATTTTACTTGTAACTAAATATGTTTGCAGATTTCCTTCCTATGCAGCTGCCAAAGCAGCCTATATCACCTGCTCCTTGTCCACAGTCACTCCTTTCATAGCCCAACCATCAGGCACCGAGGAGTCCCCCTAACTATTCGACCAGTGTCGGGTACATGCTGTTGGAGGATGCGCAGCGATTTGAAGGCTCCGATGTTGGTTCCCAAGTTGAGGAAGGGAGTAACGTGAGCCTAGAGAGAGGGGGTGCCCAAGAAGGACAAGAAACTGGCAGTCTTGTTCCCCCAGTTGCAGCATAGTGCCTAATGTGCTCCAGTGACGAGGAGGGAGGGGATGATGAAGTCACTGACTCTACTTGGGTGCCTGATAGAATAGAGGAGGAGGAGGCACAACTCCAACTAGGTAGGATGTCCTCTAGGGGGCAGCTTAAGGGCAGCCACCCTACTGCATCACACCGCAGAGCTCCGCAGGTGCAGGGTGCTGCTGACTCCCCGCTGATTTTGAAAAGTTCCTTGGTGTGGGCCTTTTTGGACATGTGTGCAGCAGATCGCACCGTTGCTGTTTGCAACCTATATCTGAAGTGGATCAAGTGTGGCCACAACAGCAGCCCCTTGGGCACCACATGCTTGACTAGACATATTGGGCCTTTTTGGACATGTGTGCAGCAGATCGCACCATTGCTGTTTGCAACCTATGTCTGAAGTGGATCAAGCATGGCCACAACAGCAGCCGCTTGGGCACCACATGCTGGACCAGACATATGACGACCTCCCATGCAGTCTTTTTCCCGTATACTATATTTGAGATTTAATATCTCTCAGATATGATTTGAGTTAAATGAGAGTTCTTTGACCATGAGTGAAAGCTTTAACACAATAACAATATTTATTGGTGAGTAGTTGACAAGTGTGCCCCACGGCCATCGGCAGAGGATGCACCATGTCCATGACCAGCACTGTTGACTGTAGACACAGCCTGCTTGCCCTCTTTTAGTGGCCTGTGAGCGTCTGCCTCTCCTTGGTGGCCTTCTGGACATGATGTATATTTTGTTTTGCAACACCACACTACACTATTGTGTACTGTGTACACCACCAGAAAAGTAATAGCAACTGCACTACGGCTGCACTGTATTGTAATTACATTTTTTGATCTAATATTTCACAGCAGGGCCCATCCCTCAACAAGAGTATCTGTGAGGCTTTACAGTGTTGTGCCACCACCACCACCACCGCCTAAGGCCCAATTTGTCTGCCCCTGTTTAACAGGGGCGCGTAATTACAATTTTTGATCTAATATTTCACAGGGGGGCCTTTTCCTGCGTTTAACAAAAGTATCTGTGAGGCTTTACCGTGTTGTGCCACCACCACCACCACCGCCTAAGGCCCAATTTTTCTGCCCCTGTTTAACAGGGGCATGTAATTACAATTCTTGATATAATATTTCACAGCAGGGCCCATTCCAGTGCCCACCAAGAGTAACTGTGATGGCTTACAGTGTTCTGGTATCACCAACACCTAAGGCCCAATTTTCCACAGAGTGTATAGGGCAGGCCATATAGTATATACAGGCGGTCCCCTATTTTCAAACATTCGACTTACAAATGACTCCTACTTACAAACGAAGGGAGACAACAGAAAGTGAGAGCAAATTTACCCCTAGGAAGGGAAATTCTCTCCTGTAAGAGTTAATATGGGGAAAAAGGTGTCTCCACTGATGCTTTATCACCAATCCTTGTTTCCCTAATAACCCAAAATTTTCCAAATCCAATTGTCATTGGGACAGAAAGTGAGTTGAAATCTTCTATAACCTGCCCTATATTATCCAAAAAGCTTAAAAAATGTACCTGTTCCAAATTACAAACAGATTCAACTTAACAACAAACCTACAGTCCCTATCTTGTTTGTAACCCGGGGACTGCCTGTATACTGCTGTTCAGAGTATATTGGGCCTGGGGGCCCCACTCCTTTTTTTTTTATTCGGGTGCAGGGTTCCCCTTAATATACAAACCATACCCAAAGGGAGGGAGTGGGGGCAACATTACATTACAGCCGCAAGCAGTTTTAAATGACTTTTTCCTTTAGAAATGTCATTTTGTGCAGGGACTGTTCTAAACACGGGAAAAATGCGCCACTTTACAGGCATTCTATAGACACCCCCCGGCACGATATTTAAAGCTATATTACACTTTTGTTGTTTCACTTTAGGCATTATTAAAATCATTGCTCCCGAAAAAAAGACAGTTTTTAAAACTTTTTTTGCATTGATACATGTCCCCTGGGGCAGGACCCGGGTCCCCAAACCCTTTTTATGACAATAACTTGCATATTAGCCTTTAAAATTAGCACTTTTAATTTTTCACAGTCGAGTCCCATAGATTTTAACAGGGTTCGCATGTTCTCACAAATTTATGGTCTGTTCGCATGTTGTGCCGTGAACCGAACCGGGGGGGGGAGGTGTTCGGCTCATTCCTATCACCGGAGTTCCAAAGCCTTAGAAATGGCTTTGAAACCCTTCCTAGACCGATACTTGTACATCACTTCGTTTCTAATCTGTTCTTGAATTCTTTTAGATTGTGGCATGATGTGTGGCTTTTTGTGATCTGTTAGCATACTTCACTTTGTCAGACAGCTTCTATTTTTGTGATTTCTTGATTCAACAGGTCTGGCAGTAATCTGGCCTGGGTGTGGCAAGTGCAATTTAACTCAGCTTTCAAAAAAATTGTGGTTAATCACAGTTCATTCATGATTCAGCATGGGAGGGGGCAATTACTTTTTCACATAAGGCCAGGCAGGATTGAACAGCTTTTTTCCCTTAATAAATGAAATAATAATTGAAAAACTGCATCTTGGATTTACTTGGGTTAACTTTGTGTAATATTAAAATTTGTTTGATGACCTGAATCATTTAAGTGTGAGAAATATGCAAAAAAAAATCACGAAAGGGGCAAATACTTTTTCACACAACTGTATGTCCGAGGCATGCACAGCAGTTTTTTTTTCCTTTTGGGATAAAGGTTTTACATAAATAAAAGCTATTTATTTTATACACCCCTGCCAGTGTTAAATGGTTTGTTTCATCCCTGTAACTGCAAGAAAGCTTGTTCTGTTGAAAACAACAATTTTACTGGCTGGATCACCAAATTAATATATAAAAGAAAGCCTAAAAAAGAAAACGGATGCAGCCATCACATCTAAGAATTGGTAAGCTGCAATATAATAAATGTTTACTTTAAGGTTTAATACTCCTTTAACCATTTTTCATCCTTATGTTTGTAGGTGGGATGCAGAGCAGTGCGGCAGCAATAACACACACAGTCCAAGTGTGATGAAGGAACTTGTATTGAAATAATGCAAGACAGTGCACAATAAACCCAATGGGAGAATGGCCCAACCTGGAACACTCACAGGTCCAACAGCATATAGAGAGGAGGCCTCAGCCGAGCCAACAGCGCCTGTTGAGAGGGGCAGAATGCGGCCTCCTAGTGTTTCCTCAAGGAGAACCTTTGTCACAGCTCTAGAAAGGGGCCCTCCCAGGCCCTCCAAGTGTGACACAATCTGTTCCAGAGTAGCCCTCTTCCTCTGGCACTGCCATCACCATGTGGCGAGCATCATCTAAGGCATTAAAAGCCAGCTCCACCACCAGCCAGGCCGGGACCTTAAACAGACGCACAGCACTCTCCAGTCTTTCCTCCTACTCTGCCAAGGGGATGTTAGAGCCATTGAACTATGGTATAAGAGCTAGAGCTGATCCTAGCAGAGCAATGCTGGAACCCAGGACTCGGCCCCGCCCCTGGCATCATTGGATTTGATTGACAGCAGTGGGAGCCAATGGCTGTGCTGCTATCAATCTATCCAATCAGGACACGAGACACCGGCTGGAGCTGGTGTGCTCGTTCCCGGAGCGGGAAAGACCGGGTTCAGGTAAGCAAAACGGGGGCACTGGGGGGCTGCTACACTAAAGGAGGTTTTTCATCTTAATGCATGGAATGCATTAAGGTGAAAAACCTCAAGGTTTACAACCCCTTTAATCTGGTGGAGGAGAGAGGGGGCTGAATATTGAAGATCTCCACCCAAAAGGGGCAGCGAGGTCTCCTGGAAGTTCGCTCCCCCCACCTCCTTCCACCACTGCTGGGCCATTCAGAAAGCACAGCGCACTTCACGCATACGCAATAGAGAACCAGCTGTGAAGCCACAAGGCTCCATTGCCAGTTTCCCTTAGGAGGAATGGCGGAGACAGCACCCGAGAGCCAATTGCAAAATCGGCTGGGGTGGCGACATTGCGGGTTCCCTGGACAGGTAAGTGTCCTAATACTAAAGGTCTGCAGCTACAGTATTTGTAGCTGCTGACTTTTTAATTTGTTGGGGGGGGGGGGCTGAAGCTCCTACTTTTAGCTTTAATGAAGTAATAATAAACCGAATGACACTGTTTTATATCTGCATGGAGTTCAGCTTTAATACATGATGACATTTACGTTCAGTACTAATATATTTTGTGAATAGTATTACTGGCAAACCATATCAAAACCTTTCTGTGCTTTATGTATTGTAACTTAATGCAATGCTTTGTGATGTGCTGTGTTATATGAACATATATGGGCTGGAGTCTCTTCTGCTATTTATGCGCAGCTAGATATTTTGACAGATGAAGATTTGAGTGTTACTTGAGAGAATCTTCCAGGATATAGCCATTGAATGATCACTAGGGAACATTTTACAGCACTGAAAATATGTTATCATCAGCTGCAAAAATCTATCAAGATGCTGGAAAATGTATTATGTGTGGACATAATCTCATTTTCAGAATTAGCAATCAGCCAAGTCTACAAACAGTTTTTTAAAGTGATTCAATTGCTTGTCTAAAATTAGAAGAAAGTGAAATAAAGGGTTTTCATTGCCCTGAAACTTACCTGAATTTTAGCAAAAATTGGGAGATTTTGAAAAAATGCATTTGAATTAAATTGGAAAGGCAAAATTAAGGTGGTTTTTGTTGGTTCTTAAAGCAGGACTAAACCCATCGATTTAACAGTTCCAAAAAACAGTTACATTACTGGCTTGTGCTGGTAATGTAACTGTCACATGTGCTTGTGCTCTCAAACAAACTGTCAAACCATGAAATGACTGGTGTCACAACTGATCACATGTGCAGCATCATGGCAATTGAAGATAAAACAGAGGCCAAGATGACAGCATCCTTGGCTGAAAACGATAGGAGGGTTTTGTTGCGCTTTAAAAGCTTATATTTTGGATGAAACATGAACCAATGTGCCATTTGCACCTTCAAATCACCCCCCCCCCCCACCTGAATTGCTGAATGCTTCTCTCCGCAGGCTTCTGTTGATCTTTTAATTTGGTGCAGCTGTGTGGCTTTCCCCCCACACAGCTGCATAATCGATTCACAGATCAAATCCCATTTGACCTGGGTTTGGAGAAAGAGTCTGCAGGAGCCTGTACAATGCACCCATGATCCACTGATCACAGCTGCAGAACTTTGCAGGCTCCAATGAAAAAAAATTATAGATGGACATTTTGTTCTTTTTGCAATATGGGTGTGCAGCACCCTCTAGTGCTAGAAGTGTAAATAGGTTTTTTTCTAGTGCAGGTAAATTTATGCAGGCTTGGCTGGTAGCCAAGCCTGTTTGAATTTTTTGCCCTGGGTTGGGCAGAAATCCAGGGAGAGCTGGATGACTCACAGGCAGCATCACTGAGACCTCCCCCCTATTTCTAGAATGTACTAGAACCTTCTAGAAAAATGGGAGGGGAAGTAAGGTGGAGCTGCCTGGAGTATTCTGAGTGCCCTGACCAATCCCCAACTTGGTTTGGCAAGGTGCAGGCCTCCTCAAGTACTCAGGGTCAGCCCAGCTGGGGGGGGTTGTGTTCGGGTGGAATCTGGAAATGGAGTTTTAGGAAGTCGTGGGGGGGGGGGGGGGCTGGTGACCTTGGGCCTGGGCTCGTGTGAAGACGGGGCCTTCCTAGAACCACAGCGGAGTCCTGATCAGGAGGCATTGGGAGCAAAGAGGACAGCAGAAGAACACTGCCAGGCAAGTCCCCAGAAGGAACAGCCAAGAGGGCTGGTGAGTAACACACAGTCAGGAGGACTGGGAGGCCTGTAAGGATTACATAGTTACATAGTAGGTGAGGTTGAAAAAAGACACAAGTCCATCAAGTCCAACCTATGTGCGTGATTATGTGTCAGTAATTTACATATCCCTGTATATTGCGGTCATTCAGGTGATTATCTAATAGTTTCTTGAAGCTATCAATGCTCCCCGCTGAGACCACCGCCTGTGGAAGGGAATTCCACATCCTTGCCGCTCTTACAGTAAAGAACCCTCTACGTAGTTTAAGGTTAAACCTCTTTTCTTCTAATTGTAATGAGTGGCCACGAGTCTTATTAAACTCTCTTCTGCGAAAAAGTTTTATCCCTATTGTGGGGTCACCAGTACAGTATTTGTAAATTGAAATCATATCCCCTCTCAAGCGTCTCTTCTCCAGAGAGAATAAGTTCAGTGCTCGTAACCTTTCCTCATAACTAAGATCCTCCAGACCCTTTATTAGCTTTGTTGCCCTTCTTTGTACTCGCTCCATTTCCAGTACGTCCCTCCTGAGGACTGGTGCCCAGAACTGGACAGCATACTCCAGGTGCGGCCGGACCAGAGTCTTGTAGAGCGGGAGAATTATCGTTTTATCTCTGCAGTTGATCCCCCTTTTAATGCATGCCAATATTCTGTTTGCTTTATTAGCAGCAGCTTGGCATTGCATGCCGTTGCTGAGCCTATCATCCACTAGGACCCCCAAGTCTTTTTCCATCCTAGATTCCCCCAGAGGTTCTCCCCCCAGTGTATAGATTGCATTCATATTTTTGGCACCCAAATGCATTATTTTACATTTTTCTACATTGAACCTCATTTGCCATGTAGTCGCCCACCCCATTAATTTGTTCAGGTCTTTTTGCAAGATTTCCACATCCTGCGGAGAAGTTATTGCCCTGCTTAGCTTAGTATCGTCTGCAAATACAGAGATGGAACTGTTTATCCCATCCTCCAGGTCATTTATGAACAAATTAAATAGGATTGGTCCCAGCACAGAACCCTGGGGGACCCCACTACCCACCCCTGACCATTCTGAGTACTCCCCATTTATCACCACCCTCTGAACACGCCCTTGTAGCCAGTTTTCAATCCATGTACTTACCCTATGGTCCATGCCAACAGACCTTATTTTGTACAGTAAACGTTTATGGGGAACTGTGTCAAATGCTTTTGCAAAATCCAGATACACCACGTCTACGGGCCTTCCTTTATCTAGATGGCAACTCACCTCCTCATAGAAGGTTAATAGATTGGTTTGGCAAGAACGATTCTTCATGAATCCATGCTGATTACTGCTAATGATATCATTCTTATTACTAAAATCTTGTATATAGTCCCTTATCATCCCCTCCAAGAGTTTACATACTATTGATGTTAGGCTAACTGGTCTGTAATTCCCAGGGATGTTTTTTGGGCCCTTTTTAAATATTGGTGCTACATTGGCTTTTCTCCAATCAGCTGGTACCATTCCAGTCAATAGACTGTCTGTAAAAATTAGGAACAACGGTCTGGCAATCACCTGACTGAGTTCCCTAAGTACCCTCGGATGCAAGCCATCTGGTCCCGGTGATTTATTAATGTTAAGTTTCTCAAGTCTAATTTTAATTCCGTCCTCTGTTAACCATGGAGGTGCTTCCTGTGTTGTGTCATGAGGATAAACACTGCAGTTTTGGTTACTGAAGCCCCCCGATTCACTCGTGAAGACTGAGGAGAAGAATAAATTCAATACCTCTGCCATCTCCCCATCCTTTGTAACCAGATGTCCTTCCTCATTCTTTATGGGGCCAATATGGTCTGTCCTCCCTTTTTTACTGTTTACATACTTAAAGAATTTCTTGGGATTTTTTTTGCTCTCCTCTGCTATGTGTCTTTCATGTTCTATCTTAGCCATCCTAATTGCACCCTTACATTTCTTATTGCATTCTTTATAAATTCTGAATGCTGTGGATGATCCCTCAACCTTGTATTTTTTGAAGGCCTTCTCCTTTGCTTTTATATGCATTTTTACATTGGAGTTAAGCCATCCAGGATGTTTGTTCGCTCTTTTAAATTTATTACCCAATGGGATACATTGGCTAATGCCCTTATTTAATATGCTCTTAAAGCAAACCCATCTCTCCTCTGTATTCTTTGTTCCTAATATTTTGTCCCAATTTATGCCTTTTAGCAAGGTTTGTAGTTTAGGGAAGTTGGCTCTTTTGAAATTCAGTGTCTTTGTGTTCCCTTCATGTCTCCTATTTGTGTGATTTATACTGAAACTAATTGACCTGTGATCGCTGTTACCTAAATTGCCCCGTATTTCCACATCTGTTATCAGGTCTGTATTGTTGGTAATCAGTAGATCTAGTAATGTTTTATTTCTAGTTGGTGCGTCTACCATCTGACCCATAAAATTGTCCTGCAAGACATTAAGGAACTGGCGAGCCTTAAATGAATGCGCGGTTCCCTCTGCCCAGTCTATGTCTGGATAATTAAAATCCCCCATTATGATAACACTTCCCATCCTTGCTGCTAATCCAATTTGTGATAGGAGATCCGTCTCCACTTCCTCCCTCAGGTTAGGGGGCCTATAGCATACTCCAAGTATTATTTTCCCCTTAGCTTCATCCCTTTGGAGCTCTACCCATAAAGATTCCACCTCCTCCCTAGCCCCCTCAGTGATGTCATCTCTCACATTCACTTGTACATTATTCTTGATATATAGGCATACCCCTCCCCCTTTTTTACCCTCTCTATCCTTGCGGTATAGGGTATACCCTTGAATGTTTGCCAGCCAATCATGAGAGCTGTTGAACCAGGTCTCTGAAATTCCCACAAAATCCAAATCCTCCTCGTACAACAGTATCTCTAGTTCACCCATCTTGTCCGCCAGGCTCCTGGCATTGGTGAACATGCCACATAGTTTAGACCGGTCGCATATTGTCCTCGTATTGGGTGTTTCAAGATTGCAACTTGGACTTGCTACTATACTCACCTTGTGTTTTTGTGCTTTGGTTAACCTACCACTAATGCCCCCAATACTACCCTCTGGAATATCTTCCGCGCTGGCTATCACTGTCTCTGGACCCTCCCCCCCTTCGCCTAGTTTAAAAACCCCTCTAACTTTTTGGCCATCTTCATTCCCAGCAGATCTGCACCCTCCTCATTTAGGTGCAGTCCGTCCCTTCTATAGTACCGGTTACCGACTGAGAAGTCGGCCCAGTCCTCCAGGAACCCAAACCCCTCCTTACTACACCAGCTCTTCAGCCACTTGTTTACTTCCCTAATCTCCCTCTGCCTCTCTGGTGTGGCTCGATGTACCGGTAGTATTCCTGAGAACACTACCTTGGAGGTCCTTTTCCTCAATTTAGCTCCTAAGTCCCTAAAATCGTTCTTTAGGACACTCCATCTGCCTCTGACTTTGTCATTGGTGCCAACGTGCACCATGACAGCCGGGTCTTCCCCAGCCCCTCCCAGTAATCTGTCCACAAGATCCGTGATGTGCCGAACCCGAGCGCCCGGTAGACAACATACTGTTCGGCGCTTCAGGTCTTGGTTACAGATTGCCCTCTCTGTCCTTCTAAGAATTGAGTCCCCTACCACCAGAATCTGACTTTCCTTTCCCTTTGCTGCCCCCCCACTCTCACTGGAGGAGTTCTTCCCCCGGCAGCTAGGAGAGTCCCTCATCTCCAGCAGTGCTGGTCCCTGACTGGTTACACCAATGTCACTCAATGGAGCGTACTTATTGGGATGCTCCAGTCCTGGATCGGCCTCCCTGGCACTTCCCCCTCTACCCCTCCTGACTGTCACCCATCTACTCTTTGCTAGCGCCTGCACCTCTTTGTCTCCACCCGCCTCTGTGCTGGCCCCTGCCGGCACCTGCCGTGTACGTTCCTGGCTCACCTTTAGTATGGAGGGACTTCTCAGTGCTGACAGTTGCTTCCCTAGATTCAGAACCTGGGCTTCCAGGGAAACAATGTGCTTACATTTTGGAGCAGTCTGGGATGGGTGCAGAGCCAGTCAGGAGAATTGTGGTGGCACGGTAGTGGAAAGAGGCAGCTGCAGCCAGGAGGGCTGGCCGGGCCTGAAGAGGTGCTGCTGGGATCAGTAGCCACATGTGGGACAGCTAGCATTAAGAACTACTACCATTTTTTGCTTCACCATAGGGGCCCGTGATCCCTGCCTGCAAAGGGCATTTGCTTGGGCCTGGCTGAGCCAGTGTCAGGCCTTAAATTCAGTGCTAGCTGGTCCTGGGAGAGATAGTCTGAAAGCAAGTGTATGTGCTGGAGGTGAAGAGAAGGGGTTGTATATACCAGCGGTGTATATACCATACTAAGAATATCTACTGTAAATATACTATAGCACAAAAATGAACAGCTGGACCTGTAGTTATCCATTATTGGAATGCATCTAGGATAGAGTTCTATTAACACATTTTAAATGGATGGAAGGAAATGAAGGAAATCCCAATCACAGAAATAAACCAAACAGCATAAACCTGGCTTCCTTTGAACAGATTAAAACTGCTCAAGGTCATTGGGGTATCAGTGGGCCATGTGGCCACAGAAGAGATTGGCCAGGAGCTCAAGTGGGCCTCTAATTTTTTTTTTTTTTGGTAGAAAAGAAGGTGAAAAGTGTTCAACATGGAGCCATCCCTTTTTATCCCAAAAAGTTAAACTTTACTTTAAGTGTGTAGACGCCATTGTTGCAAATACGTCTAGATGATGGGTTTACAAATCCAATAAAATGTAATTTCAAACATTTCTAAAATCTAATAGAATTGTTACTTCTATTACTGGAGTTGCATAGAATCTTTAATTGTATGGGAAAACTAATCTGGCTTACTAAAACTTTCATTACAGATGGGCTGCATTAAGGAAAGGAAGTTGATTACTCATACCTGTATTTTTTGGACTTCACAGATTTATTTGATATGACATTATTCCACATGAGTCTATTGCAAGCTGAATTTTTTTTTTTGGGTTCCCAACAGCAGACTTGGGACAAACTCAAGATACCAACGTAAAAATGTGAACACCTCTGGTTCCAAGCTAGCCTCACACTGTATGAATTTGATTGTTCAGTTCAACCATGTATGCCAACAACTGCTTAATACAGTATGAAGACATTCCTTAGTTTTGTGTGTTCACACTAGGCCTTGCATGAAAGATGACAACTCTGTATAACTGTCAATATATAATTCAGTATAATCTGCATGTCTCCTAGCTTTGTAGTAGGTGGTGTGGAAAAACTATGTATATACTATATTTAGTTATGGTGTAGAGAATTTTGTCCCTTGTTGTTTGCAAATTGCAATGTTATCATGCTGAACTGAAAAAACAACCCATATTTCCTGGAATGTTGGTGATGTCATATGTAATATGTGGAATTTACTCATCCCCCACCATGCTGCCAGTGTGTCCGAAGTTCAATGAAATTGCAGAGGCAGTAAGGGAAAGATGTCATAATGAAAAAATATTTGTAGCTCTGTCACCCAAAGGAAACACTGAATACGTTGGGTCCAATTAGAAGAACACATTATCCTGCAAAGGGGGGTTTTATTGCTAGATCTCCAAGTCTCTGCATGGCTGCTCTCTCAGTTTATCAGCCTGAGGTATGTTTCACAGGACCAAGCTGGGGCTCACAGAAGCCAAAACACTTCTGTATCTTAACCCCTCAAATAGGAGCATAGTTGCCAACATTGTAAAAATAAAAATGTGGGACACTTTTGTGGCTGTAGGCGGAGCCGTACAATAATTAGGGGGCGGGGCATTCGTTTGTAGGCGAGGCTTACAGAAAATATACAAGTGCGGCGGCGAAAAATGGGTGTGGTTTACGCGACATAGCGGGCGGGCTTAAATGGGCGTGGCTTAAGAGGGTGTGGTTAGAGTCTGAGATGAATGATGGAGAAGGAAAGGGGGAGAGGGGGAAAGGGGGAGAGAGGGAAAGGGGGAGAGGGGGAGAGAGGGAAAGGGGGAGAGGGAAATGATGGGACAGCAGCCCCAGATCCTACACAATAAAAATGTGTGTATTCTAGAAAGTTTAACAATCAGCAGATAAAGATACTCCAAACACCTGGTGTTAGCACTTCAATCATCCCGGCACCATGGTTGTTATGGTGTCAGGATGATTGAAGTGCATTATTTCTATTATTACATTGTAATATAAAATGAAATCATTCAACTCAACCATAATGCAGAATCAATGGGATCCCTGAGCGTTTCACTAGCCACGTCGCCTGCCACCAGCCATCCGTCCTTGTGTCAGATGTCCCAGCAGAGTCTGTCCTTGCATCAGGTGCCCCCAGCGGAGCCCCCCTTACATCAGATGTCCCCAGAGGAGCCCCCCTCACATCAGGAGTCCCCGGCGGAGCTCCCCCTCACATCAGGAGTCCCCGGCGGAGCCCCCCTCACATCAGGAGTCCCCGGCGGAGCTCCACCTCACATCAGGAATCCCCGGCGGACCCCCCTCACATCAGGAGTCCCCGGCGGAGCTCCCCCTCACATCAGGAGTCCCCGGCGGACCCCCCTCACATCAGGAGTCCCCGGCGGAGCTCCCCCTCACATCAGGTGCCCCCGGCGGAGCCCCCCCTCACATTAAGTGTCCCCAGTGGAGCCCCCCTCACATCAGGTGTCCCCAGTGGAGCCCCCCTAACATCAGGAGTCCCCAGTGGAGCCCCCCCTCACATCAGGTGTCCCCAGTGGAGCCCCCCTCACATCAGGTGTCCCCAGTGGAGCCCCCCCTCACATTAGGTGTCCCCAGTAGAGCCCCCCCTCACATCAGGTGTCCCCAGTGGAGCCCCCCTCACATTAGGTGTCCCCAGTGGAGCCCCCCCTCACATTAAGTGTCCCCAGTGGAGCCCCCCTCACATTAGGTGTCCCCAGTGGAGCCCCCCTCACATCAGGTGTCCCCAGTGGAGCCCCCCTTATGATTCCCAGAGCGGTGCGCCCCCCTACCTCAGAGGTGTCCGCCGGCCGCATGGCTAGAACCCCCGCCCCTTTCCATAACAGACTGGTAGCAGGGCGGGGGGGTAGGCGGAGCGGGGCGGAGGGTGGGCGGCGACGCAGGACTGGCAGCGGGGCGGGGGGTAGGCGGGGCGAGGCGGAGCGGGGTGGAGGGTGGGCGGCGATGCAGGACTGGCAGCGGGGCGGTGGGTAGGCGGGGCGAGGAGGGGCGAGGCGGAGCGGGGCGGAGGGTGGGCGGCGATACAGGAGCTCCTTCTAGCTCCCCCCAGCCGTCTTCCTGATCTTCGTTAAAATGGCGGCCGGCAGAGACATTGTCTCCGCCAGCCGCGGCGGCAGCGAAAATCGTGAAGAACCGGATTTCTCTGGACATTTACACCACAAATTTGGGAATGGCGTGTAAGTCCCGGGAATGTCCCGGGAAATCCGGGACAGTTGGCAACTATGCATTGGATATGGGTTATATGATGTAAGCTATTACAAATAACTGCAACATAAATCCTTATGCTTTAGCAAAATTTGTTTGGCTGAAAGCAAATATTTGTATGACAGCCCATTATTTTCATGTATTTGTACCACAAAATAATTATAGTGTGTCTAAAGCGCAAACTCTGTAGTTTAGTTTTGGATAGAGTTGAGAGGTTACAACCCCTCTTAGGCATGTATCACTGTCTGTGTGCCTGTAGGGGAGCATACATTTGAACAGAGCTGGAGTCTGATAACACTCCCTCACAATACTTTACTTGGTAAAAGAAAAGCGATTTGAGACCCCCCAACCAAGCCCAACAGAATGTCAAGGTGTACTGCCGAAGCCTTAGTCATAACTAACTGGATGGCATATGTCTTGGTAAGCCAATTGAGCTAGGAGAGAGGTATGTGTGCCCAAAACAGTGCCACTGAGAGCCACTACCAAACTGAGAGGATAGCAACAAAGTTAATAAGGGGACTTGTGGACCTCAGTTATGAGGAACGACTACAAACATTAAACGTATTCTCTCTGTAGAAGAGACGGCTGGGAGGTGATATGTTAGCGATATATAAATATCTCAATGGAGATTCTGGCATAGGCAATAAACTATTCAGTCTCAGGGAGTGTAAGAAGACACTAGGTCACTCAATGAAATTGGAGGAGAAGCAGTTTAAACTGCGTAGGGGAGTTTTCACTGTCAGGGCGGTAAGGATGTGGAATTCACTTCCACAATCGGTGGTGTCAGAGGGAAGTATTGATAGTTTAAAAAAAACTTTCAGATGGATACGGGAAATTATTTTTGACATGAACACATATCCACACAGGTTGAACTGGGCCCTTTATTCAACCTTACCAACTATGTACTTTAACTGTGACTAAAGATTTGGCTGAAACGCATTGAGTTCTGCTGGGTTTGTTTGGATGTCCCAGTTCACTTATCTTTTACCAAATGAAGTATTGTGAAGGATTGTTATCGGACTCCAACTCTCTTTTAAAATTTTTACTTATGAGATGTACAGGAAACTTAGATGTTGAGTCCAACATCCCTTGTGTGTATACTGACATAGTTACATAGTTAGTTAGGTTGAAAAAAGACATAAGTCCATCTAGTTAAACCATAAAAAAATAAAATAAGAAAATATCATACAATCCCATATACCCTATCCTATACCCACAATTGATCTAGAGGAAGGTGAAAAAACCCCCCAGAAAAGCAGGATCCAATTTGCTACAGCAGGGGAAAAAAATCCTTCCTGGTCCCAGAGAGGCAATTGGATTTTCCCTGGATCAACTTTACCTATAAATGTTAGTACTCAGTTATATTATGTACATTTAGGAATGAATCCAGACTTTTCTTAAAGCAATCTACTGAGCTGGCCAGAACCACCTCTGGAGGGAGTCTATTCCACATTTTCACAGCTCTTACTGTGAAGAAACCTTTCCATATTTGGAGATGGAATCTCTTTTCCTCTAGACGTAAAGAGTGTCCCCTTGTCCTCAGTGTTGACCGTAAAGTGAATAACTCAACACCAAATTCACTATATGGACCCCTTATATATTTGTACATGGTGATCATATCCCCCCTTAATCTTCTCTTCTCAAGAGAGAATAAATTCAGTTCCTCTAATCTTTCCTCATTCCTGAGCTCCTCCATGTCTTTTATCATTTTAGTTGCCCTTCTCTGCACTTTCTCCAGTTCCCCGATATCCTTTTTGAGAACTGGTGCCCAAAACTGAACTGCAAATTCCAGATGAGCTCTTACTAATGATTTGTACAGTGGCAAAAGTATATCTCTCTCTCTGGAGTCCATACCTTTCAATACAAGAAAGGACTTTGCTCGTTTTGGAAACCGCGGCTTGGCATTGCATGCTATTATTGAGCTTATGATCTACCAAAACCCCCAGATCCTTCTCCACCACGGATTCCCCCAGTTGTACTCCCCCTAGTATGTATGACGCATGCATATTCTTAGCCCCCAAGTGCATAACTTTACAATTATCAACATTAAACCTCATCTGCCACATAGTCGTTCAATTAGACAGAGCATTGAGTTTGGCTTGTAACTTGGAGACATCCTGTAAGGACATTATTCCACTGTATAGCTTAGAGTCATCTGCAAAGACAGAAATGTTACTTTTAATCCCAGACCCAATATCATTTATAAAGATATTAAAAAGTAAGGCTCACAGCACTGAACCTTGGGGTACACCACTGATAACCTTGGACCATTTAGAGTAAGAATCATTAACCACTACTCTCTGAATTCTGTCTTTTAGCCAGTTTTCTATCCATTTAACAAACTGATATTTTCAAGCCTGTAGACTTTACCTTACACATTAGCCGTGTGTGCGGAACTGTATCAAGCGCTTTCGAAAAATCCAAGTATACCACGTCCACAGCCATCCCTCTGTCCAAGGTTTTACTTGCCTCCTCATAAAAAGAAATCAGGTTTGTCTGACAACTTCTGTCTTTCATGAATCCATGCTGTCTGTTGCTTAAAATATTTTTTTTTCCAGCAAGAACTCGTCTATGTGGTCTTTTATTAAACTCTCCAGTATCTTCTCGACTATAGAAGTTAAACAGGTCTATAGTTACTTGGTAAAGACTTTGTTCCCTTTTTAAATATAGGCATCACATTGGCCCTACGTCAATCCAGTGGTACTATTCCCATCATTAAGAGTCCCTAAAAATTAGATACAATGGCTTTGAAATTACATAGCTCACGTGGAGGTGGAGACACTCTTGTGATATTTTCATACCTGCTGGAGAAAGTCATCCTTTCTATTAGCCCTAGTGACTTCTGTCATGGTCTCTGAAAGTGATGGGAAATCTAACATTTTAATTTGTCACCAGAAGAGAGGCAAAAATCTTCCAATAGGGAGACCTGTTTAGGTGGGACATCTAAGTACCCCTTATTTTGTAGAGATTTCCTCTCAGACAGTCAAGAAAAAAATCCCTAATAGTATACAGATAGAGGCTTTAGCCATTCCCAATTCAAAAAAAAAAAAAAAAGTGAAACTATACTTTACAGTGGGACCCAATACTTTTTTTCAGTTTTGGATAGAGTTGGGATGGATTGGAGCTTGGGTTTATACTGGTATCAGCTCAATTAGACAATAAGTGATGGTAAATCCAACAAAGATTCTAATCCTTCAATACGATACCAAAAACTAAAAAAGACATTTTGACTATAGATACACAGTACATTTTAATAGACTGTGCAAAGATGTGCGTTGGTTTGGTGCACTCTTGGTGAAAAGTGATTTTTTTTTCGAGCAATCGCTTTGATTGCATTAAATTTCACTACATGCTACATACATCCTGCCCTCATTGTGTAGCATATTATGTTAACATTCAATTCAAATTAGAAGGTTGTAGCCTCCTATATAACACTGCAGGCAATCCATTTAGCCCAAGCACTACCAGCTTCTCTCTTTCCCTGGAAAGCCCATCATCCCTAACATTTAATTTCCTGTCTGAATGCTGGATATGAATTTCTTGCCCAAGATTATGATTTTTGTTTTCCAATAATTAACCCATCTTTTGCCTACATGGAGTGCTTCCATCTGTTTTAAACAGAGAACCAGATCCCCTTGGTGGCACTAGGTTTGCTCGCACCATGATGAAATGCTCATTAAATATACGAAACTCTCTAAATTGGAGGGCATATCACTTTGTGGTCTGGCACTTACCAGACAGCAGAAAGCACTGAGCTGCAGAGAGTAGCTGGTTTGATCTTCCCTGCTGAGCAGAATTCATCATTGACTGGAGAGGAATATTGTTCACTAGAGGAAAAACGTTTGTAGTTGGGAATGTCACTTATTAGAGAAGGGACGTGGCTGACAGAAAAGCATGTCTAGAACGTTAGTTAAAATAGACTAACTAGAAGTTACTGGAATACAGACAATATTCATGTCACTTGCAGGGGTCTGTGCGTCTGGCTTTGGTTTGGTGACAGGTAGAAATTATTAAAGGCTGGTGACCCACAAGGTACTCAAAAGACCAGCAACTTAGCTTTTAAGTCTTACTTCCAAGACAGTTACTTTATAGGGTTCTTTCTCCAGAATGACAACCTAATTTGTTATTCCATCACTTACAATATATATCTATATACGGTATATATATATATATATATATATATATATATATATATATATATATATATATTTATAATAAGTCAGGACAGTGCAGTCATTGCCATGCCACCATCTCTCGTCTACAGCAACATTAGATATACAGACCATATAGTGGTAGTTATTTTGTGGGTGGAGAATGTATTTCTGAATCCCTCCCGAAAACCAGTGCCTGTATCACCAGTCTGCAGCCAGGCAGCCAATTTCAATACATCAATAGGAGCCATTATAAAGTAAAGAATTAACGCGGGGGTGACATTTTCAGAACAAATAGTAGTCCAGCTGTATTACAAATCATTTTTCTGGTATCAACAGTTCAGTTCTTTTTTTTTTTACTTTTGATCTACCGATATATAGGGCAAAGTAACAGATTTGAGAAATGAGGAGAACCCCACGCTATGGCTAAATAAACAATATATAAGCTGCTCCCCTCAAAGTGTCCAGGTCACTGGATAGGTCATGTTTTTATTTACCCAGGTCCAATATGATTGGCTGCGGTTAGGAGGGTTTTCATTAGAGGTTGTTACAAGAAACCCTCCTAACCTCAGCCAATCATATTGGACCTGGGTAAATAAAAACATGACCTACACAGTGACTGGGAACACACGCCGGCCAAACACAGCGCAAGTGATTCCCCAGGCTTATCCCATTGGTGTCCACCAGTACAGGCGACAGTACCTAAATCTGTCAAAGCTCCACCTGACCTGTCTTTTTAATTAAAGGGGTCATGGTAGTTTGGTAAGTAGGCTACTTACCCTTATCCACCGGGTGTCATTTGTTTTCCATGATCGTTTCCAGTGGTGATGGTGTAAAGACCCAAATTGCTTCAAATCTTCTATGGACACTTTTGTTATTTAACCCATTTGGACATTTGTTATCACTTTGCACTTTATGTGTTTTCCGGATTATTTTGAAATAAGATACCAGTGATGTATATGTATTACTAAGCATTTTGCACTTTATTTGTCACGTTTTTTAAATATTGTGTACACATTTTTTATTGTGTCAAAAGCACCCCCTTATATTATACTACCCACAAAATAACAAATTTACTGCCCCCCCACTGCTCATTTTTACCTTTTGATTGCCCCCTTCCTCCTCCCAAACACCCTTTAATCACATTTCTTATCCACGTGGTTCTGTCATCACAGAGCCCTCTGCACCATCTTTTTCCAGAATGAAGACCGAAGACCAAGAGTTGGAGTCTAGGCCCACTGCCTCTTTTCTTGTTGCTGCCCCATATTATAATGGGGTTGATTTACTGAAACTGGAGAGTGTAAAATCTTGTGCAGCTCTGCATGTAGTTGATCTGCTTCTAAACTTCTGATGGTTCAGTTCAGCTTTGACAAAACAAAAACCTAGAAGCTGATTGGTTTCTATGCAGAGTTGTGCCAGAATGTACACTCTCCAGTTTTAGTAACTCAACCCCAATGGTAAAAAAAGGGGCTTTTAATTTAGTTTTTAAATTAATTCCGGTTAGATGGGAGAGAGGAGGTAAGAATGTGGCCAGAGATTAGCTTGAAAGCTAAACACACAAACCAAATACAGAGAGAATGCTCTTTTACCTGCAAAATGATTTGTATTTCTGCCCACCCAATCCTGAGATTTACCCCTTTGCTACACAGCACAGATCTGTCTGGCGAAGGAGGAGACCTGATTTCTCTCAGCTGTAGTTAACCATCGCTAAGGTTGGCCATACACGGTTCATAGCTCCCAACTGTTCCTGGTTTCGAGGGACTGTCCCTGATTTCGAGCAATGTCCCTCTGTCCCTCTTTCCTCCTCATTTGTCCCTCATTTTGGTCTGATCTATATAGATGTATATAAAATGCACTTTTTATCTGGAAGTGTTTTCCAGCGCTAAACCTTTCACCTGATTTCTAAATTCCAAAAGCCAATATAAAGGAATAGTAGTGGCAAAAAGAGAACTTGTGGGTTTACCAATCTTGTTTTTTTGTACAATTCTCCTTTAAGGGGGCGTGGCAAGGGGTGTGTCTATGCCTGCATACTTTTGCTGATATATGTTCCTCATTCCCATCTAAAAAATGTTGGGAGGTATGCATACACAGTTCGAATTTTGGCTGGTTCAGCAGGAACCGACCGAGATTCGAACCTGTAATTGGCAGGCTGAATGTACCAAGTCGATCGATCGATCAAATTGGATACAACCAGCCTGCCGGATTTGCTTGCGATTATTGCAAGCGACTACTGTAGCCGCTAGCAATAATCACGGTCTTCTTTTGGCAGGAGAAGACAATTGCTTGGCAAGAGGGACTCCCCTGTCAACACTGTCTGTGTTGATGGGGGAACCCCTGGTTGCAGGAAAGAAATCTGCGCCGTCTATGGCCTGCACAAGTCTTGCCCTTCCAGTAGTGTGTGATATGACAGTGGAGGCAAAAGCAGCAGACTGATCAGCTTATCTATCTGTCATTCTGCTCTCTCCTTCTGCCAGAATGCTCCTTGAACTGCAGCACAACTGACTGGCTCCTTGTACTGCTTCTCCCTCTCTCCTCTTAGCTCTGCTGTACTGCCAGGGGTTGATATCAAGTCCAATTCTGGTATTTACACTGCTTGCAGTAAACAAAAAAATGCATTTAATGTATTAATGAATATAAGCTGTATTAATGAGTGTCCTTATATTTACCTGGAGTCCAGCTGTCAGAAATAAACTTCGCATCCAATTACTATTGCTGTAGTCCAAGCCTATAAATGAAACAAGAATTCTGATTGGTAGGGTGTCAGAAAATGTTCATGTTAACGCAATTTACATACATCAACCCATTTGTAAGTTCACAATAATCTGCTTTATAACATTAGCCCGTAATTGACAGAAGACTATTCTCAAATCCCCAAGCCTCACATTTTGGGTAAGAAGAAGAGCATTTGAAATGCATTTAAACTGTGATGAAGAATGTTTAGAAGAACATTTTGCCTTGTTAAAGGTGTACTGGAATATAATTTATCACATCATTCTCACACATACACAAAACATATAAATAATTCATACTTATAGGAATATATGCACTATAGAAATAAATGAATCCCAGAAAAACATCAGAGTTCCCATGCTTTAGTATATTAAGAGAATGAAAGAAATGCATGGGTCCTGCAGACCAGATGACAAATCCATTTATCGCGCACAGATATTACACTAGATAATGACAGCAGCAGCAGCTGTAAGATTTGGCATCCTTGGATAGAAATATTTAGGCAGAGCAGGACTTCATCTGCATGGGATACACATACAATCCTGGGTTTGCATATTTACGCAAGGAGGAGGTAAGTAGTTGGTTCAATGAAAAACAACAGCATTGTGTCTCCTAAATAAGTATATGAAAAAAAGATATACTCACCTTAAAGTTGTATTAAAGTAGTATTAAACCCTCAGAATTTTTTAGTTTAACACATTGAGCACAATAAAATAAAAAATCATCAGTAAACTGGTAAAATTATTTCCTCCGCACCTACAGTTCACAACTTTCAATGCTGTGCCAGTGTTTTTTTTTTTACCCTATGCAATAATATAAGAAACCTTCTGGGTGCAGCAGCCCCCCCCCCCCCCTTATACTTAGTTGAGCCCCATCTCCTCCAGTGATGTGCATGAGATCTGCAGCTCTTCTGGTTCTTTTTCCTCATTGGCTCACACAGCAGCGGGAGCCATTGGATCGTGCTGCTGTCAATCATAGCCAATGAGTGGTCAAGTTTATAAGTTTGCAATAATGGGAACATCAGTTGGTATAACCCAGTCTTGGTTTAACCAGTCAGAGACCAAGACTTGAACAGTTTGCATACAGAGTCATTTCCACAATTTTTCTGTACCGCAGAAAATGGCATCATCAAGTAAGCCATGGTTCCATCAGCAGGCCCACTTTACTTACTTACACTTGGTCTGTGCCTTGCTCTTAAACCAATGACTGCAGAAATAATTATTATTTTGCTTTGACTATAGGAAATGACCATCAAAGTGCCACATCCAAATAACGAAAACTATAAATGGTAAAAAAATCTTTCGGCAGGATTTTTGAGGTACAACTCAAAACAGCAATTAAAAACATGATTTTATTTTCACAAAACAGTAAAATACATGACTATCATCAAACAAATGTAATAAAATTACGTCTGATCATATGTATACGAATTTCCAAAAGGATTGATTTTCCTTCAATGCTACAGTCCAGTATTTTGTATAGATGCCGCTGAACACGTTTCTTGGAGTATATCCATTATATATTAGCAGACAATATAGTTGAACTTCCTCAAGGAAGTGCAATGCTGCCACTTATAGATAATAGATTCCAGCCTTAAGGCCCAGTATTGTGCTTACCGCATAGGCTCTGCTCACCACATAGGCTCTAGTTCAAGAAAAGTGGGGTCTAATCAACATCCTCCCAGCAATACCCATTAGACTCATCACCCTAGGCTGTTCCTTGCACAACGGTTGCAAAACGTCCTCGACCAGCAGGGCAGGACTTAGGATGGTGGGGGCCCCTGGGCTTGAGTAACTTTCGGGCCTACCTTTTATATCTATCTGGCACTGATGATAGATGGCACTGGGGACAGGTGGCAATGATGACACATGACACTGACAGGTGGCACTGGGGACAGGTGGCACTGATGACAGATGGCACTGATACGTGGCACTGATGACAGAGGGCACTAATACGTGGCACTGATGACAGATTACACTGATGACAGATGACACTAATATGTGGCACTGATGACAGATGGCACTAATACGTGGCACTGATGACAGATGGCACTAATACATGGCATTGATGACACGTGACACTGACAGGTGGCACTGGGGACAGGGGGCACTGATGACAGATGACACTGATATGTGGCACTGATGACACGTGACACTGACAGGTGGCACTGGGGGCAGGTGGCACTGGAGGCAGGTGGCACTGATAGGTGGCACTGGAGACATTTGGCACTGATAGGTGGCACTGGGGAGTCGGGACAGATGGCACTATGTTGTGTAGTGTTGTGTAACTGTAACTAATGTGAGTGTTCACTCACCGCTGCAGCATGGAAGCTCTCCCACCTCACACGCTGTCTCTGTGTGAGGAGGGAGAGCCGGCGATGAGAGATAATCTCAAATGAGATCACCTCTCATTGGACAAGTGCTAAATTGCCGCTGTGATTGGCCATTTAGCACGATCTGTGATTGGCTGTGTCCAAGGGATACGGCCAACACAGAACTTCCCCGATGCGCGCCCGTGGCGGTGTGCAGAGGGGAAGTATACAGGAGGACGTCCAGGGACGCCCTCCCGGCAATTGGCGTCCGTGCTATAGCGCGAGCGCCGCAGGGCCCCCTATTGGGCGGGGCCCATGGGCTTGAGCCCACTCAAGCCCTATAGTAAGTCCGGCCCTGTCGACCAGAGACAGGGGAGACCAGATCAAAGCGCCTGCGGCTCACTAACATCATCCATGGCTTCTCTTTAGAGCTTTTATGCTATCACCATCTCCCTCCATACAAAACTACATGAACAATTTTGAGTAAAAAAAAAAAAAAAGTAATATAATTTTTAACTTTTGCTTCATTGCAATTTGAAATGGACAATTTTGTAATGTAAGGTTGAAATTGTAGCACAAATATAGCATCATCATTGCAATAGGCGTTTGGCACTTTAATACACCAATACTAAAAGACAGTAAAAAAAAAAAATCTGACTTATCTATGTACTTAAAAATCTTTTTGAGACAAGTCACTCTAAATCACAATTATATGTAAGCTTATAGGCATATCTGTATATGTTGTATACTCCGTTATAGGAGAAATCCCATTATTCAGAGTAACCCAAGTGAATTATGTCTCTGTAGAAAGATTACCCATCTGAAATTCTCTATCATGGGACAGGAGATTTTAATCAAAGATTTGGCGTTAAGCTTGAATTATTTATCATCCAATACAGGAGGAAACAAATGAATGAGTCTCTCCTTGCACAGCAGTTACAGTACAGTCCCTTTGGGGCAAACAGGTCTCTAGCTAGAGCCTTTTCTATGATCGTCCTGTTATCTCTGCAGTTTCCAACTCATACTGGGAAATGGATAAATGAAACCCAGCCCATATAAAAGGATAACAGAAGAACAATTTCTTGGTTAGAGTATTGTATTCCCTTCTGGCTACTAAACCTCTTTTATCTGTTACTTTTTAGTTTTAATCAATAGTTAAATTATAGGCCTCCTTCACTACTATGCAACTTGCCAGCAGCTAAAAATGCCCCTTTAACCACTTTAATACCGAGCACTTTTACCCTTTTCCTGCCCAGGCCAATTTTCAGCTTTTAGCGCTGTCACAGTTTGAATGACAATTGCGCGGTCATGCAATACTGTACCCAAATTAATTTTTTAGCATTTTTTATTCATTTTTTTTAACACAAATAGAGCTTTCTTGTGGTGCTATTTAATCACTACTAATTTTTTTTTTTTTTTTTTTTGCTAAATAAATAAAAAAAATAGGAAATACATTTTTTTTTCAAAACTTTCAGTTATAAAAATCTGGCAAACAAATAATCTTTCTTCATAAATTTAGGTCAAAATGTATTTTGCTACATTTCTTTGGTGAAAATAACTCAACTCAGTGTTTATTATTTAGTCTGTAGGAAAGTTCTACAAACTATGTTATATACAGTATCTCAAAAATCCATCAGTCCTGATGTACTGACACGCTATCCCGTTTCTTGAGGCCTGAAAGTAGACAGTCAAAGGCATTTAGTAAGAGGCATGTCAAGTTTTTTAAAGTTGTAATTTTTTGTCACATTTATTTGGAGAATGCAGAAATAATTTTTTTTTCCACAATTTTTTTCATATCCAGCAATATCATATAACTGGTGTGGTGGTGATCAGGGAAAATAAAAAAATAATAATTTGTTTACATTTTTTTTTTTATTTTTTATTACATTTTTTTTCGTACACACTGTGACCAGAGCAATACTACCCTGGGTAGGTGATTAGGATTTTTTTTTTTTTACACATTATGATTGCTTATACACATGAATTTTATTGATATAAGCAACCGTTTTTACTGAATGAAACTAGTTCCTTTAGTGTCTTTTGTTGTGATAAGCTGTGATTGGTCAAAGCTAATCATATGGTACAGATGGGCTGTGATTGATCTTGTCTGTACCATGTGATCACTGTGTCCAATTACAGCTAGCAACACAATTGTATACAATGGGTTTACAATGGCATGAAAGAAAGCCATGAACGAAAAAAAAAGGGGGGGGGGGCAGAGTGGTCCCAAGAAAGCTAACAGAGGGAGAAGCTACCACGTAATGAGATCAAAATATTGCAAAACCTTTATTGAAAGAATTGCATGAATACAAAAAGTGAGGGATCCTACATCTGTGGATCAAGTCCACACAGGTGGGGTCCGTTCCTCCACAATATCAAGTGACAATAAAATTATAAAAGATAAACAACGTTGAATTAAAAAAAAGACAGTGGTGGGTCACCCCAACCCCTCCCCCGCCCCTCCCAAAGATGAAGGCCTCCTAGCAAGGATTGCTGATAGATGTGGTGAGTCTGATAGTAGACTATGCAGGATAATATCCACTGGTAGAGACACAGATAGAAAAAAAGAGATGTTGGCCAATATTGTCCAATGGTTGAACCGCCTCTATCTGGGCTTGTATATATATATATCCTCCCTATCTGTGCAGAGATCATAAAGGCATACTCAATGCACCTGCTGATTTATCAATTGAATGAATGTAGTCCAAGTCCTATCGATGCAGTAGTATAGTATAGATAGATATGCCTGATCTATCTACCATGAGTATAGGGCTGTATAACAATGTCCAGCATAGTACATCAAATAATGGATATCAAACAAGATCAGCTTAGATGGAAATCTATGAACAGAGAACAGGGGTAACCGCACAACATTTCTTTACCCCAGCAAATACCTGTACTCCGTGCACTAAATTTGATGTAGATGTAATCTCAAAAACATCCAGGATAGCCAGCATGGGGTATGTGCAGTCCCCTTCTCAAATCTGATTCCCGTCGTGAACGCTGCCACAGTGTCTCCGCGCTTAGCAGCGCTGTTCCGTTGAAAGTTTTGAGTGGGGGGGGGGTAAGGTATGGTAAATGAATGAAAGAAAGCCATCCATTGTTTACAATTGTCATGTGATCTGCTGCGATCACATGACAGTGGCAGTGGGCCAGTACAGTGATCAGTCATTGGCTGTGACAGATTGGGCGGCTGCACAAAACACGTGTTCTTGGAGGACGTCATATGTCGTCCTCCAAGAATGACTGTGCTCCCATCTGGCCTATAGTACAATGACGGCTGGGTCTTAAAGCGGGGGTCCACCTATCTATCGTTTTTTTTTTTTTGGAGTTCATTCACAAACTTTTCTTCTCATGATTATCTACTCACATGTTCTGTGTAATAAGTCCGCCTGTGTCCGATTTCATTGTAAAGAATAACTTATAAAATTCACTGAAGGCGGTTTCCATCTTCATTGTGGGCATTTGAAGCCCACAAGCATGTATTTCCTGGATGCGGTGAATGCTGTGCTCCCAGCATTCACCGAGATGTTGGATTGACGCTGTTGCACAATGCATGCTGGGAAGCCTGAGACTAGCTCCCAGGGGACTGTGGGAGGCATGGGAGAGGCTAGAAACACGCCTACTCCCATGGGAGGAAAACCAGGAAGTTCTAAGAAGATTAGAAAAAAAAAGGTAATTACAGCGATTTAAGTTTTTTTACACAGCACGTCAGCATCTAGGCAAGGAAGAGAATGCATAGAGATAATGTTCAAAATTTGGGTGGAACCCCGCTTTTAGTGTTTGTTCAGACAAAGCTAATTTCTCCCTTTTTGGATAGAGTAGGGAAGGGTTAGAACCTCTGTCAAGTTTTATTGCTGTCTGTGTCCCTGCTTAGTAGATTCACCCATCTGTTTGTCTTGGTGACTATTGTCGCTGAGACAGAAAGTAATGGGAATTCAACATTTTTCAGCTGTCATCAGAGCTAGAGGTAAGGACACCGGTATAGAAGGGAATTTTCCTCACTTACAGACATTATTTCCCATTACTTCCTTTACTCCTTAATAGGACAGAGACAGCAAAATAAAAAATAATAGAAAAGTAAACTGACAGGGGGTTATAATCCTTCACTACACTATCCAAAACTTAAAAATAAAATTTTGGCTATACATAAACTTTAAAGAATAACTCCACTTTTGTGGGAAAAAATAGCAAACACCAAAAAAATATACAGCATGTACAATTCATATTATAATTGAATGATATTAAAGTGGAGCTCCACCCACTTTTACAACTCTTCAGCATCCCTCACTAAACTGTGCACTGTAAACAAATTGGATATTTTTTTATTTTTTTTCTCAGCACCTACTGTATATCTGCTGTATTCATTTTTCACTTCCTCCTCCCTGGCCGCGGCCCATCGCATCATTTCCTGTTTGCAATGCCTCCTGGGAAAGGGCGGCAACTTCTTCTGAAACTGCCGTTGCTATGAAAACCTGACCTGAAACCTACTACACCGCTTGTGCTGCACTGAACATGTGCGAGATCTGCAAGGAAGAGATCCAGGAAGAAATACAGTCTGGCTTCAGATGCCCACACTTAAGATGGCCACGACCTGCTGTAAGTTTATAAAATAACAAACTACTGCTATAAACTAACAAAACAGACCTTAGTTTACAGACTAACTTTACTAGAATACATAAGCTTGTGTATTATAGGGGTATTTTTATTTAAAAAGTATAACTTCGTCCGGAACACCACTTTAAAAATGACCTTCCCTTTTCAATCTGCAGCGCTGTTATTTTCTGTAAAAATACAATACAATGTGTCAACCCGCAGGCATTCTGTACACAGTTGATGTACAACACACCCCCTGAAAATTTAATTTCCTGGTCGTGTGATTGGTTTACTGATTTTTACAGAAGTCTTCACTAAGATCCAAGTCAGATTTTGGGCATCCCCTGCAACAAACATGTCATTTTTTGATGAGATACTTCCAAAAGGGAAATCACGTCTAAAGGGATGCAGACCATGCAACTTTCCTCATTAGATCCCTGCAAGTGCACCAGCTGATTGATAATTATAAAGTCACTCCCATTCACATTCATTTTGCACATGGAAAAAGACAAACTGATATCTCTTCAGAATAACAAAAGGTCGGAATCTGCAACAAAGTTTGTTAAAAATCCTTGCAATGTAAATAAATCACAGAGGCGGGATTGTTTTTTTTTCCCTCTCAATAAAAGTGGAGTTACTTTTTAAAGCAGTATTAACCCCCCCCCCCAAAAAAAATAATATATTACAGCTTACCAATTTTTAGATTTGGTGGCTACATTCGTTTGAATTTTTAGGCTTTTTCCCTTTAGTTTTACCTGGTGATCAAGTAAGTCTGTTTTTTTTCAGCTTCCTTTAACAGACCAAGCTGTCCAGCAAAAGTGTCAGTTAAGAGGTTGCGACAAACCATTTAACGCTGACAGGACAGGATGCTTACATGGATCAGACATGTATGTAAAACCTTTACCTCCATATTTTTAATGTAAATAGCCAAACAAT
Source organism: Lithobates clamitans (assembly GCA_037952925.1). Classification (NCBI taxonomy): domain Eukaryota; kingdom Metazoa; phylum Chordata; class Amphibia; order Anura; family Ranidae; genus Lithobates; species Lithobates clamitans. The sequence continues at coordinate 1,625,736 of JBBGZY010000725.1, read as the reverse complement.
AAACTAACACAATACATAAAGCTTGCACGCATAATGAACAAGTTCAGTTTTTTTTAATAATAATTATTATTATTATTAATTTTTTTACCAAATATTAGATTGGGGGAGGGCCTAGGCAACTTTGTGCATGAAAGGATCTTTAGTTGTAGTAGCTAAAAATGTAGGCACTACAGTCTGAGCTTTGGTTTACCTTGACAATACTCCTGAGAATAAAAACACGCCACGTCTATAAGGCAGCTTACACTTTTTTGTTTTGTTGCTTGGTTTATCCTGTTCTTTTGCATCTCTATAATTTTTTTCCCCATTCTCATCTTTTTTGTTTTCCTTTACAGTCCTTATGATACAATCGCACACACTATATCAGTGGATATATGATCTATTGTGGTAATGAGGCTTTTAGCCTCATAATGCAACAATGTTTTTTTTTTCAACACTTTCAAACAATACCGTCTTACAAGTGGTTGAGGCATCCTGTTGTAAAGACTGGGATTTCATTTCCAATTCAAGTAACCTGTATTGCTGATATAACATGATATACACCCCTCTCTTTTATACACAATGGCCTTTTCTATTTCCTTTCAATAAAACTTGAAAACGTAATAAACATAGACACACAGACATAAAAGACAGCTTCATGCTGGCCACACACACATCTGCTCTTTATCTGATCAACAATTCTATACTTTAATTAAATCAGTTGAGTGTTAGAAGCTATGTTTCTATTTAACATCAATTTAATGGCAAAAAATGATCAGAGGGGAGTCATCCCCGTTCCATTATACCCTCTCTCTCTCTTATGCCATTCTTATTGCCCAAAAACGATGTGCCTATTTTCCTCCTTAAAGCGGGGGTCCACCTATCTATCGTTTTTTTTTTTTGGAGTTCATTCACAAACTTTTCTTCTCATGATTATCTACTCACATGTTCTGTGTAATAAGTCCGCCTGTGTCCGATTTCATTGTAAAGAATAATTTATAAAAATTCACTGAAGGCGGTTTCCATCTTCATTGTGGGCATTTGAAGCCCACAAGTATGTATTTCCTGGATGCGGTGAATGCTGTGCTCCCAGCATTCACCGAGATGTTGTGATGACGCTGTTGCACAATGCATGCTGGGAAGCCTGAGACTAGCTCCCAGGGGACTGTGGGAGGTCTGGGAGAGGCTAGAAACACGCCTACTCCCATGGGAGGAAAACCAGGAAGTGCTAAGAAGATTAGAAAAAAAAAAGGTAATTACGGCGATTTAAATTTTTTTACACAGCATGTCAGCATCTAGGCAAGGAAGAGAATGCATAGAGATAATGTTCAAAATTTGGGTGGAACCCCGCTTTAAAGAGGAACTGCAGTCTGCTCACATAATTTGGAATAAAACATCTTTGACGTTCTGAAGCTTCCCTCCAACCACTTTGCATATTATTTTATATACACTGTGATTCTGCACTTGCCAAATATGCTGCAGAAATCTCCCTCCACCGAGTCTGGATGCATCCATTTTAACTGTGGGCAGCTGAAGCTGCTGCCTGTTCACTTTCTGGATTTACACAGAGCCACACCTCCAGCTCTGCAGCTCTCATTGGCCCTCTTATGACTCACGAGATTGAGAGAGAGCTGTGTATGATGTCATAAGCCTAGGCTTTTTACCAGACAAGAAACAGGATGTGGTCTGTATAAGGTATTTACTGGCAGAAAAAAAAAATATTTTATTATCCAAAGTTAAAACAACAAGGGCAGAGGATTTAATAGATGGAAAGTTGGAAAAATGACTGAAGTTCCGCTTTAAATAGGAAAAGGACCTTAACCAACAGTTCACTTCTGAACAACAGAATTTTGTGGTAAATTTCACACATAAGTCCGCTTTATCTAGTAGATCTTTAGAGTTTGGATACAAGCTATTAACAGGTGGTATACGGTTCCTGAGAGATTGCAGCAGAGATGTAAGAAATCTCACAGTTCGCTCTACCATATTTTCTGGACATACAGATAAAGCCTTTAGTAGAGAAGCGTGGGCCCGGATCCAACAAGATCTCACTGGTCTGTCCTTGGTGGATAATCTTGCGGCTTGCCTTCTACATCTCAGCTCTCTCTACAACAGTCTATATAAATGCTCCCTGGTAAACCTCTTAAATGCTGCAAGAATTTGCATACCGGCCACGTGGAAAGATACTTCTGACATAGTTACATAGTTAGTCAGGTTGAAAAAAGACACAAGTCCATCTAGTTCAACCATAAAAAAATAAAATAAAAAATATCATACAATCCCATATACCCAATCCTTACCCACAGTTGATCCAGAGGAAGGCGAAACCCTCCCCCCTCCAGAAAAGCAGCATCCAATTTGCTACAGCAGGGGAAAAAACTCCTTCCTGATACCGGAGAGGCGATCAGATTTTCCCTGCATCAACTTTAACGATAAATGTTAGTACCCAGTTATATTATGTACATTTAGGAAAGAATTCAGGCCTTTCTTAAAGCAATCTACTGAGCTGGACAGAACCACCTCTGGAGGGAGTCTATTCCACATTTTTACAGCTCTTACTGGGAAGAAACCTTTCCATATTTGGAGATGAAATCTCTTTTCCTCTAGGCGTAAAGAGTGTCCCCTTGTCCTCAGTGTTGACTGTAAAGTGAATAAATCAACACCAAGTTCACTATATGGACCCCTTATGTATTTGTACATGTTGATCATATCCCCCTTATTCTCCTCTTCTCAAGAGAGAATAAATTCAGTTCCTCTAATGTTTCCTCATAGCTGAGCTCCTCCATGTCTCTTATCAGTTTGGTTGCCCTTCTCTGCACTTTCCCCAGTTCCCCGATATCCTTTTTGAGAACTGGTGCCCAAAACTGAACTGCATATTCCAGATGAGCTCTTACTAATGATTTGTACAGGAGTAAAATGATATCTCTCTCTCTGTCTGGAGTCCATACCTCTCAAAGAAAGGACTTTGCTCGCTTTGGAACCCGCAGCTTGGCATTGCATGCTATTATTGAGCATCTGACATCTGATGGTGGGGCGGAGGATTATGGTGGTTCCATTGGATTCCATTCTGATTCTCAACGAAATATAAGGAAATCCTACTGGCCAAACCCTGTGTACTCTGAATAAAATGTATGGCACTCATCTGCAGTGGCCTTGACTAAACCCTTATCCCATACTCCCTCTTTCTTTCTTTCTTTCTTTCTTTCTTTCTTTCTTTCTTTCTTTCTTTCTTTCTTTCTTTCTTTCTTTCTTTCTTTCTTTCTTTCTTTCTTTCTCTCTCATCCCACGTCTCCATTTCTGCTTTATTTCCTTTGTGGTCTGCTCCTCTTTACTGCCCCTTCCCTCTCTTGCCCCCCCCCCCACCACCACATTTCTGCTTGTTGACAAAATAGGGAAAAAGTGAACAATGACATGGTTGGGGCCTCAAGTCCCCCTGGTCCATACTGGGTAATATTACGGCCTTTTCGTTATGGCTACAGAGTTTCCTATTAAGTTATCATGGAAGGTGGTTCACATGACTACTGTGACTTTATATACAGTAGGAAATTTAACCTCCCTGACGGTATTCCCAAGTGTGGCTTGGGGCTAAATTTCAGCACCATTAGCGGTAACCCCGAGCCACACTCGGGATTATATCTCAGGATCCTGGTGCGGTGTACTTACCTTGTCCCCAGGATCCTGCGATGTCCCCCCGCGCTGTCTGCGGGCTCCAACCTCTGCCCGAAGCCTCTCTGTGCCGGGCTCCGTTCCCTGCGAGCGTTGCGACACACGGGGGCGGAGCCTGGCGGCAAATTCAAAAAATGTAAACATCATACAGCACTGTATAAAATCATTTCACTTCCCTTTTGTCCCCAGTGCTTTGGCCCATGCCCTGCATGCAGTTTTATATTACATATACTGTTCTTTCTGCCTGGAAACTTGAGATTGTCCATAGCAACCAAAAAGTGTCCCTTTACGTCAAAAGTGGCTTTAGACCAGCTAGAAAACAGCGATAATAAATTAGAACACTTGCAGAATTGAGCGATAGTGAAACGTGGGGAAATTTATTTCATTATTATTATATTATTATTTTTTTAAATTATTTATATTTATTTATTTATTATATTATAATTTATGATTTTGTGTTTCAAACTTCATCATACCCGGGATGTCTACTAGACTCTTGAACTAAGTGTGTTATTGCTAAGAATTACAGACCTACAATATAAAATGCCAAATTTCTATGCAAAATAATTGTACCGCTCTGAGACGCAAAAATCTGAAATAATCATACCGCCAGGGAGGTTAATCAAAAATAATTGAAATAGGCATTGAAAAATTAAAATTTACCAGATTCTACTAAAATATTAAGAGGACTGGATGAATATAGTTGTGCACATTATAGTTTATTAAAGTGTATATATTCTTTGTTAGTTTTGGATTCAAAAGGGGGAATTAACCCCTTTAAGTTTTTCACGCTGATCGTGGAAGTATTGGAAAAGGATGATGGAAGTGGTAAAAAGAAATCTTCTAATGGAGATTCTAAATCCAGTGACAGATGTCTAAGGTCCCATTCACACTTGCGAATGGGAATGTCTGTGATTACATGCAGGACGACGGCAGAGGCACCATCAAAAGCAATGGGAGGCTGACATATCCAGCAGTTAATTGTGGCCACTTTCATCATGGAGTGATTACCTGCGAATGATCGGTCCTGGATGCAGACTGTGGCAATTAGCACAAAAGCTGTCAGCCTCCAATTGATTTTAATAGGTCTGCCACCAGCAACTAATCACTTGGAACCCCTACTGTGTCTTCCGCAATCTCTAAGGACCCCATTTGCAAGTGTAAATGGGGCCTAAGATAGAAATTTCCTCACTTTGGAGATATTTCCTCTTACTTCTTGTTGTGTCTCTTGGATAGAAAGTGACGTGAAATCTCTTTAACCTCTTGGCGAGACATCGCCCAAGAACACCCGCTCCCGCGTGCTCGCAGTGTGGCGATCGCGGGCGCACCGTGTTCCTAGGACACAGTGCGACCCTGATCTCGGTAAAGACCTGCGGCTCTTTAACCATGTGTTTGGCTGTATCCAATCACAGTCGGTCACATGTAAATGCGGAAGTGCTGTTTATCGTCTCTCCTCGCCTCACACTGATTGAGTGTGTGGCGAGCAGAGCCGATGCGCGGCATCTCCTGGCAGGGAGACCAGGGCAGGTAATCAGGGCACTGATCATCAGTGCCCTGATTAAATTAAAGCCCCAGCAGTGCCCATCAGTGACATCAATCAGTGCCGCCTTTCAGTACCTGCTCATCAGTGCTGCCCATCAATGCCGCCCATCAGTGCTGCCTATAAGTGCCCACCAGTGCTGCCTTTCAGTGCCCATCAGTGCCACTTATCAGTGCCACCTATTAGTGCGGCATATTAGTGCCTCCTCATCAGGGCCACCTAATCAGTGCTCTTCGGTGCCGCCTGATCAGTGCCCGTAAGTGCCACCTCATCAATGCCGCCTCATCAGCGCACATCAGTGAAGGAGAAAAATTACTTATTTACAAAATTTACTGACAGAAACTAAGAAATTGCCCATCAGCGCCACCTATCAGTACCCACCAGTGCAGCCTATCAGTGCCCATCAGTGCGGCCTCAACAGCTCACATCAATGAAGGAGGAAAATTACCTGTTTGCAAAATTTTATAACAAACTATGAAAACTGTTTTTTTCTGTCTTTTTTCTTTTTTTTAGTAAAAAAGAAAAAACCCAGCAGTGATTAAATCCCACCAAAAGAAAGCTCTATTTGTGTGAACAAAATGATACAAAGGTAGTTTGGGTACAGTGTTGCATGACCGCACAATTGTCATTCAAAGTGTGACAGCGCTGAAAGCTGAAAATTGGCCTGGGCAGGAAGGGTATAAAAGTGCCCGGTAGGCAAGTAGTTAATAGGACACAGTACAAAACTACTAAAATTGATCCCCCCCCCAAAAAAAAAAAAAAAAACTGTCAGGAGATCCAACTGTTTAGTCCAGTGGTAATCAACTTGGAGGGCCTTGAGTGCGGCCCTCGACATCACCAAGGGCCATGCATAAAAACCAGTGAATGTTCACTGTCAGAGACTGCAAACATACAAGAAGATATAGTAAGAATATAGACAAAGTCTATGGGCATGATACAAGAGATGCTCAGAAATTACAGACATTATACAAAAAATGGTCATAGCCTGCCAAGATAATACAGAAGATGGTCAGAGATGATGATATAATGCAAGAGATGGCGAGAGATAGTGGACATGATACAGGAAGCAGAGGTTCAGAGACTGCAGAAATGATACACAAAATGCTCAGAGATTGTGAACATGCAATAGGAGTGGGACATGTTTCAAGAGACAATTATAGAGTGAAAACACATTATATAAGACTGATAGAGATCACAGCTCTAACAAGGCTATAGTGAAACACAGATTAGTGCCTGCAGGGGTCCTAAGGGCCGGCCACACAAAGTGCCAAAGGGCCGCATGCCCGGATTACAGGTCGGGCATTAGGGGGTTAGTCTAAAACAATTAAAAAAAAAAAACTTGTTACCAATAATACACTGTCATCTAACCATATTGTACATACTGTAGCTCTATAAATGTGTTAATGCCAATTGTGCAATTCTGTATTGCATTTACGCATGGTAAATAGAAGTCTTTCTTGACAGACACAACAGTAAGTACTATAACAAATATGGTCTTTTTGACAGTGTACAATTGTACTTTTCATCTAGAATTCAATTTTAACATTTCATTTAGATTTTTTGCCTCTGTTCAGTACAATTTGTATGACCTGTCTTGTCATCTGCAGAGTGAACTCTTACTAATAGATCTATTTTTACTTAAGTGCCAAAAAAGGCATTTGCCTTAGACCTACAAAGACAGAGGCCCATTATTCACATTGCAAGATGTGGATGGCTATGTTGCCTGGACCAAGATAGAGGCACATTATTTAAGCTGTAAGCAAGATATTGCACCTGCATATGGTACCTTAAAAAAAACCAAAAAATACAAAGAGAAAAAAATGGCAAAATGGCAAGCAGATCACCAATATATTGTAGCACTTCTCTGACACCCGAAAGGCAGGATAGCACCTCCAGAGGCAGGGGTGGCATAGCATTTCACCCCAGGGCCTAATCCATGGCTAAAACTGAGAAAGAATATTGTGCGCCAATCATTTTTGTCTTTATAAAGTTTTATTGCAGGATAATTAAGAGTGTTAGGGGTCCCAGATTCTGTAGCAAATCAATTACAGACTCCCCAGATCAATGTTGAGCTTCCCATTGTCAGAACCTTTAAGCCAAACTGGCAACACTGTAAGCAGGTCCCCCCATTTCAGTGCATCCTCCAAGTGAGTCACAAGACCCTTCTGAGGATCTCCCCTGGGTCTCTTCTTTGGCACAGCTTCCTCCCGACCAATCAGGACAGCTTCAGGTCCTCTTCAGCACATGTTAGGCCCCAATACAGGCTATTGGGCCTGACAGTAGAGCTTCATCTAGCAGTACTTCCCCAGGCTGCAGCCCAGGGGAAGAGAGAAAGCACATGGCCTGTCCCAAATATTTATACTCGTCCCCAGCATGCACCAGTGGCATAAACCTCCTACTGGATTGGCTGAGGAAAATATAAATATTCATTAATTTGTTTTGCTTTTGAAATTTCATACTATGATTAGTTATACCAGTGACATCTACTGGTGATAGTGAGAAATCACAAGCCAACTTAGAGTAAAAATATTGGCAAAACTTGTCAGAACATAATAGAACATCGGGGGAGATTGATGTACAAACATTGGATTGTTAGTACAGCGGCTCCAACCTGAGCTGTAGTGTGTATGAGGCTTAGGATGCTCATAGTGTGCAGTGAAATTAGAATGAGCAATTATAGGTATACGAGAGGAGCCAGTACAACTGTGCTAGACTGAAGGTAAGACTAGAGTTCAGCTTTAAAAAAATGGAAAAGGTTTATAATACACAATGCTTTAGCAAACTAAATGTCATTATTTAGGGATTACAGCTACTTTAATTGAAAATTTGACATGCTTCCTGTGTTTTTTTTTTTTGTATGGGTTCCCTCCTCATTTCACTGCCAATCTACTGACATACTGGCATACATACATGGATAAATGCTGAAATGACTCTAGATACTGGTGCTCAACTACTGGCTCCAGGGGGCTGCACTTTGTCTTCCTGTCCTGATCCAGGGTATAAACGTATTCAGTATTAATTTTTCTTCCAAGCTTTCATTAACTAGAGGCAGAGAGAAAAATGAGGTGATGGCCTACAAATCACTCCTCGTCATTACGACTGCTACCATCTTAAAACTGGCATTTTGAATACCCATAACTTATTATGGGGCTGATGGCATCTTTCCAGTTGGCATGCTGGCCCCTCATTTTTATTCCATTTTTCCACAAGAGAAAATCATAATTGTAAGTTATAACTTCATAACTAAGGCCCATTTTGGCTTATGTATGGAATTACCAAAATATACCAGACTGTGTAAGCTCTCAGGGACTAATGTCCATGGTTCAATGGTCCGTATACAGTGCTGTGGATTATGTTGACTCTGTGCTGGCAATTTATAAAGGCAAAATAACAGATTTAGCTTCTAAATCTTTTCCTCCAGTTTAGGGAATATTGAGATAAGACATTGCAATGTTGATGGAAGTGCAAATACGATGAAAAGGAGAAACGGCTCACCTAGCAAAGTGTATGTTTCCTTTGCAAAGAAAATGTTAGAAAATAAGGTGAACACTGGTGTGCAGGGAAAAAGCAGATTGTAAGCTCTCATGATCAAGGCGCTTTCCAACCGTCCTGTGTTGATATTTATTGTAATGTTACAGTTTCATTTTATTTTGTAAAGCATTGTGCAAACTGATGGCAAGATATAAATCCTGAATAATAATAATAATAATAATTAAAAAAAAAAAAAAACAGAATGATAAAATAATATTAATCATAGCAGCACTCAACTAGGTAGGTAACGTGTTTGCAGCTCTACCCTATTCACTAGCATTCAGCTAAGCAAACAGCCTCTAATCCTTTATTAAACCAATCCCAACATTATGGTACTGTTGCCTTTGCTATTTGTGTTGGGTGGTCGCAAAGAGGGAGACTCTGGCAGGAACCTAGTGTTTAAGGGACCAATATTTATGGGATAATAGGCATGGGCACAATGGGAGGATTCCCTACACTTAACAAGCCAGTATTTTAATAGCAGTCCTGGGCACCATTTTTTACCTTAAAGACCACTTTCTAAATGTTTGACAGTGGCATAGAACTACCCTTTAGATTAAACCTATATGGTTCCTGAAGTGTTACCCTCCTAAGTTCCTCCGAATCATTGTGAATCTCTACCATCATTGAGGATACTACTCTCTGCCTCATCCTTTTTCTTCCTTTTTTACTTATGATTGAATAATTCGCCATAGCTCCTGAAGAAGCGTTTCGTTACGTTTCGTAACATGTAGAGCAGAGTTGAACAATTTATGACACGCTACCTCGTCAAGCGCTATACATTTCAAGAGTGATCAGTTTGGTCCTCCGGGGTTTGACTATATTGTAGATAGGTGGTGTGCTATTCATGCTCATAGGCTATTTTCTGTGAATGAATTATATGAGAAATCTGTGTAATTGTTTTGATTTAAAAATTTGTAATAAATATTAAATTTTTATGTGTTATGCCTAAAAAGTCCATCATCCAAAAACCTTATATTTTCTATACCTAAAATAACGGGATGTGGCAAAGTAATTTTAACTTAGTGTTGTATCCACAGCACCACTCTGTGGAGATACAAAATTTCTAATTATGGTACTGCTGCCCAGTGGAGATCAAAAATAATTCTATCTTAAGGCAAACAGCTTAATATATAGATGAAAAAAAAACAAACAACATTATACACACACCTACATATATATATACATTATATATATATTATATTATATATACACAGTATGCTGGCTGTCATGTCTGCATGAGCTTTTTCAACCCCCCCCCTCCTCCTGTTTTTATTGACTGAGTAATGTAATGTGAGCTGACACACACAGAGCTGTGCATTCAGCAGCCTCTCTTGTGCTCCTTTTGGCCGGAAGAAGAAAACCAATTAAAGGCACAGTTACAACAGCCAAAGGGAGAGAATGTACTGAACTGCAGGGAGAGCTGCAGTGGATTCTGGGACATGCGGTTCCCACACAAAATGCCCCCATAGACTGGTATACAGGGAGAAATACAAATCCCAGCAGGCTTTGCTGACAGGAAAGAAAAAGACTCCATTTTGTGTCCTGAGGTAAAAGTCAGTCGATGAGAAAGTGAGAGAGACACAGACGTGATCTGTGGGGCTGCTGTTACCCACGGAGGGAATCCATCCAGCCGCAGTTCCGGAGGTCGCTGTGCTGATCCTGCCACAGCTCCAGAGGCCAATGTGCTGATCCTGCCACGGTTCCAGGAGTCGGACGGTGACTGACATCCCACCCGAGAGGGATCCCGGCCATATCTCCATGTGTTCCTGAGGGCGTGGGCCAATCTGGGTACAAGGTGGCCAGTTGGGCCTTTCGGGGGAACTTGTCGCTTGATCCTTTGGTCACAGGACGGGTGAGCGGGCGTTTTCCCATCTTTAAACACACGGTAGTCAGGCAAGATTGCCTCACCAGTGCCCACATTTGTAGGAACACTTGCACCCTGCTGAACAGTCACTACATTTCACTTCACCTATCAGGATACTGCTAGCATCCTACATGTCATTTTGCTTACCAGGATACTTTCAAGTACCCTTTGTTTTATCCTGTTTAACAGGATACCGAAGATCCTGGATATCTCCATTGTGGGGACCCTTTCTGTTTCTCTTTCAGTATCAGTAATTTAGTGATTCCAGTGACCACCCTTAAAGGGGAATTCACATGTTAATTATTAAAGTGATAAATTGCATTTGTGGCCTACTGCCTCACTTTTAACTGCCTGGGTCAAATTTTAGGATTTCAGGGAAACAGACAGACTGTTGTTAAATCAAATCAGTTCCCCTTTATGCCTGAGTGCATAGGCCACTCTAGACCTATTTAAGTTGTTTGACTGTTATTTTGAAGTCTGCATTTTGGGTTGGATTAACACTATTAAAGATCACAGTTTGCCATTCTGGACTATTGAGTTACCAGATCACTGTTTGTTTGATTGTGGAAAGTCTCCCAGTAAACAAACTTCCTGTTCACTACATTTGTGTCTGTTTTACTGTGTTTGCAAGTACACTGTTTTCTAGGTGTGTCAGAGGGGCTGGGACGGTTCTTTGGGGTTGAGAGGCAGAGTAATGGACTGAACCAACTTAAGCAGTTCCTTCGGGGGTATCGCTACATATATATATATAATGAAATTAAGTCTATGCAGTTTTCAAACAGATGTTGCCTCTTTGGGGCCTGAAGACGCTCTCTTGGTTTGAATGGTCCAGTCTTGGTAAGCTCCTATTATCCAACATACACGGGAAGGCCGATGTCTTGGGGATTTGTTATATATTACCTAATTTGATAGCCGGATTTTGAACTGGCCAATTTCTATGGCAGAACTGATCTGGGCCTTGCATATATTCTAATCCATGCTATATATACACATGTTGTTTGTTCTTTAACCTGATCATCTATTATCTGTTTTTTTGTAGAAATGTTTACACACATTATCCTCTGAAGTATACTCCTGAAGAAGCAGTCACACCTCGAAACATGTCGAGATTGAACTGACATAGGACAAGATCTATGGTCCTCCTGTCTGGGTGGACATTCATCCAAGTGTCTAGTTCCTCTTCAGAGATCTGATCTTGTGTATTGTATATTTCCCTCTATAGGACCATTTTATTGATGTCTTTCTGTCTTAAATAAATGTATACTTTTTTATAAATATGTATGTGAGTCTTTGCTGTACCATGAAAAGTCCATAAGTTGCCTCAAACCACCTGCCTCAATTTTCAGATGTGCAACACAGCACAGCCCTTTCTGGCAGGGAGGACTTGAAATCTCTTTGCTGCAATTAATACTGACTGGTCTTGTCCCTCACCCAGATTATTACTGGACAGTGAAAGGAAAAGCAGCACCCGGATGAGCTAATCTCCAGGCCACTCTGTTATTTCCTCCTGTCAGCATGCCCTGCAGCACAGCTGATGGGCTTCTTGTGCTGCTTCTCCCTCCCCAAGTCTGAGCTCTGCTGTACAGGGGACTGCAAGAAGCAGAGGTAAAATCAAATTCAGGTACTTACACTGCTTACGTTTAAAGACTAAATTTTAGGGCTATGTTAATGAAAACAGAGTTGCATGTATGTGTGCCTAGAATTCAGCTTTAAAGACAATAGAAAAAAAGAGGGGGGAACAATGGGGTAAGGTTAAACCCAATAGTGCTGGGTTTCAAAAAAGGGGTTACTTCATGCAACAAAGTAGTCAATAGTCATAATTCAATAAAACCATCTATTTATTGGTATTGCTTTAAAATTCACATTTGTTAGAGAATTATGCAAATGAGCATTTGGTAAGAAATCGATGCGGCCGTTCATAACAATGCAGACAGGACAAACATGACAACAAAAAACATGTAAAGCTACCCGGTCAGGGCGTATTGCATTATGCCTCGGGGACCTTAGTGTGCCATCAAATTAGCCAAATTGTGGAGTTTGCAACCCCATGGGTCTACAATTTAGTATCCTTTATTTTATGACTTACGGTCAAGCGTGGCACAATGCAAGTGGGGGTGGAGGGTGCACATGGAGGAAAGCCTATTGTAAACCTAGGTGGTATAGGACTTGATGTATTCACTCGCTAATTCAAGATTCACACTTAATAGATAATTCGGAAGTCCTGTTCAAAAAAGTGAAAAAATATATAGCATCTTATGTGTGAAAGGTGGCTGGAATAGCGTTTGGTGAGACTTTAAACATCTTGGTTTAAGATATATTGGTTTCAAGATTCAGGCAGATTCCAAACAGGAAGTTGGTTTCAGTCAGTGCAGAAATAAAACAAATGTTGTTAGGGACTGTTACTCTAAGCAGTGTGGTATTGTAGCCTGTAGATCATGTAGCCATGACAATAGGGCTGATTTTCTAAAACTGGAAAAAGCTAAATCTGCAATTTCCCTGCATAGAAACCAGGCTTGAACAAGCTGAAGTTAGAAGCTGATTGGCTACGAAGCACATCTGCACCAGATTTTGCTCTCTCCAGTTTTAGTAAATCAACCCTGTAGTTTCAGAGGCTGTGGCCAAACATTGGATAATCTGGATAGGTGGTGGTCTTTCCCAATAATTCCAAATCTCTGCTATAAATGCTTTGTTTTTATATTAGCCATATTAATGACAAATTCTCATTCGACTTTATAAGTTACTCTCTTTTGTAGAAACATTTGGTGTCATTTAACCCATTTATGCTAGTGTACCTGCAGTAGTGAAATTTTTGTAAAGCACTTACTCAACCAACTGACATCTTACAGAAATATAATAATATAAACATAAATAAAAAAAAATAATAATCATGTCTCCAATAGTACTGTTAGATCTGATCATCCTTTGTCCTCTTGTATTGTAGTTTTCTACCCAAAACCAAAATTGTATCATATTGCAGTTTACCAAGAATTAGATGGTAGCTGCATTCGTTTTATTTTTAGGGTTTTTATTTTTTGTTTGTTTTTTGGGTTTAGATACACTTGAATGCCAAACAATCAGCTAAATACATAGATGAAATACCTGCATTGGAGCTTTAACATTTTAAAAGCAATTTGTCCTTCAGTTCATCCAGTTCTGAAATTTACACAGCCCTTTTGGACAGCACGGTGGAAAACCTGATGTAAGCCTGTTGCACTTAAGCAACCATCATAGTTCTTATGCCTCCCAGTCTGTGACTGGACAATGGAAAGAGAAGCAGCACACTAATGATCTCTATGCTCTCTCCTTCGTTTAGCATTCTTTTTGTTAGCAACTGAACACTGTAGCATTGCTGATTGTCTCCTTGTGCTGCTTCTTTCTCTCTCAGTTTGAGCTCTGCTATACAATAGACTCTGAGAAATAGATACCAAGTAAAGCAGCCTTTAACCCCAAACCAAACATCATATTGTAGCTTACCAGTTCTTAGATGGGGTAGCCTCAATTGTTATCTTTTTTACACTGTTTTTCCTTTATTTGCATTCGTTGATTGAGCCAGTAGGACTGTTAGTTTTTAACTTCTTTTAACAGAGCAAGCTGTCCAGCAAAAATGGCAGTTAAAGGGTTGAGACAAACTATTTAACAATGACAGGAATTCTTACAACTCATTTGTATAAAACTTTTATCCCATGAAAAAACAGTTCATTTTTGATTTATCAGTCAAGTCAAGAGGCCTGCTGTTGAAGGGGCTCGGTGGCAGGGAGGAGCGTCAGCCGAGAACCCAAGAAAAGAAGGCTTGGGGCTGCTCTATGGATAAAAAAAAATGAATGTCTCCAATCACTTTAAAGTAGTTGTAAACCCCAAAAAAAAAAAACCTGCAAGACAAAGGCATAATGAGCTAGTATGCATAGCATACTAGCTCATTATGAAATACTCACCTGGGATCGAAGCCCCCACAGAGGTGCCAGGCCAGGGCCATCTTTAAAGTAGGGCAAAAGGGGCAGCTGCCCTGGGTCCTGTCATTGTTGTGGGACCCAAAGCAGCTGCCTCATACTTGCCAACTATCCCAGTTTAAATTCCCTTATCCCTTGAAGTTTTAGTCCCTTGCTGTGTCCTGATATCTCAGTGTGAAGTGCTGCTACTAATGCTGCCCAGCTCTGCCCCATTGTTGTGTACACATGTCTCACCTGCAGACCCTGTGTCTACATGGAAATAACCGGCATTTATATGTAAATAGCAGCAGCAGCATTCATATGTAATAGCTGCATTTGGTGGCATTGATATGTAAATAAATGCGGCATTCATATGTATATCATGCCCCCTGCAGTGAGGAGATTATATGCTGAAACCTATAGCAACCAATCAGTGAGCAATATTACTGTACAGTAATCTCTAGAAACCAATCAACAAGCAGAAATCATGTGCTGTAACATCTAGCAACTAATCAGTGAGCCATAATGTGTGATGTAACCTCTAGCAACCAGTCAGTAAGGATAATGATACACTGTAACCTTTGGCAACCAATCACAATCACTTCCTGATCTGATACAGTAAACTTATTTTAAGTCTAGCTGCTATTTATTGTATGTCTCAGAGCAGGTGGAGAGCAAAACTGTATGGGGGGGGGGGCAAGAAAACATTTGCCCAGGGACCAATCAATATGAAAGACGGCCCTGGTCCCGGCACACTGCTCTGCCCATCGACTTGTCTCCTGGAGTTATTTCCGGGTATCGCAGGCTCCGGCGCTGTGATTGGCCGGAGCCACGATGACGTCACGGCACTGGTAACTGCACGTCAGCTGAAGTAACGGCACAAATGAGCTGTTGCTTCAGTGCGCATGTACTGATGACATCAGTAGATGCTGATACAGGGGATATCTCCTAAACTGTGCAGGTTTAGGAGATATCCACGATAGCTACAGGTAAGCCTTATTATAGGCTTATAAAGTGGTTGGAAAGGCTGAAGGTTTTTTGCCTTCATGCATTCTATGCATGAAGGTAAAAACCTTCTGTGTGCTGCTCCCCCCACACCCCCAATACTCACCTGAGCCCCATGCTGATCCAGCAAAGTGCACAGGAGCCTTGGCTGTCCCAGGTCTCTCTCTCCTCATTGGCTCAGACACAGCAGCGGGAGAAATTGACTCCCACTGTCATTAATCACAGTCAGTGAGCCAATGAGGAGAGAGCGAAGGGTGGGGTCGAGCCGTGGCTTTGTGTGTCTTATGGACGCATAGATTGGGGTTCTGGAGTGAGCATGCACCAGTGCCCCCATAGCAAGGGGTTTACTATTGGGAGCACTGGTCAAGGGGGAGGAGTCAGGAATGCTGGCGAGGGACCCAAGAAGAGGAGGGCTGGGGCTACTCTGTGCAAAAACATTGCACAGACAGGTATGACATTTTTGTTATTTGAAAAAACCAAAAAACTTTAAAATCAATAAGATTGGTAAGCTGCAATATATAAAATTTTTGTTTTTAAAATAAATAACACTTAAGATTAAAGTGATTGTGAAGTCTCGTTTTAAAAAAGAACAAAAACAAACAAAAAAGTTATACTTACCTGCCCTGTGTAGTGGTTTTGCACAGAGCAGCCCAGATCCTCCTCTTCACGGGTCCCTCTTCGCTGCTCCTGGCCCCTCCCTCCTGTCGAGTTACCCCACAGCAAGCTTGTGGGAGCACCCTAACCGAGTCACAGCTCAGTGTGTCCATTCAGATACCGAACTGCTGTTCGGCCCCGCCCCCTTCCTCTACAGATTGGCTAACTGACTTTGATTGACAGCCGAAAGAGCCAATGGGGCCGCTGCTGTGTCTTAGCCAATCAGGAGGGAGAGAGATGGGGCTCAAGTAAGCATTAGGGAGGGGGTAAGTATTAGGGGGGGCTGCTATACACAGAAGGCTTTTTATCTTAATGCATAGGACGCATTAAGATAAAAAAACTTCTGCCTTTACAACCCCTTTAAGGTTCCTACGCTGCTTGCATTTAAAAATACATTTAATGAATAATATATACATATATATATTTTTTTTATATCTGCCAGGAGCTAAGTTATAGGGCCCAATCCCCCTTGTGGCTCGATGCTCCCAAACGCTCAAGGAGAAAAAAAAATCTATTATTCTTTATGGTGGTGGTTCACATCTCCACTCCAAAACGCCTGAAACCAAATGCCTGAAGCTCAAAGAAGTTTTGGGGCTACTTTTATAGCTCGATTAGGGCCGATTGGTGCATTTTTGAAGCAGCTGATAGCAGAAACACATAGCAACAACATTTTTTACGAATAATAGTTTTTTTTCTACTGGCTAATATAAAAACACCAAAGCTCCAAATGCTTGGAAAATGGAAAACGCACAAAAACGAGACACTCAGGTGTGAAGGCTGCCTAAGAGCTGGTTAGGGCAGGTTTAAAAATCAATGAAAAGCCCAACAAAAAAAAAATAGAAACAAAAGCCTTTATAAGTGGAGAAATCAATCCACAAAAACAGATTTTGCAGGATTCTTATCACTTTTATAACAACAATGGTGAAAACAAGTAAAGAAATTTCACACAGATGGCTTATAAATAGAAGAAATTGTTGGAACTAATATTTCTCATGAAAAAAAAATACCAGCAACATATGGATTCTGATCTTATATAACTTATATAACTGTGCCCCAAAATAAAAAAAAAGGAGAAAGCACAATGAGTCTGCTGAATCCTCACAAACTTTCCAAAATCTTGTACAAAAAAAAAGCTGTTAATTTTTATAGCTGATAACTTTACCAGCTTGTGAAAGCTCACATAAGACATGAAACAGCTGACAAGTAATGTCCAAAGAGCAAATTGAGGAGCATTCTGCAGAAAGATGAGCAATGCAAACAGGAAAAGATAAATCGAACGGAGAGGGCGTGAAAGGAGACGCAAGGAAGGCTACTGAAGATCAATATGTATCATTTGCATCTCTATCTTAATTTGCTGAGCCAAAGATAAGACACTGATAGATTGAGAGCGGAGACCAGCCGTTTGACAGAGACAAATACCTGAATAGTAATACAGCACTTTTTTCAATATATGGCTGCATGCACACAGACATAATGAAACACTCCCACCAGGAGCTGGCAGAAAAATCGAGAATAAGAAATGTCAATTTTGGCACATATTTACACACCTTTATACGCGTTTACAGGTATATGGCATAAGCCTTAAGCTCATTCTATTATTTATTTGTATTAAATAAAAATTATAATAATACGGGATTTTTATAGCACCAACAGTTTGCACAGGGCTTTATAAAATGGAAGGAGACAGTACAGCTACAATACAATTCAATACAAGTGGAATCAAAGGACCTTGCTTGTTAGGGCTATTGAACACGGACATAATCATTTAGGCCCCTTTCACACGATCGGACCGTGCAGGTCCGCCTGTCAGTTTTGACGGCGGACCTGAACGGGCGCTCCATGTTAGCCTATGGAGCGTCGGATGTCAGCGGAGACATGTCCGCTGACATCCGACCCCGTCCGATCCACTAAAAGCAGATGGATGGCTCTACGTCCAGGTCCGTCGCTGGCGGATCGGATCGGGGGAGATCTGACGAAAACGGACACGCTGTCCGTTTTCGTCCGATCCCTCCATAGGCGGCAGTGGCGCCTGACAAGCCCCTCCCCGCTCAGTGAGCAGAGAGGGACCTGTCATCCGCCGGCTCAGCGGAGATCAACGGACAGATCTCCCACTGAGCCGGCGGACCGAGGTGGGCTCCGTAGAAACGGAGTCCGCCTCGTGTGAAAGGGGCCTTACTTATGTTTATATGCCGATCTTGCGGGCAAAAAAAAATCCTGAATAAAATAAAAAATGCAACAAACTAAACCCCTTGTTCCACCAGCCAATATAGGCACTAGCTTCAAGTGCTCCAACCCCCCCCCCCAAAAAAAAAAAAGAAAAGAAAAGAAACCAAGCTGCTATCATAAAAAGCCAGGTATCAAGGTTTTTTGGTATTTTCCAGTACAGTGGCTGTTACACCTTTTCCTCCGGCTAACGCGTTTCACTTCACCACTTCATACTTGCCATTTCTAGAGGAGAATGGCTTTTTCTTTGTTACAATAAAAAGATGAAAGTACTGTTCCTTAAAGGGGTTGTAAAGGTAAAAGTTTTTTCACCTTATTGCATTCTATGCATTAAGGTGAAAAAACATCCAACAATACCGCCCCCCCCCCCAGCCCCCCGTTTTACTTACCTGACCCCACAAAAGTCCCGCGCTCGCCCCCGACATCCTCTTCACCGCTCAGCCTGGACGTTGATTGGCTAGAGTGGATGGATTGAAAGCAGCGCAGCCATTGGCTCGCGCTGCTGTCAATCACATCCAATGACGCAGCTCGCCAGGGGGGCGGGGCCGAGTGATACAGTGAGTGGCTATGGCCGCCGGCTGTATCACGGGATCGCACCCGCAAGCACTCAACACCATGTGAGGGAGCTCGCATGAAGGTGTTGAGTCCTTGCGGGGGGGAGCCAAGACAGCCGCCTAGGGACCCCAGAAGATCAGGTTCGGGGCCACTCTGTGCAAAACGAGCTGCACAGTGGAGGTTAGTATAACATGTTTGTTATTTTAAAAAAAAAGTACATGTGCATGAATGTGCGCAAAGGTATAAATCCGTAAGATTCTTCTTCATCCTATTCTAGCTACCAGTGTTTCCATTTTTTGCGCATATACTCATATGTACTTGTGTATATGCATAAAACACTACACTCAAATTTAAAATGTTCCATTTTTTTTCTCAATACATTACTTCATTAGGTATCTTTTACGCAGATGTGTGCATTGTCCCATAGTAAACAATGCATCTGTGTTTAGATTCATTAAAAAAATAGAAGTTACAAATGCTGCCTTTTTTTTGCAAAAGGCCTGTTGGATAGAATATTCATTTATTCTAGCCACAAGAATGAATTTAAACACATAAGCATGCATTTACATGCATTCAGGAATCTATGTGTGTAAATTATGCCAGTATGACTCTCTCCAAATACAAGTTTGTTGGATTTTTCTTGCCCCTGAACATTGCTCTAAATACAGATATAAACACCACAATGTGCATGGACACATTGGGGGATATTTACTAAAAATGGTGCACACAGAATCTGGTTCAGCTGTGCATAGTAGCCAACCAGCGTCTAGGTTTTATTGGCAAAGCTTAAAGCATTTATTAACCTAAAAAAATAAAAATATTGATCCTGTTCCCTTAAAGCATGTTATACAGCACAGTGCTTGTGCTGTGTAATTTGGCCCCATGTAACCCCTAAAAAACCTGGCTGATCTTGCCTAGCTATGCCCTCCCCTCTGTAAGCTGACCACGGTATATAATGGCTGCTGAGCACTGACACCGTGGTCAGTTTACATGCCTCAGTCAACCGCAGCTCTCCTGTCTCTCCTGTGCCCTCCTGTGTCCTCCTCCCCCTCCCCTCCCTGCCTGTCAGCTCCTGTATCAGTATCCGCCCCCCTCCCTTCTTGCTGCTGAAGTTTCAGCTAATGTTTTATACCATCCTGCCTGTTTAATACTCCTATGTGCCCCTGTGCCTGTGTTCTATAAAAATAGGCTGTTCTTTACCAGTTCTCAGCGTGGCGATTGCCGCTCCCGTGACCCGCCGGCTCTCTCCTCCTTCCCCCCCAACTGATGTCAGTGGGGAATCCTTGGCCTTGCCTGCTTCAGCTGTCAGACGGGGAGAGGAGAGAGCCGGCGGGTCACGTGAGTGGCGGTCGCCGCTCTGAGAACTGGTAAAGAACAGCTTATTTTTATAAAACACAGGCACAAGGGCACATAGGAGTATTAAACAGGCAGGATGGTATGAACAGCATAAAGTGGCTTAACAGCCAACCACTTTAATTAAACAAGCTTAATTTAGAAGCTGATTGGTTACTATGCACAGTTGCACCAGATTTCGTGTGCACCAGTTTTAGTACATCTCCAATGGCTGAAAATAGATCTACATTTAGCGGGAAAAAAAAAGAAATATTCCTCTAAAAGGGTATTTTTTCCTTCCCTATGCATTAGGCCTATGAGTGGGAAAACCAAACCAGACTTCATTTTCTAGAAATGTGGGAGGACATGTTGTATGTATTGAATCAGGAAAGGAAGACACAAGTGCCATATGGTACACAGCAACAACATGTATACAGGAAAATCCAGTGAAGCAGAACCCCACACAAAAGGTATTAAAAAAAGATCTTACTAAATATATATCTCATTAGTAGGTTTAAGAAATTTGCAGGCAGCTTGGCAGAATTGCTCCCACGTGTTCTGAATTGCTGATTTTTTTTCTAAACATTTTTGATGGTATTTGGATAAGCAAAATATGTTTTCCCCATCCTTACTAAAGTATTACCATTACCCCAAGCATACAGGGCAATACATCTGTTGCTGGTAGGAAGTGCGAGTGTTGGAGTCCCTTGCTCTGTGGTCAGCAGCCTATGACATAAATGTATCAGGTCAGTGCTTTAAAGCCTGTCTCCAACCTTTTTTTCTTTTTTTTTTTGTGTTAGAGCTGGGAATAGTTAAAATGTCTTTCCAGTTTTATTACAGTTTTAAAAGGGTACAAGAGAAGTGTGAGGCACTGGATTATTTATTGCAGTAGTCACTTCATTAGGAAGAAGGGCTGAATGGTAGACAGCTCTCCAAGGAGCAACAGCCAGGAGCCTAAACCAGCTTCTGGAGCAGATGCATTATATTCGACTTTATAGAAATCACCCTTCAGGATCACTTTATATTAGTATATATTTTTCGTCTGCGGCATTTGCCAAGCCCTGGTCAAAGGGGGCTTATTGAACCCCCAAAACATGCTGGCTTTTAACTAAATATTACCTAATGAAATTTACTGCCTAACAAAACACTTTGAAGGCACTTTCCTTTCCATGGATTTTATTTCTGTCATTGAACCTCTTTGGAAAAATGTCACTCATGTTCTTTGTTGGTGACACCCAAATATGAAATAAGAGACATATTCGTTACTGGAAAAGGAAGCCACAAACTCCTCACTGGGCAGAATTCCCTTTCGGTTCTGTAGACACAACAGGAAAGAAGGGGAAATCTTTCCAAAGTAAGGGAAACTACCATATTTGAAGATTTTGTTCTATTATAGTGACTACAAAGACAAACAGAGAGCGTAATAATCCCTAAGTGGGACCTAGCAGGGGTTCTAAGCACTCACCACAAAACAAAACGTTTTGGCTTTAGACATACTTTAAAGCTAGGGTCAGCAACCCAATCAATAGATCTCGAAAACGGATTAGCTGGTCCTTTTCCTCAACCTCAGATGCTCTCACTTCACAGGGGAGAGAAGAGCAGGAGACAGCATAGTGGACAGAGGGCGGGATTGGAAGCTGCTGCAGTTAACCAGCAGGTGATTGGTTGTTACCAAGCCAGACAGTCCTAGCAACCAATAACCACCCTCCATCCAGTACTCCGCTCTGCTGCACACCTTACAACAGGTAGGAGAAAGCTGCCTGCACACCCCTGTTTGTGTCCGAGGGATGGTGTGAAGGGGTAAAGGTCACTTCAGTGGAGGGATAGTGTGGAGGGGGCAGAGGGCACTGCTATGGGGGGCAGAGGGGCAGCACACACAACATTGGGATGGAGTGGAGGGGACAGAGGACACTGCTATGGGGGGGCAGTGGGGCAGTGGACACTACAGTGGGGAGGTGATGTGAAAGGGCAGAGGGCACTGCTATGGTGGGGCAGAGAAGCAGAGGACACTGCTATGGGGGGGCAGAGGCGCAGCACACACAACAGTGGGGGAGTGGAGGGGACAGAGGACACTGCTATGGGGGGGCAGTGGGGCAGCGGACACTACAGTGGGGAGGTGATTTGAAGGGGCAGAGGGCACTGCTATGGTGGGGCAGAGAAGCAGAGGACACTGCTATGGGGGGCAGAGGGGCAGCACACACAACAGTGGGGGAGTGGAGGGGACAGAGGACACTGCTATGGGGGGGGGGGCAGTGGGGCAGCGGACACTACAGTGGGGAGGTGATTTGAAGGGGCAGAGGGCACTGCTATGGTGGGGCAGAGAAGCAGAGGACACTGCTATGGGGGGGCAGAGGGGCAACAGACAGTACAGTGGGAGGGGGTGCTGTGGAGGGGCAGAGGACACTGCTATGAGAGGGCAGAGGGGCAGAAGACACAGCTGTGGGGGGGGGCAGCGGACAGTACAGTGGGAGGGGGTGGTGTGGAGGGGCAGAGGACACTGCTATGAGGGGGCAGAGGGGCAGAAGACACAGCTATGGGGGGGCAGCGGACAGTACAGTGGGAGGGGGTGGTGTGGAGGGGCAGAGGACACTGCTATGAGGGGGCAGAGGGGCAGAAGACACAGCTATGGGGGGGGCAGCGGACAGTACAGTGGGGGGAGTGATGTGGAGGGGGAAAATGACACTTATATGGGGGGCAGAGGGGCAATGGGCACTACAGTGGGGGGGGGGTGATATAAAGGGGCAGAGGACACTGCTATGAGGGGGTCAGAGGACACTACAGTGGGGGGATGGTGATGTGAAGAGGGGCAGAGGACATTACTGTGGGGGGGGGTCAGAGACCACTATTGTGAGGGGTGATATGAAGTTATGTGAAGGGGGCACAGTATACTACTTTTTATTTGGGGCTTGATAGTCTTTTTGATAGTGCTGCTTCCCCCCTGGGATCTTTGCTTTCCTCCATATTGTTCAAATAGATCTCAAACTCTGAAAGGCTGCCTACCCCTGCTTTAAAGTATATGCCAACATTTTTAAAACAACCCATTTGGTTTAATATAGAAATGCAAGACAAAACAATTGTGTGTGTGTGTGTGTGTATAAAAAAAAATCTATATTACCCAAAAGGAAAAAAATCCCTGACTTTGGACTTCTACAGGCCAACCACAAAGCTGTAAATAGTATCTCAAAAGAAAATATATTTGGAGTAAAATTTCCACTTTAAAAGATTGTTTATTCATGCTTGACAAAAAAAAAAAAAAAACATACCATGGCATCTAAAAACATGTACCAGAAAAATGGATGTCTAATCTTATTATAGCGCCTGACTTAAGATAATAAATATAACCATAAATATGCCATTTATTTTAAATCTCCCACTGAGGAAGCTCTATTTGGGGTGTAATGCGTATAGAAATGGTACATGACAATAATGCCATCACATTGCACATTTGAAGTAGGGCAGGAAGCTGGAGTGTTTACATGTGTAATGCTAGTTTCTACCTTTTTATGTGAGTGTTTTTATCCCTTTAGTTTGAATAAATTATATATATATATATATATATATATATATATATATATATATATATATATATATATATATATAAATATAAATATATATATATATATATATATATATATATATATATATATATATATATATATATATATATATATATATATGTATATATATATATATATACATATACATACACAGTATCTCACAAAAGTGAGTACACCCCTTACATTTTTGTAAATATTTTATTATATCTTTATATCTTTTCATGTGACAACACTGAAGAAATAAAACTTTGCTACAATGTAATGTAGTGAGTGTACAGTTTGTATAACAGTGTAAATTTGCTGTCTCTGCAAAATAACTCAACACACAGCCATTAATGTCTAAACCGCTGGCAACAAAAGTGAGTACACCCCTAAGTGAAAATTTTGAAATTGGGCCCAATTAGCCATTTTCCCCTCCCTGGTATTATGTGACTCGTTAGTGTTACAAGGTCTCAGGTGTGAATGGGGAGCAAGTGTGTTAAATTTGGTGGTATCGCTCTCACTCTCATACTGGTCACTGGACGTTCAACATGGCACCTCATGGCAAAGAACTCTCTGAGGATCTAAAAAAAAGCATTGTTGCTCTACATAAAGAGGGCCTAGGCTATAAGAATATTGCCAAGACCCTGAAACTGAGCTGCAGCACGGTGGCCAAGACCATACAATGGTTTAACAGGACAGGTTCCACAACAGGCCTCACCATGGTCGACCAAAGAAGTTGACTGCACATGATCAGAGTCATATCCAAAGGTCGTCTTTGGGAAATAGACGTATGAGTGCTGCCAGCTTTGCTGCAGAGGTTGAAGGGGTGGGGGGTCAGCCTGTCAGTGCTCAGACCATACGCCGCACACTGCATCAAATTGGTCTGCATGGCTGTCATCCCAGAAGGAAGCCTCTTCTAAAGATGATGCATAAGAAAGCCTGCAAACAGTTTGCTGAAGACAAGCAGACTAAGGACATGGATTACTGGAACCATGTCCTGTGGTCTGATGAGACCAAGATAAACTTATTTAGTTCAGATGGTGTCAAGCATGTGTGGCAGAAACCAGGTGAGGAGTACAAAGACTTGCCTACAGTCAAGCATGGTGGCGGGAGTGTCATGGTCTGGGGCTGCATGAGTGCTGTCGGCACTGGGGAGCTACAGTTCATTGAGGGAACCATGAATGCCAACATGTATTGTGACATACTGAAGCCGAACATGATCCCTTGGAGACTGGGCCGCAGGGTAATATTCCAACATGATAACGAACCCAAACACACCTCCAAGACGACCACTGCCTTGCTAAAAAAGCTGAGGGGAAAGGTGATGGACTGGCCAAGCATGTCTCCAGACCTAAACCCTATTGAGCATCTGTGGGGCATCCTCAAACGGAAGGTGGAGGAGCACAAGGTCTCTAGCATCCACCAGCTCTGTGATGTCATCATGGAGGAGTGGAAGAGGACTCCAGTTGCAACCTGTGAATCTCTGGTGAGCTCCATGCCCAATAGGGTTAAGTCAGTGCTTGAAAATAATGGTGGCCACACAAAATATTGAGGTTAACCACTTGCCGACCAGCCACCGTCAATATACTGCGGCAGGTCGTCTTGTTCCCGCAAATCGCTGTAGCTGTACGTCCACCCTTTAAAGGGCCGTAGCTGCACGGCTGGGGGGAATTTTGCACGACCGCACAATTGTCAGTTTAGGCCGTATCGCAAAAAATAGCCTGGTCATTAACCTATATAAAAATATATAAATCTTGCGAGCTACTCTAGAGCAACCTGAGAATGCAATCAGCGTCAGGTATAAAGTAACCTTAGGTTACAACCTAGCAACAGGTGTGGTGTGGTAATAACAATTCCTGTGGAACAAAGTGCAAATTCACAATTCTAATTGCTAAATTTCTAAATAATTGCTAAAAAATGTAACTATGAACATAAAAAAAAAAAAACGTGTAACAAGCAAGCTCACAGTGACAGAAATTTAGTATTATTCCTTAATATCAAGTGTCCAAAAAAAAGAGTTTTTTCTCCCAATTTTCATCAATCCACAGAGACAATAGTGCAAATTGGAGTATTATACGTATTACTGTCCAAAAAGTGACTCTAGTGATGATAATCCTGATCAGAAGAAGGTGACTTCACACAGCAAAAGACCGATGAGAGCTTTTGGTTGTAAAATGCGACCGTGTGTATGCTCCATCAGATTTTTGCTGGCAGAATTATGGCAGGCAAAAGATTGAGAGCAGGTTCTCAATTTTTTGGTCGGAAAAAGTTCCTATCCGAAAATGCGATCGTCTGTAGCAATTCCAACGTGCAAAATTCCTACGCATGCTCGGAAGCATTGAACTTCATTTTCTCGGCTCGTCGTAGTGTTGTACGTCACAGCTTTCTTAACGGTCGAAAGTTCAGAGAAGTTTTGTGTGACCTTGTGTATGCAAGGCAAGCTTGAGCGGAATCCCGTCGGAAAAGCCATCATATCTTTTTCCCACCATTCCGATTGTGTGTACGCGGCATTAGGAATAACTCACTTAAGTCTGTCCAAATAAGCGATGCATGACTCGGCAGCGCGCCCGCATGGGTGTCCACCATAGGAGAGCCTTCTCCAATGTGGACACGCGATGCAGGGGGGAGCTACCAGTGTCACCGGCAGACCCCAGTAGTCGAGGATTGGGGCCACTCTGTGCAAAACAAACTGCACAGTGGAGGTAAGGATGACATGTTTTTTATTTAAAAAAAAAATAAAAAGTACGAGGGTTTACAACCCCTTTAAGTGGTTAAATTAGATCATCTGCGTTTTCACTCCATGAGTTGACAACAACAAGGGTGTGTGAGATGTTCACAACTTTTATTTTACGCATATGTAGATCATCTGAATAATACATCGAGAAAGTAGAACAACAGTCCTCTTATATAACAGTCTTATTGTCACCTATTGTGAGCTAGTTTACCACTGGAATGTACTTAGGAACATATAAATCAGCCAGGTATAGCATGTACAACAGCCATATATCCAGGGAATTCTAAAAACTCTTATATCTGAAGCATGGAGGTAATCAGTGCATTCAACAAAGTAAGCAATGCTTCTCCTAGGGATAACTCTGTTTCTTATAAATAACTAATTTCAACCATTTTAACTGCAATAGATTGTAGGCAGATAGTGGGTACTGCTGCCACAGTGGGAAGTTAGGGAATAACTGTACTCCTGGGTTTTTCTTGTAGAATTTTTCTTGGGCTGGCCCTCCAGTCCTGTGTGCTATAAAAGGGACAGAGGGCCCAGATCCAGAGGCTGTTGGCGGGAGAAAAAATCACACACACACACAGTCTGTATGGCAGAAAAGGCATATAGACAGCCAGCAAGATGTAGGAGGATAGCTGGAACTTGCTGTCCTACCTGAAGATGCCATTTCTGGATTCTGCTAAGTGTGAACTCTACCAAAGATGGACTTTTTGCTATGCAGGTATGCTGGGGCAGCCACAATCATGAGTTAGGGACTAGGGATGTTAGGGGATGTCTGCACTTTATTCCTGTGATTTTCAACATGTTCATTTATTCTTTTTAGGGCTGTTACTGATTACTGATTCAAATTTTCGTGTTCGATTAATCGATTTTTTAAAAATCGATTAATCGACTTATTTTGATTAATTATAACGCACATACAGATCCAACTACTTTTAGCTGATTTAGCACCGTTGTTATGGCAACTACCGAAGTCGGACATAGCGGGCATGGTAGGACGTCACACGTCATAAACTCAGCCTCACCATGCCCATAATCTTAGCCTTATCATGCCCATAATCGCAGACTCACCGTGCCCATAATCGCAGCCTTACCGTGCCTATAATGCAGTCTCACCGTGCCCATAATCGCAGCCTCACCGTTCCCATAATGCAGTCTCACCGTGCCCATAATCGCAGCCTCACTGTGCCCATAATCGCAGCCTCACCATGTCCATAATTGCAGCCTCGCCGTGTCCATAATTGCAGCCTCGCCGTGCCTATAATCGCAGCCTCACCGTGCCCATAATGCTGTCTCACCGTGCCCATAATGCTGTTTCACCGTGCCCATAATCGCAGCCTCACCGTGCCCATAATCGCAGCCTCACCATGCCCACAATCGCAGCCTTACCATGCCCATAATCGCAGCCTCACCATGCCCATAATCGCAGCCTGACAGTGCCCATAATCGCAGCCTTGCCGTGCCTATAATGCAGTCTCACCATGCCCATAATGCAGTCTCACCATGCCCATAATGCAGTCTCACCATGCCCATAATCGCAGCCTTACTGTAGTCAGTGCCTGTGCCTGGATTACACAGTCTGCGGGCATCTCCCGCTGTGTGCCTCGGAGCTGAGTGTGAAAACTTTGGCCGCACTGTGAGAAAAGTCCCGCCCTTCTCCTAGATCAGCTTGTGTGATAGACAGAACACTGCGTCTATCACACGAGCTCATCTAGGGCGGGACTTTTCTCACAGCGCGGCCAAAGTTTTCACACTCAGCTCAGAGACACACAGCGGGAGATGCCCGCAGACTGTGTATGACATATAGTGGAGGAGGAGGAGGAGGGAGCGGAGCGCTGCGCTGCAGCCACAGCTTGGCCCAAAGTGGCCCCAGGGCAGGCAGCCTACCGATCAAAAAAATTTTGATCGATCAAAAAAATTAACGATTAATTGAGGAATTACCATATTTATTGGCGTATAACACGCACTTTTTTCCCCTATTTCCATGTAAAAAAAAAAAAAAATTAAAAGTCAGCAGCTACAAATACTGCAGCTACTGACTTTTAATTGGACTCTTACCTAGCCCAGGGTCCAGCGATGCGGGGGATCGAAGCCCCGCTCGTCTCCCCCTCCGTTCTGCGGCGCCGGCATTGCAACTGTGGGCGCTGGGCTGTGGCTTCACAGCCTGGCACCCACTGCGCATGCGCGAGCGGCGCCACGCGCCGTGATTGGCCGCTCAGTCATCTGGGACCTGTAATGGGTCCCAGATGATTGACAAGAGGGAGGGAGCAGAGCTGAGCCCTTCCTGTGCCAAGGGGAAGTGATGTCACCAACCCAAGCACTGAAAGAGGCAGACTACGAGGGACCCCCTAGCAACAGGCATTTAGAGGTAAGTTAAAAAAAAAAATTCCAAATGTTTTTTTTATTTTTTTTAGACACATTAATGCATTTTTTTTTTAGGGTGGAACACCACTTTAATGGCTGTGTGTTGCGTTATTTTGAGGGGCCAGAAAATTTACACTGTTATTCAAGCTGTACACTCACTACTTTACAATGTAGCAAAATGTCATTTCTTCAGTGTTGTCACATGAAAAGATAGAATAAAATATTTACAAAAATGTAAGAGATGTACTCACTTTTTGGGAGATACTGTGTATATATATATATATATATATATATATATATATATATATATATATTTATTTATTTATTTATTTATTTATTTCAGGTACTTATATAGCGCCATCAATTTACGCAGCGCTTTACATATACATTGTACATTCACATCAGTCCCTACCCTCAAGTAGCTTACAATCTAAGGTCCCCAACTCACATTCATACATACTAGGGACAGTTTAGACAGGATCCAATTAACCTATATATATATATCTATATATCTATATATATATACACACACACACGCTTTGGGATGTACACACCTATGAGAGCAAGCATGTAAAGACGAGAGGGAAAACTAACTCATGCTGCCTGCCTGGGTGAACTCTGCTCCGTTTAAAGAAAAAAAAAAACGGTCAACCGAAGTCTGCTGGAAAAAATGCCTCCGGGAGTGTTGATCGCCTAGGCAACCGCCAGTACTTACTGTTTCCTCCACATTTCTACTGCCTGTACTGGGTGGAGGTTGGAAGGAAGAACCAGTGAGAGTGCATGGGCATCAAGAAAGGTACTTGTTTTATTTACAGTTAAGTGCTTATTCTATACTTTTAATTTCAGGCAAAAAGCTGAATATACAATATGAGAACTGTTGTAGGGTTTGTATCTAGTTCCAGGATTTCTGCAGCTCTGCCACAGTCCTGCCTAGCAGGGAAGGAAGGACCTGGCCTTGCTCTGCTGCAGTTAAATTACACTTGCAGGTCTCCTCCCCGCCCCCCCCCCCCCCCCACACTATGACTGAACAGCGAAAGGAGAAGCAGTTGACTGATAAGCTCATCTTTTGCTTTCCAATCACCATGCTCCTTGCACTTCAAAACACTCAATTGGCTTCTTGTGCTGTTTCTCCCTTTCCCCTCTCCAAGCTCTGCTGTACAGGGACTCCAAGAGGCGGGTACCATGTAAAACTTAGGTACTCAGGGCTGCTAATACATATCGCGGGGCCCCGTACAGACTACCTGACAGGCGCCCCTCCCCCAAGAAAATATATTAAAGCTGATTTTTACTAAAAGTACAATAAAATCATTATTAGCAGAAACAAAAAGAACATAACTCACAGAATTCCTGGCAAATCTAAAAGACGAAATAAGAATAATAACGAAAGGGCTTTGTGGATAAGGTCTTGGGGCCCATGCACATGGGTGCTGTGGTCTATACAGTGTGAATCCGTGGTTTCATTGTGTGGCTTAAGCCACCTGGAGCTGTACAAACACAGCTGCAGGTCCTCATTTGACAGGTGTGGGGATGCAGGTGTACAGCACACATACAGCGTGCATTCAGGGGCCTCTCACCTGCACCTGCACACCTGTCAAATTAGGGCCTGTGGCTGTGTTTGTAGAGGCACTGCATCCCCATAGAATGACATGCGGCTCCAACCCAAACCTCTCCTTCAGGCAGCCAGAGTACCTGGGTGATGAGCACTTTATTATTTTATTCTAACAAAGTTACAGAACCAACAGACTCACCTAGCAGAGATCTAACATTAGAGCCAGCGCTGAGAGGCGGGGCCCACACAGTTGGGGGGGAGGGATTAGTGAGGGACGACAATTGTGTCTCTTTCCTCCTCCAGCAGCTGAAAGCTGGCAGCAGGAAGAGGGGGAGTGGCTACCTTTCAGCTGCTGGAGAAAAAGAGACACAATTGTCGTCCTTCACCAATCCCCCTCCCTTTTTTGGGCCCCCCCTGTGTGTTCGGGCCCCCTACAAGAGGCCCGGTGGTCCCCCTATCAGCGACCCTGCAGGTACTTACATTACAATAAAATAAAATAATATTTTTAGTGATTACAGATCTGAATTAATTTGTGTCTACTATTTGCCTGGATATCAGCTTTCATTTTTAAACAGTGTCACTTTAACTAAATGCATGCAAGTATGCCTTTATACACTGTAGCTGTCTTGATAAATGAGATTGACTGTAAAATGTCAAAGTTCTGGCCACTGTGTTTATTGCTTTAATATTTTCAGTAAAAGATTGTTCAAATTGTGTTGAAGAAGTTGTTGGCTTCTTCTTCTGCTTGGATGTTTCTGGGTCCTCGTTAGTGCCAAGAAGGACTGGGCCAGGGCACTCAGCCATCTGTATTAGTGTGCACCTTACCTCTCCTTTCTCCACCTCCTCCACTACATCAAACTGACTGACAGCTCGGCTTATGCAAGGGCAGAGCAAGAAAGTGCACTGCACAAAAGCAGTCCAGCTTAAGGGAAACCTGTCATAGGAGAAATATGTGGATGGCCGTGGCTAACCTCCTTCTAAAAATGACTTGTCTGCTGGTATGCTGATTCTCTGGCTTAACTACTTTCTAAATTATTGACCTGGAACAAGAATGTCGTTTGGGAAGTCATATATTCTGTTCTACTGATTTGTTCCAGGTCAGCGACTCAAAAAGTACTAAAACCAGAGAAACTCCATTACAGTCAGGCAAATTAGCATTTTCAGAGGGAACAATTGAAGCCCCTGTATATTTGTCATAAAGCATCTCCTTTAAAGCCCAACTGTAGAAATCCTCCTTGCAGCGGGGCTGTGCCTAAAGGGTTAACTGCTCATTTAGGTCTAGGTAATAGTAAAAGCATTTTACGTACCCAAACCTTTGCTTCCCTGGTAGATGGCACTCCCCCATGCTCTGGCAGTGGAATGCTCCTCAATGTTATTACGTCCAATGCAGGGCTTTGGACCTTGCAATGGTCTGGGTGACGTCAGGACCATAGACCTCCAGAGCATGGGGGAGAAGACACTGCGGGGAGCAGTCTAGCAGCATGGAGGAGCAGAGCACTGGGTAAGTACATTTCTCTATGCCCCCTAGACCTAAATGAGCAGTTAACCCTTGCAGTGTGTGCAAAGCCCCAATGCAAGGAGGAATTTTCAAGGTGGGCTTTAAAGTGAACCTGTGCACATGCAGATCTGGATGATGCCAGGACTATAGACAGCTGCAAGACAG
Source organism: Lithobates clamitans (assembly GCA_037952925.1). Classification (NCBI taxonomy): domain Eukaryota; kingdom Metazoa; phylum Chordata; class Amphibia; order Anura; family Ranidae; genus Lithobates; species Lithobates clamitans. Next base: position 1,593,612 of record JBBGZY010000725.1, on the reverse strand, counting down.
CTGTCACCCTTTAACAGAAAGTACCTAAACAAAGTCATTGAAGTTGGATCACCAGATATGATTTTAATGAAAGCTGCAGATTTTTAAAAGACTCAAAACAATGGTTTCAAATTACATGAACAAATTAAAGCTTGTATAGCATTTTATTGATTGGAGTTGGATCTTCCTTAAGTAAATCAGTTGCTTTACCTTATATAAGGAAAGCACACATTCACTTTAAGGGATAGACTGCATAGGAGATTTTAATCTGTTACTAGGGAATTGCAGATTCCCCCTATTGCCTGGGCTTCCCCCCCGTGTTTCAGAATGGAGAGTGGGGGAAGGGGCTGGTAAATATGTAATTTACCAGCCCCTATCTTTTCTAAATGAACACATTGAACACACTCACTCACTGTGTTCATTCATAAATGAAGCATAGGAAACTGTGTTTCCTATGCTTCAGTTTGTGAATGAACAGGAAGTTGCTCAGCACAGAGCACTTTCCCATTCATTCGCTGTCCAGTGCAGCTGAGGCTGCAGAGACAGGCATGTGTGTTTGAGCTTTGGGGTGCACACCCTTATGCAATAGGCTTCGCACACCTATGCCTACCCCGAAAATAAGCCCTAGTTTAAAGTAGTTGTAAACTGCTAGAATCCTCTATATTGCAGTGTTGTATAGTGTGGAAGGTGTGTGTTTTCTGTGGTCTGGTTTAATCAGGTACCTTCTTATAGCGCCGCTAAACTGATCTACGCTGCTCTCCCCTTCTCTTCTCCTGGCTGTCAGCAGGGGATCTCAACCCCCATGGGGCATAATTCACGAGACCAGCAGAAGTTCAGTATAAGAAATCTTAATGCCTGGCCAAGGGGAGTGTAGAGGTGGGCGGGGAGTCTATTGACATCACGACTCCGCCCACCGAGCACTGGACAACAGACCCACCCACAGAATTCAGAGAATTGCAGGGCTCCAAACAGCTAAAGGGGAGATATTTGACAGGTAAGGATACATGCAGGAGGCATGTATATCCTTATAGATCAGCACTATGGAAGTAATTTGGAAATGATGAGAGTGGGTTTACATCCACTTTAACTTTGTAGAAGCTGACCAGTGCCACAACAGTTTATTAAGATAGTTTGTGAGATTAGTTTTTCTGCAGTACCACACTGCTTTGTGTCAAAGAATTTAAAAAAATGTTAAAAGAAAAGTTAAAAAATGTCAAAACAGAGTGCACAAGAACATTTTAAAACCTCAACCTCACGTTCCTTAAACCCCTTCCCATCCCTGTATCCTAAATTATCATAATATCAAAATATAGACTTCAGGTATGTGTAGGAATTGGCTAGCATCAGGACAGTAGGCAAGCACTTGAATAGGCAGCAAATAAGAAGACAAGGCAAGTTTATCCTTATAAAAAAAAATATAAAATATAAAAAAAAAAAAAAATGACAATTGCAGTATGTAAGCAGTTGGGTTAAAATGCAATATAGGAGGGAAAGATGCTGCAGGTTTTATCCTGAAATAGAAATGAGTGTATTATTTTACAGACAATAGCCGCATATTTTGTACAGCAGCTGCAAAGTATGTAAGCAGCTTGGTTAGGCCTCAATATAGCAGAGAGAGACAAGGCAGGGTTTTGCTTCAAATAAACAATAAAGTGTATTCTCTATGAGCCAATAACTACAAATATTTTTGAAAACCAGAGAACTTCAAGAGCTTGTTCACACTTGACTAAATTTCTAACGCTTAATAAACGCTTCTATAGCATTAGTATGGGTGTTAGACTCGCATTAATGAGCTTGACGCTTTTCAAGCGTTAATGACGAATTAAAAATGCTCCCCAAATGCCCTATGGGCAGTTTTGAAGCATTTGATGAGCGTTAAGGCTTGTTAAAATTACTCCAAAAACACCTATTCTATTTCAGGAAATAAACGAATCTTATTGCCTCGCAACCGCAGAGCAGAGTTTGCGAAGTGTTACAATAGACTTAAATGGGAGACGTTGAAAGGCTTCAAACGCCTCCTGACTGGACATGAGGCTTCAATTTTGAAGCTTTGCTAATGTGAACAGCACTGTGTGCTGTACATTGTATCATTTGCATAAGCGTTTGAGAGGCATTTGTTTTAGCCCCTCTCAAGCACCTGCTTTTAATGCCAGTGTGAACTTAGCCTAAGACAGCAATTATTAGAGATGCAGCAACTGTCAAAACATTGTGTGACATCTTTAATGAATTCTAAATTCGCCTAGACTGCAGATTTTAAATGAGCAAAAAAAAATAGACCCGTTGCCCCAAATTAGACCTCTAGAGGACAGTTCTGCACTAGAGATGACTGGAGCTGTAGAAACCAACAGAGCTTGGTATACAAAAACAAACAATCCAGCTTCCTGACTCATGGCCAATCGAGGGGAAGGAGAGAGAAACAGGAGAGTGCAAGGAAAGCACCACCGGAGGGAAGATGCGCTCAATGCTGGCTGCTCCATGGAACGATGACAGGAAGCTGGATCTGGTTTGTCCATTATTTCACGGTCTTCTCCCCAGGCGCACAATGTGGCCCTTTACATGTGAGTGGATATTATTTGCTAATAAAGTTTTATTGCCACTGGTAATTGCAGTCCTGGTTTTCCTGCCCACTTTACAGAGGCTGTTGGGCTAAATTGTTCTGCTGTGTATACAAGGGCAGGGTTATCTGGAGCTCTGCCACACAGAGGTGCTTATGGTCAGCCTCTCGAATATTCATGACCAGTGTAGCCCAGATGTCCCCAACCTTCTCGATACTGCCCAACCACTCATACTCATCATGTGCCCGTCACATCAGTGGAGCCGCCGGCCGCATCTGGTAACGTGACTGTGCTTCTCCCTCGCCGAGACTCCCCACGTGCTGACACCGATGAGGGGGAGGAGTCCTCAGGCTCCTGACATGTGTGACGAGCAGGCGGGGGGAAGAGGCGCAATCGCGGCCAGTAACCCCAACCACCAAGCTCCGCCGATGGTGAGGATTCCGACCAGGACCACCACTCGCGGAAGCTGATGGGTGCTTCGCCCGCGGGCCTGATGGGTCCTGTGCAGGGCTCCTAATGTGGCGCGAAGCTCTAGGGAAGGGTCCCAGTGAAAAATGCTCCAGAGACCTAGACCTCCGAGGCTGTTGCGACTCCTGTCTCCCCACTGCTGACCCCGATGCCTGATCCTGGAGCAGGGAGGACACTTGGCTGTGAAGCCACTCCAGTCCCCTGGTCGCAGGATTTATTGACCATAGCTGCTCGGGAGGCTCGCCTCCCCCTTAAATAAACAAAACCCCTTCCACTCTATTAATTTGCCACCAATCCTTCTACTCCCCTTCCTTGCATCAACTTCTATGCCTTTTTATCTTGCCTCCCCTTTACACACTGTCATGCCCGGCCCTTCACTATTTGTCTCTTCTTTCTTTTTTGCTCTGGGCCTCACTTTACCACCAGGAGATGTCATATAGTTACATAGTTGGTAAGGCTGAATAAAGACACCAGTCAATCCAGTTTATCTTTGTCCATGGACATTTTGGGGCATTGGCTTATCATGGTCTATTGATTATTCATTTATTTATTGCTTTACCATTGATTCCTTCATACATTTTTTATGACAACTATCTGTGTACAATTGTGGTTATTGCTGGTTTACACTAGGAGTGCCTGCACTGTTATATTGTTCTTGTTTAAATTTTGAATGAGCTGGATCTACAGCAAACCCATGATAGTGGTGAACCCAAACAAACCTCATCCTTATACTAGTGAGCGATTAAACCATTTGTTGGCAATCACCTTATTTGCAGCGCATTCATTTTCATGTGTGGCAGGTTAGATGACTGCCAACAACAGTTGAAATCACTTAGTAGCAAGAAATTCAATTCCGTCTGTAGTTATGCCCTCATTTTTTTCCATCTAACTCAGACTAAATTCTGATTTGTATACATGTACTTGGGAATTAAATGCTGCAGTTTGTTATATTAGATAGAAATGATAAATTTTTACTTATTTCCCTTATTTCCACAGCCTGAAACGCAGATCTTCCACACCGAAGCTCTCCTGCCAATATCTGGTTGCTATGCTGTGCTTGTCTGGATGTGCTGGACCTGTGGATTTCAAAGGACATTTTTATACAGATTCTCTGCACAAGGAAATGAGACAGGAATGAAGGGGATCTTTGCTGGAAATTTCAAAGCTATAAATCAGTGGAGGGGCTATTGATGCAAAGGAAGAATATGAAGAATGTCTTTGCTGGCTTTTTATGAAAATATTAGTTGTCTAGCAATGACTGTCTAAGTTTTGTACCCAGAACCAGCACACGGTTTGGGAAAGTCACACTGAGAGCGTATCTAAACCCAAGATAAAAATGAAATATACTGCAGCTTACCAATCCTTGGATGCGGTGGCTGCATTTGTTTTTTTGTTTTTTTTCATTTTATTTTCACCTGGGGATCATGCAAGTAACACACTTCCTGACCAAGGGTGACAAAACGCACATACTGTATCTATGTAGAAGCAGCATTGTCAAACTAGGTCAGGAAGTTCTTTAAGACTGCAATACAAACCCCCTCTCTTCTAATCTGCAAAACATGGTGGGGAGGTGTTCTACAGTTCACAGAGGTGAACTGCCAGGTCTGGAAACACTGCTTGAGATGCAGCACAGGCAGACAGGACATGAAGTTAGGAGCTCACTAGACTGAGCCAATGTTATATCTGCTCTTATCAAACAGATACTTAAAATGGTAGGGCTACAGACCAAAAAAGAGCAGATAAAAGAGGATGACTGCTAGGGTCACTTAAAGACAGAACTTCTGACATCCATACTTGTGCTGTTAGCAACTTTTATTTGTGGTAATGTTATTACACAGCTCCCAACTGTCCCTGATTTCGAGGGACTGTCCCTGATTTGGAGCAATGTCCCTCTGTCCCTCATTCCTCCTCATTTGTCCCTCATTTTGATCTGATTTATATAGTTGTATATAAAATGCACTTTTTATCTTTCAAAAAGTGTTTCCCAGTGCTAAACCTTTCATCTAAATGCTAAATTGCTGCATTTCTAAGTTTTAAAAGCCAATATAAACGAATAGTAGTGGTAAAAAAAAGCCCTTTTGTTTTTGGTTAATTCTTCTTTAAGGGGGTGTGGCAGGAGGCGTGTCCTATGCGTACATACGTTTGCTAGTAGGTGTCCCTCGTTCCCATCTCAAAATGTTGGGAGGTATGTTATATACCTTGGTGCAATGCAGTGCCATTCATTCTGCATGCTCTATATTTGGCAGTGCACTGCATTGCACGTTACTGCTGTGCTACCCCCCACAGGAGCCACTGGAGCTTGGCTAAAGTCCTTGCAGTAGGCAGATACAGACTTCTTCGCATTTGCAGCACACCGATTGCAGAACTGAGCAATGTCCCTTAGACTCCTTTCACACTGAGGCGTTTTTCAGGCGCTAAAGGGCTAAAAATAGAGCCTGTAAAGCACCTGAAAAACGCCTCCCCTGCAACCCTAGTGTGAAAGCCCGAGTGCTTTTACACTGGGGCGGTGCGCTTGCAGGATGTTAGAAAAAGTCCTGCAAGCAGCATCTTTGGAGCGGTATAGGAGCGGTGTATACACCGCTCCTCCACCGCCCCTGCCTATTGAAATGAATGCGCACCACTGCCAAAGTGCCTGCAAAGCGGTTCAACATCGGTGCTTTTCAGGCGCATTAAAACCTTTTTTCAGCTGCTATCGGGGGTTAAAAGCGCCCCGCTAACGGTTGAAAAGCGCCACTAAAACTAGCGGCGCTTTACCGCTAATGTGGAGCGGTGCCAGTGTGAAAGGGGTCTAAGTGAAGTCCTGGACAATGCACTAAGAACACTAGCCAGTGTTGTCTTTGTGTGGACCCTCAGCTGACTTAAAGATTTCCAAGCTAAAATCAAAGTAGGTGTATTCCAAATGAGCACCCCACTCCCCCTCATATTTGGATATTCCCTTTTTTTGGGGGGGTGTTTTATACGGTTTTCCAGCAGGGCTTCTGTCCTACACCGCCGCAGTGAGGTACGTCTTTTCCAGATTTGCAACGGCCCCTCCTCCTGCCCCCTGTTGCCTTCTGGGACCTGTGTGTGTCCCAGAAGATGATGGGCCCATTCACAAAGCGCAGCGTGACTCGCGCATGCGCAGTAGGAAACCGGCTGTGAAGCCTGAAGGCTTCACTGCCAGTTTCCCTTAGTTGCAAGCCGGCACCTGCACCCAAGTTGATGGAGCAATCTGCTTCGGGGGAGCGACATCGCGGGATCCCTGGACAGATAAGCGCCCTTGTGTTGAAAATCAGCAGCTACATTATTTATTTATTATAATAATTTTTTTTTTTTAAGAGGCTGGAACTCCCCTTTAAAGCACAAGAGGAGGATTAACTGTCTGGTGCTCCTAGGGTGTCTGTACTCACAAGGCTCCTGAAGCACCACCGGCAGCCTTCTCTCTCTACGTGATACCAGACCAGATGCACTGTGGACTCTCCCTCTGTCAGGTATGGTAGGACATGGGTCAGCCACGCAGTCTAGAGGCCCTCAGGTCACCTGAGGCCGCATGTCAGCAAGTGCCAGGGGAAGCAGCGCCTCTCCTCCAGCCTGGTGCAATCGTCTGCTAGGAATGAACAGCAGCCCATGTGATCCTAGAACATAAATACCAGCACCCAGCATGCATAGGGGCTCCTCCCCTTCAAATTGAATCCCCTGTATGAATATCCGTGCTATTACCCTGTTTCCCCGAAAATAAGACCTAGCGCGATTGTCGGTGATGGCTGCTATATAAGCCCTACCCCCCAAATAAGCCCTAGTTAAAGTCCTTGTAGGTCTTATTTTCAGGGTAGGGCTTATTTTCGGCGAAACAGGGTAGGGCTTTTTTGGGGGGTAGGGCTTATATAGCAGCCATCACTGACAATCACGCTAGGTCTTATTTTCAGGGACCCAGGGTAATCTGCATGGTCTCCACCTATAGCCCAGAACATTCATAGGTTGCTTGGACACAGGGACACTCAGACAGTATAAGCAGCACCAGGGCACACCGAGCAGAAGAACTGAATGTTCAGTTTCTGTTAAGCAGACAGCCCACATAAATGTACCTAGCTGCTCCTCTGCTAAGCAGAGTAGGCAAAAGCTATTCTAACTACTCTAGCACCTACCTAGGAGAGCACTATGCATTGTCGGGGGTTACAATGCATGCCCCTCAGAAGATGCATTGGGGCACCACTGAGAATGAATGGCACTTCATTTGAGTTACCATGTGTTGCTGTAAAAGCGTAGTAGTAGAAAAGATACATGACTTTTTTTTACATTTACATCAGATGACTTCCAGCAATTGATACTTAGGCTCCATGCACACTGGAGCTCATAAACTGCAGTTTATTGGAGTTTGGGCGTTTTTTTTTAAAAGCCCATAAACTCCACTCTATGTTATCCTATATGTCCATGCACACATGGACGTTTTTTAGCTTTAATGAGCAGTGGCGTTTATTGGCTTTTTTCTGAACGCCAGAAATTTGCGTTCAAAGTGCCGTTCTTCACCGCCAAAAAAAAGCCAAAAACCGCCAAACGCGCATACCGTAATTAGCGCTCGGCGTTCTATTTTTTCAATGCATTGTGGGAGTTTGGAATGCATTGTGGGATGTTTGGAGTGTCCTCTGTGTATTTTTATTAAAAACGCCCATAAATGCTAACGCTAAAAAACGCTCATAAACGCTAGTGCAAAATGCTGTTAAAAGCACGTTTTTCAACCAGCGTTTTCTTCCAGCAATCTGGTGTCCAGAAAAGTGTGCATGGAGCCTAAGAAACTCTTTTGGTCCTTGAGGTGATCCATAACATTATGATGTTTGGAGGAGGGTCCAAAGTCAACTTGTGCAGAAAAATAAAATTGAGATTTGCATAGAACCTCAGCTGCCTATATCTCTGGACTTACAGATTGTTTTGAAATGTGGCTTCAATTAAATCTCTGCTAATGCATTTTTAAAATCATTTCCTCATTTGCTCGGTTTGAAATGTCTAGCTTTGACACAGGTTTTCCTTACTAACTGTCTCATTTTACCTTGGTTATTATGTTGCAAAAGCTGTGCCTACTACATTATATATATATCAGTATCTCACCAAAGTGAGTACACCCCTCACATTTTTGTAAATATTTTATTATATCTTTTCACATGACAACAGTGAAGAAATTACATTTAGCTATAATGTAAAATGAGTGTACAGCATATATAACAGTGTACATTTTCTGTCCCCTCAAAATAACTCAACACACAGCCATTAATGTCTAAACCGCTGGCAACAAAAGTGAGTACACACCTAAGTGAAAATGTCCAAATTGGGCCCAAAGTGTCAATATTTTGTGTGGCCACCATTATTTTCCAGCACTGCCTTAACCCTCTTGGGCATGGAGATCACCAGAGCTTCACAGGTTGCCACTGGAGTCCTCTTGCACTCCTCCATGACGACATAACAGAGCTGGTGGATGTTAGAGACCTTGCGCTCCTCCACCTTCCATTTGAGGATGCCCCACAGATGCTCAATAGGGTTTAGGTCTGGAGACATGCTTGGCCAGTCCATCACCTTTACCCTCAGCTTCTTTAGCAAGGCAGTGGTCATCTTGGAGGTGTGTTTGGAGTCATTATCATGTTGGAATACTGCCCTGTGGACCAGTCTCCAAAGGGAGGGGATCATGCTCTGCTCCAGTATATCACAGTACATGTTGGTATTCATGGTTCCCCCAATGAACTGTAGCTCCCCAGTGCCGTCAGCACTCATGCAGCCCCAGACCATGACACTCCCACCCCCATGCGTGACTCTAAGCACTGTTGTCTTTGTACTCCTCACCTGGTTGCAGCCACACACGCTTGACACCATCTGAACCACACAGGACAGGGTTCCAGTAATCCATGTCCTTAGTCTGCTTGTCTTCAGCAAACTGTTTGCGGGCTTTCTTGTGCATCGTCTTTAGAAGAGGCTTCCTTCTGGGATGACATCCATGCAGACCAATTTGATGCAGTGTGCGGCGTATGGTCTGAGCACTGATAGGTTGACCCCCCACCCCTTCAATCTCTGTAGCGATACTGGCAGCACTCATACGTCTATTTCCCAAAGACAACCTCTGCATATGATGCTGAGCACATGCACACAACTTCTTTGGTCGACCATGGCGAGGCCTGTTCTGAGTGGAACCTGTCCTGTTAAACCGCTGTATGGTCTTGGCCACCGTGCTGCAGCTCAGTTTCAGGGTCTTTTCATTCCTCTTATAGCCTAGGCCATCTTTATGTAGAGCAACAATTCTTTTTTTTAAGATGCTCAGAGAGTTCTTGCCATGAGCTGCCATGTTGAACTTCCAGTGACCAGTATGAGAGAGTGAGAGTGATAACACCAAATTTAACACACCTGCTCCCCGTTCACACCTGAGACCTTGTAACACTAATGAGTCACATGACACCGGGGAGGGAAAATGGCTAATTGGGCCCAATTTGTGAGATAATGCATATATACAGTGCCTTGAAAAAGTATTCATACCCCTTACAACCAAAAATTTAAATGTATTTTATTGGGATTTTATGTGATAGACCAACACAAATTGCCACATAATTGTGGAAGGAAAATAAAAAAAATGGTTTTACATTTTTTTTTACAAATAAATATCTGAAAAGTGAGGTGTGCATTTGTATTCCGTCATTTATCATTGAAAACCATTTATCATTTTTCTTCCGCTTCACAATTATGTGCCACTTTGTGTTGGCCGATCACATAAAATCCCAATAAATCACAAAATTTACATTTTTGGTTGTAACATGACAAAATGTGTAAAATTTCAAGGGGTATGAATACCTTTTCAAGGCACTGTATATTATATAATCTCATCATTAGTGTCTTTCCTTGTTCCTTTAAAAAAAGGGGTGTTGCCCATATCAATCAGATTTCAGCTTTTGTGCTTTGTTTTTCCTGCATGCATAATGTACCTCAAAAGAGGGATACAGCTCTCTTCGTGTCTGTTTACTTTGAGCATTACCATTCCAACAAATTACATAAAAATCACACTTTTTGATTTATTTTATTTGTTTAGTTAAAGCTGAATTCCGGGTATACCATGAGATAAAGGATAAGTTCACCTTTGGGAACATCTTACATGTTCCACCTGTATTTACTGTGAAACATGCAACATGTTCCCAATGCTGCAGCCGCGGCGCCCCCCCCCCCCCCAGTGACAGCAGTACGGGGAGAAGATCCCCGTGCTAGCTGTCAGTTTTTGAAATCAGCGTGCCTGTGCAGGGCTCTATGTATGAATGAGCTACAAGTCCCAACATCCTTTACAGATGTCGGCCTATAGTTCTCAATGAACTGTGTGGAGAGCCGTGGTAGTTCATTGATTCTTTCAGTCAGTGTATCTGCTTGCCCGTTTGGGCACACAGATACACTGACAGGTCTACGGGAGATCTGCATGGTTCCAGTGATCTGCAATGCTTTACAGTTTTCAAAAAATAAATACATGAATGCACATTCTTTTACTTCTTTTGTAAAGTGAACAACCGTCTCATAGACTTATCACTATTATTCACATCTGACAGGTTTATTGTGCTCCAGGAAGATAACTTCTGGAGCTCTGACACTGCTCACTGTGGTCTCAAAAGCAGAGTCGCTGTAACTGCTATGCCCACTTTCTTCTGCCCATTCACAGAAGCCTTTGTATTGTGTGAACTCTTTTACAAAATACAAAGGCATCTGTGAATGGGTATCAAAGGGGAGGGGTGGGCATAGCTGCTGTGTGTGCCTCTCTATTGTCACTTTTAAGTATTAGAGATATGTCCTGTATGTGACATGCACCAGATTGGATTTAACTCATAGTACTCCTGCACTTTTTGCAAAGTTACCTAATTCCTGAAATCCAGCTTTAAATATTTGAGACTGAGCAAATTATATAAAAGTTGCAATAGGAACATTTATAGGAAAATGAATATTTAAAAAATGTTTTTACTGTTTCTTCCCAATTCAGTCTTAGAAAATAACATATATGTATCCAAATCTGCTAAAAAAATTAAAGCCCTATTTGTTAGTATGAAAAAAAAAATGTATATTATGTTACAGTTGACTACAAAAGTCCAAAAGATATACTTTGCGGAAACAAGACAAAACCAAAACAACAGATTTAAGGGAATTATAGGCAGAAAAGGTCTCAGGGACTCCATTTCTTATATGCCTTTGCGATCTCTGCAGAGATGTTGAAACACTAATGCCCTGTACACACGGTCGGACTTTCCGACGGAATATGTGCGATCGAGGCTTGTTGTCAGAAATTCTGACCGTGTGTGGGCTCCATCTGACTTTTTCCATCGGAAATTCCGACACAGCCCGCTCTCTGCTGAAAATGAGTCACAGGAGTGCAAAACAAACTGCACTCCTGTGATCCATAGGAGGAGTACAGCCAAACGAGCTTTGGTTGTACTTCTTCTTTAAGTGGATATACAGTGGGGACGGAAAGTATTCAGACCCCCTTACATTTTTCACTCTGTTATATTGCAGACATTTGCTAAAATCATTCATTAAAAGCCAATAATTCATTCAAAGTTCTTTTTTTTCCTCATTAATGCACACACTTCATTTGAGTCTAGCTGTGTTTGATTATACTGAATAGACTTGATTAGGAAAGCCAAACACTTGTCTATATAAGACCTTACAGCTCACAGTGCATGCCAGAGCAAATGAGAATTATGAGGTCAAAGGAACTGCCTGAAGAGCTAAGAGACAGAATTGTGGCAAGGCACAGATCTGGCCAAGGTTACAAAAAAAATTCTGCTGCACTTAAGGTTCCTAAGAGCACAGTGGCCTCCATAATCCTTAAATGGAAGACATTTGGGACAACCAGAACCCTTCCTAGAGCTGGCCGTCCTGCCAAACTGAGCTATCGGGGGAGAAGAGCCTTGGTGAGAGAGGTAAAGAAGAACCCAAAGATCACTGTGGCTGAGTTCCAGAGATGCAGTTGGGAGATGGGAGAAAGTTGTAGAAAGTCAACCATCACTGCAGCCCTCCACCAGTCGGGGCTTTATGGCAGAGTGGCCCGACGGAAGCCTCTCCTCAGTGCAAGACACATGAAAGCCCACATGGAGTTTGCTAAAAAAACACCTGAAGGACTGCAAGATGGTGAGAAATAAGATTCTCTGATCTGATGAGACCAAGATAGAACTTTTTGGCCTTAATTCTAGGTGGTATGTGTGGAGAAAACCAGGCACTGCTCATCACCTGTCCAATACAGTCCCAACAGTCAAGCATGGTGGTGGCAGCATCATGCTGTGGGGGTGTTTTTCAGCTGCAGGGACAGGACGACTGGTTGCAATCAAGGGAAAGATGAATACCGCCAAGTACAGGGATATTCTAGAAGAAAACTTTCTCCATAGTTCTCAGGACCTCAGACTGGGCCGAAGGTTTACCTTCCAACAAGACAATGACCCTAAGCACACAGCTAAAATAATGAAGGAGTGGCTTCACAACAACTCCGTGACTGTTCTTGAATGGCCCAGCCAGAGCCCTGACCTAAACCCAATTTAGCATCTCTGGAGAGACCTAAAAATGTCTGCCCACCAACGTTTACCATCCAACCTGACAGAACTGGAGAGGATCTGCAAGAAGGAATGGCAGAGGATCCCCGAATCCAGGTGTGAAAAACCTGTTACATCTTTCCCAAAAAAACTCATGGCTGTATTAGATCAAAAGGGGGCTTCTACTAAATACTGAGCAAAGGGTCTGAATACTTAGGACCATGTGATATTTCAGTTTTTCTTTTTTAATAAATGTGAAAAAATGTCAACAATTCTGTGTTTTTCTGTCAATATGGGGTGCTGTGTGTACATTAATGAGGAAAAAAATGAACTTAAATGATTTTAGCAAATGGCTGCAATATAACAAAGAGTGAAAAAATTAAGAGGGTCTGAATACTTTCTGTCCCCACTGTATAACAATTTAAAGGCAATGGCCTCTTAAAAACAAAAAACAAAAAAAACTCCATTTTGCCTTTCCTATTGACTCCAAAGAATTTTGCTAAAATTACTAATTTCAGCAAAATCTGCAGATTTTATCCAAACTTTTGTGGCTGGGTTCACACGACGCCAGACAACGCATGTGATTTGCACCACATTGCTGTGCGCATCACATGTGATGTCTGTGCGATGCAAATTCAGCCATACAGTTTGTATGGCTGAAATCACATTGCATTTGAAACCAAAATGTGCAGGATCCTTTTTTCTGGTCCGCACTGGAATCGGATTGCATTGGGTGTTCAGACCCATGCGATCCAATTCCTGTTCGAGTTAACACTGCGATCTGCAAACCGATTTGGGGGTATCATTCACTTTACATTGACACCCGCAGTGGTTCACAGAGAGCAGTGTGAACTGTCTGCAAGTGACATGCAATGGAGAAACCCGCAGAGCAATCGCGCTGGTTCCCGCAATGCACCAGTGTGAGCCGGGATCAATGTCGCTTATCCCTATATATTGCCGCGCTAATAAAACAATATAACCAAAACAACATATATGATAAATGTATAACAGTGATCAGTCCATAATGAAATACAAAATAGGTGAAATATCCTTTGCATTTGTGTCTCAAAGGTGTTTGACAACTAAACACCCGCAGTGCACCTTCCACCATGATAGGAAAAAAGGCTGTGCCCTTACCAGATAACTAGACTCCACGTTATCATGGTGGAAGGTGCACTGCGGGTGTTTAGTTGTCCAACACATTTGAGAAACCAATGCAAAGGATATTTCACTTATTTTGGATTTCATTATGGACTGATCACTGTTATACATTTATCATATATGTCATTTTGGTTATATTTTTTTATTAGTGCGGCGATCTTTATTTTCTACTATTGCACACGAATGTTCTGTTATGTGATTGCCAGCTGCTGTTTTGTGAATATTTAATCATTCATTTCCTTCACCTGCACAATCACTATATACAATTTGTAATCCATATATACACACACACACACGTGTAGAAGCATTAGTAACTAAAAGAGTTAGTTAGCTGCATGAGAGTGTCAGGGCTCAGCCCTTCCTTCTCCAAGCTGGCCGCTCAGCTGTTGGCTAATTGCTCCTATCTATCCACAGTTACTCAGCTGTTGATGATATCCTGCTCATCAGTCCTGCCTACTTAAGCCGTCCAGTCCAGAGGTTCTCTGCCTTCGCCTTGGCCAACATCACAGAATCTCCTGCGATCCTGTTCAGGACTTGCTTTGTTGACATCCCTTCTGGCTCCAGATCCTGCTTGCTGTTCCACTACATTGAACCCTGACTTCTGGCTTGGCTGACTATCCATTCTGGTTACTGAACTTTGGCTATGTTTGTTCTTTTTATTTTTATTATTAAACAAGTGTGATTTAACTGTACTTTTGTCTCGTCCTGATTTCATGGTTACTGACAGAGAATTCCAGCAGGAAACACTATGACCTATCTAAGCAACACCGGCGCCAGACAGAGATACACCCAGTGATCCCTGTCTAAGTGGTAGCGATGTGAGGAGTAAGTAGATTGCTGTTTATACAAGTAAACAATACAATGCAGATAGTCCTGAATTTCTTCAGTACCTTAACCTCATTCATATGCACTGGTGGAAACGTTTTCCTATTCATAGCCCTTGCTAGAATTACTTGCTTAGCTGTCACTGTCCCCCTCCTCCTTTGCCTGCTCTCCCTAGGGACATTCAGCTCCCCCCACCTGCTGAATGTGAATATTAATGACAAGAAAATTAATTTCAAACAGGATGGGTGGGCACACAAACTCAGAGATCACACTGAACAGGCTCTTTGTATGATAATGTTATTTCTCAGCCACAGAATGCCCCATCTGCACCTTACATGGCGCTGCTGTCTGAGATATAGCACATAGTGGGAGGTAGATTGTAGCCCAAAGCAATGTATGTGAGAGACATTTTTACTACGGCACTGTTGAACTGGGAATGGTACGCTGCTGCTACCAAGAAAGCCAAGTAAATGTGAATTGTACCAAAGAAAAACAATTCTGTGCCCTCTAAAAGAGACTAAAGCAGGGATTTCAGATTTGAATGCAAAAATAATGTTTTAAGAGCAAAAGGCAAGGCCAAGGCAATTTGCTTAATTCACTATTAAAATATATATACTATATGTGAATGGCTTTATATTTGTAATCCTGTTCAGTCAGTACTGTAAAGCAAGATTTCTCAACTCCAGTACTCAAGTACCCCACAACAGGTCATGTTTTCAGACTTTCAATTATTCTGCACAGGTCATTTAATCAGTTTCATTGCCTCAGTAATTACCACAGCCGTTTCATCTGAGGAAAATCCTGAAAACATGAACTGTTGGGGGGTACTTGAGGACTGGAGTTGAGAAACATTGCCGTAAAGCACCCCTTCCTCATAGACATGTGCAGGGGGCGTGCCAGGCGTGCCTGGGCACACCCTAATCTGGAGGTTGGCAACTGGTACAGGTGCCTGTACCGATCGGCAGGTGATGGGTAGACCATAATCCCATAGCTCCCAACTGTCCCTGATTTAGAGGGACTGTCCCTGATTTGGAGCAATGTCCCTCTGTCCCTCTTTCCCCCTCATTTGTCTCTCATTTTGATCTGATCTATATAGTTGTATATAAAATGTACTTTTTATCTTTAAAAACATGTTTCCCAGTGCTAAACCTTTCATCCAATTTCTAAATTGCTGCATTTGTAAATTTTATAAGCCAATATAAAGGAATAGTAGTGGTAAAAGTCCCTTGAGGATATAATTATCCTTTTTTTGGGGTTAATTCTCCTTTAAGGGGGTGTGGCAGGGGGCGTGTCTTATGCCTACATACATTTGCTCGTAGGTGTCCCTCATTCCCATCTCAAAATGTTGGGTGGCATGTATAATCCTATCCCGACTCCGGAAACCTGGACAGGAGGGGCAATAGGAGGGCGATGCTTACTGTATCTGATCTGTATATTCCTCCTGCAGCCACTGAAAGTCTGCTTCTCCTTCTCTCCCTCCTGCTGGCATTCAGCGGCTGGAGGAGGAAAATACAGTGGATCGGTACCAGTATATGCCTTCGTCCCTACTGTCCATGTTCCTCTTCTTTTCTTCAATACCAATCCCTCACTGGGTTCATTCATAACTGAAGCATAGTGAACTGTTTACTGTGCTTCAGTTTGTGGATAAATAGGAATTCGCCCAGCACAGAGCACTTCCCATTCATTCACTGTCCAGTGTGGCTGACACTGCAGATAAAGGGACTGGGAAATCTCTGTCCTCAGTACCTTTCTCTGTCTCAAAAGCAAGACATCATGGGTAAATTGTAAAAAATAATTTTAAAAATTGTTAAAAAAATAAATACTGACACCGTCCAGTGCTATAGTATATATATATATATATATATATACACACACACACATTTGAGCTTTGGGGTGTAGACCCTAATGCAATAGGCTGCGCACACCTATGCCCTTCCTAGACAACATAGCCAGGCCAACAACTTAACTGTCCTGTGCTGTATTTAAAAGGAAACTATGATTTTCAGAAAAACTAAAATTGGGTCCATTTTATTCTTGTATACATTTTGTTTTATATTTTTTTAATTGTTGTATTATATTTTTGAACTATATACACAATGTATACAGTTTTTGATATTATATCTTATTACTTTTTTATAATGGCCATTACTTTTTTTTTTGCAAAATAAGCGGCTTTTTAACTAGATCAATAGCCATTTGTATTTTGTATTTTCTGCCAGCAGCTGGTGTTTTAGGTTGATTTTTGTTCTTCAGTTGAAAGCTTACTGCTTACACACTTTAACCACTTGCTTTCTGGGCACCTAAACCCCCCTCCTGCCAAGAACAATTTTCAGCTTTCAATGCTGTCACTCTTTGAACGACAATTGCGCGGTCATACAACACTGTACCCAAATAAAATTTTTATATTTTTTTCCCACAAATAGAGCTTTCTTTTCATGGTATGCAAAAGAGGATACCGGGCTGGAGAAAAAATGATTTTTAAATCAATAAACGTATAAAAAAGCTGCAGCATACAGTGTGATAACACAGAGAATCAAAAAATTTTTAAAAAGCTGCGCTAAAAGTACTCGATGAATATGTCCAAGAAAATGGCATGGAAACAAGGAAATCCCTTTAAACTACTTGAAACCTTGATAACACCGCAGTGTGCACACACAAACAAGAAGAGTGCCCAAACACCGTAGCTGTAGATTCTGCTTACCAGACGGCAAGCTTAAAAGGCGGATGGCTATAACCCAGCCTAGGCCCTTTAGCTTGTAGATGACCACAACAGGAAAGGTGAATCAGATGGTGACGTCCTCCAGATGCATTTAGTCATCAGCAGACGTTGTCAATGGGTTCCCCATTGACGTCTGTTAATGACGAAACGTGTCTGGAGGAAAGCACGTAGTGACGTCACCATGCGATCGGAGTAGGAGGAAGGGCTCCATTTTGTTTGTGCCGGCCGGCATTCTTTTAAGCGATGTTATCTTCTTTTAAATGTAAGTGCAATACCTTGTTTTAATAAACGATTTCTAGACTATATTACACTATGGCCAGTTTTCTCTTTTCCTGATCATCCAATTGAGTGTAACGGACACTTTAGCGGGATAGAGGGAGCGATCTGCACCATCCGATTCACCGTCCCTATTGTGGTCATCTACAAGCTAAAGAGCCTAGGCTGGGTTATAGCCATCCGCCTTTTAAGCTTGCCGTCTGGTAAGCAGAATCTACAGCTACGGTGGTCGGTACTCTTCTTGTTTGTGTGTGCCTATTGCTGTGTTATCAAGGTTTCAAGTAGTTTAAAGGGATTTCCTTGTTTCCATGCCATTTTCTGTGGACATATTCATTGAGAACTTTTAGCGCAGCTTTTTAAAATTACATTTTCTTTTGGTGGTATTTGATCACCTCTAGGTTTTTTATTTTTTATTAAAAATTTTTTAAAAAGACCGAAATGAAAAAAAAAAAATATAAAACCGTTTTATATTTTGTTATTACATTTTGCAAATAAGTAATGTTTCTCCTTCATTGATGTACGCTGATGAGGCTGCACTGATGGTCACCGATAGGCTGCATTGATGGGCACTGATAAGATGGCACTGATGGGCACTGATAAGGTGGCACTGGTGGGCACTGATAGGTGGCACTGATGGGCGGCACTAAAGTGCATTGATAGATGGCACTGATAGCTGGCATTGATAGGTGGCAGTGATGGGCACTGATGGGTGGCAGTGGTGGGCATTGATCGGCACTGGTAGGTGACACTGATAGGCAGTACTGCTATTTGGCACTGATGAGGCACTGATTGGCACCACTGGTGGGCATTGATAGGTGGCACTCGTGGGCATTGATAGGTGGCACTAGTTGCTGGCACTGTTATGCACTGATTCATGGCACTGTGGGCACTGGCAGGTGGTACTGGTTGGCACAGATGAGGTGGCCTCTTCCTCTTCGGGACCGATGTTCCTTGCACAGAAGCCGCTGTCAGCGTGAGGAAAAAAAAACGATCTTCTGCTTACATCACGTGATAAGCTGTCATTGGCTGACAGCTGATCATGTAGTAAGTGACCGGGATCGACCCCTTACTGTGATCACCCGAGTTTCATTGGCTTGATGATCACAGCGCGTGCCCGGCAGGGGACGCGCGGGGAGCGTGCAAAGGGGAGGAAGTCTATTGACGGCCTTCCGGAAAGGTAGATCCACGATGTAGCCTTCATTCGGCTATAGCGTGGATCTGAAGGAGATAAAGAAGAATTCCAGGTATAGATATATATATATTTTTTTTTCATTCAAGTTTTTTTTTTATCATCATTGAAAAATGATTAAAGTATAATCATCATGAGAAAATCATTACAATATAATTCACAGTGAATTCAAAATATATGATCACAGTCTATTGGTTATCTTATTACTGTTGTAAACAGAACTAACAATATAGAGAAATAAAATATAAAATAATATAAACTCTTGCCTTAGACTATATCCATTCGGTATGGATATTTTTTATACTTACAATGGTCCAGCTTGGATGCATATTCCATACCTGTGGAATCTCTTTGAATCTAGAAATCACCGTGGTAGACAATGCTACTCCAGTGATCTCCACTAGCTTCCAGGTCCCATGCATGGACGCCATGCAAAGATCACTTTGCAGTTTCTCAAAAACTTTTATGAATTCAAAGCGTTCTCTGATTGGACAATGTGGACAGGTGTGGCGGTGATACTCTCCACCTCGTCCAATTTAGAAAATGCTTTGCATTCATTGAGAAAAATGTGCCCATCCCAAGCGGGTGACTTTCTGTGTCCACAATGCAGCAGGGCAGATGCTCGTCACAGGACCTGGAAGCTATTGGAGAACACTGTACTAGCAGTGCCTACTACAGTTATTTCCAGTTTCCCAGGGGGATCCACAGGTATAATATATGCATTGTTACATTGGTCCGAGCTGTATCAATGTAAATATGTAAAAATACCCATACTTGGAGCTCTTATTTAATAGCTCAGCTCCATCTGAGAAACAGCATATCTGAAAGAAGATGGCTTAGTACATGTTCATTTGTAAAAAATGGAAGTTATTTATTATCATAGCGTTTACATCAACATACACTATATTACCGAAAGTATTGGAACACCTGCATTTACACGCACATGAACATTAATGGCATCCCAATCTTAGTCCGTAGGGTTCAATATTGAGTTGGCCCACCCTTTGCAGCTATAACAGCTTCAAGCCTTCTAGGAAGACTGTCCACAAGGTTTAGGAGTGTGTCTATGGGCATGTTTGACCATTTTTCCAGAACCACATTTATGAGGTCAGGCACTGATGTGGACAGGAAGGCCTGGCTCGCAATCTCCGCTCTAATTCCTCCCAAATGTGTTCTATCGGATTGAGGCCAGGACAGTCAAACTCAGTCACGCATGTCTTTATGGACCTTGCTTTACACATTGGTGGCAGTCATTTTGGAACAGGAAGGGGCCATCCCCAAATTGTTCCCACAAAGTTGGGAGTATGAAATTGTCCAAAATGTCTTGGTATGCTGACGCCTTATGAGTTCCCTTAACTGGAACTAAGGGGCCAAGCCCAACCCTGAAAGACAACCCCACACCATAATACCCCCTCCACCAAATGATTTTGACCAGTGCACAAAGCAAGGTCCAAAAAAAAGGATGAGCGAGTTTGGGGTAGAAGAACTTAACTGGCCTGCACAGAGTGCTGATCTCAACCCTATAGAACACCTTTGGAATGAATTAGAGCAGAGACTATGAGCCAGGCCTTCTCGTCCAACATCAGTGCCTGACCTCAGAAATGCGCTTCTGGAAGAATGGTCAAATATTCCCATAGACACATTCCTAAACCTTGTGGACAGCCTTCCCAGAATAGTTGAAGCTGTTATAGCTGCAAAGGGTGGGCCAACTCAATATTGAAGCCTACGGACTAAAACTGGGATGCCATTAAAGTTCATGTGAGTGTAAAGGCAGGCGGCCCAATACTTTTGGTCATATAGTGTACATGTATGCAGATTAGTAGGTTCATCCTCTAGTAACTTTACATCACACAGGGTGACTGCTGAAAAAATCAATTACTGGATAAGTCACCTAGAGATTATAATTCCTTCAGTGAAAGGATACAGACAGAGCTCTGTCCATATGACAGGATATGCATGCGGTAAAATGTCCACATGCACAGATCAGCTTGAATTTAATTGGCAGATTGGCCAACACTATTCCAAACATTTAAATTTCCCAGAGTAGGACAAGACAGATGTAATCATTAGGAAATCCAGTTTGGATGGAAATCCATGAGTTTAATGAATGTTTATTTAATATATACTGTAACTTTCTCTAAGAATGAAAAATATAGTAATCATACAAAATATGAAACTGCGATGACATAACAGAAGATGAAAAATATCTAGAGCGTTTTTTAATTGCTTCTTTTAGTTTTTCTCAAATCAAGAAAAATGAGAAGCCATTGGTGCCATCTTGTAAACATCTGTCTGAATGTCAGACCCTCAGTGCATCCATGGTTGTTCTTTTCTAACCTCTACCCTTGACATTTTGTTTTACTATTTTATTATATTGTATGTGCTTAAAATTACCGTATTTATCGGCGTATAACACGCACCCCAATTTAGGAGGGAATTTTAAGGAAAAAAAACTTTTAGGAGGGAAGTTGAAGGGAAAAAAACTTACATTTAAATGTCCTTCATTGCAGCCTTGTCAGTGCAGCCATGTCAGTGCAGCCTTGTCAGTGCAGCCTTCCCCAGTGCAGCCTTGTCAGTGCAGCCTTGTCAGTGCAGCCATGTCAGTGCAGCCATGTCAGTGCAGCCATGTCAGTGCAGCCTTGTCAGTGCAGCCTTGTCAGTGCAGCCTTGTCAGTGCAGCCTTCCCCAGTGCAGCCTTCCCCAGTGCAGCTTTACCCAGTGGAGCCTTGTCAGTGCAGCCATGTCAGTGCAGCCTTGTCAGTGCAGCCTTGTCAGTGCAGCCTTCCCCAGTGCAGCCTTGTCAGTGCAGCCTTCTCCAGTGCAGCCTTCCCCAGTGGAGCCTTCCCCAGTGGAGCCTTCCCCAGTGCAGCCTTGCCCCAGTGCAGCCTGGGATCCCCTGTCCCTGCTGTCACATCTTCAAAATCGCGGACCGCGATTTGAAAATGGCGCCGCCGGCGCCGAAGTACACAGAGCCGGTCCTCGGCTCTTTCCGGCGGCTCTCGTTTACTTTCGGCTCCACTCGTAGTCCCGAGCGGAGCTATCCGAACCTACTCGGATAGCTCCGCTCCGGACTACGAGTGAAACCGAAAGTAAACGAGAGCCGCCGGAAAGAGCCGAGGACCGGCTCTGTGTACTTCGGCGCCGGCGGCGCCATTTTCAAATCGCGGTCCGCGATTTTGAAGAAGTGACAGCTCGGATCGCAGGGGATCGGTGTATAACACGCACCTGCAACTTTCCCCTGATTTTAAGGGGAAAAAAGTGCGTGTTATACGCCGATAAATACGGTAAGTCTACCCAAGTCTAACTACACATCATATATAGCCAACAATTTGTGTACACTTGACCATCACACCTACTATGTGGTCAAAAATGTGTGGCCAACCCTGCAAGATACTGAATTCAGGTGTTTCCAAAGAAAAGTACTGTTAATATTACAGCATACAAAGTTATTTTAGACAACTGTGAGCTTTTAACCTTGTGGTAACAGTTTGGGGAAAGCCCTTTTCTGTTCCAGCATGACTGTACCCCTGTCCATAAAGACATACAGTGTGGACGGAAAGTATTCAGACCCCCTTACATTTTTCACTCTTTGTTATATTGCAACCATTTGCTAAAATCATTTTTTTCCTCATTAATGTACACACAGCACCCCATATTGACAGAAAAACACAGAATTGTTGACATTTTTGAAGATTTATTAAAAAAGAAAAACGAAATATCACATGGTCCTAAGTATTCAGACCCTTGGCTGTGGCACTCATATATTTAACTCAGGTGCTGTCCATTTCTTCTGATCATCCTTGAGATGGTTCTACGCCTTCATTTGAATCCAGCTGTGTTTGATTATACTGATTGGACTTGATTAGGAAAGCCACACACCTGTCTATATAAGACCTTACAGCTCACAGTGCATGTCAGAGCAAATGAGAATCATGGGGTCAAAGGAACTGCCTGAAGAGCTAAGAGACAGAATTGTGGCAAGGCACAGATCTGGCCAAGGTTACAAAAAAATTTCTGCTGCACTTAAAGTTCCTAAGAGCACAGTGGCCTCCATAATCCTTAAATGGAAGGCGTTTGGGACGACCAGAACCCTTCCTAGAGCTGGCCGTCCGGCCAAACTGAGCTATCGGGGGAGAACAGCCTTATTGAGAGAGGTAAAGAAGAACCCAAAGATGCAGTCGGGAAATGGGAGAAAGTTGTAGAAAGTCAACCATCACTGCAGCCCTCCACCAGTCGGGGCTTCATGGCAGAGTGGCCCAACGGAAGCCTCTCCTCAGTGCAAGACACATGAAAGCCCGCATGGAGTTTGCTAAAAACACCTGAAGGACTCCAAAATGGTGAGAAATAAGATTCTTTGGTCTGATGAGACCAAGATAGAACTTTTTGACCTTAATTCTAAGCGGTATGTGTGGAGAAAACCAGGCACTGCTCATCACCTGTCCAATACAGTCCCAACAGTGAAGCATGGTGGTGGCAGCATCATGCTGTGGGGGTGTTTTTCAGCTGCAGGGACAGGACGACTGGTTGCAATGGAGGGAAAGATGAATGCGGCCAAGTACAGGGATATCCTGGACGAAAACCCTCTCCAGAGTGCTCAGGACCGCAGACTGGGCCGAAGGTTTACCTTCCAACAAGACAATGACCCTAAGCACACAGCTAAAATAACGAAGGAGTGGCTTCACAACAACTCCATGACTGTTCTTGAATGGCCCAGAAAGTCATCAGTTTGATGAGTTTGAGCTTGGTTTGGGGGAACTTGAGTGACCTGCACAGCAGTGTTAATTTTGACGTTAAATTTCGATTACGTTTTAGTCATAGTCTTTTGACTAAAATGCCATTTTAGTTTTAGTCGTATTTTAGTCGTCTGAATTTAGTCGTACTTTAGTTGACTAAAATCTCCAGTACATTTTAGTAGACTAAAATCGCATGGGTTTAGTAAAATTTTAATGCATTATTTAAGCATTTCTCTAGAATTTCCAAACTCATTATATGGTCATGACGTAAAAATCTAATAACGTTATTTATGGTATTAAAGCGGAGTTCCACCTAAAAATGGAACTTCCGCTGTCCGGATTCCTCCCCCACTCCAGTGTCACTTTTGACACCTTTCAGGGGGGGAGGGGGGAGCAGATACCTGTCTAATACAGCTATTTGCTCCCAGTTCCAGCAAAAGATCACCGCAGTATCTGCGGCGATCTATGCCATGTCCGGCCCCTCTTCCGTCCCCCCTCCTGTCTTCTGGGAGACACACAGGTCCCAGAAGACAGCAGGGACCACTCAGAATGCGCAGCGCAACTCGTGCGTGTGCAGTAGGGAACCAGGCTGTGAAGCCGCAAGGCTTCACTTCCTGATTCGCTTACTAGCAATGCTGGCGCCTCCACCCAAAGCCGAGGGGACAGGTCGGCTTTGGGTGAGGACATCGCGGGTGCCCTGGACAGGTAAGTGTCCTTATTATAAAAGTCAGCAGCTGCAGTATTTGTAGCTGCTGACTTTAGTTTTTTTTTTTTAGGCAAAACTCTGCTTTAAGCATGGGTGTAGCATAAAGGGTCTCAAGGGTCACAATCGCACCCCCTCACCTAGCTCCAGGGGGCCCGTGCAGCCTCCCTGTCATATTATCATATCCTTCACAAAGTCCAGCTCCGATCTGCCCTAGGTCCCCACAGCCATGCTCCTGTACTGGGCTTCTACTTTGGCTGGGGAGAAGCTGTGAGCCATTTCCTGAATGGAGAGGAGCGCAGAGTGAGAACAGCTCAGGAAGGGGAATTGTCTGTGCTGTGTGCTGACAAATGGAATGGTAACCGAGCTCAGCAAGGCAAGAGGAGGAGAGTCCCGTCCTGTAGCCATGATGAGAGCGCTGTCACTGGTGAGGTAAAACACAGCTCAGTGTCTCCTAGTCACCAGCTGGGATTCTCTGTCCCCCCAACACGGGGATATCTGTTTACGCCACTTCCCTGACAACTAGGGAAAAGAAACACACGTCCAAGAGGTGACCTTCTCCCCAACACCTACCAACACTGACAGAGAAACCTTCAGAAATTGCTAAAACAAATCTTCTAACAGACTAGACTTGCCAGGCTTCACAAGTTTGTTGCACAATTGCGGCAAGTCTGCATTGCATGTCTCCAGATCAACTTTCTTTGCATACATTCTGCAAGTCTGCATTGCATGACTCCAGATCAACTTTCTTTGCAAACATTCTGCAAGTCTGCTGCAAGTTCTGGTTCATTTATGTTGTGCAATAGTCCTCCCACCACAGGGGGTCACTGTGGCTGAATTTTTACGCTGTAGACTTGCAGAGCTCTTTCTGTAGACTTACCATTGCAACTTTGCTCTTGCTAGAGACTTGCCACCCAAATTTGCTGCAAATTGAAAAAGTGTCAAAAAGAACTAGTGCTTCAAGTGCTCTGCAAGTGTACAACTTGCCATTGAAAATGTGCAGCAAGTTAATTGACTTACAATTCAACACTGCCATAAATTTGTGGCAAGTTGTCCTTGCTATCCCATACAGACACAGATTTAGCCATTATTGATACATAACGTTTTTATAAATAAAACCAATTTTCATTAACCACTTCAGCCCCGGAAGAATTTACCCCCTTCCTGACCAGAGCAATTTTTGCCATTCGGCACTGTGTCGCTTTAACTGACAATTGCGTGGTCGTGCGACGTTGTACCCAAACAAAATTGACATCCTTTTTTTTCGGCAAATAGATCTTTCTTTTGGGGGTATTTGATCGCCTCTTCGGCTTTTGTTTTTTGCGTTATAAACAAAAAAAGAGCTATAATAAATATATCCCCCAAAAATATCTAAAAAAACACATTTTTTCCTCAGTTTAGGCTAATATGTATTCTTCTACATATTTTTTGGTAAAAAAAAAAAATCGCAATAAGCGTATATTGATTGGTTTGCGCAAAAGTTATAGCATCTACAAAATAGGGATAGATTTATAGCATTTTTATTATTATATTTTTTTTACTAGTAATGGCAGCAATCTGTGATTTTTATCATGACTGCGACATTATGGTGGACACATCGGACAATTTTGACACATTTGCCATTGGCAGTAATACAGCAATCAGTGCATTTAAAAATGCATTGATTACTGTAAAAATGTCACTGGTGGTGAAGGGGTTAACACTAGGGGGCGGTGAAGGGATAAACTGTGTTCCCTGGGAGGTGATTCTAACTGAAGGGGGAGGGACTAACTACAGGAAGTGACAGATCGTGGTTCCTAGCTAATAGGAACACACGATCTGTCACTCCTGTCAGAACAGAACAGGGAAGTGTGTGTTTACACACACTCGTCCCTGTTCTGTCTCTCCCCTTCACGATCGCTCATGCGCCTGCTATTCGGGCCCCGCAAGCCCACGTACAGTTACATGGTTTCGCGCAGGGGTGCCAACCTGCCGTGGTAAAACTGTGGCGGCTGGTCCGGAAGTGGTTAACAAACAAAACTATTGCTTTTTGACAAGCAGAAGTGCAACTTTAAAATATAAGAAAACTAAAAAATTATAAACTCTGTTGGCTGTAATGCCATTGCACATATTACCTGAATATATTATCAACATTAAATATTAAGGAAAAAAAAATAAGAAAAGCCTTTTTCAATTTTTTTTTTCTTTCAGCAGCTTAGTAGATGTCCCCTACTTATTTTTTTTATGTGGTAATGCAGTGTTAATTTTAACGTCAAATTTTGATTTAATTTTAATCATAGTCTTTTGACTAAAAGGCCATTTTATTTTTAGTCGTATTTAAGTCATCTGAATTGTTTTCGTTTTAGTTGACTAAAATAGTGTGCCTCTCCAGAGGAGTAGAGGCTAGTTTAGCCACAAGGTGGGGGATTCAAGGTAACTCCAACTTTAAAGGAGAGCCCGGAACAGCAGCATGCAATGCCTAGGTGCAGGGTGTGCATGACTTTGGGAGCAGTAGGGTTAACTAAGCTGGTAGGTGGGGTTGGAGTTAGCCGAGGGGGAGGTAGTAAGGGATGCCTTAAATTAGTAATCCTGCCCTGGGGGAGTAACAGTTGAGTGGAGGAAAGTTCCCGCCCACCCTCCCTTTTTATCGGTGTAAGGGATTGTTCGTTTGTGGGGATTGTGTTGTATTCTTTTACAAGTTGAAGACGAGGAGAGATCGGACAGAGTGGGCGTTGGTCTGTGCAAAAGAAGAAAAATGACAAAAGTAAGAGTTGGTTTGGGAGATAAAGTTGATATGGGTCCTTATGGTGGTTCCCGGTTAACGGAGGTTAGCCGGGAAGTGATAATGGGGCACTGTGGTCATTGGTTAGTCTCTGTGCCAGCTTGTCGGCTTGAGGCCTATGGTATTTATTTGATGGGGCCGCAGTGCAAGTGTGTTATGGACATGTTTGATTATTAAGAGATTGCGCAGACCAACGCTTGATATATTTAATGGTGGTATAACAGAAGTTGTTTTGCAGTTAATGTTGATATGTTTATATTTCTACTTAAAAGATTTATTTGTTTAAATAAAGTGGCCTGCTAAGGCCTTTTATTACTCCAATCTTGGTGTGGTCTTAGTTATTGGGGTAATGGTGAAAAAGAAAAGGATTAAAGGTTATGGTTAAGCACATCTGTTAACCAACAGTCATGCCCATGGCTTTAAATTGGGATGTGCAGTAATAAGTGAGGCAAAAATAATGCAGATGTCAGAAGGCGTTTAAACATTGTAACTGGCTACATTAACTTCCATTGTAGTGAGTCGTAAACGCACCTACATTGTTTAATTATGGTTGAAAGGTGTTAGGGACTGGTTCACTCCAGAACACAGTACTGGAAAAGTACGTTCTGTGAGTGTTTTCCCCACCACACTAAAAATGCATTGCCTTTGAGATCTGCTGTGGATGCTGATACATTGTTAGGGATACCCCAGCTGAAGAGCGCCATTTAGCTGCATTTACCATATGCATGGCAAGTGAGCGAAGGTAAGCATTTTTTGCAATTGAAGAATGGTGTAGCAAAAACTGTGATGGTGAAAATTCGAGAGAATAAGTGGTAATTTAGTTCGTGAGTCTGTGAACCTCCTTCCAGAAAGGTTGGAGTTTGGGACAGGTCTACCAGATGTGTAGCAGTGATCCCAGCTCCCCCTCGTATCTCCATATTGTGCGGAGACTGATGGCAATATTGCATGCAAGTTACGGGGAGTCCTGTACCATCTCAAAAATATTTTGAAAGCGTTCTCCTGGGCATACACATTTACGGATCCCTTGTGGATACATGTATATATATTCACCCATTCCTGATCTGATAGGTTGATTGAGAGTTCTTGCTCCCATTTGCTACTGGCTAGGTTAGCTTTGGGGTTAATGACCGCAAATAATAGAGCATATGTGTCAGAAATTAGGTGATTTGGGGGTTCTGTTTTCAGGCACAGTGAATCGAAAGGGGTCTTCTGTCTGGACCAGTTGTGTCGAGGATTAGGATTTTCGAGGAAGTGTTGAATCTGTACATACCTCCAAAATGGGAATGTATGATTTGTCATCTGGGAGGCTAGTTGAGATGGTAGAGTATGGCCATGAGTCCATGAGAAAGGAAGTGGAGGCTCCTGGAGGGAAATCTGGGTTTTGTCGGAGTGGGGTCATAGGGCCTGGGGTTGAAGATATTTTGTGCTTACGGCAGGCTTCCTGGAAGGTGGTTAAAGTAGGGTACCACAGTGTTTTTTTATTGCTGATAGCACTACAGACTTGTGCATATGCTAATATTTACACGGTTGAATAAACTTTTTGATGCTTAATACATTACTCCAGAGGATTCTTTTGTATCAAGATATCAGTATTGCAGTTATTACCTATGTATGGACACATAGAGCCCTAAGCACTTCTATAGAGTTTTTCTCGATGCCGTTATAATTATAAGGTATAATTTGTAGAGATTCTTATAAGGCACACTATGTCATGCACTATATCTGGTGGATTCCAGTGGTCTCATGGATCTGCAGCGAGTGAGTCCATGTCCCTGGTTACCAATGTTTCTCCCACAGTTTCCTCTTGGGCCACGACTAGCAAAAAAGAGACCGGGACTTTACTGTGGAGAAATGGGTCATGCAGCCAAATGTAATTTACACATTACATTACCACCTAGTGCATGCCACAAATCCCACTAGTTCAATTAACGTGGAGATGGCCTTTATAAAATAGAATTTACCATTACACATAATTGTTACAAATCAACCAAATGCTTTTGACCTAAAACTGAAATGCATCAATAAACGACCAAAGGGGCAAATAATTGTTCTTGCTATGAATGTAGTATATCTGAAGATGGGAATTTTTCTTTGACTTTTTAATAAACTATTGCAATAAGATCACATTAGGCATTAAATGATTATGCAAATAAAAAAAAAAACTATAACCTTGTTAAAATGTGAACTGCTAAATTGCTACAGCGAACCTTTTGTGCAGGGTCACAGGATACATTTCATACTTTGGATAGTGAACCGATGCCATGGTTGTTAATTTTGCCATTTTCCAAATGCTACATGTCCTACATGACAAGTCTTTTCCTCTGGGATGATAAATATATGTACACAACCCTACGTGCTTTTTGAAACAGTCTACCGTATGCATTAATCAAACATATAATAACCTTGTAGAAGAAGACCGGGGCATTTAGAGCACAATGTGACTGCCTGATGAGTAATCTCCATAAAGCAAGCCTTACTGGACAAGCAGATTTCCTGCATAAATCCAAG
This sequence comes from Lithobates clamitans, assembly GCA_037952925.1. Classification (NCBI taxonomy): domain Eukaryota; kingdom Metazoa; phylum Chordata; class Amphibia; order Anura; family Ranidae; genus Lithobates; species Lithobates clamitans. Next base: position 1,564,229 of record JBBGZY010000725.1, on the reverse strand, counting down.
AGAGACGGATGGCAGGCTGTTCTGCTCTTTGAGCAATAGGAGGAAATCAAAGACTTATTTGTGCCGTCTAATGCCTTTTTGCTTCCCCTTACAATTTTTTTTCATGATGTTCAAACATTCTAAGATGCTGACTATAAGAAGACTGTACAAAAGAACAGACTATCTGTAAAAAGTACAAATGCGCTAGCCTGTCACTTAACTAGGTTTGCGGTTTTAGGAAACTCAACGCCTGGTTGACCCAGCAATGAACCTGTACACACCTTGCCTTTCCTGTCATTGTTCAGAAGCTGTGTGCAACGTGCTACAATTTCTACCAGCAACAGGAGGACATCAAAGACATAAGAAGACCGGACATCATTCAATGAGCCATGATCATCTTTGGAATCACTGTCGGATTGGGGGGAGGAAGTATACATTTCCACGCTTTTTACTCAGTTCTAATATTGCCTGCATTTCCATCCTAGGCAATATCTGGGGTCCTATATGAAGAAGCAAAAAGAACGCAGGCCAATGATATCCATCGTAACCTTTTATTTTGGTCACTAATTTTAATCACCCATCTTGATGATGCAGACAATGCTCTGTGAAATGGGCAAAGATAAAAAATTGGCCCTTTCAGCTATATCGTATGATGGAAGGAAATTGGCTGTAAAGATGTGTCTGTATAATTTTAATGTATCAAATATCGTGACTGATTAGAATTAAAATATAGATTTAAAATTAATTAGGATTAAAATATAGATTTAAAATTAATATTTAACTAATTTTTAAAGTTTCAACATTTGATAACTTTTTGCCACAACGAGGGACCTAGAATCCAACACTTCCAAGATTGTGAGAGATCAACAGCACAGACAGTGAGTGATATGAATTATAACCATCTTATTTGAAGGAAATCATTTTTTGTGCATATTTGTTCATTTTAGTGATCTTTTCATTAAAGGGTATTTCTTATTTATTAGAAAAAAAACTCTTTCAATCAAAGGATTGGACCCTTCTGTTCAATAAGTATCCATCACGGAACCCACAATGGATATTTATATTCTAAATTATCTCGACTGCAAGCGTATTATCAGCTACTGACTCAAAAAATGCACATTGTAAATTAAGCCTTTAGATTAACATGACAGCCAGAAAACCAGTGCTTTCAAAAGGATTGATCATGCTAAGTACAGCTATCTTTTAATGCTTCCCCATATTGTGAAAAGCCCCCACCTCCTGCCACAGGGCTGGCCATCACATAGAGCAATGTATGCAACTGTGCTTGAAATGATCAAAAGTCTGGAATAGCTGATCAGTGATTACATATTGTGTTTTCAGACTTGTTTAAATCAGTCAGAAATCATATTTTATTAATCAAACCAACACTAAATTCTTCTAGGTAGACTGAATATTCTCTTAAAGCTACCAGGGCTCAGTATTATATTTTGATTGTTTCATATCAGTCTTGGCACCCTTTACAATTATGCACAGTCTCGAGGCACCCCATTCTAAAATGTAAAAACTATTCTAATAAATGCATCCACGCAGCTAGGACACCCAACATCAAAGATAATTTATTCTTCCAAAGCAAATACACTTTTGCAAACTGGTACTGACTAGTATTCAAATGTTTCTCTTCTCCATCATTCAGCTAATGTGACCCCAAAGCTGATAGAGGGAGGTAGGGGAGGGTCAAACAAGGATACTATGCAGGTGACATCCTCCTCATCAACTGTTGTCATTGGTCATTAGGAGGTCGGCAGCTAGAAGGTTGTAATGGTGCACATTGAAAATCTGTGGCTTTGTGTAACTAAAAGGCGGGCTTCATCCACCCGTCAGCTTGTATACAATTTTTGTGAAATTTGTAGGCATTTTGCCAAGGCACCCCTGAAGAGACCTCAAGGCACCCCAGGGAGCTTGGGCACCCTGGTTGAAAAAGGCTGACCTAGATCCATAACTTGAATTCTTACATATAAGAAGGATCCTTTGCTAGATTATTATTACAGTTCCAGATGAGACTGATTTACAAAATAAAGTACATTTGAGGATTTGCTCATAACAGCCATTCAGATTTAATTTTATTTTATTTATTTATTTCAGGTACTTATATAGCGCCGTCAATTTACGCAGCGCTTTACATATACATTGTACATTCACATCAGTCCCTACCCTCAAGGAGCTTACAATCTAAGGTCCCTAACTCACATTCATACATACTAGGGACAATTTAGACAGGATCCAATTAACCTACCAGCATGTCTTTGGAGTGTGGGAGGAAACCGGAGTACCCGGAGGAAACCCACACAGGCACAGGGAGAACATGCAAACTCCAGGCAGGTAGTGTCGTGGTTGGGATTTGAACCAGCGACCCTTCTTACTGCTAGGCGAGAGTGCTACCACTACACCACTGTGCCGCCCATCAGATGATAGCACTTACTGATGACTATTGCACATTGCTTCCTCTCATCGTTGTACTAAGTCTCATAAGTTTATTGTAGCAATGGGCTTATCTCCCCACCGGACAAAACTTCCATGTGATGCGTTTTGCCCTTAATTAGGCTTAGTCGTAGAGGTATGGACTAAGCCCACTGAAGAGTGAAATGCATTATTATGGACCCTGAATCTATCTGGAGGTTTGTCAATTGCTACAATAAACTTTTAATTTTTGGAATTTGGTGGTGATGTGGCTTTTTTGCTTTGTGGTACCCTCTGATGCCTGCGCATAACATTTATTACCTGAGACGCAAATATGGATTTGGGAAATTAAACCTGCTCCCTACATTACTTTGGTTCTTAAAGATGGATGTGTCAAGTAAGAAATAGTAATGTGTGGGAGGTGAGGGGTGGGGGGGGGGGCAGACCAGTTCCTTACTTGGTTAGAACATTAATTGGATGTTATAATATAGATTTTAATCCATAGTATCTTTTTTATTTAAACTATGCAGATTCTCATGGTACATGTACCCTAAAAGGTATTTCTGATGGGTTTGGAGATATTCATGCAACATCTGGGAGGAAGAAGGAAAGTGGGATATGAAATGACTGAGAAGGTTATGGGTTTCTTTTTAGAGAACAGACCTCTTAGAACATAGACACCCTGCAAGGCCCAATACAAAGCATTGATACAGCCTTATCTTCTTGAATATGCTGTTCAGGTTTGTGCAGAAGCTCACATGAAGATGTACTGGAACTTCAAAGGATGCAGGGAAAGGTAAAGTAAATTGCTATAGAGCCCAGAGGACCTTAGCTACAATGAAAAACTAACTGAACCAAATGTATTCCCCCTTCAGAAGAGGTGATTAAGGGAAATATGATCATCTTATATAAATGGCTGTATATAGAAAATTCAGTGAAAAGTTGTTCATTTTAAGGTCACCAGAAAAGTAAACACCTCCTGCAACTGAAGAAAAGTTTTATCTTCAAAAGATTGTGTCTGCTTCATCTAGGATACTGGTCTTGTCTCCTCCCATACCTTTACTATTCGTTAGCGAGGCCAGCTATCATAGCCAAGAGTGGGGTGTGGTGGGCAGGAGGGTCAGTGCTAACAATTCCAGCTAAAGTCAGTATTTGCATACACTGAAAAAAGCTGACCCAATGTGCGCATGCCATCAGGCACCTGCTGTGTAAACAAGTGGCAAATTAGTAAACGTATCTACACTTTGAAGAGAGACTAGAATGGTTTTGGGTCAGTATTTTTTTTAATTTGTCAGCTTTATACATTTTAAACTTATTTATTTAACATACAGACAGTGGGATAATATGGCGCACTCTGGATATGACAGTGTTGTTACTAATTCATGGATATTGGGTGGATAAAAAAAGGGAGCAATAAGACAAGTCCATAAAATTAAGTCCATGTAAGGAAAGCAATTTATGCTGTCTTCAGGAGGCTGCCAGTTCAAAAATTTAGAAGGAAAAACTTTGGAATATGAAAAGAACAAATAACAGCGCCCTCTAAGTGAAGCAAGTAAACTTCTTAAAGTCTTAATTGTAAACAATAGATATAAATACACTCACAAACGATTAGTATATTCAGGCATGGAATATGGTTTGTCTGCTCTGACTCTAGCGTCACTGGCTTAAATGTTGGTCCACGATCTGGCCGTCCTCCGGTCTCACTGTTGGTTCACAGCGCTTCCGGATGGCTGGAACGATGATCAGCGGTGCACACAGGCAGCGTCACTTCCAGGTATCATGTCAGTGGGTGGCGCTTCGCGTTTGGAACATACATTTCTTTCCTTTCCACTTAGAGGGCGCTGTTCTTTGTTCTTTTTGAACTTATTTATTTATACTATAAAAAATGTATATTTTTCAAATGTACCTTTAGTGCCCCAATAACACTTGCATCGCAAAGTAGAACCTTTTTGCTTTCAGACCATCTCTCTAAAGGCTCGTTTACACTTGTGTCAAAACATGGCTTCGGACACGCTTTGTTAAAGCTCTTTGAACGCCAGTTAAAGCCCCTGTCACTAAATAAAATGGTTAGCTTATAGTCTTGTTTACACCTTGCATTTGCTTTGGCTTCGCTTCAAAAATTAGACCCCATGTCGCTTAGTGGTGCTTCAAAGCATCTTCAAAGCCTCTATAGAGGTCTATGGCAAAGCTTGCTTGAAGCAACTGAAGCTTTTGAGAGGCTTAATTTAGATGTAACTTTGCTTTGTTTTGGAGAAATTGCAGGTATGAAATATCCACACACACACACACACACACATCTCTGCCAAGCTTCATTAAAGCTTCAAGAAAGCACCACCGAAGCATCACCACAACAACATCAAAAAGCATGTTGAAGCAGTGGGCGCTTTAATGTGTGTTGAAGTCGAAGGGAGTACACTTGTCGTTGCTGGTGGGTATGGTAAAAATAGGAGGTTCGGCCATGTTTTTGATGCCCCCTACTGCCCACCCCCCTTACCTCCCTAAACTGCAAAGGCAGCTGAACAAAAATGATACCCCCTCAAGTTAATGGGGCCATGCCGAATCCTACCTGCAACCTTGTTTAATGCGGTGGTGTGGATTTTACAGGGTTAAAACAGGTGGTGGGGACCTCACTGCCTGTCAAATGCCTGTGAAAAGCTAACCGCCATTAATTACTTTTCATGGGGCAGCAAGGGCTGCCACAAGTGTAAACTTAGGCTAAGAGAATCACTATATGGCCCATATGAACTTAGCAAGTAGTGCAAGGGGTAAAGTCACTTCTCAAAGCAGTTAAAGTTAGCCTGGTAAATGTGTGAAGATTAAGCTGGCCATAGATGACTCGTTATCTTTTCAATCAACCAGCAGACTGATCGAAAACAAATCAACAAATTCCTCCATCCACATATATAGAGGAATCCCCCCACCAGGACATTTTACGCTGACTCCCTTCTGTCAGAATACACAGATCAGTGGCTGCAGTCGCTGATCGAGAAACTCTTTTCATTCCCATTTGACCTTAGCGGCCACACATGGATCGAAATTCAGCCAGTCCCTGCTAAACCAGACAAATTCTGATGAATTTATGGCCAACTTTAGAGTGCCAATTGCTGCTTAAAATGCAAATATAGAATATTCATATACAATATACACTATATATTCATTTCATTGATTAAAGTAACATTAACCTCCTTAGCGGTACTCCCGAGTTTGGCTCGGGGTGAATTTTCATTACCAAAAGCGGTAACCCCGAGCCAAACTTGGGATCACATCGCAGGATCCAGGCAAAGTTACTTACCTTATCCCCAGGATCCTGCGAATGTCTCCTCGCTGTGTTAGTGAGCCGTGTCCTCCGCTCGATCTATCACAGTGCCGAGCTCCGTTCTCTGTGAGCGTTGCGGCGCACGGGGACGGAGCCCGGCGCCAAATTCAAAAAGTGAAAAACACACAATACATACAGTATACTGTAATCTTACAGATTACATTACTGTACAAAATTATTTCACATCCCTTTTGTAACTAGTGCTTTGTTGCCCTGCATGCAGTTTTATATTACATATACTGTTCTTTCTGCCTGGAAACTGGAGATTGTCCATAGCAAACAAAAAGTGTCCCTTTACGTCAAAAGCGGTTTTAGACCAGCTAGAAAACAGCGATAATAAATTAGAATCACTCGCAGAAATGAGGGATAGTGATTTGTAGGGAAATTCGCCATCAAACATTGAAAGTAATGACAGCGACAATTCTGCAAATGAGCAAATGTCAGTGTTTTTGATTTGATTACATTATTGAATACATTTTATTATTATTATATTATTATTTGTTATAATTATTTATAGTTATTTATTATATTATAATTTATGATTTTGTGTTTCAAACTTTATCATACCCGGAATGTCTACTAGACTCTTGTTTGGACAGATTTAAGTGTGTTATTCCTAAGAATTTCAGGCCTACAATATAAATAGCCAAATTAACAATGTACCACTTTGAGCATATATAATAAACATGTTAGACTTACCTGCTCTGTGCAATGGTTTTTCACAGAGCAGCCCCGATCCTCCTCTTCAGCGAGTGCCCCCATAGAAAGTCGCTTTCTATGGGGGCTCTTGTGCGGGATTGCTCCCAAGCTGCCCTGTCTGCGTCCATTGACACAGATCGGGCGGCTCGACCCCGCCCCCACTACCTTGTCACATCATTTGATTGACAGCAGCGGGAGCTAATATCTCCCACTGCTATTAATCTGCCCAGTGATGAGGGAGACAGCGGTGAGAGGCGCTGCTCTTATGCAAATGGCTGGATCAGAATCGGGCTCAGGTAAGTATAAGGGGTGGCTGGGGGGGGGATCCTGCAGCTCAGAAGGTTTTTTTACTTCAATGCATAGAATGCATTAAAGTAAAAAACCTTCAGGCTTTAGAACCACTATAATACATCTTTACATTTACACTTCAAACACTACACAGGAAAATTGTAAATAGAACCACCTCCAGAAAAAGTGACATATACAGGGCTGGAACAGTGTTTCTCTCTTCTGGTGTAGTGCACTCAGTAATCTTTGAAATCCTGCAAAGACATTGGCTCGGGCCACAGAGAATAATGGCTGCCTTTGCCCATAGAATGGTGCCTGCATTAAATCTAATTAAATCTTGTGCTCTATGTTTAGAAAGGCTTTTTAAAGGCTGCTGAGAGGACTGGAAAAAATAAACATCACAATAGCCCTGTGCATTGTAAATTACATTATGTCAGAGGAATGTGGTTCCAGTGTTACAAATTTCCTGCAAATAGAGGGCAGGGCAATGTGCATTTATTCTTTACGTTAGATGTGATTAAATGAAAGCTGTTTAATTTGGACTATGCAACATACTGTAAACTACCATTTTTTTTTTAAAGAAAACATGCTGCACTTTTTAAAATCCTATTGCTGATCTCCTACGACCACTATACAGCTGTTTAAAGTAGAACTATAGCCAAAACTTTTTTTTTTTCATTTTTAATAGGGTAAACGAGGGTTATAACCCCCGTCAGATTTTTTTGCGCCATCTGTGTCCCATTGCAGAGATTTCCCTTCACTTCCTGTCCCAAAGCCAAACAGGAAGTGAAAAAAGGAAATCCCAATAAATTAAGGGAATTCCTTGGGGACCCCTGGGTCACTGAAACTAGTGTCCCCATTAGAAGATTTCGCCTCTGGGGACAGTTCAAAATTTGGGATTTTCTTTTACTTTAACTTTCAATGATAATGGTAAACATGTCTACTAGAGAGGGTGAATCTCCTTAATGGGGGCACAGACAACAATAAAAACTGACAAGCGTTCTAATCCCTCTCCACCCTATCCAAAAACTTAAAAAAAAAAAATGTTGCCTTTAGTTATACTTTAACCACTTCAGCCCTGGAAGATTTGGCTGCTCAATGACCAGAGCATTTTTTGCGATTCAGCACTGCGTCGCTTTAACTGACAATTAACTGACAATTGCGCGGTCGTGCGACGTTGTATCTAAACAAAAATGACGTCCTTTTTTTCCCACAAATAGAGATTTCTTTTGGTGGTATTTGATCATCTTTATTTTTTGCGCTATAAACAAAAAAAGAGAGACAATTTTGAAAAAAACACAATATTTTGTACTTTTTTTCTATAATAAATATCCCCATTTTTTTTTTAAAAAAAAGCAATTTTTTTTCTCAGTTTAGGCCGATACGTATTCTTCTACATATTTTTGGTAATAAAAATCACAATAACAATATATTGATTGGTTTGCGCAAAAGTTATAGTGTCTACAAAATCGGGGATAGATTTAGGCATTTTTATTATTATTGTTTTTTTTTTTACTAGTAATGGCAGCGATCTGCGATTTTTATCGTGACTGCGACATTATGGCGGACACATCGGTCACTTTTGACACATTTTTGGGACAATTGACAATTATACAGCATTCAGTGCTAAAAAAATTAACCGATTACTGTATAAATGTCAATGGCAGAGAAGAGATTAACACTAGGGGGCGACCAAGGGGTTAACTGTGTTCCCTGACTGTGTGTTCTACCTGTAGGGGGAGGGGACTGACTAGACGGGATAACAGATCGTGGTTCCTAGCTATTAGGAACTCACAATATGTCTCTCTTCACAGAACAGAGCAGGAATTCGTGTGTTTACACACACGTCCCTGTTCTGCCTCTCATGCCCGTGATCGCCCGTAGCCGGCGGGCATCCCCGCATTGTAGAGGGCGCGTGCGTGGTCCTCCGGCCGTGCGCGCGCATTTACTATCTGGCTTAAAGGAGACGACGTATAGCTACGACGGTTATCGGGATCGCGCCGACCTGCTGCAGTATAATGATGGCGGCTGGTCGGCAAGCGGTTAAGGACTACATGCATCCCACTGATGGCTGCAAAAATGGGCCATGCCTGCTTAACGTGTATTGAAAGAGAGTCTTTATCAGAAACCCATGGGTTAATTAGGGAATGGCACATTGGGAAACGGGGACAAATGTTGCCACTCTATATGATCATGTGCCTGAACAAGGACCTACATGGTAGATTCGTTAGATATTTTAAAGAAAGCTTTAGATTTTAAAATATTCTAATTTGCTTTTGAAATTACATTAACATATTAAAGCTTATATGCAATTTTAGTAATTAAGTTTACATGCATTACATTTATTATCGTGTGTGTTATTACAAATCAAGAACCAATTCAATACCAACATTTCCATTAACAAACAAAGCCATAACTTCCGTTAACTACCACTAACAAACTCCATGACTCTTTACATCTGTCATACTTGTTTTAAAGAGCTGCACAGTGTGCTCGATTTTCAGAAAAGGCTCCAATATGTTCTGACCTTGAAAATGATACTTGTATTTTACTCAGCCTTTTCTTTTTTTTTGTATGCTGAACAAATTTGTTCCTACTCTGTATCTATAGAAAAGAGAGAAAACAGCACAAAAGCTCCAAACACTGCAAAGAGCCAATGAGGAATGCTTATGATTTATGATAAAAGATGCACTTTTTTTTTATATAAATACTGTGATACATTTCTACAAGCATCAAAAAGTCTTTTATACATGAAATATCATACAAAAAATAAAAGGTTATATTCAGAAGTCAGACAGACACTTTGGGTATATGTATACATATTTCACCAAACATTCACTGCTGATAAAATGAACACTGTCATTTAAAACACATTCACCTTTGAAGATTCACTGCTGTACGAATATGTGTGAACCAAAGGTAAAAATAAATTCACATGCATATAAAAAAAACTCATATGATGGCACCATGATCCTAAGATGGATTCTTTATAATGTAGAAACAGATAAATATTTGTGGAATCCAGTTGCATGAGAATGACACCTTTCTTGACGCCTTGTGTGAAGGTGTCAGGGACTACTGTGCAGAAATCTCCACACCGGCCTGTCTATGGACAATGATGAGGCAATTTAACTTACCAGTGCCCACCAGAAAATTGATGTTTTACATGGGCATTGGTGAGTTGAATGCCTATACACTGACTTCTCCAGGAGCAGACAATTAAGGCATGCCAATCGTAGACATCCCAACCTGCAAAAACTCATTTCAGGGAGGTGGCAAGCTTGTTTAAGGGAGGTCACGCTCTGTGCCGATAACCCCCCCCCCCATTCATAAAAAAACACTATAACAAATAATAATTCAAAAAAAAAATGTTGTGTTACACTGTGCCCATTGTGCTCTTCTGCAGTGCTCATCAATGCAGCCTCACTGTGCCTATCAATGCAGCCTCACTGTGCCCATCAATGCAGCCTCACTGTGCCCATCAATGCAGCCTCACTGTGCCCATCAATACAGCCTCACTGTGCCCATCAATGCAGCCTCACTGTGCCCATCTGCAGCCTCATCAGTGACAACACTGCAGCCTCACTGTGCTCATCTGCAGCCTCACTGTGCCAGCAATGCAGCCTCGTCAGTGCCCATCAATGCAGTCTCACTGTGCCCATCTGCAGCCTCATCAGTGACAACAATGCAGCCTCACTGTGCCCGTTTGTAGCCTCATCTGTGCCAACACTGCAGCCTCACTGTGCCCATCTGCAGCCTCACTGTACCAACAATGCAGCCTCGTCAGTGCCCGTCAATGCAGCCTCACTGAGCCATCAATGCAGCCTCACTGTAACCATCTGCAGCCTCATTAGTGTCAACAATGCAGCCTCACTGTGCCCACAATGCAGCCTCACTGTGCACATCTGTATCCTCATCAGTGCCCATCTGCAGCCTCACTGTGCCAACAATGCAGCCTCACTGTGCCCTTCTGTATCCTCATCAGTGCCCACCTGCAGCCTCTCCATTACCTTGATTACACTCAGTGGGTGTCTCCCGCTGTGTCATGCAGCTGCAGTCTTAACTGTTCGGCGGCCGTCCACTGTAACAAAGCCCCCCTTCCTCGTCCGTGATAGATGGTCAACTGAACACTAATACAATGCTGGGAAATTCCGTCTATCATGGATTCGGAGGCAGGGATTTTTTATGGTGGACAGCTGCTGAACAGTTAAGACTGCAGCTGCATGACACAGCGGGAGATACCCACTGTTTGTGATTACACAAACGGAAGGAGAGAGAGGAGGACTCTTCATTTAGATCGGCCCTGGGCGCCGCTGCAGCCGCAGCTCATGGCGGCCCCAGGGCAGGCGGCCTACCGGGAAATTTCTCGATATCCTGGTAGGCCAGTCCGGCCCTGCTCCAGGCTGAATGGCAGTGCAGGCTCAGCCGGGGGATCGTGTCGCACTCGTGAGTGTCCGTGAGCCCGCCGTCAAATGTGGGAGTATCCTGCGGGTCACGGGAGACTTGAGATGTCTGCAATCGTTGGAAAGATTATGTGCCATGGTTATGAATACAAGAGACTATTAAAGTGTTTGTGGTATATTGGTTCTTGTTCTTTTCGCCTAAAATTCACTGGTGGTCCTTGAAAGCACAATAGGAATCACCTTGGGAAGCATCAGGAGCCTGTCACCTGGCCATTTTACGCCAGGTCATGATGACATCTGATCCTCCCTTGCATTATTAAGGTGATACTAAACCACATTTTTAAAAAAACATTTTAATTCAGGATACACAGACTTGCATATAATAGTCAGTCTGCTTCTGTGAAACACCACCTTTTTTGTATGCATGGGTGTTCCCCCTACTGCTGCCTCCCCCATCTTGTTTGTGGGTTTCTCCTTTGTCTAGCTGACACATTGTGCTCCCAGCTGGGGTTGGGTCCTCAGCAAGCCTTTTCTCTGCTCTGTCCTCCCAGCTCCTGAGAGACAGCTTCAGAAGCCATATGCTCATCTCTCTCCTACAACTAGGAAGTTAGTGTGAACATTGCCGATCATGGATAACCCAGCTGTGGTGACAAGGACAGCAGGTAAATTGTGGAGATGGAAAGGATGGCTGTAATCACACTAGAAACATTTTTTATGCATGAAAAGCTTCTATGTGGAGACAAGAACAGCTGACCTAGCATGCTAAGGGTGTGGGTGACAAGAACATTGGGCAAGAATAAGTTGTAAATGGGGGGGGGGGGGGGTAGAGTTGGTATCTTGGGTGCCCTAGGAAACCTACCATTCTAGAAATAGCCCATCTTTAAAGTTTCAGCAATAAAAACCTCAGAGAGAATAAATGATACTAACTCTCCTTCTGAACATCCTTGCTGCAAGGCTGTTATGCAGATCCCTTGGCTTAAGTATTGACAAATTTACAAATTTAAACCACAAAACATGGTAGTTAAAAAATGACAAAACAAGGTAGTTTAAAAAAATTATTGGGAACTCTGTAGGTGAGATCTCAGCTTTGTTCTAGGATCTGCACACCTGCTGTGGTCATTATGAGGGATTCCCAAACTCCCTCGTTTAAAGTGTTACTAAACCCAGGACCCTCCATTCACTATATCTGGTCTCCCATGGTACACAGGACATGGAAATGCAATTATTTTAGTAAATATAAACTGCTCAATATCTTTTCTCATCAGCAGTATATAGCAGTCTTGTGACTTCTATCAGTGTCCGGCTGAGCACTGGGTTAAAGCTTGTAGGAGGGGTTTTCATTCTCTTCTGACTGCCCTATAAGGCTAAAAAAAAGTACTCTTGCGCACTGGTGTGTTGGCTAAAAAAGTTCAAGAAGGACTATGGATTTCGGCTTTGCTGCTCTCAAAGGATGGGATTGTCCTAGTGTTGAAAGAAAAAAAAAGAGAAAAGAGAGCGCACCAGCCTAGTGCATTATCCTTGGCAGGTTTATTAAATTAAAAACAAGATAAAAACGACTCACAAAAGTCGAAGGTAAAATTGCATAACAAACGCACAGAGGCAATTGTTCCAGTGGTAGGCAGTTGTTTCGAAGGTTTACCCTTCTTCCTCAGGCTCTGATGAAGAAGGGTAAACCTTCTAAACGCGTAAGCCAGCAGCAGTCCGTATGCCTCCTTCCTGGGACCTGGACAACTGCCTACCACTGGAACAATTGCCTCTGTGCGTTTGTTATGCAATTTTACCTTCGACTTTTGTGAGTAGTTTTTATCTTGTTTTTAATTTAATAAACCTGCCAAGGATAATGCACTAGGCTGGTGCGCTCTCTTTTCTCTTTTTTTTTTCCTGCCCTATAAGGCTGCATGATCCCTAACCCTCTGCCTGCACAATGCTGATTGGCCCTGTGCTGATCACATGCACCCTCCCCCAAAAAAAAGAAACTCTTTAACAATACGCACCAAACTGAGCATGTGCAGAGTGCCCCCAAGGCTCTGTACTATAAGATGGATTGGGGACAGTAAAAGAAGAAGGAAATAACTTCTTCCAGCGTGATTATAACAAGCATGCCTTACTGCATATACAGGCTGATTTTGCTGGGAATTAAGATATGAAGATCTCACTTTTGGAGTATCCACATACAAGCATTATACTGTGTACTGACCCATTAAAGCTCTACTATAGGTTAGGCAAAACCTTTTTGGAGCGCACCCCCCCCCCCCCCCCCTCGCTTGCACCCTACTCTGGAAGCTCTTGACTTGCAATTTAAAAAACATTTAGTATATACAGTACATGCCTCTTTAAAGGGTGTCCTCAGTGTGCTCAGATAATGTCTCTTGGTCCTATTTTTGTTTCTACAATGAAATGATGTGGCACTGTCCTCTGCATCAGGCTTCCATGAGTCTAGGGTGGCTTGATGTCACTCACCCAGTGGGTTTGTCCTTGGTTCACTGGGCTTACAAAAAGTGGGTTGAATGACACTGGGCGCCATTCAGCGCAAAAGGAGACCTAAAACCAGAACCAGAAAAGGACAAGGACTGCATTGTTGAAATAAGGCGAGGTTGAGTACTGCTTTGAGTTTTTTTTTTAATGAAAAGCGAATGGTAGGGATTTGAAAATGAAAAGCCCTTGGAGTTGAGCTATGATTAATATTTTCAAGTGTAAACAAAAGCTAAATTCTTTTTTAGAACAATAAATAAAACATGCTATTTTTCTATGATATTATTGTTCCCAGCATATAACAGATCTTTCACAATGGAATTGTGCTAGACTAAATAGAAAGTGGGCATGCTTTTTTTTTTTTTTAAGGGAACACGCTTCTAAAACAGCAAAACACATTCATCCTCAGCACTATATTGTCATAAATAATGTTTCGCTTGTAATATTTTAATAGCATTCTCAGCTCAGTCACATATCTATGAGATGTAACCCTCATGTTATAAATATTTCAGGAGCACGGCAGCTAAAGTTGCCACCGTCAGTTAATTATGCCGACCATACGTGAAGCAGCGCTGGCAATTTGCCGAATACATTGCGTGTGCACAGTGCCGACTGAATGATTTAAAAAGGAAAGGTGTCTGTCGGATTACCATGGTCATCAGCATGTCTGTGCAGTCACCTGCTTATCATGCTAACGGGCCCCCATGTCACTCAAACATTCTCTCTAATTTGGCCTTGCAAATGAGCAATCAATTGAGTAACAGATATTTGTGCTTGGCATTCAGATTGTGCACCTGGTTTAGCCAACATGTGACAGACATTTGAGATAATGCCGATGACAGTTTTCAGTAGTATTCGAAAAAACTGCCAAACAGCAATACCTATGCTTAAATTCTTCAGATTGACTAGCTTACATAATATATGGGCATGTACTGTATGATTTGGCTGCCACATAAGCATTCTAAATGTACAACTGCCAACTTTCTAAGATGAGAAGCACAAAAGTAACTACCAATGGACCCAACTCTGCAAAGCAATCAGCCATGAAGAGATAATACATAATAAATGATTGGTTTAGCCCTCAAGTACTCTTTTAACCACTATTTCTCCTTTATACTGTTTTTATTTTTTTATAATATAACAGATGAATTAATTTAGAGTTTGAATAAAAGGTTTTGTATGGTAAACACTTAAGGTAGTGTAGCGTACCCCCCGTAGGAGATGCTGGTGAATAGGGATCCCCCACCCTGCACAGTCAGACACACCGAACTTCCACAGGCCCGCCCGAGATGGGAAAGCAGTCCAGCAATTTTTTTTTGTTTTTTTTTTATTAGGGGTTAATAAATTTGGATCGGGATGTGGGGTATTTTGGGATGCCCACTTGACTGGAACAAAGGGACTTCAGGGACACTTTAACTATATACACTCTTTGTCTACACTCCTTTTCCTTCAGCACATCACTTGCTTGCAGACACAACTCAGACCTAGCTGGAACACTGTTTGGTAGATCTGGCAAGGCACTCAGTGAGATTAAGGAAAAGCGCTTTATAGGCAGGAACCGCAAGCCCCTTTGGTGTGTAGAGAAAAAGTCCAGTGTTCAGCTACATTCCTGTGGCTACTGATCCTAGCACCACCTCTTCAGGCGCTGCCAGCCCACCTGGCTGCAGCTGCCCCTTTCATTAGCCCTCCTGGCTACTTTCTTCAGTCCTCCTAGACTGTCACACTCACCAGCCACCCAGCTGTCTTCTCTCTGTAGATCTCGTGGATGTGCTAGCTGGCTCCTGCTGTCCTCATTCTTGCTCCTATGCCTCTGGACAAGACTCCTCCGTGTATCTTGAGAAGATCCCTCCAGTACCCAAGCCCGAGGTCACCCCCCCCCCCAGACTAGGGGACTGCCCTCAAGGGCCACGACAGCCTCCTCAGCCATCCATCTCCAGCTTCCAACCAAACTTCACACTGCCCTTGCTAGCCTGACTCTAAGCATTTAAGAGGGGCCTACTCCCTGCCAGACAATTTTGCTGGGGATTGGCTGGGGCCCTCCTCAATACTCTGGGCAGTTTCTCCTAACCTCCCTCCCATTCTTCTGGAAACTTCTTCAAAGTTCCAGCAAGTAGGGGGAGGTACTAGAGGTGCTGCCTGATGAGTCATCCAGCCTCCCTGGATCACTCACCTTCACCCAGATTAAACACAGGCTTGGCTGCCAGCCAAGCCTAAATTCATCTACACTACAAAAAAACCTATGTACACTAATCTAGCACTCTACACTAGTGCTACAATAGTTAATCAGTAGAGGTCTACACATTTTACCAAAAAAGACGTACACCTTATGAAGAAAGAGAGACAGAGGGATTTAATATTGAAAGATGTATAGTTCTTCAAAATTGAGGTCACATTCTATGGTGATAAGAATTTCATTTTCTTGCCTGTCAGCAAGAAATTCTAGATGCAAGTACCACCATGACGCTATCTGCTTGGGGTTTGCATATACAATACACATTCCAAAAACATTTTGGTAGGTTAGCAGCGGTCTCACCAATCTGGCTCCAGAGTGCATTTTTGTAGAACATTTGAAGACACCTGGGATTATTTTACAAATTTTGTAGCACGAAAGGTTTAGAACCTCTGTTAGGCTTTGTATTCAAATATTTTATTAAATCAAGTATCACAATAGCCATCACATGTAACATAACAGCCATCATAAAGTGCCATTTACATGTCAAAACAAACAACTGTATACAATAGGCCAATCAACTTATGGACAAAAATATTCCGTCAAATGATGGCTTTTAGCACCTAATAGCTAAAGTAAATTTTAGAAGGGATTGGCAGTGTGTGTATAAACACCTGGTCCATCAGATCCAATGAAGACAACCGAAAAAGGAGAACCTAGTGCTGAAAGCACTGTAATACCCCTCCGGATTTAATAGACAGACCAGGTAGTATAGTAGAAAAATACATTTTATTATAATAAACATACAATAAAAATGTATAAGCAAAGGGGTAGAAATTACATATTAAATAAAAAATATGTATATAGCAAATCACAGTAAACTCAAAGTTACATTGGTATGAAGCTCAGCTGCCTTGTAGACAAAATTGGGCTAGCATACTGCAAATGACGCCTAACATGTTTCGGACCTTGTAGTCCTTCTTCGGAGGCTTATGTCATTTTTTGAGAGCCATGAGTATTCTATAATATAATTATAATAATACATTAGTAAAATAATAAACTAGTACAGTGGAACCTCGGATTGCGAGTAACATGGTTAAGAGCGTTTTGCAATGCGAGCGCTGTATTTTTAAAAATCGTAATTCGGTTTGCAAGTGTTGTCTCACAAAACGAGCACGATTCAGGCCAAAGCGCGTGCAGTACCGCGTGTGGCCTGAGGTGGGGGGTGCCGGAACCGAGCGGCGCTGTTCGGAAATGCACGGAAAGGCCCAAGGACAGCTCAGCTGATCTTGGCAAACCTCGGGAACGGAGTCTTTTGTCAAGGTCAGCCAAGGTGTCCTCGGGCCTTTCCGGACGTTTGCGAGGCTCTCCAGCACCCCCCCACCTCTGGCCGCATGCGGTATTGCATGCCATTGAAGTCAATGCGGAACAAATTATTTTTGTTTCCATTGACTTCAATGGGGAAACTCGCTTTGATATGCGAGTACTTTGGATTACGAGCATTCTCCTGGAACAGATTATGCTCATAATCCGAGGTTCCACTGTATATCAATTTGTCAGTAATGGTTAAACAAGAAAAATAAGCAAAACAAATATGCATACCTAAACACGTTTGATGAAAAATGACAGCATAACTATACTTACAAGGATGAGCGAATCACTGATAAAACCAACCAGGGAGACAAAGGCTGTATTCCCATAGATTGAGCGCAAAACCGTGGTGGACCCCAGATGGCAACCGGGTGGGGGGGCGTGCACAGAGGGGCGGGAGAGCGAAAAGGCGGCACCTGTCAAAACTACAAGGACCCTAGGCACATGGAGTGAAGCTCCTGACAAAATTCTGACCAGTAATCGATCGAGTCTGGATGGGTACTGCAGTAGAGTGCTGTATATGTTTTTCTGTATATGTACAAGAGAAAAGGGGGGGGGGGGTATAAGGGGAAAAGCATGCATAGTTTATTGCAGAGATGCAAAATAGTAAGTGTATAAACAAAGTATAAGTTGTTATCAAAATGTTTCACCCCCAGCATAAATATACTGAGTAGGGTGAAACAGATGAAAGGAAATAAGTCTAAGTGATCCACAGTGATGGCGTGGCGGTGGCGGGAATAGACATTACAGGGCAGAGGTATGTGATCAGCAAACATTGTCTTTACTTTTACAAACTTAGACTTATTTTCTTTCATCTGTTTCACCCTACTCAGTATATTTATGCTGGGGGAGAAATATTTTGATAACAACTTATACTTTGTTTATACACTTACTATTTTACATCTCTGCAATAAACTATGCATGCTTTTCCCCTTATCCTCTCTCCCCCCTTTTTCTCTTGTACATATACCCTCTGTGCACGCCCCCCCTACCCGGTTGCCATCTGGGGTCCACCACGGTTTTGCGCTCAATCTAAGGGAATACAGCCTTTGGCTCCCTGGTTGGTTTTATCACTGATTCGCTCATCTTGTAAGTATAATCTCTTTTGCTGTCATTTTTCACCAAACGTGTTTAGATATGCATATTTGTTTTGATTATTTTACTTGTTTAACCATTACTGACAAATTGATATACTAGTTTATTATTTTACTAATGTATTATACTTATATTATAGAATACTCATGACTCTCAAAAAATTACATAAGCCTCCGAAGGAGGACTACAAGGTCCGAAACTATGAGTAAGCACATAAACTAGAGTGCGAAACGCGTCAGCTGTGTCTGTACCATCTGCCTGATTGTCCTGTATTTCTGATGATCCTGTTTTTACACTAAAGAAGAATTTCCAACTTTATCCAGTGTGCGGCATCCAGATTCTCTTGTTTCAAACCAAGGTCCGAAACATGTTAGGCGTCATTTGCAGTATGCGTTCTTGCTAGCCCAATTTTGTATACAAGGCAGCTGAGCTTCATACCAATGTAACTTTGAGTTTACTGTCATTTGCTATATACATATTTTATATTTAAAGCGGTGAGCCAGCTGAAAAAAAAACTTAAAAGTCAGCAGCTACAAACACTGTAACTGCTGACTTAATAAGCACACTTACCTGTCCCTGGTGCCCGCGATGTCGGCCGTCAGAGGCTGACCCGTCCCTCGTCTCACTGGTCCCAGCACCGTCATTCGAACTAAGGGAAACAGGCAGTGGAGCCTTGCGGCTTCACTGCCCGTTTCCTACTGCGCATGCGCGAGTCGCGCAGCGCTTTGTGAATGGGGCGCTCTGTGTTGTGGGACACACACAGTTCCCAGAACACACCGCGCTTCATTCCCCAGAAGACAACGCGAGGAGGAGAAGACTGAAGATCACCGCGGTGTAGGAAGTGGCAGATTACGACTATCTGCCTAGCAACAGCCATTTCTGGTAAGTTAAAAAAATTTTTTTTTCATTTTTTTTACATTTTTTTTCTCCAGATTTTTAGGAACATTTAGATGTAATTTTTTTTTTTTTTTTAGAGTGGCACTCCACTTTAATATGTAATTTCTACCCCTTTGCTAATGCATTTTTATTGTATGTTTATTATAATAAAATTTATTTTTTCTACTATACTGCCTGGTCTGTCTATGAAATCCGGAGGGGTATTACCGTCCTTTGAGCACTAGGTTCTCCTTAATAGCTAAAGTAGAGGTGGAAAATGATAAAGAGCTGACGTTCAGGTGGCCCACCCCAGCCATGACCCGAGGGATAACTAGGACCAAGCGAAGTCAGCGAAATATCCATCAATGTACTGATAATGACCCTCTGTTAGGTTTTAATTCCCGTCTGTGTCGCTATTTAGTCAGGAAAGGGCAATTGCAGAGAAATGTCCCCAACGGGGACAGAGACAAAAAACACATTTTAAAACTGTTTGTAAAGGCAAAACCTTTTTCTTTTATTACTTTTGGATAGAGCAGATAAAGGAAGGATTAATCACATTTGTCAAGTTTTTTGGTCAAACACACATGAACCAGCACCACTGTGCATGCAGAAAAAATATGCACTCAACAAAAACAACAACAAATCCACTAACCAAAAAACCTTAGCACCACTATATATTGATATATACATGTATAGAAATTGTTTGTCAGTAGTAAGCAGAATCTATTATATACAAACCAGACACCTATAGTGGCCTAGTGGCTACCCTACAAAGCGCATCATAGACCCAAACCCATACCATTGACCTAAATCGTTATGATTTGGCCAACTAATCCTAAGATTCACCAACAGTCCTTGATTGAAGTGACTCGAGTCACAACCAAATACAGAGCACCAAATCCAAATCAAAAGGCATATATCAGCAAAACAGACACATATATGGAGAAATCAGCATTATGAATAACACAATTAGGTGCTATAACAAGTGCCTGTGTTCCTACTGGATAGGGTGGCTCCATTTGTACTGATGATCATTGTCACTGAGATAGAAAATGAGAGAAAATACAACATTTTAGAGTTACCACCTTAACAAGAGTTGAGGGTAAATAATCCAATAGACTCACCTGTTCTGGTGACAGCTGTCTTACCCATAACAACTTTATAAAAATAATGTTCTTTTATCCCGGTTCTCAGGTTTTCTATATTTGATACCTTACCTGTGTTTTTTATATGATATAAATACCTATTTAGATGTCTTTGTACATGGATCTACCTGTAACTGTACCTGTCGTTGTTCTTTTATTGATAACGCAATGAAAATCTTTAAAGAGTAAAAAAAAAAAAATAATAATAATAATGTTCTTTAGCAAGGAACACACATTCTACATTATTAATTATGTTAGTGTGTTCTGTAAAGTACCTCCAAGATTGTTCCTGCTTCATCTTGCTGGAGGCTGCCATTTTGCCTAAATCCAGAGTACTGAACAGCAGTAAATCTTTAGGCTGTCAGCAGATCGGCCTCTACAAATTTGGCACAAGGCCAAAAAATAGAGAGCAACTGAGCATGTGCAGAGCAGGGTAAGATTGTGTATTACTGGATTTTAAACAATATAGGCACTTACATTTATTGTTTTACATATATACCTGCAAAAGGGGCCAGCCTGAAGTGATTGTTGTTTCACTGACCCCAGTGACAGCTGCACTGCCTTTTTTTGTATCGTGTCAGGACAGAAGAGTAAACCATTCTCCACTCTAGCCTAAGCTAAATAAAGGGCATCAAAATAAAATACATTTGATTAAAAACCATTATATATTTTTTTTATTTTTTTAACCACTTCAGCAATGGAAGAATTTACCCCCTTCCTGACCAGAGCACTTTTTGCGATTCGGCACTGTGTCGCTTTAACTGACAATTGCCCGGTCGTGCGACGTTGCACCCAAACAAAATTGACGTCCTTATTTTCCCACAAATATAGCTTTCTTTTGGTGGTATTTGATCGCCTCTGCGGTTTTTATTTTTTGCACTATAAACAAAAAAAGAGCGACAATTTTGAAAAAAAATACATTATTTTTTATTTTTTGCTACAATAAATATCCCCCAAAATTATATATTAAAAAACTATTTTTTTCCTCATTTTAGGCCGATATGTATTGGTTTGCGCAAAAGTTATAGCGTCTACAATATAGGGGATAGATTTATAGCATTTTTATTATTATTTTTTTTACTAGTAATGGCGGCGATCTGTGATATTTATCGTGACTGTGACAATTTTGACACATTTCTGGGACCATTGGCATTAATACAGCGATCAATGCTATAAAATTGCAATGATTACTGTAAAAATGTCACTGACAGTGAAGGGGTTAACACTAGGGGGCGCTCGAGGGGTTAACTGTGTTCCCTGGGAGGTGATTCTAACTGAAGGGGGAGGGGACTGACTGGAGGAAGTGACGGATCGTGGTTCCTAGCAAATAGGAACACACGATCTGTCACTCCTGTCAGAACAGAACAGGGAAGTGTGTGATTACACAGACTCATCCCTGTTCTGTCTCTCTTGCTCACGATTGCTCATGGCTGGCGGTCATCGCAACCGTCGGCCACGAGCACTGGCACTCCCGCTGTGCAGCGTGCGCGCCTGCTATCCTGACCCTGCGAGCCGTCGTATAGGTACGACGGCTTGAGCAGGGGAGCCAACCTGCCACAGTAAAACTGCGGCGGTTGGTAGGGAAGCGGTTAATGTTATGTTAAATTGCATGTTACTATTAAGAGCCAATCAACAGTGATTCCCTCATGCTGTAAAACTTTTCAGTCCCAGAGAGCTTTTTCAGAGGCAGATTGAGCACAATTTGTTTTTTCACTGCTGGTCAGTTAAATATACTATTAAAAGGATTTCATAAATATCTGTTGATCCTGAAAAAAACTTGTGACCTGATAACTTCCCGTGCCCCTTGCCCCTGTTGACTGAAATCATATAACATTGTCATAGTTTTCTTGGTGGACTACAGAAAAACTCCAGTTGTGTTATGGAGAAGATTAGAGGGGAAGAAGTTCTGTACTTCTAAAACACTTGCTGTCCTAGGGTGACAACATTCCTCCTCTAGATATAGAGTACAGTGAGGGCTGACACCCTAGGACAGGAAGTGTGTTACTGGCATGATCACCAAGTGACAATGAAAATAAAAAAAATCTATTAAAAGAGGAAGCTAACTGAACCACCACATCTAAGGTCCCTATTGCCACGTACACACTACCGGACTTTATGGCATACTTTGTCCTGCGGACTTTTCAACGGACTTTACGACAGACTTTCCGAATGAACGGACTTGCCTACCCACGATCAACCAAAGTCCGACGGATTCGTACGTGATGACGTACGACCGGACTAAAACAAGGAAGTTTATAGCCAGTAGCCAATAGCTGCCCTAGCGTCGGACTAGCATACAGACGAGCGGACTTTTCGACCGGACACGAGTCCGTCGGACAGATTTGAAACATGTTTCATTTCTAGGTCCGTCAAACTTTTGAGAAAAAAAAAGTCCGCTGGAGCCCACACACGATCGAATTGTCCGACGGGCTCCGGTCCGCTGAACCAAGTCTGCCGTAAAGTCCGCTCGTGTGTACGCGGCATAAGTTGCATTACATAACATTTTTGTTCTTGGGTTTAGATACTCTTCAAGCTTTTTCCACCCTTCGATAACGTTACTTTATCCAGCAAAGAAAAAAGATAAAAGTTAACAAAAATCCGACTTTATAGGCACACACGTAAGATAAAAAGTATTTAAGATTTTAATTGGATAAAGTTAAAATCCTAGTTAACAAAACATAAAAAGAAAACACATCATACTAATGCATGACCCCAGGGACTCAAATAACACCTCCAAATATTATATTATAATTAAATAGGATGCAATTAGAAATAACAAGTAGCAGCATCCAAGAGGAGTAAAGTGCATAGAGTGGTTGAGTCACAGTGTACTTTACTCCTCTTGGGTGCTGCTACTGGTTATTTCTAATAATATCCTATTGGATTAGAATATAATATTTGGAGGTGTTATTTGAGTCCCTGTGGTCAAACTTTAGTATAAAGTTTGGTAAAGTTTAGTATAAAGTTATTTCTAATAGTATCCTATTGGATTAGAATATAATATTTGGAGGTGTTATTTGAGTCCCTGTGGTCAAACTTTAGTATAATGTATAATTTAGTTAATGTGTTTTATAATGTGTTTTAATGTGTTTTAATGTGTTAATGTGTATAATGTGTTTTCTTTTTAAAGTACCATTTTAACTTTATCCAATTAAACTCTTAAATACTTTTTATCTTACGTGTGTGCCTAAAAGTCAATTTTTTGTTATCTTTTCCCATTCAATATCGGGACGTTAACATATTGTTATTAGTGTATCCACAGTGTCACCCTGTGAGGATACATGTTAAATGCCAAATAAATTTTTGATTTATCCAGCAAAGTAAATGTTTGCGCATTTAAAAAGGTGGCTACAGAAATGAGTTGCAAATGTAAGACAAAGTCAGTTTGATGTAGCGCTGATTCTGTTCTGCTCCTCTGTTGTAAGTTGATGATAGGTCTGCTTTTAAACTCTTTCCTTTTTATCAATACTTCTCCCTGTTAGGCTTTTGAATTTCTTGGCAATAATAACAGGAGATCAGTCATTAAATGCGGGCAACTGTTAATTATTAGGCTATATTTACGGTCGTATTCTCTTTACCAAGCTTGAGCTTTTGAGATTAGAATTGGAGGTTGTGAATGAAAGTCTCCAAGTGCACACAAAGCTACTGATTGCTGTGGATGATACTGGCACAGTTGCAATTTGTTCAGTTTTTTGTTTTAGGACACAGTACTAGATATTTAGATGTCAAAGAATGAAACTGGAGCTTCTCAGCCTGAAAGTTGACAGCAAATGAAAGGTTTGAATAAGACAAAAGACTCAACATTTGCTGAGTTCTAAGGCCTAACTGGAATTTAATGTACTACAAGAAAAATGATGATGTAATTGGCAGGAGCCCAGTTGAAGTCTTGGTTTTTGTTACTGTTATGCAGTCGGGCTGCATAAAAAGTACAGAATATGGTATTGTTTAGGTGTTAGTGCTCAGAACTTTATAAAGCTACCCTGTTCCAGAAGCATGCTGGAGATCTTGACCTATGCTCCTACACAGAACACAGTCCAGATCCTCAGTGGTCCAACATGCCCTCTGCACAGTACTCCTGTAGCGCGAGCAGTTAAGGCAGTTCCCAGGAGTGGCTGGGATACAACAATGCTAGCACAGTATTGCTTTTCCATAAGGTTGTTAATCCAGTTCTTGCTGGTGGGCTATCTTCCTTATCAGGCAGTTAAGGGAAGTCAGAAACCAAGTCATCTTCACTGCTGTCAGGAAAACTTTTACTTCAAAAGGCATCCAGGCATCTGCCTTCAAGATCCCATTGCAACATCGAAGCCCATGAGACAGTAGGACAGAAAAGCAGAAGGTTTAGGGTACATTTAGGAGAAGGGGAACCCATATACCCCATGCCACAGTGGTGGTGACACATTAGCAGGCCTACTACCCCAAACCACCTTTTCTACTCTTCACTTGCTCTCGCTCTTCATTACAATTAAATAAAGACATGAAGTATCCAGTCAGCTTCAGATTGTATTTTTGCAGCTTTACTTTAATATACCTTGTTAAACAATCATTTTTCACAAAGAGACATTTCCAACATGGCTTAAGATGGATTTCAATAGAAAATCTTTCAGAATTGCTAGCACCAAGGTTTGCACAATGTCACAGATGCTCAGTTAGTCTCTTAAAAAAGGTAGAAACTCTGTCCCGTCCATGCCCAGAAGGCTTTCCCCAACTATGGCAAAGTCCTTAACAGCATGAGTACTCATAGCGCTTTTAATGTCCATTTAAATAGTTTGTTTGAGCCAAGCTGGAAACGTTATTTACTACAGTAATATGTGCGCTTGTTGTGCATGCAAAATTAACTGTATGTAGCCTCAGATACATATGTAGCACCCTCTACCAATAGGTAAGTGCTAGTAAGGGTAATTTTGCTAGGGTTTCAGCACAGGCAAATTTAGGCAGGCTTATGCTGCAAGCTAGGCCTGTCTGTTTTGATCTGGGGGCTGTGAGTGGTCAGAGTAGCAGTGGGTGTGACCACCTATGCTCTAGTTCTAGGGCGCTTCCCCTGCTTCCAGAGAGAACATTCTGGAAGAGGGTCTGGGCCTGGCACTGGAGTGGCAGGCAGCTCATGTGGGAGCCCTGACCAATCCCCAATCGGTATTGGCAGGGGGCGGGCCTCCTATATAAGCTGAGGTGATATGCCACTGGGGGGGAGATGTCGGTTGAGTGAAGTCAGGAATGGAATGCTAGGCAGCCACATGAGCACACCCCCATCTGGGGGGGGTACCAATCGCAGAAGAAGGCCCGGGGAGAGCTGTGAGGAAACTCTGCCTCTACACAGTCATTGGCAATGTCTTTGCCACCACACGGTCAGTGGTGTGGAACTCCTGAAGCAGAGGGGCAGGCGAAGCTGTCAGAACGCATGGTCCAGTCAAGTTCCTCATCAAGGATTCAGGGCAGTGGAAGGTCGGTGAGTGTTACCACAGTGGAGGGCTGGATGTGCCAGGAAGTCTGTGAGGGAACTCTGCTTCTACATGGTCATTAGCAGAGTCTTCATCATACACATGGTGAATTATGGGAAATTCTGGGTCAGAAAAGAGACTGTGGGGATCTGAGTCAAATCGATGTGGCCTGAGGGCACAGGATTTGCAAGATTGGGCTGGCTGGGAACAGTAGTCCACCATTTAAAGACATGCTTTTAAACTACTAGGCCTTCCGGTGAGAGGTGCTGCAGGCCTCAGGCCTAATAGCGGCGAACAACCAGAGCCTGTCTAGGGGCTTATTCAGAGTGGGTTTCTATTACTCAGTAGAAGAAGATGTGACATACTATAACTCAGTAACTACAAGTTTGTGCAGGAGGGAACAAGTTTGTGCAGGAGGAAACAAGTCTGGGCAGGAGGAAACAAGTTTGGGCAGGAGGAAACAAGTTTGGGCAGGAGGAAACAAGTTTGGGCAGGAGAGAAGAGTTCTAAGACCATCATTTTTACACAATCAAAAGTGACGTCTTCATCAAATTCTTAGATGGAAGAGTCTGCGGAGGTTGAGCAGAGAAGGAGCAACAGTCTGCAGGTAAATGCAGGAGGAGATTCACACTCAGTTTAAAATGCACATCTAATCTTCTGGCTCTAACTTTGTGCGGTTTTGCTTCAATTCTAAAATATGATGGCAATGATATGTTCTATGGGCATCCCATATTCCCAATCCCTATCCAAGTTGTACCCCCCAATAAAACAACAAAAACAAAACCAGCAAAAGACTGTTCATTGTCTCTGGAAGTGATGTATGAAGTCTGGCAGCGGAGTGAATTGGTGGATTGTTTGTTACTAGCGGCAACTACATTGCTACACATATAGTATACAGCACTGTGTTCTGGCAGTGAGACAAGAACCTCCCTCCCCACCCCCAGAACAAAATTGAGTTGGGCTGAGCACTGCTCAGCCATTCAGGGGAAATTTTGTATTCTGTGGATGAATGCAAAACATCCTCTAATTGGCTGAGTTGGAGATCATGACATCATCTGCCCACCTCTCCACTTCAGCCAGAGGAACCTTTGTTTCTATTCATAGAATACAAAGCTTCCCATGAATGGCTGAGCAGCACTCAACCCAACTCAGTTTTGAGTGAAAGTGAAGTTCCAGTCTCACTGCTGGAACACAGCGCTGCATACTGTAGGTAGCTACATTCAATTTATATAGCGTGCCAGGCAAGCGCACCTGTTCTTGCAGTAAATAGTTTGTTTGGGCCAGTTTGACCCAAAAAAACTGTTTAAATGGACATTAA
Organism: Lithobates clamitans; assembly: GCA_037952925.1. NCBI lineage: Eukaryota > Metazoa > Chordata > Amphibia > Anura > Ranidae > Lithobates > Lithobates clamitans. The sequence continues at coordinate 1,537,244 of JBBGZY010000725.1, read as the reverse complement.
ATGTGGTGTTGTGCTTTATGTTTCTCTCCTACTATACTTTGGGGTTCTTCTGCTTCCCTCAAAGGAAAAGCCCTCACATAAGATACACCTGTGCCTCACATCATTGATTGTGGTCTCATTCTTCCCAAGAAAAGGACTCTCACTTCAAGGGGAAATGGACCTGCTCCTTGGATGAGGCAGGCACTTGAACCAAATTCCCAGCTTCACATTATAGTGGCTCTCACCTATGCTTCCCATGCCTGACTCCCCTTGGGATTTGATATATCTTGATGGTTGGAAAAATCTTGCAAGAATTCTATGTCTATAATAGATACAGGCTTCTCCAAGTTGGCCACCAGGAGCCCACTACAAAGAACAAGTCAGTCCTCAGGATTCCCTCTAGTGCAGAGAGCACCGCAGTGATCATGTAATTGGTCCATTCACTGTTCTTTGAATGATTGGCAGGACATTCTCCCGCCCAGCATTGCTGGTGTAGAACCTCATAGAAGCAGGCTGTGCTGAAAAGAGCAGCAGCTGACCCTTTCTACTAACACCATGTTACACTCTTCTCTGTAACACTGCTCAGAAAGTGTGAGTACTATTGTTTGGAATACTGTGCGAGTGCAGTATGGAACAATGGAGACTCAGATGGCTGGGTTCAATTTCAATAGATTTCTAGCATGCTCTCATGACAACTACATTTTAGAATTTTCCCATTTCCCTTTCTGTCCCAGTGACAATGGTTAACAGTAGGACAAAAAGCATAGTAACATTTTGGCAAAGAGTCTAACTCTTCCCCAATCTTTCAAAAAATAAAAATAAATATTTTGCTGATGCATGCACTTTAAATAAACAAGTACCTGTTGCTGCGCCTACCCCTTAAATGTGCATATGTGGTAAATACTCCTGTGATATGAATAAACCATAAATATTCCAACCCTTTTTTGTGTCCTTTTTTGTGTACTTCACAGTGTATATATATTCGTATAATGATCACATCAAAACCACATATAAAAGATAGAAAAAACCATGTGAAAAGATTATAGAGAAAAAAATATATAAGGATTCTTCAAGTGCCCTTTTCACTCCAAATTATTAATATTATTATTATTATTATACAGGATTTATATAGCGCCAACAGTTTGCGCAGCACTTTAAAATGTAAAGGGAGACACTACACCAACAGTACAATTCAAAACAAGAGGGTTAGAGGAGCCCTGCTCCTGCGAGCTTTCAATCTAAGAGGGAGGGGCTGTTGAAACAAAAGGTAGGGACTGTGAGGGAGGAACTAATGAAGGGAGTAGAAGATTCGGTTGTTAGCTGGAGGCAGGATAGGCCTCCCTGAAGAGATGAGTTTTCAGGGATCGCCTAAAAGTGGACAGAGTAGGAGATAATGGACAGATTGGTGTAGTGCATTCCAGAGGATAGGAGATGCCCTGGAGAAGTCCTGGAAACAAACATGGGAGGAGGAGACAAGGGAGCTAGAGAGCAGAAGGTCTTATTTGTTGGACAATGTGAAGCCAGTGGAGGGACTAGCAGGGAGGAGTGGTGGACACTGAATAGTTGGTAAGGTGGATGAGTCTGGCAGCGGCATTCATGATAGACTGAAGAGTGGATAGCTTGCGGAGAGGTAGGCCAATGAGGAGGGAGTTACAATAGTCAAGGCGAGAGCTAACAAGAGAGTGGATAAGTTGCTTAGTGGTGTCAACAGTTAGAAAGGGCCATATTTAGGTGATGTTTTGGAGGCCCGGATGATTTGGATAGTGATTGGTCTTGGGGCTGAAAGGACAGATCCGAGTTTAGGATTACACCTAGTACCTTGGCATGAGGGGAGGGATGGATGGTTGTATTCTTGATCTTGATGGGCTGGAGGAAAATATATGAGCTCCAGAGTAAAGCGAGAGGAAACTGAAGGAGTGAGGTGAGGAGTAGAGATAGATTTGTGTTGTCAGCATAGAGGTGGTACTGGAAGCCATGGGAGTTTATTAACATACCAAGGGAGGAGGTGTAAATGGAGAATAGAAGGGGTACGAGGACAGAACCTTAAGGTACTCCTACAGAAAGAGGAAGTGAAGAGGAGGAAACAGAGTTATAGGTCACACTGAAGAAGCGTTGTGATAGGTAGGAGGAGAGCCAGGAGAGAACAGAGTCTTGAAGGCTCTGAAGAGAGTGGAGTTTTTTGAGGAGAAGGGGATGGTCAACAGTATTAAAGGCTGCAGAGAGGTCGAGCAGTATGTGTATGGAGTAGTGGCCATTGGTTTTAGCAGTTAGTAGATCATTAGGGAGTTTCAGTAGGGCAGTTTCTGTGGAATGTAGCAAGCGAAAGCCAGACTGTAAGGGGTCAAGAAGGTTGTTGTCAGTGAGGTAGGAGCTACGACAGTTGTAGACTTCTAAAAGCATTCTAAAAGTTTTGATGCAAACGGGAGCAAGGAGATGGGTCTTAAGTTGTTCAGACTGGTGGGATCCAGTGAGGGCTTTTTAAGTTTTGGGTGATCAGGGCATGTTTTAAAGGGGAGGGGAAGGTACCAGTAGAGAGTGAAAGATTGAAGATGAGAGTGAGGGAGCATAAGATAGAAGAGGGTGACTGTAGTAGATGTGAGGGAACAGGATCCAGGGGACAGGTGGTAAGGCGGGCTTCTGAGAAACTTTAGAGACCTCTTTAGTAGTAGCAAGGACAAGAGAGGAGAGTGTTGAGAATAGATTTGTACAGGGTATGTTAAGTGGGTTAAAGGTCTGTGCAGTGGAGATGTCCTGATGAATTGCATCAATCTTGTTTTTAAAGGGATTGGCAATCTTGTAAGCAGTGAGTGAGTTACTGGGTGGAGATGCTGGTGGAGAAAGTAGAGTTAAAAGTAGAGAAGAGACAATGAGAACTGGAGGACAGAGTATTAATGAGGGTGACAAAGTAGGTTTGTTTGGCAGCATGGAGGGAGGAATTGTATTTTAAGAAGGCAGATTTATATTGGGTGAATGCATGCTGGGAGTTGGTTTTACGCCACACTCGCTCCAGTGCTCGGATATGTCTCTTAAGGTTTCTGGTGTTGTTGGTCTGCCAAGGTTGTAATAGTCGGGGAATGACATTTTGTGTAGTGAGAGGAGCAAGAGAGTCCAGTGAGGATGAAAGTGAACAGTTATGGATAGAGGTGGCCAGGATGGGGCAAGACAGGGGTCAGATTTTGTCATGGAGGTGGTCAGATGCAGAGTAGAAAAGAGAAGGAATGAATTGGCAAAGGTTTCTGCGGATAATTGTTTTCTGCTTGGTGGGACAGGTGGTTGGAGACAAGCACATTTTGAAAATGATGAGGTTGTGGTCAGAGAGAGGAAAGGGGGTGTTGGTGAGGTTGTAGGGGGTGCAAAGATGGGAGAAAACAACAAGGTTGAGGGTATTACCATCAGAGTGAGTGGGGGACTGTGTCCATTGTGTAAGGTCAAAGGATGAGGTTAAGTTGAAAAGTTGGGATGCAGTTGGGCTGTTAACATTGGCAGGGATGTTGAAATCACCAAGAATAATAGTGGATATTGCAGAGGAGAGAAAGTAGGGTAGCCAGGCAAAGAAGTCATCAAGGAACTGGTCCAGGAGGCCGATAGATCACTGCAATCCTTAGAGAAATTGGAGAAAACAGACAAATACAATGTGTCTCAAAAGAAGAGAAGGATAGAGAAGGAGGGTTAGAAAGGACTTGAAAGGTGCTCAGTGGGGATAGAAGCAAACCAACTCCGCCTCCTTTCCATCCACTGGGTCTGGGTGAGTAAGTCCAGTGGAGGCCTCCGTCAGCAGGTGGGTTAAGTATTAGCAGGAGGTGATGAGAGCAGTAGTAAGGAGAGGGTAGAAGTGATGGTGAAATGTACAAGTTTTGGGGTGGAGATAAGTGGAAAAGAATTGAGAATTTGAAAGCAGAGGATACTAGTAGGAGAAGGCAGAGTAGAGGGGACATATTAAAGGGTAGTGGGGATAGGATTCAGACTTGCAGAATGCCTTCCAAATAGTGGTTTGTGGTCAATCCAAAGTGGAGCAGAGTTCTTTGTGATCTTTTCTTGCTGCTTTTGTTATCCTGCTTTAGTTAAACTGCTGATTACTTCTGCAGAAAAATTACTCATGGCTGCAAAAATTGCTCTGCCTAAACCCCCTGTCTCTGACTTCCACTATGGGCACAACTTAATTTATACAGAGATGATCAAATAGTGATATACTGTAGTTCATAAACTGGTATAGTCCACACTTTGTGCCAGGGACTCCCACCACCGTTCCACATTTGACTTGTCAAACCCAGGTCAAATCACACTTTCCCCACTCTTGGGTACAAGAAACAGGCTCCTTTGTACTCCTCCTCCTGTATGCTCCTAGGTATCCAGGACTACTTCACAAATTTGGGTGTATGGCCCTTTAAAGCCGTGGTCCCACCACTGCGTGTAAACTCATGCAACACCAAGTATCCTCATAGTGCTGTAATAGCAAATATTCATTTAAAATATTATGCACTTACATTATGGTTAAACCAAACATCTTGTAATGACAGTGGGACTTGGATGCACTTGTGCCACTTTCGGTTTCAGCAACGTCACCCGGCTCCACCCGAAGCGTGACATCAGGGGCCCCTCAAATTTGGTTTTAACCCTAATGTAAGTGCATAATATTTTAAATAAACCTTTACTATAACACTATGAGAATACCTTGCATTGCATGAGTTTACACGCAGTGTCGTGGATTTAAAGGGCCATACACCCCAAATCTTAAAGTAGCCCAGGATGCCTAAGAGCATACAGGAGGAGGAGTACAGAGGAGCCTGTTTCTTGAACCCCCTGAGTGGGAAAAGCGTGATTTGACCTGGGTTTGACAGGTAAAATGTGGAGGGGAGCGCAATTTTGAACATTGGTGAGATTCACTGTTATCACTTACCATAGATCAGCACAAAGTGTGGACTATACCAGTTTATGAACTATATATATGTTTTTTTCTCTATATTTTTTCAAAAGCTTTTATATGTGGTTTTAATGTGATTATAAGAATATATATGCACCGTGAAGTACACAAATAAGGACACAAGGAAGGGTTGGAATATTTTTGGTTTATTCATATCACAGGAGGATTTAACAGATACGCACATTTAAGGGGTAGGCGCAGCAACAGTTAATTGTTTATTTGATTGCTACTATTGTGGGAACACAATTTTGCTGCTCGCTGTCACCCATTAGATTTATATTGTATACACAGGTAGCATAGAGAGCGTGGGATAGCACACACACCTGAAAAGGCAGTATATTTCTGCAGCATCGGCCCCATGTATCCAAATTTCTTATTTCCAAGCTCAGGACTACTGTAGTTCTGATTAGAGCTACTGTGGGCCAGCCAGAGTGTATGATAGGTGTTCTACCCAAGAAGTATCCATTGATGAACTGATTGAGTTGTAAGACATATATACACACACATCTCAAGGAAACAGCTGCAAAATGCTCTGGGAAAGGAAAGACAACAATGCGCTTCATATAAGAAGACCATATAACTGTTTTTGGTTTAGCAAATTGAGCTGCATAGTAGAGGTACACTGCAAGCCATAACAGCTAAAGACAGTGGGGGTTACTTATTAAAGGCAAATCCACTTTGCACTACAAGTGCAAACTACAAGTGCAAAGTGCACTTGAAATTGCACTGAAAGTGCACTTGGAAGTTCCAAGGGGGACATGCAAAGATAATAAAAAACAGCATTTTAGCTTGCACATGATTGGATAATAAAATCAGCAGAGCTTCCCCTCATTTCAGATCTACCCCTCAGATGTACAGTGACTGCACTTCCAAGTGCACTTTCAGTGCAATTTCAAGTGCACTTTGCACTTGTAGTTTGCACTTGTAGTGCAAAGTGGATTTGCCTTTCGTAAATAACCTCCAGTGCTTCATTAGCCTTGTTCCACAAAAGAACTCTCTTTTTTTTTTAGAAAAATAGATAAGCAGGATAGTGTTTGTATCTGAATTATATAACTGGAGGATTTAAAGGGGCTCTGACCTGTTTTTGCACAACATCAGATCTCAGTGGCTGAAGTGTGGAACACTGCAACATAAAACTATGCAACTATATAAGGATTGTGAGCTTGCCCGTTAAAGTGTTTTTGTGTTCTATTAGGGAGATTTTGCATCACTTCCTGTCCTTTAGACATAATAGTAACCCAGATAGCAAGGATAACTTGCCACAAATTTGTGGCAGTGTTGACTCATAAGTCTTGTTAACTTGCTGCACATTTTCACTGGCAAGTTGTACACTTGCAGAGCACTTATAGTTCTAGTTGACACATTTGCATTTGTAACAAATTTGTGTGGCAAATCTCTAGCAAGAGCAAAGTTGCAGTAGTGAGTCTACAGCAAAAGCTCTGCAAGTCTATACTATGAAAAGTCAGACACAGTGACCCCCTGTGGTGGGATGACTATTGTACAACATAAATGAACCAGAACTTGCAGCAGACTTGCAGAATGCAAAAAAAAGTTGATCTGGAATCATGCAATATGGACTTGTGCAATTCTGCAACAAACTTGTGAAGCCTGGCAAGTCTAGCAATTGTCATTTTCAAACTTGCAGCACAATTTCTTGCTATCTGGGAATTGAGAGAGTATTTCCGAAGTGTAGGAAATCTCCTTTTACACAATTCCCCTCATCGGGAAGCATGTTATTTGCAGAGCTTGATATCTTTATATCTGACTTAGAAGGGGGGCATGTTGGGCCTCTGCAATGGGACCACTGCTTCTACCCAGAGAGCAAAGGTCCCTGCTGGCAGGGGACTGGCTTTTCTATGGAGGCTGTGAAAGTGCACTTGGAAGTGTAGTCGCTGTAGATCCGAGGGGGACATGCAAGGAAAATAAAAAAACAGCATTTTAGCTTGCACATGATTGGATAATAAAATCAGCAGAGCTTCCCCTCATTTTAAATCTACCCCTCAGATTTACAGCGACTGAACTTCCAAGTGCACTTTCAGTGCAATTTCAAGTGCACTTTGCACTTGTAGTTTGCACTTGTAGTGCAAAGTGGATTTGCTTTTCATAAATAACCCCCAATGTCTTTTTTTAAACAATATAACTATCTGTCTATTGGTTAAGCAGCTCCAGATCACTACATGCTCCAGTACTTTTATGTATAAACAACGTCTGGCTGTTGAAATACAAGCATATGTTGGTTTTAACAGAAGCCGTATTGTTAACCAGTAATGGCCGGTGTTTTTCTAGTTACTGTGTTACAACAAAAGGCTAGTGATAGACATATACAAGATGCTCTATTTCCTCTTAGACAAACCGTTGTTATTTTATGTTAACAGCATCAAGTTGCTCAAAATTGAAGTATATACTGTACTTTTAATATACTGATCTCATACCACAGACATCTCTTCAAGGATAAACAATGATGCTTAGTTATTAGTAGGTTTATTGTATGATAGCCTATGGTGGTTAAATCATGCAATTGCAGGATTTATGTACTTAATTTACTTGATTATTATATCCAAGGGTTTGCAGCACTGTATGCACATCTAACCACATTGTTAACTTTGAAAAGGGTTTGGTGGTGGTCTTTTTATTTAAAGCTTAATTCCAGGAAATTTTTATGTAGTTACGGTACATTGGTCCAGCCGGGATTATTGTAAATATTTATGTGCCATACCTGTTTGGTCCCAGTGGAAGCTGGAAAGTAGTAGTAGGCCACGTATATGGTGATCTCCACTAGCTTCCGGGGCCTGTACTGAGCGGCTTGTCCTGCTGCTTGGCATGGGCAACCTTCAGAGAAAGCTTTGCATATTTTCAATAAATGCAGAGTATTCTCTGACTGGATGAGGCAAAGATTGCTTCATCATAGGCCCGACCCTCAATCTTGCCCTATCACAGAAGTGTTGGTATTCATTCAGTAAATGCACAGTATTCCCTAAATGGTACCTGTGTTGTGCGATCAACCTTCAGTTTTCACATTGCAGCAGTTCAGCTAGTGGAGATCACTGGAGTAGTGATGTCTACTTCAATGATTTCCAGCTTCCATGGGGATCCCACAGGTATGGCACACAATACATACTTCCATAAGTCCAAGCTGGACCCATGTGATGATGTAAAAAAGGCCATACCTAAACTTCGGCTTTAGGCCACATTCTAGCTATTTTTCACGCCCACTTTTACAGTCTTTTTGCATGTTTTTCCAACAAGATTTATAGGGAAACCCATTGATTTTAATGGGCTGCCTTACGCATGACAAATTTGCTCATGGATCATTTTGCTGCTTTCAGGTTTGCGTGTTTTATACCATGCATTTTGCTGGTTTTGATGCACTTCTTGGCAAAACGTGTAATTGCTTTCTGCATTTGGGATGTCATTAACAATTAATGGCACCGCAGGCGCAAAGCATGTTTTTTGCATGTTCCGGGAACTCATGTGGAAACATGGGCTTCTGTGTTCATTCCCAAAAATGTGCAAATGCTAATGGAGCACTAAAGCTGAACTTCAGGTATGATTGGACCAATGTAACGGTATGCATATCTCATATCTCAGTGATCACTGTGTAGCGCTGCCCTCTTGAGGGTCGCAAAATAAATCAATACCCCTCTGGATACCCTGACCCTGAAAGTCCTCTGTCACCTCTGACACCCTGGGTTCAAACATTTTTTTCCTTAGGCAATAATAATAATAATGAGGAAATACACCAGAATGAGTTAAATCAATAATAGTTTACTCAATAGGATAAATGAAGAAGGAACCAAAGAATAAACTTAAGCTCAACCCCAACAAAAGTTATCTTATTTAAGGTATTATTAGTAGCAAAAATTAAAAATATCACCTTTATAGTCAAAATATTAGGCAGTGCACACTACATTTTCTATAACCAGATAAGTGCATATAATGTCTATGTATATGGACTACAGGAGAGCAAAGGAAAGACTTCTTTAAGTGTCAAACCCTTCTCTACTGCTTCCCCATATAAGATCCGGCAAAGTGACAGACAAACAAATATAACTCCAACAAACAGTACCTATGGCACAATTCAACCTGCTCTTTAAAGAGAGTTCTTGGTGAAATGCAGCTTTGATGATTTCAGCAAACAATTCCCTAAAGTGGGGAGGGAAGTAATAGTAGTCCAGTGTTGCTGTGTGAAAATCCAGTTAATCTTCAGCTAGCATTTAAGTACCGAATTGCATGCAAAGAATACTTCTTGTTAAGATAGGGTAGCTATTCCAATAGATTATGTGTAGCAAGCAAACAATATTCCTGTGTAACCAGAATGGTAATTGAATTCACAGTGATCACTGACTTAAAGGTATTAAGGTATGTGGAACTACAAGCAACAACAGATCAATGAATGGCATGGATGTCTGTGTATAGTGCCCATGATATACTGGAGCAAAACTTGGCATTAAAGAAGACAAAGAGTGTAAGGAACAAAGATGTCTATGCACAGTGTCTGTTAAATTGGGCAATCGCCCGCTCACCGCACTGAAACAGGAGATGATGATGACGATGAGGAGGATGATGACTCTGATGAGGATGATGAATAACTCTCAAGTGTATGGCTCAAGGAGCGACCTCCGGCATCCGCCAAACCGCTCCATGGCTCACACCGATCCAATAACTCTGCAGGGTGGATTGGATAGAAACAACCTTCAGGTTGCCGCCGAACAGTGAAGAGGAACTGTAGGCTGCAAAAGCTGCAGCTCCTCAGTAGCAGATTCACGCCGGTCCCAAGAGAGCGAGCCAGGCCTCAACCTTGCTTTTTATAGTCGCTCTCAGCGATCTGCTCTTCTCCATCAGCCTAATGGTAATTGTATTTTCACACAATGCAGCCAGAGGGTGAATCCTTTCCAAATAGACTACATGTCCCAAGATGCCTTGCTCTACCGCTATTTAAAGAGTCACAGGACAGCTAAACTGGAACACTAGGGGGAAACAGCTCCCTGATAATAGCTTCTTCTGATTGCAGGAAAATTTAAGTATCCAGCTCCTGGCTACACAATAGTTTGTGCTGCAGTGATAGCAGTGAACTTCCAGGCTCTGTGCAGAGTAGTTTTCCTTCTGCACACTGACCCTAGAGTGACACTTACTTGCACCGCCGCCATTCACAGAATGGCTTGTAATTTTTTTTCATTAAAACAAGATGCTCTGATTGGATAAGGTACAAAGGTGAGGTAGTGATGTCACGACCCCCACCTTGTCCAATCAGAGAATACTATTACAGTAATGTGTAGCTTCCACAGCAACCATTTAGGAACGAGATATGCCAAGAAATTTGTATTTCTGTCCATCTACTCCTGAGATTTACAAAGCCCAGCCAATCTGGTGACCTGATTTTTCTCTACTGCAGCCACATATTATAACTTGTTCACCTTCTACCCCCCAAGTCACCCCAGTTTGTATTGAACAATAATGAAGCAGTCACAGACTTAGGTGATTTTACTTTCCAGTTGTGCAGCACATATCACAGGAATGTGTTAATAGGTAATAGGAGGCAGGAGACTTTAGCAGGTGCAGGTCACACAGCAATAAAAGTTTTAACTACGTTTTCTATGTTGTTCTGCCAGTTAGTATGGTGGTGGTGGTGGGGTGCACAGAGACAGGATACGTAGCAAGTACAATAATTCTAATGTGCAAATAAAAAAAAAGGAGTTCAATATATGCAGCATCTATACTGAAAAAACAATCCCCAAAGTGATGCTTAAAAATGAATAACACAATTCAGACAGCTCTTACACTGGTACTGCATAAAAGCACTTATATCTGTATCATTGAATGCTTTCCATCAAACATCAAGTATCAAATTTCTCTCCCTCTGCAACCCTGTATCAAATCCTGCATAAAAGGTAACAAATGTAAAAACCGCGGACATGATTAGATTCAGATGGCAAGTTTAGAAGTGAGCAATTCTAAGCATAGGTTCACATCTATGCATTTTCGTGCCTGCAAGTGTTACCATGTTTGCATGGACACAGCAGGCACATTTTTAATGTGTTGGGAAGCCATTAAGAATTAATAGCAGCCCTGCGTGCCTGTTACACAGCGCATTTTGGATGCAGGAACGTGCGCAATTTACATGCGCTCATGCACCTGTATATATGTGAACCTAGCCTCAGAGTCCACACACTGGTGAATCAATTATCTGCTAGATAAATCAACTAAGGGCTAGTTCTCATGGACAGGAGCTTGAGATGCAGTTTTACCACCAACTGACCGCCCACCTAAACAAGGACATGCAGCTGCTCATGACTGTACACATGCTGCTGCAAAAAATAAATCCCCTATTGCATTCAGCGGGCAGTACTTCTGCCCAACACAACCCATCCTCTGAAAAGTGATCCACCAAGGACTGCTTTTCAGAGGAACAGCAAGGGCTGCCACATGATCAGACAAAAACAAAAAGGAAAAGCGACTCCAAGTGCAGGCTGTATTAAAAGTTTATTAGAACGATAGCCAAAAATGTCCACTTATATTTTGTACATGCATAGGCATGCGCACAGGGTGTGCCAGGTGTGCCTGGGCACACCCTAATCACCCCACGTGCATTAGCATTATCCAGGGACAGTACCAGGTGGGTGGTTGGAGGTGCTAGTGGCCAGTGTAAATGCCCCCATTATATTAAAGGCTAGGTTCAACAGTAGGAACACATTACACCCATATTTAGGGCGTAACATAATATGCTCCCAATCAACTGTCTCCCACCACCAGAGCCTCCTTTCTGTGAAAGCAGGTGGCGTTCATGTGTGTTTGAGATTTGGAGTGCACACCCTAATGCAGTAGGTTGCGCACACCTATGTGTACATGAATGGTAAGCTCATCACTATAAAGATCCAGGACGCAGGGGGTTGTATCCACCAAGGAGCCACCAGGGTCTGCTGCCACAGTGGTAGGTGTATGGGGAAACCAGAATCCTCCAAGATGGTGTTGGATCGCAGCGTGATGGACACCGGCAGCAAAAAGCGCCCTGAGGCGATTCAGTTCGCAGATTCTGCGGCTATCTACGCCGGAAGTGGGTACAGATACCTGTAATATACAGGTATCTGTACCCCCCTCCCCCCTGAAAGGTGCCAACTGTGTCACCGGAGGGGGGGAGGAATCTGATGAGTGGAAGTTCCACTTTTGGGTGGAACTCCACTTTAAGCTTGATGAAGAAGCATGCATGCCTATACTTACAACAGTACATGCTCAGAAACGCGTTGCTCTTCAGCTCCCATACAAGATGTGAGTGGCCAATTTTGGCATTCTTGGTTCCATTAAAGTTTTAATACAGTCTGCAGGCGCTTTTCCTTTTTGTCTCATCATGTATACAGAGCCTGCTTCTGCTCATTGGATTAACTAGCCCTGGTGAACGGACTGCTTTGGACTCTTTATAAACAGAGGGGCCCAAAAAAAAATGTGTACACACTTCAACATGAAAAATATATGCATAAAAATTGTATTAGTAGATTATAAACATCAAAGGGTAGCTGTAAGTCATCTCTGAATTATGCAATCACATTAGGTGCTCAAAGAGGTCACCATTAGCATCCAGACACTTTTGATTTCGGCAAACTAGAGCATGAACAACATTGACTAGAGCGTCACAGGAATCGCAGTACTCCATTCTCCGATCAGGGTCATCTTTGTTCATGGCGTGTGGCAGTCTTAGGATGAAAAATTTCCAGTGTGCTTTCTTCATACGCTGTATGCTTGATCGGCTAATTCGTGTCTCATGTGCACATTGTTTCACAGACTTTTCTGATGAGCATGTAAACTGTTGCAACACCATATCCGAGGAAACAGAACTTGTTGCTGTGCGACGCCTCCCAGATCTTTACTTATCATAAATTTGTGCGATTATCAGTCATGTGGGTGGTTCTGTTCCAAACTCACGTCGCCATTGTCGTTGAACTTCACACATATTTTCAGATTTACAAAACCATTTCAGAATGGTCTTGCATTCAAGCCTACCCAAGCCATTTACTTTGACTCTCTCCTGACAGTCACATGATGACTTGGCAATAGTGTAACTACTGACATCTTTATGGAAATCGTAAGGCTATACATTGCTGCCATATCGCAATTTGGGTTTTAAAAAAAGGGAATAGATAACTGTTGAAGTTAGGGTTGCCACCTCATTCCTTTAAACCCGAACACATGAATTACACAGGTTCTGAGACTAGTTTAATGCAGATAAGGCACCGAGAGAGTTTAACCGCTTGCCGACCAGCCGCCGTCATATACGGCTTGCAGGATAGGGATAGCAGGCGCGCGCGTGCTGCACAGAAGGGGTGCCGGTGCTTGTGGCCGACGGTCGCGATGACCGCCGACCACGAGCGATTGCGGGCACGAGAGGCAGAACAGGGACGAGTGTGTGTAAACACACAAATCCCTGTTCTGTTCTGAGAGAGGTGACAGATCATGACTTCCCATTAGCTAGGAATCACGATCCGTCACTTCCTTTAGGTCTGTCCCCTCCCCCTACAGTTAGAAACACAAACAGGAAACATAGTTACCCCCCTTGAAAAAAAATACGTCATGTTTTAAAAAAAAACGTCAAAATGCGCATAAATAATGCCAAAATTAGCAATAAAAAAGGGCCAAACACACATTTAAAGAATGTGCCAAAATGTGTGTAAAAAAAACTGCGAGTTAAAAAAAGCGTCAGTGCTTATTATTTTCATGTAATTACATGTTTTTTTTTTAAACTTTGGTTTCACTTTTTAACCTCTTGCTTACTGGGCACTTAAACCCCCCTCCTGCCCAGACCAATTTTTAGCTTTCAGCGCTGTCACACTTTGACAATTGCGCGGTCATACAACACTGTACTCAAATCTAATTTTTATCATTTTTTTCCACACAAATAGAGCTTTCTTTTGGTGGTATTTAACCACCACTTGGGTTTTTATCTTTTGTTAAACAAACAAAAAAATAGACATTTTTGAAAAAAAAAAACAAATAAAAAAAACATGTTTCATAGTTTGTTATAAAATTTAGCAAAAGGGTAATTTTTCTCCTTCATGGATATTCGCTGATAAGGCTACACTGATGGGCACTGATGGGCTGCACTGATGGGCACAGATAAGGCAACACTGATAGGCACAGATAAGGCAACACTGATAGGCACAGATAAGCGGACACTGATGGGCACTGATAAGACGGCACTGATGGGTGGCAGTGATAGGTGGCACTGATGGTCACTGGTAGGGGGCACTGATGGACACTAGTAGGTGGCACTGGTAGGTGGTATTGATAGGCAGCACTGGTAATGAGGCACTGATTGGTGACATTTATAGGTGGCACTGTGGGCACTGACTGGTGACACTGTGGGCACTGATGGGTGGTACGGTGGGCACTGGTAGGTCGCACTGGTAGGTGGCGCTGGTGGGCACAGAAGCCTCTGCAGAGGAGCTCCACGATCAGGACTGATGTCCCTCTCACAGCCGCCAGTGATCTTTTTTTTTTTTCCCCCTCATGCTACCAAAGTGAGGAGAAAAAATAGCCGATTACCGGCTCTGTTTACATCACATGATCAGCTGTCATTGGCTGACAGCTGATCACATGGTAAGGGGTCGGGATCGGCCCCTTACTCCGATCTGTGATCAGCCGAGTCTCAGACTCGCTGATCACAGTGCGCACCGCGCGCGCCCTGCAGGAGGCGCACAAGCCGCTTGAGCATGGGAGGACGTCTATGAATGCCCTCCCGGCAAACTAGGTCCACGTGTAACCATCTTTAGGATATAGCGCGAACGGGAGGTGATTAAACTTAGCTGCTCTGTAATCACACAGGTGTCTCAGGAGATCACAGGTAGACCTCCCTCTTCTACTTCTTCAGGTGTATTTTATATAGCAAAGTGTGAAGTAGGGGTTGCCACCTTATCCTTTTAAAACTGAACAATAATTACACAGGTTCTGAGGCTGATTAAGGTGGTAAATAAATTCACTTGGTGCCTTATCTGCATTAAATCAGCCTCAGAACTTGTGTAGTTCATATGTGTTCCGGTTTAAAGGGATGAGGTGGCAATCCTAATGTGAAGTAACATTTCCCCCCGAACAGCCCCTGTCAATCCATACATTGTTCCTTCAAGGTGAACTGCCTCAGCCATTCCCTTTGGCTGCTGAACAGAAATGGGCCGTCTGCATTGTTCGGGGTTTGAGAGAATGCGCCAAGTCTTTAGCTTCTCCTGTACACTATGTGAGGTATGAAGCAGTCAAGTCGCAGACTCCAATGTGATGTGCTCCCCACAGGAATGACAAGCTAACAGGCTGATTGCCATTACCAATTACATGCATTATTTGAAAACAATGTTCAGGATTTCTCTTCTGCCAAGGCAGCCAAGATGCTGCCGTAGGAACGAAGAGAGGGAGCAAAAAATGTACATTAAGCTTCAGCCAATGACAAGTTCCTTGCACCTTCATATAGCCCTGAGCAATGCTATAGAAATACTGCACACAGAGGTAAAATGAATAGACGACAGGAAAAGTGAGAGGAGTCAGACAAGCGGCCATGAATCTTACACAGTTAATTCTATACGTGACCTTATGTTCATGTTAATGACTTGTTCACACCATGTCTGCATAGAACAACGCAGGGTCAACGCAAGGCCATATAAAGAACAATTGTTTCCTAGGTACCCTATTCACATCATAGATGGAGCATAGATGCATTTTTACGCACCGCACTGTATGTCACCATTCTACAGCGCCAACTAGCTTCAGTGCATAGAGTTAAATGAAGTGTCATTTTGTCACGCTGCAATAAAATAATGGGGGATTCAAACAGTGCAATGCATTGTAGTGACTTCTAGCACGTGGGCTAATGTGAACTAGCCCTAGAGTTCAACACCTGGGCACAATAACCTTACCAGTAGGTTATTGCCAATGGGGAAAAGTGAGGTGACCACCACTAGCGGCAATTGGTGGGGGCGGCACTGAGGCAGAGGTGCCCTTATCGGACAAGCCATCCTCATTGCAGCTGTATGCACAGGGCAGCATTTACGTGCTGCTTGCTAGGATGCTGGTGGCTGGGCCACAGGGCATCTTTGGTTATCATGTTGCAGTCAAAAACAGCTTTCTCAGGTATCAGTTAACTTAGATACACTCCTGCTCACCAGTTTTAACTCCTTCAGATCCACGCTATACCCGAATGGCGGCTACGTTGCGGATTTGCTTTGCGTGGATCAATAGATGTCCTCCCCTTTGCAAGCTGGCCACTCCCCCCTGAAGGGCGCCCGCGGCGCGCGCTTTGATCCCCCGCGTCAATGAGACTTGGGTGATCACAGATTGGAGTAAGGAATCGATCCCGACCCTTACCACGTGATCAGCTGTCAGCCAATGACAGCTGATCACGTGATGTAAACAGAAGTTGGATAATCTTTTTTTTTTTTCGTCTCAGGATGACAGCGTGAGGAGAAAAAAAAAGCAGATCACTGGCCTCTGTTGACGGAACATCGGTCTCGAGCAGGGAGAGGCGAAGCCGCCTCATATGTGCCCACAAGTACCGCCTGCCAGTGCCACGAATCAGTGCCCACCAATCAGTGTCCACAGTGCCCACCAGTACATCAGTGCCACCTATCAATGCCCACCAGTGCCACCTATCAATGCCCACCAGTGGTGCCAATCAGTGCCTCATCAGTGCTGCCTATCAGTGTCACCTACCAGTGCTGATCAGTGCCCATAACTGCCACCCATCAGTGCCCATCACTGCCACCCATTAGTGCCCATCAGTGCTAGCTATCAGTCCCACCTATCAATGCCCTTCGGTGCCGCCCATCAGTGCCACCCATCCGTGCCACCTCTCAGTGCCCACCAGTGCCACCTCATCGGTGCCCATCAGTGCCACCTTATCAGTGACCATCAGTGCAGCCTATCAGTGCACATCAGTGCAGCCTATTAGTGCCCATCAGTGTAGCCTCATCAGTGTACACCAATAAAGGAAAAACATTACCTGTTTGCAAAATTTATTAACAAAATATAAAACGGTTTTGTATTCTTTTAAAAAAAATTTTGCTCTTTTTTAATTTTTTTTTTAACAAAAAATAAAAAACCCAGAGGTGATCAAATACCACTAAAAGAAAGCTCTATTTGTGGGGAGAAAAATGACAAAAACTGTCATTTGGGTACAGTGTTGTATGACCGCGCAATTGTCATTTAAAGAAAGAGTGACAACGATAAAAGCTGAACATTGGTCTGGGCAGGTGGGGGGTTTAGGTGTCCAGTAAGCAAGTGGTTAAAGCACTAAAATATTTATTTTCCATAAAAGCAACCCCCTGTCATGCAGGCTTTTTCCTAAGTTCTGCAAATCTGCTTGTTTACATGCCAGATGTGTATGATAGAAGTGGAAAAAAAGGAACACAAGGGGGAACCAACTAAGTGCAGCATTAAGATAGAGGTTTATTAAAAAGCCAGTGGGCTGTATCTTAAAGTGGTTGTAAAGGGAGACTGTTTTTTATTTGAATGCATTCTATGCAATACGATAAAAAAACCTTCTTTGTCCAGCAGCCCCCCTCAGCCCCCCTAATACTTACCCCATTTCAATCCAGAGATGTTGCACAAGAGACTCGGCTGTCCAGATTCTCCCTCCTCATTGGCTGAGACAGCAGCGAAGCGCCATTGTCTCCCGCTGTTTGTCAAAGTCAGTGTGCCAATGAGGAGGAGGGGGGGGGGCAGGGAGTGGCTCCATGTCTGAATGGACAGACAGAGCTGCAGCTTGGCTTGGGTGCTCCCATAGCAAGCTGCTTGCTGTGGGGGCATTTAACAGGAAGGAGGGTCCAGGAATGCCGAAGAGGGATTTAAGAAGAGGAGGATCTGGGATGCTGTGTGCAAAACCACTGCAAAGAGCAGGTAAGTATGATATGTTTGTTATTTTTAAAGGAGAAAAAAAACAAGACTTTAATACTGCACTTAGTTGGCGCCCCTGTTATATTCTTTTTATTATATCCACAGAGTTCGCTTTGCTCTATGGGGATACTGCCACTTATGCTGTGATGTTTCTGTCAATCCTACCGCCATTCATGCCTATTGTGTTTGATAGAAGTGAGGCTTGATTCTGATGGATCCGCAATGGAGTGCGTCTTTCTTCAAAGGAGCTGATACATAATGAAGGTATAGTGTAGGTGAACCTCGCTATGGTCATAGGATGCTACCTCTTTGATAGTGAGAAAAAGAGCGCTCAGCAGATGATGAACTCTTGGATGGGTGCTGAGGAGCACCTACTACACATTTATTGATTAAGAACATCATATACAGCCAGTGTGTTTTTGGGGGGAAGGCCTCCCCCTCCCTCAGTACTTCAGCAGTGGATGTTACTGAATCACAATGTTAGGGCTCGATTGTTATCCCATCACAGCACTATGAACTGCCAACTAGGTTAGTACAGCTCCTGATGCATTTCCGGGCTGCTCACGTGCTGCGGGTCTCATGGTCTCCCTTTCCTCCTGGCCATTCACAAAACAAAGATTAATCAACACCAGTGCACTACTCTAAACACTTCACTACTAAAATCATTCAGTGCATAAAAAGGTAATCAAAAAATGCTGTAAAGACACTTGCAATATGTAGTCTTTAGTGCGTGAAAAAAAGAATAGTGATAATTCTAAAAGTTACAAAAAACAAATTAGTTCAAAAAACAGTAGTCCAGATAAAAGCATCAGTGGTTTAGATACAAACACAGCCGTGGGCCTCACCCGCTGGTCCGTGTGCGTGATAACGTCACAGATGACGTCACAGATGTGGCTCCACATCTATGACGTCATCACGCATGGACTAGCGGATGAGGCCCGCAGCTGTGTTTGTATCTAAACCACTGATGTTTTTATCTGCTAAGTGTAAGCACAATGGGCTTTTTTATTAAATCCTTTTACGTGCTGCACCATGAAGTCTCCTCTATTTATTTATACATGAGAGTGGCAGCAAGTCCCGTAAGGTGTAACAACCCACCATCCGGATAATATCACTGCAGGATTTAATTAGTGTGTCTTATCAGGTGTTTGGACATTCTCTTTGGTGCAGTAGATCCCTAACTTGAGATCATATCCATTTGGTAAGAGGCATGTGGGGATGACGGCCTGTTGAACACCCTTTTCTCTTTCACTTTATGTGTGTTGGAAGCTTGGCACTACTTTTTTCACTGGGAACTTGCTGATCGATTTTTGGACGATTTTGTCTTTTGTGAGTGTTTTAGAATAACTATTCTTTTTTTCACGCACTAAAGACTATATATTGGAAGTGTCTTCACAGCATTTTTTGATTACCTTTTTATGCACTGAATGATTTTAGTAATGAAGAGTTTGGAGTAGCGCACTGGTGTTGATTAATCTATATTTATAGTGGTCTGTCGCGTACACACGAGCGGACTTTTCGGCGGACTGAACCCTAAAGGACTTTTCGACGGAGTTCCAACAAAACGGACTTGCCTACACAGGATCACACTAAAGTCCAATCGTTTCGAACGTGATGACATACCACTGGACTAGAATAAGGAAGTTCATAGCCAGTAGCCAATAGCTGCCCTAGCGTCATTTTTGGTCCGTCGGACTAGCATACAGGCGAACGGATTTTTCGATAGGACTCGAGTCCATCGGAAAGATTTGAAACATGTTCTATTTCTAAAGTCCGACAGATTTTTAGACAGAAAAGGTCCAATGAAGCCCACACACGACTAGTCCGTCGGACCTTTGATGCCGAAAAGTCCAATCGTGTGTACGTGGCATTATACTTACCAATTTTGCAGCACTCTTTATATCATTATAATTTTGTGGTCAGCTGTATTATATATATATTTTTATTTTCATTTTCTTTTATGTTAGGATATTTGCGTGGAATTTTTTAGTTGTATTCACAAAAGAAAGCCTGAAGCTTTGAGTTTTGTAAAGTCCAGGAGGGCAGAGACATGACTGTAGCACTGAAGTCTGTCAGACCAGCAACATTATGCCGTACACACGAGCGGACTTTACGGACGGGATTTGGTCGGACAATTCGATGTGTGTGGGCTCCAGCGGACTAGCAATGTGCTAGCTGCTGAAACTTCTTAGGCCTACTGCCTGAGAGGGTGACCATGTGGCTGCACAGAGGAGCCTGGATCTTTGGCCTATCCTGTGAAGCCTCGGGACCAAGAAGCTATGGAGGACCTCCAGATGACTTGAGGGTCAAGAAGAAGCTCAGGAGTGGAGCTTGGACCTCAGTGGAGTATGGCGTTCTTTTCCCTGGATCCTGGCAACTGAATTTTACAGTCAACAGCTACAATTACTCCTGGGTCGATTTCAAGTTTCTCCATCTATGAAGACTGTGAGTACTTAAGTTTTAATTCTATGGAATCTGCTAGTTCATGGGTGCCCAGTGCCCTATCCCTCTTTCCTTGGAGTTTTAGTATGAGCTAATAAACTACATAAGTTCACCTTTTGTAACATGTTACATCTATATTCAGGGTGTAACATGTTACTGTAGCACTGGCCCCCGCACCCCTGATCTACCGTTGCGTCAGCGAGCGGCAATGTTCTCCCCCCCACTCGCTGTCACAATTTTTTTTTAAATACGGCTTGGCCCGCCTGGCCACATCATTCATTCACAGTGTTCTGTTAATGTGACAATTACAAGTGCCAACAGCCTTTGTAGCTGTAGGCTCGTAGTTCTCAATGAACTACCAGGGTGCTGTTCATCGCTCTGATAGTTCATTGATTCTACCTGTAATGCCCCGTACACACGGTCGGATTTTCCGATGGAAAATGTCCGATCGGAGCGTGTTGTCGGAAATTCCGACCGTGTGTGGGCTCCATCGGACATTTTCCATCGGATTTTCCGACACACAAAGTTGGAGAGCAGGAGATAAAATTTTCCGACAACAAAATCCGTTGTCGGAAATTCCGATCATGTGTACACAAATCCGACGGACAAAGTGCCACGCATGCTCAGAATAAATAAAGAGACAAAAGCTATTGGCCACTGCCCCGTTTATAGTCCTGACGTACGTGTTTTACGTCACCGCGTTCAGAACGATCGGATTTTCCGACAGCTTTGTGTGACCGTGTGTATGCAAGACAAGTTTGAGCCAACATCCGTCGGAAAAAATCCATGGATTTTGTTGACTGAATGTCCGAACAAAGTCCGACCGTGTGTACGCCCTATAAGTGTGAAACTGCCTGTCCGTATGAGGTACTGGCAGGCAGCTTACACTGACAGTCTGCAGGAGTCCTGCATGGCACCCGCGATCTGCTGATCATGGGTGCAATGCTTTCCAGACTTCTAAAAGAAAAAGAGTAAATACACAATTTTTTACTTGCAAAAAATGTGCGTTTATATATATATTTTTTTAAGAAGCATTTATCCTTTAAAGTGACTGGCGCCCACTTGTTCACATCCCCTTATTGCCTAAGTAATCAACACCCTAAGGTGAAATGTCAGCCCACCCTATATCTGGGGTTTACCACCCAGCTTCCAGGGATCATGGGGGTGCCACATAAAACAAATGTGTGATGGCTTGATGAAGGGGTCCTACTTACCTTTCCTACCACTGAACACCACTCTGTTGCTGAGAAATGACCTCTGAAGTTCTTTGGGAAAATGACATTTCCAGGAGTGTGAATCTCTTGAGTCCGCGCAGCTCTCCCTGGTGCTTCTAGCTGACCTGCACGTAATTACAGAACATAACAGTGACATGGAGGTCAGCAGGAGGAACCAGTGAGTACTGCAGGAGATCCAGAAGGTCAGCAAGTGTTAAGACTGGAAGTTCTGGTTTCACAGCAGACATTGGAAGACCATTTCTCAGAAACAGAGTTTTGTTTAGTGGTGCAGATGGTAGGAACGACAAATAAAATCATTTTTTATAGGGAGATGCTTTGTTGAGTTGAAAACAGATGAATGGTATTTTGCTAATACTTTTCAGAGGTATATTTGCTAAAGGCAAAGAGAGCAATCTTTGGATTTTTGGAATAGATCCATGACTTTTTTTGTGGGTGGGTGAGGGAGAATCAAGAAAGCTTTATTTTACTTTTGCATAGCTCCCAACTGTCCCTGATTTCGAGGGACTGTCCCTGATTTGGAGCAATGTCCCTCTGTCCCTCATTCCTCCTCATTTGTCCCTCATTTTGGTCTGATCTATATAATTGTATATAAATTGCACTTTTTATCTATCAAAAAGTGTTTTCCAGCACTAAACCTTTCATCTGATTTCTAAATTGTAAATCCCAAAAGCCAATATAAAGGACTAGTAGTGGTAAAAAAAAAAAAGCATTTTTGGTTTTAACCAATCTTGGTTTTTTGTACAATTCTCCTTTAAGGGGGTGTGACAAGGGGTGTGTCCTATGCCTGCATACTTTTGCTGATAGGTGTCCCTCATTCCCATTTCAAAAAGTTGGGAGGTATGCTTTTGGTGTGCCAATTTGCTAACAGCTTAATATTTGTCTTCCTCTGGTTCAAACCTGCAGGAGTAGTGAGAGGTTGAAATTAAAGTGGAACTAAACCTTACTATCCTTTACAGCCAAGGAAGCTGCCATCTTAGCCTCTTTTTGAGCTGCAGTTGTCATGGTGCTACCCATGTGATCAGTTATGACACCAGCCATTTAATATCTTGACAGTTCAGTTGAGAGCACGAGCACCTATGAAAGTTTTCATTGACGGCATGCCTTGAATGTAACAATTTTACATTTTGTAAACTTTTTTCAGTCTTACTGATTATTTACCATAAGTTTGAATTTGTTTGTGATAATACAGTAAACAACTGTGCCTGACAACATAAAATGTCACCGCGTGCATTTTCATGCTTTTTAAAATATCCTTTTTTTTTTTTTTTCTGCACAAGAAAAAGGCAATACAAATTTGATTTCCAGTCTGTTTCATGAAGCGCTGTAATATGCCTGATGTCACGCAGGTCAATAACTTGAAGGAAATGTCTCATGTAAAAATGTAATATACTTCTTTAATTAATGATGTGACCACAATCTATATGAACATTAGCAAGTGTTTTATTGTAAAGCCATTTCATATATTCCGCCACCTCCCTGCTGAAATACCGAAAGAAGCATTTCATCTCAGGAGTTGTCACATATTCTACCAACTGTAAGAATTCTCACAATCTCTACTGAGCCAAACAATTCCATATTATAAGTATGTACTAGAACAGTGTTTCTCAACTCCAGTCCTCAAGGCACCCCAACAGGTCAGGTTTTCAGGATTTCCCTCAGATGATACAGCTGTGGTAATTACTAAGCCAGTGAAGCTGATCAAATCACCTGTGCAAAATAATGGAAAGCCTGAAAACATGACCTGTTGGGCCGCCTTGAGGACTGGAGTTGAGAAACACTGTACTAGAATATTATACTTCCATACTGAGGGGCAGGGGCGTTGCTAGGTCTACAAAAGATCTGGGGCTAGAGCCCATAGCAGCGTAGTAAAGAAAGTCATACGCTTGGGTGGGCATACACAGGTATATACAGTAATATACGTGTGTGTGTGTGTATATATATCACCAGAGAGCCCCCCACTTACATCAGGGTCCCTAGAGAGCCTCCTCCTTACATCAGGGTCCCTAGAGAGCCTCCTCCTTACATCAGAGTCCTCAGAGAGCCTCCCCCTTTCATCAGGGTACCCAGAGGGCCCCCCCACTTATATCAGGGTTTCCAGAGAGCCCCCTTACATTAGGGTCCCCAGAGAGCCTCCCCCTTAAATCTGGGTCCCTAGAGAGCCTCTGCCTTAAAATCAGGGTCCCCAGAGAGCCTCTCCCTTGCATCAGGGTCCCCAGAGAGCCCCCCCACTTACATAATGGTCCCCAGAGAGCCTCTCCTCCCCTTGGGGACCCCTGCAGAGACTCGGGGTCACAGGGCTCTGAGGAAATCCCTGTGACGGATGAAACGCGTCAGCATGATGCCATCACGCTCCATCTAGGGTACACACAGACCCACCCATCAGCCCCGGGTATCCCGTCCGCCTCTGTGTGAAGCCTTGTTGTACGGAACCAGGAAGCGGCTGCTGATCCATGCCGCATTCAGGCGGCACGTCCTTACACGCCTCCGCTCCTTACTATTCCTGCTGGAAACTGAGTACACAGATCCACGAAGCCCTATTCCGTTTGCCTGATCTGGATGCATCGGTTCCGCACCACCTGAGATGGTCTAAGTAGGACTGGAATGATCTGCATGCCTGCCGAACCTCGGTACCCCCGGATTGGTGAGACTGTATCTGTTCATGTTCAATCGTGACTCTTGTCACCATAGCTATACAGATGTCCCCCACCTACTGTTCAGTTTATATGCTGTGACCACTACCGATGCAGGCACATTTATAGCTTCGTATATGCACAGTCTCTACATTACCACTTACCCACATTACTAGCCATTGTACGATACTCAGCTGCAAGTGCCCTTACCAGCTATCCTCACGTAACATACCACAAGGCTCATCCAAGGCCTGTCACTAGCATCCTGCAAGGCGGACACCCCTCAACCATACGGCTGCACACACCTACCTCCCAGCCTTGACCAATAATTCTGTTGAGACACTCATGAGACTTTTCTGTTATGCTATGCTCCATTCATTAATCAAGCTGGGCGTTTATGTGTGTTTAGTGGTGGCCATCTGTGTGTTGTTCTGTTCTTAGACAACGTTGTCTATTTTATTTTCCTAGTGGTGGTTTTTGGTTCACTTGTCATATTTCTTGATTTTGTGTTTGGTGTATATGTGGAATTTTTCAATTTCTATATTAAATTATTCATATTTTTGCTAATTTGCTGGTTCCTTGTTGACAAATTCTTTTTCCCTGGGTGGAACTGGTACCTATCCCGTTC
Organism: Lithobates clamitans; assembly: GCA_037952925.1. Lineage (NCBI taxonomy): Eukaryota > Metazoa > Chordata > Amphibia > Anura > Ranidae > Lithobates > Lithobates clamitans. Next base: position 1,512,548 of record JBBGZY010000725.1, on the reverse strand, counting down.
CTTCCCCCTGGGTTCCCCTTTTTTGTGATATGCCCTCAATTCAGAGGAACACACCCGGCCACTTTAATTAGACCTTTCGGGTGTTTTGCAATTAGCTTCATTTACAAACAGATGTTGCTAGGGTACTTCCCTCATCTGTTATTTTCAATACTGAATTAAGCAAAGTCTTTTGGATCATAGATTCTCCCTCCCCTTTTTTTGTCCAGAGACTCGGGGCTATTGGCCCCAGATTCGGGGCTATAGCCCCAAAAGCCACCCCCTAGTGACGCCCCTGCCGAGGGGTGAGGTTATGGGTTTGCTATGAATCCCAGGGATTTGCAAAGTATGGAAGTTGCAAACTTTTGGCCAAAAAGTTTGAAGTTTCAAAGTCAGAAATAAGGAACAACCTATAAACAGTGTGTAGGGATGTAGTATTTTTGTTAAAATCCTTTTTGTATTTTTTGTGAATTCTGCAGCCAGCAGTGGGTTGTAGTTCAGGCTAACTGTATCTTAATAGGAGTGATTCTCGAAAGAGTGTATTTTTTCCTTTACGTGTTGTTTGAACTTGAGCCTGAGTTCAGGTGCAGCTCTGCATAGAAACCAATCAGCTTCCAGGTTTTATTGTCAAAACTCAACTGAACAAGTTCAAGTTAGAAACTGAATGGCTACCATGCACAGCTGTACCAGATTCTGAGTGCTCCAGTTTTGGTAAATCTCCCCCAGCGTCAGAGCCACCTTAGACCTTGGGGGCCTGGGGCACTTCAAGTTTGGGGGGCCCCTTATGATTTGGTTTACATTTACCTTCTCAATGACAGTTTTATTTTTAAAATGCATGACACAACGTCATTCTCAGGTCACATATGCCCACACACACGCAGTCATAGTGATCTTTGTGTGGTTTGCTTAAGCCGCCAAAATACATTTTTGTAAAATTATACAATATACCAGTCCAGAGTTTTACAGATGATGGCCAGCAAAATATTACTTCCCAATATACATTTAATAAAAGAAAATGATTTATTGTACATTTTATCTTTTTTTTATTATTATATATATTTTTTTATATATCATTTTTTTTTAAATATTGTTTTATATCATTTTTTGTTTAGAGGGGGCCTGGGACAATTGTCCCTCCAGCCTTGCACAGTGTCTCTGCAAAAGCTTAATTTGACCCTTTTATATTAGACTCCAGTGACACTGCCCAGCACTTTTGGCTATGAGGGAAACATGTGACCAGCTTCCATGGAAAACTGGTTAGTTCTAATTAGCGAGAACAAAGCACCATTACATGTCCAAGGGTGTGACATTACTGCTTCCCTTGGATATCAGCACTGTTGTGACGGAGGAGGGAGCACTGAGGGAGCAAAAGGAGTATAATACAATCAGGGAAATTAAGGGGGGGGGGGGGAGTTTTGAAACGCCAATTAAAATTAAATTAATGAAACACAACTTAAAATAGCCTCCAGGTCTCCCTTTTTCTGTGTCCTCAAAAAGCAATGCTCTGGGAGTCCTAGTCACAACAACATGAATTACCTAAGAATATAAAAAATACTAGCTATGGACTCAACCAGACATGGAAAGGGTATGTACAGTATATGTACAAAATTCAATTCAATTAGTACACCACATTTGCTATTAAGTGTTAAGGGATCTGAACTTTAAGACCTTCAGGCAACGAGTAGGTTAACTACTTCCCGCCCAAGGTACGTCATATGACATCCTTGACTTTGCGGGGGTATATCTGAATTACGCCTGCAGCTACAGGCATCATTCAGATATTGGCTTTTTCAGCCGGCGAATCCCTGCACCATAAGAATGACCAGAGAGGCTTTTCCACTGCTTGATCGTTCTTTCGGGCGGCGAGAGGGGGCGCCCCCCCTCCCGCCGGTCTCCGGTGCTTCTACCGACTCACCGCTTCCATCGGTGAGTCAGACACAGGATCCGCTGTCCCCGGATGGTGACCATAGAGATTTCTGGTGGACCACATGGTCGTCGGAGTCTCTATGATCGTTCAGAGGCCGGGCGCGATGTTATGACATCACGCCCGGCCTCTGCATTCAAACGAATGGTGCTGCCTCGGCTGGGAAGCCGAGATCGTTTTATTTTATTTTTTGATTTCAGGCTTCCTAGCCTAGAGGTGAGATGTGGGGTCTTATTGACCCCATATCTCACTGTACATAGGACTGACCATACCATATTCCTATTACAAGGGATGTTTACATTCCTTGTAATAGGAATAAAAGTGATCATTTTTTTTAAAGTGTCAAACTAAAAAAACAAAACTAAAGTTAACAATAATAAAATTTTTTTTTAAAAGTGCCCCTTTCCCCGTGTGCTTGCACGCAGAAGCGAACGCACACGTAAGTCCCACCCACATATGAAAACGGTGTTCAAACCACACATGTGAGATATCGCCGCGAATGTTAGAGCGAGAGCAGTAATTCTATCCCTACACTTCCTCTATAACTCAAAACATGTAACCAGTTAAAAATTTTAAAGCGTTGCCTATGGGGATTTTTAAGTACTGAAGTTTGGCGCCATTCCATGAGCGTGTGCAATTTTGAAGCGTGACATGTTATTTGGTATCTATTTACTCGGCGTAACTTCATCTTTCACATTATGCAAAAAATTGGGCTAACTTTAATGTTTTGTTTTTTTTTTAAAGCATGAAACTGTTTTTTATTCCAAAAAAAGTGTTCGAAAAAAATTGCTGCGCAAATACCGTGCAAGATAAAAAGTTGCAATGATTGCCATTGTATTCTCTATGGTCTTTGCTAAAAAAATATATATATAATGTTTGGGGGTTCTATGTAATTTTCTAGCAAAAAAATTATGAATTTTACATGTAGGAGAGAAATGTCAGAATTGGCCTGGATGGGAAGTGGCTACAGAACCCAGCTTCATCATAAAGCTCATATCTCTTGGCAACTCCAGTAGCAAGGGTGCTCTTGAACAGATTGTCTCTTCTTCCTTTCTAAATGACTGTAGCAAAAGTTGCAACCCTCTCGTAGATGGATTCCCCAATTATTGCTATGTTTCTATATTATAAAGAATCCATCTAAGGAGCATGACACCATCATCTGGCTTTGCAATAGGGGCAGCATCTGGCTGACATAAAAAAATTCTCATCAAAGACTTCATGAGAGATAGAAAGAGTCATGTCCCCATGTCTATATTAGATTCAACATGTCTGCAGCCCTGTAAGACCAAAATACGAGCAGCGGGTGGAGTAGACCTTTAGGCTGGCTATTCACATTTTCGTGGCAGGCAATTTGCTTTGAGTATAATGTTGCATAAAACAGAAATCACATATTTACATAAACTAAGCCTGAACACGAGACAAAAAGTGAAATTGCATTTGCTATATTCGTCATGGCACAGCTTCCCCATAGAGAGAATCTTCTCAGTTTAAATTCATTATCTTTTTTTTTTTGTTAAATCTTTTGATGTCTAATTAATTAATGAATTTTTAATTATTTATTCTATTCTGCTTTTTAGTTAATAATGTTGCGCTTTTATTATTTTATTTTTAGAATTGTAACGTTCAGTGAATTTTCATTCCTAGGTTTCAGAACTTACGAATCAGCCCTTCTACAAAATGCTGCAGTGTTTTGTATTTGATGATGCAATCAAAATAAGTAAATAGGTTGCTCTTGTGTGCATTTATTTTGCGGCCCTGAAGCGAGGTTTCTACAGAAAGAAGAGAGGAATAAAGTTACCTCTAACCCTAGCTAGAGACCAAATGCTACCAAAAATTTCAATATACTACCGTATATACTTGAGTATAAGCCGAGTTTTTCAGCACATTTTTTTCTGCTGAAAGTGCCCCCCTCAACTTATACTCGAGTCACTGTGCCCAGCTTCATACCTGATCAGCCGTGTCATGCTCAGACGGGAGCCGACCAGTGTTCAAAAGCCACGCCTCCTCCTCGTCCTCGTCTGTGATAGGGGAACACTTAATTTCCCAGCAGTGAGTAAGTGTTCAGTGTTCCGCCTATCACGGATGTCCTCTCATCCTCATCCCACGGATGAGGATAAGAGGATGTCCGTGATAGGCGGAACATTGAACACTGACTGCTGGGAATCTAAGTGTTCTGCCTATCACGGAGGACGAGGAGGAGGTGCGGCTTTTGGACACTGGATGGCCGCCGTCTGACTGCATGACACGGCTGATCTGGTAGGCAGATCAGCACACTGAAGCTGCAATGGACACACTTGTATCAGCTTTGTTTTTTTGATCCTGTGTGTCTGCATTGGCTTTACAATCTGATCGTGTCTAAATGTGTATCTTTTTGCTTTTGGTTCTGTTCCTGTTTGTCTGCAGTGTATTGGAACTCTATCTTTTCCTTTATGTGGTTGCCCTGATAAACAAACTGGGATTTGTCCCGCTGTCATGCATGTTCCACCTGTACTTTCCATGGTTCTGATGAAAGCCAGAAGCTTCATGTCCCTGCACCTCACAATGAGGTGGCAACATAGTTTTACCTTTGTCCCTGTACCTGCTCTTCTATTTAGCTTAGATGTATATTTATGTTTACACTAAGGGATACACTGAGGCTGCAATGGACACACTATGGCATACACTGAGGCTGCAATGGACACACTATGGCATACACTGAGGCTGCAATGGACACACTATGGCATACACTGAGGCTGCAATGGACACACTATGGCATACACTGAGGCTGCAATGGACACACTATGGCATACACTGAGGCTGCAATGGACACACTATGGCATACACTGAGGCTGCAATGGACACACTATGGCATACACTGAGGCTGCAATGGACACAGTTAGGCATGCAATGGACACAGTGAGGCTCACCCTCCACTTATACTTGAGTCAATAAGTTTTCCCAGTTTTTTGTGGTAAAAGTAGGTGCCCCGGCTTATATTCAGATCGACTTATACTCGAGTATATACGGTAATACAAAAAAATTCTTTCACATACAAAGTACATCTGTGGATAGGTGTGAAGTGCTGGGCACACGTTTATTTTTGTAGATAATAGAAGATCTTTGGTTGGGTCTAAAACAGACTTGATTTGGCAGCTACCATAAAGCAGGAGTCTTCCAAAACAAGGGGGTCACTTGGCTTGAGTAGTCTATAATAGCCTTTTTCAACCAGGGTGCCCAGACACCCTGGGGCGCCTTGAGGTTTCTTCAGGGGTGCCTTGGCAAATTACCTAAAAAGTGCCACAAATTGTATACAAGCCCGCCTTTTAGTCACACAAAGCCACGGGTTTCCATTGTGCACCATTACATCCTTCTAGCTGCTGGCGTCCTAATGACCAATGGCATCATCAGTTGATAAGGAGGATGTCAGTCGCTTGCATAGCATCCTTGTTTGATCCTTCCCTGCCTCTCACCATCAGCACTTGGGTCACATTATTTGAGAGATGGAGAGTGAGGGAGAAGAGAAACATTGGAATTAGTCAGTACCTGTTTGCAAAAGTGTATTTGATTTGGAAGAATAAATCACCTCTATTGTTGGGTGTCCTACTTGGACTTGTGGATGTTGCTGCATTATTTAAAACTGTTGGAATAGTTTTTACATTTTAGAATGGGGTGCCTCCAGACTGTCTATAAATTTTTAAAGGGTCCCTCGAGACTGAAGGAGGGCCAAACACTTGCGATAGGATTTCAAGTAAGTATTTTATGATCCACAAATGGCAGAAGTATAACCACAAAAAAACCAATACGTTTCAGGAGCCAAAAAGTCCCCCTTTATTTAAGGCTTTCACTTCTAACACAGTATCTACTGTACTCAATCAACCTAGTTATAGCAATCAGAGCAATGTAGATCTCTATTAGACCAGTGTCAGCATTACACAGCCTTGCAGCAGGTACCTAGAGGTGAAAGCAGCCTCCCGAGGCCTGCCATTTTTTGAATGCTGGTCCATTCTGACAGACAAAGCTGTAACACTTTTAGGTAGTTTCAAATGTGCAGCTCCCTCCTGCCTCCCCCCATATATTCCTACTGGTCCATCATTATGGTGGACTACCCCCACCGGTCAATAAAGTACCAGCCAGCTGGCACTCCCTAGCAACTAGAAATTCTCTTGTTAGCACATTTTTTATACATAAGCTCTAATGCTGTTTGAGATAAAGCTTCTTTCCTTTCTGAAGGTCAAAAATTGCTAGATGCATTTGGTTTTCACTCTGATGGTGGGGTTGATTACCAGGGCTAAGGCTGGCCTTAGAGAAGAAAGCTTTTTTCGTTTAACCAGCAGGTTGAGCGAAAAAGAAACTGACCCGGTTCCCCCATCCTCCCTGCTATGCCTTTTTATTCTGACAGTGGTGAAACTTCCCCGCCATCAGAATTCACTGATCAGCACTGAAGTCTATAGCCTGCAGTGCTGATTCAGCGGAAATTTTCCAACAGGGCGTTTGAACAGAAGCTGAACGGCAGTCTTCTCTCTGTTCAACCACAGTGACCATACGTGGATCAAAAATTGTCTGGTCCCTGCTGAAGTTAACACTGCAGCAGCCTCTAAAAAGCAATCCTCTTTTCAGAGGGTTTCTAAGCAGTGGTTTTCAGGCATTCAGGGGGTGATCTTGCTGACTTTTTTAGCTTTTTTTGCCAAATAGAGATTTTGAATGGAACAAATGTGCTGTAGTCAAGGGACAAGCACTTGGATCATGGTTGCAGCAAGGTCCCATTGACTTGAATGGACCAGTTTCATAGGTGGTACCGCCTGTGAACTCGATAAGCTGTCTTAAATTTGCTGACAGTGATATGTGTATGGTGCCCTCTAGCTGTTTGGTTTTAGGTAAGCGGTCAGGGGGTGGGGAACCCATGCAAAAGAGACCTAAAGAAGTAGTGAACATTCACTTCAGAAGAGGGATTTGCACTTAGCTTAGTAAATAAGGTTAAACAAATGAATACTTTCTTTTCAAAGAATACCCAGTCAATTTTTGCTTAAAAGATTGGATGCATGAAGTCAGCACATTTTTAACTCATCCATTAAGCTAACAAACTTTTTACTTAGCTTAGTGAATGAGACTTCAGTCATCCAATCACATGCAAGCAAAAACCAATTAAAGTTGTAGTATACTCATTTTTTGATCTTGTACCTACAGGTAAGCCTAGAATTTCCTGTAGATACAGTGTATACTCATAAATTTGCGGTGTTTAGGAGATATTCACGCTGGATGCAGCCGGTGACGTCACTGGCACAAACGTATTGATGGTCTAGCAAACGCAAAGTGCTGTAGGCGAGGGCTCCCTTTGCTCATGTGTGGGAGTGACTTCATGGCGGTCCCAGCCACTTATACAGCCGGAGCCCGCGAACCCCAAAGAAAGACCGGGGGGAGATGGAAGCCTTGTCAGCAAGGACAGCGCACTGCTGGAGGGCTTCGTTCTAAACTAAGCATTTCATAAAGTGCTGGTATGCGATGCATACTAGCACATTATGTCATTGCTTTATATAGTTACACAGTTAGTCAGGTTGAAAAAAACACATCTAGTTCAACCTATACAAGGGAAAGGGCAAAAAAAAGAAAAAAAAAACATACAAATCTCATATACACAATCCTATACACAATCCTATACCCACAGTTGATCCAGAGGAAGGCAAAAAAACCCCAGCAAGTCTTTGCTCCTGAGAGGCAATCGGATCAATCGGATATTCCCTGGATAATTTTTCTTTTTTGAAAGCCGTAGTTTACTATCACTTTAACCACATGCGGACCGGGCCATAGCCGAAAGACGGCTACAGCGCGGTCAGCTTATTCTGGGTGGGCGTCTATGGACATCCTCAAAGAATTGCGCCCTCGGCGCATCACGGATCACGGTAAATTGCTGTTGATAGCGGCCATTTACCACATGATCGCTCCGTCAAATGGACAGAGCATCACTTGTATACAAACCAGCGTCATGTCATGACGCCAGTTCCTCCCTCCCCTCTCTGTACCGATTGGTACAGTGTGAGAGGAGAGAGGGAGAGATAGTTTGCAGCGCTGTGGGCACTGCAGATCCAGCCCACAGCACTGCAGGGCCAATACTATGGCAATACTCTGCAATACTATGGCAATACTCTGCAATACTCTGCAATACTCTGCAATACATGGCAATACTCTGCAATACTCTTCAATACATGGCAATACTCTGCAATACATGGCAATACTCTGCAATACTCTGCAATACTCTGCAATACATGGCAATACTCTGCAATACTCTTCAATACTCTTCAATACATGGCAATACTCTGCAATACATGGCAATACTCTGCAATACTCTGCAATACTATGGCAATACTATGGCAATACTCTGCAATACTATGGCAATACTCTGCAATACTCTGCAATACTATTGCAATACTCGGCAATACTATGGCAATACTCGGCAATACTATGGCAATACTCGGCAATACTCGGCAATACTCTGCAATACATGGCAATACTATGGCAATACTATGGCAATACGCTGCCAATACGCTGCCAATACTCGCCAATACACTGCCAATACTCGCCAATACTCTGCCAATACTCTGCAATAAATTTGAACAGAAAAAAAGAATTTTTTTTTTTTTACCAAATTTTCAGTCTTTTTTGATTTATAGCGCAAAAAACCCAGCGGTGATTAAATACCACCAAAAGAAAGCTCTATTTGTGTGAAAAAAAGGACAAACATTTCAAATGGGTACAGCGTTGCATGACTGAGTAATTGTCATTCAAAGTATGAGAGCACAGAAAGCTGAAAATTGGTCTGGTAAGGAAGGGGGTTTAAGTGCCCAGTGGTCAAGTGGTTAATAAATAGGTGAATGAAATCGATTTGTTTAGGATTTGTTTTTTGGATGTATTAACCCTAATTTAAGTATCACATTCAAGGAAAATAATACAAAACAAAAGCAAGGAAAATAATAAAAAACTAAATGCCCAATCATGTGCATGGAAATTATCATTTTTAATTTCCCTTATAATAATATATAATATGATTGAGTATTCTTTGCAAAGCAAATTTTCACTTTGTTGAACCTCATTTACTAAAGCAATTCCTTTTGCAAAGTGAAAAATCCACTTACAAAGTGAATGTTCTCTACTCTACTTTCCATTGACAGCAGAAAGCTTCAACCTACACAGATGAGTTCTGATCGGAGTGAAACAATCTGCCTGATAATAGATTCTATTTCAGCTACCGCTTGCGTCATACTGTGCCAGGCCTGGCGCAGACATCTAGGTAGGCTTGAAAGACTGCAATTTCTGTCTCTTCAATCAGCCAATAAAACTTATCACTAGCATTACATTTTCCCATCCGAGGATAAGGCAGTGATTTAAAAGGTTGCTATATAAAAGGTATACTCGGAAGTATATCATCGGAAGCAACTGCAATAATATAAATGCTTATTTGACCATTGAGCCAAAAATATAATTCAAAGTTCCATGTTCCCAGTAGGACAATTTGTGATCAGGCAGCCTGCAACTTTATCTAGGGTAGTGAAAGCAGACACCCCATTAACACCAAGGTGCGGATATAAAAATGACACTCACTAGTTATTTCTCTCTTTATAGTAGGAAGATGGATTGCACTTAGCATTCACTATAATGCTGTCTGGCTGTGTAATCATTTGCTTAAGCTTTGCATGTATGGAAGGTTGCATTAATAATAAAACTTGTGTTCTTTATTTCAATAATTTACCAATCACTTCAACTGTGCATCAAAGGGGAACTCGCTCAGGACAAAATTAAGCAGAAAAAGAACACAACATTAGGTAGCGGGTTTTTTTATTTTTTTATGAGCTCGTGGAAACAAACTGCCTTAGAACGCTGGTAAGCACCATTCACATTTAAACTGTACTCATAAAAAACAGCTCAATGTTGTTTCAGAAGAACAAATACACTTTTTCTGTACAAAACCACTTACTGGTTAGGAGGTCATGATGACACCAAGGGCTTTTGCAGAAGGGCTTTGGTTCTCCAGGTTTGATTTTGCTTTAAAGAGACATTGTCCATCATTCCCCCCCCCCAAAAAAAAACGTAACCACTTGAGCATCAGAAGGTTTAAACCCCTTCATGACCAGGCCATTTTTTGTGATACTTTAACTGACAATTGCACGGTCGTGCAACGTTGTACTCAAATAAGATTTGAGTACAACTAGAGCTTTCTGTTGGTGCGGTTTTTATTTTTTGCGCTATAAACAAAAAAAGACAGACAATTTTGAAAAAAAAAAAAGAAACAATATGTTTTACTTTCTGCTATAAAACATACCCAAAAAATAAAAAAATCGAATTTCTTCGTCAATTTAGGTCAATATGTATTCTGCTACAGAATTTTGGTAAAAAATCATAATAAGCGTAAATTGACTGGTTTGCGCAAAAGCTACATTATCTACAAACTATGGGATCATTTTTTTATTTTTTTTTACTAGTAATGGCGGTGTTCAGCGACTTATAGCGGGACAGTGATATTGCGAGAAAGACAAATCGGACACCTAACTGAAGCTTTTGACACTTTTTGGGGACCAGTGACACTAATACAGTGGTCAGTGCTAAAAAAAATACGCACTGCCACTGTACTAATGACACTGGCTGGGAATGGGTTAACATCAGGGGCATTCAAAGGGTTAACTGTGTACCTAGTTTGTGCTTATTCACTGTGGGGGAGGTACTTTGACTAGGGGAAGGCAATAATCCTTGTTCCTGCTTAGCAGAAATACAGGATCAATGCCTTCCCTACAGGCAGAACGACAATCTGTTTAGTTTACATAGGCAAGTTGTTGTTCTGTGTGTGTCCTGTGTAATCGGCGGGTGATGGCAGCGGGAGCTGGTCACCCGCAGCACGCGCGCGCCCCAGAACCGGAAGTGTCAGATCACATATTAGGTGCGTGTTCTGGCACAGAGCGGGCGCCCTGCCGCAGTATATCTACAGTGGGCGGTCCGCAAGTGGTTAAAGCTAAAACGCCAATCTTATTTTCAGTCTTGCACAATTGTAAAGGCTCCTCACCTGTACAGAAATTGCTTTCCCTGATTTTTGTGTATTTAAAGCTGCAGCCATTGCTTCAGTGCTGCATTCAGCGTTAGTTTAGGAATACATAAGGCAGAGTGTAGGGGTCAGGGGTGTGCAATGCAATATGTTCAAGGATCAGGAGCACTTAGAGACCAGGGTCCTGGAGGATATAAAGCACAGAATGCAGAGGACAGGAGTATGTAATGCATAGTAGGAGTCAGAAGTTCAAAACAAAAATAGCGCAGGAGTGTGAGGTATGCAATGCACAGTGTAGGGGTCAGGAAGGTGCAAAATCCCCCCCCCCCCCTGCACGCAATACTCTCACTTTACCCCTTCAGCCAAAATCCCCACTCCCACCTCTCAAAAAGAAAATTCAGAGCTAATCTGAACACTCACTCTTCCCAACACAAATCCTCTCCCCCAATCCCTCCCAGAACAAATTTTCTCCCAAAATCCCCCCTCCCAGCACAAATCTTCTTCCCCCTTCCCCAGCAAACATCTTCCTAGACTCCCCCAAATCCACCCTCACAGCACGATCCTTCTTCCCCATCTCAGCACACATCCCCACCCCCCCTCAACCCCCCCTCCCATCTCAAGTTATTTTATTCTCCAATTTCCCCTCCAACACAATTCATTCTTCCACCTAATCTCCCCTCACAGAGAAAATCCTTTTCTTCCCCAATCCCCCCACCCCTCAGCACAAATCCTCTTCCACCCCACAAATCCCCCCCTCGGCACAATGCACACATACCAGGACAAATCCCTCCCCTCTCCAAATCCCCCAGCAGAAATCCTCCTTCCCCTAGTCCCCCCTCCCACAACCCAGATAGTAGGCAATTGAGCTGCAAGTTTGAAAATGACTTGCTAAGCTCTTGCTAGACTTGTCAGGATTCATTGCATGACTCCAGATCAACTTTCTTTGCAAACATTCTGCAAGTCTGCTGCAAGTTCTGGTTCATTTATGTTGTGCAATAGTCATCCCACCACAGGGGTCACTGTGGCTGAACTTTCATCTTTGCTCCCTGCTGTAGACTTGCAGAGCTCTTGCTGTAGACTCACCACTGCAACTTTGCCCTTGTTAGAGACTTGCCATGCAAATATTCTACAAATTGGAAAAGTGTCAACTAGAACTTGTGCTTCAAGTGCTCTGCAAGTGTACAACTTGCCAGTGAAAATGTACAGCAAGTTAACAAGACTTACAATTCAAAAATGCCACAAATTTGTTATTGCTATCTGGGAAGTACCCCCCCCCCCCCCACACACACACACACACACATAAATTCTTCTTTCCAACCAATTCTCTCTCCCCCTTCAAGCACAAGCCCCCAAATCCTCATTTCTAGCACAAATCTCTCAAACCCCTCCCAGCACAAATCTGTATCCACCCCCCAAATCTCCCCTCTCAGTACAACGCCCTCATCCCAGTGACCCCCCCTCAATTTTTCCCTTCCAAACCCCCTACCACCACCCCCTAAACACAAATCCTCTCCCCCATCTAATACAGAGTAGTCCCAACCCACCCCCCCATCTAGCACAATTTCTCTCCCCACCCAAAGCACCCCCCAGCACATATCCTCTTACCCCCCTAAATCCCTCCTCCCAGTGTAAATCTTTGTTACCTTCATCTTCCCCCCCCCTCCATTACTGTGCCCCTCCATCCTTCTGCCTCCACCCCATCACTGTGTGCCCCTTGTCACTGTGTTAAAGCATTGTCACATGCCTCATCACTGTGCTCCCCCTGCCACTGTGCCCCCAGTTACTGTGCCCCCAGTTACTGTGCCCCCACTGTAACTGTGCCCCCTTGCAGCCCATTCCCACTGAAAGGGTGACAATAGAAGCCAGATTGCATATCTTCCACAAAATGCTTCATTACAGAAGCTGCACAGGGAAATCGGATTAATAAATTCTCTATGTGCAGTGATGGTTGGAGTCATGTGAACACCACACACTGTCAGTTTCAGACAATACAGATACAGACAATTGCAGACAACACAAAGTCCCTCTTACCTTACAGTGCAGGAGCTGCCTGGAGACAGGGAGTCAAGTTAGGGGGGAAGCTGGGAGGACGATCCGCTCTGTACGGAGGTTGTTTCCTCCTGCTGTGTGCACTTGCAAAGCATATCATCAGTTGCTAGGAAAACAGCGGTTTCAGGGGTTGGGCTTGGCCCCTTAGTTCCAGTGAAGGGAACTCTTAAGGCGTCAGCATACCAAGACATTTTGGACAATTTCATGCTCCCAACTGTGGTAACAGTTTGGGGATGGCTCCTTCCTGTTCCAACATGACTGCGCACCGGTGCACAAAGCAAGGTCCATAAAGACATGGAAGAGCGAGTTTGGGGTGGAGAAACTTGAACTTTATGTGCGTGTAAAAGCAGGTGTCCCAATACTTTTGACAATATAGTGTAACTTCATTCTGAAAAAAAGTGTAGCCCTACCTCGACTCTGCTGCCAGATGCATGTTCATGATCCCAAAGAAAGTCGAGTGTTGTCAGTTTAGATGATCATCATTTATGACGATTTAAAGTGGACCTTTCCAGAGCTCAACGCAAGTAGAGTGAGGTGGATTGATCACCCTTTAATCAAAATGGCCACCATGATAAAAATGGGGAGTAAAAGAAAAAAAAGCTTTAAAAATAAAAAACTGCAATTATCTATAAATATCTGTTTGTAGATTGCCATTATCAAACATTTCTAAATGTGCCTTTGTTGTAATTTTACAATAAGGGTGAAGTTCCTGCTTAGCTACCTCCAGTCCGGCCCAATTCTGACACTCCTCTCCTACTTAAAACATCTTTTTTTTTTTTTTGCTAGAAAAATGCTTAGAACCCCCAAACATTACTGTATACTGTTTAATTTTAAGCAGAGGCTCTAGAGAATAAAATGGTGGGTGTTGCATAATTTTTAGGTCACACGGTTTTTGCGCAGTGGTTTTTCAAATGCAAATTTTTGGGAAAAAATACACTTTAATTAATTTCAATGCACAAAAACACAATATAATACCCAATTTTTGTCAAAGCATAAAAGATGATGGTATGTTGAGTAAATAGATACCAAACATGTCACACTTTAAAATTGTGTCTGCCCGTGGAACTGCGCCAAACTACGGTACCTAAAAATCCCCATAGGTGGCACTTTAAGAGCCTTTACAGGCTGCCAGTTTAAGGTTACCCAGGGGGTCTGAAACTAGGATTATTGCTCTCACTTTGACCCTTGCGGCGATACCTCACATGTGTGGTGTAATTGCTGTTTACATATGCGTTTGCATTAGGGTGAGAGCACAGGCGGACGGGGGCACTTTAAGAAAAAATTCTATTGCATTATTTATTTTATTTGAATTATTTTATTTTTACACTTTTTTTATATCACTTTTATTGCTATCACAAGAAATGTGAATCTCATGTGATGTCAATAAGCAAGAACAGGCTGTCTTTACCCCCATAGGCCCCAGATGTCTCCTCTGCCCTTGGGAGCTTTGGATCGAACTTGATTGGTTCGATCTGAAGCTTTTCTAAGCCGGCAGCATAGGTGTGCGCAGCCTATTGCATTAGGGTGTGCACCCCAAATTGTTTAAAACATGGACGGTGTCAGTAGAGCATTGGACTTGTCAGTAGGGCAGTGGATGGTGTCAGTAGTTTTTTTATTTTTATTATTTTACTTTTTTATTAATTAAAAAAAAAAAAAATTGGAGCCCCACTGGGTGAAATATCAGCAGGGAGAATCTGCACCACACAGGGTGATTAGGGTGTGCCCAGGCACACCCGGCACACCCCCTGCACACGCCTATGGCCGGCAGTGGTCAGTAAACAGACAGGAAACATCACACAGTGGGAGGAATGACATCCATTCCTTTTACTGTGCCTCAGGAACCGGATGTCGCCAGATGCATCCTTACCGGGCCCTCTGACCTCATGGGAGAGCCCGGTAAAAGTGAAGGCTTTTACCAGGAAGGGGGGGGGGGGGTGCTGGTACAAAGTATGTCGATAGGAAGTGAGAGCAGAACGATAGAGAGATGAGCTCATTACTGTGCTGCTTCTCTTTTCACTGTCCAGTCAATGACTGGGACAGGTGCAGCACCACCTTGACCCAGAGAGGTCGATTTAATGATGCTGGCCATTAAACTGATCACCTCAATTGGCAGAACTAAATTCTATGGGAGAAATCTCTGGGTTGGATGTGAATATTATAGCAAAAACTAGTTTTGTTAGTTTATCTTTTATTTGGCTATTCATTTTTATCTTGTTATTTTTGGTTCTGCTTGAATACTTTCTGAGTCATTGATCTGAAAAAAGCACACAGATTAGAAAGTTATAGTGAAGTCAGACTCCCCAATCTGCATTTGTTTTCCAGGTCAGTGCCTCAAAAAGCACTGAAGCTTCTATCTAGAACAACCTGTAAGCCAGGCAACTGGCGTTTTCAGATGACAGCCTCTATATTCCTGTACTATACAAGTCATAAAACAACTTCTAGACCAATACAAGATCATTTTTGGTATTTTTTTTAAGTACTGTACTTAATGAAGTCAGTAAACTATTAACCTCCCTTGCGGTATGATTCTTTCGGATTTTAGGTGCTGAAAGCGGTACAATTATTTTGCATGGAAATTTGGCGTTTTATATTGTAGGTCTGTAATTCTTAACAATAACACACTTAAATCTGTCCAAACAAGAGTCTAGTAGATATCCCGGGTATGATAAAGTTTGAAACACAAAAACATAAATTATAATATAATAAATAAAAATAAATAATAAAAAAAAATAATAATAAAATAAATTTCCCCACGATTCACTATCGCTCAATTCTGTGTTCTAATTTACTATCGCTGTTTTCTAGCTGGTCTAAAGCCACTTTTGACGTAAAGGGACACTTTTTGGTTGCTATGAACAATCTCCAGTTTCCAGGCAGAAAGAACAGTGTATATTACATAAAACTGCATGCAGGGCATGGGCCAAAGCACTGGGGACAAAAGGGATGTGAAATCATTTCATACAGTAATGTAATCTGTAAGATTACAGTACTGTATGTTATGATTTTTACAATTTTTTGAATTTGCCGCCAGGCTCCGCCCCCGTGTGTCGCGACGCTCGCAGGGAACGGACCCTGGCAAGGAGAGGCTTCGGAGGAGGACAGAGCCCACGGACACTGCGGGGGACATCGCAGGATCCCGGGGACAAGGTAAGTAAAGCCACACCAGGATCCTGCAATGTAATCCCGAGTGTGGCTCGGGGTTACCGCTAATGGGACTGAAATTTTAACCCCAAGCCACACTCGGGAAAACCGCCAGGGAGGTTAAAAATCTTTGCCTTTATTATCTCTCAAATATATACTGTATATAAAACAATAAAAAAAGGAAACACACAATATTCATGCTGCTCCAATACATATTGGTATTTTGCATAGATCTGATCTGCACATCACTTGTCCTCTTGTATGCAATCCCTAACTTTCAACTTCAGTTTGCCTACACAGCATCATAATATAAACTATGTCAAATAGATAAAAACAGAGGGCGCACTGGCCTAGTGCATTATCCAACAACAAGTTTATTAAAAAGAAGATACAAAATAAAAATACTCACAAGTGTAGGTAGTAAAAACGCTCATAAAGCCACTACAGGTGGTTGCAATCTCTCAGCTTGCCAAAGCCTCTAGTTTGAGGAGGACCTCACCAGGGTCCCTGCTGCAAATCTTGAATACGTTTTTTGGTGGATAATGCATTAGGCCAGTGCGCCCTTTGTTTTTATCTATTTCCACAGTGTTCTGAGGACAACCTTAGTCCTAGAGGGCAGCGAGGCTTGATAGTAATATCCACTTCTGACTACAGAGTTCTTTTCTGGTTTGGGCTATCACCAATGCGCAGGAGAATTTTGTTGCTTATATACTATGTCAACCCTTATCATCTTAGTTGGTTGGGAAATTTCTCGACATGTTTTCCATCCAGGCCAAAGACTTTAGAGTACATGCCTTGGCCAGCAAAGATGGTATTACAACCATCATAAACAACTAATAAAACCATACCTCTATTCACCAGGAAGTAGGCCACCAGGAGGAAGAAAACCCCAAGTGGACAGGCATGGGTGTATTAGCCCCTGGATGTTGTTCTGTTGTACGCGTCACTGTAGTTATATATGAGAATCGCATATATCTCACTCATTTAAAGTGGTTCTAAAGCTTCAAAGTTTTTTTACCTTATTGCATTCTATGCATTAAGGTAAAAACCCTTCTGTGTCACAGACTTTCCCCCTCGCCCCCCTTTTACTTACCTGAACCCCATTGTGATCCAGCGTTGTGCATAATAGCTGCAACTCTCTTGGCTTTGTCCCTCCTCCCTGTGCAGAATGATAGCTGTGGGAGCCATTGGCTCCTGCTACTGTCAATCAACTCCAGTGACAAGGGATCGGGGCGGGGCTGAGTCTCACTTTCTGTGTCAAGGGATGCAGATCCCTGGCTCGAGAGCGAGCCCACACAAGAGCCACCATGGGAATCGTTTTCCTATTGGGGGCACCAGCAACAGAGGAGGAGCAAGGAGCACCGGCAGGGGACCGGAGAAGAGGAGGATCGGGGCCAGTAAGTATAGACATGTTTGTTATTTTTTTTAAAAATCCTTTACAATCACTTTAAATCCTGGGATAGTGATATAGGAGATGGTTTTTCCCCACAAGATAGTCTTAAAATTGTCCTCATTCTTCCTCAAGGGCCTATTGGTCATTGATCAAATGCCCTGGATTTATACTGTATGTTACAAGAATATACACTAGGCAAGCCTTTCTCAACAAGGGTTCCTCCAGAGGTTGCTAGGGGTTCTTTGAGAAATTAGCACTTAAAATAGAGTCCCACCCAAAAATGGAACTTCCGCTTTAAAAAAGGTGACCCCCTGACATGCCACATTTGGCATGTCATTTTTTTGGGGAGGGAGCGGATACCCTCTTTTTAGAGGGTCCCAGCTCCCACTTCCTCCAGGCACACCGTGGCACCGGAAGGGAGATCACCTCTCCCCCCTCCCTCTCTCGCCAATCATCTGGGACACGTCACAAGTCCCAGATGATTGCCCGGCCAGCCACGGCATGCGGCTCACACATGCGCAGTGGGTGCCCGGCTGTGAAGGCACAGCAGGGCGCCCACAGTTACAATAACGGCGCCGCGGAGAAGAGGGGGAGACGATCGGGTCTTCGTTCCCCCGCATCGCTGGATCCCTGGATAGGTAAGTGTCCGATTATTAAAAGTCAGCAGCTGCAGTATTTGTAGCTGCTGACTTTTAATTTTTTTTTTTTAAGCAGAACTCCGCAGATGAGTAACCACTGACACTATTGATCTTTTTAGCTATCCCTAAGTGGGACATTCTTTCAAATGACCACAAGTGTACAGAACATTTTTCCCTCTTAACTTCATGCTAATGTACTAGGAGATCTAGACATAGGATTTATTAGCAGGTTTTCCTGAAACTCTCAATTTATTTCAAGGGTTCCTCAATGTTAAAAAGGCTGCCCTAGGCATTGCCACCAAAGACAGAAAGTAGCTAGTACATATTTGATAGTTTATAATGTATGTTGTTTTCTACCTTTGTATCCCATTTGTACATCAAGTGTTTATTATTTCAAATCAATTATTGCATTGTTAAAAAAAATATATTGCATTGACAAATCTTTACTTTCACACATTTGTACTATTGCATATTTACAGTTGCTTGGATCATGTACATTATTGAATAAATAAAATGTAGTGAATATTTATGTATGCATAAATTCATTTTATATGCATTCTCTTTTGCACAGTAAACAATAAAGGCAAGCTTTTGTTGTCGGCTATGAAGGTAATGATTCCTATACAATAACAAATATATTTTTTACTCTAAAAGGGTTACATTCCGAGCAAAACAATAACACATCTAGTCAAGAAAGGAAGGGTTTCTTATACTTGGTCGCATCTACAGAGTTCTATAGTATTCTGACCATGACATAATGCTTTTTTATTCCCATTATCCACAATGGCAACACGATTTCTCCGTATTTTCTAATATATCCTACCCTATTTTGTAACATCCAAAATGGAATTTTTTGACAGTCAATTAATAACAATATTATTTAGCTACATACTAATATATAATAGTGGAAAATAATTTCTCTCGGGAATGGAATGGGAGGAGGAGTGACAGAAAACAATAAGACAAGCCAAGATTCTGGGAAACCGGAGTTTGAAAATACTAAAGACTAATGCCCCGCACACACGGTCGGATTTTCAGACGGAAAATGTTCGATAGGAGCCTGCTGTCGGAAATTCCGACCGTGTGTAGGCTCCATCGGACATTTTCCATCGGAATTTCCGTCAGACAAAATTTGAGATCAAATTTTCCGACAACAAAATCCGTTGTCGTAAATTCCGATCATGTGTACACAATTCTGACGCACAAAATTCCACGCTTGCTCGGAATCAAGCAGAAGAGTCGCACTGGCTATTGAACTTCATTTTTCTCGGTTCGCCGTACGTGTTGTACGTCACCGCGTTCTTGACGTTCAGAATTTCCGACAAGATTTGAGTGACTGTGTGTATGCAAGACAAGTTTGAGCCGACATCAGTCAGAAAAAATCCATTGATTTTGTTGTCGGAATGTCTGATCGTGTGTATGCGGCATAAGGGGTCTAATGCTTCGTACACATGATCGGACTGTTGGCCAACAAAACTGTGGAATTTTGTCCGAAGGGCGTTGGCCCAAACTTGTCTTGCATACACACAGCCACACAATTGTTGGCCAATAATTACGAACGTAGTAATTACTACGTTGTTTTTCAGCTCTTTAGCACCACCCTTTCGGCTCCTTCTGCTAATTTCGTGTTAGTAGAAGTTTGGTGAGTGTTGATTCGTGCTTTTCTTTTCACGCTTTTCAGTTTCTGAGCGACCGTTCGCCAACCAGCCATGTTGCGGAATCGGAGGAGATAATGTGTTATTTATTATTGGCCTTGGAGTTATTGCTCTGACGTTATTTTTTTGGTTGAATAATGATTTGATTTGGTATATTTTCTATATTTTTGGTTGCATAGAATGCACTTTTTGGTTCTATAGCATGTCTAATTTTATTTGTTTTCTTTTTTTAATGCACAATAAAAAAAAAATGTGTAGAATAATACTTGGCTATGTGTTTTACTTCAAATGTAAGTTTGGGAGTAGGCAGTTACATTTAAAAAAATATCATGTAAAATTGACAAGGGACACCAACATAGTTGTATCTTTGATCTTAAAAACTACGGCATAATCACCAGCAAAGCAGCTTCATTATTACCCCATTAAAGAAGAAGAAAATTGTGCGCTGCATTTTGAGATTTCATAATTTGCCACATCACGAATGTTAACTCTCCATTATGAACGCTAGTTTACAAGACCGACCGCTTCTGGCTTGTCCTTGCTTCTGAGCATGCGTGTTTGTACTTTGGACTTTTGTCCGACAGACTTGTGTACACACGCTCGGAAAATCCGACAACACACATTTGTCCGCGGAAAATTTGAAAACCTGCTATCCAACATTTGTTGGCGGAAAGTCCGACAACAATTGTCCAATGAAGCATACACACGGTCGGATTTACCACCAACAGCCTGTCATCGAGCATTTCCCGTCGGCATGTCCGATCGTGTGTACGGGCCTTTATAATCCATGTTTTCAACCAAGATTGGCACCTTTTTTTTACCTAAGATTTAAATAGAAAAATAGAGTAAATCTTGTGAGAAATTTGTTCGAATTTGAGATGAATACAATAAATAGACCCCCAAGTCACAAGCACTTTTCCTCCAATGTCCAAAACTTCACCATATGGG
This sequence comes from Lithobates clamitans, assembly GCA_037952925.1. Lineage (NCBI taxonomy): Eukaryota > Metazoa > Chordata > Amphibia > Anura > Ranidae > Lithobates > Lithobates clamitans. Next base: position 1,491,820 of record JBBGZY010000725.1, on the reverse strand, counting down.
TACCATATTACCTGGAGAAGTCCAGTCCAAGATATTAAGCAGCACATCGTGTTCAGATAATCAGACAGGACACTTTAAAACTTGCCAACTGAAAGCAAGGACATTTCGAAGCCTCTAAGGACCTCTTCCCCAGCATGCAATGACCATGGTAGCCCTTTGTGGCTTTGAAACGCATCTGCTTTCTGTTGGTGACTTCAAAGTCTCCTGTTTGTTTATCTGAACATGGTGCTGGTGATATCCTGAACTGGACTTATGCTTTGGTAGCATCAACCCCCATTTCACCACCTCACCCTATGACTGGTCTAATTGTTATATGGAGTTTGCTGGAGTCTTTGTATTTATATAACCAGGAGAGTCACATCCCCTGATAGATTTATTTAAAATGTTTGCGATTTATTTGATGTGGTTCAGTAGTTCCAGTGCTGCAGACTTTTTGGGACATCAGATTTTTAGACACAGGGAATTTGGTATATTGTCAAATGATACTAAGAATTTTCACGATAACTACATTTAGGGCTCGGCCGTGATGCTTCACAGCCATGGCAAATTTGACCCGAAATGAATCGCTCAGCGGGGAGCAAGCCCACCGAACGCTACACATGCAAGTCAATGGTAATGCGCCGTAAACACAATGCATGAGATTGCGGCGCAATTGTTGGCAAAAATGGGGTTGAAACAATCGGTGCTTTCTCACCACCTGTCAGTACCCTCTGGAGCGCAATCCTAATGTGTGTGAGGCTTCAGAGGCAAGGGAGATTAGACACATTATTATTATATTTTATTATGAAAGAGATATTTGGTTTCATTTTAATTAGGTTAAAGTGGAAGTATACTCACCTCCACTCCAGTGATGTGACATCTGTAAGTTCCCTTGCTGGTACCAACATCTTCTTGTTGGCTTCTGCAGAGTTTGGGATCTTCAATTATGATCATTAGCCAGCATGGGATGATGTAACTCCTGTGCATGTAAGTTCATTCATCCTGTCACCTGACCATAGGCGTGCGTACAGGGTTTGCCGGGTGTGCCCAGGCACACTCTAATCACCCCATGCGCATTAGTGTATCGCTCTGTGTAGCAGCAGGAACATGGTAAAGATCTCCCTCTTACCTGCTCTGCCATAAGAAAAGTGTTTATGCTCTTCTCTTTCACTGTGCCAGTAGGGAGATCAATGTGCCGGGGTCATATATATGTAGAAACATACACATGCATGTGTGTTTGAGCTTAAGGGTGCACACCCTAATGCAATAGGCTGCGCACGCCTATGCACCTGACAGATACTGGGATTGTACACAAAGCAAAAGAAGATTTTGAACAGGAAAGTAAGAAGCCTTTTTTTGCAGAGGAGACCTTCCTAATTGCAATTTCTTTCAAACTGAGTGGGTGCTCAGTCCTGTGTAAGCTCCAAGTTGTGACTTGGAGCTTACACAGAGCCATTTGTCTTCACTTGCAGCTGGTAAGAGGAATTATTATTATTATTAAACATGATTTATATAGCGCCAACAGTTTACGCAGAACTTTACAACATGAGGGCAGACAGTACACTTACAATACAAATCAATACAGGAGGAATTAGTGGGCCCTGCTAGTTAGAGCTTACAATCCAGAAGGGAATGAAGGATAGTTGTAAGCAGCCTGTGGGGCCAATCATTAACGTGTACCCGTTGGTGCATAGGAAAAAAATCACAGGTTTACTTTAAAATGGAACTAAAGCTTTTTTTTTTAAAAATGAAAGCAGGCAGGCTGTGTATTGCAGAAGAGACACACAATTAAATAAAATAAAGGCTACTTGCTTGCTTGCAGTCTTAGAATGTATACATTCTGGCACTGTACCTATGTGTTGGGCAGGGGCGTTGCTAGGTCTGCAAAGGATCTGGGGCTAGAGCCCATAGCAGCGGTCACCAACCTTTTTGCATGCCCGTGGGGGGGGGGGGAGAGGTGGTAAGCAATTTTTCACGGGCGATGGCTGGTGTTGGCGCTTCAATCATCATGGCACCATGGTTGATATGGTGTCAGGGTGATTGAAGTGCATTATTTCTATTGTTACATTCTAATATATAATAAAGTGGTTCAACTCGCCATACTACAGAATCAGTGGGAGCCCTGGGCGTGTCACTTGCCACATCTCCTGCCACCAGATGCAGCATGTTACTTGCCACCGTCACCTGCCACCAGATGTGGTTGTCACTTGCCACTTTCACCTGGCAGCAGATGTTGCCACAGGCAGTGAGATATGGTGTCATCTCTCTGCCGCTCGCCGCACCTCGCTTCCAGATTGAAGAGGCCAGGCTGTGAAGAGCGCTGATGTGGAGCGGGCGGAGAGAGAGATGTCAGCTCTGCTCGTCCGCCCGTTTCTCTCCTCTCCTCCGCCTCTCTCATGCAGCCAGCCCGCCCGCCAACAGCAGCCGCAACCCGTGGTTAGGCAGGGACCCTGCGGCAAGAGATTTGGGACCATGGGCCCCAGATTCGGGTCTATAGCCCCAATAGCCACCCCCTAGCAACGCCCCTGGTGTTGGGGTAATTGAACTCCTGCACATGTGCAAAAGTTATTTAGTCTCGCACTCGCCAATTAAGATAGCACCGGAAAAAAGCTGGTGAGAAGATGTCAGAAAAGGACCTCATGGGCGTTGGACCATTAAAGCAAGATAAGTATCTCGGACTTTGGTTCCACTTTAGGTTTACAGGTTAGTTTAACGTTACCTTAAAGTGTAACTGCTCTTTTAGTGCAGTTGCGCTTATTTTTTCCAACTCCCCAGCCCCTCTGCATATCTTAAACTCTCTGATCCTTGATCCACCAATATCTTGCTGGGAAGCCTCTTGTCAGGATCTTGTTCGTCTCAACAAGTCCATGCAGGCATGTTGCAATTTCCATTTAATTCTATGTATTCCAAGGGAACAAGATTTAGACACATTGTGCTGCACTGAGAAGGCAGGTAAAAAAAATAAACACATAGATACAAATTTAGAAAATAAAAATGTATAATTTATATTTATAACTGAAATTGGTCCAAAATGACATGCAGTATATTAAGATGGTCTCTGATATGCTTGGGTACAGCAAAAAATAGATGTATGTAACAACTCTGAAGGAATATTCTTTCCTTTTTAATATAACACTAAAAAAACTACCAGGTTTAGTATTTAGTTGTTGCAACTATAGAAATGTAGATGATCTGTACACGTTATGCTTTCAAAAGATTTGATCACGGGCGCATGCGCGGCGCGATGCGGAACAGACGTGGGTGATCACAGCTCCGTCGGTCCTGGTTATCACAGGCCTAAAATACCAGGGCTACATCGCTCATACCCAGGCGAAAGTGACACCATCTGCTAGAGTACACAGCGGTCCATGCCTGGAAGAGAATCGGGACATTTTAAACGCTCCAAACACCACTTAACTAACTTTCTGCTGGACGCTGCAGACAGAAAGCACAGGAGAATGTCCCAAGATGGCGCCGGCGCCAGCTCACAGGCGGCCTCAAGGAAATCTGCATCCATCCCATCCAGTCTCTCATCTAACGCTGGGATCAGTGAGTACACATCTCCCCTCTCCAAAGCTGACTTAGATGCTAGTTTGACTACCATTTTTGAGAAGTTAGTGGACAAGATTGAAAGTGAGGTCCATAAATCCACTACAGCCCTGTCACAAGAGATTGCTAGTATTGGCACTCGCACTGATATACTAGAAACAAAACATGATGAACTGTCACTTGCCCATAATGATCTAAGGAAGGATTATGAAACATTAGCGGACAGCTTTGCATTTATGCAAGCCGGTGTTGAGGATCTTGATAACCAAAATAGGCGCCATAACATCAGATTACGCGGCGTTCCAGAATCGGTCACAGACCTTATGCCTACAGTTTCTAAAATATTTCATAACCTTCTACCAGATAAACCTTTATCAGCATTTGTCTGTGATAGGATCCACAGGGCACTACGCCCCAAACCCACCCCTGACAAGCCACCCAGAGATGTTATCATGTGCTTCCTGGTTAAAGAGGACATCATACGTGCTGCAAGAAACTCTCCTGACATTTCTCTTGATGGTAAAAAGCTGCAGATATACCCAGATATCTCCCCTGCTACACTAGATAGAAGACGCAGGATGAAAGATGTCACTAGCATCTTACAAGCAGCAAGAATAAAATATAGATGAGGCTTTCCATTCAAGCTCACTATCCCATACAACGGATCCACATACACAGTCTACAATATTATTGAAGGCAAAGAACTGCTTGTAAAGTTGGGCCTTCTGGACCCAGAACCACCCAACAGATTCCCATCATCTCCTAGACCTTCCCCAATCTGGTCCACTCCTTCCTCCAGACGAATCGCAAACAACCAAAGAAGATGGCGTCAACCATTTCAAGAGGACCCCTCATGACCACATACAACACATTTTCATCGTTCTGTTGTATAGGAAATTTTTTTTTTTCCTCTCGTAATGTAGACAGGGGGAAGTGACTTATTTTTTCTTTATTTCTTTTTTCCATTTTGAGGATGGATTTTCATGCTCACACGACATGATCCTATTGACTGCCACCAAGTTTGTCCTTGTCCAATTGGCATCTTGAATTGCTTTTCCTCTTGAATCAGAATCCCAAGACCCGTCCTCTTCCCTCAGGAAATTTTTTATTTTTTTTTTCCTCCCGGACGAAGTCGAGAAGTCCCCAGCAACACATATCCCCCTCAGAATTTGGGATAGAGGAAAGAAGAGGAAAAGGGAAGAAGATAGAGGGATTTTCTTTATTTTTTCATTTTGTTTGTCTAAACAGACTTTCACTTTAAACCTCCTCCCTCGTTTAGAATTATAAGTTATTTGATATTTCCCCCCCCCCCCCATTCTTTGCAATTTTCATTTCCCCCCCTGGTTTATATGGTTTTGTATTTAAAACTTTAAATTATCTCAGTATTAAGGCCTGTGACATCCGCCGCCGCTGGATTATCCCCCATCCTGCTTGGGTTATCAGTTGCGATGCCACTGATTTTTGTTGTCGCGCCTGGTGGCACTCGCAGGACTAGGACTGTATTGTCCTCTTGAAGTTAATTCATTTATTAGTGACAGGATGTTTCTTGTCCCTTTGTTACAATTTTATATTTTGTTTTTTCACAATTTTATTGCCCTTAACCTCCCTGGCGGTATGATTATTTCTGATTTTAGGTGCTGAAAGCGGTACAATTATTTTGCACAGAAATTTGGCGTTTTATATTGTAGGCCTGTAATTCTTAGGAATAGTTCACTTAAATCTGTCCAAACAAGAGTCTAGTAGACATCCCGGGTATGATAAAGTTTGAAAAACTAAATAAAAAATTATAATATAATAAATAACTATAAATAATTATAACAAATAATAATATAATAATAATAAAAATTATATAATAATGTAATCAAATCAAAAACACTGAAATTTGCTCAGTTGCAGAATTTTGGCTTTTATTACTTTTCGTGTTTGATGACGGATCTCCCCACAAATCACTATCGCTCAATTCTGCGAGTGATTCTAATTTATTATCGCTTTTTTCTAGCTGGTCTAAAACCACTTTTGATGTAAAGAGACAGTTTTGGTTGCTATGGGCAATCTCCAGTTTCCTGGCAGAAAGAACAGTTCTATATATATAAAACTGCATGCAGGACACTGGGCAGACCACTAGGGACCAAGGGGGATGTGTAGTTATTTGATACAGTACTGTAATCTGTAAGATTACAGTATGCTGTATCTATACTGTGTGTTTCACTATTTGAATTTACCGCCGAACTCCGTCCCCGTGCGTCGCACCGCTCGCAGGGAACGGAGCTCGGCACTGTGAATCGAGCGAGACACAGCGGCTCGCCGATCACAGCGGGGAGACATCGCAGGATCCAGGGGACAAGGTAAGTATACTCTTCCTGGATCCTGCGATGCAAGCCCGAGTCTGGCTCGGGGATACCGCTTTTGGTATAAAAAATCCAACCCGAGCCAGACTCGGGAATACCGCCAGGGCGGTTAAGGCAAAAAACATAATTTTGTTAAAAAATTGAAGTTTTCATGACATCTTACGACCACAAAGATCTGAATGTTGGTATAATTGCTCTTATTATGGCACATTACTCTCATGGTATGTTTTACTATACATAGTATACCTTGTATACTCACATTACTTTTCTCCCCTCTATTCCAGAAACATTAATATTTCACTTACCAAACACACACCAAAAATATTTTGGTATATAGCACATCTCATGCTCAAGTTGGATTCTATTCATAAGCTTATTACCCCACTCACATATAATGGTCCTTAGAGTAATATCACATAACGTCCAGGGCTTTAACTCACCCCACAAACGTAAAAAAGCCTTCCAACACTATAAAAGATTGGGAGTAGATATTATCCTTATGCAGGAAACCCACTTTTCATCCAATAACCATCCCAATTATTTTGACAAGACATACAATCAATTTTATTATACCACCTTCCACAATAAAACTCGAGGTGTAGCCATATTTATACGCAACACCATTATCATAGACATACAAAACATAAATAAAGATGTTGATAGTAGATATATTATCATCAAAGGTCTTGTTGATAATAAAGCAATAACATTAGCTTCAGTCTATGCTCCAAACGAATCTCAATCTACCTTTTTCACAAATTTCTTTGATAAGCTTGACCAATACAGCTCACCTCATATAATTCTAGGTGGCGATTTTAACCTAACTGCACACCCAACCCTAGACAGAAGTAAAACTTCCCCCTCTTCTAAAGCATTCTCCAAGTCTATAAACCATTATTTAAATAATTTTCAACTTATAGACTCATGGAGATCCCACAATGTAGGGCTTAGGGCCTATACACACTATTCTTACCCCCACAACGTCTATGCTAGACTGGATTATATCTTTTGTACACCCATATTATTGGCTAATTCTTCCAATGCCCTTATCCATCCCTGCCCCTGGTCTGACCATGATATTACCTACTTTGAAACATCTCACATAGATCTCTCTCCTTCCCCCTACAATTGGCGACTAAACTATTCTATTCTAACTGACCCTTTATTAACACAAACTATCTCTTCACACATTGAAAACTATTTCACTGAAAACGCTATTGATGATATCTCCCCCACAACTCTTTGGACAGCTCTCAAAGCAGTTCTACGCGGCCATCTAATCAGCATAGCGGCCAAAAGAAACAGAGAAAAACTCACAAACATAAAAAATCTTACCAGAGATCTAAACCTTCTCTACAATAAGTTACAACAAAACTTCACCCAAGAAATCACAAAACAAATTCAAGATAAACGCAAAGCTCTAGATCAAATATTATCAGCAAACACAGAAAAATCCTTGAGATTCTCAAAAGCTAAATTCTTACTACACAGTAACTCCCCTTCTGCCATGTTCGCCAAAAAACTTAACCATGATCATAAACCCCCGCATACATATAAGCTTAGAGATCATTCTGGAAATATGATCACTCATCCGCAAGGGGTGCTGGAAATCTTTTCCTCTTTCTATAAAGACTTACTTTGTAGCCGACAACCATCTCTTGACCAACATTCTAAATCATGGCTAGACAACATTCAACTACCTACTCTTAATGCTCTTCAAATAGAATCCCTTAACGCACCATGCACAGAAGCAGAAATAATTAAAATTATTAAATCTCTTAAAACATCTACTGCCCCTGGCCCAGATGGCTTTTCATCTTCATACTATAAAAAATATTCCTCCCTCCTAACCCCACATCTATCCAAACTCTTTAACCATATTCTCAACGGTAATCATTTCCCAGATGAAATGCTTCTAGCAAACCTTTCCCTTATCCCCAAACCACTTAAAAAACATTCTCTACCCCAAAACTACCGACCTATATCAGTCCTTAACAATGACCTTAAAATTTTTGGTAGATTACTTTCAGACAGACTAGCAGCAGTCATTACTAATCTAATACATATAGACCAAACCGGTTTTATCCCCGGTCGACAGATAGTCGATAATACTAGACTAGTTACCAATATTATCCAAGATGCCAACCTAACCTCCCACAAATTATGCCTTCTCAGTCTAGATATTCATAAGGCATTTGACAGCGTTAGCTGGTCATATCTAAATTATCTATTACCCAAATATGGAATTTCTGAAAAATTCTTACAAGGTTTTAATGCACTCTACCACAACCCTCAAACTAGAATTAGACTCCCAGGACACAACTCTGATTTTTTCCCCCTCAGTAGAGGCACCAGACAGGGATGCCCCCTTTCACCTCTATTGTTCGCTTTGGCAATTGAACCCTTAGCCCACAAGATTAGGAATAGCATTGATATAAAAGGTTACACTAAGGGTGATAGAGAATTCAAACTCAGCCTATACGCAGATGATGCTCTTCTATTCCTCACAGACCCCCTCACTTCTATTCCATCCCTCCTAAAAGAACTTAAATCTTTCCAATCCATCTCAGGCCTCAAAATCAATTCCAATAAATGTTCTGCCTTACCAATTAATTATTCCCAAAATCTCCAATCCCTATTATTAAAAAATTTCCCATTTGATTGGTGTTCCAACTCATTCAAATACCTAGGTGTCACAATCTCCTCATCTCACAACCTTCTGTATAAGTCTAATTATATCCCATTGTTCTCGCACATCACATCCCTCCTAAAATCATGGTCTTCCTTTCCTATTTCCTTCCTTGGTAGAATATGTGCTATCAAGATGACGATTCTTCCTAAACTTCTGTATTATTTTTGTGCCCTACCTATCAATGTTCCCAAATCTAAACTGACCTTCAAAGAGAAATCAACAAATTCATATGGGCAGATAAAAAACCGAGATGCAGTTATGCATTAATGCATAGACCACATACTATGGGTGGCTTAGGCCTTCCAAATCTGTGGCTTTATTATCTAGCCACAAGACTTACACAACTTACCCAATGGTTCACTCCTTCAATAAACACCCCATGGAAGTTATTTGAATCCATCTCAATCCTCCCATTCCATTTACAGGGAATTCTATGGTCCAACTCTATCTCATATAGCAGACTTATGAAACAAAACATTATAATAGCTCAATTTTATCAGTTATGGACTAAATATAAAGACATTTACAAACTCTCCTCAGACACACCACCTTTAGCCTCCTTTTTAGGTGATCCTAGATTCATATGTGCCTATAATAACAGACAATCTTTCTCTACCTGGATTGACAAAAATTTAATTACACTGAGATCTCTTCAGCAAAAATGGGAATTTATCTCATTCCCCGAACACACACAATCTACCTGCTGATGAATTCCCAAGATACCAGCAAATCAAATCCTTCTATGCTAAATATTTTGCACTAAAAACACACCCTTCATACACAACCTTTGAACATATATGTATTTTATCCTCTAGAGACAGAGGCCTTATCTCCAGATTGTATAATTATATTAATTGTGTTGGAATACCAGATAAATCTACTCAAATGCTCAAATGGGAAGAAGATATGGATGTCTCGATTAATGTTGAGGATTGGCACTCCATGCCAGAAAATTTACGCAAATGTAATAGAGCTATCACCTTTAGAGAAACTCCAATTAAGATTTTTTCTAGATGGTACCTTACCCCTTCAAAACTTCACACTTTCTACCCATCCATCTCCCCCAATTGTTTTAGGGGATGCTCGGATTCCGGTACCTTCTTACACAGTTTTTGGAGCTGCAGCCATATAAACAGTATATGGCACAACGCATCTGATTTAATAGAACAATCCTCAAGACAAAAAATCACCCTTTCCCCTCAGATATGCTTGCTATATGCTAATATACCAGGCATACCTACCCCCTGTCTGAGACTGTTCCACTCCCTGTGCAGTTCCATACACTGGATGACGGCCTATAATTGGAAATCCACTAATTTGTCATGGCAACAAGTAATAAATAGAATGGAACTCCTTAGACTATCTGAGTGGATTTATCACACCCTTAATGATACTATCCATATTCACAAAAAGAAATGGGCCTATTGGAACCCAACCTAACTGTCTTTAACATAATATTATCATCTTCTCTCATTACCTTATGAGAATGCTATGTTATATCTTACTTTTTTTTTTTTCTTTATTTATATATATTAACATTCGTTCATTGTATATAACCACATCTGTTATACGATGTTAAATATCCTCCTTCATTGTATACAACCAATCACTTTAATGCAATATTTTGATGTCATTTTATACCTAATGTCTGTTCATCCACACTTCCAAATAAAACTTTTGTAAACAAAAAAAAAACAAAAGATTTGATCACTACAGTGACTCTTCTGTTGTCATAACATTTGTTCAAGGTGTTGACCATTAACTAACACTAACATGTTTGGTTAGGTACAATCCTTTAAAATAATACATTTCAGTCAGTAATTGGAGAAACTGTCTAGGAGGCATAAAGAATCATAATACATTTGAATCACTTTCAGTATATTGATTGAACAGTAAGGTGCCATTTCTAGCTTGGATCTGATACATCGTGTGATATTTAGCAACTTCAGAAAGTTTTCTAGCTAACAGGCCATTAAATTTATTAGTGTTCACATAAAAGTATAGTTTTATCCATCCCAGTGCTTTTTGCGGCATTGCCCTACAGATGGATTTGTATCTCTGATCTTGATTTTTGCAGTTCTTGTAGACTTGATGGTTTGCTACATTTTATGCGTTTTATCTATGTCGGTAATAAGCTGTGTCTGTTGGTTTATTCTGCCATTCTGTTGGATTTTTAAAATGGGCAATTTATATAAATTCTAAAACGTCTCATTTTATGGTTTTCATTTCTGTATTGATTAACAATGGCTATATCTGTTGTGCACTTAATACAGCAGCACCCAAAGGGATTTCCATGGTAACCGTCAGGTATTGCCTTCAGTACATGTAGATTTTTTAAAGTTGGCCTGTACTAAGGAAGAAATTCCTTTGAAAGCCTGTATCAGATAATTCCTTGGAAGCACAAACTCTCTAATGTGTTTGTTTAAACCAATAGAGATGCATATTTTTTTAAAAGATATTATTTAACCACTTCAATACCAGGCACTTAGACACCTTCCTGCCCAGGCCAATTTTCAGCTTTCAGCGCTGTCGCAATTTGAATGACAATTGCGTGGTCTTACAACACTGTACCCAAACAAATTTTTTTATCATTTTGTTCCCATAAATAGAGCTTTCTTTTGGTGGTATTTGATCACCTCTGTGGTTTTTATTTTTTGTTCAACAAATAAAAAAAGACAGAAAATTTTTTTAACAAAGTTTTTCTTTGTTTCTGTTAAAATTTTTTGTAAATAAGTATGTTTTCTTCTTCAATGACGGGCACTAATATGGCTGCACTGATGGGCACTGATAAGGCGGCACTGATGGGCACCAATGAGGTGGTACTGATGAGGTGGCACTGACGGGCACTGATGATGGGCACTAATAGGTGGCACTGATGGGCACTGATAGGTGGCACTGGTATGCGGCACTGATGGGCACTCATAGTCGGCACTGATGGGCACACGAAGGTGGCATTGATGGGTACTTATGGGTGGCACTGATGAGTACTTATGGGTGGCACTGATAGGTGGCACGGATGGGCACTGATGGGCACTGATAGGTGCGCACTGATGGGCACGGATGGGCACTGAAAGGTGGCACCGATGGACACTGATGGGTGGCACTGATGACACTGATTGGTGGCACTGATGACACTGATGGGTGGCATTGCTGGGCATCACTGATAGGTAATGGTGCCAGTCAGTGCCCATTTGTGGCACAGATTGGGCATAATTGGCACAGATTGGGCATAATTTGCACCTGTGGATGGCCATGGGGTACATACCTGGCCATCCACAGGTTGTCCCCTTCCCTGGTGGTCCTGGCGGCTTCCCTGGTGGTCTAGTGTGGGCAAACAGTGCAGACCCCCCTGTCAGTAGAGACGCCAATCGGCTCTCCTCTACTCGCGTCGGTTAGACACGAGTGAGGAAAAGTCGATCGACGGCTTTTCCTAGTGACATTGTGATCAGCTGTGATTGGACACGGCTGAACACGTGGTAAAGAGCCTCCGCTGAAGGCTCTTTACCAAGATCGGTGTAGCGGCATGTCAGACTGACACACCGCTCCACCGATCGCTGCGATGCGCGCCCCCACGGGCGCGTGGCGGCATGTTATCCTGCTGGACGTCATATGACACCCAGTCAGGATAACGGAACCACCGCCCGGCGGTCAATCTGCTATAGGCCGGAAGTGGTTAAGGGACTGCCTTAAAAATGTAGCCTAAAAATACAGATGTACCTGTAATGAATAAATACTTACCTCTCCTGTCTTCCGTGCTGCCAAATACTGTTCCAGTGAGGAAGAATAGATGCCTGAAATTTCTTCAGAAACTGACACTACAGGTAGTGTCAATTTACTGTGTCACGATCTGAGGACTGGAACCCTGGGACTTTAAAACTCCTAGTCTAGCGGAGCAATAGGGACGACTAAACGTGTGTGCCAGGGTACGAATCCTGGATGGTGCAGGAGCAGTGTGACTGCACACCAATAGGGGAGTATCACAGTCGTAGAATCTAAGGAGCCGCCTGGTCTTCACTAGAGCCACTGAAGGTGTGAATGTTGTGCTGCAAGGCAGTCCCTAGGTTGTGGCTCTCAAACACACCTGTGCAGTCACAGTGCCAGCACACAGGATGGTCTCAGAGTACACAGAGGATACAAGGAGCAAAGGAAAGAGTATGGCAGTTAGCGTACACTAGGGGGAGGATGCAGAAAACAAGAGTGTAGCACAGGAGAGCGTTGAAGCTGGGGCAATAGCGCAGAGATAGATGGACATAGCATGCAGGAACGACAAGAAACAATGCTGTGGAGAGCACCCACAGCAACAGAAAACAAAGGGATACATGGACAGAAACTAAAGGAAATACAAGAGCTCAGCAAAAGGAAAAAGACTGAAAACAACGACTGAAAAAACACACAGAATACAAGTGTACCGAAGGAACAGCAAACGCCAGAGGAACAGGGAGGTCCAGCTTTAGCGTGGAGACACGTTGTTCGAAAACTAACCCACAGGTGTAAATGCTTAACCACTTGCCGACCGCCGCACGCCGATGTACGTCCCTTTTTTGAGGACGGATATCGTTGTTATGGCAACAGCTAGCTGCCATAAGCCCGGTATCTCCGTTTTCGGCTGTCGGACGGCTACAAGATAAAAGTGGTCTCTGCAGCAGATTCACCGCGAGATCACTTTTATCAGTGGCGGGAGGGGGCCCCCCTCCCGCCGCTAACCGGTGCCCTCCGCCGCTTACCGGTAGCGGCGGAGGCGATCGCGTCCTCCCTTGCTGTGCATGGAGACGAGTGAGGGGAAGATGGCCCCCTCCCGTCTCCATGAAACTGCAGGGCGGAAGCGACCTCATAACGTCACTTCCGCCCATACGTCTTAAAGGCACATTTTTTTCAATGTCATTTTTTCAAATGATATTTTCTTTTTTTAATTGCATTTAAGTCCACAACCCCGGTATCCCCATTTTCGGCTGGCGGTCAGCTACAGGATAAAAGTGGTCTCTGCGGCGGATTCACCGCAAGGTCACTTTTATCGGTGGTGGAAGAGGGGCCCCCCCTCCTGCCGCAATCCGGTGCCCTCCACCGCTTACCGGAAGCGTCGGTAGCGGTGGAGGCGATTGCGTCCTCACTTGCTGTGCATGGAGACGAGTGAGGGGAAGATGGCCCCCTCCCGTCTCCATGACACTGCAGGGGGGAAGCGACGTCATAACGTCGCTTCCGCCCATACGTCTTAAAGGCACATTTTTTCAATGCCATTTTTTCAAATGACATTTTTTTTTTTATTGCATTTAAGTCCACATATGAGATCTGAGGACTTTTTGACCCCAGATCTCATATTTAAGAGGACCTGTCATGCTTTTTTCTATTACAAGGAATGTTTACATTCCTTGTAATGGGAATAAAAGTGACCCAAATATGTATTTTAAAAAAAACAGTGTAAAAATCAATAAAATCAAATAAAATAAATAAGAATTTTTTTTTTTATTAAAACGCCCTGCGCACAGAAGCGAAAGCATACGTGAGTAGCACCCACATATGAAAACGGTGGTCAAACCACACATATGAGGTATCGCCGCGATCGTTAGAGCAAGAGCAATAATTCTAGCCCTAGACCTTCTCTGTAATGCAAAACATGCAACCTGTAGAATTTTTTAAACATCGCCTATGGAGATTTTTTGAGGGTAAAAGTTTGACGCCGAACCACGAGTGGGCGCAATTTTGAAGCTTGACATGTTGGGTATCAATTTACTCTGCATAACATTATCTTTCACATTATAAAAAAATTGGGCTAACTTTACTGTTGTCTTATTTTTTTATTAAAAAAAGTGAATACGGTGTGAAAAAAAGTATTGCAATGACCGCCATTTTATTCTCTAGGGTGTTAGAAAAAAAACAATATATAATGTTTGGGGGTTCTAAGTAATTTTCTAGCAAAAAAAAAAAAAACTGTTTTAAACATGTAAACACCTACATTCCAAAACGAGGCTGGTCTTTAAGTGGTTAATAATACCTAGGTTCAGGGTGGATTGGCAGGAACCCGAGCAGCTCGAACAGAAGGCAGAACCCGCTGCTAGATCAATGTACATGGAACCATGACACCCTGCAGCACTTGTTGGTTCCTCCTGTCATCCCTCACATCACTACAGGACACAGTGGTAACACGGAAGGTTTATTGGAGGAACAATAATACTCATGTTAAAAATGCCGAAACAAAATATGCCTGCACCATTCATTTTAGAAATGACTTCATATCTAATACAAACCAATACACTCAATGGCTGTATCAAGATCCAAAATACAAAAAAACTCTTCACCAAAAACACTTTATTAAAACAGACAGATCTGAAACTCCCGAGGTTACCCCACTATATCAGAACCTTCTCTTAAAGTGCCGTTAAATAAGATCGTAAAAGCACCATATCTCTTCATCAAAAGTCACAATTTATTTTCACAATCCTGTGTTGTGGAAACATCCTTCATTGTGGTCATAAAATCTTATAACAAAGTTCATGCTGAATATAGAACTTCACAGAGCCCCAGCTGAGGATCAGTCATATAATACAAGTTAATTACGACTGAAGTGGCCTTAGGGGAGATAAGAGGAAACTGCCTTCAAGCATCCTCATTGCAGCAATGTGTCACAGATGTATATTATAAGTATAGCATACGGAATGTTTTTATAACAGCCCTTAAAATTGAACTTTATGTAAAAATTCAAAACAGGTGACCAGACAGGCTTGTTATTACATAGTTACATAGTAGGTGAGGTTGAAAAAAGACACAAGTCCTTCAAGTCCAACCTATGTGAGTGATTATGTGTCAGTATTTCATTACATATCCCTGTATGTTGCGGTCATTCAGGTGATTATCTAATAGTTTCTTGAAGCTATCAATGCTCTCCGCTGAGACCACCACCTGTGGAAGGGAATTCCACATCCTTGCCGCTCTTACAGTAAAGAACCCTCTACGTAGTTTAAGGTTAAACCTCTTTTCTTCTAATTGTAATGAGTGGCCACGAGTCTTATTAAACTCTCTTCTGCGAAAAAGTTTTATCCCTATTGTGGGGTCACCAGTACAGTATTTGTAAATTGAAATCATATCCCCTCTCAAGCGTCTCTTCTCCAGAGAGAATAAGTTCAGTGCTCGCAACCTTTCCTCATAACTAAGATCCTCCAGACCCTTTATTAGCTTTGTTGCCCTTCTTTGTACTCGCTCCATTTCCAGTACATCCCTCCTGAGGACTGGTGCCCAGAACTGGACAGCATACTCCAGGTGCGGCCGGACCAGAGTCTTGTAGAGCGGGAGAATTATCGTTTTATCTCTGGAGTTGATCCCCCTTTTAATGCATGCCAATATTCTGTTTGCTTTATTAGCAGCAGCTTGGCATTGCATGCCATTGCTGAGCCTATAATCTACTAGGACCTCCAGGTCCTTTTCCATCCTAGATTCCCCCAGAGGTTCTCCCCCCAGTGTATAGATTGCATTCATATTTTTGCCACCCAAATGCATTATTTTACATTTTTCTACATTGAACCTCATTTGCCATGTAGTCGCCCACCCCATTAATTTGTTCAGGTCTTTTTGCAAGATTTCCACATCCTGCGGAGAAGTTATTGCCCTGCTTAGCTTAGTATCGTCTGCAAATAGAGATTGAACTGTTTATCCCATCCTCCAGGTCGTTTATGAACAAATTAAATAGGATTGGTCCCAGCACAGAACCCTGGGGAACCCCACTACCCACCCCTGACCATTCTGAGTACTCCCCATTTATCACCACCCTCTGAACACGCCCTTGTAGCCAGTTTTCAATCCATGTACTCACGCTATGGTCCATGCCAACGGACCTTATTTTGTACAGTAAACGTTTATGGGGAACTGTGTCAAATGCTTTTGCAAAATCCAGATACACCACGTCTACGGGCCTTCCTTTATCTAGATGGCAACTCACCTCCTCATAGAAGGTTAATAGATTGGTTTGGCAAGAACGATTCTTCATGAATCCATGCTGATTACTGCTAATGATATCATTCTTATTACTAAAATCTTGTATATAGTCCCTTATCATCCCCTCCAAGAGTTTACATACTATTGATGTTAGGCTAACTGGTCTGTAATTCCCAGGGATGTATTTTGGGCCCTTTTTAAATATTGGTGCTACATTGGCTTTTCTCCAATCAACTGGTACCATTCCAGTCAATAGACTGTCTGTAAAAATTAGGAACAACGGTCTGGCAATCACCTGACTGAGTTCCCTAAGTACCCTCGGATGCAAGCCATCTGGTCCCGGTGATTTATTAATGTTAAGTTTCTCAAGTCTAATTTTAATTCCGTCCTCTGTTAACCATGTAGGTGCTTCCTGTGTTGTGTCATGAGGATAAACACTGCAGTTTTGGTTACTGAAGCCCCCCGATTCACTCGTGAATACTGAGGAGAAGAATAAATTCAATACCTTTGCCATCTCCCCATCCTTTGTAACCAGATGTCCTTCCTCATTCTTTATGGGGCCAATATGGTCTGTCCTCCCTTTTTTACTGTTTACATACTTAAAGAATTTCTTGGGATTTTTTTTGCTCTCCTCCGCTATGTGTCTTTCATGTTCTATCTTAGCCGTCCTAATTGCACCCTTACATTTCTTATTGCATTCTTTACAAAGTCTGAATGCTGAGGATGATCCCTCAACCTTGTATTTTTTGAAGGCCTTCTCCTTTGCTTTTATATGCATTTTTACATTGGAGTTAAGACATCCAGGATTTTTGTTCGCTCTTTTAAATTTATTACCCAATGGGATACATTGGCTAATGCCCTTATTTAATATGCTCTTAAAGCAAACCCATGTCTCCTCCGTATTCTTTGTTCCTAATATTTTATCCCAATTTATGCCTTTTAGCAAGGTTTGTAGTTTAGGGAAGTTGGCTCTTTTGAAATTCAGTGTCTTTGTGTTCCCTTCATGTTTCCTATTTGTGTGATTTATACTGAAACTAATTGACCTGTGATCGCTGTTACCTAAATTGCCCCGTATTTCCACATCTGTGATCAGGTCTGTATTGTTGGTAATCAGTAGATCCAGTAATGTTTTATTTCTAGTTGGTGCGTCTACCATCTGACCCATACAATTGTCCTGCAAGACATTAAGGAACTGGCGAGCCTTAAATGAATGCGCGGTTCCCTCCGCCCAGTCTATGTCTGGATAATTAAAATCCTCCATTATGATAACACTTCCCATCCTTGCTGCTGATCCAATTTGTGATAGGAGATCCGTCTCCACTTCCTCCCTCAGGTTAGGGGGCCTATAGCATACTCCCAGTATTATTTTCCCCTTAGCTTCATCCCTTTGGAGCTCTACCCATAAGGATTCCACCTCCTCACTAGCTCCCTCAGTGATGTCATCTCTCACATTCACTTGTACATTATTCTTGATATATAGGCATACCCCTCCCCCTTTTTTACCCTCTCTATCCTTGCGGTATAGGTTATACCCTTGAATGTTTGCCAGCCAATCATGAGAGCTGTTGAACCAGATCTCTGAAATTCCAACAAAATCCAAATCCTCCTTGTACAACAGTATCTCTAGTTCACCCATCTTGTCCGCCATGCTCCTGGCATTGGTGAACATGCCACATAGTTTAGACCGGTCGCATATCCTCGTATTGGGTGTTTCAAGGTTGCAAAAGAGATAAGCCAGGCCATACATTAACCAAATTTCTTTCCTTCCATCATGGGTAGAAGGTAAGAAAAATTGCTCGATTCCTCCAACAACACATTCAGTGTTGATGGAGGAATCCCTCCAGCTGAGTTCTTCTGTTCTGACAGCGGGAGGCTTCCCAGCCATCAGAATACGCTGATCACTGCTTGAGGCTTTAGCTGCCAGAAGTGATTGCATGAAAAAAACCTGACAGGCCGGTTTTACTGAACTCGAATGATGGATTGACTTCAGTACAACCAGCCTGCCCATACATTGTTCGAAATTTGGCGAGTTCCTGCTTCACCGGCCGAGTTTCAATCTGTCTATGGCCGGCTTCAGGTCATACCTGTTCAGTATACAATGTCGGCATATGCCGGAATGAATGAATGAATGTGCTGGTGTTAAGCTACCCCTACACAGTCCGTCCAAATGGTTGAAAATCCTGAGCCCAAAAGAAGACTGGGTGAACATGTTGGCATCTGGAGGCTTACAGATATCGCTGGGGGGGGGGGGGGGATGTGAGTATAGTTTCAATTTAAGTGCTTTGATCGTGGATATTCCACAAATTATACCTACTGCTTTAGCTATGAACTTGTGGATGTGTCCCTCTTCTTACTGCACACTGGATACATCACATGCATTTAAATATTATTCATTCCAAGCAGTTGGATAGATTTCTACCCCGCAAGTGTATCAAAGATAAGATAAAAATCTTAAATCTGAATATAAAGCGTGGGTTTATCCTGGGGAAGTCTGAGGTTTTAAGGTGAAATGCATTAGGGTAGTTAGTCCCCGACGGACCCGGCTACTTTGTGGGATTCCAAAACTTATGAAGGACCTTGGTGACACGGTTGGTATATCTATTATTTGCACCATTATATTGGAATAGCAGATAGGATAATGGGATGATATTTCTTATTTTGATAGAGTCATTAAGTGTTTTTGTTTATATTAGATATGAAGTAACTTTTTCTAAAATAAATTTACCTCTGTGAGTTCAAGGCATACTTTGTTTGGGTCTTTATATGCAAGAATTATTGAATCTGGTTGTGTTTGTTGGCGCCTTGTCTAGTTAAGTTTAGACAAAAAAGGTTTATAAGCCACACTTGTGTATATTAAATGCAAGGACGTGACAAGGTACATTTTATGTTATGCTTTTGTTGAAAGGAGAAACCACCGAGCACAGCAGGCGACATGAGATCAACACTACCAGATGTGTCAGTTTCAGTAGGAACTTCAGGTAGCAATTACTCTTTACTGGAATACTGTGAAGTATTTACTCCATTCTTCACAGGTACATTTCTTTTTTAGGCCGCATGGACATAAGCATATAAATTTATGCTCAAAATATGCTGGATTTTTTTCTGCCAGAACTTTGTAGAAAAAATGCCTTCAATATCACTTATGAACACACAGCATTGACCGTACATGCATTCTTGTTTAATATCTTTAATAAATTTCAATTAATTTACAATAGTCAGATTACAAAAAGGCAACCATGGGTACATTTACCAAACCATGGTACATAAAATACATTGGAGTACGTTGGAATAACAAGAAAATATATTATATTGATGATTACTTTTTCAAGTATCAGAATCAAAGTGGCATAACTGACCACCTTATGTAAAAAAGAGTATAATTGTTGGTAGGAAAAGGTAGTGTGTGGTAAATACAACTAGGTACCAGCGCTAGCCGTATGCAACCATTTGGAGGAACCAGGATGGCTACAGAATAATAAAACAGGTAGGGGTTGAGAAAGACTAGAAGAAGAGAGAAAGAAGTGGTAAAGGGAGGGAGTATGGAGAAATGAGAGAAGGTCAACATCACAGGGGTTGGGCAGACGGTAGTGGGGGGTTGACGGCAAGACATCAGGTAACAAGCGTAAATGCATTCTACCGGTCATTATTGTAGTAATATGACTGAGCAGAGGTGACTCCATTTTTGATTCATATATCTTAACTTGTATATTCAGACTCTAGTTCAAGTCAACTAGTTAATAACAGGTTCTCTATAAAGAAAATATAGCTTACAGCAGCATCTTTCTATATAAAGCTTTTGTGGTAAGGGATGTCTGGGCCCTTTCCTGTGTAATGAGACATGAGACATGAAACAGGGAAGCAGGACCCATGACTATGTGTCATGAAAGCAGATGGCATAATTAATAAAATATGTAATGATGTGTAATTATGTGAAATGTACACCTCTGTATCAAATCACTCCCATGTTTCATGCAATGATTGGTTGATAATAACGTATATAAATTGTATACCCGCCCAGAATTAAATCAGATAGCTTTGAACATTTAGACTTTGCAGTCATCTCTTTTGTGTTCATCAAGAAGCTATCTCCTCAGTACTGAGAGTGGTCTTGTGATTGTGGTAATTGCCGTGATTATACCTATCTGGTCTCGTCAGGTATATAGAAATACCGTTTGATTCCACTTCAACTATATTAATCTATTATGACCATTGGAATACATGTATGCTCATAAGTGCATGTTTACTGTATGTGTGTTTACGCATGTTTGCACCTGTAAATGTCTATGGGTGCATGGCCACATACAAGCAAAAAATACCTAAGCTCAACCGCACAATTAAGACATACTTGCTGAGATTCGGTGCTCAGGCTGGGGGATCCCCACTCTCCTATACGAACATCCAAAGCAGAAATTCATCCGGCAACTCGATGACACCTTAGTACTATCCTTTATTTGGCTACATCACATACACAGGATTAATGCTGAGGCTTATATATTATAAAAATATAAGTGTTTAATATATAAGCCATGCCATTTTAAGGTTAATCATGCTATGAGTAAGGCTGTAATGGCCGAAACATGTCAACATTGGTCCTGTGTATATGATGCAGCCAAGAAAAGGATAATACTAAAGAGTTATCAAGTTGCCGGCTCAATTTCTGCTTTGGATGCATTGCCACATAGGCTAACATAAAAGTGCCTTTACAGGCTTAAAAAAAAAAAACACATTACTAAACATCTGTATAAGCAGTGCATTTTAAGCACTGTTTGCATGACCTCCTAAAGTTAAATTTTTGGCCGTAGATGAGAAATGTAGATATACCATAAGATTTGACGATGTTGTTATTGTGCTTCATGTTTTTGTACCCCAAATTTCTTTAGACTATAGGGAAGGAGGAGACAAGAGTGGAACATTAGGGTATGTAAACCATTATTTTAGTTTTGGATAGAAAGGAAAAGGGTTAGAACCCCTGTAAGTTTGTTATTGCTGTCTACAGTATATCCCCATTAAGGAGATCCATGCTGCTGTGTACTGCTATTACTGAGACTGAAAGCTAGAGAAAATCCAAAATTTTGTTATCGAAACAGGAGCAGAGAGTAAAATCTTTATATGGGGACACTTGTTTTGTTCACTACGGAGGAGATTTCCCTCACTCTTAAAGAGATTTTCTCGCATTTCCCGTTGAGGGTACACAACAGGAAGTGAACGCAAGTCTCCACATTAGGACACTAATGAAAAAAAAAGCAAAACAAAAAAAAGACAGGGGTTTTAACTATTCCCTACCCCATTAAAAATGTTTGGCTTTAGACATACCTTAAAAACATTGTCCAGATATGTTTATTCCAGACTATATTCTGCAAGGATATTTGTAATCAAAACCTGAATTTATATTTATTGAAATGTATCGGCCATTTTGAATCCTGATCTCAGATTATCTATCATCACTTTTATGTGTAACATCGATGGCTTGCATTAGTAAGTGATGATACCGATCAAAGCTTTGCACCAATAGTGAGACACAAGATATAGAAGAGGGATGTCCTACACTATCTCAATCACAGGGACTTGTGGACATTTTTATATCAGAGCCCTAAGTAAGCGAGGTCACTTATCATAGTTATAAGACAGTAGTGAGACACAGGAAGCAGGAAAAGGGGGTCTCACGATCCATTGACCACAGGGACTAAAGAACATTTGGATAAGACAGTGCTCCAGATAAGTGAGGCCACCCATCATAGCTATGGGACACAAGGACTGGTGCATAAGACAGTGCCCCGGATAAGTGAGACCATTCATCATAGATATGGGACACAAGGACTTGTGAACATTTGCATTAGACGGTGCCCCAGATAAGTGAGGCCACCCATCATAGATATGGGACACAAGGACTGGTGAATATTTGTATAAGATAGTGCTCCAGCTAAGTGAGGCCACCCATGGTAGATATGGGACACAAGGACTGGTGAACATTTGTATAAGACAGTGCTCCAGATAAACGAGGTCACCAATCATAGATATGGGACAAAATTAAAGCACAGAAACTGAGAAGTGGGTTCCAACACTCTACTGACTATATTAACTGTTAAAATTTGCATAAAGGAATGTCCCAAATACAGTAAGTGAGGCCACCTATCATAGTTTTGAGCCAACAGTGAAGCACACCAAGTGGGAAGTGGGGTCCCGGACCTGACCACATGGACTGGTGTAAATATGTATAAGAGGGTGCCCCGGGTAAATGCAGCCAGCTACTATAGTTATGGACCAATAGTGAAGCACAGCAAGTGGGGGTACTTGAAGGTAGGTGTATTCGATACTCTTGAACACAAGTACTGGTCAAATTTTGCATAAATTACAGTAGTGGCCCAGGGTTTCAGGGTGCAAAAATTACCATTCGTGCAGACACCATGTTGTGCATATACTCTGCGGTGAGAGCTTTAGTAAATACAGGTTCACCTAAAGGTACCTCATACTCAGCGTGATCCACATAGAACATTTCTGACAAATATGAGGTGTATGCAACACCATCATCACCTGTTCCAACCTGTGGCACTACACTAGTGTCATTGAGTGTTCACAAAGGAAACCAGGAGCAGGAAATTTAAATGTGAATATGGGAAATAAACCTTCGCAAATGCTCATACATAGATGGTTCTATTAAAATTTAACGGCCCTTTAACTGGAAAATAGAATCAACTAAAGAAACATTATAAATTCATAACGTATTCATAATATGCATGTCATTGTTATCTTTACCTACTGCCGCAGTAAATGATATAAATAATACATAACATTTATGAAAGGTAGAGGACGAAAAAACAAAACAAAAAAAAAACAGATTTATGACAAACTCCTCACTAAAGGACATGTTTTCTGTAACCCGAAGAAAAAATATATACGTGCAAAACATTATGAATGGTTCATGCAAGCAGAGAGAGTTATTGAACGTTTTATAATATCCGCTTGTACTTTGGCAACCAAAAATGTAATAAATACTGTAATTCTCTGTAGAGGTTCTGATAGATCATTGGAAGCACCCTCCTCCTTTTTTAGGTCAGAGGGGGCTTATGTAGGGGGACAAAGCTATAAAAAAAATGAAATATGTCACATATTAGTAATTCACTAGGTGAATGGGCTGTCTTTATATGTTCCCAATTCCACCCTCCTGCTATCCAATGTGTGCTTGATACATGTGAGCTGTCTAAGTGCTCACACTTTATTTACTGCACTCCTTGCCTCGGTTCCTTATTGCAAGGAAGGCTCTGATGGAGACACATTTGAACTATGCTATTTAGAACAGAATGTCAGTTCACTCTCACCAGTAATAAAATAAAATATACTACCTTGTATTAGATTTATTGTATTGATTCAATTTACTTATTTTTTGTATTGGGTTCCACCTTGAGGGCTCTTAAGCTGGCCACTCAGGGATCGACTCTTATGTTTTAGCCAGTGGAACAAGTGTAAGGATCAAAAGGATTTTATTACATTTGCTTGTTCAAGGATTATGGGGCCAATTCTTGCAGTACTGTATAGAGAATTTTAGGTAAAGCTGTCACAATCTCAGGCAGATTAAACAGAAAAAAATACACAATCAGGGGTTAACGTCAGTAGGTCATGTCTGGGGATGAAGGACACAAAAATAGGGCAGATACAGGCTGCCAAAACCGGACCATGCTACTGAGCCTCCAGAGGCTCAGTAGCATGGTCTGGTTTTGGCTGACTATATCTGCCATATTTTTGTGTGGTTTCATAATTGACCATGGAGCCCCACCATTTACTTATTAGGTGAGTGGGCATCTGACCATGGGGAAGGCCTTTTCTGGGTACCCCGTGTAGCACTCTCTAGTGTGCAGCTAGTGTAGATACATTTATCTTGTGACTCATGGTAGTTGTGTGAGTCTGTAATTGGGTCAGGTTCTTCTAGGTCAGGCTGGAAAGCTATACTGGGCAGGTCTCTGGTACCTCCCCCTAGTTCCAGAAGTTTAGAAAAGCCTCTGGAAGTTAGTGGGTGGATGGAGGTCTTGATCTTCATACTTGAGGGAATCTGGCAAATCTCCAGGCAGAAGGCACTGGCACGGTGGCTGGATCAGCCCTTAAATATCGTGGATCTTGAGCAGCAAGGGAGTCGGATGGAATGAGGAGTGCTGAGGTTGCTGTCGTGAGGCCTGGGAGGGGAGCCCTGTGCTGGGGAGCCCTGTCTCCAGGCAGGAGCCGAGGAAAGGAAAGAGGATGCCTAAGAGGAATCTCAGTAACTTTTGGGTCTTGTGCAGAAAAGATCCTGGCTGGCAAAGGAAGATCTGGACAGTAGGAGGCCTGAACAAAAGTGCTGCCCAATGCAGGAGGAATCAAGGGACAGTGTGATTACCACAGCACACCCAGGGACATACAAAGGGAAAGACTGGCAGACATAGCATGCTTTCACAGAGACAGTGTTCAGCTAAATCCCAATCCTTTGCCCTGTGGCATTATTAAAAGCAGCCAGGTGCTGGTAGTCAAGGAAGCCAGGTGGGCTGGTAGTATCTGCAAGTGTCAGAACTGTGTGAGGTTCTACCGAGGAGACAATACTCCTGCATACAGTTTGTAACTTTGTCCTATTTTACTAAAGGGGACTGAGAGCTCATTGTCCTCATCTGTTGTTCTCCAAGTCAAGTTGGGAATCCCATAATACCTATCCAAGTTGTTTCCCCTAACAAAACAGCAAAGCCCATGGACTGATTTCCTGTGTCCGGATGAGTTAGAAATGTGTGTTGCCCGGCTGTGCAGAAATAGGGGGACTCACAATCCAGAGGCTTCTGAGGGAGTAGGGCTACACCCATTTTTTGTTTTGGGTCTCTGTTTTTTATTGTTTATTAGCCACTAGGGATGAATGAACCTGCCTGGGTTTAGTTCAAAACCATTTAGGGAATCCTACTAGATGTCCAAATGTGAGGTGAACCTATTAAGGTGTGTTAAGGTGGAAAACAAATCTTTTTATTGAGTTTTGCCCATTTGTAGGGCTACTGTTAAACAAAAAGCATGGGAGGTCAAGCACTGCCCTTGGGGACATGTATCAAAGCCAAGATTAAAAAAAAAAATATATATATATATATATAGATATATATCTATATATATATATAGATATATAGATATATATCTATATATATATATATATACCCTGTTTCCCCGAAAATAATACCTAGTGTGATTGTCAGTGATGGCTGCAATATAAGCCCTACCCCCCAAATAAGCCCTAGTTAAAGTCCTTGTAGGTCTTATTTTCAGGGTAGGGCTTATTTTCGGGGAAACAGGGTAGGGCTTATTTGGGGGATAGGGCTTATATTGCAGCCATCACCGACAATCACGCTAGGTCTTATTTTTGGGGAAACAGGGTATATACAGTCAATGGTTAAAATTCGGCGTGGGTTTTTTCTTTTGGAGGGAAGGTGTGGGCAGGAGGGGTTCCGGGGACCCACGTAAGACAGTTGGGAGAGATGGGGAGGGGAACTGACTTTTAAGCTCTACCATACACTTTTGTATCTTGTGCAGATACAAATCTAACTCACCCCCAATCCTTTCCATCTACTTGGACTCACTACCTGAGTCTTGAATATGATTGTTGACCCTATTAACCAATAAGAGACCTTCGAAGGTCAAATGTGCAAAAATTATTACTTTATTAGCAGAACGGAGAAGGCTTAGAACCCCTGTCACTCTTTAATTACTTTTGTGAAATTGTAGTTTATGGAAGAGACTGTAATAGCCTTGGTTAGGCAGCTCCAGATGCACAAGAGGGCAACTAAGCGGACCCTTTGGGGTTGATTTACTAAAGTTGGAGAGTGCAAAATATGTTGCAGCTCTGTATAGAAGCCAATCAGTTTCCAAGTTCTTGTTATCAAAACTTAACTGAACAATCTGAAGATAGAAACTGATTGGCTACCATGCACAGCTGCACCAGATTTTGCACTCTTCAGTTTTACTATATACACCCCTTTGGGTCAAGATCCAGATAAAAGAAGAGAGGAGCACCACACTGTTTTAATGCAGAATATAAAAAATGGTTACATACAAGAAGACAGACACACAGCCTTTTGCAATGATTTTTTTTGTAATCTCTCAAACAACAATGATAAATCGATGTACTAGCTGGTTCCAAGGCAACAGATAACAAAACAAATGGTTCCCAGCTGTTGAACTCATATTTCCTTATAGATTAATTTACTTAGCAAGATAAACATTACAATATGGTATTCGGCACACTTGTATTGTCTTAAAACAACAAGGTACAAACTGAAATTTTCAGTTTCTTACATCTGTCAAGACAGCCATTCTGACAGGTCATGTGATGATTGATGAAATCCTGAGACGATTGCTTCACACCATCTCAACATCTACATCCTCTGTTCAGAAAAACTGTTATGGGCAGGAAACTGTAATATTGGCTTATAGATGTTGTATCGGCAGAGAGCAATAATGTTCCAGCATGTCCAAAGATTATCACTTTCATTCATGCTACAATTTGATCCCAAATTTGAAGAGTCCATTGAACAGACAGTACACGCTTTCTTGTTTTTTTATTCTAATAAATTATTTAATTAGATTGAAGAAAATCAGTATAGAACATTTAGTCACATAATTCACATCTTAAAGGCTAAGTTAACCTTTTTTCCTCCCTAAATTTCAGATTCCCAATTTACCATTATTATAAACCTCTGTTGCAGAAAAGAAAAAGTTTTCTTTCAGTTCTGGGACAGACATTACCTCAGCCTCCAGTCTCCTATAGAAAACCTCCATTACCCATCCTAATATTTAGTATTCGGGACAAGAAAACTGTTAATGAACTAAGGAAGTAGTTCAGCAGCTGACCTCAACAACACACACCCTGCACCTGCCCTTCCCCTCCAGGAGATTGCTCCTGCCCACCTCTGTAGTTCCAGGCAATCGTCTTCAGTGAGCACAGTTCTCCCTCTACACACAGCCATCAATTATTTTGTACCTTCTTCTTGTATAGATTGTTCATTTGGCAGAGTGTGCAGAAGCTGAGTGACAATACCCTATGTGGAGCAGAGCTGTAGTACTGAAAACACTTTACAATCTGATTGTACAATCTTCTTTAGATCTACCATCAACTATGTAATGCAAGGGCCTGCCTGACTGGATACAGAGTGAATGAATAGATAGATGTGGTCTCCTATTATATAGTTTTGGTCGAGGAGATTGTCAAGAGATTGTACAATCAGATTGTATAGTGTTTGGCCAGTTGGCCACCTTTATACACCTAAAATGAAGTAGTTGCGCTTTCAGTGCTATTAAAGTTTTACTAAACCCAGGACCCTGTATCCACTATATCTGGTCTCTAACAGTACACCGAACAGGGAAAAGCAATTATTTTAGTAAATATAAACTGCTAAATACCTTTTCTCTGCAGCCGTATATCGCAGTCTTGTGACTATCAGTGTATGATTAAAGCTTGTAGGAGGAGATTTCATTCTGTACTGACTGTCCTTTGAAGCTGCATGACTCCTGACCCTCTGTCTGGACAGTGCTGATTGGCCCAGTGCTGATCACATGCACCCTCCCAAGAAAAAAAACCCTCTAACAATACGGGTGTGCTGGCTCGCCTCATCTGCTGCTGCCTTCCCCCTCATATACCTGCAAAGCTGCTATGTGTCTGTGTAAACATCCCCCTCCTCACTCCTACTTCTCTCCCCCCTCCCTTATGGCATCAGGGATATGATCCAATCACAGGGGGCAAGAGAAAGAGCCAATGGGAGCATTCACAAGGATATACGAGTGCTTTGGATTACAAGCATTCTTCTGGAACGGATTATGCCCAAGGTACTACTGTATATACTGCACAAACTGCACTATATACTCTGAACTGTATTATATATACTACACTAACTGCACTATATATACCCTGAACTGTATTATATACTACACTGACTGACTTCACACTACACTAACTACCTGCCTAATCTCCATTCATTCACTATATACAACCGCAGTGTAAGCAGCAGACTTATATAGTGTGAAGCATGGACTTAGCCCCTCAGCCATAAATGGCCAAAGACACTCTGCCTTTGGCCAATCATGGCTCTCACAGCACATGGCACTGTGGTTGGCCAAAGCATTCAGGTCAAGTGCATGCTTTGGCCAATCAGCATCCGCCAATGCACTACGATTTCGCAGTGCATTGACGGGATCCCCGGTCACTTTATCATTTCCGTCCACTTCCGGGTCTAGCTTTCCAGGCGGTGGAACACCCGCCGACCCACAACAAGCGCAAGCAAGCGAGGCAGCTGCTTCACAACTCACCTGATAGTGCTAAGCCTGTACCTTCAGTGCCGAGGAAAGGCACTTGTAAAGTAAGCGGCCATTTGGCCTGTTGTTTTTATATTTTTCTTTTAAATAAACGGAATTACGCTATGGTATTGCCTTTTTCCATTTTTCTCTGAACATCATTGTGGCGGAGCTTCTCCCGGCTTGTCCATTTGGTACCATTACAGATCACAGATCATTATCATACAAAGCCCCACCTGACCTATCGTTTTAATTAAAGAGGTCATGGTGGTCTGGTGAGTAGGATACTTACCTTCATTCACTGGGTGTCCCTGCATTCAAAATCTCTTTTGGCAGTGGTGATGGTGTAACAGATCAGAAAACTTCACACATTTTATGGACTTTTTTTGATATATTTGCTGGCTGTTTATTGGTACACATTGCACTTTGTTTTTTGTTTTCATTATTCATTTGTGATTATGAAATGATGCAATTTGTACATTTGTAATTAATTGTTCACACTGCTTACGTATGTTCATGAAATATTGAGCACTAGCACTTTATTGGCACACTTCTAGGGGGATGGACCCCAGGTCCCGATGACCTCCTACATCATGGTCATTGCAGCAGGGAACATTCTCTTACTGCTCACAAGCGTGTCTCCGACTCTCTCCCTTTTTGGGCTCTATGATCCAGACCACTAACCCTCTCTTATAACACACGATCAGTGGGTCGGACCCAAAGAAAAACCTGCCAAACTAAAGAACTGGGAAAATAAACCCTCACCCTGCCATCTAGGGCAGCACCTAACCAGCTTGGTTACAACTGGGTTGATGATCAATTAGCAGTGTGAAAGGGATGGTGCATCACCTAAAGAAGGGCCCCACTGAAAGCCACCCAACGCTAAGTACTAGAAGCCAGGTACTTTCACCACCTCCAGGGGTACCCCACACTAGGAACTCGTGCACCCACTCGTTACTGGGGTTGTATGCACAAGGTGTACACCAGGACCCTTTCTGACTTTTCTGAACTGATTGAAGTTATTTAGTGACTCTAGTAGCCAGTTGAGATTCAAGGTAAGAGTGCTGTAATTTCTTTAAGTGCAAGTTACTAAATTGTTGCCCATTTGTCTATTATAGTGCTCCTTTGTCTATGCATTTATCTGTTTGTCCATATACACCACATTGCAAGCAAAGGTCTTTTGACTAGGAACGCCCATTTCTGTAGAATTTTGTCTATATTCCCCTTGCACACATTCCTGGGAACACGCTTATCGGTAGTGGGTGCTGCAGCGACTACCAGCTGGATACTGGAATCACAGGTATATGCACATATTTGCCAGCACACCAAGGGTCCTCAAATGTCATCCAAAGTTTTTTTATTGCAGAGTGATCACATCACAAGAGAAAGTGTAACGTTTTGGAGCCTCACAGGACCCCTTCATCACATGCCTGACAAAGAGGTCCGGCGAGGCTCCGAAACGTTGCACGTGATGTGATCAATCTGCAATAAAAAACTTTGGAAGGCATTTGAGGATCCTTGATATGCTGGCGAGTATGTGCATTCACTTCTCTAGAATGACATCTACCCATCAAGGCATTTTCATATTTTCAGAACTCTTTCCAAGAGTCAGCCTACTGCTTGCATCATGGCTGGGGACTCTTGAAAGGAGTACTGTGGCAGAGCGCTGTGCTGTATTTTCAGGAAACTAGGTATTGCACCCTGGTGGCCCCTCCTACCAGTCTTGATCTAACTGTAATGCATAGAGTAGCACAGAGTACCAGTGATGACATTACTGTAACTAACATAGGGTATGTAATAAAAATAGAAAGGTTTTCAAAAAGTTAGAGAATGGGGGCTGTGAGTAAAAAGGGTTGTGGCTGTGGGCGAGATAAAAAAAAAGGCACTTTTTACTTAAATTAGCTGCATACTGACACACGTGATGTTGTAAGCATTCAAACACAACCACAAACCAATTGAAGTCTAAGTTAAGTTCATTTCTTGTAAAGCAAGTAGTTGTGATGATGCAAGTGCTCATTATGTATATTCATAAACCACACACTGATCCCTTCAACAAAATCTTGAACATTTTCTGTTTTAATTACCACTGAGCAAACAAATCCTATTATATCCTGAACACAGGAGATTTCTGAGCACAGCAGGAGCTGTGATTCTCCCTAGATGCTGTTTTTCTTGCCCTAGGAGTGAGAGAACTAGTTAATTAGATTACAATGCAGGTGGAATAGCGGTAACTGCAACATCAAAGCAGAGCTACTAGAAAAAGAAAGTTTAACATACACACACACACACAAGTACCACCATAAAAAAAATTGAAAAATTCAATTAAAAAGGAATTCTCAGCTTAACTTCTTCAGCCCCGAAAGATTTTACCCCCTTCCTGACCAGAGCACTTTTTGTGATTCAGCACTGTGTCGCTTTAACTGACAATTGCGCGGTCGTGCGACGTTGCACCCAAACAAAATTGACGTCCTTTTTCCCCACAAATAGAACTTTCTTTTCGTGGTATTTGATCACCTCTGCGTTTTTGGGGTTTTTTTGCGCTATAAACAAAAAAAGAGCAACAATTTTGAAAAAAAAACGCATTATTTTTTACTTTTTGCTATAATAAAATATCCCCCAAAAATATATATATAAAAAAAACTATTTTTTTCCTCAGTTTAGGCTGATATGTATTCTTCTACATATTTTTGGTAAAAAAAATAAAAAAAAATCGCAATAAGCGCTTGATTGGTTGCGCAAAAGTTATAGCATCTACAAAATAGGGGTTTTATGGCATTTTTATTATTCATTTTTTTTTTACTAGTAATGGTTGTGATCTGCGTTTTTTATCGGGACTGCGACATTATGGCGGACACGTCAGACAATTTTGACACATTTTTGGGACCACTGGCATTAATACAGCGATCAATGCTATAAAAAAGCATTGATTACTGTAAAAATGTCACTGGCAGTGAAGGGGTTAACACTAGGGGGCGATCAAGGGGTTAATGTGTTCCCTTGTGTGTGTACTAACTGAAGGGGGGAGGGACTGTGTAGGGGAGATGACAGATCGCTGTTCATACTCTGTATGGTCAGACGATCTGTCTGTTCTCGCCCTCAGAGAACCGGAAACTGTGTGTTTACACACATAGATCCCAGTTCTACGGGAGCCCGGCAGTGATTGTGACCGCCGGGCACTCGCATCGGCTCGGGGGGCGCACAGGGGGCGCGCGCCCCCTAATGGCCACAGGGTGAGGGGACGTTACATAGTGTCATTTCACCCAGCCAGTGACTCATTACACAGAAGGTCACTGACAGTCTCAGTTGTGCTTGTTTCCCTATGGGACTGTGCATGTGTGTGTGTAGGGGGGTCAATTCCCTCCACTTGGCTCTCAGATTACACTCAGCTCCCTGCACTATGCTGTGCTGTGTGTGACATTAGATCTCTGCCCCCTGCCTTCTGAAGCTGAGAAATGTCATGAGAGATGGCTGCAGATAAACGAGTACAACATTTGAAGGAGGATTTGTTTCATCTCTCTGTATCACCTGAGGCTAGTCACTTCATTTGGTATATGCAAGTGTTTATAACCAATTTAAAAAACCCTGCATCCTGATAAAAAGTATTAAACTAAGATTGAACAAATATTTCCAGATTATGGACAGGGTAGGCATGCCCTCCTAAACTACCACCTACATGTGATACGAATGGGTGCCTGAGTTACCCATCACCAAGGACAGGAGGGAGGCATGGCAAAATTTATGCAAATACAGACTTTAGGAAGTCAACATTACCATAGAAGCAGAGAGAAGCAGCATAACATGCCAATCAGTTGTGCCGCAATGCTAGAATTGTGCTGATAGGAAGAGAGAGAGCAGACTGACAGATTAGCTAATGAATCTGCTGCTTGTATAAGGCTGGGTTCACATATATGCAAATTGGATGGAGGTTTCCCCGCATCCAATTTGCATGACAGGAGAGTGTGACCAGCTCTCAATGGAGCTGGTTCACCCATCTTTGGGGCACCCACGGTCCGCATTTGGAAAGGGTCCTGTGGGTCTTTGGTTCTGATTCAGGTGCAAATTCAGGCAAAAATTCAGGCTTAATTCGCACTTGGATTGGTGAACAGGGATACACTGGACCCCTGCTGTGACTCGGGGCGGCAGCATGTGTAAACCCAGCCTAAGACCTATATATTTTACTGAACTACAGCAGTGAAAAATCTAATCTCCTGCAGTGTCTGACAGGAAATAGCTGTGTGGCAGCTCCCTTATATGCAGTGGCGTCACTAGGGGGTGGCTTTTGGGGCTATAGCCCTGAATCTGGGGCCCATAGCCCCGAGTCTCTGCAGGCGTCCCCAAGGGGAGGGGAGGCTATCTGGGGACCCTGATGTAAGTGGGGGGCTCTCTGGGGACCCTGATTTTAAGGGGGAGGCTCTCTGGGGACCCTGATTTTAAGGGGGAGGCTCTCTGGGGACCCTGATTTTTAGGGGGAGGCTCACTGGGGACCCTAATGTAAGGGGGCTTCTCTGGGAACCCTGATGTAAGTGAGGAGCTCTCTGGGGACCCTGATGCAAGGGGGGGCTCTCTGGTGACTCTGATGTAAGGAGGATGTTCTCTGGGGACCCAGATGTAATGGGAGGATCTCTGGGAACCCTGATGTAAGGGGGGGGGGCTCTCTGGGAACCCTGATGTAAGTAGGGGGCTCTCTGGGGATATACACACACCCACACACACGTATATTACTGTATATACATGTGTATGCCCGCCCAAGCGTATGACTTTCTTTACTACACTGCTATGGGCTCTAGCCCCAGATCTTTTGTAGATCTAGCAACGCCCCTGCTTATAAGTATTTAATTTGTGTCCTTAGCAGTTAAGAGTTCAGCTTTAAAATGAAACAAAAGGCATAGATACTTACCTTTCCGATTGTCCGTCGCTAACGCTATCATCTTCTCCTGTGTGCCGGTTTCCGAGCCTCTCCATTGGCAGGTGCGGGATGACGTCACTCCTGCACATACACAGGAGCTAGTTATCCTGGAACACAGGATTGGGTCAGCTGCTGTAAGCAGAGCTGCACATTCACAGCTCAGCTTACATTCCTGGAATCGTTGTGAGCTGGCAGGTAGGTGTTTATTGCAGAAGAGATTGGGGGTTATTTACGAAAGGCATATCCACTTTGCACTGCAAGTGCACTTGGAAGTGCAGTCGCTCTAAATCTAAGGGGTAGATCTGAAATGAATGGAAGCTCTGCTGATTTTATCGTCCAATCATGTGCAAGCTAAAATGCTGTTTTTTTATTTTCCTTGCATGTCCCCCTTGGATCTACAGCGACTTTACTTCCAAGTGGATTTTCCTTTAGTAAATAACCCCCATTGCATGTCTCTTCTGCAATAAAAAGCTGCCTGCTCACAGTGAGTTACAGGGGACTTTAGTTCCGCTTTTATGTACTCTTGGTTTAAAAAAATAAAAACCCCAAAACCTCTGTTTAACGTAGCTATTCACCTGGTTTATAGGTTCTTTTCAGTTCCAGCAAGCTAATGATAACAGCGAGTGGTACTCACACCTTGATTAAGCAATCAGTGCTACTGTCACAATAAAATAGAAAGTGTTCCCTGTTTTCTATATAATGCATCTCTGAGTGGAGAGGGGGAGTGAAGGTCTCTCTGAGAGCTGGAGAGTTGAATATATTTACATACTTATGCTGTAGAGTTGTATTATAGATTTTAGCAGAATCACTGTAAAGTTGTGCCCTTCCTCTGCCCACCATTGAAATAACTGCACTTATCTTTGAAGTCCCAGGCCTTACAAGATAATTAAGCAGACAAAATGATTAATATGCTTAGAGATCCTGTATAACCAGTATGTCTGCAGATACTACATAAATAATATTCAAGGGGACGATCACAGGGGTGACAAACATGCACCAGCTTAAAACATGGAAAAATAAGCTTGGTAAGAATACTGCATGGCAGTGTTGTGGAAACCATGATAGGCATGGCTGCTAACATTGCATATAATCAGTAATGACATACAATAAGTACATACAATTTAAAGTAATTAGTGACGTCATGGTTACAAGTAGTAGTGACGTCCAATAATAGTGTACAGCGGTAGCAGCGATGCCTTGTAATAGGTACAGCAGTAGCAGCAAAACTAAAAGAGAAGTTTTTTTTTTTAAAGAATCATACTTACATAGGCTGCATCTGTCAACCGCCGGCTCTAAGGGTGGGAACCAAGCGATCAAACACCGCTGATCGATCGGTTCTCAGTGCTCTGTGAGCAGAGAGCTGGTGACTGTCAGTCACTGCTATCTCCTCTGCCTCCCAACCCCAGCTCCCTGGAGCATTGGGCTGTGGATGGGGTGGGAGCGGCTGGAGAAAAAAGAAAGAAAGGAGGGCGCACCGACCTAGTGCATTACCACTGGTAACATTTATTAAAAAAGATAAAACAGCAAATGAATACTCACAAACGAGCATGAATGTCAGGCATAGACAATAGCTGCAGGTGAGCAGTAACAAACTACCCTTTTAGGCTCTGAAGAAAGGGGTTCTCCCCCAAAACGCGTCAGCCATTGCCTCCTCCATCTGATGTCCGGTCCAGGTTTTTTGACGTTTGTTACTGCTCACCTGCAGCTATTGTCTATGCCTGACATTCATGCTAGTTTGTGAGTATTTATTTGCTGTTTTATCTTTTTTAATAAATGTTACCAGTGGTAATGCACTAGGTCGGTGCGCCCTCCTTTCTTTCTTTTTTCTGTAGTCTATGAATACCCATCATTCTGAGGAGGGCTGCAAGACGGCAAATACCACTGAGACATTCGGTCATACCACACATTGAGGAACTAGATACCCGAGCGCAGGAGAGATTTCTGGTTTTGTGGGAGTGGCTGGCTCAGGCTCTCAGAGGCTCGCCAAAAAGCTGAGCTCGGTGCCAATCCAGGCATCTGGGTGGATCGATCTCTGTGATGTCAGCCGACAGCGGGGCCTCAGACCGCTGTCTGCTAAAAATGGGTCACAGGAGTGCAGAGCGAGCTGCACTTCTGTGATCCACAGGAGAAGTACAGTCAAATGAGCTTTGGCTGTAGTTATTTAACTAATGGCTACCGCATTATCAATGTTGCCCACTTGCCTAGTTATGGTTCCAGTAGTAGTGGTGCCCACTTAGAGGGCACACCATTAATGCCCACCAGTAGCAGTCGTTCCTAGTTT
The DNA here is from genome assembly GCA_037952925.1 of Lithobates clamitans. Taxonomy (NCBI): domain Eukaryota; kingdom Metazoa; phylum Chordata; class Amphibia; order Anura; family Ranidae; genus Lithobates; species Lithobates clamitans. The sequence goes on along the minus strand of JBBGZY010000725.1, from coordinate 1,455,863 downwards.
TAGTGGGTATGTGAGTAGCAATGTTTCCTAGTTATGGGTACATCACTGTCAGTAATTCCCACTGTACACTGATAGCATTAATGCCCAATGAGTGTCACAACAATAACATTAGTTCTGTTAATGGGTATAGCTGTAGTAGTAATGCCTAGATAGGTGGCACAGTAGTATTAGTGAATCCCACTTGGTGCGTCCAGCAGTAGTAGTGATGTCCGTTTGCCCAGTTATGTGTCCAGTAGTAGTAGTGATGCCCAGTTAACAGTGATGCTACACCAATAGCATTAATGCAAACCTAATAGGTACAGCAGTAAGAGTAATGTCCTGTCAATGGGTATAGCTGTAGTAGTGATGCCTAGATATGTGGCACAGCAGTAATAGAGATTCCCACTTAGTGACTACAGTAGTAGTATTGGTGCCCACGTGCCCAGTTGTGGTTCGGGTAGTAATAATTCCCAATTAGAAGGCACAAAAAAAGTAAAGATGTCTAGTCGGTAGGTAATAGATACCTATCAGTATCATTTACTGGGTACACGATTATGGCCCAATCAATGGGTACAGCAGTAACAGTAATGTCCTGGTAATGGTTATTAATGTAAATCTCCAGTCTTTGGGTACATTCAGTAAGTGTTAGAGATCCCCAGTTATTGGATGCATCAAAAGCATTAATGCCCACGAAATGGGTACACCAGCCACAGTAATGCCCTGTTAATGGTTATAACTGTAGATATCCAGTTATTGGGTACATAAGTGCTAGTGATCCACAGTTATTGGGTGCATCAATAGCATAATGCCTGATGAATGGGTACATCAGTAACAGTAATGTCTTGTTAATTGACATAGCTGTAGTAGTGATGCCCAGATAGCAGTGTTAATTTTAATGTCAAATTTCGATTTAGTTTTAATCATAGTCTTTTGACTAAAATGCCATATTTTATTCATCTGAATCGTTTTAGATTTAGTCGTATTTTAGCCAACTAAAATAGTGTTTATTTCGTCATCGAAAATATTTTAGTCCACAAAATGAACACTACCAGATAGGTGGAACAAAAATATTAATGATTCCCACATGGTGCCCACAGCAGTAGGATGGATGCTCACTTGCCCAGTTATGGTTCCAGCAGTAGTAGTGATTACCAGTTAGAGGGCACACAAAAAGCAAGGATTCCAAGTTAGTAGGTACAGTGATTCCCAATTTTTGTATACTCCAATAGCATTGATGCCCAATAGATAGGTACACCAGTAAGAGTAATGTCCTGTTAAAGGTAGATCTCCAGTTATTGGGTACATAAGTGATCCCCAGTCATTGGGTAAACCAATAGCAGCAATGGCCAGTGAGTGGGTGCACCAGGAGTTCTAATGTCCTGTTATTGGGTATAGCTGTAGCAGTGATGCCCATTTAGTGGATACATCAGTACAAGCGATGCCCGGTAATGCATACAGGAATAGCAGTGCTGATCAGTACAGCACAAAAGGCCACTTTTGTGTTTCCACTTCGAGTGAAGCAATGCTGACATTTTATTAATACTTCAGAAAACTCAATAATGCTGATCAAATCAAGCACAGGATTTATGTAGGCTACAGTTAGGTTACAACATTAGGGGCAAACCACCTGGTCCTATGGACTTTCGTTGACTTGTGGGGAGGCAAGGTGCAGGTCTGAAGCCAAGGCTTTAACTATTGACTGTGCACCCAGGAGGGGTACAGAATTCAACCAGACAAATATTTTAATTTGCAGGTACCTTGTAATGCTACCTCTTTATCTGTAACATTAGATATTAAAGCAAGGAAGAACCAGCAATTTAATGGTAAAATCTGCCATGCAGCCCATAGGAGCCTATGAAACCTACCAACCCTACAATGCTTGTCCAGGTGACCGCCACATATCCATTGTATATATCAGCTTGGTGCATCCTTTTCCACAGGCAAAAATAAAGTAATCAATGCTAACATGAGCAGGAAATAAAAGAAAAAGAAAAAAAGGATCAATCTGTAATAGAGGTGAACATTCAGAAAGAGAGCGGAATACCTGATTTTCTCCACTGCACTGCTCTGGACTATAGCCAGGAAGAGGATATTACAGTGCCATCTTGACAGACATGGGATTATTAAAAAAAAAAAATATCAGAAAATGAAATATGTATATTGTCTTCTGTGTTTATTTCACAAAACATTAATTAAAACCATACATTAGTATTTGAAAAAAGCATTTGTCTGTTTATGTGTAATTTATATTCACAGTGCAAAATTCAAGAAACACATATCAGTCAATACACAATCAATTACAACAGTTATATTAAAATGTCAGTGGCAGCTACAATATGAGGGATATGGTAATAATATAGCTGCAAAGCTATCACCCTTCATTAATAATTGGCAGTCACTTGCTTCTATTAGTAAATACAACTGCCCAGAACACATGGGCAATAAAGAGGGCGCCTCGTTCCTCATGGTTGATGAGCAATCTCTGGATACAAAAGGGGGAATTACAGCAGATCTATTAATAAAATTCACACATCACATGAATCAATAGCTTACTTGTCAACATTACCGAATCACATTATTGACTAAAAAGTGTTCCTTTCTTGCCATGAATAAATCTGCTGTTTTTTTGTTCAGCCTAAAATCTAAGGTAAAGCCGGCAACACACATCAAGATTTCTCTTGTTCAGCCTGCAGGATGAAAAGAGAGAAATCATTTGGTTCCCCCCATCCATGCTGAACAGTATGGATGGAGAAATCTTCCCCTCCGGCTATTGTATTCTGACAGCAATTTACATAGGGGTTTATTTACTAAAGCCAAAACCACTTTGCACTACAAGTTCGCTGCAAGTGCACTTGGAAGTGCAGTCGCTGTAGATCCGAGGGGGACATGCAAGGAAAATAAAAAACAGCATTTTTGCTTGTACATGATTGAAGGATAAAATCAGCAGAGCTTCCCCTCATTTCAGATCTTCCCCTCAGATTTACAGCAACTGCACTTCTAAGTGTACTTGCAGTGCACTTGCAGTGCAGAGTCGATTTGCCTTTAGTAAATCAACCCAATATTTGCATAGTCAGGCTGAAAAATGTCCAACAAACTAAAAAAAAATAAAAATAAAAAAAATAATACAATCCCATATACAAAATCCTATACCCACAGTTGATCCAGCAATTGCCCAAGGCTGTCTGAATACTGAGCCATTATTGTAGCTGATTGGCTACAGGTAAGCCCTGTACACACTATAGGCATACCCCACTTTTAAGTACACAATGGGGTTTATTTACTAAAGCTGGAAAGTGCAAAATCAGGCTCACCTCTGCATAGAAACCAATGAGATTCCAGGTTTTGTTACCAAAGCTTAATTGAACAAGCTGAGGTTAGAAGCTCATTGGTTTCTATGCAGAAGTGAGCCTGATTTTTCACTTTCCAGCTTTAGTAAATAAACCCCATTGTGTACTTAATTGTTGGGTATGCCTGTATTAGATTTTCTGCAGATTTTTGTCTTCAGATTGACCAAAACCATGTAGTACAAGGGCCTGCCTGATTGCATACAAATTGAAACTCTTAAGGTTTGACCTCAATTATATGGTTTTGGTAAATCTGAAGACAAAAATATGCAGAAAATCTTATAGTGTGTATGGGGCTTTAGGCTCCTTTCACATGAAGGGTCCAATCAGTTTTTCAGGCGGACCCACTGATTCATGTCACCCCTTTGAATCAGTGGGTGTAAACGACTTATGTTTGTTTACATCCGCCTACCTCCAGTCTGATCTGGTTTAAAAAAAAAAAAAAACAACGAAATTAGATCTGTCCCCTTTCATCTAGGGGGATCGGATCAGAGGGAAATCAGGTGTAAATGTACAGTAGAGTCCATTTTCTACTGGCCGCAGATAGAGCAGAGTGGACTTTGCCCGTGTTCGCACTGTATAAAGTGGGCAGACACGAACTTGTCATATGCCCGCTCTGCTCTGATTAGCATGGGATCAACGGACAGATAACATGGTTTCTAGCCAATTATGAGTTTTGCAGATGTTTAATGTAATTAGACAATGCAGAGAGTTGAATTATTCAATAAAAAACAGGCCATGTCTGGTAAATAAAGCAGGTAAGAATTGGAAAGCTGGTCATAGACGTGTGGGTGGGGCCAGAACAAAGTACCTGCTGCTGCTGGAGGGTCTACTGCACAATGTAAGGTTACAGGAAGATGGCTTCTACTGGAGGGGTGTGTTGAATAACCAGGCTGCTCTAGCTCACAGAAGGGGATCCTTGGAAGGTTCTATGGCACCAGAGTCCACTGCACTGCCCCTACTAGCCAGGAACCTTTCCCTGCACAAAGCACTATCCCTAACCAGCGGGTTCCTTTCCTATACCTCCCAACTTTCTGAGATGGTAATGAGGGACACCTATTAGCAAATGTATGTAGGCATAAGACACACCCTGCCACGCTACCTTAAACCCACCTTCACATCGAGCCGTTTCGACGAAATTGCCGCCTATTGACGGGCGCCGTCTGAATTGGTGCGACGTCAACTTTGTGGTGCCGCACCGACTTTGGGGACGATTTGAATAGACATCTGTGCATGAACCCGCACAGATGTCTGTCAAATCGCCACCGAAATCGGACTGAAATGCCAGCTTGAAATCGTGCGAGTTCAGCTGAACTTGCACGATTTTAAACTGGCCCTCATTGTGAACGTGGGCCAAAGGAGAATTGTAAAAAAAAAATACTGGTTAATCTCTCAAAAGTGTTTTTTTTACCACTACTATTCCTTTATATTGGCTTTTGGCATTTACAAATGCAGCCATTTAGAAATTGGATGAAATGTTTAGCACTGGGAAACACTTTTTGATAGATAAGTAGTGCATTTTATATACAACTATATAGATCAGGCCAAATGAGGGAAAAATGAGGAGGATAGAGGGACAGAGGGACTTTTTCCTGAATGAGGGACAGTCCCACTAGATCAGGGACAGATAGGAGCTAAGCTTTCCCTAACCTGCCAATCGCTCAAAGTGCGCTTAAATGATGTGGGATCCCCTATTTAAAGGCTGTCCCATTAAGATGGATGCCTGAACTCTCATGGGAATTGGATATCAAATCAGATACCTTACTTCCCAGAGAGGGTTAACAAAGTCCATAAGGAGAGAATTTCCCTTTACAGATTCCCCTGTAGCATCAGCACAGTGGCACCTACAGAAGTGAAAAAACAAACGTACCTGCACCTTATTACAGATGGACTGGAATTTGGCTGGTTCAATGGGGACTGGCTTAATTTAGAGCATTGTGTGTTCATCCCTGTTCAACAGAAGTTGGTTGTTAGATTGACTTCTGTCAAATGGGCAAGTTGGAAAACTGGTCAAAAGGCAGTTGCAGTAAGTTGGCTGCAGCGGCTGATCAGTGTATCCCACTGTCAGAATACAATGTCCCGGTGGAGGTGAAGGGGGGTGGAGGGATCCTCCATGTAGATGGACGAATTTGTCCATCTATGGCCAGCTTAAGACAAAGTGATCTTGTCAATATGCATATCAACACACATTAAAAAGACTGTAGTTGTTAAAGCTGGAGCAGACAAACTGGAGAAGCTGTGCATGGCAACCAATCAGCTTCTATTTTCAGCTTAGCTGTTTAATTAAGCTTTTAAAATGAAAGGCAGGAGGTGATTGGCTGCCATGCACAGCTGCTCCAGTTTGGTTAAATTCCCCTTTTAGTCTGCTAAAGCGCTTGCATGCTTAACAAGAGGTTGGCAATGGCAGCCACATTATTTCTGTTACAAGTAGATGTAATCTGATAACAAAGCATTATGTATAATAAACAGTCACCATTTTTTTCATAAAATAGTGTTTTCCATCCTTTTTTGCATCTCAGTGCCGCTAAGCAAGTGCCTCAGATGAACCTAAACTCCAGGCCAATAGTGTATAAAATGACCAACTAATGTGGTTATGGATTCATTGCCACCCTTTGCAAAAATTTGCTAAGACCTAGAAGTTTTTGCGTAAAAGAGACATGCATAGATGGTTGATCACATTGTTGCTGGTCCTTTGTTGTCCAAACATCTTGGCCAAGCCTTGCTGCTGGTGTGGAGCTCAAGAACCCATATGGCAACCAGGGGTGCTTGGATCATGCAACTGGCTAGAGGGATTTACAAGTCCTTAGCATGTTTGATATATCCCAAATTTGATAGCCCCCATATATGTATTTTATTTCACCTTCCTATTAAGTTGCTTGCCTTGAGTTATGTTTTAATATGATAAATGGGATATCATAGTGGAAGAGATTAAACCTGCATTAGGTATACATGCACATATAGGAGGGGTTATTTATAGCTTGGCTGTCCAATTATCTAAAGCTCTGACCCATATACTTAGGATAATTAGTTGATGGGCTGGAAACCATTGAAAATTACAGGATACAGTACGGCTTATAGAATTACCCAAGGAGATGCAGAAGGATCTTTGTAGAACATCCTTAAGACCACCAGTTAAAAAGCTCAATGTAAAAGATGAATAATAGGTTAATGCATGGAATATATGTACGTGAAAATGAAAAGTACCATTAATGGACAACTTCAGGCAAATACCTTACATAAAAGCACTCTGGTTATGTATTACTTAAAATGTTATAAACTAATTTTTCAGTCCAGTAAGTTTAAATACCTGAAATCTATACTGAATTACTACCCATGGCTTGCAGCACAATGGCTTGCTCTGTAAGTTAAGATAAAGGAGGCTCAAGGGAGGATTCACCATTGTAGGCACATACAGTGCCGAAAAAAGTAATCATACCCTTTGAATGTTTCACATTTTGTCATGTTACAACCAAACATGTAAATGTATTTTTTTGGAATTTTATGTGATAGACCAACACAATGTGGCCCATAATTATGAAGCGGAAGGAAAACGATAAATGGTTTTCAATATTTTACAAAAAAAATTTGAAAAGTTTGGCATGCTTTTCTATTCAGCCCCCCCCCGAGTCAATACAGCAGCAAGTCTTTTTGGGGATGTCACTACCAGCTTTGCACATCTAGAGAGTGAAATTTTTGCCCATTCTTTGTAAAATAGCTCAAGCTCTGTCAGATTGTGAACAGCAATTTTCAAGTCTTGCCACCGATTCTTGATTGGATTTAGGTCTGGACTTTGACTGGGCCATTCTAACACATGAATATACTTTGATCTAAACCATCCCATTGTAGCTCTGGCTGTATGTTTAGGGTCCTTGTCCTGCTGGAAGGTTAACCACCACCCCAGTCTCAAGTCTTTTGCAGACTCTAACAGGTTTTCTTCTAAGGTTGTCCTGTATTTGGTTCCATCCATCTTCCCATCAACTCTGACCAGCTTCCCTATCTGCTGAAGGAAAGATTCCCCACAATATGATGCTGCCACCACCATGTTTCACGGTGGGATGGTGTGTTCAGGGTGATGTGCAGTGTTAGTTTTCTGCCACACATAGCGTTTTGGTTTTAGGCCAAAAAGTAAAATTTTGGTCTCAACTGACCAGAGCACCTTCTTACACTTGCTTGCTGTTTCCCCCATATGGCTTTTCGCAAACTGCGGCCATATGGCTTTTCGCAAAATGGGACTTTATATGGCTTTCTTTCAACTATGCTTTCTTCTTGCCACTCTTCCATAAAGGCCAGATTTTTGGCGTGCACGACTAATGCCGCGTACACACGAGCGGACTTTACGGCAGACTTTGCTCGGCGGACTTTTCGACGGACTTTACGACGGACTTTCTGAATGAACGGACTTGCCTACACACAATCCACCAAAGTCCGTCGAAAGCGTACGCGATGACGTATGACCGGACTAAAACAAGGAAGTTCATAGCCAGTAGCCAATAGCTGCCCTAGCATGGCTTTTTGTCCGTCGAACTAGCATACAGACAAGTGGACTTTTCGACCGGACTCGAGTTCGACGGATTAATTTAAAACATGTTTCAAATCTAAGTCCGTCCAACTTTTGAGAAAACAAAGTCCCCTGGAGCCCACACACGATCGAATTGTCCGACCAAATCCCGTCCGCCGGGCAAAGTCTGCCGTAAAGTCCGCTCGTGTGTACGCGGCATAATAGTTGTCCTGTTGACAGATTCTCCCACCTGAGATGTGGTTCTCTGCAGCTCCTCCAGAGTTACCATGGGCCTCTTGGCTGCTTCTCTGATAAATGCTCTCCTTGCCCGGCCTGTCAGTTTAGGTGGACATGTCTTGGTAGGTTTGCAGTTGTGCCATACTCTTTCCATTTTAAGATGATGGATTGAACAGTGCTCCGTGAGATGTTCAAAGCTTGGGATATTTTTTTTATAACCTAAACCGGCTTTAACCACTTCAGCCCCGGAAGGATTTACCCCCTTCCTGACCAGAGCGTTTTTTGCGATTCGGCACTGCGTCGCTTTAACTGACAATTGCGCGGTCATGCGACGTGGCTCCCAAACAAAATTGACGTCCTTTTTTTCCCACTAATAGAGCTTTCTTTTGGTGGTATTTGATCGCCTCTGCAATTTTTATTTTTTGCGCTATAAACAAAATAAGAGCGACAATTTTGAAAAAAATGCATTATTTTTTACATTTTACTATAATAAATATCCCCTAAAAATATATAAAAAAAACATTTTTTTTCTTCAGTTTAGGCCGATCGTATTCTTCTACATATTTTTGGTAAAAAAAATCGCAATAAGCGTTTATTAATTGGTTTGCGCAAACGTTATAGCGTTTACTAAATAGGGGATAGTTTTATGGCATTTTTATTAATAATTTTTTTTTTACTAGTAATGGCGGCGATCAGCGATTTTTATTGTGACTGCGACGTTATGGCGGACATGTCGGACATTTTTGACACATTTTTGGGACCATTGTCATTTATACAGCGATCAGTGCGATTAAAAATGCACTGATTACTGTGTAAATGACACTGGCAGTGAAGGGGTTAACCACTAGGGGGCGGGGAGGGGTTAAGTGTATCCTAGGGAGTGATTACTAACTGTAGGGGGATGGGCTGTGTGGCTGACGTCACTGATCTCTGCTCCGATGACAGGGAGCAGAGATCGAGTGACACTTGTCACTAGGCAGAACGGGGAGATGCTGTTTACAACGGCATCTCCCCGTTCATCCGCTCCGTGAGGCGATCGCGGGTCTCCCCGCGGCGATCGAGTCCGCGGGACCCGCGACCCGACTCACGGAGCTCCCGGCCGGCGCGCGTGCGCGCCGCCGGCGGCGCGCACGCACGGGCACGGCGGGAAATTCAAATGGACGTACAGGTACGCCCATTTGCCCAGCCGTGCCGCTCTGCCGACGTACATCGGCGTGCGCCGGTCGGCAAGCGGTTAAACTTCTCCAGAACTTTATCCCTGACCTATCTGGTGTGTTCCTTGGCCTTCATAATGCTGTTTGTTCACTAAGGTTCTGTAACAAACCTCTGAGGGCTTCACAGAACAGCTGTATTTATAATGAGAATAAATTACACACAGGTGGACTCTATTTGCTAATTAGATGACTTCTGAAGGCAATTGGTTCCACTAGATTTTAGTTAGGGGTATCAGAGTACAGGGGCTGAATACAAAGGCAAGCCACATTTTTGAGATATTTATTTGTAAAAAAATTTGAAAACTATTTATCATTTTCCTTCCACTTTACAATTATGTGCCACTTTGCGTTGGTTTTTCATCTAATATCCCAATAAAACACATTTACATTTTTGGTTGTAACATGACAAAATTTGGAAAATTTCAAGGGGTATGAATACTTTTTCAAGCCACTGTAGAAAGTATAATAGTTTATTATTTCTTTTTCCAAAAAAAGTTAAATGCTTAGAAACATAACCTTTAAATATCATTTTTAATACAGGACGCATATTAATAAACGCCACTCCGTGTTGGGCTTTCTAAATAAGCTGATTGACTGCCTTAGTCTTACACATAAATCCTGTAGGGTGCCATTTTTGATGAGATAAAACAGCCTTCCTGTGTAAGGATCACAACCATATGTGTAAAAAGTTAAACAAATTTATTTGTATCACTTTAAAAACTGATAATTATTAACACAAATAGTGCTTCCTATTGTGCTTCCTAGTGCAGTCATTATATTGCCTCAATCATATATATATATCCCATCCAGCATCTCCTAGCATCCTAAATATTAGGTCCAATATATAAAAAAAAAAATCACGTACATCAATTCTTATACTTAAAGTACAGTACTGTCTGTTACAAATACATACTTAAATAACTTAGTTTCAGGAGGCACAGTCACTAAAAATATCCCAGGGCAAGCGCATGGATGTGGAAGAAAGGAAATCCCCAGGAGGCCAAATCAGGCCATGAACCCGTGCTGCTAGAAAATTGTATGCAGAGGAATTAATACAATTTAGTAAATTGCCAATTCATGGATTCCCAGAATACCGTAATTAGATATAGCGAAAACTATACCTTATACATAATAAGCAGAAAATACTCTAATTATCCCTTCTCCCTCCACATCCATAGGACAAGATTTATTTCTTCACAGTTAGAACTATAAAGCAGGAAATAATCGCATAGATATATGTAGATATACAGTATATAGACATACATAGAGAGGTCATGTAGAAGTTATTCTAATTTATACTAATGACCTCCCAAAAATATAGATTTCCCAGAAAAAAAACTATTTTCGGTAGTTTTGGCATCATGCTTTACTGCGCTCAGTTTTCTTCGGCTCTGTTGCAATGTTTCAAACCTGGAGATCCTGCCAGTTACAACACTTCCTGATATAGATACCAAAATGGAAATGTATCATAACACAGAGTGGTGCTTTGGATACATAATCAATAGGGATGAGCTTCGAGTTTGAGTCGAACTCATGTTCGACTCGAACATTGGCTGTTCGCAAGTTTGCCGAACAGCGAACAATTTGGGGTGTTCACGGCAAATTCGAATGCCGCAGAACACCCTTTAAAAGTCTATGGGAGAAATCAAAAGTGCTAATTTTAAAGGCTTATATGCAAGTTATTGTCATAAAAAGTGTTTGGGGACCCGGGTCCTGCCCCAGGGGACATGGATCAATGCAAAAAAAAGTTTTAAAAACGGCCGTTTTTTCAGGAGCAGTGATTTTAATAATGCTTAAAGTCAAACAATAAAAGTGTAATATCCCTTTAAATTTCGTACCTGGGGGGTGTCTATAGTATGCCTGTAAAGGGGCGCATGTTTCCCGTGTTTAGAACAGTCTGACAGCAAAATGACATTTGGAAGGAAAAAACCCATTTAAAACTACCCTCGGCTATTGCATTGCCGACAATACACATAGAAGTTCATTGATAAAAACGGCATGGGAATTCCCCACAGGGAAACCCCGAACCAAAAAAAAAAAAAAAAATGACGTGGGAGTCCCCCTAAATTCCATACCAGGCCCTTCAGTTCTGGTATGGATATTAAGGGGAACTCCGGCCAAAATAAAAAAAAAATGACGTGGGGTTCCCCCTAAATTCCATACCAGACCCTTCAGGTCTGTTATGGGTTTTAAGGGGAACCCCGCGCCAAAAAAAAAAAAAAAAAAAACGGCTTGGGGTCCCCCCAAAAATCCATACCAGACCCTTATCCGAGCACGCAATCTGGCAGGCCGCAGGAAAAGAGGGGGGGACGAGAGTGCGGCCACCCCCTCCTGAACCGTACCAGGCCACATGCCCTCAACATTGGGAGGGTGCTTTGGGGTAGCCCCCCAAAACCCCTTGTCCCCATGTTGATGAGGACAAGGGCCTCATCCCCACAACCCTGGCCGGTGGTTGTGAGGGTCTGCGGGCGGGGGGCTTATCGGAATCTGGAAGCCCCCTTTAACTAGGGGACCCCCAGATCCCGCCCCCCCGTGTGAAATGGTAAGGGGGTACTTACCCCTACCATTTCACTAAAAAACTGTCAAAAATGTTAAAAATGACAAGAGACAGTTTTTGACAATTCCTTTATTTAAATGCTTCTTCTTTCTTCTATCTTCCTTCATCTTCTTCTGGTTCTTCTGGCTCTTCTGGTTCTTCCTCCGGCATTCTCGTCCAGCATCTCCTCCGCGGTGTCTTCTATCTTCTTCTCCTCGGGCCGCTACGCACCCATGGCATGGGGGGAGGCTCCTGCTCTTCTCTTCATCTTCTTTTTCATCCTCTAATCTTCTTCCTTCTTCTCTTCTTCATTTTCTTCTCCGGGCTGCTCCGCATCCATGCTGGCATGGAGGGAGGCTCCCGCTGTGTGACGGCGTCTCCTCGTCTGTCGGTTCTTGAATAACAGGGAATGACGGGACTTCCCTGTGGCATTCCCCGTGACGTCACAGGGAAGTCTCGTCAAGTCACCGTGCGTCAGAGGGGGTGGGTTCACTGGGTGGCCCCGCCTCCGGTGACCCCGCCCCCCTCTGATGCACGGTGACTTGATGGAACTTCCCTGTGGCATTCCCCGTGACATCACAGGGAAGTCCCGTCAAGTCACCGTGCGTCAGAGGGGGGCAGGGTCACCGGGTGGCCCCGCCCCCGTTATTTAAGAACCATCAGACGAGGAGACTCCGTCACGCAGCGGGAGCCTCCCTCCATGCCAGCATGGGTGCGGAGCGGCCCGCAGAAGAAAATGAAGAAGAGAAGAAGAGAAGAAGGAAGAAGAGAAGAGGATGAAGAAGAAGATGAAGAGAAGAGCGGGAGCCTCCCCCCATGCCATGGGTGTGGAGCGGCCCGAGGAGAAGAAGATAGAAGACGCCGCGGAGGAGATGCTGGATGAGAACGCCGGAGGAAGAACCAGAAGAGCCAGAAGAACCAGAAGAAGAAGAAGATGAAGGAAGATAGAAGAAAGAAGAAGCATTTAAATAAAGGAATTGTCAAAAACTGTCTCTTGTCATTTTTAACATTTTTGACAGTTTTTTAGTGAAATGGTAGGGGTAAGTACCCCCTTACCATTTCACACGGGGGGCGGGATCTGGGGGTCCCCTTGTTAAAGGGGGCTTCCAGATTCCGATAAGCCCCCCGCCCGCAGACCCCACAACCACCGGGCCAGGGTTGTGGGGATGAGGCCTTGTCCTCATCAACATGGGGACAAGGTGTTTTGGGGGGCTACCCCAAAGCACCCTCCCAATGTTGAGGGCATGTGGCCTGGTACGGTTCAGGAGGGGGGGGCCGCACTCTCGTCCCCCCCTCTTTTCCTGCGGCCTGCCAGGTTGCGTGCTCGGATAAGGGTCTGGTATGGATTTTTGGGGGGATTTTTTTTTTTTTTTGGCGCGGGGTTCCCCTTAAAATCCATACCAGACCTGAAGGGTCTGGTATGGAATTTAGGGGGACTCCCACGTCATTTTTTTTTTAAATTTTGGTTCGGGGTTTCCCTGTGGGGAATTCCCATGCCTTTTTTATCAATGAACGTCTATGTGTATTGTCGGCAATGCAATAGCCGCGGGTAGTTTTAAATGTTTTTTTTCCTTCCAAATGTCATTTTGCTGTCAGACTGTTCTAAACACGGGAAACATGCGCCCCTTTACAGGCATACTATAGACACCCCCCAGGTACTAAATTTAAAGGGATATTACAATTTTTTTTTGTTTGACTTTAAGCATTATTAAAATCACTGCTCCTGAAAAAACGTCCGTTTTTAAAAAATTTTTTTGCATTGATCCATGTCCCCTGGGGCAGGACCCGGGTCCCTAAACACTTTTTATGACAATAACTTGCATATAAGCCTTTAAAATTAGCGCTTTTGATTATTCATGTTCGTGTCCCATAGACTTTAACGGTGTTCGCGTGTTCGAGCGAACTTTTTTCCTGTTCGCATGTTCTGGTGCGAACCGAACAGGGGGGTGTTCGGCTCATCCCTAATAATCAATATAAAAGTGCCACGTCCTATAACTATATTAGCAAAAGAAAAAAAGTAGGGACTTTGGACTTTGTAGGCACAGTAACACCAAGTATATATAACAAAAATAATTTATTGATAAAAACATATAAATAGAGCACCAGTTAAAACCACAAATCACATGAATACATAAAGATATTTAGTAAAGCTGTTGCTATACAGAACCATCTAGATATATAGTAACTTGGACATGAGGATGACCATCCAGAGTAGAGACAGGTCCGAGAGGATGGCTGGATAGCAGATCAACGGAAGGTTAATTCATATCACAGAAATGCTCAACATGTTACGCGTGTCTTCATGCTTCTTCAGGAGCAGAAAATGTGCCGTGGTGGGTAAATTTGTCTACGATCAGATAGGATGACCCGCAGATGTAGGAGAAGGGGGACGGTGCAGTTAAGCAGCACACTGTATAGTTCAGTGAGGGTGTATGGATCATTAATGTAACCAATGGCTGGGTAGTTTAGAGAGCTATGTATCGTACGAACAATAAATCCTAATAGGGCTAAAATAGGTAGGTATGGATACGTACAAAAGCCCAGAGGTCACAGGTAGCTGTGTAGGTACAAGGGCCAAGGTATAAAAGGGGATAATCCTAGGGTGGAAGCTGCATACACCTGAGTCACATGGGAGTAAAGCTGACAGTGTGTGGTGCTGTCAGCGGATCAAGTTACTATGTATCTAGATGGTTCTGTATAGCAACAGCTTTACTAAATATCTTTATGTATTCATGTGATTTGTGGTGTTTAACTGGTGCTCTATTTATATGTTTTTTTCAATAAATTATTTTTGTTATATATACTTGGTGTTACTGTGCCTACAAAGTTCAAAGTCCCTTCTTTTTTTCTTTTACTTCCTGATATAGGCTGACAATGCTAAGCAACTTCCTCACAATTAGCACTAGCCCACCATATATGAGCCTTTGGTCAGCTGTTGGGCTACCTGAAAGGTTTTGCAGGGCAGGCTGACAACCCTCCTGCTAATTGTGAAGAGTGACTAACGGGTCTATGTATAAAAATTCACTGTATAAATGTCACAACATTTGCACAAATACCTTCTGTTTATTTCCTAAGATCATCAGCTCCATCTAGTAGCCATAATGTATCTATTTACTAAAATATTTCAATCAGGAAAATACTGCATTTAGGCCATGAGATGGAGCTGATGATCGTAGGAAATAAACATAATAAGACATGTTATGAGGATTATTTACGATAGCTGTGCAAATGCTGTGACATTCGTAGAGTGAATTTATTATACAGTGTAAATAACTATCTTAGTGTTGTCTGCCTACAGCAGAGGGTTGTTATTTGCATAATCGCTAGGTAATAAACTTTGCAGCAGATTTGACAAAATTACAGCCGTTTGCTTAGGAAAACTGTATACAGTGAGGCAAAATATTTTTAGGGTTTTTATACACTTTAATGTACACAATTTGGGAGGAAAATCAATTCCTACTGTATATATGTTTCAACTGTCTGGATGCTGCCTTTAAGAAAAAAAAAAAAGATTAAACAAAAAAACGTATGGGACGCTGGGTTCATATTTTCTAAGGGCCAGTGAAATTGCCACTGGACACACGGTTCAGCAGCACTCCATACAACAGGGACACCTTGGCAGGAGTAGTTTACCATTCCTGCACAAATGGTACTGGCAGCACCACCATGCAGGGAGAGTGGAGGACAGGAGAAACTCACATTCCTCTGTAGAGGTCATCAGGTGAGCAGTTGTCTGATTGGAAGTTGATGCCTCAGATGACCGCACAACCTTCTTGGTAAGGGCAGTACTTAAAAAAGTACTGGTTCCCGACAGTTGGCATGCATTTTTCATGTGGGTAGGACAGGGGCAGGAACCCGCTGGTCATGGAGAGTTTGCCTAGCATAGGTAGAGGGTCCTGTGAAGGGGTAACTGAATAGGGACTGGTTGCCAGTTCATCAGTGTGGAGCCTTTCCGTTACAACTCTACCAGGCTCCCGCTCACAACCCCTTAGACAGGTAAAGAACCAAGAGTTGTATAAATAAAAGGAAGGCTGTGGGACTTTAAATGAGGTCTATGACCAAAGAGCCAAGGTTACCTCCATCCCTGTTTCTGGTAAGAAAATTAATGAGGGGTTGGGACTTTGAATGAAGCATGCACTTTGAAAATGAATAACTATTCGTAACAGTTTATTCCATATATTAATGAATAATAAAGGAACCAAGAGATGAGCATCCACACACATACAATACAATGAGAGTGCCAAACAAATGTTCAAGAGTCCACTGCTCCAAGCAGTAAATTATAAACCCACCTGGTAGCTGCTTTACGCACTCAGCTCCCCCCTCTTACATGTGGTACTGTGTTCTCTATGTTTACAATTATAAAATGAAGCTGCGTTAAACATCAACCTAAATAGAAAAAAACATATGTAAAACAAAAAATTGTCATTGATCAAAACAAAATAAGTAACTTAATAAACTTAATATAAAAGTCCCTATTAGGAAGTCACACCACTCCTGATGAGAGAAGTAGTGAGAAATAATGAAGTGTGTTTCACTTTAAAAAGTACTCCTCGTGATGATGGTATCTCCTACCGCGACAAGAAGTGTAACCTCCACCACATAAAATACACGCTTACCAGCTAGCAAGCACTTTGAGGGGCAACCCAGAAAGAAAAAGCTTGCCATGTGTAAAGAGCGGTAACATCAGCATGTCCCTCCTCCCAACGCGTTTCATCACAATCTGACGTTGTCCTGTGTTCTCCATGTGTCCCATACCATAGTTCCCATACCTCCATATGGGTTTTCTTCAGCTGGCTGCCTTTTTTGGGTGCAGGCAGCCAGCTCTGATGATGTGCAAGACCATACATCTGATGATGTGCAGTCATACAGCCTCCTGGAAGATGTGGTGTAAACATCCCAGGAAACGGCAGGACCCAGGTACATGGTATTCTGACCCAGGGCGGAATAGTGATGGGGTAAGGGCCACATTTTTTTTTTTTAAAGATAGTAAAGAAATCCAGCAATTCTGCTTGGGGAGGGAATGATAAAATGAATTAACCTTTTGGAAGTTAGGTTCTGCTTTAGGCACAGTCAAAATTCCCAAGCCCTGATGAATTGGGGGGGGGGGGGATTGGCCCCTGAAATGTGTTTTATAATTGTTTTATAATTTAAAACCTTGGACTCTTGGATGTTTGTTTGGTGTTCTCATTGTACTGTACATGTATTATAAAAATTATGAAAATGCGATACACACTTACAGGATACAGGACATATACAGTGCCTTGAAAAAGGATTTCATATCCCTTCAAATTTTCCACATTTCGTCATGTTACAACCAAAAACATAAATGTATTTTATTGGGATTCTATGTGATAGACTAACACAAAGTGGTACATAATTGTGAAGTGGAAGGAAAATGATAAATGGTTTTCAAATTTTTTTACAAATAAATATGTGAAAAGTGTGGCGTGCATTTGTATTCAGCCCCCCTGAGTCAATACTTTGTAGAACCACCTTTCACTGCAAGCCTTTTTAGGTATGTCTCTACCAGCTTTGCACTTCTAGAGAGTGAAATTTTTGCCCAATCTTCTTTGCAAAATAGCTCAAGCTCTGTCAGATTGGATAAAGAGCGTCTGTGAACAGCAATTTTCAAGTCTTGCCACAGGTTCTCAATTGGATTTAGGTCTGGACTTTGACTGGCCATTCTAAGAAATGAATATGCTTTAATCTAAACCATTTCATTTTAGCTCTGGCTGTATGTTTGGGGTCGTTGTCCTGCTGGAAGGTGAACCTCCGCCCCAGTCTCAAGTCTTTTGCAGACTCTAACAGGTTTTCTTCTAAGATTGCCCTGTATTTGGCTCCATCCATCTTCCTATCAACTCTGACCAGCTTCCCTGTCCCTGCTGAAGAAAAACATCCCCACAACATGATGCTGCCACCACCATGTTTCACAGTGGGAATGATGTGTTCAGGGTGATGTGCAGTGTTAGTTTTCCGCCACACATAGTGTTTTGCTTTTAGGCCAAAAAGTTCAATTTTAGTCTCATCTGACCAGAGCACTTTGTTCTCCACATGGCTTCTCGCAAACTGCAAAACAAGACTTCTTATGGCTTTCTTTCAACAATGGTTTTCTTCTTGCCACTTCTCCATAGGCCAGGTTTGTGGAATGCACAACTAATAGTTGTCCTGTGGACAGATTCTCCCACTTGAGCTGTGGATCTCTGCAGCTCCTCCAGAGTTACCATGGAGCTCTTGGCTGTTTCTCTGATTAATGTTCTCCTTGCCCGGCCTGTCAGTTTAGGTGGACGACCATGTCTTGGTAGGTTTGCAGTTGTGCCATACTCTTTCCATGTTCAGATGATGGATTGAACATGAGATGTTCAAAGCTTGAGATATCTTTTTTTATAACCTAACTCTGCTTTAAACTTCTCCACAACTTTATCCCTGACCTGTCTGGTGCATTCTTTGGCCTTCTTGATGCTGTTTGTTCACTAAGGTTCTCTAACAAACCTCTGAGGGCTTCACAGAACAGCTGTATTTATAATGAGATTAAATTACACACAGTTGGACTCTATGTACTAATTAGGTGACTTCAGCAGGCAATTGGTTCCACTAGATTTTAGTTAGGGGTATCAGAGTAAAGGGGGCTGAATACAAATGAACGCCACACTCTTCAGATATCTATTTGTAAAAAAATGTGAAAACCATTTATCATTTTTTTCCACTTCACAATTATGTGCCACTTTGTGTTGGTCTATCACATAAAATCCCAATAAAATACATTTATGTTTTTGGGCTGTAACATGACAAAATGTGGAGAACTTCAAGCGGTATGAATACTTTTTCAAGGCACTGTATGTAATGCCAACTGCACCATCTAAGACAGTATGAGAAGCATCTCTAATAAGATAATCTGCACATGTTTAAAATGTGTAATTCTTTTCTTCCCAGAACGGCTAATTCCTACATGCATGTAGCTCCTTTTTTGCTTTGCGTGTAAAAGCTCCAGGGGAGAGTGTTAGTGGAAACAATTCAGGCAGACAGCAGCTTATCCCATCAGACCAATGCTTGCTAATGAAAAGCTCCCAGGAGAATAGATCACTTTAGTTATTAACATTTAGGCGGATTCTCTTGGGAGAGCAGAATCCCAGCAGATTCGTCCGTTCGCTGCAGTATAAGAACAATATTTAACATAATCACACCACTCAATAGTTTCTCCACTCATGAGACTCACAACAGACTGACTAATTCCCTATGGTTCCTTTTATTTTGTGCATCAGAAGAAGGAATCATGGTGTCAGCAAGTGAAACCTGGAATGGGAAAAAGGAGCTCAATTTATCTAAAATGGAAGCGTAGAAGAAATAAAGGACTCCAATTTAATTCAGGTATGCAGTCATTAAAGGGTACGTAAACCTCAACTATGAACTTCTTAGTTGCACTGCTTTGGTCTGGTGAATATTTTATTAAAAGTGTTTTGTTTTATCATTTTTTTTTTAAACAAAGGATTGTTGATCCTGCCAGAAAAGCAGTGAGCTGTTGGACTGAAATCTCAACCCTATACAATTCTTCTCTGTGACCTACAGAACATCGCCCTCTATGTACATGAGATGGGCAAAGGGGAGCTGTTTTGTTTTTCCAACATACTTCCTAGGGTGACAACATTGCCCCTCCATAGTTACATACAGTACAGTGAGTCAGTGTTGTCACCCTAGTACAGGAAGGAATTCATTTCTAAAAAATGTGCTAGGCCAGTGGTGTTCAAACTGTGACCTGTGGGCCAGATGCAGCCTTCAGCTTGCTTTTATCCAGCCTTTGGGGCACTATTACTCCCACTGATACAAGGTACTATTCCTCCCATTGACATTAACAATTTAGCACCATTCCTTTCACTGATACCAACAATAGGGGCAGAATTCTTTCCACTGACACCAACAATGCGGCATAATTCCTCCCACTGATACCAACAATGGGGCATAATTCCTTCCACTGATAACAACAATGGGGCATAATTCCTCTCACTGATACCAACAATGGGACATAATTCCTCCCACTGATACCAACAATAGGGGCATAATTCCTCCCACTGATACCAACAATGGGGCATAATTCCTCCCACTGATACCAACAATGGGGCATAATTCCTTCCACTGACACCAACAATGGGGCATAATTACTCTCACTGATACCCTGAATAGGGGCATAATTCCTCCCACTGATACCAACAATGGGGCATAATTCCTCCCACTGATACCAACAATGGGGCATAATTCCTTCCACTGATACCAACAATGGGGCATAATTCCTTCCACTGATACCAACAATGGGGCATAATTCCTCTCACTGATACCAACAATGGGACATAATTCCTCCCACTGATACCAACAATAGGGGTATAATTCCTCCCACTGATACCAACAATGGGGCATAATTCCTGCCACTGATACCAACAATGGGGCATAATTCCTTCCACTGACACCAACAGTGGGGCATAATTCCTCCCACTGATACCAACAATGGGGCATAATTCCTTCCACTGACACCAACAGTGGGGCATAATTCCTCCCACTGATACCAACAATGGGGCATAATTCCTTCCACTGACACCAACAGTGGGACATAATTACTCTCACTGATACCAACAATGGGGTATAATTCCTCCCACTGATACCAACAATGGGGCATAATTCCTTCCACTGACACCAACAGTGGCACATAATTCCCCCCACTGATACCAACAATGGGGCATAATTCCTCCCACTGATACCAACAATGGGACATAATTCCTTCCACTGACACCAACAGTGGGACATAATTCCTCCCACTGACACCAACAATGCGGCATAATTCCTTCCATTGACACCAACAATAGGGCATCATTCTTCCCACTAATACCAACAATGGGGCATAATTCCTTCCACTGACACCAACAGTGGGACATAATTCCCCCCACTGATACCAACAATGGGGCATAATTCCTCCCACTGATACCAACAATGGGACATAATTCCTTCCACTGACACCAACAGTGGGACATAATTCCTCCCACTGACACCAACAATGCGGCATAATTCCTTCCATTGACACCAACAATAGGGCATCATTCTTCCCACTAATACCAACAATGGGGCATAATTCCTTCCACTGACACCAACAGTGGGACATAATTCCCCCCACTGATACCAACAATGGGGCATAATTCCTCCCACTGATACCAACAATGGGACATAATTCCTTCCACTGACACCAACAGTGGGACATAATTCCTCCCACTGACACCAACAATGCGGCATAATTCCTTCCATTGACACCAACAATGGGACATAATTCCTCCCACTGATACCAACAATGGGACATAATTACTTCCACTGATACCAACAATGCGGCATAATTCCTTCCATTGACACCAACAATAGGGCATCATTCTTCCCACTAATACCAACAATGGGGCATAATTCCTCCCACTGACACCAACAATGGGACATAATTCCTCCCACTGACACCAACAATGGGACATAATTCCTCCCATTGACACCAACAATGGGACATAATTCCTTCCAATGTCACCAAAGATGGACCACTACTGTATTCCTCCCACTAATACCAAGCATGGATGCATTATCCCTCCTCCTACTGACCACAGGCGCTATGTAATTTTTTATACTTCCACTTATCACCAAGCATGAGGCACTGTTTACTCCCACTGATGCCGGGGTATTTTCTGTTCTCACTGGCTATAGCCAAGCCCCACCTAAAGAACAATAATCTATCCTTTTGTTCAGAAAGTTTGGAGACCCCTGCTCTAGACAAATGTCAGAAGCATTCACCCAGCCCTCATGAGATCTGACCGTATTTTGCTTAATAAGTTGATTTCGTATGCTTGTCAGTTTCATCTAGTGGCCACAATTCATTCTTTTTCCTGAAATACCTTAGTCAGGAAAATACTACAATATGGCCACTAGATGGAGATGATTATCAAAGGAAATTACTGTATTAATCAAAATATGGATTAGAATTTGTAAAGGCTGGGCTTGTAACATTTGTGTAACATATCTTTTTTTTTTTTTAAATAGACCCCTAAGTGTGGTAATGGCAGAATCACAAAGGAGAATAAAGGAAAAAAGATGGAAAAAAGAAAATGAATGTAGCCATCATAGCTAAGGAATGATGCACTGTAATATTTTACATTTTTGTTTTTTAGGATTTAGATCAGTGAGTCTAACAAACAGAGCTCATTTTTGGAAGGAGAAACCACACAGATGACTTCCACAGTGAGCCGCTGCTCCCGATTTATCCAATCGGTCTCGACCAAGCTATATTGATTGACTAAAGCAGAGAAAGGTATATGGTCAAGACCTGGTTATGATTTCTGGATTAAAAAACTGGCTAAGCAAAATACACATTTTTAGTTAGGTAAGACAGTTCACAAGCCTCTATTTCAAATGTGTATTTAGCTATCTGCCTACACATACACTTCAATATTTTGATTGAATTTGTGCCTGCTTGTGTTACATGTTCTGAGCTGACAGCTTGGCTAGCAATAACACAAAGTAAGAATTTCATAGAGAATGGAGTCACAGGAGCTACAAGAAAATATATTTACACTTGGCTGCAGACTTAATCCATAATAATAGTTCAGTGGTTGCCAATTTACTAGATATAGGGGGCTCCAGCCAGAGCTGCTGTTAGAAATCACGGGGGCCCATACAGACTTCCTGACAGGCCCCCCCCACCTCCGAAAATATCAAATTATATTTTCGCTAAAATGCCATGGCTGAAAAGCATAGTATCGCAGCCATGGCATTTTAGAAACTAAACCATTATCGATAAATACCCATTTAATTGAATAGCACTACTCTGCAAGTGCCCCACAACCACGTACAAAGCATGTGCTAGCGTGGGGTTAAAACAGGTGGCGAGGAGGCAATATAAAACATTTGAACAAGTCCTTAATTTTTTTTTTTTTTTTTAGAATGTTATTTATTTTTATGTTCTTTAACTGCCCTGTTCTGAGGGTGGCTTTGGTGAAATATCAGGCTACTGATGTCTCACATTTGAGAGAGAGAAAGGGACTGAGGACAGAGATTCATCAGTCCCTCTCTCTGCAGCCTCAGCTGCACTGAATCAACAAGTGTCAGTAATAAGGCAGTATATCTGGCCCTCCTGCTCAGAAGGTGCCTGAGCCCCCCTTTTGAACTGATGGGGTCTGGGCCCAGTACAGGAGGGCTGGCTGTACCAGACATCTCAAGTCTCCCGGAAGGTGCGGGAGACTCCCGCATTTCTGCAGTGGCTCCCGCACACCTGCAAGCGCCTCCTGCTTCTCCTTCTCTCCCTCCCACGGCTGTCAGCTAAAAAACTATACATGGAGATCGGTGATCACAGCTGTCCCTCCAGCCGCACCGATCATCCTCAGCTGCCCTGTGTGCTCCTCCCAGGCCCCCTTTATGTCCTTCTCTGCCCCCGTTCTCCTCCGGCCCCCTCCATGCCCTTCTCCACCCCCGTTCTCCTCCGGCCCCCTCTATGTCCTTCTCTGCCCCCGTTCTCCTCCGGCCCCCTCCATGTCCTTCTCTGCCCCCAGTCTCCTCCGGCCCCCTCCATGTCCTTCTCTGCCTCCGTTCTCCTTCGGCCCCCTCCATGTCCTTCTCTGCCCCCAGTCTCCTCCGGCCCCCTCCATGTCCTTCTCTGCCTCCGTTCTCCTTCGGCCCCCTCCATGTCCTTCTCCACCCCCGTTCTCCTCCTGCCCCCTCCATGTCCTTCTCTGCCCCCGTTCTCCTCCAGCCCCCTCCATGACCTTCTCCGCCCCCGTTCTCCTCCGGCCCCCTCCATGTCCTTCTCGGCCCCCCGTTCTCCTCCGGCCCCCTCCATGTCCTTCTCTGCCCCCGTTCTCCTCCGGCCCCCTCCATGTCCTTCTCTGCCCCCAGTCTCCTCCGGCTCCCTCCATGTCCTTCTCCGCCCCCGTTCTCCTCCGGCCCCCTCCAAGTCCTTCTCCACCCCCGTTCTCCTCCGGCCCCCTTCATGTCCTTCTCTGCCCCCATTCTCCTTCGGCCCCCTCCATGTCCTTCTCTGCCCCCAGTCTCCTCCGGCCCCCACCATGTCCTTCTCGGCCCCCGTTCTCCACCGGCCCCCACCATGTCCTTCTCCGCCCCCGTTCTCCTCCAGCCCCCTCCCTGTCCTTCTCCGCACCCCCTTGTTCTCCTCCGGCCCCCCTCGTCCCCTGCAGCCGGCTCCCCTCCTCTCCTCTCCCGCCGGCTGCGATTGGAACTAGTTAATGGACACAGTGAGTGAGATCGCTCCTGTGTCCTGTGATAAATGAACTGTGTTTACTCTGCTCAGTTTATGAATGGACAGGAGCTTCTGTCTCCTGTTCATTCAACTTTAGTGCTGAGAAAGGGACTGGGGAATCTGTGTCTCTTTGTCTGTCTCAAAGGGGAGATGTCAGGGGTCTGTTTAGACCCCTGACATCTCACCAAAGCCCCCCAAAAATATATATAAAAAAATTCTAAAACAATTCTAAAAAAATTTAAAAAATTAAAAAGTGTAAAAAAATTAAATAAAAAAACAACTGACAATACTCTCCCCTGCCCTACCAACACTGTCCACTGCCCCAACCCCCTCCCCCCAAAAATCAATGTGAAAAAAAAAATCAATTAGTAAAAAAAAAAAAAAAAACTACTGACACCGTCCACATACCACCCACCCCCACCCCCACCCCCTCACTTGAAAAAGTGATTTAAATAATATTTTGCCGCGGGGGGGGGGGGGGGGGGCGTTCATGTGTGTTTGCCACCTCCCTGAAATGAGTTTCTGCAGGTTGGGATGTCTGCTGTACTGCCTTATCAGCGGCCCTGGCTCCAACTTTAGGCAAGGGTATTCCCAGGGGGTGCACACAATAACACACATAAAACTCAGCGTATGTACAGTATGTGTATATGCTATATCAGAGACTGCTGAAAGAGTCCCATGTTGCCTTCAAGCCTTAGTTTGGACACCAGGGTAAAAGTTGGGTGGACAGAAATAAAATGATTCTATTTTGTGGTCTACAGAAATGACTGAAAATGTTTCTAATTTCAGTAAAGTTTCAAAATGAGTGACACAGACGATTTATTCAGCAACTCTTTGTCACTAAAGAATTCAGCCTCATCTTGGTCCTTCCACAGTGATATTACATCACTAGCATACAGACTGTTTTTTAGAACACTTGCGGAATTGAGCAATAGTGATTTGTGGGGAAATTCATTTTATTATTATATTATTATTTTTTATAATTATTTATAGTTATTTATTATGTTATCATTTATGATTTCGTGTTTCAAACTTTATCATACCCGGGATGTCTACTAGACTCTTGTTTGGACAGATGTAAGTGAGTTATTATTAAGAATTACAGACCTACAATATAAAACACCAAATCTCTATGCAAAACAATGTACTGCTCTGACATTCAAAAATCTGACATAATCATACCGCCAGGGAGGCTACAATCAAGTAAGCAGTGGAGGCTGGTGCTCTATTTCTTGGGGGGGGGGGCAAACAAGCCACCTGACCCCCCCTGTCGGTCCGTCAAAAGCCCCCCTGCTGCTCTGTCAACCGGCGAACAAACCCTCCCCCACGTCGCTCGCCTGTCCGCCCACCAGCTTTACACTTACCCCATCCAGGTCGCGGGCAGCTTCGGCGGCTTACCCCTGCGCCTCCACCTCAGCACCTTCCCCCCTGCTTCGGCGCCCCCCCCCCCGCTTCTGCTCCTGCCCAATGCGGTCGCTTCTCCTCTCAACCAATCGGGTCTTATGACCCGTTTCCTGATTGGCCAGGAGGAGAAGCAGGAATACCATAGCGAATATTAATAGCAAAAGTGGGGCTATTTACTGATTACCTGACCCTATCAGCTACCAAAACTGGCAGCAGGGCTTTTTGAATCTGGCACAGGCCTCTGCTTTTGGAAATGCCCCTATTGTGTGCAGTTAGAATGAAGTGAAAATACATATAGGGGAAGATTTACTAAAACTGGTGTATACAGAATTAGGTGCAGCTGTGTATAGTAACAGTAAGTAGTAATCATCTTCAAACTTCAACTTGTTCAATTAAGCTTTGACAGTAAAACCTAGATGGTTGGGTAGTATGCAAAGCTGCACCAGTTTTAGTAAATACCCCCCATGGCATATAATACACTATATTACCAAAAGTATTGGGACGCCTGCCTTTACACGCACGTGACTTTAATGGCATCCCAATCTTAGTCCGTAGGGTTCAATCTTGAGTTGGCCCACCCTTTGCAGCTATAACAGCTTCAACTCTTCTGGGAAGGCTGTCCATAAGGTTTAGGAGTGTGTTTATGGGAATGTTTGACCATTCTTCCAGAAGCGTATTTGTGAGGTCAGGCACTGATGTTGGACGAGAAGGCCTGGCTCGCAGTCTCCACTCTAATTCATCCCAAAGGTGTTCTATCTGGTTGAGGTCAGGACAGTCAAGTTCCTCCACCCCAAACTCGCTCATTCAGGTCTTTATGGACTTTGCTTTGTGCACTGGTCAAAATAATTTGGTGTAAGGGGGGGGGGGGGGGGTTATGGTGTGGGCTTGTTTTCCAGGGGTTTGGCTTGGCCACTTAGTTCCAGTGAAGAGAACTCCTAAGACATACCAAGATATTTTGGACAATTTCATGCTCCCAACTTTGTGGGAACAGTTTGAGGATGGCCCCTTCCTGTTCCAACATGACCAGTGCAAAAAACAAGATCCATAAAGACATGGATGAGCGAGTTTGGGGTGGAGGAACTTGACTGGCCTGCACAGAGTCCTGTCCTCAACCCGATAGAACTCCTTTGGGATGAACTAGAGTGGAGACTGCGAGCCAGGCCTTCTTGTCCACATTAGTGTCTGACCTCACAAATGCGCTTTTGGAAGAATGGTCAAACATTCCCATAGACACACTCCTAAACCTTGTGGAGACTTCTCGGAAGAGTTCAAGCTGTTATAGCTGCAAAGTGTGGGCCAACTCAATATTGATCCCCACGGACTAAGACTGGGATGCCATTAAAAGTTCATGTGTGTGTAAAGGCAGGCGTCCCAATATTTTTAGTAATATAGTATAATATATTAATATATCTATCTATCTCTATCTATCTATCTATCTATCTATCTATCTATCTATCTATCTATCTATCTATCTATCTATCTATCTATCTATCTATCTATCTATCTATCTAGATGTATATAGATGTGTATATATATATATATATATATATATATATATATATATATATATATATATATATATATATCTATATAGATATATCTATATCTATATAGATATAGATATATATATATATATACACATGCACACACACGCATGCACGCACACAGTAATATATATATATATATATATATATATATATATATATATTTTTTTTTTTTTTTTATATATACCCAGGAGGGAGCAGGTATCCAGCTTGAAAAAAGAACACTCAGTGTCATACTAATAATTACATATAAACCATAGATAACACCACTGGAAGCACCGAACAAACAACTCATTAGAGACGAATTAATGATTTCTATATTGTGCATTTTTCTGTCCTTTTCACCTATACTCACAATGAATCTAACATACATGTATCCCAAAGGGTGTCATCACCAAATTCTTTTGCAAGAGCTCTGAAAAATGTTAATTGCACTGAAAATGACAATAACCAACATGGTAGATCTATTTACAATGTAGAGCATGGGCCAGTGAATATATGACAGTCACCAGGAATACAGCATGCTTTCTGCAAGTAGTAGTTAAGAGTTTCTCACAGATCATTGAGTCTGTTATCTAGAAACGGCTCACTTTGGCTGATTTGCTGCAGAATCTTTGTCGCTATGGAGTAGACATTGGAGACATGGACCTAAAGTAGTCATTACTTTTATTTTCACATTCATTCATGAAGCTCCCAGCCACCCACTCATTAACACAATTTTGCACACACCAATAAACCACATAGCATAAAAAAAAGCAGGCGAGAGAGAGAGAGAGGGAGAGAGAGAACAAGCTGCATTTGCTAAAGAATTTTTTTTTTTCTACATGAATAATCTTATAGCCACCCACTCTGGTACAGGAAGTATTTATTCTATTAAGACAGTACTGTAGCTAGAGGCAGATGCATTGGGTAGTTACACTGTACATGAAGGTGCTTTGCTATCTTGGGGACACAGAGGGACCTATTTATAAGAAGGATATGTTCTCTTCTGAACAATTTTTTTTATTGTGAGCAGCAGTAAAATATTACATTATGGTCACTAGATGGAGCAGAGGAGCATAGGAAATACTTAAAACATGACAATTCTAGAGAATTCTAGAGAAGTGGCGAGTAACTTTAGTGCTCCAGCTGTTGTGGGACCATAAGTCCCAAGAGGCACTGCAAGACTGACTGCCATAGGCATGACTCTCTCATGCAATGGCATGATAAGATTTGTAGTTTTAACGCAGCTGGGGTGCAGAGGTTGCCTACTCCCGTGAAAGAGGCCACTAGCAAATAAACTATTGGATGCATTTCTTAGTTCCCTTTAGCATATTCTAGAATTGTTACATTGTATCTCTTTTAAACTACTTCAATATCGGCACTTTCACCGCCTTCCTGCCCAGGCCAATTTTCAGCTTTCAGCGCTGTCGCACTTTGAATGACAATTGCGCAGTCCTGTAACACTGTACCCAAATACTCATATGATATTTTTATAATTTTGTTTACACAAACAGAGCTTTCTTTTGGTGGTATTTAACCACTAGTTTGTTTGTTTTTTTGCTAAACAAAAACAAGACTAAAAAAAAATGTTTTATTTGTTATTAAATTTTGCAAATAAAAAATATTTCTTCATAAATTTAGGCCAAACTGTATTCAGCTACATTTCTTTGATGAAAGTAACCTAAATCAGTGTTTATTATTTAGTCTGTAGGAAAGTTATAGAGTCCACAAAGTATGGTATATGTGTGTATATATATATATATATATATATGAAAATTGATCAAACCTGATGCATTGATGCCCAAAAATGCCAGGACAGTACAAATATTCCCCAATAACTATACCTGTGGATTTTGTGTTAATCCTGTTATATGTAGATCACCATGCCCTCTCCAGAGCTGTTTGTTACTACTACTTTTTTCTTCCTACAACTATGTTTTAAACCACTGTATTGCACACATTGAAGCCTAATAGAAATTGTCAATTAAAAAAAAAAAAAAAAAAAATAATAATATATATATATATATATATATATATATATATATATATATATATATATATATATATATATATATATATATATATATATATATATATATATATCCCCCAAATTACCCATTTTTGGAAAGTAGACAGCTCAAAGTATTTAATAAGAGACATGGCGAGTTTTTTGAAATTGTGACACTGACTGGTGACAGTATTTTTTTTTTAATTTTTACATTTTTTTTCTTTTTTATTACATTCACCTAGAGAAATGCAGTGTTCCCATAGTACCACTGTACTACACTTTGGAAGTGATCAGGATTAAAAAAAAAAAAATGTGACTGCTTATACCAGTAAATTTTTCACGGTTATAAGCAACCATTTTGAAATTGATTCATTCAGCGTTTACTATTGTAGTTAACTGTGATTGGCCACGGCTAATCACATGGCTGTAATAGGTCCAAGCTGTACCATATGATCACTGTGACCAATCACAGAGACCAACACAACAGTACACAATGGATCGCATGAATGAAAGCCATCAATTATATACAATTGTCACGTGATCTGCTGTGATTGGCCACAGTGATCACATGGTATCGGCAGCGGCCGGTACACTTATCAGTCATCGACTGTCTGGTGGACACAGTGGGTGACAGATTATGCCGCAGCGTGGCCTGTGGCACACGGACGAGGCCTTCTCCAGGAGGAAGTCATATGACCTCCATCCAAAACGGTACTCGACAGCCGTCATTTGTTTATAGGCCAGGCGGGAAGTGGTTAAAAAATGTAATGTATGTATTTTCATATGCTCCTCAGCACCATCTAGTGGCCATAGCCAGATGTTTTTGCCCAATTTGTGCAGAATGAATGTAATGTACATGCAAATTATGGATGAATGGCTAAGCAAATTTTTTTTTTAAATTGGCCCCTAAGAGTGATTGGATTAACAAATGCAGCCAAAATTAAACATGTATACCTTTATCTAATAAGTTAATAAGACAGCCAACAGCCAACCACAGTTTTTTTTTTAATGGACTAACCGAACTGAAGGTTGAAATCTGATTTGATACGGGTCACTGAAGATCACTTATTTTTACATTACATTTTGAAGTGGAACTAAATCCTTCTGTCCTTTGTAGCTAAAGACAGTGCCACCTTAGTCTTAAACTGCCTGTGGATGGTGCCAAGTCAGCAGGTGACCATACTGTCCGGACAGAGCGGGTCGAAAGAGGTATTCCAATGCACAAAGCTTAATTTCAAACAGAACATAAAAAAATCGATTTTTTAAAATCACAGTTTAGCATAGCTTATAGGCCCTCAGGCACAATTCTCCATGCCATGAGAATGTTAATTAACATTGCAGCAGAGGTGCACATTCCTAGTTCTCAGATCCTGTTGTCAAACTAACAAATTAGCCATAGTGAAGTGAAATGACATATAGGGGGAGGTTGACTAAAACTGGAGCACTCAGAATCTGGTGCAGCTGGGCATGGTAGTCAATCAGATTCTAATTTCAGCTTAAACACACAACAATAAAATCAGTCTGTATATGCAGTAAAGCGTGCTTGTTATACTCTATATTCTTTTGAACCTAAGGGGTTAATCCTCCACATTGTGTAAAAAGACAGTTTGATCCTGTCTTCTCTGATCCTCCCCTTCTTCCACTGTCCCCAATCTATCTCCTGATAAGACAGAGCCTTTGGAGTCACTCTGCACATGCTCAGTTTGCTATGTATTGCTAGAGAGTTTTTTTTTTTTTTTTAGGGGTGGGTAAATGTGATCAGCACAGAGCAAATCAGTGCTGTCCAGACAGAGGGTCAGGGGTCCTGCAGCCTCATAGGACAATCAGAGTAGAATAAAAACTCCTCCTACAACCTTTAACAAGGCACTGATAGAAGTCACAAGACAGCTATATAATGCTGATGAGAAAAGGTATTTAGCAGTTTATATTTACTAAAGTAATTGCATTTCCATGTTCTGTGTACTGCAGGAGACCAGATATAGTGAATACAGAGTCCTGGATTTATAGCACTTTAAGCTTTGACAATAAAACTTGGAAGACGAATAGTTTCTGTGCAGAGCTGAACCAGATTTTGCTCACTCCAGTTTTAGTAAATCCCCCCCATACTGTTGCTACAAAACTTTGTCTGGGCATCTAAACTTCAATAACCTCTGGTCACAAAAAGTCCCTCGATATTGGTTGCTGACATGTTCTCTTTCTCATTCTCCGCATAGGGTCAATGTCTAGCGCTTCTAACTGTACAACTCTTCATTACTACACTGGGTTTCCATTGTGCAAAGGGGACAATCTAAGGGTAGATTCATACCAGATGCAATGGGAATGGATTGAGTGGCTATTCCAGCACGGTCCCACTGCATGACAAGTCAAAGTGCCTGGTCTCCTGTGTACCCAGGTTCGCACCACTGTGTTGCAGTCTTGTGATGGTGGTGTGTACTGAAAAAAAAGCACTGCATGCAGGCAATCCACTGTCTTGCACCATGTGGAGACCAAATGAACTTTATAAAATGTTTGTGTGACATTTCAATAAAGTTCATTAAAAAAAAAGAACAGTGTGATGTGGAAGGATCGGCGTTTCGGCACTGCAGCGATCCCGCTGGACCGCACCGTACACCATCCGCTGAGTTGAACCACAGAGGCTGGCGTAAATTAGCCCCCAGCTTCCAATTAATTTAAGGTAATTAAATAACACAGTCAGAGAGATTCAATAATTGTGGATTGTTAATGTGGCCTTAACTGGCTGCAAACAATTTACGAATGCAAGTGATACATCAAAAGCCAAGTTTTCTGGCTGACTGTTCCTGTTGGCAATTTTGCTCCTCGTTTCAGAAATCCACACTCTTGATTCATTTGGCTTATTACTATTTTTTTTAGTATGTTTGTTTCCAGTGTACTCCCTAAATCCTACAATAAACATTTCAACATTCCAAATAATTCCCTAATAATTGTAGATCAATTCTGAACCAAAGCCTTGCATAGGACAGGGCAGAGGGAAACTAAAAGAGCACAGGACCAGCTAAGTAAAAGCGCTTTTGATGTCTCTTAGATGGGTGCAGAGCGAGGGTAGCCCTACTGCAAGGGAGGATTTTTAGTTTTCCCAAAGTTCAACGTAAAGCAGATCTTCACTGCATGTGAACATTATTTAATAAATTTTCTAAAGAGGAAGTAAAGCTTGATGGGTTTTACTTTTTCTTTTTCCCCTGAAAAGTAAAAGCATAATGGGCTAGTATGCATTGCATACTAGCCCATTATGCTGCACTTACCTGCAATGGAAGCCCGCGATGTCACCTCTGTCCCCGCTGTGTGGAAGCGTCTATCTTCACCCCTCTTACTTCCGGGGCCGCGGATGCATGCGCGTGGGAGCCGCCAGTCACAGCACAAACCCTTTAGAAATGGCACGATTGTGCCCTTTCTTCAGTACGCATGCGTATATTGTAAATATCTCCTAAACCGTCCTATATAAAGGTTTACCTGTAGGTAAAAGTGGTTGTACAGGGTTACAACCACTTTAATATTCAAAGCAAACTCCATCCATCCATGCCGCCATGCTTTTTTTTGTGGACATCTTGAGTTAGGGCAGATGACTCCAGATTGATGTAGCATTTAGTTCCTGGAATCCATCTGCCCTTAGCTTAAGCATGCATGCAGGAGAGTGTGCTTAGGTGAGAAAACCCCTCTTCTTCTCCTGAAGGCTCCTGTGATGTATGACATCATTTGCCTAGGCAAGAAACCAGGAAGCAACTGAAGAAATGTAAAAAAAAGAAAAAAATGTTTTAAAACAAGTAAATATGATATACTTTCCTATCCATTTACTAATGCTAGCAGCATAAGGATTACAAATAATCAATGTCAATTGGGAGAGTGAAGTTCCACTTTCAAAAGAATGTTGTATGGTTGAATAGTTAGAACTATTTTGTGTATAATGTACATGATGCACAATGTTTGACTTGCTGTGAGGGACATTCAAGGCGGCAAGGGAAAAAGATGTCTGAAAATGTCCTGCATTCTCTGACAAGCTCTACTCTAATGCCGCGTACACACGGTCGGACTTTTCGTCTACAAAAGTCCGACAGCCTGTCCGACAGACTTTCGACGGACTTGCGGCGGACTTTCGACGGACTTGCGGCGGACTTTCTAACGAACAGACTTGCCTACACACAATCACACAAAAGTCCGTCGAATTCTTACGTGATGACGTACACCGGACTAAAATAAGGAAGTTGATAGCCAGTAGCCAATAGCTGCCCTAGCGTGGGTTTTTGTCCGTCGGACTAGCATACAGACGAGCGGATTTTTCGACCGTACTCGAGTCCGTCGGAAAGATTTGAAGCATGTTTCAAATCTAAAGTACGTCGGATTTGAGGCAAAAAAAGTCAGTTGAAAGTCCGGAGAAGCCCACACACGATCGGATTACCAGCCAGCTTTAGTCCGTCAGCGTCCGTTGGACTTTTGTAGACGAAAAGTCCGACCGTGTGTACGCGGCATAACAGTACATTTATAGAGTCCGAGGTTCACATTGTCCTCAGTTAGCTGCTTCAGCAGCCCCATATAGTAAAGCAGAAGTGCTGCGCGGACTTGGAGTATGACAAATTGTAAATGGGTTGTATGCCCTTAACTGACTTCTGCAACTGTAGGTACTCTGGAGAATGTTTAAATACTTGGAAACCCATAGCCTAGCCACAGGTCCATTTTAAGTCTGATAACTGATAGTATTATATAGCATTAGACAGAGAGGTAATGCTGGCTTTTATCTCCAGTTACTCATTAAAGGTTTAAGTGTTCCTGTACTAGGTAGAAAAATAAATGCATGACACACAAAAGCCAACAAAGACTGACAAGGTCAAATATGTCTGTTGAGTGTATCTTTACTACTCTAGTGAGACGGCCTTCTGTAATAAAATGTCTGTATTAATAAAGAGTACTACTATCCTTTTGTCTGGTGGCTCAAACTAAGTCCCACTAGTCCAGCTGTTCTTAAACCTTCTTCAAGGTTGCACAGGAAAACTCGGCAAATGGTCATAGGCAAACTCTTGCCCGCTTTATACTTTATCAGCAAAACCCAAAACTGATTAAAGAGGTGGCTTTAAGTGTATGCATAGCCAAAACATTTTATTTTTTTTTAGTTTTGGAAAAAAAAAGGGTTGGGTTACAAGTCATGTCAGTCCCTTTTTTACATACCATTGGGAGATTTCCCTTCCCTTTCTGTCCTAGAGATGCAACAAAAAGTAGAAGGAACTCTTCCTCCATAAGAAGAATTCCTCTTTTAGACAGTTGTCCCTAGAACAGGTGCTGCAGTGGAAGATTACCTCTCCTTATTGTGATGATAATGAGGACCTCAGAAGGCTGTGTGAAGGGGCAATGCTGCCATGTTGTTCAGAAATCCTAAGTCAGCCATGAAAACTTGTAACAATGAGACACAACACTAGTGATCCCCTTTACATCCTTCTAGGAAGAATACAATCAACAGAATTTTAACTGCATTCCAAACACCCTTATCAGTACTTGGGTTAGATTCTACTGGTCCAAATCAAACACACATCTCAGTCTCCGGGCCTCATAAAACTGTCAAGCTTTCAGACTTGAGTAACTAGAAGTTGAACAGGCATCCCTCTTCCTAATAGTATCAGGTTTATCACATACATTGCTGCCTTTCTTTTCTGGTAGAATCAAAACTTCAGTGCATTTCTGAGATAATAACAGTAGTGCCAGAATAAGGACATATTTACTTATATCAGTTAATTAGCATCCTATCCTAGGAGGTATCAGAGCAGACTATGCCCATCATCTCTCCTAGGTGAAATAGTCATCCCATACCCATATTTGTATTCATTCAAAAGGTAATTTCATGCTGGACAATAATATACACATTACCAGACTATAACCTAGGCATTTAAAGATATTAATACCTATAAAAAATTATCTGTGAGAGGGCAGCTCTGTGACATTCCCATCGGCCACTCTGCAGACTTCTTGATTGTTCAGATCATTTCTGTCAACACCTCCCCTTATAGGCAAGAAAAGGAGGGATTGCATCAGCAATTTGAAGCTCTCTTTTAACATCAAAAGCAAGGACCAACAGCCAAGATCTATACCAGCCATTGATCCATCTTGCTCATTGATTGGACTTTTCCAAACTCTGAACAGACTTTAGGTATTTTGCACCTTTTTGTTTTTTTGGTTTTATTAGGGTCTCTTTATTATGTGTAATACCCTTTTTCTGTGAATTTTTTTGTTTTTAGCACCATTTTTCCTGCTAACGTATTATACAGTATTTTTCACAGAGAATATTACCTGATGCACTAATGCAGAACTTAACCAGTTCCCGTCCGCACTATAGCCGAGTGACGGCTACAGCGCGGACCTACATTGTCGCGAGGCCGTCAAAAGATGTCCTCCCCTTTCCCCGCGCACCTTCGCGAGCGCACATCGGGGAAAATCTGTGCTGGCCATGTCCCTTGTACACAGCCAATCACAGATTGCTGTAAATTGCCAATCACAGCAGCCATTTTCTTACGTGATCAGCGTGGCCAATGAGATATGATCTCAAATGTAAACATATGCGATCATTTCTCATTGACAGCCCTCCCATCTCACAAACAGACCTCGTGTGAGGAGAGAGAGGATCTGTGCTGAATCTATGAGTGATTCAAACATATTACAGTGAACGAAAATCAACGTATAGTGCCCAAACAGTGCCCAATCAGTACCACAGTGCCAATTAGGATCAGTGTCAGTCTGTGCCATCAATAATTAGTGTCCATCTGTGCCCACCTGTGCCATCAGTGCCCATCTGTGCCATCAGTGATCAGTGCCATCTCATCAGGGCACATCAGTGCCCATTTGTGCCGCCTCATCAGTGCACATCTGTATCATCAATCAGTGCCGCCTCATCAGTGCACATCTGTGCTTATCAGTGCTGCCTCATCAGTGCCCATCAGTGCAGGCTTAGCACACATCTGTGCCACCTCATCAGTGCAGGCTTATTATCACACATCTGTGTAAGCTCATCAGTGCCCATCAGTGCAGGCTTAGCACACACCCATGCAGTCTCATCACCACCAGCAACCATATCCAAAAGATGCTTTTCCACCGAGGAGGCGTACCAAATACTTTCCACGGCCGACGAGAGCAACAAGGAGCTCTCTTTTTCAGATTCCCTTTCAAATCCAGATTTTGAGTCTGACGTAAATTATGAGCCAGTCCTCAGTAGCGGAACACTGAGACTCAGAGGAGGAAGATATTCTGCCCACCAAACAAAGGTGTTCTGGTACCATCCACCAGCACCTCAGTGCCATCCACCAGCACCACAGTACCTTGGCAAGAAAGGCCAAGTACCAGTGGGGTGTCACCTCAACCCCAAGAACCCCTTGTGGCTTCCCCCTAATTCAGGAAAAACTAACATTCTCCCTTTCGCTGCCCGGCCATGAGTCCAGGTGGACATGGAGAATTTTTCCCCAATCAATTTCTTTGATTTATTTTTTTACGTAGGACATGCCAGCATCAATTGTGGCCCAGTGCAACCTGTATGCACAACAATTTATTTTGAATAATCCAACATCCTATTATGCCCATCCCTACGAGTGGAGAGACCTAACAGTTGAGGAGTTGAAGGTTTTTTTTGGCCTCACATTTTGTATGGGACTCACAAAAAAAATGAATTGCGTTCCTATTGGTAAAAACCCACCCCATCCACCACATGCCCAGAACCAGATATCTCATGATCATGAGTTTCCTACATTTCAATGATAATACCCAGTGCCCTCCCCGAAATGACCCAAATTATGACAGGCTTTACAAAATTCGGCCACTACTAAAATATTTTTCAGAAATATTCCCCCAGTTGTTTACCAGGACCAACACAGATTAAGGCTTACCTGTAGGTGCAAGAAATATCTCCCAAACCTAAAAGGTTTAGGAGATATTTGCAGAAATAGCAGCACCGATGTCTACGGCGCATGCACCGTAGACATCAGACGCAGGCGCACTGAGCGTGCCCTTTCTATCGGCGATCATGCCGCAGAAAACATCCGATCAGATGTTCTTAGTCGACTCTCCAAACGCCACTTTCCAGATAAAATCCCTCCCAAACCAAAAGGCCAAAGACGTAAAAAAAAAAAAAAACGTAAGGTGTGTACCAGTGGAGGAGTCAGAAGAGACACATCTTATTATTGTCCCCATTGTCCTTCCCAACCAGGCCTCTGCATAGGTGACTGTTTTCTTCGTTACCATAATTCAGTAAATTATTAGTGAAGTATGGTAAACGTAAACCTCAGTTCCTGCCATTTACCTTCACACCCCTTATGCCACTGCCTGCCCTGTAACTGACCCTGGCTTGTTATTCGACCATGCTTCTGCCTAACGATTCTGTACATACCTCTGCCTGATCTGGAACTGACATTGGACCGTTTTACCATGTTTTTTGCCTGCCTCTTGGACTAGTCTTGTACCCTGCTACTGGACTAGTGGGATTCAACACTGGGGTCTCACATATGTGAGGGACTCCAGAATAGTTTTTCTGAATGAAAAAAACAATTCTTTTTGTTTTCTCATTCCTAGATTAGGGTCTGGAGACTCGGAGGCTTCAAAGAGATTTGGGTGAGAGAAGCCTCTACCCCTGTCCCTATTCTGTCCTGAACAAGGCCTTACTTCTGCATGCTGCCTGTAGGACTTACTGCCATCATGCCTTTGCCTGTCACACTGACCACAGCACGCGGACCATGTTCCTGCCTACTACCAGGATCAATATTTTTGTCACTGCTGACAATATTTCTGCCTGCACTGACCCTGGACTGTATATAGACAGTATCCCTGCCTGCTGCCTGGACAATTGTGTTCGCCGTTGCTAACCAAGTCCCTGCCTGCTGCCTGGACCAGTGCTATCCTCCTGTGGACAACTGCGCTACTAAAACCACAGGTAATCTTTTGTTTATCATTTCCTCAGCATAATGTATTTTGGGGTGTAATTCTTGGTATGTGCATGCTATGTGTCCCTGGAACACCTGATGGTGTTCCTTGCATGTTGGATCTCTGTATGTGGCCAGGCTGTGTAAAAGTCTCACACATGTGGTATCGCCATACTCAGAAGGAGTGGCAGAATGTATTTTGGGGTGTCATTTTTGCTATGTAAATGCTATGTGTTGAAAATATCTTATAAACAGACAACTTTGTGTAAAAAAATACGTTTTCATTTTTTTTCCATATTTTCCAGAAACTTCTGGAAAAAAATCAACCCTTCAAAAGACTCATTATGCCTCATAGATTATACTTTGGGGTGTTATCTTTCCAAAATGGGGTCATTTTGTGGGCATTTCTATTGTCCTGGTGCTCCAGGGCCTTCAAAAGTTTAATAGGTAGTCAACAAGTTAGATGTGTAATTTATGCTCTTTGAACACCTGATGGTGCTCCCTGCATGTTCGGCCTCTGTATGTGGCCAGGCAGTGAAAAAGTCCCACACGTGGTATCGTAATACTCAGGAGGAGTAGCAGAATGTATATTGGGGTGTCATTTG
The DNA here is from genome assembly GCA_037952925.1 of Lithobates clamitans. Classification (NCBI taxonomy): domain Eukaryota; kingdom Metazoa; phylum Chordata; class Amphibia; order Anura; family Ranidae; genus Lithobates; species Lithobates clamitans. The sequence goes on along the minus strand of JBBGZY010000725.1, from coordinate 1,417,350 downwards.
TGGTATGCACATTCCATGTGAGAGAAATAAGCTATTACAATGACAATTGTAGCTCATAGTGTAGTCTCTAACTTTTCACACAGACCACATAATATCCACTAATTTGGGTTATTTTTACCAAAGGTATGTAGCAGTATAAATTGTGGCCAACATTTATGAAGAAAAATTACTAATTTGCAAAATTTTATCACAGAAACAAAGAAAAATGCACTTTTCAAAATTTTTGTTCTTTTTTCATTTATAGCGCAAAAAATAAAAAACCCAGAGGCGATCAAATACCACCAAATGAAAGCTCTATTTGTATGGAAAAAAAAATCATTTGGGTACAGTATTACATGACTGAGTAATTGACATTCAAAGTGCGAGAGCGCTGAAAGCTGAAAATTGGTCTGAGCAGGAGGGGGGGTTTAAGTGCCCAGTAAGCAAGTGGTTAAAGAATCCCTGTCTCTTGAAGAGTGCTATTATATGGTATATTTTTGGATATACCGGTCTGTGGTGACAGTGTATATTACAGAGGTTTATGTAAAGTCATATTTGCTATCACCAATATTGTGAACGTTTGATATTTTATTATAAAAATATATGGTGGCAGCAGGGCCAAAACTGGAGGGGGCAGGGGGAGCATGTGCCCTGGGCACCTCACTGAGAGGGGTACCACTGCTGACAGAAGTAGTGATTGTGTATCACTACTCTTAAGTCTTTGCCCTAAGTGAAAGAATATCTAGTTTTGCCACTGGGTGGCAATGATTGATTTGGGCTATGAAGAGTCGATTGCTTAGATACCCAAACCCAATGACAATCACTCTGTCGGCTGGCACTTGATTGTGGCCCTGCAAGCTGGAAAATCTTTGTGCGGGGTGAAGCTGAGGGTGTCATTGTCATGTATCAGTGAATTTGGCCAGCCATTTGTCACAAGTCGGTGAAGGTGGTCGTGGTTGATGCTGTGTATGTCACACTTGCCTCTTGTTCTGGGAACAATTCAAACATTTTAGATTTCTACTCATTCTATTTTTCAGTGACAGTGATCACCAGTACAAATAGAGGGGTGAATCTCCTAATGGGGATACTGACATCAATAAAAACCTATAGAGAGGCTAACCCCTCTGCACATTAAATAATAAATTATAGAAATAAAACACAGATTGTGAAAACTGTGTTCCCACACATTGATGGTCTGTGGAAAGTGTCCCCTTACATTAGTGTTCAGTGAAATGCTCCCTTTGATTGACAGTCAGTAGAGAAGGGCCCCCTCCCAGATTGGTGGTCAATGGGAGAAAACTACCTTACATTTATTGTCATTGGCAGAAGAGCACCATTACAGTGGTGGTCAATAGGAATGCTTCTTACCTTGATGGTCAGGTTGATGCCAGTTAATTTTTTTAATTTAGTGTACCTTTTAGAGCAGGGGTGTCAAACGCAACTTCATTGCAGGCTGCATCAGCATTATGGTTTGCCCTCAAAGGGCTGGTTGTATCTGTAAGACTAGATGTCCAGATCACCCCACTCCCTCTTACAGCAGATGTCAAGAGCCCACCCCACCATCACAATTCAAAAGTCCCCCATACCTTACATCTCAGTGCACCCCCTTACCTTGTGCTGCTGCCAAGAAGCTGGGGGCAGAGCTGGGAAGCAGAAAGTGCAGGATCTGGAGCAGGACCAGAGGAAGACTGGAGGCAGCTGTCAGCATCTGCTGAATGCTTACTCCAGGGGAGGCAGGGATAAAGGGGTGCACTTTTGTAGCACTCTCTAATGAGAGTGGTAGCTGCAAATAGAGTTTTGTGTAGGTAAATTTTAGCCTGGCTGAGAGCCAGGCTGAGTTGAATCTGGGTCAGGGTGAGTGACTCAGGGAGGCTGGATGACTCATCAGGCAGTACCTCTGGTACCTCACCCTACTTGCTGGACCCTTGGAAAAGCTTCCAGAAGAATGGGTGGGAGGTTAAGAGGAGCTGCCTGGAGTATTGAGGAGGGCCCCAGCCAATCCCCAGCAGGTGGGAAGGGGGTGGGCACCTCTTAAATACTCTGGAGTCATGCCAGCAGGGGCAATCAGTTGGAAGAGGGAGATTAAGTGCTGAGGAGGCTGTTGGTGGCCCTTGAGGGTGCCCTCTAGTCTGGGGGGTGACCTCGGGCCTCGGGCTCGGGTGCTGGAGGGACCCTCTACAAACACACAGAGGAATCCTTTCCTGGATGCACAGGAGCAAGTGTGAGGACAGCAGAAGAGAGAGTCAGCATGTCTGGGAGATCTCCCAAGAGGAAGGACTGATGAGTGTCAGTCAGTCTGGAGGACTGGGGGAATGTCAGTCTGGAGGACTGGGAGACTGTGGTGAAGTAGTCGGGCGGGATGGTGAAAAAGTCTGCTGCAGCCAGGAGGGCTGGCAGGACCTGAAAATGTGGTGCTGGGACCAGTGACCACAAGAAGAAGTGCAGTGAATGTGTTAATAGTGTCTCTCTACATCCTACAAGTATAGGGGCTGCGAGTCCCACTCCCTGCCTGTAATGGGCCAGTGCTACAGATTTTTTACATAGTGACACCACTGGAAATTCTGTAAGTAAGCGAAATGCTGGAGGAGTGTACATTGGAGCTTTATATAGCAGTGGTAGCCCGTCCAGTAGGGGCCCCGCCCCCCCAATCCATGCACCCAACGTCTAATCTCCATGCAGGGTGCCGGATGCATAGATTTCAATGTGTTTTTTTTTTTTTTTTTTTAAGCACGTGATTAGAGCCCCAAGCCCACCCACTTGTATTAGTGAATTAATATTTGCTAATGTATTCCTGCTTCTCCTCCTGGCCAATCAGGAAGCGGCTCCTGAGACCCGATAGGCCGGGAGTCTTAGGACGGATCAGAGGACCCGCCTCCTGTTCAGCCAGGAGGAGAAGCATCGGCCCCGGTAGCAGCCTACCCCAAATTCAGCAGTGAATTGCCACCTCGTCCTCCTCCCTGTAGTATAAGGTAAGGCCACTGATCACACGCGCGTGGGTGGGGGGTGGCCTTGGTGCGAGAGGATTGCTGCTGTGATCAATCAATTGTGAGGCGCGTGGGGTGGGGGGGTGGCTTTAGTGCGCGAGGATCGCCGCTGTGATCTATCAAGAGCCGCGGGGGGGGCTGCTAGTGCGAGTGAGGGGGCCAGTTCTGTTAGCTGCGCCCCACCAAATTTTGACCACCAGCCCTCACTAATATATGTATATAGGACTGTATATACTAGGTGTTGTACTTGAAGATGTTTCAAAGTCAAGTGGGCATCCCAGAATACCCCTTCTCCCCATCCAAGTTTTATCCGATTAATAAAAATACAAAAACAAAGTGCTGAACTGTTTAATGACACTGGGAAACTGTGGAAATTCGGTGTTCCTGGCTGTGCAGGGTGGGGAATCCCATTCTACCTGCAGCTCCTTAAGGGGTGTGCTACACTTTAAAAAAATTGTCGTTACATATGTGAAAAATTGCTGTTTTAGCCCTAAAATGTCAGAAGAGAATAATCTGAATCAAAGTAGGAAAATGAAAATAAACAAAAGCCCTCCAAGGCTTCTCTAGTGTAGAAAGCAGGCTCCAGAGGAGAGGTTTGCCTCAATTTGAGAACCTCTACTTTAATCCCTGGTCCCAACAGCCCCGATGGCAGAAAGGAAGAACATTCTCCAAATGGCACTGCAGACAAATATCTAAAATAATGACTCCTGCAGGGGAGGCGCAGGAAAGAGGGGGGCCTCCGTGTTCACCAGAACAATTCCAGTTTATCATAGAAAGGCCATTTGACTGTTTAGTGGCCGTATATGTCAAATGGCTGCCTGTCGTATACTGACAATAAAATGCAGGTGCTCATTTACAGACCATAAGTCTTCCCCTACTTGATAAGACCCCCCTCCCACCCCACCCCCTCTTCATTTCCCTCCAGACTGATGAGATCCACTCGCTATATACTAATAAATACAAACTCAGCCTCAGGTCTTGCATATGTTATTCTACTCAGGACATCCCCATTCATTAACCCTGCAAATCATTAATGAGCTGTACTGAGTGTTCCAGAATCCAGACACGCAGGAATCAAGGCGCATTTATCCCTACAGCAATCTCCCTTCCTTCGGAAAACAAGGAGGGATATGAAAAGTGTTTAATGGGATGAGCGGAACCACCAATGTTCCGAGCCCGCTTTTCATAACTTAGAAATAAATAGGACCCTGACCTACTGTACCAGCCTCTTCCACTGCCTTTAAAACGCAGCGGCAGTGCAGCTTATTAAGCAGACACAACGTTAAATTATTTTCAGTGAATTATCTCTTACCATTTATCTTAGTAAATGGATATGCCACATTGTAATATGCAAAAATAATTGTGTATTTCGTCACTGCATTGTAGACAGCGGCTGCAGAGCAAGTTACTCCACAGAGTATTATCCTGATAAGGGTTATTAAGCTTGTTTTATTGCAATTCGCAGACAATGTGACTCGCGGAACACAAACTAGGTCTGACATTGAGTGTCACGTCGTGGGAGGGGGGAGGGGAGGGGGGCGCAGCACCTTTTGAAAGCGTATAAATTAGAGCGACTAGGCGGAAACTTTGCAGCACTCCCAATAACATAGATCAAACAGCTCGATTTTGTACCTCTCACCGGGAAGGGCCCTAAAACATGACATTTAAAACTCATGTCAAGGCCTTTAATTCACACAAGCAAGTGTACAGTCATTCAGGCAGAACAAAGAAATACAAGGGTAGACATTTTGTTCACGGAAAGGTGTTATATAATCACTGGTTGACCGCAAATACCCGATTGACGTCTTGTATTAAAAAGGGACAAAAGCGACTTTTTCCAGGGCTATAAAAAAAACTGGAGATTATTCATTGCATGAAGTTGGCCAGGTTTTACATATGCATTTAGATTTGAATTTGCAGGCCATTCTTTATACCACTTTTTCTGCATTTTACAAAAAAAAAAAAAGCCTTAAAAAGGTTACAGCATGAAAATATAGTATACCAGTATACTGTACATTTCAAATATTGAAGTTTTATTATGGTACAAAGCTCAAGCTCAGAAACCTAGACATAAACATTACACTTTGGCGTTCCTCTGCATTGTGTTAAAGGGGATTTTGAATCCTCTGTCAGTTTGCTCTGCACCCCCCACCCCCCCACTCCAGCGCCACCATCATGATGCTTGCTCAGATGTGCCAAAGGGCTCTGTCTGGCTATCCGGTCCTGACAGAGTCCATTGGCACATATGCGTACGTGCAGGATATTAACGCTCATGCTTAGGGACGGAGACATTTTGGACTTTCCATCTTTGCACATATATGGGGAAACCATGTGCGTATGCAGATGTACCTATGAACTTGTACATGCAGGACCCGAAACAAGTGCGCAATCTAAGAGGTAGGCGGGGAGGGGGATTCCCAGATGGCATTCTCCCTAAGTGAGAAATGTGGAAGTGCTGTTTTGCAGCATTAAATTTTTAAAAGATCGTTGGTTTTGCACAGAGCAGCCCCGATCCTGCTCTTCTTCTTGGGTCCCCCGCCTGTACTCCTGGCTCCTCCCTCCTGCCCCGTGCCCCCTGGAACAAGCAGCTTGCTGTGAGGGCACCCCAGCAAGCTTGCTTCCGAGTTGATGATCTGCGTGTCCATACACACACAGAGCTGCAGCTCAGCCCTGACTCTCTCTCCTCATTGGCTCACTGGCTGTGATTGACAGCAGCAGAAGCCAATGGCTGCTGCCTCAGCCAATAAGAAGTGAGAGACCCTTGAGATTAGAGGCTCTCATGCACATCGCTGGATTGTGATGGGCTCAGGGAAGTATTGGGGGTGCTGGGGGGGGGGGGGGGGCTGCTGCAGAAAGAAGGTGTTTTACCTTTAAGGAAAAAACCTTGAGCCTTCAGAACCACTTTAAATGGGTAGCATTGGGCATCATTACTGCTGCTCAAAAGCGACCTGTAGTTTAAATTTTGACACTGTAACTAACATGGCCACTCCCATTATTATTTTGTGGCTGAATGGTCGAGGATGGTAAAACCCCAGGGCAGCTGCCTATCAGCCCTTACTGCCCCTGGACACCCATGTAAACAAGGCCAAAGGCACAAATGCATCTGATTTTCTGAACCCCCACACCTATATCCTGGCTCCTCCCTCACTATATATATATATATATATATATATATATATATATATATATATGACAAGGTTGAGACCTCCACTGTAAATGGGAGGAACAAACCCAGAAGCACTGTAACCCATTATGGTTCTTATACAGACTATGATCTATCTTTAGCAACAGAACTATAGAGATGGTGACTAAGAAGGCACAGAGCGCAAGGCCTTTATTTGCCATGTACGGTGGGTTTTGTAGTACTAACTTCTTTACGGAGGTGGTGAGGAGCAACAAAGTAATGTCTGATATCTGGCTTTATATCTTAGTCAAAACACTTTTGGTTTGTATAGGGTAGAACATGCGTCAAGTCTTTTTGCTGTGTATGACTTCATTCAGTAGATTTCCCCTCATTTCATGCCGCAGTTGCAGCACAGTCACCAGGACAGGGAGTGAGGGCAAATCTTTTAAACAAGGGCATAATGTCAATAAAATGACTTATTACTAAACATTAGGGAAGGCTAGCACAACGCTCACCAGCTTACAAAGCAAAGGGGGCCTCGTGATGTCTCCAAAGGGCCCTCTAAAATTTTTATTATATGTAATTCTACAGACAGGGCCAGGACAAGGGGTGGGCAAGAGGGGAGGCTGCCCTGGGCGCTGTGGTATCATGTGATGTGGGGGACACCACAAGGAGATTGGGTGGGGAATTTGTGTTGAGAAGCAGAATTTGGGGAGTGGCAGGGGGTAAGAATTGTTCTAGGAGGGCAAATGTGGAGAGATGTGCTAGGAGTGGTGACTTGGGGGGGGTTGTTCTAGGAGGGGGGGATTTGGGTGGTTTGTGCTATAAAAGTAATATGGTAGAGGGGAAATATTCTTTGGGGGAGGGGGGTTGTGGTAGTAGCGTTGGTTGGGGGGTATTTGTTCTAGGAGGGGAAATTTGTGGGGAAATATGTGCTAGGATGGGGGATTGGGGGGGGGGGAACTTGTGCTGGGGGAATATGCGGAGAGAGAGGATTTGAGCTGGGGGGCAAAGATTTATGCTGGGAGGTAGTTAACAATTTTTATTTGGGAGGGGAGGGATTTTTGCTTACAAATAATTCTCATACATCTTGGGTGGGGGGCACAATTTGGCATGTTCACCCTGGGCTCTAGATGACCTTGTCCTGGCACTGTCTACAAATAATGTATGGTCAAGGCCTGCAGACTACAGAGGATATTGTCAAAGATTGTTTTACAGGAGTGGTTGGAGACTGAAGTCTTGGTATATAGGAGATGTTCAGAGACTAGAGACACAACAAATTAAAATTCCTGAGATTACTGCCATTAAAGGCCCTTGTACAAAATGTTGCTCCCCTACTGACTGCTGGAGTCGGAGAGCCACACTTCAAACATCAAAGGGCCTCATTTCGCCCTTGAAGCGCAGGTTGGGCACCTCCAATGGTTTTCTATTGCTGTTTATTGGAGATATTCCCTCACTTCCAGTCACAGCAGAAAGTAAAAAAAAAAACAAAAACCCACAACTGACAGGGGTTCTAACTGTTCTTGACTCAACAGAAAACAAAAGAAGAAAAATGACTAAAGATATATATAGGAGTCCAGTTCTGTTATTGCTAATATGGTTTTTATTTAACCACATCCATCCAAGCCCGTACCTTTCAGCCCCTGAGTGTGGACTTCCATCTTCCATTATGGGCTTCAAACTAATTTCAGTGACTATGTAAACAAAGTGTTGCGCTAAAAAAATATGTATAGTCAGTATATGGTAATCAAATATAAATCCAATGTGAAAACAGCCCACAAAGAAAAAAGTGAAAAATATATGGTTCCAACAGCCAAAAGATCGAAGATGGATGTTGTCTCCAATCACCAACACCCCAAGAGGTCCTCTTACCAAAGTTTGTAGACCCCTTAAATACAGGCAGGTCAAACAGGCTTTTGGGGACTTGCTCCCTCTAGCACTACTTGAACCGGAAATCACAACCTCAGGAATGATATGATGATAATCCAGGAGGATATCACCAACCGAACAACAACAGGTCCTGATCATTGTGCCACAATAGCAGCCAGCTCACCAGCGCCAAGCTACTTCCGCTTTCCGGGGTGACAAATATCGCACTGGTGTTTTTGAAGCTTTTTACCATATGATTTTTCTTTTAACACAAGCTCAGTATTTTTTGTTTTTCACCTAAATTTCAGTAACTGAAAGCTCTCCTTGCTTTAACGTCACTGCAAACCGTTTTTTCCTTTGTATTTGTTTCTCTTTCAAAGCACCTATATGTGTCCACAGAATTGTAATTAATTCCTTGTGTTGCTGTATATATTGCTCTGTTTCCAGCAGTGATGCATAAAGTTGAGTCTATAGAATGACTCATGCTTATATGGATTGCTAAACCTATTTTGAAAAATAAAACAAAAAAGCACAAGCTATTAATGCCCATTTTAGAAAAGTAAATTGCTACTGTGCTGTATGAGCAATTTGATAACTACTATTTTCTGAATAAAGATCAATAATGCAATGACCATACAGGTACCAATCATAAATATGGTAAAAGGAAGAAAAGAAACAGAATGGCTAAATCAGTGAAAGATGAAGGTATAAAAAGAATAGCTTAAACCAAAATGAAAAATGTATACCGGTATATTGTACTTTACCAGTCTTTAAATGTATTGGCTGCATTGGTTATTTTTAGACTTTTGCCTTTCTATTTACCTGGTAACACACATTCTGTTCCTTAATGTCTACGTTATTTAAGTGAAAAACAATGGTCATCACACAGTGTGGCCTTCAAACATACAGTACAGTATATGCCTATGTAGTCAGGTGCTGAAATACAGAAACATGGAGAAAGACACATTCCTCTCTGTACTGTTTTCTTTTACTTTCTGCAGTTATGCTGAATGTTGCTGCACTATCCCCTCCAGTCCTCAGAGGGAGAGATAAATTCAAAAAGGCCTATGGATTTCTATGCAGAATTTTGAGGATGATAGAGATTGAAGGGACTCATGGACACTTTGCACTGAGAGTGGTGGAATAGCTTTTACCAGATTACTATACAGACTGTTTTTTCTTAGCATCAAGGTAATCAATGAGAGCACATCTGCTGCAGACTGCTGAGAAGCCAGTTCAGTGCAGACACCCAAGGCTGGGTGCGTACAGACCTCAACTAACACATCTGCATTATAGCCGCAGGGAGACCAGAGCATCCTCTTACCCGCTACTTCCCGTTGTTGTATCTCTAGAGCAGGGATAGGCAATTAGCGGACCTCCAGCTGTTGCAAAACTACAAGTCCCATAATGCCTTTGCCTCTGGGTGTCATGTTTGTGACTGTCAGTCTTGTTATGCCTCATGGGACTTGTAGTTCTGCAACAGCTGGAGGTCCGCTAATTGCATATCCCTGCTCTAGAGGCATCTTGTGGAGAGACTTAGAGCCCCCCCTTCCTACAGCAAGAGTTCACCGCTGCACCGGAGGGACTGGTGAGAGGGCACTGCCCACTGTTCACACTGCTAACAGGGACTGGAGGCAGGACATTAAATATACTGCACCTATACTGCATCTGTACTACACCTATACCACACCTTTCCTGCACCTATACTGCATGCTGGTTTACTAAAACTGCCATTAAGCTTATCAATACTACTTAAAAGAGCCCCAACGATAGCTGGCAGAAGAACATCTTAAAGGACTGCCCTCTTCCCTTAAAAACCATTCTGAAAGTCCCCTTTGTTCCCTTCTCCCATTTTCTACTATCCTGTGGACAGTAGAGAATATAAAGGCTAGGGGTGGGTGTAGTGTAATCTGCCAACATCCAAATAATTAACAATAGCTAGGTTGCACAAAGTGCATACCAAAAAAGAACCTCTTATGGACTAGGGATGAGCTTCGAGTTGGAGTTGAACTCATGTTCGACTCGAACATTGGCTGTTCGCAAGTTCGCCGAACAGCGAACAATTTGGGGTGTTCGCGGCAAATTCGAATGCCGCGAAACAGCCTTTAAAAGATCTATGGGAGAAATCAAAAGTGCTAATTTTAAAGGCTAATATGCAAGTTATTGTCATAAAAAGTGTTTGGGGACCTGGGTCCTGCCCCAGGGGACATGGATCAATGCAAAAAAAAGTTTTAAAAACGGCCGTTTTTTCAGGAGCAGTGATTTTAATAATGCTTAAAGTCAAACAATAAAAGTGTAATATCCCTTTAAATTTCGTACCTGGGGGGTGTCTATAGTATGCCTGTAAAGGGGCGCATGTTTCCTGTGTTTAGAACAGTCTGACAGCAAAATGACATTTTGAAGGAAAAACCTATTTAAAACTACCCGCGGCTATTGCATTGCCGACAATTCACATAGAAGTTCATTGATAAAAACGGCATGGGAATTCCCCAAAGGGGAACCCCGAACCAAAATTTAAAAAAAAAATGACGTGGGAGTCCCCCTAAATTTCATACCAGGCCCTTCAGGTCTGGTATGGATATTAAGGGGAACCCCGGCCAAAATAAAAAAAAAAAATGACGTGGGGTTCCCCCTAAATTCCATACCAGACCCTTCAGGTCTGGTATGGATTTTAAGGGGAACCCCGTGCCAAAAAAAAAAAAAAAAACGGCGTGGGGTCCTCCCAAAAATTCATACCAGACCCCTATCCGTGCACGCAACCTGGCAGGCCGCAGGAAAAGAGGGGGGGATGAGAGTGCGGCCCCCCCTCCTGAACCGTACCAGGCCACATGCCCTTAACATTGGGAGGGTGCTTTGGGGTAGCCCCCCAAAACACCTTGTCCCCATGTTGATGAGGACAAGGGCCTCATCCCCACAACCCTGACCGGTGGTTGTGGGGGTCTGCGGGCGGGGGGCTTATCGGAATCTGGAAGCCCCCTTTAACAAGGGGACCCCCAGATCCCAGCCCCCCCCTGTGTGAAATGGTAAGGGGGTACTTACCCATACCATTTCACTAAAAAACTGTCAAAAATGTTAAAAATGACAAGAGACAGTTTTTGACAATTCCTTTATTTAAATGCTTCTTCTTTCTTCTATCTTCCTTCATCTTCTGGTTCTTCTGGCTCTTCTGGTTATTCCTCCGGCGTTCTCGTCCAGCATCTCCTCCGCGGCGTCTTCTATCTTCTTCTCCTCGGGCCGCTCCGCACCCATGGCATGGGGGGGAGGCTCCCGCTCTTCTCTTCTTCTTTTCTTCTCTTCTTCATTTTCTTCTCCGGGCCGCTCCGCACCCATGCTGGCATGGAGGGAGGCTCCCGCCGTGTGACGGCGTCTCCTCGTCTGACAGTTCTTAAATAACGGGGGCGGGGCCAACTGGTGACCCCGCCCCCTCTGACGCACGGGACATGATGGGATTTCCCTGTGGCATTCCCCGTGACGTCACAGGGAAGTCCCGTCAAGTCACTGTGCGTCAGAGGGGGGCGGGGTCACCGGGTGGCTCCGCCCCCCATTATTTAAGAACTGTCAGACGAGGAGCGCCGTCACACAGCGGGAGCCTCCCTCCATGCCAGCATGGGTGCGGAGCGGCCCGGAGAAGAAAATGAAGAAGAGAAGAAGAGAAGAAGAGAAGAAGAGCGGGAGCCTCCCCCCCATGCCATGGGTGCGGAGCGGCCCGAGGAGAAGAAGATAGAAGACGCCGCGGAGGAGATGCTGGACGAGAATGCCGGAGGAAGAACCAGAAGAACCAGAAGATGAAGGAAGATAGAAGAAAGAAGAAGCATTTAAATAAAGGAATTGTCAAAAACTGTCTCTTGTCATTTTTAACATTTTTTGACAGTTTTTTAGTGAAATGGTATGGGTAAGTACCCCCTTACCATTTAACACAGGGGGGGCCGGGATCTGGGGGTCCCCTTGATAAAGGGGGCTTCCAGATTCCGATAAGCCCCCCACCTGCAGACCCCCACAACCACCGGCCAGGGTTGTGGGGATGAGGCCCTTGTCCTCATCAACATGGGGACAAGGTGTTTTGGGGGGCTACCCCAAAGCACCCTCCCAATGTTGAGGGCATGTGGCCTGGTACGGTTCAGGAGGGGGGGGCCGCACTCTCGTCCCCCCCTCTTTTCCTGCGGCCTGCCAGGTTGCGTGCTCGGATAAGGGTCTGGTATGGATTTTTGGGGGGACCCCACGCCGTTTTTTTTTTTGGCGCGGGGTTCCCCTTAAAATCCATACCAGACCTGAAGGGTCTGGTATGGAATTTAGGGGTAACCCCACGTCAGTTTTTTTTAAAATTTTGGCCGGGGTTCCCCTTAATATCCATACCAGACCTGAAGGGCCTGGTATGGAATTTAGGGGGACTCCCA